>OU015628.1:14635721-19635721 GCA_907165235.1 Zeuzera pyrina
TTTCCGTTGTCGAACACTGATTTGGCACCGACTTCAATAACTGTCAAATTTAATTACAGGGGTATTTGTATCGTACTTTTATAAAGTTATTTTTGAACTTAAGTTTCGATCCGTAAGGGATAGTTATTTCATACTTTTCAGTGTTCTTTTTTGAAGTCTGTTTAATTTTTTTATAAAAGTTTTTTTATTTCTCCCTTTTGAGTGACCTTGGCCTAAATAAATATCTAGAGCAGGTCTACAATTAGTTTATTTTCTAATTCTGGAGCGCAATGTGTTAACTTCCATTCTATTGAGGAGCACAAACCGTGAGCTTTCACAATAAAGGATGCGAACAGATCGAACATGGGATATTATTGCCCATTATGGCCATTATCAATATCATCAATATAATATCATATCAATATCAATCAGTTATAAAAGAACAGTGTAAAGGTTGCATCATAATTACACCCTAGCAGTATTCTTACAATCCGAAGACGACAGCCACCAGCCGTATTCTCTGTCCGCCACAAGACTGACTCTACTGACTGAATTTATTCTATCACAGCCAATTTATATATTCTCCCTACTTTACCATTATACCATTATACCATGTGGGGACAACGATAGTTAACAAATGACATACAAGAGAATATAAATAACCAGGCCGCGTTATTTGGTGTATCTTCGAAACCAAAGCTTCAATACCAGTGAAATTTCAATGGGACCAATCTGGAAGTGTATTCTTTTGAATAAAAAAAAATTTCTAAATCGGTTCATAAATGGCGGAGTTATGAGGTAACAAACATAAAATAAAAAAAACAACCGAATTGAGAATCTCCTCCTTTTTTGGAAGTCGGTTGAAAAGTACAAAATAACTATCCTTTACTAATCAAAACTCAAGTACAATAAAAATAACTTTGGAAATTGTACGGTAGTGAGGCCTGGATATGCCCGAAATCGAGTGAAAGTATGAATGCAGTAGAAATGCGATCTCTTAGAAATATGTGCGGTATTACCCTTGCGGACAGGATAAGCAATGAAGAGATACGCAGTATGACAGGGTTGCACGACAGTGTTATTCTAAAAATGAAGAAAGGAATGTTTAGATGGTTCGGGCACTTAGAAAGAATGACTGATGAAAGACTGACGAAGAAAATGTACAGAGCGAAAATGAAAAGTAAAATAAGCCAAGGAAGACCAAGGCTGACTTATGAAAATCAAATAGCCAGAGTGTTAGCAGACTGAAATGTCAAAACCACTCGCATACCTAGGCGAAAATGTGTGAGGAGAATGATGAGATTTGAGAAAGCGAAAGAGGTATGTAAGGACCGCAACGCTTGGCGCGCCGTCCTCTATGACTACCCCGTTAGGGATACAGCGTGAAGATATGTATGTACTTGAGTTTTGATTAGTAAAGGTATTTTGTACTTTTTAGTGTTTTTTTTGAAGGCGGTTAATTTTTTTTAATAGAATATTATACTATATATAAGGTACGTTCTACTAGTAATAATATTCAGTTTAGCGATAACAACAATTCCAAATAAGTGTTTTAACTCTTCCATGTTTTTCGAAATTAATGAAAATTTATTAAATATCACGTTTTCAAAAACTGTAGATCATTTTGGTTTAGTAATTTGATGAATATCTAAATCCTTTAGGTCATTTCATGTTTGCCATAGTCTAGGTGCTCATCACGGACTCTGTATCTCGATGTTCGAAAGCTCGAATATGTTATCCTTTCAAAGGATGTTATGCTATGTCTTCCTCTATCGTCAAACTACACAAGATAGTGTCGGTTTCCTTACCTTACCCACTACTTAGTTCGATGTAATATTTTATGTTTATTTATTAGTTAGATGTTTATATTGACTGCACATGAAATAATCTTAAATTGCAGAATGATTTTAATTAATCTTACAAACAGTTGATACATCTAATGATTGATTGATTGTTGGTAGTTCCTCATATTGAAAAGGGAATTTTGTATTTGAATCTTGTGGACAATTTGTTCATTACTTCATTACGGCAATGAAATGAGAGTGGGTGTCCGTGTCACTTGGTACTGTAATGCAGTGCAAATGAGTCAATCTCCACGGGGTCGGATGGTCACACACTGCCATTAGGAAATCGATTCGTTTTCCACCCCTTGCATGTCTACTCTGAACAGTTACGGGCAATCGTAATGGAGAATTCAAATTTGATCAATTATTTAATCACTACCGAATATATAAGTCAGTGCCTTCATGACATTTTAATGTTCATGGATAAATAATATTCGTCAGTACCTATAATATTCATAAGTACATAATTTATATAGGTACTTCATTAATACGAAAATACAAATGTTATTATAAGGAAATGGAATGGATATCTATAGATAGAATAAATAGTATAGGTGGAATAAATAATTCGTTGAGAACAAGAATTTCGGAACAAAATATTTTTATCGTTGATTACTGACATTTATCTATTGGAGTGCACTTGCGTCACGTCACCTGCAATCCAATAATGACGTGAGAGGAAAGTCGACCGCTAGCGTACTTAGTTTTCCAATCTAAACAATAGAAATTCAACGGGTGCGCGGCCCACGGGACACTGATCTATCTCTATGTAAATTATGCAGCAAATAATAGCGACTTGCGCTCATCAGCCCAGTCAGGCACGTGGTGTACGATACACGAGGCGACAACTTGGCGCGACCAATTTTTTATTTGCTAATCAAACGTAACAGAAATCTAGATTTAACTGGTATAGATAAGTGCTCAATGTATAAAAATAAGAATTGGAATCACGACTTACCGAAACTTTTTAAATCTGATAAACTTCAATTCGCAGCAGCAAAATGCGCACAGCAAGTGAGGCGTATATGCCTTGTCAGGTGCATTGATGGATGACATGTCCATTTTTCTATATCCTTCTTGGTCAGTTGTTATAAAACAATCTTTCTCCAAATATAAATCATTTCGTACGCTCAGCAATATCATTATAATTAAATTTAGTCGCTTATTAACCTTGTCTAAAGTGTATCCTTTAGAAAAGAGTAGAAAATAATAAAACTAAATAATTATGACAAGTGCGAAATGAGCACACATTCGCTTTGCACCATATCTGATGTGGAGTTATCGCAAGTCCCTGTAATAAAAATACTTAGATTAGTTAAAATGAAAAATGTGTTATGAAGAGTTACAAAGACCTTACTGTGTTGAAAGTTTTAGTTGTAGGTAAATAAATAAATAAAAGCTAATGAGATAAAATAATATGAAGTAAATAATAAACGCTATTTTTATTACTTTTAAAGTAGGTACGTTTAAGATAAAATGACAGACGGAATAATTTGTTTTTAAATAGTATTACTATTTATCTAAAACTTTACAAAAAAAACAGAACTGCAGGAAGTAAAAATGTACGTACTTAAATGTATAGTATAATTTTGTCTATCCTTAATGAACAGTTATAATATTGAAATAATAATATGAAATTTATTAGACTGAACGTAAATGTGACTGGAGTGGTAATGTTATAAATATTAAACTTAAAATATATGTTTTTCTAATGTATTTCTTTATAATTACAAATTGAGTAATGCGTGTTTTAGGCAGCGAACGTTTGTTCGCTGGTTTTAGTTTTAATACGTAGACGTTTTAAAGTTATGTATAGTACAATAAATGTGTACAGTGTATATGTGTATATGTAAATAGGTATCTACAAGATGTGTGGTAGGAGACACGTAACTTATTATGAAAACGTCAGCACCAATACCAATTCTATCTACGGAGACATTGTAAAAGTACAAGAATAGCCCACATATTCGCTTCCTTGCATGCATTCTGCTGTGAAATTTCACGCTCAAACAAATTCACCATCCAGTTTCACACATATTTAATATACCCATGTAGCATGTACGTCAATTTAAGTATGTAATAATATCTTGTTGAAGCATCACTTTATTACGCGGGCATTGCAGTATACAAAGTTAATGAGATAAAAAAATGTGAAAAAAATAATAAGCGAAACTTTTGTTGCTTTCTTATAGAAATTTCCTTTTATAAGAAAAAAAGTATATACCTAACACAATAGAATTGTGATAATTTTTATTTTATTTACACCTTAATAGTCTGTTTTTTCTGCGCAATATTTTAGAGATGAGGTTGAACGACTATGAAGCGAAAAAATATGAAAAAGTAACACGGTAATATGTTGCTGACTTTTTACTACGAGTGGGTTCATAATTTTAGAACTGAATTTGAAATCGGTTCCACTTACGTTGA
Organism: Zeuzera pyrina; assembly: GCA_907165235.1. Lineage (NCBI taxonomy): Eukaryota > Metazoa > Arthropoda > Insecta > Lepidoptera > Cossidae > Zeuzera > Zeuzera pyrina. Next base: position 14,639,972 of record OU015628.1, read on the forward strand.
AATCAGTTCAACTTGACGACCTCCATGGCGCAACGGTTAAGCGCGTAGGAAAGTAAACGGGGGTTGCGGGTTCGATTCCCGCCCCGAGTCTGGGTGTCTATGTATTATATGTATTTATTTACAAAAGTATATAAGTAGTATATCAGTTGTCTAGTACCCATAACACAAGCGCTCTGCTGCTTGCTTTGGGACTAGATGGCGCTATGTGAAATGTCTGAGAATATTATTATTACTTAACCGATTAAGCATCTTTTGAGGCTGGAGACAATAGATTCAGTAAAAGCTTGTTCTTGAAAAACTTTTTTAGAATTATTGACATTTTTAAACGAACTCTTAAAATATAGAGCAGTCAACTTGATGCCCCCACGACAAAATTACTTGTGTGTGCCCCACGATGACGTTGATTTCTAAAATTTAAAACATTTTTTTAGACACTAAAACTACCTCAAGTCAAAATCAAACTTTTGCCTTCTCGTTTGCAATTACCTTATAGAATGCATATTGCTCTGGCGAATTTTAGTGAAATGTACTAATAGATAATGTGTTTATTGATATAAGACGTAAACTTGAATTTCTAGACATTCCTAAGGTTCGTTTGCGTGGTGGTAGGTGGTCTTCCTTCCATGTCGGGGAGTCCTGGGTTTGATTCTTCTATCCAGTAAGGAAACTAACTTTTCTACATTGGCTTGAAATATGGATTTACCGGAAGTTTTTCGTTGAGTGTTTAATTGATATAGGTAATTGCTGTAATAATTAATTAGTGTAATTGTCTGGAGTATTTAATCACTATTTGATTATTGATATGTAAGTACATTAGCAGAATTACCTATTCACATAAATTTATGACCGCAAGTTTCCGGGCGGGAAGTTACACACATCTCCAACATGTCTGAAATTTCCATAACATGTGGAAAAAACCTTATAAATAGATAATACATTTTTTTATATTTTTGTAATATTATATGCAACTAGCAAACCCGGCCCGTTTCACTAGGCGTTAGTTGAAGTTAAAATAAATTAAACAGTTTTTATAATTATTTCAATACTGCAAAAAAAAAAAAATCTACTGATCCGATCGCTACCAAACTTTACAGGATCACCCGCTAGGCCAATCTGAAGATTCCCTGAAAATTTCATCGAAATCGGTCCACCCGTTTCGGAGTCCATAAGGAACATACATACATACATTGCCTTTTATATATATAGATTCTCAACAGAAAAAATTTGGTTTACACGTACAATTTACAAGAAAATACAACCTAAGGTGGATTGTGTTGCTTGAAATCCCTGTCGTCTCTTAGGACATCGATGGACAGTACGTATGTACATGCTTATATTTCTTTTGTAATTACATATATACCAGAGTTGGACAGACTTCCGACCAGTCGCCGACTAGTCAGAGCGGCTACACAAGTGCCAAGCGTTTCGTGCAATCGAAACGCTCTTGCTGGTGTTATTGCTTGTCAAACCTACCATTTGGCTACGTTTTATACGGCGATTTTCACACGACTTTAAAGTACTTTTGTTTAATTTAATAGAAAGTTAATAACGTATGACTACCCATATAAAATTCTTACTCTAGAACACGACGTATTTGTCATTCTATTCTACTAGCGTTTACTACAATTGACCCATTTGTCTAGGCCCCCAGGAAAGCTGACTATTCGGCCACGTTTATACATGGCGATTATCCGCCAAAATCTGCCGACTAGTCGGTACTTCATGAGCTAAAGGAAAACAAGAAGTAAATAGATAAATCACCAATACCTACTTACTATACGTTTTATATTTTTAGGATTCAAATTTAATCTCAAAAGAACAATGCGTTCTATTAAAACTATAATGAATTTGTAGTCAATGAGACAATTAAAAACAAAAATAACAATTGGCATTTCTTTTAAAACATGCAAAATAAAACAAATACCAATAACTATTTTTTTTTTATAACGAATATACTATGATTAAATTTAAACTGGCTTCATTTCTTTAATCTATACTTTTTTAGTATTATAAAAAGGTAAACTTTGTTTGTATGTATGTAATGGATAAACTCAAAAACTACTCATAGTGGAGTGCCTGGGGCGTTAATAGTATATTGTGCAACAACTGCGGTAAGTTACCGATTGCCTACCCGAACGAAGTTCGAACGAGCTCATTCGCTCGAGTGGGCAATCGACAACACCGCACGAGTTTCACAATATACTATTTTTAATTACTAATGCGGAGATAATTTAACTTAACATACATACATACATAAATATCTTCACCCTGTATCGGAACAGGGTAGTCGGAGAGGACGGAGGCTAAGCGTGGCGGTCCTTACATACCTCTTTCGCTTCCTTAAATTTCATCATTCTCCTCACACATTTTCGCCTACGTATGCGAGTGTTTTTGACATTACCGTCTGCCAACACTCTGAGCATGTGATCGTCATAAGTCAGCCTTGGTCTTCCTTGGCTTTTTTACTACTCATTTTCCCTCTGTAGGGTTTCTTCGTCAGTCTTTCATCACTCAGTTTTTCTAAGTGCCCGAAGCATCTAAGCATATTTTCTTCATTTTTACACTATCACTGTCGTGCAACCCTGTCATACTGCGTATTTCTTCATTGCCTATACTGTCCGCAATGGTGACATAGCACATATTTCTGAGAGAACGCATTTCTACTCCATTTATCTTACTTTCACTCGATTTCGTGCATATCCAGGCCTCACTACCGTACAATAAAGTTGGCACCTACACCACATTGTGGATGGCCATTTTGGGAGTTTTAGATATAGTATACATGATGGACTCGAACCCTGATAAAAGACCTCAAAGATTGGGTGAACAGGAAATTTGGAAGTGTGGACAGCCGCATCACGCAGGCGTTGAGTGGGCACGGGGTGTTTAATGTATACTTACATGCAATAGGCAAAGCAAGTAGCGAATTGTGCTCTTACTGCGGACAACTGGACACCCTGGAGCATGCTATATTTAGGTGTGTGCACTTCCAGAGTGAGAGGAATGCAATTGTGGAGGGATTGGAGGTGGAAACCATGGTAGACTGGATGTTGGAGAGCCCGGATAACTGGGCTAGAATCACGAAGGTCATAAGAAAAATAATGACAACGAGGGAGAGGGACGAAAGAAATAGACAAACAGGGCAAGCATAGCAAGGCAGCCACCTTCCTGAAGTAATGCATGTGCGGTACCGGGGAGGTTATACATGGCGACGGGAAAAAAAAAAGATATAGTATACACACTGCCTACTAAAGCGGACAGAGCACCTTCCACCAGAGCATCACTTTATTGCTCGCTGCTACCCGTCTCTCCACATCAAACTCATATCTTCCATTCCTCGAAAACTCACTCTCCAGATACACAATTTCATTCACTTGTTCTAGACATTTTCCATTTACCTAAATCTCACATTTCGTCTGTACCGCTTCCCTTTCAAACACCAGAACCTTAGTTTCGTTCACATTCATATTTAATCGTTTCATTTCACATTTTTCTTTCACGCACGTGACCAGTGTCTGCAACTCTGCTTCTGATGGTGCTATAATCACAGCATCGTCAGCACACAATAGACAGTTTACCATTGTGTCATCACATATCATACCACGAATACCTTTCAATCTCTGGAGGCAACTGTCCAAATACAGTACGAACAACCAGACAGACATCGTGCAGCCCTGTCTGACATCTGAATAGACTTCAAACCAGGGCGACAAGTCACCTTCTTTTCTTACACAGGCTCGGTGGCCTAGATATAATGACCGCATAGCCTGCAGTAAGAAGCCCCGCACGCCAAATTTATGCAGAAGACTCCACAATTTCTTTCGAATTATTCTATCAAATGCTTTTTCTAGATCCACGAAAGCGCAGAAAACTTTCTGACCTATAGTCAGAAACTTCCCCACGATAACGCGAAGCAAAAAAATCTGATCCATACAACCCCTACCGTTCCTAAAACCACCTTACGCCTCCCACCAATATCTTACAGAAACACCTTTCATACGTTAAGTCAATACCTTGGTATAGACTTTACTTGCTAAGCTGACCAAGCTGATGGCCCTAAAGCACGCACTGTCTAAATGAGAACCTTTCCTTTATAGATAGTTACTATGACTGCGGTGCTCCAGTCTTCTGGAACCTCCCCTTCTGCAAAAAAAGGTTGCACAGTGCGCAGTAGATGTCCCAGATCCTAGTACCACCATACTTAAGCATCTCAGCAGTCACTTTATCAATTCCCGCATTCTTTCCATATTTCAGACTTCTTATCACTTTCTCAATCTCTTTAATACTAATGGCATCCTCCAGTCCCTGACCCGAGTGTGGCAATTCATTAGAATTGCTCTCAGTATCAGAGACGGAGTCGCCACTCTCATACATTTCTCCTAGTATTCACTACATCGCTGCAGAACGTCTTTTTTATCTGTTAGCAGGTTGTTTTCTTTCGAACGCACTTTATTCATTCTGCAAGGTGCCGGACCACTGTGGTACTTACGTACTTCGTTCAGAAATAATTAGAAATTTTCCTCGAAGCTGTCCGACATCTTGTTTTTGTCTAACACCCTACACCTTTCACACTCCTCTTTCACTAATGTTTTCGTTTCTGCTTTCTGCAGCTTGTATCTGTCTTTCATCAAATTCTTCATACCACAGTGATTTTCAGTAGCAAAGTAGTCTCACCATGCTTTCTTCTTCTTATACACAGACTATTTCACCTCATCATCCCACCATACATCACGCTTTTTACCGTTCTCAATCTTATTCGTTCCACACACTACTTTCGCAGCCTCGATCATATTATTCCTAAGGTTCTGTCAACATTCTTCAACATCCTCGCTCGTCACTCTCAATTTGTCATCAAGCTTACCGGATCCTTTCATATTCGTTCCTGGTGATCGCATCTTGCAGTTTCCAGCTTTTGATGCGACAAACCGATGCAGGCTTGGACACTACGCGATGTTGCCATGCTGCAAACAGATCCCTTATTCTGGTTATTACCAGAAAATGATCCGTTTTCAGATCGGCTCCTCATGCGCTCTCGTGTCCATAAACTGCTTTTTGAGCCTGCTATCCACCTGTAATAGATCAATCATACTTCTCTCACCATTCTTTCCCACGTATACTAATGGATCCTATTGTGCTTAGATACGGTATTAGCTACATAAAGATCCTTTTCCATACACACTTCTAGCACAATACTACCAGCATCATTCACTCTCTTATCTCCATATTTGCCTTGGACAGTCTCAAATTCTGTTCAAGCTGTCCTGACCCTGAGCTGAGCTGTTGCTGACTGTTGTGAGCTGTCATGTCTCACACAATAATTCTCTCATGCTCTTCAACCATCGCTAGTATTTCTCTAACATTCTCCCAAAACTGCTCTAGTTCACCGAAATCGACAGAGGACACTGGAGCATACACCGTAAAAATAAAAATTCTCGTAAACCCCATCTTGAGGCGCACCCAGAGTTGTCTGGGATTTACACATTTATACTCAAGTCATACAATTAACCAAACGAGAGGATAGTAAAACACCCACCCCTTGGTATCCCCTGTCTCCACGTGGTTGCCCTGACCACAGAGCAATGTCCCCTCTGGGTGAGTCGGCAAGTTTACTGCCCCTCGCTTGGTTTCACTCAAACATAACACATCGAATCTTTTCTCTTTCATAATATCAATCACTTTATTCATGTTCTCTTCAATCCCACCTCTCACATTCACGCAGCTATTCTGCACTCCTCTCTCCACTTCCCACAGCGAGGTGCACAGCGTGTTGGATGACGGTCCCCAACGCCGAACTGCACACTGCTCACACCAGTGGGGACAAACCTGTGTACGTCACTTTCGGGGTACGCCCCAGCTCTCATATCTGCGTTGTCCCGTATAGTGTGGACAGGAGAGGAATTGCAACCTTGAAAGGGGCTGGTAAGGCGTCGCGACGAGCATGTCACCTCCAGCTCCTTAGGGGAGCTTGAGGGAGCAAAATAAGTATATTAAGAAAATTAAGTAAAAAAAAATTCAATTAAAAAAATAATTAAGTCAAGACAAAAATTAGTTACATTTATTTAAGAAGAATTAGTCATAATTTAGAAATTAAAATAAGCGGGTCGTGGATCAGGCTAGCGATGAGTTTAGATCTACTGCGGTCACCGTCCTTTCGCGACACCGTACTCCCCTTGTCCTCTTAGTTTGGGTCTGGCCGGATGTTGCAACCCGTACAGCCGCGCTGTAGGTAGATTGTTGTTGCTTGTTGGTTGGTAATACATGTTGGTGTTTGCGATGTAAGTAGAAGGGGCAGAGTCCAATCCCAACGGAGTTCCTGGAACGTGCGTGGTTCGAGTTATAATAAGTACTTTCTTCGTTCTGGACTGCCATAGCCGATTATCATATATACAAGGGGGTAGGTTTACAATTAGCAACGAAGCAAACTGGGTGATGCGGCAGTCCAGATAATGAAAATTAGCAGAAATTTACAGCAGTAGATACAAAGCGTTATGTAAGAATAAACAGTGAATGATATTATACAAGTTTAAAATGTTGTGAAAACAAAATGACGGTTTGCCACCAGTATGATTTAAATAATTTAAAAATATGAGATATTCGGCATGAGCTAGTTCTATATATAATCTAGATACATTTATTTAGCATTTAAGTTTCAAATCAAACAGCAATAAACATGAAGATACTAAAAAACAAACCTACAATGTATGAAGCCAAACAATGATTATTAATATAGTAAAAAGTAGGTATACACATTGCAACAACTTACCCGGTACGGGATCACACTCGATTTACAATTATATTGTATTATTTAGAATTTTGCGCTTATTATAAATTTAGAAAGATTGTCTCCAAAACGATAGTACGTTGGAGAAAATTACAAATATTAGGTATACTCGTATTATAATAGCTGAATAGTTTTTCTTTTAATATTTGTACTTAGAACAACTAAGACGAGTGAGCGCTGATGAGTGAAAAAAAACAATTTTAGCAAAATGAATGTTATTCGTTCTCTTCGAGAATGAATGTAACGAACGCATCGCGGTGTAGCTACCGTGCGTCTATTGTTCGAATTCACTATATAAAACTTTTATTAATAAATTCAGAATCCGTCTGTACATCGATTTTTTATATTATATGTTTGTAAATAATGTAATTTTGTTTTAATATTGTTATTAATTACTTATAGACAATATTTTAAGGATAATATATTAATTATTTTTGAAAAACATATTTTATTTAGCATAAAAAATTTAATTAGTAATCACGAATTCAAAACACCGTTCCTACAAAATAGTGTTACGTTACAAGCACGCTTCCTCAGCTGATCCCCAAAACTTTACGATGGTCAAAAATTGATCTAGGTAGGGTCCAATTCTGAGAAAATTCGTTTTCTCTATGTTTTGACACACTTAAAACTTCTAAACTCTAAACTATAGTAGGTACAGTGGCTAGAGCGTAGATCTACCATGCTGAAATATGCGGTTTCGAATTCTGCAATATGGTCAGACTTTTTTTAGTTGTTATTTTCGTAATACACCGAGTAAAGCTCGTTCGCCTAGGTACTATTTATATAGAGAAAGCAACCAGGAAAAAGAAGTGAATTAAGGAAATTTAAATTAAAAAAAATTATGAATAAAATATTTGTTTATTTCAACAATTTACATTTTTGGCTACATTAAATATTTTCTTCGACTTCATTTATTAGAATGACAGATGGAGTACTGAAACATTTAAATATAAGCTACTCTTCCGACATCCACACGCAGCTCTACACCCATATTTGCATTTACAAAATAACTTTAGTAATAAATTACCCGAAGATGGTAAATAATAATTGATTCACTGTCATTGGGATGAACATGTTATTTGGACACTTCTATCCCCAAATTAATATTTACTTCATTTCCTAGCCATTTCTGGATTTACAGGTACACTCTTTTTTTAGGTGTTCAAATGCTGCATCTAACATTCTAATATTTAATAATATTACAAATTATAATATATCATCTGTTTATATATTATTTAATTCACCTAATAATTAACTGCAGTTTTTTTAATCATATTACCAAACGAAGAAATAAAAAATCTTATATCGAAGTTCAATAGGAAAAAATCATCTTCATAAAACTTCCGCAAAAATTTTTTGTAAAATCAAACAACTTTCACTGTTACATGTACACAACATGACACGTGTCATTTATAAGTAGCCCAAAAAAATCCGTTTAGTCGTACGTCGTACATTGCAGCTGCCGCTGCCGTTCTCCTCTCCACGTTTTACTACTGTTCAAGGTCCCTACGACCTTCAATACACTCAGGTATCTTTGAAAGATGTTCTTCTATGTCCATTTATGTGAAATTCAAGGTATATATAAAGAAATATTGGGGTTGTATGGGTCAAATTTTCTCACTCTGCGGTTCAGTGGGCAAGTTTCTGGCCATAGGTCGAAAAGTTTTCTGAGCTTTCATGGATCTTGAAAAAGCATTCGATAGAGTAGTGCGAAAGAAATTATGGAGTCTTCTGCCTGAATATGGCGTGGAAGGCACCATACTGCAGGCTGTGAGGTCATTATATCGGGGCCACAGAGCCTGCGTAAGGATAGATGGTGACTTGTCGTCCTGGTTCGAAGTCTGTTCAGGCGTGTCAGGTCATCACGTATACCTGCTACGCTATGTCTGCTTGACTATTGGTGCTGTATTTAGACAGTTGCCTCCAGACATTGAAAGGTAGTATGAGTGGTATGATATGTAATTATATAGTGGTAAACTGCTTTTTGTACTACTGTGCTTATAGCACCAACAGAAGCGGAGTTGCAGACACCAGTTACGTGCATGAAAGTAGACCGAAGTGAAAGGATTGAACAATAATGTGATCAAAACTAAGGTTCTGGTGTTTGAAAGGGAAGATGTATAGACAAAGTGTGAAACATGGGTAAATGGAAATGTCTAGAACAAGTAAACGGAGTTGTATATCTGAGGAGCGCGTTTTCGAGGGATGGAAGATGTGAGTTCGATGTGGAGAGACGGGTAGCAGCTGGCAATAAATTGAACGGTGCTCTGTCCGCATTAGTAGGCAGTGTGAATATATCTAACTTAGCCGAATCGGCCATACATAATGCGGTGTTGGTTCCAACTTTATTGTGCGGTAGTGAGGCCTGGATATGCCCGAAAACGAGTAAAAGTAAGATAATTGCAGTAGAAATGCGATCTCTTAGAAATATGTGCGGTGTCACCCTTGCGAACAGAATGAGCAATGAAGAGACACGAAGTATGGCAGGGTTGCGCAACAGTGTTATTATAAAAATAATGAAAGGAATGCTTAGATGTTTTGGGGCACACAGAAAGAATGAGTGATGAAAGACTGACAAAGAAATTCGACAGAGCGAAAGTGAGTAGTAAAAGAAGCCTAGGAAGACCAAGGCTAACTTATGAAGATCAAATAGCCAGAGTGTTGTTAGCTAACGGGAATGTCAAAAGCACTCGCATACCAAGGCGAAAATGTGTGAGGAGAATGATGAGATTTGAGAAAGCGAACGAAGTATGTAAAGCGAACGAAGTATGTAAGGACCGCGAAGCTTGGCGCTCCGTCCTCTCTGATTACCCCGTTAGGGATAGAGCGTGAATGTAAATATTTAAAATATAATTGTATGATCGAATACCAATTTTTTCTAGTTTTTTGATTAAATATTGCAAAAATCAAAAGGACATAAATTTTTTTGGTAAACTTTGCATTTTATAGTATAAAATTCAAAATCCCACCGCGATTCATCGAGATTCATCACGATCGATTCATGCACTGTAATAAAAATCAGAGGTGAAAACTCTCAGGCGCTCCACAATCAACAGATTTAAAAAATTCTTTCACATGTATAGAAAGCTACATTATCAGTGAGTAACGTGGGCTGTATTTTATTTTAAAAAAAATTTCTACCCGTGCGAAGCCGGGGCGGGTCACGGGAAATTAATTTCGCTAATTATCGTATTAATACTTTATTTTGTTATGGTTAAATAATGACGCAGAAATGTTAAAGTTTCAGCTCGATCTAGAAGCAGACGTTTTCTATTAATATTATATACATTATTTGGTATAGAATAAATCCGTTCGAAAAAAGATAGTATATTTAAGCAATACGAGCCGTTTCTAAGAACGATCGGCATAGCCGATTAGTTGGCCGACTATTCGGCCATCTACGCGCCGACTAGTCGATTAGTCGGCCCAGTCCATATTCGGTACGTCTCTAATACGTACCTTACCGGAAACCATTCTTTATTTAAAATTAACGAGTCAAATAGTATTTTGTATCTAATGAAAGTGGAATTTTATTTATTTTTTTCAAACAATAAGTGCTTCCAATATCTAGTGTCTTACTACTGCGCTCAAATAAGTTATTAACATGAAAACTATTTAATTGAAATATTTTAATTGCAAATCAAGGTATTACATATTAATGTTACATCAATTACCTACGTATTTGGTTTATTCACTAGCAACGCGGAATGATGTTTGGAAATGATTGTAAATGTTAATTTATGTCAACGTTATCGTTACGTTCACTTAATTTTACATGGGTAAATATGATATAAATCTATTACATAATTAAAATTAACTTTGGACTGATTGGTGACTCCTATCTAAGCATTTGATTCGGACAATAGATTAAAATTAGTATATTAGGCGAAAGCGTGTGAGGAGAATCATGAGATTTGAGGAAGCAAAAGAAATACTATGTGCTACGCACTCTATCCTCTCTGACTACCTCTTTAGGATATGATAATGCAGTGTATGTAAGTGTGTAGTGTAGGTATTATTTTTCTGTGCAGTCTATTGTTTATCTTTATACAAACAAATACGCAATATGCAATAGTACTATTATTTCTTTTCTATTATCGTACTTATGTAATTTTCCTTTTAAAATAATAATTCACCCGTCATACACACAATTGTGTGTATCTTACTACCTTATATATCTAGACCTAGAGTCTAAAAGTATCAAATGGTTTCATTAAATAACATTCTGAAGTCCTGCCGATAAGAAGTATAAACGATGTCATAATAAATCCGATGCAGTACATGTACGTTTTTCTTTTGTACTCTCCATGGAATGGTATGAAATACAATTGGATTATTTTACTGTGGAGTCTGTAGCAACTTTTAATAAAATTAAAACGATTTAAATTAAAATTTATTTATCTATGGTATATATTAATGTATTCCGGTATGGGTAATTCATAAATGGATCAGAAATACATAATACGAGTAGAAATTTGTAGCCTTTGACTGCATATTCCAATTTAATAGTACGTATTTTTAATGCTTTCAAAATCCGTTAAGCCCTTTAGCCAACAGGAGTTCACAAAGAAAGAATAGTTATTTATGATACTAGTGCTGTAAGTTGGTTTTTACAAACGAGTAGACGAATGCAGACCCGAGACGAAGTCGAGGGCTTACCATAGTCACGAGTTTGTAAATACCGATTTCCGCATGTGTGTCATACAACGTTTTTTGCGAGAAAACAGTACAATAGATAATGAAACAAACTTTTTCATTAGACTATTTTTTATAGCGAATAAGAAGTTATACTGATAGGTCACTACTCTTGGAAATTAATAGTAAAATTTGAACAATTATTGAAATTCTGTGAAATTTGCTGCTTTGGAAGCTTAACTGACTGACTGATATTATTAATTTCACACGTATTATGGTGAACAGGAGAACGTGGCGTAAACGTCGGCGGCAGCGGCGGCGGCTGGACGTTTTCGCGTGAGGTAAAAGGGTGCGGTTCCACAGCATTATTTATATTTATAGTTTGATATCTTCGCCTATTGCAATTTTATTGTGCACCGAGTCTTAAATATAACCCTCTGTAACATTATTACGGAGCGTCATCCTCCGTGGCGTTTCAGTGTAATGATATCGGCTCCAGAACTCGCTAGTAAAATTGCAGAGGTTTTTCTAAAGCTGTGACCCGTATAACTAACCGGATTTTCCAATTTCAAGAACGTGGCTATTTCTTTTGGTACACTACCGATTTTGTTAACGCCAACGACTTGCCGTATGCATTTATCGTTTTGGTACTTCTGAAAGAATCTGTTACTCTTTGCGTTCGTAATTCTTAGAGTTTGATACTTCTTGACAATTGCGTAAAACTCACCATGTATGGTGAATGTACGAGGGATTTTGGTTTTTGTGTCAGGTATCTTGACAAGCAATAAGTTCCCATGGTCTTCGATATCGCTTACATTTATATTGGCTAATTTTTTTTGTCATAAATACAAGTACAAATACAAGTAAATTAAGTATGCTTTATGTAGTTCTATACAGGTAAATGAGTACATTAACTATCAAATGTAGTACCTACCTACTAATTTAAGCAATTAAATGTATTATATGTGTAAACAGATTGTCGACATTACTGTATTGGGGTGAACCCTGTAAAAATAATGTGAGCGGAAATAAATAAATAAATATTTTAGAGTATATACTCCAGACACAGATAGACATTTAGACAGATTGTGTGACCCCGAACTAAGCACTAGACTTGTACTGTGGGTACCACACAACGAACTGGTGAAGTTCTCAGTAACACCCAGACTCCACGCCGATTAAAAATATTCGTTTCATTAGTTGACTTGCCCGGGGATCGAGGCTGGAGCCTCGACTGGGCAGGCAGATACTCTGCTACTGCGCGAACAGGCCAGTCAAGTCCGTATCTTACATAATAGTCCTTCTAATTTTCCTACAATGTACATACTATACTCAATGTTCATTGGTTTTAATAGGCCACTTTAGCAAGTTATTTTTTTATTATAATGTAATATTTTGTAAAAAGTATACGTATTAGAAAACGAATATGTATATAGTATGTATTATACACAATTGCTTTTTCTGTGGTTTTGCTAGTGTGGAAATTGTATTGCTCCTCGTACAGCCTATGTTCCCGTATTGTATTGTGGTGTCGCTGTCTCGCGTGCTCACGTTCTGCGTTTCACCACGTAGAGCCAAATAGAGCACTATTGCCTCGCACCCGCCCCAGCCCTGGAATAAATATTCTACGGCTCTTAAAATCGGCTACTCCTAGATCTCTAGAAAACTATTTTCGCGTCTCTAAAAACAACAACCCTCTATTTATATATTGTACTCATTAGTATATAGAGATAGCAAGTACATAAGCAATGTTAGTTGAAAGGCCTGTACGTCTGGCAGTTAGATTTCTATCCGAATCAGTTCAAAAACGAATTTTTTAATATTGAATTTATTCTAGCTGCATGTTGTTAGGTTATTAGGTTGTATACTGTTATCGAGGTAAACTTTTTAATTAACGAATTAACTATTAATACAGATAACTTTGGACTAACTGTGCCCACCTATGATTATTATTACATACTAGCAAACCCGGCCCGTTTCACTGGGCGTTAGTTTCATGGGCGTAAAAAAAAATCTACTGATCCGATCGCTACCAAACTTTACAGGAACACCCGCTAGGCCTGAAGATTCCCTGAAAATTTAATCGAAATCGGTCCAGCCGTTTCGGAGTCCATAAGGAACATACATACATACATACATCGCCTTTTATATAAATAGATCACATGTTTTGCTTATACGTCATGTATATTTTGCTCAAATATAAAATGCAGATCGACCAGACATGCCGTTTAAGGTTTTAGGTTTGATGACGAATACCGATTGAAAGCAGCGTTTCACATTCACTCTCTCTCGAAAACATAAACAGCTCTGCTCTAATTGTTTTAATTTATCACAGGTTTCTTTTTCATAGTATATTATTATGACAATATTACAATTTAGGTATTGATATTGATTGTATGTGCTTTATTGTAGTAGGAATTGATATTGATTGATTGTATGTGTATGTATTTTATTATTGTATTGTGTGTGTGTGTATTTTATTATTGTATTTCATATTCATTATTATTTATATTTAGTATAATAATATTGTATTACACACAGTGCCTACCTTTCTTTTTTTTTTATAAAACTTCTCTCTCGCGGGTCCGCTGGGAGAAATTTCTTATAGAAATAAGCGGTACCTTTTGCGCTTTTTTCTATGTATCTCTCTTTGTATATATTGTTGTGTGCAATAAATTGTTAAATAGGTTTGCCTCAATGAAAAAAGTATTCGAGAAATTAAAAATTTGTAATAGCGAAATGTTTCTATTACATTATATGGTAAACATGTATACGTTAGTCATTAAAATTCTTTATGTGTTACTAGTACGTGAGTTAATTCGTACCTACAATATAAGAGTAACAGTTTTATGTTATTTGTTGCGTGAAGCACTTTAAATGACTGCGTTTTAAATATTTAAGAATACGTGTTTAAAATTTGGATTTTAGCAATTACAACCAGCATTTTGGTTTAAGCGTAACTTATTATATTTATTGTTTCTTTAAGTATATGCATCTGTAAATTTTCTCGTAGTATACAAGGAGGGGTTTTTAATAAATAATAAAACGTAACCGTGTTTGATTAGAAGAATGTTTTCATTCAGTGAACTCATTCAAAGTAAACCTGTAAAGCTCACTTACACTCCAGTTGTTAAGTGTTCGATGCACAGAGCAGATCACTTGCCATATTATGCATAACTCGTTATCTGATTAATTACTTTATTTACAGTTGTTTGTTTAAAAATAAAAAAAAATTTGATTGAAAGATGTCTTCTGTAAAAAGAAATTTTATCTGTAGTAGTTTAGTTAAAATTACACAACTTAATTTAATTTTTTTTTATTACAAGTATAAATGAAAACAGCATTCGCGAGCTTATTATTAAGATGGTAATTGTACCAACTTACCCTTAGTAGTTAAATTCATCCGGCCCTCTTCAATGGTTGGAACCAATCAATAGCGATATAGCTGGCTGCGGCTTATTAATTTTGGTATGCCAGCTAATTTCCCTGTGAATTTGCCAAGTACTCAGTTAAGTGTCATAAATTAAGTGTATATGTGTGTGTATGTGTGGTTTGTGTTCAACGTAACGGAACATCAGATACTTGACTCAATTGTGCCACCTCTTCGTTACATCGAATACTAGGCGAACATGCAATTCGAAGAGCTCTCGTGTTATCTACAGGAACATGATGTATGTACTTATATTTTCATATTAATACGTGTTCTATGTCACTAAAGCGGGTGTTTTGTGAAACCGAGACTGACGTTCTGGTGTAAGTGTTCATATTATAGTTTGACAAAGAGTTAGCCAACGTGTTGAAGTTTCTCTATAGTGGTGTTGTAAACTCTGCTCTTTAAGTAGAATCTGATCTGGGGTTTGCTAGCAATGTTTCTATACAGTTTGAATGAAAAGTATGTAGTTGTATGCCATAGCATGGTTTTGTTAAGCCAACAAGGTTGATAGTTTCATGCAGATATGTTATAATAAGAGGTGTGTTATTCACTTCGTATGTTTGTACAGTGAAGTCGTCCGTGCAGGTTATCTGAAACCAAGAAAAAGTTTTTCAATTTCATGGAAATATAAATACAAACAATGCAATGATACTGTGATTTAGGTATGATTTAAGTGACGTACTTTGCAGAAAGTAATGGATGTATTATATTGCACAGAGAATAAAGCAAAACCAATACTGAAAAGGAGGACGTGTAATATTAAATGTACCTAGATTCATATTGCAAAAGAATAACAAAAAGCGAAAACGTGTTACCTATTGTTAACGCGTCATGTCATTATTACACCTCTACAATAGACACTTAGAACAAAAGGCTACAACAGATTTAAAAATGTTGATCTAATTATTATGTTCTAAGCTAAGTAAATACAACATCATTATATTGTTCCATTAAAATTCATCTCTTTAAATATTGCTGAAATGTATCTTAATATTTTGTTTATACTTCTGTTGTAAGATTGATTTTAGTTGTAAGTAGATTTTATTTCAAAAATTACCTATAGTAAAGTTTACTGGAATGTTGAGCTTGAATGATAAGACAAGCAAATAGTTTGTTATTTATAGCAATGCTTAGATACAAAATACACAAATAAAAGTAAAGTACATTTAAAGAGGTTACAGTTACAGGTTACAGGTTACATTGCGCTAAGTGCTTTAGAGTATTTTTCAACCACATAGAATTAGAAAAATAATTTTCTGTTTTGTCTGAAGTATTTATTGAAAACAAATAAAACTAAAATAAAATACGTCTAGGACTCTAGGTAACAACCTAAAGGACATTGTATCGCGTTTCTATTCAAATTAAAGCCATTGAATATTTATTTATAGAAAATTGACAAAAGCAATTTTTTAAGTATTGTTAACAAAGTCGCTATTGTAATAAATTGTTTTTTCGTTATAGTCATAGATATATTTGATATTCCTTAAATAATTAGTTTTTAGGGTTCCGTAATTCAAAGGAAAAAGGAAGCCTTATGGAGTCAACTCATTGTCCGCCTGTCTGTCTGTCAAGACACTTCTTCTCAGGAACGCGTGGAGGTATCAAGTTTAAATTAATAGCAAATACTTATGTCTGTGGTGTCTTAGAATTGTAAAATATCAAGCTTGTAATTCAACTCAATCAAAAAATACGCCCATTTACCATAGGTATGCCTCATATTTTGACATTTGCGAGTAAATCAAAACCTATAGAGTAATTCCCATTGACGTAGAATCATGAAATTTGGCAAGTTTTCACAGCACAAGTAATGGATAAATCCTAAAATCGTTAAATTGTAGTTTTTTTGTGATATAAATAAAACAATTTTTTGCGATTGACTATGACATACATGTATTGATCTAAGGACAAATATTATTCAACTACAAAGTTAAGTTTGTATTTCGATCCGACATCTTTCTATGTGCCCAAACCATATAAGCATTCCTTTCTTCATTCTTACAATAATACTTTCGTGTAATCCTATCATACTATGTATCTCTTCATTTCTTGTTTTGTTAACAAGTGTGACACCACACATATTTTTAAGAGATCGCATTTCTACTGCATTTATCTTACTTTGTTTGATTTCGAGCATATCCATGGCTCACTACCTCACTATAAAGTTGGAACTAACACTGCATTGTGGATTGCCATTTTGGCTGCGTTAGTTATATTCACACTGCCTACTAATGCGACAAATGCACCTTTTACTCTAGCCAGCTGCTACCCGTCTCTTCACATCCAACTCACATATTCCATCCCTAGAAACGCAGTCCCCAGATGTACAATTTCATTCACTTGTTCTCGACATTTTGTATGTACCCATATCTCAAATTTCGGCAGTACGTCTTCCCTTTCGAATACGAGAACCTTAGTTTTGTTCACAATCATATTCAATGCATTCACTTCACATTATTTTTTCATGGACGTGACTAGTGCTAGATACCATACTTGATCATCTCAGCAGTTACCTCATCCTTTCCCGCAGCCTTCCATATTTTAGACTTCTTATCACTTTCTCATTCTCTTTCATACTAATGACTTCCTTCAGTCCCTGACCCGGGTGTGGCGCTTCATTAAGATCGCTCTTAGTATCAGAGATAGTCGTCACTCTCGTACAGTTCTCTATAATAATCACTTCAACTCCGTAGAACATCTTTTTTGTCTGTTAGCAGATGATGTTCTTTCGAATGCGCTTTATTTATTTTGCTAGGTGTCGGACTACTTCGGAATTAAGTACTGTTTTCCAAAATAGTTTGGAATGTTCCTCAAAGTTGTCTGACATCTTGTGTTCGTCTATCACTCTACGCTTTTCAAGTTTCTCTTTCACTTGCAGTTTATATCTCTCTCTCAGCAAATTTTTCATATCAAAGCTAATCTTGGCAGCAAGGTAGTCCTAAGCTTTCTACTTTTTGTACACAGTTTCCTTATCATCCCACCGCACATCGCGCTTTTTATCATTCTCAATCATATTCGTTCCACAAACTTCCACATCACAGCCTCGATACTATTTCTAAGGTTTTGCCAACACTCTTCAACATCTTTGCTCATCACTATTAACCTATTATCAAGCTACAGGATATTACCATTTAATATTTATTCCTGGTGGTCGTATTTTTTTAAACGGTTTTATTTAGCTTGCCCTGTTTTATTGTTTGGGTCAAATCTAGTAATTAAAATGTTACCTCTTTTTGTTAAGCCATTAATTTAAAATTTGGTACACACCTTTAGTTGTGACGACAATACAATTATGTATATTTAATATAATTGTAAATCCAAGATGGCCACCGCCACAAAATGGCAGATTACATATTTTTTCACAACCCCTCTAATATGGGTATCAAATGCTTTCATTTGATACCCATATTAGAGGGGTATACGTGTATAAATATACGTAATTGTATTGTCGTCACAACTAAAGGTGTGTACCAAATTTCTAGTCTTTAGGCTTGACTAGTAGAATACAGTACATTATAAAAAATCCAAATCAAAGATGGCCGCCAGTACGAAATGACGGATTTCATATTTGTATGAAAGGGCTTTACAAGTAGAACACAGTGCATGGTGGATCATAAAGTTTACACAGTCTATACACTAAATAGAATGAGAAATATCAAGTAAGAAAATAGAAACTATTTTTTTTTAATTTTATTTATTATTACATTACATTTTACATTTACATGTACACAGAACACACGTTACACTTTATTCATTGCAATAACCGGTTTGATCCGCATGCCCAGCATAGGTATTTAATAGTGGGCTCCGCACTAAGCGCAGAGGCTTGTGCCGCGGCACCCAGCTCTACAGTTATTCATTTTGTGAACATTTTCGTTTTATTATGCGTCTAAATTCAATAATAAAGAAAGATCAAATTAGGAATTAAATCACTAACAGGTAGATACATAAATTAATGAATTAAGTTAAATTAAATTAAAATTAAATTGAAATTAAGTTAAATTAGATTATATCAAACACTATTAAAATTTAGTTAAAATAATACTACAATACAAAATGACATAAACAATAAAATCCAGCAAAATCAAATTAAATGAGATAAATTATTATTGATAATACTGTAAAAATTCATGAAATGGAAGAGGAAAAATGATAAGTGAGTAGTGCGTGAGTTGTGTGCGCGAGTGAATATGTGTGAGTGAATGTTTTACGTCCTGTTTTTAGTTAATAATCAGTTGCGTGACAGTATATCCTCAGTAGCCTGGTAACCAAGCCCATAAGCCATTCCTCTACATGGCTTTTAAAGTCTCTTACTGGCTTATGCTTAATTTCACGGATGTTGTGACAGATTTTATTGTATATTTGTGGTAGAAGGAAGTGTGGATGACGTTTGCTGAAAGTGGTTTTGATTCTCTGAGTTGGAATTTTATAAACACGTTTATTAAGTAGCAATTTGTAATTGGGCGAGTTCATGGTGAGTTTATGTGTTGTTGTTGCCGCTTGCGATATGTAAAGCTGTCGCATACGTAATGTCTTACATTCCTTGTAGAGAGCATTGGTTGAATGTCTGAAGGGCTTTCGCAACATTACTTTTAGCACAGCACGTCGAGCTCTTTCAAATTCGATGAATTTAGTTTTCACTGCACCTCTCCATGCCAGAATACAATAATGCAAGAGGGACTGGGTCAAGGCCCTGTATACCATGAGCAGAGTCTCTTTGGACGCGGAATTCCGTAGAAGTTTCATTATATAAATGGACCGCTTAATCCTTCCCGACAAGCTAGTTAAATGGTCCTTAAAAGACAGATTTTCATCCATTACGATATCAAGATATTTCATGTTTTTAGTATGATGAATTTCTGTGCATACGCATGCTGACCGACTGTCGGTTGGACAAGTGTGTAACTTAAGAGGCGGCTGGGACTTAGGACACTGAGCTTGATTCTTGTAAAAAGTTAGGTATTTAGTTTTGGTCACATTGAGAGTCAAAAGATTTTGCCTCAGCCAAGCGAATAGTACCGACAAACCCAGTTCTGCTGCTGTCCTCACTCTCTCCCAACTAGAGTTTTCAAAGATGATAACTGTTTCATCCACATAACATAAGACCTGACCTGACACGGGTAATTTGAGAATGTCATTCATGTAAATAACATGTAAGCGTGGGACCGAGTATACTACTTTGTGGGACACCGAACTTTATTAGCATTAGTTAATTATTAACAGCAGTTCACTTCATATTAACTATATATATAGCAGCAAGATTAATAGGTATTATTTTCACAAAATTATCTTTGTTCCTAGATTTCACAATAATATGTAGATTCAGATGTCACAAACACTAGCACATAAATATTCATATTAGAGACACTTTAAACTTAATTTTAGCGTAATATTATTGTTTAAATTAGTTATTAAGCATTTTAAATACGGATATCAATGTTTACGGTGTTATTTCGGTCTACCCGCTGATCATTGAAAACTAAAACTAAAAGATTGAAAATAAAAATTAAGTAAAAAAATTTTTTTAACTTAAACGGTTTTATTGGACAGAAATATAAAAATGATGAAGATAATGTACTAAAAGTTAAAAAATAATTAGTTAGGTCCTAGGTTGGTACCGGTCAGCGTACCAAGCACCAGGCACACCACTCTCCTCATCAATTTAGGGCATTAATCTGACTAATAATACCGGTTAAATATAAAATTTCCTGCGCCCCACGATTTTTAACTAGGACCTTCAAAAAACAATGCGTATTGAAACAGGATTTCCATCCATTGCATCAGTAGTGTATGATAGGAACCGTAGGGAAGGCCTATGTCTAATAACGGATTAACCATAAGTTGTCGATAATGATTTCCATTTAATAAAGTTAAATTTTTACAATACATAGAATTATGATTTAGGTTTAGGACAAATGGATTTATGGAAGTGAATATTACCACAGATTAATTAGTTACTAACGTAAAATATTACTATGGCACGAAATTTCCAATGTACTTATATTTATCCACTATTTCACTGTTATATTAAACGAGCAATATTTATGTATATATTGTCGGAAAAGACAGGGCAATTCGTGCTCTTGTGACTCAGATGTGAGAAACAGGTACTTAATCTTACAAAAGGTTAGAGTTTAGAAGTTTTAAGTGTGTGAAAATATAGAGAAATCGAAATTTCTCAGAATTGGACCTGACAGTCGGTTGGACTACGGCGGCCGGTGCGAGACCATTTCTCCGACGGATCGTTTGCCATAATTGAATTTCCAATTACCTACGTAATAATTGTTACAAAGAGTTTTCTGTCGTTTGCACATTAAATTTGTCTCTTCACGTAGTATTTTATGGTTAGGTTATAAAGTCTATGGCTGAAAGTCATGGAGAAAATACTATTATTTATTTTCCTGAACAATGAATTTAATGTTAAATTTCATGGACTTCTTTTATTTTAATCTTTTATTTAATGTTATTAAAAGATTAGTATTATACAGGCAGTATTTGTATATTTATAATCGTGTTCTCAAAAACGGCTCTAACGATTTCGATGAAATTTATAATATAGAGTATAGACCTTTACGGTGGTCAAAAATTCATCAAGCGTGGTCCAATTCTGAGAAATTTCGATTTCTCTATATTTTCACACACTTAAAACTTTTAAACTCTAAATTCTTCTAATTTCATAACAAAGTTTACCTTCTTGGTAGTACAGTGGCTAAAGCGTAGATCTGCCAAGCTGAAATACGCGGGATCGAATCTTGCAATGTGGTCAGACTTCTTTTTTTTATTT
This sequence comes from Zeuzera pyrina, assembly GCA_907165235.1. Classification (NCBI taxonomy): domain Eukaryota; kingdom Metazoa; phylum Arthropoda; class Insecta; order Lepidoptera; family Cossidae; genus Zeuzera; species Zeuzera pyrina. Next base: position 14,661,605 of record OU015628.1, read on the forward strand.
TTTTTTGTAAGACACCGCGTAAAGTCTGTCGCTCAGGTATGTTAAACGAACAATATTTGTATACATATACATAGATATACATTTGATATACTTTCTCGAAAACGGCTCTAACGTTTTCGATGTAATTTGCAATATACACAAAATTTACAAAACCGATCTAGCTAGATCACAACTCTGGGAAAAATCGTATTCTCCATCACACGTTTAAAACTTCTGAACTCTAAACTTCTAAACTTATTAATTTTGCGGCAGAGTTTACCTTCTCAATAGCATAATGTAGAGCGTAGGTCTACCACGCCTACGTTGCGCGGGTTCAAATCCTGCAATATGGTCAGACCCTTATTTAGTATTTTTTTAATAAGTTGAAATAATGTGTCTAAGTTCAGTTTGCAACAAGTACCTATTAAAAACACATATCACTTTAATAATGTACTTATAATAAGGAAATAAAATGAAAAATAAGATAAAAGCATAGACTTCATTACTTCAGACAGCTTGTCCCGTACTACGAAGTGAGGCAAATAACATCAGATAAAATATAAAGTGCGGGTGCTGTTTTCTAACGAAATGGCGACCGATCAGCTTATCTGAAAATACACGTGTGGCGTATGTACGCGTGAGTCAGGTTATTTGATGTTCTGATCGATGCCGCTCGAACACGGCGTCTGACTTATACTTATATTATATTAATTATTTATAAAGTCTATGGCTAAAAGTCATGAAGAAAACTTTGTTATTTATTTGCCTGAACAATGAATTTAATGTTAAATAGACTTCCTTCATTTTAAATTAGTACGTTAGTACTATTATACACGCAATATTTGTATATTTATAATCGCATTGTCGAAAACGGCTCAACGATTTCGATGAAATTTACAATATAGAGCTTTATGGTGGTCAAAAGTCGATCTAGCTAGGGCCCAATTCTGAGAAAATTCGTTTTCTCTGTTTTCACACACTTGAAACTTCTAAAGACTAAACTCTTCCGATTTCAAAACAAAGTTTAGCTTCTCGGTAGTACAGTAGTACAGTAGTAGTACAGTACGGTAGTACAGTGGCTAGAGCGGGTTCGAATTCTGCAATGTGGTCAGATTTTTTTTGTTATTTTTTTTGTAAGACACCGAGTAAAGCTCGGTGACCCAGGCACTAATATTATAAACTTTGTTTGTATGTAATGAATAAATTCAAAAGCTACTCAACCGATTTCAAAAATTATTTCACCTATAGAAAGCTACATTATCAATGAGTAACATAGGCATAGGAAATTTTATTTTCAATAAAATTTCTAGCAGTGTGAAACCTGGGCGGGTCATTAGACTACCATATAATGGATATTTTCGGATTTTGCAGATAAGACAAATATTATGGAATTAGCAAACTGTAAGCCTTTCATGCGGTCGCGTTATTTATTCGCCTCACGTTGGTACACACTAGTTACATCAATTTAACATCGACTGTGTTCCCTCTGTCCGATTTAATACTATCACCAAGATTTGCATGTCACAGGATGCACTCCAGGCTATGCAGTGTTACGAAACGGGATCACAGATTGTATTGTATCCCAATATGCTTGGATAAATACATTTTCTGAACATTAATATAACTTTGATAACGATGATCATTTGTTCATTTATGTGGCTCTATTATAAGTATTTAAAAGAATGCCTTAATTCATTCATTCCGATGTTCTATTTGTAAAAGTGTATCTGATTGAAGTTCTGCAATGAGTATAAAATGTTTAATTGATAGGTATTCATTTTCGTCAATAGTATTACGCAATTAGGTCCCTCGTCTTTTAATTGATTTCAATAAACGGATTTATGTATGTAATAAATAATAAAAAAATAATTTGTAATTTTAAACAAACTTCATTTATTTAACTAGCAGATCCGACAGACGTCCTGCCCGAACGTTGTTAAAAATAAAAAATAAAATTAATTAAATTTAATTTAATTTAGAATACGCTTACAGCGCTACATACCCGGCCTAATTTTTAATCGCAACCACCCAAGAACTCGTTTAAACAAACACAAAAAATTTCATCAAAAGCGGTCCAGCCGTTTAGGAGGAGTTCAGTGACAAATACGCGTACAGAAGAATTATATTACATATGAAGATAATTTGTGTATAATTTATAAACAGTACATACTTTTGATCTTTTTACTATTAGATTATCATGTAGACAATAATTTGTAATAAACTGAGTGTTGAGCTCTAAATATATGCAGGCAGATAAATCATAAACTTTTGTTTTTCTTAACATGTATAAATTTAAAACAGTCTTTGATTCGATGTGATTGTGACATCCTATGAGAAACGAGCAGTCAAAACCTACTCGAATCGAGCTTTAGTGCATATATGACAGATTTAGTCTAATTGACCATTTAGCATGTACTGGTTACAGGTACGGAGACATTGCCTGATGCCTGCAGCGGTGTGGACAAAGCACAGCTATTGCATTCAGGGGATATATTCGGGCATTTGCATAACAAAGAAACAACTATGTTACCATAAACAAGATATATTCGTACGCGAATGTAATATTAGAATAGTTTTAAACAAACGATATAGATTATTGTAATATGTACTATACTTTCATGTAATGTTATTTGACTAATATTGCTGCTTATTACTGTAGGTACCATACCAAAATCGGAGAAATGGGACACTTATGGAATCATTTCTTATTATTATGTATTATACTGCCGTCATAACCTAAAACGCGGTTTCTCAACAGAAGTGAGTTTCACGAAAATTGATATTTAGCTGTAAAATGCCTGTTGGTGTAGTTTTCGATAGTATGTAAGTATATTTGTTCTAAAAGTCTTGGTTTTACCAATATTTGCAGTTATATAGTCATCATCAAATCCACTTTTTTAGATCAAATCTCAGACAAAATAAAAATCTGAGGATCAAATCAATCCTGCCTTTGTTAACTTCTACTTGCTCAATATCACTGTGAGTTGAGAAAGTTTGTACCTACTGTGTGATGTAATCTTCTCATTCATAAAAGTCATTTACAGTAATTTTCCTGCATTTTTTCTTACAGTACTAACAGTTTATCCGAAGTCTTAAAAGTCGTAAATCTTCTTGTTCATGTGCTTAATAGATAACTCGAGTCTGAATTGCTTCAAAACTTTACGTACCCCTTATTGCTTTAGAACTATTTTTCGTTTCTTGTGTGTTGATCTTTTTCTAATCTTTATGACATATAATGGAAATGTAAGGCTATTTCTCATTACAATACGTGTAAATGCCTTCATAATCTAAGCTGAACTTTAGACGCGAAATTTTTTTTCCTTGATTTTTTTGTACCGCTTTTTGGCTTAAGAGGACAGTATATGGTTTATCCGTTATGTTATCACGGCTAAATTGTTGAATCGATTTTATTAAATTTGGAATAGAGATAGATAGCTTGAATCTTGAGGAAGGACATAGGCTACTTGTTTAAAATTTCACGCGAACCAAATCGCGGATGCAATTAGTCGTGTATAATTGAAATCTTAACATTATCGTAATAAGGTATGTCTTTCCTTATCTGTGGGTCCTATGGGTTACTTGTGTAGGTATACCTAATATGCAATTAGCCATTGAACGTTTTGCTAACAACGCAATGTTTTGCTCAATTACATTGAACACAAACACAGTTTTTACAATTTCGGTAGAGAACAACACGCAAGTGTGTTAATTAAACTCGTTCATTTTATAATGTAAAAACTGTTTTTCACGTATATTTGGTGTCATACATGATGGGTTCGTGAAACGAAAAATTAAAATTCACTCCTATATTAATGAAAAAATATCATTTATTGCGTTCTCTTAAAAACAGTTAATAATAAAAAAACTAAATGTATCGTGTTGTTATACTTTTTTACATACATATCTTCACGCTGTATCCGCAACGGGGTAGTCAGAGAGGACGGGCAGCCAAGCGTCGCGGTCTTTACAAATTTCTTTTTTCCTTCCTCTTCCTTAAATTTCATCATTCTCCTCACACTTTTTCGCCTAGGTATGTGAGTGCTTTTGACATTTCCGTCGGTTAACACTCTGGCTATTTGATCTTCTTAAGTCAGTCTTGGTCTTCCTTGGCTTCTTTTACCACTCGCTTTCGCTCTGTAGATTTTCTTCGTCAATCTTTCGTCACACATTCTTTCTATGTGGTCGAACCATCTAAGCATTCCTTTCTTCATTTTTACAATAACACTGTCGTGCAATCCTGTTATACCACGTATTTCTTAATTGCTTATCCTGTTCGCAAAGGTGACACCGCATACATTTCTAAGAGATCTCATTTCTAGTGCATGTATCATCATACTTTCACTCGATTTCGGGCATATCCAGGCCTCTACTACTACCGTACTACTCTTGTGCTACCGTAAAATAAAGTTCAAAGCAATACCGCATTGTGGACGGTCATTTTGACTGTGTTAGATATATTCACTTCCTACAAATGCGGACGGAGCAACGTTCACTTTATAGCTGCTACCCATCTCTCCACATCTAACACATCTTCCATCCCTCGAAAACGAACTCCCCAGATACACAATTTAATTCACTTGTTCTACACATTTTCCATGTACCCAAATCTCACATTTCGTCTATACTGCTTCCCTTTCAAACGCTAGAACCTTCTGCTTCTGATGGTGCTATAAGCACAGCATCGTCAGCGTACAATAGGCAGTTTACCACTGTATCATCACATGTCATACCACTCATGCTACCTTACAATGACTGGAGGCAACTGTCCAAATATAGCGCGAATAGCCAGGCAGACATCACGCAGGCCTGTCTGACGCCTGAACAGACATCGAATCAGGGCGACATGTCACCTTCTATCCTTACACAGGATCTGTGGCCTCGATATAATGACCTCACAGTCTGTAGTAAAGAGGCCCTCGCGATATTCAAGCAGAAGACTTTAGAGTTTCTTTTCCACTACACTATCGAATGCTTTTTATAGATCCACGAAAGCGCAGAAAACTTTCTGACCTATGGCCAGAAACTTCCCCACGACAACGCGAAACGAGAATCCGTACAACCCCTACCGTTCCTAAAACCACCTTTTGTCTCCCACAAATATCTTTCAGAAACACCTTCCATGCGTTCAATCAATAACTTGGTATAGACTACACTTACTAAGCTGACCAAGCTGATGGTCCTATAGCACGCATAGTCTAAATGAGAACCTTTCCCTTTATAGAAAAGTACTAAGACTGTGGTGCGCCAGTCGTCTGGAATCAGAACCTTATAATTTCCTGAGCCTTTCCACATTTCAGACTTCTTATCACTTTCTCAATCTCATTCCTAATAATGGCATCCTCTAGTCCCTGACCTGAGTGTGGCGAATCGCTCTCAATATTAGAGAAGGAGTCTCCACTCTCATACAGTTCTCCATAAACATCTTTTTTATCTGTTAACAGGTGGTTCTCTTTCGAACGCACTTTATTCATTCTGCAAGGTGCCGGACCACTTCGGTACTTACGTACTTCTTTCCAAAGTAATTTAGAATGTTCCTCGAGGTTGTCCGACGTCTTGTTTTCGTCTAACACCCTACATTTTTTACACTTCTCTTTCACTAGTGATTTCTGCAGCTTATGTCTGTCTTTGATCAAATTCTTCATATCACAATCATTTTTAATAGCAAGGTAGCTTCAATCATATTATTCCTAAGGTTCTGACAACATTCTTCAACATCCTCGCTCATCACTCTCAATTTGTCATCAAGCTTACCGGATTCTTTCATATTCATTCTTCGTGATCGCATCTTGCAGTTTGCAGCTTTTGATGCGACAGACCGCTGCAAGTTTGGACACTACGCGATGTAGCCATGCTGCAAACAGACCCCTTGTTCTGATTATCACCAAGAAGTTGTCCGTTCTCAGATCGGCGCCTCTATGCGCTCTTGTGTCCATGACCTACTTGTTGAGCCTGCTATCCACCAGGAACAAATCAATCATACTTCTCTTACCATTCCTTCCCACTGATGGATCCTTTTGTGCTTAAATTCGGTATTAGCTACAAAAATATCCTTTTCCATACACACTCCTAACACAATCCTACCAGCATTATTTACTCTTTTATCTCCATACTTGCCCAGGACAGACTCAAATCCTATTCGAGCTGTCCCGACCCATTCTTTCATGTCTCCACACACAGTGATTATCTCATTCTCTCCAACCGTCGCTAAATTTTCTCTAACATTCTACCAAAACAGCTCTAGTTCATCTAAACCGACAGAAAATACTGGGGCATACACCGCCAAAATTAAAATTCTCATCAATCCCATCTTGAGCCACACCCAGAGCAGTCTGGGACTTACATATCTATACTCAGTCATACAATTAACCAAACTAGAGGACAGTAAAACGCTTACCCCTTGGAATTTCCTGTTTTCATGTGGTACCCCTGACCACAAAGCGACGCCCCTCCGGGCAAGTCAGGAAGTTCCTGCCCTTTCGTTTGGTTTCACTCAAACGTAACATATCCAATCTTTTCTCTTACATAATATCAATCACTGCATTCATCTTCTCTTCAATCAGATCTCTCACATTCCATGCAGCTATTCTACATTCCTCCCTCCACTTCCTGCACAGGTGCACAGTGTATTGATTGAGTGGCGGTCCCCAACGCTGAGCTGCACTCTGCACACACTAGCGGGGACAGACCGGTGTACGTAGCTTTCAGGAGACGCCCTAAATCTATCATAGTCGTTGTCTCGCATGGTGTGCACAGGAGAGGAATTGCAGCCCTGTAAAGGGCTGGTAGGGGACGGTTTAACCCTAAACTATACTTTAGTTTCTTACATTACAGGATTAATTTAAAAATACTAATAACTTTAGTGCAAAATTCCTGTCAACATACCTAACAACTTTTGTTGTACGACTTTTTTAAAACTCAATAGGTTCCTCAAAAAATATTTGTTAAGTTTTGTTGTACTGTCTGAAAGGTAATTACTCTGTACGTATTGCCAATGGTGCAGTGCAAACGCACCGGGCCTCAGCGCCGCGCTGCGCGTGTGCCGCGTTAGCGACCGGGTAGAGTAGGTGCCATTTTCAGAAATATTTGATGTATTTTTATTTTTGTATGAAAGAAAAAACATGAATTTTTGAAAGTCGTAAAACAAAAGTTATTGAGGACAATGTTTAGTACAAAATAAGATAAGATAAGAGGTTATTAGTATTTTTAAATTAACCCTGTATATTATGATATTTTTTAAATGTTAGAACATTATTATATGACAATTTAGTTGCTGATTCCTTCAAAAGTCTTTGTAAGTGCTTTTAATTACAAATATAATTAAACTATATTCTTCGTTACGTTTAGTTGGATAAAATCTGCAGAATATTAATTACGCAATTAATATTGCAAAATTTATAAGTCGATTTTAAATTATGTCGAAGTTATTATCGAAAAAATTGTAACCAATTTTCAAGTATCATTTATTGTGTTACAATCGATAACTAACAATAGGACAAATTGACCAAATGCAGAGAGTGTCAGGCCGCAGAAACAATGGACACAATTATGATCCGGTTTGTCAATACGTAGTTTGAAAACAATATTACAAATAAATTAACGAAGAGTTTAGAATTTTTTACATAAAAATATGATATTGCATATAATATTTTTCAGAAAAAGAAGAATTCCTCATCGATTAACACACGTATCTGATGCCATGAGATATGTTACTCCTTGTCTTACATATTTAACATTTATTTGAATTATTTTTATATTCGTTATGAACTTATTTACATATTTTGTACTCATTCACGGTTGCTACATAGTTGGTTCAGACAAGTCCGAAATAAATTCGACTTAATTTTCAGCAGTTGCGTAAAAGCTTCTTTACATGCGAAAAACATTTTCATAAGATCGCAAAGTTATACAATATAATATCTAATTATTATAATATCTAAGTTTGATCTATCGTTGCAAGATTTTAAATATTTATTTATAATAATATATATCGGTATATTCTGTTCATTTTATAAGAGTTGAGTTAATAAGTCCACATATGTTAGTACTATGGTTTTACTACGTTTTAAATTCAGATAAATGTCAAAAATACGATATTTTAACAAACAACATCCAGTCCTGTCTTTCGTACTGTAACATGAAAATTGCTATAAAATCAATATAAAATGTCTGTAAATGTTTACCTAATCAGCGCAAGAATAGGTAATAGTCGTCAGTTGGTGTAAGCAGTACCGTCTTTGCCACAAGGGCATACGGGGCCCGTGCCCAGGGCCCCCGACCTCACGGGGTTCAAACTCCTAAAAGGCCGTATTCGACTACACGAATAAAAGCTGCTTAATTTTTTTCTATTTTAGGTAAATACGTACTAAGAATCGCTGTCAACATTTCCAAATTGAAACGTTCAAACACCAAATCAAGATTCTTAATTATTTTCTAAACAGTGAACATAAAAAAAAAATGCTTGTTGTCATTCACTTTTTTATTTTCCCCGGCCCCAGCATGCCCTAAGACGGCCTTGGGTATAAGTCTAAGTCCAGATCGGGAAAGATCTGACCCTGCCATCGGTAGTAGCGGCTATGCTGGCAGGTGAAAAGTCGTGGAAAGTCATGTTCTAATTTGTGAAGTAGTAATTCTGCAGAAAGAGGACGCCGAGTGGGAGCTGGAGAAGGCCGTGGCGGTGGCAACGTACGCCGCGGGCCGTCAGTCCTTAGCCAGGGCCGGAAAATAAGGCTACAGTATTCCCCATCTGTTGTAAGAGGCGACTAAAGGGACCTTTTCGGTTTATCGGAGTGGGGGATCCGGTCGTGTCTATCCATGCAACCGAGAGGAGGGCGACAGCTCGTGTGGTTGCGCTGTCGTGGCACTGCGAGGGTGCAGGTGGCCTCTGTGACTTCATCCCGAGAAGTGCTTCGGCACAACACGAGAGGATCAATTTATTTTTAATATAAATTAAAATATTTTGAAATTTTAATTTACTTTAAATAATTAATATATAAAATAATTTTTAAACAGTTCCGGCGCGTCCCGCAAATCCCTTCGACAACGCGCCGCGACGAATTTTAGTAGCTAAAAGCCCCACATAACCCATTTTCACCCACACCTGGGTTGTACAGGGTGCCTGTACCTGTGTTCAGGTTTCTCCGAAGTTACGAAAAAAAAGAAGTCTAAATGGTTGGTGTTAGTAGCTTTTAAGGTACCCATATAGTAACAAATTATTTTTTATTTATTTATCACGGAGAACACAAACAAGCAAACAGTCCACCTGTTGGTAACTGGGCTGAGGCGCAGGGCACATTATCAATGGTAAGAAAGCGCTTAATATTGTAATCGTGTGGGCAACTCTAAGGATTAAGATGTTGTGCTCGCTGTTTGGCGGCAGGATTAACGAGTGAGACCAATCACTGACTTCTGCGTCTGTCTGTCTCTTTGTCACAATCGATTTTCTAACTAGAAACTACATAAATTGTTTAACAAAGTGATACATCTTGTTAATCCACTAGTGAATATTATAAAATAAATCATAGGACAATTAAAAAAGGGGAAATTAGGAACTGATTTGACCATTTCTTTCCTTTTCTTTGAAAATCTTGTACTTAAAATTCAAGTTTTTAGTTATATAAAACATAGTACAGTACAGTGCAGTGTAGTGCAGTGTAGCGCAGTGCAGTGCAGTGCAGTACAGTACAATGCAGTATAGTACAGCACGGTACAGTACAGTACCGAACAGAAAAGTGCAGTGCAGTAAAGTACAGTACAGTTTAATAGTTTTCAGTGAATATATTGTAGTCTTTCATAAAGTTTATAGGCAAAATATTACGTACATACGTAACATCACATTGTTTCCCAATCGCGGTGAACATAATAGTGAAGCGGAAGAAAATCAGGCTTTGACGTCGTTTTCAACAATAGGTAAGCAGATATTCAGTCGTATAAATGGTTTTTTATTGGTCATCGAAGTACAGATGTATGTACAAATGTAAATAGAATTAGATAGATACAGGTTGCCACGTCATCACCTTTTTTTTTGGCTACGCAGGGTAAATCCGCACACAGATTACAGTTGACGACCTCCGTGGCACAACGGCTAAGCGCTTCGGATAGTAAACGGGGGTTGCGGGTTCGATTCCCCCCCGAGTTTGAGTGTTTATGTATAATATGTATTTATTTACAAAAGGAAAGTGTATAAGTAGTATATCAGTTGTCTAGTACCCATAACACAATATACAGTATAACAGTATAATATGTATTTATTTACAAAAGGAAAGTGTATAAGTAGTATATCAGTTGTCTAGTACCCATAACACAAGCGCTGTGCTGCTTACTTTGGGACTAGTTTGCGCTGTGCGAAATGTCTGAGAATATTATTATTTTATTATATTATATACCCAGCTCTTTGGGTGAGAGACTGGGTTATGTAGGCTTTTCACGAAAACCAAAATCAAAATCCACCAAAACTCTTGCGGTGGTCGTCTTCGGTGCCTTTTAGAGGAGCTTCAGAATCTTGGGATCTCCTACAAAACGCACCGCAGCCCCTCTCGCGCTGTGCTGAAGCACCTCTCAGCAACTACAGAGCCCACCAGCACCCTCGCAGAGCCACGACAGCGCAAACCACACGCGCTGTCATCTTCCTTGGGGTCGCATGGGTGGACGATTGGAGCTCTCAGTCCAATCGGCTGCGACTGCTACGTCATTACCTATGCGCCATGTCCTGGTTCGTTAGATCGGGCGAGAACTGTAATGTCTGCACAGCTAGAAGAACCAGTAATGCTGGCAGATGAAGTTGTATATTCCTGGAAGGTCATGAACCTTCTGTAGCGGTAATGGTCTAGAAAAAAGACATCAAGTCAGAGCGGATCAAGACTAGTCTCGCAGAAGATGATAGTAGGGGAGGTGGCTCAGAGGCCCCACACTGTGGTTCCTATAGTCCAGGCCAGAGAATGAGGCCACGAGGCCCACTTATGAGGTCGCGGCCGGTCATAGTCGGAGTTCTGATTGTTCATGCAATATATGACCTTGAGGAGAGTATAGCGTGTGTGGCACGTTGTACTGTTGCAGTCCTGTGAGAGTGAAGGGGGGCCGCTCTGTTACTCCGAGAATTGGGTTGAGTCCCAATGGGACCCAGTCCTCTAGGGGTGAGACTAGATTGTGGTCCCACACAATCTAGTCTCACCCCTAGTGGACTGGGTACCTTTTTTTCCCCGTCTAGTATATACTTTTTGGTCGACTTCACTGCTTTCCAACGATTTTATAACTGTTTTACGCAAAATCGATACATTTGGCGTCTCTATAAAGGATGAGTCGGGATGTGTTCACAGACCCTTGAAAATCAGGGATGGCTGTCTCGCACTTACTACCCACCAACTCTATAACTGTCCAACCCGAAGTGGCATAATTGGCGTGCCCGTATTTTGAAAATTGTGTAAATATAGGTTTCTCGTAATTTTTAGTTTCTACAATACATATAAGACGATACGTTAATCGATTATCAGTACTACTGATGATCATCTTTAGTGACCATCATTTACCTTGTTTGTAGCAACGTGTTAGCCAGAGTGTTAGCCGAAGGGAATGTGAAAAGCACTCGCATATCTAGGCGAAAATGTCTAAGGAGAATGATGCGATTTGAGGAAGTGAAAGAAGTAAGGACCGCGACGCTTAGCGCTCCGACCTCTCTGCTTATCCCGTTAGGGATACAGCGTGCAGATATAGATGTATGTATGTAGCAACGTGTAATGTGATAGGGACTTATTGAATGTTACGATCACTTTGTATTTGTAGTGAGGAGGTTGAATTACGTTTTAATTATTCTTCAAATCGACATTTTCCTGTGATAAATAACTGTAATAAATAAATAAAATAACAGTGTTTTACAAACAAAACAATTAGTAAACAAAATGAAGTAACTGTATTGTTAGTAAGAAAACGATGTGAAAGTATAACATCATATAACAATTTCGATGTTTGTCCATTTCACTTATTTAAAATGGAATAATGATTTCTACAGAACATTAATTTTTTCTAACAACTGTTTAGATAAAATAGATCCTTCATAATAAGTTTCAAATGTGTTATGTTTCCGTTCGTGCAATGAAATATTGATTTTCAGTCCTTTATCATATAGCTCAATGAAAAAGTGTCAGCTTCCAGCTGATTTTTGAGTCAGCGCCAATTGACTTCGAGCCAAACTGCGACTTACAACTCTCATGGTGAATAAAACATAGAGTTCGTAACTTTACAAAGGCACATCATGCAATTCAAAATAATAATAATTATGTCTTATTTTCATGCAGTAATTGCTATAATATTCATAACATATCTTTAAAATGTAATGCAAAGATATGTGACAAATTTAAAAAAAGTCTGCATTTTGTTTGCATTAAAGTCAATACTTTGTTGTAGACATAAACATAATTTTTTTTTGTATAAATATTAAATGTAAACATATAATAATAATAATACTCCAGACAATTACACAGGTTGTGTGACCCCAAACTAAGCAGTAAGCTTGTACTATGGGTACCACACAACGACTCGGGGGGAGTTCCCAGTAACACCCAGACTCCAAGCCAATTTACAAAAGTTCGTTTTCCTAAATTGACCTGACCGGCGATCGAACCCAGGACCCTCGCTTGGAAAGCAGATGCATATGCCACTGCGCCAACGGGCCAGTCAATATATACAATACTTTATGGAATTAAAAATAGTAGAGGTCACCCAATGGTCGAAATTCGACCGTAAATATAAATATTTATATTTACGGTCTACTTATAAACTCTTTGACGACAATATACTCTGTGTGACTGTTTGATCCAAGGAGGTTACGTTACATATGATCACAAACTATTATGAGTTTGACATTGATAGTCTTTTTGACATTGGCAGTATGAACGTAAACAATGAACGTTTTATTTAATTGATTTTAATGTACTTATTTGTGATACATATTACGTAAAAACTTTAGATTTCTCCAGTACTTCTCCATATAAACTTTAAGCGTTCCAAATTTCACACTCCTGCATCCGCACAATTATCTTTAAGAGGGAACCAAAGTTTTTGCTTAACGTATTATACATAGATACGTTTTAATAAGTATTTGAATTAGTTTGGCTATTCAAACAGACAATGCTGCCAGCCTGCTGGATACCTTAAGCAATGACAGCTTTCTAAGTGGCAACTTTGAGGAAGTCTATTATTTAAGATTGTGTGTAGTTTTATGTTTGTAGATATTAACGTATGAATGTAGTTTTTTGTCATTAATAAATGTACAAAGTAATTTTTCTACTTGAGTTGTGTTACATAGATATATAATTAATTATCATTATGTACTGTGATAATAACTTCAATTTAAATTATATTCCAAAAAGATATAAAAAAATGCTTTCATTAATTTATGAATAAACATATATACATACGTGTGATGTGAAATGTATTGGTGATATTTACTTATTTTTTATTATGTATATACCCGTAATGTAGTGCCAGCTCTACTCTTGGCGCTGAACCGCTGACCTACTGGCCGATTACGAGGTACAGTGACGGGTGGTTACGCGGTACGGTACGCACGACATAATATACAAAGCGCGACGGGTTTTATAAGGTCCATTTTTAGTCGTGCGGCTAGGCACCAAAGTGCATCCCTTTTGTCATACATTTACCAGTTTCACGTCACACTAAATCATTCTCTTGTAGTTCGAACATGTCGATGCCTAGACCATAGCCAAGATCGTCTGCAACTAATCATCTTTAAAGTCGGTTTTAGTCACTTCAATGCAAGCAGCTTGCCGATATATGACGGAAATAGAGACAGTTGATTACATAGCGAGTTGATTACCTCACTGTTTACTGATTTGATATGCACCGCCCATAGTGTGATTACACCGCACGGGAAAAATTGTGTAAAGGTTGCATAGTAACGGAGTGAACGGGATGGAGTCATAAAAAATGACAATACATACGTATCGTAAATACTACGTCTCTGTTCCGTCTGCGACGTATACTTTTTTTCGTATGTTTCCTATGAATGATGTTTAATAAAATTAGTTTTTCCCTTCCGTTCGGATTAAAATCCGTTAAGTATGCAGCAACCTTTAATCCTGTATAAATCTCAAAGGAAATGCCAGATCTATCAATTATGCCCTTTGGGAAGTAGTGGACGAGGTATTTAAAAGCTTACAGGGCTGCAACAAAGTTCAAATTTAAATATTAATTGCTGATCCTAATTTTACACCTATACTTGCACATCTTTCGTGTCAGTAGGACTGCAGTACTGTTACAAAACCGGCTAAGAGCGTGTCAGACATTATAAATTACATTAACTTAAAGTTCTATAGTAATTTCGAACATTGTAGAAGTAAAATTAAAAATAAATAAAAAAGATTAGTTCCAAGATAGTTACTCATTATTCAATTTTTAATTTTTCATTTCTGCGTTTAGTTTACCATTTTACAGAAAGTATTAAGGGTGATTTTAGCAAAATTTTGCTGTTGGTGATTTTCTAGATTTTGTGTATTTCACATTGAAAATAAGTCCAAACATATTGAAATGAAGTATTATGTGTTGATGACGAGGCAACCTGGCTGGTAAATTACCGAAGATATCCCAATTAAAAACGTAACTTTGTGAAAGTGACCCAGTAATATAACCAGAATTCTCTAAAAGACGGGACCAACCAGAAAATTTTGAAAATTACCCTTAGAGATGATTGAGTAAATTGGTTGTAAATTGCGACATACGAATAATGGACAGACAGATAATATGATGAAAGTATTCTTCATTTCATATTTTACATACATATAGGTAATAAAAAGTACCTATATGTAATATATGAAACGAAGTTTTAACCTTATTTATTTTTCTATGTTTTTGTCGTCTTGATATTTTATTTCATATTTAATTCCATGCCAAATTATTTTTAGTCTATTGTTCTATATCTGTAACATTATCAAAATGGTATAAAAGAACCTAAGTTGCTACAGAAAAAAAACTCAATGTAGTTATTTATATTTCTGCGCAGATCGTAAAAATCTACTACAGCATAAGAAACTTATGTAAACGATAAGCTTGCTAGCAAACTGCTGTCACTTTCTGGTTCCACTTTTCTGCCTAGAAGTCTTAAGTGCCAAATGCGTCGTCAATGTACGCTTTTGTTGCATGTACTTTGTCCACCCGGAATAAGAAATGGCGTGACGCTATATATGCACGTTTATTAAAAAAAATATATAAAATTCAAAAAAAGAATCCAGTGTGAAATATTAGCTAAACAACTTTCTAAACCTTTCCACATAACTCATGCCACGCATAACTCATTTTGAGCTTGGTAGTATTCGAGTCTATAAGTGACATATAAACTAACATTGATTTTTAACCGACTTCAATAAAAGGAGGAGGTTGTCAATTCGGTTATGTTTTTTTTTATGTTTGCTACCTCATAACTCCGTCATTTGTAAGCCGATATGGAAATTTCTTTTTTTATTTGAAAGCACAAACTTTCAGATTGGTCTCATTTAAATTTCACTGATATTGAAGCTTGGGTTTCGGAGATACACCAAATAACGTAAACTAGTTATAACCTTTACTTTACTCTTGTATGTTATTGCGCTCCAGAATTAGAAAAGAAGTTAATTGTAGACTCGCCCTAGATATTTTTTTTAGACCAAGGTCACTCAAAGGGAAGAATTTAAAATGTAGTAATAAAAAAATAAAACTGACTTCAAAAAAACACTGATAAGTGCGAAATAACTAACCTTTACTAATCTAAACTTAAGTACAAAAATAACTTTATAAATACGATACAAATACTTGTATAATTAAATTTGACAATTATTGAAGCCATTGACAATGTGCAACAGCAGAAAGTCTATTAGTTCAGTACGCTTGGCAGCGACTTCAGTAACTGTCGAATTTAATTATATGGGTATTTGCATACATAAGGTTCGTATTTATAAGGTTATTTTTGTACTTAACTTTTGATTAGTAAAGGATAATTACTTCGTACTTTTCAGTGTTTTCTTTTTGAAGTCGTTTTAATTTTTTTATTACATTTTTTTAAACAAACAAAATATAAATTACAAGCTACGAAGTGTTCAGAATTATTCTAATTTTTGCTACGTGTTTGCTACGGAAAGAGGTCGTAGCATCGTAGCAAGTCATGCGTAGTGTTTAGAGTTCGACCCGCGCAGCGCGAGTGCTGCTGTAACCACGTTGATTCATACTCGCTTGTTAAGGGGCTTGATTGCAGCTTTTACTGGCTTACATACCGGATTCATGTTAAATTAATACGCAGCCACTATCTATTCGACGACGTTATACAAGGTTCTGAGAATAGTAAATATACAAATCGTTTTAATGATTTTTTTTTATTATTAGTTACGTAATGAATTCCTTTTAATTAAATTACTGACATATACCTAAACAATAACAAATTCTGTTTTTATCATGTTACCAAACCGTTGTTATTCGCGTTAAGTTAAATAAAACTGTCAGGGTTAGTGTCGATAAGTCCTAGTAAATTACATTTCTAATCAGTATAAAATATACCTATAGATCCTGGTAATCTCGGAAAGTGTAATAGTGGGGCAGGTATAAATTATAATTGTTATTTATCCATATTATTTATTGATCTTGAGAAAGGTTACAAAAACAATCAATATTTTAGGAAATTCTTCTCAGAATCGATATTATGAGAGTGAAGTGAATCCTTTGAAGTTAGTTATTATACAATAAGTCTTTATTTACATCAACAAAAAGTACATACATACGTTAATATTTATAAACTTAAAACTGCACATTATCTTAAATAATAGACTTCCTCAAAGTTGCCGCTTAGAAAGCTGTCATTGCTTAAGGTACCTAGCAGACTAGCAGCATTGCCTCTTTGAATAGCCAAACTGATTCGTTGGCGGAAGAAGCTGCCAGCACGGTGGTCTCACGAAGCCTCGACCAGTCTTTTACAAATATCAGAAACCAGTCGATGGGCTTCGGGGCCCCAGGGACCTAAAAAGTTTCGACTCCAAAGGGCGTAAATATGAAACTCTCAGAGAGAGTCGCATACTTAGGCCGCTTCAAGTTCTCGGCAGTGCTAGCCGCGGGACCTGCTGCCTTGGAAGTCGCCGGTACATGGGAAACAGCAAGTGTATCGACACAAGTGGCATCCCACACCAGCGATCTTCCAAGTTTCCAAGGAATGAACGTAAAGCCATCCGGTCTCCTGCCGTCGCTGCGCGCAATACCTACAGGCTCTAAGACTGCAGGAACGCCAGCGGCGACAAGCGGCGTCATTCGGCGGCGCTCGCCGAATGACGTCATTCAAGGCAGCATGTTGTGACATGCGGCCCGCACTACGTAAATAGGATAAACCGTGGTGACCTAGTACATCGACGAGATCACCACAGAGGCAACGGTGAGGAAGGTTAGTCCTGGCCTCCAGACGAAGGGATACTATGAGAGAAAGTGTGGTATTGTCAATTAAGGTTCCTAAGTTTTTTGAAGGTATTACCATCAACCAGTGTCCTGACTCCTTCTCAGAAACAGCCAGGAGGCGAGACCGATCTTTTTCGGTACTACAAGTTATTATTGATTTTTCGGGTGTTGGTAATTTAAATTATTGGTAACTTTGTAATTTGTACTTATTATAAAAGAACGTTTAACTGTGTGAAATTCAACAATGAAGTTGCTTTAACGATAGCCAGAGATTCCATTAAAAAGAATATAATTCAGTTTAAATTCACTACAGTCACAACTTGTATGATCTCAAACCCAAACCAAGCCAATAGGTTTGTACTATGGGTATAACAAACATACCAACATAACAAACTAAGAAGTAACTCGGTAACACTTCAAACCAGTTTAGAAAAATTCAAGTGTAATGAAATTTATTTTTGCCTTGGAAACGACATGCGTTAATACGATTCAAGAACCACTTGGATTATAACAGAAGTCTAGTTTCATAACTCACATTATCAGGAAAGGACATCCATCA
This sequence comes from Zeuzera pyrina, assembly GCA_907165235.1. Taxonomy (NCBI): domain Eukaryota; kingdom Metazoa; phylum Arthropoda; class Insecta; order Lepidoptera; family Cossidae; genus Zeuzera; species Zeuzera pyrina. The sequence goes on from OU015628.1 coordinate 14,679,558, forward strand.
TAATATGATAGTAAGTAATATCAAACTGATATTCATTTTCAGAGAATTAAATATACGCAAGCTTCTGGCGAAGCCTACTTTTTATATTATCGTAAATTAAAAATAATTACATGATAGAAGTCACGGGAACCATGCTAGTTTGATAATTTAAAAATAGCTACATTATTTTAATAATAAATATGTTTACACTCCACTTAACTGTCAGATAAATTTTCCGCTTCAAAGTTCTCGCAAACTAGATCGTTTACAGCGGCGGGAGTGAACTACCAGGCGTACAGAGGGTGGGACAGGCGGCGTTACACGTGGCGTATTCGCACTACCAACCATGTATATATTTATGTGTAAACACTCGCACATATACATCGTTAATCGTATTGTTATTATTATGTACAATTATTAAACATTAGACTGGAATACGAGTTTTCTGAAAAGATGGAACTGATCAATATGCTAACAATCTAATCGTCTATTACACATATTATTATCAGTAACTTGGTAAAAGTTCGCGTATATATTACAGCTTATGGTGTTTACTTTGGGTTTTCTTTGAAACAGTCAGCAAGCTAACCTTTTATTTACAACACAGTGAATGCAAATGTATTCATGAAAGCAGCTAAAGTTCAGTCGTAAAAAAAACCCTACGAGCGCAGACTCGACTTTTCTTTCAAAAGCCAAGTGTGTTAATGACGTTTATTGTTTTAGCCAAAATAGCAGGATCGACATTTTCATTTATATTTTTTTAATTGCAACAACAGGCATAGAAGTAGGAACTACATATAATATACATCTTCCTATTTCTACAACAACCGTTATTGCAAACATACTGTATGCTTAATCATATATGCATATTATATTCATTTTTATAAAACATTGGTCCTAGTTCGTACATATAAAATACTGCCTTCACAATTTCTGATATATCGTAACACAGTACGAAATCGGTATAATAAGTAATTTTCATTTGAAATTGTACCCATACGGTTCCGTTATTTCGAAATAAGAAAAACATGAAAATTCTTATTTATGCCAAATAAAATAGTGAACTTAAAAGATGCTTACAGTAAATAAAGAAGGCTTGCGAATTAGATTAGTTATTCCCAGATAGGTATTGGAAAATTGTATTCTGCAAGTCATAGTTGACTAATTGCCGGGCACGGTGCTTTCCGAGAGCAGTCTATTTAATTACGTCCCTGTCCTAGAACTTTCAGTTTTATCACCTCCCCGCACGGTCCCCGCACTTCCCTGTAACAGGAACACGGGGGCGGCCTCAACCGTGCATTTGATAACTCTTGCTAGCTCTTCGATAGTTTGAACTTTAGTTATAGAAACTTGAATAATCGAATACAGTGAAATGAAATATGTAAGTTAAAAACAAAAAAAGAAAAAATAAATTAAATTAATTTATTTCTTCTTCTTGTTGATATATTTGCGTTTAACACGGAGTTATCGCATTTATATATTATATACCTACATGTTCTCGAAAGGTACCCAGACAAAGACGGGGTTACGTGGAACTTTTAGCCACCAAAACTCCCATGGTGGTCATTCTTGGCACATGTCAGACGAAGGCTTCGGTATTTCCTACGGATCATACAATCATATATTGGGTCCTTACATATGAAATTGGCGTTTTGTACGGGAGGAATATAAAGTCAATTTTTTTTTGTAAAATATATTTAATTAATCAAAGTATGCACCGTTGTTATCTATGCACTTTTACCATCTCATAGGTTGTTCATTGATCCCTTTACTAAAAATACCATGGAGGCGAGAATCAATAAACTCTTTGAAGGCGGTTTGGACTGCCGCAACGGAGTTGAATTTTTTTCCTTGTAAGAAGTTTCCAAATTCCGGGAAAAATGGTAATCTGTTGGAGCAAGGTCCGGGGAGTACGGTGGATGTCGCAGACATTCCAATTGTAGCTCATCTAACTTAGTGGTTGTTTGTTATGCAGTGTGTGGTCTTGCGTTGTCGTGAAGCAGCAGTGGCCTAGAGCGATTGACCAATCTCTGTTGTTTAGCAGCTAGTTCTTCCTTCATGGTTTGCAGTTGCTGACAATAAATATCTGCCGTAATCGTTTGGCCAGATTTTAGAAAGCTGTAGTGAACGACACCGGCGCTAGTCCACCAAACACTCACAAGTAACTTTTTCTGAGTCAATTTTCATTTAGAGCAGGATTTGGCTGGGTCTCCAGGGTTCAGCCATTGCGACGAGCGCTTCCGATTATCGTACAGTATCCACTTTTCATCACAAGTAATGATTCGATTTAAAATCCCTTCATTATTGTGTCGGTTGAGCAAAGTAACACAGCAGTCGACGCGTGTTTGCAAGTTCGATTCACTCAATTCATGAGGTACCCATCGTTCAAGTTTTTTTACGTTCCCGATTTGCTTCAAGTGGATTAATACAGTTTTGTCACTTACCCAGAAGCCTGCAGCTATCTCTGAAGTGCTTTGTGATGGATCCGTTTCCACAATAGCCTTTAATTCTTCATTTTTCACTTTGGTCTCCGGCCGTCCACAGGGTTGGTTCTGAAGGTTGAAATTTCCAGAACGAAAACATTGAAACCAAAAACGTACCGTGCTTTCTTTTGCGACACCAGCGCCGTACACATCATTAATCCTTCGAGCTGTTTCTGCAGCACTGGTGCCACGGTAGAACTCGAACTCGTAAATATACCGATATTTCATGTTTTCCATTGTGCGGTAATAAGCGACGCCAAAGAAAAAAATAATGAGGAAAAAAACAAATGAATGACTGTTTTCAAAACTCAAATGTACCAGCTAAATGAATTTATAAATTTGAATTTGGAATTCTTAACCAAAGAGGAGATATTTCAGATCAAAGTGGTCAGTACGACAAAACGCTAATTTCATATGTAAGGACCCAATATATACGTATCTCCCTTAGCGCTGAGCCGAAACATGTTCCGAGGAGAGTTAAAGCGAGTTCCCGAGAGTACCGCCGTTAGAGGGTGTTTTTATGAATGTCGTATTCGTTAATTTACTTATTTAAAAATTTAAAATCATGTCAGCCATTTAATACACGAACTACAAAAAAAAATTTTCAAACTGTCATCTAATTTGTAATCTAAATATCAAATCATTTGAGTTTTACTTAGTTGTGGTTTTAAAAAAATATATAAAAAAACAATTATAAAAAACTTCAATAACTGTCAAATTTAATTATACGGTGTAGTATTTGTATCGTATTTATAAAGTTATTTTAGTACTTAATTTTTGATTAGTAAATGATAGTTATTTCGTACTTTTCAGTTTTTTTTTTGAAGTCTGTTTAATTTATTTATTATATTTTTTTATTTCTCTCTTTTGGGTGTCCTTGTTCTAAATAAATATTGAGGGCAGGTCTACGATTAATTTCTTTCTAATTCGATATCGCAATGACATACAAGAGAATCATCAATATAAAATAATAAAGGTTTTAACCAGTTCACGTTATTTGGTGTATCTTCGAAATCAAATAAATGCAAATAAAATATTAACTGCATTAAATGCGTTATTACAAATTACTATATAAAGCAAAATAGGCAGACTTTTAAATTCATTAGGCACTTATCAAATAAAGCTTAAAAGCTTTCGCGTGCTCAGAGTGTACTTGGTATACATATTTTCAAGGTCCGGCGAGTATATACACTTTTAAACTTTCGTGGCACATCATTTTATCTGACACACGCAGCAAATTTCACTCCGTGTCCGAGGCAGATGTTTCATCATCTACCCTCAATATTTGTAAATAGTATTTTATTTTGTAATAGTAATTTTGTGTCTTGATTACAATCACTTTACTCTTGGATAAAAGTGGCGGTCGGTAGAAAGGACTACTATGATTAAATGCAAACCAATAATTGGTATCTGAGCGCAACATACACAAGAGTGTGTTTTCCTTCTCTAGTTTATATTTTCTGTGCCTGTAGTGCTATGGCCGCGTGAACCAAATAAAGTCGCAGCCTTCCTCAAAGCAGGCGAAGAAGACCGAATCAAAGTCCTCACTCTTAATGCCGGTGACCGAATAGACCCGCTATCGCGTCGCGTGACACGTGGGAGATATCTCAGTCCTATTTTTTTTGTCTCGGGCTATATGGATAATTCATACTATAATTTGAAGTAAAGTGTTGTAACTGGATTTCTGCCAAAAAGTTAACACTATAAATTGCGTCGCAAACTATTAAACGTTAATATCAGTGTAAAATAAAATATCGATGTTGGTAATAGTTCACAATTTTTACAAAATCATGTGAAATTATTTATAGGGTTATAATGCTAACTACATTGATAGTTTGTAGTTAGCATTATAAATATATTACGGGCAGACTAGGGTAGATACTTATAACGTTCTCGTTCACATCTCAGGAAGTTACATGCAGGAAAATCGAATAGAAATTGGACTGGGTTTATCGACTGCTTCAAAAGAGACTTATACTTCGGCAATTGCTTTTCAATTTCATTGCAGCAACTAAAAAATAAACTGTTCCTTAGTCCTTAGTCAATACTTAAGAAATGTTTTAAAGGGAATCGACGTAACTAAAATAAATAAAACTATTTATAAAAAATTATGATAATATAATACCAAATAATCAGTAAAGTTTGTAATACTGTACAACGAACTATGATACCAAGATCCTGTGACACCAAGTCTAGTCCTTTCGTTTCAAGTGATCAATCGCTTTGTCACAATGAATTGTCTAAAATCGATAAAAATTGATTATGTGCTAAAGATTATGCATATTTATATTATAAAGTATTGTAATATAAAATCACAGTATCGCGCGAGAGTGTTATTGTAAAAATGAAGAAAGAAATACTTACATGGTTCGAGCACACAGTAAGAATGAGTGATGAAAGATTGTAATCTACAGAGCGAAAGTGAGCGGTAGCAGAAATCAAGGAAGGCCAAGGCTGACTTACGAAGATCAAATAGCCAGAGTGTTAGCTGACGGAAATGTCAAAAGCACCAGCATATGTAGGCGAAAATGTGTGAGGAGGATGATGAGATGGAGCTTTGAGTAGGCGACGGAAGTATATGGAAGGACTAGGGTAGTATATGTTCTTTCTGACTACCCCATTAGGGATACAGCGTGAAGATATGTACGTATGTATGTATATGTGACATAAAAATGATTTTCTTCATTTCACACATTCGATTTTGTAAATAAATTACATATGTTTCTATCAGATTAATATTACTGTATAATATAATATATGTATAATTAGACCGTAGGTACTAATAATATTTTATTCCCTTGATACATTTTTCGATCAAAGCACGTTAATTAGAAAATTGAAGAGTTTAATATTATTACTTACTTTCAAATATGCTTTTATTGGAGAGAAAGATAATCATATAACATTGTGTTATCTGCTTACCTCGGATAGGTCGTAAGAGTTGGCTGAGGAGGGGTTTTTCATAAGTTTATTATGAGGAACTGGTATATGAATGAGTTAGCAATCTGCCACAGATTTGTGCCGCTTTGCTTTTTGTCAGCCTATTTATGGCTAAAAGTAAAATGGAAAAAAGCACATAAAATACATAATAATTAGAACAACATAGAGAAAAAAATTAAAGCAACAAGTGGAATTATGATCAGCTGTTATCCGTGACTTCATTCATAAAAAAGTAACTTGTGTCCTTCCTCCGGGTTCAAGCTATCTCCATATCAATGTCAAAAGCGGTTCAGTGATTTCGATGTGAAAAGATAGTACTTACTCGTGGTTTGAATTTTTAAATTTATTGTCTAATTTAGTTAAATAATTGCACGCTATGTTGTTAGCAGAATATGAAGGGCTCCGTAATATATTTGTGTACAATATAAAACTATTATATTCATGTTCATTCTAGGCTAATTATTTTGAAGTAGATAAATTAAAAATTTGAAGTAGATACATTTATTTAAATGCTAATTTCTAATTTCGCTACTTATTAATTTGAATAAAGGTTTCAATTTGACTTCGAACTATTGAAAAGATTCCACTAATTACTCTTCATACTAATGTTGGTTAAACTCGTAATGCATTGGTTGTCGTATCAATTCACCTACAGAGTTGCGTTTTCAGTTTCAGTATTGTTGTGTCAAACAGTGAACAGCAACGAAATTAACAAGTTACAGTTAACGAGCCCCACTGTCTGTGTAAACTTTCTAATTAGCTGGTAGTTTTTACGTAGGTATACATGTTTGTATGTACAGAGGCACAATATTTTACACGATCTCGCGTATGTAAATGTTTTCGTATGGTCTGACCTACATTTATAAAAGAGTAAAATTCCATTAGCCATCCGTGGCTATGTTCCGTTATAGTATAATTCTTCCTTTTCTAAAATACTTTTGTTACAGAATGTTTGTTTTACATAAAATTTGTAAATGTACTTAATTTAAAATATAAATCAGTGTTTTGACGCGTCGTCGGTAGAAACAGTGAAAGTATGTAAGGAGAATGATAACATTTCGTAAGGCGAAAGAGGTATTTAAGGGATACGAATTAGGTACGTTGCTTGGCATTTGATTTTCACTGTCTACCATATTAAAGTGACTTAAACAAAAAGTAAGTAGTAAGTAAGTAAATTCGATAGTGGACGGCTATTTCCAGGGCAGAAGAGTTGTTCCAATTGGCAAACGACCGAAAGCTGATGGCATCTCTCCGGCAATGGAAAATAACTAAAAGAAAAAAAAACAGAAACAACAATTGCATAAATATTTAACTACATACAGAGCACATTATTTTAATTTTAGGCGAACAATTTTTTATTTTCAACAGTTCAAAAAAAAGGAAATTTTTAATTCGAATTTTTTTATAAGTTCACCAATTGACGTTGATGATTTTTTTGTAATTGAATGGGTATATAGTATTTACAAGGTGTTACAAAAATACCCTATACTACCGAAAGGGGGTTTACGTACCCATGAAACTGAACAACTTTCCCCAAAGAACATGGCTCGAAATAGGAAAAAAAATTTTGGACCTCTCATACTAACTTCTTCTCATACTAAGAGGACCAACAGTTATTTTCACATTTCGACCCATGTTACTTAGGGAAAATTGTTCAGTTTCATGGGTACGTCAACCCCCTTTCGGTAGTTTAGGATATTTTTCTAACACCCCTTGTATATGTCCAGGGTGTTGGTGTGTCCAGAAAAGTTAATATCTGTTGGAGTACTACTCAATAAGCCTAACAACAGAACTCTGCAGTGGCTTGCATAATTTGATTATCCTTTTTCATTTTACTTAATGTTCCGTTCCAAAATTGGAAAAAAAACTGTATAAATCTATTAACATAAAGTTAAACATAACATAACTTCACGCTGTATCTCCAACGGGGTAGTCAGAGAGGACGGAGCGCCAGGAGTCGCGGTCCTTACACACCTCTTTCGCTTCCTCAAATCTCATCATTCTCCTCACACATTTTCGCCTAGGTATGCGAGTGCTTTTGACATTTCCGTCTGCTAACACTCTGGCTATTTGATCTTCATAAGTTAGCCTTGGTCTTCCTTGGCTTCTTTTACCACTCACTTTCGCTCTGTATATTTTCTTCGTCAGTCTTTCATCACTCATTCTTTCCATGTGCCCGAACCATCTAAGCATTCCTTTCTTCATTTTTACAATAAGACTGTTGTGCGACCCTGTCATACTGCGTATCTCATCATTGCTTATCCTGTCAGCAAGCGTGACACCGCACATATTTCTGAGAGACCGCATCTCCACAGCATTTAACATACTTTCACTCGATTTTGGGCATATCCAGGCCTCACTACCGTACAACAAAGTTGGCACCAACACCGCATTGTGGATGGCCATTTTAGCAGTGTTAGATATATTCACACTACCCACTAATGCGGACAGAGCACCGTTCACTTTATTGCCAGCTGCTACCCGTCTCTCCACATCCAACTCACATCTTCCATCCCTCGAAAACGCACTCCCCAGGTACACAATTTCATTCACCTGTTCTAGACATTTTCCATTTACACAAATCACACATCTCGTTTGTACCGCTTCTCTTTCAAACACCAGAACCTTAGTTTAACGTAAAGTTATATGCATTATTACTAAACATCAATGAAATTGGTACACCTGCCGGCATACTAATATTAAAAATGCAAAAGTCTGTCTGTACGACCGTCCATCCGTCCGTCCGTCCGTCCGTCCGTCCGTCCGTATGTTTTCACGGCTAAGCCGCGTGACCGATTTTTATAAAATTCCAATTTTTTTTCCAATTTTCACTCCTGGATATAACTCGAAAATATACCTACTATTATAAGTATATATAAGACTATCTGTACCCGCGACTTCTGCGCGGAATTTTTTTTCATGGCTTTCCCGGATTAGGTTAGATTATATGTACATGTGCATAGTATGTTTAAAGATTTGTTTGTGAAATGTTTTTGAAAAAATGTCTAGCTCCAGCCTAAGTCTGTCTCTGTCCACATACTATCTCTGTACCAAACATCATAATTAGTTCGGTGGTTCAGCATTTCCCATTCAAAGTTTCATTCTCCTTTTCACTCCATTAAGTCTTTAAATAAAAAAGTAGCCTGTGTCCGTTCCCAGGTGTCCAATTATATCCATGCTACATCATAATCAGTTCAGCGGTTTAGCATTTCCCGTAAAGTTTCGTCCCCTTCCCTTCCGTCCCCTTTTCACAGATTTTTGATAAAAAAGTAGGCTGTTTTTTTGATAAAAAAAAGTCTTATCACCGCACCTAATTGTATCATTACCAAGTTTTAGCGTTTCTCATACAAAGTTTCATCCCCCTTTTCACACTTTTAGGTTTAGATTTTTTATAAAAAGTAGCCTACGTCCGTTCTCTGATGTCGAACTATCTTCTTGTCAAATGCCATCATAATCGGTTCAGTGATTTACCATTTCCCGTACAAAGTTTCGTACCCCTCCCTCCCGTCCCCCCATTTCGCAGATTTTTGATAAAAAAGTAGTCTATGTATTTTTGATAAAAAAGTAGTCTATGTATTTTTGATAAATAATGACTTATCACCGAACCAAATTTTATCATTATCTAGATTTAGGGTTCCCCATACAAAGTTTCATCCCCCTTTTCACCCTTTTAGGGATAGATTTTCTAAAAAAATGAGTAGCCTATCATGAGCACATTCAGATATTCTTACTACGTACCGAATTTCATTAAGATCGGTCAAGCCGTTCTTCAGTTATAAAAGGACATACAGTCAGACAGACACAAAAATTTAAAAATGGTAGAATCGAAGTCAGTAAGTCATAAAATGACTATCTATCACAAAATTTGACAGTAAAATTATAATTGCAGACAGACGCTAGAGATTTATATAGTAGTATAGATAGATATTAGAAAGATTGTTTTTGAAAAAGAGCCTACGTATTGCCTATGTCTGCTCCCGGGCACGTACTATTTCTGAACAAAACATTATTTTTCATATATCACCCTAGTCAGCGGTTTAGCATTTCCCATTTAAAGTTTCATTCCCCTTTTCACCCCCTTAAGGGTAGGTTTTTGATAAAAAAAAGTAGTTCATGCCCGTTTTCCGATGTCAAATTTCATCATAATCGGTTTAGCGGTTTATCATTTCTCGTACAAAGTTTCATTTTCCTTTTCACCCCCCTAGTAGTGGTTTTTTGATAAAAAAGTAGCCTATGTCCAGTCCCAGGTGTCAAAAAACTATATTCATGCTACATCATAGTCAGTTCAGCGGTTTAGCATTTCCCGTACAAAGTTTCGTCTCCCTCCCTCCCGACCCCCTTTTCACAGATTCTTGATAAAAAAGTAGTCTATGCATTTTTTAAAAAAAAATGTCTTACCACCTCACTGAACTTTATCATTACCAAGATTTAGCGTTTCCCATACAAAGTTTCATACCCCTTTTCACCCCCTTAAGGGTGAATTTTTGATAAAAAATAGTAGCCTATGTCCGTTCTCTGATGTCAAACTATCTCCCTGCCAAATTTTATCATAATCGATTCATGGATTTACAATTTCCCATTCAAAGTTTTATCCCCCTTTCACCCCTTTAAGATTAAATTTTCTAAAAAATAAGTAGCCTATCATGAGCGCATTCACGTGTTCTTACTAAGTACCGATTTTCATCACGATTAGTCAAGCCGTTCTTTAGTTATAAAAAGACATACAGACAGACAGACAAAAATCTTAAAAATGATACAATCGAAATCAATGAGTCATAAAACGACTATCTATCGCAAAATTTGACAAAAAATCTGAAATTACAGACAGACGCAAGAGATTTATATAGTAGTATAGATTGCTATATACCGACAGCAAAAGATGTAAAGAGATGAAATCCTGTATCGAAGGATACAGAGATGTTTCAAAAGTAAATTCTATCTCCTATTTCAATAATACGTCTGGAAAAAACTCGGAAATACACCTACTAATTTATATAAGATTGTTGTATATAGATATACCAACAGCAAAAGATGAAAAGAGATGGAGTATTGTAGAGATGTTTCGAGATTAAATTTCTCGACTTCAACTGTCTCTTTATAGTGCGGACTCCTGTTTTAATACTGCTCCATGTATAAAGCGGAATCCGACCTGGCGCTTCGTTGCCGCCGCACGTTCGCTTCGCTCGCTCGGTTTTCGCGTTGTGGTAAAAACGCTGTCGCGCTGTTTTCTCGACCTCTCCAGGGCTTTTGATTTAGTCTCCTACGATGTGCTTTGGAGAAAACTGAGAGAGAAAAATGTACCCAGTGAAATAGTCCTAGTATTTGAATATTGGTATGGACAGCAAATTAATTGCGTCAGATGGGCGAACGCGTTGTCTGACGCGTACAGGTTGGAATGTGGGGTGAGGCAGGGGAGGTTAACCTCGCCCACGCTTTTCAATCTGTACGTGGACCAGCTCATTGGCCGTCTCAGCAGCATGCGTGTCGGATGCCGGATTGATGATGTTAGTGTAAACAACATCGGTTACGCAGACGACATGGTGCTGCTAGCTTCCACTGTGGCCGCGCTGAGGAAGCTTATTAGTACATGTGAGTCATACGCGGCCGATCACGGCCTGCGGTATAATGTAAAGAAAAGCGAATACTTGATCTTTGGGGCAGGCGGTAAATCGCCGGAAATCAGTTCCGTAATCTCTCTAAACGGAGATACGTTAAAACGAGTCCACAGTTTTAAATATCTAGGACATTATGTTACCGACGACCTTAAGGATCAGGTAGATATTGAAAGAGAACGCAGAGCTTTGGCCGTGCGGTGTAATATGTTGGCCCGTAGGTTTGCTCGGTGTACTGAACAAGTAAAAACCACGCTTTTTAAGGCATATTGTCAAAGCTTTTATACCAGCAACCTGTGGACCAACTACACGAAAAAGGCCATAGAGACATTGCGTGTCCAATATAATAATGGATTCAGGATGCTGTTGGGACTGCCTCGCTATTGTAGTGCCTCAGAAATGTTCGCGCAGGCACACACGGACGGTTTTCATGCCGTTATTCGAAAGAAGACGGCATCACTACTTAGAAGAGTGCGATCGTCCCCCAACAGTATCCTGCGTACCATAACGGAGAGGTATGACTCTCCTATATTTTACCATTTTATCAAATTGTTAATTAGATAAGTTAATACTAACACTAAACTTTTAAACTCATTTGTTACTAACACCATGGATCTTTGTTATCCCAATAAATAAAATAAATTAAAATTAATTAAAAAGACTTAACCTAACCAAAAAAAGTGTTATAAATATATCGTCGTGTTTGTATACAGTTACAAAAAAATTTGCAAAATTTTACCCAATGTGAAACAATCTAAACCTTAGCCTGCATTTGTCCTCATGATTTTACTGCTAATTTGTCATAAATACTAATAAATATATTCAAATATACTAACAACACTAAAAAATCGATCAAGTGCGAGTTGCATTCATGCACCGAGGATTCCATACCGCCACACAAGCTATTATTATAGATTTGTGATATGTATTTACCAGTAATTATATTTTGTGTTTTTTCTCATGTACTTTAGAATCCTTAGTGTAAGCTCGACTCACACGACTCGTTGTTTTAATTTATTTCTACAATAAGCAAACCAAGTTGGACGATTGTATATATGTATACTTCTTGTGTGGACCCACTTAATTTTTCATTTTTGTTTTTTTGTGTTATTCGTAGGGATCAAAATTAAAAGAAAATCTACGGAGCGAAAGCGAGTGGTAAAAGAAGCCGAGGAAGACCAAGGCTGACTTACGAAGATTGAATAGCCAGAGTCTTACTTGACGGAAATGTGAAAAGCACCCGCATACTATAATAGATGAGATTTGAGGAAGCGAAAGAAGTATGTAAGAACCGCGAAGCTTGTCGCACCGTCCTCTCTGACTACCCCGTTAGCGTTGCGGCATGAAGATATGTATGTATTTGTTAGGATATTCGCCATAATAACGTCATCTTCGAAAATTTCAATCAATTTATTACGATTCATAAGGGTTAGGCACATTAAAAAGAACGTACCAGCTTTCTGGGCTTAAGTTTAGGACTCGTTATAAGGAACTTAAGTATATATGCGACGAGTTAGCAACTTATCACTCTGTATACTACGCCTATTTGCCTATACTTTTAGTACGGAACCCTAAAAAATAATGTGACAGTTCATCTGGCCTTAGGCTAGACATACATCGGTGTAACGAAAACATCGATGTTTACTATGCCATACATCGAATCAATCCGATGCATCAGTTACTTTGGTATTACATTCCATGAATCAAAAGAACGCACGCGAAGGATTCGTTTTGAAGCAAAACGAGGACAGGGAATTGTATCGCTATACGTTATTTTCGCCACGTATACAAAATCACATCACATATTTTAATTCAAAAAAACTCATTTTTTACTCTGCGCTAATGTTTATTACCTGATATAGGTATATGTCGATGATTTATCATCGACATATACCTATATCAGTTAATAAACATTAGCGCACGTTACGTCACGTTACGTATCGATGTTATCCGATACATCAAATAAAAACATCAATATCGAAAACATAGATGTTTTTATTTGATGTATCGGATAACATCGATACGTTTCTATGCGTGATATCGAAAAAAATATCGATGTATTTTCTGCATGGACCCTTAATAACATTAGGGTTAACATTATAAGGAAACGTAGCGTCAAGGTAAAATTTGATGCTGTCTATGCCGATTGGCGATTGTGAAAAGTTTGTAATTATGTATTTAATAGAGAAACTATTTCTGAGAACATTGTTAGGAAGTTTATTTTCGACGTTATGTCATTGCGTAAATGCGTATACGTGGAAATAGTTATTAAACTAAAATAAATTCTGCGACTTTCCGTCGATTGTTATTGTTACATAAAGAAACAAACAATAGAAAAATCACTACGCAGCAAACTAAGTTAAAGAGCATGCGGCGTGTATTCAATATAGCACAACAAGCTTCGTACGTGATGATGGTACAGGACAATTAGCTGTCCACTGCCCGTCGGTCTAACGAGCACGTGCCATTTTAACACACGGAAAAAGAATCGTATAATGTTAAACTTATTATTGTATATGTTGCAACTTCAACTGCAAATGAATAAAAAAATCATTTTTAATTTAGTAAATAACAATATATATTTAATTTAGTAAATAACAATATCGTAATATTGCTCAGTTTATTATTGATTATGTTCTATTTAGAGAATTTTTTTCCTGAGCATAGAATTTATAAATATTTGTTATTTCTGTTTACTAGCATATAAGTATGTAATTACTCCTGAAGCTTTCATAATGGTCTAGAAGAGAAAAAAAAGAATGTGCAAGCTGTTGACATACTTGCACTTTCTTTTTTTTTAACGTAATCTGTCTATGCGAAAGGCAAGTAAACTGTCATTATATGCCCAAGTATTTATTGCTAGAATTGACGTCGAGCACCCATTTTGTTGCAATTTAATATCATGTCCACCTCGAATGGTAAATGTTATAAACTTACGAATGTGAAATAGGTGTTCTTTTAATGATTTGTCTCATTGTTTTTCTCACATGCGTAAATTACCGAATCAATGGACTACAAGTAGACACTGATTGGCTGCATATTTGGCCGAAACATAAGCTACCCTTTGTCAATACTCAGTTCCTCCTGAGCGAAATCGATGTTGTCAGTTAACAATTATTTAATATATACTAGCGACCCGCCCCGGATTCGCACGGGTAGAAATTAAAAAAAAAATTAAAAACAGCCAATGTTACCCGCTGATAATGTAGCTTTCTATAAGTGAAAGCATTGAAATCGGTTGAGTAGTTTTGTGTTTATCCATTACATACAAACAAACAAAGCTTACTTCTTTATAATATTAGTACATACATACACACCTTCACGCTGTATCCCTCACGGGTAGTCAGAGAGGACGGAACGCCAAGCGGCGCGGTCTTTACATCTTTCGCTTCCTCAAATCTCATCATTTTCCTCACACATTTTCGCCTAGGTATGCTTGTTCTTTTGACATTTTCGTCGGCTAACACTCTGGCTATTTGATCTATATATAATATTAGTATTGATTAGTGTTAGTATATAGAAGTACAGATAATATAAGTAGTTCATAAGTAAGTGCAAGAAGTACTTAGCATATAATATTATTTAGAAATACTTGACTAGAAATGATATTGAACTATACCTACATGTGTTTATTTATACGAGTATTGACCATTTACGGAACTATATACGAATATACGTAACCTGTAGTAAATTCTATTTCCCTCTTACGCGTTTAGATTAATTGCAGCGTCCTTAGTCCGCGGTTACGCTAGTTAGTACTGTAGATTACACAGCAAAGGCACAAGCTTTACACGTACCAGTAGCATAGCAGCCAAGTACCTACCGACAGAGAACTGATACGGAGCCAAGTTATTACAAGAGCTTGAACTGAACGGGCTTCCTAAATTTCGTATCCACGGTATATTGAACCATTGAAATATTTTTATATTTCATTGTACTGGACATATTTTATTGAACGAAATACTACTCTACGAATGAAAGTATAGCTTAATAATTTTATAGAAATTACTTTAACGAGTGATTAATATGTAGTTTAGCGATTAATACCGTAGTTGATTTGTATTTATTTTGTAAATAATAGGTTTAATTTCAATTTTCAATTGTATTAAATATTTTGACAAAAACAAGCTTACGCTTGGCGCTTCGTCCTCTCTGACTACCCCGTTAGGGCTATATATGTGTTCAGCGTGAAGATATGTATGTATTTTGAGTACGATAAGTCGTAAATGTACTATATATGTAGTTTACTTGAACACAAGACAAGTACAATGGAAGACTGAGACATATTTCAGTAGTCCTACAATTCTAAAATAAAAATGTTATAAAAATATCTAAAAATATTATTATTACAGCAAAGAGGTTGCATCCGCAACACATTTCCCTCCTAATGAAAAAAAAACAAATAAAATAATTATTTTCGTTTGTCAAAAATGTTTTACAAGAGGGAACTGAAATAAATGAATAATTCTAGAGAGAAAAAAACACTCAAGTGCGTGTCGGACTTTGTTCAGTGAAATTATTCTATAAGTTGTACTATCCTCGATTTTTTTTAAATTTTTTACCCCGTAGTTGAAAAATAAAAGGGAGGACGACGACATACTTTTTATGACTTCAGAAAAGCATATCTTTGCAACAATTTGACTTCAGAAGAAAGTCACTTTCAAACCCCCACAGAATTTTTGATGATCTATCTAAAGATCAACTCCTCAAAAGGTGAAAAGGGGGATGAAACTTTATATGGGAAATGGTAAACCCCTAAACCGATATATACTTGTTATAAAAATGTACCCCTAAGAGGGTGAAAAGGGTGAGGAAACTTTGTAATAGAAAACGCTAAAACTTGGTAATGATAAAATTTGGTGCGGTGATGTTTTTTATCAAAAATACATAGGCTACTTTGATGTAGCATGGATATAGTTGGACACCTGGGAACGGACACAGGCTACTTTTTTATCAAAGAACTACATACATACATATATAATTTAAACTATTTTAAACTAAGCCGGGAAAGCCAAGGAAAATTAGCAATTAATTTTTTACTTGCGAAGAGTTTGTACCACGTGTTCACCATTTATTGAACGGACTTCGTATTTTTGTAATTGTTGCTATTTACTACTCATAAGTCTACTAAGTTGCGAGAGAAAGAACATAAAGCTCTTACCAACATTACTCGAGTCTCTTTGTAAGACTCTTTGTAAGAGTCTCTAATTGTCATAATCTTCGCCTGCCTATGTAAACATATTTATTTGAAGACTATAACAACTCTTACATTTTATATTACAAGTACCTACTGTTTTCAAAGTTAATTGTGTCTGTCTATAACGCAATATGACAGACATTTGAGACAAAGTTTACAAAAATAATATTCGATACTTTAAAAGACAACAACGAAAAGTTAAAAAGAGCGATACAATCAAATAGAAAGTTTCGCCGGTCGTAAATGCTTCCGCGGTAGGATGTGTATTCAGTAGTCCAATAAGTAAGGCTTCGGTGAGCTTTGGCACACGCTCGGCCGATGGAACGGACGATATGCGCCCTTTTATGATAATGGCCACTGTTATGTCGATTTTATAATTATATTGTGTAAAAATACAACATTTCTCTATAAATAAATACTTTTCAAAAACGGATCGTTCTATATTTTTCATCATTTCCAACGAATTCCTAGTTAATCTCGTACGAGTTTCATTAATGTAAAATTGGATTTAGTGTGTATTAATAAAACTTCAATATCGTTTCTAAGAAGAATATAGCTTTTTGTAGGCAAAAAGACACAATATTACCATGACGACAAGCAATACGATTGATTAGTTAGATTACGTATAAACCCTAAAACTCTGTATCTCTTATGGCTTCGGTTCCCCATACGGACAGTATGACTTCTAAAAAAAGCACTCTATAAATAAACAACAAATTAGTCAATTGGTAATTCCTCTCGCGTACGGAGGATTCCGTATTACGAAATGGTAAACGTCTGAACTAAATTTTGTGTAGAAAAAATTTTGTTCTGTAAAATTTCCTGTAAAGTTTGCAGAAGACTTTACATACCCTGAAATATTTAGAATTGGAAAGGAGTGGTTAAATTGAGTTCAAATACCTGATTTTTTATTTCTCCTAAGAAATATTTTAATATGTTAACTATTTCGAAACTTGCATATGTAATTTAAAGAGATAAACAATAATTAATTAAGATGTATCTACTTCGTCATAATATCTCAAGTGTTACTATTTGTAATTAAGATTCAGTTTGAACTGATGTTATACAACGGGTACATACATTTTACGTGTAAGCATGATGTTGAAGTTTTTTTACTCCCATATTTATAGTCAAAGTCAAATCAATTTATTGAAGTGAACCCAATTACAAGGTATTTTTGAAATGTCAAATATACTTTAGTATGGTTCAAAGACGTAAGGGTAATAAGTTACGTAATTCATAGATAAGTTACGTTATTCACAAATGCTAATATTCATAGAAATACGGACTTTTCAGAATGTAGTGTTTACTTACATACTGTAACTATTATTTATTGATGGCAAATAATGTTCTTATGCGTCACTTTATTTCTTTTAATTGTAGACACTATACGTTTATATTATAACAAACATGTTACTAACAATTTATTATAAAGCCATGTGGCTCGTTAATAGAGTTAACAAGTAATCAACTGACGATCAAAGAATGCCCAGTGTCAACGTGTGCATAGTCTGGAAGTTTCGTCTGGAAGCGCGGAAGTATTCACGGATGTGAAACAATTGACGGCCGCGGTTTACCACTAATACGTAGTAGCTTCAAAGCTTATTTGAAGAACATTATAAGATTTGTTAAATCGTTATATATAAGCACGTTTTGTGCATACATACGAATGATGTATTAAAATAATTGGTAGATACGCATACCTCATCATACGCTCATACCTAATTATTATTTTAAAGGAAAAATCGTGTATACGCGTGTTCGAAACAGAAAATTAAAATTCAGTTTTTAATAAATACAAAACACTTTATTGCACCACGAATGTACAAATGCAAAGGAAGAAAAGTATATTGTTACAGTACAAAAGGCGGCCTGGAAGATATTGTTGAACAGCAATAGCAACAGGAAACCTTTGGGTTATAAGATAATAAATTGTATGACAGCGGAAGGTGGAATCGTAAAAAGTTATACATAGTGCATGTAAAACAAGAAGTTATACATATTGTATGTAAAAAAAGGGCAGAAAAAGTAGGTTAGTACCATAAAGTTCTTTAAATAACATGGAATAAATATTGACGTTCTTGAAATAAGATTCATCCATGCAGGTCTGAATGAGAAAAAAACAGAACTACTAATATTCCCGCACAACCAAGGCGACCAAGGAATAGGGACATAGGCTACACAAAGAGCTTGTACTTACAGGCGTCAGGCTAGCAACTAGTTCCGCTTTATTAATTTTAATAATAAATACTTATAGCTGAAAATAGCCTCAAGTCGTAATTTTTCTGTAACTTGATGCCCTGTACATCACGAAAGAGATGGCTTGAAGATATGTACGTTTTATTATTCTTACATTCATTCGATCAATATGTCTACATATTATATTACACAGCTCTCCTATTGATTATGAAACAAAGCTTATTTACAACACATATTTTTCATTTCTAACAATTTTCTTTTGTTGCAAGTTATTTGTCACTAATAAGTGGTACTTTTATATTATTATTCCTTTAACTCTGGTCACTAAACATATGTACCTAGTTACTTTTAACGTACTGTTTTTTTTATGAGAGAGGCGGCAAACGAGCAAGCAAGTCACCTAATGGTAAGTGATCACCGCCGCTCATGGACACCTGTAACGTCCCGGGAATCACGGGTGCGTTGCCGGCCTATAAGGAAAGGAGGTGACGGGGGAGATGTGCCACCGGCACTCTCACTCACCGAACGAAACACAACAGCATTATACTCTGATTTTTAATTAGCTAGAGTAAAATGACATTTGATGGGTTGCCACCTTATCGTAACGTAAAATAGTGTTGTTCCTGAGTGATCAAGTATTAAAGATAGTGATTCAATCTTTTTTTATACTATAAATTATTTGTTAGTTTTTTATTTTAAATTTGGTTGATCAGTAGAATAAGTAGCGCAGATTTATAATTGTAGTGATATTTTCAAAATATAAATTTAAGTCATACATATTTGAATATTTTATATCTAAATAAAATTGCACTTGAGAGTGTTATTTAAATTGTTAAGTAGTAATTATTTCATGTATTACGTTTATATTTATAACCGCCCCAGCTTCACACGGGTAGAATTTTTTTGAAAATAACATACAGCGCATGTTACTCGCTGATAATGTAGCTTTCTATAAGTGAAAGAATTTTCATAATCGGATCATTAGTACCAGAGATTACCCCGAACATCCAAACTCACAAACTTTACCTCTTTATAACATTATAGATTTTTTTGAAAACAAATAAAAATAAAATAAAAAAATAAAATACTGCCAATGTTACTCGCTAATAATGTAGCTTTATATAAGTGGAAGAATTTTCAAAATCGGATCAGTAGATTACCCCAAACATCCCAACTCACAAACTTTACCTCTTTATAATATTATAAATTATAGAAGATTATAGAAGGTAGATATATATTATTATATAGATTAAAGAAGAAGATAGATTATAGTACAGAAGATTATTTACACCAATAAGTAAAATTAAATCGAAGAGTCATGTCACAACGGTTCGACGAATCACTTTTGAATGAGCCATACTCAACACTATGCCTCTAGGCTTGCAACATTTAAAAAAAAAGGTCAATCTCAGCTGTCATTTTAGTCTAGCTAATTAAAAATCAGACTATAGATGTTGTTATTTCACGCCGATATTCTGTGAGAGGGTGGTATTTCATCGGACGAGCCAGCCCAATTCGTGCTGTAATGCAACTTGGCTCTACCACTCACAATTATGTAATTAACAAAAAAGAGCGACAATTTACTGACATAATTTTATAACTTTACTAGTGCACCCGCAGACATCAACCTGCCTGAAATAAAAAAAAATTCATAGAACTCGATTGCAGCGCCACTAATCGGGTCCAATTGTGAATCTCAACCATGGGATCTATTCCAATACACGAAAAAATTCAATAAAAGTCGGTCCAGCCCTTTAGGAGGAGTTCAGTGACATGCACACGTACAGAAGAATTATTATGTAAAGATAGCTATATCATAGAGTAGTTAATGCTATATATAAATGCATATTTACATTATTTTTATTTTACGGCTTTTATACCTAAAATAAATAAAATACATAATATGTAAATATAAATTATCAGTCTAGTACAGAGTTAAGGTTGTCAATACAAGTCGATATTTTTGAATGTTAGAATGAATACTTAATGGTGAAACTTAAACCAGACCAGCTCTAAATAAATATACAACGATTTTATCTTTCGATTAAGCAAGTAATAATGTGAAAGCTTCGAATAAATGCTATTTCACGACGATAGCAATGTTCTGTCATCGCTCATAATACATTTTTAATAAATGTAGATTGATACATGAGTACTATTGCAGTTATTGTGAATCCAATAATTCTTTTTTTACCCCTTTCATTGAGAACCTCCCCTTTTCAATTAAAGTGTCATTATTTCATTACTTCATGAGTCTGACATGTGAAAGCGATTACTGTGTTCCAGTCATGGAAATTGACATTAAAAATTATTTTATTATTATGAAAATCAACCAATTAGTATCTATTTACTCATATAATAAGCACAGTTGGTTTGTGAATTTATTATCCACGGGATATTTATGACGCATTTATCAATAAATATTACATAATTTATATCAGTCGTATGTAGGTATGTACAAAGGACAGCTAATTCTCAGTATTGAATTACTGTCATAAATTTCATTAACTACTGTTTAGACTTACTCGAAACAAATTAAAAATTAAGAAAAAGGTCACAACGTCGCATTCCTAAAAAAAATAGTTTAAAGCACTGTAAGTGCTAAGTACAAAATAGTGAAAAGGAATGTTTTAAATAATAATAATAATAATAAAATATTTATTTCATAACACACATACATACACAAATAACATAATTGATATGTACAAAAAATCAAGTTAGTGTTACCTACACAGGTTCAAAGTCAAAGTCAAATCAATTTATTCAAGTAAACCCAATCACAAGGTATTTTTGAACGTCAAATCTACTTTAGTTCGGTTCAAAGAGAAGAGAAAAGAAAACCTGGACACTGAGAAGAACCGACAAGAAACTCAGTCAGGTATAATTTTTTCAACATCATTTTACAAAAGGTTTATTAAAATACAATATTCAGAGAGCCAGTAAACGCATGTGCAGAGAAAATCATTTCCAGACTATTGTTTTATCTTCAACGAAATCGTTTATTTTATAGTATGATTGTCTAATCAATGTACGTTTTATAACTAATCTAAATATATTTTCTGTTAATTGAGTGACTTCTTGAGGAACTTTATTATAAAACGAACGCAGTTACCCAAAAATGAAACATTTGACTTATGTAATTTAAATTTTGGAACAACCAATTTATCACGACCTCGGGTTTCCATACCACCAATATCGCCTTTTTTTGTAAATCGATCTATATTTTTCCTCGTATACATAATAATTTCAAAGATGTATAAGGACGGCAAGGTCAGGTTACTTTTAAGTGTAGGTACATAGTTAGATTCCCAAGAAAAGATTAAACTTGTGTTATCGGTATCTCGGTTCTGTCGCACACTGAAATTTTTTTTTTACATATAAGAAAAATATATCAAAAAAACTATAGCATGCGTGTTAGCAGGTATTCATGTGCGCGAATGTATGTGTGCGTCTGAGTGAATGGGTGAGTAGATGTGAGTGTACGTGCATACGCGCATGGGAGAATGTTATGTTTATTAGTGTAGTGTATTTATATGTAAAATGTTCCAACAGTATAATCCTCTGTTTTGTAAAATTCAACCATAATTAAGTAAAGGTTCTGTTTTAATCTAATTTAAAGTAAGCAACCAATTCACTACCTTAATTTTACATTTAACTTTGCCTTCGGGTTATCCCGATTGCTTTGTTTTTTTCCAGTTTATACGAGTACAAATGACTACTAATAATATTGAAGTGACGTTTAGCTAGACTAGTTCAGTGCCGTAGCGTAGTAGGGGCGGCCCACCCCGGGCGGTATCTTTAGGGGGCGGCCAAATTTCACAATTAATAATATATTTTATTATTAATCATGCGGGATAAACAGTACCTAAACACTCATTTTTGCGGTTGATAAGTGCTATTCTCTCAATTCACAATTTGAGTGCGACAAGTTTACTTGTCGCTCGCGAATTTTGCTTGGCACACGCAAATTCAAGATTTAAAAAAAGAATGTAAAACGAATATCTAAAAAACAACACAATCGATTTTAGAACCCATTGACATCAGTGTGAAAGATAAAGAAAATCTTGATTTCGAAGTTTTAGATTCAATTCGTACAAAAAACTCAAAAAATATCAACATTACGTTTTCCAATTGTTTAAATATAACTGATTATTTAAATGAAAAAAAAATTAGTTGCTCTTGTTAAACAACATGTCCATTTTTTTGTACTTTCTATAATTTTTCTTTATACCGAAATTATCTCCACATTATTACCGGAGTTAAATCGAAAGGATCCATTGTAAAAATGGGTGTCCCCCAAGGATCGATTTTGGGTCCCTTTTTATTTTTGGTCTATGTTAATGACTTGCCATTCCTTGTGCAGAAACTAGGTGATATAGTTTTATTCGCTGACGACACTTCTCTCATATTCAAGGTTCCAAGGCAGGCCACTAATTATGATGAAGTGGAAAACATATTAGGTAAAGTTTTGGAATGGTTCACCGTAAATAATTTACTTTTGAATTCTGCCAAAACTAAGTGCGTTAAATTTATTTTACCCAATGTTAATGATTCTGACATTAATATTGTTTTGGACGATACAATACTAAACTTTGTAGATTCTGTTAAATTTCTAGGCATTACTATAGACAATAAGGTACAATGGGGTCCTCATATTGAATTATTGGCTGGAAGACTTAGCTCGGCAGCATTTGCTGTGCGTCAAATAAGACAACTAACTGATGTAGCTACGGCTAGAACTGTGTATTTCAGCTATTTTCACAGTATAATGTCGTATGGGATATTACTCTGGGGTCACGCAGCCGATATGCAAACGATATTTGTTTTACAGAAAAGAGCGATACGATCTATTTATTGTTTAGAATCTCGAATTTCGTTAAAAGAAAAGTTTAAAGATATTAATATTCTTACGGTCTATAGTCAGTATATCTTCGAGAATATTATGTATGTACGTAGGAATTTACACAGGTTCCGAAGGGTGGGTGATATTCATAATAGGAATACCAGGTCTAGAAATAAACTAGCTATCAAGGGCTCTAGATTGGCAAAGGTACACAAATCTTTTATTGGGGACGGTGTTCGCTTTTACAACACTTTGCCTGAAGAATTAATCGCACTACCAGACATTAGATTCAAGAAAATTGTTAAAGCTATTTTATGCTCGAAAGGCTATTATAAAATAGAAGATTTTGTTAACGATAAGTTGGTCTGGTCAAGTTGTTGTGCAAACGAAAAAAAACTGTAATTTTAGGACTTACGAAGAGGGCAATACTGTCAATTAATAGTTTTTGTTTTAACGTTCGAAAAATACTTTACGAAGTTTACTTCGAATAAAAATCTATTTTATTTATTATTTATTTTATTAGTAATAAAAAAAAGTATCTGCATCTCGTGCGGTGTTGTCGATTGCCCACTCGAGCGAATGAGCGCTCTAGCTTCGCTCGTGCGCTCAACTTCGTTCGAGTGGGCAATTCACAACTTACCGCACTTGATGCACAATATACTAGTTAGTTAGTTTAACCGGGCTGTTGCACAATATACTATTGTCGCAACTACGATTCGGGCCGATTGAAATGAGTACGGAATTTTTCATTATTTATACTGTGACGAAATCGCGGAATCCCCTTTCTTTAAATGAATGTATAATAATGACATCTTGTTCGTTGTAGCGACTGGCAACACCGTCTGTACTGACTTGCAGGGATTCCCTGTATTTTATTTTGTGCTGGATTATTTGACTAATATTCAGCGCGATTGACTAATATCATATAACGAATAGTGTTCAATATTGCATAATAACACCTGCAAATTAGGTTACAGTACGGGTAAGTCTCTTCAGGAAAGTCCGTGAGTAATGCTTTGACAATTCAAAGAAAGTTTGATTGATGGATCGTCAGTTGTCGAATTCACATTAACTTAATCGTATCGTATATATGTAGGTATACGCTTTCCAAACTGTGGTATTAGTGCTCATAAGTACGTGTTGTGATTGTTAAATTATTGAACTTCATGAAATATTTTATAGTTCGTGTACGTATGCATTCAACTATGTGAGTATTAAATATTTTATTTACTTTTTTTATTTATGTAATTGTATGTTTGACTATCTGCTATGTTGTTCAAGCTTTAATTTGTTAAAATAAAAAAAATCAGAACAAGTAAATTTCTGTAAAGTAAGTTATATTATTTTAATTTATTATTAACTATTTTGAAATGTTCTACGAGTTTCGTTTACGACTCCAACGTGTACTTTTATTATTTATTATTTATAAGTGTCAATATATTTTTTTTTGTTTTAGCATCAAAAATGAGTAATAGTAAATCTTACCGTAATAAAAGAAGAGCTTAGTTGGAAAATATTAGAAAAAATTAGGGGCTTTACTTATACGTGAAAAGTCCTGTTCCTGAGACGTCAGATTCCACGTTGGGCTTAAATTCATCAAAGACAACTGGACCTTCAAACCCAGAATAAGCTAAAAAATACAAGAACTTGACACTTGATCTGGTACCTGTTAGAAATGTTGACATTGTTCCTAAAGAGCAAATTCCAACGACATCTACTCAATTAGAGTCTGCATCTGTATGTCTAGACATGGGTTTTGATAGCTTAGAAACAGAGACTGATACAGCATCGGCATTGTCTGCTATTCAATACCAAAACTTGGAGGATATTAGAAAATGACCTGAACACATAGATGAAAATATGCGATTGCATCTCATTCAAGAAGGTTAGGAAGTTGTTCTCCATATCAATACTAACTTCGCCCAAGCGTTAACAGTAACACGTTCAGATTCGTGCTCTTTAACATCAGAAGAAGAGACAATACGGCTTACCCAGGAATGGTTTCGCCGCATATTGGCTAACGGCGAAAAAGTTTTACGTACTTGGATGGCTTATTCTCCTTCCAAAGCATCATTATTTTGGTTTTGCTGTCGTTTATTTGAGAACGTGAACACACCGAATGAAATGAAGTTTTGCTCATCTGATGGATTTAATACATACATTCATATCTTCACGCTATATCCCTAACGGGGTAGTCAGCGAGGACGGGGCTTACGTACTTGGATTTAATACTTGGTGAAAATTAAATCCTAAGGTTTCAAGTCACGAATCAAGTACACTACACAACCAAAATTATTGCAAATGGAAGAAGTTGGAGAGCAGACTTCAAAAAGAGCAGACTTCAAAAAGAGCAGACTATTGACAAAGGCAAAGGAAACAAAAAAATGGCAAGAAATTCTTATCAGAATATTTGATATTATAAAATTCCTTGCCGAACAAAATTTGACATTGGCCATACAGAAAATGACACCAGTATTAACAGAGGAAACTTTTAAGAATCAGTGCATTTAATTGCAATGTACGATCCTGTACTTCGTGAATATCTTGTAAGATCTAAAATGTGTGGCAAAATTTCAATCACGTATATGTCACCAGAAATCCAAAACGAATTTATTGCAATTTTGGGAAATAAAGTTCGCCAACATATCATCAGACAAATAAAAAAGGCTAAGATTATTTGATTATATTCAACAGCACTTCAGACATTTCTCATTAAGATCAACAAGCCAGGTATTACGATACGTAGTGATTGAAAATTAGGAAGTGGAATCTTTTATAGATTTCATTGAAACAACAGATAAAACTGTTGAAGGAATTTCAAAGATGATTTTAAGCAAGCTTGAAGCTGATGGCCTCGATATAAGCAACTGTAGAGGTCAAGCATATGATAATGATGCTGTTATGGCTGGAAGCCATTCAGGAAAGAATTACAGAAATAAATCCCAAAGTTGAATTTGTACCTTGTTCAAATCATTCGTTGAACCTAGTTTGTTTACACGCTGCCTCAGTTGGGGCTCAGTTGAGGCGAGTTCGGTAATTTTTTTCGACATATTAGAACGTGGCTATTCATTTTTTTGCCATGTCCACACATCGTTGGAAAGTTCTTACCTGTTATATCAATGTAAGTGGCATACGTGTAAGAATTTTTGTAATAAATGTGATTATTATATTGTAAAATATATATATATACATATATATATATATATATATATGTATATATATATATATATATATGTATATTGAATGGGTGAGTAGATGTGAGTGTACGTGCATACGCGCATGGGAGAATGTTATGTTTATTAGTGTAGTGTATTTATATGTAAAATGTTCCAACAGTATAATCCTCTGTTTTGTAAAATTCAACCATAATTAAGTAAAGGTTCTGTTTTAATCTACGTGCAATAAGTTTTATAATATGGTACTCACTTCTCTTAAACACTTTTTCAAACTACATGTGTAAATAATTGTCCATCCACCTCGTCATTAAAAGTATAGCTCAGAAAATCTAAAAGAAATCGTAAACATTGAGAATAACACGGAAGGAAAATTTTCCTGCAAGATTGCATTGCAATAATGGTGTTTATGAAAAGTTTTTTTAGAAAAATATAGGTCTAAGACAAATTATATTTTACGATTGGTAGCACGGCACAATAACTTTCGCAAGTATTATTTGTACCAGGCCGGTTTTTTGACAACTCGAGAGCCTACAAAAACTTACTGAGTTAAAGAGATTCGCACTGACAAAATCTCTAACCTGAATTTCCTACGGCAGTCACTGGTGCTCTTCTTGCAGCCCTAGGTATTGGCCTGATGTTCTATATATATATATATATATACTATATGTACAGGTTACAAATAAAAAGGTTTGTAATCCGTACAATACACAATAATCATGACTGTTCTTGACGAAAAGTTCTTTCGAATGACTGTATATTATAGTCTTAAATTGAAATACCTAAATAAGGGCGGCAAAATTTTTTTGCGCCCCGGGCGGCTGACACCCAAAAGACCGCCATTGTTAGAATGACGTGACAACTTGACAAGTAGATGAATTCAGTTACTTACGACTGATTCAATTTTCGGTTCTGTTACCCATCTATGTATTTTTTTCTTTCTGAGCTCATGAAACATAGTAGCGTTCATTACACTTCAAGTAGATACATGGCCTGTGACAGTCAGATATAATATAAAAATAATGTATCACAGTACAAAATTGAAAATAGCAACCTAAATAAAAAAACATAATCAACATAAAACAACATAATTTCATTGACACCAACGTTTGCATTTCACTTAAGTCATGTATCTTTTTAGTGTTCCATTCCAAAATTGGAAAATAGGAAAACGAATTATATGATCTAGGTGTCCTATCGCTTTGTTTATTATATCATTCCTTTTTCTCAGAAATTATTTATTTGATACAGACAGCTGACATTTGGAACAGTTATATTATAGAAAGTGGCGGCCTAAAGACGGACGTTAAGAGCAAGCTCCCAAAAAAGTTTCTTGCGTAGGCTCCGCCGTCGCACTCAGCCGATTATAATAATTACATTATAATATATGTACGCGACGCGACATATATTGTTATAACTAGAATATTAATTCGTATAATAGGTACAATATTCTATACCCAGTATTTAGTAAACTGTATTGTCTTTCTGTTAGCCGCAATTTTATGTAATTTACTCAAGTAGTTTAGGAGAAATACTTAAAAATCTCTCAAAAAGGCATCACATTACAGAAAAAAAGTATTGAACAAAAATATATAAATTGCGATATGGTTTTAGGCAGTCGATAGAAAAATGTATAAAAAATTACTATTTCACTTTCATTAAACGTGTGTCCGCTTCAGCAATCTTATTTAAACGCTCAAATTTTTGGCAGCCGGGTTTAACTTCAAAACCCGAGTTTTGAGTTTTTGGATTGAGACTGGCGACTTAAATAGAAAAAAAACTGGTCGTGGCGTGGTCATCGTGTGGGGAATTAAACGAAAGCTTTTTAAAACACGAATTTAAAAACGTGCAATAAGTTTTATAATATGGTACTCACTTCTCTTAAACACTTTTTCAAACTACATGTGTAAATAATTGTCCATCCACCTCGTCATTAAAAGTATAGCTCAGAAAATCTAAAAGAAATCGTAAACATTGAGAATAACACGGAAGGAAAATTTTCCTGCAAGATTGCATTGCAATAATGGTGTTTATGAAAAGTTTTTTTAGAAAAAGATAGGTCTAAGACAAATTATATTTTACGATTGGTAGCACGGCACAATAACTTTCGCAAGTATTATTTGTACCAGGCCGGTTTTTTGACAACTCGAGAGCCTACAAAAACTTACTGAGTTAAAGAGATTCGCACTGACAAAATCTCTAACCTGAATTTCCTACGGCAGTCACTGGTGCTCTTCTTGCAGCCCTAGGTATTGGCCTGATGTTCTCTGCAACACCCTCACAGTGCTACAGCAAGGTGAACTACACGCGCCGCCATTTTCTTCGAGGTCACCTAATGAGGGCGATGGGAGTCACCACTTCGACCACCCACGGCCCTATAATTCTCTGATCGTCAGCTGCTAGAGCACGCAAAGGACAACAAAGACATGTTTCCCTATTCCCAGCTACAGAGATGATACAAGATACCTACCTCAACACGCTCGGCAAAGTTTATTGTAACATTTATAAACTTGGACAAACTTCGCTCTTTCCTCTTCACACAACGTTTATTTCAATTTGCTTGAGGAATATTGGATAAACGTTCATTAATAAAGGAACTTTGTTGTTTGTTTTACTTAGTTTAGTTATATATTTTACCGTTCTAGTAGGTACGTAGAGTACGTGTGTCAATTTGATTCACAATCAAATTCTATGATTTATTTCTTCGAAGTACATATAAGCACAATTTCCAGGTAATGGTAAAAATAGAAGCTTATTACTATTCTGTAATAAGCAATTCTAGAAATACGAATTTCATAGTTTTATTACAAAATGTTTTCGATAAAGTAAAAGAAAGTCTGTTCGAACGAAAATTTTTTGATGGAAAAAGTTAATTATGTGAAAAATAATTATTTATGCAAACTTTTGATATATAGACGAAGCAACATATTTCCACTACAATATTAACAAGTTTAATAAAAGCGTTAAAGTTGCAGTTTGTAGAATTCATTTTGTAAACCTCTAGCTGAGGTTAAAGCTCAAGAGCCTCAATCCAATTCATCCACAAATTACGTAAAGCCTCAAAGCCTCTGTCGTCCCACACATACACATTGTGTAAACGAGTGCAGCCTTCGCCGATGCAATGTAACGATGCATCTGTGTGCATGTACATCGAAACGGCACGTGTAAGATCAGGGCCACAACCGCTCGCACACTATGTACGCCTGGTACCTCGTCGACTGTAAATCTCCCTACTTTAAGCCATTCTATGAAAAACATTTTTATCATATTTGGTTTTTAAACCCTTTAGATACGTAATAATTAATTATTGCCGTAACTTGTAAATCTTCCGTATATATCGTATGTACGTATGAGATTTGAGGAAGCGAAAGAAGTATGTAAGAACCGCGACGCTTGGCGCTCCGTCCTCTCTGACTACCCCGTTAGGGATACTGCGTGAGGATATGTATGTATGTTTATTTGTTTGCAGTAGAAATAAATAGGTTTATACCAAGTTTACACACACAGGTTTGATTTAAGACTGAAAATCGTTTTAAAGAATTACTTTCATATTTTAAAATAAAATTTTATTTTCATATGGCGTTGAATAGAGTTCATACACTAGTGTGTGTTAGTGTAGAGTGTAAATACAAGTGTAAATATATATTTTATATATTTTTATACTGGATGACGTGGGTTGTAATGATTATGGTTTTTGATTTTAAGAAGTGCTGATGATGATGCAATTTGGAACGTACTTTGTTTTGTGATGTATTTAAGCGATTAAAATACGTATTATGTAATGAATATTAAGAACGTTTTCTTCTTCTTCTACCTTTACTGGGATAACTTTAATGTGACAGATTAAACCAGAAAATGAAGTTATGGAGTAGGATTACATATCCTTTTCTGTAAAAAATAGATATCGAATTAAGTAACACAAGCGTTTGGTCTACGATGGTCAATTGATCAAAATGAAGTCGTAGTAATAATTTTGAGTTACGGTTTATAGAAAGTACATAGTGATCAATTTATAAATTAAAAAATCTGAAAGCTTTTAATTTAAAATTCTTATCCCAAATGTCTTAAAAATTTATCAGTAACAACGGAGCTTGAAATACTTAGCTGTTTTTGAAAGGGACGTAAACAGAGCTGGCAACTTGCGGTGGCCATGTCACAACGGAGCCGAGAGGCGAGTAAAGCCGATTACATACGGACTACATTTCATATAAAGTTTATATATCATGTATCTCTTCATTGTCTGAGTACTCTGTTATAAATACTGAGCTTTGGTTTGAAGAACACGTAAACGGAGGTTTTCACCTGCGTTAATGTACATTTCTAATTTTGTTATACATGTAATACATATAATATACATATAATACATATTATATGTATTGTTGAGTAGTACCAACCGAATCACATAAAGCTTAAAATGACAGATGTTAAGTTTCAATTCTAGATGATTTTAAAACTCATGTTTCACTTTAGATTCGCATAACAAAAAGGTAGGTATAGAAATATACAAAAACATTTTCACAACATCGACGAAAGCTCAAAAGGCAATCGAGAGCGATCGATTTAATTGATGCAAAATTTCGCGCAACGTAGCTGTCTGTAAAAGTTTGATCATTGGTAGCTCGTCCGATTGTAGCTGTAACTGTATTTACAGAATTCGCGAAAGAATCTAAAATTTAAATCCGGATAAATCCTGTAACTTGTGTGTTCGTATAATATACTATGTAGCAAATCGAGAGAGTTCATTTAGGGAAACGTGCCAAAAGAAAGGAAATAGTGGAATGCGGTACCTATTACGTTTCCGGAAATCCTAAATATTTGCAAGTTTATCGGGCGCATTGGTGAAATAGGGCACTACGACTTTCGAAATAGAACCTTTATTATTGATCATTTTTTACGTATAATATTTCCGGAGCATTGTTATTAGTGAGTAGATATTGTTGTTAGGGTTTTGTAATTAAAAGAAAATACGGAAGTCTTATAAGATTACTCCGTCTATCCGTCGGTCACATTGGTTAACATTGCACGTAAGGAATTAAAGAAGAGGCAAAATTTGTAATTACTCGAATTTAACTTGACAATTGGCCAAACTTATCTCTGAAACGATTAAACCCAAAAAATTAAAATATTCAGCGAACGTGTAAAGCCTTATGTATAGTTTACTCGAAAAGTAAAACCACAGATTAATTAGTTACTAACGTACAGTCAAACAGACGTCTTGGCTGCTATAGGTTTCCAGAAATTAATTTACCGTTTTGTAAATGTCGTATGAATCCCTATGCGCGCGAATCGAACTAACACTTTTTATTTTATATTTATATCTTTTGTACATAATATAAAATAAAAAATAAAATTAAAAAAGAAAGAGGGGCAATTTCATGACTGTTTTTAAGCAATTACGATCAAATTACGATTAATTATAATATTAATTAAGTATAATATTATTAAGTAAGTATAATATTTGTCCAGAAAGCCTTTGTAACTGTAATTAAGTAATAATTACACTAGATTTACTTTAGTATACTCAATTATATTTTTGTGTATTGATTTATTTTTAATATTTCATATAAAAACAAAACCAAGCGAAAGCGAAATAATAAAAATAAAATGGAATGATTTCGCTGTTTGTCTTTCTGTCACAAGTATTTTCCTCGAAATATTTACATACATACATATCTTAACGCTGTACCCCCAACGGGGTAGTCAGAGAGGACCGAGCGGAGAGCGTCGCGGTCCTTACATACTTCTTTCGCTTCCTGAAATCTCATCATTCTCCTCACATATTTTCGCCTAGGTATGCGAGTGCTTTTGACATTTCTATCGGCTAACACTCTGGCTCTTTGATCTTAATAAGTCAGCCTTGGTCTTCCTTGGCTTTTTTTACCACTCGCTTTCGCTCTGTAGATTTTCTTCGTCCGTCTTTCATCACTCATTCTATGTGTCCGAACCATCTTAGCCATTCCTTTCTTCATTTTTATAATAACACAGTTGTGCAACCGTGTCATACTGTGTATCTCTTCTTTGCTTATCCTGTCCGCAAGGGTGATACCGCACATATTTCTAAGAGAACGTATTTCCACTGCATTTATCATACTTTCACTCGATTTTGAGCATATGCAGGCCTCACTACTGTACAGTAAAGTTGGAACCAACACTGCGTTGTGGATGGCCATTTTAGTCACACTGCCTACTAATGCGGACAAAGCACTGTTCACTTTATTGCCAGCTGCTACCAGTAGAGAGCACATTCAACTCGCATCTTCCATCCCTCGAAAACGATACACAATTTAATTCACTTCTTCTACGCATTTTCCATGTACCCAAATCTCACATTTCGTCTGCACCGCTTCCCTTTCAAACACCAGAACCTGTTTTAATCACATTAATATTCAATCCTTTCACTTCACATTCCTTTTTCATGCACGTGACTAGTGTCTGCAACTCTGCTTCTGATGGTGCTATAAACACTGCATCGTCAGCATACAATAAGCAGTTTACCACTGTATCATCACATATCACAACACTCATTCTACCATTCAATGTCTGGAGGCAACTCTCCAAATACAGCACGGAAAGCCAGGCAAACATCACGCAGCCCTGTCTAACGCCTGAACAGACTTCTAACTAGGGCGAAATGTCACCATTTATCCATACACAGGCACTGTGGCCTCGATATAATGACCTCACAGCTTCAGTAAGGGGTCCTCTACGCCTTATTCTGTCAGAAGACTCCAGTTTCTTTTGCACTACTCTATCGAATGCTTTCTCAAGATCCACGAAAGCGCAGAACATATTCTGACCTATGACCAGAAACTGCACCACCATAACGCAAAGCGAGAAAATGTGATCCATATTAGAACCCCTACCGTTCCTAAAACCACCTTGCATCTCCCACGAATATCTTTCAGAAACACCTCGAACTATTTGAAAAAAATTTTGAAATTCGTTGTAATTGTACATAAGAATAACGGTCATCGTGGATTTAATAGTTGCAATAGGTGCATTTAGTTCACAATTTTGATTTCAGTTGCTACCTTGTTGTGAAGTAGTAAATGAGTTTTTAAAACTGAATGTCACATCAATTGAAGTGGAAAACTCAGTCACAAAAGTTTAAAAATAATAATCCATATAATGTCGCGTATTGGGTAGTTTTCTTTTTTCAAATACAATATGACTTGCTTGGGTTTTACATAATATATACTTAAGTTTTATTATAATTTATATGAGTATATACTTAACATACATACATATATCGAAATTGTTTATATTTGTGTAAATATTATGCTCGTAAGCACATATTTTCTACTTCTCTTTTGTGTTACGATACAAATACGTGTCACTTCAGTAGGTTTCGCTTAAAGCTAAGAAATAAGCGCTATCTTTTTTAGTTTTATTTATGTGTATTTATCCTTTCATGATTGTTATGTATGCAATTCAATCTGAAATAAATAAATAAGATTTAATGAATTATCTTTACAACATATAATGTAAAGGTTTTCTAAAATAATAATAGATGACATTACGTACAAATCGTCAAAAATATGTAGTTTAAATTGTAAATACGGGACGCCTACTACATATTTAAACCGGAAAAGACTATGCTAATGCATGCAAATAACTAGTGGTAACATTTATGTGCAATAGATAAGAATTTACAAGCAACTAAAACGGAGATTTACACATTTACATAATGTAAAATATTTGCGGTACATGTGTTTATTTATACTACAATTTCAGTTACTTTAAAATAATTGCTTAATTTTTTTTTCGGCGATTACTTTGTACCCACGAGTACATAAATAATAATAATATACAAATTTTACTGGCTTTCAATATCATCAAAAGCGATAATTATTATCATAAACCGATCATGACAATCGCATCAAGAGATAATAAATTAAATTGCAAAGTAATAACATTACGCGTTGGGAAAATTAAGTGTTAACCGCAAGCCGGATGACATTTAATTTTAAATTGTAGGAAGGGTGAGTTTGATTGTGGGTGTTCATAATAACGAATGGAGTGTTTCAGACATGGTGACCTAGACGCAGAGAGAAATAGAGGGCTTGTAATGGAAAGCTCTCTCATTTTCTCACCGCCTAGTGCTATTTGGCATTGACTTGAAGGTCTTATAATATTCTTATGAATTTAAAAATCAAATTTTTCAAAGAATTCCTCGAAGAATTAGAATGAAATTTGTGTTATATTTGGAGAATAGTTGCCAATTAACCTATATTTATTTATTAATTTGTTAATAGGTACATAGGTAGGTTAATCTTTGGGTCTGTATTGAAAATTTATTGACAAAGAATATTAATATTAGTATAATTTTAATATATAACTAGACATATAGAAAAACACGGTTTTTGTATAATGAGGTTGGTGTAAATATTTTATAACAATAATATTTATGTACGATTCACAAGACTAAACTTTTGTACGACGTAATGTTAAGTGTATGATAAAATAAGGTAATATTGAATAAGAATAATATTTAATAAAACCGCGTACGTTTTCATAAATTTTAAATTTGCGTAAATTTTCATTTTAAATTATACATATATAGGTACCTATGTATAAATTAAAATAAAGCATTTAATTAATGTTATTGAATTAAGTACTAAACTTTAGACGATGCGTCCCTTATAATCATGAAACGTTTACAAATT
The DNA here is from genome assembly GCA_907165235.1 of Zeuzera pyrina. NCBI lineage: Eukaryota > Metazoa > Arthropoda > Insecta > Lepidoptera > Cossidae > Zeuzera > Zeuzera pyrina. The sequence continues at coordinate 14,714,650 of OU015628.1, forward strand.
GAAAGAGAGAGTCGGGACATAGAGACCTGCTTTTCCACATTCCTGCGATAAAAGGGAAAACCGCTTTAACTTCACACGCGCGATAAACAAGGATGGCTATAAGGAAATTACATCAGTGCGAGAGGGTAAGTGGAGGTGTAAAAGCAACTTACTTCCTTGTCGTTTCTGGAAGCCTGGTAACGCGTTACAGACAACGTAACGTAGCCAGAAGTCGAACGCAACGAGCGAGCGGCTGTGACGGCTAGGTATCGCGGACTGCAATCGCATCTTTTAGCACCGGGGGTGGTGCATTTACGTGCAAGCGAGACTGCACTGCCCGCCCATTCGCTGTATGCTTCACTTTCCCGCCCTATTATAACTTTTGTTACTTTAATAATTATTTTTAATTTTCAACGCTTGATGAAAAATGCACTAAAACTTCGTTAAATTATTACCGATTTAATTACACTAACAATAATTATTTTTGAACCAAACGATAATGTCAACATTCATTTTTATTACTAAGCAAGTTTTTGTAGTGATCTCTTTTATCACGACGTGTAATCTAGACCGAATCGTAAATAAAATAAAATAAATAGCTTAGTTACATGAAGAATAATTCTAAGAAGAGGCAGGACCCGCCTACGCTACCACCGCGCCAGTCGCCCAGACGACCGTGCGTCGCGTCACCTAATCACCCCCACGTGAACCTCAGTAATTTTTACTCAGTAACAATAATATTACCTGTTGATAACAGTTTTTTTAAATCATTCAAATTTTTAATTGTACCGTAAAGTTGTAGTTATAATTTCATGAGAGAAAAAATTCTCGACGTCTTCTTTTCTCCTCTCTTAATCTCTTCTGAAAGGAAGCGATATTATCGATTGTCAATTAATAAAATGTACGCATTTTTTTGTTATGTTACGAGTAATATACATATATGAACTTAGTATTATACTATTACTATTTCGAACGATTCGATGGTATAATGATCACATATAGCTACGTGTTTTTCATTACAGAACCTACTTTTTTGACGTCAGTTGAAATGATAATAAGTAGTAATAGATACGTAATGTTTTGAAGTCGCTAGTGTTCATATAATATATAATAAATAGGTGAGGATACCAAAAGTTTATTTTATACTAACTAATGCCCGCGACTTCGTCCGCGTATTTTTTTTTTAAAATAACCCATATCTATTCTTAATTTTCCGAGGCTTAATCTATCTCCATACCAAATTTCTTCGCAATCGGATGAACGGTATAGCAACCCATAAAATATGAACAAACAAATTGATTTTCATATATCAGATCATTTCATGTATCATTTTAAATATTTGGATATGAAGTAAAAATACATTAATTAAATAGTTTGCAAAAGACAGACAAAACAAATTGGAAACTTTGCTTTAGTTCTATAGTGAATTATGAAAAAGTATCCATTACTTCTTACTTTTAAGTCGAGAGTGCAAAATCCGATATCGTGTAAGTTTGCTTAAATAGTTTACTATCGAACTGTGGACAGATATGGCCTTAGTAGTTTTCCTTTTTCTTTTTACTTAGGTGTTAGTCTATAGAAAAATTTAAAAAAATTAATGTTTTAAAAACATACTAATTTTTATTTAAAAGCGAATAATGTAGAAAGATTACAATTGCTAATGACTGGTCAGTCTATTTTACAAAGTTTCTTTGCGCGACTTTTGAAAATAGCTTCGTAAAATAAAGAAAGCGGAATAATATTAATAAACATTGTAATAAAAATATTTCAAATAATAAGGCAACAGGTTGTCCCTGGGAGATCTCCTACGGGACGCGTTGCTTTAGCCTTTAGCGTTGTACGGAATACTTTTCGAGGAGCAGAGCGTCCTCCACAGTACTCTCGCACTGCTACGATAACATGGACCACATCATATGCTGCCGTCCTCCTCGGGGTCGCATCGAGTTGACGACTTGAACCTTCGCTCTGATCGACCGTGACTCTGAAGGCCCACCTACTTTACATACATTATCATCACGCTGCATCCCTAACGGGGTAGTCAGAGAGGACGAAGCGCCAAGCGTCGCGGTCTTCTTTCGCTACCTCAAATCTCATCATTCTCCTCACACATCTAACTACTTTAGTTGCCTTATATACTCATACTAGCTGTACCCGCGACTTCGTCTGCGCGGAAAATTTCACCCCTAGGGTAGGGGTGAAAATTTTCCATAGGTAGATTTAAAAAAAAATAACTACATGTTTTTACTACATACCATTTTCAGACAGATAAAAGTTTTAAAAATGGAAGAATCGAAATCATTGTTTCATAAAATAACTATCACAAAATTTGACAGTAAAATTGTAATTACAGACAGACGCTAGAGATTTATTAGTACTAGCTGTACCCGCGACTTCGTCTGCGTCGAAAATGTTTTCGTGGCTTTCCTGGATTAGGTCAGATTATATGCACTTGTGCATGTGCATAGTATCTTTAAAGATTGTTTTTGAGAAAAAGTCTACGTCTAGTCTACGTCTGTCTCCGGGAACATACTATCTCTGTACCAAACATCATAATTACTTCAGTGGTTCAGCATTTCCCATTCAAAGTTTGATCCACCTTTTCACCCCCTTAGGGGTAGTTTTTTGATAAAAAGTAGCCTATGTTCGTTCCCAGGTGTCAAACTATATCCGTGCTACATCATAATCAGTTCAGTGGTTTAGCATTTTCCGTACAAAGTTTCGTCCCCTCCTTCCAGTCACCCTTTTTATAGATTTTTCACAAAAAAAGTAGCCTATGTATTTTTGATAAAAAAAGTCTTATCACCGCACCAAATATTATTATCAAGATTTAGCGTTCCCGATACAAAGTTTTATCCCCCTTTTTACTCTTTTAGGGTTTTAGGGGTTTTTGATAAAAAAAAGTAGTTTATGTCCTTTATCTAATGTCAAATTATTTCCTTGTCAAATTTAATCATAATCGGTTCAGCGGTTTACCATTTCCCATTCAAACTTTCATCCCTCTTTTCACCACTTTAGGGGTAACTTTTTTGAACAACAAGTAGCTTATCATGAGCACAATCACATGTTCTTACTATGTACCGATTTTCATTAAGATCAGTCAAACCGTTCTTCAGTTATAAAAGGATATACAGACAGACAGACAGACGGACAGACAAAAATTTTAAAAATGGTAGATTCGAAGTGAGTAAGTCATAAAGTAACTATCTATCACAAAATTGGACATTAAAGTTGCAATTACAGACAGACACTACAGATTCATACAGTAGTATAGAGTTAGATTGATAGAAGATATACATAAAGAGATACCTTATTCTCCAGCCCGCAGGCTACAAGGCTGATAAGGCCTCTGATCTGGCTTAACGGTTACGCCCATGTAGCAATAGGCGGAATAAATGGCATAATGCGTCTTCTGAGGAACGTATATGGTCGCAGTCGCTGTATATGGATGCCACCAGATCTCTCACCTGTAGTAGGTGACTGCACGCAACGTTACTTAATCTTGCTAAAAGTATTAAGTATTTAAATTATTATCCTACGAGCTGTTTCCTAACGGGGTAGTCAGAGAACTCGGAGCGCCAAGTTTCTCGGGCCTTTATTTCTTTCGCCTCCTCGAATCTCAACATTCTCCTTACGCATTTTCGCCTAGGTATGTGGGTATTTTTGACATTTCCGTCAGCTAACACTCTGACTATTTGATTTTCATAAGTCTTACTCAGCTTCTATTACTCGCTTACGCTCTGTAGACTTTCTTCGTCAGTCTTCCGTCACTCATTCTTCCCATGTGCCCCAACCAATTCTGAGCATTCCTTTCTTCATTTTTACAATAACACTGTCGTGCAATCCTGCCATATTGCGTATCTCTTCATTACTTATTTTGTCCACAAGGGTGACACCGCACATATTTCTAGGAGATCGCATTTCTACTGCATTTATCTTACTTTCATTTGAATTCGGGCATATTTAGGCCTCACTACCGTACAATGACGTTCACGAGCGTCTCAACGTACACGCGCATAATTTGCTTTTATTTTGCTGCCATTGACTTTTACTTTCTGACTCGAGAGAAATCTTCTAAAGTTAACCTGCCCTCGAGAGGCAACAATGAGTTATGTGGGACTTTTACCCACATCTACATTTATGATTTCGTATATACTTACCCTATATTATTTACATATGTGGAGAAATTATGTATATGGTAATGCGCAAGAATATTCATTTCTAGAGAAAAATCATAATTCTTGTGTCTATTTTTCTTATGCATTGTAATTGGAGGTTCAAGATTATCATTTTTACAGTATAAGTTCTTTCTTATAAGAGTTTTCAATAATAGGAATATAAATAGGTTATATTATTAGTGTTTAAGCTCAGTCTGTAACAGAGGTCGAGTACCTAATATTACAGAATTTGTACTAGGATACCACACAGAAATGGAGCCAAACAGTTGCTCTTATTTCTTTTTTGTATGGTCGGACGCAAATATCGAATGTTGGCTCACATTTTCTACACTGAAGTAGTAGAATGCTCATTAATTCTCGCATTTCTTTATTTTTCTTTCATCATAGACGTAAATACGTAAAAATTCGTACCAGATGCTTATCGTCCCGTAATAGACTTTCTGTTGTTGCACATTGATTTCAAATTTAATTATACCATATACATAAAGTATTTGTATCGTATCTATAAAGTTATTTTTGTACTTGAGTTTTGATTAGTAAAGGATAGGATTTTATATTTCCCTTTTGAGTGACCTTGGCCTAAGTTAATCTAGGCTAGGTCCACAATTAACTTTTTATCTAATTCTGTAGCGCAATGACATATAAGAGAATCATCAATCCACTATTATATTAAACGAGCAATATTTGTACATATTTATGTATATTGAGGTATATATATTTTATACATATATGATATCGCTTTCTCGAAAACGGCTGTAGCGATTTCGATGAAATTTCCAATATAGGGGTTAAAGGGGGCGAGAAATCGATCTAGCTAGGTCTCATTTCTGGGAAAAATTGTTATCTTCATCTTTCACACACTTAAAACTTCTGAACTCAAAACTTCTAAACTTTTTTAATTTCGCAGCAGAGTTTACCTTCTCAATAGCACAGTGGCTGAGTGTAGGTCTACCACGCCGAACTGCGCGGGTTTGAACCCTGTAATGTGGTCAGACCTTTTTTGTGTTTTTTTTTAATATTTTGAGATAATATGTCTAAATTCAGTTTGCAATAAGTACCTATAAAAACACATGACAATTTAATAATGTACTCATAATAAGGTAATAAAATGAAATATAATGATAAAAACATAGACTTCATCACTTCAGATAGCCTGTCCCGTACTCGAAGTGAAGCAAATAAAATCAAATGAAATGTAGATCTGTGTGTTGTGTGTGTTGTTCTAACGAAATGGCGCCCGATCAGCTTATCTGATAATAAATGTGTGTCGTATGTACAGGTGAGTCGGGTTATCTGATTTAGCTCACTGTTGCTGCTCGGACACGGTGTCTGAATCTGGAGTTATTTATAGTCTGCGGTTAGAAGTCACGGAGAAAAGTTTATTATTTATTTTCCTGAACAGTGAATTGAATGTTAAATTTCATGGACTTCCTTTAATTTAAAATATTACGTTATTTAGAAGAATAGTTTTCTAAAATAGTATTATACGACCAGTATTTGTATTTGCATTCTCGAAAACGGCTCTAACGATTTCGATGAAATTTACTATATAGGAATTTGCTGGGGCGAGAAATCGATCTAGTCAGGTCTCAATTTTGAGAAAATTCGTTTTCTCTGTCTTTTCACACACATAAAATTTAAAACTTTTAAATTCTAAACTTCTAAACTTTTTTAATTTCACAGCAGAGTTTACTTCTCAATAGCACAGTGGCTGAGTGTTGGTCTACTCCGTCCAAGTACGCAGGCTTGAATTCTGCAATGTGGTTAGACTTTCTTTGTTTTTTTTTATGAGACACCGAGTAAAGCTCGGTCTTTCAGGTTCTAAATGTAAATAAAACTTGTAAGTAGTTCATGTTATTTGATGTTATTTCGTGTATCTTCGAAGTCCGAGCTTCAATACCAGAGAAAAAATTAAAATGGGACCAATCTGGAAGTATATCCTTTCAAGTAAAAAAAATTCCAAATTGGTTTATAAATGCCGTCATTTATAAACCGATTTGGATTGTCAGTTCTGAGGTAACAAACATGAAAAAACAACCGAATAAAGAACCTCCTCCTTTTTTGAAGTTGGTTAAAAATAATTGTAATTAATACCAAATTTTTAACTGAAATCATATAAACCAAATGCAGATGTAATTTTCAGGATGACAGGAGAAATGATATTGAAAAGAATTATATTTCAATTTAATATACTTATAATGATACGTAATTATATCATTTTGTTGCAATGAATTATGTTTTTTATAAAAAAATTTAAATTAATATGATTTTTATCAATTTTAAGGTAATTTTAATCTTCTACGTCTATTAGAAAATATTTAAGAGTTGTGCTTATTTGCAGAAAATAGTAGATCTATAGTGAAAATAGTAGATCTAAAGTAGATCTATAGTATATATATATATAAACCACATCATATGTGTTTATATGTAGTATGATCTAGAAGAAAGAAAAATAAATATGGTTTGGTATGAATCAAAGAAAACTGTAAACTTTAAACCAAGTAATGAAATTAATATTTTAATGTTTCAACATAATTTTTTTAATAATGGAATTTTGACAAACAGTTTTTCTTGGCATTGCAATACAAGACAATGCAAACTAGAAATAATAATTGCAAATACAGGAAATTGCAAAGCAATACGAAAAACATTGATTTTCTGTACCTCGGACATAAGTTTTCTGGCAACAAAATTGGCATATTTGTCGACATGTGATCGAAGTTGTCACGGAGGCTTGACAAGACTTGATGCCTCCTTTTTTTGTTGTTGGTTGATGATTAGTTTCATCATCAGAGAAATCACTATCTGTCTATCTCGGTGATTACAATACATCTTCTGTGATGTTGAATTCACCTTGAAGGAACATATTCACTACCAGAATCGGAAACTAATTCATCATCTGTTCGAAAGCCATAGTCATTAGGTATAATTATTTTTGTCAAAAACCTCGATATATGGATACTAAACAATATTTATGGGTTTATAAAAAAAATAACGCAAAAAGTAAAAATTTTCAAATATACATACATACATCTTCACGCTGTATCCCTAACGGAGTAGTCAGAGGGACGGAGCGCCAATATAACGAGAAATAAGGATTATAAACTTAAAGTAGAACAAAAACTGCAATCAATTTCAATTTTTTTCAAATGAGACCTCTATTTATAGGAAAACTTATTACAAGAAAGGAATTTACAGACACTGAATTGAAGTCTACAGTAGCGCATGGAAAAATAAGCTTATAAATGAATGACGTCAGACCCTAGACAATAAAAATATTTTGGTTTAATGAAAGACCCATTCATATTGTATTTTTTTACATTGTATAGAGTGCGTTAAATTAATTACTCCTATTATTACTCAGAAATAAATTATTATTTTTAGCTAACCATTTATGGACTTGTACGCGGAACAGGGTTAAAAGTATTCCTCATTTTTATTTATAGGTACCCGCATATTTTAAATAAATTAAGAACTCGTTTGATATACTATCGTCTACTTATATTAATATATTTATCGGGTATAATTATATACTCAGCAAAGATAAATTGGGACGTATATTATGTTCAATTAAAGCTAAAACTGATGAATATAATGATTATGAAAAATGAACTAACGGTCCGTAATGATTCAGTAATAGGCATCAGAAAGGATTTATCATTTATTAGAAAACGCTTGCATTTGTGACTATGTTCGAGGACACCGTTTTCGATTTATATTCATGTAACTTAATTTAATTTCAAATTTCTAATCTTGACGAAATATCAACTTTAGATTTTAAGTTATATAGTAATAAATGGACGAAAACTCTGTACAGTAAAAGTAACTCGTATCAGTAGATACGAGTTCTACTCGTCTAAATCTAAGCCAATCCTTCCCATACGATTTGATTTTAAACATTATATTATTTATTATATACTGACTGTTGCCCGGGACTTCATTCACGTTTTTTTAATAAATTAAATAATTTATTAACTTTCACTGACGTATGCAGAACGATTCATCAAAGTTTCATTACAGTAGGATAAACGGTTTGGGAACGCATATAGGACAAACATATAGAGGAGCTTTCATTTTTGTATGTAACGTTATTTAACAGCATTTTAAATGTATTTTTGATAAGCGAATATTCGCCGTACTACTTTAACATCACACAGCGATGTCTAAACCAATAATTTCTCTAACTGTCCATTTCTCGTCAACGTCGATAATGTCAATGAATTTGGTTTTGCGTACAATAACAAACATCCTTCTATTAAGGGATGGTAGGGTTGTTACACACGTTTTACATTATAATTTTACAATAAATTCTGCGTTTTCGGTAGATTGTGTAACGTTGTAACGTACATCGCAAGTTTATTTTAAATATAAATAAAAAAGTATTATTTTTGGAGAAAAATAATATTCTAATAAACAAATTAAATTATTGTAATACGAGTGACTTTTAAAAGCGACTGTACATTAATTTCTCGCTCGCTATGCGGCTACATAGGTACTTGATGGCTGCTACCGACACATTATTTTTATTCCGCGTCAGACGTTAAAAGGAGACACAGTGTTCACGGTGCTCAACACTCGTGATTTTCACGTTGTTTTATTTTTTATTATCAGTATATAGGTATCCTATAGGTTATATATTTATTAGCTACAATATTAGTTTTCCATGTACGTTATTTGCATGTGAAATTGTTTATGAATTACTTCACTTTATTGGGTAAGTGAAGAACAGCTTTTTTGTGTGAATGTAATAATAGTCGAAAATTGTTTTATATTTTTAATTTAGATATAAATGTACAAGTTTTCATATTTTTCTTGTTTATGTATATTTGTTAATTCCGGTCTGGTTGTTGGACACCGCCACATTATAAACTTTATTAGCTTTTCTGCGGTCTGTGCTTGCGGCGGTGGTTCAACAACAAAAATGTCAGATTGAATTCTGACGCATTGGACATATACTTTTATTCCAGGGTGCTCCGTGCGGGTCCACACATACCCTGGTACTTGCTACGTAAGGATCCATAATTAAGCCGGCGCCTGCTACGTACGGGCTAATGAGTACCACACAATACCACACTTTCTCTCATAGTATCCCTTCGTCTGGGGGCCAGGTCTAACCTTCCTCACCGTTGCCGCTGTGGTGATCTCGTCGATGTACTAGGTCACCACGGTTTATCCTGTTTACGTAGTGCGGGCCGCATGTCACGACATGCTGCCTTGAATGACGTCATTCGGCGGGCCCTTGTCGCTGCTGGCGTTCCTGCAGTCGTAGAGCCTGTAGGTATTGCGAGCAGCGACGGCAGGAGACCAGATAGCTTGACGCTCATTCCTTGGAAACTTGGAAGATCGCTGGTGTCGGATGCCACTTGTGTCGATACACTTGCTGTTTCCCATGTGCCAGCGACTTCCAAGTCAGTAGGTGCCGTGGCTAGCACTGCCGAGAACTTGAAGCGGCGTAAGTATGCGACTCTCGCTGAGAGTTTCATATTTACGCCCTTTGCAGTTGAAACTTTGGGTCCCTGGGGCCCCGAAGCCCATCGATTTGTTTCTGATATTTGTAAGAGACTGGTCGAGACTTCGGGAGATCGCCGGGCTGGGAGTTTCTTCCGCCAACGAATCAGTTTGGCTATTCAAAGAGGCAATGCTGCCAGTGTGCTGGGTACCTTAAGCAATGACGGCTTTATAAGCAGCAACGTTGACGATGTTTATTATTTAAGATAATGTGTAGTTTTAAATATTAACATATGTATGTACTTTTTGTTAATGTAAATAAAGGCCACACATAATAGAAAATATAAAAGCAATGTCCAAAAAAAATAATATCTTCACGCCGTATATAATATATACAGGTGAAGGCATACAATATAATATCTACGTATTAATTTACAAATAATGATAGAATAAAATTCATACAAATTGTCCCATGTAGAAGTAAGCCAATGCTACGTCCATGCATTTTTGTCACAAAAGTCTACTGTATAATATGCTTTTTTAATGAGTGTTTCTTTAACCCTATTTCTAAATTTACGAAATGGCAAATCGAAAATAATTTGAGTTATTTTATTATAAAAAACCCAAACCCATAAACGATTTTTGTGCTTTACAGAGTCGAAAGATTTGTGTTGCAAGTCTATTTTTGTTCCGAGTATTGACACTGTGTATGTCACTCTTCTTGTTATAATAATCAATGTTTTGATGGATGTATAATATGTTTTTGTATATGAATTGCGATGCCACAGAAAGAATACCCATTTCTTTAAATTTATCTCGAAGGGAAAAGCAAGGTCCTAACTTATAAATAGAACCAAGAGCTCTTTTTTTGTAATATAAAAATATAACTAATATCTGCGGCTCCACCCCCAGAGTATTCTGCCATATGACAACACTGTGAAACCAGCTGAAATACACTAAACGAGCTATATCAACATCAGTAACTAATCGTATTTTTTTCACTGCATAAGCAGCTGAGCTAAGTTTTACTGTGAGAGAGGTACATGAGAGTGCCATTGAAGCTTATAATCAAGGGCAACTCCAAGAAACATAACTGATTCGACAGTTTCAAGAATTTGTCCATTTAACACCAATTTTTCGGGAATGGATTTAACGTTTGGCAAGACAAACTCAACACATTTTGTCTTCTTTGCTTTTAAGAGAAGATTATTCATTGTGAACCAATGTTGTACTTATGAGAGTGCATTATTTACGTCGTCAAAATTGTTTTTTTCTCTGTCTATTTTAAAAATCAACGAAGAGTCATCGGCAAACAGCACTATATCACAAATATTGTCAAAAAACGTGGGTAGATCGTTTGTATAAGTTAAGAAAAAAACGGGCCCAAAATTGACCCCTGAGGGACTCCCATCTTTACAAGTGATCCGGAGGACTGCACTCTATTAATCGAGACTCTCTGCAACCAGTTGTTTATATACGAAGATATAAGACTAAGTGCCTCATCATTCAGTTTAGACCATAAAACTTCAGCTTACAAACCAACGTTTTATGCTGAATCCAGTCAAAGGCCTTAGATAGGTCACAAAAAACTCCTATTATGCTTTGTAAGTTCTCCCAAGCCTCAAAAATATGTTTAAGGAGCATTATGCCCGCATCGATAGCGGATTTTCCTTAAGTAAAACCATATTGCTTGTTATTTAAAACGTGATGGGTACTAAAATTCCTAAGAATTTGGTTTAAAATAATTTTTTCGTAAATTTTACTGAAAGCTAGTAATATGGAGATCGGTCTATAATTGCCAGAACCAGACGGATTCCCCGATTTGAATAACGGAATTATTTTGCTATGTTTCATTAAATTCGGAAATACTCCCACATCGACACATTTATTAAAAGTAATAGCTAAATAAGGCGCTATTTTTTTTAAAATATTATGAATTAATTGGATTGATATGCCCCAAATGTCACGAGTCTTCTTAAGATGTAATGTTTTAAACGTATTAATAATATCGTTTGTTGTAACGTGTTGAAAACTAAATATACTTTCATAATTGTACCCGTGCTTTTTTAGTATTCGCTCAGCTTCTAGTGATGAGGAATAAGAGTTTCAGTAATATTAACAGGAATGTTACTGAAAAATTTTTCAAATTCGTTTGCAACATCGTTATCACCATTTACACCGGAATCACCTATTTTTAACCGACTTCCAAAAAAGGAGGAGGTTCTCAATTCGGTTGTATGTTTTTTTTATGTTTGTTATCTCATAACTCCGTCATTTATGAGTGGATTTGGAAAATTCTTTTTTTATTTAAAAGGATATACTTCCAAATTGGTCTCATTGAAATTTCATTGATTTTGAAGCTTTGGTTTTGAAGATACACCAAATAACACGACCTGGCTATAACCTTTATTCGTTTATATCGATGATTCTCTTGTATGTCATTTGTTAACTATCGTTGTCCCCACATGGTATAATGATAGTAGGGAGAAGATATAAATTGCCTGTGATATAATAAATTCAGTCAGTAGAGTCAGTCTTGTGGCGGACAGAGAATATGGCCGGTGGCTATCGTCTTCGGATTGTAAGAATACTGCTAGGGTGTAATTATGATGGAACCTTTATACTGTTCTTTTATAACTGATTGATATTGATGTGATTTTATATGATATGATATTGATGATATTAATAATGGCCATAATGGGCAATAATATCCCATGTTCGATCTGTTCGCATCTTTTATTGTGAAAGCCCGTGGTTTATACTCTTCAATAGAATGGAAGTTAACACATTGCGCTCCAGAATTAAAAAACAAACTAATTGTAGCCCTGCCCTAGATATTTATTTAGGCCAAGGTCACTCAAAAGGGCAAAATAAAATTTTTTTATTAAAAAATTTAAACCGACCATACATTGTAAATTTCATCGAAATCGTTAGTCGTTTTCGATGACGCGATTACAAACATACAAATATTGCTCGTGTAATAGTATAGGATATAAATTATTATTAATACCATCCAACAATTTTGTATAAGACTAAAGGGCACTTACGACAGATAACGCATATTGTAACGGTGAAGGTAAAAGACATTATAAGTTACTCAGCATCGATTTTGATAAAAAGCTTAATACGTACGTAAATACAAATGTCTTGGTAGTTATATCGCTGATGGAATAGACCCGCACGCTTATTACCTAACTTGCAGTCATGCAACAGCCAAATATAGTGCGATATTTGCTGTCAAAATGAGAATTAGTGCAATATAATTTGTATAGAGGCGCTGTATCTACCAAGAAAAGTGCATTTTACGGTCATGGCGCAATAGACACGCAATTGTCATATGTGATATCAATTTTTTTATTACAATTAGTCACCGGTCGCGCAATGATCGAGTGGCTGTCGCTGTCTGCAAATTTTTAGGCAATAACCCAACCGATTTGAAAAAGTTCGAGTTTAATTTATTTTCAATTCATTTATTGTCAACCCTAACGTTAACGTACTGCTTTGTTCTCACAAAGATCGACAACGCCATGGCTGTTGCGGCCTGGTTATTATCGGTTGAAATTAGGTGACTCGCCTGTGGCAACTGCAATCATGGAGCTGTCACACAATTATATAACACTCTAACGATAATGCATTATGTTCTTATATACATGCATACTTTAAAATTTTACAATTATCACGTTTATAAATTGAATGTGTTGTGTTATAATAAGTAACTGGGCGACCAACCGTTGCTCATTGATTACATATTAAAAAAATAAAAGAAAAATAAACTTTGGCCACATTGCAAGACTGGAACTCGCGAACTTCGGCGTTTGTAGACGTACGCTCTAGCCACTGTGCCATTGAGAAAGAACTCTGTTGCGAATTTACCAATCATATTTCGCGGGCAAGTTTTAAGTGGCTGAAAACACAAAGAAAACAATTTTTTCCAGAATTGAAACTTTAGTAGATCGATTTTTCGCCACCATCAACCCCTATATTGTAAATTTTATCGAAATCGTTAGAGCCCTTTTCGAGAACGCGATTATAAATATACAAATATTATTGCTCGTATAATAGTATAGGAAATGTAATATGTATATTTTAAGTAATCACTAAAATTATAAATATTTAATTAACTAAATTAGAGATAGAACATATTTATTATAAAGAATTGGCATAAGCGACAGGTAAACATTCTATCACCATCTGGTTCCGCTTTGCTATCTGTAAGATTTATTTCTATAAGAGTCATCCAGGTATGGTTTAGTCTCGCTTTCATACTGTGTTCACTCTGCATCCTGAACAGCTGTTGTGTTATATATTTATATAATAATAGAGAAAAGTTTATGGACATTTTATATTTGGTCTGTATCTGATTCAAATACACTTATATGAATGTGAATCGATTGCGGAAATGCGGATTAAAGTAATCAATCGAGTTCAGTACCAGTACAATTTGTGGTTTATTTGTTACGGAATTAAATTACATACATTGATGTTACAAGAACAATTTTAAACATAAATACATTATGTATATGACGAAGAAAAAGTGTTGGTGATTAATTTAGTGGCGAATAAAGTCTGCAATTTTACTTCAAGTGAACCGGCACCTGTCAACGGACATAGTGTTTGAATTGTTTTGAATTCAACGTAAACCCGGGGATTATTGTTTTATGTTAATTAACATCTTTGATTATTTGTAATTTAGTACATATATATATAAGCACTATACTATTGTACATATAACTACTTTTGAACAAACGCTACTTCCCAGTTCTCACTAGTTGAGGCACGTCAAATATCACACATTTGGCAGGTTGCGATCTCTTTTTGCTTGACTATATGTGGAAGTAAAATTGAAGTATAAATAACATATTGCCGCAGACATTGTTTACTACTGTACTCCACCAATTGCTCAACAAACTTCTACTCAACAAAATTATATATACTTACAGTAAATAAAACACATTTTAAAGTTCACTGACTGTATGAACATTAAACTATTCCGACCATTGTTCCTTAACCTTAATGTTTTCTACATCCCTTTTGAATTTCCCGCCACGATGGGTTGTATTTTGTAATGCCATGCGCGCCATCGACAGTTACTCTGAGCGCGTGGTAATGGCTGCCGAACTGAATTAACGTACGTGTGTGTAATAATATTTGTTTAAATTTAAAGTGAAAATAATATCCTGTAAGAAGGTATCTGACTGTTTATGTTCTCAATTGTGTTAATCTAAGAAAAGATCAAGGACAGAACCCATCTTGTAGTGCAGATATAGTGATAGCTAGCCGGCCGGCACGCTGCTGCCCCGTCGTTGGTGATTCCCGTCTATCCTGCCTATCCAGGTTGGTGTTTGTGCTTTCTATTCATTTGCGAGACATAAGGTGTTGAGAGCATATCAACGGATAAATGCAGAACTTCTCCTGCAAGGATCTAACACTGACTTTAAAGTTGACTGACATTGAAACTAAACTCATAAGAACTTGTAAATTATTTTCCAAAATTTGTTTGTAAATATATGTAAATGGTAGACAATTATTATTGACCTACCTAAAAAAAATAGTAACTGTTAACAATTGTAAACAAAAGTGAGTATAATACCATTGATTACCAAGTTTCTTACAATAATATTAACTTATTTCAGAGTACAATAATGGCCATTACTACTGCAATGCTGACACGTAAGACGGCTTTTCGTCACTTATAAAACAAATTAAAGACTCCACTCATGCAACTAAAAGAGATCCATAATGTCAACGAACAATTGCTGAGGGAGCGTGAGGAATATGAAGAAGAGGCTAAGCGCGTTGTCGACCAGAATTCAGCTCTAAAAGGTCAACTAGTGAAGTTACATGTACAGCTTGTGGAAATAGTTGAACAATGAAATCAACTCCAAGAGATGGTGAACAATTTTAATCAATGTAGTATCACCTACGAGCGGACCCTGAGAAGAGTTGATGAATTAGAAGTCGAGTTGAATGAGTCCCATAGGCTCGTTCAACAGTTACAAGAAAATGAAAAGAGAGAACAAGAGCTTTTGCACACACAGAGTCTGTTCGAGGAGTTGGTTGCTGCTGACACAGCTGAGTTTTCTCCATTGAGACCGGATGGACTAACAGATCCAGGTGTTCATTGTAGACATACTTGCAAACATTTCAATGTAAAAATTAAAAATAAGTTACAAAAATATATCAAAATTAAGAAATTTATTCAAAAAACTGAAAAAGTAATAAAAAAACATAAATTCTTTCGTAGTAATAATATCAAGTTGAGGAAAGATCGCCGGGATCTGTTAGACCAGCTGGAAAACTGCACACATAAATTAAATGAGAGTAGAGAAAGGTATGACGTGGAGACCACAGAGCTTCATGAGATCATAGACAGATTAAAAGAAAACTTGACTAATATCAACGATAAGTACAAGTTAGCTCAAGAAGAATATAATGATCTTAAACTTTTATCAGAAAGATTAGAAAAGGAAACGTTATTATATACAAATTTAAATACACTTAAATCATCACTCAGTAGCGCAGATATGTCGTACTCACAGGTTATAAATAAGAAGTATGGTGATTCCAGCCTACAAAATAAGGAAAGGAAACTGACTGACTCTAGTAATGTAAAAAGTAACATCGCAATATTTTCTGATAGACTGGGATTAAGGTTGGGCAGTTTAGTTGATAATAATGTCAGTCAGTGCATCACTAATTACTGTTTTCCAGATGCACCCATCTCACATATTTAAATTAATTGTAAACAAAAAGTTTAATGTGAACACTACCGTAGTACTTATATTAGGAAATTCTATAAACATATCAGAATAGAAATTAACTGATAATATAGATTCTTTGGCTAAATTAGTAAATGTGAACAAAATTATATTATGTGCGTTCCCTTATTCGTCATGGTTGCCAAAGAATAGCAATAATCTTATCAAAAATTTTAATGATGTAATGAGTAGGGTGACATTTCGTCATTGTAATTTTATATTTTTGGACACCAATAAGTACATTGGTAATATTTTACTTAAATTTAGACTAACAAAAAGTACTTTGTACTTGTCGAAAAAAGTAAAAGGTAAACTCGTTGCATTAGTAGCTAAATGTATTCACTCAGTTATAGGTACTATAACTAAGCATGTAATTAGAGACGAAGCAAGTTTTAGTAGTAATACTAATAGTAATGCGGATAAAAAGTCTTTAAACTAAATAATAAGACAACAGAAAAACTACATTATAATTTTTTTATGTTTGTAAACCAAAATATCAATAGTTTCTCTGGCAAAATATTAGATACCGAGTTATTAGTGGATAAATATAATATAGATATCTTGTGCCTCACCGAGTCGTGGTTAAGGGCTGATAAAATGTCTTTTAATGTAATTTTAAGGTAGTCAGTGTGTTCAACAGAGCGTCAACAGATGGCGGTGGTAGTATGATTTTAGTTAAAAATTCTCTCAGATAAAAAATCGCAAAGATATAGTTGCTCGCTCTGTTGAACGTGTATGTGAAATGTCGTGTGCGGAGACGGATCAGTACATATTCTTATGTGTTTACAGGCCATCCTCGTCTGATTATTCTCAATTATTAATTTCTGTAGATAAGAGTCTCACCAGGCTTAGTAAATGTAATAAATCAATCATAGCGTGTGGTGACTTCAATGTGGACATAGTAAATTGCTCTAAGGAAAGGGAGATGCTAATTTCACTCTTTCTTTCATTTGATCTTGTGCACATTTTCGATGAACCGACCAGGGTTACATACCATTCGACAACGTGCATTGATAATGTTTTCATGAATAAGAACAGAATTAGAGAGCATAACATTATTAGTGGTATTCGCTCAGATCATAATGCTCAATTAATTAAATTAGATTGCATAAAAATTAATTAGAACGAATAATTGAATTTAGA
The DNA here is from genome assembly GCA_907165235.1 of Zeuzera pyrina. NCBI lineage: Eukaryota > Metazoa > Arthropoda > Insecta > Lepidoptera > Cossidae > Zeuzera > Zeuzera pyrina. The sequence continues at coordinate 14,732,153 of OU015628.1, forward strand.
CCATTAAGCGGGAATCAGTTAAAACGTTTTACTAACGAAGCAACTTTAGCAAACATCGTTCCCTCTGTTGGCGATCCGAATATCATATGTAATAGTTTTTTTTTGCAAAATTTAACAGACATATTTAATAAAAACTGCCCAAAGAAGAAAAAAATAATTACTGACAACAAGTTACATTTCTCTGATTGGGCGATAAAAGTAAAGATAAAAGAAAAAGTAGGGACAGACTTTATGAGTTGTATGACGAAAAATCATACACATGGGATGAAAACTTTCATAGCCATGTCTACAATTATTCAAAAATATTTAAAAAGGTAATAAAGCACGCGAAATCAATCCATATCGCCAATAAAATTAGTAAGGCAGATAATACAGTAAAAGCGATATGGAACACTATTAACACAGAAGTAGTTAAACAAAATAAGAAAAGTGAAGACCTCTCAATATACGTTAACAATAAAATCGTTACTAATAAATAACAGGTTGCTAATGGTTTTGTTCAGTTTTTTTCAAATGCACCTGTACAAATTACTAGTGGTCTAGCATCCTCTGTACATGCAGCGCGGCCACTTTTAAGCCAAAATATAGGAACGGTTTCACGAGAAGGCGGTCAACAACACATGCGGGAGCAAGCTTGATCAAAACTATACTAGAGACTTGGGAGGGATCACGAGATGCCATTGGCGTGTTTTGTGATCTTTCCAAGGTTTTGATTGTGTTTGTCACAAAACTTTTAATTTACAAGCTGAAATACTATGGAATACGTGATAAAACTCTCGATCTCGTAATTTCATATCTGGCTGACCGAGAACAAAAAGTGAGTGTAAATAGGGTTACATCTGTCAGTTCTAAATTAAAGATGGGCGTTCCCCAAGGATCTTGGGGAACGGATCAAGAAGGAATTTTGGGACCGTTCCTATTTTTGGTTTACATTAATGATCTTCCATTTATGCTTAAAGACCTATGTGAAATAATATTATTGGCTGATGATACATCATTATTATTTAAAGTAAACAGAAAAGAAGATATTGGTGGACAGAATAGGACCTTGGCGAATGTCTCGAGATGATTCGCTGCTAATAATTTACTACTGAATGCACAAAAAACCTATTGTGTCAAGTTTTCCATATCCAATGTACCCAAAATTCATAATAGACTAGAACTGGATGGGAAACAATTAGAATTTACGAAATCAGCTACTTTTCTTAGTTTAACAGTAGACAATAATTTACAGTAAGCAGATCATATCGGGACTTTAGCTAATAAGCGCAGTTCGGCAATATATGCTATTAGGCGCATTAGACAGTTGACAGATGTGGCTACGGCTAGGCTGGTGTATTTCACATATTTCCATAGCCTTATGTCTTATGGTCTGCTACTGTGGGGATCAGCGGCGCATATGAAATCTATCTTTATTTTACAAAAGAGGGCAATACGTACCATCTAAAGTATGAACGCACGAGAGTCGCTGAGAGATCATTTTAAAGACATTGATGTAGTCACTTTACCCTCGTTATACATCTATGAAAACATAATGTACACTATATAGAAAAAATTTAGAGCTATTTTAAAAGAAAGGCGTTATTAATGGTGTGGAAGCTCGTGGTCGTGATCAGCTAGTTATTCCTAAATTTAAATTACAAAAGTCAAGTGGTTTATTTTTGGGTAACTGTATTCGTTTTTATAATAAAATTCCTCGAGAGATTACTCAATTAATGGAAAAGAGATTTAAACTTGTTATTAAACACACACTGATTGGAAAAACATACTACAAAATTAGCGATTTCATTGAAGACACAACAATAGACTGGAAATAATCCTCTCTGCACATGCATTTACTGAGTTCATAGGTATTATATATTTTATATATATCATCATATATTTGAGATATTGTATTTTGAATAACTATTGTAGAATGATGTTGAAAAAATTATACCTGACTGAGTTTCTTGTCGGTTCTTCTCAGTATCCAGGTTTTGTTTTCGAACTGAACTAAACTAGATTTGACGTTCAAAAATACCTTGCATTTGGGTTTACTTGAATAAATTGATTTGACTTTGACTTTACTGATTTTCAAAGGTAACTTTTTAGAATTATATTTGTGAACCCTTTATTTATTTAATTACCTATCTCAATGTCCTCGACATTGGTACGACATACCACCTCGTATGTCGACGAAGAAACATTTAATACAAAAAATTAAAATAGTTAAATTGATGTCTAGATGTAATAGGATATAGCTATAAGTATAGAGCTATAGATACCTATAAGCATCTTGATATAAATATCCATATTAAATTTTTCCTCGTTGATCTGTGTGAAAAAGAAGAATGCTATAGTTGCTTATCTTCCTGTCCAGCATCACTGTCAAGTTCAGCTATTTCTCAGCCAAAATATTTTTTTAAAACAACAGTAATTGTACAGTGGAACAGTGTAATTGTACGTATGCATGTTGAATATTTATTAACAAAGAAACAAAGAATGTTATCGACATACAAATACTGTTAATTTCAAAATTATAGGAAGTATTGAAATGATAATAGTAATAAAACATTTGCTCGCTGGAAGATAAACAGTCGCCTCCACCGCCGACGCGTCACACCATGCAGCACCCGCGTTTACTCCTCCTCATGTTCATTGGTTTACGTGTGGCTTATTTAGTATTACGCTTTTACCCAATATGAAACTTTACCTATTCTAATTCTTCATTTCTCACTCTCTCATATTTCCAGACTTTTAGTTGGGAAATAAAAATTTGAAGATCACTGGTTAAAATATAGCCTATGACAATCCTTGTATTAAAATCAATCCAACGATACCTTGATTTTCAAAATACATCAAACCGTTTAGTCTGCAGGAGGTCACAAATAAACAGACATACGGGTACATACATTCGAAAAACAGCGTCCTTCTTGAGCAGCCGGGTAAAAAGTGTGATAATTGGAAAATTGCAATAACAATTTCTCTGTCTATGTACCATACATATCTTTTAATCTATCTGTGTTTTAACGGTGGAGTTACGTCGCTATTGGTCTATCATATCGAGAGCTTTGCTGGACACTACAGTAATTGGAAAACGACAATCCTATCTCGATTACTCGCCCATGATTCCATTGACGTGCAATGTTACGTTCTCAGCTCATGACACTGTAAATCGTTATGATGCTTAAACGAAGGATTGAAATGTACTGTTTTTACTAGAAATATTTATATGCGGCATTATTTAAAAAGAAATACTGTCGGTATCACTGTCGAAATTTTTCGAACTATGATGAAAGAAAACTGAAAAAAATGTCATACTCATTTTCTTACAGATGCTATGTATGCTTGAAGATGGAAATTAAAATAGTGTTTCAAAGTGGCAATTCTGTAAAGTGTTTAGTCTCACCTTAAAAGAAAATATCAAATTAACTTTGAAGTTGTCGCAATATCTTTGAATTGGTAAGGCTCATATTTTGAAATAACATTCGTAAACTATTTACATTATATGTTCAAAAGAAATAAAATTTATTTATACATTAAGAAATTAGCAATTATATTATGTGCATTATTTTATGTCTTACTGACTGATATTACTATAAAACTACTTTTAACTTAACTTCTTTAAACTTCTGTAACTTCACTTTAATTCACTTCACTTTAAACTTTAATTACATAGTGCGCATTTTGACTCAAGTGTACGAGATGTCACTTGAGTCAAAAGTGACAAACGTTTCGTACAATCGAAACGCTTGCTGGCGTTTGGAATCGTCAAAAGTGTCACTTGATTACGTTTTATACGGGGGTTTTCTCACGACTTCACGTTTCGTTTGATATATAAGAAAGTTAATAACGTTCGACTACCAATTTAGAATTCGTTACGCTAGATTACGTGGTATTTGTCATTCTATTCTACTAGCGTTTACGACAATTGAGCCACTTGTCTAGACCCCGAGTATACCTAACTAACACATATTATTCTACACAGGACTGCAACGGAAGCAATTCCTGTAGTAATTTTATAACAAGTTTATTACAAAGCTACGCCAAAATTACAGCGCAAAAACGTAAGTTTTAAATTTCTGGAAGTCTATAAACCGAACCGTAGACCATCCGTTTTATATAGTCTTTCGTTTTGTCATACTAGACAAAGGAAACCAAATAATTTAGTAGTAACAGTACAAAGTTATTCAGGGATTATATTAATATACAATTGCGGACTGCATTCAGTCCAATTACAGAATGTTCCCATAGGGGTTTGTAGGTGCATATTATGACTAGTGTCATTCTCAAATATGTATGTGTTAATATATGACGACTGTATTTTAGTCCTTGTTTGATGCGTTCTCTCTAATATTAATTTAAAGTCCATTTCAACCCAATTTTCCAAACAGGTAAATAATTTTTTTGTATTTTATTTTAATTTAGCAAGTTAAAACACCTCAAATAGTTTTCGAAATAAATTGCTTACCATAAAAACATTTTTATATTTCATTTCACATACATTTTGCTGTAATTTACCAAACGCGTTATATCTAAAAAGACAAACATCATTTACCTCTTTGGCAAAAGCTAATAGTTTGATTATTTACTTAACTACAGGTAGTATTCAGACTGGTGTTCTTTTGTTAGTTTTATATTTGTAAATTGTCAATTCTTTGACGTCCTTTGAATTTAAGGCACTCAAATAAACGTCAATTGAGAAAAAGTTTCATCGATTATTCGGTAGCAGTGCTTTGGTTGTTATAACTTATTCAACTAATTTTCTAGAATACTGACCTGAAAAATGTACATACAGATTAAAGATACGCGAAAATAATTTTATTATCAGCAATACCATTTTTTCACGATTTTGTCGACCTTAATTTTTACTTGTTTTACCTTTTTCCTTCTTGTTTTATTCTCTTGGAAATGCAAGTTCAATAAATAATTGACTTTGATAGTGAAATATTATATTTCGATATTATCTTATCTCAACATCCTTTACATCATTGTATTTCAGTGTTATTGCTTGTATAATAATATATCGATCAAAGAATCCCTCAGGTGTTCCTGTCGTCGAGTAGTGTGTGATTTTTAGTTTCCAATTAGTTACTGCTCTGCTAGAACCGACAACGAAAAGAAAATTCCAATCGACAAGTATGACAACTGTAAATTAAAGTGGTAACATCATATTTTTGTATTGCTTGTCGGAGTTGAAAGTTTAATTTACTCATCTTTTTATTGCCTATGGCCCCTAACTCCAACGACGAGATCAATAAATCTTTTTCAAAGTTTTTAATATTTTCTGCAGCCAAGATATAGATTATTGTTTTTATTTTCAAAGATTTTAGCTTAACAATTAAAAAAAATACGTGGCTGTTGTAACTTGCTATATCGAGACGAATCCAATAATATTTTATGTATTAAAATGGGTTGGCCAATTTGACTACGAGAGGGAGCAAAGATTCAAAAATACATCTACAATTACTATCCAAAAACTTTTATTTTTTGTTTACAATCGGTAAATATAATAATTTATTACGTTTCTTTGTAAATGATAGGCATGTAATAATAACATAACAAGAATAGTATTATAATGATGCAGTAGTAATGTGCTTGCGATTTATTTCACTTAAGCGACCAAACCACTTGAATGTGTGTATATATATATATATGTATTTACATTATTTATATAGTATTGAAATGTCTGAGTATATTATTATTATTGTATAACCGAAATATGTATTCTGATAATGACATCACAAAGATCACTTTTTATACAGAGAGTAAATCTTTAAAAGCATTAATTCTATTGGGCGAGCAGTGCAGAGTGATTCGAAGCACTGATTGATGCGGCATCAATTATTAAACATAAATATTATTTATGAACGGGTACGTGAATATATGTCGATACGTGTATTCTATTAACAGCAGTCATAACGGTCGTAATAATTGATTATTTTCGGTCGCGTGTATAACATAGTAATGAGGCGGAAAGTTTTCCCGGATTCTGGCGAATTATACATTTTGCGGGCTAATTCGGTTGAAGCTGTGTCTGGACGAACAAAGGCAGGCTACATTGGATTCTAATTTGACTTTATTAGATTTGACCGACATTTAAAATACTGGTTTAACGTGAACCGCGAAATTGGACTGCTTACTATTATTGAGATTTTTAAAATTAATTATTATTTTACTGATTACCATTTTATAGTAAATATAATACGCACTACGCACATTTATAATACCTAGAAATATAATATATTATTGTAGTAGTTTTTGTATGTATATGTGGATACGCAGTTAATGTAGTTACATACAGCACCTACATGAATATGTTAAAAAATATATTTCGCGATATTAAATAATTTTTTAGCCAGTTAAATAAATAATGTAAACGTATTAAATAATTAGGGTTAATATTTTATATCTTTTTGTAATAATTGCATGTCGTTTTTGTGTGTCGTAGTAATTTCGTAGAACGCGTAGAGTCCGCGTAGCTAAAAGTTCTACGGTGCATGGCTGCTTATAAAAGATGCAATTAAATGTTTACAGCAGAAGGAGCCATGGCGAGCTTGTAAACGAGTCTCGTATGTAAACTCGTTCTAATTGGACTAAACATATTTTATTGAGTCGCGTTTGATGGCATTCAAACACATTAATTGCAAGTTAATATTTCTCAGTTTAAATAGTTCAATATACCTAATTCGAATTGTCTTTAAGCCATAAAATATTTTCTACTCTTCCGACTTTTGTAAAGAAGCAAATATTTATATGAATTTTCTTCAAAAATCGGAATTTTAACATAAGGTAGTAAAACAATAATTTGTTGATTTACATCACGAAGTTATTAACAATTCTCATTAATCAATTAATAAAAAGAGAAATGTTTACATGATATTTGTTTACCTTAAATTTAGTAACCTTCAATTGAAAGGTTTAATATTCTAATCGGCTTGTGAACATGTTAGAAACAATACGGTTGTGGGTCCATGTTCCATAAAAACAATGCCAGTAAAGTTTGGAACTTCGTCTCTGCACATTAATATTCGCGCGTTATACGTACAAACGTACATACTTAATGAGAGCAAATGAAGACGCTTCCATTTTGAAATACGATTAAAAGTTTAGCACAAAACGCGGAATTAGAACCGACGCATCTCGATCACAATCTCGTGGATCTTCCATTTTACAGTACCTTTAAACAAAGAGCATAAAGCAGAAATGGTCTCTTTAAAACAGACTGCAAAGAATGCATAAGGTTTATGTGAGCTCGGGTCAAATTTTGCCTTGTCAGAAATAATTAAAAGTCTTTACGATGGACGAAAACGACGCTGTAAAGCGGCAAAGAAAATTATATGGGACGCGCAAGGCACGTCACTTAATGTCGTAAAGAGTGTGCTGCTACGTTCTTCTTATATACTTCGAGTTGCGTGTCAGTACCAGGTGCAAATGCAGACATATCAAGATTTACAGGGTGAGAGCAAAAGCTAGGTACCTATGTGAAATTATGAGTGATAGTCATGTTGACTAATATTATAAAAAGGTAAAAAGTTTGTTTGTATGTATATAAAAAATGAACCGATTATAAAAATGATTTCACGACATTAAGCTATCCTGGAGTAATAAGTTTTCAGTTTAATATTTCAATATTAGTAATTCAAGTCGGAAGAAAAAGTGCCGCTTGGATGGTTCATCAGCGTCGCTAAACAAATAATGGTTGGTTAAATGTGAAAATAACAATAATAATACTACCTATTAATAATACAACAAAAAATATTAGTAATTGATAGATCTAAAAAAATCAGCAATACGATGTACCTAGTTTTTAAATAAGGATGTAATAACTTTTTATGTGAAAAATAAATTGAAAATTATTGCGAAGGTATAGTTAAACATACATACTTCATAAATAAATAAATAAATATACTCAGACATTTCACACAGAGCCATCTAGTCTCAAAGTAAGCAGCACAGCGCTTGTGTTATGGGTACTAGACAACTGATATACTACTTATATACTCTTCTTTTTAAATAAATAAATATTATACATAAACACCCAGACTCGGGGCGGGAATCGAACCCGCAACCCCGTTTACCTTCCGACGCGCTTAGCCGTTGCGCCACGGAGGTCCTCAAGTGATATCCTAACTACATACTTACAAAAACACTACAGTAATTATTTCACCTAGGAGAGTGAACAACGCAATCACGAATGCAACTTAGATCATTTATAAATAGTATTCCACGAGGATGAAACCGCGAGGAGCAGCTAGTATAACATAACTTATATAAAAAAGTTATATTATAAAAAAATATATGGTACAAAACATCTTTTTGGTGTTGAGCAAAATCAAATCTTGATATGATCTATGTATTGTATTATGTAAGCATAAAACATAATTCACGTAGGAACCTTATACTAATAAAAGAAGCCAGGTAATCGTCCACACAAACCATTTTTTTTGGTTTCGCAGGACAAACCTGCACACGGATACTTAGACCCCTGGGGAGAAACTGGGTTTGTGGGGCTTTCATCCATTAAAACTCTTGCGCTGATCGTTTTCACCGAGTCGTCGAAGCTCCAGGATCTCCTACGGTACGCGCCGTACCTCCTCTCGCGCTGTGTCGATGCACTTCTTAAGGGGACATTGATATCGCATGAAGAACCCGTTTATTTTATTATTGTAATTGAAACAAACCATGAGAATCTAAAAAAGTGTAATACTGTCGTTGACAGGGATAGATTTTGCCCGATTGTCCATACAAACCCGAGTTAAGCTGAAACAGAAAACAGAATTACGCGTCTGTCAAATTACAATTTCATGAGCACTAACCTACAAAATTTATTTAAAGAAAGTGTGGGACTCGTGTGGGGATACAGAAAAGTAAGGCTACATACGATTGGATATATACGGCTACCAGTTATATTACAACTTATCATAACCTTACCAATAGAAACATAGTATTTTTAGAGGCTTTTTTGAGTCGGAGGTTTTTTCAATTTTTATTTAAGTTTTATTTCATGCTTTTTAAACACGCTACGATCGACATTCTACCCCCGCATTCACAGACACACAGATACACACGTTAAACTTACAACACCCCTTTTTTGCGTTGGGGGCTAAATATGAGATGAAAATCGAGTATGAAAATGTTTCAGTAGAATATTAGGATTATAATAACTAACTAGAGGACCCATGCTGCTCCACAGCATTGTGTTGATAATTAAAAAATAACATTTTTATATGATGAGTAATTGTAACCGAACCTAACCTAACTTGAATATAAAAATTGAAAGTCAAGTTGTTCAAGAATGTTCACGAATGTTCACACCTAGCTTCCTTCCAACTCAACATATGAGCTCGTTCCAGCGAGTGTTCTTAGATCAAAACGAACCGCGCACCTCAATTAGAACTGGTGTGTAAAGAAAAAAAGCTATGAAAACATGAGAAATGTACAGGAGGAAATCACGTTTGAGTATAACTCGAGAAGCCTGAAAGTTAGGTGATTTCGAGTGCTTGATGACAAATCTGTGCATACCTTAAAAATTAAAAAAAAATTAAGCAAATCAGTTGGATAGAACAGCCGGACGGACTTGTAATAGATTTCATATTTTTTTTAAATATGTAAATAATTTTCATATTTACATATGTTACTATACACATTACCACGCTATAATCAAGCATTTCTTTCTTTCTTTTGCAATAATACCTATATTGTCGTCCGATCATATTATATTGCGTAACTCTTTATTGCTATATTGTCTGCAAGGGTGACCGTACATATTTCTAAGAGATCGTATTTCTCGTATCTTCCGCTCTTAGAAAATGTACAATTTAATTCGCTTGTTCTAGACATTTTCCATTTTCCCGTATTTCACACTACGTCTGTACATCTTCTCTTGTTGTTGACATTCATTATTAATCTTTTTACTTCCCATTCTTCTTTCGTACACCTGACTCGAATCTGCAACTCTGCTCCTGATGGTGCTATAAGCATGGCATCCTTAGCATATAAAAGACAGTTTGTCACTGTGCCATCACACATCGTACCACTCACACCACCTTTCAATGTACGGAAACAACTGTCAAAATACAGCTCGAATAATAACACGCAGCTCTGACTAAATCTCACGTCACCACCATCCACCATTTACTCAGTGTAGGCCATTTAAGTGCCCCAAAAGCGTTTTTTAGCGACTTGATTCACCATTATCGTCACTGCTTATTTCGTACGTTACTTTATGTAACGAAACATATCCTATAACTTGGCCAGATAACATAGCTATGAATTTAAAAAAACCTGTAAATCGGATAAGTGGTTCTCGAGTGAAAAGAACAAGCAGGCCGAGAAATGTTGAGTTTTATAATATATATATTATATAGATAACATAAAGGTATGTTTACTCTTTAATAAAAGTCTTTATTCCTAATTTCTACCTGACTACAAAAACTATATACAACAAAATCATTCAAAAAGCTCACATGTATGCAAATCATTTTATAGTCCACGTAAATATTCATAAACAAGCCAATTTATTTTTACGTATGGCAACGTGAGTTGATATCAATTTTACTGAGAGTTTTTACCAAAGACCTGGCTTTAAACATTCAAACGACGTTAATAGTGAGTATAATACAGACATTTATAGCAAGTTATATAGTTAGTGTTCAAAATTGACAGTGATAATTTTGATGCTCATAAATGTATGAAGTTCATGCGTTTATTTTGTACCTGTCCATATGCACCATGGACTTTCTCATTGGCAACATTTCAGGAATCATTTCTACACAAAAGTTTTTGGGTAATCTACTCAGTCCATGCCCCTTCTTACCCTTTGATATAGACAAGAAACAGAAGCCTTGACACCGATTTCCATATTACTAACTTGAAAAGTGATGTACTTCAGATTTTCACGCCCTATTTAACCCACTTAGGGATGGATTTCCAAAACAGTTTTCTTAGTGCTCACCTATGTTATTTAAGGAACTCCTATATAACATGCTTCTAGACTCACTAGCTTAGGCTGTGCGTTATCTTATGATGACCTCAATGGCGCAATTGTCTAGGTGTTGCTTCCAAGCGCGGAAGGTTCCGGGTTCGGTTCCCGGCCGGGTCAAGTTAGAAAATGAACTTTTCTAAATTGTCTCTTGTCTGGGTGTACTGGGAGACGCATCCAGTAGTCGTGCGTTCTCATAGCACAGGGAATGCTCTGGTATGAAACCAAATGATTGAAGTATGGTGTCTGGGGCATTTTTATTGTTATTATTACTATTACGTTTACGTACGTATTATTATTATACGTTAGTCAGTCGGTCATGTTAGACTTGTTTTAGATAGAAGATGAAAGCAAGAAGCTCAAAATATTTTAAACATTTGTGTAGCCCTAAAATAAGCATAGTTAAGACTAAGAAATAAGATCTAAAATACATAAGACCTAAAATAACATTATGTAAGTGGCATAATGAATTAGAAGAGTAACTTGATAATACTCGACTAAAACTCCCTTAAACAATTAAGAAAAGTATATTTTCTAAATTGACTAGGCTGTGAACTAAATCCGAGGTCCTCGACATGAAAGATGTACTCGTAGTATCCTTCGTAAGTTTGTACCAATAAGTCAGTCAAATCTACACATAAAGATAATTTATTCTGGATATTTAATCAAATATGAAAAAGAAAAACGCCTCTGTTGGTTACAAAAATAAAACGTTAGTCAGGGGCGAGTTCGACTCGTGCACAGAGGGTTCCGTACGATATTTATAAAATTGCAAATTTCTGAACTTCATTTCTGTAAATCTTTAAGATCTGGGACTTTCGTTATATTTTTCCTGTAAATTTTAGGTAAGGCTTCATATTCCCTGAAACTGTGAGCGAGGGATTCTCCTCAAATAAAGTTCGAGTACTCAAGTTTGCACCTTTTTTTACTAAAATTATTTTAAAATGTTAATGCGACATATATATATACCATCTACACCAATATTACAGAGAAAAAAATTGAATGTTTCTTTGTAATGGATAAACTCAAAAACACCTAAACCGATTTCAAAAATTCTTTCGCGTATAGAAAGCTATACATTATCAGCAAGTAACATACGCTGTATTTTATTTTCAAAAAAAATTCTACCCGTGCGAAGCCGAATCGAGTCGCTAGTACCTAATATTTAAGTTACCAAGAAGTATCATATGCAATATTTTTTTAGTTTGTACGTTATAATTTCTTAGAAAATCGACTGTGACAAACGGACAGATGGGTAGATGGGCGAATGCATGAGGTATCTTATAATGCTTCCGTTTTCCTTTTAATGTATGGAATCTTATAAATATAAAATGTACCAGCTGCTGATTTTTCCGCGCAGATCGTAAAAGTCGCCCAAAGGACAGCGCTATTACAAAATTATTATTATAGTAGCCCAATACGACATCGTTATGTAAAAATTATATCATTGTTACGTTATCGTTTTAATTGAAAAATCATATTAGTTGTTACCAAATATTTATTTAATCCACCTAAAAGAATTCATGGAATTATTTTAAATTTGGTAAATACATTTTTTTTAATTCATTAGTTGGTAAGAAAAGTCTCTTTTATATGTACAATAGATCAATCAATGTTTGTGAACGGAATATGTTTGAAAAAATCCGCTTAACGTGCAAAATTTTACTTTCAAAAATTTTAAAAATATACTGCGCACAATAAAAAATTGGCAATAGCTTAAAGACTTTAATAGTTGTCCGTAGTTCTATCGTTGTAATTGCATAAATATATCTTTTGGATCAACCTATAAATGCAGTATTTTATGTAAATATTACATATTTAATGATCGTAAAAAGAAATGCCTTATTACGACTTATTTTTTTCGAATCTATTTTACTGAGCTATACGTAGGTAACTTTTGTCCAAACGATGTGTTTTACGTATGCATTTTCTGTTAAAAGTGGTATCAAAGTGTGAGTGTTTGCAACGTTATGTATGTAATAACAAAAATTATTATCTATTTAAGACTTAGGTACCTTTAGTCGCTCACCCAAACTATAAAGAGTATCTGATTTTATCGCAAAAAACTTTTAATTGTTCTGTTCAAATAGTCCAGAGACCGTGAACATAAAACTGCATGATGTATTCTTTCTTGCTATGCACCTATGAGACGCAAGTGCCTTGTTTTAAAGTGTTGTAAAACAAGAGTAAGATGTGCTCTCGTACACCACCTCGAAATACGCCCTCTAAAAACAAAAATTTCCTCTAAGCTGGGCGTATTTTCCTTGTTTTATTTTAGGATACAAGGTAATAAAAAACTTGATTTCATATGAGAAATCTTTGCATGTTTTGTGAAAACAATGCGTTACCATTATTATAGTATTCGGGATAACTCTTGGCAATGCGTCTGTATGTACATATATCGATGACTAGATTTTTTTAAATTGCCATACGTACTTTTACGTGTTTACAGTTGACGGTGTTACAGTGCCTTGTGAGTCATGAAATATTTTGTGTACACTTGCATGGATTAAAAGTGAGGCCGAAGTTTGTATGGTAAACAAAACATTCTTTATCTATTGACTCGACATTTAACACAGATACTTTTCAGTAAAAATAATTGAACACCTAATTCAGCATTCATAAGATTTCATGCCTTAAAGGTGTGAAATAGGGGATGAACTTATTGACTGATTCATCATCGAACAACCGAGATTACTGAAGCTATTAGGAACTTGAAATTTGAACAATAGTATCCGTTTATGATTCAGAGACTCAATAAGGACAGATTTTCTGAAAATCCACCCGTAATGGGTGAAAAGGGGTAGAAATGTTTTTAAGAGGAAAAAATAGATCTAAAAGACGATTCCTCACACGGACAGTTTTATGTGGCCTGTACCAAAGTGAGTTCCGCTACTAGTCTGGTAATCGTTACACCGGAAAACGACACGAATTTTACGCGGAAGAAGTCGCGGCCAAAAGCTAGTTAATATATCTCATTTAGTTACGTACACATACGTAACTAAATGAGAATAATCAATTCAACCACGCATGTGGCAGGAGTTGGCTTACTTTTATTAACCCCGACGCAAAAGAAGGGGTGTTAAATGTTTGACGTGTCTGTGGGTCTATGTGTCTGTGTGTCTGTCTGTGGTATCGTAGCTCCTAAACGAATGGACCGATTATGATGCGGTTTTTTTTTTGTTTGAAAGCATGTTTTCTAGCGGTGGTTCATAGACATGTTTTACTAAAATCAGTTCAGGCATTTGAAGAATATCAGTTCTTTTTTAGTTTTTAAAGGGACGCGAGCATCTTCTATTAGTCTAATTCAGGGATTCCCAAAGTGGACGATATCGACCCCTTGTGGTCTAAATCAGTTTCCCAGGGGTCGAGATAAACGAAAACTGATTTTGGGGGTCGACGAGGTCTAAAAATCAACCCCTATTAATTAACACCAGTTCTTATTTGCAACTTTCAAGATATTGTATAAGTTGTGTTACGTGTACCAACTTGTTATAAGAATGACTAATATTTTAGTAGGAAGTAGGTATCATTGTTGTACTTTTAACAAATTCAATAAGTCGATAAGCGTGCACAAGTTCGTACAAGATGAAAAACACGGCAAATCAATAAGCGTGGACAAGTTCGTGCAAGATAATGAGTTCGAGCGTACAAGTCTTTCAGGCACGTTTTGACTTGCTCTGTATTTGACGCATATACGCGATTTAACACGAACGAAATCATGATCAAGTTCAAGTTCAAACATGCTCCTGATATTTTACTATACATATAACAAGCTTGCACTTAGCTTAAAAGTTCATTTGCGTTTTGAAATTCGTTGGAGCTTGAATGATAATACACTCATCTACTAATTTATTTCAAGAGATTACAAAGTGAATTAAAATAAAGTGATTGAAAAAGAATTTACAAAGTGCTTAGTTACCTATACGCGTTAATAGCGTAAAAAAGCTTTAATATATTTCTAAATATTTTTTGAAATTACTTTAGAAAAGTTGTTACTTAAAATTACAAATGTTCAGTTTTCTTCGTTATCGTTTTTTATGCTGATTGGTACCTGATACAAATTTTCTATATTACAGTGACTATATCCGAGTTTATCAATGAGTAAGTTCATGAGCATACCTAAAAAACATCCAGTACCTAGGTGTGATAAAAATAAGCTCATCTGCAAATTTAATAATATTATCGTTTTTTTAAGTAGTTTCTGAAACATATTTTTTTTTTATTTGCAGGTTTACTGCAATTTTTATGATGGCAGACACGAAAAAAAAAATGCAGACGATACAGTTTGGACTACTTGAAGTTTGGATTTAAATGGAGGACCGCTTATCAAGAGTACATGCTGACAAAAAAAGTAAGCCCTTGTCGTTCTTTGAAGCACTAAAAGAAAAAGTAGAGAAAAGGCCATCCGTAAGATCGATGTTTGCGTCATCATCTATGCAAGACGTTGATGTAAAGATATATATTATACGAGCGTCCTATAATATATATATTTACTAATAGCGAAGTCGTGGAAACCCCACACAATTGGAGAGCAGCTTATTTTACCAACCATTGCGGAGGTCCTCAACAATGTATTGCTCAAGCCCGCACATGATATTATAAAGAGAATTCCTTTGAGCAATAACACCGTTCAGAGATGAATAGACGAGATGGGTCGCGACGTGGAAAACATTTTATGCAATTTCTTAGACACCAACAGATTCTCTCTCCAGTTGGAGGAATCTACATTACCCTGCAATGAAGCTCTGTTGTTAGGATATGTTCGATACATTAAAATGAAAATATGTGCCAAGAATTGCTTTTGCTACATATTTAGAGACTGATATCAGAGGAGAATCGATTTTTCAGGCCGTGGTACGTTTTTTTACCGACAAAACTACTCCATGGAAAAACATTGTTTCTGTTGCGACTGATGGTGACATCTATGGTTGGTCGTCATCGTAGTTTTATAGCTCACTTAAAGCGACAACTGCCTGAGGTACTGGTCATTCATTGCGTGATTCACATACAGCATTTAGTAGCAAAAATCTGAGTCCTAGATAGCATCAGTCTTTACAATGTGTTATAAATGCTGTCAACAAGATTCGTAGCAATTCTTTGAACTCTCGGTTATTTGCTCAGCAATGTGAGGAAAATGACGAAGTCTTTACTCTGTTACTTCTGCACACTGAAGTTCGTTGGCTATCAAGAGGCTCTTGCCTAGCAAGATTTTCAGCTATTTTTGAATTTGTGTTGGAGTTTTTACAAGAAAAAGATCCGAATTTGAAAGAAAATCTGAACAATTGTGAAACAGATATTTATTAATTAACTGATATCTTTGGTATGTTTAACAAAGTTAATTTGCAGCTGCAGGGTGACGATCTCAACTTGATTAAAACAAAATCAATAATATCGGCCTTTGTGGGTAAATTTATCCTTTATAAACAAAATTTAAGCAGAAAAGAATATTCACAGTTTCCGCATTTATCAAAATTACCAGAAATGCTTCAAGACGATGTTATTTTATCATATGTCACTCACTTGGACGCATTACACAAGGATTTTACTAAGAAGTTTGAGGATCTCTTAAATTTACAAATTATATTTAATAAATCCGTACAATATCACAGCCATGGAAGAAGCCAATGTGATAATGCAAGAAGAGTTGATCACTGCACGACGTGCGGTGCGACGATCAGCACAGACGAAGAGCTTAAGCAGAAGTTCAACCAAGGCTATCAGAAGTTCTGGTTGCAGTGCAACACTGAAACACAGTATCCTGCGTTGTGAAATATTGCTGAAAAATACCTTATCGCTTTTCCATCATCATACCTAGTCCAAGAAGGCTTCAGTGTGGTTACAAACATTTCCAAAACAAACAAAGAAACCGTTTGAAAATCAATGAACGCGGAGATTTAAGGCTGCAACTCACCAATATTGAACCAGATTTAGCTAGATTGGTAGAAAGTCACCAGGTGCATTCATCACACTGAATTTTTTATTTCTTTATCTTTACTTTGCGATTTTAGTGTTTTTTTCAAAAAATAATTACCTGCTTAAGTATTTTTACGTAATTTGTATTAATAATTATTAATTACATTTAATATTTACTGAATTTTATGTCTATTTATTTTGTCAAATTTTTATGAGAAAATGATGTCAAGTTTACTCACCCAAACGCAAAGTTTTTAAATTGGTAAGTATTTTGTATCAATAGGAAAAAAACTATATATAGGATTTTTAAAGTATGGCTATGGGAGGTCTGAGGTATCAGTTCATTTTGGAAAAGGGGTCTCTTGCCCAAAATAGTTTGGGAATCCCTGGTCTAATCGATGCGAAATTTAGTATACTGTGACTTCAATAATGTCACAATAATATAGTAACCTTGACCAGATGCTGCAGCATCATCTGAAGTCAGCAGGATATCCAACTCCTTGCCACTTACAGTAGAGGTATCATGTTTCGGCTCATTGAAGTGATCTCTATGAATAGGTTATAGATAGATAGATGGTGATCAGGGTCTGATGATGGATCAGACAACTATTGTCAGAATACTCAGATTTTGGCGAGGCACGATCTCATGTCGCAATTTAGTGTATCGTCCCGGAAGGTATTTGTGTTAATGTGGGGATAGAGTGTAGATCGTAGTGCTTAAAAAGCATGAAATAAAACTTAAATTACAAATTTAAAAAACCCCCGACTCAAAAGATACCTCCAAAAATGAAAAAAATAATATGTACCTTATAGCCCTTTAAATTTGTGATAAGTTTCAATATACATAGTAGTTGTAATATATCCAAGCGTCTTTTAAAAATGATAAAGTATGTATGAAATTTAAATACAAGTAAACTTAGCGGTCCCCCGACATGACGACGCTTGGATATATTTTTTGAGATTTTTTTTTGAGTCGGGAGTTTCTTTAATTTTTAATTTAATGTATACATGTAGGAATGTTCTGTATGTGGATTGTGGGTAGTGTAGGTACATATCGTGCTCGTGTAGGCTCAGACGTGTTACTTTGAGAAAGCTATTCGCCGCCAAAATAAATCAATTTAAATCTTCTTGGTAATGACAAATAGACATCGACAAGCTCTGGAGTCTTATGAAGATGTTTCGTTGAGAAGCTAAACTTGCGTGGATCAATAAGTTTGAAAATTTTGAACGAAATAATGCTAAAAGAGAAACTGTTTATGATTATTTCGTGTTGAATAAAAAATATTTTTCGTTTACATGAAATTGTCTATTAATTAAATATGATACGTCTATATGAAAGCGCAACTTATGTTTGTTAACTAAAGTTTTTGTAGGGAGAAAAAGTAAAAAGTTATAGTACCTAAGTTAAAAACGTTAGTTCGAAGTTGTGGTTCCTTTTGTTTTCGGCTTCTTGGAACTTTCTAGGCATTACAATTGATATTGATAATCATAAGTGTATACGTATATCAACAAAACCATCGACAAGGTTCCTTTTTGCAAATAACGCCATTAATAATGTTTTTTGAATTGCAAATCACGTCAACACAAGTGTAAAGCTGCAATCATCGGTAACAATGTGATGATGTTGACGACACGTTCAACAATTTCGTGTTGGCAACCGGTCACTGCAATCAGCGTCAGAGGATGACGACGTAAGCTCCACCGTTTAAACAGCTAACAGGTAATTGACTAGTCGTTGAGCAAATATTGGCCGGCTCCGTTAGGATTTCTTGTGGACTGCAGACTTTAATTTTGCCGTTGTACAGATATTAATATGCATTAATATTGCAAAATAATATTGAAAAAAACAATATCTCCTGGGGTTTCTTGCAGTTTTTATTATTGTAGGCTTATTATTATATTAACTAATGACAGATTTGACTCTCAATAACACTTTTCGATAATACATCAAAGCTACGAGCACAAAAGTACAACTTGCCTAAATCTTGTTTCTGTCGTAGAACATGAATTAGAGATTTGAGAACTTTAGCTCATAGGTCTCTTCAGAAAAGAAAAAGTTTCTTCAACTGTCATCCAATCTATCATTATAATTATAAATCTATCATCCAAAATCCTAAACCTAAATTATGTTATTGTAAAATGTAGTAATATTTGTAAGATACATACATAGCTTATAGCTCTATTGGGAATAAATGATCAAGCTTATTTATATGTAATAGGCATTATATATATATTGTCACTCAGTTTTACTAATCTTTCTAGTTACGAAGGTGTTACAAATATGCATGTTAGGAGTTTATACAATTTTGAAACCCATTGTTCAGAATATAAAATGCAATTAGAATGTTCTAAACGCAACGACAGTGTGAAACAAAAAAGATCGTCAGTCGAAGCGTCAATCGCACTCGCGCGTCCAATTATAAATTCATTGCGAAGAATGGCTAAACGCTAGAATGAAAACGTTCCACCACCTAATTAAAAATACACATTTACGATTATCTAGTCCATAAAGATAAACCGAATAGTAATAAATATGTAGATAAATGAAATGATGTACTTACTAGTAGATTTCTATGAGTTGTACGTATCGAAAAATAAATCTAAACTTGTTGAGAGATTGCAGGCATACAAAACTACAAAACTTCGCAACAGCTTTTCAGATAAGTAACTAGCTCGTGTTAATGTTTTGCTCTTTGTGATTCCGAAGCTGCGTGTGTATGATGTCGAACGCTTTCTAAGTTAATTCCTGTCTCATGCACAATCCATAAACTTCCGAGTGCAATCTCTCGCGCGGCGCCTGTACTGAATGAAAAATTTTGCATCTCAATATATAGTTATATGTACAATGTACGTGTACATATTTAGTATCTAACTTATACAATGTGAAACTTCATTTAAGATTTAAAGTTTCACTGCAACTTTTAGTGGCTTGTTAAAAATCGCAATAAATGTATATCTAATTAAATTTTTCCGTATATTTTTTTTTATTTATCTGCTTCCCCAGATGTATTTTCAGGAACCTTATTTTCTTTATTTACCATTGTTTTCCCTAATTATAAAGTCTAAGTCAAATCAATTCATTCAAGTAAACCAAGGTATTTGTAAAATTTTGGTACAAACTATTGATATTTTGATGTACAAACGTAATGAAATTATTATAAAGTTTCTCCGTTGTCTGATTATTTAATTTAAATAATGTATATCAGTATTAATATTAGTATTAGATTACTTATCTATCTATTCTCATTATTTACATTTCCTTATTTTCTAATATTATTCTAAACATTTTGGAGGCTTAATTTTATCCCATTTTTTACAGTTAGCAACTAATTACTTTTTAAATCAGAATTGCCATTCCATTCTATTTTATTTTCTTACAATATTTGTGTCGATAAGTATATAATTGTCATATTTGTGTCAAAATTTCTTAACTTTCTTATTTCTATTTACTATTTTAATAGCATTGACCTTTTCGATTTATTCTTAATCGAGTTATATTATCGTTGAAACGTTTTCAACTGTTATTTTTGACCCAAGCCTCTGCTTCACATCTACATAATTAATATTTAACTGAAAAACGTACTTCCCGAAACACAATACCAAAACATATACTTACATAGGTAGCTACTATGAGTTGATAACAAAGCATGTGAAGTGAAGCAGTCACAATAGATTCTATAATACGACATGTTTTTTGTCTAAAAGATACGATAGTGGGTAATGTAATGATACCTGCCCCATTCTATGCGCTTATCCGGATTAAGTCGAGCGCCTCTGTAACCTATTCTGTCGTTTGTATTCTTATTAACTCGGTGTACGGAACTTTGCATACCTTATGGAACAGATAAGCTCAGACAATTTGTTCAGTCTTTCTTATAAGTTTCATTCCAATAAATGGATTTGCTTGCAATATTTTTAAATAAAAAATCATAGATAATGTTTGATGGTAACTTAGTTGTTCGCCATCAAAAGTATATATTTTCCGTCTGGTCCGTTTTTAATGGGCCTGTTAGTGAGATGATTAGTACATTTGCTTTTCAAGTCAAAGGTTTCAATTTTAGTATTTAGGAAAGGAATTTTCCTAAATTTTCTTGGAGTCTGATATCTGGTTATAATACTGGGTGCTTCCCAGTTCGTTGTATGATATACCCATAGCACATGTCTAATAACCGTAAAATTTAATTGTGTGTTATTTAACAGTTTATAGGTACATGTATTTATAAGTTCAATCTTAATCTTTAATTGGAACACTTTCAATACAAAATAGATTTTATTTTGATACAAGTTACCATGTTTTGTTGTAATTTTGTGGAAGTCCTGTTTTAAAGCCATTTAAAACACGAAACATTCCAGATGGTTTACATATTAAAATATTCCAAATTGAGGAAGAATATACGTACCAGGTCAGGATCATTCCTAAGCACTAATAAAGCTATTGAATCGCAGGGTGGCTTCTAGTATTTGATTAGAGCACTTACGGGGTATTGTTGCTTAAATAAGAACATGTTTAACATGGGGCTCTCCGACACAAGAATGTGCTGGTATTGCCAAGAGGCAGATGAAACGCCTATGCACATTTTGTGTGATTGTGGACTACTGATGCGCACTCGTCGATCCTGTCTCGACCAGTTTTTTCTGAGTCCGGAGGAGCTTCAGCACGTCACTCCAAGAATAGCCTGCAGTTTTGTAACGTAATGGCGATCACAATAGATCAATGTTGGTCCCAGTGATACAGATCTGGTGGTACTTATATAGCCACTTATATCAAATAAAAAAAATCATGTTCTGTTAGGTGTCTATAACAAAGGCACTTAAGTAGGCAGGTATCTAACTATTTTGGTTGCTAAGTATAGATTTTAGATTAAAAACTGTAATTTAGATTATATCTTTGAAGTACTTAAAAGCAGACATATTAATTTATGATAAGTACCATCGGAATTGATGTCTTAATGCAGTAAATTTCTGTGAATATAAAATTTTATACAATTTCCCACAAAGATATACGCACGATATAAGCACGATCAAAGGATTGCTTTCAAAGTGGTTTTACCTCACAAGCATATTTAAGTTTTCATGAAGTGAGGAAATGGAAAATAAATTGGATTTGTATAACTTTCTTAAACCTACATATTGTTTACTTTGTTTCCTGCGAGATTATTAGAAGCTCATTTCGTGGTCTAAGGAGAGCTAATGCATTAGGAAGCGAGCTCTGTATATGCAGTGTGCGCATTTTCAAATATAACAGTACATTTAAATGGACAATATTGTAATAATTTAAAAGATTTAATCGTCATAGTATTTCTTACATATTTTATATCAGAATATTAAAGTATTATCTTGTCAGCGCTTGAAAAAATTACGTTAATAAATCTGTTCAATATAACTTGTTACAATACATAATAAACTTGTTGAATCAATATTTAATCATATTTTAAATATTTCGGTGTAATTAAAACTTAAATTAAAAAAGATGCGTCTTTATTAACATGTGAGTAATAAAGTTAGCACGATTATATAAATATCTCATGGTGCACATTCCTAACAATTTTACAAAAAGTTATCGATAAGTCCTTTTGTATATTATAAATTAAAAAAATAAATAAGCCTCTTAAGAGTTTCCGCACGCGTGTATTTCACGTGCAGACGAGTTCCGATACAAAGAGCAAATACATTAACATAGCAACTTCCTAACATGGAGGAGTTTGAAACATTTTCACCGAAACTTTTCTATATGTGAGCCATTGAAAGCCCCTCACGGAGATTAACACACGCCGTGATAATACTCGCTAAGGATTACCATCGTTTCGAGTGTGAAGTTGTCTTGTTATAAACATGTAGTTAATTAACGACGAACGTTGAAAAATTAATATTTTAAATGTTCATAATAAGTTTCATTAATTTGAAGTACGTAAAAACGAATGCGGTACTTTAAAAATCAGAAACGTTTTACTTATACGAATGAACAAGAACAGATACAGTCTAATTATAAAAAGTTGTATTTTTATTTCTTTAAAGTATTATTTATAAATGTCAACGAACAATGTCTTTCATTTATAATGCATTAACTGCCAACATTAAAATCATAAAAAAAGTCTAATTACGTTTTTAATTTTGTATTATATACTTTTCCTAAAATTTAATTGATTTTTTGATGCATTAATGAATGGCATCATATTACTTAGTAAATTAAAAAAAATCAAACTAGAATGTATGTTTAAGTAATAACAGGAAGTTTGTAGCGTAACTAGCTCTGGGAAATATTGCGTAAGTAAGTGATATAAAGCGCATTTTACTCGGAGGTTGAAAAAACTTACTATTTTTTTGTCACTAAATTAATGTAAAAACTTAAGTTGGTGTAATTGGTGTAGGTTCTAATTGATCTCCTGAACTGTAGTGGCTAATTCTGTAAGTTAATAGTATCTTTTTATCAATCTAAGATTTTTAAGGTTGTACCAGAACTAGTTACGCGTTAACGCACTATCACTGATGATGTATACTTGTTTCAATACTTTTTATACTATTCTGTTAATAAAGAAACCGCTACAATAGTTATTTACAATACCTAAATAATTAATTGATTTTGGGCAAATTAAGAAATCAAACGTATTTTTATGTAAACAACAAACCATGAATAATCTCAAACAAACATGTAGTTGAAAATAAAATGGCATAGTTGAAAACACTTGCTGTGCAATGAAGTCTGCAATATCGTAGACGATTGACGTGGCGGCTTGCATTCTATAACTCGACAACGTCTGTAGGTGCACAGACTTGCGAATTCGCAATATATCTGTGTAAAATGGATTTAATTAGGTGCAAACGATCTTCGTGAATTTGAACCTTTTTACTCTGCATTTTGCTCCTTCGTAAAAAACTAAAAGATATTACTATAAGAAATCACTACGTTTTAAAATGAATTTAAATTAAAAACTATAAAATCGTTCATGAATAAAATTGTTTATAACCAACGATTTTTGTGCTTCAGCCAGAATATTTCTTTCTACCACCAAATTTTTAATGTAGACTTTTAAGTAGATCAATAAACAAAATACATGTCAATGAACAGCATAGTTATCGCCGCAGTTAACTAGATCTTTGAGAGTAGTTTGGACTTCGGTCTGATCGTGTTTGTTTACTGTACACTAGTTAGACTGCGAATTCAGTATAGTTTCTTTGTGTATTGGATTCACAACTTCGCTAACTAGCTGCCGGTGACTGATCCTGAACAACACTATGGGTAATGCACAAATTAGCGTAGCAAAGTTCCTGTGAAATATAATTACATTGATATCACTTCAAGTTAATAAGATATGTAACTGTTATACGAAGGTCGATGATTAATTTTGGGCATCGTTCTTTTCAGTAAATCGTTTAAAAATGCAATGTGTCTTGTTTTTTGTAGTGATGTCGTTTTTTCTAAAGACTGCCTTAAAATATTTGTTTGTAAATCAGGTTGAATTACTGATTTTAAAATGACTGGATAAAACAACCGTTTATAGTTGTAATAATATCGTAAAGGTTGAGCGTTTGTGACGCATGATTGGCATTTGCTAAGAGCTTCTCGATTTATTTCATGATTTTTACTTGGCTTCAATGTTACTGTATCGCTTTCGATGGCGAACCGAAATTCATCGTTCTTCGATTGCGGTTCTTCCGTCACTACGTCCTTAATCAGATTTCCTATATCCTCGTAAAACCTTATGTTATTTTCACTGTTGGTTTGATTTCGAGATTCCTGATACACATTCATGTCATTAATTTCTGAATTTTTTATAACATTTTCTAAATATTCATTACGTTCACTGACATTGTAATTTACATTATCTACTATTATTTTGTCATCGTTTAGTGAACTCAAATGTTGGGATGAATGAATATTTGTTAAGAGTGGTTCGTTGTAAAAAGTATTTCTAGCTTGAGCTAAGTAACTATTAGTCTCATTATCTAAATTTAGTTGGATATTTGTTTTTCCTTCATCTTTTTGTACCTCATCACCTTCGGCTTCTACTGATCCACTTCTTAAAATATGTTCTTCTAATGGTTGCATTGTTTCTGCTGTAATTTCAGGATTGTTTTTCACTAAAATGCCACCTACGTCGCTCCATTCTTCGATCGATATTTCTTCTTCCACGAAAGATTGCTCTCTCTTATGTGTTGCTTTAGGTTTTGAAATTTTACGTCTAATTATATTCGATTGGTTGTCTAAGTTTTTCTGAAGTTGTTTAGTGAAAACTGTCATTGATGGTTTAATGCGTCTGCCTTTGCCATAAACGTAAGTTTTATTTACTTTGTTCAGATAGATGATGTTAGAATTATTTGTTGATGGTTTCTTTTCATTATGGACAGTGACTTTATCGTCGGTTCGTTCAATTAATTTATCAAAAAATTCGTTCACATTTTCTGCGCCATTTTGCTTAAGTAATGTTACATAGCTTTGTAACATAAGTAGTAAAATAGCTGAAAAAATATAATGGTTATTATTTACAAAACAGTTACATAGTCAACTTACGATTCATTATTATTGTAATAAAAATATTTACATAACGTTAGACACATGTTTCTTGTTAAATGTTTGATGTATGTATGCAGAATGTGCAACTGCCTTGTATTAACTCAATTATAAACACTTGCTTATTGATTGCCTGTTATCGCGTTAATACCTCTTCACGGTCTTAATTAAGAACCTATTGATTATACAAGTTTATAGTGATATTGACGTTATATGTAAATACTATACGTATTAATAACTAAATATAATGTCGTCTCCGTTACGATTTGCAACATAATCGAAGAGAATCCTGTTATTTCTCCTTTACTTTTAAGAATGTATTAGTATGAATAAAAATAGTAATTTCAAAATTAAATCGCTTCCAAAAAAAAACACTGAAACGTACGAAATAACTATTTTTTACTAATCAAAACTCAAGTACAATTAAAATAACTTTATAAATACGATACACATATCAATATAATTAAATTTGACAGTTACTGAAATCGGTGCCAAGCCTACCAAACTGATAGACTTTCTGTTGTTGCACATTGATTTGGCAAGTTTTTGAGTTTGAGCTTTTCATCAGAAATGAAACCTCATGTCGTGTTAATGAATTGCTCAATATAATCCAGTTAGGAAAAAACAGCATTCTTGATTATTTTCTAATAAGATACTATTTATTATGCTGACTATACTTAGTTTTAAAATAAAGTGGTAATTTGTGTTATTTCCTTATGGATGGACGACCGAGTTTTATATATATATATATATATATATAAGATGACACCTCCGGAGCATAATGGTCACCCTGATATAAATAGTTTAAAACAATCAGTTTACATTTTAAAGCATCCCGAAATACTCCGGGCACCAATAACGTGCTCGAATGTCTTTCGAACCAGTAGGTTTAACGAAAAATCATGACGGACCTTTTTTGTAGAGCGTCAAATTCTCTATAAAAATATGTACTTTTAATTGTCGTTAGTATATATGTTAACGACTTAAAAAATTACAAACAACGATAAGAAATTTTTGGATGATATTTCCATTTAAAACTTTGGCTGTCGTGGGGGCCAGGTTAATATTGATATTAAGAGCTGTAACTTGGCAGGAATCTTTTTTTATGCATTTCGAACCAATTTAGGACTATAGTGAAAAAATATTCGAGGAAACCCAAAATAAGGACCACCCTAATTGTGTATACATGTATGTGTATAATATATATATATACTAGCTGTACCCGCAACTTAGTAGGTTAGATTATATGTACATATGCATAGTATGTTTAAAGATTCTTTTTGAAAAAAGTCTACGTCTAGCCTACGTCTGTCTCTGGGTACATACTATCTCTGTACCAAACATCATAATTGGTTTGGCGGTTCAGCATTTCCCATTCGCAGTTTCATCCCCTTTTTCACCTATTAGGGGTAGTTTTTTGATAAAAGAGTAGCCTGTGTCCGTTCCCAGGTGTCTAACTATATCCATGCTACATCGTAATCAGTTCAGCGGTTTAGCATTTCCCGTACGAAGTTTCGTCCTCCACCCTCCCGTCCCCCATTTCACAGATTTTTCATTAAAAAAGTAGCCTATTTTTTGATAAAAAAGTCTTATCACCGCATCAAATTGTATCATTACCAAGTTTTTGCGTTTCCCATACAAAGTTTCATCCCACTTTTCACCCTCTTAGGGGAAGATTTTATGTATGTCAAGCTATGTTCTTGCCAAATGTCATCATAATCGGTTCAGCGGTTGACCATTTCCCGTACAAAGTTTCGTACCCCTCCCTCCCGTCCCCCATTTCACAGATTTTTGATAAAAAAAAGTAGTGTATGTATTTTTGATAAATAATGTCTTATCACTGCATCAAATTTTATCATTACCGAGGGAGTTAGCGTTCCCCATACAAAGTTTCATCCCCCTTTTCGCCCTCCTAGGGGTAGATTTTTTATAAAAAGTAGCCTATGTCCGTTTTCTGATGTCGAACTGTCTTCTTGCCAAATTTCATCATAATCGGTTCAGCGGTTTACATGAGCGCAATCATATGTTTCTACTACGTACCGATTTTTATGAAAATCGGTCAAACCATTCTTCAATTGTAAAAGGACATACAGACAGACAAAATTTTTAAAAATGGTAGAATCGAAGTCAGTGAGTCATAAAATAACTATGTATCACAAAATTGGACAGTAAAATTATAATTACAGACAGACGCTAGAGATTTATATAGTAGTATAGATAAAACAAAAAAATCTGACTGTTTAGAGCACCCATTCCCAAAGTGGGCGATAACGCCCCCCTGTGGGCGCTGCAGGCCTAAAGGGGTGCGGTAAGAGACCCAGAAAAAAAATGGGGTTGTGTAGAGGCCTGGGGGGTGATTTGTAATTTCATTTAGCTAGGAGGCATCTTAGACAACGACTGCATGACTGCTCTCGACTCAGTAGACAAAATAAGTTTGGGAACCTAGAGTTTAGAGGATTCGAATCTGCGAACTTCAGCGTGGTAGACCTACGGTCTAGTCACTGTGCTATTGAGAAGGTAAATTCTAGTGCGAAATTACCATTTACCAATTTTATTTGTATTTGTATGAACACGGGAAAACTGAGAATCAGCTAGATCAAATTTTCACTCTCATAAATACCTATATTGTTCATAGAAATCGTTAGAGCCCTTTTTAAGAACGCTATTACAAATATACAAATATTGCTCGTAATAGTATATTATAGGATAGGATACTTATGCATAACATCGATTTTAGAATTTGAATTGGAATATTTTATATAGGTAAGATTTATTATTTTTCAATTTATGTGGGTCCCTCTCGTCAAGTTTTCTATTACTTTTTGTTACATAGGTATGTATCTACACATGTTTCGTAAATACCTGTATACTCTATAAAATATATTGGTGATAAACGTAATTAATAAATAATCTGTAAACATGTACCTACTAGAAATGATTTTACAGCTGTTGTTAATTTACGCAATAACAATTGTCAAGCGATTGGAATCTCAAAAAGCAATCTTGGGTATCAGTGCCTTGGCCGGCAGCGGAGCGGCATCAAGTAAACAGCTGAGTCGTCCTGCATTTCAATCGACTCTATTTGTGTTTTATTGGGATGAGAGCCGAGGTCGGCACCACCGACCAATGCTTTATGTTTTATTGAGTTCTTTTTATGAGTCTCACTCAGTGATGTATTGATATTAATAGCGAATTTTAATTAGCTGTCGCGAATAGTTTCTGACAGAAATGTAGATGAATATTTTTTGCAATAACTTTATATTAAATGCAAATGTTTTGTAAAATTTAAGACATCACCTTGCAGAAAGACAATCTGACGATTAAAATCAATAAATTTTACTTATACAATATATTCATGAAACTATTTTTCAAATTCAAATTTATTTATTCAAGTAAATCCAGATACAAGCTATTTTTAAATGTCAAATAATTAAAAAAAAAATGAATAAAAAAATTAAACCGACTTCAATAAAAAACACTGAAAAGTACGAAACAACTATCCTTTACCAATCAAAACTTAAGTACAAAAATAATTTTATAAATACGGTACAAATACCCATATAAATAAATTCGACAGTTACTGAAGTCTTACTTCTAGTTAAGTTTTGATCGGTAAAAGATATGTTATTTCGTTCAGTGTTTTTTTAAGTAGGTTTAATTTTTTTTTTATTTCTCCCTTTTGAGTGACTTTGGCCTGAATAAATATCTAGGGCATGTCTACAATTAATTTCTTTTCTAATCCAGGAGCGCAATGACATACAAGAGAATCATCAACATAAATAAATAAAATATTGTATAGTCTCATGTGTTACTTTCTGGAAATCCATTAGACTCGGCCAGCTAACCAGTACCGGATTCGGTCACTGACTGAGTCTGATCTCTGCAATATCCTGAAGATGCTTCGTTGAGAGGCAAAACACGTGTCAATTGGTGATTTTTGGAGTTTGAGCGGAAAATAGCTAAGGATTTTAGAAATTCATCACATTAATAAATAAAAGTTAAAACCAGTTCGCGTTATTTGGTGTACCTTCGAAACCAAAGCTCCAATACCAGAGAAATTTAAACGAGACAAATCTGCAAGTGTATCCTTTTAAATAAAAAAAGAATTTTCGAAATCTGTTCATAAATGACGGAGTTCTGAGGTAACAAACATAAAAAAAAACCGAATTGAAAACCTCCTCCTTTCTTTGAAGCCGGTCAAAAAGGATGAAACTGTCTACTACTACTTTAGTACTGTACTGTAGCCTTGTATTTCCGGTTATGGTGAACTTGCACAGAGAAGAATCAGCAAGTTACTCAGGTTTTTTTAATTAAGTAAAATAGCAACGCGAATGCCCCGCGGAATTTCTTTTTAAAAATTTGTGTATCCACAATTCATACGAATGTATTTCATTCGACTAGTCGCGAGCGAAAAAAAAAACAGAATTTGTTGAAGGTTGGCTAAAGCTTCTATTGGGAATTTGCACCTTGGATAATAGGCAACGGGTTATCTGTATATAGTTTCGTTATGTAGTTCGGTCACTATCTAGTTCTATCACTGTTATGTAAAGCTGTAAGCTTAAATATTTATTGCTGAATGTTTAGTTGCCTCCCGATGCACTGTTCGCTGTATAAAATAAAGTAATATCATGAAGATAATTATATATCGGATTTTCTTCTTAATCTCTAAATAGTATACAAAGTTCAAAGCTAGTTCTGCCTATCTGTGTAATAGAGTAATAAAATAATAATACGTTAATATTATATTAAAAGGTAGTAGACAAATCTTAATATTTTGTCAAGTCGTAAAAAACGCTTCTAGGGCGCTTACATGGCTTATGTTGATTAAGCCTTGTAAGAGCTGTATCACATCTCTACCCCATGTGTTAAAATATATCTTTGAAATGGCCTTCTCAAAGTTTTGAATTGTAACGTCATAAATTTAAATATTTAAAAAATTTCATGAGAAATGAAGAATTAAAGAAATAGTTACATTTTTTTAGCGTTTGACTTTATGTCGTCCTTCAAACTGTAACGTTGGCTATTTTATGTGTATGTGATTTGGAAATGGTTATTATTTGATATTGGTATGCATGAGATCTTTGGGTTCTTAGGTTCTTATGGCCCACCCTGTAGAGAAATACAGTATAAATATCTCTAAGGGCGCCTTAACTGTATTAATTCAAATGATTGCTATTGCGAAATAGAACAAAGGTTTGACAGTCCCTTCACCGGTTTATTTAATAAATAAGTATATGTTAATTTCCTTGATTAACCCTATGGACTTTGTATGTATAAATTATATATTAATATTCACTCGTTTATCAATTACAAAAAAAAATCTAATAAATACTTTCAAAATATACCTCGAGGTTTATAACTATGACTTGTACAACTATGTTTTATTACATTTTAAATTTAATAGTTAATAATATTTTACCATTTATTCTGTTAAAGAAATTGAGAGATAAAATCAACAATAAAATTGTTTCTTAAAATAAGAACGGAAAATAAATACACTTGAATTATGTTAGTAAATTATTTTATTTTTTATTTACCTAAGTGATTTGTAATAAATATTACTCAGGATAGTACGTTACCACCTTAGAAGTCTAGAAGATGTAATCAGATAGCCAGCCGAGCTGCACACCAATGGTTCAAGTATCCAAGATGACCACGATGCCCAAAGTGAGTGCCTAAACGATGAGATCCCTCAGCCGTTCGAGCAATCCCTCCAATGATCTTGAGAGATATCCAAGAATAAACTTTTAAACTTTCGCGTTGCATTATAAAATATCTAAAAACACGGGAAATTAATGCGATTACCTTTTACTTTCGCTAGATGTTTCGGCCGAGTTGCATCGGCCGTGGTCTCAAGCAAACAAGTTTAAGCAAGAAAATGAAAGGTAATCGCGTTAATTTCCCGTGTTTTTAGATAAGATATCCAAGGAGTCCACATTACCCGAATCTAACTAAAAGAACCTACAAGTCCAGGAACCCGAGATGGTAACCCATTAATATGCATAAAACGAGAAATGTCACCCACGATGGTAACATATTAATATATAAAGTGTTTTATAGAAAATGGTAGTAACACAATCTAAGACATAATCTTATATATTTAGAAGACCAAAATAGGTATCACTAAAATAAGAATAAGAAAAGGGTTAGCCTGAATTTGAACCCTGAAATTGGAATCCTGTAGGGGCAGTACAGCCAAAAATGGTGAATGTTTAAAGGTAATAAAATCCCTAAATTAGAATGAACATGGAAGAAATGTTTAGGGGTAATAAACCCCTAAATTAGAATGAACATGCAATTCAAATGGAATAAACATGGGATAAACATGGAACCCTGTAACAAAACTTCTATGGTTAATCCGCTAGAATAAACACCAAGGAAAATTCTTTAAAAGGAGACAACAAAGTTACGCAAGCATGAGGTCAATCATGAGATATCTAATTTTATATTAAAACTTTAATTAAAAATAACCACAGATATTTAGTTTGGATCTATGAACAAAAATAAAAAGCCTCTTAGAATCGAAGTTCAAAAAAAAAAAAAGTAGTTTAGCAAAAATTGTTTTCCGAATAAAATTAAAAACTTAAAATTAGAAAGCATATTATCCTAAATTTGTATTTTTGGTGGTGGCTGTAAACCACCAAAAACATTGAAGACCTTCCATGGCTACATCCTCACGAAAAAGAACGTGAGGAGCAATCTCGAAATCCAATAGATTCTACTCAGATTTCAGTCTGAGATATCCGGTAAAAGAAAGAGACAACTAACTTCTGAAAAGCCATTAATCAATTAGATGGTTCTGAAAATTGAGTAGCGAAACGAACACTAATGTCACGACGACAAGTACACAATAGATTTAGAATGACTTTAGTTATTAATTTGAGATTTAGAATGTTCTCGACAAAGACAACTCCTGAAAAACAACCGGAAGAGATGTACAGATTAGCCAGAACATTCCACGAACATACCATTCTACTCGATCAGTGAAGGAGGTGCAGACAGTAGCAATAGATTTCGTCAGCAACAAACGATAATCGTGAATAACTCGTATTACTAATTTTGAGATTAAATTCACTCGTCCAACCATGAAAGTGGGAAGGTAAACCTGAATGTTTTATGTTATTATTAAAATGTAATTTTAATATATAATTTAAAATAAAATTCGGTTGTTTTTGTTTAAGATAAACAGATATTTTGTTCTTAAATAATCGATGATCGATTTATTTTATCGATAATTATTTTAATCGATACATCAAAAGAAAGATCACGTTTCTAAATAAAATGTTGCCAAATGTAAAATAAATAATGATGAAACAAATAAGATTAGTATATCAAAATAGAATGACGAAAATGTCAAAAGCACTCGCATACTGAGGCTAAAATGTGTGAGGAGAATGAGAGATTTGAGGAAGCGAAAGAGGTATGTAAATGGTGACCGTCCTCTCTAACTACCCCGTTGGGGATACAGCGCGAAGATATGTATGTATAGTATATATATGTAGTAGTAGTATAGTATGTATATGTATTTGATGTATGTATATCAAAATCAAATTATATAACTAAAGGATTACTATATTAAATCTGAATTTAAAAGAAACTATTAAATATCTTTGTTTATTTTTAAAATAATATTATATTCGTTCCAAACATTCGATCCCGAATTACTAAACGAGTTCCCCATAATCATTGTCTCTTTGACAGTTGACGATTGACGTCTATCGTAAACCTATACCGTATTATTGTGGAATGTAAATAAAAAATGCTCAAACATGTTACGGAGGTAAATGGTAGAAAGTAGTATGCACTAAAAAAACGTGCTATAAAACGCCATAATGCAATTTTCCAAAAAACAATCTAGTGAGACGCGTGTATTTTAACCAAATCAATCATTACGTTATCATCGAATCGAATCTCATACGTTAAAGTCGGGTAAGTTGCGGTTGTGTTACGGAACAGATGAACATATATGTATACATATAGCTGCTAATATTACAACCCTTCATGGTAGTTGAGTAAAGTTGAGACCTTTTTTTATGGATCAATGTATTATAAATGATTTTTTTCCTATATTTTGTTTTTAATAAAGTTAATTCATAGGTATTTTTAGAGTAATTTGTGAAAGCGTATTTAAACTTTAAATGTTAATTGCTTTTCAATGTAAATTATAAAAGTTTAATGTCGAAACGCAACTAGAAACAGCTACAAAAGTAATAATGTTAATGTGCAGTGCATTTTCGTCATCGAATTCTCTTTTGTGTAGGTACAGAATACAATTAAATATACCTTTGGTTGTAATCACATTTGCGCAATAACTTTAGACAAATAATGTTTTGAAGGACGTTTTTCAAAACTCTTCCTGTATCGGATTACTCATTGTGAGAGCGTAGTGTGAGTGCAAAGTGAGTGTTCGCAGGATCTTATAGCTGCGTCACGTAAAACCTAACCACGTTTATTAGTCTACAAGTCTACTTGGATGCATTTTACTGCGTAAAGTATGCAGAGATATAAGTTTGGCGTTGAAAGGCTAGAAGCCTAGTCGTGGAAAAAATCCAGACACAATAAGAGAATTAGTGACATTGGTATCAAAGTAATATTAATTTTTATTCAATGGATGTTACGTAATTAAGTCTCAGGTCTAGTCAATGATGTTATATTTATAAAAGAGGTAGATGAGTTATTGAGCTCGAAAACTGGCACCCTAAAACTTTGCTAAATAGCCAACCTGGAGCTCATTCGTGTAACAACGTGACAGTGTCAAAACGTATGTGCGTTCCTAATATTAATATTAAAATGCCGTCCTGTGTTATTAGATAATGCAGAAACTATACTAGCAAGACTTCCAAAGGTTCACGAATCATGTATCATGCGTAAGTGTACTTACTTATTTCATTTGTGTCACCATTTTTTCCAAAATCTAAAATATCAGTAAAATATTAAATCATAAAAAACTGAAATGCGATAGGTAATACCCCAGTTACCAAGTGCGACAGAGAGCAATATATTATATTTGGTCAAAGAATATAAAAAGTTATGTTACAGAACCGTCAATGTCATGCAGTGTCTATTAAACATTTGATTACGTTTATTTATTTGGTATATAAGATATAATATACGTATTTTTTAAAACGAATCAGTAGTTTTAGCAGTGAGTCTAATATCCCAATAATCCCACACAATAAAAAATATTTTACATGAAAATACCTAGTGTTTTATTTTTATCATTTTCAAATTTATAACATACGTGTTTTATAAATGTATGTACTTAAATAATTCTGTTTCCAAATGTACATGACTCAAGAAAAATTAATTTTAAAAATCAAACATAAATCCTTTTTACTGTCTAAACCCATTAGGCATCAATCATATTTTTCGAAAATGTCTGTTCTGTGGCATTAACTACTAATATTCTATGAAGTAGTCACCGATTCGCTTAAAATGCAGTAAGAAAGTGAAATTGACCAATCACAATGGTTTTAGAGAGCGGTGTGATTTGTTAGTTTGAAATGCAATTGAAATCTTACATTGTATAGCGACGCAGTGCAATGTATATTGGTCTCACTTTGCTTATGGTAATTGTCATGCTATCTTATTTACACTTCATCATTTTATTAGTGTGTATAAACAAAGTGTGTGGCTTATGTGTGTGCGTAACCGGGACAATATTTTACAAGCATTAGTACTAACGTAACCTATCTACCTCTTTTTTAAATATAACATCATTGGGTCTAGTATATGATTATACAGCTATGAGTCCTTATTTAAAGTAGAAGTACATAGTATATGTAGTACAATTGAAAAATTACAAGATTAATACAAACTGATTACACAATAAATGTTCACACAAAGTTATCATTGGATACACCGACATACATATATTATGTAGTCGTTTTGTCCACAAACCATTGTCAGAATAATTGAGGTGTACATTTTCACTTTGTACCCTTTCCGTTCGATTAAAATCGTTGTTACCTCACTTGTATACAACCTATTCGGTGTTTACTAAACGATTTGAACGGTTCGACGGTTTGTGCAATAGAGCGTGTTTTTTGCCCTCTGAAAAAATTGTTATGTGAAATAAGTCAATTAAAAAGCATGCAAATTAATTATTCTTCATACTGCTCCATAAAATACCACGTTAAGACAAAGTCAATGTGCAAACGACAGAAAACTCTTTGTAACAATTATTATATAGGTATTTGGAAATTTAATAATGGCAAACGATCCGTTGGGGAAATGTTATCGCACCGGCCGCTGTAGTCCAACCGACTGCTAGCCTATATACACTCTTATCTATGACTGCCAGCGCCGACCCCGACGTTCCGTTACCGCGCATCCCTTCCAAACCGAAAGTCGCGCTTTGCCTTAGTATAGTCAAATGAGTGCCTTTTATTATTTCCACCGAAATGGCCTTCCTGACAACACGCACGTCCTCGTGCGTTATTAATCTCGAACAAACAAACTAATTTGAGAAGAGATAAAACGAAATCTGCACGTCTCTGCAACAAATATCTCTTCTTTCTATCACAAACACCCTAAACAGCTTCATACAAGGTACGCAATCACAAACACCCTGAATACGCTAACACAAGGTACCCAATGACGAACACTCTGAACACCCACGCACAAGTTACACGTATAGCACTCGCTACAGATATACGCCTTGCAGTCTGTCAACAAGATGTTAGATAACGTACCTTCATCACATCGTCATATACATTACGCGTATAGCACTCGATACAGATCTGCGCCACACGCTGGGTACCAATGCGGATATATCACGAGGGAGGCCAGCGGCTTGTAGCCAGTTAACGAGCTACTACATAACGTACTTTCAACATACTACACAAACACACAAAAACAACAAATATTTGAATTTAGGCCATTGGGAGAGAGTAAGCTAAAAAATTTACTCATGATGTAGCCAAATTTGCAAACACGGCTCTTCTAGTTAATGATCCAAACAACATGTATGACGACGAGGGTATACAATACGCGGAAGGCCAATTGGACCCAGCTCAGACAGGAGCTGGGCCATATTTGGAAGGAAAGGCGTCTCGACGCCGAGACGTTTGGTATGATTGGAGACGTCCGTGAGCTTGAGGAGAGGATAGGAGAGCTCACGGACTCTATAAGGAAATGTTGCGGAAAGTGTATGCCCAAAGTCGGGGTCGGTAGACGAGCGGGATTGCCTTAGTGGACCGCGGAACTCACCCGCCTAAAGAAGGAGGTGAATCGCCGGAAGCGTCGAATATCTTACGCAGCACCAGTGCGGAGAGCATGGGTGGTGGAGCAGTAGCTTGAGTCCAAACAGGAATACCTGACTGCGGCGAGGAGGGCTCGGACCACCTGTTGGAAGAACTTCTGTGAAAAGCAAGACAGGGAGAGTATGTGGGATGGGGTTTATAGGGTGATACGCAGCACAGCCGCGAAGGAGGAGGACTTACCCCTCGTCCGGAACGGCGTTGCACTTGAAGGGGTGGAGTCAGCCAGGTTCCTGGCAGAGACCTTCTATTAGGAGGATAGCGCTGATAGCGACGATGCAGAACACATGAGGATAAGAATAACATCTGAATCAATTAATAAGATTGAAACCGGCGGATCATGTGATCCGCCGTTTACCAACCAAGAAGTCATGTGGGCTGCATCGAGCTTCAGCGCAAAGAAGGCGCCGGGTCTGGACGGCTTCACAGCCGACATTTGCAAGGCAGCTATCGCCCTACAACCCGATATGTTTGAGGGAATGTATAACAGGTGTTTAGAGTTAGCATGTTTCCCCACCATATGGAGAGAGGCCGTGACAGTGATTTTGAGGAACCCCGGTAGGTCGGACTATACGAGTCCCAAGTCATATAGGCCAATAGGTTTCTTGTATTGTGTACCTTTATTATGTTTGTTTACCTTGTATTATGTACCTGTATTAGGTAAAATTTTGGAGAAACTCCTCATAAATAGGGTTAAATGGCATGTTTTGCCGGACCAGAGATAGCGTCAATACGGTTTTACACCACAGCGCGGAGCCGAGGACTCCCTCTATGTCATGGTAAAATATATCAGGGAACAGGTACAACGGAAGAAGATTGTGCTGTTGGTGTACCTGGACATAGAGGGAGCCTTCGATAACGCGTGGTGGCCGGCGTTACGATGCGAACTCGCCAAAACAAATTGTCCGGTAAACCTTAGAAGGCTTATGGACTCGTATCTGTCCGACCGAAAGGTGCGAGTCAGATATGCAGGTGAGGAGTGTGTCAGGAAAATGACGAAAGTGTGTATGCAAGGTTCGATAGGGGGACCGACATTTTGGAATATATTGTTGGACCCCCTATTGAAACAGTTGGATGAAAGGGGAGACTACTGTCAAGCATTCGCGGACGACGTGGTCCTGATTTTCTCCGAGGAAGACTCTCAGAGCCTCAAACGGAGGGCTGATGCAGCGCTTCGCTGTGTTCGGGACTGGGGGATTCGGAATAAGTTAAGATTCGCGCCTAGCAAGACCAAGGCCATGCTAGTCACGAACAAACGTAAAAAGTACGATCCTCTAGTGTTGGACATGGGCGGGGAGCGCATCGGGCTTTCGGATGGGATTAAGATCCTGGGGCTCACGATTGACCGAAAACTTACGTTCAGCGCTCATGTGGACAATGTATGCCGCAAGGCGCTGAACGTATATAAACAGGTCTCGAGAGCTGCCAAGGTCAGCTGGGGGTTGGGATCGGAGATCATTAGGACCATATATATGGCAGTGGTCGAATCGATCGTTTTGTATGCGGCGAATGTCTGGGCACCGGCGTCTAACAGACTGGGGATACGCAGGCGGTTGGGCGTGGTGCAGAGGGGCATTGGGCAGAAGATCGCCAAGGCATACAGAACGGTCTCTCTCAACTCGGTGCTACTGCTCGCTGGGATGTTGCCGCTTGACTTGAGGGTGCGGGAAACTGCCCTTCTTTATGAAGTCAAAAAGGAGTACTCCCAGAGGGTAGTAGGTGATCGAGATGTGGAGAGGCCGTTACCATTCACCGAGATGCCGCATCCTGTGCGCCGGATGGAGTTAGGGTTCAAACGCGTGGAGGATAGTGCGGAGCTGGAACTTTGCAAGGATAGTCGGTGTAATATTTACACCGACGGTAGCAAGATTGATGGTAAGGTTGGGGCGGCGCTATCCATTTGGGACGGCGTCGCCGAGTATGACAGAAAAAAGCTGCGGTTGGAACGCTACTGCACTGTTTTCCAGGCGGAACTCCTGGCTCTATCGAAGGCCGTAGAGTACGCGCTCAAATGTGGCACGCCTAGTTGCTGCGTATTCAGTGACTCCAGGTCTGTTCTGGACGCCGTGATAGGAAGTAACTCCCTGCATCCCTTGGTTATAGAGTGTAAAACAAACATTGGTGAAATGATTAATTCAGGCAGGTCAGTGAGACTGTTTTGGATTCGAGCGCACGTAGGGATGCAGGAGAATGAAAGGGCCGATGAGCTGGCGAAGGACGCGGCACTCAATAGGAAGACGAGGCCGGATTACGACAAGTGCCCCATCTCATTCATCAAGCGACAGATCCGATTGGAATCGATTGATGAATGGGATAGGAGGTACGTAAGTGAGACAACGGCCTCAGTCACCAAAGTGTTTTTCCCGGACGCCATCAAAGCTCATTCGGCAGTAAGGAAGATCAATATGGACAGCGTGATTGTGCAAGTGTTCACAGGCCATGGGGGGTTCTCCGAGTACCTGCATCGTTTCGGGTGCAAGGAGAGCTCGGCGTGTGTCTGTGACGAGAATGTGAGTGAGAGTGTGATGCATGTTTTGTGTGAATGTCCCGCCTACAGCAGGGAAAGATTGGATACAGAGATGGCAATGGATTATGACATAAAGGAAAGTACAATTAGTGAGATAATGGAGGATGGAAAAATATGAGATAAATTTGTGAAATATTGTAAGTTGGTAGCGAAAAAAGTCATCGAAAGAAATAAAACAAAGTGATATAACCGCTTAATGAAAATAGAACAGCGACAATGAATACAAATTTTGAAGTTGCACTGAAATACATGTATCGAAAATTATATAAGGTTGACTATAGATGTAAGCATGTAACAACATTTATAATGAAATAATGACGAAACAAAACAAGATACTGTGATAGTAGTAGATAAGAAATTAGTTTGGTATAAGATAGGTTAAGATGACTTGTATAGTATGATAGTGTAACTTTAAGGTAGAATAAGCAAGGAAATGTAATAATATTAGGATCATTAGATGTAATAGAAGTAAAGATGAAAGTAATGGACAAAACGCTTAAATAAATGAACTAAGATAAATGTAGACTGTATAAATAATGATACAACTGTTGAAGTAGAAAATAAATTAAGACAAACTGTGATAAAGACTAAGACGTATCACTGTGATGTAGAATATAAGAAAGTTGACATAATTAGATTAAGGAACAACTGTCATTCTAGCATGTAAGATTTATAAGTGTAATAAATAGGTGTAACATTAATTATAAGTAGATAAATTGTATTAGAAATAAGGATTTTTAAGTAATAAAGCTTTCACATATTAGCTAACCAACTGTTAGGCTCGAACGGAAGGGTGTTATTCCCAGAGATTGTAAAAATGCGAGAACTAGTATGTAAGAGAAACAAGGGCCCTGGCTTTGCCCACGCTAGGGGAACGAGTATTTTTTTAAAATACAAAAAAAAAAACAACATGTATGAATCTTTAGTCAAAAACCTATCGAAAATATTTAATAAGAATTGTCCAAAGAAAAAGAAAGTAGACGTTAATAACAAGTTACGTTTTGCGGATAGGGCGACGAAGGGCATAAGAAAAAGTAGGAATAGGCTTTTTGAGTTATATAATAAAAAATGAAAACTGCAGATGAAAATTTTCATAACTATGTTCGCACTTATTCACAAATATTTAAAAAAGTATCAAAACACACGAAAGCGATCTATATCGCGAATAAAATTCAAAAGTCAGACAATACGATAAAGCCTACATGGAACACTATTAATAACGAAGTTGGTAGTAACGAATAACGAAGATTTTTCAATACAAATTGGTAATAAAGTTGTTACTAATAAAATTGAGTTTGCTAATGCTTTTGAAAATTATTTTTCAAATACACCTATAGCAATAACTAATGGTTTGGGAGCGTCTTCGTAAACAGTAGAGACGTTTTTGAGCAAAAATGTTGGAAAATGGTTCCCTAATTTTCAATTTAGGTACATATCTACACTTGATATTGAAAAAATTTTCAAGCAATTAAATAAAAAGAAAAGTGAAGATCTATGGGGACTATCAGTTCATCAGTAATGACTGGTGTAATATCTATATTATCGCCAATTTTCGTAGAGATATTTAATAAATGTGTCGATCAAGGGGTGTTTCCCAATTTAATGAAACAGTAAAATTATTCCATTATTTAAGTCAGGTTGTATGTTGAATCTAACAAATTATCGCCCGGTATCAATATTGCCAGCGTTGAGTAAAATATTCGAAAAAATAATACTCAATCATTTGACGAGGTGTTTCAAGGTCAACAGTTCGCGAGACACGATACACGAGCGGTCACTCATGCGGGAGCAAGCTTGACCAAGACTGTACTTCAGGCTTGGGAGGGATCACAGGACGCCATTGGGGTTTTTGTGATCTTTCCAAGGCTTTTGATTGCGTTCATCACAAAACTACTTTGCAAGCTAAAATACTATGGAATTTGTGGTAACGCTCTCAATCTCGTGGTCTTGTATTTGTCTGTCCGGGACCAAAAAGTGAGTGTCAATGGGGTTTTGTCTGTTAGTTCGAAGTTAAAAATGGGCGCTCCCCAAGGATCAATTTTGGGACCTTTTCTGTTTCTAGTCTACATTAACGATCTCCCATTTATCCTCAGGAACTTATGCGAAATAGTATTATTTGCTGATGACACTTCATTGCTATTTAAACTGGACAGAAAGAATTTAGATATTACCAGGGTGAACGGGATCCTGGCAGACGTCTCGAAGTGGTTTGCTGTTAATAAATTACTACGGAATGCACAAAAAACCAAGTGAATTTTTCCTTTCTAATGTACCCAGAATCCATGATAAAATAGAACTGGGTGGGAAACAATTAGAATTAGTTGTCTGCCAGTTTTCTTGGTTTAACAATATATAGTAATATATATTTATAGTTAACAGTAGATAGTAATATATAATACAGTTGCAATGGGCGGACCATGTCGGGGCATTGGTTAGTAAGCTCGGTTCCGCGATATATGCCATTAGACGCATTAAGCAATAGACGGATGCAGATACGGCTAGGTTGGTGTACTTCGCATATTTTCATAGCCTAATGTCCTATGGCATTTTACTGTGGGGATCAGCGGCGCATATTATCTCGATTTTTATTTTACAAAAAAGAATGATACGTGCCATCTACAGTATGAATGAGAAACGAGAATCAGTAGGATATCGTTTTAAAGACATTGATGTACTCACCTTGCCGTCCTTATACATCTTTGAAATTATTATGTATACTAGGAAAAATATAGATCTATTTATAAAGAAAGGCGATATTGGTGGTATGGAAACCCAAGGTCGTGATAAATTGGTTATTCCAAAATTTAAATACCATAAGTCAAATGTTTTATTTTTGGGTAACTGCATTCGTTTTTATAATAAAGTTCTTCAAGAAGTCACTCAATTAACAGAAAATATATTTAAATTATTTATAAAACGTACATTGATTAGACAATCATACTATAAAACGAACGATTTCTTTGAAGATAAAACAATAGTCTGGAAATGATCTTCTCTACACATGTATTTACTGGCTCTCTGAATATTGCTCTTGAATAAACCTTTTGTGAAATGATGTTGAAAAAATTATTCCTGGCTGAGTTTCTTGTCGGTTCTTCTCAATGATCAGATTTTCTTTTCGCTTCTCTTTGAACCGAACTAAAGTAGATTTGACGTTCAAAAATACCTTGTAATTGGGTTTGCTTTAATAAATTGATTTGACTTTGAACACCTCACACGCCAAATGGTTCCACGACCACTGCATTACTCTCGGGCTCTATCTCACCCACCGACTCCTCTCTCCTTAACAACATCATACCCACCCATATCACTATCTCCCGCCGCCGCGAACTCATTTTACTCTAAGCCAGATGTGCCAGATATTCCTCTGACACAGCACTTCGTAACGTCGTATGTAATCGTAACCTACAAACAAAATATCTGCATCGCTGCAAAGGAAATTGTCACGTACATATTCGATATAAATAGCTGTAAGAATTAGTATTAGACATGAGATGTAAACGAGAGCGCTGTGGCGTTAACACGCCGCACAGTACCAATATATCATCTACCTCATAGTCCGCAGTATTATTTTACCATTATGAAGAAGCCAAGAAGAAGTATAGCAATACCAGACTACATAGTGTTCATCACTATGAGTTCTTCACTCCCTTTAAGAACCTTATGCAAACTTTTGTGGGGTACTTGTGTAGATTTTTAATCAGGAATCATTAGCAACGAGATCAAATTTTTAAAGTTTACTCCTGAATACTCATCGTACACCTCATTTGCTTAGCAAATTTTAAATCAAAATTACCAACTCCAACTAAGTCAAAGTCAAAGTTGAATTAATCCACTCAAGCAAACCCAGCCACAAGGCGTTGTCAAACGCCAAATCCAGTACCCTAGTCTATCCTTACCTGTTTGTTCACGGGGTATCTAACCTACCTACCTAGTAACAACTACATACTTTCCCGTGACAACGGAGTGAACCGACAGTGGAATCGCGCAAGGACACCTTTGCTCAAGGCTGTCAGATAACCGAAAACGAATGATCGCTGCCACATACAACAACTCTTTGCACGCGGCCGCCATTTGAATCGACTGTGGCGCCACGGTGTTCTCTCATTTTCACGAACTACTAAATTAAGCTGCCTATTTTCACGATTACGTTAGTACGAAAAAATCAATTCGATTAATAATAATAATAATAATTCTTTATTGTACAGAAATATTTGACATTAAAAATAAATTTTCAGTGTATTCCAAACTAGGCAATGCCTGTATCTTGGAATCCGATTTGATATACTACGAGTATGTGGTTTACGTTAACAAAAGTATATTTTATGCTAAGAGAACAGACAAATGAGTATTAAAACATTAAAGAAAAAGAAAAGAAAGGTGCGTGTGTGCGTGTGTGCATGTGAATGCGCGTGTGCGCGCGGGTGTGTATGTGTATGTGTGTGTGGGTGCGTTTGTTTGGAGTGTGAGGGCGCACCAGGAAAATTATTTATATTGTGTTTTTTAGTAAATTTTCTGTTTCAGAATAGTTCAAACCTTGCAGCCAGCTTCGGACTATTTTCTTTGCCTCAGCGACGTTACCATGCTGTATACCGCAGTTGCATACTATTTTATTATAGATGTAGGAATCCATATACTCGGGCAGCTTTTTGGCAAACTTAGACTGCCTGTGGTTGTGGAACTTTGAATAAGCGTTTTTTAGGATTATAAATTGCATTTAATAATCGCTCGCTACGACACGGCCATACAGACGTATCACTGGACTTCATGTGTTTCCGTGAACATAACAAAATTCAACTGCAGCTTGCGGTTATCACAGGCTTGGCCTACATGACGC
This sequence comes from Zeuzera pyrina, assembly GCA_907165235.1. Classification (NCBI taxonomy): domain Eukaryota; kingdom Metazoa; phylum Arthropoda; class Insecta; order Lepidoptera; family Cossidae; genus Zeuzera; species Zeuzera pyrina. The sequence continues at coordinate 14,776,166 of OU015628.1, forward strand.
ACATTGCAATAATTAATCAGAATAAGGAGAAAAAAACCAGAAAGTACAGTAAGCCCTTGGTAACCTTCAACAGCTATTTACACAGACTTCTCAACCATCAGTCATGAACACACACACCAACAATCGTGGCCCAGTTGCTACCAGAAACTTAGTGAAACATATCACCCAGGTCATGGTCACATCATCAGCTGCCCAACGCGCCCTAGACAATAATTCAGAGCGCAGTTACGAATACGCTTAGTGTGTGTATCGCGGCCAAAGTAGCCATGGTACGTCATAACCTCCTCCACTCTCATTAACATCGCACGAATCTAACTCTGTGAGAACTTTACCTCGTAACATTTTACAAAAATGTTCATGAGCGTAGGTACTTGTAGATGCAACTACTAGTCAAAGATTTCAAAACTTAACGGTAACCATCAATCAACTCTAACTTTAAATGGACACCCGAATGTAATATTGTGTTAGGTTCGATTACTCTCGTCGTTATTTTTCAACACAAAACCACCGGCGTTAAATTGAATTAATTTTGATTCATTGCTATCAAATCTAAAGTCATAACTAGCGTTCTCTTCAATATTCGTTACCACGTGTTCACGTGCACGTGTGACATTTGCAACATCAGGTTCATTCCCTATCCGTACTCAGTTTCAAACACTAAGCTACCCTTTTCTAAGAAGAATCCAAAAGCGCTAGCAATGTTTAAACTTCTTTCGGTCATAACGATATAAGGTTTTAGAGTTTCACGGCTATTAATTATATCACATCGTATAATATAAAATTTTCAGACCACGAACTTTAATCATAACCTCTCATGATATTTGTTCGGTACTATACACACTTCTGAATCACCACTGCCAGTAATACGAACACTAGAATCAACAGACAGAACACTGGGTGCTAGAATCATAATAAAATGGTTACGACTCGCCGGGTTGTAGTACCAGAAGTTAACGTAATCCTTGCATCCCCCGCAAGATTCCACATGTCGCTCAGTAGCCGTCTCCTTTTACAAAAGACCGTGGATGCGACGAGTAAGGGCATTAACAATGTGGATAGGTCCATTAGCATTTTGTTCACTCGCGATTACACCTCCATCAGACTCACTGGCTCCGTAATCCCACTTCTAATATCGGAAAAGACACAGGGCAATTCGTGCTCTTGCGACTCAGCTATGAGAAATAGGAACCTCATCATACAAGAGGCGAACTGCTCCATAAAATACCACGTTAAGACATAGTTAATGTGCAAACGACAGAAAACTCTTTGTAACAATTATTACGTAGGTTACGTTACGACTTAGGGACGTTCAAGAAACGAGTCTACTCTTTCTTCAAAGGCTGGTAACGCACCCGTAGTCCAACCGACTGCCAGCGCCGGCCCTGACGTTCCGTTAGCGCGCATCCCTTCCAAACCGGAAGTCGCGCTTTGCCTTAGTATAGTCAAATGAATGCTTTTTGTTATTTCCACCGACATATGTATATTAAAATAAATGTATATTTCGTTGTACTCCGCACCGCGCTGAAAAAATTGATACGAAGATGGAATATATCCAATTTCTTAATATGTGCTTTATAACAGCATAAAGCTTATGTTACATGTGGTAACTAGGGTATGACTAAATGTTTATAAACCGCTATTTTAGTCTTTAACTTGTTATCACGTGGCCGCAACTGCAACGGCTACGCAGGCCGGACCTTTGACGCCAGGCTATTGTCGTTTGTTATTGTTTCTTATTTGGCTTCCTCGATACATGGAGTGCGACACGTCTTCCAGAGCTTTGTCACCCAGTTTTATCCTGGAGATGTCAACTATAGACCCTCTCTGAGGTTGTTTCATAATTTGAATTTTAGTGACACTAAAGAGCAAGTCAAAACAGCATGAAGCATATAGAGACATCACCCTGGAGATAATCGAGTGAAACCGCCATGAGGCAAACATTGTTCACGTATGATATATATCTGCATTAATTCGTCACTTGATATAAATAAATAAGAAGTTAAAATACCAAACATATTATGTAAATAATTAGATAATAGGTACGTACAAAAAAGTACATCAATCCTCCTATTGAAAAATGTCTTTGTTGCGACATGTATTGGAATACTTGGAATAAATTTTCCAGAATAAAATAATATTTTAATTTCGTGAGAGAAAAAAGCTTAGATGTGAGTTTGCCAGTAGTTCTACCTATAACCTAAGAGAAAAAAAAAAGGTTATTTAAAAATAGTCGCACAGGTATAATCATTGCGTAAGTAAAACCAAAATAATACTTAGAAGGTCATTTAATTCTGTTCTGCAACTAACTATAACAACGGTATACATAAAGCAAGTTATTTTAATAGGTTAGTTTTATAAAAGTTTGTTACAGTGCAGTTTGAAATTATATTGGCTACTGGGTCTCACAACTCTTCTGAGCATGTACCTAAGCTTTATGAGCATCTAATAAAATTTTATCGTGTAATAGTAAAGAAGCAATCAGTCTGTTGGATATTGGTCTTCGAGTTTCGTAAACACGTGATTTTTATGTCTAGAGACATTTACCAGTATTCATATGTATACAACCTAATAACAATTTAGTTGAGTAAGTATTTAGACAGATTCCTGTTTTTATAAAATAATTAGATATAATGATTTTTTATTATTATATACAATTGGATAGAATTATGATTTTCTAAAATATAATAATTTTGCTAAAAGTTGGTGCATTTACACACATTCACATGCACATCACATACACACATTATTACACATAAAAACACATCCATTTTTATTTGTTCTGTATGTTTTATTCTCTTATTTATTGTTTTCTTTTAATAAAATGTTTTTGTTGGCAAGTTGATCTTGTATAAAATGTAATTGAGTGTGGGCGTTGCAACAGTTGTCGATTGCAGCACAGTTTCTAACTAGTGCAGTTAGCATTGCTTCTAATATGTTTTTCTTCTAGTGTTTTTTCTATGTGAAATAAATAAAAATAAATAAAAGACAATGGTCATTTCTGCCCCACCCATGGACAACAATATGTGATGTTCAAAAAATAAGTTATTTTTAATTAAATAATTACTTGTATTCTATAAGATTTTTACTGACTTCCGGTAAATATCATCCATAATAACATACTTTTAGAACCGCAACGAGTGAAATAATCGATTATCGAGAAGAATTAATTTATGATGGGAAAAATATTGGAGCTAGTTTTGTTACAAATATTGACAAAATATTTAGATAAAATATGTTCAACAGGGTTATAAATGTATTTATTATTATGGTGGAAATGGTCAATACTGTTATGAATCCATTATTCTGTTTTCGAACGTTATTGTTACGTCATCTTACGTTTGAAAGGATGTGTCAAATCAAATGTGTCAAATGATTTTTCTTTTAATCGTCGTGCACAAATTGTGCTATATAAATCACTTTTTTTAATTAAATACTTTTATCGCACAAAATATGAATATGTTCGTGTAGACTGCCTGAATAATTAGGTTGACAGAATTAAAATTCGATTTCAGACCTTTGTTGAAAAAGTCAAACGAAAATCGATTTTCTATTTCCTTCTCACCATCGTTGACATCCTGTAGCCTGCAGTATGACATAATCATAAATTTTTACAAGCAAAAGGAAGATGATCATTAATGGCGAGTAAATGGAACAGAGGTAGTAAATAGTCGAGAAAGGCCTGCTAAATCACATGTACAATGTTTTGTGTCATTTTTGCATAAAAAATAATAGGTGTTTACGCAATTTTCATCAATTATAATGACGATCTCCCACATTCGAAACAATTCTCACTTTTTGTAAACTGTAAGAGTTAAGCTTTACAAAACTTTAGAGAAGCTTTTAAATGATATATTCGTTGTTATTGTTCATGGAGATTTTTCGGTGGGGCATGGGCCTATACAAAAGTTGGCATTGTCCGTTTCAAATTGTGTTATCTCAAAACTAATACTACGTACCTACTACACAACAAACTGCGGGAATTCGCAGCTACACCCACACTCCGAAGAAAACATTTGTTTCCTAAATAAACCTAACCGGGAATCAAACTCGGGCCCCAGCTTGGAAGGCTGACACCTTACCACCGCGCCAGCGGGTAAGTCAGTAACTTTACTAATATTTTCAGAGCAATAGTAGTTGAAATAAATTAAAAACAACTTATGAGAGGGCCGGGTTAGATTAAAGTCTGTTGCTTGTAATAAATTTGTCAACTGTGCTTTCAATCTTCTTCCTTTTTTCTTCAGAATTTGTAAGACAACGAGGTCTTTATTGTATTAATTAACTAGCTGTACCCGCGACTTCGTCCGCATGGAAAAATTTGCCGTAACCTCTCCAGGTTACCGAGGTTACCCAAGGTGTTATTTTCTATTATGTAACATCCGCCATATTGGATTTATGATGACGTCACACATACAGAAACCTTGCCATGCCGATTCCATTTTATTTGATATCCATATTGTTGATATGGAATGAAAAAGTTATTTCCTATTTGAAACATCCGCCATATTAGATTTATGATGATGTCACATATACAGAAACCTTCTTCTGCGTATTCCATTTCATTTGATACTCATATTGTTAGTGTTGAACAAAAAAGTTATTTCCTATTATGGAACATCCGCCATATTGGATTTATGATGACGTCACATATACAGAAACCTTCATCTGCGTATGCCATTTCATTTGATACCCATATTGTTGGTGCCGAACAAAAAGTTATTTCCTAGTATGGAACATCTGCCATATTTTATTTATGGTGACGTCACATATGTACTCGTATCTGCCTTCTCCTGCGTATTCCATTTCATTTGATACCCATATTGTTAGAGTTTAGCATCATTAAGTTCCCCTATAAAGTTTCATCCCCTTTTTCACCAATTTAGGGGTAGATTTTTATTAAAAAAGAAAACTATGTTTTTTAAAAAAAAATGTGTATCTGTGTATCAAATTACATCTTAATCGGTTCAGCGGTTAAAAATTTCCCATACAGTTTCATCTCTCTCAAGTATGGAAGAATCCCCTATAAAGTTTCATCCCCCTTTGCACTCCTTTAGGGGTAGATTTTTGAAAAAAAAAGAAGTCTATGTTTTTAATAGAAAAGGTTTTATCTATGTACTAAATTTCGTGTTAATCGGTTCAGCGGTTTAGCATTTCCCCTATAAAGTCTCATCCCCTTTTTCTCCCCTTTAGGGGTAGATTTTTGATAAAAAAAGAAAACCATGTTTTTTTAATAGAAAAGGTGTATCTCTGTACCAAATTACATCTTAATCGGTTGAGCGGTTGAAAATTTCCCATACAAAGTTTCATCCCCCTTTTCACCCCTTTAGGGGTAGAGTTTTGAATAATAATGTGGCCTATGTTCGCCCCCTGGTGTCAAACTATCTCCATGCCAAATTTTATTAAAATCGGTCGAGCGGTTTAGCCGTGAAAACCAAGCAGCCAGACAGATAGACAGAGAGACTCGCATTTATAATATTAGTATGGATGGATGGATGGATATCAAACTGTGCGATACATTAAGTATTACATCTAGATACTTTCTTAGTATCTAATAATTTGGACGTTCAAATGTATCGATCGTACAGTAAGTGAAAAAAAACAAAAGTAATATTGTTAATTGGAATCTCAATAACATCTTTTAAGTTAGTTTCCAATATGGTCCTTAAGAGGTAAACACGAGCAATAGCTACGCTGTTATCAAATGCACTGCGTAGCAACGCATTTTGTCGGAAACATTGGAGATCCTCCGGACACCGATACGATCACGCACAACAGTCGATCGTTTGGCTAGGGTTTACCCGTGTACTAATATGTGTTTGTGAGACTGAACGCGCTATGTCAACGTATGAAGGTTATTATCACAACGTGATATATCCAAATAACTTTTAAAGAAAAATAAAATCGAATTCGAAATAAAAACACCGAAAAATACAAAATGAAAACCCTTCACTAATTGAAACTCAAGTATAAGAATAACTTTATAAATGCGATACAAATACTTGATAGTCTGCACTAAAGTCGGCCAACAAACTTTTTTCGTATGGTAGGCTGGGCACCGACTTCAATGATTATCAAATTTAATCGAATGTATATAGGTGTGAATATTTATATAATAGGTACTTATATCGTATTTATAAAGTTATTATTGTACTTGAGTTTTGGTAAGTACAAAATATGAATTCATATTTTGTACTCTTCGGTGTTTTAATTTTGTAAGTCCGTTTAACGTCTGTTATCTGGGAGCACGGCAGTGCCCCCGCCAAGTTGAGCACAGCCGTACCATCCTTTTCTCGAAGCGACTCACGGTACTTTTGACCTGTAACTTCGTTGCGGATAACGTTAGCTGTCTGAATTTTCAGTGACTATGAGGTCATAATGCAATTAGATACATTTCCAAATTACATTCAATTTGAACCTGTACTTTAAAAACCATTGCAAGTCAAATTTCCTTAATTTTGTCACTGACACACTCACCGATCATCAAAATTCTAAGATACTTCTAGCAGTCTTACAAACTTCAAATTTTGAATTATAGTTAGCATTTAGTCTATAAAGGAAGGAAAAAATGAAACATCCAGAAATTTCATTATCTATTAAATGAAAAATAATGATTTAATTAAATTAAAAATTTCACTACACACTCACCGATCATCAAAATTCTAAGGTACTTCTAGCAGTCTCACAAACTTCAAATTTTGAATTTTAGTTAGCGTTTAGCCTATAAAGAAAGGAAAAATGAAAAATTAACCGTAGCTTGTAACAACATACATAATTTGACGCTATATTCCGTTCGGAGTAAATAAAATTATTATTGCACATTATTAAGTTATTTTAATAACTTCTTTCAACCTCCAAGGAAAAGTAAAAATAATTGTGGTATTGTGAGAGGTAGTTTTCTTGATCTTTAACTTAATATTTTACAATGATGGCAAAACGTCTATGTCGATTATTCACATGTCTTTTGGAATATGCCAATAAGGGTGTTTATAAATATCTGGTTGTCAAGTTTGGTCAACTTTTTACCTAAAATGAATGAGCTATATTGACAATCCATCCATTTGTTCTTGTGGACAAATATGTGTAAGCTTGTAAGAGTAAATAAATAAATAAAAAAAAGAGAAAGACTAGAAGAAAAAAATTATATTGAAATAACTTTAGTAGGAGCTGCTCTCCAACTGCCGATAAACATTTTTGTTTTGAAGATAATGTTATGTTCAACAAATAGTGTGGTGCATCAATGAAAAAATTATTAACAACATATTGATCGAAGATTAGCTGAAAAGGGTGCGTCACGATGCCTGTTGTCTGTCATTACGATGCTTCGGTTATAATAATTATTTACTGTTATAAACGTGGTAATTTCAATGCTGGCTCGACCTGTTAGGCGCGTCTGCTCGCTAGGACAATGTACTTTGTGCACCTGTGGCTAGGTCATCTCACTAAAAAGAATTCAAATTAGTTCGCGCCTCTATCGCTCTGCACTAAAAATATCAAATGGCCGTTTTCCAGACTGTCACTCTATCTCTGACAAGTACTGTACCTGGCTTTTCGTAATGATTCCGAGTTTTTAAACACTTTCAATAATCACCATGTGATTTACTAATTTTCGTGCTAAGACATATTAACGTTATAAAAATTTACAGTTTTTAAGATAACATGAAAGAAATATCAAAAGGCCTCAGAAAAAATGTGTAAGCAGAAAAATGATGATGATGAAACGAGCTGTCTACCCCATTAGGGATACATCTCGAGCATGTGTGTATATTTAAAATAGTAATTTTTAACACTTTTCGTCTGTTTTAAGTAAATAAGTAAACCATTTACTAAATGTTGTGCTCTTATAAATGAGCCATAATAGAAATCTCGTTGCTTTAAAAAGAAAAATATGAAAGTTAACAGTTTCGATACAGGTGTACGGTACATACAGTCGATGAACAAAACAGTTAATGCAACTTTATATGAGTTCGAAAAACAGTAAAACAATGGGTCTAACTTATAGGGGAAAGTAGGGTAATTGAGAACAGCAGGTAATTGGGAACAGTTAGATATTAAACACTTCCCCCCGCACTACACTGTCTCGCGTATGTTTAACAGATGCGCTAAACGCCACTCAGTCCGTCCGCAAAAGTGAGAGTGAAAGGCCGCGCGCGTTCTATCACGGTGAGTCACACAATATATTTTGTGCTTTTGTTACAATTTTTGTCGCGTGTAGTAATCGATGTAAATATTATCACTTTGAGTTGAAAGGCGTCATATTTCGTTACCATCTTATATGTCTATCTGCTTATAGAATCCACGTAGTTTCAAGTTCACCAAAGATACTATTGCGAGTAACGGCCATTTCGATTTCAATAGCCTACTTTTGGGGTAATTGGGAACGGTCTCAAGAGGGTAAATGGGAACGTTCCTAATTACCTCTACTAGATGGTTGATCCTGTAAAAATGTTATTTCAGATGCCTCGAAATTACAAAAGGAAAACCACACCGGGATACAAAATCGAAGATCTTCGCCGTGCTATAGAAGATGTCAGGAGCAAGAAGCTCACTTTGGGCAAAGCTTCCACCAAATATTCAGTGCCAAAAACAACACTATTTAAACAAGTGAAGCAAGAAGTATTTAAGGAACCAAAAAGAGGTCGGTACTCCGTATTTAATAAACACCAAGAAGTTCAGTTAGAAAGATACATACTCGATTGTTGCAAATCTTTTTATGGCATAACACCAAAATCACTAAGAAGAATTGCTTTTAGATTTGCTGAAGCTAATAATTTAAATCACAAATTTAACAAAGAATCACAGTTAGCAGGCAAAGACTGGTACTATTCTTTCATGTCTAGACATACTTCTATCAGCTTACGGACTCCAGAGGCTACATCACTTAACAGAATTACAGCTTTTAATGCTACCGAAGTTAAACTGTTTTTCGACCAACTAGAAGCTCTCCATACAAAATATTATTTTCCTGCTCATCGTATTTTCAATATCGATGAAACAGGCATTAGCACTGTTCAAAAAAATTCCAAGATTTTAGCCCCAAAAGGCTTAAAACAGGTAGCAAAAGCGACGAGTGGTGAACGTGGTGTCACTACAACTGTCGTTTGTGCTGTCAGCGCTAATGGTACATATGTACCCCCCATGTTTATCTTTAAAAGAAAGAGAATGAATGAACTGTTACTTAAAGGCTGTAATAGCGATATGATTGCCATGGTTTCTGATTCCGGTTGGATCAATGAGTCCATATTCGTTGACTATCTGCAACACTTCATTTCTTTTGTGAAACCTACCAAAGAAGAACCAGTCTTAATATTATTAGATAATCACGAAAGCCATATTAGTCTGGGAGCATACGAGCTTTACCGAAAACACAGCCTACATGTTCTTTCCTTACCACCTCATGTATCTCATAAAATGCAGCCACTGGACCTTACTATATTCAGTTCACTAAAGATGGCATACAATCGTGAATGTGAGCTCTACATGGTTAACAATCCTGGCAAACGAATAACTCAATACGAAGTTGGAGAACTTTTTACAAAAGCGTACAACAAAACAGCTAATATAAGCAAGGCTATCAGTGGATTTAAAGCGGCTGGAATTCATCCCATTGATTCAGACAAATTTAAAGATTGCTTCGAAAGCATGTCATTGGATGAATCCCATGTCAATCGGACTGATGAACTTGAAACTGCAGATGACATTATCAGTCAGAGTCAACAATCAACTCGAGGTTCTAGTTCTGGTCATGAAACTAACATTGATTTTGACATAACTATTAACACTGCTCCTCTATCCACTCCCGTACCTCTTACCGAAATTATGAATGTACCTGTCATACCTAGAAAAACAACGACTTCCAAGCGACATAATAAGAAACATTCGCAGATTTTATCGAGTACACCTATAAAATGACAATTAGAGGAAAAACTGAAAAGACAAATTGAGAAGAAAGTTAAAAAAGAAAAAATCTCTACAAAAAAATCTGAAAATAAAATTAAAATTATAAAAAGAACGCCAAAAGTTAAGGGTAAAGGAGTCAAGAATTTGAAGAAGGCCTTCGAAAAAAATGAAAATGAGGAGTATTACTATATAATCTGCAGCGAAAAATATGAATCCCCACCAAGAGAAGACAGGATCATGTGCGTTATTTGTGACAATTGGGCACATGAAAATTGTACCACCGGCCAGACTAGTAAGGGTTACGTGTGTGATCTATGCCAAAGAAAATGATTATCATAATATGAAGATTTAATTACGTCGTTCCTGTTTCCCCCGCAGACTGATCTCAATTACCCTATATGATATCGGGTAAATAGGAATGGCAGTGTTTTTTAATATCTTATTTATTTTGTTTATATTGTTCTTTAGAAGAATTCCATTACCGTTAAAATGTAGGTAAATTATCAATGTTACAGTTACAATAAAAGTTGATTGTACTTGTAACTTTCTTTTATTATTTTATAGCGATGTCAGTTAGGTGTACCCAATTACCCCACCTTCCCCTAATAGTGCGTTGTATGCAATTGGCAGCTAATTTCTTGCTGCAAAACATTGTGTATTATGACAAATTTTTAATAGGTTTTGTTCAGTTTATATTTAAATTATTACCTCGTCAACGTGATGTGCAATGTGAAAGTTTATTGGCATGTTAATTTTTAACAAAATATTGGCCTTTCACTTCCTTACTGGTCTGGGATCAAAAGACAGTCTATGTATAAATAGGTGTTAGAGCAAAGCGGTAATAATCTCATGTAAATTGAAAACTGACTGATGAAATTTTAATGTCGAGAGTGATAGGTAAAATAATGTGTGTTGTTCTTTTGTTAATTAATCACGTCAGGTCATCGTCTCATCTTTAATATAAATAATTTTATCTTTATAATTATTTACTAGTGTTCAATATTAAATGCTTAACTGCAACGTTCATAATTGAGTTTTTTCTACTGTGCGTACAAACTCTGCAGATACATCATCCTATAGTATCACCAACAATAGGTAAAGACAAAACACTTCAGTACCTTTCCTCCTCTGTATGTCAACCGATTTTCTTTTTTTGTTAGTAGCTATGGTATGTTGCTATTGACTTACTTTGGTGTTATCGTGTTATTAATAAAAAAATCTTGAAAACAGATACTAATAAGTGAAACGAAAACTTCGGATCCCTTTTTAAGAATTAGAATTAAAAGAATAATAAGATTTGGCATATTTTACGTTTATACTGCCAATGTCGAAGACTGTCAAAGTCTAATAATAGTTTGTGACCATGGTTTGTGATCATATATACGTAACCTCCTTGGATCAAATAGTCGAGTCGCACAGAGTATTTAGAGATTGTCGCCAAAGAGTTCATATGATATGTTTATATTATTTTGTATTTATGTACGTATATCCGCCACAGGGCGACTATAGTATAGTATAATTAAAAATGTCAGCAGTCTATCTAATCCGCGGATTATAAAAATCGGCCAAGTGAAGAACAAGCATTTTATCACTATATGGTAATTGTTTGCCTAAGCCCGCATATTTATTACTAAAAGTGAAATCAAGATGTAATTTATTGCTGTGCTTTGGTACTCTGTCGATTCAGAATAGAAAATGGCGTAATATTGACTTTTGAGGTGAAAAATATTATAATCTACATATTAAAAAAAAATGTATCATGAGTCCGTCCGGCCGTTCCATCCAACCGATTTGCTTAACATTTTTTTTAATTAAAGGTATTGATGCACAGATTCGTCACCAAGCATTAGAAATCACCTAACTTTCACCCTTCTCAAGTTATACTCTAACGCGATTTCCTCCTGTACATTTATTATGTTTTCATAAATATTTTTCTCCATATCTTCGATTCTAACTGAGATACGCAGGTCGTTTTGGTCTAAGAACACTCGCTGAAAGAAGCTCTTTCATTTGAGCTTTTGCCCACTTCAATTGATTGAGTTGGAGGAAAGCTAGGTGTGAACATTCAACTTGACTTCAAATTTTTATATTCAAATAAGGTTAGGTTACAATTACTCATCATATAAGAGCGTTATTTTTTAATTATTATCAAACAATTCACGGGTCATCTAGTTTGACTTAAGGAGTTTTTTTACTGGTTTCGTTATATTAATTGACAATAACGTATAGATACCCGTTTTTGTAATTCTTTGTATACCTAATCGATTCTTATAGATAATAGATTTCAACATATTCACACCTTGAACGCGTATCTAGCAATTTTTGGGATTACAGATGTTAAAACGGCGCCAGATATAAGTACTTAAATAAGTTTAAGAAATGAAAAGTTTTTCATATCATAAACTTATTTTCAATGCTCACTTCAATTTTCATACGTTAAATGTGAAATTAACAGCAGCTACTCGGAAATAGACTGTCATAAAGGTGGTCGTATATTAAAGTACCTGGTTAGTAATATATAATATGAAACGTGGCTCCCCAATTCTTGGTCACGTTGAGCCCCGTCCGTCCCCGTCGCAATAAAATCCGTCTGGTTATGTCATAATATGCATATGTGATGAACTCACTGAATGATGTGACTACTCTAAAGTTAGCTGAATCGGCCTGACACTTGAGTGAAACTACATTTAATGATATCTGTACTATACAATACTATATTTTTACGGTGAGATTTTAATACCGTAATATTTTAAAATAGAGTAATATTTACGTTTTCAAGATTCATCAAGCACATTTTAGGAAACAATTTATAACCATACTAGTTTTTGGCCGCGACTTCGTTCGTGTGAGCTTCAAAGACACATAATATTTATAAATTATAGGCTATATGTTATTGTGATGTATGAGCTATATTATTATAAATTTTCACTAAAATCCATTCAGTAGTTTTTGCGTGAAAGAGTAAAAAACATTCATATACATCCATCACAAGATTTCGCGTTTATAATATTAGTGGGATAGTAGGATATATAAGTAGGATTATTAGGATTATAATGTTCACTATTAGTTATCTGCTTTTATGTCTTTATTGGGTTTTTATTTTTCATACGTATTTCTTTTGGTATGAAAAGTACTTTATAAAAGCTATTTATATTTACTGTTTTTTTAAAAGGAATAAATAAATAAATATAGACGTATAGTATGTATTATATACCTGTAGAAATATTTGTGTAGGTTAAAATTGAGATTTTTTTCCACTACAGTTTACTCTTGAAATGCAATTTAAAAATATACGATGTCAGTACTAATATTTTGTCATTTAAGTATACGAAACATATTTAAAGTTTAAAGTACATAATTGTGTTTCTACTGATCTTCTAAAGTTGCACTTTCACCATTCGCGCCTGTTGATACCTACATTGACATGGTGGTTTGCTATGGAATTCATTTCATAAATAATAAATGCATTTGGCTTGGCGAATGGACGCAGATCGAAATGGACTCGTCAAATTGACTGTAAACCGCAATCAGAAAGACTAAATACCTGCTAATGATAGTCCGATTGATGCTTCCTGTGGTCCTGTACCTACTATATATTTTATTTTTGACAGTGTTGCAATAGTTATCGGTTTATCCGTAAAATTATAGGATTTCGACTACTTTTTCTGTAACCTTAAGGTAAATACAGCAATTGTATATGGCCTCATTCTGGGAGAGAATGCAAAATATATACTGTATACAGTACCTACATACATAGAACGTGCCAGCTGCATATTTCCCATTGCAGGTCGTAAAACTCATCCAACAGATGGGGCTCATTACAAGGAATTGTATTAATTTGTTAATCAGAATATTCTGTATTCTAGATGTTCAATAATTTTATTTGAATAACTTGAGTGCTCAGTCTGCTTAGGTAACGTAGAATATACGTGGTACGTACGTAGAACAAGTATATAAATATGTAAGTACATACATACATATATGTACAAGTAAATGTAGATTTATTCATTAGAAATATTAATGTACTTATCTACATCTTTGCACTTTGACATTTTCATCTAGGTAATTTTCAGATATGTAATAAATAATAACTACTTTAAGTGCAAGCTCTTTTTACTGGTAATAAGTAGATATAATTTAACAGTATTATTACATTAAAGAAGAAATACCTATTACAAGAGCTGACACACTATTGAAATGAAATAGTTCCTATTATAAAATAATGGGAAACTAATTACCAAGTATTACCAATATTAAATATCGAAAATTGATAAAGTAAAATAATTTTCAAAAACTAATAATGAAGTAACGGTAAAACGCCCTACATGAAATGACCCTTATATATACATCTTCACGCTATATCCCTAACGGGGTAGTCAGAGAGGACGGAGTGCCAAGCGTCGCGGTCCTTACATACCTCCATCGCTTCCTCAAATCATATTCTCCTCACACATTTTCGCCTAGGTATGCGAGTGCTTTTGACATTTCCGTCGGCTAACACTCTGGCTATTTGATCTTCATAAGTTACCCTTGGTCTTCCTTGACTTCTTTTACCACTCAGTTTCGCTGTGTAGATTTTCTTCGTCAGTTTTTTTCTTTCATCATCACAATTTTCTTTCGTCACTCATTCTTTCTATGTGGCCGAATCATCTAAGCATTTCTTTCTTCATTTTTACAATAATACTGTTGCGCAACCTTGCCATACTGCGTATCTCTTCATTGCTCATTCTGTCCGCAAGGGTGATACCGCACATATTGCTAAGAGATTGCATTTATACTGCATTTATTGCATTTATAATAGTTATTTATGATACTAGTGCGGTAAGTTGGTTTTAAGGTTGGTTACACGTAATAATGTTACGTACGTACGTTACGTAGTCTACTCGTTTGTATGACACACGTGCGGAAATTGGTATTTACAAACTCGTGACTATGGTAGCTTATCATACATCGTTTTTCAATACATTTGCGAGAAAACAGTACAATAGGTAATAAAACAAACTTTTTCATTAGACTATTTTTAATGGCAAGCAAGAAGTTTTACAGATAGGTCACTACTCTTGGAAATTAATAGTAAAATTTGAACAATTGTTGAAAGTCAGTGAAATTTGCTGCTTTGGAAGCTTAATTGACTGGCTGACGTTATTAATTTCACACCTAGTATGGTGAACGGGAGAATGTGGCGTAAACGTCGGCTACGACGGCGGTGACGGCGGTGGCCGCGGAGCTTGCAGCGGCGGCGGCGGTGTCTGGACGTTTTCGCGTGAGGTAGAAGGGCGCAGTTCCTCAGCATTATTTATATTTATAGATTTTGATATCTTGTCGCCTATTTCAATTTTATTGTGCACCTAGTCTTAAATATAACTCTCTGCCACATTATTAGAATGTCATCCTCCGTGGCGTTTCAGTGTAATGATATCGGTTCCGGAATTCGCTAGTAATGTTGCAGAAGTTCTTCTAAAGTTGTGACCGGTATAACTAGCCGGATTATCCAATTTTAAGAACATGGCTATTTCTTTTGGTACACTACCGATTTTGTTAACGCCAACGACTTGCCGCATGAATTTACCGTTTTGATACTTCTGAGAAAATCTGTTGCTCTTTGCGTTTGTAATTCTTAGAGATTGATACTTCTTGACAATTGCGTAAAACTCACCATGTATGGTGAATGTACGAGAGATTTTGGTTTTTGTGTCGGATATCTTGACAAGTAATAAGTCCCCATGGTTTTCGATATCGCTCACATTTATGTTGGCTAATTCTTGTCGTCTGTACGACCCAGGTATTCCAAAAATTAATATAGTCTGTAAGAAAATACGGCTAAGCTTTAGATTCCTTCACACTTAGTAAAATTTTGAAAATATCTTGTGTAAAATTAAAAAAAATTATGATATTATTCATAGCACAAGACAATTATTATATAAGTACTATTTAAGATTCAACGCGTCACTTTACACGGTAACATTTTTTAAGATATTAATTTTGTAATTTCTATATCAAGTTGCAACTACTACGTGTTTTATCACTTGCATACAAATATTTTTCATTGTTTTCCTATTATCAGAACGTTAATTACTTATTTACCTGTTATCCTACAACTCCTCAATCTTCTTTTAAGACGGCAGCAGCATAAAGTGCTTCCAAAAATACAAGTAGGTTAAGCATTGTCTAAACTATTATAGCAAATAAGTATATGTGTCTACCAAAAGGTTTAAAGTAAAGAAAAGTTTTAAAAACGTACCTTATTTATAAATATTTTTCATCTGGCGCGTCATTAAGGAATTTTTCTACGTTAGCTCTCTGCAAGAATACTTTTGATTTCCTGCGTGTATAGGAGCCATTTGACTGTCGTTGCAAAAATACATGTAATTTTATATATTTTGTTAAATCGGTGTCATTACACTGTCATTATTGGTTTTTATATTTAACATCGAATATATTGACCACATTGAGGACGGCTTATAATTCACACGTAATTCATTGAAGTAAGCCATCAAAACATTTTCAGAGAATGATTGAGTATTTTTTCGAGTATTCTATCATAAAAAATCTCGCGATGTTGGCGGCAAGAGACTGTTTTCTGCAATTTGTGTCTCATTCAAAATATCAGGTGGAGTTGATTCCATATTAATATCAGATTCCTCGCTTGAACTCATATTATTATATAGTTTACAAATATCAGTCGGAAAGTCGCAACAATCTTTGACGTTTCCATGAAAATGGCGCGCATTTGCAAATGGTGCCACGTGCGTTTGGTGAAATTTAGAACTACACTTTCGTCTCATTCTCTTTAGTATTAAAGTGAGACGAACGTATTGAGCAAAAGCGCTTCCGAGGAGGTTCGATCATTCAGCCTATTTATTCTCGTAATGTGAAACTCCTTGGTAGAATTCTTATATATTTTTTATGGGAATTTAAAAAAAACCGTAGAAGATACGCACGGTGCACGGCGCTATACAGCGAGTATGCACGACTTTTTGGCGGGAACGGGAGAAGTGAGGTTGTCATTTTATTTAGATTTTCTATTTTTTACATTTTCGTGAGTTTTAAAGTATATAAGTGATAGTTTATTGTGTTTTAAAGTTCTGTATAAGTGAAAAGAATGGAGTCGGTCTAAATAAACATGTGTAGCCGAAGTTCTCGCGCTCTTCCAAGAAGTCCTATAAAACTTCAGTAAAGCCTACTATCATTTTATTGGAAGAGTTTTACGATAAGGAAAAACTAATTTACTTGTGATTCTACTTATTAATACGTGACATTCGCAAATGTGCTAAACTGTGCGCCATGCCACAAAGAAAGAAAAAAAAACGGAGTATGTGGTAAAACAGGTACTTAGGTGAGAGTACCTATTTTAACGCACATTCCATTGTATGGTGCGTAATTTGTAACTTTTGGGTTTGTAAATGCATTTTTTGCGCAAATGTGTTGGAAAATACTTATATTTACTGCATTTATAAATGCAGTAGAAGCGACCCTTATATTTAACAATAATACTATATACATTAACATTGAACCACTCTCACATGTCTGCTGACTCTGCCGGAAGAAATATACATATTGAAATACATGTAAACTTCGCTAATATCTTCTATGAGTATCTTTCCTTATTCATATGGTACCTATGTACCCAATAAATAGAAATATAAAATAAAAAAGGTAAATAAAAAATGTATGTTACTTCAATGTATATGAAGTTAAATGGTCAAATCATGGTCATGGATAATAACCTGATGCAGGATGGAGGGGGTATTGTTGCAATGAAGTCATCACTTTACGCCAAAATATTTAAGAAATTTAATTTTGAGTTTATAAAACGTCGAAACAGACGTTTTTTTAGAGAATGAAGTCATTTTGCGAGAAGGTCCCTCCCCATTGATTATGAATCTAGGGTGATTTTAGTGAAAGGCGATCAAAAATCGGCAAAATCTATGACCGATTTGCGTTATCGGCTGCTATTTTTCGTCTTCAAGTCCTTTCCTTCTGCAGGGCGTTACATAAGAATGCACGTGAGCAATGCTTTTAAAGAACATTAAAACAGTGGAATTCCCTTATTTAGTTCTTTCTTGTTGCTTAATAAAAGTTCTTTATTAGAAACTTCAAAACGAATTTTACCAATTTATTTCCAAAGTAAAATAAGTGAAAACCATAAATAATATTATTCAATTATACTTGGATGGTTTAGGATGTGCAAAACAATATTGTGTAGAAGTTATACATGTTTATGCAAGTTAAAAAATTGTAGGTGGTAGTGTTTGTAATGAAATGACCCATAACGAACAATTGGATAATTGCGATATAATTATATCCTACACTAAATATCAGATAATATGCGTATCTAGGTACAAACATTGTTAATCAACACTGATTTTGCAATGTTTCAGTTTGACGTTACAAAATTATTACTGTTTGCAATTTAGCCAATCGCATTCATCTAACAAACGTCAAACATAAAGGTATAGATAGGTATGTATACCTACCGTAGACCGAGATAATGTGTATTAACACCGGACATGCTAGTTCTAAATACATCTATATATGGATAACGAAGTTTATCAGCTTTGTATTCGAAATCGTTACTTTACAAGTGTACTCTGTACGCTCACATGTCACCGTCAATTTAATCGTATCAGCATATATACGTTTTAAAGTATTTTAATCGAATAGTTTCCAGGTACGGCAAAATTTGTTCAAACAAATTAACGCGAGTTGCGACTGGAAAATCTAAACAAACACTAAAACAAACTGAATACGAATTTTCATTTCGATTAAATCGATATGTAAAATTTTTATATATATATTGCTAGTAAACGGGGCACGACGAGAGTTTGCAAATATTGTGCTCACTCATAGGACTCTAACACAAATCATTTTACCGTTTTAGTAATTAATTATTATTCCGTATCAAACATATGCTTAAAACACTTATTACTACATTTATGGTTAATTAGTAGAATTTTTCTCACAATTTTTTCGTAGTTATACTTAAGTCACAAAAAAATGTTTGTTTTGGAAAAAATAGGAATATTAAAAAGGTTAACAAAATGAAAGGTGCCTGAAAGCAAATCGTTTTTACAAAAGAAAAAACCAATCCCAAATTTACCTTTTCGCGACAAAACGAGAGAGTTGGGGAACAAAAACTATTAATGTAGAGGCTCTCACGGCCCGCTGAGTTGTCGGTGCGTTTCGTTTGATAATTTCCGTGTACAGGCAGCTTTAATCGAATAAGGCCGTATCCCCGCGCGCTCCATGCCCCTCGGCGCCAGTGGATACAATAAAATTGTACACCTGGATTATCGCGAACAACGGAAAGACTATTCAGACGCGCTTGGAAGCGAATATGTAAACGGACATCCACGGTTTTTCCGTACAACTTAAAAAAAATATTATTTTCTGTTAGTAAAATCGAATATCCAGTAGTAGTAAAACAGTTCTAGTTCACAGGCACTCGGCACAGGATGAAACAATTAAAACGAGACAAATCAGCTTTCGAAATTAAGCCCTGCGGGTGGTCAGCATCCGTCGTAATAAAACACATGCAAAGTTTTTCTTTGCTAAGCGCCGAGTGGCCGCAGCAAACGGAAGTGAAGCAACAGGCTTGATTAAAACACGTGTTTACAGAACGCACGTCCTCCGGACAAACGCAATATGAGAGGGCAGTTTTAACTTCCCTGACCGCCCTACTCGAGTAGTTGCCTGATGTTTATTTATAGACAACTGCATAAAGAGTACCTACCTATTTGTTCAACGTATTTTCCATAACTTCAAAAATATTTTAGTAGTAATAATTTCCTTGTACCGTTCAATAAGTTATTTCGGCTTAGATAGTTCACGTTAAATAGGTCACGGTTCTTTTACTTATAATTTTTATAAAGGTTATGAGATCAGTTCTAATATTCCAAGTAATGTAAATGATTTAACAACGGCTTGAGAAGGTAGGTTAAGTCGTAGTCGTTAGTTGGTCCCAGTTATTGCGGTAAATCTAGCCTATCACGCTGATTTTTTGCGCAAATGTGTTGGAAAATACTTATATTTACTGCATTTATAAATGCAGTAGAAGCGACCCTTATATTTAACAATAATACTATATACATTAACATTGAACCACTCTCACATGTCTGCTGACTCTGCCGGAAGAAATATACATATTGAAATACATGTAAACTTCGCTAATATCTTCTATGAGTATCTTTCCTTATTCATATGGTACCTATGTACCCAATAAATAGAAATATAAAATAAAAAAGGTAAATAAAAAATGTATGTTACTTCAATGTATATGAAGTTAAATGGTCAAATCATGGTCATGGATAATAACCTGATGCAGGATGGAGGGGGTATTGTTGCAATGAAGTCATCACTTTACGCCAAAATATTTAAGAAATTTAATTTTGAGTTTATAAAACGTCGAAACAGACGTTTTTTTTAGAGAATGAAGTCATTTTGCGAGAAGGTCCCTCCCCATTGATTATGAATCTAGGGTGATTTTAGTGAAAGGCGATCAAAAATCGGCAAAATCTATGACCGATTTGCGTTATCGGCTGCTATTTTTCGTCTTCAAGTCCTTTCCTTCTGCAGGGCGTTACATAAGAATGCACGTGAGCAATGCTTTTAAAGAACATTAAAACAGTGGAATTCCCTTATTTAGTTCTTTCTTGTTGCTTAATAAAAGTTCTTTATTAGAAACTTCAAAACGAATTTTACCAATTTATTTCCAAAGTAAAATAAGTGAAAACCATAAATAATATTATTCAATTATACTTGGATGGTTTAGGATGTGCAAAACAATATTGTGTAGAAGTTATACATGTTTATGCAAGTTAAAAAATTGTAGGTGGTAGTGTTTGTAATGAAATGACCCATAACGAACAATTGGATAATTGCGATATAATTATATCCTACACTAAATATCAGATAATATGCGTATCTAGGTACAAACATTGTTAATCAACACTGATTTTGCAATGTTTCAGTTTGACGTTACAAAATTATTACTGTTTGCAATTTAGCCAATCGCATTCATCTAACAAACGTCAAACATAAAGGTATAGATAGGTATGTATACCTACCGTAGACCGAGATAATGTGTATTAACACCGGACATGCTAGTTCTAAATACATCTATATATGGATAACGAAGTTTATCAGCTTTGTATTCGAAATCGTTACTTTACAAGTGTACTCTGTACGCTCACATGTCACCGTCAATTTAATCGTATCAGCATATATACGTTTTAAAGTATTTTAATCGAATAGTTTCCAGGTACGGCAAAATTTGTTCAAACAAATTAACGCGAGTTGCGACTGGAAAATCTAAACAAACACTAAAACAAACTGAATACGAATTTTCATTTCGATTAAATCGATATGTAAAATTTTTATATATATATTGCTAGTAAACGGGGCACGACGAGAGTTTGCAAATATTGTGCTCACTCATAGGACTCTAACACAAATCATTTTACCGTTTTAGTAATTAATTATTATTCCGTATCAAACATATGCTTAAAACACTTATTACTACATTTATGGTTAATTAGTAGAATTTTTCTCACAATTTTTTCGTAGTTATACTTAAGTCACAAAATAAATGTTTGTTTTGGAAAAAATAGGAATATTAAAAAGGTTAACAAAATGAAAGGTGCCTGAAAGCAAATCGTTTTTACAAAAGAAAAAACCAATCCCAAATTTACCTTTTCGCGACAAAACGAGAGAGTTGGGGAACAAAAACTATTAATGTAGAGGCTCTCACGGCCCGCTGAGTTGTCGGTGCGTTTCGTTTGATAATTTCCGTGTACAGGCAGCTTTAATCGAATAAGGCCGTATCCCCGCGCGCTCCATGCCCCTCGGCGCCAGTGGATACAATAAAATTGTACACCTGGATTATCGCGAACAACGGAAAGACTATTCAGACGCGCTTGGAAGCGAATATGTAAACGGACATCCACGGTTTTTCCGTACAACTTAAAAAAAATATTATTTTCTGTTAGTAAAATCGAATATCCAGTAGTAGTAAAACAGTTCTAGTACACAGGCACTCGGCACAGGATGAAACAATTAAAACGAGACAAATCAGCTTTCGAAATTAAGCCCTGCGGGTGGTCAGCATCCGTCGTAATAAAACACATGCAAAGTTTTTCTTTGCTAAGCGCCGAGTGGCCGCAGCAAACGGAAGTGAAGCAACAGGCTTGATTAAAACACGTGTTTACAGAACGCACGTCCTCCGGACAAACGCAATATGAGAGGGCAGTTTTAACTTCCCTGACCGCCCTACTCGAGTAGTTGCCTGATGTTTATTTATAGACAACTGCATAAAGAGTACCTACCTATTTGTTCAACGTATTTTCCATAACTTCAAAAATATTTTAGTAGTAATAATTTCCTTGTACCGTTCAATAAGTTATTTCGGCTTAGATAGTTCACGTTAAATAGGTCACGGTTCTTTTACTTATAATTTTTATAAAGGTTATGAGATCAGTTCTAATATTCCAAGTAATGTAAATGATTTAACAACGGCTTGAGAAGGTAGGTTAAGTCGTAGTCGTTAGTTGGTCCCAGTTATTGCGGTAAATCTAGCCTATCACGCTGATTCGCATTTGACACTGTCCGCGTGGTGTAACCGTCTAGTGATCTAGTGTCCATGCAGCTCGTTTCCTTTTCATCTCATACGCTTTGGCAGATATAAAAATTAATACTGTATGTCTATTATAGTATAATAATATAATAATACATCAGATAATTATCTACATCGATTGTTTATCCTACGCTTATTTATTTTACACAAACCCGGGGCTTTGCCACACGAGGCTTGACTGGGAATCGAGCTCGGAGCATCGAATGGGAATCGAACACAGGGATTCGACTGGGAATTGTATTCGGCTATCGACTGGGAATTGAGCTCGGGTATCGACTGGGAATCTAACACGGGACTTCAACTGGGAATCGAACATGGTGTTTCAATTGGGAATCGAACACGGGGCTTCGACTGGCAATCAAACACGGGACTTCGATTGAATCAAACACGAGGTTTCGATTGGTAATCAAAACGTGGCTTCGACTGGGAATCGAACACGTAGCTTCGATTGTGAATCGAACATGAGGTTTCGATTGGTAATCAAACACAGGGCTTTGATTGGAAATCATACTCAGGGCTTCGTCTGGGAATCGAACCACGTGCCTCGTCTTGAAAGACGAACGCTCTACCACCCCGTGAAAGAGCCAGTTTACAGACCATTATTAGGTAAGTATTATGGTTATTTAATTTCTGGTTATTGATAATTATAATTGTATTGGTTTGAGGAGGTGAAAGAAATATGTAAGTACCGCGATGCTTGACGCTCCACCCTTCTGACTACCCCATTAAGGGATATAGCGTTAAGATATACATATTGCTTTATAAATTGTATTAATAAATAGATTACAGTAGGACCTACATAAGATGTTACACAAATGAAAACACTATAACATATACTCCTTATTATTATTATTGTATTTTATGGTAATAATTCTATAAATACATATATAAAAAAAAGTCGCTGTTACTGTCTGTGTTTAGTTTAAAGTAGGAATGCAAGATTTTACGTGATTTTCAACATCATTGAGAGAATTACTTCTGGAAGGTTTTATATAGGTATATTTTAATAGATACCAACCAGGCGAAGCCGAGGTGGGTCGTTAGTTCAGTTAATAAAAAGATATCTTGGTTTACGTCTCGAGTTTATCGGCTTTGTTTTTACTTCTAACTATTTTTCAAGTTTGTATTTATGACCGTGTTGTGTTCGACTGGGAATCGAGCTCGATTTTTCCATAACTTCAAAAATATAATCGTACTTCATATGTATCATAACATGCAAATCTTTGATTTACATGGTTATGATACATACCCAACAGCAAAATTATCCTATAGTGCACACTTAATAGCCCTCTAGCGCTAATAACTCTCTTTTAATGGTTCTAGTATTTGCTGCTATGCTTATAACAGCATACACGGAGTTTGTTTGACCTTCTAGCACATCTTTTCTTATAAGTTAACTTATTATCGCCTATAAGTCCAAATTAGTGGCACAGTATAAGTTAAGGTGTATTATAAAAGTGTTTCAAAGGTATAAATGTGCTTGAGAATACGTACTCTGGTAAGCTATACTTATAATTGTTTATAAAAAGCAATATAAATCCATTATAAATAAAGTATGCTAATAAGAGCAATAAGTAAAACTAAACGTACTGGAAACCATTTGCACTTGTTACTTGAATTAATAAGAGTTTATAAGTCTACTTTGTGGATCAATTACAAATAAATTTGTTATTTAACGGCTTATTCCAAGAGTAAGTGTGCTTGTTTTATTGTGGATTACTTAAATGCTGTTATAATCTTAACATGTTTATAAGTGTCTAGTGTGATACAATTACTATCCAAAATCATCTTCGTGAAGTCCCGTAAAAGAGTTCAATTGTTTTTAATGGTCTTGTAAATGTCGTTATGGTCTCATCACGGACATTTTGATTTCTTGTATCATAGTATGATCGTTGGCTTTCTCTTTATTCCTTTTACTTTGGCCACAAATCGTTTACAAAAATGGATTTCAATAAATGGAAGCGATTGAAAAAAAGTGGTTCATACAAGAGAAAACTTCAGAAAACATATCAACAAATAATGCAAGTGTCAGATTCTAGCTTTATATCGGGCAAAGGACGTATCGTAGAAATTGACAAAGGTTCCGGACAAAACAGTCACTTTGAAAACTTTAAACAAAATGTAAATATTGATGGTTCTGTACCAAATGACCCTTTATCAACAATACGTGATTTAGATTCAGACCACGAGGAGAGTATTAGCGAGGAATCTTTGTACGAAGATGAAAGTGATATTGAAGACCAATTCAATTCAAAACATGAGATAAATTTTCAATTGCGTAGTGATGTTAGAAAATGGGCTGTAGAATACAATATACGATATGCGGCATTAAACTCTTTATTATAAATTTTACCTAAGGACGCTCGAACACTTCTTCACACAAATAAAGAAAATCTGGACATAAATTTTTCAGTTCCAGGAGAATATTGGCATAATAGCCTAATTAAATGTTTGAACATTTTTCGACAGCTTTCTTTTCCACCTGATGATATTTCTTTGAATATAAATATTGATGGGTTGCCAGTGTTCAAAAGTGTTCAAAAGCAAAAAACGCGTGATGACCTCCGCTCTGCGTCCAGATGTTCTAATTTACGCTTTTACGCCACGAAGTCATGATTTATCAGACAGTATTTTTCGATGTATTTATGCACATTGGCACCGTTTACCATTTGTAAATGATCATTTAAAAATAAGTACACAAGTGCTAAAAGACAAATACAATTTAGAGATTATTTACTGAAAAATGATGTAATGTGGACGTTTGTATTTTTACTGGAAATATAGTAACTCGACAGGAAATATTAATATTGTGTATTTAAAACACGTCATAGTGAATAATCTTAAATGGTGTCCCAAAAGTATTTGAATATCGTATTGTGGAACCATAATTTCTAACAATATGGCGATGATGCCGTTGGTTCTGATGAACACCATTATTAAACCAAGTACCCCTGTAAGGGTGTGGTAATGTACTTTAAAATACTAGTTCTAAAAAAATGGCAACTTTTCATGGCATATCCTATTGAAAACAATATTATTTTCAAATGTAACTTACTAAATATGCTTACTTACTAAATTTCCAGAGGCGAGTAAAAACTTAGATTTAAAACATAGTATACTTCACCGAAAATATTATTTTGCCATGCGGACATATGTACTTTTTATACATAACACACTATAAATACAATATTTTTTAAAGGAAACGGGTAGATAGCTTAGCTTTTTATCAAATATTTTAATATTTTATATCAATGTCCGCACAAATTCACAACATCACACAAAGTCACAGTTATTGAAAGAGCTTTAACAGAAGCACGCGGTACGTTAGAGTCGTGTTTGGTTTTGTTAGTCGCTTATAGTTATCTTCACGGGAGAAGATAGTTTTACGTAGTCCAGCTATAAGGTTACTATTGGTCTAACTCTAAGTGGTAGTCACCAAGTCTACTATGAATGTTTTATTAGTATAAATACGCCTATAAATTGTGTCCTTTTCCGTTATTTTAAGCGCTTACGGTTATAGTCCTGATAAATTGGTCGTTCCAGGATAATTACTACACCACTTTTTGTTGCTTATATTATGATGTAAAGTGTTAATTTTATTTCATATCTCGAATATATGTAGTATGTGGATATATACAAAACTAAGATTATGTTAAAAGAGTTGATACATTTGTAAGTATGATATAGATTTCGATAAAAGTAAATTCTAATAGGTATGCATGTGTTAGAAATAGGGAACATAGAGAGTTATAAAATAATATAAAATATAGGCAATGACTCAAAAGAATTAAATAATAATAGGAATAGAAATATTAATAATAAGGGGTAAATGGAAGGAAACATCATTAAGCTTGAATCCAATCATTTTTATTCAAGCAAAATATACCACGGTTCAGAATGAATCTGTACTGAGAAGAACCGGCGAAAAACTCAGTCAGGTGTAATTTTTACAATAATTGTCTCTCTAACACATTATATTCCAATATCATATTATATTTTATTATTATACACAATAAATATCACAATACTAGGTACACACTTTAACATCGTATTATACATAACAAAAATGAATATAAGTAATAATATTCTATTTGGATACTTATTTGCTTAACTCTAGTGTCCCGACAGCAATGTGTCATTCTGTAGTTACAATCACTATTAGAAACTACCTTCCCCACCACTTTAATCATAACTCGTATCAGTATAAGTTATATTTCTTTTGTACTTTACAAATATATCCATACTAGGTATATGTGATCCATAATTAATAGCTATTTATTAATATATAAATATAATTTATACTGATTTTCATAGGCAACACATAGTTTCAAACAGTTACGAAAATAGGGAGTTATTATGACTTTCGATGATCACAATGACCCTTTATTGTTTTATTAATATTATTCGAATATTAAATTGATATATCAAGGTAAGAATATTAAAATAACAATTTATAGTTCATTATTATCAATCAAATATACATTTCAATGAAGTAATATATTATATCTATGTAATAATATATATCTATATAATACATCATTATCTAACACATGCGAAACGTGTGTTTGGTGGATCAAATTAAAAATTTTTGATCTGAGTCGGTGGAATGTAATAGTAGCAATACGACGTTTTAACGATAAGTCGCTTACTTGCATAACGGATTTTATAACAATATATGTACATACTGACTGCCAATACCCCAGTCTACATCTTCGACTTCCCGTAATACAACTCAGCGCATTTTTACGTCTGTAAATTATGCTTTTACGATCGAAAATCATTTTTATGTTTTCGGTGGAATTTAATATCACGCCAGCCATGCTCTGCACATTCGTTCTTTTACTGCGCTGTAATTTTATTGTTTTCTCAATTTTTATTAACTATCAACGAGCTACTTAGGTTTCTGTTATAGTTGATCGATAAGTTCTTACTTATGGGCATAAAGAGATAAAGCTTTGAAAAGTTTTATTATTGAAGGGAGACCTTATAATTGTAATAAGTAGGTACCTATCTTAAAAAATGAAAACTAAGTGTCGTTTTTGTAAAATTTATATAAAAATGAAACATTTACTATACTTAACAATTTAATGGCCTATGCTAAACAAATTGTTTTTCAAATTATTTAAAGAGCATCTCAAAAAGCACAAAGCTTGAAAACAATTTCTTGCATCCTTTGGAAAAAATTCAAAGGAGTTTATTGCCTTTTGTAAAAGATCGGCGGTTAACTGTTATCTCATTTTATAAAGAAAATAGTTCTACACTGGCTGTGTGCGAGTTGAAAATAATGGTACCTACCTACGTAGCTCTCTACAGTAAGTAAGTACTAAACATTTAAGTTTTTTTGTAAAGCTACTACTGTGTTTGTAAAAACATATGTATACTTTTAAGTACCAATTAAACTTATAATGAGGAAAGTATAAAATATCTACTTATAGGGTTATATGTAATGCCCGATCATAACGTCTATGGCCCGATCAATTAATAATCTGAGATATCAGTAACAGAGTTGAGTCAGTATGAGTCGTTCGTGAACGACCGATATAACTAAACCATTTCACTTTTGTGACAGCCCGAATTACACACATCAAAAAAAGTTTGCATTCACTTGCAAAGCTGAAGATATTTTATGGATATGACAAAATATAGAAAAAAAGCTTTTTAATAATGCTATCTTTTTTAAATAAGTACGTACTATTTAAGCTACAAAATAAATTAGTATTTTTTCATAGACTTCATTTTATTTAAAATTAAATATACTTCATTTTATTTCAAATAAAATAAAATGAAGTCAAACAATCCATTGAAACAATGATAAAAAGAAAAAGAATTATTTAACTAAAATAAATCAATTTATTCATTTTTAAAAGTAGTTTTTTTAACAAATTAATACAAAATAACTCCTCCTCTAGCTTGAACACGTGCGGAAATCTTCCTGGGTATTCTGAAGATCAAGTCATCCAGTAACTTCTTGAATAACGGCTTCTCTGCTCTTTGACAGGGTCTGTGGGGATGGCTGGCGATTGTAATCAACTCGCTTAAGAGCATCCCATGCGTACTCGATCGCCTTTAAAATATAACCTCAGTTTTTCCAGGTGAACGCAAACTTTTTTTACGTATACAGAGCCATCCCGCTCCTAAGTTAGTTGAATAGTTCATCGTTCACAGAAAGCGCACCTGAACGAAGAGCGTAATTGATCCGAGTTGTTTATCAAAGTAGCTCCGTATTTCATCTTTCACAGGGATCAAGGAGCGGTCCTGAACTAAGGAGAGTAAGTATTATAGAACCGAACCAAACGATACATCTTTACGTCAATCCACAAAGTACTGCAAATATGTGGCATGAGAGAACAGAGAAGTGATTTATTTGCAGAGAGTACTTACTTTTAGCATTAATTCGAAAGGTATGGAATCACGGAATATGGAACCCTATTGGAATCATCATAAATTAAACTCAGTGTTTGCAAAAATAATATACTGTTAGTTCCACATTAATTTTGATCACATAAATTACCCACATGTGATATTATGTAACATTTTAGTAACAAGAAAGAGGATAGAATGGATTTCCTGCGTGTAGTGGGGCTGCATAAAAGCCTGATTTTGGTCTTCTAAGAAGGCAGTTGTCGAGCAGTCGTCGAATAGTCAAGGACATAATAGTTGTGATGAAGAATTGATAGTGTGTTCATAGTGATCAGTGCTCCCGTTACATTTCATATTTAACAATACTGAACCCTAGATAATGGTGTGTCTGGCACGCTTTTAGCTAGTTTTCCATAGTCAACCGATACCAGTCGTCTATTTCTGCCCACGACTTTAAATATTCCTTTTAATTATTAGATAATTTTATAAAATAATGCTTTAGTAAAATCGCTATTGTAGTTACTAATGTTCAAAGTCACCACTCTTGAACCCTCATTTTTTAGATAACAAAAACCGCTTCATATCTATTTTGCGAGTTTTTAATTTAAATATAATATAAATATCTATTTATTTACATTAAAACTAAAATAATGATTACAAAATCAAAACACAAATAGTCGTCTCTGTCTATTATTTTCATTTATAATATTTATTACCCATTATAATTCCTCTAATGGAGTAGTAATATGTTTACCTATCATTTTTAGATATTTTATTACGCTTTTTTAATAATATCTTTTTAATAGCTTTACTTATAATAAAGATAGCATAATGATAAAATATATAGCACGAGAATAACTGCGACTTTAATCTAAAGAACAGTGTTATTTGGAATCTCTTCAGTAGTTTTTCGTCAAAGCTTTAACAAACAATCACACAAACAGAGAAAAATTCTAAAAATATTTGTTCTGAAATCAGACACGTTTAAAAGACTATCCCAATTAGATCACAAATATTTTTCAAATTATCTTTAATGTACTGACACGACTCCGTTACAATTTCCAGTTTAGTAAGTATAGATTATAGCTATATAATTGAACAATTTAACATTTTATTGCACTCTATAAGTAAGAAAATTGTTTTTCTTCATTTAGTAAGGTTTTATTAGTATATTCATTTAGTAACTACGGATTTTATGCAGTTTATGCATCCTCATATGGTTCTGAAGAAATCGGTAGAAAACTTTAATACGTAGTGTAGAAATACAACAAATATTATGTATTATTAAGTTAGTTTTACATATGGCAACATTTGTAACACTGTAAGTTTCCTACTCTGTCCCTTCTTGCAATAAAGCCGCCATAGTGAAAGCACAGATTAATTAGTTTACTACGTGAAAGCATCGCCTCCTATTTTATTTCCACGTGATTCCAATAGGTTATGGGCCCAGGCACGTATAAAGATCCAAAAAAACTTGTCTGGATAGTGGAAATAGTATTAATTGCGGTAAAGCAAAAAGTTGTGGTAAAACAACAAAGAAAAAGCGGCGTACAGTAGTACGGTAAGGTACAACAGTGAGTTACACAAAATGGAGGCGTGGTGCGATGCGGCAACCGGCTCGAACATAGTTCTCGAAGGTATTACAAACTGGAACACATGGAAGTTCAAAATATCAGTTATTCTGAAGGCAGCGGAGCTTTATGATATAGTGACAGGTGTAAACGAATATCCAACGTCAGAAACTGCCAAGGAGCAGAAGCTTTGGAAAAGCAAAGACGCAAAAGCGCAAGGAATTTTAGTCACTAGACTATCTGAGAAAGTTATAGGACACGTAGTCAGTTGCGAATCAAGTAACCAAATATGGAATAAGTTGCATACCATATTCGAACAGAAAGGAGAATTATCATTACACTTAATATAGCAAACGTTTTTCGCCATTCATACAATAAAGGAGAAACTATGTCAGCATTCCTCGGAAGAATGGAAGAAATATGAACACAATGAAAACTCTAGGTGCACCCATAAGCGATAGTATGGCAATAACAAAAATTACTTCAGCGCTCCCAACACAATACCAACATTTCATCTCGGCATGGGAATCAGTACCAGTGTAGAAGAGTTCATTTAATGAAGTTACTTCAAGATTGTTAGTCGAAGAACTGCGATACAATGCGAGGTGTGAGGAACAAACAGCTTTGGCAACGGTGAAATCAAGAAAGTGTTTTGTGTGTGGAAAAGAAGGGCATTATAAAAATGAGTGTAAGTCTAATAAAAAGAATGTGAATAATGTAGTTTCAAAATTATAACAAAAAGTATTGTAAAAATTGTAAAAAATCAGGACATTTGGTAAAAGATTGTTGGTTTAAAAAACAAGAATGTTAACAATAATGCATTTACTATATCAGTTTTGTCTGTGTTTAACTCTGAAACAGTAAGTAATGAGTGGATAATGGATACAGGTGCATCGGAACATATGTGTCACGACAGGAATTTATTTGTAACATATAATAGTTTATCGAAACCAAAAGAAATTATGATAGGAAATGGTACAATAATTTATGCAACGGCTACAGGTAATATAGTTTTACAAGCTTACAATGGTCATACATGGGTGATACAACTTTATACAATGTTTTACATGTTCCAAAATTAAAACTTAATTTATTTTCAGTTAGTTCAGCAACAGATAAAGGTTATTTCATTAATATTAACAATAAGTCTTGTATTTTTACAAAGGTGACAAATAAAATTGTTTGTGCAATAGCTTATAGGCAAAATAAATTGTACATTATGAAGTTTAGGCATGTGAACAAATATAATTGTTATGTGGGTATTGAAAGTTGGTCTGAGTGGCATCAAAAAATGGGTCATCAGGATATTGAACAGGTAAAATGCATATTGAATAGGTCAAATATTAATTATAATAGTTCATCTTCACATGAATATACTTGTGAAACATGTCTTAAGGGAAAATGTCACAAATTGCCTTTTTCATTAAGTGAAGTCAAGTCACAAAGACCGGGACAACTTTTACATATGGATGTATGTGGGCCAATGGAGGTAAATTCATTAGGTGGTTCTAGATATTATCTATTAATTAAAGATATTATTCACGGTATAAGACAGTTTTCTTTTTGAAAAATAAAAATGAAGTTTTTGAAAAACTTAAGTTTTTTACATTTTGTTACAAAAAACTTAAATTATAAAATAGAAATAATTAGATTAGATTGTGGATTAGAATTTGTGAATAAGCAGGTAAAGGCTCTTTTTGATTCTATGGGTATTGTTCATCAAACAAGTATGGCATATACACCGGAACAAAACGGATGTATAGAACGTGAAATACGTACAGTAACAGTGTGCAAGAACTATTTTATTAGGAACTAATTTACGAATGGTCACGTAATGGTCAGAAGCGGTTAATACAGCAGTATTTATAATAAATAGAACTGGTAAAAGTAGACTCAAAAATGTAACACCTTACGAATTATGGTTAAATAAAAATATATACAATATAAATAATTTAAAAGTATTTGGTTCAAAAGTTGCAGTGCAAAACAAAATCGTAAAAAATGGGACAGTAAGTCAGATATAGTATAATTTGTAGGTTTCGGAGAAAACACAAAGGGTTTTAGGATATATTTTCCAGCTAAAATGATGATCTCATTAAAAGGGATGTAATATTTAAAAAAGAAAATACAGATAATTAAAGACAAGATACAAACAAACAGAGGAAATTACTTTAATATAAACGAAGAAATAAATTATGATAGTAATGTAGAAGAAGAAATAAATGATGATAGTGATGAAGAAGAAGACTATGGTGAAAATGTACATAGTTTCTATGAAGACGAAGAAGATATAGAAATGCAAGAAAATGAAGACATTGACATAGAGATACCGATACAGAAAGAGGTAAGTGAAAAAGAAGACGAACAACTAGAGATAGTTTCAACAGAAAAATGTGAACAGGAAAAAACATCAAAGAGAGAAAAAAAGGAAAAGAAAAAGACCTACATGGATGGATGAATATGAATCAAATTTTGTAGCTTTGAATATAGAACCTTTAAGCTATGACGAGGCTATAAAAAGTGAAGATAAAGAACAGTGGCAAAAAGCTATCGATACAGAATTAGAGTTTAAGAATTAATAACACATGGTCAGAAGTTAATGAAATACGTGAAGGGACTAATGTAGTATCAAGTAAATGGGTGTTTAAAATAAAAAATATAGGTAATGAAAAGTTATATAAAGCACGATTAGTAGCTCGTGGCTTTGAGCAAGATGATACAGATTTGGAAGTATACTCCCCAGTAGCTAAATTACCGACATTTAGAGTTTTTGTGTCAGTTGCTAATAAAATGAATTTGTTAATACATCAGATGGATGTAGTAGGTGCTTTTCTTCATGGAGATATTGATGAAACAGTATATTTAAAATTACCAAATAGTGAAATATGTAAGTTAAACAGGTCACTATACGGTCTCAAAAAGTCACCAAAGTATTGGAACCAAAAATTTGATGATTTTATGAAGAAACAGAATTTTGTTAGGTCTAAAAGTGATTATTGCTTATATTTTAAGAAAAACAATGATAAAGTAATGTATGTCCTATTGTACGTTGATGATATACTATATTTTTTAAGTTGTAGTGATGAAATAAAACAATTTAGAGTTAGCAATTGCAAAAGAACTTTAAAATGAAATATATGGGGTTAGCTAAGAGTTATTTAGCGATTGATATAGAACCAAAAGAATATAAAACAATAATATCAAAGAAAAATTATTTATTAAAAGTTTTAGAAAAGTTTGACATGTTAAATTGTAAAACTATTAACACACCCATTGACCAGAATCTTAATTTTGATTTGCTTAAAAGAGATAAATCTGAAAGTCCAGAAACTGAAAAACGTGTAGGTAGTTAATAGGTAGCTTAATGTACGCAGTATGCGGCACCAGACCGGATTTATGTGTATCAGTGAGTTTTTTAAGTAGATTTCAGCATTGTTCTAGTGAATTATTATATGTGTTTGAAAAGAGTTTTACGCTATGTAAAAGGAACTTTAAATCTTAATTTAGTGTATAGTAGTGATAACTCTGGTATTATAGATTTTGTTGATTCAGACTGGGCAGGTGATAAGACTGATAGGAAATCAACAAGTGGTTTTTTGTTTAAAATAAATGATGTTTAGTTTCTTGGTATTGCAAAAAACAGTCTTGTTTATGACTGTCATCCACAGAGTCTGAATATATAGCATTAACTTTAGCAATAACAGAAGCATGTTGGTTGAGAAATGTATTAATTGATTTTGGTGTTTCTAACGATGAGGTGATAAAAATATTTGAGGATAATCAGTCAGTAATTAAATTAGCATGTAACAATGAGAATAACAAAAGACTTAAACATTTGGATATTAAATATCACTTCATTATTGAAAAAATAAAAGATAATTATATTTTGTTAGAATACATTAGAACTGAGGATAATATAGCTGATTTGTTAACCAAACTCCTGGGTAAGATATTGTTTGAGAAACATAGGACAGTGTTGTTAGAAAAGTGTTAAGAAAAGAAAGTTTAGTTTTTGATTTGTGTAAAAGAATAATTTAGTTTAAAGAAAAATAGAGTTTAGATTTGTAGGAAAATATTTGTTGAGGGGGGGAGTAGAAATACAACAAATATTATGTATTATTAAGTTAGTTTTACTTATGGCAACATTTGTAACACTGTAAGTTTCCTACTCTGTCCCTTCTTGCAATAAAGCTGCCATAGTGAAAGCAATCGCCTCCTATTTAATTTCCACGTGATTCCAATACGTAGGTTACTAAGAATTTTTGAGATTAAATACCTTAGCTTTACAATTTTTTTAAAAATTTTCCGTCACAGAAAATACACTTCTCCGCGCACCAAAACCAATTAAAAATTGTTTTCCACGTTCTC
The DNA here is from genome assembly GCA_907165235.1 of Zeuzera pyrina. Taxonomy (NCBI): domain Eukaryota; kingdom Metazoa; phylum Arthropoda; class Insecta; order Lepidoptera; family Cossidae; genus Zeuzera; species Zeuzera pyrina. The sequence continues at coordinate 14,810,990 of OU015628.1, forward strand.
TGGGTCCTTCTTCACAAACTGCCATTGCATGAATTATTTCAGTATAATATAATTAGGGATGCAAATGGCACTTCAAAATTGTTAAAAATACAGACAAAATTGCTAAGAATTGCTAATAAAAAATATAATGGTGTACAATAAAATGTTACTCCTGCATTAAAAAGATATCAGCTTTAAACAATTTGAATTACGCTATGAAATAATTATTGCCAAAAAAAAATAAGCAATCATTTAAAATAATAGATTGTGGAGTCTTCTGCCTGAATATGGCGTGGAGAGCTCCTTACTGCAGGCTGTGAGGTCATTATATCGAGACCACAGAGCCTGTGTAAGGATAGGCGGGCACATGTCGCCCTGGTTTGAAGTCTGTTCTGGTGTCAGACAGGGCTGCGTGATGTCTGCCTGGCTATTTGTGCTGTATTTGGACAGTTGCCTCCAGAGATTGAAAGGTAATATGAGTGGTATGGGATGTGGTGACACAATGGTAAACTGCCTATTGTACGCTGACGATGCTGTGCTAATAGCACCATCAGAAGCAAAGTTGCAGACACTAGTCACGTGTATGAAAGAAGATTGTGAAGTAAAGGGATTGAAAATGAATGTGAACAAAACTAAGGTTCTGGTGTTTGAAAGAGAAGCGGTACAAACGAAATGTGTGATTAGTGTAAATGGAAAATGTCTAGAACAGGTGAATGAAATTGTGTACCTGGGGAGTGCGTTTTCAAGGGATGGAAGATGTGAGTTGGATGTGGAGAGACGGGTAGCAGCTGGCAATAAAGTGAACGGTGCTCTGTCCGCATTAGTGGGTAGTGTGAATATATCTAACACTGCTAAAATGGCCATCCACAATGCGGTGTTGGTGCCAACTTTGTTGTACGGCAGTGAGGCCTGGATATGCCCGAAATCGAGTGAAAGTATGATAAATGCTGTGGAGATGCGGTCTCTCAGAAATATGTGCGGTATCACGCTTGCGGACAGGATAAGCAATGACGAGATACGCAGTATGACAGGGTTGCACAACAGTGTTATTGTAAAAATGAAGAAAGGAATGCTTAGATGGTTCGGGCACATGGAAAGAATGAGTGATGAAAGACTGACGAAGAAAATATACAGAGCGAAAGTGAGTGGTAAAAGAAGCCAAGGAAGACCAAGGCTGACTTATGAAGATCAAATAGCCAGAGTGTTAGCAGACGGAAATGTCAAAAGCACTCTCATACCTAGGCGAAAATGTGTGAGGAGAATGATGAGATTTGAGGAAGCGAAAGAGGTGTGTAAGGACCGCGACTCCTGGCGCTCCGTCCTCTCTGGCTACCCCGTTGGGGATACAGCGTGAAGTTATGTTATGTTATGTTAATAGATTGTGCTATTTAAAATAATATTTTCTATAAACTAAATAAATAAACTTGTCAAGCTGTTATCCTGACAATGCCGGCACATCCGGTGCAGTGAATGGAGTTAGAGGAGTATTATATTCCTTGATGGAGTTGGTTGGAATTGCGCAACGTCTCTTCCTAACTCTTGGAAATAACGCGGAAATACACGTACTATAGTATATATAAGATTGCTTATAGATATACCAACAACAAAAGATGAAGAGATGTACGAAAAAATAAGCAATCTTCTACGTCATCCATAACGAAACAAAATTTCGCAAAAAAATTTCAAGAAGCTTATACCACTGGTTTAAAAGTTAGAACTATAAAAATGCTTTTAGAGCATGCGGATTATTTCCTTTGAATGCAGATGCTGTGAACTATTCAACATGTATAAGCACTAGAAGAGAGGAAATAAATGAACAAGATCTAAAAAATCAACAGAACCAAATTCAGGAGGAGAGAAGAGATGATATGAGAAGTACAATTAAAGTCATTGAAACAGAAATTGGACAAACTTTAAGAAATGAATTTGTTCAAACTTATTTATCGAAGCAAATGCATCAGCATCTATATTTTTCTTTATGGTTTAAATGTAGAAAAGGAATAGATGATACTAGAGACCTGATTATAGCAACTAATTCCTCACTTGATGTTCCTCTTGATTTATCTAATACATCTAATTCCTTTAGACAGTCTTTAACTGACGCAAATGGAGAGCTGCCTCAAGAAATTATAGAACCTGAATGTAATTCGGAAATAGTTATCGAAATTGCAGATAGTCAAAACAATAATATTCAAGACATTGATTTATCTACTCCTACTATGACTGATTTGACTGATTTTAATAATATTACTAATTGTTCTCAATATCTTAGAGAGTGTACATGGAATTTCAATGAGACGACCGATATAGTAGACTTCATAATTGATAATGAATTAAACCTGCCAACCGTGATTCCTCTTCCATGGTATGACACTCCATTAGTTGGCACAATGCCAGAGAGCATAGGTATTAATACAATACCAACTACAAATACGAAATTTTGTCTAACTAATGCGCATTCTACATCTTCTGCACCTGAGGTTTTTACTGCAAAGCATCTGGAAACTGAAAATCATGTTCTTGCTATTGACGTGTGTATGATTAATGAGGAAGAAATACAACCGGGGATGGATACCGATAAAATCGAAAGTTTTTTAAGCTACCCAACAATCACTTCAAAGAAGAAAACAAACACAAAGAAATCTAATCCCATGCCATTTGGATTAACCGGTCAAAAGTACAAAGAACATATTGAAATAATAGAAGAGGAAAAGAGAACAAAAGAAGAGAAAAAAAATGAAAAGAAAAGAAAAGCAAAGGCGAAAGTAAATGAAAAAAGAAGAAAACAGGAAGAAAAAGAAAAGAAAAAGAAAGAAGACGAAAATCTTTCGCGAAAGCGTAAGGCTAAGGAGCACGTAGAAAGTTCTGAAAACAATCTAAAAATAAAAAGGCAGTTAAAAAAAGTTAAATCTCATGATGATATTGAAATCGATGAATCTGTACCGGCATCAAAGGATTTATACGGGAAATATATTATGGCAAGATTCAAGACAGAAAAAAGAGTACGTCATTATGTAGGTAAAGTCCTTATGGTGAACGATGACGAACGTAAATATAAAATAGATTTTCTCAGAAAAAATCTGTATGTGATAATATTGTTAGCTTTATAAAACCAAATATACCTGATGTAACAGGAGTGGATTTTAAGGACATAACACGTGTTTTATGTGAGCCTGAATTTTTCAACCGCGGCTTGATCTTTTTTCGTAATGTTACATTTAGAGATATAGAATAGAGAATAATCTTCAGAGACTGAGACTGTGGGAGACGGTGTGTGACTGTATTGAGACTGATTATTGTGATTCTAGTTATGTTAATTACTTATTAATGAAGCTGATTAAAGTTTAAGTAAAATTTTAACATTTACGTCTAAGTTTACATTTAAGTTACCTAGTTAATAAGGTATTAGATTTTTTATATTTGATACAAATATATTTCATATTTTCTTTGAATTAAAATATATTAACGTGCCTGCTAGGCCTATGAAGGTTTATGATGATTAGGTAAGATTTTGAAGGCTTTCATTTTGCAAAAAAAAAATCTTTGTAACAGATTTTTTTTATGTTTGTTTATTTAGTTGATTGTTGGACAGCATTTGTTGTATTTTTTATGTTATACTAATTAAAGAAAAATTGTGTTCATTTACTGGTTTTATTCGGTTCATTTACTGGAAAATTTCGTTCATTCACTGGAGTTTTAGGGTATATTTCGATTTATTGCTAAATAACTAAGAAAGTATACAGCTTAAGCCGATAAACGAATTAAAAATTATTTTTTAATATAATCATAATACCATATTACGGGTTTGGACCGTATCCCTTAGAGGCAACATATTGTAATTATTTTTTGAAGTTCGAAAATCGCTTAAGTGTTCATTCACTGGAGCACTTACCCTACACAAATATATAACATTGCTATGTATAGATATACCAACAGGAAAAGATGAAAAGAGATAGAGGATTATAGAGATGTTTCGAGATTAAATTTCTCGACTTCAACTATCCCTTTAGAGTGCTGACTCCTGTTTCAGTACTGCTCCATGTATAAAGCGAATTCCGATCTGGCGCTTCGCCGGCCGCTGCTGCGGCACGTTCGCTTCGCTCGCTCGGCTCGCGCGTTGTGGTATAAAGACCTAACCTAACCAAAAAAGTCTTATAAATATATCGTTGTGTTTGTTTAAAGTTACAAAAATTTGCAAAATTTTACCCCACTGGGTTTCACACTTGAAACAATCTAAACCTTAGCCTGCATTTGTCCTCACGATTTCATCCCAAGCATGCATTAATTATCACCATTACACCACATTAAAGTTTCAATAATTGAAGTTGTAACCAAAATTTTATTGTGAAAACAGTTGATTTTGAAGTTAACCATTTTTGTATAGCAAAGACCATTAATTTAAAAAAAAATATATAAAAAGTAGCAAAATTATAGAGAACACCGTTAATAATGTTTTTAAACTTTCACGACTTGTACACATCTTACAATATCTTACAATGAGGACTAACGGACGAAGTTGGAACAGCACTAAAGAAATACTCCATTAAGACTGTATAGTCCGCACTCTAAAATGGCAAAGCACCTGTGTACTCCAAAGGATGTCATTGCCTTCCAGACACCTGGTGTCTACAAGGTGGATTGCAGCTGTGGTAGTTCCTACATCAGACAGATGAAAAGAACAATAACAGAAAGAGTCAGAAAGAACATATCACAGCTGTCACAAAACGACAGACAAATAGGTCAGCCATTGCCGAGCACTTGCTGGAATCAGGACACAATCACTGGATTGAATTGCATCAGCCACAGGTCCTTTCCACCGATCGACACTATTATTCCAGAATAGCACGAGAGGCGGTTCAAAATCAAGAAATCCGGTCGAAACGTCGGGATAAAATAGGTACTCGTAATTAGCCTTAAAGTATAAACGCGACATAGACCCGTTAGTAAATATTGTAAAACACCGTTAATTTTAAATATTGAGATTTGTAGATAAAATTACTAATTCTATATCTATCCCTTATAATTAAGTAAATGAAAATAGGCGTAAATGTGTAGCAGAATAATGAGATATGAGGAAGCGAAAGAGGTATGTAAGGACCGCGACGCTTGGCGTCCTCTCTCACTACCCCATTGAGCATACAGCGTGAAGATATGTATGTATGTATGTATAATTAAGAAATCTTTGCCGTTTTAACTTGTCCTTAATCATGGGAAACAATCCGAAATCACAGCACTATGTATGTATTGTACAGTTAATTTTCAAGCAAAACGAGGCCGGTGTTACTGAGAAAATCTTCAGCAATGCTCGATGAGCCGGTGCATTGTTGTGGTGCCACAATCAAGTGTTGAACCGCAAATTTAGACGAAGATTTTGTAGTCTTATGAGAAGCTAAGGCAAGCAAACTTTTTAGCAGTTAGGTAGTCTTTGTAATGTTAGTGAAGATATACATACCTAAGTACCTACCTATATGCGAAGTACTATCATTATAAAGACATATATCTACATATCTCGTATCAATTTTTGATTGTTCTTACAGGTTAATATTAAGAACTGGTCAAGGGCAAGTCGTCCTACTGTCAGTTGCTACTTGCTACCAATCGCCAGCAGCAAAACAAAGTTTATCTTAGAGCATTCTCTTCATGTAAGTAACAAAAAGTATCTAACATCAATGCAATCCTGATTTTCATACAACATTTTCCTACAATGTTCACTGTAGTACGATGACCTTTTTCCCACTATTCGTGATTTTTTTACCTCACGAATATGTACCTTATAAAACTGTTGTTCCGATGTTTTTTTCGACTGCTAAGAAGTAATACCTAATACTAAGTCAGAACTTCAAAACCTCCTAAAAATCTCGCAAAGTCTAAACTCAACTCAGGTTCATGTGTGTTTGGGGCAGACTGCTTTTTGGTTTGGGCACTACTTGTATTTAGGTACTAATATATATAGTTTAAAACATCTGTTTAGTTCTAATAGTCTGAGTTGCAGTTCAGACAGGTACACCAGGTAATTCCGTAATTGTCCCGTTTTTACAATTTTTGTATTTACGACACACTAATGACTGACTTAGGGCTCTAATCTAAGCCCTGTATACGCCAGAGAATAAGAGTATGGTATTTCCCGCCTGCGTAAGGCGTAAGAAGCGACTAAAGAGGCTTTCGAGGTTGTGGGCGTTCCGTATAGGGGCTCCGGTGCAACTATCCGTGCGACCCCGAGGATGGCGATAACGCATGTTGTCCGCGCTGTTGTGGCATTTGGCTCGGGAGTAACTACCCTCCTGAGACGTGTTTCACAGCATGAGAGGGGCTCCGGTGCTTTCCGTAGAAGATCCCGTAGCCCACGTAACCTAGTCTTTACCCCATAGGGCTTGGTATCTGTGTGCGGATTACTGCGGCGTATTCAAAAAAGGTGATTCTGTCCCTGCCCCCGATGTTTCGGCACGTGAGAAAGATTCCGGTGTGTTCTGTAAAAGATCCACACAGCCCAGTGTCACTCCCGGGAGGATGGGCACTTATCATGATTGTTCTGCGTTAACAAAAAAAACGGCTCCAATATATTCGCCATGTAATTTAATTGTCTAGCACCGCGTTAAGTTGCGGTTTCGTGACTGATTGAGGTGAATTATCTTATAATTTGTAAATGTCTGATACACATAAAGTAAAACTAAGAACAGTTTAATTATTTATTGAGACATAATCTTAAAATAAGGTCGGTCTTGAATTCTGCGTTTAAATAATCCTTCCAAAATATTTTGAAATATTTGCAATGTACAAAATTGACTCCTCTACAGTTTTATTAACTACACATTATGTAAGTAGGTATAGCTACAATAATTATATGTATAATTACGAGATGTAATATTGTGCAAGTGCATCTACAACTACTTATCTAGATACTTTTAGTTTCGACAACACAATACTCATTATTTCTAACAATAAGTTACTTTACCCCGTTTGGGATACAGCGTGAAGATATGTATGTATATATGAATGTATGTATGTATGAATTAGTTGTCACTAAATATATACTGAAGCCAAGAAAAATACAATACACAAACATAAAACTACACATTACCTTAAATAATAGACTTCCTCAAAGTTGCCGCTTAGTAGTTGTGTGTATGTATGTTAGTTACCGATCCATCCTTACCTTTTTATTGGTTACCAATAGCAACTGTTGCGCAGATAAACAAACATTTTATCGAACTGTCATGAGTGCCAGAATTTTATTGTACATTTTCATGTTTTTATTTTAAGTAATTTATTATAAGTATTTATTTCTATTAAAATGTACGTGACAAAAGGGATGGGCATTATCAAAAACCATGATTGTACGAAGGAGGGGGTTGCATGCCAGTGTGAAATAGGTCGAGAGAAGTTGCTCACAGCTCCCCCACATTTACGAATGTTATCAGTTCTAGACCAAGAGAATAGATCCCGGTCTGAGACAGCACCGTGTGCTAGGGAGCTAGAGCAGTACAAGTGCCCCATCAGTCACATCCTAATAACATTTAAATCACCTTTACACCCCAAAGAAGTGTTCAACAAAGTCTTCCCTGCGAATACGCCAGTCAAATTTGTGAAACGTAAATTAGCCAAATTACTTGCAGTGTCAAATAATAATCTTCTGCTCACTAAGAATCGAATGGTGTTAAAAGATGCCACGCTTTTATCTGATCTTAAGACTGATGCACTCGGAAATTTAGCCATTGATGTGTTCACAAAAAACTCAGAGGAATTTGCACTATCTTCTATACCAAAAGAATCTTACGTTCATGAATTGTTATCTGCTGTTGTACCAAAAAAGACCTTACCGTTCATAGCAATAAAATTCAAAGTTCGGAATCAAAATGGAGTATTCACTCGGTCATATCATTCTATAATGAAAGTGCACGAAATAAAAAAAAATTTAGCAGGCCTTTTTCAAGTCGACCATGATAATTTAGTTCTGTTAAGAGGAGAACGTCCTTTAAAAGATCGTATGGCTCTCATGGATTTAGACTATGATAAATATGGAATAACGGAGGTCGAGTTATTAACAAAAAATAATGAAAAATTGAATTTAGATAAACTATACAAAGAACTACCGATTCATGATGTCTTAACAGTCAGAATTCCTTTTGGTACTACAATCAAAGAAGTAAATGTCGAAATATTCTCTGAACCGATGGAAAAACCATATTTAGGAGGATATAGAAATATCCATTCAGGTAAAAATAACTACTATTTATAAAGTATACCTACCTATTACAAATAGGAATGAAAATAGCTACGCAACTCGTACTTACAAGGCAGTAAATAAGTACTGCTTAGGTAACAAAATTGTCGAAATATTAGTACAAGAGATTATTAATAGTACAAGAGATTATTATTTTTTTATTTTTAGGGACTATCTATCATCACGCGTATACTCAAACGCCACAAAAACCAGAAAAACTGCTCCCCGACCAAAAGAATTGTAGAGATACACAAACAGCTGAAGAACGAGAAAAAATATACGTATGTATCCTGTATCCACTAAAATATCTCTACAATCCGACGAGGCTAACTGTTCTATAACATTTTTACTCGCTTTCATTTAACGACGATATAACGACAGAACATGAATATTTATATAATTTGTGACATGCCCAGGTTTTTTTACTTAGGTACATTAAGTAAATAGCAGCCAAAAACCAACAACTAAGCTATCCTACACTAAAAATTTAATTCAAATTCCTTCAATATTTTTAGAGAAGAATAACATCACAAAAAGCAAATCCTTAATAATCTACTAGTGATAGTAAACTCAATTTGTATAGATACCTATAGGCTCATTTGGCGAGGTATCGTAAAAAAAGGTATATGAAATTATGTGTTCATTTTGTGTAACTTCAATACAAGTCTAGAATTCAGTTTAGGGTCACACAATTGATGTAATAGTTCGCAGTATGTACCTACTTACTCATGCACATAAACATGATTGAGGTGAGATATTTTAATTTGTAGCTAGTAGCGACAGTAGTGGTACCTAAAAAACATTCCACTAAAGACATTTTTGAATGTATTTATTCAGGTGCTTATGTAATTGACTTTTAGAATTTTATTTGGAAGTAGGTATTAAAATGTATTTTTTTCTCTAGGATACATGCTATAGTCGCATGACCCAAATGAATAGTGAAAAAGCGTACATACCAAATGTGACGGACAGAATAATTATTCCTAAAACTTACGAGACATATGACGAAATGATAAAGCGCTTAAACCACAATCATTATGCAAGTATCATACAGCGAGCTTTTAGACATCATCAATTTAGACAGAAAGTTGAAAGATGGCTCAGAGAATGCAGGCGAGTTTCACTTCGATTCCATCTAACAACAAGTTTTTTATAATATTATTTTAGGTACGTTTAATAATTACATTATTCGCGTTTTCCAGAGAAAGAATAGAGAGGATGAAAGAAGAGGATAGGCTAGAGCGAGAAGCTATGGAACGACGTCTCCGAAAAGATCTTGTCACAAAAACTTTTCCAAAAACACGTGAAGATTTTGATCAACTGTATGCCATGGTACGTAAATATTTACTTGTTACGAATTTCACTTCAAATTGATTTCCTAATTGTTTACTAATATGTTTGAACATTTAGGTAGACAGATGGAAGCACGCTGAAATAGCAAGAATTTCAAGATTACATGCAAAAGGTCCTAAAATAGCGGAATTCACATTACTTCTCGATAAAGAAGTTGAATTACTTCGGTGTATCGAAGCTTATAGAGTAAAAGTAAAAGAAGATAGCAAAAAGATAAAAGAGCAACGATTTTTACAAGAAATCTCTAAGCCTATAGCGTGGTTTGGAGAAAACGGTAAATTAATTACAATGGAGACAGTTGAAATACAAAAAGCGAGTAAACTCAAAGAACTGTATAACTGCTTTATTCGCGATGATATGCAAGTTCAAGAACGCATGGAATTACTTGTAGACATGAAGTTTTCTCTTCAAGATTTCAGACATCCTCTAGCTGAAGAAATAATATCTCTTTTAGATAGAGAATGCGATCTTCTTGTAAGACGATGTAATGACCATCAACTTGAGTTTCTGAGACGCAGAATCGCTGCAAGTATGCTCCAACTAATAAAGACATCTGAACTAAATTCTAGTGTAACAAAACTAAAAGATATAAGGGATTACAGAAAGATGGAGGACAGCAAACTTCACTACTGTGAAATGTGTGACAAGGTGAAGCCATACTCGGATTTTCCATTGGACACAAAGATGAGTTGGTTTTTAGTTTGCAAATCATGTTCCTGGAAAGACGTGACCGAGAGGTTATGGGTAGACATGACACCTTATAGATTTATATTACGTGCAGTGCAACGAGACGAACGTCGTCGAAAATGCTGGAGTTCAGTGGCGTTCGTGCTCCAAGAAAAAGACATTTTCTTTGTAGTAGAAAAACTTTGGCATTCTCATTCTGCTATTAGTGAATGCAATGATATTACCGAGTTAAGATTATGTAGATGGCATGTGAATGAAGACTGGTCGCCATGGAACTGCTTTTTAGTTACTGTTCAAGAGATGAAAGCTCATTTGAAACTCGAAGTTCCGGAGGATGTTTATGACGAAGAATTAGTACAGAAGATACAAAACAAACACAAATTAGCAAAGGCTAATTTCCAGCAGTTGATGGCAGTGAACAAGCGATTCACAGAAGCAGGAGACTGGCAAAGCGTCAGAGCTCCTGCTATTGCGCACACAGATGCCGTAGATCGAATATGAAATTGTTTTACACATAGTTTTAGAACATCTTATTTTATTTATTATTTTTCACAATGATATTATACACAATACAATATGTTACCTTCATAGTCATTAGCATTTCTAATTTAGTCGCGCAGTCTATAGATACTACAATTCGACTGGACCTAGAATATTTATGAGTATGATGACTTTGTTGAATACAATGGATATTTCGAAAAGCTGACAGAAAGTAAAACACGATGGAAAAGAATAGCATATTTATTTCACATTGGTACAAATAAATTTACTGTAAACAATAAATAGGTAACTCGATAAAATTACGACGCGACACAACACACTTGTTTCATTCAATAGGGTATTTGACATTTTTATGGACTTCTTTTATTTGATTTTGTAATATATATAAACGAATACGTATATTTTTTGGGTATCTACTTATAAATACGGTAAAAATCAACAATAAGTTTTTAACCTTACACTTATCGGTAACAACACTACATAGGCTCAGTTCAAACACGAGTAAAGTTTAATTTTAAAACATTGTAAAATTCGTAAAATTAGAATTAATATGAATTCGTTGTAGGTAAGTTTATATTCTAATAAGGGAATATTGGATTTATTGCCCACTTGATGACCTCACTGCATAATGTTTGCTTGCAGCTGCATCTACAACCGGAATGCACGCATTCTTATATGGCGGATTGATTGCAAGAGTTCGTATTTTGGACGTTATTAGATTCTACATGCCGCTAGAGCTGCTAATGTATTTGCTTTGTTTGTTATGTTGTGTATAATATCACTGATTTTTCACCAAAATCATGGCTAGATTTAATTATATGGTTATAATTATGTACATTTAATAACATTTCATTATATTTTAATCAAAATACTTACATTTTGTTGTGTGAAGTCGTTATTTTATTGCTATGTGACATTTACTAGAACATATTCATAAATATTTAGTATCCATAGAAATTTAATATTTTAGAATATTATCAACAATTTCAGAAGTTAAATGTTCTATAAAAAAATGTTAAATGAAACAAATGCATTATTTAAATTGTCCTCCTTTTAATAATTACACATAATACTTTATAACATACTTACACATTACATGTACAATAATAATTTCTCAAGATATCAAACTCTTGTGATATTCTAAAACAACTTATCCAAAACACAAAGTGAATAAAGTTGAAATATAACGAAATGCACTTTTAGAGTTACACTTACATATATTCCAAATGATTTTGATAATGTTGATTGAACACTGTATGTACAAAAAAAATATTGAATATTTTAGTGAAAGTAATTGATATACAAAAGTCAATAAATTACGTAACTATTTGTATAATTTAGGCAGTAATGGCCATCATAACTGTACAACAAAATCATTTCACGATTTCTAGTCATTTTTAAACAAAACATTGTTGTGTATGAAACTAGTTCAATTAATTACCGACTTCATTATACATTTACATATTTACTGCAGCGAAGAATATAACTATTTCATGCCTGCACAATTTCTTCAAAAATTTCATCATTTTCATTTTGTAACTGACAATATTACTGTTTACTTTCTTAACACCTAATACTCATGACGTTTCAGTATGTGCTCCATAATTGTTAACTTTATCGCTAACAGATATTTAAAAATTATATTACTTGAAATAGATGGCATCACTTGGATCTGTAATTTTATGTATACACTGCAATCCAAATTCTGGTAGTGGAAAGGACCGCATGCGTCGAGATCCCAAACGAGAACATTGTTAACACAATTGGATAAATAGTCCGGTCAAAATAGGTAAAAAAATAGTTTACAATAACTCACATAGAGCTAAAAATTGTACAGGTCTTAGGTATACCATTACAAATAAAATATCAAAAATCCCCACAGGTCCCACATAGACTGCTAAAAAATGTATTTAAGAACAAAGGTCAAAAGTATGTATTTGTTTTTTGGATATTTCTCGTAAACAGCAAGTGTAAAAAAAAAATTGAAGAATTGAAATTAATTGAATGAAGATGCAATTACCTACAAAAATTGTTTGTGTACTTTCTTCCTACGAATCACATCATTATTCTTGAGAAATCGAAACATCGAGTCAAAACAACAATTTTAGATTATTTAAAAAACATGATTTAATTGATTGTGCAAAAGTTTATAAAGATTGACTTTTCTCACAAGTCATCATCACAAACGGGATCGCTTTCTTCTTGCTAAATATGGAGCTACAAAAAAAATTGATTGTGTAGACAATTAACAAGATATTTAAGTTTTATAAAAAAAACATGGAACAAAGAAGTACAGCTATCTTGTCTTCTTCTAACATCTGCTTCTGCTTATCAACACTTATATTGAGTATCATTGTATGGCTAGGCAATTAAAAAGGACCCAGAAGACTGAAGTTGGAAATTAATAGAAAATACTTTAAAGCCATTTCAACCTTTGAGTGGTAAGCCAAGGTAACACATTTGTGTGGTAGAGCCATACTGCATTGCAGCACGAATTGGGCCGGCTCGCTCGGTGAAATACTACCGTCTTACAAAATATCGGCGTTAAATAACAGCATCTATTGCTGTTGTTTTGTTCGGTGAGTGAGAGTGCCGGTGGCCCATCTTCCCCTCCTTTCCTTAAAGGCCGGCAACGCACCCGTGATTCCTCGGACGTTGCGGGTGTCCATTGACGGCGGTGAACACTTTCGATCAGGTGACTCGCTTGCTCGTTTGCCCCCTCTTTTATAAAAAAAAAACCTGCCCCGGAAAAACTTCTAAACACCATTTTTTGCAATTGCAAAAAGGGTTATAGTGCAAACTGTGGGTGTAAAAAGTCGGATTATTTTGTTCACCAGTACGTACCAATTGTCAAGGCCAGTCTTGCTCCCATGTTGAATCAAATACAATAAATTTGTTTCACTTTAATAATTTCCAATAATATTATCTTTTTAAATGGAATACTATTAATAAAACTAAATCGAGTAGACCATGGAGTATACCTACATGGGAAATCACGTCAAAAATAATATGACAAGTACACTACCTCACGAGTGGCGCGAAATGTGTGTACATTATACAGAATACAACTACTTCAACTTTTAGAATTGCGATATTTCAGAAATAGCGATTCTTAGGGGAAAAGTATAAGATCAATCTTTGTAGATAATTGGATGACCTATAACTTTGTCTCACCTATTTTTATGATAACACTTACCGTTTACAAGAAAAATGGAATAAACCGATACTTTTGACCTTGAATAAATTTTTTAGCAGACGTGGGATCGGTGTAGTGTACCTAAGACCTCTACCAGTTTTCAGTTCTATGTGAATTATTGTAAATTGATCGGACTAAAATGTGAGTGAGGGTGTGGACTTCGCCCCCAACGTAGCGGCGGGAGAGTGGGTGTTTTGCATGCAAATACAAGCTGCCCAAATTAATCCAGGAATTCTGGCCACTCGCAGTTCAGTTTTAAGTTTCACAGTAGATATTTTATTTGTTTTAATTGGTTCCCACACTTTTGGTTCTAAATTAATTAATATATTATTATCGTGAGTTTTCTTACTAGAAAATGATGACAATGATTTCGAAGTAACCCCATATAGTTGTCACAATATTTCTCAGCTACAATAAATAAAACAACAAAAGGAATGAAGTAACATCGATGAAACATCCTTTCAAAACAATGTCTACCTTTACAGGCATATTTTATTAAGTCAAAAAATATATACAAAATGTGAGAAATATTTCATTATGCATTCAGGAAAACGAAAAAGATCTATAAAGTGCCAAAACAATAAAAAATTAAGTAATTAATGTGCCCTCGATTTTCCACGGGTTCATAAAATTATGACAATAAAAAATTAAATCTCTGCTGGCGCATATAAATTCTTATAGTTACGGCATCGTAATAAACATCTTTACTAACCGCGTACCTAGTTCACATATCTAATAAAACTATACAGGAATAGCGTTCAAACATTTTACATCTTTGATTGTTAGCAATTACCATAAAAATTATCTTCAAAAGATAAGTAAAAACATACGTGTAAATTACATGAAAGTAGAAAGCAAAAGGGTCTGCACATGAATGCAAATAAAATAAGGCTTCCGGTATCCGACACAAGTAAACAGCATATGAATTGATATTAAATTAATAGAAATATATAACAAAATCCCCAGACGATCACACCAATTATTGCTTCAAACTTAGCACTAAGCTTATATACTATGGGTGGCATACAAGGAACTGGGGAAAGTAATCGAAAATGCAGGACTCCAAACCAATTTGGAGAAATTGATTTTCCTGGATTCCTGGAAATGGACCTGGATGTGCGTCGAACTACGGTCATTTTAGTACGTAGACACTAATAGGCCACAGGAAAAAAACATACGACTGTTAAATTAGGTAATAACATCGATTCACCAATAACAAACGAAATAATCGCGATTCTTAAATAATAAAATCAATTCACAAATAACGTGTTTTTTTATGTTTTCTTGATATTCTTGTTATATATTGTGGACGTCAATTTGGTCGCTATTAGAGAGTTTATTATGGATGCCGCAGTAGTAATAAGAATTTAAACCAGTATTAGTCAATTCTGAATAAAAATAATATGAAAACATGTAATAAAGTCTCCCCTGTTCTATAACTATTGATTAGATTTCCAACGTCGTAAATTGTCCTATTCATAATATCTAAGTATGTATATAATCATTCTCTCATTTGCGAGCGACTAACGTCGTTACTGTTTTGTACATTGAATGTGTCCATATATATTCACTACGTCTCGTACAAATATAGTTTGATCATGTATCCTAGTGAGACTTGCTCACTTAATATATTATGGAATCTCATACACAACAGGTTACAACCAGAACTACGCTAAATTTAATCATCCAAACTGAACTAATGATACTAACTAAAACTTTTATATACAATAAATTGTGCCTCATTAGAACAATACTCTAGTTTTGTAACCCCCTTGGAACATTATAATACAAAAGAAGTGCGGCCATATTCACATAACCAATATACTATTATACACTTATTCCACTATTTTTGCACTTTTATGTCGCCGTTAGCGGCTTAAACTCGGAACATCTCAATTTAATTAAGATTTCATAACCCATATTAATGTTTAGCGTAACTTACTAACAGTCTGTGAATTATATTTACATTTAGAGAAGGAAGGGATGATACAAGTTTGAGGTATTACATCCGTGCGACTTTGCAGCCCACTAGGTAAACGTCTTAGCACACGGTTCTAGTTTACTTCACTTTATTAAAGTTTCATCATCAGGATACTAAGGCATCAAAATAAGCAATGATTAATTCAAAACCATTATTAAAATTTCAAACACAGTATAACGAACAACATGTGAGAAATCTGTTGTATAAACTGTAATTGCAATATCTAATTTAGCCGCCAAAAATCAAACGATGCATACCTCACGTATTTGCATCACTATTAGAGAATGCTCTGGGATCCCAAACCCTTGTAAACTCCCAAAAACTGTGGGATCGATTTTCAACAATCCCGGTATGTTCGGAATTGTTTTTATGTAATAAATACATTAAATTATAAGTTATAGTTTTATTTGACTGTAACTACTTCAGTCTAAAATTATTTGTGTAGATTAGGTGTTATAACTATTAAACTAGGACGATTTACCTAATCAAAAATTATACACAATATTGATTTTTGTCGACAATTTAATTAACATTTTCTGATTATGGTTCAATCTCGGACCAAAAATTAAAATGGACGGAGCATTTGCTCTAAGAGCGTGTAAGTTTTTGTTGACCTTGTTTCTAGACTTGTATTAATGTGCGTGACTAGGGAAGGGTCACCACAGTACAACAATACAGTACAGCTGAACAAGACATTTTTATTTTTGTGAATACTAGTAGTCAAAACACTAGATTTACGCGTATTTTGTAAATAATTATTTCAGTACTGTACGTCAAAATCGGTCATGAGCTAGGATGAATTACACTGATATTGTGAGGTTGCCATACTTACTATAGCTAGCGGTTTTACTTGTGGTTACACTAAATGAGATAGAAAAGGAGATACAAAAATTCGATTCACACGGCGATAAGAGCGGCAACTACTTATTATGGCTCCGTGCATTACACTTGGTCCAAGAATCAAACAGTAACAATAAATTTGAATTTCGAAATGTTGTTTACCTTTTGATTTTTTCATAATACAGCCTTTCCCGGGATGCTCTATGAGAAGCATTGAAATCCCGGGTTCAGAATCAAGGGTCGGGATTGCATTCTCCACTCTCAGTGGTAGCCGTCGACCTCCATGGAGGACGGCAGCCGGTCGGAGCCGGCGGCGTAGTTGGCGGAGCTGAGTGCGTAGTTGAGGTTGCTGAGGGACATGTCTTGCGGCACGTCGGAGGGAGAGACGGGCGCGGCGGGCGGAGGGCCCGCCCCCGCCCCCGCCGCCTCCGCCTCCGCCTCCGCGTCCTCCCGGTCGCTGTTCTCCATGAACTGGATTATTCGATGTGTCGCCTTCACGTGCGCTACGATCGCTGCTTCCGCCTAGAAATTTTTTTCTAACTACAATACACGTTTATATTGTATAATAACAGAATTGGGCAGATAACATTATGTGCCTTATAGCTGCACAGTTCGTAAAACGCAAGTATTTCATGAAATTATCTATTATCTATCTTTTGTCTTTACCAATGGCCTCACAGTGGCTTGAGAACACTTAAGCTACTGTGACCCCAAACCAATCGATAAACAATTTTTAGCCAGTAAAAGACCCTTTTACAATCCTATTTTATTTAGTCTGTTTGCTAACCTGCAACGGTTATAACGGGATTCCTCTTAGCGCCACTTAACTTTATTTTTTTTTGTAACTGAACTAAAATTAGTGAACAAAAGTTACGAGATTTTTATACAAGTCGCATAATTGTGTTTAATTTTTAGGGTTCGTAGCCAAATCATAAAAACGGAACCCTTATAATTTCGTCCTGTCCGTGTATGTCCGTATGTCAAAGTCATTCATTCTACTCGAAGACTATTGGCACTATACCTAGTCTTGCCATAAATATTGTTACAAGGAAAACATCGTTTTTTTTTTAACCCCCGACGCAAAAGAAGAAGTGTTATAAGTATGACGTGTTTGTGTGTCTGTGGCATCGTAGCTCCTAAACGAATGGACCGATTATGATGCGGTTTCCTTAGGAGTTTACTCCTTAAGAATCGATTTTCATATAAGGCCCCCGGTATGAAAAAAATATGAGGAGTAAAATCTACTCATCAAATGACCTTGTTACGTTTTTTGTGCGCAACCTATTGTGCGCAATTTACACTTTTCAGTCGTGAGTATTATGACGTACATAGGGTATGCTGTGGGGCAGCTTACGCATGTAAGTATTATGTGTATATAATATACCTATATTTTATTTCTATATAAAATATATAGGTATATAATACATACTCTACAGCGTCTTTAAATGATGAATATATATATGTATACACTCTGTCATGAAAGTACCGGGAAAAGATCAATAATACACGAAATGTTAGTTATTCATACAAATTTATTTTATCACCTTCAAAGTATGCTCCTTCAGAAACGATACACTTACGCCAACGAATAATCCAATCATCAAAACATTTTTTAAACGCTTTTTCCGGAATTGAGTTCAGTGCTCGCCGCGAATTCTCCTTTATGTCTTCTACGGAATGAAAACGGGTGCCACGAAGTGGTAATTTGAGTTTACGAAAAAGAAACAAGTCGGCTGGAGCCATATCTGGTGAATAAGGTGGTTGCTCGAAGGTATTTGTTGAGTTGTTGGTCAAAAATGCGTTCACAATGATGGCCTTGCGCGAAGGCGCGTTATCGTGGTGCAAAATCCAAGAATTTTCTTTCCACAAATCTGGCCTTTTGCGTCGAATTTGCTCTTTTAAACGCCGCATAACGCCCAAATAATATTATTTATTAACCGTTTGACCTTCCGGCAAAAATTCCGAGTGCACAACACCGCGATAGTTAAAGAAAACAGTCAACATGACTTTGATTTTTGATCGACTTTGGCGTGGTTTTTTCGTTTTCGGTCCAGTTGGAAGGCGCCACTCCGAAGCTTGTAGACTAGTTTGCATGTCAAACTCGTAAACCCACGTCTCGTCACCAGTAACAATGCGTTTCATGAATGTTGGATCGGAATTGACTCGTTCTAGCATGTCCTCAGCGACTCTTATGCGATTGAGTTTTTGGAGAAAATTCAGGTCTTTTGGGACTAGCCGAGCGGCAACATGTTTCATACCCAAGTGATTATTTAAAATGGTACGGATCGACTCGTGAGACACAGAAAGTTCGGTGGCTATCTCTCTCAAACTTGAATGAGTATTTTCAGTCACTATTTCCTTCACTTTTGCGATGTTAACTTCAGTTGCAAACGTTGATGGCCTACCAGAGCGAGGCAAATCTTACATCACATCTCCACCACTTTTGAACCCTTTGTACCACTCATAAGCATGTGTTTTTGATAAAGTCGATTCACCGTAAGCCTAACATTTTCAGTGACTCCGAAGACGAAATTCCATTGGCGATGCAAAATTTAAGACAAACTCTTTGTTCGATGTTTTTGTCCATTATGAAATTCGCAATACACACTAGAATGATATAACTAAAAACAGCACTGTATTTAATCTAAATAACAGATGCAACTCAAACTCCGCGCCAACAATCAACAACAACAAAAAAAAGGATTTTAACCATAAACAAATCATCAAATCCCGATACTTTCTTGACAGAATGTATATATCTAGGTTTCTCGGGGTGCTGATTACGAAAATGATGTTCATTTTCAAATCCAAGATGGCGAATATTACTTTTTTTGGATAAATCGATACGGGTATCAAATTCTAGGTTTCTCGGGGTGCTGATTACGAAAATGACTCACTTTCAAATCCAAGATGGCGAATATTACTTTTTTTGGATAAATCGATACGGGTATCAAATTCTAGGTTTCTCGGGGTGCTGATTACGAAAATGACTCACTTTCAAATCCAAGATGGCGAATATTACTTTTTTGGATAAATCGATATGGGTGTCACATTATAGGTTTCTTGGGGTGCTGATTACGAAAATTATGTTTATTTTCGAATCCAAGATGGCGATTATTATTTTTTTGGATAAATCGACATAGGTCTCATATTCTAGGTTTCTCGTGGTGCTAATTACGAAAATGATGTTCATTTTCAAATCCAAGATAGCGAATATTACTTTTTTTTTGGATAAATCGATATGGGTATCAAATTCTAGGTTTTTCGGGGTGCTGATTACAAAAATGACTTTCATTTTCAAATCCAAGATGGCGAATATTACTTTTTTGGATAAATCGATATGGCTGTCAAATTCTAAGTACCTTGGGGTGCTGATTACGAAAATGACGTTCATTTTGTAATCCAAGATGGCGAATATTATTTTTTTTGATAGATCTACATGGGTGTCATGTTCTAGGTTTCTCAGGGTACTTGATTACGAAAATGACGTTCATTTTCAAATCGAAGATGGCAAATGCTACTTTTTTTTGTGCCTATTTATTTGTGCCTATTTAGACAATCGTTCTTAAAGAGTAAACTCCAGTTGTGCGTCGGAGCTGACACACACAGATTTTTTTCTTTTGTTTGAAAGTATGTTTTCTAGCGGTGGTTTTTAGACATGTTTTATCAAAATAGGTTCAGCCGTTTCAAGAATATCAGCTCTTTTTTGGTTTTTAAAGGGACGCGAGTATATTCTATTAGTCTAATCGATGCGAAATCTAGTATAATGTGACTTCAATAATGGCACAATAACATAGTAACCTTGACAGCATCATCTGAAGTCAGCAGGATATCCAACTTCTCGCCATTTACAGTAGAGGTATCATATTTAGGCTCACTGAAATGGTCTCTATGGATAGGTTATAAATAGATAGATAGATAGATGGTGATCAGGGTCTGATGATGGATCAGACAACTATTGTCAGAAGTCACGATCTAGTGTTGCAATTTCGTGTATCGTCATGTGAGAATGATGTGAGGATGTGTGCGCAATGTTAAGATAGAGTGTAGATCGCAGTGTTTAAAAAGCATGAAATAAAACTGAAATTTAAAATTTAAAAAACCCTCGACTCAAAAAATACCTCCAAAAAGTAAAAAAACAATATGTATCTCATAGGCATTTAAATTTGTGATAAGTTTCAATATAAATAGTAGTAGTAATATATCCAAGCGTCTTCACGTCGGGGGACCGCTAAGTTTACTTGTATTTAAATTTCATACATACTTTTAGGGATGTTACGGAGGTTCGATTCCGATTGCGAGAAGTCGGAACTTCCGATTGATATTACAGTTCCGATTTCGACTTCGGCTCCGACAATTTTAAATCGGAGGTTATAATCGGAGGTCGAAGTACAGCGGCGGCGGCCATGGTCAGCGCGTATGAACAAAAGAATGTTTCTCTTGAAGGGAAGCCTCCTTCTCCTTACGTGCTTTCTGTTCGCGCTTTAATGAAACTTATTCGAATTTTCGATAAATGTTAGTGTGTTTCATTTAATATGTCACAAATTTATTTCAATTAAACAATGATGCCAAAAACAAGTATTATTTGGAACTGCTTCAACGAAGTTTGTGCGAATTCATCAAAGTGTAAACTTTGTACGAAGCGAAACTTTTCTTCATTAAATACAATATGTTTCTTTTGGAGACTTCATTTCATTTGATTTACTACTATACTATTTACTGTTTAAGATTTAAGAAAATTTGATTTCTTTATTTTCAACGCCTAGGCTTAAGCAGGTGTATTATTTATTGAACTAAAATTAAAGAGGCTGAATAATGTTCGTATTGTTTTATTTAATTAGATTTGGTCTTCATCTCTCTTCTGCTTCCACCTCCGACTCCAGATTCCGAATCCGGTTCCGACAAATCAAATTTAAAAACTGATTCCGACTTCGGTTCCGATATAACCACTTCCGTAACATCCATACATACTTTCACACACACTGTACTGGCGTTTTGAGATAATTTAACTATGCGCTATGGCGCATTGATATGCACCGAGTCACTCTGCGCCCGCTGGCTCTTAGCGTAGGCAGTATATTAAGCATTGAATTGATTATGCGCCAACAAATGCGCCAACTAATGTATAATTGGCGCAATTGCGCCAACTGTACATTGGATTACTAAAGTGCGCTCGGCGCTGTATTCAAAGCGACCGAAACGCAGCGTATCGGACGCGCGACCCGCACGTTTATTACCCAACTTGCTGTCAGCATGCGATAGCCAAATTTCGCGCAATATCTGCTGTCTAAACGAGAATTTGTATAATGTAATTCGCATAGTGGCGTCATATTTACAGCGAAGTGCTTTTACGGTTATGACGCAATAGACATGCAATCGTCATATATGACTTTTTTATTACAATTACATCACCGGTCGCGCAATGATCGCGTGGCTGTCGTCAAAAAATATGAAGAAAATAAGGTAGACTCCCGCATAATGCATAACGGAATTGCCTATTCTCGGTCGAAAACATGGGGTTGTTGCGTTGTGTGTGAGACGCGGAGAGCATTTCGTTTAGTTATATATTTAGTATATAATAATAAAAACAATGCACACGGATAAATTTTTGTGGGTATTAGCTAGCTTTCTATGAAGATATCCTACCGTTATATTTATACTATGCTGCCGCAGTCTGCAAATGTTTAGGTAATAACCCCGCCGAACGCCTGTTACAGCTAGTCCCTAGTCCGTAAGCCGTAAGCGAGCAAGCGAGAGGAGGGCGTGGGCGTGTGATGGAGTGAGTAGAGAGGCGGTAAGGCGGTACTCACGCTGGCGGTGAGCGACAGGAAGGTGTAGTACTTGCGCAGCGTGGGCAGCAGCGGGCCGTAGGCGGGCACGCGGCGGCGCACGCGCGCCGCGGCCGCGCGCGCCGCGCCCGCCGCGTGCCCCAGCGCCAGCGCCGTGTACGCGCCCACCATCGTGTGCTCCATGTGCGCGCCCGCGCGCGCCAGCACTGCGCACGCACACACACACACACGTCACACACGACACGCACCACACACGCGACACATACGCACCACGGCGTCGTCCACATTGTTCATGCGCACGGATCAGCGCATTTGCCAATGTCACGTATTACGTAATAAGTAGAATCGTGGAACTTTTTGGCGGGAACGGGAGAAGTGAGGTTGTCATTTTATTTAGATTTTATATTTTTTACATTTTTGTGAGTTTTAAAGTACAAAAGCGATAGTATATTGTATTTTAAAGTTCTGTATAAGTGAAAAGAGTGGAGTAAGTCTGAATAAACATGTGTAGCTGAAATTCTCGCGCTCTTCCAAGAAGTCCTTTATAACTCAGTAAAGCCTACTATCACTTCACTGGAGGAGTTTTACAACAAGAAAAAACTAAATTTACTTGTGATTCTACTTATTAATATGTCATATTGGCAATTGCGCTAAACTGTGCGCCATGCCATAAAGAAAAAAAAAGTAGAATTGTTACCATAAAATTCCTCTAGTAAAGTGATAGTAAACTTCACTGAAGTTTTTGTAGGACTTCTTGGAAGAGTGCGAGAACTTTAGTTAGACATGTTTTTTTTAGACCTACTTCTTTCTTTTCACTTACACAGAACTTTAAAACAGAATATACTATCACTTTTGTAGTTTAAAACTGACCAAAACATAAAAAATCTAAATAAAAGGACGACCTCACTTCTCCCATTCCCACCAAAAAGTATCTTGTTTATGTAATCTAGAGCTTAGTACTCTAGAACAGGCGTGGCCAACTTAATTAAATCCAATATATGTTGTTTATTGACTAGAACTTTGTGCGATCTAACGATTACATAGTATTACTTCGTGAACTTTAACTACACCCTAAGCACATACATAATTGCTGCCTCTGTTGATTAATCAGTGAACTAAAAACTACTGGTAGCGACCCTATTTATGCTACAAAAAATATTTTACCGCATGACACGTAATTACCAATTTAAAACGATCGTTGCGCAACTGAGGCGCTATCGTTTTTACGTGACAACCGTAACAGTTGGCCACCTCTGCTCTAAAGGATTATGTAACTCTCCACCAGCACCACTTGTGGGCTTGTCTGTTCATCTGTTACAAATTTTATCAGAAATTATACCACATAGAAAGTTCAAGTTATACATTTTGAACATGTTAATACTGAAATATTCATAGTAGAATTAAAGAAAGCACAAAGTAGGGACTTGGAAGTTTATTTTATCATTCCTACAACCATATCTCCTTCAGAAACAACAAAGGTTGTAAACCTACTTTACTAATTAAACCATATAAAGCCTTATTTGAAGTCTATAGAAAAAAATACAAAAAGAGATTCTCATAATCTCTACAAATTATTTTTCATAATTATCATTTCATTACTGTAGTACGAACCCTTGTTATATATAACAGCTTCATAAAAGAAAGGGAAAAAACATGTTTATTTATTGCAGATTTTATACATAATTTTTGAAGACTAGCACAGAATGACTAATATCATATAATATAACCATTTTTAGACTCCGCAAAAAAAATAATAAATATCAAATTCTTTTACACTATTACCGCCAAAAAGTCCAAATGAATACATATTACATTGTGTACTGATTCGCGTCGACACTGGCCACATGCACATCCTTAAATATTTATAACATCATTTTTGACCAAAATTTTGGTCATAAATGATGTTATAAATATTTAAACAATTGTTGAACTAATTTCATGTTAGAAATTCGAAACATCTTTATTATTCATAAAAATTATTTGTATATCAAACATGTACTTACATTTTGCGACTGTTTCATCAATGTCATCTTGAGATTGCTTCTTTTTATCGTCACCATCAGTTTCATTTTTTCCATCTAACAGAGCATCCGTATTTTCCTCTGCTCGTCTGGAAGTAATTACAAGCTAATAGTAGACATTCATACTCAATGTAATATCTAAATAAACTAATTAATCTGTGGTAATATATTTCATTAAAAAAAATGGAGCGTGTCAGGCCCGACGCACGACTGGAGTTTTTTCCTTAGGACAACAATAAGTCAAGTAAGTACGTGCACATACAGGCGTTCAGTATAAGGTGCGCGAATATTTTGCACGGAGGGGCAATATTAACGACTTAACTTTGTTAACACTCGATTTTGGTCCGCATTTAATTTTTGTATCACAGGCTACATATCACGAAAATCGATTCTCAAAGAGTAAACTAAAAATTATATATTTATTATTAGCGACCTGGCGATGCTAAAATGCTGAATTGTATTTAAGTAGAATATAACGCAATTCGAACACGTGGCTCGTCACACGCTTACATACCACCGCCCTGCCATGCCACATTGTACTTGTTAAATTGTGTAAGAAGAAATATAAGGTTTGACACCGACATCTAATTTATTTGGATTTACAATAAATGGAAAAAGTAACACTAAGAAAAATCCCTAAATATTGTATTCTGGTTTCCTATTCAGGTTTCTTAACGGGTGATTATACTGGTTTCTGAATCAAGTCAAGGTTTGATGGGCTATTTCATAAATCTCTAATAAATTTACCACATGCCAACGCGCAGAAGTAGGATAAGAGCCAAGAAAGGTTACGAAATACTTAAATTATAAAAGTATAGAAAAATAGTTACTTTAATGAAATTACATTTTTTAAAAATAAAAAATTTTCTTTTTAAGCTTCTCTGAATCAAAAATATTTACATAATTTTTATCTGTTATGTTCACACCAAAAAACTACTAACTGGATTTTAAAACTGACATTTAACGGGTACTTGTTATTGTGCCACTCTTACCCTTATGTTGTAAGACTAGGTATATACCTATTATTTATTTAACATTTTTCCACGTTGCAGACATTTGTTTGCTAATACATAAATCTGAGTGATTTAATAATGGGTTACCTCGCTAAATCTTCTCTCTTATAGAACAAATCGACAATGAGGTCAATGGCGGCGACACTTCTGGATATGATGTCATCTTCGTTGTCAACACGTATACGTACATTCAACAGTCGGTTAGTATTGACTTCATTATTTTGCACCAAATTTATCAGTAGGAGCAGTACCTGTGCAATCATATATTTTTAGTTAAACATTTTAAGATCTGATTTTTTTTTTTCAATATATTGATTGATGACATTTTCTATAGTATAACAAATGATATGTTCTTAAAACTACATAATCATAACATGGTTAGTGTAATTTGCAGCTATTAATATCGGAATAATATGGGTTAAAGTAATAAATTTAGTAGGATTTATCGAAGTTATGTCCATAGTTTTACGTAGATCAAAAGTAAACTCTTAGTAGCACAGATTGAGTCCTTTAGGTTTTAACATGAAAAAACAATATTGGCTCATAATTTTTTATACTACTGGGCTTTCTTGGTAGTTAGAAAAAACTGAATAAGAAAAGTATTCAGTCTATTTATTCATTATTTATCAAGTATGGACGCACATTATTAATACTAAAAGTTATATTATTAAAATTAGAAACATCATTGCTAACACAATATAATCAAACATAATGCTGTGAGAAGCCTAATAATCCAATCCAGTATAGGAATGACTTTAATAAATGTACCTCAAGGCTTGTCAAGGTGTATGACCCTAATAGACTTTCACAGATTCTACAGAGTGTGACTTCATAATTTAAAATAAAAAAAGCCTAACATATTTTTTACTTACACAAACACTGAATTCAAAATTCCTGTCATCTGGTATAAAGTTTCCTTGGTTGTTTAGTATAATAAGACACATCTCCATCACTGATGGTTGTTCACCTACTACTTGCGCTCCAAGAGAAGCTGTGAATAATAAATAACAATTCAGACATGTAAAAAGTATAATATTATGGTTCTGACTCCTCATTGTTTGCTTTCATGCTGGTCTGGGAGAGAAAGAATATTGTAGAATGTGCCTGCTGCTAATCTTACCACAAGAGTTGTTAAAAGTAAAACTATGATTAATGTAAAATATACGTAAATATAATCATATTACATTTATGAAAATATAAAAATATTATAAATATTTATTATAAAGTGAATACCTATCCCATCACTATATTATTTCAGTTAAATTTTAACAATATTTTCATGTTTTGCCTATTTTAGTGGTTGTTCAGGAGATAAAGCACATTTAATTGTTTAAGGGAACAAAGAACAATGGCAGGATCCTTTGGCAGGATCTTACCTGAATGTTTTAGCATATGACTTAGAATATGACATAAGTAAACAAGACTTAATTATTTAATTTACAGATTTTTATACAAAATGAGTATTCTTTCCTTCCTTGCTGAGAAAAAAAAGTATATATTTAAAACGACAGTTTATTGATAACGTCCATTTCTATTTTTATCTATGGAAATACATTCAGTGCTGCCGCTAATATATAGTATACTTTCCACTATATTAGCTTTTAAAATAAAATAAATGCATTCCTCTAAATCGTGAAAATATTTAATAAAATTAATTAATACAATAGTTTGACTCGCTCATTGGGCTTGGAAATTCAAATTTATTAAAAGATAATAGAGCAATTACCCAAGTTAGCAAAAAAGAGAAAGTAATGGTAATACACAACTGAAAAAGTTGAGATTGACAACTTAATATTCAGTTCAGTATTGACTTCGCTCTGTTTTCTTTTCCATTTTTTTGTTTATCATTAATGTTAGTTGAAAATGCATTAGGCGTTCTATTGTAGGTTATTGCGCAAACGTAAAGACTATAGGATATATCTTAAATGGGCAAGGCATCAGAATAATGTGTTAGTAATAGTCAAGATGATGAGCCATAAATGCATAACAAATTATAAAAATACATACATATCCTCACGCTGTATCGTTAACGGGATAGCCAAAGAGGATAAACTGTCAACTATCGCATTCCTTACTTAGTTCTTTCGCCTCCTCAAATCTCATCATTCTCCTCACGCAATGTAAAAGCAGTAATTAAAAATTGTATCTTCTTTGGTACTTTGGTAGCTACTTTAAAACGATGAATAACACAATACATGCGTTTCTAAGTATTTACATATTATTTTTGTTCCATAATACCTGTCTATTTATCGAGTTTGTGGTTTGTGTGTAAAATAAATGTTTTTAAGAATACAATTTTAGTCTTCCCATACAATTTATAAAATTAGATATAAAAAAGCTGCCGTCATATTCAGAGATCTTCCTATAGTTTTGATACTATTCTAAGTTTCAGAGATTTTCCTATTTACACTTTCAACTTGATTGCATATTGACCTAACCTCAAAATGTAATAACGTTAATATCTTTTATTTGTGGCTTTCTCATAACATAAATCTTGGTGATAATGTTTAGCAAAGACAACCCTTATCGTCGAAGAATATGTAGAAAAGAAGGCAGACTCCTGCCTCATGCGTAATGAAATTGCCTACTCTCAGCCGGATACGTAGAGTTGGTGCGTTGGGTGTGAGATGCGGAGAGCATCTCTTTTAGTTATACTTTTATTACATAATAATAAGAAACAATACACAAGGATAAGATTTTCATGTTTGTTAAATTTAATCTTGTAGTTATGATGAAGAATGATAACTCTGGATTCGAATAATTAAAATTATTTAGGCATTTAAAGACATTATAATACGATCGTTTATGCGATCTAGACGTATTTGCGACGATGTGAAGAACGAATTAAAGACAAACGAAAGCGGTTGCAGGTATTTGCGTCGCGTGCGACCTACTCGCACTACAACAATTACCCATATTCGCCCAAAATTTGTCGTCGTATGCGTCCATGGAGCGTGCGTTTTAGCTCGCACACATACAAACCGCGTACGCTAGGTTTTACAGATTAATTAGTTTACTAAAGTAAATTTATACTGTGCTATCGTTTTAATCTTTTTCCATCCTATGACGCTGCTAATCGATATAAGGTAACATGAAGTATGGGAACATCGTAGAATAGCAAAGACAATAATCTTTGCTATTCTGATGTTTCTTCAATTTTGTATAAA
This sequence comes from Zeuzera pyrina, assembly GCA_907165235.1. Taxonomy (NCBI): domain Eukaryota; kingdom Metazoa; phylum Arthropoda; class Insecta; order Lepidoptera; family Cossidae; genus Zeuzera; species Zeuzera pyrina. The sequence goes on from OU015628.1 coordinate 14,839,738, forward strand.
TTCCTGCTGATAAAAGTATGTTGCTCAGCACAGATTTATAGATATTATGTATATAAATTATTATCTATCCTTTCAATAACATTTACGATTAACAAATGATAAGAAATATTTTAAGCAACTAACCAATAAACCAGGGCAAAAAGAATAGGTGATTAATTCACATATAACTGTTAATAATTATTATTACAGTCCGGCCGCTGAAAGAATGCGTTCCTGACAGGTCATGATTGAATGGACGAAGTAACTTTGAAAAGGCGTTGAATTTACTATAAAAGTATTTGTAGTTTATTTGTCCTACTAACGAATAAGTTTTTTATTATATTTTAAATTAAAAACTATATTATTATGTCAACTGACAAATGTTATAATTTTGCGCTAAAAATGTTAAATAAATAAGAAAACAATATTTTTTTAAATCCATACTGCGGTGTTACAAAGTTATGTGAACATTCATTTTTATAGTGAAGTGTTAAAAATATTAATAATAATTAATAATGGAATGTACTCATTTTCATAATATTATAAAACTGCGCCCAAACCGAACGTGCGAAGGCAAGTAGTGTAATGTGACTAGCTACTTTTATATTTCTGTTAAATTTGATTTTTATATTAAATATTTCTGAATATTACTCTCGTATTTTTATTTTCTTTACGCTAGTTACATTCATAAATTAAGTCAGACAAAAAGTATTGTAACTTATGTTACTGTTTTCTTGTGTCGATTGAAGAAATAATATAAGTAATAATTTTGCACATTACTAGTCATGACATGGTGGATCCAGGATTTTGGTTTGGGAGGGGCTTGAACCCAATGAGGGTAGGGCGTTCCGGGACCCTAAAATTTTTCATTGAGGGATATTGCTACTGTGACTAACTAACAGACATCAGGAACGCATTCTCTCAGTGACCTGACTATAGTAATTCGTATTTATTATTGTTGTATATCACATTGTGAGTAATAAGATAAAACTCTTTGCAGGATATTGGTACGTCAATGATTGTTATGATCGTAGAGGTTAAGCAACATGCAATCACTTATCAAGTGGGTAATCTAGTGAAATTCATATCAAGCGCCTTCATATTTCAGAACATATTAACATTAATAAATAATGTAGTTATGATTTAACTAGTTGTAATAATTTTATTTTTCATTAATCAGTCATTTTGGTTTAATTATTTTGGTTTTCAAACTTCTTGTTCTGTGTAATTCGGTACAACATACATAAGTTTTATAGCCTTCAAAAAAATACAAAAACTATTACTGCTAGTACTAAAAAGTGACAGATATAAGTATCTATCTATCTTTGTGTCTATCTAAGGACACAGATGCTTTTATAGATATTTTGTTTGAAAAAAATTGTAGGGAATATGAAATATGTCAAAATTTTTTTTTTCCTTAATGATGCATGAATCTACCAGAATCCAAACATGTTACTATGACAAAACAAAATCACATATTTTGGCAGTATTTGGGATTAGGGCTTACAGATGGCAAAGCAGATTATGTATGTGGTGGCAGGTTTTGTTTATCCATCACCCATATAATTTAATTTTTATATTTGTGTAACTGTTCTAAAAACATGTTGTTCTAAAAACAATTTCAATTTCAAACGATGTATTATGTGTACTCTACATATTTACCATAATTAATTTTACTGGAAAGTTTTGAATAAGTGCGCGTTTCAAACAAAAAAATTTCGCTTCGCGTGAAACAATTACGTAGTTTGCACTCTCTAACAAGTAACTTAACATAACCTCAAACAACTATAGTGTTAATGTTATCATTTTTTATAAAGTAACTGTATTTTTCTTAGCTAAATAAAAGAAATTTTTCGGGATAACATATATGCATGTAGAGATTGCAAAGTTATTATGTTGCTGCATGTACATTCTACTGTTACCGAGTTATATTATTCAATAAAAACAATAATAATCAACAATGAAGGTGTCCCTCAAAATTTAAATAGTTTTATAGTAGAGTGAAAAAGTATAACATTAATCAAATTGAATGTAAATTGTTGAAGAATGATCACTTACTTCCAAAACATGTTGCATGAGAAAAACTAAATTTCATTTTATAAGTTTGAGATAAACTAAATAAAAAAAAACATGCTTAATGTATAGTATAGTAGTCATATAGTAGTCATTGTGGATGTTATAAAATGACACAAGTTCATTACAACTAAAATATTTTAGCAAAAAATGTTAAATGTTGAGCTAATTCATTAACAATATGTCACAACGAATATTATGTAATTCTCGACTTACTGGTATTTCCGAATGAGTGCGACAAGTTAACTAGAACTTTGATGGCTGGCAACGCAGCGTCTAAGAGCGGTCCTCGTAAATGCGAGTTTGAACGCGCCTCGCCCACGCAGCGCCGCAGCAACGCGGCTAGAGTGCGAGCTGCGCCCAAATTCTCGCTTATAAGATACAATTGATTGTCTTCATTTTGTTGGGTAACCTGTGACATGACAGAAAGAAATGAAGTCAATTATAACTCAATTTTATATTTTATTTTAAAACTTATAAAAACAAGTCTAGTTTTAATATAGAAAGTAATTTATTTTTAAATGTAACGATTTCACTATTTTTCAATTACTTTGCTCACTTGGTACTACAAATACGGTAGGTTATGTTTTCGCCAGAGGTACATCAACTTTGTTTAAAATATTTGAGGTGGATTGGTTCAGTACTTTTCACTTGAAAGAAAAAATTAGGACATTTAGTTTTTACAATTTTAGTATAGATTTTAAATACATTATCTCAATAATCTATACTACTATCATACACAAATCTATAAAGTTCTCCATGTGCGTTTTCTTATAACTCTTGAAATCCATGTTTGATTGAGATTAAATAATTCACATAGAAGATATTCTAGCTCAAAACACAGACCCAGCAAAGCGGGCGGGTACTGCTAGTCAGTGTAATGAACAATTTTCGATGTAGAACCACTTACATATCCATTTCGAGTTATTTGATTCATATTTGAATACATATATTCGAGTTTCGAGAGAATATTTATAGAATTTAAAGTAAATTCTAAAATTGTTATTATATTTTAAAAGCAACTTCGCTGTTTGATATTACCTATTTTAATTAACATCTTTTTAATTTTTCCAGAAATCATATTTAATTGTATTATTATTTAAGTTATTATTACACAAATAAAAAGTTACTGACTTTAAAGTAACAAATTTTACTCAAGATGTCCTATTTTCATTTTAATATATGCAATACACATGTAAATTCATAGAAATAATCAAATACTTACATTTTCTAAAACTCGCATACACCTATCAGCTTTCCGCAGCACATCTACATGTGCACTCGTCCAAGATGTAACGGGTGCTTCTAGCTGGGCTGCGCAGTCCTGTATAGTGCGCACTATGTGATCTACACCGCCCAATACTCTTAGTTCCTCTTTGAACCATTCTCCAGCACGTTTAGATGTCAAAGAGAGCAACGTCTCCATGGCTAAATGGCCAACCTGTAAACGTAACATACCACATATAACCTTTTATTGAGTTAATAAGTTAGTAATAACTGTTGCCCCTCAAAAAGATATTTGACATCGATGTAATGCATAACCTATGAAAGCTGTTGCCATTAAAATAAATATACAATTACTCCTACTATTCATGTATAAAATAAGTTATTCTGGTAATTTTTAGTGTTTTTTTTTCAATATTGGTTTTCATCCCAATATTGAAAAAAAAACTAAAAATTGAAAAAAAAAACAAATGGAATCCATCTCATCGGTCTGTCACGGCCGTTTTTTTCGGAGGCTAGTAAACAATTGGGCACAGCTATAGTAAGTAGTGGCTCAAAGGCAGACGTAAAGACGAAAAGTTGAATTTGGATTTTCGCGGGTTAACAGTTTAAAAAAGCTAAAAACACCTAATTTTTTTTGATGACGTTGCGTGAGTTTTGAAATAAAAGTTTTTTAAACCACAAATTCAAAAATGTATGTATATGGAATTACTTTTCTTACTTTTTTTGCAAATACTAGTCATAATTGCTATGCCATCCACCCCACCTTAACTTCAAAAGTACTAGTCACCAAAACTTGACAAAAATTCATGAGAATAAAATGAACAGTGTAGAAAAACTTTCAGGATTGCACAATATTATATAAGCACATGTTTTTACATAAACAATAAACTCTGTTTAGCGATTAGTGGCTGGTACCATTTATTAATTAGTGACAGTATGGACAATAAGATATTTTAATTTAAGTTGATACATTTCAGCGAACAATGATGTTATTTGTTTCCAAGCAATTATATTATATTACATTGAAGAAAATAGGTTGTATAACTCTTGCACTCTCAGACCAAAGATCAAAATGGACAAAGCTTTTGCTCTAAGAGTGTGTCCGTGTTTTGTTACCTCATTTCTAGACTTTTACTAATGTGCGTGACTTGGGAAGGATCACAGTACAACAATACACACCTAAACAAGACATTTTTATTTTTGTGAATATTAGTAGTCAAAACACATAAGATTTTTGAGTATTTTGTACTCAAGTCGGTCATGAGCTGACATGAATTACACCGACAGTGCGAGGGTGCCATACTCACTATAGCTTACTGTTTTTCTCACGGTTATGCTCAATAAGATACAAAGAGACACGAAAATTCATTTGACACATGGTGATAAGAGCGGCAACTCATTATGGCTCTGTCCAATTTGATTCTTGATTCGAGCTTGAACTAGTAAAGAATAAATACTGTCATATTTAAAAAGTAGTAAAAACAAGTAACAATATTGTTTCCGATAAGAGAGATAAAAAATATTTTACGATTCGTTTCACAAAGCAGAAGCATTGTGGATAGAAGAATATCATTACATATAAGTACAAAAGATCCATTTGTGAAATCCACATGCAATCATTTATTCATAATATGTGCAAGAATAATAAAATTAGATGATTTCTTTGTGTATAACAACTAAAAGTTCATTGCAAAAGAAATGCTTTATAATATTTATTTATATATGTCAAGTTTGATTTACAATTATTATTATTATATTAATAAAAATGATACTTTTTTAATTACAGTTGGTACAACACAAACTGATACACTATATAGCAAAATTTAAAACGTGTTTTAGCTTCACTATAGCACATACATGGCAAAATTAAAAAATGGCCATTCACTACAGTTTAACAAATGAAATGAAAGTATCAGATATAATGCCTAAATGTAAGCTTTCATGTTTTTTAAAGAGACCTTTTATAATAATTTTTATGTTTGTTTCATTTATGCATGTAACAATATTATAAATTAAAATCATACGTACTGCAATGTTATCTAGATCTAAGTGCTTAGCTTTTCCTTGACTTTTGATTTCAGCACACAACTCTCGCACGCGTTCCTGTGTCTTTGCCAATTGAGCTGATGTCAGTCCACAGTCTTCCAGAGCATTTCTAGAAATAGAATATAGGAGGTGAAATGGATCTTCTTTTAATATATAATGTACATATTGATGAAACATAATTAGCAAAAATATATATATATACTTATACTTACGAATTATTACACATTTATGTAGCTTACTTGTTACATAATTATATTATATATATATAAGTTTTTAACTTTGTGTATACCTAAATGTATTTTTAAGAGGGTTGTCAGAGCCATTAAAGGAGTAGACACTTGGCCTATACTCACATTAAAAAATGCGTACAAACAAAATGATTCAAAGTTGCTTAACTTTTAGTTTTTCAGAATACACTGATTTCCTAATTTCTGTTACCTTTAAGTGGATTAAATCATAACACATTGTGTGTGTGCATAATACCTCTCGGATTAATTGTTACTGGTTTTTTATGTAAATGATTAATCAAATGAATTAATGAAACAATTAAATGAAAAGCCACTATAACACCTATAAATGTGCACTGAGTAAGCATTAAGTGGTGTAACCACTGTGTAAATGAGTAGAATAAGTTATTCAATAGCATATTATTTGTAAAGAAACAACACTAAATGTTATCTATGATATTCTACGAATCTATATAATATTTACTCACTTGTGAGAGACATCCGACTCAAGTAAGTTCAACATGAGTTCCAAAGATTCACGGTCTAAATCCATATTGAGTCGATCTTGTGACAGTACAAACATCACCGTTGCCGTGCAAAGTCCAAGACTCTAAAAATTGCAATAAAATGTACAATTGTTTCATCCTTTGAATGAAACTATAGGTAATTGTGACAAGTGAGTGCACTCATTCTTCACAAATATGAACAGACATTCTCAACAGAGGTATTTTAAATCAAATTTTGGTTTATTTTTCAAATAAATAGAAAATAGTAAAATCAAAATCAATTATGTACCTGGTCATCAGTAGCATCGTGCAAAGCGCTGAAGAACTTCTGCACAGTGCCGTGCGCTCGAAGGTGCATGCGGAACGCCGGCGCCGTACACTTGCTGGCAAGTGTAATCGCTGATAGGCAGCGGGTTGATATAGGATTGTTATCCTATACATTTAAAAAATGTATTAATGGAAAAAGTATTCTAATGCAATATTAATTCTGTCACTTAGATAAAACAAGGTTTTACCTGCAAAGTATCTAGGAGATATTCCACATCATCATTGAATTCCTGGAACTCTCCAATTTCTTGTATCTGATGTGCTTTTTTCACATTCCTAACAACTGTATAGTACTGGAAAATTAAAGATAATAATTCGCTTTAGACTTCAATGCACAAAAAGAACAATAATGACTAGTTATATGCATGAAGAACAAAACCTGTAGATAAAAAGTAAGCAGGTATCATAGTACATTAGTAAGTTAATTTATCTGACAGTTATAATTTTAACATTAATATTTATGTGCATAAGTTCAATAAAATTGGTTAATGCAATATTTATTAAGGTACTGTCATTTAACCAATGGCTGAAAAATTCCTGCCCTCACTTAGATCATGCAAAAATGAAATTCGATACTTTAGTAGTCACTGCAAGCAAGACAAAATAATATATGAAGTTTAATTCTCATATTACATAAAAACAGCATAATCTACCTCTTTTGCTTCTTTTGCACATCTAACACTGGTATAGGGTTTGACTGCCTCTGTTGATTCTGGGTCGTCTACTATAGGATCTGGTGCTCTGTATCGTGTGACCCTTGTTAACTCCTCAGGTACTTGGGTAATAGGATTTCTCACTTCAGTAGATTCTGGCTGATCAGGTCTAGGAGTTTCATTACCTTTCTGTAAGCAATATAAAATAATATGACAACTTCAAATGACTAATATTTAATATATTTTATTAACAAATAATGTTTATGAAGACTGCCTGATTTATACTTCTGTAAACTGTGATATTATTTTGACTGTAGAGATAAAACAAAGCAGAATATTTCTCTTCTTAAATCCATATTTATTATATTATACTACTAGTCATGCTCACAGTGTTAATAAAGATAAAATATATAAGTTATTTAACTTCACTACAGTTATTGGATACTAGCATAGCTTTCAACCATCATATTGACAAAATAGATATATTGTAAGAATATAACTTCAATCGTCAAGGCATGCAGAATTTACACAGTAACTAACATACATACAAACAATTATATATAAAGATAAACATTATTACATCATTAGGAAATGTATTTTAGGTTCATTAAAATAAAATTTATATACTCACATCATTGGCCCACTCATGTCTGTATAAATGACGTCTTTTTCTTGCTGGTAGTGGTGAAGGATTATCATTAACTAATGACTTGCTCTTGAATATAGAACCTTTCTTTTTTGTAATGACTAATTTAACACTTGGTTTTTCACCTTGATCTTCCGGTTCAACTATATCATGTGGCGATTTAAATACATCTTCTTGATGAGTTTTCTGTGAATCTTCTTCAGTCATATCATTTGCACAACTGTTATAAGCAGAATCTGAGATGGATGATTGTGTAGAAGATTGTGTGCTAAACTGAGATTGGCTTTGGATTTCGTTAGCATTTTGTATACGAGCAGATCCTTCCGTTTGATAACCTTCTTGTGCTGATGCTTGACCAACATCATTATGTTCTTCCGTATGCACAGTACTCTCCTGATATTGCTCTGTGTTGTAATCAGGACTAGAATGTTTACTGTGAGTATGTTTGTGCTTTTGTTTCTTATGAGGTTTTTTATGTGTGTCATTTTCAGGTTTACTTTCATTACTACCAGCCAATACATTGATTAGGTCATTACTTTCCACTTGAGATTCAGATTGTTGTTCATTTGTGGCTTGTTGAGTTTCTAATGGTGTTGTTGGAGTGACTTCAAGTACAGCTGTTTCTTGTTTTTTCTTTCCTTTTCTACTTTCTTTTTTAATGTCGTTCACAGTTTTTGTTCCATGTTTACTTGTGTGACCAGATGTAAGAACATCTAAATAGTCATCATTTTCACTATAATTAATATTGGGTCTATTTCTTCTAGATCTTCCAACAGTATTTTCAGGAGGTTTTGGTTCAGGTGGAGGTTCTGTTCTCTGCACTTCCTTCTTTGGTGATTTAGACACAGGAGTAGAATCTAATTTTTCCAACTGTGATTCATTGTTGTCAATAGATGTCTGTTTATTCTTAGATTCCTTGTCATTTTCATGCATAGGAGAGGCAAGTGTCTTATAAAGTTCATATGTATCTGAACCAGGTAAAGGTGAACAAGTTTTCTTTACTAAATCCTCATTATTATTTTTATGATGTTTTTTATGTGACTTGTGTTCTTTTTTGTCTTTTTTCTTTTCTTTTTTACTTTCCTGGTTACGACTGGAACATTTAATGGTAATTTTAAGTCCTTCATGTTTTGGTGAGCATATTGTTTCCACTGACGGGCTCTTCTTATGATCAGAACCAAAATCAGAATGTGTATCCATGGATGAATGTCTATCAGAACTAGGGGATGTGAAACCTTCATTTGAGTCTGTACTGACTATTCTAGATGTCCCTTTAGATATTCTAAGCACGATAGGTGGAGGTTTTCGTTCTTCATTTGCTTCTTTACTTGTTGATGGGCTAGCCACGTCAGCTTTTACAGGAACAGGTATGGGGCTTGTTACATGCTCAAGTTTTGGTGATGATGTTTTAGGCGGTGGCTCATATCGAGTTGTTAACTCGGGTATTGGGCTATTACTTCCATCTTCAGCATAGTTAATTACTTTATCACGATTGCGAACCAGGTAACGTTTATTTGGTGGTTGAGTATTTTCTGGCACATCTTCCTTTTTGGAGGCTTTTGTAGCCAATGAATTTTTCCTTGCTTTAGTCTTCTCAAAGCTACGACGAGGTAATTCTGGTGATGATGAATCCCTATTATAAACTCTACTTCGTTTAGTAGTTTTCTTTTCTTTACTGTTACTAGGATGTTCTGGTGAGAGAGGTGCTGCCGGTACAGGGGGAGCATATGTAATTTGGGGAACTGGTGGATATAATTCAGCATTACGAGATTTAAAAAATTTTTTAGGCTTTGGTGGAGGTTGCTCTGTTTCAACTGCTGGTACTGTCAGTGGACTATTCTGATCTTGAACTGGCTTCTTAAGAATATTGTTTGCATATGCTGAAATAATACAAAAATATTAATATCGATTAATCATACCTTCATGTTTATAATTAACTATTTATAAGGTGTACAAATACATACACATATATCTTCACACTCTATCCCCAAGTTGTACAAATGATTGCAATATATTGTATAAAAATGTAGGGATATCATACCTACGCAAAACCAGCATGATTTACCTTTCACCAGATTGTACTTATTATGTTAAATAACTATTGTATTATTTTAGAACTAAAATAAAAACAGGAGCGTGAAAATTTACTTTCAAGGCTAGAAACAAGCATTTCCTGTCTTTGCTTACCGTAAGGAGCACTCCTAATTGATGTGAAGCTGGTGATACCCCACTTGCCCACTGTGCCAGCCGATCGAGCCGCTGTGGGGCAGTTACTATTTTCCCTAAATAGGGCACTGTCCAACGGCACGGCCACGCTGCCGCTTCGGCCTCTACCCCAGCGTGACATACTGATAATATCATTAAAAAGATGACACTTGCACCGTCTTGCCAAATCAATCACCTCTTGAAATGTCAAAGCAATAAGTAGCACATGACGTCCTTCTATACGTAATTTAAGATAGTTGCAATATAACAGATTATGTTATCACTTAATAACAATACCTAGATATTCTCCAAACAAAATGAAAACACATCGCAAGATAACACACCCGCCATTTTTACGGGAGTTAAGTACTTTTCTCACGAAGCATTTGAATGTATCAAAAACCGAAAACTCGCGAGTCACATTAATTTACCTTCTCTCAGGAGTTACCAACTTTCTTTGAACTTATGAGGTAGATATTTTGTGTTAATTTTAAAATTTAGTCATGACAAATGCTACACAATCTGCGATGTTGTCATCTCATAACACAAGAGGCGCCATATTGGATTGGCAAAACAACAAGACGAATGATATTGTCCAATAGTCATTCACACGAACTTCATTACAATTTTAGTCATAGATTATAGATAATTCCTAAGAACAAGGATAATATATCTTTCTTTCATTATGGTTTGACGTGGTATGGCCTGTGGGTTTGGCCAAATAGAATATAATAAGTAACGTTTTGGTTTGGCGGGTAAAAAAGGGATACCATGTAATGGAGCTATAGAATTAGTAATTTTATCTACAAATCTCAATATTTAAAATTAACGGTTTACTCTACATATTTGCGACCTTTGATATAAATCACATCTTCTTTAAAATAAATGGTCTTTGCTACAAAAAAATGGTAAACTTCAAAATTAACAGTTTTCACAATAAAATTTTGGTTACAACTTCAATCACTGAAACTTTAATGTGGCGTAATTAAATTAAGGTTCACAGAACTGGGTACCATTCATTAAAAAGAATGTACCCTACAGTATGTGAACACAACATGAGACTATAACATTATGTAATGATTGATAAAGCAAAGAATTTCAAGATAATAACTGCGAGTTAAGTTAATAAGGCAAGACAAGATTTAACAGATTTTCTCGCATAGACCTCAGAAGCAAAAAATATGTCAAAGTCTACTCTCATAGCATTGAACGAAGAACACATTCGGTATATGGGCGTGTGTTGACCGAGTTTAGTTCTACAGGAAGGTAACACAAAGGTTTTACGATTATGTACTCTAGAGCCAAGTCGGGGAATGGAAAGTTGGAGACGTTCCAAAATGTCAAAAGCATCGACGGTACCCTGAATGAGCTTAAATAAAAACATATGATCCAACATCATCCGTCGTTTACTAAGACAGAGTACATTATAATGTGAAAGACGAGATTCGTATGATTGAAGTTGCTTATCTTTAATGTCATTATACGTTGTGATAGAGGAAATGCTTTTGAATACGTTCCATTCGGTTCGAATGCACTCTATAACCAGGGTTCCAGACAGTGGAGCAGTATTCGAGTATGCTGTATACTAAACAATTATAAATAAGAATGGATATATCTGAGTTTTTCAAAATTTTCATTTCTCTGGAAATAAAACCTGAGAGTCTAGAAGCCTTGCTAATGCAGGAATCGATGTGAGAACGTAATGTCAAAGCCGAATCAATAATAACATCTAAATCACGAATGGTGAAAACCTCGGTTAGTGCAACTCCATTGATAAAATAAATAGCCGTTGATGGATTCTTTCGTTTAGAAAATTTAATATGATAGCATTTATCGATATTTAAAGTCATGTGATTGTCAGAACACCACTGATCAATCCTGTTTATCTCCTCCTGGAGCATAAAAACATCGTCATTCGTGTCAATCGCTCTATATATCTTCAAGTCATCGACATACATTTTGAAATTCGAATTTAGTCTGAATGAAATATCATTTATAAACATAAAGAAGAAGAGGGGCCCCAAATACGAGCCTTGAGTCACACCTGACGGTACTTGAAATTATAACTTTTATGAATAACAATGAAAGAATTTAAAATCATTATTACAAAAATTTTAGTTTATTAATTATCTAATGCAATAGAAAGATACGAACAACTGTTTCGTGTACATTTAGTATTTATAAAAATCCTTGACCTGAAGAGTTAAACAAATAAATATATGAATATAATGAAGACACAACAAATAAATAACAAAGAATTATGTTGAGTCGTATTGGATGCTATTAACAACTGATTCTTAGATACTGTGTGCATTTTACTATGAACCTGTACGAGGTGCAATACGAAAGACAGATTTATAAATAAGCTGACAAAGTTTGGCTGCAAACCAGCATGTGAGAGAGATACAATTGATTTTGAACTCTGATTATGTTTTGAGAGGTTGTTAGTGTCTGTGGGCTGGTTATTGTCACTGATTGGTCGTCACTTGGGGTTAAGTATTTGTTTTCTTACGTTATTTTCGTTTGACAAGTAATTCAAGGGTATTTTTAAAACCGTTTGATAAAATATAATAAAATGATAAACTTTACAGTTGATAACTATTCATAAATTATTCTTCACTGATCGTTTCAGTAAGGCGAGCCATACTTTTGGTATTGTATGAAGTACAAGGTACGGTCAGTGGAAAAAAGCTGTATTGTTTTTTATTATGAGAAAAATAATACTAGGGTCAATTTACAGTATTCATAAATTCATAATTAAGTACAGCAAAACCATTTTGCAATCATTAAATTTCAGTACCGAAAATATGATGAAAAATAGTACCTATAATATTAAAAGTTCGACTCTATTAATAATAGCAGAAATAAAATTAATACCTGAGTAAATTAGACGTGAATGCGGTAGTATTGTTTTAAACTTCTTATTCATTATTTTACACTTAATGGTGTTAGCGTCATGTCATTTGGTAAACATAATCACGATTTTAATAAAAAAGAACAATGTAAAGTATTATTATTACGAAATAATGAACATCTCGATAAAATTAAATTAATTATTTGCCAAAAATAAGAATCTGCAGCTTCTTTTAGCATTCTAGATGTGTTGTTTATACAATTTTTGAAGGAGAAATTTGACGTGTTCGCTGTTAGCTTTACAAATATTATTAAAACAATATGCACGCAAATATTCATTTCAGTGGACATTTGGATCGGACGTTTTTGGAGTGCTGATTGTGTATATAGTTTTTTATTTGTGATCGAAGGGCTGGCGCGTTAATAGATACCGGATGTACTGCTAGCTTCATAGATAAAAGCTTAGCCGATTACTATAAGATCAGTCACTCTCCATGTAAACAAAAGATAACAATGGCGAAACCGAATTTAATCTCTCATGTAGAATATACATCTCTTGTAACTGTAGAGATACAGTGACAGAGTTCTGAAATTAACTATAATAAGATTAATAAGAGATAAAGATAATACACGAATCCAAGTACTTAACAAGACTTTTATTGAGAAGGTTAATTAATAAGGGATAAGAACAAAACATAAACAAACAATCGTTAAACGTGGAATCCGTGGAAGATTTGACAAACACGATCAAATTTTGGCTGTATTTCACACCATTTGACGCGATGGACTGGTCGTCAATGCCCAGCTTAAAGAAATACAAGATACAATAATAGGTCAAGATATGTGTCCAATTGTGAGACTGCTCTTAAGCGCAACCCAAAGTCATTTTGGAGATACTCAAGTGGTCTTAAGGGAGGTCGAAATGGATACATACCAAAGCAAATTAAATGCGGCTCGCAGACTTTCTTTGATGCAAAGGAAATTTGTGATACTAGGCTATTTTTTGTCCGTTTACAGACCTATACAATATTTCCCTCTCGACTTATGTAACGATAATTCAGAATCTTCCTTGGGCACTATTCACGTAGACGAGGACAGCATAAGCAAATATCTCAAAAAGCTTAATTGTAATAAGGGTGCGGGTAGTGATGGCATACCACCTATATTTGCTAGGAGGTGTACTGACCGTAACTGCCTGCCACTATCTATTATATTCAATCAGTTCCTGACGAGCGGTTGTTTTCCGGACAAGTGGAAGGAAGCTTGGTTGGTTCATAAAGGCGGGTCTAGGGCTAATGTAGACAAATACAGACCAGTATCTATTTTATCGGTTTTCAGTAAACTTTTTGAACTAATTGTTTATGATCAAGTTTATCCTAGTGTCGTTAACTGCATTCCGATTAACCAGCACGGTTTTATGCGAAACCGATCGGTAGTAACAAAACTGGCTCTTTTCACTGGGGACGTCACAACGGCTATGGATAACGGTCAGCAGGTGGACGCTGTCTACACTGATTACTCGAAGTGTTTCGATCGCCTAGATCAGGGGTTCCCAAACTTATTTTGTCCACTGCCCACTTTGAGAATAAATTATTTTTTAGCGCCCCCATTTTTTCTCCTACTGAAAAACCACTATAACTACAAATTAAATTAATTAATTATTGTGAGCTATATTAGCGGAGATTAAACATTAATTCCAAACAAGACTTTTACTATAACCCGCAAGAGTTAACTTGAAACGTGAGCGCAGTAGGTAATACACAACGGCGCTCAGGTCTCAAGTTAACTCTTACGGGCTACACCTGCCAATGAGAATGATTATTGAAACGCAACTTTATAGTATTCAAACAGAGTATCTTTTATTCAAAATAAAACAAATATAATCGATCCTTATATAAAAACTAATGTGAAGGATGAATCTGATGCTGTTTAATAAGTTTGTTGATATCAGGTTCCAATTTACTCAAGAACAGTCGCCAGTCGCCACGTTTGGTAACATGCAAACGATTTCTCTTTTTAGTAAGCAGTGTTGCCACAGCACTAAATCCACGTTCGCACAAATATGATGATGGGAATGCTATCAAGAATTGATAGACCACAAGAACGATTGACCACAATCCAGGGTACAATTGCGGGATCGGTTTTTGTAGCCAAAATTCTTGCTAACCATTTTTGAACTTGATTTTTATTTCCTCGTTTGTTGTCAATTCTATAAGTTCTTCTTCCAGCTGAGGTGACATTGCTGTGTTGACATTTGAAAACGGCTCCAACACCCAGTCTGGTATTTCCAAGTTCAAAATGTCCTGGTATCGTTCGGTGAAGTCAATGTGGAGGTTTTCCAAATGTTGGCAGTAGGCAAACAATTCATCGTTACTGCATGATACTGATAAATTCGGAAAATTGTGAAACTCACGTCTGCCCATATTCTTTTTGTGTAGAATCAGTTTGGCTGCGAAAGCAGCAACGACGTTTTTTGTTTTAATTAAATTTAGTTCATCGCCTTGCAGTTGGAGATTCATGTCGTTGAACAATTTATACAGGTCTGTCATGTAAGCTATATCATTCTTTGTGTAATGAGCTTGTTGTGCAATTCTGTATCTTTAGTTTCCAAGAACTCTATAACAGAGTCAAACAGGTTGTAAAATCGAGTCAGACAATTGCCTCTTGATAGCCAACGAACTTCAGTATGAAACAACAAACGGTTCAAATCCTCGTCATTAGTAACACAAAGCTGATGAAATAATCTATCATTCAAAGAGCTGTTGCGGATTTTAATGACTGCTTTGATGACATATTGCAGTGATTGAAATAGTCGTTCACTTAAGTTTCTAGCAACCAAATGTTGTCTATGAATAACGCAATGTACAGCAAGGACATCTGGAATTTTATTTTTTAAGTACGCTATGAAGCCTTTATGGCACCCTGTCATAGCCGGAGCGCCATCCGTAGCAACTGATATAATATTTTTCAAGGGAATCTCTTTCTCATCACAAAACTTTTCCAATGTATTGAATATGGTTTCGCCTTTTGTATCGGTCTCTAAATTTCTAGCAAAGAATAGTTCTTCACATATTTTCTCATGTTTAATAAACCTCACGTAAGACAGCAACAATGCTTCATTAGTTGGTAAAGTGGACTCATCGAGCGGAATTGAGAATTGACTTGTCCTCAGGTGATCACACAATGATCCTTCAATGTTTTAAGCCATTTCATCAATTCGTCTTTGCACAGAATTATTACTGAAAGGAATTTTTCGGATAATATCTGCGGCTGGTTTATGAAGCACAGTAGTTATTACTTCCTTTATTGCTGGCAAAATTAACTCTGTTATGTGGTTTGCCTTTTTGAGCAATTAACAAAGAGATATTGTACGAAGCTCGAAGTCTGTCGTCATCTTGCTTAGCAGCCGCCGAAAATAGTTTTGCTACACTTGGCTGAGTATTATGCTTCTTCTCTAGGTCTTGAAAATATGCTACATTCTTGTCTTTCTTATCTGGATGCATTATATTCAAACTGCAAGACTGCAAGATCACAGTCTTGAAGGCTTCATTGCTTCATTCGAAAATGTTTTTAGACATAGAAGACACAAAGGCGACGATGGGTTTGTCGGATTTTCAATGAATCCGAATTTAATATATTCCGCACAGTATTGCCGTCTCTTCTTTTTTACTTCCGACGTTGTTTTGTTTTGAGAAATACGTAAGCAAGTGTTGAACTTAAGTACTGCTCATCTATTGCGCGCGAAACCGCAAATGAAAATAAAATTAATATTACGTTGTTTATATAGGATTGCATAAGCAGCACGCACCGACAGGAATAAAACAAACATGCATAAACTCGTTTATCTCATTCGACGCTCAATCGTACTCAACAAGTCAGAACAAGTATTCTATGAACCAGCCGATTGATACAGGAATACACAATTCGGGTTATTTAACAAAAAGTTGTTAAAACACGATTGCCCGCGGTCTATTATCTACGAAAATTACCTATCTGGGAGTACTAATAACTATTAAAATGCGAAAGTGTGTCTGTTGCCTTTTTATTTGTTGAACGACCGATTGACATGATTTTTATTTTGTATATTCAATAAAACAGGACAGATATATGAACTACGCGGAGAGAAATATCGAACCGAGTTTGAGCAATCTTTTAATTAATATTAGTTGATGTTCACGAGTTGTAGTTGAGAGTCGAGAGCTCATGCAGTCGTTGTCTAAGATGCCTCCTAGCTAAATGAAATTACAAATCACCCCCCAGGCCTCTACAAAACGCCCCCATTTTTTTCTGGGTCTCTTACCGCCCCCCTTTAGGCCTGCAGCGCCCACAAGGGGGCGTTATCGCCCACTTTGGGAAAGGCTGGCCTAGATCATAACGTCGTAGTTTCTAAAATAAGAAGGATCGGTATTCATGGTGATCTCTTGCGGTGGTTAATTAGTTACCTGGAAAACAGGTCACAAGCTGTGTGACTGGCAAATCATATGTCTCGGTTTGCAAAAATTACGTCTGGGGTCCCGCAGGGATCACATTTGGGACCACTGCTATTGAACATCTGTATATTTGACATTACATCATGTTTTCATCATGCAAAATTCGCTATGTATGCTGATGATAAAAAAAATTACTTGCCTATTACTAATAGGGACGATTGTTTAAGGCTGCAGGGGGATTTGGACAGATTGGAGCAATACTGCAAAAGAAACTCGCTGGACCTCAATGTCAATAAATGTCGGATAATCACATATGCGCGGAAAAGAAACTTCGTCACTTTTGCCTATAATTTGTCCGGTGTTCCACTGCACAGAGTGACAAGTATAAGGGATCTAGGGGTAATACTGGACCAAAGGCTCACATTTATAGAGCATTATGAACATATAGTTAGCAAATCATACAAGATGCTGGGATTTTTGGTTAGGATTGCCAAACCCTTAAAATTAAAATCTTCACTAGTGATCCTTTATTGCGCGTATGTGCGAAGTATCTTGGAATTCGCATCCCAGGTTTGGTCCCTCAGTATATTACTTACAAAACTAGAATAGAAAGTATTCAGCGGAAGTTTGTGTCTTTGTTGGAACACCGCGAGTTGGATCCGGCTCCTGCTTATGCCCAGGCACTCAAACGCCACAAACTGCAACCGTTAGAAATAAGAAGGCTGATCGCGGACGCTATGTTTCTTTATAATATATTACATAATCGGATTGACTGTCCTCAGTCGTTGGAGCGGGTGGGCCTTCAGGTTCCAAGTCGCGCAATGGCACGTCGTCAGCATAGGCTGTTTAGCACACCTAGGACTCATACAAACTATGCTCGAAATTCGACTATGTATAGGTGCTTGAGTGATTATAATTGTAACTTTCTGGGCACGGACATATTCGCTCACAATTTTAATCAATATAAAAAAATTATCACTAAAATAGTGGCGTGATTTGTTTGGCGCTGTTACTCGCACACTTCATAAACACACTAAGACGCTAACTCACACTCACACACACATTCACACACACATACACTCACATGCACACACTCGCGCACATGTGCATAGGTGCGTGAGTGTCTGCATGGTAACTTTGTGCTCGCAGATTCTGGTTCTGAAATTTTTCTTTTTTGTATTGTCTTTGTTTTTCTTGTTGTTGTACCTACCATAAAGCATTTGATTGATTTCGAAATTCTGTTTTGGCATGCGAAATTTGTAATTGTGATTTCTTAATAATAATTAGTGCTGTTGAATTTCTTAAAAAAAAAAAAAAAATAAAAAGTTGAACTCGAGAAATTTAATCTCGAAACATCTCTACAATACTCCATCTCTTTTCACCTTTTGCTATTGGTATATACAGCAATCTTATATAGACTAATAGGTCTGGTGTATTTCCGAGTTATTTCCAGGTACAGTATTGAAATAGGAGTCCGCACTCTAAGGAGATAGTTGAAGTCGAGAAATTTAACCTAGAAACATCTCTATCTCGTACCATCTCGTTTCATCTTTTGCTGTTGGTGTATATATAGCAATCTTATATATATATTAGTAGGTGTATTTCCTAGTTGTTTCCAGGAGTTAGGAAGAGATGTTGAGCAATTGCGCCAACTCCATCATACTCCTGTATTTCAGTAACGGATGAAATTATTACAAAATAAAAAAATACGTAAGATTTAAAATCTGTAACTGTACACGATCAACCCAATTTTACGAGAAATGGTGGGGATAACACTTGAAAATTAAAACGGTCACAACTCTTAAACGGATACGTTTTTTTCGATAATTCTTTTTGTAACTACATATTAAAGTTATGCCCTTTCATCCATTAAAGTAACTGTCCCGTTTTCATATACACCCTGTATAATATTGCCTTTGGCAATTTTATGTCACAATGTCAAATTTACCGTTATGTATACAATTTTCTCACGAGTTATATAAAATATTTATGAAGTAAAATCGTTCTTTTTGTATTTATTTTCGTTTTATGCAGAAGAAATTTAAATTTTTGAATTTAAAACGAATGTGTTTTACACACGATTATCCTATGAAAGCGTCGCACAAACCGACAGCGATCCTACCTCTAACATGGTCC
Source organism: Zeuzera pyrina (assembly GCA_907165235.1). NCBI lineage: Eukaryota > Metazoa > Arthropoda > Insecta > Lepidoptera > Cossidae > Zeuzera > Zeuzera pyrina. Next base: position 14,859,046 of record OU015628.1, read on the forward strand.
CGACGGGACTGTAATGAGCGAAATTGACACGCCTCGAAGTCGAAATCATAAAGTTAAGTAATATTTTAGAATTGTAAAATAAGGATTCTTAAATTAATAAATCCAACCTCATACTACCCTTGGAAATGCGATGACAGTTATTTACGTATAATTTTTAACGCATAAATGTCGATAGATTTCATATGAAGCAGTATTGAATGAAGTACATTGGATAGCGTGCATAGCGGACGTGTATTTTGCTATTTTAATTATTGTATAAATTATAATAACTAGATCTCAACCTTGTTGCGAGTGTAATTATTCATCTAATCTTTTACTTGACTTTTTTAGAGTCGCATACAACAGTATTACTTTCTCACGAGTGAAGTCGACGAATTAATAGATCGCCCCTCACCCCCGCGAGTAAAGAAGACGGACTTTGATTTTTCAACTCTTACGCATCGCTGCGAACGAGGTGACTGGCTAATCTTGTACTGGTAAGATATCACAGATAAATAATCATGAGTCTACTGCGCTCGCCGAGTGCAAATGGCTCGAGTGTCGGTCGTAGTGGTTCACAGCCAAATTTATCCAGCGCTGATTTACTGTCGGACTCGCAAATGAGTCACATTCGAAAGTGAAAGCAATCCGATTCTGATGAAACTGTAAGTTTACAAATTATGGGTTTACAGAAACAAATGGCCGATATGATGAAAGTTGTAATAGAATCCAACGAAACTCTAAAGAACAGTCTTAACAATAGTATTAGTAACCTCATCGATGACGTTCGAACAGTAAAAGAGCAAATTGATAATGTTGCATCTCTTGTTGATACCATACAAGCAGAGCAGTCTAAGATGAAGTCGGATATCCACAACATTATGCATTCTTAAATTATTAAAACTTTCGTGAGACATTATTAACGCACTAATTATTGAATACGGCTTTACTCACGTGTAATCGGTATAGGTACCGACTAGTTTCGGACCTATTGGAGGTCCATCATCAGGGTGAGTGGGATGAAATCGCGGCCGCGCCCCGTCACGCACTGCGCGCCTGAGCTCGCAACGCGCGGCTTGACAGGGTGGGAGGCGCGGGGTGCGCCGGCGATGGTGACGAACTCCGCGAGACCGATGCGTCTACGTCAATATTGGTGTTTACGGGCGCACAAAATGTACTCACGATGTCCGCTACATACTCGTCAGCACTATCGTTCTTATTCCGCGTCGTGTTTAACAACACGGGTTTCCAAGTAAGCGGCAGAGCCCATCCCTTGTCTCTATTAAAATTAGGCCGGCGGTCGATTTCGATGGCTTCAAGGAGCTTGCGTGATACAAAGTTCTTTTCACGAGCCAACACTTTCACCTTATCGAACCTAATATAATGTGACGTGTCGGAGTTGAGGGCGTGTTCTGCCACCGCCGAGGTGTTGCTGTCCATTTTACGCATACTGCGGATGTGCTCGGTGAGCCTCGTATTGATGTTGCGTCCCGTTTCTCCAATGTAGCTTTTGCCGCAATCGCATGGAATTTCGTAGACGCCAGGGCTATCTAGAGGGTCCCGATCCTTAGGCGATCGTAGAAGACTTCTAATCTGTGTCATGGGGCGGAAAATTGTCCTGATGCTATATCTACGGCGTAACAGGTGTCCAATTTGATCCGTTACCCCTCGCATGTATGGTAAATATGCCGGGACTCGCTCTACAACCTGAGGCCGTTGTTTGCTGGTCGTGTTTGCTAGCCGGCAACTCTGTCGCCAGTTGTAACCATTGCACTCTAACACCTGCCGCACGTGTGTCAATTCCGACTCTAGGAATTGAGAATCACATAGACGAAGTGCACGATTAATGAGAGTGCGTGGCAACGAAGATAGGTGCGACGGATGGTGATGGGAATCTGCTCTTAGATACCGATCGGTATGTGTCGGTTTTCTGAATACCGTATGTACCAGGCTTCCACTAGATTCACGCTTCACCAGTACATCCAAAAATGGGAGAGTACCGTCTTTTTCCTCCTCTGCTGTAAAACATATCTTTGGATGTATTTGGTTCAGATGGTCTAATAGTTGTCTTACACCCTGCCTGGAAACTATAGCAAACACATCGTTCACGTATCTCCACCAGTATCTTGGTTTTAATGGTGCACACTTCAACGCTTCCTCCTCGAAATGTTCCATGAATATGTTGGCCACGACTGGTGCTATTGGTGACCCCATTGCCACTCCATCCATCTGCAGATAGAAATCCCCTCTCCAGAGAAAATAGCCACTCGTAAGGCAAAACTCCATCAATCCCAGGTACTCAGTAGGTATGTTGTTCTCTATTAACTGTTGTTTTATTATGTCAATAGTTTCTGCTACTGGTACATTGGTGAATAGAGACGCCACGTCGAAACTCACCATTAACTCATGGTTTTGGATTTTGACGTCCTCCAACAGATGGATGAAATGTGTGAAATCTCTTACAAAGCTCGTTGTTTTTCCAGTCAATGTCCGTAAGATGCTTGCTATGTGACGTGAACTTTTGTAAGTAGGTGAGTCGATTTGACTCACAATGGGACGTAAAGGCCAGTTCGGTTTGTGTATTTTTGGCAGTCCATATATTTTAGGAGGTGTTGGGTTCAAGGGACGTAACTGTTTTTTCTCTCTATCTGGCAGCGTAGATAAAAGCTTGTTTAACTTGGAAGCTACACGAGCTGTTGGATTGTAGTTTACCTTTTTATAAATACCGGTATCACTAACTAGCTGTGTAAGTTTCTGTTCATACTCCACCGTATCAATTATGACAGTTGCGTTACCCTTATCTGCCGGCAACACGAGGATATCTGGATTTCTGCGTAAAGACATCAGTGCCTGGAACTCTTGCCTTGGGATGTTTGGTTTCGGACTTTTGTGTCTCCGTATGATAGCAGATATATCTTGCCTAAGGCATTCAGCTTCCGGCACGGGCACCTTGTTACGCATAAGACAGTTTTCGACGCTTGAAATTACTGACTCCACCGGTACCTTGTTTGGTGCAATCGCAAAGTTTAAGCATCGCGCCAGCGCTTTATGAGCCTCAACTGACACTGCGTGTGATGATAGATTTAACACACTACTTTCCGGTGTATTAGAGCAAAGTTGTCTCTCAGCACTAAGTGTGTTGCCTTCAGGGTGAGTGGGATGAGTTCGCGGCCGCGCCCCGTCTCGCACTGCGCGCCTGAGCTCGCTCGCTGAGCCTTTTTTTGTTACATATGGAATTGTCTCGAGTTCTTGGTTTGGATGTGTGGCAGCGTTTGGATGCGATGACTTTTATTAGAGCTGAAACAATAAAGTTGGGGACAAATAAAACTCATGAACAGAAACTAAAGCGCCTGTTAAAAAATTAAGGCAACACAGTGCTGAGAGACAACTTTGCTCTAATACACCGGAAAGTAGTGTATTAAATCTGTCTTATGCGCAACAAGGTGCCCGGGCCGGAAGCTGAATGCCTTAGGCAAGATATATCTGCTATCATACGGAGACACAAAAGTCCGAAACCAAACATCCCAAGGCAAGAGTTCCCGGCACTGATGTCTTTACGCAGAAATCCAGATATCCTCGTGTTACCGGCAGATAAGGGTAACGCAACTGTCATAATTGATACGGTGGAGTATGAACAGAAACTTACACAGCTAGTTAGTGATACCGGTATTTATAAAAAGGTAAACTACAATCCAACAGCTCGTGTAGCTTCCAAGTTAAACAAGCTTTTATCTACGCTGCCAGATAGAGAGAAAAAACAGTTACGTCCCTTGAACCCAACACCTCCTAAAATATATGGACTGCCAAAAATACACAAACCGAACTGGCCTTTACGTCCCATTGTGAGTCAAATCGACTCACCTACTTACAAAAGTTCACGTCACATGGCAAGCAACTTGCGGACATTGACTGGAAAAACAACGAGCTTTGTAAGAGATTTCACACATTTCATCCATCTGTTGGAGGACGTCAAAATCCAAAACCATGAGTTAATGGTGAGTTTCGACGTGGCGTCTCTATTCACCAATGTACCAGTAGCAGAAACTATTGACATAATAAAACAACAGTTAATAGAGAACAACATACCTACTGAGTACCTGGGATTGATGGAGTTTTGCCTTACGAGTGGCTATTTTCTCTGGAGAGGGGATTTCTATCTGCAGATGGATGGAGTGGCAATGGGGTCACCAATAGCACCAGTCGTGGCCAACATATTCATGGAACATTTCGAGGAGGAAGCGTTGAAGTGTGCACCATTAAAACCAAGATACTGGTGGAGATACGTGAACGATGTGTTTGCTATAGTTTCCAGGCAGGGTGTAAGACAACTATTAGACCATCTGAACCAAATACATCCAAAGATATGTTTTACAGCAGAGGAGGAAAAAGACGGTACTCTCCCATTTTTGGATGTACTGGTGAAGCGTGAATCTAGTGGAAGCCTGGTACATACGGTATTCAGAAAACCGACACATACCGATCGGTATCTAAGAGCAGATTCCCATCACCATCCGTCGCACCTATCTTCGTTGCCACGCACTCTCATTAATCGTGCACTTCGTCTATGTGATTCTCAATTCCTAGAGTCGGAATTGACACACGTGCGGCAGGTGTTAGAGTGCAATGGTTACAACTGGCGACAGAGTTGCCGGCTAGCAAACACGACCAGCAAACAACGGCCTCAGGTTGTAGAGCGAGTCCCGGCATATTTACCATACATGCGAGGGGTAACGGATCAAATTGGACACCTGTTACGCCGTAGATATAGCATCAGGACAATTTTCCGCCCCATGACACAGATTAGAAGTCTTCTACGATCGCCTAAGGATCGGGACCCTCTAGATAGCCCTGGCGTCTACGAAATTCCATGCGATTGCGGCAAAAGCTACATTGGAGAAACGGGACGCAACATCAATACGAGGCTCACCGAGCACATCCGCAGTATGCGTAAAATGGACAGCAACACCTCGGCGGTGGCAGAACACGCCCTCAACTCCGACACGTCACATTATATTAGGTTCGATAAGGTGAAAGTGTTGGCTCGTGAAAAGAACTTTGTATCACGCAAGCTCCTTGAAGCCATCGAAATCGACCGCCGGCCTAATTTTAATAGAGACAAGGGATGGGCTCTGCCGCTTACTTGGAAACCCGTGTTGTTAAACACGACGCGGAATAAGAACGATAGTGCTGACGAGTATGTAGCGGACATCGTGAGTACATTTTGTGCGCCCGTAAACACCAATATTGACGTAGACGCATCGGTCTCGCGGAGTTCGTCACCATCGCCGGCGCACCCCGCGCCTCCCACCCTGTCAAGCCGCGCGTTGCGAGCTCAGGCGCGCAGTGCGTGACGGGGCGCGGCCGCGATTTCATCCCACTCACCCTGATGATGGACCTCCAATAGGTCCGAAACTAGTCGGTACCTATACCGATTACACGTGAGTAAAGCCGTATTCAATAATTAGTGCATTATGCATTCTGTTGGAAAAGCCGACAAAAGAATTGATACATTGGAATCCGACTTTGAAACACTGAAAATTGCCCAAAAAACCTCTCTTGGGGTGCAAATGTCTTGCGAAGACTTGATAGAAGAATTTAATGAGCGCAACTGGCGAGCCAAAACATCATCATTGCTGGAATTCCTAAATCCTCTTCAAAAACTCAGAGCGAACGACATTAGTTTGACAAAGAACAAGTTCTAAAAGTAATAAAATTGACAACAAATGATTGCCCCGAACCCACTATAATCAAACCAATAGGAAAATACATACCAGACAGACATCGTCCACTAAAAGTCGGTTTTCAATCCTCGGAGACGGTTAAATATATTCTTAAATAGGGGCGAAATCAGAATGGATGAAGTCAAAATTTTCTCTGATCGAACTCCCCTCCAACAAAAATGTCTCCAGGATTTGAAGAAGGAAATAAATGGGCGTATAGAGAACGGCGAAAGAATCTGACTATTAAGTATGTGAAGGGATTACCCAAGACAGTTGGAATGGGTCCAAAAAACTTAGAGCATTGAATGCAAAATTTAGCTCACAAGAACAAACTGTCAATGTAAATTCATACCAAATCAGTAGTAGTTACAGAGATATCACATTTTCAAAACACTCACTAAAGTGCTTGTACGCTAACGTTCGTAGTATAGTTAGACCTGGTAAATTTGACGAGCTACGATGTATTGTGCAATCGTTTACACATACTGTTCACATAATCATTTTGACTAAAACATGGATTAAATCCGACAACGAAGCCAAGAAACATCAATTGCCGGGGTATACACATTACTATAATTATCGATCAGAAACTGTTGGTGGCGGCGTCTCAATCTATGCTCATAATAACTTGAAACATCATCTTATCGAGGACTTATCCCAAAATGAATACCATTATTTATGGATTCATTTGAATAAATTGAATAAAAAAAGAGCCTTAGTCTTTGGAGATTTTAATTTGGACTTACTCAAACCAGACACCGTAGTCGATACCTACAAAGAAATGCTAAACGAGAATGGATACTATATTATTAACAAAATACACCCGAACTACTGCACTAGAGAAACCTTTACAACAAAAACCATACTTGACCACGTATGCTGTAATTTAAAGGAAAACCAATGCGACCTTGCCATAGTTGAGTCATCAATGTCCGATCACAAACAAATCTGCTTTGAAATGTATAATTATACGCCAAAACCTAAAAAGTTGATACGATACGAAGCAATAGAATATAACAAACTATATAAAATCTATGAAGAAAACTCAAATGACAATTTAAACTATGAATACCATATTCTGGAAGATAAATTAAAGTCTATCATTCATAAGAGTAAACTGGTCAAGACTAAAATCCTCAACCCACCTAAACAAGACTGGATAAACAAAGATGTCATTAACAAAATTGAAAATGGAAACAGATTGTGGCATAGATTTAAAAAAGATCTGAAAAAACAAACAATTAGAGCAAAAACATAAATATGAAAGAACCAAAGTAGCAGAAGAGATACAGCGAACAAAAAGTAAACATTACTATGCCCAATTTTTAAAATGTAAGTAAAAGCCAACAAAATATGGCAATTAATTAAGTCTGTCGAACAATAGAATGAAAAATGTTTTTGGACCAGTTAAATTAGAAGTAGATGACGTTGTAATTACTGATGAGAAAGAGATCTGCGAATGTTTTAACAATTTTTTTTCAACAATTGGTTCAAAACTTGCAAATGAAATCTCACAGAAATGCCACACTGGCAATTATCATTCTATAGCTGGTTCGGCCGCCTACGTTAAGGATAAGCTGTCTAAATTTGAACCTACAACTAAAGATGAATTAATAAAAATAATAAATAATTTAGGGGGTCAACTGAGGAAGCGTGCTCGTCGCGACCCCTGCCAGCCCTTTTCAGGGCTGCAATTCCTCTTCTGTGCATACCATGCGGGACCACGGCAATGATAATGTTAGGGCGTCCCCCGAAAGCGACGTACACCGGTCTGTCCCTGCTGGTGTGTGCAGAGTGCAGTTCGGCGTTGGGGACCGCCACCCAACACGTTGTGCACCTAGCGGCGGGAAGTGGAGGGAGGAGTGCAGAGTAGCTGCGTGGAATGTGAGAGGTGGGATTGACGAGAAGATGAATGAAGTGATTGATATTATGGAAGAGAAAAGATTGGATGTGCTATGTTTGAGTGAAACCAAGCGAGGCGGCAGTGAACTTGCCGACTTGCCCGGAGGAGGCATCGCTGTATGGTCAGGGGTACCACAAGGAGATAGGGGATGCCAAGGGGTAGGCGTTTTACTGTCCTCTCGTATGGTTAATTGTATGACTGAGTATGAATGTGTAAATCCCAGACTGCTCTGGGTACGCCTCAAGATTGGGTTGACAAGAATTTTTGTTTTGGCAGTATATGCCCCAGTGTCCTCTTTCGGTTTGGCTGAACTGGAGCAGTTCTGGGAGAATGTTAGAGAAGTTCTAGCGACGGTTGAAGAGAACGAAAGAATTGTTGTATGTGGAGACATGAATGGATGGGTCGGGACAGCTCGAACAGGACTTGAGTCTGTCCTAGGCAAATATGGAGATAAGAGAGTGAATGATGCTGGTAAGATTGTGTTAGGACTGTGTATGGAAAAGGATCTTTTTGTGGCTAATACCATGTTTGGGCACAAAAGGATCCATCAGTACACGTGGGAAAGAAAGGGTGCGAGAAGTATGATTGATTTATTCCTGGTGGATAGCAGACTTAAGAAGCAGGTAATGGACACAAGAGCGTATAGAGGAGCCGATCTCGGGACGGACCACTTTCTGGTGATAACCAGAATAAGGGGTCTGTTCGCAGCATGGCGACATCGCGTATTGTCCAAACCTGCAGCGGTTAGCCGCATTAAAAGCTGGAAACTGCAGGATGCGACCACCAGGAATGAATATGAAAGGGTATTATCCAGTAAGCTTGATGATAGATTGAAAGTGATGAGCGAGGATGTTGAAGAATGCTGGCAGAACCTTAGAGATAGTATGGTTGAGGCTGCGAAAGAAGTGTGTGGAATGAATAAGATTGGGAACGGCAAAAAGCGTGATGTGTGGTGGGATGATGAGGTGAAAGTAGCTGTGTATAAGAAAAAGAAAGCATGGCGAGACTACCTTGCTACTAATGACTGTGGTATGAAAAATTTGATGAAAGACAGGTATAAGCTGCAGAAAGCAGAAACGAAGGCACTAGTGAAAGAGAAGCGTAAAAGGTGTAGGGTGTTAGATGAAAACAAGATGTCGGACAACTTCGAGGAAAATTCCAAATTATTTTGGAAAGAAGTACGTAAGTACCGAAGTGGTCCGGCACCTTGCAGAATGAATAAAGTGCGTTCGAAAGAAAACAACCTGCTTACAAATAAAAAGGATGTTCAGCAGCGATGGAGTGAATACTATGGAGAACTGTATGAGAGTGGCGACTCCATCTCTGATACTGAGAGCGATTCTAATGAATTGCCAAACTCGGGCCAGGGACTGGAGGATGCCATTAGTATGAAAGAGATTGAGAAAGTGATAAGAAGTTTGAAATGTGGAAAGGCTGCGGGAATTGATGAGGTGACTGCTGAGATGATCAAGTATGGTGGTCCTAGGGTCTGGGATGCCTTCTGTGCACTCTGCAATCTTTGTTGGCAGAAGGGGGAGGTTCCAGAGGACTAGCGCACGGCAGTCATAGTACCTCTATATAAAGGGAAAGGTTCCTACCTAGACTGTGCGTGCTATAGGGCCATCAGCTTGGTCAGCTTAGCGAGTAAAGTCTATACTAAAGTATTGACTGAACGTATGAAAGGCGTTTCAGAAAGATATTTGTGGGAGGCGCAAGGTGGATTCAGGAACGGTAGGGGTTGTATGGATCAGATTTTCTCGCTTCGCGTTATCGTGGGGAGGTTTCTGGCTTTAGGTCGGAAAGTTTTCTGCGCTTTCGTGGATCTAGAAAAAGCATTCAATAGAGTAGTGCGGAAGAAATTGTGGAGTCTTCTGCCTGAATATGGCGTGGAGGGCTCTTCACTGCAGGCTGTGAGGTCATTATATCGAGACCACAGAGCCTGTGTAAGGATAGACGGGGACATGTCGCCCTGGTTTGAAGTCTGTTCTGGTGTCAGACAGGGCTGCGTGATGTCTGCCTGGCTATTCGTGCTGTATTTGGATAGTTGCCTCCAGAGATTGAAAGGTAATATGAGTGGTATGGGATGTGGTGACACAGTGGTAAACTGCCTATTGTACGCTGACGATGCTGTGCTAATAGCACCATCAGAAGCAGAGTTGCAGACACTAGTCACGTGCATGAAAGAAGATTGTGAAGTAAAAGGATTGAAAATGAATGTGAACAAAACTAAGGTTCTGGTGTTTGAAAGAGAAGCGGTACAAACGAAATGTGTGATTAGTGTAAATGGAAAATGTCTAGAACAGGTGAATGAAATTGTGTACCTGGGGAGTGCGTTTTCGAGGGATGGAAGATGTTAGTTGGATGTGGAGAGACGGGTAACAGCTGGCAATAAAGTGAACGGTGCTGTCCGCATTAGTGGGTAGTGTGAATATATCTAACACTGCTAAAATGGCCATCCACAATGCGGTGTTGGTGCCAACTTTGTTGTACGGCAGTGAGGCCTGGATATGCCCAAAATCGAGTGAAAATATGTTAAATGCTGTGGAGATGCGGTCTCTGACTGACAGGATAAGCAATGATGAGATACGCAGTATGACAGGGTTGCACAACAGTGTTATTGTAAAAATGAAGAAAGGAATGCTTAGATGGTTCGGGCACATGGATAGAATGAGTGATGAAAGACTGACGAAGAAAATATACAGAGCGAAAGTGAGTGGTAAAAGAAGCCAAGGAAGACCAAGGCTGACTTATGAAGATCAAATAGCCAGAGTGTTAGCAGACGGAAATGTCAAAAGCACTCGCATACCTAGGCGAAAATGTGTGAGGAGAATGATGAGATTTGAGGAAGCGAAAGAGGTGTGTAAGGACCGCGACTCCTGGCGCTCCGTCCTCTCTGACTACCCCGTTGGGGATACAGCGTGAAGTTATGTAATGTTTATGTTAATAAATAATTTAGACAACAACAGTAGTTCCGATTTAGATGGAATAAACACCAAATCTATTAAATGTTTAAAAAATCTAATGATTGATGATTTGACGCACTGCATTAATGGGTGCTTAAAGTTGGGTACATTTCCGGGTAGCTTAAAAGTAGCCAAGGTTACTTCCATTTACAAGTCAGGTGCCAAATCGGACCCGAGTAACTATCGTCCAATCTCAGTACTTCCGCTGTTATCAAAAATATTTGAAAAAATTCTGTACAATCGCCTTGCACGATACCTTGATTCGATTAACTTTCTATATACTAAACAATACGGATTTAGATCCAAATCAAATGCACTATCTGCGACAATAGACCTTGTAACAAAATTAAAAAATAACATTGACAAAGGATTGATCGATCTCGGTGTTTTTGTCGACTTAAAAAAGGCATTTGATACAGTTAGTCACAAAATATTATTAAACAAACTTAAGGAAGTTGGCTTAGCTGGTAATGCACATAAAATGTTTGTATCCTATCTCTCTGATAGGTATCAAGTTGTCAAAATTGGTAATCTGCAAAGTAGCTCAAAATTAATCACATATGGTATCCCTCAAGGTTCCATCTTGGGGCCTCTTTTGTTTTTAATTTACCTTAACAATATTAGCACATTAAATTTAAAGGGGGATATATCTTTGTATGCTGATGATACTTGCTTATTCTACTTTGGAGATGGAATTAATGCAATTATTAACGAAGCGCAAAATGTCCTCAACTTACTTAATATTTGGTTACAATCTAATCTTTTAACAGTCAATATTAAAAAAACACATTATGTCATTTTTGCAGTCAAAAATAAGAGGGTTCAAGATTTTGACCCATTAAAAATAGATAACCAAGTGATCGAACGGACGAATAAAGAAAAATACTTGGGACTTGTTCTTGATAGCTCTCTTGGTTGGAAAGACTACATAGAAAAAATTAAATCAAAGTTGACATGTTTGACCGGTGCTTTGCGTGGTATTGTTCGCTGTCTTCCGCGAGGTGAACGATATTTAATATATAACTCGCTTGTTAAGCCACATATAGACTATCTTGTTGAAATTTGGGTTCAGCGACAAAAACGAACATACAAACGATACAAGTCGCTCAAAATAAACTTATTAAAGTGTTATTTAATTACGATTATCTAACACCTACTATCAAAATATACAAACAAACAAAACTGATGAGCATTCCATAAATAGGCGGATTAATAGGCAGCTATAGTATGTATAGACATACTATAGCTGCCTATTAATACGTAAGATATTGTTTAAAGATATACATAGTAATATATCAATAATTAAGAAGAAAAATATCCAGACACGAATGCTAAGGAATTCTGATAATATAGTACTACGCCCGCCGCGAACAAATTATGGAAAAAGTAATATTACGTACCAAGGTGCACAGCTATATAATAAACTCCCAAAAGAAATAAAGGAGGCCGAGAGTATGTACTCCTTTAAAAAACTTTTAAAACATCACATTGTAAACTCTGATCTTTAAAGGACTTTTTGTCGCTTCCATTTATTAGTATCTGTGTATTTTCTATCATGTCATTGTTTGTTACTGTGGTTGACTGCAAGTGGATTAATTTTAATGTACCTTCAAACATTTTTGTTTAAGAATAAATACAGATTGTGTTACGGTGATGTAAATAATTTAATTTGACTACGCTGTTGGTGTATAATTAATTTTGCTTTATGTTTATATTTATAAGTTTCTCATTTAAGTGAAATGTAAATTTCTTATGAGAAATAAAGATTCTTTAAACCTAACTTCTAAACCATTAAACTAACACAACTTTGTGATGTTTTTTGATGCTATGAAATATAACAAATCACGTAACGAAGCCCATACTTCTCTCGTCGACATCCTCGTAATTAACATATATTTTTTTAGAGATCAAACTTTAATATTTCATTACAAACAATGCATTTAAAATCTCGCAATGTCGAAGTCACCTCGCCTTAAACATAATAAAAAAGTAGGTCATCCGCGCTGTGTACACACTGGGAAACAAGGTGAATAAAATAGTGGACACATCGAAGGATGTTTTGCCGTTGCTGACACCAGTTGTTTAGAAAATAGATTGCAGCTGCGGTAGTTCATATATTGGCTAACAGAAACGGACTGTTGATGAAAGCATTAAGGAACACATCACAGCTGTATAAAACCGCCAAACAACCAAATCAGCACTAGCGGAACATGTTCTCCAATTAGATACCAATCATTGGATTGAACTTCTTCGCTCGTAAGTACTTTCCGCCGAACGCCACTTTCATCCGAAAGTCATGCGTGAAGTGATGGGAACCAAGCGATGCAAAAATTTCGATCGGAAAAACGGATATCATTTGTTAACGGTGGAATTCAGTGTTTCAAAAAACAAAGCCTTCGTTTTTCGCTCCCGTTAAATGTGTGGACACTGAGTGTGGTGTGTAAAAGTTATTTACGAATGTCGGGGGTAGAACATAGAAAGCTATTTTCCAGTCCAGATTTTTTCATCCGATGCCATAAAATTACGCTTACGTGAAATTGAGTCGAACTGCATCAAGAAAAAGAAATAGTCAATTTTACTCATTTTTATGGACTACTCACGCTCGACTAAAAAATGTATGATGCCAAAACTCTTTTTACAAAAGGGACCGAATGACCCCTAAGACGGTTCCTTTGTATCTTCTATGGATTCGGATTTCCCATACAGTATTGTATGAAAAAATGTTTTATTAAATTTGACCAACTTCTGCTCTCCAGTTTTTTTTCCTCCAATACAATGAAATAATACGTATATAAAACTGAATCGATACGCATTAAAAAAAAAATTGCCAACTTTACTAATTTTTATGGACATCTCACGCTTGACCAAACAATTGATAACGCCAAAATTGTCATCACAAAAAAAGACCACATGGTTGCTAAGGCAGTTCCCCTGTATCTCTTATAGATTCGGATTTTCCCAGTGTCCCAGTTAAAAAAAACACTGTATACGGTATACTTATCCACACGATGTATCTGCTGTAAAATCAAATAGTTTAAAAAGCTACATGTCGATCTTTCAGATGTTTTGTTAATAGGGTAGATGACTATTTTTTAATAACATGAAAAATATAAGAGTTATTTGCTTTCATCTCTGTCACTACTAGCGCTGCGCAATATCTCCGCGTTATTGCATGACGTCACGGCTATCGGCTATGTAATGCTATCTTCTAGCTTATACTCAATCTGTTCCCACTACTGAAATTCCGAACCCAATAACTCAATTTCTGTCTTTCTATTTCAAGTAGTTTTTTCGTAATTGTATTCAAAATTTTTAATTATTTTAAGACAATGTATAAAATATATTACTTTCAAGAACAGTCATCCAGCCTATTATGCGTATTGGGAATCATATTTCTCAGTTAGGGGTTTAATGTTAAAAATTCAGTCAAGTGCGAGTTCGACTCGCGCACAGAGCGTTTCATACGATATTTATAAAAGAAATGCATTTATAAGCACAAAAAAATAGATATATTGTGCTACATTGAAATGTTATCACATCATCCACTATTATATTAAACGAGCAATATTTGTATACCTATACATTTGATATCGTTTTCTCGAAAGCGGATCTAGCGATTTCGATGAAATTTACAATAAAGGGGTTGAGAGAGGCGAGACATCGATCTAACTAGGTCTCAATTCTGGGAAATATCGCTTTCTCGGTCTACACTAAAAACTTCTGAACTCTAAACTCCTAAACTTTTTTAATTTCGTAGCAGAGTTTACGTTCTCAATAGCACAGTGGCTGAGTGTAGGTTTAAATTCGATTTGCAACAAGTAGGTACCTGTTAAAAACACATATCGTTTTAATAATGTACTTATAATAAGGAAATAAACATGAAAAATAATAAAAACATAGACTTCAGACAGTCTATCCCGTACTATACGCAGTGAGCCAAATAAAATCAATTTTTTTTTTATTTATTTAAATCTCCACAAAAGAAAAGTTACAAAATTTGTTCCGTAGTGACGATATAGCATAAACTTCAAAAAGCAAGTTTTTCTGTATACCGCCAATTCGCTAACACACTCTCAGTTATAATTCTAAAAATGAGGTAAGCCATATAATATTATTATGATGTGTTAGTGTGTCGTGCGTGCATATGCCGTGTGCGTCTTGATCTTTAGTGACAACCTGACAAGTGTATAGTAAAGGGTGTTTGGAACATTATATTTATTTAAATACTTGAGAGAGAGTGAGATTAATAAATACACCAATGTTATACGCTATAAATAAATAAATATACAATATGCATGCACACAAACATATTATTTATATCCTATTTTTATTTTTTTTATTTAGAGGTTATCCATATAATGCTCCTTCAATTTGCATTTAATGTTTTTTTTCGTTAATATTTGTTTTAGCTCGCCAGGTAACTCGTTTCTTATATATGGCCTATACATTTTATCTGATTTCGTCCGTATAGGTTATTATAACTAGGAATTATTAATTTATGTTTTCATGACAGTTGTGTATTTTTCCCCGTATTATAATAAGTTTTTATACGGTCGTTGAAGTAGTTTTCTGTTGTAGCATATATTTAATTTTTTTATGTACTGGTAAAATTTTGCAGAATCGAAAAAGACCACTGTGATTATCTGTGTATCGTTGTTTAATTTTTTCTGGTACTATTGTTTTCAGTATTCGCCATTGGAGTTTGTATATTTTATTTAAATATGTTCTAAGCGGCAACTTTGAGGAAGTTTATTATTTAAGATAATGTGTAGTTTTAAGTTTGTAAATATTAACGTATGTATGTACTTTTTGTTAATGTACTAAAATCATTCTAGTGTATATTGCGAATTTCATAATGGACAAAAACATCAAACAAAGATTTTGTCTTAAATTTAGCATCGCCAATGGAATTTCGTGTTCGGAGTCACTGAAAATGTTACAGAAGGCTTACGGTGAATCAATTTTATCAAAAACACGTGCTTATGAGTGGTACAAAGCGTTGAAAAGCGGTCGAGATGTGATGGAAGCTTTGCCTCGCTCTGGTAGGCCATCAACATCTCCAACTGAAGTTAACATCGCAAAAGTGAAGGAAATAGTGAGGGAAAATCCTCATTCAAGTTTGAGAGAGATAGCCGCTGAACTTTCTGTGTCTCACGAGTCGATCCGTACCATTTTAAATAATCACTTGGGTATGAAACATGTTGCCGCTCGGCTAGTCCCAAAAGACCTGAATTTTCTCCAAAAACTCAATCGCAGAAGAGTCGCATGCTAGAACGAGTCAATTTCGATCCAACATTCATGAAACGCATTGTTACTGGTGACGAGACGTGGGTTTACGAGTTTGACTTGCAAACTAGTGAACAAGCTTCGGAGTGGCGCCTTCCAACTGAACCGAAACCGAAAAAAACTACGCCAGAGTCGATCAAAAGTCAAAGTCATGTTGACTGTTTTCTTTAACTATCGCGGTGTTGTGCACTCGGAATTCTTGCCGGAAGGTCAAACGGTAAATAAAGAATATTATTTGGGCGTTATGCGGCGTTTAAGACAGCAAATTCGACGAAAAAGGCCAGATTTGTGGAAAGAAAATTCTTGGATTTTGCACCACGATAATGCTCCTTCGCACAAGGCCATCATTGTGAATGAATTTTTGACCAAAAACTCAACAAATACCATCGAGCAACCACCTTATTCACCAGATATGACTCCAGCCGACTTCTTTCTTTTTCCTAAACTCAAATTACCACTTCGTGGCACACCTTTTCATTCGGTAGAAGACATAAAGGAGAATTCGCGGCGAGCACTGAACTCAATTCCGGAAAAAGCGTTTAAAAAATGTTTTGATGATTGGATTATTCGTTGGCGTAAGTGTATCATTTCTGAAGGAGCATACTTTGAAGGTGATAAAATAAATTAGGATGAATAACTAACATATCGTGTGTTATTGATCTTTTCCCCGTACTTTCTTGATAAAGTAGTATATGTACGTATACGTATATGTACGTATACGTATACGTATACGTACGTATGTATCTCTAATGAGGTTGTCAGAAAGGATGGAGCGCCATAAATTTCGCGGTCCTCACTAATTATTTTGTCTCCTCAAATCTCATCATTCTCCTCACACGTTTTTGCCTAGGTATGCGAGTGCTTTTGACATTTCTGTCAGCTAACACTTTGGCTATTTAAATTTCGTAAGTCGCAGTCTTGGTCTTCCATGGCTTCAGCTACCATGGGCTCTGTAGTAAGTTCTACTATCTTAATTTTTTTCAGAATTTTCCAAACGAATGATCGAGTTTGAGTACTTGTATATCTAATTCGCCTACGCTTTAATTCTCCTACAAATATTGAAATCTGTTAACTTTTTATTTTTTTTAAATTTTATATAAGTGGCTGTGCAGGTCCTACAAAGAACCTGTATCACTGCGACCAAAACTGATCTATTGTGATAGTCACCATGTTACAATACACTACTTGTATCAAGTCCCACTGCAGTCAAAAACCGCAAGGTGTTCCTTGGAGTGGTATGCTGAACTTTTTCCGGACTCAGAAAACACATAAGGAAACACTCGTTCAAGGTTGGACCTTGAAACGAATACAAATTTGAATTTCACAATTTGAGCTGCCAATAATCGTGTTATCTCGTGATTGTATAATACAGCCAATTTAAAGTGACGATCAACTTGCTAAATATTCCTTTTCCGCGATAGTTCAATTGCGTTTTTATTTTTGATTGTTGTTGTTTCTAAAATACCTCAAATACCTCAAACAATGTTTAGCTATGGATAGCGTAGCTAATAAAATATGTTATCAAAACATAAGGCAAATTAATCCTTAGGCATGTATTTAAAAAGGGCACTGAATTTGTCTAGATTACATACGTACATGCAATTCGTTTAGATTTTTGATGACAGACGTATTACTATTGCATACATATACATAGAACGGACGTCTTGGTGATGCCAGTGCCCCAACATGGTACAACTTATTAGCGTTATGCTTTCCTTATGATTTAATCGATAATAATTATTTGCCAAAATTATTAATTTTGTTGTCTCGGAAACGTTTCAGACACTAAAAAGTCGTCGGAAGCATTCGAAGGTTTCGTCCCGAAATGAACTGTTAAACCATTTCGTTTCGGAATGGCTTTGTATTTGTGAATAGCGTTTAGACAAAATCATCGATAAGTTTCCTGTTGAATACAAAAAGTTAAGTTCCGTTTGTTTGTTGAATAATATCACAGGTCGAACTTTTAATAGATAAACATGTTGCACTGGACTCATATTTTTTAATTTACTGATTTACTGGTTTATAATGACAATATAAATCAGATGATTCGGGCACATAGAAAAAATGATTGATGAACGATAGATGACGGTGAAAGTGAGTAGTAGCAGAAGCTAAGGAAGACCAAGCCTCACTTGTGAAAATCAAGTTGCCAGAGTGTTAGCTGATAGAAATGTCAAAGGTCGAGGTATCTTCGGCGAAAGTATGTGAGGAGAATGATGAGATTCGAGGAGGCGAAAGAAGTATGTAAGGACCGCGATACTATGGTAGGCACTCCAAACCGTCTGACTATCCCTTTAGGGGCTTAGGGATATAGCGTGAGAAACTTCCACTACCTTCACTTCCCTTTTATCTAAAATGATATTAGTTATAACTTAAGTTTCATTGCCATAATTATCCATAACGCACGCTTTCTGTGTATAAATAATTAAATCAATCAGTTCTAGTCTAAACAGATTGCGGACTCCGCTCTTTCATTTTGACATTACATTTGACAATTATGTACCAGTTTGGCATAAATACTGTGCGATAAATTATTTATTATAGTGGCGTCTTCGTGCAAAAAAACGAGCAGGAGTCGGACTTACATGGAAACGGTCGTGCTATATCTATGTATATTATCGCAATAGCTAACTAAACTAAAATTTACGATCAAGGGTTTTAGGTTTGATTGCCTGTAAACCATGACCAAAGCTCTACATTCCATATTTAAAAAAAATTAAGGTGGTAGTTTCAAAGAAAACGTTGGAGATATGTAATTCTTAATTTTCATATTATTTTCTTTATTATCTTTTGAACTATGTATTTTAAAATTTAGTAAAAAAATGCCAATTCGTATGTCATATAATGCTCCTAATTTGTTTTTTTTATAATTTACCCTCCTAAATTAACCTCCAAAATCAAAAATAGTGTCACAGACGGACAAACAGATGAGTGAGTGCCATAGAGGTTTTGTTTTTTCAACGGATGTATAGAATCCTAAACACTGCCAGACAGATAGCGTGGAGAAATGAGAATAACGCAGGTGAGAGTGCGGATAGTGCGCAGATAAGACACCATTGAATTTAGGTATTATCAGGTGTTACACGCTTCTCCCGTCCAAATCGTATTGAGATACATACATATCTTCACGCTGTATTCCGAATGGGGTAGTCAGAGAGGACGGAGCGCAAAATATTGCGGTCCTTACATTCTTGTATCGCCTCCACAACCCTCATTATTCTTTTTACACACTTTCGCCTGGGTTTGCGGGTGCTTTTGATATTTCCGCCAGCTAACACTCTGGCTATTTAATCTTCATGTCAGCCTTGGTCTTCTTTGGCTTCTGCTACTACTCATTTTCGCACAATAGATTTTCTTCGTCAATCTTTCATCATTCATTCTTTCTAAGTGACCAAACCATCTAAGCATTCCTTTCCACATTTTTGCGATTACACTGTCTTCCGACTCTGTCTTGTCTTCTGTGTCTGTTTTCATTGTTAATTTTGTCTGCAAGTGTGATACCGCACATATTTCTAAGAGATCGCATTTCTACTGCATTTATCTTACTTCAGTTATTTAAATCTCATTAACCATTCTCGAAAACGCACGGTCTATTTCTTAGATACAAAATCTATAGTTTTGTTCTCATCTGTAGTTTCTTCTTTTTAAACACCTATTGGTACTAGAAACGAAATTAGAACCTATTATTACAACTAAGTATTGAAACTCTGGTAAGCGCATACAAACATACGTCTATCCTATGTCCTATGTTTCAATAATACATTTCTATTGTAATATAGATTTGGTTATTTGATAAAAGTCATAAATAATTCCGGCAAATAACTTCCAAATCCAATTTTTGACCAACGTAAAATTTACGACCGCGGCTCACAACATAGGCATAGAGCATTATGCAAGACGTGCAATTTTCTTCCCAAACTTTATTCTCTTTTTTATGGACGTCTACTTGAGTAATGAAAAACTATTAAAGTGGCCGTGTGGGGATATAGCGAGGGTCGTTGGAACCTTCCACTTTTATTACGGCTCGACAAATGGCGCAGCGCTATTTTTACAACCCTGCCAATTTTATGGGCGTCGGTAAAAGATGGCAACCCACGTAACGTGTAGAAATAAATGTACCTATACCATACACACATACATTATACTTACGCACTTATAGAACACATTACTGTCAAATGTTTGTATTATTCGTTTCATTTCTTAATTTTATCATTGAAATGACAAGAAAGTCAAATGATTAGTTCAAATAGACCCAGTTACAAGTTTTGTATAAGTACAGTTCGAAAAACTTATTATGTCTGTCTTAATTGCCTATATAACCGTGATTGGAATTGTGTTGTCATATACATTTCATTAAAAGTTTTAACAATCACAAATACAACCGTAAAAGCGTGTTTGTCATGCTCACACAAAAATATTAAAAACAATATTTGTTAAAATATTAATTGAAAGTGTCTGTTACTTAAAACTTAAATTCAAGATTTTTTAGATTTTTATATTTATAGGTAGGACCATAGATAAAAACAGAATGAGAATAAGTTAGAGAAAGAAGACGCTATCGATATGTGACATCACGAACTTGTTGTGTGTAGTATCACTGCCCAGCGCTGAAACCTAGGGGCGACATAAAACTTGCCCTCACTACGTTATCACTATAACTTAAATTTTTTATGAATTTGAAATTATTTATTATTTAATTTATGTACTTAATTAATTTTACGTATTTAATTTCCGCCAACGAATCAGTTTGGCTATTCAAAGAGGCAATGCTGGCAGTCTGCTGGGTACCTTAAGCAATGACAGCTTTCTGAGCGGCAACTTTAAGGAAGTCTATTATTTAAGATAATGTGTAGTTTTAAGTTTGTAAATATTAACGTGTGTATGTACTTTTTTGTTAATGTAAATAAATAAATATTTATGTACTTATGTAAATATATAATGGACGAGCTTTGTTGTAGAAAGCTTCCGCTTCTAGGTCTACGACAAGTTTTTGATAATGTGCCTAAGTCCACGAACATATTTACTTACTTATTAAAAAGACTGAGTTTGGTTTCGAATTAAAAAAAAAAGTTATTTTTGATCAGTAGATATAGCGTCAATAAATCAAAAGTCAGTATTTTATTAGTATTGATGATGCATCTGCGGTTCTTTGTCACAACATAACCAAATAGACATGATTTATCGAATCATAAATCACAAATTAGATATTTACGATATATACGCTAGTTTTACGATGGATCCCGTAAAGCAGAACTAATCAGATCACAAGACCAATGTGATCTCATCTGGCTTTCAAGACCCCTCTTGGTTTTATGTACTTACATTTTATGTAATTTCTAAACAACTGAGGGGAAAAATAATGGCAAAGCAGTCATAAAGTTAAAAGTACCTATCCACAATACATGCGTGAGGTATATAGATTGATATCTATTTTAAATATCTAAGCACGCCATTTTTGCGTGGTTGATTTTAGCATGCTTAATATTATTTAATCATTAAAAAATAAATAAATCGCTAAAAGAAAACCTATTACCTGACATTAAAAATAACTAAAAATAAATTCCTCAACAGTAATTAATGTGAAATTATGTCCACTATTTTATTAAACGAGAAATATTTATATACATATATATATAAATATTTGTCGTTAAAGTGTTCAAGAAATATATATATATATAGAACCGCGACGCTTGGCGCTCCGTCCCCTTTGACTACCCCGTTAGGGATACAGCGTGAGCATATGTATGTATGTATGTATATATATATTAGATATCGCTTTCTCGAAAACGGCTCTAGCGATTTCAATGAAATCTACAATGGGGGAAAATCGTTTTCTCCGTTTTTCACACACTTAAAACTTCTAAATTCTAAACTTTTTAAATTTCGCACAGAGTTTATCTTTTTAATAGCACAGTGGCTGAGTGTAGGTCGAATGTTCGTGGGTTCAAATCTTGCAATGTGGTCAGTACTTTTTTGTTATTTCCTTGTAAAACACCGAGTAAAGCTCGGTCGCCCAGGTACTACATAATTAAATATCTATAAATTTAGTAATAAATGAAAATTAGCAAGTTTTGTACTTGCTTTAGTAGAATCAAGATATTATGGGTCTTAAGAAAGAAACATATGAAGTCTTGTTTTTGCCTAGGTAGAATAAATATATTGTATTGGTCTGAATTTATTGTCGTAGGTTTTGGCTAGTCGCTGACATAAATTTATAATTTATATTATGCAAGTCTAGACTACACAAAGGATAATGTTATGAGTAGTAAATATACTACTTCCTCGATCTGATATGTTTAGAGATATTAATCTATTCCATCGTGTAATATAAAAGTATTCCAAATTAGACAGACCTAGCAGATTTTCATATGTAATTGGCTTAAAATAATACATCTCGATACATATATTTCGAACTACTTAGTTAACTTATTACGAAAAATAAATAATACCAACATCTTTTTAGGGAAACTTTGCATTACTTACTAACCACATAAATACGAGTACATATACTCTTAATTGTTTGGCCTCTTGATTAAATGATGATCTTTGGAGCTACTACAGATCGTCTAGTTACTTGTTAGTATGTTTAAATGTTTATGAAGTACAATTTAGGCTATAGCTATAGTTAAATTCACACTAGTTATAAGTACTTATAACTAGTGTGAATTTAACCTATCCAAATGACTTCGACAGAAATACACGCCGAGTCGTGTTTGTAGCCTACCTGCTTCTTTCTGTATTTGGGTAGTTCGGAGTAAGCCACAGCAACATGCAAAACGAAAGTTTCTAAAAAACGAACAGGCGTATATTAATTAGATTTGAAGCATATATTTAGAAGTGACGTCTATTAAAAACAATTTAAAAAATTCAAAATGTCGGGCTCATGTTCCGATCAAACAGACTAGGTAATAAACTACAAAATTATCTTGGTGTCCCAGTGTTACTGGGTGCTCTTTTTGATCGCTATGTCGTAGCCATAGTAATTAAATACTTAGTTTAGGATCACATAATCGGTGTAACAGTCTGTCTGTAATAGTCGTACAGGATGGCCGAGTGTAATAGGACCAGGTGTTGATATGTTGTCGAGTTACATCCTACCTTCCATGTCTGCTACCACCTAGCGATGAAAGAAATAACGTCAAGCATGATTTGTGCGAATGAATATTATGTATGCTGGGGGATACGTCGTTCGTCATTGATCAATTAAAATGACAGCGAATGTATGTTTGAGTGTTTTTTACGTAACAATAAGATGTACAGGAGGAAAGTGTAAGATATTTCTGTTGACATTATATTTAGTCGATTTTTAAATATAACAATTGTATCGACATTATAAATCTTATTACGGATTACACAAGCATATATAACCATGTACGTGAATCTATATTGACACAACATAATAGATAATGCAGTTGTGGTCGGTGAACACGTCTCCAATAAAAATAAAAATGCTATTCGGATGGTAGCGATAAAAAATGCGCGTGCAGTAAATTCACTTTGTACAGTTTCTTGGTGGTCTATAAATGTAACCTACATTTATACGTACATAAGGGGAAAGTGGATATAGACAACAAAGTTATATCTACATAATTTTAAAAGGTGACTAGAAATGAGGACTATTATAAGGGCGTCACTCTTTGTTTATTCACGTTTAGAAAGTATTAGTATATACCATTACTTCAATAATACAAGCACCGGGAGTCTTTAAATTATTTAGGAGATGACAGTCATGGATTCTATGGAACTAATGTTAGAGATGTACGTACAGTTTCAAAAAAAAAGCCAATAGAATGTCTTTAGTTCCCGGGACTAACACAGAGCTTTCAATCGGTACAAGAGATAGGCAGCTAGCTAAAATTTTATATGAGAATAGCTTGTCCAGTTATTACAAAGGGCAGTGGTATACAAGTGTTGCCGCCGTTGAACGAAATGAAAGAAAAATACAAATGATACACACACATCTTTTCTTTTTCTCTTTCAAAAACATGTATTATATATGTCTCTTTTCTTTTCTTCTCTTACGAAGTATGCCAAAAAGAGTGGTAATAAAAAATTAGACGTCAATGTAAATCAAATTACGCACCGACGCGCACGCATTTTTAAATAAAATTGAACACTGCATAGTAATTTCACAAAAAAATTGAATATAAGTTATTGTATTGAGTATATCTGGTATCAATACGAACTCATTAAATATCGTGGTGTTTGGCAATAAGTTTTCAAACCAGCGACAGTGGCTTGCGTAAAGAAGAAATTACCTTGGAGTAAACCGTAAGAAATATTTCTTTCCTGTCTTACATTCATGATAAATAAACACCAACGAGTAAAAAATTTTGTCCAATATGACAAATCCTTACATATTATATTATTTGTGGTCAAGTTACAAAACTGTACGTAATGTTTTCCAAAAAAAAAACTACCAGTACATCTTTCAACTTCGTACCAATCTTCATTAGAGGTGGAGCATTAGGATGCGACAAAAATTAATATTTGCGTTAGAGTTTGGGTTCTGAGACGTCTTGTGGTTTGAAATTCCGGAACTTTTCCGAATCAAATTGTATTATGTACATCCCAGTCGAGATTTAAGACGGGCTTAACGAATAAAATAATTATTAGAATTAAATGTATGAACTCTTTACTTTTTAACTGACGTTACAAAAGTTAGAATTTGGGTTTACATTGAATACATATTAATTTTTCTAAATTGGCAATTTCATTGATATACGTTTTTAAAAACGAACTCGATTTCAATATCAGGCGTTTCAGAAAGATATTTGTGGGAGGCGCAAGGTGGTTTTAGGAACGGTAGGGATTGTATGGATCAGATTTTCTTGCTTCACGTTATCGTGGGGAAGTTTCTTGCCATAGGTTAGAAAGTTTTCTGCGCTTTCGTGGATCTAGAAAAAGCGTTGGATAGAGTAGTGTGAAAGAAATTGTGGAGACTTCTGCCTGAATATGGCGTGGGAGGCCCCTTACTGAAGGCTGCGAGGTCAATATATCGAGGCCACACAGCCTGCGTAAAATTAGATGGTGACATGTCGCCCTCGTTCGATGACTGTTCAGGAGTCAGACAGGGTTGCGTGATGTCTGCCCGGCTCTTCGTGCTGTATTTGGACAGTTGCCTCTAAACATTGAAAAGTAGTACGAGTGGTATGACATGTGATAGTACAGTGGTAAACTGCTTATTGTATGCTGACGATGCTGTGCTTATAGTACCATCAGGAGCAGAGTTGCAGACACTAGTCACGTGCATGAAAGAAGAATGTGAAGTAAAAGGATTGAATATATGAATGTGAACAACTTAGTTCCGGTGATTGATAGAGAAGCGGAACAGACGAAATGTGAAATTAGGGTACGTGGGAAATGTCTATAAAAAGTGAATGAAATTGTGTACCTATATGGGGAGTGCGTTTTCGGAACATGGAAGATGTGAGTTGGGTGTGGAGAGACGGGTAGCAGCCGGTAAACAAAGCGAACGGTGCTCTGTCCGCATTAGTAGACGGTGAGAATATGTCTAACACAGCCAAAATGGCCCTTCATAATGCAGTGTTGGTTCCAACTTTCTTGTACGGTAGTACGGCCTGGATATGCCCGAAATCGAGTGAAAGTAAGATAAATGGAATAGAAATGCGATTTCTTAGAAATATGTGCGGTGTCACACTCGTGGACAGGATAAGTAATGAAGAGATACGCAGTATGACAAAGTCGCATAACAGTGTTATTATAAAAATGAAGAAAGGAATGCTCAGATGGTTCGGCCACATAGAAAGAATGAGTGATGAAAGACTGACGAAGAAAATCTACAGAGTGAAAGCGAGACCAAGGCTGACTTATGAAGATCAAATAATCAGTGTTAACTAATGGAAACATCAAAAGCACTCGCATGATGAGAAGAATAAAGAGATTTGAGGAAGAGAAAGAAGTATGTAAAGATCGCGACGCTTGGCGCCCCGTCCTCATTGACTACCCCATTAGGGATGCAGTGTGAAGATATGTATGTATGTGTGTTACATACTTATATTGTATGTATTATATATATATGTAATTAACATCATTAACATACATACATTGGTATGTTTGTATGTTAATGATATTCATTTATTTTACACAGCGAACAGCGCATTAGTACCCAACTAAACATTCAGTATTCAGTATTTGAGCTAAGGTATTATGATATTGAAATACAATACGATATACATTATGATATTGAAATATAATAAGATATATCAATATCGTAATACGTTGAAAGGGGTTTGCAGATTTTAGTATACTTATCAGCCACCATTTTAAATTTTTTTTGAAAATGACGGCGCATGAGATATCCTAATTATATATCGATTGGCTATCCTAATTATATATAGATACTTATACCAACAAAAAATTACTAAGGTAATAGAGATATTATCAGTAAAAAATCGATGTATGAAAACTACAATAACCGTGACAAAATAATGCCGCATTAAATTGAATTATAATAGTTATTTTTGGCTCTAAAAGTACACCGTAATGTACTGCCAGCCCAGATTAATACAATTTTCCAATATTTATCGGGTTTTTCGTATTTACTACTAGTTATCTCTTTAGTACGATACTCAACGACATGATAATACCTAAGTTAGAAAAAATATGTGCCGGCTAATACCTAAAATTCAGATTACTATTACAGAATAATATTTACAGTAAAAAGTTTAATTTGTCTAGGAATTGCTATTTGGATACAATATAATGCGTAAAAACAATTGATGAAAAGATTGAGACACTCAGAGACAAAAGTGAGTGGTAGCAGAAGCCAAGGAAGACCAAAGCTGACTTATGAAGATCAAATAGTCAGTGTGTTAGCTGATGAAAATGTCAAAAGCACCCTCAAACCTAGGCGAGAATGCGTGAAGAGAATGATGGGATAGGAGGAGGCAAAAGAAGTATGCAAAGACTGCGAAGTTTGGCACTCCGTCCTCTCTGACTATCCCGTTAGGGATACAGCGTGAAGAAATGTATGTATGTATTTCATATACGATACAATAAAATATACGATATAGCAACCTTAGTAATTTTTTGTTTGTTAAAGTGTTCCCAATCGATTTATAACCATATTTAGGTTTTATCGCGCACCGTAATTTAATCAAAAAAGATAATGGCGGCTCTTGAGTTAGCCTGGCTATGAACAAAAATCTTCGAACCCCTTTCTCAAAGTTCCGGTTGTCTCGGGATTTTCGGGCGAGTTCGGGTGAGTTCGGGTTGATCGCGAGATTTTTCACGTCTCCATCCGGAACTTTGACAATTTTGAGACTTTGCCGAAGCCTCATTTGATAGCGAAATAGAACCAGATAGCAACAAGTCGCTAGCCGCCTACACAAGTTCTTTTTAGTTTTTTATGTAAGATCTTTCTTTATCCTTTAAGGCCTGTTTGGGAAGATAAGCAGCTGCCAGTTTTTTAAAAGATATATCATTTCCTTTCTTCGTTGTATACACTCAGATGTTACATCGCAAAAGTACATCATAAATGATGAATTTTTATGCTTTTTGGGCAGACATACGATAAAGAAAATCACATATTTCCCTTCTTCTTTCAAATTAGCATAGGAGAAAAAATTGATACATAAAAAGTAAATACCTTTACTTTATAAAATTACATATTACATCAACATGAGACCTAATAACTAGCACTGGCTTGTGCTATGAGTACTTAGTTTTACATTGAACTTCAGGTAGAGTCGTTTACAAAAGTGTTTAGTAAATTCTCTCCAGGTTTGAAAAGCTGAAGCACTTCTACCGTGCCAACAGCCAAAGTTATATGTTTTATGAGCTTTAGAGTATGGCGCAAAAAGAAGATTTGAAGAAACCCATGTAGTTTCTGTGTCGCATATAGAATTTGCGTTGGTTAATGAAAATATCTTAAAAATATAGATGTAAGTAATTATAAGATTAAATATAATTACAACATATTTTTCCGAAATGGGAATATTCACTGAAAACTTTAAATAACCATGCGTACTAAAGTGTTTTAAAAAAAACACAATACGTACATACATACATATCTTCATGCTGTATCCCTAACGGGGTAGTCAGAGAAGACGGAGCGCCAGGAGTCGCGGTCCTTACACACCTCTTTCGCTTCTTCAAATCTCATCATTCTCCCCACACATTTTTGCCTAGGTATGCGAGTGCTTCTGACATTTCCGTCTGCTAATACTCTGGCTATTTGAAGTCAGCCTTGATCTTCCTTGACTTCTTTGACCTCTCACTTTCGCTCTGTAGATTTTCTTTGTCAGTCTTTCATCACTCATTCTTTCTAAGTGCCCGAATCATCTAAGCATTCCTTCATTTTTACAATACAATATTGAGTGTATAACAAAATGGTTTAATAAAATATATAAGTGTAGTAACAAAATGGTTTAATATTATTCAGCAATGTATAATTCAACCCGGTAATTAGTATTGTAAACATATTGTAAATTGTAATAAATAAAATCGGTATCAAACAAATACCTACTAGTTAAGACATAACTCGCACGTTCAGTTACTGCAACGTACAACTATATCGCAGCCATATCGCAGCAAATGATGATGAAATACTAACTGTACCTACATAGACTGACAGAGTACCAAGTAGTGGTATTATGGTTTTCAAGTTTTTGAAGCATACTTAACTTGAAATAAATTACAATCAAATCACAATTACACATTAAGGTACAAACTCTCCTACTTTGATGCCTTAGTCATTACCTCAGACTAGTATGTCATTCCAATTGAATGTAATTTGCAATAACAACACAATAAAACACGGGTGACTACTGACAGCCAAATAACACACGACAGCATGACATTGGATTATAATGTTGCTAGGACATTCTCGAAAAACGTATGATTATTTACTTTCTTTTACGTATTGAATGAAATACATCATTATTTTTAGCAATATAGCGATGAATCAGGATCACTAACGTGACTATAACTTTCCTATCTACTACCTTTGTTATTAATGCTATAAAATGCATTGTTGTTAATATTCGAATGAACTAACCATTGTTATAATCGTTGACTAAACAACAGAGTTTTAGTCAACGATTATAACAGCTATAGTTTACAGTTTAGTCAACGATTATAACAGTTATAATCGTTGACTAAACAACAGAGTTTAGTCAACGATTATAACAGCTATAGTTTACAGTTTAGTCAACGATTATAACAGTTATAATCGTTGACTAAACAACAGAGTTTAGTCAACGATTATAACAGCTATAGTTTACAGTTTAGTCAACGATTATAACAGCCGCTTTATAAGAAAAACTAATCGATTGAAAATAAAGCATTGTATGTGGTTAATAAAATGTATATACTTTCCCTTACACACACTTCATAACTAAAACGACACTGGAACTACTATTCTTCTTTAACATTAGGTTTCGGCTACAAGTTTTTTTAAGAGAATATCAAATAGAGCGTATAAATTACCTAAAAATATATTATAAACATAGTAAATATGTATATACTTGATGTTTTATTTACCTAATTAACAATGTCATAGAACCCTTATAATTATTTCACATAATATGTATTTGTGGATATTATAGTAATTTCTTGTAGGTACACATAATTTACAATAATATTAAAAAAGATTAAGTTCTATTAATTTTGTAGATAGATTTGTCCTGGATATAAATGTGCCTTCATAACATTTTATTTATCATTATTGATACTGAAATAATCAATAATATTAATAAAATATTTGAATTTACAATATAAAGTGCAAGTGCGCTCGTTGAACTTTTTTATAAGAACCTCATTTAAATGTGAACTGTAAAACACTAATACTATTGTATGATATTATATTTGATGTTACTGATTTTTATTGTTGATTTGATATTATAACCATGCAAGTAAGAGAAATGAGAAAGATGATTATTCACTGAATAGTATTTCATGAAAACCTCGAATGACGCGCTATCAAAATAAGCCATGTTTCATTAATATATCTATATGATGGTACTATACGAGTCGTCAAAGTAAATATTTCCACCATAATACATATTATACATAATAAAAAATTTTTTCGTTTATTTAGGGTATCATAGACAAAATGGTTAAAACAGAACTCTCATAATATAGTCTGTGTTACTTTGTCTATCTGCCTTTACGCTCGATTTGTTCTGTTATCTTGTCACCTAGTGAACTGAAATTCGGTACACTGACGTAAATTGGTAACACAAAAGGGATAAAACAAAAGTTAAATTAAAAAAAATTATAAACAAATAATGAGCGCTTTGAACGAATTTATTTCAAATTTTTAAAATAAGTTTAATCTTTTTACCGAAGTAAATGCGTTGTTTAATTCACATCGAACAGATTCTCTTTTAAAAGAACAAATAGTATAACTAATCTTGGATTTTACACACAGCGCTATAAGTACTTCATTCTGACCAAAACATAGGCATAGGCTATCATTAGTAGTACCTACTATTACTTATTCGATACCAAGGTACTATTAGCCAGTACCACGCGAACGAGCTGAGGGTAAAAGCAGATTTTTTTATAAATCTTCATCTTCTACGATGAGACATAAGTATAAAATTTGGTAGAAAATATTCGACATAAAAACTTAAGTATTTTGTACTGTAAAGTTCCAGTCACTTTTGTTATAACAATATTTTACAAGCCTTTATTAAACTCGAATTATTTAATACGTGTGGGTCAAATTTTGCTAGTGAATTTTAAATCTGTTCAAGTTTTGCACACATTTTTGGGAAGATGCGATCAGCAAATAAAAGCAATGTTTGCAATATAAAGGAGCACATAACAGAAGAAACAGTTTAGTTCTTAAGAACCTAAAAGTTTTAAAATCAAAAACCAGCCACGTGCAAGCCTATAAGACTTACAATCGCAATTAGTATTTCGTACTCAGCGTACTGTAAGTTGTTATCAATCGCCAGCCGAAGACTGGCCCGTTGTCGTAAATATGACACTTTTCTTTCTTAACTGGCCATTGGTCCGGTGGCAAAGCATCCGCTTTACAAGCCGAGGCCCCGAGTTTGACCCCTGGTGACATCGACTTAGAAAACAAACTTTTCTAATCTTGCTTGGAGTCAGGGCGAGACTGGTTCCCCCAGTTCGTTGAGTGGTACTCATAGTACTAACCTAGTTTGGTGTCACAAAATTTGTATAATTGTGTGTTTAAGGAAGAAATGCATCTAACATAAAGTAATCCCTTCAATCTTATTTCAGTACATATCCAAGGATAGTCCCAACTTCGTCTTTATCTTCCATGTTTTGTTTGTAGAAATAAAGCAATTCGACCTTTCGTTACTATTTCGTCTGGAAGTGTAGCAATGCAGTGCGATACTTTAACTGCATCGATGCCCGATGTCCACGTTCTGTCACGGTCGCCGATTTTTATGTAGGTAGATTATTGTATATATCATAAAGGCAATGTTAATTTGAATGAAAAGAATTTGAATTCTCGAATTTAATTTAATTGTACGCTAAGGTCGATGGATGAAGAATTGAGATTAAAAAAAAAATATCGAAATACCGCGCATTGTCACAAGTGACATTGCAATCATATTATGGTAGGTGTTAACATAGGAATACATATATTATCAAAGTTAATTATTTCTTCCAAGTTTTTCTTTTGGAGATAAAATACGGAGGTAATTTTATGAGCCGTATCGATAAAGGGTTAAGAAAAGAAAAAGTAACATGAAGTACTTTGATAGGTACTACATATTTTTGAAACTGTGATGTAAATATATTATTTTTTTCTATTTAAGTCTTCAAACCATAGACTTTATAACTCCAGACAGCTTGTCCCGTACTACATAGCGAGACATAAAAATATGTTGTAGGTACAGGACTGTGGTATAGGTAAGTCGGCTTATCTGATTTGCCCTACCGTTGCTGATCGAACTCAAAAGTACATACTTTTATCTTAATCTTGATTCATAATTTAGTCGTAATGAATGATAACAAATACTGCAATACGAATATCGTAATGTATTAAGATATTCTCCGATACACGATAATCGTATTCCTATTCGTTTCAATACTGCAATTAGCAAAATAAAATCGGCCGTGCGGACAGACAAACAGACTGAAACAGACGTGATTCCATAAGTGTTCTGTTACCGGGCGGGTCCTGAAGAACTTTTTAAAAAAGAAAATGTTCTCTTGAGAAAGGCGTAATTTATTTCAATTTTATAATTGTACAAGAATTTTAGTATGTGTCCGTCGCGAAGTTCAAAACCAGACTGTCGTAAATATGAAATCGTAATTATGAGGAAATGTTAAAGCGTTACGTCAATTGCAATTGGAACTTGAATGCAACGTCATCGAAATAGTTTGTATGCAATTGCAATGTACTCGCTATTATAACAGTTCCATAGTCCCAGTTTTGAAACGAAATAAGTAGGTACTAAATGTAAAAGTCGATAACAAAGCTGCTTATCTCATAAGTCGTTTGCAATTTTTAAATACCTAAAAGAAAATACGTATCTAGCTATCATATAGAATAAGTTTACTAAGGTATAATTATACCTATTATCGTATGGGAGTAAATAATATTGGTAAATTGTGTTCTATTATTCTGATCATCATTTGTGATTTAAATCGTCTCTAGGTATAAACATAGGTACGTAAAGCTTGTAAACAGGCATATCATTAGAAATTACTAACCTCTCTTTTTAATGAATTAATTTAAACATTTGAGAAGTAAACAAATTCATGAGAAAATAGCTATATCTATGTATCTCCTAAACTAATGTGCTTCTTCTACACTTAGTAACTTTTCCCAATAGTGACATTTGATTTCATTTGAATTCATCTTTCATCGATTGAAAGTTTTGCAACCCATATCGATTTTAATCCCGCCTTTACTGCAATGGCGGTTGTAAAAACCATTTCTGATTGGTTGCTATTCCTGGGCTTTCTCTTAGGGAGTGCACGCATGCGCTTTAAAGCTTTTATTCAAAATGGCTACCGAATTTGTAATCTGCGCCAAATGAAATCGTGATAAAAGCTGTTTTCTTATTGGTTAAAATTTAAAAGGAGTTTGTACGTGATTGGTGCAAATGTGAAATTCTGTAGATTCAGTACTATAAAAACAGTTAAACTTAGTGATTTTTTGGCATGTCTTATTGACAGTCGCAGAAGCTATAATTGAAGAAAGAAAAAAAGTATAGGTATCTTAGATATATTGAAAAAATATAGAATACTTACGACGTGACGCTGACGATCGCGAAGTGATTTGTTCCGATATTTACTTCATTTTTATCTAGATTTGCTGTTGCTTTTGAAATACCTAATTATTTTTATATTGCACACGAATTTTTGATGAAACTGCAGAAATAAGATCTGATATTATGTACTTTATAATTCAAGTGTTTAGCAGTAAATTGCTTATATTTTAATTAAATTTCAGAATTTTATATTCTGCAATTTATATCTTGAATATTGAATAGGTAATATTGACACATTGAGGTAGGTACATTTTATTTGTAATTTCTTCGGATAAAAGAGAATTACTTAGGTAATATTATTATTCATCACTGTCATATATTACCTATTTTATTTTATTAAAATAATTTCGTTTCATTATTTTTATTAAAAAAAGCACTAATAGACAGCACCGTGTCTAATAACCAACTGAGAAATAGATACCACCTTCGTATACAATGTCATAGCTTAAATTCAGAGTCTTACCAATAGAACTATGCAGTTTTGTCGTTTTTGCATTTTATTTATAACCCTTTTTGTAGTTCATTCTAAGGAGTTGCTAATAAAAAGTTATCTAACAATGAGCATAATAATCACTCGCATTGAATAAAATTATGACCCAAATAAACCTCTTATAGTATTTATTTGCATTGAAAAGGTTACTTTATTCAAGGTAGAGCCATAAAATGTCGGTCGAAATAGTGTAAAATAACGTCAAGGTGGTTTAGAGTTGCATTTGTGCATTTTATAATTGAATGGGTATGGGTACATTATCCATTGTATTTATTACGGTATTTAATTTTTGAGACTCAATGAATTTTATGTTCATTAGGTACTAAGTATCTACTTACGTATGTGTATAATACCATTTTCATCATACAATGTTAGACGAAAAATTAGTCCTAAATTTTTGTTTGTTTTTATTTATTTCGTATCACGTTTTATCAATACAGACTCTACCTGCAGTGAGAAATGAATCCATCATTGCCGACCTCGATGGCGCATGGTTTGCGCCAAACGTTGCACCAAGCGCGGAAGGTTCCGGGTTCGATTCCCGGTCGGGTCAATTTAAAAAATGAACTTTTCTAGACTGTCTCGGGTCTGGGTGTACTGGGAGACGCCCCCAGTGTCGTCGTCTAGTTCTCATAGCACAGGGAATACCCTAGTTTGAGATCAGATGGTTGATGTGTATCATCTGGCAGATTATTATTATTATTATTATTATCATCAGTGGGCGTCATTTTTCGGTGCCAATAAAACCATTATTCACCTATGGGAAATGCAAAAAATAGTAGTTTACAGATTTCATAAACGGTCGTTGTACTTATTCTCATTGCAAAAAAACAGAAATTTATAAATTTCCTAAAAATTTTTTAAAAGAAAAAATTAGAGAAAGTGATGACAAATATTAATATGGTAATTTAAAGTTGCTTCTAAGTTATCTATGTATTCCTATAACTAATGCTTGAATTACATTACTTCTCCACTAAATCTGTTTTCTTCTCTCGTATTGAAACACCTCTTCTTTAGGTTCAGGTAAGGTTCAGGTATAAGACTGCTGCGCCACCTAGTGGACCAGTTTTCGGCAAAAAACCCCATTGGTGTACTTTATTTGGTATAAATTGGTTCTAAATTGCTCATTGTTTTAGATCTATAACTGACGTCATAACTAAAACTCTAAAAAGCTTAATATTAAATAATAATATCATTTTAAAGTATGTAAGAAGTAAAGGTGTGTAAAGACCGCGACTCCTGGCGCTCCGTCCTCTCTGACTACCCCGTTGGGGATACAGCGTGAAGTTATGTTATGTTATGTTATGTTATGTAAGAAGTATGTAAAGACTGCGACACTTGGCGCTCCGTCCTCTCTGACTACCCCGTTAGGGATACGACGTGCAGATATGTATGTTCAAATCATTTTGAATTCATGAAAGGACACCTATGTTTAAAATCCTTATTAGATTATTTGTTTTAAGATTTATTTAGTGTAAAGTAGAAAAGAATCTAATGGACTCTACATGATCCCTATCCTAGTAAACGTAAAGTAAAGTAAAGTAGTAGTAGTTTATCTGTGATCCCTATTAATGCTAAAGGTTATAAGCAATATTCAACCTTGAATGTAGATAAGACTTGATGACACGAAAAACTTCAATACTAGTTTGTAATATTTCGTCAGAGAAATCAAGTCTAGGATTGTGTAGGTACAATTTTCTGAATTAAAAATATCACTTTTGTTGCAATCATAGTTGCAATAATGTAGCCTAACGTATTTATTTTATTTGGGTGTAATGAATTTAGTCATCTGATGGTATACCAAACTTAAAAATACATTAATTCAACGCTAGGTGGCGCAGTCAGTACAAACCCTATGAAACTAACTAAAATGCTCGTAACAACCATAAAAATTTATATGACTACAAACTAGATGGCGCAATTTCAAATAAAATGTATATTTCAGTAATACTTATCTAGTGTAGTCAGCGTAAACTTTTATTTCAAACATACTTAGTTAAATAATGGTGCGACAGAATATTTACACAACTATTTTCATTTAATATAGTAGCAAAGAAAAAAAATACTCAAATTGGAATAAGTAGGTACAATGCTTTTAAAGTTTCATTATAAAATAAGTATAGGGCTTTTGTGGCGGGGTGACATAAAATTAACTTTGCTTAGTTGCAGTTAGGCCGGAGTGTAAGGTGAACATGAAATAGGGTCATAAAATCCTTTATGAAGGACTGGATACCGACGAGTTGTCTTCCCTTATAGAAAAAACTCAACTGACAATCTAAGAAGTTTAAGAAGCATCGACCTTCCGAAGGCGCTTCCCCTTGTCAAAGACTGTGTTTTTTTGCAAGTTTAAAAGCAGAGTTTAAAGATTTGGATTAAGTAGGTAAGTGTAGTTCAAAGCGCTGAGTTTTTAAAAAGGGCTTTGTTGGATTTTATCGACTTATTTATATTACCTAGGAAACTTAGAAGTTGATACATTTTTTGTTGCAAATACTTTTATGAGTACGTACGTACCGTATGTATAATGCACCCATTCCCAAAGTGGGCGATAACGCCCCCCTGTGGGGGCTGCAGGCCTAAAGGGGTGCGGTAAGAGACCCACAAAAAAATGGGGGCGTTGTGTAGAGGCCTGGGGGGTGATTTGTAATTTCATTTAGCTAAGAGGCATCTTAGACAACGACTGCATGAGCTCTCGACTCAGTAGACAAAATAAGTTTGGGAACCTAGGGTATAATGTATGCTGTTCCTAACAACATACCTAATATAAGTTCAAGACATTATTCGCTATACTGACTTGATTGTATTGCGGTTTACTATTCTATGACTTATTGATAAAAAACTAAGTCTATGATGATTACTGGTTGCATACTATATACTACAGATATAAATTAAATGTAAAATAATACCTAGGACCTAAGTGTATGACAAAGTGAACATGGGTACTAAAAGTGTACTCACTATTAAATTTACTCACCTATACATGTATTATACTTACCATATGTTATAAACGACGGTAGGTATAGGACGGACTTTCATTCATATTTCTTAATTAAATAATGACATAAGTAGACTACTACCTAGTTGATGTCTATTCAACTTTTGCAGAGTACATATTATGAATAGGTACTTTATTTAAATTTGAAGACCAATAAAATTTCTAAATTGTATTTATATTATAGACATTATGTACTTATGTTTATTGTTTCACATCGGAGGTAAAGTCGATATAGGTCTCTTAGATTAGAAAAAATTGGACAAGTCTACAAATGCTGAAATGAAGTTGCTAGTACATTCAATTGTGTTTTTATTAGGTTAGTTTAAAAATAATGTTTCGATTATGTAAATTCATAGCAATTTGAAGATTGTATTACACAATATAATTTTGTTCAGTAGTTTAAAATACTAAGCATAGAATTAAAAAAATTATTTTTTTAATTCTATGCTTAGTATTATTACCTATTAAGAAAGCTTTCGAACTGTAATTCAATTCAGGAACACAGGACATAGCTAATAGTACGTACCAGTCACAGGATCTATCAATCTATTTTCATATGTGTAATTATAATCTGTCCATAATAGGTTGTACATTACTACAATTTTTTAAAATTAAAGTTATCGTAATTTAAATTTGAGAGAGATAGAGATAAGAGACGAAAACAGTGATTTAGTTATATATATAAGTATATATATGTACGTACCTATAGAGATGTTGATAAATAATTTAGCAAAGTAAACAGAATGACCGACGCAATTTGTACGTGACTATTTGTCCGGTCATTGTATTAGGCAAGTTTCACCTCAGTTTGACTCCCTCCGACATTGAAATGCTATGTGTATAGGGTTCCTACTCAAATGGTTAACAAATATGAAGGGTGAGGCGGGTTTATTGGACTCTATCAGATATGTTTGTCTAATTTAAATAAGATATTCCGTTCATTTATACCTACAATATAATGAGACGAGACGAATTTTCATGATCAAATTGGTTATAAGTAATTTTATAAGAAGTATTATAATTAGGGCTACTAACCGTACCGTATAATATATGGTATTGTACTGTATTTCGGTTTTGCGTACTATATAGTGTTGAGGAAATATAAACAACGCAAAAATATTATATTTCCAGTTTCGACTGATTTTATGTAATCTAACGTGATTTTGTCTTAAAATTACCTTTTGATCTACATTAATTTAAAAATTTAATGCGACAAAGCATATGACACTTTTATTGTGGACAAGAAAATAATACTTTTTCCATTAAATACTAGGTATATTTTATTGAAGTGTACTATATTTTTCTTCAGTTTATTTTGATAAATACTATTATAATCAGACGAAAACATGTTGACAACCTTAATTATAACATTAACGTACATTTTGGATGCATAAAAAATGAGACGTTGTTAGTGAATTAGCATTTCTGTTACATTGCAATGTAATCTACTCATTACGTGGTTTCCCAATGAATATAGATACCCAGAATTATCTACCTGTACATTAAAAGTTAAGTATTTTTATCTTAAATACTAAATAATACAATCAACGGTTATTTTATTATTAATTCACATATGTTATATATCCTTAAGTTAACTCTATATTTCTTTCTTATATATCCACAAAAGTCTTCGTTTATTTCTAACTTTAATAGAACAGTAATAAATAACTGGTCACTATGTCCATTACGTGTTACCTATAACTGGGACCATAACAGTGCCGGTGGCAGCATGGAGTGGAACCATAATTACTAGCTACGAGTAATACATTAAGCACACGAGTGCTAATCAACGGTTTCACGTTAGAAAATTGCAGACACGTCTACATGAATATAAGACTGTTCTATAAAACGCGTTATAATAGTTTAGGTACATCTGGTACATAAATTTAATCAGAATTAAAATAAAATAACTTCGAATAACTAGATTGGCGTGAAAGAGTTCTCTGGTAGTGGCCACGTGCAAGAAGACACAAAGTCCGGTCTCGAGTCTCGTCTCGAGTCTAGACTCGGTCTCGGTAGGTAACCTCTATTCTCAAGCTCATGAAGATTACAGGTAGTGTTGGATCAGAAGAGCTTAAGACTGGATACTTTATTTTGCGTATTTTCCTTTAACAGGACATGGACATAATAATTCATTGATGCCCACTGTAAAAATTTATAATATTCATTTTCGGACAAAGGAAATTAGGAATTGAGTACTGGGAGTTGTGCTGAGTTCTGGGGGATGAAATATTCACCATGCTTGTCGACTATCCAACAGGATATAGCAGTAGAAATGCAGGCAGATTGTGGTGGTGGTGACGGTGGAACTTCGTTCTGCGTATATGTGTACCAGATCTAAAATATTAGTAAATGAAGGAAAGCTACATTTTACAGCTAATAATAATATGACTTCAACATCAGGCGATTCTGTAGATGTAAATATAACACATGTTCCACAGCCGATCGGTGTGAGGATTGCGGTCGTTCATCCTTGCGACCCGAAAAAGTCCGCGCTGTCGCGAAGTCCGCGCTGTCGCGATGTCCGCGCTCCTGCGATGTCTACGCTGCCGCGATGTCCGCGCTGTTGCGATGTCTGCGCTGTCGCGATGTCCGCGCTGTTGCGATGTCTGCGCTGTCGCGATGTCCGCGCTGTTGCGATGTCCGCGCTGTTGCGAGATCCGCCCTGTCGCGAGATCCGCGCAGTTGCGATGTCCGCTCTGTCGTGTGATCGGCGGTCTCGTGGTACTGCGAAGTCGTTAGGGGGCATTGTTTCTCTTGTTTTACTAAAGAAGAAAGTGGCCCTCAGCAATAAGTTGTTACATAGTTAATGTGTCGGTAGTAAGGTATATTTTTAAATATTACAATAGTTAACCGGCAATAAATATTCAAATCAATTGCTCCAACTGTGTGACCATAAATTAAGCACCTGGTTCGCACTATGGGTATCTGCCACGCGACGAGTAGAGTCTAAACAATGTTACAGCTGTTATAATAATAATAATACAACAGACAATTACACAGATTGTGTGACCCCAAAATAAGCAGTAAGCTTGTACTATGAGTACCACACAACGAACTCTGGGGGAGTTCCCAGTAACACCCAGACTCCAAGCCAATTTAGAAAAGTTAGTTTCCTAAATTGACCTAACTGGGGATCGAACCCGGGACCCTAGCTTGGAAAGCAGATGCATATGCCACTGCGCCAACGGGCCAACGGGCTAATAAGGACTTTTCTGAATTCTTGACTTGACCTTAAATTCTTTCTTGACCTGCCCGGGTTTCGAACCTGCGACCCTGGACTTGATAGAGAAATTACATAAAAAAACATTAGAAATACATACCGCATTGACGGGGCAGCTAAAATCTTTATATTTTCTTTAAAATGAATTTGATGATTGAATGATTTATTTAACGTATGAAATTTTAGTTCAAGGACCATTATAACATAATATGATATTGGACATTACTTAAGTATAACTTTAGTAAAATAAACATTAAAACGCATTAGTATTTTTAAAATACCTTTGTGATTGAATTGATTTTTATTCTTTTTAATTAACCAAGAACAAGATATTAACCAATGTATATTAAATCAATAATAATAAAGTACTTTAAAATGTCTTCACACAAATAGAGTAAGTTTCACGTTCGTGGTATTGATTGCTTCTTTTCGTTTACCCTAATATTCGTTTCATTCCATTCGACGAACATTACAACCTCTATTCACCCTCCGGAAATATCCCTGTAGCCCCTTCCTTGTACCCTAATTTCATGCAGCATCCGCCATGATTTTACAACGAGTGAGTGCGATGGAATGGTCCTTTCGCTTTATGTAGGTGTGGGGCATTATTACGAGTGCGAGAGAGAAGAATAAATAGGTGGAATCTGAATGAAAAGGGATGAAAACGAGGGGTGTGCGGTCTTCAGTGAAATCTTGCGTCGCTTCTTGTTGGGGCTGAGTCGGCAAGTCTGGAAAATGAAATTGAACCAGTAAATCAATTTGTTTTTGTTAGAAAGCTTTTCTATTTTCTATTCGCTTGCGATACTTGTTTTTTTGCAGTAATAGAGTTTGTTCATCTCCTCTTTGTTACTAACATTATAGAAATGAAATGATTCTCGACGCCCTATACGAAGTCCCTACGAATTACAGTGCATTTATTCCGTCAGCTTAATGTATATCTGAGCTGAAATTTGGCAAAGATACAAACTGGTGTTCCGAAACCAGAAATGAAAAAAAACAGAATTCAAATCCATTTTTTTTCTTTTGTGACCATCTGTCACCCTAGGGAAGTTGAAGAATTTCGAACGTAAACTACTAAATCAGACGGGCAAAATATATGCAGACCTCACGACCCTTCATTGTATTTTTAATATTTTGTTAACATAAATTTGTGATAACTGAGGTTATTCGCGTTTTAATCACGACCCCACGTTACAACGTTAATGCGTATCTGACACGTTCTTGGCTGGTTTTTCTTTTACATAAAAACTACTGAATTAAGCAAACTCTTTTTCAAAGAATGACAATGTCTTTGCTTAAAAGTATAGACTCTCATTTGCAAGCGAAGCCGCGGGCAAAAGTTGTAAAAAGTAAAGTGTAAATAGATGTAAATTGAAAAGAGTGGATAGAAGGAACGTTTAGATAACTCACGTACAGATATTTACATGTGTGCGTACATATACGATAAAAATAATACGCGAAAATGCAGGAAATATTCAAATACCTACGCGAGTAGTTTTACTCGTATCATCACAAAGATCACACAAATATCACAAAGAAATCTCACAAACGAACTGAATTGCTGTTTTCATCAATAGTCATCAATCAGCTTAAAATCTTTTTAATTGATCTCATTACGATCTCCGCTGTAACTTAGTTAAACCATATTTTATTAAGTGAAAGAGGGAATATTTCTTTCGAATCAATTCGACTAAGCTGACTTAAGCAAACTAAGTCTTGTTATCAGTTACTCTCCAGACGTCGTTTTAGAACCCCCTGGAAAAAGCACTCAAGTAAAATTTCCTGTGAGTCAACTTGACACAAGTTTATTGCCCTCGTTATCGAGGCCGTTACTTTTCGTCATTTGATCCTATTAAAGAGGGTGCATGCCACTATTATATATTACAAACGTACTCGTAGCTACATATTTATAGATTTAGAGACACTTATGAAGAAATATATTTACATTCTTATAGCGAACTTCATACTTATACCTAAGTTTCCTGTGTTCGAAAGAGAACATATACAGACGAAGTGTGAAATATGGGTAAATAGAGAATTCCTGCAACAAGTGAACGAAACAGTATATTTTTGTATACTAACCGTGAATAAAATTGGATATCCGAAATTCTAGTCTAAAACAGTTTTTTAAATGGTGTAATGTACTAGTAGTAGGACTGGATATGCCCTAAATCAAGTGAAAGTAAGATGAATGCAGTAAAAAAGCGATCTCTTAGAAATATGTGCGGTGTCACCCTTGTGGACAAAATAAGCCATGAATAGATATGCATTAGACACGTTGCACGACAGTGTTATTGTAAAAATGAAAAAAGGAATGCTTAGATGGTTGGGGCATATAGAAAGAATGAGTGATGAAAGACTGATGAAGAAAATCTACAGAGCGAAAGCGAGTGATAAAAGAAACCAAGGAAGACCAAAGTTGACTTATGAAGATCAAATAGTCAGCGTGTTAGCCGACGTAAATGTCAAAAGCACTCCGCATATCTAGGCGAAAATGTCTGAGGAGAATGATGAGATTTGAGGAAGCGAGAAAAGTTGCAATTATAACTTTGAACAAAATAAATCTAAGAGTTGTCCATGCTAAAATATGATCGGAATCAACCTTATAGCTGCTGTTATTCATACCTTACCGTACCTTGTAACGGGGGTGATGAACAAATAATAAGTATAATATCTTGTATAATAAGTAATATTTTATTTCAACAAACAATACATTTGTAACAAACAATATACTAAACATACCGGTAAAATATGTTAATTATAAATCCAATAAGTCATACCATGAATTCCTAAAAACTTTTAATCGCATTACCTTCGTATCAAGCCTGTTTTCGAAATGCAACGAGCGTTCTTCTGCACCCTTATATTAATTAAAATTTTCGTCACGTTCTTAATTAAATTCCTTGAATAGCTAACTACATTTTAAAATAATCCTATTTCATTGGCTAGGTGTTACGATTGTTTACGTGGTATATTTTAATTAAAGCTACGCATAAATTGTTGCCTAATATTTGCAAAAAATATGTGCAAACGTCTTACAGGGTAATTAAACAAAAAGTAATATTTCATAATAAATTTCATAATGAGTTTATAGTATTAATTAACATTCATTCAGTCGTATTCGAATTTTAAAACAGTGATTTTTATCTTTACACGGACCGAAATTAGGCTGACTAGAGCAAAATAAAAGCTGAGTTATATGGATTCCTACAATGGATTTCCATAATCTTTTCAAGGTTCTGTATCTTAAAAGGAAAAATGTGCGTCGTCGTTTCATCTATCTACCTATCAAGTCAACCTTATTAGAAATCGTGTAATGTCTTCTACATTTTTATATACTTATAAAAGGGGAACATTTATTACTTGAACTCGACTCTAGCATTCCCCTTCGGAAACACTTGTCCGAAACTAATACTTAAGCCTAAAAGTTTAAAAAAGTTATAAAATAAAATGCCAAAAAATAATGAAAATCATAGGCTTCACACATATTAAACTGCACATATATAAGAGAAGTAGAAAAGTTTGGCCAGAAATATAGAACCTGGTACTAGCCTAGGAGATAGATACATTAGCAATGGCAATTTACACCTTACAGGCATAGAGTACACATAATATTCTCGTTAAATTTAATTTTTACTAGCTAAAGAATTTTCTTAACTATTTTGTGAATTAAATCCATTTTTTTCACCTAAATATATGTGTAGGTATAAACGCATTCCGAAAAATTCGACACATTATTCGTTTATTTATCGGCAGAGTTACAAAGTGTAATTAAGTAATTATAATTACTGCTACTGTATAACAGCCAGGTTTCGTAATAAAACGACACGTGTCTTTAATTACAAAAGTAATTAAGACTCGCACTAGATGTCTACAAAATTATCTGAATAATGACTTTTGTCTATAAATAAATGCGGGTACAGTTAACTTTTTACTATTTTTCATTGTTGATATGGAAAGTAACTACCAGTTCACTAATTTCATGAAAGTAAGAAATAAAAAACCGACCACGAGTGTGTCGGAGACGCATTAAATTAGGGTTCATTTAAATTTCAAACACAGTGGAAATTAAATTTATGAAAGTAAATACCAAATAATCATTATTTATATCGTTTCTTATTTCTGGTTTCGGGTCCGTAATTTGTCACAAACAATTCATTGAGTGTAAAGAGGCAATAAATCGGCTATATTACACGGATAATCAGACGAACTGACAAGACATCCATGAGGAAACTAAAAGGGTTTCGATTTTGCCATTTCGAAAATAGAATAATAAAAAATGAATGCCATAGCCTTTATTGCATTAGCATGTGTCGAATGACAACGAAATTTATTCTTCTAACGATATTAATTTTTATATACCCACATAATAAGCTAATTAACACACTACTTGTAAATTAAATAAATATTTAGATATCCTCCAGCTATTTCCCATTTGAAATTAACGGTATATCAAAGCCTTTACA
Organism: Zeuzera pyrina; assembly: GCA_907165235.1. Taxonomy (NCBI): domain Eukaryota; kingdom Metazoa; phylum Arthropoda; class Insecta; order Lepidoptera; family Cossidae; genus Zeuzera; species Zeuzera pyrina. The sequence continues at coordinate 14,903,296 of OU015628.1, forward strand.
CACACACACACACCTTTACACCACTATTGGCAGCAGATGAAAATATTTACGCTTACGTAAGGCAAAGCAGTGCCATATTAATATTGACAGGAGACAGCCCATTTCCTACACTGGTTTCATTTTTCTTTCTCTGCCATCGACCAAAATGGAAGCTTCAAGAGTTAAGTTTAACAAATTATTAAACCTATTTCTAGTCAGTAGAAACAACGAATGTATGGAAGAAAATCTAATAAAAAGAAAAATAGTGGGGTTACTTCCTAATATCTAGGCATTTCTTTTTCTCTTTTTGAACTGTAATTTTTTTGCGTCCATATCAAATGAGAAATGGCGTCAAGTTATTTATGAATGTAAAACCTATAAACTGTGCTTGGCCTGTACACTATTATTTTGTTTTTACTAATATAGTTATATTCGAAGAATAATGTACGGCTCCACAGTGAAGATAATTATTACAAATATTTAATAGATAACCCTTCACATATACCCTAAACAGGGTTAGTAAGTGAAGCTATAAAGTTGCTTAATCTAAACATCATAATTTATACATACATAAATATACATCATAATCTACACATTTATACTACTATATAAATCTGTTGCGTCTGTCTGTAATTGCCATTTTACTGTAAAATTTTGTGATAAATAATCATAGTATGACTCGCTGACTTCGATTCTACCATTTTTAAAATTTTTGTTTCTCTGTCTGTCAGTATGTCCTTTTATAACTCAAAAACGGCTCGACCGATCTTAATGAAAATTGATTTAAACTAAAAACATCTGATTGCGCAAAAAATAGGTTACTTTTTTATCGAAAATCTACCTCTAAAGGGGTAAAAACTGGGATGGCACTTCGTATGGAAAATGCTAAACCACTGAACCAATTATGATGACATTTGATATAGAGATAGTTCGACATGGGAGAAAGGACATAAGCTACTTTTTTTTTTATCCAAAATCTACCCCTAAGAAGCCAAAAAGAGGATGAAACTGCATGGGAAATGTTAAACCGCTGAACCAATATGATGAAAGATACAGAGATAGTATGTGCCCGGAGACAGACGTAGGCTAGACGTAGGTTCTTTTTTCAAAAACTATCTTTGTGACATTTGTATTGTATATTATTTGTATATATATGTACATGTACGAGTAGTCTAACCTAATCAGAGAAAGTCACGAAAAAATTTTCCGCGCTAGTAAAGTTATTTGCACATAACCAAAACCCAAACACGCTTCTGTCTGTTTGTTTGTTTTTTCAGACTTATCTCAGAAACAGTTGAACTGATTTTGACGGAATTTACATTGACAGGCAGAAAACTTTTCAGAGAGAAATCTAGGCTACTATTCATATCTGAAAAATACCAAATTTAACGCGGATATTGCGAGGCACAGCTAGTATTATGTGAAATATAACGATTAGCAGCATTAGACGACAAAATAGGTACATTGTTACAAAACACTGACACAAAATATCTCATATATATATATGTATATATGTATATGTGTGTATGTACATATATATATATAAAGGTAATTGTTTTGCAAGTCACAAACATTACACTACTTCTCCCTTCTGCATACGAAAATGTATTCTTGAGCCTAGTTTACGATCTCGTCGGCTCCTAAGTGTAAGAACTTATAGACCAGTTAGTATGTGAGTATGTAAGTGTGGAGGTAATGTAATGGCTATGTCGAGTCCCAGGCAACCGCCCTTTAACAGCCTCGTAATTGCGAGCTGAAATTAAGTGTTATTTTTATGGTGATTTCTCTACTACTACTTAGTTGCTTTAAGTAGGCGTAAAGCGTTTTATTAATTGAAATAAACGATTTTAATATTCAGTGATGCGACGAAGTCGAAGTTTATTTTATTCGCCTCTACATCAAGTACGTTAAAAAGTATCAACACTTTTTTTATTCCTTATTCGTCATTAACAGCACGTGTTTGAAATGTTGATACTGGTCTAATTAAATTATGAATAAAAATACGTAGCAATATCAAGATTTCAATATTTTTTAGAATATTTCTATTTGAAAATTTATGCTTGTACATACCTGACCCTTCGAAGGGGTTAGCGATATTTACGACACGATACAAGTCGCGACGCAGTCCGAGCGCATGTGCGAACTTGGCCCATAACCCATAAAGCAGTCCGTCATAAATTACTTGCAACTTTGTACGTGTATGCCGGGCTTTAGGTAACTCCGTTGCGTGAGATCCGAGATGACGATGCACTGCAAAATAAGAAATATCTTATTAGTTCAGACCTCTTACAGCGCAGGCATTATATTTATCTGTAGATGTCTAAAAACTCTCTACGATATTTATTTTATATATATATATATATATATATATGTGTGTAATAAGAAACTAACTGATTAACTTATATATAATAACAAAAATAATAATATAATAATTACTCCAGACAAATATACAATTGCGTGATCCCAAACTAAGCATTAGGTTCGTACTATGGGTACCACGCAACGAACTGGCGAAGCTTCCAGTAACACCCAGGCTACAAGATAATTCTTTTCTTAAACTGGATTGGAGAGTAGACGCTCTGCCACCGTTCCAACGGGCCATTCAATATCAAAGCACAGTGCAACACAGCCACATAAGGGATTTTTGGAAATTCAATCCCTAAGAGGTTAAAAAAGAATTTCAAAGTGAAAAGAAAATTACATTTATGGACCGAAAACTTTATACAATTACTATTAAATACATATTTAAAGTTAATATGAAAGAAAAATGCGTGTAGGTAATCTATATCTACATATAAAAGAACGCGTGCTGGCCCATGTCGCAGGATCTACAAACATGAAATTATGCACCACAGAGGTATCACAAAATATAACGAGGCAACCACTGAAAAGCGATTTTGAACATTCAATCCCTAAGGGGCTTCGATCACAAACAAAGTAACAGTTACATAATTATAAAGTCATGTAAAAACGCGTTCGAAATTTCAAAACTTAGTTTATTGAATATCAAATAAACAATTAAACACGTATTGGCCTGATTTCGAAAGAACAACCCCCGAAGAAGTAAAAAGAAGTGTAAAAATAATCGCGAGTCAAAATTAAATTCCAGGAAAACAAAGCTTCGGGCAATTAGTTACCATTGGATAGTTTGGTTCCTCGGCATGATTTTACCTACCTATGTATTCATCCGTGTCAGAAGGGCGGGCCTCATATTCTTTGGGTTCTATTTTTTACAGCAATATTTAAATTTACGAGAAGATATATTTAACATTTACTACGCAAAAATTCAATATTCTGCTTCAATAGTTTACACCTACATTAAATTCAAATTCATGATATTTTCATTCAAATAATCACAACAAAAAGGAAATTTTGAAATTATACCTACTTAAATAACTCAAGGTATAAAATTAAAAAAAAAACACAAGTAACCTTATCTTGAATGTGCAAGTACATATATTATCAATAATAATTAATATAACGTAAGTAATATAAAGCATGAACATATGTTACATTTTTTATTACAATATACACAAATTTTATAATATTGAAACAAATGAATTTTTATAAAATGAAACAACTCTACATAATGTAAGAGTACTTAAAATCTCTAGCGAAGTTTGAAAGATTAGATCAGTGGATGGAATACAAATAAACGTTCAGCTATAGGTACCTAAACTCAGCACCGAAAGGAAAGAAAATTAAAACAAAGAGAACCGCCATTAAACCACTACACGAAATAAAATTCTGCAATGTTATCTATCTTTACAACGAAACTGGAACGTCTAACAATTCCGTTCTTACATCAAAGGAGAACATTATCCTTTCTACCAAGGACCATAAACCTTATCTGGAGAAAGCAACGCTACGCAATCTACATACAGCTGATAATAGCACTACCGATATAACATGAACTGTCGACTTTCTTCCAATGCTAGACGTAATTAGGCGGAGTAATCAGAACTGGGAGGTCGTGTTGAGTTGGTCACGATATAAGTAATCTTGGAGGAGCGCAGTGGGCGGTTTACGAGCGCGGGCGGGAAGGCTTTTATATTTATTAAGTAAGTTGGGCTTTCGGCGATATTAATCCACCTTTATGGAGGGGCGTCTAGGCGCCTGCTGCTGATGGAAAACAGAGTCCTGTGCTAAAATCAGTAAGTTGGAAGCATAAAATTTGTAAATAGCTAGTATATAGAATATAAAATTTCGAACGAAAAATGTATCATTTAACAATGTTACACATTCCACCTTGCTAACTTTTTTTTACGAATATGCGAGTAAAATGAGAACACTACCTATGTATATATGTAGATATGATATGTATTTTATTTGTAATTAGTCATTACATAGTAAAAAAAGGAAATCTTCGATGCGCGTCTGTCTATATAACTGCCTTAATTCAACACAGTTTTCATGTCTCATCTGCATTCCTTCAGGATGGTTTCTGCATTAAAATGTTCTCTACCAATTATATAACCTAACCTGAATTAAATCGGGGAAAGAACTAAATGGTTTACGGACAAAACCGGGTCAAGTCGCTAGTAGTTAATAACAAGTAATATGTATGTATATTTTATTAGGTTAGGAATTACAATAATGTATGTTTAAAAGTTTTACTATTAATGTATTAATTAAACAAAAAATGTCTGACAAATAGATGTATACCGACTTTTGGTTAGGTAGATAATATGTATTATATTATTAGTATAGTATTTTATTAAAGGTCTAAGTATGGAAGCCAAATACCGTAGCGGCAATATAATCTGCAATTCCATTAGTTATCTGGCCCGCGTTTATGGCTTTAGGTTGGATGTTTCGCGTCGAGCTTCCGACGGATAGGACGGTCACACGCAAATGGAGTAACATGATGCTAACTTCGCCATTGAATGGAATTTGTGTATATATGCACTTTTTTTAATGTTTTAATTATAAGAAAAAATTCTTTACATTTATTGCAGGAAGAAACTTAATCCATGTTCTCTCAACTGATAATTAAAATGTTGTATTTGTTATTTTTATTGATGACGATACGAATAATGCTCACTTTATCCCAGATTGTTACACCAATTATCGACCACAGATGAAGTACTAAGTTGGTGCTATGTGTATGGGTAATCTGAGATCTATTGTTTGGAAAGTAGCTGCACTAACCACCGCGGCAAAATACCACTTCTATATGAAATTTGTACATATACCTACACAAAAATACGTGTAAAAAATATGTAGGTTTCAATTATCATTTCCTTTCTCATTTATATGATTTTCTGCAGTGATAACTTGTCTCCTTGTATATCTATCGTATAATATTATAGGTATAAGTAGAGAAAAAAAAACAGGTAAGTATACAAGAAATTGAATTTTTAATCTTTATCTTAAAAAATATCGAAAGACGTACCTATATAAAATCAGTCGATGCCTTATATTATAGTTATGAAATGCATATTTTATTTGTTTGTGTTGAAAGTTTTTTTACATAACAACGAATTTTGAAAATAAAACTGTGTTCTGAAATAATTTTGTTAGCATGTAAATTCTGTTAATAAAGTTATGAATTAACTATACTTCAGTTTCATACAACTGTCTTTAGGTTTATTCTGTTACATTTCTATTAAATAACTATAGTCTGGGCCTTGACATAATGTCATCTATCATCGTTAACGTTAATCAAAATGTTACAATAACGTTGAAATGTTTACGAAACGGACTTAACCGATAAGTCACGTGGATCTTCGACAAAAAAAATAACCGGTGAAATAAGAATTTTAGCTGAGCACATGAGACAGGAGCACTGCTTATATATGCTTGTCTGTTTTAAATTTGTAAGGCAATATCGCGATGACTAACAAAAGATTAATTTCTGAGGTAACTGAAGCAGACAGATAAAGAAACGGTTGAAGTATTAATACTTTTTTTAAGTGACTTTCACCACCTTTGTAAATCCACGTACATATTAGCCTTGTAAGGGACCTAGCTACATAGAATTAAAGATATAGATATGCTCATATCTAAAAGTTTATGATGCTTCTACTGTTTAACAATCCACTTAACGATGCGAAAAGCCTTTATCTCGTGGTATTTTACCTTAAATCAACTCCATTGTAACCTTAAAACACATTATTACTTGGTAGAGAGTACTTGGTACGTCATATGAGGTACGTACGGTGGCTACGTGAGCGTTATCATATTTTTACGGGCTACGTGAAAACGCGCTACATTTTTATTGGGGGGTTTTATTAGGTTTTCTAGATTAGAAAGGGGCTAGGGAGGGGTTATAGAGTACAACGGGTGGAAATAGAAAATTCCTGCGATCGGCACAACATGGTGCTGAATTTCTAATAATACCGAGTAAGTAGGTAGCTATTGTGTACAAGTTTAGACTTTAGATATAAACTACAATATTTCTGCGTATGCATACTTACCTACCTACATAATACAAAATATCTAGAAATGCATTCATTGTATATATGTATGTTTTGTAAAAACGTATTATTATGTATATAAGTGTTTGTAAAAGATTTAAATTCGCCCGTCGCGACTTCGGTCGGGTTGAATACACAACATGTAGCCTATGTTTATCTAAAATAATGTATCTTTCAAATGGTAAAAAAATTATTCAAATAGGCAGTGGTTCCAGAGATTATCTTCCACACGTAAACAAGCTTACAAAATCCGCTCTCTCTTTGTAATATTAATATAGATTAAATATAATTTCAGGTACATTTTTATTATACTGAGTTACCGCCGCCTCATATTGTTTTCAACAAATTACAAATGTGTTCTATAAATAATGTGGAAAAGCTTAAACTATTGATACTTTTTAAGTATGCGCACTAACTCATGACTAGGAAAAAACAAGCTTTAAATTGTCTCCGTATTAATGCTTCATTGATGAAAGTTGTGTTTACTAACGAAGTTGCAGAGGAAAGAACATTTTTTTTTTTCAACTTGTAAGAGAATAATATTTAGTTCGGAAAATTAGGGTGAGCCACGGAAAACATCGGAGTTATGACGCGTGAAGGAATCGGTCTGTATTTATGGAGAGAGTTATTGTTTGAAACGTCTAAGTCGTAATTCCGCGGCATAAACCAGGCAGGCTTCTCTTCGGTTACCTCCCTGTCTCCACCACCCCGGGATGCTGTTTCCCCGTGTGAAATGGCCCGTTTGAAATTGTTGTTTTATGGAAGTTTTTAGTAGTTGACTTTGCCTGGGAGAAAATATAGAACAGTAATCTTTCTATAGGTTTTTGATATGTATACAATAAATACATATATACATGTTTAAATATGTTTGCAAGTATATCATTAGATATTGTTAAAATACGTATATTAAATATAAGTAACAACACGAACTGTTTAAATTTTATTAAATTACGTATAAAATAAGAATACAAGGCTTAAAAGTCCGCATTTTATAAAAAATGATTCCAAGAAATCTTCATTGCGACCGACTCAAGTGATCTCGAGAAATATTGAAAGCACAAACCGATAAAAACTCAAAATAACGACCTGTCACAAAATAATATACAATGAAATTATCTCCACCATTTTAAAAGTTAGAACGCGCGGTTGGCTCTCGAACGCGATTGGTCGCGTCTTGACAGCTGAGTGAAATACGCCGCAGTGCCTACCTCGACACAGCGGGTGACAACATGGTGCCACTAAAATTCCCTAATGAAATTAAATTCCGTACGTTTTAGATTTGCTCGTAAATAATCCAAATATCTAATCCGCTGATTAATGAACATCGAGGAGCTTTTTGTGCTTTTTTTAATTATGTTTAGTGTTCGCTACGTACTGACCAATTTTCATAATGTGTTAATGTTAATAATATCTTTTATGGTATTAGGAATATTTTAATTTTAAAAGATGAAAATACATATGTATATGTTTACCTAAACCAAATAACAGCTACCTAAATTCTTCGTAGAGTCAAACAGTCCGCGTCTCTAACATCAATAAATTGAACAAAACGATCGCTAGACATTTTTATGACACAAGATAGCTTACAAATCACGGCTATATATCTTATTTGGAAAATTATATCCTTACTTAAGCGATAGGTTCTAATGTAGCAAGACAGAAACGTATCTTAGCACTTTAAAAGCATTTTAGATAAAACTGCGTGTAGATAGGCTTGGGGATTTAGTTACAACAAAATTACAAGTTTACGAGGGACAATATTGCCGCATAGCGGCTTACTCGGTACTAAAGAACTGGTTTACTGCTGCAGCGATGATTTACTGGGTGCATTCCACGAGTGCCTTCCGCTAGACGGCTATATGGCCGGTGTAAATGTTTGAGATTAACGGTGAAGGACAACATCACTACTAAGTATAGGAGGTACTTGGGTAGAAGTGGCTATCTGTCGTAAATATAATAATTTATAACCTATATGAAACAATATTGTTTACAATTAAAATATTGGACGTGAAAATTAATATTTGGTTTACGTATATCTAATAAGTTGATTTGGACACAGTCTAATTGGACTAATAAACTATTTTTTGTACTGGACGGTACGGTTCGGTAAAATATCATTTTTTTATTAATTCATTGTCGTTAAATTTATATCAGAAAAAGATAGATAATAATTTACATATTTAAAATCCGTGATGAACAATGTATTTTTATGAACAAAAATTATGATAAAATCGGAAATAACCTCAAAGGATAGTTTAATTGTTCCTTTGACACCTGAAACTGCCTTGTCTCCTGGACAACCACTAAAGTAGGGAAAAATGACAAAATATTGTTAAAAGTTAATGTAATATATTGATAGGACGGATATTTTAGTTTTATGATAAATATAATATTTATGTATGAAATGAATATATAATTATATTTCCTGGTTATATTCGACCCAGTTACACTGCGTTTTATACAAACAGTTAGACATTTTTAATGGTCTATTTTGTACATTTAACAGTAGAATAGATGCATACATATTGGTCAACGAGCGAGAGAAAAGTATATAAGTATCCATATAAAAAAGACTAACTGCTTGTCTTTCCGCGCAGGCCGTAAAAGTTAGCCAAGGAAGAGAGTTCATTATAAAAAGCTTAAACCATATGGATACAAGTTTCTTATAGCAAGCTCTCGTCTAGTAATCGGTCATTATCAAGTTCCGTTTTGCCATCTATAAGTCTATATTTATTGATAGAAGTGGTGTGAAGGTTCGATTTTTTTTCGATTCGCCTTGACCCTCTATCTTGAATGGGAAATTGCATGACAGTATGGATATATGTAATAAATAAATAGAAATACCTTTGTACTTAGCAATAAATTCTAGATATTCTCAAAAAAAAAAGTAATAAAAAAATAATACACCCACACAGTTGAAATTCAATGACATTACACGTAAATAGATACATATTTTATTTATGAACGACCTCCCGAATGTGTTCTTCAACAATGTTTTATAAAGTTTCAGCCCACCCATGTACTAAAAATAAAAGACGCTCACCGTCACACAAAAGTATAAGGCATAAATTAATAAGTAAACCGATATGGCCTCGAGCTTGTAATAAATTAAATATTTTAATAATAAAACTTAAAACAAAATATATTAACGACGTGCTGGTTGGGTGCTCGGTTTGGATAATTCTTGATGCCACAGATTAAGACTGGCACTGATCGTAACCGAAATGGGTAATTTATGAAGGTATAATTTAAACAAGGGTTCGTGAGTTACCTCCCTAAATTTAATAATACGTGTTCTCTACAAAGCTGATATTACCTAAGTAGTTGCTTATGTTTATAAGCATAAGAATGATATTACACATCTTCACCCTATATGTCTAACGTGGTACTGGGAGAGCGAAGTATCCAAGTATCACAAACTTTACATACCTTCATGGCTGGCGAATGGTTTTGATATTTTTGTTATTAAAAAGGTATATATTTAAGCAATTATTTATAGTTATACATATTGATGTGATTAAACAATACCTGACTTCTGAAATTGAAATCGGCCAATTCACAATCCATAACAATAAAGAGACGAAAATTATGAAAACTTTGTGCGTGCGTAACTATTACGTGTAGGCAGCAGATGTGGGTATTTGCTTAGATATAAATAGGAAATACCTTTTTCATTAGACATTCATATCTCAATCTTCGCATCGTATCTGTCTTCATAAAACCTTATTTCAGTGATTTCAATATTTTTCTTGTGCCACATGCGGCCCGATTCCATGGAATGGAATAGAATTTACGATCCAATATTTTTATGCAAAGTGCGTCGCCAAATGTGCCGAGCTGGTGCCGAAAAAATACACAGCCACGTCCTTTCGCACGTAAAAAAGGATGCGACAAAATAAATATACGCGGAGCCACCCTTTTTGTCCATTAAACGAGCGGAGCTTTTTTCTGGTGCCCATAAAATGTGCCCCAATAAATATGTAAATCTACTCGGGAAAAAACGCTTGAAGCTGCTGTCGGCCGGTTTTGTGAGTTTCACTTTCGATTGTTTAGTTAATTGGTAGGTACAATGGAAGCTGTTCCGTCAATCTTCAAAGTTGAAGTAGATGCCTAAGTATTGTATCTATATTTACGTACCTACTGTACTTATAAAGTCAGCCGTATTTTTATGCTTTAAGTACCAACATAAGAATAATATGTGTATGTAGGTAGGTATAAGAATCAGAAGAATAAAGGTACAGTTCTGATGAGCTCTTTTTTATATATAAGATAAATACTTAATTATATTTTTGACTTCCATCTACTATTATTGCATTTAAATTTACTTAATAAGGCTTTCTTACTGGTCTAGAAGAGAGAGAAAAGCACAACACGAATTTCTCATGTTTATTATAAGTTAAGACCGCGACGCTTGGTGCTCCGTCCTCTCTGAATACCCCGTTAGGGATACGGCGATACGGAGATATGTATGTATGTTTGTATGTATGTAATATAAGTTATAATTATAAGTAACCAGATAATGACGGGATTATATCAGACGAGAAACCTGTCATTATCTAGTTTCATTTTGCCATCAGTACCTAAGTGTTATTAATAAAAATATGAGAAATAGCGCGTAGTCAAGTATCTATGTTATATATTAATCTTTTACATGAAGAAATAAGACGACAGTAAGAAAACACTGAAATCTATATCTGTTAAATATAAACTTAAAACATATTTTTATTGAGATTCTTTTGAAAATATTTAGAAATTGTAATTCAACAATTTTCAATCACCCAAAGAATTAAAACTTTTTAGAAATAGTGCGATGATAAGAAAAGAAAATTGTGTAGAGAGAAGGACACATTCAACCAGCTGCATCGATCGGCCCGGGCCCTTCCCTCTGGGGAGATAGAGTTACCGACGCCCTACAACATCTGCTTACATACCTTGTGTAGTTATAAATATAGCTGCTATTAGGCAAGAAGATTTGAAAGCACCGAACAAAGTAACTTGTATCTACTTCTGTACAAATTAATATTATCAATGTTATCATAGCAACGAATCGTAGTCAAACTTTTTTCCTTTCTGTTTTATTGCGAAAACAAATGCACTTTCTTGGTGTTCGCCGTTGAGTGGCGAGTGGCGGCGTTCACTCATTTTATATTGATAAAATGAGTGAACGACCACCTATTGAGGTGGTCGACAAGACGACGACGGTGAGTTGACACTTCGCTGTACGGATGAGCGATATTAGAAAAACAGTCCACTCTTTAATTTAAGCGGTAATTATTTTGTGGTTAGCCTTATAGTAATTATATTTCAAAACACTTTTTTTGGATAAATATACAACATTTGTATCAGGAATAACAAATAATAAATTAGGATGATTTTCGTAACACTTACTTAAAACATTCAACAGTCTATTATAGTAACATAGTTTAGCGTTAGGTGAGTTACTAATGATTAAATCGAAGAAACGTACATCACTATTATTAAAACAGTTGGCTTGGTACAAATTGTTAAACGAAAGGAAGTTAGAAAAACATTTATGTTGATATCGATTTTTACTACTCTGTCAAGAAAGTACCGGGAAAAGATCAATAATACACGAAATGTTAGTTATTCATTCAAATTTATTTTATCACCTTCAAAGTATGCTAGCGTAATACGAAACACGTTTACATCGAATTAGTCGATTATCCCCTATTTACGTTAGGACATTATCGCAAGCATTAAAGTCGTTCTTGGTATGACTTTTTCTAACTGAATGGTAGTAATGCAGTAGAAATGCGATCTCTTAGAAATATGTGCGGTGTCACCCTTGCAGACAAAATAAGCAATAAAGAGATACCCAGTATGACAGCATACCGCACATACTCGCATACCTAGGCGAAAATGTGTGAGGAGAATGAGGAAGTCTGAGGAAGCGAAAGAAATATGCAAGGATCGCGACGCTTGGCGCTCGGTCCTCTCTGACTACCCCGTTGGGGATACAGCGTGAAGATATGTATTTATCTAATGAGAGTCAATTGGCTTATTTGATGTAAATATTTATCTTCTAAAAAGAATGATGCTGTATTCATTGCGACTTGGCTTATTTTTATGACTCCACTTTTGTAACGTGGAGTATTCATATGATTAAAAAATAATGCTATTTTTCGTGGATACAAAAAAATCATGCATTATTTTTATGACTAATTAAAGAACAAAAAACATACGACTTGTTTCTTCTTATCCGACGATTGACGTTAGGTATCTATACTACACCAATTCTGAAATCGTTTTAAAACCACGAACGACCGATACGAGAACCGTCTTAAAGGAAAATATTCCTTTAATGAATGGTATTGATCGCTTGTGGGGCTATAAGGCAATAATTTACGACTACTCCGTCGCTCACTTCGCGTGCAGCTCTGAAGGTGTGTTATTTATACCCCCTTTTTTATTTATGCCCCCTTTTTTCGCAGCTCGTAACGGCTGGCAATAAAGGGGACGTAATTTTAATTTCATGATTGGAAAGCTCGATTGGCCGGTTATGTGGCTAAATGAGTTTATGACGGCAATGAGCGGACTATAACGGTCGTGGGACCGACCGATTTGGTAGTTCAAGGACGTCGCTGTCTCTGTATTGCAGGATTTGAGATTTATTAATTAATTTAGTATTTAACAACTCAACGCACACACAAATCACATAAACAGATAAGTATGAGTACTTGAGTATATCTAAAAACGAATCCGTACGAGGCAATGGCTTCATGAAATAATGGTAAATAGATACTGTACACTGCTGAATAAGGAATACTTATATCTATCTCTTTATTTAATAGAATACTAACTAACCGGGTCTAATACTTTAAGAATAATACCTTTTTCATCCCGACGTCCAGTCCAGTTGAAACGTCGAGATAAAAAAAGGCGGTTAGTTAGGATTGTATAAGACGTGTACAACAATTTTTATTTCTTTTTCTTTCATCTCTTAAGATAAATGAGAATTAATTGGCGCGTGTATGAAAGATAATGATCACTTAAGAATGGCTCGACCGTTTTTTTTTGTAGTATTCGTAATCGTCAGGACAAGGTTTGCATAAAAGAAAATTTTGGGAAATATCTCCGAAAAAGTCCAAAGTTTTGATGGTATTTTTGTATGAAAATCTCAATAAAAACACTAAATATTAATCAATACGTAATAAATACATACACAATACATTTTAAGGCGGTTTTTATCATAATTTAGAAATTTTCCTTCTGGAAAGTTTTTGCATAGGTATATTACAATAGATCCCACCCGGGTGATGTCGGGACAGGTCGCTAGTTAAAGATTTTTTTTTTATGTTTTTCATATTTTTTCAGACTATAGCAAATACAGTGTTATAACTCGTACATAGGTTCGAATATAAACGGTGTCTACTTCTCTTTCATTACTTTAAAGACATTTTAATGTGTTATATATTTAAACATAAAAGAGGTACCTAAATCTTTCTTTACATTTATAGCACGATTAAGCAGGTAATTAATGAAAACAGTAATTGTTAAGCTTGTAAAAGTTTTCAGAAGAAAATATCATGAGCAAAACATTTCCAATAACATATATCTCCTACGTACATGAAATCACGAACAACAAAAATACAACACACACCTTAATAAAAAAAGTTACTTCAGCATTTTTTCTTCATTAGGCACCTTAATACTTCGCGATTTCAGATAACCCAAATTAAGCGTATCTCCATAAATAAAAAGCCACTTGAACGCAATGATTTCGGAGTCTGTAAAATGAATTCTGGCTGTCAAGACCCTTGTGCATTCCCACCATATTGAAAAAGATAAATCAATGCCTCACCCCGCCTTCTGCTGCCACGATCCATTAACTCTGAGATTTTTGTATAAAACAGTGTTTAAAATACATGTTTAAAGATACAGTGTACTAGATATGTGTTCGTTCTATATATGTATGATAATTCATCGTGTGTAAAGTATTCTCGGAGAAGTTATTAATTACAAAGTAAGTTCTTTTTATTAACAATACATGAATTTAACGCGCGCTTGTATTTATGGAACAAAATATGTACAGAGATAAGCAAAAAGCAGTCATCTTTGATTTATATCTACCAGTTTTTGAACCTGAAGTTATGTTCTCTAATTTTTTTACTTCTTTATAATTCGCGACTTTGTAACATACATGGAGAAGTCATTTAACAAAATTATGGCATATTAAATCGCATAAAGAAAACAGTGTTTTCAGAAAATAGTTGGGGATAAAAGGAAAGTTGTAAGAACGTCGTAACTTCGCACATAAAGTCCGTGAATGCTTTGAAAAGAATCTATGGCGAGAGAATTGTTAATAAAGATATAGAGCGAGCAATGTATTACGGGACATTAGTGACGTTTTATGGCTAAAATGATGGGCGATCTGATGAATGCACCCGGAGGTACCCAGACGATGATTTCTACACCATCAATCAAATTATTGAATGATATTTCAGCTACGTATGTAGAGTTCGTAATATACAATAATGTTGTAAGATTTTTCAATTTATTGGAGTTTATTATTAACTGAGTATTAGGTAGGTATATCGAAATGTTACGAGTTAATTATTGCATTGTGTATCTATAGCACTTAATAATAATGTGATGTGCTTACGTAAAACAACAATCGTGTGAGGTTTAAAGTAGGTAATGCCCAATTATACGATTGATTAACATTATTCAATAGCACTTAAATAATATGAAATTTTGCCTCTTTGAATTCTCGGGAAAAAATAATTTACTTATATTTTATAAATATTTTGTACTCTAATACTTTATTCTAAAAGTAAGAAGAGGATAGATTTGCCGCATTATTCCAGTTTCATTCCAATATGTTTAGGGAAACTTGGTATTTAGTTAAAGATTATTTTCTATTATACGAACATAAAAATTAAACTACGATTTAATTTTATTAAAATGCTGTGTATATATTATCTAATTATAATATAAAAATATTACTTACAATAAGTAAGTGTTACATAATCACGAATACGATGATCAATGACATTCTAAAGGAAAATTTATTTTTAATGACAGATGTGTGTGTGAAAAGCATGCAGCGAATACGATTCAGTAAAAGCTTTTTAACGTTTGACGAGCGAAGAAGCTTTATGTTTTAAGCATATAGCGTATAAGGTTATATATATTTTTATACATATCTATACAAAAATGATTCCACGGTACCTATCTCAAACCGGGCCATAAATGTCTCGGGCAGGATAATATTTTACGACGGCTTACCCAGCGATGCGAGAGGCGGGGTGGAGTTGCTCTTATCTAACCTACACATGTGCAGTGACATCCAAATTTATCGTTTTAAATATATCCAGATTAAGAAAGATATCGCCGAAACTTCCGATCCAACCCGACTTGATAAAATATTATCTTTAAAATAAAACGGCAAATGTGACTAGAAAAATATATTCTAATCTTAAATTACTTTAAAAATGTATTTATTAAAATAAATAACATCTAACATTTTCTTTTTAATATGTTATTGATTCTATAGTAAGATTTATTCTTTATAAGTTACAAACTAAACTATAAACTACCGGAATAAAACAACTTGCGACTTTTGAGAAGGAAATTGATCAGGTTTAATTTCTGGTTGCGTATATGTACGAGTGTTTTTTGAAGCTGATTGAATACAGTTTTCTAAAAACTATTAAATCACTTACATTGGTTCTTAAAAAAAAATCTGCTTCTAATATTTTTTCGCATAGTCGCACTAATTATTTAACATTTCGAATTATTAACTGGACAATAAAAGAAGAAACAAATTGGTTACTGGACTAAGAATTGTAAACAATTCAAGAAATATAAAAGCTTATTTAAAGTTTACAGGAAAATACAACTTAACCGTTAGGTTTAAACTAAGGATTTTTCGTTATTTCGTTAAGATCATTTGGTCTTTCGTTATTTCGTTAAGACCTCTAGGTCTTTCGTTATTTCGTTAAGATCTCTAGGTCTTTCGTTATTTCGTTAAGACCTCTAGGTCTTTCGTTATTACATTGCTACCTCTATATCTTTCGTTATTAACTAATTTAACTTCTGGCGATCTGTAAGAGCTATCTTACATATATGCAGAAATAATGTTCATGTGGGTATTTATTATTTTTTTTATTTGCCTTAAAAAACTTTCTGTGAGCGTGTCGAACTTGACCAATTTTTTAGTTCAGTGTTTTTTATAAGTACTAGGTGTGAATATAGATATGTAAATATTAAATATACGTAAGCGTATAAACAGATGAAATCGTTTTATTTTTTAATTTCAGAGTATTAAGACTACGCCATTATACTATGGCTCCACTTGTAGCACCCAAAATGTATTTGAGTTCAAGGATGAAAAAGCGGAACTGGGGGTGACAGGTTGATATAAGCTAATCGCCTGTACCAGTTTGTTGTGAAAAACTCTATCCTTTAATCGATTATAACGACCTGTATGAGAAGATAGGCAGCTTTGTTTTTCTTTATCTCCCAGATCAATGTGGAATATGTAAATGTTATGCAATTATATAGTTATATCTCTGAATCGTTAAGATATCTACATCACAGACAAATGGAACCTTTATCGTACAAAGTTTCATCGAGTTCCTTAAAATACTAAGGTTTTTTAAACCTTTTGTTCAAAACAAAGCTACATTGCTCAACGCTTCTTTAAAAACTGTGAAAACTGACACCGACCGCAAAATTCGAATTCACGGGTAAATGCCAAGCGAGTAAGAAAACAGTGAAGTAAACCGCGCCAGTAATTGGATTTGTTAAAATAAGTAAGTATATAATTACGAAATAAGAAGCCAAGAAACGTTTTAAAAATATTTATTCTAAAATACGTGGTCAATAGATGATGACTATAACTTTAAACGTTGGTTCAAGTATGTGCACATGTATCTCAGAGGTTTTTTGTACATTTCTCGTGATTATTATTTTGTTAGGGATACAGCTTGAAGATATTATGTACTGTGTAAATGAAATATAATGAAAATTGAATTTTATTTTTTTCAATTTTCAATTTGTATGTATTATACAAATTGAATTTATATAATACATAGATATATCTATGTATTATATTAATTCAATTTTCTTTTCGAATAGAAAAGTTTATAACTCCTTTTTTTAATTAAGTAACCTATCATTTAGGTTTCATAATATGTCTATGTAGTCTTTGTAAGTTTTTTTAAAGTACGTCTCCATATCAAGTATCTATTTTGGCTATGAAACCTCAAGGCGTAGTATATCTCATGCATAGATTTTTATCTTCAAAATATGTTAGAAATATAATAGGTAGGTAGCTACTATATGAAAATGAATTCATTCATCAGTATTATTATATGTGGTGTACATAAAAGTCCAGACATGTAAATCTGATGCAATACCTAATAATTATAAAATATATCCGGTTCTATATTGTATTAACATTTACTTTAAGGATGATTACTTTTTTATTCAGATTGCTGACGTTTAAATCAGATTGCAACGATCATGGTCACGGGTAGACTGATGAGGCTTAGAGTCGTCTTTGTAGTGTACGATTCCCTGCAACTACCCTCACTTAGTTACCGCATTTCTTATTATTATTATTATTATTATCGTCATTGTCGGTACTGCAACCCACAACACTAACGATATCTACACACTGACGATCACTGATTTCCGTCATCGAACACACTCACCGACGAAAAGATCCTGTGATATTCATAGACAGTACTCAGCTTCTTAGTTGAAGTCGTGATATTTAGAATTAACTTCAAAAAAGGAGAAGGTTCTCAATTCGTTAGTTTTTTGTCTATTTTAAGCAATAATTCTTTACCACATGAATCGACTTTGGTGTTTCTTCTACCCAATTGAAAGAGAATATTTCTAGGGTGATACCACAAAAAAGTTAAGATTATTTGATGATGAAATATACTACATAATAAACGAAAGAACGGCTCACATATTTTAATGATCCTTTTATTCAATCTTCCGTTGCAGAATTGGAAAAAATCTTAGTTCTAGATCTACCTTAGACATGTTAAAGACAATAACCACTCAAATAGAAAAAACAAATAACTTTAAACATTTTTAAAATAACTATGAACAAAATAAGTATATTTATTTGGCGTGATAAGAACATAAAAACTGGCCGTTTGAAATGAATGAAATAATAACAAAATTAAAACTTGGCAAAAAAAAAGTTAAAACTGGCGCTTGAAATGAATATGTAAAAAAAATAAATTCGTTGCTAATTTCATGTTGTGTTAGATCGCGCACGCAACTTTCTTGGCTAAATTCATGGTGTGTTATTAGGCACTTCCGTTACCTGCTGAAATTACTCACTGAAACAACACTGATATTTTTCATCTAACGCGCCAAAAGAAGTAAACTTCAAAAAAATTAAACCGACTTTGAAATAAAAACACTGAAATATACAAAATAATTATCCTTTTCTAATCAAAGCTCAAGTGCAATAAGAACTTCATAAATACAATACCAATAGCCGTTTCATTAAATTAAGTTATTAAAGTCGGTGTCAAATCGTACTTCAGTATATTTGTATTTATATAAAAATGTTTAAATACAAACTTTTTAAAATTCAAATTCTGTCTACGATATAATATTTTCTGAACCTTTCGGCATTGTAATTTTGCTCTGTCCGATATAGAAACTACCATAGCTGCAATCCACCTCATATACATCAGGTATCGGAAAGGGAATTACATCTTTTGGAGTACGTAAGCAATTTGCCATTTTTGAATGTAGGCTGTATGGGGCGGTCAGGATAAAAAAATAACCTTAAAATAAATGTTGACGTGATGTAGACCCAGCTATTTATAACTGTGAGATGTGTACAAATCGTGGAAATTTAACGCGTATATCGCTTTGATCACCTAACCTTTTGTCCGTGCCGACCCTGAAATGACGTCCATTCCGGGACTCCACCTCTTTCAGTATTCTAACAGTGACAATTAAAGCTTGCATTTTAACGAAATCGTGCTGCGGTCCTGTTTTGGGACTCCCACAATACTCTACTCGAAACTTTTGTGTGATTCGG
Source organism: Zeuzera pyrina (assembly GCA_907165235.1). Taxonomy (NCBI): domain Eukaryota; kingdom Metazoa; phylum Arthropoda; class Insecta; order Lepidoptera; family Cossidae; genus Zeuzera; species Zeuzera pyrina. The sequence goes on from OU015628.1 coordinate 14,922,736, forward strand.
CTCGCAACTGGAGCAGACCGCCTCTATCTGGCGTCTGTTTATATTGAACCTAACATTGACGAGAGCAATACCCTTAAACAAATTGATAACTTTCTTAAACAAACCAGTAGCACCCACCAGATAATTGGTGGTGACTCGTAACAAACCATCTTGGCGGAGCGATGAGCTGGAATTGCTGGAACGTGAGACCTTTGCGATCCACCGTCGCATCCATGCAGCGGTTGAGCGCAACTTGCCTCTTGACCAGCTAATTGAGGAGCAAACTATCACAAAAACTCGTTTTGCCAAAGCACTTCGAACAGCTTCAACAAAGCATTTCAGGGAATTTTGTGTTATGCAAACCAAAGAAAGTGTTTGGTCTCTTAACAACAGACTACTTAAGAAATCTACTCCTAGACGACCACCGGCAACCCTAAAGTTAGGTGGCGTTTATAGCACTAAAGCCACTTGCACCGCTACTGATCTTCCTGAGCATTTATATCACGACGATTCCCCTGACCTCAACCACCATCATCTTAAACTTCGTAATGAATTCAAGCATTTACCTTCTACTGATCACGATCTCCCCTACTACTACCACTGGGGAGATATTAGAGTACTTAAAAATAATAAATAGCAAAAAAGCTCCTGGACTCGGTAATTTGACCCCTAACATCTGTTTAGCATTCTTTACTGATTATGCTGCGCTGGTTACTAGCATTATGAATAGGTGTTTCGATCGCCACCACTATCCCAGTCTATGGAAGAGAGCATACGTCACGATTATCAAACCCAAACCGAGTAAGACTGACTACAGCGCTCTCAGTTCCTACCGCCACATTGGGCTACTTCCCGTTTTCGGTAAGCTCTTGGAGGAACTTTTTATCAAACTAGTCACATACAAGTTTGCCAAATTGGGAATAATGCACTCTCATCAATTTGATTACCGCGAACAGACCAACACCACGGCTGCCATTGATTTGGCTCTCCGTGAGATCTGATCAGCCAAAACAGCCAAGCGCCTAGTTCTAGCCGTTTACCTTGATATCAAAGTCGCCTTTGATAATGCCATGTGGCCAGCTATGTTTCACCGATTGCGTTGGATGGAATGCCCAAAGAATGTTTTCGGACTTATTTTCGATTACTTCCGAGACAGATCTGTTATTCTGGACTATGCTGGTGTACGTGTTAGCAAAAATATGACCAAAGGAACTGCGATCCTGTAATGTGAAATTCGACATTAGACGAACTCTTGGAACTACCACTACCCTCTGGATGTCACATGCAGGCTTATGCTGATGACGTCCTTCTCATCGTATCTGCGAAGCAATTACATGATTTATAAGAACGAGCCAACAGAGCACTAGAATCTGTATTGGATTGGGAACATCGCGTAAAATTGGTTTTCGGCGCTGATAAAACACAATTAATAGCCTTTAGCCCTTAGATTAAAATGACGTATATAACAATGGATGGACACACTTTACAATTCCAAAATGAAGTTAAATTATTAAGTGTTATTTTAGACGAAAAACTAAATTTTAATAGTCACGTTCATTACGTCCTTGGAAAAGCAATGAAGATCTTTTACAAACTGTGCATTTATTCCAAACCAACAGGGGGTATCCATCCGGAAAATGTTAGAACCATTTACTTTCGTTTCGCTTTCGTATAATTTTTACTACAGCAGCCCTAGTTCTAGTACAATTTGTACCCCTGGATTTACGAGTCCTAGAATTACATACCATCCAGTCTACACGTCTCTCTGGGACCAACAAACTGCTACATGCTAACACATGTCTTGAACGACCCACTCCTGTCCATGAGCTCCTCCATCCAGCACATCGCATCACTTTATCGAGATCGATCGTGACCATCAGAGAACAGGATGAGTTTAACGACGGTAATATGGTATCCGCGTTCATGGACGGTAGTAAATAAAGTGACAGTTGTGTGGGGGCCGCCTTCGCTTGCTATCGTCCTGATGACACGGAACCGTTATTGGTCTGAAAGTACAAACTTCACGATAATAGCTCCGTCTTTCAGGCGGAGCTTTTTGCCACGCTTTCGACCTGTCGCTGTGCCCTGATATACAAATGGTCTCGTGTCTCCGTCTTTACCGACTCCATGACTTCTGTCATGGCAATTCTGAACCGACGCAACACATACCCGCTTGTCTCTGATATCCACAAATTAATATATGAATATCGGGAGTACGGCATAATCAGGATTTACTGGATCAAAGGCCATGCAGACACCCTTGGTAACGAGGCAGCCGATCGGGAACCCAACTGGGCATGCGCAACACTTCAGTCTCCTGACTACGCTTGCGTGCCCGTCTCTCCTGTGCAACATCTAGCGAGGATCTCTACCACACTAACATGACAGGCGCGTTATGCGAGTGCTGAACAGGGGCAGCACACAAGAAATTTATTCCTTCTCCTCTCTGATATAGAGTTATTCTTAAGTCACACTGAAATATTATTTTACCTCACTCAATTCCTTATCAGTCACGGCTACCACAAATCGTATTTACAACGTTTGAAAATCACTGACAACGATACCTGCACTTGCGTTGGGACCTCTGTGTAAACCTTAAGTCATTTATTCGAGGAATGCCTGATTTTTGACAAACAGCATCTTGAACACTTTATGCTTTGCGATAACGTAAGGTAAGGCATTAAATCCAGAGGGTTAAATGGGTATCCCCATTTAAGCTTCTGGATTTAAATCTATAAATATATATATATATAGATTTTTTTAACATAAGCCATATTATGTATAAACGACGGGCAAAAGTCATTGCGAATGACAATACAAATTATACTGGAAAAATTATGTATGGAGTTGTGTTTGTATAATACGAAATATTATGTTACATTGTTTTAATTTTTTTTAAGGTTGCAATTATTCTGAACTTTTTTAAGTTGGTATATTTTTAATGAAGTGATAGCGTTTTATAGTATTGGATTATATTATTTTATAGCGATTAATAGTTTTTTCATTGTTCTTTTTCCATATTTTAAAATGCTTTTAAATGAATCCCGTAGTTAATAACAATGATGAAATATTGTACTTCACTTTTTTAAAGACACTATAGTATAAAAGAATATTTTTTTAATGCTTTAAATGGTAATGGTAAACGGTACAGCGCCGTATTTTTAGAATTTCTTTAATAATATCCGTCATTTATTTATCGTTAGCAATAAATAATATATTATATAATTTATGACTTACCTACACACCCGTGAGTAATATCTGACAATGAAACTAAGCACTAAGTTTATTGACTTTATCATAAATTACGTGAGTAGAAAAAATATCTTAGTAACAACGAGATATTCAACGAAACTCATGACTGTTCGAAAACATTAACCCAAAATTTGGCAATGGATTTACTAAAAGATTTTTCTTTGGATTTATATTTTTGAAACAAAAGATACACGTTTATTATAAAGATGGTTTGTAAATATAACTATAGTAGAAAATAATATAATTATAATTCATTATTTAATATTTCGCGTCATTTTAGGAAGTGCTGTACTTACGACTTGTTGACTTTTCAATCTATGACTCCATAGCATAACTTAACTTTGTCTGTAGTGTAAGTAGACAGTTATTAGATTTAAGTTTTAAGGTAACACAATTTTTACGAATAAAACACTATTTTTCACTGAATTTCATATAAAATATTGACTACTCCCGCTTGTGTTTCAAATTGAACTAACTGTGGTGCTCACAGTTCGTCGGCCAAGTTATATGATCCGTCAATAAACCAAACCGCATCTATTATTCTGAATATGGTCTGGCCAGCTGACGGAATTTAAAACACAGTTTATGGCTCTACATGGTCAGACCCAGTGACCTAATTCTTCCATTTTTATAACGGCCTTAATTTACAATTGTAGATTATTAAGTTTTAGAGCGGTCTTTTTCTAATTTTAAGTTCAAGGCACCTTGCCGTGAACTTAGAATTTAGTGTAAGTGAAATATTTTTGATCAACACGATAGGTATTCATATGAGAATTATATACAAATACAGATAGATTTATGATACCGCATAGAGTAATGAATAATACAAAGTAATGGCACTGCCAATGTATATAATATATTTACAACAAAATGAACATCGCGCCTTTCACAATAAAAAGTTTTGACTTTCAAGAAACGTAATCTTTTATCAGAAGAACTATGATAACTACTTATCATTTTATTTATCGAAATATTTGTTATGTAATTTAACAATTATCTAAAATATAAAGTCAGTTAAGTATATGTGGCAACATTGAGTGCATATTTATTTTGATTTAAGATGCATCTAAGAGTAAGGCAAAAGTTCGTACGTAAATGAAAATATAAACAGGAGTGCGAAACTTTGCTTGATTGTAATAAAACACCTACATTATTGTCAAATATTGATTAATTGGGTAATTACAAACGTCCAATGACGATTTGACACCTGCTCGTAACACTGTGAAGTGTCTCACGGCGAGCCGCCCAAAAATGTAAATTAATAAACTAATATTTAATAACAAATACTGATCCTAAAGTCCCCATACACATAAATATTGGAACGTGTGTTCGTTAGCCGGCACAAACTGATGTAACGAGAAGAACAAACACGGTATGTGTATCCGAGTTATTAACAGATCTTCAACACACTTGAGCTTTGTAATAAAAACGTCGTATAGTTTTATTAGTTGCGTAAGTCAAAATTAGCTTTAAAATTAAACCTTTAAAGTTTGAAATCAAACAGTCAAACAGTTTTTTGAGCTGCATCGGATCATCCGGTCAGCGTTTATTGCACCCAAAAGCAATTTATCCTGAGTTAACGTTTGACTAATTTGTGAAGTATTATAGAGGCCTCATAAAACGAAAACGTCATAACGGTCGATCAGCTGTTAGATGACGAATTATCGAAAGTGATTAAACAAAAAGAACGGAATATTTATAGGGCTAAGAATTAAGTCAGACACAGTAATTTTATTAATTTTACCTGTTATTAATTTAATAGAGTTAAAAGAATTAACAGGTAGGTGACAACATTAAGTGTTCGATCAGACTTTAAATAGTTACAAGTTTCAGCATATACTTCTCCAACACCAAAGAACTTTATAAAAAAAAATTATTTATTCAAATGAATTAAGATTATGTTCGAAATAGAAATGTGTATGGTCTGTATGTACAAGGTCTGTAAAATAAAGTTTAAAATATTGCACTGTCTTTGACGTGAAGCTTTATGCAAAGTTACACCAATTCGTTATTTGTAACATGTAAAGTGCACTTACTGCAAACACAAGGTGATGCGATCGGTTCAACGTTCCAATGCTTTATTGTACTTAGACACTGAGTTTAGAAAACTAAAATTACGTGTAATGCAACACAAATCGAAACATCAACTGACCAGCACTGACCGCGTTCACCTTGAACCCCGTTTTCACTTTTCGCGTTCAAATAACTTGCCTTTTATTGTTTTGCTGTGTTATGCAAATGAGTATTGCCAACAGTAGCACATTTATGGAAGGGTTTCCTAAAAACAGGAAAAAAAAAGGAGATGAAAGTGAAAGCCAACTGGGAACACATTGTTGGAGTTGTCACGCTTCCTCTTTGCTGTGTATTTTTTCATAAATATTTACGTTACGATATGCAAAGTGAGTTTTTATATTAAGTCACAGCTACCGAACTCTTTTTGTTATTTGACACAACAACCCTTTTAACAACTTTCGGCTTGTTTCTTGTTTATTGAAACTGTGCAACGTTTGACATGCTTCATAACACATAGAATTCATTGCAAAACACGATATTCTATTTTTCAGAACTAAGAATATATATTAAGTTTCAGTAATAATTCTAGATATTTATAAATATACGTTCACGAAAAATTGTGAAACTTCTATTGATTCTGATATCTAGATGCTCAATTATTGAAGTAACATATAAATGTGTATCAGACTCTATTTTATAAAGGCAGTAATCGAAGTTTAATTGATAAATGTGAAATATTTGAATCGGCGATGAAATGCACGTAAGTTTAGATTGAATAAGATGTGTAAATTAAAATCATAACACTAACTTGCTAATCTTATCCATTGTAATGCGGCGTGAAAATTATATATTATGTAAGCATGTAGTCTTGTAATTTCTTATATCTATGTATCTACACTTTGTATTAAGTATTTTTATTGTCGACTCAAGTGTTTACTTAAATAATAATGTCTGTTAACGCCTACGATATAAGTGGTAGTAGTATACAAACGTAAATTATTATTTTTATTGTCTTTAAACATATAATTGAAAGCATTATAGTTTATAGGCAACCTGGTAGCGAACGCAGCGATTGTTGTGCGAATAAAGTTAAGTCCTATTAAATATATATATTTATTGTACAATATTCTTCGATATCTAATAATTTTTATAGTATTTTGATATACATTGATGATATCAAGTAACTCTAAGCAAAATTGGCCTAATTTACTGTCTTTAAATAATATTTATATTTTCAGTAGTTATACTTTATTTTCAACTTTAAACATCCGAACTCCGTTCTGAAGTCAAGCAATTTCGGAACGAAGTGGATTGTTTTTCTTGGGTTCTCGATTGGATTTATCTTGAGTTTTATTACGTCTCGCATCCCTATCGTAAACTTTAATACCGGCCGGCTACTGCACGCCTTAATATATTTATTCATAATGTTACCATTTCTTTATACATGTAATTCCTGTAGATACGATATTCTTAGTCTCTTATTGTCAGCAAATATTATTAGAAATTGTTAGAAATTAAATGAATACTAATTTCAATTCACAAACGTGAATGCAATTTCAAATCTAGCATAACATAACATATTTTCACGCTATATCCCTAACGGGGTAGTCAGAGAAGACGGAGCGCCAGGAGTTGCGATCATTACACACCTCTTTCGCTTCCTCAAATCTCATCATTCTCCTCACACATTTTCGCCTAGGTATGCGAGTGCTTTTGACATTTCCGTCTGCTAACACTCTGGCTATTTGATCTTCATAAGTCAGCCTTGGTCTTTCTTGGCTTCTTTTATCACTCACTTTCGCTCTGTAGATTTCTTCGTCAGTCTTTCATCACACATTCTTTACAAGTGTCCGAACTATCTAAGCATTCCTTTCTTCATTTTTACAATAACACTGTTGTGCAACCCTGTCATACTGCGTATCTCTTCATTGTTTATCCTGTCCGCAAGCGTGACACCGCACATATTTCTGAGAGACCGCATCTCCACAGCATTTACCATATTTCACTCGATTTCGGGCATATTCAGGCCTCACTACCGTACAACAAAGTTGGCACCAACACAGCATTGTGGATGGTCATTTTAGCAGTGTTAGATATATTCACACTACCCACTAATCCGGACAGAGCACCGTTCACTTTATTGCCAGCTGCTACCCGTCTCTCCACATCCAACTCACATCTTCCATCCCTCGAAAACGCACTCCCCAGGTACACAATTTCATTCACCTGTTCTAGACATTTTCCATTTACACAAATCACACATTTCGAATTCAATTTGAAATCTAGCCTTTTTTATTAATATTGATTGAAGATTGACAGTAATTGCACGCAGTTAATATCTGCACCATAAGTGTGATTTCTATGAAAGGCCGCATATTTTTATGATTTCCTGACGTCTTCTTTTTTTTTTAAAGTACATTGGTATTCTGATTATTAAAAATGAAGCATAAAATGCTTAATTTCTTCAAGGAGCTGGTAAAATTATATATTTAAAAATAACTATGTAAAACAGTTTATTTAACAGTGACATTAATGGACATTTCATTAGAATTTATAACCGACATCAAAAAAAAAGAGGTTCTCAATTCGGTTGTATTTTTTTTTGTTTGTTTTTATGTTTGTTACCTCAGAACTCCGTCTTTTATAAACTGATTTGGAAAGTTATTTTTTTAATTGAAAGAATATACTTCCAGGTTGGTATTTGAATTTCACTGGTAAAATAAAACCAAATAACGCAAACTGCTTATAAGCTTTATTTATTTACATTGATGATTCTCTTGTATGTCATTGCGCTCCAGAATTATAAATTAAGATAATTGAAGACTTGCCCCAGATATTTATTTAGGCCAAGGTCACTCAAAAGAGAGCAATAAAAAATAATAATAAAAAAATTAAACCGATAAAAAAATCACTGAAAAGTACGAAATAACTATTCTTTACTAACCAAAACTCAAGTACAAAAACAACTTCATAAATACGATACTGATCTGTCTGTGACAAATTTAATAATACAGATATCCCTACTATATAATTAAATTTGTCAGTTATTGAAGTCGGTGCCAAATCAATGTGCAACAATAGTAGGTCTAAGAGTTCAGAGTTCAGAGTGAAGGGACCGACTTCAGTAACTGCCAAATTTAATTTTATAGGTATTTGTATTGTGTATGTTGTTATTTATGTACTTTTGATTAGTAAAAAGTTATTTCATACTTTTCAGTGGCTTTTTTTTGAAGTATGTTTAATTTTTTTAAATTTGCTATTTTTAGTGAGATTAAAGAAATTATTTTGAAGTGTTACCTTCCAAATGCTGTAGCCTACGACTTTGTATGTCTAACAGTTGCGAGACTCACATGGTTGGTAATTAGCAGCACATTTCGCAAACAGGCTCGCCGTTCCTACAACATCACTCCCGACAATCTAGTCGAGTACTGTTAACAGAAAACTCAGTTCTAAGTAATTTAGTCCTTGTCTGTTCGTTCGTCCGTCCGTTCATCTGTCTCTATGTACATATCTTCTATGCTCTTATTTATGTATTTAATTAGGTATTTACAATGAAAATAGAAATGAGTTGGTTTTTAGAAAAATAATTTTAGGCGCCCTCCCATAGACTGAATACAATACGTACAGTACGTACAATTTATTTTTGGTTACCTTCCCTATCAAATAGCCTTCCCTAAAAAATAAGCAGATTTTAAAAAATGCAATAATTAAATCCTTGATCATTTAATGTAAAAAAGGATTACACTTACTCAGATTTTTTTTATGCGAGTGTATGTATGATACCTATAAAACGTTATTTATATATTTATTAATTTTATATTATGTACTCTTGTGGAATAAAAATTAAATTGTTTTTCTGCCACCTGTACGTACTGGCTCCATAGACGCATACGCATACTTTGTATGTGAACGGGACTCTGTCCAGAGTCAATATACATAGGAATGTGGCACGCGTTTGTCTCGCTGGAGATCCTCATTCATTTTTATACCTATATTGGATGTACAGGTTACATCGACGTAGTATTCATACCTATAAAATGAAAACATATTTGGCATTTTAATTAAACAGATGTTTAATATTTTCCTAATGAAATGATGACAGTGCTGGACAAAAAAAAATTTATGCTTATAGAAACTTATTCTAATATTGAATTAAATTTACAGTTCGATTATGAATACTTTAAGTCTGTAATGACGACTTTATGGATATTACTGTAATCTGCAACTGTAACTGTATTAAAGTATTCATTGGGTGTGAAGTACATTGTGTGAAGAACTAAAACGATCGTAGCGCATTACCGAAATGATAAAAAAGAGAAACTGGCGCGACAGAACTGCCTTTGTGAGTCAGTGAAATCTATGGTCTCTATAGAGAGACCATAGATTGTAACATTGTATTAAAATAATTGCAATTTTTTCACAGCAAATAAAAAGGAACTATTTGAAATTCAGTGTGTAAATAAGAGTTACTGAGTTTAAAACTTCGTAAGGGGGGACAGAATAGGGATAAGCTCATGGGAGATGGCATTATGACCCAGCTCTAGGAGTGACAGAGACGGAAAACTACTTGAGTTTAAAATAACTTCAATATTTCAATGTATTTTGCAGTTTTGTTCATGATTACTAAAAATATATTTTAATTAGATTAGAGAGAAGTAATAATCAAATACTAATTCTATTGTGTGACTTGCGTTAAACTCTTGCGACTCTGCTCATAACTTCAATGAAAGGCGCTTTTCTCATCTATAACTTTATTATTAAAATTTTTTTGGCCAATTGTCAATTCATTTTGACGTAGCCATCTTATGAGAACGATGCGAGCACGCACGTGTAGCGTAGTGACAGCACCACTAATGGTTTAAAACGCAAATATTTTAAGTTACAAGCAATAATGTCAAAGTTAAATGTAATGTTCTCATCTTTCCGTTCAACTATTCATTGGGCATATCATAATATTATGACGACTAGTGATAGGCCATTTCATAAAATAGCGGTGTTTCGTGAAATTTCCTGGCAAATAGCGATTTGCCCAATTCTACGACTGAACGACAACATACGTAGCGGATGTAAAGCATTATGATACATTTAAAAATCTTACTCAAATATTCCTTAAATGTTAATTAGCAGTTGATTTATTAGGTAATCAAACAGTAATAAATTTAACATGACTCGAAGTAAATTGGTCAAATTATAAAATCACTTTATGAATTACCTATGTAGTCGCGTCGATTGCAACACTAATAACCTACTGAAATCACTTAAGCTTTAGTAGAGTTCAAACGTATTATTTCCTAAGTACCTTTTCTTTTTAGACGTATAGTGATAACAAATTTTGATTTGAGAAACCTAATAAAGTTCATAATATCACTAAATAAATTAAGTTATCGCAGTCCAAAAACTATCACTTTTTATGGCATATTAAAAACATTGTATTTTAAAATCAAATTGTTGACTTAACACAAATTTGCATTAAAATAGAATGCTATGAGTTTAGTTTTGCTTAGATATGTTGTACCTTATTACAATGAGAAAAGGAGTAAATTCCAACGTATTATGTAGAGAACGAAATGCAAATGGGTACTTGGTCTGTAAAATCAACCAGTAGAGCAATTTTGTTATCCTACAGCGTATAAAACAATTAAGTTAACAGTGGCCATCATTAAGTCATTATATCAGAAGCTTATAATTAAAATATAATAAACAGCATATAAGAGAGCTCTCATTGTTTGATATAACAATGATACTAATTTAACCGCAATTACTACTGCTTTTGCTTTAAAGCTAGCCGAAATGTAAGTCAACGTATTCATAAAGTTTTTTATTAATCTGTTAGTTGTTGATTCTGTTATAAAAACCAACTTTATATCAAATTTTTTGTGTATTCGGTTACGTAATGTACTGAATATTAAAACGTTTTAATTGTTTTAAAAGAAGTGTAAACATCACAGTAGGTACATAGTACGTACTTAAAAATGTTGAAAAAAAAAAGTGGAACTGATTTTATTGCCGTAATTGAATTAATTGACCGAATTACATTGGCTTTCGCTAATTAGGTAGGTTAATAGATACATTTTAATAAGTAGGTAGTATTGCTACAATAAGCAGCTGTACTTCCTCCCCGCTTTATATTTGGGATAGACAGAATAACAAGATACAAGAAACTAGAAATTATGCTTAAACTTATACCGTCTCTCATTTGGGAAGAACGGATTGTCACTTCTAGCTATAAATATTTGGGTCGCTTTGCCGGTAATAATCGCCAAGGAATCCGATAAGGACAAGTTTTTCCTATTCCTTATATTAATAACGGATACCTTCTTTTATGACTTGCACGAGAAGATAAGCAATTGACATATTCTACATCTTTTTAGTTCTTAGACGAGTATAAAAGCTTAAGAAGATTTGTTCAGAAATTATATGTAGATAAGGTGTGTTTTTCAACAAGTCGGACTTCGCACTAACTTCGCTTGGATCTTGTACTTACGCATTGAATGAATCTTTGTAGTGGTGTGACGATGAGCTTTAGCTGGTTTTACAAAGTATAGGTACGTGCTAGTATAGTATGGTTAGGTCCATATGAAAAGAAATTGATCGGTTCTGAATCTGCCGATATAATCGATAACTTAAAAAAAAAATTCACACGATGTGTTATTCGTAATATTGTTCTCGTTTACATACTTTTTTAAATACAAGTAACTTTATGAGATTTGGTTTATCAAATTTATAACATTTAAAATGAAATTTAGTGGAAGGGTAAATTTTTCTGCTTGCGAATGTAGTGCACTTTTGTTTTGATCATCGATTTACAAATATGTTTGGTTAAAACTCGAAGAAAAAATATGTCGCTGAATTTATAAAATGCTATAAGTAATATTACATACATACTGACAACTGGGTAGTTAGAGAGTACGGAGTGCCAAGCTTCGCGGTCCTTACATATTTCTTCCGCCTCTTCGAATCTCATCAATCTCCTCATGCATTTTCGCCTAGGTATTCGAGTGATTTCGACATTTTCGTCAGCTAACATTCTAACACAAGTAATATTAATTCTGAAAAAAATAGAGCTCTTTATTGAATAAGCAAATTGTATATTTTTTTACTTACCTTTTAAAGCACACGATGTATAAGGTGATGATGTGTATTACGTACCTAATTTAATTCTGTCGGAGATCCAGTGAAATGTACATAGAAATGTGTAGGATGAACAAGGGGATACGCATACGAGCGGCGCGCGCCTCACATGCCAGCAGATACGCGTAGCGCCCGCCCAGCGCGCCCGAGCGAGCGCGACACAACGTAGCTCGCTTTCGACGCGAGAAGCCGCGCGCTCGCCCGCGCGCCGCATGACCTAGCCATAAATAGTGCACATAATTAATTTACAACCAGTAAAAGTGATGATACAAGTTTATCGACTATAAATCTGTGTTGTGTTGTGCTCGCGTGTCGCAGGTAAGTGATAATTGCCGAGTCGCATGCCGCGCCGTTTGCTCAACAAACACAGTGGATAGCGGTGGGAAAACAAAGCGTCGGTAACCCTTTGGGTGTCACTTTGACTCAGGTTTGTGTTGACGTGTGACAATTCGACAGTTTTCGTTGAATGCTAGCTCTTGTTGTGGATCGTAACTAATTTTTGATTGTTACCGCTGCTTTGTTTAAATTCTGTTAAACCTATTAGACAATAACAAATGTTTTATTGTAACTTAGAAATGTGGTCAAATTAGTTATGAGTAATTCTTTAGATATCTACATTTTAAGAAACACTATAGGCACATGAATACCTATAGGAAATATTTTCAAGATTCCTATATAATTAATAAGCTGTATTTATTAATTTATTTTTATATTGTAGTATCGTTGTTAAACACAATGTTATTATTTTTTAAGCTACACTAATAGGCACACGAATACGTAGAGAATATAGTACCGGAAATATTTTCAAGATTCCTTTAAAATTAATTAGTTGTATTTATAAATTTATTTTTAAATTATAATTACATTGTTAGACACAATGTTATTGTTTTCCTTAAAACTTATTTCGTTTTACAAATTAATTTTAGATTTTTAGTGCGGACTGATAAATATTTAGTAAATAAACGGAGATTATGATCCGCCGTCGGTCAATATTGTCGTGTTTTTCTTAGCCATGAAAATGAATTTCACGTCGTGGTTACAACAGTGTGTCATGTACAATGTGTTTTTAATTTGTGACAATGAATACTTCAAAAACTAATTTAATGTTATAAGTAAATTAAAATAATATCTAAAATATTTGTTGCTTTTGGTTAACGAGGTGCATGTCCAGGACACTATCAGGTAGGAGCGGGTCCCTTCTTAAATTATAAAAATATAAATGAAATATAGCGTGAAATATGATATGCCCAATAAATGAATAAAAGACATAAATAATATAATAGTTTTTATTTTGTTTTTTGGAACGAAAACTAGTGTACAAATTAAGTGAATTTTTAATAGTTTTAAATTTCAAATTGCACCTTCCTTGCCTTCTGCGACAGAAATATTCCGATTTATAATATTTTCCAAATTTGTTTCTTTGGTTTCTTCCTGCTCTACAATAAGCAAAGCTACGAATAAATATTGGGCTACATTACAGCCCTTACTACCCTACTGTAGTATTAGTTTTAGTTTATTGAAATTTCATTCGCAACTTGCTATGGCTATTGCTATCGCAAGCGGAAATAAGTGGATTCTGAAAGACATGTAATCGAAATACACAACTGTGCTACATCAGCATATATGAGTATATAAATGCGCCCCTCTATGAATGGCGATCAGAGGGTCTAGATAAGTGGTTCGATTGTTGTAAACGTTAGTAGAATAGAATAACGAATACCGCGTGATTTAGAGTAACGAATTTTAAACTGGTTGTCAAACGTTATTAACTGGTATATCAAACGAAACGTAAAATTGTGTGAAAACCGCCTTATAAAATTTAGCAAAATGGCACTTTTGACTAGCAATAACATCAGCAAGCGTTTCGATTATACGAAGCGTTTGCCACTTGTCTGAACGCTCAGGATATATGCCCTGCTTTGGCCACCTTAGGTACATCACTGCTATCAGAGCTGTTTTAGGTTCTGTTTTGGCCTTTTCGCACACAATTTGGGACTCCTATAAAAGCAAAAAAACGTAAACATGAGCATCAAATGTATTCTTTAACCCTGGATGGAAAAGAGGAATGCTATATTTTATTTATCAACATTGACAAACAATGCAATCGAGCCCGACATCAAATTTGCCATTTAGTCAAAGCTGGAATTAGCATTGGAATGGGCTGGATTCAAATTTTTAATTTAAAGTTTCTGAAATATTTAATTTGCGCACATCTACCCCATATGACTCTAGATATCAGACGTTCTGTCTATAACGTCGAATGCCAATACAAGAGCTTTCGTATCTTTCATTATTTTCTGTAATTTTTATCTATTTTTAACCGAATAAAAAGAGGAGGTTCTCGATTCGGCTGTAATTTGTTTTGTTTATTTTTTATTTGATACCTCAGAACTACGTCATTTATATACCGATTTTGGAAATTCTTTTTTACTTGTAAGAATATACTTCCAGATTGGTCCCATTTAATTTCTCTGGTATTGCAGCTTGGACTTCGAAGATACACCAAATAACGCGAACTGATTATAACCTTTATTTTTTATATTGATGATTCTCTTGTATGTCATCATACTCATCGTGCTCCAGAAACATAAAAGAAGTTAATTGTAGACTTACCCTAGATATTTATATAGACCCTAGGTTCCCAAACTTATTTTGTCTACTGAGACGAGAGCTCATGCAGTCGTTGTCTAAGACGCCTCCTAGCTAAATGAAATTACAAATCACCCCCCAGGCCTCTACACAACGCCCCCATTTTTTCTGGGTCTCTTACCGCCCCCCTTTAGGGCTGCAGCGCCCACAGGGGGGCGTTATCGCCCACTTTGGGAATGGGTGATATAGACCAAGGTCACTCAAAAAAAGAAATAGAAAAAATTAAATAAAAAAATAAAACCGACAAATAAAATCACTGAAAACTACGAAATAACTATCCTTTACTAATCAAAACTCAAATACAAAAATAACTTTATAAATACGATACAAATACCTACTATATAATTCATTTTGACAGTTATTGAAGTCGGTGCCAAATAAATGTGCAACAGCAGAATGTCCATTAGTTTAGATAGGCTGGGCATAGACTTCAGTAACTGTCAAATTTAATTATATAGGTATTTGTATCGTATTTATAAAGTTGTTTTTGTACTTGAATTTTGATTAGTAAGGAATTGTTATTACGTACTTTTCGGTGATTTTTTGTTTAAAGTCGGTTAACATTTTTTTAATTTTTTTGTTCGTCTATTTCTATTCGTATATTTTCAGTCTTGTGAAATGTACATATGTGAATGATTTGAAAGCAATGTAGTGCGTACAGTACAAATAATTTAATAAGTACTTACTGAAAAATGTGCGATGCCCATCGGTATTAGATACGAATTGAGCATTAGACTCCCGCGATGCTGACATGCTATAGTCCTTTCTAGACAATTTGTTATGAAATGCTGAAAATTTTTCAAACTTAGCGTAAAGCGTGATATGTCGTAGTTTGTATGAAGTTTTTGTAACTACAAATTAAGTTACATTTTTATATTTAGAAACGTGAAAATGTATGTTAAGTACTTAGTCTCCTTAATGCCTATTAAGTATAATTTACTTGAGTTGCGGTATAATAAGGATAAAGTAGTTACTCGAAAGCACTTATTAATTAAGCGAAAGCGGTAGAGGGCCAATTTCGCTCGAAGACGACTACGCCGGGACGGTGGCAACGTACGCCTTAGACCGTTAGCCTTATAGACTGGGCCCGAAAATAAGAATACAGTGTTCCCCGCTTCTCGTGAGAGGCGACTTCAGGGGCCTTCAGGGTTGCGGCCGATTGGAGTGGGGGCTCCTGGCGTCCATTTATGCGACTCTAAGGAGGACGACAGCGCTCTGTTGCTGCTCCTGAGAAGTGCTTGAGCGCAGCGCGAGAGGGGTTCCGATGCGTTTCGTAGAAGATTCCGGAGCCCCTAAATATATGTGTGCAAGTTTCTCCTACGAAACAAAAAAAAAGTAAACCAACTATTCAAGTTAAACTTAGGTACAGTGACTAGATGTTCCTCCAATGCGTTGTGTGACACTTACTGTGGCACCCACAGTAAAAGTCTGTAGTGCTTATTTTTTAGGGGTCATACAGTTGGTTGCTGTATTTATATGGATTTTTAATTTCAAATTAATCACTTATTATGCTTTCATTTTATAGTTTTTATGTATACACAATGTGAATCAATGTCAAGAAATGCTGTTGTTGTCTTTAGCATTTGTTGGTTTTATTACCATTTACGTGATTCAAACGATGACTATTATATTGCTACATTTTCAAGCCGAGTAACTAAAAAGTTAAATAGAGTTCAATTAAAACGCTTCATAAAAGTGTAACGAATCGTAAATGCTACTAGAATCCAAGTTTAAAATTGACCTCTGCCCATTCAAAATTGCTTTACGACTCGAATGTTGCGCAACAAGCAAGGATTGCTCGTTCCTAATCCACTACTTGGGTGTCTAACTTTATGTTGGCCGGTATAAAGGGTAATAAACATCACGACTACGCCGAATCTATACAACATTTACCGTTTGGAAAATATTACATAACTTATAATGAACCTTATTCTACAGGAATAAAGGTTACAAGTATTTTATTAAGATTGCATGAAAAATTGTGTTATACGGCAGACTCACGACGCACGTGGGTGAATCGACGCGAGGTCATTACAAATTTACAACCAGTATCATTCATTTAGCGAATCGAGATAGATGAACAAAAATAATTCACATTGGATTGATGTTTATTCTATTAAAAATATTATTTATTATATTTCATTTGCTAGGCATTTAATCAAATTTAAATTTAATTTTATTAATATGTATTATAATAACTACTTAAGTATAGAAAGTTTAGTACACTTTATTGCTTTACATGTATACCCATGGTTGTTTAGTCAAGTTTTTTAGTGAAACCCCGTTTCAAAAAATATGTTGTAATTTCATTTAATTTTACAATTACTTAGATGTATACTTTTAAAATATTTTTATTAACTAACGCAAACTCTATGTGCGACACTGAAACTGCATGGATTTCTGCCAATGTTCTTTCACTAGTGAGGACAGATAGGGTATAGATTAGAAGAAGATCATGTTATGAAGCTGCTGCGTCACAAACTCGCAGTGTGCCCTACCGCTATGAGTAACTGAGATAGAATTTATCCCCGCTCTATTTTATTACTTGAGTTCAACAGTAGATAACTCTTATATTTCTTACTGTATTTAGAATATTTTTTCTTAATTTTGTTCATGACTATTAAACACATTATTTTTAAATAAGTAGTTATGAAGTAATCAAGTACCTAGCTTATTCTATGTCAAATATTTTTCAAATACAAATAGCTGTCAATATTTATACAATATGTAAACACTAATTTTATAGGAATCTTAAGTGATACTGGACCATCGATATTAGTAATCATATTGTCATTACTGTATTTAAGGTATGGTATTAGGGTATACATACATATTCACGGGTTGAATTTGAATTTATTCAACAAAATCGTGAGGGTGTATAATAATAATAATGCTATTGTACAAGTGCATTGTTATTTACCTATATAAAAAGCGCGCATCAGCATCTTATGCCGCCTGTATAATAATGTTTCCATCAATTAGTTAGTTCGATAAGTTTTTCCTAGTCCATAATATAATAAATAAACAAGTGAACAAGAAGATTAATCAATTATTTCAAACAAGATTCATGTAAAAGGAAACAAGACCTCTTACATTGTGGTCCTTCAAACAAGTGTTTTTTTTATATTCCACGAGAGTCGGAGAGTATTCAGAGAAGCTGAAAATCACCAGCGACCGAGCGGAAACAAGTCTGCTGTATCAAGTAACAATTTATTCTATCAAGTTATCAAGTGCAAACAAGTTTGCCGTATCAAGAATTAATTATAATTGAATTCGGGCATATCGAACTCACTTTAAAAATATAAATTTTTAAACTTTCGCGTTGCATTAAAGAATATATCTAAAACGGCAAATTTAACGCGATTAGCTTTTAATTCCGGCTTGACGTTTCGACCGATTTGCATCGGCCGTGGTCTCAAGCAAACTGTTGCAGCAAGTTTCACTGAGTGTCTGAGGTGTTTAGTCATCTACCCCCAACATTTGTAAATAGTTTTCGGGATACCTACACACAACACTCACAGTGTCCACGCGTTTAACTGAATGCGAAACACGAGGTTTTGTTCCTTGAATCACAGGATTCCACATCGTTTATAAATTGTACCCGTTTTCCGGATAATTTTTTTTTTTACTTTAGCAAGCTATAACAAGAACAAGAATATACGTACAAACAAGTGTAAAGTAACAGATAACAAGAATTATTATTATTTTTATCAAGAAAATTTTCCTATATTTTATTCAAGTACAATAAGCAAGTAAAATAATGAAATTATACGCAGTATGACAGGGTTGCACAACAGTGTTATTGTAAAAATGAAGAAAGGGATGCTTAGATGGTTCGGGCACTTAGAAACAATGAGTGATGAAAGACAGACAAAGAAAATCTATAGAGCGAAAGTGAGAGGTCAAAGAATGCAAGGGAGACCAAGGCTGACTTATGAAGATCAATTAGCCAGAGCGTTAGCAGATGGAAATGTTAATTGTGTGTATGTTAATGTTGAAACTCGTACCTAGGCGAAAATGTGTGAGGAGAATGATGAGATTTGAGGAAGCGAAAGTGGTATGGACCGCGATGCTTGGCGCTGCGTCCTCTCTATATACCCCGTTAGGGATACAGCGTGAAGATAATATGTATGTATGTATATAAATACAATAAGCAACTATCATAGAAAACATTTTAGAGAATCAGAAGCAGTTAGCAGATGGAATGCAAAAATAGATCTCCAACTTCAAGAATGATATATTACCAAGTTTATGTGATATGATATATTACCAAGTTTAACTTAATGAATCAATTTTCTTGCAGTATAATTGTTTGTAACCTGGAACGATATTAGTATTGTTACTCAGTTGTGTGTGCACGCGCCGTGGTAGGTACATTGATATTTGATACATTATTTTTTAAGCACGTGTGTTTTCAAATATGAAATTGTATTAAATGACATTTTAATATCATTTCTAAGATCATTTTGTTATTTTTAGATGCTTATGACTGTTATTTTTTAAATTTTGATTTGTTAAAATACTATATACACTATATAATATAGTATTAATCTCAATCATGAGCAGAGCTTCCCAAAAAGTAACACAAAATCGTTTGCAAATGGAAGCGCGCCGTCACTCCGTCTCTGTGTTGTGTGATGTCCGCATTCTCCCTCATTTATATACAATATGGAATCGAATTATCCAGATATACAATGATACTTGATGTAAATTGTTCGGAAACTCGACACTCAATAAAGATAGGGTTCAATTAATGTCAATGCTATCAGATTCAAGTATGTGTATCTATATTTTAGAAATATTATATAAGTATGTCATAAAAAGAAACGTGTTTTGCTTCTACATATCATAAGAGGTGCTTAGAAATACTAATCTAACGGTTATGTTAAAACTCATTTACATTCGTTACCAAATGTAATTTTGTTGCAACATCGATACTTTGCGATATCATACGATTTTCCATTTTAAAACCGATTTTATGGTATGTTTTATTTAATCAAGAGTGGTAATAAACCTTACGTGGGTAATTACAATCACGTAGTGAGTGTAAATTTGTGGTGGCACGATGTTATTTCAGAAAAGAATCGCCATTTAAAATAGTGAAACGTTGGATTCTAATCAATATCCAATCAACGGTGGGTAGTAAAGTTAACTAAGCGGGAAATTAACTGATCGGCCTGGGACTATCTACGTATCTACTTCCCTTGTGCGTAGGTGCGTGCGTATATGCTAACACCTTATACTCATACCTTAGGCTTAGTTAGATACATAAATAGTGAAGGAATCCTCGGTGGTACAGATAGATCGCATGACCGCGTAGGGAGGTATTAGATACATGAGATATGTGATGGATACATGAATACTATAAGAGAATAGAATATAGTGTATAGGTATCTAAAATATCTAAAATATTCCACCAATAACCGACCTTACCAATAGTGACCCTGAGACCATTTTTTTAATAGTCTTGACAACTACACAAATTGTGTAGCCCAAACTGAGCAGTAGGCTTGTATCACACAACGAACCGAAGGAGCTCTCCCAAACACTCAGACTCCAAGCCAAATTAAAAAAGTTCATGTCCTAAATTGACCTGACCGGGGATCGAACCTGGGCCTATCATTTGGGCTATTCGAATCTTTACAAGATAAGAAACAAAATTAAAAATCTTGATTTGATATGTGAGGAACACTTATAATATTTAGTTAATTTCCGCCCAAAATCTCAAAACCATTAATCGACACGTGTTTTCATTTTGTCCAAATTATGCCTGTCCGCGGTATCTATTATGCAAACACGTTCGGTTAAAGTTAGATTTCACAAAGTCTACTACCATAAAATCAAGTTTTGTTTCATGCATGCTTCGTGCATACGATAAATCCTACTATCCTACTAATCCTTCTATATCCTACTAATATTATAAATGCGAAAGTTTGTTAGGATGGACGAATGGATATATGAATGTTTGTTACTCTTTCAGGCAAAAACTACTAAACGGATTTTGATAAAAATTTACAGTAACATATTTTATACATCAGAATAATATATAGGTCATAATTTAAACGCGAACAAAGTCGCGAGCAAAAGCTAGTATTATATAAAATAATCTTAAAATTGTTTATATTGTAGGAATCGTTTAGAAAGAGATCTCGAAAGTCAAGCCCTAAGAGAATAAAAGGCGATGGCAAAAGTTTGTATGAAAAATAAGAATTTTTTGTTGATATTGAATACCTACTTGAAATTTGGCTAACACAATTAATGATACTGTACCTATTTCGGCATTTTTCAAAATTTCCTCCTAAAGGTGGTGTGGTGGAAGGGGGTGGTAAGGTTGATATGCGTAATAATATTCTTCCGGTTAGATTTATTCGAAATTTGGTATCACCTAATGCTCATGGACACAATGAATGAAACACGTGTTTTGCCTTTAAAAAGTTCAACCTATAAAGGGATGAAAAGAGGTCAAAACTGTGTATAGGAGAGCATCATTCTTTCGCAGTAAGAAAATACACTTTGGTGAGGCTGAATTTGAACTTCCGACGCGTGGCGGCGGCTAAATCTTACGGCTTATAGGTACACAAACTAAATCTTTTTTAACGTTAACAAGAAAGTTTTAAACCTTTTATCTGAAACTTCAGATAAAAAGTTTATGCTCAGTTGGATGACTAATTTAACGAGAAGATAGGTGACGTTAAAATATTCAAATGCTCATTGTCTTAATTATTGCTGTATTAAATAGAACAATGTATTTATTGTTCAATGTGTTTAGGTCTTTTTATGTGTCAAAGTATTGCAGTAGGCAGCTCATCTAATGATGACATTCAGAGATGGCAAACGATTAGAATCTCATAATCTTCATTAATTTCAAACGTCATGAACTTTTGAGTCTGTAAATCGAATAAGCGGCTGTAAAGATTGTTATTTCTCGTAAACGCTTACAAATGGACAGTAAAACGGTAGTACAGTGACGTGTTATCACAAATTATTAGCTTCCATGTTTAGTGTTAGTGCCTATATAATGTAAGCTCGGCGTGGACTGGTTTACTGTAGGTGGGTACTTGCAAACATTACAGTATGGTGTTAATTGCGTTTTTAATTATTATGGGTCATTTTACAATGTGTTGGAGGATTTTATAAGATTGATTTAATGTAAAATCGTAAATTATTTAATTTACAGAATATGTTATTTAGCAGTAAATAGAAGCCTTGTCAGACTTCTAATATGCTCTGAATACGAGGCCACAGATTAATTAGTTTCTAGTTTAAACCTACTAGGCGTTTAGCGGCACAGAGGCGAAGTATAATAGTTACATTAATATATGAATTATTATTAGCATAAATATGTAAATCTGTAACCCTAAGCAATGACAGTTTTCTAAACGGCAACTTTGAGGAAGTCTATTATTTATGATAATGTTTAGTTTTAAGTTTGTAACATTAACGTTAGAATATGTATGTATTTTTTTGTTACTAATAAAATTAATCTGTACCTAAAAATAGGTAAAATTGAAGAGTCTGTTTGTGATTTCGAAATAAAGGCTTTTCTTCACCTTATATGGTTATTTGCATGTAACGAAAACCCACTCATGCTTTTTTTAAACTTTTGTCTGTTTGTTTGTCGGGCATAACCGATTTTGACGGCGTTTTCATTGGCAGGTAGAGAACTTTTCAGAGAGTAATCTAGGCTAGTTCTTATACCGGAAAAATACCACACTTAGCGCGGACGAAACCGCGAGGCTCAGCTAGTATTATAATATTATAGTTATGCTCCATTATCTACAATATTTAAATAAAATTGCGAATGGGTTTAAAAGTTTTACCCTTGACCCTTATAATTGCGCATAGCAATTAATACTAGAAATTAGTGTACTGGAACTCTATAGAAATTTGGAATGATATATATCTAGGTAGGTACCTGTCTACTTATGTATTATACCTACCTACCTGTTTATAAACATAAACTTAAGTCCAGTATTTTGGTAACACTGTTGGTAAAACATCTACCCCGGTTACAAGTATTTTTCTCGTATAGAACAAGATTTGAGTGTAAAAACCATGAAATAATTTTATGCAACAGTAAATTAAATTATGTGAAAAATATTTATTTTAAATAAAGTAAGTTGTAGCTTAAATTACTAATTCTGTTGCTGATTTACAAATAATATTACCCATGGAAGGTATCTAAATAGTGGACGAACGCACCTCTACGCACAAATAGTATATCTATAATAGGTCCTATCCTATTATAGATATACTTAGGTACATATTTATAAAAAAAACATAAAAATGATACTTTTTCGTGACTCTACTTTTCAAATAAATATTACGAATAACAACAAATCAAGAATTAATGCTGGTGATAGTTGGAATATTAAAATAGGTAGGTACCTACTTACGAATATATATCGCTCGAATAAGGATATATATGGCCCTGGGTCACTTCTCAATCACGTAAACTAACAAACTTTTCTAAATTGGGTTGGAGACAGGATGTTACTCGGAGCTCTCGCAGTTCATTGTGTACCCATAGTAAAGGCCTAGTGTTTAGTTTTATTAACACGATGTGTGTAATTGTCTGAAAAATAAAGTTGATGAAGTTTTTAAATAATTTACATTGGTCTCTATTGGCTAAAAAAAATTTTTTTTAATAAAAAAATTTTATTTCTCCCTTTTGACTGATCTTGACCTACATAAATATCTAGGGCAGGTCTACAATTAACTTCATTCTAATTCCGAAGCGCAACGATATACATACAAGAGAATAATAAACATAACTAAAGGTTATAATCAGATCTGATATCTAGTGTATCTTCGAAGTCCAAGCTCCAAAATCCGTGAAATTTAAATGGGACCACCTCTGAAGTATTATCTACCAAAAGAAAACCTAACCTAAAAACTAAAAAAAGAATTTTCGAAATCGGTTCATAAATGACGGAGTTATGAGGTAACAAATGTACAAAAAAAAAAACAACATACAGACGAATTGAGAACCTCCTCCTTTTTTTGAAGTCAGTTAAAAACAAGTGAGCAATTGCTCAGTGCTTCATTGTTAGTCTATATAATCTACAAAGTTAATATACCTAGCGGAATGTATTATATTCATGATATAATCTGAGTATCTGGGTTTAGGGTGCTATATTACTACACGTATAGATAAATCATATGTAACTATCACTAATATACCTAATATATTAGATAGGTCTACACCTGTAGAGTTATTTATGTATCAGTTCTCTGTGTGTATTTTCTCAGTACTAAAGAAGGGTTCGCTGATATCTAGGTGTTAATCAATTGATATTTTACTATTTAAACGAAATATTTAGTAGACTGATTTTTATACTGGCCACAATTAACAAAAAACTACAATTTAGGTTTCATAAATGGCAATCTTATCAGAAGAGATCAAGGATTCACCATTCAACTTATGTGTACGGTTAGCGTTTTATTGAAATTCAAACCTTATGACAATAACATAATGACTGAAATCTGACTCTGAATTTAATTGATCAATTAAATGTATCTTTACAAAACGCTGAGCCATTACAGGTTAGGTTATAGATAAATGTGTGTAACTGGTTTGTTTTTATTGATCTCAAATAAATATTCCAATTTTTTGGTACTTTAATAATGGAAACAATAAATAATCGAGGTTACCTATATTTATTAATTTTCCATCTTGCCAGATTAAAGTCACTTACAGAATGAGAATTGTTTCCCATTATCTTAAAATAGATCATATATCAAAACTGTCACTCGTACTCCTCGCCCTCCCACTCATTTCTCTAATGTAAATAGTTATGACAAAATAGCCTATGAAGCTATTATCAATCCCTCTATTCTTCAATCCCTCTCCAATCCGGTTACTCCAAATGATAATCTTTTGGATCTATTATTGTCGATTTTTGAAAATATTATTTCTAAAAACAATGATTGCTTACCGTCCAACGTTGCCAACAGACTGTCAAAAATAGTTTCAAAAATTCTTAATAATGGATCTAGTAGCTCTCCAATGGAATACACAGAGTATTCGACCTAAAAAGCCTGAATTATTTAACCTTATCAATCAGTTTAATCCTGTCATTCTTGCTGTTTCGGAGACTTGGCTAATTCCTGGATCTATATTTAGGATTCCGGGCTTTTTATGTCTGCGGGACGATAGGTCTGATGGATATGCGGGTTGTGCCATCTTTATTAGTCGTTCTCTTCCCTTTTGTCAGATTTCTCTTCCCACTCACAGCCAGGAATTTAATGCTGTAGCCATAAGAGTAATGAATATATCATTTTTATCTATTTATATCCCCCATCCTCACTTCTCTTTAATATCTGACCTCTCATCTATTTACGAACCTCTATATTTAGTAGGTTACACGTTTAGTAATGTAGTCTTCGGTGATATTTTGCATATTATTATTAAATACAATAACTTATTAAGCAATATCCAACCTAAAGGCATTTTAGGTATTTTAATAGGTAGGTATTAGAAAACATCTATTCAGACTTAAAAAAACGGATAAATAGCACGTGCGACTTTAAATTATTTTGCAGCGAATAGAATGATTGATTGATGCTCAAGCATATCCACTACTTTGTGATAAATCATATTAATATGATGCAATCAGTTTCAAAGGCCACTTTACCAAAAGGAGTTTCATCTAAACTCTGTGTATTACATTTAGTCAGGTTTCTCTACAAACTCCACCTACAATTCAAGATGAGATACTTAACAAAGATGGCTGTGTGTAAGGCGGTGACTTTTTGGGCGGTCATATGGGCGTGGCTTCACATAGCCCAGCCCTTTAAAAATGGCGTCGATATCTAACCAATAGGGTGACTGACAGATGAGCTACCTCATTTCGAAAGATGACCGTTGCCATTACTTTTAAGTTTTAACCAAGGGTTTTAACTTAGCTATCTACCAACAGCCATTTGTGTTGGCACTTTGCAAAAAAAAATTCTAACATTTATTAGAACGTATTTTTACATGTATGATATGTGCTGACTTACGTTAAATTTTATTTCTATGTCGTAATCGTAACGTAGAGACTAGAGAGCACAATGTATAAATAATAGTTTAAAACTAGAAAAAAAATAAAGTTTTCGTTTTCCATATAGATAATTATAATAACTATGAATATAAACATTTTCTGTTTTACACTATGTTAGTTGATTTCAATTCTAAATTAGTTAACTTAAATTTAATCTATATTTATGTGAACCTTAAATATACCTCAATATTTTTCCATGACGCATTGACTAATGCTAACTAAATAATTACCAGATACATATAATTATTAAATTTAAAGTTAAAAATTAAATAGTCATAACGCAAGTGTTTACTACCTAAAACTAAGCTACGGGCATATATAATTATTGAATAAGTGTCATCTATACTTTCTTATTACAACTTAATTGAATTTATCTTCATAAAGCGTATCAAAACTTATGAAACTGTGAAAGCTTTCGAGCTCGAGCTTATTTCAAGGTAACTAAGAAACATAGTGCTTCAATTACTTATCAAAAGATGTCGCTAGTAGGAATTAGAATTCACGCGCTGTTTCTAAGTTTCAAAGTACACTGAGTAGATGGCGCTGACTGACAATTTGAAAAATGCATGACCATAATATTTTAATGCATTTTTGTTAGATGGCACTATAAGAACTTTATAATATGTCTACAAATACCTCTAAATTAATCTGTAACTCTAACATACGATGCAAATAAAATATGATGTAAATAATTTGGAGTCATAAATGCTTAACATTTTCTGCATATATCTTTGTATTCACGGATTCATATTATTATTTCGGTGTCATTTGGGTACTTGTTTTAATCTTTAAATAGTCTCCTAATAAGTAAACGAGCAAACATAGTCTTAATTGTACAGGTACCAGAATTTTGAAATGTTTAAAAAAGAAGTAAGTAATAAATGACAGAACAGTGCTCCGTAATTTTCTCACAAAAAATTGTATATTAGGTACCTTTCGAATCGGCATTTTTAATTAAATTAAAAGGAATTAGAAAATAAAATAGGTAGGCACAAAAGTAAAAAGAATGTTTGTGATGATTATGAAAAGATTTTTTATTAGAGATAGCCTTAACCTTATACCACAGATTAGTAATTAGTTACTAATGTAAACCTAATTTTATATAGGTAGGTAGGTACTCCTAACTTTTTTTGTTATTGAAGTTGTCATACATCGATTTTTTCCTGCAAGAAACTATGTAACGTGCCGGTATAGAACACAGCAACCTTAGTAACTTTTTTCTGTATAAGTGACCCTAATGAGATGTGTATAGTATGTGCCAGCTTATGCTCAATTATGCCGACACATTTCCACACGCCGCGCGCGCTCAATAAATAAGTACAATATTATCATCTATCAAATTCTGCAGTATTATTCTATCATGAGCCGAAGTACTGTAACAGTATATTTAGATTACAACGTGCACGGCCATTTTCGAAAATACAATAAAGTGGCGACTGATGAGTATGCCAAAATCTTCAAACTCTACCAATTCAAGTTATTTAGATTTTTCCGTACTGACCTATGACATCGTAATATACTTAGGCACAATGTTATGACGGCATAACACTATGCCTAATTATGTTTATGATCTTATTATTTCGTGCTTTTTGAACACCCGCTTATGAGTAGGTAAGCAATTGAATACGTTTTTATAGGTAAAAACAACAATCTTTAGTAATTTTGCAATTGGGCAGTATTATTTAGATAATATTATAATAACAACATCCAGTATTAAAAACTAACACCTAGTATAGAAAGTTATTTTATAATTTAACTATAATGAATTAAAAGGGCTCTATCTATATTCGTTCTGTCTGTCAAATAATAATTCAGCTGTACATTATGTACATACCTTTCATACATTCAGTCATGATTATAATGTATTCAGTTAATGCTGCTCTTGTCAAATTATTAATATTTTGATAATACGTACTTTTTAAATCAGTTTACATAGATACTTAAATCTATGTATAAGTACCTATTTCTTACAAGACAAACCGAAAGAAAAAAAAAGTTGTTTAAAAGTTTGGACTTTAAATGTAAAGCTGTTGCAATTAGATTTCAACAGAGCTTCTCTGTTCGGCGACAGATAAGAAATACTTATAGGTATAAACATATAGGTAAATTATACCTGGTATACATGTACTTATATTTGTAAGTTTTATATTATAACTTAAAAACATCAAAAATCTCGTTACAAAACGAAAAGCCCCATTACCTATCCGGTGTTACAAAATTCATACCTACTTGTTATTTTCGTAGGTGTAACAAGTACATTTCATAATCCGTAATTTATACTACTTACGTTTCATCATGAATATGATATGTACCTACCTTATAATTCTTAAATTTATATTAGTGTTCTATTCGGAAATTGGGAAAATGGAACACTTATGGAATTACCTCAGCGTCAGTGTCGGCGCAATGATTTTTTTTCTGCTTCCCCTTATCTTTCTGCTTATCTATTGTCAGAGTCTTTGTCTATCTGTAATTTACGGAATTTTTTCAAAAGCATTTGAGCACATAGGCTAAAGTCTAAAGAGAATTATGAGTCGAGGAAGCGTGAGAAATATGTAAGGACAGCGACGCTTGGCACTCCATCCTCTCTGACTACTCCGTTAGGGAACCTGCGTGAAAATATGTACTATGTATGTACTATTTGACGTAAAAAGTAGAAAGGAAAACTCATAGTTAGTGGCTAATACAGATATTAATTTCAGAAGTTGAGTTTTGATATTTGGAGGTTAGTTTTGAAGTTTATGTAGAAAGTTATAAAAATTATGATCGTCGTTTTGACTATCAAATGAAAAGTTCACAATCACAATTTAAAAAATGTATAGCTTGTTGTCATGTGTACTTTTTTAACACTTTGAGTTTAAACACACATACATAGATACATACATAATATCCTCAAGCTGTATTCCTAACAGGGTAGCAGTCGCTATGAAGAAATACTTTAACATTGCTGCTCTCCAAAACTATCACTTAGTAAAATTTGGATAATCTACGAACTTAAAGAATTATCAGGATTCTATTATTTATAATGCTTTTTCATATAAGGAAAGCGCTCCGACAAATATTTGTTTTACGGCTGGTATGCGACAGACAAGTACAGAGTATTTCCGTAAGTAGATATAGGCACTACTTACACTAGGGCGGATTTTATTTATAAACGACAGCCGTGGTACTAATTCGATTATTTACAAACATTTACACTCGATCAGTTACCTCGCACTAAGTATTTTTCGTCAACTTGAAAAAAGGAGGAGGTTCTCCATTTCATATTTTTAAATAAAAAATATGTAAAGTATGTAGGTAACTATACCTATAATATAAGAAGTGGAAATACTGGTGCGAATCTAATCGAGTCTCAAATTTTCTTGAAGATATGCTTCGTTGATAGATGAAACACGTTCGATTCTTAACTTTCAGTGTTGAGATAACTATTCCAGCTTTATTTTTAAAACTAGATATTCAAAAGATTTTTTGAAGAAAATAAACATAATGACGACGGGTCAAATCCGTTTTGTAAAACTCTACTGAAATAATATTCTCTTATGTAAAGCTTTAAATCTCATGTATTTAAAGTAGGTATCGAAGATAAGGATAAATCGCTGTATGGCAAACAAATCTCTAGATATATCTTCCATGAAAATAGCTCATTCCTTCCTATAGAGTTCTGTTACGGGCTACTTTACAAATTTAGACTTTATTTTAAAGGCAGAAAGACAATCTTCGTAAAGTTCATAGTATAATACAAATTCACCGTAGATATTATGAGGGGGTGGAACGGGGTGGCTTCTTTGTATTGATCCGTCGGCCATCTTATTCGCGCATGCGTTTTGATTAATTTTGTTATTTGACGTAGTGGCACAGATGGCGCTGCTATTTTCATGTAAATTAGTTTTGTCCACTATAAATGCAAATGTTTAAATTCATATATTATAAAGAAAATGTGTGTCTAGATATGCTAAGAATAGGTACATACTACTTACTGCATATTTCAATTGGTTTCAATATTAAAGTTAGCGCATCAACTGAAAGTAGCGCTTTTCATCACAACATTAAAAACGTTTTTATCTGCATTAACACATTTGATTGGATTTCTTGATTTTCTGTAATATACTTAATTACTAACTGC
This sequence comes from Zeuzera pyrina, assembly GCA_907165235.1. NCBI lineage: Eukaryota > Metazoa > Arthropoda > Insecta > Lepidoptera > Cossidae > Zeuzera > Zeuzera pyrina. The sequence continues at coordinate 14,952,928 of OU015628.1, forward strand.
ATAATTTTAGAAATAATTTAAAAATTTATAGAAATATACCTATCTGTCTTCCTATACTTATTAATTACTAAGTCAGTAGGTAGGTAAACATGTTCTTATTAATTACCTATGTACTTTAAGACAGAATTGACGAAATATGTAATACGATGCACGAACATACGTATCACTATGTGTACCATTTACAAAATTTAAGTTATAATAAAAATACACATTTTTTAAAATATGGACGCGAATACCTACGTAAATAGTATGTAAAGCGCTTTTTAAGCTTTTTTTGAGGATTAAAGGGTTAATAAATATTATAACGGAACAACTCAAAAATTTGAAGCTTTTTAAGAAACTAGGTGGTTGGATTTGCTTTTTAGATAGGTTAGTAATGTAACCGACGGCAACTTTTCCGACGGACGGATAACTCACTCTAAAACTTTAAAATAACATCGCGTTTATGGAACTATTGCAATTCGCAAAAAATGTTTAGTCGACATTACATAATGTTATTAAACTAATAATTTATTATTTAAACGTGTATAGTTATGCACTAAGCTGTATATTACGTAAATGATATTAAGGTTTCTGTAAGTAGGTATACATTAAATAAGTAATTATATAACTATTTTAAAATATGAAAATTGGTGAGGCAGGAACTAAATAATTACGTACTTATTGTTAATTTTTACCTCAATAATTTATGACATATATTTACACTAGTGATGCTAAAAATAGCTACCTATACATTTTGTAATTGTTGTAGTATTTATTACAATTTATAACGTTACATAGTTTTACAATAAATTTTAATTCGTAGCAGAAAAAGGTTATAATGAATAAAAAAAAAATAGTGCCTTAAATAAGATTACACGCAAATATTTCCCACCCTTAGAATGAAACTGACCTAACTCAAAATTATAAGATTTTGTTTTGGCAAGTTTCGACAACGAATTCTGTTAAAATATAAAACGGATTATTCAGAAATGAATGTTTAAATATTCTTACGATATGTGGCTAATGTGGCGAACAGATAGGTAAGTTCATATTATACCGAGGTAGTGGGTAGGTGAAGTTTAATATTACAACTCAAAATTCTGAAATTTTGAATAAGGTCAGTTACATTATAAGGGTGCGATTTGTTGATCGAACTCTCTTTTGGTTCGTCGGAGAGAATTTTCTCAAGAGCTAAGTTGATAAACTTTGATAAGACAGACTGAAGGGTGAAAACTAAATAAGAACCTACTAAAGTTGAATTATGTATATTAAATTTATTAAAAATAAAGTACCTACTAACGTTGAATTATGTATAGTAAATTTATTAAAAATAAAGTACCTACTAACGTTGAATTATAAATATTAAATTGTTTCAAAACATAGTAAAACACTTTTTTGTAGTGTTATTAAGCCCTTGAGTCCTTTAAAAGCAACAATCGTATAGGATTCGTATCCTTTTTATTTTATTTTATTAGGCTTACCAACAGTTGTTTTCACTATTTCTTAGTTAATACAATAACATGCTAAATAAACTGCGTCAAGTGTAACAACTACTTACAGGTGAACTCCGCATGCATTATAATATATATATACAGTAATTTTATATTTAATATAACTGATTTAACAGTAACAATAGTCAGCATGCATTTCACAGTATGTAATGCATTAAACATATATCTATTAACTTATTATTGTTTTTTAGTTTTTAAATATTATATTCCTTATATATTCCTTATTCGTAATCATACTACGAATTACGATATATTCATCATTTATTTCGGTATTGTAGTATCCGTATCGTTTATCATTAATTTGTATTATAGGCAACTATATTATAAACATTGTAAACATATTCATCCTAAAATAATATTTAAATAGATCATCGGTGTGCGTAGGTTTATGGAAGGAGGTACTCTTAAAACTAAAATGTTTTCTCAGATCACAAAGAGGGTCCTTTTTATGTACGTTATGAATAGCACCCGAGGGACAACCCATCTTGTCCCAAGCCTTCCCGTTTTGTTGTGCATAGTATTACATATGTACTTATTCTAATGTTCAAGAATTTTATACTTTAAACATATTTTAAAAAACAAATGAGACTAAATTTTATTCTGTTCATTGAATGTCACTACTTTCTCTGGTCTGTTTCTATTTCATAGTACATACTACATTTGGTTATGTTTTGTTACTACAAGTTGTCAAAATTTAGTTCGCATGAACAAAATTTTGCATTTTGCAAAATTAGTTTGTATGAACTAAATTTTGCAGTTACCTACACTACAGAATTTAGCTAGGAACACAGCCAATACCTATATTTTTGAAATTCATATAGCACACACTTTATTACAAACGAGCACACAATTATACGAAGGAAACTTGTTGAAATAATCATCAAATCTACTAATATTTCTGAATTATGAATATTTCTGTTTAATTTTATAAATTTTATTTTCTTAAAATAGGAATATTATAACGTCCTATTTTATATTAGTATTTGTAAGAAATAGTGACATTTCAAATCTCTTTTTTATGAGATGTAACTGTCAACCCAATAAATAAATCGCTGTAATTGTATAAATATAACATTTTTAAGTATGCCGCCATATAATTCAGTGGATTCGTAAATATAGTAACTTCAAATAACATATATTTAATGATTGTAAAATAGATTATCACGAATTATTTTTTTACAAATCGCATTGTTTCTGCACTATAATTTTTTAAGAAAGACTTGGCTCACAGCAAGGTTTCCTATTACTGTTATTTTCTGTACTTATACAAGTCATTTATAAGTATAGAAAGATATTTAGAAATGTCAGTATGTACAAAATGTGTATTCAAATATTTTCACACTGAACCGAAAATCTATATGATTTTTGTTATTTTTTTAGATTGTGAATGGATTAAGTAGATACAACATTCTAAAAGAAAACTGAAGAGACTTCACACTAATTGAATGTTTGTTTGGTACTTATTAGCTATAAATATCTGTTAGGCGTGTACACAAACCCTCACGAGGGCAGACGCCACGTCTGGTTTGGCCAGGGGTTATTTATACCGAGGGCGACGAACCGAACGTCTTATATGTCTTGTGACTTTGTTGTAAGTAAAAGCACGTAAGTATTTATAGTATCTAATATATGAAGGTACCTGCATGCAGCATCAATATATTAATAATTCGTAACTGATACCAAAAACTTTAATTCTTAATTTTTTGTGGAAAAATTAATTGGTTATGTCGATTGCGTTTATTACCTACAATGGCCTTCTTTTGCTTCCCAAGTAAAGGAATTATTACCAATTTATTACTTGGAAAGCAAAAGCTATTGTGAAAAACTACCGATTTAAATATGTTAGATATTCTGTAAAATTCTTAAATTCACTAACAATATATACATACATATCCTAACGCTATAGTTGTCAGAGAGGATGGAGCACGGGATGGAGTACCAAGCATCGCGGTTCTTGCTTACTTCATTTTATTCCTCAAATTTCATCATAATCTTCACAAATTTTTGTCGAGATATGTGAGTGTTTTTGACATTTCCTTCGGTTAGTCAGTTAACACTGGCTAGTTGACCTAAATAAGTCTTTCTTGGTCTTTTTTAACTTTAGTTACCACTCACATTTGCTCTGTAGATTTTCTTTGCCAATCGTTCATCAAGCATTCTCCTAATAGTAATAATGGTCGAAAATCAATATCTATTCATATAAATATCCTACCCACTATTTTTTTTAATCGTTTTTAAGAATTAAAGCAAGTACTTACTTTTATTCATGTAATTTAAAATATTTGCATGTGGTTTTTTTAGCGGATTTAGTAAATATTTAGTAACTACTAATTTGATCTTTCGAAAACAAATAATGCAGCTATAATAACATTTTTACATTTCACCACATACAAATAACAATGTAGCCTTTATACTGGGCTATTTCTTTTAGTAGCGAAACTCGTATCGATTAACAGACTTGTATTTCTTTTTTTTCAGTTTTGGTGAAACATAATTAAAAATGAATTACATATAAAATGAAATATAGTGTCCGAGCCAGTAGGTACACGAATAAAAAGAGAAAAGAGAGTAAAAGGAACGGTTATTTAAGTACGTAACAGTTACCTACTTCGAATAATTTTTGCTTATTATATTATCCATTAAAGGTTTTAACGTTATAAAACAAAAATAAATTTACAAAAACGTGCGCCTCGTCACTTACATAGTAGATATAGGTAAATATCATGAAACTGAGAATGTATTGCAATTTTTAGTACAAAAATTATGGTATATACAGTAATTTTACTTACGTAGATCATGTATTGTTTCATACAAAGGCTGTAGGTACGTATAACTATAGGTATATTTGAGTGCAGAGAATTCAAAGAGCGGATCGTTGTTCGTGTCACGTGCTTCAAGTAATAAAAGCCAACGGTCCTGGTCGTCGAGAGACAGCGGTATCAGGGAAGCGACTTTCTTTATACTTTTAATACTTTCTTTACTTTTATACTTTTTACGCCCTCGCCGGGGACACGACGTGACGGAGATATTTCCAAGAGAATTTAAAAGATTCAACGGACAGTTCAATTTTTCTTTTTATTTTCCTTTTCAAATTGAATGAATAGGTATATTTTCTACATTATTAGCTGAGGGGTAAAAATCGAAAGTATTAAATTGTGATGTAATAGATTAAACTTCGCTCATAAACAAAATAATCATATGATATCAGTAAAAACAAGTCAAAACCTTTCATTACTTCATTATTTTATAAAAGAAAAACAGACTTCAAAATAAAAATACTAAAAAGTACAAAATATCTATCCTTTACTAATCGAATCACAAATACAAAAATTGAAAGTTACCGAAGTTGGTGCTAAGCCTACCAAACTAGTAGACTTTTTGTTGTTTTCATTGATTTGATACCACCCTTAGTATCCATCAATTTAAATTTTATAGGTAGATATTTGTGTCGCATTTATTATTAAGTTATTTTTGTATTTGAGTATGATTAGTGATGGATAATTATTTTGTAGTTTTCAGTGTTTTTAGTCTGAAGTCAGTTTAATTATTTTTTAAATTCATTTCTATTTTCCTTCTGAGTGAGCTTGGCCTAAATAAATATCTAAGGCAAGTCTGCAACTATCTTCTTTCCAAATCTGGAACGAAATATATAAAAGAATTATGAAAATAAACATAACGTTTTTTAGTGTATCTTCAATGTTCAAGGTCCCATAGTTAAATTAGAATGGGGCCACCTTGTAGCTATACTGAACCCAACGGAAAAATAATAATTGAAATCGGTTCATAAACAAAGAAGTTATGCTCGAATATACATAAAAACACCAAAAATGTACAGACGAATTAAAAACCTCCTTTTTCTTGAAGTGGGTAAAAGAACAGTAGAAAAAAGTACATTACTATGAGTGAAAAAAAGAAAATCAGCATGAAAATAATATCTAACCTATGCAAAATATAAGACTAATACATCAATATTACATAAAACTACATAAAGAACACTATTTTCTCAAATCCCTTAATAATCTTTTGCTTATAACATCCAACTAAATAGGAAATTAAGGCTCTCAAATTTCGTTATTCAAACGGCGTAACCCTTTTACGAGATCAACACCGCGGTGGGTCGAGAGCGGGACGCAATAATTAAAACCTCTACAGCAGTGACATTTATGCTGATGCGAGAATTCTGGCTTAATGAGTAAGGGCGGGCTCTTTGACTAAATCTACGGGACCCTCGTAATTAACATTTCCAAGATACCGTCGCATAGGAATATTCTATATAACCTTATTTATTACCTAATCTTTTTGATAATAACATAAAACATATCCGGACAAAAATATCAGGACCGATTTCCACCAAACATACTAAGAATATTTGTGAAATGTGTATCTTATCTTACTAACAATAAAATTGTAAGTAAATCAGTTCGTTCAAGAGTTACGGTGTCACAAGCTCGCAGATACATACATATTAGGTATAATGATGTCAAACTTATAACATCTCTCTTTTACGTCAGGGGTTAAAAATGTGATAAAAAACCGAGTGCAGTGTAGGTTTCATTTATGAGTGAATTACAAGACAGTATATATATACTCATATTATCCCGATGTCATGCTGATCAATCATGCTGATGATTTATATAAATCTCGTACAATAAAAAATAAAATGCCAACTTTTAATATTTTGAACAATTTATTAGATAATATGAGCATCTGTAAATAAATAATACACTTGTAATTTTCCTATTACATATTTAATGAAATAATTAAATACGGATTACTCATTTATTACATTATTGAACAGTTTATCGGTTTCCAAATATTATAGTTATATCTAGTCTTCGCGAGATTAACGACTGCGTTTATTTTTATAACATGACTACTATAAAAATTATACCAATTATCCTCAATTTCCTAATTAATTAATTCACATTTCTTCTCGATAACTTTTCACAACAATAATGAAGTATATCCACACTGAAACAAATTCGAATAGTTTCTTTTGTTAAAAGAAATAAAACGTAGGTACATATTTTAATAAATACTTTGCTTTCTCAAATGAAAGTTGATATTTACAATATGTAAACTAAACTGTGATACTTTTAGGTAAATGTGATTATTTACAGTACTTTATAAATATTTTACGTTAAAAATTGTAAATACTTCTAAAGAAAATTTTTTTTTCATCTATGCTGGTTTGGGAGAGAATAATAGGTATAGAGTGTGCCTTGATGCTCTGTCCACTATAAATTGCAAATGGTGTGAAGTTACGTAGGTAGGTATGTTTGTATTTTACTGACGAAGTAGATATATACACCTACTGTACATCACTTATTGTTCTATGTACCTATTAATTATTCATTACCGAATAATAGATAGGTAATCTATGAAGTTAAAATAATAGGTACGTGACAAGGTAGGTTGTTGTATGTAATAACCAACATTGTTTCATTATATACAGGTGATACCGAAAACATAAGCTTAATTTTATCTGGAAGCTTTATTTAGGATGTAGATTGAACCACACATCAATCAATCAACAAATTTGTATAAAAAAATTAAACCGACTTCAAAAAAGAACATTGAAAAAATGAAATAACTAGCCTTTACTAATCAAACCTTAAGTACAAAAATAACTTTATAAATACGATACAAATACCTATGTAATTAAATCTGACAATTACTGAAGTCGGTGCCAAGCTTACTAAACTAATAGACTGACTAAGACTAAACTAATAGATCTGTTGTCCAACATTGATTTGGCACCGACTACAATAACTGTCAAATTTAATTACATAGGTATTTGTATAGTATTTATAAAGTATCATATCACATCAATATCAATCACTTATAAAACGTTAGTGTAAAGGTTGCATCATAATTACACTCTACCGATATTCTTACAATCCGAAGACGACAGCCACCAGCCGTATTCTCTGTCCACCACAAGACTGACTATACTGACTGAATTTATCATATCATAAGCATTTTATATCTTCTCCATACTACCGTTATACCATGTGGGGATAACGATAGTTAACAAGTGACATACAAGAGAATCATCAATATAAATGAATAAAGGTACCAGGTCCACCAGGTCCATTATTTGGTGTATCTTCGGAACCAAAGCTTCAATATCAGTGAAATTTCAATGGGACCAATTTAGAAGTGTATCCTTTCAAACAAAAAAAGAATTTTCGAAATCGGTTCATAAATGACGGAGTTATTAGGTAAAAAACATAAAAAAAACACAACCGAATTGAGAACCTCCTTCTTTTCTGGAAGTCGGTTGAAAACTGCAAGCATCGCAATGAGAAAAATCAATTGCTTTTATATTGGATGGTGTGTTCTGTTTTATTGTATGTCAAGTAGTATTGTTGGATAATGATATGACTAAGGCGACGCATTGAAAATTTTGACGGCAGAGATCTCAATTTTTCTTAGTGACTACAAAACGTATAACAGTGATATTTAATAACCTGATTCCTCATTTCATTGACTTTATTTTGTCAGTTGCAATATACGATTGGCTAACTTTTGTAACATAAAAAAAATCAAAGAAACCTCTTTTAAAACAGAGATTTACATTTTTCAAAGCAACGGGACCGATTTATATTTCTAAATTTTCTGTATAGTTTAATCTTAACATTCCTCAAAATTACAATTGGATTTTTTAAAATTAATTATAATTTTTAAAATAAACGGAAATAACTATTTTTTCATATTTTTCGTAAGCTAGCGCACGCACGTTTGCATAGAGCAGAGGGTCTATTTTAGATTAAATTATTGTTTATCAATGCGTCGCCTTAAACGAACTTACCTGTAAGTGAAGTTCAATCCTGATTATATAAAGTACTTAATCCGAGGTAGATTACTATGTAGTACTCGCCTTCTCATGCTCTTAGTCGCAAATTTCGGAGATTCAAATATAAAAATAAATACACCACCTGGCAACTCTATGTTACATGTCATTACTTTAGAGCACATTGCAATGAAAGAAACAACTATAATGTTGATTTTGGCAAGCGCTTCATAAAATACCCTTATTAGAAATCTCTATAAAATATTTAATTATTATGTGGTAGATATGGATGTGCTGTTCACATCTATTTGTTTTACTAAGTCTTTGATTAGTCTTAGCAACTATTACATTGTTCAGAATTTGTTATTTTTCTTCTTTTTAATTATTGGTGTTATTAATTAAATTTTTCTTTGTGATGTTATAAGTATATGCCCCCAGGGAAAGCACGTGTCTTGTCTTGTAAAATGAAATTAAAAAGTTGTCAATAGAATTGAAATCCACATAAACTAATAAATAAACTATTATATCTGTAGTTTCATATTTCCTAATTTTCTAATTTCTAGTGCTTAAGATTTCTGTTATAACATAACATAACTTCACGCTGTATCCCCAACGGGGTAGTCAGAGAGGACGGAGCGCCTCTTCTTTCTGTTTCTGTTATACTTCTATTTATTACATATTTACATTTCCATATTTCTTTTTATTGGATTTTCTAGTAACAAACTAAACGGGAGATATATGAATAATGAAAGTATTTCATTTTTCTATGATTGTGTCTATATTCCATAAATGATCCCTATGTCATGAAATGTAAACCTTGTTCATGTAAAATTTAACTGTGAAATAAATGTCTATTTCAGGTATACCAACTCCAATTAGCAAAGTAAAAAAGTCGTGTAACTTTACCTTCAGTATCTTTAATATCCTTAGACTTAAACATGTGATGCCAAAATCCAAATTTCTAGTGTCACAAAACAGTTAAATTTGTTTAGCACTGTAAAATAATACTTTTAGTACATACTTTACTGCACGGTTACTGTTTGCTATAGCAGTGGTGTTATCAAATCTAAGCAGAATTTCATAATTCGTTATTTATCTGCAATAGCAAAGCAAATATGATGATGATAGTTCTTAATAATATAAAATGTATTGTTATAATTACGTCATTTTGCTTCTCGCAACTAACCACCTACTAACTCATATCATGGACCCCATCTTGTTAACAAGATATACACAAAATTCATAAAATAAATATATAGTTTGATATGACTACATTTGTCTGAGAACTCTCTTGATTTTCCATTCTTACAGCCCTGTTCCCATGTAATTATTTCTGTTTAATATTATCTCATAAATCCTTTTAAATCTATGTAAAGATAAAAATTTCTTTCCGTTTAAAGTATTTCTAAATTCTTACAAACGTAATATATTGTATACTTATATTGTTAATATATCATACTGTGTGTAACATATTATTGAATAATTTCAAAATTCTTCTGATTGTGTCTGTTTGAATTGTTTGTTTTGAATTTTATTTATCACAGAAAGTGTACATACATATTTGTACATGTACTATACATATTATACATATATTCATTAGTTGCTGACTTTATTAATTTATTAACGATAGCAATAAATATTTATTTATTTACTTTGTATACCTAGAGTCGTGTTTCTGAAATTAATAAAGAAGACTATATGTTCGTTGTTTGAATATTTTCAGATGATACGAGTATATAAAAATTTTACTATTTGCCAATGACAATATTTGATTTATTTTCAAGTAAGCTTGTCACTGTATTATTTATCAGTCATCCAAAAGTATTAAGTCAAATGTCTTCTATTTTTAGAAGACATTAATTTGTTGAGGACGGGATTGACATCAACTAATTGCACCTAATTTCAGTTTCCCATACTCCTTTAGTCAGTATCAATCTGTGCCTCAATTCAACTCATCCTGAACTAATTTTAATGGGCAATACTGTCTTGTATAGGATAAGCTGAAAAGAAAAGCATATCTCCTGATCCACTTTAATATTACCTTGAAATATTACCTTACCTTAATCACTACCTTGAAAGTTTCAATTGGGGTAAAAGAAACACGAATTCAGAACCAGAAGTTAGACAGACCTAAGTGTTTTAGTACAACCTCAGCTGCATGAACTTTGCTGATGGTTGAGATATTTGTGGTGTGATGTCTAAGATCGAAAACATTGTACAGGTGTTAGAGTTCTGCCTCAATTGTTCACTGCGTTGTAAAAACATCTACCTCTCTCTTTAGAATCAATACAGTGTTAATGACTTTTTCTAGTTTTAAGCAGCTACATCTGATCTCTTATTATTTTTATGTTTGGTTGCATGCCAAAATAGGTACTTGTGTCTTCTTCAAATATCTGCGTATTGAAAATGAAAACTAAATAACATGCAGACAATCTTAATTAGCGGTTTTATAATCTTTATTTTGTTATAATTACACATTGTTTTGCATCTCCTATATAGATTAACAGATGGCATCTGAGCTTTCTCGAGGTCTCGTTAATGACTTTCCATCAATTTATGAGTATTCCTTGAGTGGTATAATATTAAATAAGAAAATAACTCCAGAATTTGGTTAGACGTCCTCCAACAGTGTACTAATGTTGGGAATAATGGAAGTGTTAGTTAAAACATATTTTTGGTCAGGCTCTCAATAATTTTATTATATTATTATTTATTTATCAGGTTTGCAGTCGCAACAACTGATAATGCCTGTATCCAATTAATCACCATACAATTTGTGTGTTTGTAGATACCCGTCCAGTTATATATTATGTGTATTTCCTCCAAATGGATTGTTTTTGTAAAGAAGAAGACCTTTGTTGTGTTCTAAAGATCACGCCAAGGACTGATAGAATATCACTTTGTAGGTTCTCTGTATTCTTTAAGACAGGACTATATATTTTTTCCCAGACTAGAATTTTTTAAAATCCCCTTCTCGCCTTTGAATTGGTTAAGAAGCAAGTAATATTTTTCTGGTATAACAGAACAGAAATACATATATAAAAATAGAAAATAGAAAATACGACGTTGTGTAACATTGTATAGAAGTTAGGTGGTACGTACATAACACCGGCCCTTTCGTTTAGATCCCTTAATAGCATCACTTATGCCTACTTGTAAACCGGTAAATATAAGCGGTTGAATTATTATGTCTTCCTTCTCCATACGGGAGAAATGCATAATCGACATTCGAGAATACAATTAAAGATGAGTGTTTATAATATGATGACTCATTTTTGTTGTAAGCTCATTAGCAAACATTTTACAACTAATTAAGTGGGTATGTTATCCTTCTTTCCCAGCGGGATAGTTGCCCCGACTAGTGGCTTGACGTTTCGGCCGTGTTGCATCGACCGTGGACTCAAGCAAGCGGTTTAATTAGGGTAGTTTACTTGAGACCACAGCCGATACAACTCAGCCGAAACGTCAAGCTACTAGTTGGGGGACTTTAAAAAGTTATACAATCCCTTTTTATTACGTTTTAAGATCCGTCGTGGATTTTTTTTAATTTTTAATTTTGCTTTTTATATCTGAATCTCCGAAAACATTCGGAACGAAGAGCATGAGAAGGCGAGTACTACATAGTAATTACCTCATATTAAGTACGAATATAATTTATTTAATGCAGTACAATATTAATATGTATATATCAAGAGAATAGTTAACAATAAAATACTTACTCAAGTACGAGAGGATCAAACCAACGTATTTTGAAATAAGATTGATGCAGCCTGAACTAAAAATGCCAAAAACTAAGCCGATTATGGAGATCACCAATCCCAAAATCGTATTAAATAATGCGACTATCAAGAACCAAGTGGCTGTTGCAGGTTTCGACTAAAACATGAAATAAGAATTATTTGTTGTACCTATATTATTCTTGAAAAGGCGTTTTTTATAAATAAATATTTTTAGAGCAACGAAACTATTAACTTTTCGAATGTTTCTTTAAAACAAACACATCATACTTCCCACTATATTGATAGCCATCGAAACACTGGAAAAACTGAGGAACTTATTTCAAACCTCGGTAACCGTTTCACAAGTTTGCCGCTGAAATAGAAATTTCAATTTTGCGCCAAAACTTGCCAAAAATGAAACTGGATGTTTAGTCCGCGTTAGACACTAATTACTCGTACTTATTTTCGTAATGTAAATTAAAAGCAGTAGTCGCTCACCATAAAAATGCCAACAAGAAAAATTATGCTAACGACCAACAAAGCCAAGTTTCCAAAAATCAAAACGCATTTGAAAATCATAATTATATCCTGGAACCACTTTTCATCTTTACATTTTGTATCGCAGAACGTATAGGTGGTCCAAAGAGAAAAATGTAACTGTAAATAAACAAACAATGTTAGCCTCACTACAATTTTTTTTGTAAAACTTCAATAACATGAACGTTGAGCGGAAATAACTTGAATTACTTGCACACGCAAGTAATTCAAGTTCAATTGACACCAGTGGGACCGTAAATATTAGTTTAACTTTAGCCGATGGAAGCCAAGAAGCTGGTAGAAGCCGAATAGTTGTGTACAGAATATTCGTATGAAGACAGTCGGAGATAATTTAATGTAACCGCTGCCATATGGTATCAGACAGGGGTAGACTAAAGGAGACAGAATTATAATATCAACTGTTACTATAGCCGTGGACAGTCCATCGTTGTAGTATAAATTATTCAGTAGTCAGTAATAAGTTTAGTGAAAGCGATGTGCTTCCATCAGTGTATATAATTATAATATCAGAAGTAATCAGTATAACATAATTCTATAATCAAAAGTAGATCTAATTATAAACATACACACGAGACGATTATCCTAACTTCTACTACTAATTTACAGATTTTTCAAAGTTACATAAATATAATAGTAAGGCGAGCACGAACTTTTGACAGATTCGTAACATAAACGTATCGAGTTTACTATACGATTACGAAAGTCGCAGCACGAAGCGCATTTTGCCAACTATCGAGAATTCGCTACGATTACGATAGTGACGTCATCCTAACGTAACTAGACACCGGAAAAATTAAGTGAACTACACAATTTAAGGAATGAAGGGTGCGTCCTAAAACGAAATCAGAGTAAGTTGTATATTTTTATTTGAAATCTAAATTTCTATTATAACAGATTTATTAAAAAAGGAGTAAATCAAGTTATAAGGTCTTTAACTATGAATTAGCCGTTTAGTATACAAAAAGTTAAGTTTTTATTTTTATTTTTTTTATTTTTTGATTTTCTATTGATCAAAGTATGCACCCATGCTATCGATGCATCTCTGCCAGCGCAGTTTTTCAATGCCCTTCTTGAAGAAGTCAGGTGTACGGGAGGCAACAAACTCTTCAAAGACATTTTGTACTGCCTCTCGGGTATAGAACTTTTTTCCTGCCAAGAAGTTGTCCAAATTCTGTCAAAGAAGTCTGTCGGCGCAAGGTCTGGGGAGTATGGTGGATGACGCAAAACTTCCAACCCTAGCTCTTGTAGCTTAGAGACCGTCTGTTGTGCCGTTGTGCCGAGTGAAGTCGAGCGTTTTCGTGCAGGAGCAGCGGGGACGAGCGATTAATCAAGGATGGTCGGAGATTTGCGAGCTTCCAGTTCCTCACAGTACATATCCGCAGGTCGTGGTCGTGTCATTTGGTAAAAAGCTGTGAGGAATTACACCGGCTCTAGACAACCTAGCAGTAACCATCATTTTTCTAGGGGTAAGTTTTCGTTTGGGGCGTTTGGGGACCCTGGTTCAGCACCTAGGCATTTTGCCTAGGTGCTGAACCAGGGTCTAACCAACATGACCACTTACGATTGTCAAAAAGTGTCCATTTTTCATCGCAAGTGACAATGTGGTTCAAAATCCTTTCGATTCTGTGTCTATTAAGCAACACAAAGCATACCTCAATGCGTTCATCCCACTAGCGATCGTTCATTTCATGCGGCACCCACTTATCAAGCTTTTTTACCTTGCCAATTTGACACAAATGGACCAAAATTGTTTTGATGCTAACATCGAAAGCTGCTACTAACTCAACAGTAGATTGAGTATCGTCAACTTCCACTATCGCCTTTAATTCGTTCTTGACTTTAGTTTTCGGGCGGCAAAACGGCAACCTCATAGGTAAAGACCTATTAACTAAAACAATATATTATTATTTTACAATCGTGCACCATTTTTTAAAATAAAATTAGTTTTCATAATTTATGGTTGGTAGTTTCGAACAACATTGATTTGACAGCTTTTTGACTTGCTTGACAATTTGTAGAATCTTAAGATATTATTGCGGCATTATGTATTATTGCGTTTTTTCTGTACGATTTGGTTTGAATTTAATCAAGAGAAAATGAGGAAAAGTTTTGATACAAACATCTTCACGCCGTATTCCTAATGGGGTAGTCAGAGAGGACTGAGCTGTAGATAACAATGATGTTATATTTACGAAATATAACATCATTGGTAGATAGGGTTTATGAAGTGAGTATAACTATTGTTAATGTTTTTACGTTACATTATATAAGCTTTTCGATTTTCGCATGATAGATAACGCACATAAATTTGATTTCTATTATTACGTCGATTAAATCCAGTAAATAAAAATCGAAACAAATATATTCAAATAAAATGGAAGGATTTGGTGCGATATTGAAAAGTGATGATTCTGGATACTTTCAGTCATAGGAGAAAAGGCTGAAATTATTGATTATCGAAGTGATCAATTTGTAAATTTATTGCACTTAGTACAAAATGTATTTAGTTTCTGTTGCCTTTTTGCTTTCCTTTTCGCATTTGCTTAAGGTGTGGAGTGACCTCGAGAACAATATAAAAAAGGTGGTGATTCAACGCTTCAATTATCGTTACAGATTTAAAAAACCGCTGAAATGTAAATGGCTGGAATTCATGAATAAGAAATAGAAAAAGAATGAAAAAGGCTATGAATGTTTTAGTGAAATACATGTAACAGAAATAATAGACATGCATTAAAAACCCCTTAAAATAGATAAAATAACAATAAAAATGTTATTAAGGATTACACGAATTTTTAATGTGAATACTATTAATTTTAAGTTGCATTTTATGATTAAAATCTGTAATAGTAAATATATGTATTTATAATGTAGTAGTAAATATATTAATTTCTAAAAATATTTTAAATAAATTTATATCTACCTCCTCGAACTTCCTCTTCCTCAAACTAAATCATCTCTAGAGTTATTTTATTGAGAAATTTGGAACAATTCATCTGGTTCATACACATTAAAATCTTCACTTGATTGAGCCACATTAAAATCTATTGCAATTAAGATACGAAGCACATAGCAAGCCTCACGCCTCCATTGATCACACCATGAAGTGCTCGGTCATTGCACAGACATCCACATCGTTTTAGTCTGCCCAAATGTGTTCACAATTGCAACCCTGACTTTCCCATGTACCTCTACATATATACTAATAAATACATACATATCTTCGCTGTAACCCTGACGGGGTACTGAGAGAGGGCGGAGCGCCAAGTTTCGCGATCAATACATATTTCTTTCACCTCCTCAAATTTTATAATTCTTCTCACACATTTTCACCTAGATGCGAGTGTTTTTGACATTTCCGTCAGCTAACGCTCTGGCTATTTGATCTTCGTAAGTCGGCCTTGATCTACGACTAACTTTGGCTCTGTAGATTTTCTTCGTCTTTTATTAATTTATTATTTATTGTATTTCATCTTCAATTAATCTTAGAGCAAGATAACAATGTAATGTAGTGCACTATGGTCGTGTCCTGATGATCTTTACATTTTATATAAATATAGAGTAGTATATTACACATATAAACTCACATATAAACACCAAAAACAAACGATAATCTCCATCTAAATAAATAACCTATTTTCTTTCACCGACAAATTTTCAGTGAAAAAACATTCTGTGAAACATTCGTACGTTCTCCAGCCAGTCATCGAGATTTCCGTTACCGTTTGTCAAAATGAGGTTCGTGCTCGCGATTTCACTCGATTTCAATACAAATGGTTCACGTCACCTTTACGTTACGTTACAAAGGCGATACAAAAGTTATTCGTGCTCGCAAAAATAGTTCTTTTTACGTCCTATAGGGGCGCTGCACTAAAAGACAGGATTTGCTTACGCTTACGATACGAATACTTTTTTGATAGGATTCATGCTCTCGCTACTGTAGTTATTTCTTTAGGGGATTTTTAGGGGTATATCAATTTGTGGTTGGGGAATAGGTTTTTAGGAGTTAATGAGACTGGACAATGTAGAATTACATCAGCTAGCCGAAATACTCCTTCTCATTATATCTATAATAATACCTAATAAAGGAAGGAAAAGTATAAGAAGGAAATATATTTAGAATCTAAGATTGTGTTGCTTTTACGCATATCCTTTGGCCGACTTTAACGGCCTGTGCGAGGAGATAAGCGGCTGGCATATTGGTAATTTCTTTCTCTCACAGAGCGACACGAAAGTTATAAAACGATGTAGGTACCCATTTATGTGTAACAACACTAGTTGCGACTTTGTCCACCTGGAAAATTTCCTTGACTTCTCTGGGTTACCAATCTTACCCGGGATACCTATATGGTTAGAGGTCTTGAAAAAAGTTACTTACTATCACGGAGCATCCATCATATTGAATTTATACGTATTCCATTTCATTTGGTACCCATATTGTTGGAGTTGAATAAAAAACTTTTTTCCTATTGTGGAACATCCGCCATATTTAATTTATGATTATGTCGCATCTAGAGAACTAATGTGGAATCTGAACTAATCAATCATAATCTAAACCTTCTCCTGAGTATCCCATTTCATTTCATACCCATATTGGAGGTCTTGAAAAAATTACTTCCTATAACGGAGTACCCGCCATATTGGATTTGTGATGACGTCACATACACGGAAACCTTCTCTTGCGTATTCCATTTCATTTGATAACCACATTGTTGGAGGTCTATTAAAAAAGCTACTTCCTCTCGCTAACCATCCGTCATATAGGATTCGTATGACGTCACATATACAAAAACCTTCTCCTGTATATTCCATTTCATTTGATACCCTTATTGTTAGTGTTGAACAAAAAGTTATTTCCTGTTATGAAACATCCGCCATATTGGATTTATTATGACGTCACATATACAGAAACCTTCTCCTGTGTATCCATATTGTCGGAAGTCTTGAAAAAGTTGTTTCCTATTATGAAACATCCGTCATATTGGATTTATGATGACGTCACATAAATAAAAAACCACGTCATTTTTTTAAAAAAAGTAGCCGTCATTTATATTCGGGCACATACTATCTGTACCAAATTTCATCATAATTGGTTCAGAGATTTAGGATTTCCCCTATAAAGTTTAATCTTCCTTTTCATCTTTAAGGGTAGATTTTTGTTAAAAAAAAAAGAGTATGTTTTTTTAATAGAAAAGTTCTATCTTTGTAGCAAATTTCATATTAATCGGTTCAGTAGTTAAGCATTTCCCATACAAACTTTCATCCCTCTTTTCACCCTTTTAGTGGTAGACTTTTAAAATTGGATCGGCGGTTTAGCCGTGAAAATGTACCAGACAGACAGACTTTCGCATTTATAATATTAGCATATGGATGTATATTACGTATGATTAAACTATTTTTACATCAAATTCCACCCCCTATTTCCCTGTTACACTCCGTAGTCCTTTGCTGCTTGAAGGAATGCGTGGCTGATGTGGTTTTATTTAAAAAATAATTTAAAACTTTACCATAAACCTAATTCATAAGTTCGATCTTTAAAAGCATTTGTGGGGGCAATCTTAATTAATGCATCAACTGATGGTACTGTATGTCTTATTATGAGTATAGATAATGATGCCGATAAAACAGTCGATAGAATTCTTATTTATTTTAGGGATTGAATTCTTTTCCTCATACGTTATACTTAACCATCTAACTTGTAAGAGTTCATTATGATTTTGTAACAATATATTATGTGGCAACGTATGTATGAATAAATAAATAGATACATACATATCTTCACGCTGTATCCCTAACGGGGTAGTCGCTCTTTATTATTTATTTCACATGTACGAGATTCTTCTACAGAAAATTTGATTTTTACGTAGTATTTTCTTCAGAAATATTATCCTGCGTCACATTTTGTAGACCCCTGTAGAAGCATAATAAAATTGTTGGACTTTTATTTGAGTCACTAGCGCGCTGTTGTTCTTTTTGGAAAACTCTTGATTCTCTTTGCTTTGTTTTTTGTATAAAGTAGGATAAAGTAAGGGTTAAAATTCTTTTTGGTTTTTAATTTTAGTTAATGTGTTCTGACCACATTAACCAGCAATGTGAACATACCATATTTAATTCCGTCGAAATGGCCATTTGTAATGCCGTGTTGGTGCCCTCTTATTGTACGATAGCGAGACCTGGATGTGCCGGAAATCGAGTGAGAGTAAGACAAATGCAGTATAATTGTTATCCCTTACAAATATGTGCGGTATCACCCTTACGGACAAGATAAGTAATGAAGAGATACGTAATGTGATAAGAAATGAATCCTGAGATACTTCGGGCATACAGAGAGAATGGGTGTGTGGAAGAATGGGAATAATGACAAAAGATTTATAAAAATAAACTACAGCCGAAAGTGAGTTGTTGCAGAAGCCAAAGAACATCAAGGGTGACTTATGAGTTCAAATAGGCCAGTGTTAGCAGACGAAAACAATAAATGCACACGCATAACTCAGCGAAAGTGTGTGAGAAGAATGGTGAGATTTGAGAAGGCGAAAGGTCATGATGCTTGACGTTCCTTTGACTCTAACTGATTATATTGTTTACTCTCTGGCCACCCCGTTAGGGACATAGCGTAAATATATGTTTACATGTAATTCCAAGTAATTTTAGTATTATCAAACTTAATACTTACTATTCCGATTATTGCTATTAGTATGGATCCACATTTCAAGCCTATGCAGCAACAGCATTTATTGACGGTTGGTATACTATCTATAATACCCATGACTGTATTAAAAGTACCGTAGCGCGTATCCTCAAGTCAAAATAGGTAAGTTAATATGCACTATCTGTATTTAATAATATATTTATTATAATCGTTGAGATTGAGATGAACTAAACACCACAAAGTTTTTTATTTAAACGTGAACAGGCATGAACAAGAGATAACAAAAGGATAAACAATAAGAATGAAAGAAATAACTAGGATAAATGTGAGGATAAAATAAAATTGACAGATGGTCAAAGAGACTGTAACATTACTAGATGGTTGACAAAGACTAACCAAAGACACAAATCAGATTTTTTTTTGTAATACAGGTTAATACAGGGCATCCTGCTGAGCAGCACCCAGGACGTGGAAGGAGTATAACTGCTCGACAGGACCGATGCATACAACTGACTGCAAGACATCAGCCGATGTTAACCGCCCGGGAGATAGGTTTAAAGCTACAATTCTCAAGCGGTGTTGTTGTTAGCCACCAAATCGTGAGCAATAGGCTGCGTGAGTACGGCCTGCGACCCCCAATCAGGTGCCCACCGCCGTGGGAATCGCGCCCGTCGAAACGAATGGTGTAGGTAACACTTGACATGGACCCAGGAGCAATGGGATAAAATTGCATCTCGTTTTGGATTTAGGCCTGATACGAGAAGGATAAGAGTGTATCGTCGTCTCGGAAATGCGGAACGGCAGAGATTCGTCCAGGAAGTGCACCCTTACAGTGGCTCCACCCACAGTGATGGTATGGGCGGGTATTATGAACGACAGACGAACTGAGCTCGTTTTTGTAGATGGCAATATGAACGCTGAAAGTTACATTGAAGATATCCTCGGACCTTATGTTCACCCATTTGCACAAAGTCTTGGCTCAGATTTCACGCTGATGCATGTCAATATGCGCGTTCGCACACGGCTCGGTGGACCAGAGAGTACTTGGCAATGGAAAACACCCGGGTATTGCCGTGGCCTGAACAATCGCCAGACCTCAATACCACCGAGCACGCATGGGACATGCTCCAGAGATGTATTCTAGAGAACTTGGACGGAGTGTCGACAACCCAACAACTGAAAGTTACTTATTAAAATTCCATTGGGAACGATTGCCGCAGAATCAGATTAACAATCTTATAAATTCAATGACAAATCGCTGCCGACAAGTTTTAAACAACAGAGGCGGTCACATTTTGTATTGAATTACCAAATCATAAAAAAAATGTCGTTATTTAATTTTGTAAAACATGAAAAGTTTAATTTCGTTTTAACTTTATTTTATACTACGTATGTTACGCCACACATATTGTTAATTACTGTGATTAAATGAACAATTGAATGAAGTTACTTTAGTCACTAATGCGTCAAAAAATGCTTAGTTATTATTTATAAAAGAAATATAAATATATTACAATAGTAAAAATCGTTCAAAAGTTGAAAATCGTGGAAATTGCAGCAGTTAGTTTCAGTCATTCTTATTACTGCTACGGTTCCAAATAAAATTTCTAGTACGGTTGTCTCTATAAACGTTAATATGAATACATGAGCAGTTATCTGTAAAGATTCTAAAAAATACTGATATTAGTTTTGAAATGTAGAAACTTAGTCCCAACGAGATCAGGTAAGCTGATTCGCCGTCACATACAACACCCATTTGTTATCAGATAAGTCGGCCGCCATTTTGTTAGAAAATAACACCCACACATCTACATTTTATTTGATTATAGTTGTCTTACTTCATAGTACCAGAGAGGCTGTCTGAAATTTTATATATCGTATAGCTTTGCGGAAATCGATTTCATGTGATTAGTTCTAATAATTTTTAGTTATCTTCTATCCAATTATTCTAAAACCACTAATCAGTACGTGTTTCGCCTCTTAACTGTAGCACTTAACAAAGCATCGTCAGATTTTTCAGAGCTCTCGGTCAGATAACCGGATTCGGATTCGATGCTAGCTGGCGGAATTTTTGGGCGGAAGATAACTAAAAATTACGTAATAAAAATTCATCATGCACATGGAGTTTTATTGTCCATGTGTAGAAATATTTAAATGTTTCACACTCTCGAAATGAAACTGTCCTATGTATTTTTAAACTTTTGAGATTTTGAGTCTTAATAGATAATTAATCCACCTAATATAAAAATAAAAATTTTTAATGACCTATTTCTTCATTCTGTTCTTATATTTGTGTAGGTAGTATCAGAACTCCTTAATTAACAAAATAAATACGGTCTCGAATTTAGCAGGAAGCTTGGAATTTGTGTGCGTTACATGTTATATATTGTACTGGGCAATAATAAAGCATAATATTGCGTATCTTAACATAAAATGCAAATGTATACTAATCTTCTTATATTAAAATATTTTATACTTTATTAATAATGCAAACTCACTGTAAATACTTCAATGAAAAAAGCTAAGGGAAGTCAATATTAGGAAGGCTCCTAATGAATTAGTAATCCATTCCAACACAATTAATATTACGTAGAGTGTCACTGAATCGAAGTTGGTAGAAGTGTTGTAGAGCTAGACGGTAGAGCTGTTGTAGGAAAGCTTTATCCATTGTGTAGGCATACGATGGATAAAGCTTTTCTTGAATGATGGATATGTCAAGCTAAAACATATCAATAACATAATGTTTAACTGATTTGAATGTTTAAAGCACTTTTAGGAGAATCTTGAAATTAAGTTTCAGTTGTAAAGCTATCCCACAGATTAGCTACAAGATGAGCTTTGTTGTCTATTATCAGTAAAAATTAAAATCTCTACAATTTTATACTTTGATCCTAGTTTACGTAATATGCACGCGTAAGAACTTACCTAATCTGAACCCACTAGTAGTCTTGAGGTGATTTATAAATGTATGTAATACTACAAGATTGTTAAACAATTCAGAGCAAAATATAAATTATACACTTGTTTTGTTCCGTAGTCCCAATACTGATGAATAGAGAAGCAAATTTTAATGGTATATAAAGTCGACAACAATTGTCGACTTTTGGGATACAAGGAAATCCCATAAATAAAAAAATGACAGCAATTTTTAAAGCTACTTAAAATCAGTCTATTGGTACTCGCAATTTTTGCCCATAATAATTTCTGATTTCTTGTTTACTGAAAAAGAATATTAGATTTGAAGACAAACAAAGAATCAAAAATTAGAAATACCTAATGTAATCTTGTAATCAGTTGATACCTGTCAATATTGTCGTCATGTGATATGTTTTGTGGTGATATGTGGTATCATGTCCATTGATATCATGATGATATCTTAAGAACGTGGATCTGGGGAAAGTGGTGATATTTATGTATGATTTCTTTACCTACCTATGTTTGATTTCTTTTAGGTTTTTTTTAAGTATAATGCACAGAGAAGTATAATTTGTTTAGTGAAATGTAAAAAGGTATTTATGTGTAACTATCTAATTGTATTTCTAAAATTCTTCTTATTACTCACGACCCTATATAATAGCTGCCTTGTCTTCGATTAGGTAGCTCTATCGACGTGCGGGTTCGATATGGTATTTACTATTCATACTTAAACAACATTATTACTTATTACGTTAAATAACTACTTTCGGAACAACGAGTCACGAACTTTTTAAGATCGTATCAAGAAAAAATTATAACATTTATATAAAAATTACATATATCAAGGTTATGTACAATGATATACACTGGGTATACACAAGAAACGAAAATTACAGCATTGTATCTGTGTTACATGTTCTACAAGTTTGTTACCTGTCTGTCACCTGTTACATTTTTACGTGCGAATAACACAATAGAATGTTATTTAATGTCTTATTTATACAAGGAACACAAACAAAAACGAAGAGAAGTAAACGATTTTATTAAAAGAAATAATTGAGCTTTACACGTTTGGAGCACTTCTGTCGTGTCCTGCTGGAATCATTTCATCTCTGTATGTATTAATAACCATAGAGAAGTATAGGAATACTGGAAAATAATATTCATCAGAACAATAAAAAAATAATAATTAGTCTAATAATTACAACAATTTGGTATAAATTGTAATGAATGAGCTGCGTCTCCGTATTGGCTTTTTTGGCTAATGAATTAAAATACTCGTTCATGTTAAATTCATAAATTATTTATTAGATTCGATTCCGATTTCGTTGTTTGAATGAGAGCACAGAAATGATGTTGTAAAATCGATTATAAAAGTAAGGTTTTCTCCGAATTTCACACATAAGTATTTTATGCCATACCCTTTAATGTTTTTAACCAATTATTACGAATCATACCTGCACAGTGCACTTATAATAAAGTGGAAAGTTATTTTAAAAAGTTTTTCATTTTAGGATCGGAGAATTGGAATCCTTAGGCACGACATTTCTTACGTGTAACTGATTTCGTTTGAAACCATACAAGGTAGAAATTTTAAATGCGACACAGTACTTATTACTAACTCACACGTGAACAAATATTGATAAAGTTCTCTGCGGTTACTCGAAATAGTAAAATTCATGGAATTTGAATAATAGGTATGAATAAAGACATCGGTTATGATTTATTATATTAAACAATTTATGCATGCAGTTTAAGCTAGGAGCACAGTGATGTGTTCTATAATAACGGAATAATTATGTAAATACTTTAAAATATTATGTACTCACGTATAAAACATATAAAATTAAATACAACATCAAACGGATTTTTACATTTAGTGTAGTAGAGTTGCATGGAATATATTACAGAAAATACCATAGTTACAATTGCTGTGACGAAACCCCATAAAATAAAAATGTCGGAAGTTATTGGCCATGACTGAAACAAAGGGTTAGAAAGACGATTTTAGGCTTAAAAATTCAACGATCGCGTCAAAAGACGATACAAGTAGATAGTGCAGCTCACTGGCCCATTTGTGTACTGTATTCATTCAAGTGTTATTTTCAAATCCAACTCATATTTTATGTTTAAGCAATATTCACTTCGGGCTCTTCGCTACAAATATATACATATACTAGCTTTTGCCCACGACTTCGCTCGCATAAACATTATAGCCTATGTGTTATTCTGATGTGTAAGCTATATTACTGTAAAGTTTCATAAAAATCCGTTTAGTAGTTTTTGCACGAAAGAGTAACAAACCTTCACACATCCATCTTCACAAATTCACGTTTATAATATTAGTAGGATATATAGGTAATACGTTTATCTGAACGTAATACTTCCAAACTTTTTTGGGAGACAAATAAGAACGTAATGTATTGGTGGGTAAAGCCACGAATTCTGAAAGTGTAGGAGTGATCAATTTTTTCGCAATTCATAAAAAGTTGAGGTCAGAAGCTACCTTAAGGATAAATAAACAAAAAGTAAAACTCACCAAAATTATTCCCATCAGATATAAGAGACTGCAAAGAACGAATATGAAACAGACAGCACAATAAAGCCATTTCATGTGATTTAGTTGAGTGTACACTGGTCCTTTGCCTTTATCGTAAATATTCTTGCAAACTGGTGCACTAAATATAGAAACACCACGTACGCCTGTTAACTGAAAAAATGTATTACTTCACTATTGTTTTTGCGTACCTTTGTAGATACAAACTAAAACATGAACGCTGTCGTCAGATATATACAATTTTTATTGCATTGCAGTGTTTAATTTCTATTAACCAAGAAACAATTAGAAAGATTCGCGCTAAGTTATTAGTCCTGCATATACGAGTATAATAATAGGATTTAATATCCTATTATTAGTCCTACGTCCTACTGGTGAGCATGAAGTCAAGAAATGAGTGGTCGATCATTAAATGATCGACCACGTGAAATCAACTAGGAGTTTTGAAATACGAACACGTCTTTAGACCATTCTGCTTTAGAGGTGAACAAAGAAGAGAAGTATTATATTATCTTAAGCGCTACTCTCAGCAATAGGTATTTGGTCAGAAATGTGGTAAAGTCGAACTAGCCGTACAAGTTCCTTTCCTGTACAAGTTCCGCATAATAAGTCCTTTGGCGAACTTCTATGATTCGCACAGGAAGATAAGCAGTTGGCACATTCTATGTTTTCCTTTCTCTCCCAGATTTAATTGAAAGAATTATTGTTATTGCGTGAGATTTTGAGTGTTGTAATATGGAATTTATGCCACAAATTGCATTCTATTCTCTCGCATTCCAGCACCTACAACGCAGCGCTTTATGTTCGCCCACGTTCGATGATATGGCATCACAAAAACTGTTAATGTCATACTATACTGACCATACTATTTGTATCTATAGTAAAGTTTTCATATGTTAAACCTTACCTCACAATACGACCTTACCTAATGACACAAATAGTAGAAGTGCTTTAGATTAAATACGGCTTCAATGTTTTTACTCATAATGATATATTATTGAGGTATTATTATGGTGTATTATTGTTATGTTGATGATAGAGTTTGTTTTTTGATAGAAGACTTTCGGATAGTTCAAAATTCCTAAGTAAAAAGTAGTCGAGCGTAGCCTATTACCTTAACCGCCAGAACTTGTGAGAGTGGGTAGGTTTCGTGAAGTGAAACTTTGCTTTGGGTATTTGATTAATACTGAAAACATATCAGCTATATGGGCATAGTTTTGGCTCCCAAGAATTAGTTATAAACTTATAAAATATCAAAATATCCTAAAGAACTGTCAAAACGGGAAACCGTACTTAATCTAAAGCTTAGACAAAATAGTTATAAATATTGCATTCCATATCTGTAAACCAAAAGAGACGAATACACCTAATTAATCACTCGAAACTTACAATACTCCACGCTGCTATGAGTATACAAGCAATTTTAAGATTCTTCACACAATAACAACATATGTCACTTTTCGGTAGAAAATAAAAAAGCCCCATAACTTTACGAAAATATGCAGTATTTTATTAAACACTTCATGTAGGACAATACATAAAAACAATCTCGATATATATTTTCTGATAAAATAGACTTTATTAATTGCTTTAGAAATAACTTTAGATAATTAGTACTAAATCATATCACCTACTACAATTTTCTTTGAAGGTCAGCTGACACTGACATTATATACCAAATCTTTTATCTTCTTTAATGTCTTTGGTCTTAGACGCAGGGGATGAAGGCTAGTCCACTGAGTAAGTAATCACTATGGGCTAGTCTCCTTGCATAAAATGTAAAATTACTACGTTATTCTCCTTGATTAAGGCTCGATAGGGCTCGATACAAAGGCTTGGGAAGGAAGATTGAGAATTGGCTGAGAATGGAGCTGAATAAAGGTAAAGGATGTCAAGACAACGTCGCGATGAGAACTCGTAATTTCTGTTTCTATCATCGTTTCCTCTCATTGGCCTTTTTGTACATTTATAAATGTTACCACTAAGAAGATTTAGAACCTTCATAATATTACTTTACGCTTATCAACTAACTAATTAATATTACTTTACGCTTATCAACTAACTAATTAATATGCGCATTGCTGTGGAGTGGACTACATTGCACTTAACACCACTATACTCTTTATGAAATCATTCATTTTATATTTCATTGGTAAAAATATTAAGAGTTCGGATTAAGGCGAGGCATTGATAAATAACAATTTAATCTAAAGTAGACCTTCTGCTCTATGCAAACGCGCTTTAGCTTCCGAAAAATACGAAAAAGCAGTTATTTTCGTTTATTTTAAAAACTATAATTAATTTTAAAAAATCCAACTGGCATTTTGAACAATATGTTTAGATTAAGGATGTATGTAAGGACCGCGACGCTTGGCGCTCCGTCCTCTCTGACTACCCCGTTGGGAATACAGTGTAAAGATATGTGTGTATGTGTGTATGTTTAGATTAAACTATACAGAAAATTTTGATAACAAATTGTAAATCTCTGTTTTAGAAGAGATTTCTTTGATATTTTTTTGTGTTACAAAAGTTAACCAATCGTATATCGGAACTGACAAAATAAAGTCAATGAAATGAAGAATCAGGTTACTAAATATCATTTCCATACTTTTTGTAGTTGGTTAGAAAAATGATATCCCTGCCGTTAAAGTTTCCAATGCATCGCTTACTTCTATATATTTGTAACACATTTACATAGAAACAGTACCCACTACGCCATTTCCCGTACGGGATGGACAGAGCGTCAAGGTGCAATGAATACCTATTTATGGTAAATTTTCAATTTGCGAATTATATTCAAACTGATTCAGAAGTTTTAATGGTTGGTAATGGGATGGATCGTTACAGGTATACTTTTTGTAAAATATGTATTTAGTTTTTTTTAAAGATAGCTTCGAAATTATAATTATAATGTAAAATAGAAAATTTAAATATAATAACGACCTACGTATATTGCCAGCCAAATAAAAACTAAATTATTGAACAGACAGATTTATATAATATCTGGCTTTAATACGTGTATAAAAGACATAAATTGCTCGGTTGAATTCACATAAAATTGTCATAATAATATTAATATAAAAATGTTGTATTGATTAAAAGGTATTTCTTTATCTTCATTTCGTTGCACAGGTATTCATGGAAATTATCTTGAGTCATAAGCTTCACTTAAAATTATTTCGTATCTCCACGACGTTCAATCTTCAATTATGTGTTGCGTCTGTAGGAATTAACTACTATTATATAGTAGATCCAAACTGTAAATCAAACAAAAGAAACTAACCGAAATAGTTGAATAATTTGGTTTATATAATTGTACAATCTTTGATAATAAGATAATGTTATTGAGTCGTATGCGGCACGAAAATAATTGGTTATGTTAGTAGTTTGTGTCGTATAAAAGCTAGAAACAGCTACAGCTATTTGTCGGCTGACACTGGGTGCGATTTCTCTACGGATCAATATACGTCTGTAAGTATTTATCACGAGAAGAAAATAGACCCACACAATCTCAACTGAAATATAAAACAATGGATCGTTATATATATAGGTGATAGTAGGAATGATTTATTATTTATCAGTAGTTAACCAATGTTAACTAACAATTCTATGATGTTTTTGTAATAATCCAGATAATTAACTCAAGGTAATTACATCACTGTGTGACTCCCGATTAAACACTAGGTGATTATGAGTATCACACAACAAACTGAGGGAGCACGTAGCTACATGAAGATAACTTACAAAATATAGTTTCCTAAGTTGAACTGATCGGGAATTGAACCCAGATGCACTAACTATCATGCTAACCAGCCATACTTACATTTTTTTAATTTGTCATTTCAAATGAACTACACTTATGTAATTTGAGACATAATATTACAGATTAATTATTTATTACAGATAATATCGAGATTTTATCTTATAATGTTTTATGTTTTATCAATTACATATAGTAAATCATTACATAAAATCCCCTACCCAATGGCAGTAGCTACGTACAGATTGAAATTATTAAGATTGACTTGCTATACTTTATAAAGATATTAAGATATATTTGAACTCACTGAACAAATCGATGAACGTGAAAATAAATTCAAAAACAGGGAAGGCCCCTCCTTCATAGATGCACGATACCACAAATACCATACTGTATGCAAATGAAAATGACAAGGAAACTATTGCGGCAATTAAGAATATTTTTGCAGCATTTTTAGCCGAATCCTGAAATGTAATTTTTCTCATAAACACATAGTTTATCAACTTCTGCAATTATTAAATGTAAACATTATTGCATCACAGTGGACATAGGCACCAAACTTTTATGAAACCGCATAGGTGCCCGTTGGATGAACTTTACAAAAGCTGGCAAAGTATGGAATATGCTAAAGAACCAAGATTTATACAACTGTGGAAACTCAACACTAATGACCAAGTATAAACATTAACAACCAGAGTATCTACTAATTAATGAATACTGCATGTAATGAATAGTGGTTGCCAAGCAATTGCCGCCATAGGGTGTAGATGTTGTTTGTTTTCTGTGGGTGCTGAACACCCATAGGAAATAAACAGAGTCGGCACTATGGATAATGTAATAGGTATTCTTACCTATTAAGTATAAAATATATAGGCAGAATGATCTATTAAAAAAAATCTAATTGACTATTACAAAATCGACGACATATAAACATTTCAGTCACCTTAAATATATTGATAAGGAAGTTGATGCAGCACATAATAAGTATTATATCTATAACAAGTAATATCCAACCCAAATATTTAATAGTTAATATAACTCCCGAGTGTGATGTTGATCCAACTCCAAGTCGTAATGTTGGTTTAGATTCAGATAAATTTGCATTTTTTCCTAAACATGAAGGTCCAAGTCCAGCATTAGTACCAAATCCAAAGCTTACCTGCAAGTTAGGTAAATAATAAATTATAGATTGTAAAGCTAGATAGATAAATAAGTTTATGTACACATTATGTACTTTATAACTAACTTTATGTACACATGTCAAAAATGATAGAGAAGAAAACGTATGTTAAGATACATAGGTATATCCTCACATTGTATCCCTAACGGGTAGGCAAAAGACCGAGTGCCAAGCATCACGATCCTTACATAGTTGTTTCGACTCCTCGATTTCCATCATTCTACGCATATACACCAAGGTATGCTTTTGACTTTGCTGTATACTAACAGTTCGGACCTTTGATTTTCGCAAGTAAGCCTCAGTCTTTCTTGGCTTCTACTACCACTGACTTTCATTATGTTTATTTTCTTCGTCAACCGTTCATCACTTATTCTTTTTACGTGTCTGAATTCCTTTTTCAGCATTCCTTTCTTTATTTTCATAATAACACTTTCATCTAATCCTGTATTAAATTGCGTATCTCTTCATTGCGTATTTACGGCACATGAAAGATCATCATCGAGATCATCTAACAAAGTTTGCTACCAACGCCGCACTGTGGATAGCACATTTGGCAGATTTAGTTATATTTAAATTGCTAGTTAGTACGGACAGAGTACTGTTAACTTTATTGCCAGGTGCTACACTCCTCTCCAACTCAATTTCCACCCCTCCAGAGCGCACTCCCATGAACAGATTTTTTAAAATTCACGCAACGTCGATCACATTAATTAATGCGACATCTTCCAATTGAGCAGATAGATCATCAAGTACAACAAAATTAATCCTTAACGCTACTGCTACCTATAAGTATTTGGGTTTGCAGGTGATAAAGCCGAATCAGATGTGGCACTTAGTTTATAGCAATTCCTTACTATAAGCTCTGTTCTTTCACATGTCCTTATATAGAAAATAATCTTTTCTTAGGCCGTAAGCGCAATGGTAGTTTAAACGATGGAAGAGAGCTTAATCTTCTGTCTTCGATTATTTCGTAAGATCAATGGCAGTTAATCGACTACGAACAAATTAAATTATCGAATATTGATAAAGAATCATAAAAAGAATGAACGAACACTGAACGAAACGGATAATATTACCATGTGTAAGACATTAATCTAGATTTTACTAATCCGTTCACTATTTCCATTTGATATTAGGACAGCGGATTAAACTGTCGATCAAATTTTATCGTAGATTATGAAATCCATAGTTTAACTGCTCTTGATCTTACGGCCCTTAGTGTTGTTATTTAGTTCAATATATACTTACATACTGTATATCTTACTGTTGTTCTGTATATCTGTGTTGTTCATGCTGTATATCTTACTTACACATTTTAAGTTTTACACACTGTAACCCTCATTTACAAATTTTTGGTTTTTTATATCTTATTAATACATTTCACTATATATCAATACGAGTTATATTTCTTAAGCCTTATCAATTTTGTCAACATATACAAATAATTATATGAGTGCTTGTGTTAAGTCTGGCTATTTACGCTACTTTCTGCTACTAC
This sequence comes from Zeuzera pyrina, assembly GCA_907165235.1. Classification (NCBI taxonomy): domain Eukaryota; kingdom Metazoa; phylum Arthropoda; class Insecta; order Lepidoptera; family Cossidae; genus Zeuzera; species Zeuzera pyrina. The sequence goes on from OU015628.1 coordinate 14,984,051, forward strand.
TCATTCTCAATCTGTTAATTTTCTTTGTCAATCATTCCTCGACGTTTCTTCTGCTCGTCTGAACCAGGTAAGCAGTATTTTCTTTATTTTTACTGTAATACTTTATTCTAAACTAATAATAATCTAATAATACTATGTACCATTGAAATAAAATATATTTACTATAAAATGTACTATACTTACAATATTGTTAAGATTAATGTCGACAACATCAGATCGTGCTGCACTGGTTGTTACATAGCAGGATACTCTAATAACGTATGCATGTCGAACAACCGCCCACGACGCAGCGGGACTTGTGACCTGTAGTAAGAGAGAGATGAGAAAACACTTGACGATGTAAATATTAACGCCAAATAACTAGACTTCTGTGTAAAACAGTAGCTTTTTCTTTCTGAAAACTATCATGTAATAGTGTGTGTTACTATGAGTTTGGATGGCGACTACATACTTTTTGGAAATGCTTTAGTGTACTTCCTACGTAAGAGGAGATTAAGGGAGTGTGAGATGTATAAAGAAGTAATTAAAATTCTGGTAGGGAGGGTAAATTACGAAACTTTATTTAAGAGTTAGCAAGTTTATTAGTTTGTTGTACGGTAGTGAGGCCTGGATATGCCCGAAATCGAGTGAAATTATGATAAATGCTGTGGAGATGCGGTCTCTCAGAAATATGTGCGGTGTCACGCTTGCGGACAGGATAAGCAATGATGAGATACGCAGTACGACAGGGTTGCACAACAGTGTTATTGTAAAAATGAAGAAAAGAATGCTTAGATGGTTCGGGCACTTGGAAAGAGTGAGTGATGAAAGACTGACGAAGAAAATCTACAGAGCGAAAGTGAGTGCTAAAAGAAGCCAAGGAAGACCAAGGCTGACTTATGAAGATCAAATAGCCAGAGTGTTAGCAGACGGAAATGTCAAAAGCACTCGCATACCTAGGCGAAAATGTGTGAGGAGAATGATGACTTTTGAGGAAGCGAAAGAGGTGTGTAAGGACCGCGACTCCTGGCGCTCCGTCCTCTCTAACTACCCCGTTGGGGATATAGCGTAAAGATATGTTATGTTATGTTAACTTTATATAAGCGTTCCTAAAAAATGGATTCTGATCAGGTGTTTTGCGAACCGCTGCCACGGCACGTTCGCTTTGCTCGCTCGGCTCGCACATTGTGGTAAAAATACTGACTTGACATAACCTAACCAAAAAGAGTGTTCATAATAATAATAATAATTTTCTCATGTCTCAAACGGACACGAATGGAAGTTACTATAGTACTTCTATTTTCTTGCACAAAATATTATACAGGGTGTATATGAAAACGGGACAGTTACTTTAATGGATGAAAGGGCATAACTTTAGTATGTAGTTACAAAAAGAATTATCGAAAAAAACGTATCCGTTTAAGAGTCGAAAACCATTTTCGAAAATAATTCTGTCCAGTCTGCGAGTGGTAACAGGCTGTATTTCAGTAACGGATGAAATTATTACAAAATAAAAAAAAACGTAAGATTTAAAATCTGTAACTGTACACGATCAACCCAATTTTACGAGAAATGGTGGGGATAACACTTGAAAATTAAAACGGTCATAACTCTTAAACGGATACGTTTTTTTCGATAATTCTTTTTCTAACTACATACTAAAGTTATGCCCTTTCATCCATTAAAGTAACTGTCCCGTTTTCATATACACCCTGTATATACGTAATTGTATTGAGGAGACTTTAATAGTAGGTATACCAGGGAAATGTGACTAGCTATAAGTCTTACAAACAAAGAACGATTAATTCTCAATAATAATAATACTCCAGACAATTACACAGATTGGGAGACCCCAAACTAAGCAGTAAGCTTGTACTATGAATACCACACAACGAACTCTGGGGGAGTTCCCAGTAACACCCAGACTCCAAGTCAATTTAGAAAAGTTCGTTTCCTAAATTGACCTGACCGGGGATCGAACCCGGGACCCTAGTTTGGAAAGCAGATGCATATGGCACTGCGCCAACGGGCCAGTCGTACCTATTCAAAATTTAACAATACATGTACCTATTCCAAATTAATATGTTTTAAAGCCAATGTTACGGGGTGGTGAATAAATAATATTCCTGATATTGTTACATGCCCGAATATTCGGGCATGTAACAGTAACAGTAGTTTAATCTAAATCAATTCTATAACAGTTTGCAATTCTTATATTTTCCTGAGTTCACAAATACATTTAAATGGATAAATAAACTTAAATTGTAACTAAACACGCAATGGGTTTAAAAAAAATACAACACACAACATGCCGGTTAGACTCAGGGTTACGAGGTCACTTGAGGTAAACGTTTGTTCTATCCTTCAATACTCGAAACTATATTAATATAAAGAAAGAGTGCCACGTCAATGCCTTATGTTATAAATATACCTATCGTCATGTTGCATAATATATTGTATAGATTTAGGTGCTACTTTGCGGAAATCCATTTCGTGTGATAAATTCCTGAAATCTTTAGCTATTTTCCGCTCAAACTCCAAAAACCACCAATCGACACGTTTTTCGCCTCTCAACGAAGCATCCTCAGGATATACCAGAGATAGGATTCTGTCAGCTAACCAGTACTGAATCCTATCTCTGGTATATCCTGAGGATGCTTCGTTGAGAGGCGAAACACATGTCGATTGGTGGTTTTTGGAGTTTGAGCGGAAAATTGCTAAAGATTTCAGGAATTTATCACATGTTGCATAATTTTAACAAAATAATTTTACAAAATTTTAGTCACTGTAAAGCAATCTAAACCCACGAGTGCAATATAAATGAACATGTCGTTTCCTATCACAACTTTTAATATCAAACTAAAGATATCACTGACAATTCCAAGAACAGCAATAATGGCTGATGCAGTCTTTAAATCGTTGACACAGCCGCAACAACTATTCACATCGGGTATTTTTACTGACAACGGCATTGCGATCAAGGTTAAAGAATAAATATAGACACGTAATAAAAATAAAGATAATAAAGTGGTCGGCAGTGATAACTGTCACGACATAACCTAGTAATTTTACATTCTCTTTGAACATAGCCAAGACAACATAATAATCTCAAGGATCCAAAGAGTTTACATAATCTCCTTGGAATGATCTCGGAATACAGATTATATGTGTCTCCGAATAATGAGTGATATGGTGATACGTCCTTGGACCTTGGAAGTATGGACTGTAGAGTTGAAGAGATTATCTCTGTATATGAAAAAGTGTCCGTCAAAATGCGTTAAATTAGGGTGGCGCCACATTAGCATCAGGGTAAATTTGAAAGAAAGTGCCAAGTGCCAAAAATTATTAGAGTAGGGTAGAGAAATAAGGAAAGAAAAATTTTCCAGCTTTGCAATCGCCGGTGTTAAATTGCATTTTAAGATATTTAATTTTTTAACTCGGCATACTTCAATTCGTCTACAACTGCTACATTCATACCATGCCCTGTGTCTACACGAGTGCCTTTCTGGACGGTTATTGAACTGTTATTTCGGATTAAAGATATTTTATTTCTCATAAGAATATGTTACATTCACTTAAAATGAAAAAATTTAATTTACAACATGATTTTACAATTATGCATTTGACCAGAGTGATGACAATAGCAGACGCAGTCAAAACATACCCAATTAATAGCACCAGTCTGATTTTTCTAAATGCTTCTTAAGCTGGTGTTTAAATGTGGCTAAAGTTATTTACAGTTTATAGCTGGACACTTTTTCAACTTTTCTCCCATTGGAGATGGTTCTCCTTACCTCTAACTTACCTCTAACTTGGAAGATAAATTAACATGGAAGAAGCTGTCATGGTAGTTTCACTTACACTGCGAAAGACAGTAGAAAATTTACTAGTGTTGTGACGATACAGAAAATATCGATATATTGGTCCATTGTTACTCAGATTTATGGTGCATAATCTTGCAAAGAGCTTCTAAAAAGTAGGTCGTAATACGAAAAACATTTTTGAATCTTTCAATCATGTAAGGAGAGTAACTAAATATGGGCTATCATTTTGTTTTTGGGTCAAAAATAAAGAACTGTTTAGAAATATATTTTTTTAATGTCTATGTCTGATTAATATCATTTAAAAATAATACTAATCAGACATATACTTTTAAAGAGGAAAGTAGCGATCATATATTTGTATTAACAAACTACGTTATCAAAATTGAGCATTGAACAAAATTGCAAAATGGACGCTAAATATGGAACAGGTACTTAAACATAGGCTGCAGTCCATTTATTGATATGAACTTACTATATCTTTTGAGAAAATAACGATAATAGGTAAATGCCTATCTTGTAAGAAATCAAATTACTTCGGTGAATGTAAGAAATTACTTAATTTACTTGCAAAAATCACATATCTAACGTCAAACTCTGGCCCAGCACTGTCATTATGAATCAGACAGTCAGAATTCACACATTAAACATTTGATCCACAGTTTTCGTATTTCCAGAAAAAAGTAGCTAAAGAAACATACATACACTCTGTATCTGCAGAATCAGGAGTTTTTCTCCCTGTTATGGCATCTGAATCACTGTCTGATTCAAAGTGGATAGTCATAGCCCATATTCGAAATTCTTGACCAAAATAAACTTAACTTGACTTCGTATTATACAAGTCATACATCACAAGCAATTAATCAACCAAAACAAATAAAATTTAACATATTCTACAAATCCAACACATATATAGTTACAGTATGTAGCCTTAATTTTCATCAATAAAATATCATACTTTTTCAAAAGAGATGAAGTGATGCGATGTTAGGACAAATGAGTAAGATAGAAGGCAGTTTTTTATAGTCATTCAAATATTTATTTTCGAGAAATTTACTAGCTCATATTAAAGCACTAGCCTACATTTAGTTGCTTTCCTCTACATATTATGTATGTAATCATTACAATCTGTATGGTCAGATGATTATGTACTATGAAAAAAAATTTTGTAATTCCACCCACGTTTCTTGGGGAAAAATTCTCATTTTGATGAATAGCATAATCACGTAAGGTACCAAAGATCCTATAATAATAATATTAATTAATAAGGTAAAATAATTCTATTACTTTAAAACAATCATTTATTTTAGAAAGGTAATATTTAAATAACGTCAACAGTATTACGAAATAAAAATAAAAATGAAAGTATAATGTATATTATTTATTTATAATAATGATGATAAAAATAATTTTTCACAACATTTTACTCGTATAAAGAAATAATTTGAACTTTTAGAAACAAAATACAGACCTTTAAAAATTACAGTTTTAGACAAGTTATAAAGATAAATTGAGCTTACGATGAGTTAAATCATTTTCTTACTGCACTGACAGAGGGTAGCTACAAAATTGAATGTAGATGTAGCCTCGTTCGTTAAGTCATATGAAAGGCACTGTAGCAATATCAACATAATATGTCGGAACTTCAATATTCTGAAACAAAGTCATAGTGATTGGATATACAAGTAATAATTAACATACATATGTTATGAGCAATATTAATATGCATTTGTATTACACTACTATCCAACGTCATAGTCGTCATCGTCGTGACACCCGTGTTGTTATTCATTGTATATACTCGTATATATAAATTACATGACACCTGGTAGTAAATAGTAAGAATGTTTTACTTTGTTTTTCTATGCAAAGTTTGACATCTAGTTTTATCTCTTTAGGAATATAGAAAAATGGGGAATCATTCTCATTTTGCCTGTAGATTGCAATAATTAACTGTCGAATTTTCATGTTTGAACCTTCAGCGGTTTTAGCTCCATGAACATCAAAATGTTTTATGTATATTTCGTAAAAACAAAAAAAGCATCGCGCAATTCAAGAATAATATAGTGCTTATTCTCAGTTTTTCCCAATTTTATCTTAATTCACTTACACGATACAATCGACGGAGTTCAATAACGATAAATTTACAACATATTACACACATCACTATCAGAATTTTAGTAAGAAAATTAGATAAATGCCAAATGACTTTTAATTAGGAACTAAATTAGGTCTAAAATCTTGATTTCTTAGCTATCCCGAAGCATTTGAACAATCTACGTTATGTAACGATAAAAACGAAATAAAGTAAAATTCGTGAATTTATTTAATTTACCGAAGGAAGCTTATGATTTCGGCATAATTTTCTTTTCGTAACAACATGATCTACATCCCACAATTATGCAAGACATTCTTGATTCGCTGGACTTTTATTTCAACGCTGTTACACTGCGTAAATAAGCCAATTAATACAATAACCACCAAGAAAAGCGGAGCACCTAAATTCAACACGCACTGACGTACTATTACACCAACAAAATGGATGAACGTATTGGTTACCACAGTTATTGTTACCAAGATGATATTACATGTGTCTTTCTAATTAGGTATCATAAAATGTACACGGATTTAAACGGATATGGTACGGTTACCTTTGTGACTTTTTTTGACTGCTTATATCCGTCTCTTTCTGCTAAATTGACACACCTATTGAAAAAAAAGGACGAATATACGAGTGTCAAGCATGCTTAATTTAGACTTTCTATGACTTTAGGTTATTATTCTATGGATACGTCCATGGAATAATGATAGTAACAGACCTTAACAAAGATCTTAACAGACCATAAACAATAATTAATCATTAATGAAGAAAAACTGTACAAAGTATATCTATGCACTAGTATATAGTTTATTTTTTTCCTTAACAAGGTTTAAAAATCTTGTAAACGAGAATAAGACAAACTTCACCGGTACGATATTTATTGTATTCTATATAATAGTAACTGTTGCCTGCGACTTCATCCGTGTGAAACCTACCGGATCCAACTATAGCAAAGAATCGTCCAACTTATGGCGTATAAGTCTTTTATAAATATAACATCATTGGTAAAAGTACAAAAAAATTTTTATTAAAAAAAATGAAACCACCTTCAAAAAAACACTGAAAAGTATAAAATAACTATCCTTTACTAATCAAAACTCAAGTACAATTAAAATAACTTTATAAATATGATACACACACCTATATAATTAAATTTTACAGTTACTGAATTCGGTGCCAAGTCCACTAAACTAAAAGACTTTCTGTTGTTGCACATTGATTTGGCACCGACTTCAATAACTGTAAAATTTAATTATATAGGTATGTGTATCGTATTTATAAAGTTATTTTAATTGTACTTGGGTTTTGATTAGTAAAGGATAGTTATTTTATACTTTTCAGTGTTTTTTTGAAGGCGGTTTAATTTTTTTTAATAAAAATTTTTTATTTCACCCTTTTGAGTGATCTTGACCTAAATAAATATCTAGGGCAGGTCTGAAATTAACTTCATTCTAATTCCGGAGCGCAACGATATACATGAGAATCATCAATATAAATAAAGGTTATAACCAGGTCGTGTTATCTAGTGTATCTTCGAAGTCCAAGCTCCAATATTGGTGAAATTTAAATGTGACGACCTCTGAAGTATTACCTACCAAACGTAAAAAGAATTTTCGAAATCGGTTCATAAATGACGGAGTTATGAGGTAACAAACATACAAAAAAAAAACAAAAAAAAGAAACAACATACAGACGAATTGAGAATCTCCTCCTTTTTTCAAGTCGGTTAAAAAATAAAATTTAAGCACACCGGAATTTTGTATATAAAAACTATACAATTAACACAGTTGTAAAAAGCTATTTATTAGGATGAAATTAATAAATTAAAATGAAAAATATTTTGTTGATTACATACATTTACTTTTGTATTTACTTTTGGTATTATTCGTAATTTAAATAAACACATTAAATAGTATTGTTAAGTAATACGATGGCTATGTGAATGTTAACAAAAACTAATTTTGCTCAGAGTATCAACGTAATACATGGCTTAGTTTAAGCGCCGAAAACCGGGGATTTCAGCATTATTGCTTCTGTTAGGGATGAGGGCGGTGCGACGGAGCGCGGGGCCTCTTAACAAGATTACATTGGAGATAAAACGGGCCAGATAATAGCGCCCGAATAAGCCGAGCTCGAGCTGCTCTAAAATTAAATTAAAATTGAACCAAAGATAAAGCTTCTGGAGACAAAATTCATTATTATTAAATACAAATTCCTTTCAATGAATTTTGGTCGAGTAATATTGAATTACATCCGTGAAAGAATGTGGGATTATTAGAATCACGTCGTTATGCTGGTAGTTCCTATTTTATGTTGGTATGTTTTCAATGTATAACGTAAACACATAAAAACATAACACAAATGCACAATGCATTATATATAATGCAAAGAAAATGAGAGATATACTGATAGCCATTTTAACAAATGGGTAAAATACTTTGGTCTATATACCTATTACTACTTGAAATAGTTAATTTTTATTTAAGTATAGTTTAGGCTTGCAGAAACTAGAAAAAATGAGTGAAGCGCTACACAGATAAGGAAAATCAAAACTATCTTATCAAGATCAATTAGTTAACTGACAGAAATTGCACACGTCGATGAACGTGCAAGGCGAACGATGACGTATGAGGAAAAGAAATAAGATCTGCTCTAACGCTTGGTGCTCCGGCCTTAGGGATACAGGATACCGCGTATAAATATACGTGTGTACGTAGTTATATCTATTACAGTACGCTATACAGGCTGGTACTATGTTGTCAATAATAGCTGTCAATATACTCGCCAATTTTATAAAGCAGGAGAAATCCTACTATTGATCGAGCGCACAGCTTGTTTCGAATTCAATTCGCGGAGTGGGAGTAACAATAAAACTTGTACCGTGTATCTCTTGGTATCACCTGCGTCCCAGTACGTTAGTTGAATACACAAATTACAAAGCTTTAATCTTTTCCTTATATACAGATATATAAATACCTGAATTATATTGTATTTCGCTCGCGTAGGTGCTTGAAAAGTGATTCATGGAAGATATTTCGTCCTCTTTTTGAGTTAAATTACTTTAAGATAGTAAACACATAAGTAATTAAAGATACATTCTCATCAAGAGATACATATATGCACTTACATCTACTACGAGTATTGCTTCTTCGCTTGCTACTTCCCTGGAATAAATCATTCGCGTTATTCATTATTTAGTATTATTCTCGTACTGTAATGCAAATGTGTGTAGGCTTGTATGTTCACAGGCGGACGAGCTTAGGTACTTTGGTTACGTTTCCTTTTCTTAAATTCGTAATGTTGTCTGTAATGTGTCTTTTGAATTACAGTGGGAAGGTGCTCTCGTGTTTTAGAAGTTACTTTTAACTAAACGTACAAAATAAACCTACTGCAAAAAAGGGTCTGCTGATGTCACGTTAATACTTTAAAGAAACTGGTGAAAATACATAAACAGTAGACATAGCCATGTGCTGATCTTCTTTCTGACTGAAGTCACAAATTGAATTTTTCATAACCGAAGCCGATGAGTCATAAACATTTATGCTTTCACAGTGCATGCGTTCCACAGTCTACACAGATATAATATCTTCCTATGTATGCAACTAAATTTTTTGTTAATATTATATACATGATTATCTACACATTAATAACGAACATAATACTTGCTGCTTCGTTAGCTTCTTAGAAATATAGCATGATGAAATGCAAGTATAGTAAATGTAATATATATATATATATACAAATGTAAATATATTTATACAACAAAGTGCCTACCACTATAACATCCGAGACCTACAGTTAGTTTAACGTCAATTCTAAGAAGGAACACCCGTGTGTTCCATTACTTTCAACCGGTCCTTGCCTACCAAGAAATGTCAAAATATTTCATACAAAGACATCGTGCTGAATATGAGAGGCGGTTCATATCTATGATATATCTCAATTTTTTATTACCACTGTTCTTATCCTTGTCGTATGCAGCAAAAACACGCCTCAGGCTCGAGTCACGAATCGCAATAGGGCCTCGTGATAAATCTTCACGAATTCCAGTTTTATTTATTAAGTTGTAGGTGTTTTTACGAGCCACCGCGGCGGGGGCGCTCATTACATCACTGCCTACAAACGTGATGAAAAAACTTTCCCTGACGATATCTTCTTGCAACATTAATTACGAAACTCGAAAACTTTTCTCCGTTCTTCTTTATATTCTTCCCATTTTGTGAGCTATACAATTTTATGATTTAACCTTTGAAAACCTCTACTTTTTCATGTTGGAACTGATAAGGATATATCTATATTACTATCATGTAATATAGACAGTAAAAAACTGAAGACATCACGTAGCAAAACAGGTCCGTAGTGAGTTTTATGTCGGCAATTCGGGGCGTGCACAAAAGAAATGCGAACGTTGCTGCGGACGTGCCCGACCCTAGTATACGATCCAAATGTTTCTTGCTATTCTTTTTGTCCCATGTATACATACGTATAATAGATTTTTAGAATACAAGACGTAAAGCAAACGTCACACTAATATTGAAAATGTAAGTCCAAAAAAATAACGATAAAGTCTTAAAGAAGAGCGTGAAGAATAAACCGTCCAAGGTAAATCTACAGTAAACCCTACCTACGCATTATTCAGCGAATTCAAATAACGGACTTTTAGTGATATTTACATAAATTGAATGTAAATTTTTTTTTGTTGATTTATTCTAGATTTGTTTCACTATGCGAATATAAATTAAATTTCCATCATGAGACAGTATTGTATTTTCTTGGAAATAATGTTACATAGAAAATCATTTAAAATTGGCAAATTTTTAGAGATTGTTGTTGTAATACAAAGAAGTTTCGAATTTCAGCCGATGTCCGAGGTAATAACAATTAAACATTTTTAAAACCATTACAATTTTGACCAAGTCAATACTTAACCCTGAGAGGTACCGTAGACCAATAACCGGGGAGGGCGTACCTTGAGCACTTAATTTATGTAACTATAACTCAAGCGGACAGCTACTCAATAGGTAATTTAGATGTTGAAGGCAACATTGTTTTAATGAGAGCGAACCACTCGCTTAATGAAGTTTATCGATGTTTAAGAAAGTTGTTGATGAACCTCATAATTATCATCGTAATCCCAATTATTTGCAGATGAGTTTGATGCATGTGTTATATTATTTAACGCACAGTAGATATATACGAAGGGTGTTCAATAAAAGGGGAGAATGAGTGTGTTACAAGTAACTTTTATCAAACGTTTTTTTACTTTTTAACGTAGTCGTCTTTTAGTGCCATACATTTGGAATACCTTTCTTTTAAAGTTTTCTTCCCTAAAGAACTCTTCTTCCTGTAAATTTAGAAATACCTGTACCTACTGCAGCGACTGCTTTATCATCTTCAAATCGCTGACCTCTCATACGAGTATATGCTTGTCTTTGGTTATCAACTTTCTACTTCTTATACTTCTTCATCCTCGGAAAAAAAATCACTAGGGAAAAGGTCCGGTAAATATAGAGTATGCTTAAGCATTTCAAATCCATCATCTCGAATTGCAGCCATTGCAACAGTGGACTAGATCCTGGGCATTATCTCAATGATACAAGACAATCTTCGTGCGTTTGTCTCCTTATTTTTCGTGAATTTGGTTATGCATTTTTTCATTTATTCTGCACAGAATCTGCCCGTAACCATAGGCTCCATGATGCCGATATTCAATCATTACTCATTCTTAACTGCACCAGAAAATAGAGCCTATGATGTTACCGGTGGAATGACATACCTTGAATGTCTTAGGAGTTGGAGACGATGGTGTTTTCCAAGTTGCAGACTGTAATTTCATTTTGAGGCGTCCTAGTGGAGCCACGTTTTATCCATCGTTACCGAACCAGTTATGTTTGATATGTATGTCTATTTGAAATCAACTTGACTATTTTTTCTCTTATCTTCGAAACTATTGGTTAAAAAATTTTAAACCAGTCAATACAAAGCCTTACTTAAAGTTTGGAGGACAAAAAAGGTAATTTCCGGAAATTTGTAAAACCTAGGGTTTCATGTATCTGCAAAAATTAAAAAAGAATTACAGTTGTGTATATTTTATTTTATAAATATCATACGGAACTCTCTGCGCACGAGTCGACTCGCGCTTGGCTAACATTTATTCAACAGAACTTAAAGAAAACTTGCTACAGAAATAAGTACTTGGTATAATTGGTCAAATAAGTTTGCATTTTATATTCTCTTCACCTTTATATTATTAACAGTTAAGTAAAACATCTAAAGGACGGTCTTCATTTTATTTTTGAACTGTTATTTACCGTGAGTGATTTTTGTAAATTCAACTTTATTATCCGATGGTCAAAGTTGGAATTTGGTCATGTTTTATAGTTTTATAATACTTTCTTGAAATGAGCTTGGGATACTCTGACTTAAACGAAGAAGCCCATAATGTACAAAAGATATGGCTTCATGTGGCAGTTTGTTATGAAGTTTATAGTGGATCGAACGCGTTTCTAGTTACAATCTTATTGGGAGGAAAAAGAATGCTGTCAGCTTTGAATATTACGTGTAATAATTTAAAAGAATGAATGTCCACAACAATAACTCTTTAAACGAAAGAAAACGGATATGACGATTAATTAAGTAGATATTTACATACATATTTCACGTTCATGAACGTAGATGAGAAGATAGTTATGATAATCTCGTAATACGGAACATGATGTTGGAATTTTTATTAGATATTTTTATTAAAGCTCTAGTCATAAACTAGATCATACGGAACGGTTCGACGCTTAATTCTTAATGGCGCTAGTTTCATTTGTGATGCGAGTCTACTCTTTATTAAACTTTACTTTCTTACATTCAGGAGTTCGTAAGGAGTCAAATATTCTCGTATTAACTCTCAGGTTATTTTAACGGTAATTGAATTTAAAACATATGGTTGGTTAATATACACATATGTAGGCATATTATCCTATTAAGTACTCAAGGCTACGACATTAAAAATATTAAATCCGATCTTATCGTTTAGACACTATTTGTATAGTACTACATTAATTGCAATTTTACGTAGACATTATCTACTCGAATATGTTTTCTTTTTTTTTATAAATTATTATTAAATTCCTGCTGCTATTGATTAAGCAACACCCGTGAGAACTATAAAAAAACCACAAAATGATATGTAGTGCTATTTTTTTTTTAATATATTTAATATTCATATATACACCTTTTTTTCTTTACTTTTATTATTAATATTATAGTATACATAAAAGTACATATTTCTATTACTATTTAACATGTATTTTATATTATTTCATTACATGTTTCTAAAGACAAAACACACTCACACGTTTCTAATGATCAAATTTTTAAAGATAGTTTATCAACCCATGTTAAACATTTACTTAAAAGTTCAATAATTGAATTTAGCGTAATAAATAACATTATTACACATAATTTATCCGTTATAAGTATTTGAAAATTATGATTACTCGTGGATCTTAGAAACAGGCATTTTAATGTTAAAAATCTTGGAGTCATAGATTGTCTCGTAGCGGTAGAGTGAAGCGAGAGGCGCGGAGCAAGGGCAGGTGTGCTCGTAAAATGTATGTTTTATGGAAATATAAGATCCTTGTCAGGCGTCGCGTACACGACACAGCTCTTGCCGTCGCCGCCTCACAGAATGTTATGTGCTGTATCTCCCTACCCAATTTGAAGCGTTATTTATCATTATAGCAAAACATATTACATAAGAACACAAAGTTAAAACTGTTTTATGGACACAAACTAGGGGTCCTAGGGGGGGGTGCAGTGGTTTAGACAATAACCCAAGCGCGGAAGGTTCCGGGTTCGATTCCCGGTCGGGTCAATGTAGAAAAGATAAACTTTTCTAGATTGTTTCGAGTCTGGGTGTGTACGGGCAGAGACGCCCCCAGTAATGGTCATCTGGTTTTCATAGCACAGGGAAAATCCTAGTTTGAGATCAGATGATTGGTGTGTATTGTTTAAAAAAAAAGCAGGCTTTGTTGGACAAAGTAACAACGAATATCGATGTTATTACGAATTTCATATATTTAGTTAAATTTCGCCAAAATTGTAACTTGTTAGACAACAAATTCGCTTCTCAACCAATACTTTAAGCAATTAATTTGCGCTTACAATTGCAAAGCCGAACCAGTTACACGTTGCTATCGTATAATCCATCGCTAATACGAAATCCTTATAATAATAAACCCTATCCCTTGGCTGACTTTTACGACCTCCGCGGGAAGACAAGCAGTTGGCAAACTGTATTTTTCTTTATCTCCTAAACCAGCGTGGAAGTTCGTTACTACTTTCATCTCTATATATGCAGACTTTTAAAGTTTAATTTTTTTAAATGATTTTTGTTTATTTATTTATTTATTACAAATCATGCAAAAATTTCCTATATTGCAGGTGACTAGTCTCTATATATTTTTATTATCAATATATTTTTCTTCCCCATAATATAATATATTTTTTGGGATCCTCAGTAGGGAAGTGACCTATAATTCATAATTTTTGAATGTAGATTTTTTGGTTGCGGCAATTAATCCAACTATAAAATTAGTATATAATTAAACGAATTTTTCACAAATACGAGCATAAATTTCCTTACGCTATGCAGCTAATGGGGTATACAGATAGATAAATCACACTGTATCTTCACAGTATTTCAAAGTTCATTAGGTATTAAAATTCAAAATTATGAAATTTTGAATTGGACAGTTTCGAACTAAAGATGTAATTTATTGTAACAAGTGCAGAAACGTAATATGACATAGGTGCAAATGAAATTATGAAAACAATACTTTACAAATTATAAGGATATTATATTTAGTATTATTTAAGAAAGTAAAATAAATATAAATGAAAGCTTTATCTGAGGCAATCAAATTTGATAGCGATCGAATAGGCACGTCTCTAGTATCGAAATAGCGGAGCATTACTTCCGAATTCTCAACTCGGAATAGAATCGATACCCGATACCAATAAAACAGCGTCGATTCGCGAATACATAAAACGACGGATTCAAGTCTTGCGCTCTCTGTATAGAGCTAGAGAAGGGTTCCCAGTTTTATTGCAAGGAATTTGCATATAAAGTAACCATTGAAGAAAAGCGATCCCGATCGGTATTTTTTCTTATTCATTGTTGCAAAGGACTCGGGTTCGCGTATTTCAATTTATGGACCGTGATGTGACGTTTTGTTAACATTTTAAACAATATAATTGTATCAACAATTTTTGAAATGATTTATTCTCGTAAGAATTATATTTGTTGAATTAATTATTTATCAAAATTAATTAATAGCGTTGTCGTAATCGCATTTTTTTTGCAATTTTGCGTGTATTATTAACTGTCCCTTCGTATTTTTTCAGGTTCATGGACCATAGACATATAAGAGAAACATGGATTTATAAAATACAGGTAAGTGTAATACAGGTACTAAAGTATAAGGGAAGTATAATATTTTTTAATAGATTTGCTTTTAACAAATTTGTATTTTCAAAGTATACAATTTTTGTAAATAAAAGATATTTCGTTTTGGTCTGGAAGAGATAGATACATATAGAATATACTATTACTATACTACTTATTTTGACAAGCAGATTGTAAAAATCGGGATGGATTCAGGATGGGTTTATTATAAAAAATGTACCTATATAGGTAGGCTATGATCTATAAAATCGTCTTTCTAGTTCCATTTTTCCATACGCATGCCCATACTAGGGGAGCGGGGGGCTAGTTGTAACAATTTGTCATTTCTTGGCTATGAAAGCTTACTTGTTTGGTATTTATGAAATCTAGCAGTACTATTCCAATTAACAAGTATTCTACTATCGATTTCAAATAAATTTTTGATCAAACCTGTAACGATTTTTTGTAGAAACGGCTTTGAAAAAAAGCTGACGAGTGTTACAACTTACCCCATGATTGGGGCTAGTTGTAACATTAGGAATCGAAAAGAAGTTTTATATTTTATAAAGATTTATTTAGCATAAGAAACTTTACAAACTCTAAAACAGGTTTCATCGACAGGTTCACTCCAGTTTCATCGATATTATATATTCCTGATGGTGTAAATTGATACATATCCATAACATCTGTAAGCTTCCTAAAAAAGTCTTGAACGTTGGTTTCATTAAAGAATGTTGCGCGGCTTAGGGATGTAGCTTCAAGGGTCCTCAGAGACAGTCTTGGATTCCTTGCCATAAAATTTTTGAACCAATCTGGTCCAGCTGATTCATTTTCGCACACAACACCGCTTCCTGCGCCGTCTGGCGGGGTACTGATCGCGCTTATATGACAGAATGGGTATTATGTAGTAGATTAGGTTGAAAATCAAACGAATATTCTTCTATTTTATAGGTAAAAAATGTTTGTTACTAATTGCCCCTGTTACAACTAGCCCCCCACTCCCCTACTACAACATCATTTTCATGTGCCTTGATGCTACCTTTAATTGGAAATGGCGTGACCTTATATATTGTATACTAAATAGGTATTCTTTTCTCGCTTTCAATAGTTTCCAAATATATCTCTGCCAGTTTTAATATGATTTTGTCGCATTTGAATATTAAAATTGTCAGTGGAGGTGAGTCAAGAAAAAAAGAAATGGAGGTGCGAGAAATTATGACAAATAAAAAAGAATAAACGAAGTAGTGACCGCGGGGCGTTCCCAACGATTCCAATAAAAATGGTATTTAATTGAAGTCGATAACGCCTCTTGGCGAGAGGCCTAATAAACTGTCTTTATTATTATTGTGTAAGGTCGTCTCGCCGCACGATAAACATTATCTTGGCCCTCGTTCTCAGTAAATGCTTGTTGGGATTTTGTTACACATACACAAGTGAGTGCCCTGGTCGTCCTTTATCATGTTTCTACTCAAACTGCTTTTAACGTTTTCTTAAAAATCTTCGGATTATCTCGGAGAGATAACTTGAAATTACCTAAGCGTTATATTTTATTACCTAGTAAATTGATTATGAATTATTTATTAAAATAATGTAGGTAAGTTAGTTAGCACTTCGCTCGCTCAGCTGCTGTCAACCGGTCAATAAATTTCGTTTTAAACGTTTTAATAGCGTTTCAATGGCGTATACAGTAGGTACATACTATAAAGTATGCATGTCAATTTTTGCGTCGCACATTGTAGCCACATACAGACTTTGTTGCCACTGCATTTCGTCCTGAGTAGAGATAAACGACGCTAGCACAATGCCGTTTAAGTGATAGTTATGGCAGTTTTTATAGGCAGTTAGATTTATTTTTACTGCACTGTTTGTTTTAATGCGTTTTTCGCGAGCAGAGGTCGCGACAATTGCTTTCTCATTCATTTATCGCATTAATCTTTCGCGCGCGATCATTTTGTCGACGCGCAATCTAATTGATTGTTTTATTGTCGTTGTTCTAATTAACTGAACATTTACAAGATTTTTAAAGATAGAATTAATTTCCTTGCTGCACCTAATTGTATATGTTATGTACTTTATACTAATAAATAAAGCACTTAATGTAAGTATAATTTCTAAATAGAGCATTATTTAATTATAAGAGTGGGCTATTTAGTTAATCACCATTGCACTAGATCTGAAGTTCAAATTTAACATTTCTTACTTATTTATATACTTTTGTATTTAAATAATTGAGTTCATTCTATAACAACGGACGAAATTAATAAACCTTATATTCGTTTTCACTGCCATTGAAGATACGCAGGCACTTAATTAACCCGTTAATTTAAAATTTGCGATCTGTTCGTAATTATTGAAAGGAAATCTAAACTGAGTCTCGAGTTCCATTCCCTGCCAAGTCAATTTCAAAACAAACTTTCTAAAATGTCTTAGAGAGAAGGCGTTAGGTACTGGGTGCCCCTCTTGTTCGTTATGTGATATTAACAGAACAAGTTTCAATAAATAGTTCCCACTTTGGATTCACGCTGCTGTAGCTCTGTGCAGAATTTATTTATTACGTAGGAAAACCAATTTTCTTATATATGTATGTACGTTAACTTATTTGTGTGGGGTAAATAATCGGGCTATGTGTATTAGTGCCAACAATCGTAAGTCCCAATCGGCGTTTATTAGGACGTAGGCCGGTTGAGTGGGCCTAATCAGGAAATATAGGGCAATAAAATGGGCCGGTGGCGAGCCGACGCGACTTAATCAAATTGTCGAAATGGGGATACCTATTTCGTGTGTGTGTTCGCTGTAGGTAAAGTTGACCTACCTACCTTCATGGTTAATTAATGATTGTATAGGTATATTTTCGCCTACCTACTTACAATCGTCAACAATTTTAATTGTCCTGAATACTAGAGAGCGAACTCCGACGTTTGTTATAACTCCGATAAATATGTATACTGAAACTTTACGTACCTATGTATGTACGTGTATGGTAGGAATTGTACGTCTATATTATGAAATTCAACCTCAGTATGTTTGTGTTCGCGAAAACTCGAAAAGTAGTCTGTCGATTAACTTGAAATTGAACGTTTTGACATAACGTTGCATTTGAATTAGTGCATTTTTCTATATGCTAATATCTATGTTAATAAAAACGTAAATATTCGTGCGTTCAATGCGCATCAAAAGGGTAAAAACTGGATATTTTCGAAAAATATCCAGTTTTTACAAGACTGCTCAAGAAGGAGGGTAACGTTTTTCGGATGTATATATGTATGTACCTATGTATGTGCATACATGCATGGATGAGTGAATGTACGCATGTATGTATGTATGTATAAGTATGTTTGCATGTATGTATCTTTTCGTGACCTCCTGAAGGCTAAAACGTTTGATGAACTTTGAAATACAAGATATCGTTAAATTATTCTTTATCCAAGGATTGTTACAAGCTATATTTTAACTTGTGATCTTTACATTCTGTAAACTAAAAGTTTAGAAATAAAAAAAGTGAATTAAAAAAATCAAAAACCCGAATGTAAAAACTATAAAACGAACTAAAATGATGTTAATATGACAGGTTTATAACAAAAATTTTAAAATTCATACTTAGATACTGTTTATTTTTATACTTCAAGGAGGGCTTAGTAGAAATATCTACGTAAACATTCAGAAATTTATACCATTAAATCTTAACATGCAGTCGGTGGCTTCGAGTCTTCGAGAAATTTTGAGTTTTATTGACCATAGATCCATAGATGAATATATTATGTAAAGTTGTTCGGAAGGAGTCTCATATGTCTTCGTCATTTATACATTATCTCATATATTTATTATTATTTGCGCTAATATATATACGTACATCTTATTCACATGTATTATGCGAGTATTTATTGTTTAGAAATTTGAATTGGTGAAACCATTTATAAATAAATACTCTTTCAGCCCATGTTATCTGAAAACAAAGATCCCATCAAAAATTCAGCATGTGACACTCGGGATGTATCCAATAAATCAGTTTTACAGCATTCCCGTGTCATTTCAGTCGTCGAACGGCATAAAATGATAATTTTACTGCGCTCCCCTTCCGTCTCCAAGAGTTTACGACAATTGTGAAATGTATCGACAGTTCGGGTGTCACCTCGAAGGTAGACCACGAAACATCACCTAATAATCGAATTTGGTGCACCTTATTGCTGTAAATATAAAGGTTTAAACTGCATAAAATAGAATTTCCCAATCGCGCTTTATATCGTGGTCCTTCAGTAACATATGGCAGCTTCCCTTCCGTCCCCGCTCTCCCCTCACACCGATATTTTAGGAAAGGTGCTCCTGAACTCATCAATCTTTCAGGTGACTTTACTGTTAAGTGCAATGTATTACCACTTATGTGTGCAACACATTATTTCATACTAGCTTGTGTTGCCTAGATATACTCACACAATATCGTGGTATGTAGATCTAATATACCTACTAGAGTTTCGAAATATATGCAGGTAAATCGATTTATACTATACACAAAATTCGATGTGGCTGACTTGTGAGGATCAAACAAGCAGAGTGAGCAGATCGTGTTAGGAGTGTGTATGGAAAAGTATCTTTTTGTTGCTAATACCATATTTAAACACAAAAGGATTAATCAGTACACGTGGGAAAGGAAAGATGAACGGAGTATGATTGATTTATTCTTGGTAGACAGCTGGCTCAAAAAGCAGGTTATAGACACGAGAGCACAAAGAGGAGCCGATCTGGGAACAGACCATTTTCATAAGGGGTCTGTTTGCAGCACGGCGATGTCGCGTAGCATCCAAACTTGCAGTGGTCTGTCGCATCAAGAGCTGGAAATTGCAAGACGCGACCATCAGGAATGAATATCAAATGTTAGAAACCGGTAAGCTAGAATGTCGATTGAAAATTATGAACGAGGATGTTGAAGAATGTTGGCAAACCTTAGTGATAGTATGATCGAGGCTGCGAAAGAAGTGTGTGGAACGAATAAGATTGGGAACGGTAAAAAGCGTGATGTGTGGTGGGATGATGAGGTGAAAGTGTCTGTGTATAAGAAGAAGAAAGCATGGCGAGACTAACTTGCTACTAAAAATGACTATAGTGTGAAGAATTTGCTGAAAGACTTAAATAATATAAATAAATAAAGATAAGCTGCAAAAAGTAGAAACGAAGGCACTAGTGAAAGAGAAGCGTGAAAGGTGAAGGGTAATAGACAAAAAAAAAGTCGGACAACTTCGAGGAAAATTCCAAATTATTTTGGTAAGAAATACGTAAGTACCAAAGTGGTCCAGCACCTTGCAGAACGAATAAAGCGCGTTTAAAAGAAAACGACCTGCTAACAAATAAAAAAGATGTTCTGCACCGATGGAGTGAATACTATGGAGAACTGAATGAGAGTGATGATTCCGTCTCAGATACTGAGGGGATTCTAATGAATTGTCACACTCGAGACATAGACTGGAATTTGCCATTGTATAGAAAGAGATTGAAAAAGTGATAAGAAGTCTGAAATGTGGAAAGGTTGCGGGAAATGTGGAAGCGACTGCTAAGATTATCAAGGATGGTGGTTCTAGAGTCTGGGATAGCTTCTGTGCACTGTGCAACCTTTGTTGGCAGAAGAGAGAGGTTCCAGAGGACTGGCGCATCGCAGTCATAGTACCTCTCAATGAAGGGAAAGGTTCTCATCTGGACTGTGCGTGCTATAGAGCCATCAGCTTGGTTAGCTTAGCAAGTAAAGTCTATACCAAGGTACTGACTGAACGCATGAAGGGTTTTTCTGAAAGATAGTTGTGGGTTATAAATTTTTAAACTTTCATGTTGCATTATAAAATATCTACAACAGGAAATTTAACGCGATCACCTTATATTCTGGGTTGTCGTTTCGACCGATTTGCATCGGCCATGGTCTCAAGCAAATGCAAGCCAAGCCAAGCTAGATGATATCGGAACATCTGCTCCAATCAGATACCAATCACTGGAATTTCATCGCTCACAAATCCTTTCAGTTGATTGCCACTTTTATCCAAGAGCAGTGCGTGAAGCGATTAAAATCAAGAGACATAAAAATTGTAATCAAGAAAACGGATACAATTTATAGGACGATGTGGAATCCTGTGCTTCAAGGAACGAAACCTTGTGTTTCGCATTCAGTTAAACGCGTGGTCACTGTGAGTGTTGTGTGTAAGTATCCCTAAGACAATTTACAAATGTTGGGGTAGATGACAAAACTTCTACCTCAGACACGGAATTAAACTTACTGCGACAGTTTGCTTGAGACCACAGTTGATACAACTCGGTCGAAACGTCAAGCTAAAATAAAAGGTAATTGGGTTAAATTTCTCGTTTTATATATATCTGTGGGAAACGCAAGGTGATTTTAGGAACGGTCCCCTACCGTTTACTGTACCGTACTGTATCGCGAAGCGAGAAATATAACCCCTTGTATGCATCAGATTTTCTCGCTTCGCGTTATCGTGAGTAAGTTTGTGGCTATAGGTCAGAAAGTTTTCTGCACTTTCGTGGATCTTGCAGACATTGAAAGGTAGTATGAGTGGTATGACATGTGATGATACAGTGGTAAACTGCTTATTGTGCGCTGACGATGCTGTGCTTTTAGTACCATCAGAAGCAGAGTTGCAGTCACTAGTCACGTGCATGAAAGAAGAATGTGAAGTGAAAGGATTGAAATGTGAACAAAACTAAAATTCTGGTGTTTGAAAGAGAGCGGTACAGACGAAATGTGAGATTTGGGTACATAGAAAATGTCAAGAACAAGTGAATGAGATTGTGTATCTGGGGAGTGCGTTTTCGAGGAATGGAAGATGTGAGTTGGATGGGAGAGACGGGTAGCAGCTAGCAATAGAGTGAACAGTGCCTTGTCCGCATTAGTAGGCAGTGTAAATATATCTAAAACAGCCAAAATGGCCATCCACAATGCGGTGTTGATTCCAACTTTATTGTACGGTAGTGAGGCCTGGATATGCCCGAAATCGAGTGAAAGTATGATAAATGCAGTAGAAATGCGATCTCTTAGAAATGTGTGTGATGTCACTCTTGCGGACAAGACAAGCAATGAAGAGATACGCAGTGTGACAGGGTTGCACGACATTGTTTTTATGTAAATGAAGAAAGGAATGCTAAAATGGTTGGGGCACATGAAAAGAATGAGTGATGAAAGACTGACGAAAAAAATTTACAGAACGAAAGTGAGTGGTAAAAGAAGCCAAGGAAGACTAAGACTGACTTATGAAAATCAAATAGCCAGAGCGTTAGCCGACGGAAATGACAAAACTACTCGCATACCTAGGCGAAAATGTGTGAGGAGAATGATGAGATTTGAGGAAGCGAAAGAAGTATGTAAGGACTGCGTCGCTTGGCGCTCAGTCCTCTCTGACTACCTCGGTGGGGATACAGCGTGAAGAGATGTATGTATGTATGTTTATAAGCAGAGTGTTAGTTGACGAAAATGTCAAAATTACTCACATACTATAGAGTATAGATAATAGTATGTGAAGAAAATAATGAGATTTGAGGCGGAGAAAGAAGTGTTTAAGGAGCACGATGTTTGGTGCTCCATCCTCTTTGACTATCTTATTAGAGATACAGCGTGAAACTGTGTGTGTTTTTGTTGTAAAATTCAAAATAGACTAATTTTTGTTAACGTTTGATAATGTTAAAGACTCTACTACCTACGTATATAATTATATGGGTACATTTGTCAATGTCAAATAAAAAAAAACAACAATTATTTGTGTACAATGATCTAATTATCAAAATGTATCTATACGGTTTGGAAATCAATACTAAAAATCTGTTTATAAAATATAGTTCTACATTCATTTATTTTCATAAGACCTCAAACTGCGTTGCGACAAATTAACATAACAATTGATAATATAGTTTAAATAAGAAATATGGAAACATTCGAAACAAGCAGCAATTTTAAAAGAATGAAATATGCAAAACGGTTTAAAAGGCATTATACCTCATTGTTTGACAACAAATAAATTGTTAGCATCGACAAACGTAGTAATGATTTCTCTGTACAAACACAATTTCACACTTTCACTTAAAGTATTGTTGTCTAGTAAGTTGCCTAAATAACGAGAAACCTTATGAATCTGTATAAGAATACCTTTATAAGAATGAACTCATGATATGAACAATGAAAAGTGTCTTAGTTTTGATCTTGACACAATTTTTATGAATATCGATCATTTCAGCGTGTTACTTCAATTCCGAAACCTCCAATCCTTATTGAAACCGTATTGGAGTAAAAAACAAGAAATTCTTCATGATGTGATCAGAATATATTATTACTTATTATGGTGGTGTACTTACATCTTCAGTGGAAGGTATATTTGTGTGTATTTTTAACGCGAGTGTCAAGTAGGGTTTTTAAAATACTGTATTGGAAGGTGTAGTCGTTTTAAAATTGTTTAAAACGTCATTTTACAGACGGTTCATGCGCTGGGCCCGGGAAATGAACGTTGGACATAAACACAAGGGTTGAGTGTACCTACCGCGACAATTGCTCAGTTTACTGCCACGTTTCACTTTTACTGCTATAAACGCTCTCTATAAAACTGTCCGTCCTACTGCATCATCAGTAACTTTTAAGGAGTTAACTTAGATTGCTTTATTTTCTTATTTTTTATTTAATTTTACAATATCAGAATTACTTGAAAGAGATTTTATTACGAGTTTTAATTTCAAATTACGTAATCGTCATAATATAACATAACATAACATAACTTCACGCTGTATTCATAAGTCAGCCTTGGTCTTCCTTGGCTTCTTTTACCACTCACTTTCGCTCTGTATATTTTCTTCGTCAGTCTTTCATCACTCATTCTTTCCATGTGCCCGAACCATCTAATCGTCATATATTGTATATTTTTAAAATGCCTATTTTTATAAGTCCAAGCCGATAGAGGTCTTTGTCACAGATAGCTGTAACCTTTTGCACTCGAAATGTCTCTTGTTTATTTATTTAATTATCATATCTATTTCAGTGTATCATCTTCTGTTAACCAAAACAAATTCAAGAATAGTAGTAGAATAAGTAACAGAACGTAAAAACAATTTTTGCAATATTTGTCTTATAGTTCGTTTGCACGCTGATCATTCAAAAATCACTTATTGAATTTAGAATCTAATTTCTGTAAAATATAAAGCTTCAGTTAGAGTATTATTTAGTATTTATTTAATCCAAGTCGATCCACGAAATGAAAAAACATTTTATTTCCGAGTTCAGTTAGAAACTTCATAAAACTTCATAGTGTCACGCCGCGCGGTGTTCAGGAGGGAGTGTGCGATGTTGTTGTAAGGCATTGTGGGGGAGTGTTGCTAATTTTGGCTTTCTCAGAACCAAAACAAATATTAATGAAAAAAGATGAAATAACATTACATTTTACTTTTCATGCGGCTACTTTCAGGTTTTGGGTGAATAGTCTACGAGAGTCATCCTTCAAATACGAAAGTCTTTTTCCTCTGATTTGAATGTTTGTTAAAAGAGTCGCGGTCAGACTTTTCGTAAGTACTGTTGGTGTATGTTGATCTGCGAACCGCTATCACAGTTAGCTTACAGTTCTATATATTCACAAAGTAGCGACGATTTCTTCGAATTCCACGCAGACGAACACGCGCAAAACATAGCTCTAAATATAAACTCTAATCTGTTCACTAATATCGGCATATTGATATAATTGCTTAATATCCCAGTTTTATACAAAATTTGTTCAACAAACACGGCGCACCATTTCTTCTCATGAATAGAAATGAATTGAGCAATGTCCATAAAAACCAGCGTGGCCAATGACCTTAAGTGGTTCCAAATATGCGAGTATTTTTGTACTTTTTTCTAAATTTATAATTTAAAATTAGGGTAAGTACCTAAATCAGTTCTATTATTTCTTATTTAATCTAAATCGTTCAAATAGTTTGGCGTTGGCCATTTATATTTGAATAGGTAAGTACTTTCTCAGATGTATTTCGTACTACAAACATAGATAAAAGACCGCAGAAGAGCAAACGGATGCCCGACTCTCCATCTTAATGAGCACTCGTGGCTCTGCGCGGCGAGGCGCCAAGTTTATGTGCGCTGAAACTGCAACTCGTAAGATATCTACTGTATTTTGTAATATACTAGTTCAACATGAACTGTGAAACAACGCTTAGAGTCCGACTAAAATTTTACCAGAAAATTTTAATGATTCGTTTACTACATTTTTTAGATTACATTTGTGGAGTGAAAACTCACAAATAAAATTATCGAAATGCACAAAATCGTACAAAATTTAAGTAAATTATCATATAGTTGTCACACGAAATATTTCTGTTTATGTTGTTTCTACATATTCCAATTTTATAAGTGTACAAAATGCTTTGAACTTTGAAGGATTATTTAAATAATATCTTTATTTCTTTTTAGACATGTATGCCTGAATGCATATTACATGTTAATAATTAAATTACTAAAGCTAGTTACTGTTAAAATATCTATCATGTAAGTACTAACTCGAATTAGGTATTTTAAATTATGTTCACCAGATACAAAAATCTTGGAAGAAAATGCTTTTAAGTTTAAAAACTTCACTATTTGTGTCATTAGATTCATATTATAAGAACGAAAGTCTTTATTATAAAAAGTCGATTGAGACACAATTTCAATGGTTGCACATTCTATATATACACAATGTGAGTTCTTTAAGAAAAAAACATTTTTTATAATAATAATAATAATAATAATAATAATAATTTATGTAGGTATCATAATTATACACAAAGTGTTTTTCCTTTAACTACATTAAAGAGAATATTTTACGTACTTACATATATATATCCTCACGATGCCCCCAGGGGGGTGTCCTATCACCACTTTTATGGAACTTAGTAGTAGATAGTCTCTTAAAAAAGTTAAATGATAGAGGATACACTACTATTGGTTATGCAGACGACCTAGCAATATTGATAAATGGGAACGCTGAAAATGTATTATGTAAAGTAATGCGTTCTGCACTTCAGATTGTAGAAGAATGGTGTGACAAACATCAATTGTCAGTAAATCCGAAAAAAACAGAACTCATCCTTTTTACCAACAAAAGGAAGTTACCAGAACTCCAATTACCAAAATTATTTGACACCAAACTCTCCCTATCAACACAAGTGAAATACCTGGGCGTTATCCTCGATAACAAATTAAATTGGGCGAGTCATATCGATGCTAAAACAAGGAAGGCCTGTATAGCTTTTTATCAATGCAGGAGACTAGTTGGTAAAAGATGGGGTCTCAGCCCAAAAATCACACTTTGGCTTTACACATCAGTTGTCAGACCTTCCTTGACATACGGATCGGTAGTGTGGTGGCCCAGAACACAACTGATCACAGTGAAAACGAAACTCCAGAGTCTACAACGCTTAGCGAGTGTAGCTGTTACCGGATGTATGAGAACCACCCCATCAGCTGCACTAGAGTACCTCTTGAACTTAAGACCGCTAGATCTTGTTATACAGGAGGAGGCAAAGGCAGCCGCCCTAAGGTTAAGAGCAAATGGGCTATGGAAACAAAATATAGAAACAACACACTCAAAAATTCTGAAGGGGATCCTGAAGGAAATACCACTCCTTGAGGCACCCATGGACAGAACACCGTGTCATCACATATTCGATAGAAGATATAACATCCAACTCACTGCAGAATCAACAGACAACTCTGGCATCAATGAAGTTAGGATATATACAGACGGCTCCAAAACCATACAAGGTACGGGAGCTGGCGTCTTCTCGAAAGAATTGAACATTAAAATATCAACAACCCTTAGTAAACTAAACACAATCTTTCAAGCAGAATGTATTGGCATCACCAGAGCGGCACAGGCGGTCGCAGCCAGAGATGTCAGAGATATCAATATAAAAATTATCTCAGACAGTGCCTCCGTGCTTCAAGCCCTACAAAAGAACACCATAACATCAGTCCTTATTCTGGAATGTCACAACGCACTCCAATTCATTGCAACTACGAACAGAGTAACCTTGCAGTGGATCAAAGGACACAGCAACTCACTGGGTAACGACGCAGCAGATGAACTGGCCAAAAGAGGATCGAAGACAACAGTACAGGGACCGGAACCATTACTACCCATACCTCAGGCCCAAATAAAAACATGGCTGCGTTTAAAAACAGAAGAAACTCACCATATAGAATGGAGAAACAGTGATAGTTGCAGGCAAACAAAGAATGCAATTCCGGTGGCTTCAAAAAGACTTGCCCGCTACCTCACCAGATTAAAAAAGGACAAGATCCGCAAACTTCTAGGTATTATAACTGGCCACTGTCCCCTAAACAAGCACCTATTTACCATAGGTGTTACAGACAGCCCTCTATGCAGAGGATGCATGGAAGTAGAAGAAACGCCACAGCACGTGCTTATGGAATGCAAGAGCGTGGCAGATCAACGGGCAAAACTTCTCCAATCTCCTGTATCGCTCCCAGAAGCCTTTGGCAATCTGGAAAGACTGCTAACTTTCTGGGATGACCTGGGTTGGTTGGAGTAGGAAGACAACAGGACACGCACAATGGCCCAATCAGGAGGCTAAGTGCGGAAACAGCCCGGTTAAACTAACTAACTAACTAATATATATCCTCACGATGTATCCTTAACGGGGTAGTCAGAGAGGACGGAATAGGGGTTGTTACATATATTGTAATGTATAAAAAATTAAATCAACTTCAAAATTAAAACACTGAAAGCTACAAAATAATTGTCATTTAATAATTATAACTCAGGTAAAAAAATAAGTTCATGTAGGTAAGTATGCGTTACAAATACCTATATAATCCAATTTTACAGTTACCAAAGTCGGTGCCTACCAAACAAGTCGACTTTTGGTTCGTGTTTATTGGTTTGGCACCGACTTCAATAACCGTAAAATTTATTTATAAAACTATTTGTATCGCGTTTAAGCGTATTTACGAAAAAAGTTCGCACTTAAGTTTTGGTTATTAAAGCATAAATATTAGGTGTACAGTTTTCAGTATTTTTATTTTGTAGTCGGCTCAATTTTTTTCTTAGTTGTTTATTTTTCGCTTTTGTTATCTTATTCTACCTTATTATATTCTACCTTATCTAAAATAACTAGGGTTGGTATGTCTACTACCACAACTGCCACTAACTGTCTTCCAATTCTTAAACCAAACATTAAATGAAAGGATCGTTAAAATATAAAACCGATGTTTATATTTTTTAAGCAGTAGTACTCCATCATCAGATCTCAACCAAATTTCTATGGGACCAGCATGGATGTATGATATTCAAATAAAAAAAGAATTATTAAACTCAGTGCATAAGTAGCGAAGATATCACGTAACATCAAAAAATTCAGACGAGTTAAAAACCTCGTTCTTTTATTTGAAGTCGGTAAAAAATTATCAGTGTTTTGAAGATGTTAGACCTCGAGATATTCAATGATTTTTTAATAACCTCGGTACTTACCTATGTACAAATGTAATACAATATGTATGCAATATATACACTATTTATTTGTATCGTAGTAACTAGGTATGACATATTATCAACTTCAGTTTAGGAAGTATTCAGAAATTGTATAGACTTTCACGGAAGCTACAAGATTGTCACTCTGTGTAATATGTAGTTCAATTATTTCAAGCCGTACCAAGGCACAGGACTAATGATAGGGATTAAGACGTAAAGATAGAGACCCATTTCGACCCCTCATGTCTACCAATGGTCTCTCATTATGGAGATAGGAGCGGTAATGATGCTGATGTAATGGTTAGGGGGCACTGCGTTTTGAGAGATGGAGGCTGAGTGTATAAATGTAATGTAATTGTTTTATCGATATCTACATTTATACATCTGTAAGTAAATGAGGACATGTGTAATGAAGCGGTGTTAATGATATGAATTGAATATAACGCATACATATAAAATTCTTTTTCATGCTCTTTCTTGTATGCTCCTTATAATTAGATATCTCTGCTATTGAAGACAACCCTAAATATGTATATGGGAGAAGGAACAGAAATATATAGATATATACATACATAAATATCTTCATTCTGTATCCCTAACGGGGTAGTCAGAGAGGTTAGAGTGTCAACCATCTCGCTCCTTACATACTTGTTTCGCCTCTTCAGATAACTAAACATAATTGGTTATTATAACTCTACTTAGAGGTAAAATTATCTAGATATGTATTATACAAAGAAAACCTTGAAATTTTGTAGTAATTAAATTTATTAGAGCATTCGTTTACATTCAAAATTACTACAATTTGAAAATGTTTGTATGATGCTTTATATCAATACCTCATTTTGTTTCGTCGGTAGGAAAAGTGGTCACAATATGTTATAAATCGATACTAGGCACCCTGGGCGCCCATTGTCGTTCTACTACAAGGTCTTTGGCTCAGACACAAAGAGCTTATTATACGTTTCATAGAATCATTCTCAGTCACTAGAACGCAGTGCTGCCAACGTTACGTCATGACACCACACAAGTCCATAGAAAGCTGTGTTCGTGAACCGGTTGGGTCACGCACACATGCATGTACTAAGCAGTATGGATTAGCACGGGCTGCCGCGCGAGCGAACGTCACAAAATGGCGGCCGTAAAAACAAGTGAAGAGTGAGTTACGGTCGCCGGAGCGGCGGGAGGGGCTCGAGGGGTTCTTCCAGTCGACCAATAGCGCGGCGCTGAGCGAGCAAGGCGCATTTCGCTCGCCAACTCTGCTCTTTCTTTTATGGACGTAGTTGTTTTTCTCTGGCGCGCTTTTTCCTGATTTTTTGCGGGAAACTGTTTTGTTTGCTTTGTAAGGAACGTGGTTCTGCTACAATGTATGTTTAAGCGTTTTTCCATGTTTGTCTTTGTTCAAATATATTACTAACTAAAAAGTTTTCGTTTACCTACTTATTTCGAATATTTTAAATAAGGAATTTTAAAACTTATGTACTTGTAGTTCCTAATTAATTTACTTTTTTTATTAAACGAAAAAAATTGTAACAAGTGTATTTTACTCTTTTATTTAAAAAAGCTATTCATCGAGTACCTACCTATTTAATAAAATTAAGTTTAATAGTCTTCATCATATTACTCATATTAAATGATATCTACGAAAAAGACGAAATGTCATAATTCAATAAGTAGGACATGGATTGTAGTCTTATAATTATATTTTCAAATAAGTTTTATCTAATTTGTTGGGTAAATAATTTTATTATAATTAAAATTTAAATAATTCACTTGTATTATGTGCGTAATTGAAAACTAACAAAAAAAAA
The DNA here is from genome assembly GCA_907165235.1 of Zeuzera pyrina. Lineage (NCBI taxonomy): Eukaryota > Metazoa > Arthropoda > Insecta > Lepidoptera > Cossidae > Zeuzera > Zeuzera pyrina. Next base: position 15,014,689 of record OU015628.1, read on the forward strand.
CTGTGTCGTTATTGACTATAAGTAAGTTTATAACTAGAAGTATATTTGCTGCATTTGTCATAGCTATGTAAGCAGGAATGGTCTCTACCAAAATAAATTGAAACAAAACTTCGCTTAATCCCGCGCAGTAATAAAAAGTAAAAAGTTATTACAGCGCCGAACTCATCAGGAAAAGTTGCAGAGTCATAATTTACTTAAGACGGAGCCCACGTCTTAACGTCTTGTAATATCTTCCTGACATATTTATTGTTTTCGTGGGGCGGGGGAGAGTTTCATGGGGAATTCTGTCTTGTAAGCTTTTGGACAACCCCTGTCTTCTACATGAAACAAGATAAGATCAAATCTAAAATAAGAAAAAAATTAAAGTTATTTCGTAGTTCTATAACTTATTTCTCATTATAGATTCCAGATTAACATACATAGATTTGGACTCAACTAGTATTAATAAATTACGAACGGGTCTACTGATGGAAATTAAGATGTTTTAAAATTTTTAATGGATCAATTCCGCTAAGTCGTTCATTATCTGACAGGACGCTAATATTGCCTCCGTATACAGTTAAATGCATTTGTACAAACGAAGTTTACGGCTTTTGATCAAAATCTCTGATAAATTAGAGGCTGTGTAAATGCGAAGAAATGATAATAATCGCTTTAGTTATGCTTGCATTTTAGTAGTTAAATAAAGTTCAATGTTTTTGTAAGAATTTTTCAAGATCTGTTTATATATAGATTCACTTGAATGCTATTTTAAAAAGACATTTAAGACACATCTACAAATTAAAAACCCTATCTATAATAGTGTATTAATCGTTTATTTAACGTCTAAGTACAGTTTTATTTTGTGTTTCTAAAAGTGTACTTATGTCTTGTGAGGAAATTAAAAACTTCAGACACTGTCAGGGCCGTCCAAATATGTTGTAATTAATTAAAAAAACCATGAGTAAACTTAAGATAAATACTTTCGTAATGACCATTTCTTCGCCTTACCTAATGATGATTTTTATGGCATTACCATTTTTTGTAGCTATCTACGAGATTACGAGTATAATCGTATTCATGGCCGGTCACGGGAGAATTTTTGTCGTATTTATTTTTATTAGGCATTAAGTTGTTTATAGATTAATAATGTATTTAGTAAATATTCTTGGTTAACTATACGATGCCTAAAGAAGAAGCACAGCATAAACTTTTATAATTATAGGACCTTAGTTACCTTAGCAAAGGTTTTCAAAAGTTTACTGTATTTTCCATTAAGTCAGCTTATTAGGCAGCCCTAGCAAAAACGAAGCAAGCCAGGGGCGGAGAGGTCGTCGACCGGCCGCCCGCGCTTTGCTCTGAAATATCGCCTCGCAATATCTCGTTCGGTTTAATCCCGTTTTGCACGTCTACACTAAGCCCTATTAAATTAACTCTTTTGTAATTATAAACAGATATATCTTTAAACGTTGAGAATTCTAGAGCCGTGCTTGTGTAAGTATATCTACATTTCTGAAAAAATATTATTTTTAGAATCAAATAAACCAATAATGAAAATCGACAACATTAATTTGATGAATGACTTTAACATATGTAATGTGTATAATGGATGTATATAATATATTATATGTATAGACACTATGTATGTTATGCATACTAGCATATGTAATACTTGAATTATGGCGTCAACTCCAATAGTTTTTTCTTCCTTGTTTGATTTATTAATACTATTTGCTGTTAGGTTTCGCTAATAGCTGCGTTAATATCAATTTTAATAATTTCGTTACGATTACTGTACAGATTACACCCTTATACACTTAAGTTTCTTGTTTCACTTAAGTTTCTTATACGTTAAGGTTATACCTACATTTCAGTTTCACGTAATACTATAAGTACATATACTATGTAAATCTATTATTTTAATAATTCTAATGCACTTTTTTACTTTTCAACAAAATAAAATCTAAATGAACTCGAAATTTGCTTCACCTATTTTGTTCGTATGATACGGATTTTTAATGACGATATCAGATTTAATTATGCAAATAGATGATACAAATTCAACACTTAAATGAAAAGTATAAAGTCATATGCAGAAGATAAATAAGTTTTTATATGATTCTTGAAATTTATAGATATGAATAAAAAGAGTCAATGTTTAATGGATTCATTACGACTAATTAATTTACATTTAAATGGTGGGAATCAAATGGAATACTAAATGAGATTAGTTTTATTAATTAGAAGCACGGAGAAAAATATCCCTCTCGTATTTTTCGAAAGAAAGGTTAAGTTTGTAGAAAATAAATTTATTTTTAAATACTTGTAAGACATGAAAGATGATATCTATTGACACCAAATTAATATCAATTGAACTAATACCTGTAGCATATTTTAATTAATTATAACGTGCTAATTGAGCTCGCTAAATTAATTATTGCAAGGAGGAGTGGAGTAACCACATTTCGCATGGCTTTTACTCATGAAATATTTTGATTCTTGCACTCCTGTTTATTTCTCTTTATAACAACTTATCCTAAATAAATACTTAAAAAATAGGTGATTATTTATGCGGTTGTTTTGGAAGCTGCATAACAAGACTCTTTGGATGTAGGTAGGTACGTACTTTAGTTTATATTTATTTCGAAGCTTAAGTAGAAAACTTTTATACGCTTACGAGAAGAACACTGAAGATCTACCTACCTATTGATATAAATAAATAACAAAGACCCAGAAAAGTTGGGAAGTCTAGAATTAAGACATTTCACAGACCACAAGAACTGCTGAGCCGGACTTGGTTGGTTATACGATATTTACATAGCTACTAGGCTATAAATAAATACCGGCCCTCTCGCACACACGTGCACAAAATGACGTTAACGTTGTTTTAACTTTATTTTTACACTGGCGAGTGGTCGAGCGCGAGACTGTAATTTCGCGTTGCTCGCAGCGCGACGCGCAGGCGCGTACGCACGCCGGTCCAAGATGGCGACGGATTCCTTATAACTTCAAATTTAAATTTCGCATAGCCCAATATTCGATAACGACAGCCAACTACATTATTTTCCATGGGAAATCCTTATCACATTTTATGGGTGGACGCGTGCATCGACGTTTGCTCTCTTATCGGACGTGTTACTCGGACATTGATTTTTGCACAGTGTAACATAAGTATATGTTTATAATTTTACTTAGTAATATGACTCATAGAATCAGTTTTATGTGTGCTACAACGCCTATTAGGAGATTTGTGGATTATTAGTGAGTAACTCATTATTTGATTTTTATAAAGAAAAATACATTAAACATTCATATAACGGTCATGTTAGTTGTGAACCGATCATGTTCAGCACATAATATTTAACTACTAATTCCTTGTGAAAGGATAAAATGAATTGTCAGTATGTGCAACATTTATCTCGGCAAAGCAAACTTTTAATTATTGAAATAGTGAGTAATAGTTAATAATACAGCAAGATAAATCTTTGTCATTGATTGACGCAATCGCGTCAATCAAAGGAAAAGTTGCATCTTGCTTACAAAGAAACAAGCAAAAATCAAAGCAAAGTGTAGTTATCGTGTTGGTTAGATATAGATTTTTATGAAATATGCTACGTTCTGGAACTAAGCATGATAAAAAGGCTGTACCTATCTTTTACCAAATGTTTACGTATACCTATTTCAATAATGAGAAATTCTAATCGAAAGCAATTTCATAGGTATAACTATTAATAAATTTTTATATGATATCTAACATAGTAATTATAACATTAAAACACATATTGTTGAAATGTTAATTTTCTTACACCTCAAGATTAGTCAAACAGGTATCACAATATTACGAGCGAGTATTGTATTATGTCGATAATGTCGTAATTTATTAAGGTATCTAAACCTACCTACATTAACTAAAACTGTGTTACACTTCAGTGTGTTACATAAGTTTCAACATTTTAAATCGAGACAAGAATGTGAGAAAGTGAAAAAAGAAGGGGCCAATAGTATAGAATTAAGTTATAACATGACTAAGATAATTATATTATTTAAGATAATATGTAGTTTTAAGTTTGTAAATATTAACGTATATATTATATTAAATTAATTTGACTAACCTTTTAAACAGAACACCACCTACCATACCACCACCATATGCGGTATATAAGCGTATATAAGTATAAGCGATGACAGTTTAATCAAAATGTTTTATGAAAGTACGGTATTAATCTGACAGATAAGACATTTAATTTTTGGTATTATGTAATTGTTTAAACCATAATTATTATTTAAAATACCTATTGCCATTGTACCTACATGATGTAGTTAACATGTAAGTAACAATGTGATTATTCGAAGTTGAGAAGACATCTCGTGGTGTAGTAAGGATGATTTCGCCTATTTGAATGAAACGAGTGCGCAAGTTATTTAAACATAATCACGGCTGTAATTATTCAATTAATGTTACGTTATATTGCCAATTTTGTAATACTAGCTGAACATATTGATTCTTATAACGCGCAAAGTGAAATTCTAAATTGAAGCTGTTGTCTACACCTACTACGTCATGTATTTATTATTGTCGTATGCATTAAATAATAGCAATAACAGTAATAATATTTAATGCAAAGCGTCCTTTAGTTATCAAAATTCGTGACAAAACTGGTTTAGCCTACTTGAGTATTTTCATTTTATTAACCAAATCGCCACGACTGAAATGCGTGAGTAAGAAGTCCATAACGTGTGGCTGGTGTAACACGTTTTCATAAAAGAGTCAGTGTGCACTTTACATACTTATTTTTTCTATTCACCTATGTCACGTATGTATTTAGGAATAGGTATACTTGTAAGTAGACTATGCGCCTTGGAATGGCAAAATTTTTATCGCAAGTCCGTTATCGCGGCCGATCATAAATCTGTTTTCAAATCGCAAGTCGCCAACGTTGGCATTGCGTCGTTGCACACACAACTCATAAACTACTTCCAAACGAAATTAGAACGTTATTCGGGAACAATAAAGCATAAGTTACTGTAAACGTTTCCTCGTATTTACCGCGTTTAAGGATTATAAGGGTTTATTGTCGCATTGTACCTAAGTATTTGCCAATGCACGTAAAATGCTCGGCGAGGTTTTCAAAATGCCAGACTTATTTACGCTCCAAGAACGACGCTCGTTCCGCTAGGCCAGGAGCTTTGAAATATAATATTTTGCAGTTCTGTTATGCAATATCTGATTCAACAGGTAACTAAATAAGACGCAAAACGGAAATTTAGTTTGTCTTTCCAAGAAAGGGCTTAGTTTAGAAAACAAATTATTATTTGTTATGTATAAAGACGAACAATTGAAATAATAAAAAAATTTGTAAATTGATATAAGATTTTAACGTCATAGGTGAAGTGATATAAAACTTGATATTACATGATGTTTGTTTGTACCGAATATGTATGTATCTCCTACAATAGTAGATAAATTTAAGCATACATTTTTTGTTACATTATAGCTTATTATGTATTTATATTTCAATTTTTTAGGTAACTATAGTTTTTAGCTTATGAGATAAATACATGTACAGCAGATATAAAAAAATTACCCGTAGCAGCGAAAATTACATGGATCGAAACCTTAACAGAGGAGAAACTTTTTTGATTCTTGTCCGATATTTTTAGAAGAACATGATCAGTGTTTATATAAATACATATCTAAGTGTACAGAACGATGGGGTATTAATTGTGAGAGTTTATTGGTACAGTCAATAACCATTTATTGCTCTCTCAGCGAGAGTCAATTACGTTGGATTAACTCTCGCGATGAGTTTGTAGGTGTGAAGATGATCAGATGTACTCATATGATGTAGTCTTAAAGATAAATATGTACATGTACACTAATTATCTTTTTATTAGACATCAATATCCAATTTATAAAAACAACAACAAAAGAAATATGAAGTACCTACTGAAAACTATTCGTTCTTCTGGGATGTGGACTCGGATGGAAACGTAGGATGAGGAGATATAATTAACAGACGTGCTTTCGCTAACTCGTGAATTTCTCAACTGACTTATTTTCTGACATTCAAAAATACCATGTTATTATGAAAGTAGCAACACTTTCAAAAAAACGGTGTTGCCATTTGTTAACGATTATGATTAGAACGATTAATCGAGAATATTAATAATAGCTAACACTACCAATAAATGAAATGTTTTTATTACGGTTACAAACAAAAGTTTGTTAACTATTATTATATATTATTTGTAACTTCGACACTGTTCTGAAGATTTTCACCATTATTCAAATATGTAATGGTTACTTGTAAGTTGTAAGATATGGGCGAATGCTCAATAATCCCTCTCTTTACTTTATACATTAATTACAGACGCAGTAATTTAAAAAAAAATTAATTGTTTTCGTATATGAAACAGTATAAATAAGTGCCTAATTGAACGTTGAATTTCGTATAATGGTTAACAAAAAAATTGTAAACCAACGCGCAAATTATCTTCATTCTATGCGTAATGCATAGAATGAAGATACTTACCACATTCTATGTAGCTACTAAAGTGAAGATCAATTAATTTTACTCAATACCAACAAAAACATCTAAAAATATTGTCTTCTTCGGGTTTCTTTAATAATAACCAGCATCCGATATTGATTTTGTTTTAAATTAGATCACATCATTAAATCCAAAAGTTTCAGTCGCAGTTTACGACTCTAAAACTGACTTTATAAAAAATGTACCCGCAGGGAGCCAAAATATTTGATTTATTACATAGATCTAGCACAATTAGAGCTGGCTGCGGGTCCTGCGGGTTTGATTTACGATGATTCTGTGTAATCGTGTCGAGATGGAAGAGTCGTAGTAGACAGTCTGCGATCTGTCGGGGTAATTCTATTTTATGACAGTTACCCTGATGAATGACTATGCGGTTTCGACGCCATATTGGATTGAGTTAGTATTGTGGTTGTGATGATGACAACTCTAGTCGTGTACATGAAAATACATGAAGTCATACATATACTATGTACAAACACAAAAATAAAGTCGATGTATTCTCCGACAATTAAAATATTAAATTTTCATAAATTTTTAACTTTTATTAAAAAATGGGACTGTTTTACTCTCGTGTTGATTGATGCTATTGCATGACTTTAATTATATACTTTTTGAATATTGGAACTCATTTCCGCCTTCACTTTATTGCAATTTTAATAACTATTTGTTTTTTTTTTTATAAAAAAGGGGCAAACGATCAAGCGGGTCACATGATGGAGAGTAACCAACGGGAGCGTTGCCAGCCTTTAGGGAAATAGGGAAAGGAGGGAAAGGAGGAAGAGGAGGTGATGGGCCGCCGGCACTCTCACTCACTGAACGAAACACAACAGCAATAGATGCTGTTATTTCACGCCGATATTCTGTGAGAGGGTGGTATTTCACCGGGCGAGCCGGCCCTATTCGTGCTGTAATGCAGCATGGCTCTACCACCTTTTAAAAGTTGTGTTGTGTGTTTAAAATTATGATTATTAAAACACAAAATCATCAACTTTCTGTCTTTTATACGATGGCGATTATGTTGAATGAAAGAAGAATGTATCTAAAGTGAAATAATTTAATATAAATGTGAATAAACCTGAGGTTCTGCTGCTTGGAACACAAAGTGCACAGACAAATTGTGAAATATGGGTAAATTGAAAATTTATAAAACAAGCGAGTTTTATTAGGTGACGGAAAAGTCAAAAGCACTCGCATACCTAGGCGAAGAGTGTGAGGAGAATAACAGGATTTGAGGAGGTGAAATAAGTATGTAAAGACCGCGATACTTGGCGCTCCGTCCTCTCAGACTACCCCGTTATGGATACAGTATATATATGTAAATATATTAATAAAAAAAATACATCCATACTAAAAATAAAGATTAAGGTTTGCCGTTTAAATATTACTTATCTCTGTTGGGAAAGATAAGTAAGTCAACTTTACATTTTGGATTACTGCAACGATTATGTTTTACGTATAGGTAATAATACATTACTAATTTATTGGTCATACAAATATGTTCGCTGTGATTCTTTCTATATTCTCTATAATTCCGTGTAGATGTCTCCGGGATATTAAAGTTGAGTCAGACTTAAAAACTCCTTTAAAATCAAAGCAGAGTTCCGAGCCCGTTTCCAAGCTTTCTTAATACCTTTACTCGACGCAACCGAAAAGCAATAAATAGAGCACTAAACGTAACACTTACCGACACATAAAGAGATCGACTCTACATAGTGCTGATACCGTGTTGTCGGCTGTCGTCACCTCGCTATACCCGATAAACAAATCGTCGAACCTACTCATTCGTCCCCTTATATCGTGAACATAAAAACTTAACTATCCGGTAACACGAACACACCTGAATATAAATCACTATTACTGGTACATTATCAAAATATGTACAACACTATCGGTCTTTATGAAGCTTTTTCACGCTCACATTCACTGAGCTCGAGTCGAATTATTTATGAAAATAACCTTATGAATATCACGCACTATGTTTAAATACTTAAGTTAAAACAATTTTGTTACATTACAACAATATTGTTATGTAGACAAAGAAAACATTATTCAATACTTAGGTGCCTAATTTAAAACAGTTTAGGAATTTTTAATAGGAATTTTCAGTATGTGTAACTGCTGTGGCATTAGAAAGTCAAATGAATGTGAAATGAATAAAGTTTTCTGTTGGCTGATAAAAACTGAAGGTAACTTTACCACAAAAGCCAAAATATTTAACTATAAGAGCAAGTCTAATACCTTTTATGCAAATTTAACCCTTACAAATCAATAAAGAGATAACAATACTGAAATAGTTTGGATTTTTTTGGATGGTACAAACTGGTCGTGTTTGATTTGAGGCTGAAGACTACAAAGGGGCTCGTAATTTATCTAATGTGTGTCGATAATTTATGTAAAAGAACGCCACTAAATGTTATGCAAGTTCAGTTCTTTGTTGGGGAGCAACTTTCGGTTTCAGCGTACTAATTTGCATAACAGGGCGAGAACACAATACTCGGACACCCTTTGAAGGCACAATCCTTTTCATTTCACTTTTAAAATTCATTGTTGACATTTTGCTCGCGTAATAAATAAATCAAGAGTAAATTTGTACGGTCAGGCATATGTAGCATCTAACAATGTTGCATTATGTGAAGACGTTCTTGCAAACTTAGTTTTATGTACTGCATAAACCTGTAAGTACTTACTTAATGTTACTGAAACCCGTGAGAAAAGTTGTATTTAGAAAGTTTATTTACATTAAAAACTACAACACCATTTACAGAAGTATGTCTTAGTGCAATCAATGTTTGTACAGTATAACTAATTTGTTTTATATTAAACAATAATCATAAACATTGAATTAGTGGTCATTGATGGTAAAATGGTTGAAATAAATGCCAATAACACACGTCATTATGGCGTGTAATATCGTTTTACAACTTTAAGGCAATAAATAAATTGACTGCCGTTTGTAGGTACATTTTATTACGATTTAAAAGTCGACGACTATTTGAAACGCATAATTGATTTATGTTGGTTATTACTGTTAATTTGATACTGTGTTAAGTAATATCCACCTTGTCAGTAGGTTACCTATATCATGTCTATGGAGTTCTTTTAGACAGTTGAAGTGTTGAAGCACTTATAATTTTAAATAATCCGTAAAATTAAAATTATCATTGAATTATTACTACTTATTATCGACATATTTACTATCTTTGGTTTATTTTATATACTGAAAACTATTGACCGAAACAACTCTAATTTTCACATAGAGTAGTTGTACGCCTGACACCAACAAAGGTGTACAAAGGTAAAACCTTTAATATAGGACTAGATAGCGTAGATTTATGAATAACTTTGAATTCGTTATTGATGTTAGAATTCAGTTAGTTCATAATACTAACCTCGCCTTATAAAAATCTGCAAAAGTCTGAACTCTAGAGCTCGTGCTAAAACTTGGGTTATATTCTGTTTAATTCAATAAAAACCATACATGTAAAATATTTTTTCTAAATTTATAATATTTTGTTTCCCAACATTCGAACCGTCTCGAATTTATGTCATGCTATATATCTCTGTATGGTGTAACATAATGAGTAGGTTTTTATTACTCGTTTTTTATTACACTCTATTATAAAGCCTTTTAGAAATCACAAGTGTTTGTACATACCTAATCAACCTTTTTATGGCGCAAGAAGGCTAATATTGAGTCAATTTATGGTGTCCCATATAAGTACTAAGTAACCCGTTCTTATTGCCCACTTGGTAAACTAACCATCGGCAAGAACTGGGAGTCTATCACACTCATATGTTAATGATCTGACTTTTCTACAAATGATTTAGTCTTTTAGTGTTTTAACACGTGTTAATAACTAATAAAATCTTTTAATGGTACATAAAAAGTTGAGATTTATAACGAATAGGTAGCTTATGCATTATGATCGGTGCGCGTGCCCGTTTTATACAGCAATTAAATCTAACACTCGAGATTCATTGACTTTCACTGTTTTTCTTTGCGATTGTTACTATCCAATTCAGTGGATTGTATATTTGTATTAAAATTTGACGTTGATTTTTAATTGTCTGTTATGTACTTTGCTTTTCTGTATCTATAGTTCCTGTTTCTGAAGATGTGAGATTCGAATTTTTCCACAAGAACTACATGATCAAATATCTCGTATCATTATCATACACACTTAAACTTATTTTACTGCATTAATTTCACTGCTAGCTACTGACACGCTTAGACCAGACCACCATGTTTTACTAAAAAAATCAACATAAAATCCTGGAAAGAGCTATGCTACCTAACTACGTATACAGTGATATTTTCTAAACCATACTTATAACTTTAACTTGACTCAGTGATTGCCCTATCTCTAATGATTAGCTTTAACTAGTGGATTAACATTCCTTCAAAAGCATACAAGCACTGAAGAAATATCTTCGCAAACAGATAAATAAAATTTTTTGTTAAGTTCATATGGTTAGCACGTTACCAAAACCGAAACACGCGTTTTTTTTATTCAGCTTTCTGTCTGTTCGTTCGTTAGCACTAATTTCAGAAATGGCTAAAGCGATTTTGGCGCAACTTTCATTAATAACAAAAACGCTTTTCAAAGAATTATCTAAGTTATTTTTATCTAGGGAAAATATAAAATTTAACGCTAGTGAAACCACCATAACCACAATTATTACAGATCTTCAGTTAGTACTTACTAAGTTATTAGACATAATATGTATTTTGTGAAAGCTTCGATAAATACCAGTTATTTTTTGAACAAATCTCAAAAAAAATTTTTTTGAGATTGGTTGATATTGTGAACGGTGACGTCTTTATTTTTCTATGTTGTAAACGATTTTTGTACAAATTAATAAAATTTATCCATTCAATCGTTTTACACGTCTTTCTGTTTCGTGCTAAGCATAATTCTATGAGTTATAATTGATACTCTCAAATACCCATTTTTCAGTTTTGAAAATCCTTGTTTTTGTTTTCAAAGTAAATATATGAATGAACTAAACTCTTACATAATATATAAATGCATACGAGTTGGTAGAGTATAGTAGATTATATTGAGTGAATAAACGAAAACGTTTAGAATAAAATAAAACGTCGCCCTACACGTCAAACCACTTAATACCTTTCACCATACATATTCAGTTACCCAATCAGGAGAACCCAAACAGCTCATTAGACGGTTAATATCGATAAATTATTCATTCCATCTATTGCCTCAATCGTTTCGTGTAGAAATCGAGTATTCATTAAAGAAAGGGCTTTCAGACGATTATACATACATATATTTTATTTATATGACCATTGCATAACCAAACTATGAAAGCGTACAAAACATAATGCATACTTATTAATTTTAGCATTTCAGTATTTGAGCTAACAGCTAGTTAAGCGAACCAAGATTAAAACTCCATAGCGTAGCCTACACATGTTCCTTATAACTTTTGTTCCTTGGTCAACTTTTTATAGGAGTGGAGTGCGTTTTATTTTGTTGAAAGAGGAGGCAAACGAGCAAGCGAACCTCCTGATGGAAATTGACCACCGCCGCCCATGAATACCCGCAATGTCTGGGGAATCACGGGTGCGTTGCCGCCCTGAGGAAGGAGGGAAAGGAGGGGGAGGCGGGATGGGCCACCGGTGCTCTCACTCACCGAATGAAACACAACAGCAATAAATACTGTTATTTCACATTGCTATTCTGTGAGAGGGTGGTATTTCACCGGGCGCCCCGGCCCAATTCGTGTCGCAATGCAGCATGGCTCTACCACGCTTAAAAATGGTCGAGCCATGCTTAAATGCGTGGATGACAAGCAGCTGAACATTCTGTATTTTCCATGTCATCCAAACGAGAGAAAATATATGGGAACATCCCTAGTAGTCGTCGTCTGGCTCTCATAGCACAGGGATATCCCAGTTTGAGACCAGAAGATTGGTGTGTATTGTTTAGCGTATTTATTTATTTATAATTATAAAGTACGAATAGATTTTTACCAACTGGAAAGTTTTTGAAATGTACCAAAAGCTATGAGAGTAGAAACTAGAAAGAACAAATAGAAATTGATTAGCAAGAGGAATTGAAGTATGGGTAATATTGAACGTCAACACAACTTTCTAGACAATTTTATAATACGTGACGCGACGCGACTCGGCGCAAGCTCAATGCTTGTTTGAAGAAAATCATAGCTTATCATTAATTAAAACGAAATACGTATATAAATATTTCATAAAAATTTAAAAACGTACTATGTATGTATATTTTTAAATAAGAATTTAAATGCAGAGCCATATTTTGTTATCATTTTATTTTTTATAACGTTGCTCGTATCTCGCACTCGTGTGAAGGGACATTATCGTAGCGTGGGAGCGGTATTTGGAACGACTTGGTCTGGCGGACAAAGGTCGTAAACATACGGAATTAGTGCTCGAACCCGGTTTGAGGAAAGAAAAAGGTGGTATATTTAGACTATAAGCGTTGCTCTGTCATTACATCCCTATAATATCAGGTGGTAATTGACTACATCAATATGAATATTAAAATAACGATTATTTGTGAAGGAAATATGGATATAACATGTATGTTTAATGTATTAAATTATATTTCCAAAAATACGATATCGTAATGAATTACTGTAATACATTTACATATAATAGAGCTTATATGTATGCATGCGAGTTATATGTAACATACGGTGATGTCTTTTGTCCATATAGCTTCGACTTTTGTTGGCCTTTTTTGTTAACCTTTGGTTTAATTATTTAGGATTAAATGTAGTCGTGTATCAATCTTCATACATAATTTTTTTAATAAAGCAAAATCACTAACTGGTTAGCTTTTTTCGCGCTTAAACCATTGAAATAATTAGCTATATATAATCTACGTCTACATTACACAGTCATACAGTTGATTTTGTTTTCTAATAATTTCGTGCTTAAACGATCAAAATAATTGGTTACATCTTGTATATTCTCTACACCAAACTGGCTCTGACCAAAATAGGCGAAGGATAGCCTCTAGCGACGGCTATATTTGCACGCTGTTGGCATCTTTTAGCACCTTTATGCTGCCTTTCAGCATAGATAAAGTCGTGTTAATTATTAAGATTATTTTTATTAAGATATTGACCAGAGTTAGAATTTTTTTGTGTACAAAAATTGAGGTCGATTGATTTAGCGGTTTTCAATTCCGCGTTTCGTATTTAAAATATTACGTAATTATGGATTACTCTATATTGTACATAGATATTGGTCAATTTAGCAGCAGTATGAAAGTTTTATATTAATTCTAAATTTTTAATGACGTACGTTTATTACAATATCCCTTTACACAGATACAAAGTTCATCAAGAGTGTAATCGTTTTTCATGTTTCGTTCCCACCCTCCCTCTATGTCTCTAGTGGCCAATTAGCTACGACTGTATACCACCCGAAGCTATTTAAACTTTTCCCATCAAACCATCACGCTCCAAATTAAAATATAGGACACCCCTATTCCTATTTCGGTTAGAGTTAGGGCTTTTATAGGCATCGATGTGTTAGGGTTAAACAAAAAGAGAAAAAACCGGTATCTTAATTTGATATAAAATATTATCTTTGTAGATAAACAATCATTTTACCCATTATTGCAAAAATTATGTGTTTACAATAATAAAATTGTTCTCTTACATTCTTTCCTACTTATAAAATATTTTCTTGCACTATGTCTTACTCTTGTTGTAAGCTTTTATCTTATATATCGCTTCAGAATTACTCGTATTTAGAACTACCTACGGGTATTTAGAACTACCGTATAAGATGAATGAAAATATTTGAAGTAAAATTGATATTAAGAAAAAGGTACCCAAATGTACATGTCAAATATTAATTAACCTATGAATACTTGTTGATGATTATGTAATTATTTTTACCAAACCAGCTGTATTTCAAAGTTATCACCGCATGGAAATCCAGGCTTTGGTATATTCATAACCAAAGCCTGGATTTCCATGAATATTTCTAATACCTCTTAGTTCTATCAACACCTATAGAAAGTTAATATGAAGTTACATTTCTGACCGGATACTACGCGCCATTTTTGTCTATTTATAATATACGAATGAGATATGTACGTATTGTCTTGTAGGAAAAGAATATCATGAATAACGTATGAGATGTATTTAAATCTCAAAAGGAGCTTTACAGACCATTTCCCCGGAACTATGAGCTAGCCAAAATTATATCTCGACGATAGCAGGGGACAAACGGTATAACTATGGGGAAGACAACTTTTTTATTATTTATGTAATATTTTGCAATTTTTTAAATCAGAAGGGTGGAACCCTCGCTAAAGGGTGGGCCCAGACTGAATGAATTTATAGTTCTTTGTAGATAAACATATCAATTTGTTAGTAGCATAAATACGTGCTACAATTGTCTGTTCGTATATACTCTCTCAGTTCGTTTGATGACTCTCCGCTGGTCACACCAGAGCGGAAGTACGAGTGACTTAATATTTTATGTACTTTATATTTAACCAGATGAGTGACTGAGTATCAAAAATATACAACTTGCAGAATGAATTACCTTTAGATTTCATCAATATGAAAACTGTATAGAGTAGTATAGGATGGATACTTTTATATCTGCATACAGGTAAGTGTTTTAATTAAATATTTTATGTTGTATTTCATAGTTTACTGTGTCATCGTTGGTTTCTTTCAAATATTAAAAATTGGTGAAAGTAAAATAAATGCAATAAAAATGTGATCTCTTAGAAATATGTGCACTGTCACCCTTGCGAACAAAATAAGCAATGAAGAGATATACAGTATGACAGAGTTGCACGACAGTATTATTGTAAAACTGAAGAAAGGAATGCTTAGATGGTTTAGGCACAAAGAAAGAATGAGTGATGAAAGACTGACGCAGAAAACCTACAAACCAAAAATGAGTGGTAGCCGAAGCCAAGGAGACTTTGTTAGACTAAGACTGATTTATGAAGATCAAATAGTCAGTGAGTGTGAGGAAAATGATGAGATTTGAGGAGGGGAAAGAATTATATAAGGACCGCAAAGCTCAGAGCTTCGTCCTCTGCGACTACCCCGTAAGAGGTACACCGTGAAGTTATGTATGTCAATAGTCAGTGTTAGCTGACGAAAGTGTGAAAAAAATTCACATAATTAGGTCAAATGTACAGGACAACGGCGAGATTTGAAAAGACGAAAAGAGGCCGCTCGGTGCTCTGTACTCTCTGACTACCCCGTTTGGATCATAATGTAAAGATATGTAAGTGTGTAGGTATGTATTAAAAAAGGGAAAAATGGGATAAAATTTGGGGAAACTAAATAGTACAACATTTTTGCATTAACGTTTAGTGATTGCTTTCGTGTGGTTTTCTATTCTCGAAGCTGACTTAGATAAAGGGATAAACAAATCAGACTTCGAACCCGTTGTTTACCATCATGTCTTCCTCGTCCGGTCATACCGACCACTTCCTTTCCACAAAAAAGTCATACGCACGCTGCTTGGTAATAATCTTCGAGCAACTTTGCTCGGTGAATCGATCGGGAAGCAAGCGAATAAAATCGATTTTCCCCCAAATTGAATAGTCGTAAAACATATAGGTAGCAGCAGTTTTAATGTCCGGATTGTTTACACGGCGGCGTCGCGAGTGTAAACGATTGTCGATAATTGATGATTTGATTTACAACATCACTAAACAACCGGTGTTTGGGCGATCGAGATACGCGAGCCTTTGAATGAAGAAGGATTGTACGTGTACGGGTGTACCTAAGCGTACCCATAATATGCTCTGTGGTATTATCCTCTAATGGAGAGCCATGGTTATGCGTATGCGAGCCATGCTGAATGCGTAATTTGTAATTAATGTGGAATCATAATAGATATTTATATCACACTTACTTAGTGAATCGGAAATAGGAGTTATTGTTTTACTTTAAATTCGATTTATGATAACGGTTATTTGTAGTTTTCCCAGAAATAACAAATATTTTTGAAGTCATGAACAGTCCGAATGAACAACAGTTAGTTTATATTATCGTCAATTATATGTAAAGTATTATTGCTTTTTTGTTTAAATATATAAAAACATTGTAATATCGTGAAAAGTTACAAGCGGAAAATTGATTCTTATTGCTTAATTGTCATTTTAATACTAACAACACTAATACGCTAACATATAATATATATATATACTAATACTAGTACTAAAATATTACCACATATTTAAAACACATCATCTTAGGGTCAATATAGGTACCTACATACATGTATCAACCTACATAAACCACCCACGTTCGCCTACGGTTCAACAATGAAAATATTAACAAATACACATGGCCATTAAAAAACCGTAATCTTTCGATTTAAAGTTCAACGTCCATATAACTGAGTCGAGTGCACTCATAAACTTAGTGCCTATAAATTTTATTCGATAAACATTGAAACAATCGCAATGTAATGACAAACTTTTGCGGTAGGTTATGGAGCATTGTGACTCCTTCCGCGTACTTTTAATGTTGGTTTTATGTCAATTTGTACACCCACAATATTACCTACCTAGTACGGGCCTACAGAACAAAAAACTATAATTGTTATTTCTAATAAGGTGCCTGCAAATAATTATTTTGTTGTGAACCAGTTAATTACTTAAACGATCGTAATTAACACTAGAAACACATTAATATTTTTACGACATAATATTTGTACCTGCATACTTATAAAAAAATTGAAGCGCTTGTTAAGTGGTTTAAACGTGGGACAAAAAAATATAGTTGAAGTTCAAGAGCTTTAAAGATAATTGTTGTAACAAAAGTAATTGGTCGCTGTGGAGATGCGATCTCTCAGAAATATGTGCGGTGTCACGCTTGCGGACAGGATAAGCAATGATGAGATACGCAGTATGACAGGGTTGCACAACAGTGTTATTGTAAAAATGAAGAAAGGAATGCTTAGATGGTTCGGGCACATGGAAAGAATGAGTGATGAAAGACTGACGAAGAAAATATACAGAGCGAAAGTGAGTGGTAAAAGAAGCCAAGGAAGACCAAGGCTGACTTATGAAGATCAAATAGCCAGAGTGTTAGCAGACGGAAATGTCAAAAGCACTCGCATACCTAGGCGAAAATGTGTGAGGAGAATGATGAGATTTGAGGAAGCGAAAGAGGTGTGTAAGGACCGCGACTCCTGGCGCTCCGTCCTCTCTGACTACCCCGTTGGGGATACAGCGTGAAGTTATGTTATGTTATGTTATGTTAAAAGTAATTAAAAAAATCTCATGTAAGTCTTAACTCTTGGCTTTAAATATACATCGTTATGAAATTTAATATTAAACATAAAATATAGTGTAAAAATTTAATTCGATTGCAATGTATTGAAACTTGTCGAAAACCATAAGATAACAGGGAAAAAGTAATTAGATATACGTTATTGTCACATTTGCTACGGCGCTGTCATAGAATAACATTATGCACTGCTGATTTCTCTAAAATGATCATTAATCTCATAGATTACATATATGAATGAAATTATAAACTACGTATACATTGAAATGTTTTGTTTTATTCCATGAACAGAAAAGTTTAAGAGGTTCTACGTCTACGCATATCTACTCATACGCATATACTGAAGCAATTCGTTACGATTGCAATAAACCTTTTACCGCTTGTTCTTTCAAGTATTATTTGACAGTGTTGATGCGTTAAATTGCGATTAATAGATGATTAGCCATTCGGGCGCGCGTTTATGGCGGCCGCGTAATAAATTCGCTTTATTGGTTATCAATCACGCGATCGAGAGTACGCCTCGTGTGACTCGGCATGACTTCGGAATTTTGCCTTTGCTCGTGGTCCTAAGCGACCTTTACAGCGACCCCTAGTAAATAATTTTTATCGCTTGCAATAATTTTAACTTCTTGCCAGTTCAAATAATTTATGTTCTGATGAGTACTTCAGAAATTTTTAAAGGGTAGGTACACGTTGAAGGTAAAACAGTAATTTGTATCAAATAAAGTAAATGCTTCATGATGGTTTGTAATTTTTATTAAAATAAATACAATATATTCGAATAGGTATAAAAAATAAAGATCTTTTTCAATTATTTTTTTTAAACTGTGTAGTAATTTGAATAAAATAAAAACAAATAAAAAAAGAGTTATGAAAACAAAAATGGGATATGTCTAACATTATCACACACATCACAGTAATCGTTGTCGTAATTTTAAAGCAGCCGTAAATTCACCGCCATTAATATTTGCTTAACTTACCATAAAGCGAAGCGGCGACCGAGGTCCTGAGTTTTAACCAATAAACGTGCACTTAGTAAAGATTATCTTCGATGTATGCGGCTGTAAATATTCCATGTTACTGCACTGTACTTACACTGGTTAATTTATGAGTGGATGTAAGCCAGCTTGTCCTAAGTAAGCAGCTGCTCACGCAACTTAGAAAGCACTTGAAGCTTGAAAAGTAGCTTCCAGTTACTGGTACAAAATACATAAAATACCTTTATAATTAAGTATTTATTTGTCTTAGTTATATAAAGGGCATAGTTGTGTGATAATAGTTTTACTTCTTTATAAATAATGCCGCCACTAGCCGTTGTTCAGCTCTATTTTCAAAATCAAATATACCTATTTCATATGTACTATTTACCTTTTACAAGTCGCAGTGATACAGGTTTGGCGCGACCTGCATATTCACTTACCAATTACAATAACACACGAAATATTACCACAACGGCTAATGCTATTTTTCAAGTAAATTCAAGTTATATTGGGGGACGAACGTACTACTTAATGTATTTTCCTGATTGTATAAAAAAATAAATCCTTTCAAACTCAAAAATAAAAAAAAATTAAAATGGAAAATACGTAAAAATTTGATTGAAATGCACAAAATATTTTTTTCGTAAGCTTAGTTCTTTCTTAATGATATGGTGCGTTATACTATGTATTTTAAGGTATACATTACGTTATCAAAATAATATTAAGAGTTTTGTCAGTTCGGTATAATTATATCATATGATTTCATACCATAATTTTGTATTCGAAAGCTCATTACATTTGCTTAAAATTAAACTATTGAAGGTCTGTATATAGCTCCGTTAGTATTAACGTTATTGCGAAAATTTTACTTTAATTTTATTTTTCAAATAAATTGTAAATCTTATTTAGCTGTATAAACTGTGTAGCTAAGTAAAATTGTAGTATAACCGTTAATTTAATGTGTTTTTTTCAGATCTCAGCAAGATGGTATGAATCAAAACAACCCGTTAACTATTTGGAAGACGTAGCCTAGAAGGTAATTTATGTTAATTAATTTTATATACACCAAGCTAACGTTCTACTTCCGCCATTAAGATAATGTTTCAAATACTTCACTCAATGCCCAATGATCAAAAGTTTAAAGCACTCCGCCATTCTTTTACGTCTTTTAAATTTTTCGTTCCCCTTCTCAAATGCAAAGAAGTGATCTCCGCATGTTTCGATTTGCCAGCAAGTCTCCCATTCAATCCAGTACTAAATATATAAAACAGATAGAGCTTAAAGTTTCTTCTCAGTTTACTTACTGCTTTCTATAGGGAATAGAGAGAGACAGCAATTAAACTAACATGGCGTCGAGTTGGTAAGCAAAGGTAGAGAGAGCAGCTTTGAATTCCTCCAAGCACACAGTGAATACATTTCGATGTGTGAGTTTCGTGATATTGAAGATGGGGAGGGTCTTTACTTCAGAGGATGAGAACTTTCGGTTGTTCTAATTTAATATTTTTACATTATTTTTAGAAAACTTGAAATCATGTACGTAATTCATAAATCACATGAGTATCTATTTATTAAAAGTATAATTAAATTAAATTAATGAAATTACATCCACATTTCATATCACTTCATACATTTTATTGAATGGAAAATACAAAGTTTTACAGGAATTTATATAGATTTATGGTGTCAGCAAGAGGATATTCTTTTCACTTACTTTCAGTACAAAAATAATATTTTTAATGCATTTTAGACACTCTTCTAGTAGATGTGTAATTGTAATAAAATTCACAGCGACGGGAAATTATGTACAATACTATGTGACATAACCTATTAAAATCAAACACTCAAGTTATTAGAATACACTACGTTACGAAACGATGCATAATTACTCTCATTTTTTTTTTAATTTTAAGATTTTTTTTAAGAATTGCAAAGAATGAAATGGCACAATTTAATAGAATTGCCAACTAATACTAACTATATTGTTCAATGAAAATCGTTCGACAAGTCGTCCGATTATCAAGGGCTTTTGTAACTTAAGGGCGTATTAATAGTTAATAGATGCAATTTGTACGACTTACATAAAACTCTAGTCATTTCAGCTTATAGCTTCATTGAAATGCATTTTCGTTGTTATTACTTTGTTATTATATTTTTTTTGGCAAAATATTTCATTCGTTTTAACTACTAAGACTACATTTAAATAATATGTGACCAAATTAACAGATTTGATAATTAATAATGTTTAACGATGTGTTAACAATTTTCAAAGGTTGACTATACCTGAAATTCGTGGTGAAGTTCATAAAAATGCCAATAGATGGCTCTGTCTAAGATCTAACTATTTAACAAGTATTTTATAACGTAAATTTACTAAATTTATCTGTATGGAATACTCTTAAAAATTAAAAATTCTTGTTATTAAAATTACTTCTACATACAAAACATATTCATTGTCTTACATCTACAAGGAAAGCTTTAGTTAATTTTAATACAGTATTATTTATCATCAAAGATTTTGATGACAATATTATTTTATTGATATTTTCTATTTAAAATTTGAAAAAAGGCGTAAATGGAACGTATTTACGAATTGGAAATCCTTGATGAAAATACTGTTTAAAACTCAAGTTTCTCATGTTTGAGCTTTTAGAGCTTTCAGTAGGTAGTCAAAATTTAAAGAAGTATCAACTACTTTTAGCAGATGGCGCTGTAGCTAACGTAGCGTAATTATTATTTTTATTCTATACTAGTACTATTAAAGCTTATTGTAATATTAACAATAATGTTATTAAAATAGTATGCAATCAAAACAAAAAAAGATTTGAAATATTTGCTAACTTAGCATTTGCTAACTATTATCAAAGATACAGGAGCCTACCCAGAGCACAATTTTACTTTTATTAACGATATCGCAGGCACACTACAGTAGGTAACAATTTAAATAACTTAAGGCAAGTTTAATAATCGTAGAATAATAGAACAAATTTCACTCACACATATTATGTATGTATTAGTGAAATAGAATAAAACGTCCATTTGTTGTCATATTCTGTGTAAATTCCAACAAGAGCCAAACTGCTTTGTTAATTTATTCGAGTATTCAGTACTTAACTATTTTATTAAAATTCATACTAAAATGAGAAACTGAGAGAAATGGTAAACGTTAACTCCAAAAAAAACAATGTCGTCATAAAAGTTGTGCAAGGACTTCCTAGAAAGGCAAGTTGAACCAATTTTGAATAAAAATTCAAATTAAGTTTTTCTGCAAGTAAAGAGAAAGCTTTGTGATGTATCGTCAGTATAATTCCAGGTTTCATAGGCAAAAGTAGTGTCAGTATTGTGAAAATGATAAATGCTTTATATTTCGTTTTACTTTTACAAAATAATTTGAATGTGAAGATGTCACTTAGACGTTTCGCTTGGCACCGTTCCAAACTTTCTTCATTGATCCTCAAAAGCAGATGGCGATGGAAGGTAATATTTCTCATAATTTCATTTTCTGATGATGTAAATAATTATAACTTGATGATATAAATGTATTTGCGTCGGTTCTTCAATGCTGTCACTTTTCACATAATCTTGCAAATTTAAAAATAAGTAGGTAGGTACATATAATAATTTTCCTTTCCACATTTATAAAACTGCGCCTCATTATGTATGTTATTTCTCTTTTTTATAACTTAAATGTGTCACATTGCGTACCTATATAGATATCTACATATCTTCACGCATCCGTATTTCATAATTTCTAAACCCAACAATATTTCTTGTATATATATGTGCATAAATATAACTCATTCGGCATATTTTATTATAGCTATAAGAGTTATGCTGATATGTTATTTTTGTAAGTATAGGTTTAAATATGTAGGTACCTTGTGGAAGTCCAGTATAAATTATAAATTAACTTATAAATGCTCTATCTCAGTGTCAAACTTGAATTTTTCTCCGTGTGTGGTCCGTCGACAGCACAGCATTTTATGTTTTAAAAGCCTGATACGGCGACCTGTGGTCTTAATGATCCAACCTACTTCATTTATCGCGGATAAATAAACTAACAAATTATGCAAAATACTCAGATTAGTTCGTTCTTTTAATAATATACAGGTAAACGTGCGTAATATTAAAAAAAAATGTATTTCAATCTATTTTGGAAAGAATGAGAAGTTAATTACTTATTTTGTAGATACTGTAAAAATTGGAATTTAGATTGAGATACATTTAATGATCAAATAGTTAATGCCGCTGAATTTACCTAATGATCATGTCCTTATTTAAGCACGAGAACTTGGAGAAATAATCGATTTCATTAAAAATAAAATAGTAATAATTAATTCTTCTTTGTATATGTTAATATGAAATAATTACGTCTCATATATGTGATAAATAAAGGTATAACTTTATTTAAACACATAAAATTATATTTAATAACCTCTTACAAAAATATGTTTAGATAAATGATTATAAATAATCTCCCTTATTCATTTAATCAACCTGCGATAGTTAAATATTTTCTTTTTTAACTCAAAACAAAACAATATGAAAATGAAGACAAAACATATATTAGCTTAAAGATGTTTTGTAATTTTTATAAAACAAGGAGCAAAATGTTATATGCTTTTGTGCTTTGATTTTTATGTATTAAGACGTTTAGTTTGAAGATATTATTTTACTTATAACACTACACCAAAAACGGGGGAGCTAGACAAGTGGTTCAATTGTCGTAAACGCTAGTAGAATATAGTAGTAGATTATAATGACAAATATCACGCGATCCAGCGTAACGAATCTTAAATTGGTACTCAAACGCTATTAACTTTCTATTAAATCAAACAAAAAGTAAAGTCGTGTAAAAACTGCTGTACAAAACGTAGCCAAATGACAGTTTTAACGAGCAATAGCGCCGCAAACGTTTCGATTGTGTGAAGCTTTTGCCTATTCTCTAGCCGTTCTGCTTACTCCTAAGGTTTAGGCGAGGAAATCAATTATACATTTAGAAAACTTAAATTAATAATTTAAAAACCCCTGACTCATAGAAAAACCTAAAATATATATATTGTACCTATTTATTATTTCATGCTTTTTAAACACGCTACGATCGACACTATCCTCACATTCACACGAGTACTTTCCGGGACGTAGGTCCAATATATATTTTCTATTTTTTAGGTTTTTCTTGTAGACAGGGGTTTTTAAATTATTATATAATAAATTGCGACAGGACATCTTGCCTCGCCGAAATCTGCGTATAATGACAATAGTTGTCTGCTCCATCATCAGACTTCGATCTATCTGTCTATAATCTATGCATTGAGACCATTCCAATGAGCCCAAATACGACGTCTCTGCTATAAGTTAATGAGGAGTTGGATGATTTTAAATGATGCTGCAGCATCAAATCAAGGTTAACATGTTATTGTAATATCATTGAAGTCACAGGATACTAAATATCGAATCGATCAGACAAGTAGGAGTCGCTCACATTCCTTTAACAACTAGAAAAGAGCTGATAATCTTCAAACGGCTGAACAGATTTTCTTAAATCTTAGTTAAGAACTCTCGATCAAGTCACCTTTCAAAAAAAAAGTTAAATCAAAATCGGTTCATCTGTTTAGGAACTACAATGCCACAGACAGACACAGAGATATACGGATACACCCGTAAAACTTATAACACAACGTATCTTTTTGCGTCGGGGGTTAAAAAGTGATGTTTCTCAACGAAAAATAGTAAAATAGTTTACGTTAGGAATACTCCTTGAAGAGTGCATATATCAGTAATACGACGCGGGTGTTCTTTCAGTAAATTATGTGTCCGTCTCGGCCTCAGCTAACGAACGGAGGTTTACGGCGTCGTTATCGCTAATAAGCAACCGTCGCTCAGCTGACTGCCATCCATACAGTCGCATTTTTACCATGCTTTCAAACAATAACGTGTAAAAGAAGACATTTTCAGTAATATAGCTATATCTCAGTTCTGTTGATATTGATACATCTTACTTTTGTACTAGTACACCGTACAGCTTATTACGAGGGCTGCTATTTATGTATTCGGAACTGGCTAGTTACAGAACAATATTAAAAAAGTAATTATAACATTTAAAAATTGAACTCTTTGGCTGAAGAATACAATTTGTTTCATGTAACTGTCATTTGTTTATCTTTTGTGGCGTCATTTTGAAAATTGCGAGTCTTTATCACCATGGATTTAAGTCGTGAAAATTTTCGAGCTATTATTTATTACGATTTTCGGCGAGGGCTAACTCAAAAACAGTGCATCGATCAACTCACTTCGACTTTTGGGGACGAAGCACCATCGAAAACTACTGTGTATCACTGGTTTAGGGAGTTTAATCGTGGGCGGTCTGTGCTCACGGACGAAGTTAAAGAAGGTCGCCCTAGATCGGTTGTTGTACGTCAAAATATTGATGCTGTGCGGGAACTAATACTGCAAGACCGTCATGTTACATATCACGTGATAGAGGTGTCTCTGGGCATAAGTATGACGAGTATATATAAAATATTACACGAACATTTAGCTGTAAAAAAAATTTGTTTGCGTTGGATTCCGCACAACTTGAGAATTGACCAAAAACGGGCTCGTGTCGATTGGTGTGAAAAAATGTTACAAAAGTACAATCAGGGTGCGTCAAAAGCTGTCTATAATATCTACACAGGTGATGAATTTTGGATATATGTATGATCCTGAAACTAAACAACAATCAACGGTTTGGGTGTTCCAAGATGAGCCGAACCCAACAAAAGTCATTCGTTCAAAAAGCACTTTGAAGCAAATGGTCGCTTGTTTTTTTGGTATAAATGGACATGTAGCTACAGTGCCACTAGACGATCGTAAAACGATTAATTCTGAATGGTACACGACCATTTGTTTGCCAGAAGTCTTTGAAGAAATAAGAAAGAACAACCGACAACGCAGAATCCTTCTTCATCATGACAATGCTAGCTGCCACACATCGGCCGAAACAACTCGGTACTTGGAAGATCAAAAGATCGAATTAACGGGTCATCCGCCGCACAGCGCCGACTTAGCCCCCAACGACTTCTATTTATTCCCAACCGTGAAGAATAAATAACGTGGTCAACGTTTTTCGAGTCGTGAAGAGGCTGTTGATGCGTTCAAAATGCACGTTTCGGAGATACCTCAATCCGAATGGAAAAAGTGCTACGGAAATTGGTTCCAACGCATGCAAAAGTGCATCAATCATCATGGTGAATATTTTGAAAAGCAATAAAACTATAATAAATGCTATATGTTTTTTTCACTTTGTTATTCCGGATACATAAATAGCAGCCCTCGTACATATATAAATAGAGATATCGTTCTATATCTCTAAAATTATTGTTTTTTTTACGAACAAAAGTTTATTTGCTTTTGCAAAATGTAATTACTTCATTGTAAAGGCATCTCTTATATTATTATTGTTAATATATATTTTTTATTTATTTTTTTACTTCTGCTTCCCCTAACGTGTCTTTGGATGGAAGGGTCTTTGTCTATCTGTTTTCTTTCCATCTGTCGTTATTTTTTCAATACTTATTCTAGATATCCATCCTCTTTCGTTTTCCTTACTCTTCATTTTATATCCACTTTCTTTACCTATCCCTATTATAATCATTCTACATTTTTCTCATCAATTACATCCTTATACCTATTACAATTTTTGCTTACATTTATTTACTAACTTATACACTCTTGTTATGATGTTATAACACAGTAACAGAGACGTTAAAGATATTTTTGAACGATATAATTGTGATAGGCTTTTACGTACATTTATTTCTTCGAGCTTCACTCAAAACTCAACTTACTACTACAGGGATTTCAATGAGAATCGTACTGCTTGGATTGCTTGAATGATGGTCCCATTCATATAACAGTGTAGGTATATATATATCTAATTAAGCTGTCTATATTTTAAGGCGTATAGAGCCACAGAACTGAGAATATTGATATTCTTACCATTAACTATTCAGACTAGGTTTTTTGTTTTACCGGTTCTTATTTTTAGTAAAAATCATTACTTAACTCTTTGTGAAGTAAAAATAATAGGCTTTATAACAAATTTGTGTAAAGTGCATATAAATTGCATTGTCTTAGAATAGGTATTTTGAAAGTAGCCGCAATTAAAGAATATTTTCTCGAGATTTTTATGACTTTCCCAACAAGAGGGGTGTAAACGCATTGTATAAGTGAAAACATGGATGTTCGGAAGCGGGGAAATCCATATAGCAATAATAATAGGGTGACCATGATGTAGCAAATTCATATTTAGTTAAATTTTTATGTCTAATTGAACTAAATTAAATTGTAAAGTAAATTGTAAAAGTGAACTGAAAGTAAATTGTACTGTGTAATTAAGATTCTATTATAATACTCGTAGTTATTAGACTTTGATAACAGATCTTTTGCAATAATCAATAAAAAATAGGTTGAAGTAAGCCTATATGGTAAAATACTTTTAAAAATTATACTAAAAAGAATAAGCGATGAATTTCGAAAAGGACATATTAAAATTAAAGTAACAAAAACGATTCGTAATAGGACAATGAATACCTGAATATGATTAAAAGTTATATCTTAATAATATAGATAAATACAATAAAATTACATATTTTATTACTTAAATGATATTTCTTATAATGTATGGCAATAGTATATCTCAAACTTTATAACTAAAGAATGAGTGTGCATACTGAAAACACAATAAATGTTTTCAGAATAAATATATCCCAACTTATAGTAGTCCTATTAATAACATACAGTTTGTTCGCCCCCCGCTAGATGGCGCACCATGGACATAAGTAATCCATTTATTCTCGGGGTGAAATTTATGTAGCGAACTCTTAAAGCTGCTGTTATATTGTTTTATATTATTATTTATAAACACTGCCGAAACGTGCTATGGTTTGTGCTTTTGAGATTACAAGAAAGATGTTTTTCTATAGACGACAATTCGTTTTTTAAATTACCTACGATTGATTTTATTTTAATAACTTAGTAGAATACGTCAAGAATTAGAAATAAATACGAAAATGTGTATAAGTACGAATAAGCTCATTTTTATTTCTGAATTTAATGGCACCACAGCGTTTATTAAAGCCACAAACGTTAAAATTCTATTTGAAGTATTTCAAAGCAGAAATAAGAAACATTTGCTTGTCGTAGATATCTAAGGAATGCGAGTCGCATTTCCCACTCGGGGGAGGGGAAGAATTTGAAATATTTTCTGGAAAGTTTCCGACCCCGTGGAATTTTGTGGATGAACGTTTTAATTGGAATTGTGTGCGACGAAATTTTGTAATAGTACCTCGAAGCTCTAAGAACACATTATGAGGGGTTAGAGTTGAAAGCTAAAATATTATAGGATATATACGAAATAATATACGAAATACATACATCAATACTTAATATATTACTACATATTACTTATATTGTACTATGGTAATGTGTAATATAACTTAGTTAATAGTTAGTTAATTAACTTTGGATCCCTGGGGCCCCGAAGCCCATCGACTGGTTTCTGATATTTGTAAGAGACTGGTGGAGGCTTCGGGAGTCGGGCTGGCAGCTTCTTCCGACAACGAATCAGTTTGGCTATTCAAAGAGGCAATGCTGCCAGTCTGCTGGGTACCTTAAGCAATGACAGCTTTCTAAGCGGCAACTTTGAGGAAGTCTATTATTTAAGATAATGTGTAGTTTGTAAATATTAACGTATGTATGTATTTTTTGTTAATATGGTATTTAATATTACATATTTATTTCTTATTTAATTTATATGTTAATGAATAAAGAAAAAACACATTTGATATGTTTTACAATAAAAAAAATTCAGACTAATCCTAGGCCTTAAATACGTTTAAAAATATTTTCATTGTTTAATTAACAATTTTTAATAAACGCTGATGCTACTACTAATATAAACCTCAGCACTTTGGAGGTATCTTTTTAGTAGATCAATAAGCTCAAAGCGTAGGCAGAGGGCTTTTAATACGATTCTTATCTGAAACTTAATTTAAAAAGTTTTAATAACTTTCCAAGAACTGATAAGTTGAATAGGTATCTCTTGGACCATTTTCGTCATATATACTAGAAGTATAAAAGGAATAGGTAGACATGTAGAAATGTCATTTAACCCGAGGACTTTCACAGTCATTTTCCCTTGAAGGAGCTTTCGAATGAGAGTTTTGGCCGATACTATCGGGTAACAAAGAAAGTTTTTATTAGTTAAGTTCCCGTTCTCGGAGCGGATTCGATCCATGTCTGCTTTTCCAATTTAAGAAAAAGGTAGTAAATTCTATCAATAGAACACGTGCACATTCAGAAGCAGAATACCTACTACACATACCTGCGAATAATATTCATATTATATTACATAAGTAATTGTAATTTTAGTTTTTATTTACAACTGCGACATTTTATCTTTTTATCTACAACACTAAAACATGATATATTATTATATTGTATTAGATATGTATGTACGGATCTTGAAGCTTGGCACTCCATCATCTTCGACTACCCCTTTAGGGATACAGCATGAAGATTTGTATGTATTGATTTATGTATGTATGAGGTATGTTACTGCTATGAGTTTAGTAGTACCGAGATACAAGACTCTTTCGTTCTGACAGAGGTTATTGCTTGTAGAAATCTTTTAGATGATAAGCGCAGCCTATTTTCAGTCTATTGATAGCAATTATTAATTTTTGAAATAAAAATATAAATGTTTAGTAGTGCGAATAACAGTCATCAATAAAATATTGAGAAGTGTACCTACCTACTGCATGAAGACCGAACGCTGACACTTTTGAGAAATAAAGTAGAGAAGTGACATTGAGGCGCGGGCGAACAACCAGCGCGCTTTTTGTTTTTTTTTTTTTACGTAAAGCTACGTTCGCGGATCAGTGCTGCCGCTGTCACCTTTATGCTAGCTATTGCTATTATATTTTATCTTTTTTATGTAGGAGAAAGAAGACGAAACACCCGCGCCTATATTCTCATTTTCGTGTGACTGCTCCCTCGTCGTCTCGATCCCCCCTCAATTTTGCAAACAGCGTTTCGCCTTAAGTATCCCGAAGAATACAAGTAAATATTTGCTCCTTCGTACGTTTGTGTGATTCTTGAACGAACTTTATAGATTAAGTACTTGAGAAACGCAGTCTTTAAACGATTATTTACTGCGAGAAATGACTATGAAAATACGTACATGAAAATGTAATTTTAGCTCGTTCCGTATCGAACCGGTCCTGCCTATAACAATATAATCCGTGGCGGACTCAATACGGCAGCCCAAGTTTATGTTTGAATTTAAATTGGTACATTTTATAATAATGTCTTTGAACCGTGCCGCACTCGTCCCGGCCCCTCAGTTTCTTTTTTACTCTTTTTATAATGTAATATTCTTAAATCACCCACCTCCTCTGCTCTCCTGGTATCTTTTACCTAGCTATTATCGCTATGGAATTATAAACTCTGGTGAAACAAAGACTATCTGTGAGGTACTTTTTTGATTGCTCTTTTAAATGTAGACTAGACATCTAACAGCGAAACACTTTTATTGCATGATCATAAAATGAAATCAAAATTTTTCTGTATATAGAAAATGGCGTTTAAATGAAAATGTCGCCAGTGTATTTAAAAAAAAAATGCATTCGTTACTATATTCATTTGATGTTAGTGTGTAAGCTCGCTAAGGTTAAATCATACTTGCGCAGTTAAGTGTTCCGAACCATTGTTCCGAACTATTAGTTTTTAATTAATTACTGTGCTTGTTACCAACTACCAACAGCTTTCTCTGGTAATTTAAAAAAATACTGACAACCGCAAAACAAAGTTTGTCGTGGAGCTTCTTGTTTATGTAAAAAGAAATTTGTCTGATCTCATGTAATCTGATACTTTTCCTTGAATATTTGAATATACATCTCATTCTTCATGTTTATGTTGTTTTTTTCAAATTTTTGACGCTATATAAATAGATAGGGAGACAGTCATTCTGATACGTATTTCCAAAAAAATGTTACATAAAGTAACTTGAATTAACGTATCATATTATATATACATTTTTGAATACGTAATTTAAATAGCTTATAAGGCCATAAACAGACATTATATTTACGTAAACACTTTGTTTAGGACATCTTGTGGTATATCAAAGTAATAGAAATATTCCACATGATTTACTAAAAAAAAGTTTTTAACTTTTTATTTAAACTCCTAAATTAATCTCCATACGCGAAATCTTAATTTTCGGATATTTAACATTTATCTTTATAAATAAATAAATACGTCAGGCAATACACACCAATCATCTGGCCTCAAACTAGGGCATTCCCTCTACTACAACAAACAGACAACGACTACTGGGGCGTCACCCAGTATACCCAGACCCGAGACAATTTAGTAAAGTTATTTTCCTTAATTAACCCTACTACGAATCGAACCCAGAACTTTTCGCGATTCGATGCAACACCTGTACCACTGTGATATCGAGTTGTCTTTGGGCCACCCACTTACTACAACTGTTCCAAATTTCAGCTGTTTACGTTATGTAGTGATTTTTTTTGACTCCTTGTATTCGTTTCTGGTGCAATAAAGTGTATTGTATTGTAGTCTCTCCAATCACCAAGGTGATTCCATAAATGTTCCTTACTCCATTTTTGGAACGGTCCATTAAAAAGGTTAACATGTTTATTTTTCTGTCTACCCCATTTTAGATATGCTTGCAGATATGTATCTATGTTGGTGTGTTTTGTTTAATCAAATTTAAGAAAATACACTCGAGTGTGAATATGATAATCGGGTAACATTACACAGGCAGCTAACTTCCTTATTTACAAATACCCGCATAGCAATTAACATTGATTTCGCCTCCCGCTGTTTGATTTTAAAACATACCTTGTACTTAATTAAATTATAATGTGCATTTTTTTTAAAACTTATGTGAGATGGTACTTGATAATAAAAGAAAAACTTTTTTAACGTAATTTGAGTAAAATTTATGGCCTTATAAATATAGATTGAGTCATAAATCCATTGAATACATTGTCTGCTAATTAAATATATGAGTATAATTAAGAATATTTTATATTCAAATTGATTGTACACGTTAGCGTAAAAATAAATAAATCAACGCATATAGTGAGCGTATTGGATCTCAAGGGTCATTCACCCCAAAACATCTGTTCCTATATTTCAGTCACAGGACTGTTATAGTGTACATTTTTATCTTATGACTTATTTACTGATACAATATTTTTAGAAATAAGCATTAGGGATTTCTTTTCAAGGATTTTTTTAAACTATAGCTACTTACATAATTATTAAGAAAAAAAAGTGAAACTTTTTTTTAAGTTTCTTAAAAAGCATTTGGAAATTATCCCAGCCTTTCTTGTATCTTTAACTGTTTGGATTTCAACCATTACAAGCCCATACTCTCAGAGATAATAATAGGGAATGATAATAATGCCCGCTATCCGCCATATTTCTTTCAAGCGGGCATGCTTTCTGATTGGCTCTCGTAGCAACATGGTTGCCACGTGTATTTATAAAAGATTTGTAATTCCGATTCTATACTTCGGACTTGGAACGGCCTATAGAAATACGTAGCAATGGAATTTGTCCTTTAATGTCTTTACATAAAGTTGTTCTTGACAAAAACCGGTATTTGGTATTTGAACTTTTATAATGTAACTCGTGTAACAGTTACGAATAAAGTTTTTAATAGTTTAGATCATTCCTAATCTGGGGTCCACGGATCTCTAACGGTACGCAAACCTATGTAAAGGGGACCGGGGATAAAATAAAAGTAAAAATTACGATAGCATAGAAATATGACCAAGCGCTTGACAGGAACGCACGTCGAAGACAAGGCCGACAAATAAAGAAAAAAATTACAAGTAGAACTAGATTTGAGAATAAAATTAATTAATGTCAACCTGATCATTACAGATATAGTTCTAACACCAACTTTTACATTAAAATAAAATTAAAGGAATAGGTAAAATAAAAAATAATTTCAATGAAAACAAGATGATTTTTTTTATTGTTTTTGTTTTATTATTAAGGGGTTCGTGGCATCCTAGTAGAACCTTTTAGTTGCCCGACGATGAAAAACTTTGAGAGAGGCTGCTTTAGATCATTGGCATCGAGTTTTTACGCGAATTGGACGCATCGCATATTTTTCATCCAGAGAGGAACTTGCAAGATTTATGAGCAATTTGGACGCTCAGCAATTCAGCACATCCAGTCTCTACAACCGTAACTGACAATCTTCTGTCTCGTAATTTTAAAGAATTAAGTGGATTTTATTTTTCTGAATAGACTGAGTAGACACTGAGTCTGCACATACCCACATTTATAAATACCAAGGCCCTTAAAATGAAACTGCCCTAATTCGATAGTTCTTGATTTCGAAGTTGTAAATTATAAATTAATTACGATAAAAATATTAGTCATGGTGTGATTCTACATACTTCACTGGCTATATATTACACAGCCTGACATTTGAAGACTTTTCTTGTAGAAGTAAGTATATCATTTTAAGTCATTTCGCTTTAGAGGTGGATATAATATTAGGTACCTATACCATAAGTTGCGACAAAATCGTATCATGGCGACACTTTCAGCAATAAATATTTATTTGGGGTTATATATAAATTGTAAAGAGGAACTATATGACGACAGCTAGTGTCGACGGAAACTAGCTTTTATAACCGAAACCGAATTTCGGTTTCTGCTTTAGTTTCGGTGGAAATCGAAACAATTTAAGGTAATTACATTTTTATGTAATTTCTTAAAGTTTTTTATCGTTTTAGTTAATTGTGAATATTTGCTTGTGTTCATAGAAGCAGTTATTTGACAAATAAAGTTTTTTATTGCTGTACAAAAATATTTGCTACTGCACACATTGGCATGAGGTTAGGTGACTTCACTATGCTGATCGCCAATGGCTGTAGCGCGAAAACTCGAACGTAGTATCGATTGTAAATGTTGTAATTTTGGCATGCCGAAACCGACACTAAACCAAAACTTCGATATCGAAAATCGAAAGCTTAGTTGGACGTTTTTAGTGACAGATTATTAAGCTCATGCTCATTGAATTATACGTTACACTATAATAGTAAATCAAAACAGTAAACGCGGCACTACACGTTGGCAGAGCGGGACGCGGTATCTGCTGCAATGCAGTAAGTAAAAGCGAGACAGTGCTGCACTGTGTCGTAGCTCTGAATGATCAAGGTTGATCTTGATCATTCACGACGTTTTAATTTACGTATAATGAAATAATTATTATTTTAATTCATTGAAAATCCATTTTCAATGTATATTTTGCAGTCTTATGATTAAGCATCAATTTTTAATAAGTTATTATAAAATTATTACAAGAGTTTTATACATTAAATGAGTAAAATGCGCTACGTTGTTCACTGCACAAGTGTCGATTTGGAAGTGAGTCAGGTGCGGTGCTCGAGCCTCAGTTGAATGGAACACATAGTGATTGTTTCGAACACTTGATCTAGTACTACATCGATATCGTTGCCTACGCTCACATAAATTCTTTATAATTATAGTCCTTAGCAGACTTTTACGACCTATGCTGGAAGATAAGTAGCTGGCGCATTATTTCTTAAAATTTCTTATTTTTGTTATAGTTGGTTGCATTATTTCAAGTCAAAGCCTTGAAATTTTGAATTGAATCGGTTTCTCATTAAGGATGCAATAAATACATTGTAAGTAGATAGGTATATACCTAGCAATAACATGAACCATATTATAATAAGTACCTATCTACGTAACGTACCAAACAAATCTAGTACGTCGTATAAAGCAGAAGTTATTCGCAGAGTTTCAGTTTTGCGGTAACGGATTAACTCGTCACAGAGAGGTTTACTGAGACAGCATTGCTTTTCTGCTTTATGCTGAAAACATCCTCGTTAGCATTTTGTCTTCAACTATTGCGATCCTTCTTTCCTGTGTAATAAGGTATACATTTGTTTGTTGTATAAAGTTTGTTTGGTCGGATTTGAGTTGTCATCTTTTCCGTTCAGAGTGAGTTGTTTAGTTTGGCCTTAGATGACGTTTCCGGCGGGTTGGGAACTGCTGTGGTGTTCCACTGGTTATTTGCGAGTTCAAAATCTCACATGTTTATTGTCTTGTTTACAAATTACTGCAACTTATTTAGATACTTCTTATTGACATTTTTAACCCCTGACGGTAAATAGGGGTGCTAATATGTCGTTGTCTGTCCATTTTTGTGTTCGTCAGTAGTGTCGTAATTTTTGAATGAATGAGCCTATTTCTGTCTTTTTTTGTTAAGAGTTACACTTAACGAAAATGTTCTTAAGTTTGTTTGGACATCAATCCGGTTTGTTTTTTGTATCGGATATTCGGTAATTTAAAATTTCCGTTATTCGTACAGCAATTTAATAACAAAATTTTAAACAATAAATCTAAAGTAGGACTTTTTGGCGGGAACGGGAGAAGTGAGGTTGTCATTTTATTTAAGTTTTCTATTTTTTACATTTTTAGGAGTTTTAAATTACAAAAGTGATAGTATATTGTGTTTTAAAGTTCTGTGTAAGTGAAAGGAATGGAGTAGGTCTAAATAAACATGTGTAGCTGAAGTTCTCGCGCTGTTCCCAGAGGTCCTTTATAACTTCAGTAAAGCCTACTATCACTTTACTGTAGGGGTTTTACGATAAGAAAACACAAATTTACTTGTGATTCTACTTATTAATACGTGACATTGGGAAATGCGCTAATCTGTGCGCCATGCCATTAAGAAAGAAAAAAAATTTAAAATAACAGTAGTTTTAACTATACTTCATATATTTTTGTAATGTTTACTATATAGAAGACAATCTGTTTATATAATGTAAATAATAGTAGAAAATAAAGTTAGTAAAACATTTAAAACAAACAAGTTAGTAAAACCTACGCTAATCTATTTATGCATAAATGAATAAATTAACACTGTCTTTATCCACTATACAACAACCCAATATATTACAACAAAAACTTGTTTTTCTGCACATTAGGTTTATTGAACGCGCTACCCATATTAAGCTAGACCTTTATTAAGAGTATGGGCTTAGTTCGTGGTCCTGCGAAGTTACGCCCTTTCCCGGGTAATTTAATAAATGTTCACCCGAAACAATTGAGGAAACTACACGAGAAAACAGAATGAATTTTGGGAAATGGTAATTAAGGTTGAGCACAAACGTTCGTTTTTTAAATGCTCTATTCGAAATAAATTACTAACCCTTTCGTGACTGGCCATAAATGTTCATTAACTAAACTTCTTCCTGCCTCAAAAACATTTTGTTCTAATTTCTATCAAAATAAAAAATGTATAGTGCCATGTTTATTTTTGTTTTATTAATAAATAATGTTATGTTTTTGGTGGGATTTCATGAAGAGCGGTTGGGCGTTTATTTTAATCATTTGCAATTTGCTTATAGTGGATTGGCATAGTAAAATTGGCGTAGTTTTGCGTACAACAGCGTAGATATTGTTGTGTAATATGTGAAATATTGTTCTTGTTCTTCTTTATTTACATGGCGCCGTCGCGATTGCGAAGTTGGCCACTGGAAATATTTTAAAATAACTGCTAATTTAGTAGTGTGAAGTTGAGATTTTTTAAGTAACTTAGTTCGCCTCAGTGGATCCTACTAGAATAATTGCCTCAATATATTTGTCGCCAGAATCTTCAATAAAAATTAAA
The DNA here is from genome assembly GCA_907165235.1 of Zeuzera pyrina. NCBI lineage: Eukaryota > Metazoa > Arthropoda > Insecta > Lepidoptera > Cossidae > Zeuzera > Zeuzera pyrina. Next base: position 15,051,222 of record OU015628.1, read on the forward strand.
ATGTATTACGTCGCTATTTTGATGAAAAAATAGGAAGAATATATTTATTTATTAGACAAGACATCGGTTGTATGGGTGTAGATCCCTTTGCTTTTCCTCTCAAGGGAGAAACGAACAAAAAAATAAATAATATTATTACATTCGTTCAGTATTTTGATTATGCAGTTTTAGTTGTCATCTTTTTGTCTTTATTACTGAATCTTCAATCTTAAAGAGCACTGATGTGTAAGAGGCGAAGTTATTTTGAAAAATACAAGCTTTTCCTTAATCATTCAAATTCTGAGGCGAAAGTCGAGAATACATTTATTTATTAGTAAGTAAAGTTTACTCCCTGCGATATCATCAGAATCTAAAACTCTATTCCTAGGCGAAACATTTTTCAGCAAAACAAAGCTATTCGTTTTTTGTTGATCTCAACAAAAGGAAAAAAACATGATGTAAGATGTCTTTTGGCAGCGTTCGTCCCAATTTCATCAGTCCATTCATTCATATTCATACTGCCTTTCACCCTTTGTTCGATGTTACGTAACTACCGCTTTGTACCCTTTCTTCTTTTGTTAATTTTACCCCGTATCTGCCTCGCTGTCAAGCTTTCCTGTCCGTCAAACATAAATATGCAAAATTTGTTTACTTTTAAGCGTTTTTTTACTCCAAATATTTAGTTTTTTTTAGTCCTTTTTTAAATAATAATAGCAAGACTGGCATAGTAATCAGATGACTATATGTAATTACTGTTAGGTATCATACATTTTTAAATTCTAAGCATTAAATTAAAATTAACGCATATTTTTAACTGGTTTTGTAGAAAATTACAGGTTTTGAATAGAGAATCAGACTTAATTAACATATTTATCAAAATACGCTGAATAAAGTACCTATAGAGAAAAATGTTTTAAGCTTATCGCCTCCTTATTATAATAATGAAGGCTTTACTCTCGAGAGAGTCGAGTTTCTGTAGAAAACGGCTGATTAACATACGAATGTTAATAACTTGGACCTCTGGAGGCCTTGCTCTATAGACTTGACGGGGCCTTATAATAGAACCGGTATACGCCTATAGATAAATAATGGAATTGTATATTAAATATAGATTTATCTGTCCAACGTATTGAAATAAGAAAATAATTAATTTCGATGAAAACATAAAAGCATAAATTCAACTTTTGTATGGTGCTTATAATATTTTATAAGTATTCACGTGTATAATATCTTATAAAATTATATGAATATTTTTACAGGAGTTATTCAAAGCGTATTACATTGTTACATAATAAAAACCAAAAAGCTCTCCACTTTACCATATTTCCGTTAAATTTACATTTCTTTGCATTATAATTACAAAGGAAATGAACTGAGTGAGGCGTTTTTGAAACACTCCCACGAGGGGAAGCCACGTTGAGATGCATATTATTCAAAATTTATGCGAAATTTCGTTCAATTTCGTGAAAATAAAGTGAGAAGGGAAAGCTAAAAGTATCTACTTAATATAACAAATGTTTTGTTGTAAAGTAGCATACTAAAATAAGATCATTAAATTGGTATTGCATTTTTTTAACTATTCGAAATTTCTAAGTCCATCAAAGTAATAATTTAAAAAATAGGTTTGTATGATACATTAGGCCGTTTCTATTTGAGAAAATTATAGAAAGAGATATGAATCTCTTTCTATAATTTTTATTTATTTCATCTTTAGTATTATGGCTTGTACGAGTACCTATTATACTATGATTTAATAATAGCTTTGAATTCATTGTCTTCTGTCGTAATTTGCTCCTGATAAAAGCTTTACTCAGTATAAACTATTTACGTGTCACTTATTAATTCTTAACTGTAACGATTTATGCAAGTATTACATAATGTAAAAAATTAAACTATAGCTAGTCGAATCTACACATCGGATACTCAAGAAAAACTGTTTTTGAAATCTCTTTCCAGACCAACAATAGGAAATAATAGATTTGTCTAATAATAGATTCAAAATAAAATTTTTGAAATCTCTTTCTAAACCAACATTAGTAAATAAGAGACAATGTAATGTTGCTGTTGTTTATTACCAGCTGTTCAAAACAAATAGCTATACCATATACAATCAATAATTTACTTCAAAAATTAAATACTGTATAATTATTTTTACTCGACTACAAACTAAAACAATTGTTATAATTTTTACGAATGCAATAGTCTTTTTTGCAATTACTGTATGAAAACGTAGGTAAATATTTTTATTTCATGTAAGTAAAGATTATGTTGTCATCTTGAGTCCCCAATAACACGTGATAAATAATATAGATATTGTAAATATATATCTGCCACTATGTAGGTCTCTATAAATATGAAAACTGTAGGTACTCGTCTACAGCCATGTCGGCAAGGTTCACAAACTTCATGAATCCCAATGTCCCGGAAAATATAACAAGACGATTTATATTCGGGGGTTGTGCGAGCCTACTCGTTTTTCTATCAGAGAAATCTAGCCCGTGATGTGTACGCACTGTAAAAATATAGGAAAGGTAACCCTCTCGCTTATTGAAGTTATGTCTAGCATTTGAAATTAGAACGGCATAGTCTTCCATTTTTGAGGTAACGGTATAACTGTAGATGACAATAAATCTTATGTTATAAAACATAAGAATGCTTCATCTGCATATTTTTGATTATAGTGTATTGTAAAATAATTATTTAATTCTATAAAACTAACAATAAATTTATGTAAAATTCTTCGGAATATAAAATAAAACTTACGAATGTACGCATTTCATAGTTATACAGTAGAATGTTTGTTGTCCGATGTAATCTAAGAAAGAATTTAACAAATCAATTTTCATGAATTTTTAAGATTTCCCAATAACGCAATCTACATTACATTAACGAAAAATCTTTGGATAATACACGAGTTCGTAACAGTTCTTATCCAATAGTTGTCATAGATGCCTGTATGTTTGTGTGTAGATATTTTATAATTCAATCACGCAGAACAGTTGCATCCTGTCAAAAGCAAGCCGCGAATGACAAGAGGGTGGTAACGAAATAATTTCCTATAGTGGGATTTAACCCGCCCCAAAACAAAAGCATCGCTAAGGGACGCGTTATTTTTATACGAAACGACCCTTGAATAACAACACGACGGTCTTTTCTTCGTAAAATATCTTAATAAAAGCCGGAATTACGCGATTATATTCTGATCATGCGCTATCGGCTTCCTTCTTTAACAGAACAATGTTTTCTTAATTTATGTTTGTTCGTTTCACGAAATGATTTATTTTTGTTTAAAAGGATGTCCTTAAATTATTCGGATACTGTTACACCTTGAAAAGTTTTGATCATAAAATAAATTAGAAATAATGGAGGCGTCAAAATCATGAATAATTACACCTAACGTCGTGACGACGGTCTTTCTAAATAAATGAAATATTCACAATGGATTATTGTTCAATATTATGTGCTTATGTATATGCATACCTATATAGACCACGATATTTCTATAGAAAGACCACCCAGTGAGAGTTATACCCAGACTAGAAGTTCGGCGTAAGGTCTACTTATTGCCTGCGTGATAGGTTCTTAAATAATATTAATTATCATTAATCTATAGACAACAACTTCTTTTGGTTATAAATAATCGAATACATATCTTTGAAAACGAAATTATCTTCAAGTTTTATATTTCTGTCCTTTTATTTGAAACTTAATTAGACTTTATAGAGCGTACCATCCCAATTTCGTTCTCTCGTCTGACGCACGCCGAGACTTATTCATTGGTGTAAGGGCGATGGAGGGGTGAGTTGCGGAATGCGGAGGGGCTGGCTTGGCCCGAAATAGCAAATAAATGAGACGAAAATGTAAATGTTGCGCTTCAGAGATGAAAAGCGCGCCGCTCGCTCGTTCTTGTTAAGCTCATCGCAAATGTACCAGAATTAGGAGCGCGGCTAAAATAATTTTCAGCGCAGATGTAACGAACGGAATGAGATACCAACATAACCTACGGCTTGGTACACTTTTAACATAAACATAATAAAAAATTTACAAAAGAAACAGATCAAAAGGACTTTTACAAAAAAATCATTTAAGTAAACATTTAAGATGAAAATTCACTCAAGCAAGTCTCTTTAGTAGTCTTAATTAAAACTGTAGTAAATAGTATATGTACAAATATATTATACTTACAGGCTTTGTAGTGACAGATAAATCTGACGATCAGAAACTTAATTTACTAAAACAAGCGAACGAACCATAATAAACCGTGCTCATACAATACGCTATATCTCTATTTGGGACGAGATTTTCCGTCATATTGTTTTTCCAAATAAGTCCGTTTAATAAAAGTCCACATAAGACCGTGGACGACATATGTCGTCTCGGATTATATTGAATCATTGCGGCGGGGTTCCCCTCGTGTATACTTTATCTGATATTGCAATAACTGATATTACCGGAAACATCTTACATCTTTTAAGTTATAGGTATGGAGTTATGACTTGAACTCTATGCCTAAACTTTGTTTTTAATTTTACGACAAACGGCATTACAATTTGATAATTAAGTCAATCATAACTCCAAAAATTGCGTTTTAACAATATTATTATTTCTAAAGTTAACTCTGAAATAATGATAGTTTTATATTACTTTACACTGGACACTATTTTTAGTTATTTTCTGTTCATATTTTTTTTATTATTTCTCGCTGATTTTACAATTCACGTGCAAGTGTTCAATTCACATCACAATGAATTATGATAATGAAAATACAGTGTGGGAGTGCCTAGAGTTTAGGTGTGGCTGTAGAGTGTAAAACTATGCTCCTCCCTACACTTAACCTATGCATAAACGTATGCTTCTGATTCCTCGCTTAATACCCACGAAATATAAAAATATATGTACATAAGTATTAAACAAGTAAATTAAAAAACAGACTAGGAGCCGAAATTTCGGAAAAGTAGAAGTTAAATTAAAAAAAAGGTCCAAAATACCAATTATTTATTTTAAATTTTTAACTTTGTGGGTTTGTGTTACCAATTTACGTCTTCGTATCAAATTTCTCAGTAGGTGTAAAGACGTAATAAATAGTCTTTTACATACGAACCGACAGAAAGACATGATGAACATGAAAAGCGAAATGAAATCATTTAGCGATAACGATTATTAATATGATTGCTGTGCTTAAGAATCGACAATTCCTTCTTTTAATTTGCGATTATTTCTAATTTTATGACTATTTTCATTTTATTACTTTTAAAAAAGGGAACTATTTTGAAAAAAGTAGCATAATATTTATTACCATAAACTATATAAACTTTTAAACTTTCGCGTTGTATTATAGAATATATCTAATACGAGAAATTTAACGCTATTTCCTTTTATTCTAGCTTGACGTTTCGACCGAGTTGCATCGGCCGTGGTCTCAAGCAAACTCATAAACTAATTGAAATAAAATTGGTTGAGAAATTAATAGTCAAAATGAAGGAATTTTTAATTTTTGTTCAAAATACAATATTTTTACGAATCGACGATTAATTGTAATTGTTTAGTCACGAAACAAAACTGTAAGGGTTCTGCTTTGCCATTTTAGCTACGGAACTCTGAAAATAAGTATTTAATAGATAAGCGAGATCTTTTTTTTACTTATACGTAGGTATAATATATACCTACATACAAATTATCTATTATTTCAATTACACGTATAAATTATAGGACTAAATCATTTGTTTACCACCATGAAGATTGCTAATGAATCGACTATTAGGTATAAATTACTATAAGTATACCTACTTACCTAAATGTTTACGTCTCGTTACGTGTAGCGACCTCGCAATAAAGTCGACATAAACGCGGCACGAAACAAAGACATGCATTCATCTCTTCCCCTAAATATCATATTCAACCTCATAAAATGTTGGCGATGCACTTGCATGCACATGTAGGTGAGTTGCGTATTGCACGAGTGCTATTATTTTTCTTAAAAGTACCATAATTTAAAATTAGATAGATCAACGAGAAACTGCTAAAAAATAAACCATTTAAATGGAAGTAATTTAAACAACATATTAACTGCTTCATATATTTTTGCGTTTTTTTAAGTTTTAAATGTACGGCATTTTTCATTTGGGGATTCCAAATTTAAACATTTCCAAAAATATTTGACCTTGCAAAGGGCAAATCGAAACTATGTAACGACTGGCCGCTATCCTATCGCCTACGAAAGTTTCTAATGATATGCCCTTGGCTCTGTGATCTACACGTTACCATAATGCTTTTACGGCCTAATGAAAATAAGCAGATAACGCATTATTTATTTTTCTATTTCTCCCAGATCAGCATGGAAGCAATAGCTTGAATCTGTAAAAATCTTTTCAGTTAATTTAAATTAAAGTCAGTTTATTAATATAAAATAACTTTGAACGTCAAAGTCACTCCCATTTGGAAAAAGTAATTGTACTTACTGAGAAGAATTTGTGAAGAAGTCAGGCACTCAGTTAAAAATAAGTTTTATGAATAGATATACGTAAAAAATCACATACGCATTAAATGTATCTATGCAAAGAATGAATAATTAATTGTAATACATTAAATTATGTTTCATAATATTGTCTGCTGAATGCTGTTCAATTTAAAAAGAGAGTACCAAAAGCACGTTAATGGTAGGCTAATAATTTTGCACTTATGTATACACAATATTTTTTAATGCAAATTGCTTCGTTACACCGAGATAACGTAAATGCTACAAGTCATGTAGGCGGTTACATACATAGTGGCATATCTGAGAGTGCATCGTTGCATCCGTCGGGTAACGACTGTCCGCTGACTGCAAGATTACTGATACTGAGCTTCTCGGAAAAGAGTGCAATGCACCAGCCTTTTTGCATTTAAAAAGTGCAATGTATAGGTACATGTAATTGCACCTCACTACACCAAAATTAACGTTATTACATTATCTGTAGATATTCTGTAATAGTAAAATTATAGTACCAAATGACATATAAACATCCCTATATTGTATGATTTTAAATGTATTAAATTTTTTTAAACCCTCAGATTCAACTAAAAATAGTACAATCCAAGATTAATAATAGTATGAAACTGCTATAACTATTTCAGTCATTGCTTGCTTTTATCAAAGTAAATATACAAAAAAAGATAATACTATATTTTCCGTGAAAATAAATTAATTTGCAGAAGTAGAAAATATGAGGAAAAGCGAACTCACTCACAAATCCACTTCCGAATTCATCTGAACCCCGTAAATATTTTATTGCTCTCGAAGAAAAAATGCGGGGACAAATTACCGGGGAATATCGGAACATTTTTCAATCCTATTGCTTAAGTGGAACAAACGATAAAAGTAAATTTAGCGCTTGTGGGCATTTATTGCTGAGATTTCTAGAGCTTTCTGAGGCGGAGGGTACGCGAGTGTTTTCTTTCGCTAATGGAGGCTGCTTACAGAGCGACAGCAAAATACAGAAACATTACAGAATTTAACGAAATTCGTTTGCTTTAAAAATTTTTTAAGTTACAGTTGAAAATGGTTACAAGCTTTGATGTTCTGTCCACCCTGAAAGAAAAATGGCGTGAAGATTACGTACAAACATGTGTAAAAATAAAAAATATTGTATTGGTTCTGGCGTTATACTACAAGAATTCATTTTCAAATTAGGTAGGTATACGTGTTATATTTTTATCTATGTTCTGCTAAAATCGAAACTCTTCATTCAAGGTATCGAAGAAAACATGGTCCTTAAGATGTTGAATGTATAAACACGGTCAGTTAACTGGTATGAAGCTTACAATCCTTCTGCCCAACTCGTACCTTTGTCCATACTAATTACAACTACCATGTACAAAATTCATGCCGACATTAACAATTGACACTCTAACAAACTGTGTCAAGGGTATAAAGCTCATATTGCGATAAAATAAGGCTCAATGAATGGCTGCAGAGTCCTCCGTACGTAAGCGTATCTAACACGCTCTTGGCTGATTTCTACACACAGTATTTTTTATGGATTATCTTGAATTAGAGTACTATTTAATACATATATTAGTAAAAAAATAAACGCAAAGTCAAATTACAAATCTTTTTAAGACTGTCCTTAGTACTTAAAATCTATATCATTCATGGAGAAAACTGGAAAATCCCCTGTTATTATTATTTTCGCTTCAAGATTCACGTAGGCGAGTTTCCCTCGCTAGCTATCTATATGTTATTTATATTTATAATATTTAATTACCTATGAAAAATATTCGTTACTTATCAAAGATCTATTTTCCTAATTAACAAGCTTGCAAAAAAGCTTCCAGAGTCAAACGGTTACCTATGTACATACAAGTACTTGCACAAAAACGATGTGCTTCATACACATTATTATAGGCGTCTTATTTTCATTATTATAAATATTACCTGCTAGGATAAAAGCATATTATCTACTTTAATATTGAAATATTTATTCTACATAAAGTTCATACACAACAATTAAAGTGAGGTAGGTGTTAATAGTTAATAATTAAAAAAAAAATTAAAATAGACTTTTACTCGCATATAAAATTAAAAAGCGCACAGCAAAAAATAAAGTATCGTTGAATAGTCACCAAACTAGAATACCCAGTGTGGCGTACTAGTGTTGTGCTTCGGCCATATATTAACGGCATCGATGCTCGCTAATATACATAATTTAAAATATAATATGAGATAAGTAAATTTCCATTTTGATCAACTTGTTAAGTGTTTTATACATCTTATGAAGCTATTCAAAAGAGTCGGCCGCTTGGTTAGATTGAATATCTTAATTAAAGGCATATTTTAAGCGATTATGGTTTTAAAATATAAAATCAATACGTGGGAAGTGAAATATTTCAATGTCCTACATTACATTTTTATGGCATAGCCTAACACAAGTCACAATAAAAAGAAGGTGCTTCGGTTATTATGAAGTGATGACTTCTGTATCAAAGAATTGTATTTAAATTACGAGATTTACAAAATTTATGATATCTAGGTATTATTATGGTCGTGTCAGCGAACTAAGCTTTATATATTTTAGAATAGCGTCATAGTTGTCATGTAAAAAGTACATAATTATTATCTGTGTGAAATGTTTATGCGGTAACTGATTTTATAGTCTTTGAAAATGAGTAAACAAAGAAATGCTTCGAAAGATAGACGGAAACTTTCTTAATCAACTAGATTCATGTGAAATTATGAATTTTTTGTCTGCGATTAAAAAAGAATACTATTATGCAAATAATTACGTTATTTATAGATAGCCGTGATTACTACTATGGGACATGAATTACTATAAAAAAAAAAACAATAATTGTGGTGTTTGTGCGTGCGTTATGAAGAAACTATTTGATTTTAATAATACTGTGGTGATAGCTTTTATATCCTGAATCAACAGTTAAGATATTTTTATTCTGTAAAATAAAAATAAGGTTCTCATGGAATAGTCAAGAATCTTAGCCCATCCTACAAAAACCTAAATTCCACGTTTTTATTCAATTTTAGATTTAAGTTGTTAGCTGTGGCGTTTACAGCACAGTTGTGTACTAACTTACAATCAATGTAAGGCAATATTAATATACGTAGGTACCGCTTTTTTAAGTATTTTAAATCACTAACAAGTTTAATTTATTTACAATTCTCGAACAAAACGACGATTGTTCTGCAGTTTTTGTGCCTTCGCATTACAATGTAAAGTAACAAAGAACGCACTTTATATGATCTGTCCACTTATTTAACATTGTTCGAGTAAATAAAATACTTTAACACGCTCGTATATACGAATAAGGTAAATATTGTGTAAAAGAACTGTTTATATTGCGTTTTACGGCATAGTAAAATTCTATTAAATGTGTTTTCCTAATTTATTATGACGATTTATGAAACGAAATACAATGTAAACGTAATTCTGTATGTGAAAGAATGCACTGAAACTTTTTTGTTTGAGCGTAATAGATATTTTGTTACTGGTCATAAAAATATAATTAAAACAATACTTATAATATTATTATATATAAGTATATTAATCTCAGTGAGACACGCTATAGGATATTAAACGATCAATTCAAATAAATTAGTATGTATTATAAGAATTACTTGGATGAACATCAATCCACTTCACGTTATTTCAGAATTTTTGAATTATTCATTGGATATACAATTACATACAATCCGTATCTCGAGTCACATTTGACATTATTAACTTAATGACATTGAACTTATTTGTATTTTATCTGTTTGTTGCAGGCGTGTTGCGAGTAAGGCTCGGCGGCACTGCGGTCGACCTTACTAACAGGTGAGGCGGCGACGCCACACAGAACATGATACTAAGGTTTGAATTTGAACTTTATTTTTTAGTTATTAGAGCGATATTCAATTGGCATGCCTAACTTGCATTATATACAATTGCAAATAACAATTAACTTTAAATATGATAACGTGATTAACTATCCTTAGACGTAAAAAGGATTCCATTGTGTAGTGTGTGGGCTGTACTATCATTATTAGTAGGTAGTTGCTTATTATAATACTATTCGATTCTTAAAAAGGCAGTGGTAGTCACAGTGTATTTCTTATATAATGCATTACATAACTAATGCGTAGATGATTACATAAGAGTTGTAAGCATCTACGAGTCCTTGCCAACTTCTTCTTTATTCTTGATTTGTTTAAAAAAATCTTAAAAACTTACGTAGATGCAAAATATATGTAAATTTATGGTATGAAATCTTATAACGTAAGCAATTTAATTGTTTTAAAAAGCTAATAAAGACGGAGATACATATTATGAAATATTCATTAATCAGAGATTTCAAGATCTCAAGATTTTTTATAGAATTAAAATTAAAAATGTGAAAAAAAAATATCAGTATTGTAAAAGGTGTAGAAAACTGTCGCGTGAAAACCTTATTTTACGAATATTTCGCAATACACAGAGGTTACGCAATTACGGGAACAAAAATAAATAAATACATTTTAAATAAAGAATATATAGGTATACGTAAAACAATTTTTTTTCGTAATAAAAACAGATGTATGTGTGCCACACAACTAGGTACATAAGAATGTTCGAGAATAACTAAATATTTAAATTACTTGTGCCACCCCAATAAAAAAAAGAAATTTAATTCAAATATTTAAAACTATACTTTAAAAAAATATCAGACATTAGATAGGTAGTTACTAGTAATAACAATGTTAATTTCGTTCAATTTATTTAGACATTTATTGTATTAATGTGTATTTGCAAAACGTGTCTCCTTTGCTGGCTTGCAGTTGCCCACGTAAACATTTGCATTTTTATTGCATAGCCCTTGTGTCTTAGCATATGTTATATTATGTATACGTCATGTAACTGTACATTTGTAAACGTCCACACTTATTTAGTGCATTCTATATTAATTTTTTGCATGCAAAAATTGGTCAAGTAAGAGTTTGTCTTGCATACACAGGGTTGGCTACGTTGCATAGCTTCTTTGATGGACACATGAATGATCTCACATAGGGGTTCCATTTTCCTTTTAAAGTAACACTAAAATGAAAGAAATCTACTGACTTAAAGACTTACTAATTGAAATATCAGCAAACAGCCCAAAGCGCTGAGTGTAGAAACTTGAATTTATGCACAGAGTTTCTTTATAGGGATGCTTTTTTATAGGGATGCAGCAAGACTGTCCAGTTGCGTATTTCCATATTATATTTTCTTTAAATGTTTATCAAATAAAACAGTTGAGACGTTTTCAATTTTGGTTTTATTACTTTTCACAATTAAAGAAGAACGCTGCAATTAAATTATTAAACGATACTATGACTATGGGTAGAGAGCAAGAACACGCGTATTATAACGCAATGTTACCAGTTAACAAAAAATGCAAACAAAGACAAACGAAATAAATAAATGTTAATTTTAGAATATTATAAAATGTACGTAAACAATATACAGATGAATGTCTTAAACAATAATAAAATACGTCAAAAAACTAAGTCCTAGGGATTAAAAAAGGCTATCAACTGCCAAAATATGGAAAAATATAATTCTACGCGCACGAAGTCCTGGCAACAATTAGTTGCTCTACGAAATATAAACTCTGTTGTTTGCAAATTATCATATTGGCATAGTTGACATGATACTTGGTTAGTTGTGATAATAAAAATTAACAGTGACTTGAAAAATATTTCATGTATGAATCCATATAATTGAACTACAGTATCAAATGTTGTTATAGATAATTAAAACAGCAATGTTATATTGTATTGTCCATATTTTAATTTAAAAATAGCAAAATCGTTCCGCTCTATTCTTAGATTGAAATGAAGCAAAAGAATGATTCTTATTGTTTCGTCTTGTTTTCTTAAATTTACATGATACCATGTAACGATTACATGTAATATTTTACCTATGTGTAATATGTAAGGAGAAATATTATATGTACATGATTTGATGGAATTTTACCTTAAGTAGAGACAGCTTGCAATACAAATGATTATATGCATAATATGGTCAAAAACAGAAAGTGAGATCATACATTCATATTAACTAGGAATCGCCTTGTGATCGAAATTAGACCGTAAATATAAACTTATAATATAAATTCGACAATCTACTCTGTGCGACTGTTTGATCCAAGGAGGTTACGTTACATATAACAAACTATTATGAGCTTGACACTGACATTGGCGTATGAACGTTAACAATGAACGTTTTATTTCATTTAATTTAAGGTACTTATTCGTAACACATATTACATAACAATTTTAGCTTTCTCCAGTCCAGGAGAAGTGTGAAATTTGGTAAACTTTAAGTGTACCAAATTTCACACTCCTCCGTCCGTGCAATTTTCTTAAAAAGAGAACCGAAGCTTTCGCTTCACGTATTAATATATAAATTATCAAAATGTGAATTTGGAGTACCTACCACAGGGTAATCATTCCGTGGTATTTGTTATTTTTAGATTATGTAATAATGTGATGACTACTCCGTTAGGGATACAGCGTGAGGATATGTATGTATGTATGTGATATCAATATGTAACTAAACATCAAATCACTTTATTCACTAAAAACAGCACAATTTTGTTTGTAGGTATCGATGCTAATTATAATATTTCTGTGATATTAATATACATACGTATCCTCACGCTGTAACTCCAACGGAGTAGAGAGGACGGAGCGCCAAGCTTTGCGGTCCTTACATACTTCTTTCGCTTCTTAAAATGACACCATTTTCCTGATCTCAGAACACACCAGAATAAACATGTTGAAGTAAAACAAGAAGTATGTAAAAGAAGAAGGTGTAGGTATAGTTTTGAAATACGGCCCATTTTTTTTTTAGGTGTGTTCAAAAACAATAAAAAATAATATAAAATGTAGCTGCTTATTTTCTTGCCTAGGTCTTAAATAACTATGCTTATCGTGTACAGGCGACGGGCTATCAACTAAATCGTCCTAGGCTAGTAAGCTAACGCTGTATATTTATTCCAGCTTGATTCCTAAATAAATACTTAGAGTTTAAGCTCTGTCCACCCTAAATGAAAAATTGCGCGAAGTTACTTAATACGCTTGTGTTTGAATTTTATTATCAATAAATATTAACAGACAATTTTTTTTAATTTTTTTATTCGCTGTTTATAATATGAGATGTTATCTATTTCGGTCATTTTTAAGTCATTTGTATCACATCTGCATTTTGAAATTATTCTGTGGCCTGGAATTTAAAATGTAAAATCGTTTCGAACGTCGTACTATGACTCCAATCCCAAACCTTAGTGATTTGACTTGCCGCCTTGTCATATTAATTCAATGTCTTAATTTATTCTTAATTTACTACTCTGCAATTTATTTAGACTGTATTTTGTTTGCAACAAAGTTCTGAATTTGATTATATTATCGCTACACTGTAGAGATTAACATAATAGGTATAATAACATCAAAATTATATACATATTTCTACAATGTGTATAGTATAGTACAACAGCACACTCTGTAGGAATTCCATACTTCAAGAAAGACATGTCTCTTAAAATTATCACACTTAAATTATTATTGATTTACATGCGAAGCTTGTGCTATTTACTTTTGGACTATTTAGTTTACTAAATGTTTAGTTTACTAAATATTGATTTTCAAATCAGAAATCACACCCACAACAACATTTTGTGAGTAAATTTATTCACGGTTATAACCGACTTCAGTACAAGTATAGAAATTATTTCTAGCCATAGGTATTCAGACATCGATCGGGCCTTCCTATCGGTCGGGCAATCTATTCCGGACCGGCCAACGAATCACAATGTTTGTCCTTGAAGATAAAATCAGGCTTATAGATAGAATACTAAGCGACTCAGACCACCGACCGATCGATGACTAAATATGTAGAGCGTGTAGAGTGTACCTCACTAAAGTAGGTAAGGATCCGGTGTCGAAACTTGAATTTTTAACATTATTTTTTGTACACGTACAAGCCTTATGTGATGACGTTTGTTCCACCTAATTTGTCACTGTAGTGATTTTCCGTGACAAAAAATATTAGGCCTCATTTTATCTAAACAACTCACATAACTTTTTGGAATTACGTAAAAGTAAGTTACATGCGTATGTTTATGTACTTGGTTTTTATAGTAGGTAGGTACTTTATATAAAGTACATGTGCGTGCTTAGATGGTGGCTGTGGGAATTTCATAACTGTGCTTATAATATGTTTCTCACTACATTATAATGAGTACTTAACTTATTTTAGAAAATAATGTTGGTAGATAAGTCTAGTAATAATAATTAATTAATTATCCGAAATCACGAAAGCTCGTGTCTATCGCACGCACGGACCGTCACTAACTCGCAGTTAGAATTGCAAATGAATCGGCCGTTTACTCTCGTGTCGTAAACTCGGGATATGATCCAGTCAGTTTTCGCGCCATTAACCTCTCGGACCTCCTCCCACTGAGGGATCCGACAATACTGTAAATATGTCTCGTTACGTAAATACTCTTGTAAATATTTACCTATTTTATGTACTGAATTTCGACAAAACTATTACGAGAGATGAAGGAATTTTTTTCATGGTAACATTTTCAGTATGTTGTAGGTTCGAAGTAAACAAACCGTGGGAGAGACTTTACTCTGGTCCGGAGGCTTTGCGTCACCAAATACTTTTAATACAGATAACATAACTTGACAACTTGTAATGTGTCCAAACTCGTCCTGTCACTAAAGCCATTGAAACTTGCCAGTTACCAATTTAAAAAGATCCCTAAAATTACGTCTTTCATATCTTATTCTATGTTTATTAAACGTCATCGTGGGAGGGGGGTAGGTCTAATTACAATGGTGGTAGTTCACACCCGTTGGCCGGCCTCTGCTTGGGATTGAGTCGTAAATGTCTACTCAAGTGGTTTCTACCATAGCTCTGCTGCTCTATTTACTCATACTTGACAAAAAAAAATTCCTCCGGATTATATTATACTTCCCGATAGAAGTTTTAGTTTGAGTTGGAATGGATATTAACTTAGATTATCGTCAAGAACTTTAGAGATAAATACGACTCAAGTTTTTCTGTTTGCCGGTGCCGATGTTAATAATATTTGGCAGCATATATTTACATTTATAAAAAATTTATTGCATGAAAATAGTAAATTTATCTGTTACCGAAACACAAAGATAGGTTCTACACAACTCAAAACAAAATTTACTACACTTCTTATTTCACGTGTTTAATTTTCAACAACAAAAAGTCCAATGAACATGTTTTTTCTTAAGCGGGGAGGTGGTAGATGTGGAACGCAACGCACCCCCGAATATAACTTTTAAAAAACCGTGGTATTCGGCGCAAATCACCTATTTTATGTAAACTTCGTGACTTTCCGCCGTATCGAATGACTTAGAAAGGATTTATTTATATTCGTATCGAGTCGGTTGGAGCTAGAAAATAAAATTTTGTAACAGTAGAACTTTGTCAATGGGCGGTTGTTGGTGGAGGCGGTCTGAAAGTTTTAAAAATAAACTGAGTAATGTGCTCTGAGCAGACATTTAACACGCGGCAATGATTTAAGCGAAGTTCCAGTGGCTTGTTAGTCACGTCATTATTTTGAAGTATTCTGTAACTATTTTTGTATGTTTGTTGTTTAAAACTATTTCGTAGAAGTCTACCATTTTCTTTTTCATTTAAAAAAATGCAACTACATTAAATAACTAGTTACAATTTCAATACTATTATAAAACAGTAAGAGTCATATCTATACATTGAAAATATTTTTGAAAAATTGTATAGACAATCGTTTTTAGATATTGTGTTTATTTTTTGTTTATTGAAAAACTACTGAATAGATTTCATTGTAAAGTGCGATATTTGAAAGACTAAGACCACAGCCGCTCAATACTATTACGCTATGTTTATATATCGGTAGGTCACTTAGACTGAAAATATAATACTGAATGTTGGTACCTGGATATTAGTCGTTTTTTCTTAATCCTTGCAGACGAACTTGTGGTCAAAAGGTAGTATATGTGTAAATTAAGAAAACGATTCAGTAATTTAAGATGTCAGAAATGTTACATATTGCTTTATTTGAAAATTGCGTATTTTACCTTAACTCGTTTCTACCTTCAGCAATTAACGAATTAATTAACATCGTTTCACGGAGGTTCCGTCCAATACGCCTTTTACAACCTACTGATTGGACACACCTGACCCTCCTGTAATTATATACCCCATTGTAAAACATAATCGTATTTTACTTTGAATGTTGAATTATATTTTAATATAATATTATAATTTGTTTGCAGGTTGCCCTGCCCCTTTACTCAGACGTCGCTAGCCAGTTTACGACAAGGTGAATATCATTTGTTTTTTTTTCATTTGCTTAAAACTATTGTTTTTCGTATTTAGGTGTACATGAAAAAATAATACCACGTGCATTAAAACTAAAATTTACGTAAATTAAGATTTAATTTAGTTAAATTAAATTTTCTAGTAATAATCACTACCTACATATCGTATAAAACCGTTTTTGAGGAACTTCAAAAAATTATGGTTTTTACTAATTGCGTTAATTCAACTTGAGTGAGAAATGGCGTCAAGTTGTGGTGGATAAAATTACTAATTCTATGTTTTATAAAAAGGAGTATAAAAAATCTTTATGTGAATAATGCCACATAGTAGGTACATTTTCCTGTTGTTTTATTTTGTAAGTCTAGGTATGTATGTAAAAAAACTAGTTTAGTGATGACGTTACTACGCGTTAATACTACTTGATGGTCATCGTTTCACGTAATTTTGATGTTCATTGACTTCTTTTATAATCTCAACTCGGAGACAATTTTTACGTAGCCTATTTGCTTTATTAAATGTAGACATACTATATAAAATGTAGATGTATGTACAGTGCCATTAGAAGGTATCTATATACCTATATGATAACTGTGTTGCGCTGATCAGTTACTGATACTGCATTTAAAATTTATTCCTATAAATTTTAAACCGCTTAAAGACCTCTTATAATAACTGCCTGACCATATTTGTGGTATGTCAGACCTGATATGTAATTTAAGTATTCAGGCTAAGTGCATAAACCATTGGCATTTATAACGTCCAGTTAAGATAAGAGAAAGCCTGTCTTTAGCGGTAATAATCGACGTCTGACAGGTTTTTGAATTGGGGCGTATTTTGTCTACATATGTTTACACCTACACATATGTATATGTAACTATTTGTACTAACATGTGCAGCATATAGGTTATATTAACGAATATTTTGAATTTTTGTGTTCTGATTATGTAAATAAAAGCAAATTATTATTTCCGGAAGAGAGGAATTTATTTACCCTGCAACTCTATTACAATTAATATACCAACAAAAGAAAAAGATGTTTCTTCCATTGACTCGACCAGAGTTTTCTCCTTTAGCTCAAATCTTTGGCATAATATACATATATAAAAGAGATGTAGAGACTTATTATGCTAAGAGATCATTCCTTTTTGGATAATAAAAGGCTAAGTTGTATAAACCTATATGTAATTGCGTTCACTATGTAAGTAGGTATATACATATATGGTTACACACATGTAGGTATACGTATCGATAGCTCCAATCCAAATCAGTTCGTTTGCGCAAGGCACACATGTTCGAGATAAGAAAGCGTACTTTTATTTACGTGCACGATGTACGCCCGACCATTGGCCTGGAGAGTTTCCTAAAGTAAATATTTATAGCTCGTCCCGACTCAGACGTTCGCTTGTTCCTATGTTTGTTTCTGTCACTCAGCGCGCCTGAAAACAGGTCTGGTTGTTTGTGCAGCTATCCTACTGGTGATGATTTTAACTTCAATTTTTAAATACTTTCTTCAATTGCTATTACAAGTTGTTTTACTTACTTCTTCATTTAAAATTAGAATAAGCCTTTCTTTTTAACACTACTTAAATTACTAATTTAATGAGTAAGTGATTTATATTTATGCTTTATATAAAAAAGTTGCATATTTGTTATAAGTTAATGACAGAAATTGTTCAGATGTATTTATCTATGCATCTAATATTTTTAAATATAAAATCATCTAGATATCTGGATTGAATAATGTTTTTTGTGTTAATCATAATGGTTAAAAATAAAAATCATGTTGATTTTCGTAGGATTTATTTCTACTGTATGTAATTTATACTACGTACGTATTTTGTTGTGCTTTGATATCCTATCCATTTGAAATTAGAAATGATTTGAAGTTATGTATGCATGTATTTATAGGTATACGTATGCAATTTTCTCCTAAATAAGTTCGTAAAAATGACTCGATTGTAAAACGAATGTCATCCATAATTACAAATTCAAAAATATTACCAATAGAAAAGGTTATTAGACACAATCTATTCAAAGAAGGTTAAAATTGAGGTGGATCGCGAATGTCACTACCATAAAGAATTGTTATTTATTCCTCGTAATCCCTGTTATTAGTTTTGTCAACACGTCCACAACTATTACAAATTTATTGCAATCTTTTCAACGTCGTCTTTCGCTTTTGTAGTAATGTAATTACACGAGTATCACTCGTTGTAAGTGTGGGAAATTAGTCTGCCGGTTAAATCACGTATTTTATTTTGACAATTCGGTTTCTATTAACATAATAAGCGTGCAAAAAATTGTCACCTTGTTAACAACATTGCTAGGATTATTTAGTTTGTTATATATGTTTTCTCTTTTGTTCGACATATTTTATAGTCGTGTCTTGTGTAAACAGAACATGTCGTCTGTATAGGTGTGAAATATTGCAAGCGACTTTATTGGTTGTACGATGTATTGTTCCCTTTGGGCCGGTGTGTCAAAAGGGTGTCCGTTACAAGTTAAGTATGTAAAGAACCTTATCGAGGGATGAGCAGATAGCGAAATTCGGACGAAATTCAGTACTAATTTAAAGAAACATCGAATGGTAGAGATTGTACGAAATAATTAAAATTTGACTGCAAAAATGTGTGGTAGTAGAGCAACGTCGTGCCATTGACATTGGCAATAAAATGAAATTATATAATAATCTAGTACCTAGTATTATTTGTGGTGAAATTAACAGACGATAAAATTAAGTTTATACTCACAATAAAATGTGAGTGAGTTGCCGTCATAAAGTCTCGCGTTTTTTATTGGTAGCAAGTCGGTGATGGTCGAGTGACGCTTGCAGTTTGGTTAAAGTCGGTTAAACGGCAGTTTATGGCTATTTTGCCTCCATTAATCGCTTTACTACGCACCCGCGCCTCCGTTTCCGACAACCCTTCCTACACTGTCCCTACAGATTAACAAACAAAATGTCTGAGTGGAATTTATTGTCAGGTAATAAATAAATTCATTAGCAGTAGATTTACTACAGTCACTACAAAAACTCTACCAATAGTGAAGTTGTTGATAGAAACGAAACGTGAAGTGGAGCACTTTTAACTTTTTATTAAATTAAAATTAATAATATTACTAATAGAAGTGATAGATTTTTTTGAAACTGCAGCTCAGAAACTCATGAATGTATTTATAAACTTTGCGATAGTCCGCCCGCCCCTGTAGCAGTTCCGCTCTTTGTAGTCTCGAAAGTTTCGCTGCCCGACGCTAGATGTCGTATCTACGCTGCGCGCATGTGTGCGCGCGGTGCTCCACACGACGCCACTCCGCGCCCGACCGCGCCGATGAACGCGCGTTTCGCGTATTTTGTTCTTGATTCATATACAACACGCTCGTGACAACAAATCGTAATACGGCATACACTTTATTTGTCGAAGAAAACTAAAAACTATTTCGTTGAAGTTAACTGAATTCCACAAAATCGCAAATTCTTTGAAATAATTTTCACGTAGTAAATTTTATGATTAAAGACAGTTTCGTAATAATTTGACTTCAATTTGTCGAGGTTACATACGGCTTATCATATCAGTGACTGTTCGGTGCACGTTCGAAAAACTGTTCTCTATAGTCTAAATCAAAATTCTAAACACAGCTACTCTCTTTCGGTTCGTTTTGATAGCGGTCAGCTTCCACCCGGTCAGCTGGCTAAATCGGGACTCGCGTTTTGATTTTCATGTGCCGCTGCTGTGCGGTGGACGCGTGCTATCGCGGCGCTATGTGCCCGCGGCGCGCGTGAACCGGCCGGTGACGTCCCCGCTCCCCCGTGGCTTGCCCGGCCGCCACCCTGTACCCTGACAACCATGTCGGGGGCCTCGGCGCGCCCTGCGACGCGGCCGCCGCGTCGCCAGCGCCCGCATCCGGCCACTCCGCCGGGCCGGCCTGGTGGAGCATGATGAACGGCGTCGGCGGCGCGCTCTACGAGGAGCCACACGCGTCGCCGCCGGGCGGCTCGCCCCCGGCCCAGCCGCAAGCGGCGCCGCCCTCCGCCAGCAGCGCCTCGCCCGCCTCGGTCGGCTCCAACCCGCCGCAGCCGCCGCTCCACATCCCCGCCAAGCGCTACGAGCCCGAGCCCGGCGTCATCCGACATGCTCAGCAGCCCTGGGGCTATCCACCGGATGCTCCCGCCTCCTTCGAGCATCAGTACCCTACAGCACCCACCTACTACAACCTGCCCGTCGAGAGAGAGCGCAAGTCGGCTTTACCCTTCTGGCCTGCGAGCGGAGGAGAGTACAAGCCATATGCTGATAGTGGGTGCCATCAGGGCTTTTCACAACCTTGCTGGAACTACCCGTATGGGGCGCCGCGAGGCGATCAACCACTGTCGTACGTCGGGGGCGAGGAGAGGAGGACGACGGTCTCAGAGGCCTCAGGTTTCTCTCATGATGCTTATGGCTTGCGGAATTACGCACCAGAGGCCGTATCTAGTGCACCGTATCCACCTCCAGGAACGCTACCCGGTTAGTAAAATCAAAGCTGCACTTTTTATATCTTTGTTAAATATTTACGAATGTTAAGCAAACTTGGCAGCACTATAGCAATCACGTTTTTAACATCCGGTAAATAGCGGTACTGTTTGTAAATGTTAATGAAACTTATCGATCATTTGAAAATCAAACAGTTTTCAGCGACTAAGGTTTTTCAGAATTTATAAACAATGCTATCAAAACTGCCAGGTTTGAGAACTTGCTGAAAATTTGCTTAAAAATTGACGTTCTAATACTATTACAATAAATTAATATAGTTACTACAATAATTACAAAAAATTAAAAAGTTTGATTTGTAAATAATTAGTATGAGTTCGTCAACCTTGACCTAGGCTGACGAGTCCAGTGCTCGCTAGATGGCGCTGAGCAGGTCGCACACAAATAAGTCTCGATCTTAAGGATGTGTGCGTGTAAAGCACACAGCAACACATCTCACCCGTTCTGTTGATTATCAAATCAGCTTTGCAGCATTCGTACTTTGATTGAAAAATTCTGTGTATCAGTTTAAGTTTATAGTAAGTTATTGGGGTGATTACAGAATTTTTTTATTATTATGTTTAATATTTGCTCCTATTTTGAGGTATTTTTAGGGTTCCGTAGCAAATGTGACAAAAACAGAACCATTATAGTTTAGTCATGTCTATCTGTTTGTCTGTTGGTGTGTCACAATTTAGTCTGTTCGTTTTACATACTTTTTACTGTACTGAAATTTGATACGTAAATAGATAACTTAAAACTAAAAGCGAAAAAAAAAATCGAGTTTTTAAATGAAATTCTTACTTTGTACAAAACTATTACTTAATCGTAAGTTATTGGATGTCAGTCACGTTCTTGGCCAGTTCTTCATTTTCGAGTCGCTCGAAATCTCATAATTTAAAAGTATATGTATTTAGTAGATTCAATATATTTAATTATTGTAGGCGTTTTGGTAATCTTCAATTAAATTCTATTTAATTACACAGAATTCTGAAGTAGAAAATATTTGCGGAACATATTTAAATTTCTCTGTCAATAAATGAAACGTCGATCGCCCTATATAACGTGTCGATAAAATCGACGTATAAGCTAAACAAACATTGGCGTAACGTTTGCACGAGATCCCTTAAACCTTCTTCTTGAAAAGCTACCGAATACTCAAATCAAAACATTTTCCCACAGCACCACCATAAATTTGATGAATGAACGAAACACGTGCTACAAAATGTTTAAAAACGAACTGTAAGCACCGTTTTATAGGCAATGTAAAACGGTGGCGCTATACGACCTGACAATAAATTAAACTTTACGTAAAATAAAGCGCCAATAAAAATGTATAACTAATAAATAAACACGATACCTGAGCGTTTAGACAATAAACGGACCATCTTTGAGTAGTAGCAATAAACGAAATATTGCTACAATAAACGCATTATAGGCTAATGAGACGATAAAAACTAGATTATGGAATTTGTTAGTCGGCTAGTAGAGCTGCTATTGTGCATACGAGTTCATTGATTTCTCCTATGTGTATATAAAACTTTTATGATACTTACCATAAAATCTCGACGTCAGAGTCAGCTATGCAATACTGGTTTCTTTCCTAAATCGCGATAATAGTTAAGTAGTAATTACTGTGGTAGTACTGCTATGTCAATATGAGAGCAATAAAGTCTCCATTCATAAATACACGGCGCTAGTTCACTTTCGATTGACGTTTACCCATAAAGATGGGTTTATCGCGCTTCCGTTACAACAGAGGTGTAACTTGACATAATTTTGCGTAAAACGTGCATATAATGGACCATTAAAAGGAAACAATTGTTTAAAAAGTTATACGAGTGTTCACGTCACTTTATGATTGTGTGTTTACGGCCCACCTGAGGTTGACATTGACTTTGATTTGTGAATTTATGACTTAGTAAACTGCTCGAGAAATGACTTCATAAGTAATGGATTTATAATTTATTCTTGTTCTAATCTAAAGCATGACTATCAGTTCGTTTACGGAATATTATATTTTGTATGCGAACAAACAGTTACTACATAACAAAAAACAATTTGTAACACTTTTTTGTAGCATTTATTTTAACTCTTTTACCAAAAGGCATGTACGTAATGTTACAGAGATGAAATAGACAGTGCTCGCGGTCGGGTACAGACATTTACGGTCGAAGAGAACCCGCACTTTTATGGCCACTGATCGCTACCTATCCCCTCATAATTGACAGTTTAACTTGTCATTATGTTCTGTTTAAACAATTGACATTTCAATCGAAGTATGCGTAAAAGTTGTTCAGAAAAGATAATATTGTAGCTATGGTTTATATCTTTCGTTTGAATCAGAGTTCGGTGTAAAATTTTAATTTCCAGCTAGTTTGAACATATTGGAAAAAGTTGAACTATGCGACTTATACTTTTTTATATTATATATATTAACAGATTGATTCAGGCCTACAATCTATTATCTATAAAATATTATATCAAAAAAATAAGTCGCAACATTCGACTTTTCTAAATTTTCTAAATTTTCCAAAAATTCTTTAAACATTTCCAGCTAAACTTTATGTCCGTGTTTCAATTATTGGTTTCGAATGCTTCCCTTCTTTCTGCATTAAAGTTTTTTATGTAAATCTTTATTACCGCCACAGAAGACAACACTGACTTGTCTTTCGTTTTGTTTTTGCTGAACCACCTGTTAAGTTTTATGAGGGGATAAACAAACGCACTTGACCATTTTATGACTCAGTGAAACAAGGTTTCATATATTTTATGTTAAAGAATTAGTCTGGATTCAATTTGGGTATGTATTTACGAGATTCTCAATGTATAAAATAAAAATATCTGTTTCGATTTTAATTGCGCTAATATCGAACATTAATGTATAGAGTAGTGTTGCTATATTTTTGCGAAACCCTGTCGGGATACTGGTGAAAGGTAATTTTCGTAAGTGGATTAGACCAAAATCGAATAGTCAGTTTAAGAATTATTAATTTGTGAGTATGAGACACAATTATTCTTTTTTATATTTATCAGATGATTTCGCCTGAGACAATATTTGTAGATTGCTTTTTACGACATTATAAAATTCAAAGGTTGCAAATTTATATTTGTCGGGATATTTTATAGCATGTTGGGACAACGGGACATCACTATTAATAACGGTGACATGGTAACGGTAACGATACGTCTGGACGTGGACTTTTTGGCGGAACAGGAGAAGTGAGGTTGTCATTTTATTTAAATTTTTTACATTTTTTTAAGTTTTAAAATACAAAAGTGATAGTATATTCTGTTTTAAAGTTCTGTGTAAGTGAAAAGAATGGAGTGGATCTAAATAAACATATGTAGCTGAAGTTCTCGCGCTCTTCCGAGAAGTCCTATAAAAGTTCATTAAAGTCTGCTATCACTTTGCTGGAGGAGTTTTACAAATTACGATAACGATTCTACTTATTAATACAATACGTGACATTGCCAAATGCGCTAATCTGTGCGCCATGCCATTATGAAAGAAAAAAAAACATCTCGACGTATCGGGACGAAAGGCAACCCCAGTATAGAGGTATAAGTAAATCCGTTGTTGCGTATCGCAGTTTTAAAATATAGATGTCATTCGGGCTGCGCGTAGAAACGGTAGTAAAAATGTGTTACCTAATGTTTGTAGACGACATACTTGTTGTGGTAGGGCAGTTTTATGAACCGCTCACTTAGGTATGGCTTTAATGGAGTCGAAAGTTGAGTGGGAGGACTATAGTTAAAAGGATACCAGATGATGACATTATTTTGAAAATATTTACAATTGAATTTTTTGTTAACAGTTTGTACATACAAATTAAAACGCGACATAGAAGTCAAAGTAAACCGTGGAAATTCCGTTCTTTTCTAAGAATATATTGTAGGTAAGCCATAAACTAAGTCTAGCCTCGAAGTCGACAATGTAAAGGTTTCTATATTTAACTCGAACGTGTCTACTTGCCCATGACAATTTTACTATGTATTGCTAAAGATAATTGCACTACCATAACGTAAATAATTTAGGTACATATTTAAAACTAAGTCACCTATTTGATTATCAATTAATCACTTGAAATTAAGAAACAATTAATTTTTCTTCGCATATACATACGTCAAATAATAATAATAAATACGCCAGACAATACACACCGATCATCTGAGTCTCAAACTAGAGCATTCCCTGTACTATGAGAACTAGACTACTACCGGAGCCGTCTCTCAGTACACCAGTCTAGAGACAACTTAGAAAAGTTTGTTTCCTAAATTGACCCGACCGGGAATCAAACCCGGAACCTTCCACGCTTCCATGGGAGACCTAAACCACTGCGCCATCGAGGTCGTCAATGTATTCAACAATTTAATAAATATATAACACTAGTAATACTGGCAGAAATCTATATTTCTGTCAGTATAGGCACTGCTATCAGTGCCTATTCTGTAATCTATTGTAATTTGCTAATTTCAAATAGTTACCTATATAAACTACAACTGTTTTCTTAAATTTATGTGTAAAAAGTTATACGCATATGTCTAACGTTTACTATCGAGATGTCTGCGTGCACTTACGACATCGAAGAGTATATGCATTCATCCGCTAGACAATGAGGCATCTATTTCGCAACGTTCTACAGTACCGTTTTAAATAATAGGAAATGGTGCACCATGTTGCACGCATCGAATATCGAGAAGGTCGCGATTTGCATACAAAGTTTATTGGCGGTGATCTCATCAAAAAGACCGCTCACATAAATCTTTATACATCTAACTTCTGACGCGCCGATTGCCTTCGTGCAATTGTTTCTATGAGCGATGCATGGAAATAACACTCGAGAGCACTGCATATATTACTGAGATCGCGTATGTACTTATACGTAGTAGTAACGAAGTCTTATTCGAACTATAAAATTACAGAGAGAAAACTTTAAATTAATTACTGAATATGATACAGCTTCATATATTTCTGACAAATTATTTACTGTTATTGAAGTAATAATCGTCTCGGTAATAATCTGTGATCGGAACAAACAAGTCTATATATTATTATAATGTGACTTCTGAGACTCGCGGATTTGATAATTTATCGTGGCTTTTCCTGCCAACTAAATATTATTTTGGTATGATGTCTGATATGAGTTTGTCTGTATGAAATGCAGCTGTGTGAACATGTTCTAATAGTTTCAAATTTATATAGTACGTCTGTTACAATGTGCTTAATTTGTGCAGGTTCCTTATCCATGTCTGTTGGTGTCGGTGTCAGCTGCGGTTCATCGAACCCCCTGGACTGGACTGGCCAAGTGACTGTACGGAAAAAACGCAAACCTTACTCTAAGTTCCAAACTCTCGAACTAGAGAAAGAGTTTCTCTTCAACGCTTACGTATCGAAACAAAAGAGGTGGGAACTAGCGCGGAACCTCAACTTAACAGAGCGACAAGTGAAAATATGGTTTCAGAACAGACGCATGAAGAATAAGAAGAACTCCCAACGACAGGCTGCACAGGCCGCGCAGAACAATAACAACAACTCGAATGCGAACAATCACAATCACCACGCCGGTCACCACCACGCGCCGCACCACGTGGCGCTGCACCACGCTCCGCCCGCGAAACATCACCAGTGACCCGCGCCCTTCTCTGGGACTTACCCCCTTCACCACGGTATAGCTAGCTAAATCGGGAAGGCAAAGTTCCGTAGGACTCGTTACTAAGTGATGATTGTACTTAAATACCGGGAGGATTCGTTTACGTCCAGTTCGTTGCCCGATAGACTAAGGATGTTGTGTTGCTGTGCCGTTTCGTTACGTAATAGGACGCTTTACAAGTCAGTCGCGCCTCCAAGTCCCAGAGAATCTCAATAGTAAGATACTGTGTTGTCGATTTGTGTATAGTATAAATTACGAAATTATGTTCTGTAATTGTAACGAGACTAAGTATATATGAGTAGATAACGATTCCTGATATTAATAATGTCTAGTATAGCGTCTAATTATGTATTTTGAAGTTATATAAGTACGAATTACGATTATTAAAGACGTCACCGATGAACTATAGATAGTTTATTGAAAATTTTGTAAAATATTTTGTGAGACTGCTTATTGTTGTATTTGTATTGCTGTTCAGAGGATGGTTTAGTTTTAATCAGTTAATTTTTATTTTCGTTACCAAATTGTTGAATTACTCGGGTTGCTTGGTGGCAATTATTTATATTTTATACATCCAACCTAGAGCACTGTTTCTAATTGTGTAAAGGATTAAGGCAGCAAGATCAACATAAACATTTCACATCGCATTTTATGATCAAATATTTACATATTTATTTCTGTTTATTACCTTATCTGATAATGATAAATGATTCTTGAATGTTATTTCTATATGAAACTTTTCTGACAAAGCTTTAACTCGGTTCCAGTAGAACTTATACTTAAGTTACTGTTATGACTTTTTTTAAAATATTGAAGTTGGTGTTATAATCAATTAATTAGGTAATATGGGCTAGTGCATTACTACTGTCCTCTGTATTGATCACTGAACTGTTCGGCTTTAGCATGACTATTACTTTATATTTTGTTTTAGTTGAATATTTTATTATTTATTTAAAAAATAAAACTTCATTAAATGATAATGTTTTCACGTGTATCTTGCTCTATGATATTATAAAAATAGATATCATAATGAATGTTCGACATAACTTATGTACCTATTATGTTAAAATTCACCAGAATCACACATGTTGTGGACAACATAAATGTTGGTATTATCGTTCTTATACAACTAGCTACTTACATCTTCCCTATTTATAATAATTACCTATATATGTATGTAATAAATGTTTTATTGTAAACTTAGTAGTTTATTCGGATCTAAATCATTGAATCTGTATTGTCCCATAATTTTAGATTGAATAAAATTAGGCGTTTTTGTACAAAATGGCGACCTCGTCTAGGTAACCGAATTTCTATATAATTGCAATGCATCTCTTAGTCATAGGCGTAGCAAGGAGCGGTGGATTCGGCCCACCCCACAATTTTTCTTACCCACCACAGAATTAAATTGAATCACAACAAAAATTTGTTTTTTCATCTGTATTGATATCATCTGTTTGTGATTGCAAAAACTCTGCTACGCCTTTAGTTAAAAAATACCATTTATGACTAGAAAAACTATAATTTAGGCTGTTTTAGTCGTTTAAAACTATTTACAGTGCAAAACTGAAATACTGCCGAAATTTTTGTTTTTTAACTTTGACTGAAAAATATATTCGGAACATAAAATAATATAGATAGGTCAATGCAATAAATACTATTTGAAAAAAAAATTAAATACTAACCACAAACAGCTTACTTATTTGAAAGTATTATTGACGATTGGCCTGTTTATAGTTTAATGACTAAAATAATAGATATATACATGATATCTATGATATGTAAAGTTATTCGTGAGATTGTCTTTCAGTCAAAGCACAGATCTAAATATTAAACTATATTGTGAACTGTTAATTAAACGATTAATTACACACCTACCTATTTCGTCTAGTACCATATACTTAAACTAAATGTAATAATTAAAGGTCTCGTAATGATTACCTATTGTACAGATAAATTAATGTAGTTAATCACGCCAGAAAAATGTGAGGTTTCGTTAAGTATAATGTAATAATTAAAAATAAATGAATGTGCTCTCGAAAGTTTTATGACGAATTTAGAAAAGAATGTATGAAAAGGGAAGAAATTAAATATTTCGTCGTGTCTTTGTTCTTTTTTCTTTGCATTCCTTTACAGCTTCTTTTTCTTCAGTTTCTCTTAAAAAATGATATTGGAAACATCTTGTACATAAGGGACGGTTTAAATTAAAGATTTTATTAAATCAAAATGTGTAGAATATACGTATGTTGTGAATTAAATGTGTTCAGAAATGTTTAACAGTTTAATGTAGGTATATGTACACAAGTGGTAAAGGTAAAAATAAAACAGCATCACACGTAGTGTCTACTAACAACTACAGTCAAGAATACAGACCTTGTTATAACTAGGTGTAAGTAGATAATTTTTATTTTAAATCTTATGAATTTTGAGTTAGAGTAGGAATGTGGTTATTGCAGTTTACAACAATGTTATTTTTATGTCCTCTAATTGTACATATACCCAATGTATTTAAAATTTACAATACATTTGCTAGAACCCTATACTGTGAGTGCATTAACAAGACAGTTGCTCAGTTGAATTATTCTATATTATTTTGTAAATACTTATCTATACCTATTTCATAATAATATAGTTATAAGAACTACCTATATAGGAAAATAATGGTATGTCCAAATTTCTAAATCTAAATCTGCCATAAGTACCATACCATGACTAACGGAGAATCACTGAGACTCCATGGTTCTTAGTCAATTGAGAAAAAGTTTCATAAACTGATCGACGGAGGATCGAACTTACGAGAACTTGACCGGGAGTCGAACTCGTGACTTTTGGCTTATGGAACAAACATGCCTGCCAACTCATCAACGGCTCTGTGATTTATGTAGACTCGTAATTTTGGAGTAGATACGCAATTGAGTAAAATGAAAACGTTTGATGAATAATTAAATACTGCTTCCGATTATTTTCCGAAAACCTAATTTCACAGTGGCCATCAAGTGTTTTAGATATCTGTGAAGATACAGACAAATTATTATGAGTATGAATTATACCTTTGTTAGAATACTTCAACAGTTAAGTCATTTCCTAATTATCTAATTTATTTATTTACATGTAACAACCATGAAAAGTTACGACTTAATATGTCAGTGAATAGGTAGGTAACTATAGACAGAATTACAAAACTGTATATGAGTAACAGAAAAAGCACCTTCTTATTATTTTCGTACACAGAATAATACAGGCTGAAATATAGAAGTAAGAAATATAAGTACGTACCTCTTATAAAATTTACGAAACAGTAAAGGCAGAAGGGCGTATGCACACTACGTCTTTTTAGATCGCGCAAATTACACCCTACAAACGAGAGAGTCGTAGGCTGTGTACTTCTTCATGAATTAAACTACACTTAAGACATGCTGCAAGTATATACGCTACATGCTGGTCTAGGAAAAAGAGACTTAAGTGCTATGAAAACCATATTTTAAAAGAGCGTTTTTTTAAAGGTGGCAATATTAGTTTTGTCTACTTCCTGTTCCTGACAACTTGATTGCAATCAATTTTAGAAAAGTTCGTTCTTTAAACTGATTTATGGAGAGAGCGACGTAGAGACCCCTAGCTTAAGGCTAAGGATGAAAACGTGAGAATAGAACTGCCTCACAGGTTATTTTTAGCGTTCTATTTTTCAACGGGAAACGACTAGATTAAACTATGTCACTACAACTAGGATAATTAAAATTAAAAAAAAAATTATACACATTTATTAAAAAGAAATGTAGAGAACGCGTGAATTCAAAATTATTAAAAAGTATTGCACATTGAAGTTATAAGAGTTAACGCCATCTGTTGGTACGGCACATTTGTTGGCCTAAGTTTTGGGTCATCTATAGGCAGGGTCGTCACATTTCTTAAGAAAATCTACTCGATTACATCTATTTTTGTCCAAAAATCCATATTTAGCAACATTTAATGAATACTTGTTATTGATGAACAACTTAACAGCATCTTTGCGTTCCATGTTTAAGTTTAGATATATTCGTTTTTCTTTCGTCCTGCCACTTAGCATTGACCAGAGGTAAAACTGTTTTTGGTGAAGTGGCAGGAACGGATAGCAGAAATTACGTGATGTTATACAATAACAAAATCAATAACTGCTGAATTGACATTGCAGTCTTAAGTTGCATTCAAAAACAAAATCAATGCTCATTATCAGTCACAACCAAAACAACAACGCAAAAAATTGCCTAACTGTTTTGTTCATTTTAGTAAATAATAATATAATACATTGAAAAAACAAATTAAAAGTGAGTAAAACGTCTTCTTGTCCTTTATTGCTTTTATAATGTTTAATGTACCATTACCCTGAGAAAAAGTCGGTACGATACTATATTATAAAGTACGTGTGGCAACCCTAGATAAGTTTCGTCTTTATAACACTTTATTTTTCTTATATTAAACATTGTTTATTTATTTCATTTCCAGTGTTTAACATTAGGTTCAATTAATTTAATTAATGATTCAGATTTAAGTTTTTAATCTACTTACTTATCCATTTATTAGGCCATAGATTGAGACATCGTTTATTATTTTTTACAGAACCTAAAGTAATTCATTAAACTATCTGTTTGTCATTAATATACGTGGGTAATGAACTAGTGTAATTTGAACCATTTCATAACGTATTGCACACTTACATTTTCTACAGTTAAATTGACAAATACACCAATGTTATTTTTAGTTCCATGAAACTCATAATGTTCGTAAGTACCATTATTACTGTATGTACAATAAAAATTCACAAAATTATATCAAATCGTGAACGCAAACGGCATTTCGTGAGTCAATGTGTAGGCCTTACCAGTAGCGGATTAAGGGGGAGGGGGGGGGGGGGGGGGGGGGGCTAAGGGGCTTGAGTCCCCCCAAAAGCATTTGAGTCTCTCAATGAAAAATTTTAGGGTCCCGGAACGCCCTACCCTCATTGGGTTCAAGCCTCTCCCAAACCAAAATCCTGGATCCACCACTGGGCCTTACATATGGAAGCGAGAGTGGTAAAGTAGGCGAGGCGTCTCCGTACTAAAATAATTACTTCTAATGTTCACGCAGATACTATAACTAACAATGAAATAAAAATCGTAAAGTAAGCACAAATAGGTTCAGTCACTACTGCACTTTTTTAAACACCGTCGTAGGTATTGCCAGCAAAAAAATAGGTACCTAGCTGTTAGCTATTAAAAAGAATTTTATATTTTTTCTTCCTTATGCAGGAATTAAGTGATTTTAACATGTAGCCCGGGATGAAAAAAAGGCTACGGTGTTCCCCGCTTGCCATAAGAGGAGAACGACAGTACGTATGATTGCCGTCCGTGATGTCTCATCGTGGCACTACGGGATACAGGAAAGGTTCTTTTAAAGTCCTCCTCGACAACGAAGGGCTCCACGACAACGTGCCGAAGACAAACACCGCAGAAGTTTCATGACCCATGAGAGTCGCTCTCCAGGGGGGCTGGGTAAGTACCCGTGTTCAGGTTTCTCCTGAGTTACTACTTTACAGACATCATTTCATGTCTTTCAGAAATTTCCGACTTTTCCCGGTGGATTTTCCCAAAATGTTCTTTTGTTTATAAACCTTGTTTACAAACATACATACATATACATATCTTCACGCTGTATCCCTAACGGGGTAGTCGGAAAGGACGGAACGCCAAGTGTCGCGTTCCTTACATATTTCTTCCGCTTCCTCAAATCTCATTATTCTCCTCACATATTTTCGCCTAGGAATGCCAGTGCTTTTGACATTTCCTGAGAGTTATAAACACAATAAAAAAAATCAACTAAACCTGTTGAGCCGTTCTCAACTGATGATCTTTCATACATGCGGCAAATGATTTTTATTTATTCATAGGTGTACAAATTCATCGTCCTAGATGTGCGTGATATTATTGTGATCTTATTGCATTTATTTCACTGATACATTTACATATTATTAAAGTCTTGCGATGAGTTCAAGTAATTAAAAAATAATAAGCATAATAGCGTGCACACAACCCTTAGATGTAGTTGCGTCATACCTGTCTGTTTGTCCGTATGTCACCGTCGTTTTCTTCCGTCATATGAACACCTCAGACAAAAAAAAAAAGACGTAATGCTGCGAATAACACCGGAACCGCAATTTAGTTGTGTGGTATGTAAGTCAGTGTTGCCATATTGATTCCTAGTACCTACCCTACCCTATTTTTAAGTAACTATTGTACAATGATGGTGAAAAAATGATACCTGACTGAGTTTCTTGTCGGTTCTTCTCAGTATTCAGGTTTTCTTTTCGAACCGAACTAAAGTAGATTTGACGTTCAAAAATACCTTGCATTTGGGTTTACTTGAATAAATTGATTTGACTTTGACTTTGACTACCCCAGTTATTATAAAAATAACGTCATACTGACAACGTTATTTTATTAGTAACGTATTTTTATAATATGACGTTGCGTATTGTACGGATACATTCCCGTATAGTTTTATTTTATAATAGTATTAGAATTTGCCTGCAATTTACTTATTTACTACATATAATAGTTGCACCTTGGAACAATTCGCCCATCATCTTTTAAAATGTACAAGGAAATGAGTAACTTTACCTTACAAGCAACTATATAGTTATCTCACTCGTTGTGGCTAGCGGACGTATATCTCGTACTGTTATCAACAATTTCAAGTGATTAGATTGCGCACACGATTTTATTCCTTATTGTGGTTGCGTGTGATATCATTGAAGTATTCTATCCGTGCAGCTACGTTATTGTCTCAGTGTACAGTAGTCGGTAGCGGGTATATTATATAATTTGTACCTGTATTAAACTTTTCTACATTTTTGATGTAATTCACAACTGATTATACAATTATAAATATGATTTGGTCTCCTACAAAGACTTCGTCTCAACTTAATCTGACAAACATCGATGAGGCTCTTAATATAAACAAGAAGACTTAAACAGCCCGATGTTGACAATGGGGTTTTAAGTCAGAAACTAGATTTTTTCATGTTACAAATGCAAAATACTTTGGTCCCTTTCAAAGAAAAAATAGACCTCACTGTATCTGGAATTAGACACAATATTAAAATAGTGAATTTTTCGTATAAATGAAAGACCTTAAAAATTCTTATCTATCAATTGAAATACAACTTAATTAATACCAGCAACGCGAAAGGGCTCTCAATCTCGAGAGTACGCGGCTCCCTGAAAGGGTTTCGAACTATCTCGCTAATCGCTTCACATAGTAAATTTCGCAGGTACTTATACCACTGTTAACGATATCAAACGTGTAAACAGAGTACAACCCTGTAATTCTATTCCTAGACGCCTTCGAATTGTCGTAGTGAAGGTAAAGCAAAGAATTCATAAGCATAAGATTAAAGCAGCCTTTCGAAATAAACGTGGCTTAACTAAACTAGATCCCAAATTACCAGGAGAAGAATAACCTGTCTATGTTGATCACCATTTAATAATTACTAATAATACCTTACTCAAGAAGTGTAAAGAATTTGCAACTACAAAAATGATACAATCAATATGTGTGGGTAAAAAATGTCGAATCTTCATCCGCAAGAACGACAATTCACCAACATTGTTGATTAATACAGAGCAAGACTTAACGAGGCTTTATGGAGTAGATTAACGAAACCACTGTATAAATTACCTTCAACTTCAATTTTTAAGTTTTTTATAACGTTATTGTACTTTGTTAATAATTTTCATAGTTATGTTTGCATTTACTTGTTGGAATTTAATGTTGTGATATATTCCATTACAATTAGTATGAATTGAAACATTACACATTCCATCTACTATACACATAGTTTTTCATTTTTTCCCAA
Organism: Zeuzera pyrina; assembly: GCA_907165235.1. Lineage (NCBI taxonomy): Eukaryota > Metazoa > Arthropoda > Insecta > Lepidoptera > Cossidae > Zeuzera > Zeuzera pyrina. The sequence goes on from OU015628.1 coordinate 15,086,059, forward strand.
TACTTCCCAATACTAACTACTTGGCACGTATTTGTTTATCGACAGTATACTCGTCCTAGTCTCCTATCCCGGCAACACAATTCTACTGATAATTTCTTTCATCTGTATTCATGGCTACTTTCGTCTGTGTATACATATTTCAAATAGTGTGTTAAATATTTTAAATTAGCGATATGTTCTAATACTTAAACTTGATTAAAAAATAATGTCACTTTTATTTATATAATTGATCGAGATTTTTGTTATAAATTGAATACAATATATCAAATTTTTTCTTTGGAAAATATATCACGATGCACCTCTTTTATAGATCTCGATATTTCTAGTTTTACTTATATTTATATTACTATGAATAATAATTTTTATTAATTTATGTAATTTACGTGGATGTAAGACTATATTGTTCACACTATTTATTTTTTATCTACCTTACAAAATACATTACAAAAAAATTTTTACTGACGTACTATTCTTCTTTGTATTGCTGCTATTGGGACTGTAATATTAATAATAATTTGACTATTTTTTTTACAATTTGATAACATTTGCTGTCATATTTTACCATTGTCGTAAATTCAGTTATTGTGATTAATTTATATAAAATTCCGTTCTGTACGTATTTATTATCAATACTTTCGTGGCTTAAGACTCATGAACTATATGACAATATTTTAAGAAATGAATATGACGTAATAATTCTCACCGAAACATGACTGTGTAATGGTAGGTATATAAAGTCCCAAATTTTGTGAATCGCCTTATGATATTTTTAGATACGGTTGGCGTTTCGGACTCATGAAAAATATTACAAGGGATGGTGTCATGATATGTGTTAAGCGCAAATTTGGTGCATATGCTTGTGAAGAATTAACTTGTCCACTTACTGAATTTCTATGGGTTAAAATACCTCATAAGATCTGTGACTTATATATAACTTATAATTTTAATTTTTCTTATCCACGATAACATCAGTTATCGCTGTGAATGGAAATCAAACATTATAATTAGGTAATTTTAAACTTCCTTGTGTAGCCCGGAATCTTTCTAACCCGATTTTTCTTACGCGTGGCGCCTTTGAGATTCAAGATGCTGATCAAACATTTGTTAACTGACTTTTCGAACTTGGTTTAACACATTACAATACTTTATAAATTCTCAAGCCAATATTTTAGACTTGGTATTCAGTAATTTTCCTCTAGAATTAAAAAAACCATATGCCCTTTACTGAGCGAGGATATCTTTCCACTTCTTCCTCAACCTTCATTGTGATATAGTTATCGCAAAGCAGACTATGAAAGTATAATAAACTATCTTAACCATATATCTTGAGAGATTAACTTTGAGGGTGGTAATGTCGACATGGCCGTACATAATTATATAATCAATGATTTATTTGTAGGCATGAATTCGTACCTAGAACTTTAACTACAAAACGTAGACAGTATCCAATATGGTATAAAAAGTCCCTAATAAATATAATCATTGAAAAATCTAAGGCACACGCTCGTTGGAAACGTTATGGGAATTTGGAAGATTACAGCGACTTCACTGCACTGTGCTCGAGATAGAAGAACAGAAGAAAATGACGCGATAATGTTTTAAGAGATACATTAATGTGACATCAGGCAGTATCAAAAACGATCCCAAACAGTTCAAGACATTTGTAAGTTCATGACAGCTACACATGAAATATCCGAGCTTAGTTACTTTTGATGGAAAGAAATATTCAAATGGTCAAGATATTTCTACACCTTTTAATAAAATTTTCAAAAGTGTGCACACTTTTTGTCACCTGATGAATAATCTGAAAGTGATTTCGCTCCTCTGTCTGCTGCATTTACCACTCGCTGTATTTGTTTCTCTAAAAATGAAATATTAAAATTATTAAAAAGCCTTGATACTACTGAGGGTGCTGTCAGCGATCAGCTGCCACCCTTATTTATCTCACGTTGTGCTTTGGCGTTGTTATCGCCTCTTTATCTGATATTCGATAAATCGATGAAGGAGGGCTTATTTCCTTGTAAGTGGAAGGAAGCTTATATAATTTCGATACATAAAAAAGGCTCACGACTCAAAGTTGAAATTATAGGTTCATTTCCATCTTGAATGTTTTAGTGAGCTTTTTGAAAAACTCATTTATTATAAGATCATTTTATTGACTATTCAGAGCGGAATTCCTAGTTAACAACACAGTTTTTTGAGGGACGGTCTACGATATTCAATTTAATTATCTTTATTAACTGTCTTCATAACTCTATGGATAAGAATAAACGGATTGATGTGATTTACATAGACTTTGAAAAGGCATTTGACATAGTGAATCACATCATTTTACTACGGAAACTATACTATCTCAGAACTCATGCCAAATTTTTGCTTTGGGTTAAATCTTACCTCCGTAATAAATAAATAATATACTTAGACATTTCATACGTAATCGTTCTTAGGATGTTGTTCTGGGTGGATGTAGGTCAGATTTCATACATATTCCATCTGGCATACCCCAAAGGTCACATTTAAGACCTTTGTTTTAGTAAACATACGATAATACATCATTTCATAAAATATTCAAAATGTTTGATGTACTTATGCTGATAACATGAAAATTTTTAAGGAGTATGTAGTTTGGGGGACTGTGAGAAACTGCAAGAAGATTTAAATTATCTGAATATTATTCGAAAAACAGAATAACAGTTAATGTTAATAAATGCCAGTAAATTATATTTACCCGTAAAACCAAATACTTAATGGTTTCTTACAGTTCTTCAGGTTCTTACAGTTATTTAGAGGACAAATATTGAAAGAGATGGATGAATATTGAAAATCTGTGCCCGATCTGGGTGTGAGTCTGGATACGAAATTATTAATGACTCAACATATCGACACGAAAACTAACAAATCCTATAGGAACCTGTGGTTTATCATGCGCGTATGCAAGCCAATAACTGACCTTCAATGGATCAAAACTGTCTATGTGCGGAGTACATCGAAATATGCGAGCTGTATTTGGTACCCTCAGTATGTCATCCATAAGCAGCGTATGAACGTATTCAACAAAAACTCATACGATACCTGAACTAGAGAGCACACTAAAGTTTCAACTCTTATCGGGAAGGTTGTAGCCATCATAAATATTCTGGGTAATCGTCGAACTGGTGCTGATATAATGCTCCTTTACGACATTATTAATAATCGACTTGATTGTCTTGAGTTACTTCCAGAAGCAAGACTCTCTGTTCTATATCGTTGCACACGTCGCGCAACTTATTTCACGTACGCTATCATGGAACTAATTACACCCAAAATTCCACACTGGCCCGAAGAGCACGCGATTACAATGACAAATTTAAGATAGAGATCTATTATATTTGTCAAGACAGTTGTTTAAGAGAAATATTGATGATTGCCTCTCCAGGTAGTATTGCACACACCCACACACATTCACCTATACATTTTATTCGTGACACATCCATATATCTATACACATACACATACATCTACATAACCACACATAGGCACACACATGCAATGTGTGCAGCATGTTTTATATACATACTTACATACATATCTTCACGCTATATCCCTAACGGGGTAGTCAGGGAATTTCATATATAATGTGGAAGTCTGTAATTGGCCTTACGCTAATTTGTTTTATATGATTTATATTCGATGTTTGTACATGTATACGCTATAGATTTCCCTTAATAAAAAAATAAAACAATAAAAAAAAACTCACCCGACAATCGGCATAATTATAACATCTACTAATGGCAACACCTGCTGACGTTTTGTGTTCCAAGATTTTTTTTGAAATATTTCAAGCTTGTTTACGTATGAGACGTGATTTCATCTTGCTTTTTGTTTTTCGAATACTGGTTCTTGCACTCTTTAACCGTACGATTCGGCATTTTCGCGGTAAAATAATATCCTGTAATAGACTAGCTAAAACTAATAATGTGAGGCTTAGTGCGGTTATATGCGTGTGCATATTTCTTTGTACGTAAGTCCATTTAGTTATGCTGGCCTCACTGTGTTCTTTGCTACGGGGTTGTCATTCTTTTTTTATTTGGTCATCTATCTACTAAATTATTACTACTACTAAAAATTGTAATTCAAACCTAGAAATGAAAAACAAAAATTAAAATATCTATTAGCAACTTTTGAATTCATTTTTTAATTTAACTTTTACTTTGTCCAAACTTGGCTACGGAACCTTGAGTTTTTAAAGTTCCATATCATAAAAGAATCACGAGACCCTTATGAGATCAGTTATACGTTTGTGAGTCTTTCACATTTGATTTTCTCAAAAACTATAATATGTCGTACAAATTTGAAAGGTATCGACACATCTTGTTAACCCACATAATATAGTTTGTATTAGTTTGGAATCCAACGAATCAGTTTGGCTTTTCAAAGAGGGAATGCTGCCAGTCTGCTGGGCACCCTGAGCAATTACAGCTTTCTAAGCGGCAACTTTGAGGAAGTCTATTATATCTAAGTTAATGTTTAGTTTTAAGTTTGTAAATATCAACGTTAAGATATATATGTACTTTTTTGTTATGAATAAAGTTGATAAAAAAGTTGTATTAGTTAATGTTTTAAAATATTTATAGGAAATTCAAAGACAGGGAAAATCGGGTACTCTAATACGACTTGACCATTCACTTCTTTACTCGAAACTACTGGCTGGATCTAGAATTTTATAATTATAATGTAGACACATATATATTACCGATTTAAAACGGATGTAGATATGTATTTTTTTTCACATTTTTTTTTAATAACAAAAAATACATGCATATCCTAACGTTAATATTTACAAACTTGAAACTAAACATTATCTTAAATAATATGTTTCCTTAAGCTTGCCGCTTAAAAAGCTGTCATTGCTTAGGGTTCCCAGCAAACAGGCAGCATTACCTCTTTACTGTATGAAATGTATTATTTACAAATTTGACATTATTTTACAATTTTAAATATTTCCAAGGTATATAAAGTCTGTATGAAGTTTACAGAAAAAAATAACGGGAAGCTTGTAAGACTCCCGTTATTTTGTTATTTAATAAAGTAACAAAATACCGTTAATTTCAATAAAATGTATTTTATTGAAATTAACCGCTTTAAAAATACCGTATATGAAACCCTCTGGTTTTTTTATTATTATTAGACCTACCTACTCCTATCTTCTCCTTCAGAGAAATCTGAAGGAGAAAAGCCGCTAGTTGCTGGGTCGGAGGGCAGGCCTATGGCTACACAAACGTCCAGTTCGTCTAGCGCTGGGACGAGTCAAATTGTAGCTAGTGACTACGGCTCACAAATGGCGACGAACCAAAGCGGTGATGCACATACGGATGACAAACCTGGAAAGAAGAATTTGTCGGGAAAGAGAAGCACAACGCTGAGCTCCTGGTGGGCTGTGATGCCAATGCTCACCGTACTACCTGGGGAAGCCCGGTCATCAATGCCAGAAATGAGTCATTATACGACTTTCTTACTGTTAATTATTTTTACATATTAAACAAAGGCTGTGAACTGACCTTTGTCACGGGTGTCAGACAAGAAGTGCTAGACATTTCTTTGTCCACAGTCAACTTAGCTAGACACATAGTCGGATGGCGGGTCAGCGACGAGAATTCTATGTCATCATAGACATCTTCGCTTTGACATTAGGGCTTCGTTAGCGGATCAAACCATTACATATAAGAACTCTAGGAAAGCGAACTGGGACTCGTATAAAGAGAGACTAGGTGCTGATCTAGAGATATTCCTAAACGTTCTAAAACGTGTGAGTCTAGGTTTAGCAGTGCACATGATCACGGAAGGCATTAAAAAGGCCTTCGAAGACTGCTGCCCGCTGAAACTAAATACCTCAAAAAGAGAAGTATCGTGGTGGAATTCTAGGCTCGAGAAGCTTAGACCAAAAACACGTAAATTATTTAATAAGGCTAAAAGAATTTGCGAATGGGAGGCCTATAGCCAAAGCTTTAACTGAATACAATATGGAGATTAGGAAGGCAAAGAGAGCTTCATAGAGTGCTCTCTAAATCCAAACAATCAAATTGGGTTGCTTAAAAAGCCAGATGGTTTATTCACAACTTGTGAAAGCAAACGTTAGAGTTGTTAGCAAAGACCCACTTTCCTGGGGCAATCTGTAAAAGATCGGATTCTGCACCACAGTACGCTCTGCATAGACCTCAGAAGGAGTATTAGCAAAGTGCGGTCAAACTAATAACACCTAACAGAATAAAGTCGGTGATCAACTCTTTCATACCACAAAAAAGTTGTGGGGAGGATGAAGCACGTCCTATACATTTACAAAAAAGGATAATAGGATAGGATAATAAAAATATCCTTATACCGCACCTTATTAATATCTTCAGAGCTGGGGATACATACTTGCTTCATGGTGTACAGTAATGGTAATATTTATACCTAAAGCAGGAAATTCTGCGTGATTGCGGACCACTGACTCGATCCTGTCTCGCCCAGTATTTTCTGAGTCGGGAGGAGGTTCAGCACGTCACACCAAAGAACACCCTGCAGTTCTTGACTACAGTCGAACTTGGCAGTGTTTTGTTTGGTGATACAGTTTGGTGAAAACTGCATCGCCGCTTATTTCAAACATAAAATAACCCTCTGGTTACAAGTCCAACTAGCACTTCACCAATTTATTATTACTCAGTGCAGTATTGCACAGGGATATTGTGAATGGCATCTCGTTTCTTTTTGACTCCCTTTTATAACTTAAATCACATAGTCGGGTATATTATTTTGTTCTATTGTTGTTTTTACATTGTATAGACTCAAAGTGTTATTTTGCGGAAATCCATTTCGTGTGATGAGTTTTTAGTTATTCTCCGCTCAAAATTCCAAATTCACTAATCGACAAGTTTTGTCTCTCAACGAATAATCCTCAGGATAGTCCAGACATCAAACTCGCTTAGCTAATTATCATCAAAATCGATGATATATCTTGAGGATGATTCGATAGCAAGTGAAACACGTGTCGATTAGTCGGTTCGGAATTTCGGGCGAAGAATAACTAAAAATTTTAAAAATTCATCACATATTGTTGCTGTTGCATTAACGTCTGATGGAACATACATTCAGTCAAGAAAGTATCGGGAATGGATGATTTGTTTATGGTTCCAAATTCAATTTTTTGTTTTTTTTTGTTGTTGTTAGATTGGCACAACTGTTTTCCATTTTGGCGCGGAGTTTGAGTTGCATCTGTTATTTAGATTAAATACAGTGCTGTTTTTAGTTATATCATTCTAGTGTATATTGCGAATTTCATAATGGACAAAAACATCGAACAAAGAGTTTGTCTTAAATTTTGCTTCGCCAATGGAATTTCGTGTTCGGAGTCACTGAAAATGTTACAGAAGGCTTACAGTGAATCGACTTTATCAAAAACACATGCTTATGAGTGGTACAAAGCGTTCAAAAGCGGTCGAAATGTGATGGAAGATTTGCCTCGCTCTGGTAGGCCATCAACGTCTGCAACTGAAGTTAACATCGCAAAAGTGAAGGAAATAGTGACTGAAAATGCTCATTCAAGTTTGAGAGAGATAGCCGCCGAACCTTCTGTGTCTCACAAGTCAATCCGTACCATTTTAAATAATCACTTGGGTTTGAAACATGTTGCTGCTCGGCTAGTCCCGAAAGACCTGAATTTTCTTCAAAAACACAATCGCATAAGAGTCGCTGAGTACATGCTAGAACGAGTCAATTGCGACCCAACATTTATGAAACGCATTGTTACTGGTGATGAGACGTGGGTTTACGAGTTTGACATGCAAACTAGACAACAAGCTTCGGAGTGGCGCCTTCCAACTGAACTGAAACCGAAAAAAACCACGCCAAAGTCGATCAAAAGTCAAAGTCATGTTGACTGTTTTCATTAACTATCGCGGCGTTGTGCACTCGGAATTCTTGCCGGAAGGTCAAACGGTAAATAAAGAATATTATTTGGGCGTTGTGAGGCGTTTAAGATAGCAAATTCGACGAAAAAGGCCAGATTTGTGGAAAGAAAATTCTTGGATTTTGCACCACGATAATGCGCCTTCGCACAAGGCCATCATTGTGAACGAATTTTTGACCAACAACTCAACAAATACCATCGAGCAACCACCTTATTCACCAGATATGGCTCCAGCCGACTTCTTTCTTTTTCCTAAACTCAAATTACCACTTCGTGGCACCCGTTTTCATTCGGTAGAAGACATAAAGGAGAATTCGCGGCGAGCACTGAACTCAATTCTGCAAAAAAAATTTAAAAAATGTTTTGATGATTGGATTATTCGTTGGCGTAAGTGTATCGTTTCTGAAGGAGCATACTTTGAAGGTGATAAAATAAATTTGGATGAATAACTAACATTTCGTGTATTATTGATCTTTTGGTACTGTCTTGACAGAGTAGTATATACTAGTATTATAATATGCGTATGTATGTAATTACCAGTGACTACAGCTAGAGACAATTCATGACGGGAAATTGGTAGGTTACGTACGTACCCAACTAATTATTAGATATTTCTTTTTATATAATATATATAACTTATTAATTAGATATTGCAATAAGTAAAATATCTTGTTGTACGGTAGTGAGGCCTGGATATGCCCGAAATCGAGTGAAAGTATGATAAATGCTGTGGAGATGCGGTCTCTCAGAAATATGTGGGGTGTCACGCTTGCGGACAGGATAAGCAATGATGAGATACGCAGTATGACAGGGTTGCACAACAGTGTTATTGTAAAAATGAAGAAAAGAATGCTTAGATGGTTCGGGCACTTGGAAAGAATGAGTGATGAAAGACATCTACAGAGCGAAAGTGAGTGGTAAAAGAAACCAAGGAAGACCAAGGCTGACTTATGAAGATCAAATAGTCAGAGTGTTAGCAGACAGAAATGTCAAAAGCACTCGCATACCTAGGCGAAAATGTGTGAAGAGAATGATGAGTTTTGATGAAGCGAAAGAGGTGTGTAAGGACCGCGACTCCTGGCGCTCCGTCCTCTCTGACTACCCCGTTGGGGATACACCGTGAAGATATGTTAAAATATCTAATAGCCTATTAACTTTATTATTATGGGTTAACGTCTACCTAATAACTAGGTATTTTACAAAACCCAAGATCAGTCATTATGTAGTATAATTGGGTAGGTTGACAACTAGTAAAATCAGTAACTTTTTTTTATCTGTTATAGACGATGTTATAGATGTAATTTTGTATCAGAATCAAATTGTATCAGCAGTATTGGCTATTACAAACAGTGACGTCATAGTCTTCTTCTGTCGTTGGTGATTTTTTTCACAAGATTAGTAATTATAGTTAAAAAAGAACTATATTTCGCTAAGCATTTTATGTTTTATTTTTAATACTGTTAAATACCCAATTACCATACGTACAAGGATTTCGTATTCATAGAATTCAACTGCGATTATAGTCTTTATAGCAAAAAACGTATATTATGTATAAAGAAACTGGACAATATTTTACGTTTGACATAGCATTTCTTTAAGAAATTTTCCATAATTTTTGCATTGATTATTTATAAATTGCAGGAGAATGTTTTGATAACGACTTTGAAAGCAAATATCTCTTAAATGAAAGATTAAAATGAAAAATACAAAGTCAAAGTCAAATCAATTTATTCAAGTAAACCCAATTACAACTTACAAGTTATTTTTGAACGTCAAATCTAATTTAGTTCAGTTCAAATAGAAAACCTGGACACTGAGAAGAACCGACAAGAAACTCAGAAAAATATGTTTCGTACATTTACGAATATTTATTGACTCAGCACTCCATTTTATTAGGTTAAGTGAAAATAATTGGAACTGGAAGGTTCACTGTACAGGAGAGACGAGTCTAAAAATTATTGTTTGAAATATCTTATAAATATTTTCGGTTATTAATTCTTAAATGTAGGTCCTTATAATCTTAATGTTACGTAACAATACAATTAAGAGGCTTGTAACACACAGCCAGATGGACGATTGTACTTATTATTCAAAACTTAAATTTTTCAATATGTACCACAGCTGATTTATTTGTATATCGTATCGTATAAGTACTATAGTAGGTATAGCTGTTGTGCTACAATACCTATACAAAATTTCGCTGTTATTAAGATTTTTTCCCGACATCTCCGCAAACCTTGAAAACATTAAAACCTTAATTTTAAGGTCTCGAAGTTCACAAAAACCGTCTTTAAAATTGTACTTAAAATCGGCGCATAAAATCAGCAGTGACATTGCCTATTAAAAGTTAGATACATATTTTCAGTTCATGTAAGTCCTACCTAATCATGTATAACCTACCGCTTCGAAATAAAAATCTTAAGCTCGTTAATGCAATACAAAGTTAGCCTTTGCACTAGAATGATAGAACAGATACTTGTAGTTTTACCGGTTATTCTAAAGCAAGCCACCCCTTACCGATTAGCATATAAATGAACTAAATCCAGACAACTTCATATTAGTTCGTCGACGACGTAAAAGGATCCTCTACTCCTCTTAACATACATGTAGAGGTATAATATAAAAATTGTATAGGAAACCAAGCTTACGAACACAGCTGAAACCTACTCACGTTTGAATTTTTATGTGGACCTCTCTGGGATTGGTAGACAGCAACCCTACTCTCAGAGAGCCTCTTTAAATCCTCGCGCGCGCACCGCACTAAGCGATAATTACGATGAAATATGGTCAATATTTTACACCTACAAATGCATTTTTATTTAGGTCTGATATCTTAAGCAATGATATTAAACTAACATTGTTGCATTCGGCGTGCATATAAAGTGAGTAAATATGCAGCTATAATGAAATCAGTTGTTTAGTGTTATTGAGGACCATGTTACGGGTATTTACCCGATGCTTTATAATATTTCATACAGTGTCGAGATACGCCATAAAAAACAAATATCGTTGTAATGGTACAATTATTTTTTGTATTTTTTTTTTAAATAACGTGAACCAATGAGATTTTATGTTAAGAATATTTATAATATTTTTATTAGCGGCTCCCTCTGAAATATGGTGCTACGCCTAGGGTTACAAATTAGATCCTGCGGGGGTCTCTGAAGACTGCGAAAGCGCTCCCGTTGCCCCGGTACAAAGGCTCTCGAGGAACACCGTCAGGTTTTAGTAGGTAGCCCGGCATTGCACTATACAGTCGTGGAGTTCCACATAAAGGCGGGACCGGGATGCATAAAGCATTTCTTGACGCAAAAAAAAAAGGTTACAGACTAGATATGGCATTTATGTATAGGTTATATATAGGCAGTGGCATATTTATAACAGCGTCATTAACGAATTTATCAATAAATTTGTGCATGGCAAAAAAAATAATTTAATGTGTGGTGTTTATTCATTCGTATAACCTTTTTCATAATTAAAAGATATTTGCTTTTTTTTTATTAATTTATGAGGTGGCGAACTCCAAAATAGGTATGACTGTAACTATATTTTATGTTTGCGATAGGTATTATATGCACACGTGCATTGAATATTTGTATTTGTAATTTAAAATGTCAACAATATATTTCTTACAATTTGTTTTTATCCAAGTCTTATTTTAATAAATACACAACTGACTAGGTAAGTAATATAAGACTGCAACATTATGAATAATTCTGATGCACAGATTGCACTCTCAATTCATGTATCTCAGACGAGACATAAAACGCCAAGGAAGACTACAGGATAAAACTAAATTATTAAGTTTCGAATTATATTTTATAAGTAATACATTTTTCATAATTCTGGTTTCATCTTTATCTAATACGATGACAGGTTCTATGTTTACACACTGTAATATTTGCTACTTTATAGATAGATGCCGAAGTTATAAGTATTTAAATAGTTACGTATGAATAATTATGCGCTGAGAACGACCTCCACAGGAGTTTTGGTGATAAAATTCCCACATAATCTTTCTCTCTCTCTCTCTTTCTCTCCCCAGGAGGCTGGGTATCTGTGTGCAGCTTTCTCTCGCATAATCAAAAAAAAAGGTGGATACATGGTGTTCCCAAAACTTCTCGTCAAAAAGAAGAACTTTTCAACCTAACTCGTACCTAATGGTTATTCGAACAGAGATACTGTAGAAACTACTAAAAAAGTTTATTTTTACTTTATTCAACAGTTATACTTTTCAATAATATATTTATTCCGTGCATGACATAAATTATTTTCCCATATGGGAAAATAAATTTAAAAAAATATTTCCTATTTTTAGAAATCGCAATTAAATAACTGTTAAAATATGGAAATAGAAAATGAAGATTTTTACAAAAAAGAGCAATTCGTGCCATCTACAGTATGAATCAACGAGAATCACTTAAAGATCGTTTTAAAGACATTGGATGTCATCACCTTGCCGTCTTTATACATCTTTGAAATTATTATGTATACGAGGAAAAATATAGATAGGTTTAAAAAGAAAGGCGATATTAATAGTATGGAAACCTGAGGTCGTTATAAATTGGTTATTCCAGAATTTTAATTATATAAGTCAAATGTTTGATTTTTGGGTAACATTTTATAACAGAGTTCCTCAGAAAATTACTCAATTAACAGAGAATAAATTTAGATTGGTTATAAAATATAAATTGATTAGACAATCAAACAATAGCCTGGAAATGATCTTTTTTGCACATGCATTTACTGGCTTATTGAAAATATTGTATTTTAATAAACCTTTTGTAAAATGAAGTTGAAACAACGATACCTGACTGAGTGTCTTATCTGTTCTTCTCAGTGTCCAGGTTGAACCGAACTTAAGTAGATTTGATGTTCAAAAATACTTTGTAATTGGGTTTACTTGAATAAATTGATTTGACTTTGACTTTGAAGATAAAAATGCGACAATTTGAAATCCGTGAAACTTTTACTTACGCTAGAGGTATACGGGTGAGTAAACGGTAGAGTCATCTAGTTAACTGCTCCGCCATTTATCGGTAGCAGTTTTAGTAGAGTAATTTGTATATTGCGTTAGTTGAGTAATCAGCGTTTCCTGGCAGTTACGCCATGAAAGTCATACGTCGAAATTTTATTGTATAAACGCCTTATTTAAACTGATTGATCTATTACTAAAGGAAGTGACAGTCTTCGAAATAGATATAATAGAAAACAAAGAATATTCGAACTTTACTTTGTCCATTTCGCACACAAATTATTATTAGGCGGCAATTTTATTATTAATTATTTAATTCCAATGGCTTATATTTCAATTGTTCGGAAATTCCTCATCAACCAATAGTTTAATCGTTTCCAATAATAATAATAATAATGTACTCAGACATTTTATACAACGTCATTTAGTCCCAAAATAAGCAGCACAGCGCTTGTGTTATGGGTACTAGACAACCGATATACTACTTACATACTTTTCTTATGTAAATAAATACATATTATACATGAACATCCAGATTCTGGGCGGGAATCGAATCCACAAACCCCCGTTTAATTTCCGACGCGCTTAACCGTTGCGCCACGGAGGTCATCAAATGTGAATCACGTCCAATGTGAAATTTATTTGTAAATAGAACCTTCAAAACGATAACAAAAAACTGCACACGCAAGCTTAAAAGTGTCACTCTTACTAAGCGTATACGTATCCGAACAGCCGCTAGAGTAAAGCGGACGCCGGGGTGGGGGGAAGACTAGTGGTAGACTGACTTGCTCTTGGTGCTAGATGTAATAGTTTTCAAAATTTTATCATTTCACATTGCCAAATCTACATTTATTTAGTTAGTACTCTATCGTGTTGATTACTTTACTTCTATGAACAAATTTGGCTATCTCTTTGAATATGGTAGGGTTAGAACAGGGCTATTATCAAATTTAGCCTGGCGAGAGATTTCTGGGACACCTTCTGTAAGTAGTACTGTGTACATTATTTTTATCCACACAGAAATCTAATCTTAAAAATATTCCAATTTATCCTGATGTTCTGCCATATATGTAAAAATAAATATATACTTGCTGAAAATATATTTTGTTTCTAGTTTATTATTCTATTACGAACTCATTCTTATACAATATGTCTGACAATTAAAAAAAAGTAGCTGAACTGTGCCGGGCTTTGCAATGGCCTATATTTTTAGTAAAAATCCTTCGAACTATTTTGTGAACCTATTTAATAATGTGTTGAACATAACATATACATTTGAGCTCAAACGATCGAGCGGTATTCGAGCCTTTGTGTGTGTGTGTGTGACACACAGACTAAGACTGATTTATACATATATAGATTTAAATAAGTTATGATAAAATAAGTCACGCGAAACAAAAATTCTTCTTCGTAACATTTTCACACTAAAATAGCGTAGAAAATTCACAAAGTTCTAACCGTTTATCAGATAATGTAATTATGTACAGAGTGTTCCGGGACACCTCGACTCACTTTACGTAATTGAGTGTGCCCTCCCTCGCGCCTGCTATTAGGCAAATCGAATCTTGTCTCCCCCTTGCCCCCACCCTTCCTTTTGGCCCGGATGATATGTGAACGAGTTTCCTCTTGGCGCTGAACCAAGGATTCAATTTGTGCGAATGTAAATAAAGTGCCCCGTTTGTTGGAACACGCTCTGTTGGGCATATCTGCGTGGTTCAATTTAGAAGGTAAAAATGTGAATATTTGCTCCACCTACCTGAATATTCTGGCATATGAGTTATTGATGTAAATTATCACAATCTCTTAGGTGTAGTGTGATTGTTTAAATTTTGGTTTAAAATGTGTAAACGAGTGATAAGTATTGCGTAATTTATTATTTAATGCAGGGCAAGCTCGCTTGTAGCTCGTAGTTTTTTGAATATATGTAGATAAATTATAAGGAATCTAGACCCGTATTCAAGAACAATATTCAAGTGTTGATCTCTGACTGAGCACATTTAGAAAGGGATGCCGCTACATGCAATAAATAACGGCATTACTTTCGGACTACTCAAGCTGAGATTCACACTTGTGTATGTTTTAGGAATATGGGCTTAAGTATTATTAACTCAAAGTCTAAAAATGTATGTAAAGTACCGAGTTTACAGTTTTAGATACAGGAAGCGGTAAGTTATTCAATACTCTGAAAACGTAAATTCATTTTATTCTACCAACATGTAGGGGCTACGCGGACAGCCCTTATGAATACTAACTGAAACTTGCCCAAAACTTTGTTCTCAGAATGTGGTTGTCATACGTATGCGTATCGCATATTCGATTCGAATGTTTGTTTGTGTAGCGAATATAAAAGTCTACGTGCAAAAATATCCCTCATCCCTTTTTTACGTGTGAATCCATCCCTTTTGTGTCGGAGCCGGCGGCACGTCCGGGGGCTATAACGTCGTTTGATGTTCTGCTCTCCAATGCTGGTCGAGTCGGTATAAAGCAAGATGTACGACTGCGCTCTGGGCGACGCCTATATATTTCCTAAGCATCTTTCGGCCTTATAATACCGCGTGATGTGGCTTTGTACAGATGGCTAAGTTACATTTTTTTATTTTTCATTTTATAGCGTAGCTCTACCAATGTCTTCGAACTTATAAAACATAAATGTACTATAAAGAACACACAAAGCGTAGAACTCAAGAAATACCAAGTACAGAAAGCTCGAAGGTATTTAATAATTTTTGTTAACAATTTGTCGATTTATGAGTATAAAAAGTTAATACAGGATAGTATCAATTTTTTTTTAATCATAATGTATTAATTTTTAAACCTAACTACACTTAAAAATGACCCAAACTTATATATGAATATGTAGGTTCCATCATCATTATTATTATTATATAGTATATAAAAGTATTATATAGTATTATAAAAGAAAATATTTTAAACACATGATATACATAATTTTTGTGGCAAATCATATTGTAATATTCGTATATGAATTATGCATTCGTAAAAACCTAGTTTAGATGTCAATTTCAACCTAGTGAATTAATTTTCAATTTTCATATACTGGCTGACTTAAGTTGTTATTTTCACGTGTGAATTTGGACCACTATTTAACGTCATACTACATTGTTATTTCAAATTTTAGTTGTTTAGTGAAATAACCTACACAGACATCGAGGTGATAGCAAAAGCTTTCGATTTTAACAACTTTGGTACGGAATACTATTTAAAAATAATGTATTTTATGTAATAAAATGCCTACGTCACTACATGTAGAGATTATAGATCCATTCTAGTTTCTATCTATTCAGATTTTATTGACTTTACAATAGTTCCCATAAAGTCAAAATAAATAATATTTTGGTTTGATTTTAGTTCGAATGTGTACAAAAAAAATATTTTGGGTAAGACAATAAGTGAAACTTGAAAATGAGTTTAATAGATTGTATTTAATTTCGAAGCTAGGCTTATGTATTTAAAACAATTTTTGTAATACTGTTATTGAAACCTACCTAATTATACTCATTGTTTTACTGAAACTTGACTTTACCATAAAAAAATCCTATTTATTTCTCGCCACATACTTTTTTAAATAAGTAGGTATGTACTTACAAATTATTATTGAGCAAATACGTAGTACATGTTTCAGTCATAGTTAAGGTATCTACGGTCTTACTTAGTAATAATTATTAAGTAGATACTTATTCTTTGTTAAATACGTTTCAAATACAAATACAATTTTTTGTTGACGTTTGAACAAACGTCGTTACAAAGTCACATCGTATAAAAATATGCAACACGGCGGCGGTAGGTTACGGAGCGGATACCAATTCTATCAACAACCCATAAACCGCAACCTTTCTTTGTCTCGCTACCTAATGTTATCGTGGAAATGAGTGAGATAGAAATCTACAAGTTTAATGGGCCGTTACGCGAGAAAAAAATCAGTCCGCATTCGCGAGCGTAGATACGGGAGTGATAGTGGTAAGACGGAAGGCTATTTTATTCTGGTGCATGGTGCAGTGTTATCGCGGCTTAGACGGTGACCATCGCGAGAGCGACTTGTTGATACTTTCGTGACACGTGAGTTAGCCAACCTGTTTACTAGCATTGTCTGTAACGTCATGACGCGAGGTCCGACTTAGTGATACTGAGCTGCGAAGTGTATTGCGTTAGTTAGGATATAAGCCGATGCTAACCGGTTTCTCGCTTTAGAGATAAGCATTCTATAGCTGGGTAGGGATGTACTATAAGTAGATACTGTATCTCTCATAGCTGAAGTATTCACTCGTACTTACTCATGAATTTATATTGTGATCTATTGATCACAATATGAATTCACGATGCAGTAAATAAAATTCACACAGAGAAATTCAAATTTCTTATTATCTCTTACAAGATTATAATATGTTAGTGATATAACTGATATTACTATTTTTTTTATTTGTAGTTGGAAAACTCCCCCAAGCAAATACAATAATTTTGGTGTGACTCCAAAGGCCCAAACTAAGTACTAGGTTTGTACTCTCGGTACCATACATTTAATTTAAGTATTATTTTATTTGTATTTGGAAAACTCCTCCAAGCAAATACAAAAGTTTTGGTGTGACCGAAAAGGCCGAAACTAACTACTAGGTTTTTACTCTGGGTACCATACGTCTAATTGGAGCAGTATTCAGTAAAACCTAGACTCCACGTCATTTTGGAAAACTTCATTTTCTAAATTGACCTGGTCGGGAACCGAACCCGAGGCTTTTGACTCGTAAGATAAGCCGCATAATAGCCGCAATACATCAATAACAAAAATACGTCAAATTATCAGTATTATTAATCTCCTATTGAACGCTATAATGTATGTTTTATGAGTATGTTAATCAATCAACGTACCTGTTGATTTAACCTACTCGTACTGTCACTAAGTGGTACCTACCTATATTTTATGTATCGAGACATCGCTAGGCGCTATCTAATACTTATATCTTTTCTATAAAGACAGTAAGAACATTTTCTTTGACTTGCGTGTATTATTAAGTGTCGTGGTATAAATTTAATAACATTTCTTGAAGCAGGAACTAATCCAAAATAATATTGCTAAAAGTTTTCAAACACAAGTGAGATTACATCGAGTAGATATTTCTTAGATATCTAATATATAAAACAGAATAAAGAAATATGTATTTATTGTCTTTCTTTATGAATACCAAAGTACCTATTTATTTCATAATTAAGATGGTAACATGAATTACGTATTTTAACATAGGCAACTAAGGTAACAATAATTAAAATAATAACAGCTTAAAACCTTTTTAATACAATTTTGTAGTAATTCTGTAGCAGTCTTCTAGTTACTTACGTAGAAACGTAGAGCATCTACGTTGCGAACAAATATTTTTTATTTACAAATATATCAATTACTGTCAATTTTTACTTCTATCGAATACAATACAATATTTAGATTTCTAAATAGTGAGATGTGAATCCTGAACCCTACCATATTTTATAATGCCGTCAAGTAACAGAACTTTCACAAAATCAGCATAACAATGAGGCAGTTTAGAAACAATTCCTTTGAGAGATTCGAAAGGCTTACAGTTTTTGCGTTTACATCATTTGCATAAAAATGTTGTGTGTCGTAAACTTTTAGAATATTTAATGAAAGTTACCAATTATTTTGAAATTTTGTTTAAATTGTGAGAAACGACAACGAACGTTATGAAATAACAAAGTCGTCAGAAAAGTAAAAAATTTAATGAAGAATAAGAAGTCATTATTTAAAATATATTGTGATATATTATAATATATTAAGTACTTATATATAACAAAGATATGGTACTTTGAGGTACTAAAATGATAGAATCCTTTGAGTTTTAATTAAATATACTTAAATATAGTTTATTGAGAACAGTCTTATTACAGTAACAAAAACGATTTTAAATATAATTTCTAGAACTTATTAACTCATTATAAGTGTGATAAAAATTATTAGTATCATAGAAGTAATAAAATTCTCTCTAGATTGCAATTTATGTTACATGTTGTATAAATATTGTAAATAAGAGTCACATTGCTATTGCCGCCTTTTAAACATGCCGCAAAATTTTATATTTAAAGATAACAGGTACCTCATCGATGTTAATTACAGTAATATTGTACAGTTTTGTTCACCACTGTACCTACACTTGTAGGTATACAGGTCAAAGAGATAATATTTGTACTAATATAGGTTATAGATTTACAAACAGAAAATGAAGTTCCCGAAATATGTTATATATAATAGTACATATCCTTGCGCTGTATTCCTGACGGGATAATCAGAGAAGATATATACACATATCATAACAATATGTAATATGTAATATTGCAATATTGTAATCTGTGTACTTTCGTAACGTTCACAAATTAGGCGACTATAGGTCTATACTAACCTAAATTCCAGATATCAATGAAGGTGCGTCCTCCGTCCTATCTGAATACCCCGTTAGGGATACAGCGTGAAGATATGTATGTAATTAAGTTGCGGTTAATGTTTTTTGAAAGTCACTGCTGCTCATAGGCCTCTCTCGATGCATGTTACTAAGTCAGAATTTGAACTTTCCAAATCAACGACTGCCAGCCATCTGGCATAGATCATGCCTCCATCTCGCTGACGAACGAGCTACTCTACATTTTGTCCAAAAGCGGTCTTCACTGTAGAATTTATCTGCCCCAGCGGTTAACAGTTCTTCGATAAATGTGACCAGCCCACTGTCACTTCGGCCAGCTTATTCTCTAAGCTAAGTCTGTTATTTTTGTTCTCTGCCGGTTCATCTCGTTTTGGATTCGATATTTTAGAGAAATTCCGAGCATGGCTAGTTTCACGTTCAGCGACTTTAAGCTTGAGGATAAGATACTGTTAGAATCCACATTTTGGCTCTGTACGTTATGACAAGCAGGAATACACTGATTAAAAACTTTTGTTTTCAAACTATGCGTTGTGTCTGACGAGAAGCCCTGACGGTGTTACTCTATTCCATGTGTGTAATATACTTTTAAGATTAGCTTTTCGAAAGTATGTATATGTATAGAATAACTGGGTAGTATTTAAAGACTACAAAATATATCCTTTACCGGTTTTCATTAACTTAGACTGAATTATCGTGTTTATCATAATTATGATGTATCTATCAAGATTAGATAGAAACATTTATAGTAAAAGAGCTAGGTACCAAATTGTCTACGAGTGTTTACCAACTGATACCTTATTTCATAGTAATAAAATTCAAAATAAAAAATAAATGAACTATTAGCACATAGTCTGCAGTGGTCTATTGCGGTGTCAGTTCAAAAAATATACTAAAAACCCCATTCACCTGGCTCTCTGACTTGTGAAAAAAAAAAAAAAGATTTTTACAACAGTTTTAAAAATATCGATGTTTAAAAAGTTAACTTTTCTAACTGTTTGAAACTAATGTGGAATATGTTTCAAAATTTCGGTTTCATTGATCATTAGATTTTGAATTTGATTTAATTTAATCTGGTTTAATTTGATTTAAATGTGATTTCATATAATTCGGTATAATGTGATTTAATTTGATTTGATCTAATTGTTGCAATGGAAGTGATTGTTACTTACAATATAATAAATACAATATGGCCATGAAATAAATTTATTAAAATTATTATCATTGGAGTGTAATATATTTCGAACAATTGCGAAGTTTGAAATTTCTCAAATATTCGTTACAAAAATTTTTTAAGAAAATCACAAGTTTATTTTAACCAAACATGAAAACACTTGGTACACAGGAAAAAACTGTTCTGTAAAATTTTATTTGCAACTGGAATAAGCTAGCTCTCTCTTCTATCATGTAGTTATCTTTGTTCTATGTCATTTTAATCACTAATGCACACAAAAGAAATAATATTATAATATGATAGTCAAATTGACTGTCAAGCTCTTAAACATTACATACTATCTTGCTAGGTGGTAGGCTCCGTACTGTACTTTCACCATATTAGCATGACAACAGAACGCGTCTCTAAATACTTATTTTGTATTTTTTATCTAGCTACTGATTTATTATGAATATCATGTTACGATTCTTTTAACGATGTAGTAGTTATAGGTGAGCAGGTTCATTATAAGATTTTCTGTTTTACTTTTAAATAAAACGAGCGTGTTTCTGTGTGTTCGTGATTTCATATTTCAATATCTAGAGAGAAGATTTCAATACACTTTTCTTTGTGTCAGATGTTAAAAGCCTTCTATAAAATAATAAGTAGGTATATACGTAAAGTGTGGGTTTTTAAATTGTTACTGTTATATGTTGTTATTTCTTGAATATAATGTGACGATAAAAAATGTTTTCTAACTTTTCCTGCACTGAAATCCATTAAGGAGATGGACAGAAAATTTTTTTAGTTATCTACTGTTTGGTAATAGGTACAAAATACTCATTTTTGATCGATCTATTTAAATTTTTTTCCGACTTCAAAAAAAGGAGGATGTTCTACGTTTATTTGTATGTATTTTTTTTATTATTTAAGTTGCGGTTAATGTTTTTTGAAAGTCACTGCTGCTCATAGGCCTCTTTCGATGCATGTTACTAAGTCAGAATTTTAACTTTTCAAATCAACGACTGCCAGCCATCTGGCATAGATCGTGCCTCCATCTCGCTGAGCGAACTTCGTCAATCGATCCACAGTTATCGGTGATAACTTCGTCAATTGTGGATCAATTCTAATGATTACTTTTCCGTTGGGTTCAGTATAGTTTCGAGGTTATTCAATTTAAACTTCACTGAAATTTTAGCTTGGACTTCGAAGATACACCAAATAACACTAACTGCCTATAATCTTTATTTATATTGATGATTGACTTGTATATCATTTCGCTCCAGAATTAAAAAAAAGGTTAATTGTAGACCTACTCTTAATATTTATTTAGGCCAAGATCACTTAAAAGGGAAAACACAAAAAAAAACGTTTAAAAAGAACACTGAAAAGTACAAAGTAACTATCCTATACTACTCAAAATTCAAGTACAAAAATAACTACAAATACTATACATATACCTATTTAATTAAATTTGACAGTTATTCAGATCTGTGCCAAATCAATGTGCAACAACAGTCTACTAGATAGATAGGTTTGGCACCGACTACAGTAACTGTCAAATTTAATTATAATTTTTGCTATGTATATGTTTTACTAATCTTTCAAGATATTTTTTATTTTTTAATCATTATTTTTTAAATATTATTATATCATAATTTAAACGTTCTAAACGATTTTAAAATTCATTTAATCTGTTGTAAATTACTTAGGTCGTAGGTACAAATGTGCAATATGCATTTACTTTTATATAAGTAAATACATGGCAGAACCTAGTTTTAGAAATCTTGAAATTTATCATAAATTAAATTATTATAATTCTGTATTATTATTATTATTATATTAACATTCAGTAATTATTGTATTTATACCTACCAGAATGAACATATTAAATTACGAACCCGTTTTCGCATAATAGAAGATTGGTAGATATCAGTAACAAAGTTCACCGTTCCTTTGATTATGAACACTGATAGGCCGCCAGACGATTCTTTGCATATTTTACCTAGTTAATTGGTTAATTAGTGTACAGTTTATTGGTTAATTAAGCAGATAAGCACTTAACATTTTCCTTTAAGCTTGTGTTTAACATTGGTAATTTACTGGATTAATGCCCCTACTTTGCTTTTATCTTTTTACCAACAGTAACAATATATACAAACATACTTGCGTATATTATATACTAAATCCATAGTATATATTCGTGCTATTATTCCTGTGAGGATTTATTAGTTTCATTTAATTATAATAAAATGGAACATTATTAACTGAAATTGAAGAATTTAAATTTGTTAAAAATATAGAAAATTATCGAACAACATAAGACATTTCATTTTAAGCATTCATTTTCCTTATATGTAAGTATATAATATGTGTAGTATTTAAGTGTTTTTGATTACTTCCAGATCTATATCCCAATATTTTTCATTTTAAAGATATTAAATAAAATGAATCAGTGTTAAAAACAACTTCGACAGTAAAGGAATTCTTCTACCTACTGTAGATAAATAAAAATGTAAGGTACCTATTCATATAGGTATGTTTTCCATTTCAACAACATCACTAAAGTACCCAAAACCTTATAAAAAAGGTTAAAGTGTTTAAAATGTCGGAGTTATGATTCCATTTCCAAGTATAAACCTGTATGTAATGTAAATACTTTAATATCAACGGCGACATAAAACCTATATCTGTCCGGTGCATTGCGTTGCAACAATGTTGCGTGATCCGGACGGTACAATGTCTCGCTTGTCTCTTAAATTGTCGGATAAAACCCGTCGTCGAATCGCATTTAGTTTCCTTTCTGAATAACATATACCTACTTATATACTTGTATTTGTATATAGTTATAGTCGTCCTGCAATATGGTGGTAGAATGTCCACTTTGTTGTAAGAGGTACGTTTTGCATTATCGAATAACTTATTCCTTTAATTGAGAATAAAATAATGGACCTGTATAACTTTATTTAAAATTAATGACATAGGTAAATTTTACACTCTCTGAAATACTTATAATAACATACTTAGTAATAGTTTAATTGAAAGAAATCTCTACTAGTAATGATTTTATTTGTCTCCATATTTCATAATTCACTCAATTGATAGGAGACAGGAAGGATATGCGTTTCAATTCTTCGGAATTGAATAGTGTTGAAAGTTAATCATCACTGATCATTTTTTATTTAATTAAGCTTTAGTGTGTATTTATGATCAATTTAAAAGAAAAAGGTTGACATACATAATTCTACTTACGTTTTGTATACAAATATGCCTGTAGCATTAAAGTGTACTGTAAGGATGTGTAATTTATTTAAATTTTGATAAGCGCGTCAATATTTTTTACCTGAATGCTAAAGAGGGTTATGTTTTTTGAGTGTATGTATGTATGTGAGCATGTATATATGTCCATTTCTTTGGCACGCTCTTTAGCCTAAACGGTTTGACACATTTTAACATATGAGGTGTCATTAGATTTGTCTTAATTATGGGAGTGATATAAAGTATAAAATTTCAATATTGCTCCCAAGGAAAAGAAAATAGAGGGGGAAAAGTATAACAATATGGGTATCAAATTAACGGTAATAAATAGTCAATTCCAAATATATAATAACTAGTACATTGTTTGAAATGCAGTCAGGTTTTTTGTTTTTTGAATAATTTAGTCTAGTGTATTTTTA
Source organism: Zeuzera pyrina (assembly GCA_907165235.1). Lineage (NCBI taxonomy): Eukaryota > Metazoa > Arthropoda > Insecta > Lepidoptera > Cossidae > Zeuzera > Zeuzera pyrina. The sequence goes on from OU015628.1 coordinate 15,110,222, forward strand.
CATAACGTTAACGTTATATCATTTTCTATTCGGGCTGGACTGAGTAGCAAGCCATAACTCACACCTGTACCCTACTTTAGGCAGTACATATTAGTGTATTATTTAGTGATAGTTTGCTAGTCCACAGCCTATATTTTTTCATAATAAGGTCACACTTTATTACAATATAATTAAATAATGAAAGCCATGGCCTTGGATTCCATTCCTAACTAGATCAGTCCATATTCTCGATCGGTTTAGGAATTTAAGTTTTCTAATTTTCTAATTTATTAGTTCAGTTGGAAGTCACACAATTTATGCAATTGCTTGGAATATTTACTACACACTACACAATATTTTACGGATAGACCAGACCTATACGATATATGGCTGAAAACTGCAGGTACCCCCATACAATTAACTTAGTTCATCTTGATGAAAGTAGGCAGCCCTATGTTGTTCCAGACGGACAATATAGTGCAGATATTCCAGTACAAGCATATCGATAACTCGATGCAAATCCTAGCTAGCTGCAACGCGCATGTGCAGTACGTATCCGGATCGTAAAACGTTACAACCTGAACCCCTCCCGACTTCCCACCCCACGCCGGCCCGTCTGAGTTGCTCTTTGTTTTTGGCAATACCTCCACAGAGGAAACTAAAACAGGACTAAGTCTTAAGACCCCTTAATGGTCGCCTTTCAGTCGCATGCCATGAAATTTCCTTGGTCCATAAAGGGTGGGTTTAAAACTCCATTCTACATTTTTTATATAAATAATATTTAGCTACGTAAGTACCTCTCATTAGCAACATTATGGAAGAGATTGTTAGAAAAATATTAGGTAGGAAACACAACATTTTGAGAAGTAGTTAAGCGAAGAACTGTTCAAACTGTATTATTCATTTTAGCACCAATTAGTTTTACAGATTATTCAAATAATTTTTATTTACGTCAAGTATAATTATAAAATAAAGTCACTTTAGCCTTTACTTACATGCAATACTTATGTATAAACACTGTGTACACATAGATGTGTATCTGTATCTGTGTATACATAGATGTAATAATAATTAATTATTAATTAAAGAAAGAAAGAAAGAAATATTAGAAAGATGTGTGGTGTCACGCTTGCGGACAGGATAAGCAATGAAGAGATATGCAGTATGACAGGGTTGCGCGACAGTGTTATTGTAAAAATGAAGAAAGGAATGCTCAGATGGTTCGGGCACATAGAAAGAATGAGTGATGAAATACTGACGAAGAAAAGATACACAGCGCAACTGAGTGGTAAAAGAATCCAAGGAAACTAAGGCTAATTTATGAAGATCAAATAGCCAGTGTTAGCAGATGGAAATGTAAAAAGCTCTCGCATGCCTAGGCGAAAATGTGTGAGGAGAATGATGAGATTTGAGGAAGCGAAAGAAATATGTAAGAACCGCGACGATTGGCGCTCCGTCCTCTCTGACTACCCCGTTAGGGATACAGCGTGAAGATATGTATGTATGTGTGTATGTATTAATTAATTTATTAATAATTAATTACGTGATTTACTTATGTATAAATACTGTGTATAGATATTTTTGTAGATTTGAAATAATACCAAAATGGATTAGCCGATTGTGAGAGATACCTTATATATCATTCGTGTTCTATTTGTTCCCCAATCAATTTAGTTACGTTTTTAACATGCATTTATTGATGCATTTATCTCGTAAATTGAGGGGTTCTAAGTTTAAATCTCGGTCAGTACAAATTATAAAGTGAACTTATCTAAATCGGCTCAATAACATTGAGCACCCCTGTTTGGGAGTAGCGTAAGTTTATTTTTCAGTTTAGGACTATGTTATTAGAGTAAATATAGACACGTCTGCTCTTAATATCATAAAATAAAGTAATATGTATATATATTAGATTACTTTTATAAAAATCAATGTTTGTTTGTTAGTATTTTATGGGCTGCCATACGGATCATTCGATTGCAATTCGATTGCAATAGGGAGATAGCTTGAATCCTGAGGAAGAACATAGGCTAGGTATATTAAAAATAAAAAACGCGGACGAAGTTGCGGGTATCAGCTAGTTATAAATAAATGATTGGTGTTCTGTACGGAATTACCTTTAATTATTACTATCATAAGCAAATCAGCAAAAAAAAAGGTAATTGCTAAATACCATATGTACTTCGATACTAAATAAGAATACAGAATATTAGGTATCCGTGTATTCAAATCTCATTCGCCTATATCCTTGTATAATCTATTATTCTTTTTTACAAATACCATTTTATTATTCAACGGACGTAGGTTACATATTCCGCTGAGCGGCAGGTAGAGACCCAAGTTACACCTACAACGAGAGCACGTAAAAACACGTAGATATATATATATATAATATACTAATATGCTACAATTCATCCGTTCACGTACCTTCACATCGTACAATGGCGGGACTAAATTTTGGTAGGTATATTATTATAATATTTTCATTTTATGAAGACGACATTACCAGTAAAACTGCCCTTCCTATAGTTTGCAAATAATTACCTACGCCAAATTGTGCGACCGCCTAACTTTTTAAAAAACAAAGTAATATTTAGCTTAGTTATGTATACATAAGCTAATGCATTTCGCCTTTTGGGGTTCAGCACCTTCTGACATCGCCGGCTTTCCATCTATAAATTTTATATTATTAGTTATTATTAATTTATTAATCAAATTTAATAAAATAAATGTACAGTGACTCAGTGGATTCCGCACTAGGCGAAACTGTGTATCGGGAGACCGTTACAATGGTAACATAACCATTTTAAAATAGAGTAACAGAGTAACGTTAAGTTACAAAATACGTACACTCATAGCTATATCTTTCAAAAATATACATAGATCTAATAAAATACATACCTATAGCAAAATGAAAAATGTTTGAAAAACTATGTAAGTAACGTAAACATTTTTAATTTGGCATGGTAATGCGTCTTGTCAACCTTCATATTTTGCATTAGTTAATATTTACAACATTCACAGGATAATCAAAGGAGCAAGTCGAGTATTTGATCTCATTTAACCATTTCTTTCCTTATCTCTGACATTACTGGACCTAGAATTCAAAAATTTTAAAGAATATAAAGCCTTACCTAAAAATTACGGGAAAAATGTAACGAAAGTGCTAGGTTATAGATTTTCATAAAAGTTTAGAAACTTGTCATTTCATTAATTATAAATTTTATCGTACGGAACCCTCATTTGGGCGAGTTGACCATTTGGTCAATTTTAAACTTTACTTTAAGTTTACAAACACATTTGAATAATTTCCTATTTTAAATGCAAAAATATTCCTTATACAGTGTATTTGAAAAATATTGTAATATGTGCCTAATGATGTACATAACAAAAAAGTTTGTTGAGGTTAAATTATTTAACTGACAGTAAATGGTAAAGTGTTTCACCTAAGCCATTATTTTGCGCGGCAGTGTTTAGCTGTAGAGCGAAACAAGTGTCCATGTGATCGGAATACCAACGACGCGGGTTGATTGTGCTGCCCGCCGTCATCGATCTGATATCGAGGTGTGAATTTACTAGCAGTTTCTTACGTCTGTTACCTACTTGGATATATTAGACGCAATATTTTTATATGTAGGTCCTATTATATATCTAAAACTTTCATTTAAATTCTGTTTTTCTTCTTCTTCAAATTCCTAATTTGTGATCAGTTATTATACTTTTTGTAACTTGAAGTATATACATTTTAAGTCAATACTTAAAATATGATACCTACAAAGGTAAAGAATGAAGTTAACCTTGAAGAAATGACTGAACGTTCCTTCTAGAATAGGTACATCCAAATATGTATACAGCTAAGTTAGACTACAGTGTAGTAATAATTTAGATACCATTTATTATGAATGCACATAGTTATTTATGCATACATTATCAACAGTTTTCGATGATAGATTGATGTTTAAAATAAACTCTCAAAAAGGTGACGTGATTGTTCACGAGTGCCTGACATAAGTTTGAAATTTTTTTTTATGAACAGACGGTTAAAATAATGTTGTGAATTTTTTTGACTAATTTATTAAATATCTATGTTGAAAAATGTTTAAAAATCATTCTAAAAATTTTTAAATTTGTTGTTGTCATATTCATATTTAGACATCTGTTAGTGATCGTTTAACTTTTGAACGACTTGACCTATTGAGGTCATAGTCACACAGAATATTTTTTTTGTCGACAGGATGGCTCATAGTTATGGTAGACGAAGGAAGACTGCATATATTTTAGGTGCTATTTTTAATGGAAATAAAACAAGTATCCGTATAAAGCAAGTTAAAAGACATATATTTTTAGTTTTAAAACAAAAAACGTCCTTCAAAATAATATAAAAATAAAATTGTCACGACATGCTGCCTTGAATGACGTCATTCGGCGGGCTCTTGTCGCCGCTAGCGTTCCTGCAGTCTTAGAGCCTGTAGGTATTGTGCGCAGCGACGGCAGGAGACCGGATGGTTTGACGCTCATTCCTTGGAAACTTGGAAGATCGCTGGTGTGGGATGCCACTTGTGTCGATACACTTGCTGTTTCCCATGTGCCGGCGACTTCCAAGTCAGCAGGTGCCGCGGCCAGCACTGCCGAGAACTTGAAGCGGCGTAAGTATGCGACTCTCTCTGAGAGTTTCATATTTACGCCCTTTGCAGTCGAAACTTTGGGTCCCTAGGGCCCCGAAGCCCATCGACTGGTTTCAGATATTTGTAAGAGACTGGTCGAGGCTTCGGGAGACCGCCGGGCTGGCAGCTTCTTCCGCCAACGAATCAGTTTGGCTATTCAAAGAGGCAATGCTGCCAGTCTGCTAGGTACCTTGAGCAATGACAGCTTTCTAAGCGGCAACTTTGAGGAAGTTTATTATTTAAGATAATGTGTAGTTTTAAGTTTGTAAATATTAACATATGTATGTACTTTTTATTAATAAAGCATAAAAAAAAAATAGTTATGATAAAGAGGTTACATTCGCCACTTTTATGATAAAAATATTGTGTACATTGTCTAAGTTTATAAAAATATTGTATGTACAATGTACATGATACTCGTGAACTATTCTTTAATTAGATCATGTACTTACTTGTTTTTGACGCTCATTGTACAATTATGGCTTCTTATGTACATATATATAAAGAGCAGTTAGTATTTTATGTGATACATAATATAAGTGTAAATAATAATATAACTAACAACTGCTTTTTTTTCGAGACAGGAAAAACCTGAACACAGGTAGTCGACCTCCTAGGGGTGAGAATACGTTATTTGTGGCTTTATACCATGACGGTGGCTGTTTAGGGGTTTCCGCTTTTCTTACGGAATGCACCAGAAAACCTTCGTTCTGCGCTTTGCCAGAACACTTCTCGAGGTTGCTCTTCCAGCTAATTATCAGTGCTATTGAAGAGCTGTACTATTTAGATTCAATGTGCGGCATCCGAGGTAAAAAGTTAATTTTGCTACCGAGTGATACACTCTTCTCTTCATTCCCCTCTAGGGGAAAGAGACGATATTCGATATGAAAAATACAAACAAGTTTTAAATTTTTAATTTCTTATTTTCTGGCGTTCGGCTGCCGCCTTCCAGATAATTACCAGCCAATAACATTTTTTATAAGTACAATAATATTTATTTGATTTCTTTGCTCGCAGAACAAGGATCGATTCGTGTTCCTTATTCAAATTCATTTCTATGTACAAGACTACTGTAACAAGAAGACAAATATTTAAAGTTAGAGATACACTTATTTTTTACGTGAAAATGGCAGAAATGCGTCTAATAAATATGAAACGAGTTGCCAGTACCTATATAAAAGAGGAGAAAAAAATGAAGACACAAATAGATGGAAAGAAAACACTTTTGCCTTATTCTCTGACCCAGCTACAGTAGTGCCGATGTCATGAAGCGTAGATTGTCATATGCCACCGCTCCAACGTCGTCGTCTCGATCAGCTTTTATCCGTTCCCGTTACCACTTGGCGATCTCTTTCTGGGCCCTTACTCTCTCACAGAAGGAGAGACTCTTCACCTGCAAGCATAGCCGCTATAATACTACCACTGGCAGGGATAGATCTATAGATCTTGTCTGAGCTGGCGGATCAGAATTTATGCTGGGCGCTGTCCTTATACTTACGACAATGGTAGTACTGTTCCATCTCCTCGTCATCAATCCGATGCAATTACTGACCGAAGCGGTTATGTCCCGTCAACAGCTGTGTTAGCCGGTACGTAAAGTCACATAGCTTCATAAACTAGGGTGCGAGCCTTGGCAATCCTTGCGCCTTTCGCGTCATTTCGCCTCTGCGCGTTAGCACTTCCGCGATGCACCTCACCGTAACTGGTGGACTGCTTACTCTAACTTATCCCATTTTTATACTCTATTCTTATAGCAAAAAATAGTATAGGTATATTCACTGTTACAATGCGCTCTGTCCATTTACTTTCTTAAACGACATGCATAATATGGATTTAAAATAATATATTGGACATAAGCACACAATAATTTGTATATATGTACCTATCTGAGGTTATATATTGATCTAATGAATATGCTATTTCTTTTAACATATTTTTACATAATTTAAATAAGTCTTTGCATCGGTACATTTTCCACCACTGATACTACTACTATTTGCTATCTACACTTCATAGTACTACTTCTCACTTGTAGTCATCTTGGCCGTCGTGACTCTAATAAGAACGTTTATTCTAAGAATTCGTCCACCTACACTGTGTTTTCGTTGGCGTTAGATAATATCATAAGTATTCATTGTTACGTGTAGACGTGAATTTATATTGATATGTAAGTTTACATATAACTATTAGTAATAAAACCTAATTTAGAGTCGTGTCTTTATTTATATACAAATTTCTTACTACAACTACAAAAGTCGAAATAAGAAATGTTTATAACAACATTTATGTTTAGGTGTTAATATAGGCATCTGTTGTAAATAGCCTTTGAGTAGCTATATTCATTTACTTACAATAAGCAATGGAATAAACGAGTTCCCCGCGGCGTTTCCACCCGAACACCGTCAATTAAAGCGGCCAACACTCAATTGTGTTGATCATTAGTGACTAATCCGTCTCATATTCAATCAATACCCAAAACTTTACCCACACACCTCCGCCCGCCGCGCCCCTCGTCGCGCGACATTTAATGACACCCGTGCAACCACCCTAGCATGCTATTCTGGTCCATGAAACCACCACGCAAGGGCCAATCTCCCCTGAACACGCCCACCGCGTTATATAGCACCGAGGATCTATAAAAGTTACGTCTGTAATCTAACATAAAACTCGGGCCGTTTAGATGCGAACGCGGCCACGGACGACACATCTCGGTTCGCTCCGTACTTTTACCGAAATATTACCGTGTATTTTCTGTGAAACACTGTGTTTTTTTACGTCAAATCGTTTGTTGTCGATGTGGTCGCGTGGACGTGTCGTCACGCCGACGCGACGCGCTCACGCGATGTGTTTTCCCACAAGTTTGACATTTCTAAATCGCTCCAGACACAGTGAGTACAAAATTTTTTAAAATCAAACAGATTGGTAACTTCGTAAAGTTACATAAAAACTATACCATTTGGAATTCATCGAATATCTTCATTATCTAATATGTATTCGAATAAATTACTTACACGTTTTCGACGACAAAGATTGAAAGATTAGATTGTGAACCATTTATAAAAGTTGTTGACAAACAGGTTTGTCTGAGCGTAAGGACGCTACGAGTTCGTTGCTTTTGATTTTAATTAAACATGTCAGAAATAATTAAACTGGCCATATTTAGGTGGCAAAACTTTTCGGTAGGATTCGTGAACATTAAACTAATACTTTAGGTAATTATAATAAAACGTTAGTTCATTCAATATTATCATTTTTATAAATGAAATATTATTGAATGTACCAAACATATTATTAAGAGCTCTTTCCATTGAATTCTAAGCAGCTCATAATTTTAAACATTGGATATGCATTTAGTAATGATAAGTATATGAAACAGGTTGATATCTATTATCTCTCGCATTATAATATTTCATTTATAAAAAATCCTCTAAAAAATAAAAAGAAGTCTGAAAATTTTCATAATGTTCTATGTAAGAACACGTAGCGCCATCTCTTCCATATACGGCAAACTTTTCATGAAGAATTTGGATGAAACTTGAGTACAACTTGACCAGTGAGTTCCCTTTACATGCTGTCTCTCTTTGACATTAACTTACTATATAATCCCTCACCTTTTCTAACGTATCTCTACTTTATGTCACAGTTGATGCAATCGTACTATCTAAATACAACCTTGTCACTCATGTAATAAGATTGCACTTTCAATGCAAATAGATCTCATTTAGTTTGGCCAAAGATATTACCTTACTGCTCTGAAGTGCACCTCGAAATATAGTTATCTCGCTTGCACATTAACTGACGTCTCGTTTTGATATATGTAGTGCTATATATAGATATCTCGTTCGGTAGGAGATAAGCAGATGTCTGTTAGTTGTGACGGTTTATACGAGATGTTAAGAAGGTAAATGTACCACCATCATGAAATAGGCGTGGCTGTGGTTGAGCTCCTTGTTTGGTACAATTATGGCGGGATCTATGGGATTTATGAAATTGTTGAACTTGTTTTTATCTAAAGCGATGAATTTACTTATATTTTTGTGAAGATGATATTGTTCATTTGATGATAAATAAAAAAAAATAGAATTTCATTTTCGAAACGTAAAAATGTATGTCAGTATATTTTTCTGTAATAAAAGTATAAAAATAAAAAAATTAAAATTATATACAAATTTAGTACGAAAATAATAAAAAATTGGTATAGATTTACATATCTACATACTGCTTGTGCATATCGATACTTAATCATGCATAACTAGTTGAATTACAGTACGTAATATGTTCTTTATCAATACCTTAGATAATTAATTAGGTAAATCTTTCATCGTTAGCCTCTTTTCAGTTGTGTCTAGTAACGCCATCTATCGTAAATAGCACAATTTATAACTCAGACAATATTTGAGACAGATATGAACTGAGGGAAAGCATTGTGGGGTGGCAATTAGTTAGATTAATTATACTGGTACAATTTATCTGACCACTTTCAGGTTTCAGGTTTTTTACCATCAACCAAGTAATCTGTAATACTGTTAGGTATGTACCTATGTACAAATATAGAGCGATTTAAAGGTTACTATCAAAATGAAAATGATGCATTATAAATATTATTTTCGCTAAACCCATAATAAAAAAAAACGTAGATAATTGATTATGATAATAATTTATATATAACAATGTAATTTTATTTTGAACTATCTTGTCATCTCTTTATAGGCGAGAGTTTTCATTTTATACATATACTTAAGTCTCTATTAATGAGATTAATCCAGTTCATAAGTATTGTTTGATATAGTACGTAGCAGATTTTATATTTAACCGTACCTAATTTAAATAATTAAATGTTTTGATATCTTATAAGTAGTTCCTTTTCCTAACGAAAAACCAAAGTTTGTCCGAATATATCGGACCTTACTAAATTTGAATTAGGTGTTCATATATTTTTGTTAGTTGTAAGATGTAAATATTACAATTTTGCCAGACTAATTGGTTAAATAGTATCGGTCGCGAGCCTTCAAAAAAATTAAGGTTTTATAGGGTTAAAAACAGTTTGTTGATTCTTTATCTGCCAATAATATAGTAAAATAATTAAGATGATAAACCTTTTGAGCTGTTCGAACAAAAGCAAAAAGTAGTAAGTACGATCTGTCTGACTCTTCCTATAAAATCCTTTAATTTCAGTTAGATTATCTGTTTTCTCAATCTTATCGTATGCAAGAAGACTCATTATTCAGCCTGAAGAATTTATTTAATTGTACGTTGTTTATATAAGTTTTGTTTTTCATTTATTTCCTTGTGTTAAGAAATAAAATAGGTGCTCTTGATCTCAAAATACTACTTTTGTTTAAACAATACCTAACTAATAGTTACTAGATTTAAACATAATAATATGTAATTTGACTGCCTTTGTGAAATACAACGCACTGTTATTTGTTTAACCTCCTTGATAATGAAATCCTCAATAAGGACCTGGCGTACTTACTAAACATGCTGTTATAATGTAGGGATGAATTGGAATTAGGGTTGTCACAGGACTTTATGTTGGTAATCGATATAACTATTTACCTAGTATTTATACTTTGTTAATACATACATACATACATATCCTCACGCTGTATCCCTAACGGGGTAGTCAGAGAGAATGGAGTGCCACACATCGGGATCTTCACATAATATTTTTTATTGCCTCCTCAAATCTCATCATTTTCCTCACACACTTTCGCCTAAAGTATGCGAGTGTTTTTAATATTTTCGTCACCTATCACTCTGTCCGACTATTTAATTTACATAATTTAGTCTTAGTTTTCCTTGGCTTCTGCTACCATTTATTATATTTTCGCTCTGTAATCTTCCTCGTCAATCTTTCATTACTCATTCTTTCTATCTGTATAATTTTTATTGAAGATATTTCGATAAACCAAAATAGGTAATATTTTTGAAATAGTTTTAACAAATTTACAGAATAGTTAACAACCCTAGATCAAATAAAAGGCCTTTTTGCTTTCCCTAAATGTGTCGTATTTTTTCAAAATAAAATTTAAGTGCGGTCACAATATTTCTTTTGATATAGGCACTATATATACTAGTTTATAGGGTCAATATTTTATTACCTTTAGATACATTATTAAAGATGTCGGACTTTAAGTACTGTATTGGCACAATATACCTACCTATTAATATTGGTCTGAAATATTCATATTTGAAAATGAAAGGTAATGAATAACAGATAACGTAGATTAAATAGAAGAATAACTAAGTTTTAATGAAAATATTACACATAAATATAAAAATGACATGACTTATTTACCTCGTCGTGTCAATTCAATCTTAATAATGAATGCATTGTATTTTAAACTGGAGTTGGCGCGAAAACGATTTATAGCTGTCGTAAAGGAATAAAAACAACCCAAAAGACATTAAATACTAACAACGAATTAAAAGGTCGTAAGTGAGTTAAGTTTTCCGCGAAAATCGTCTCTAACTTCTTTCCGTTACGTTTTATTGCTTCGTGAAAGATGCGGTCGTTAGGCGTCGTAAATCGAGGTAGCAGGTTATTAGTTCCAGCAAAATCCGCACAAATCGTGGCAGCACTGTGCAAGCATTTTGGTTAGTTCATGACCTAATTGACACAAAATAAATTTTAAAATTGTTGTTCATGAAATACATATAGTTTTAGCAAGGCGTTATGACTCATAGTATTTGATATATATTTGAAAGTAGAAAGTATCTATTGTAAAATAGAACTTTGTAGTTTATAATGTTAACAAGATAATGTAACAAAGAAATATCTTTCTAATAGATATTTAAAAATTGAACGCTATTTTATTATGGTACCTATTCTATATTTCAATATGTTCACAAATTAAATTGAATATTTAAGTATAGCGCCATCTTGTATCCAGTGGCAGAACTAAAAGGCTTACAGAGACGCACACAACAATATCGGTTTCTCTCCCCTCCCATGTTTTTAATGTTTATATACACACCTGTATGCGTATATGTTTACAGGCACGTAGGTACATACGTAGCAATCGTAGCAATCTGCTTAATTAGATTGAACTTAATCTTTTCCTGTATGCGTATGTTGTAAGGTTGAAACTTTGTCTAATTGCAATTAAATTTTAGTTTTAGTTTTTCCAAAATTTGTTTGTTTTTAGATGTCATATTAAAGAAATTGAATACCTATGTAAATATATGTTTTGTTAGTTCTTTATAAGTGTACCCAATTAAAAATTATTAAGCTGTTTTATATTAATTAAGTACATATATGTACCTGTGTGTGAACAACCTTTATTTGTAGATAAAATATTGAAACAGTTTTTAATAAACGCTCCTTTCATAAATTGCAATCCAATAAAATTCTTCTAACGAGAATGAATTGACGTAGTAGGATACGATTGTTTTTCAGATATTTCCATTAATCTTCAATACTTTGTAGAATGTTCGTGTATTTTACAAATTCTTAATTTTTCTTGGTCGTAACGTTCAATTTTTTATCAAATTTTTTACTTAATGCTTGTTTAAATAATGATAACCGACACTTTGTATTTTAGTCGTGGTTGCGTAAAAAACTAGAGTAAAAAATTGCAAAAACGGTGCATTCTACAATCAAAGGGTTACAGTACAAAACCGTAAGGGACGACTCATTTATAGGGCATTATAAATATACAATAGCGGTGTGACATTGGTTTTAATACCCTATAAAAATAACCGAACAACTTTGCTTGCTTTACAAGTTTAGTTTGAATTTTTGGCTTACAGAGTCAAGTCATATTTACGTTTTGTGCCGAAATTATTAATTAAGGTTAAAGTTAATTGCGTGATAGAGTTTTAATTAATACAATATTGTTACTGTGTTGTGGTTTTGTGTGATAAAAATGTGTTCTATCACTTATTTTTTCTATAATTGTAAGTATATATCTGCTTAATATATGTTATTAATTTAATAATTATAAAATACCACAGTCAGAAATAAAAAAATTAATGACTAAGCAAATTATAAGTACAAAGATTCTATAATACCTACATATACAATTTAAAAGAGGCGGAGGTGTAATCTACATACCAATCTACAGTTCCTTTTTTAGTGAAGAGACAACTTAAATGAGTTGTATTTTTAAAGAGCAGATTATCTGTAATTTACAAAGTTCTAACATGACAACCTAGAATACTTCAAAAAACTTCTCTCTTTAAAATACTAACTGCAAGTTAATACCTACTTAAATAAATCAAAATTAATAAGTAAAAAGGTCAACTTGTAATACTCTCTAAATGATTATAGGTATTTCGAATACAAGCAGAAGCCTCACTATATACAAAAAAAATGTAAGCATGCATCATCCATTTACTTCTAACTTCTAAGACAGTAGCATTAACTATTATCTATTGTCTACGAATACAAAATAAGACATCACGATATTCAATTCTCAAAACGAATTCATTCTTACAGGATTAAAATTCAAATCACATGCTTTAAGCCTAACTGAATAAATTAAAACTTGTTGAAAATATATGAAACTAATTGACCTCCCACATACAGAAGTTCATGGTCATGCCTACGCACTTAAACGTGATGATGGGTTACATAAAAAAGGACCGGTTACATAAACCTCGTAAACTTGTAAGCTGTAGGTATTTAAACATAAATAAGACGCGTGATAATATTTTCTTTTGAACCGAACTAAACTCATAATTAACCTTTCTTGTTCTTTTCGAGTAAGTTCTTAAAAAAGTTATCTTCATGAATGCTCAGACAATTTTAAATAGGTATTAAATACCTAATTAATGGTTTTTGCTGCATACGTTTAGGGTTATAACATTAAAATTGAGAAAGGAAATACAAGAGTTCCAAATACTGTACCTACCTAGCCTCATACCTAAGTAGAGATTTAGTTTGTAAAATTAATTACTCAAAAAAAAAACTAAAAAGTACAAAATAACTATCCTTTACTAATCGAAACTCAAGTACAATTAAAATAACTTCTTAAATACGATACACAAGCCTAGAAAACTAATAGACTTTCTGTTGTTGCACATTGATTTGGCACCTACTTCAATAACTGTCAAATTTAATAATATAGGTATGTGTATCGCATTTAAGAAGTAATTTTAATTGTACCTACTTGAGTTTCGATTAGTAAAGGATAGTTATTTTGTACTTTTTAGTTTTTTGTTGAAGGCGGTTTAAATTTTTTTTATAAAAATTTTTTATTTCTCTCTTTTGAGTGATCTTGACCTAAATGAATATCTAAGGCAGGTCTGCAATTAATTTCTACTTCCACAACATAACGATATACAAGATAATCATCAATATGAATAAAGGTTATAACCAGGTCGCATTATCTAGTGTATCTTCAAAGTTCAAAGTCCAATACCAGTGAAATTTAAACTAAAAAAATAAAACTAGCTCTAAAGTATTACCTACCAAACAAAAAAAGAATTTTTAAAATCGGTTCATAAATGACGAAGTTATGAGGTAACAAACATACAAAAAAAGAAAACAACATACAGTCGAATTGAGAACCTCCTCCTTTTTTTGAAGTCGGTTAAAAAGGCACCTTTTAAACTGTTATTAGGTTATTACTCAGTTAGCTATGAACAGTTATTATCTACACTTATATACTTAAAGTTTTAGTAACGAATTATTTAAAATATTTGCGTACTATGAATTACAAGTCAGATATTTTAGGTACTTAAAATTTAGGTATTTAATCGATTTACAAGCATTACATTTTGTGATATTGTTGAGTTAATATTTTTAATTTACCTACTTGATGAACAAAAACGAAAAGCTATCTCAAGTTACAATTTCAACTAATTTATGTCACATAATTATTACTACATTGAATGACAGGCGCTAACTGCAAGTGAATTACAATTGTTTTGTGGGTGGCATGTTAACTGTTCGTCTGTCATGTGAATAGTCTTGCCAAAATTAGACAGACATAAGCGCTTAAGAGTCTACATGCGAAGTTACTTGCCTATATCCAATACCTACACCTTTATCATTGCATAAACGTATTATACTATACATTGTATTGTTAAAAACTACACTAGATGTGCTTTTGATACCATAAAAGTATGTTAGTATGGTGATCAATTATAGGGTTTTTAATATAAAGATTTAGTGACTTTTTAGTTTTTGTTAGATATATTAGGTATATACTTTCTTACCTACCAATTATTATTTGTGTAATGAACATGTATACTTCTTATATAGAAAGATAAATCAAAAGCTTAATTATTATATGTAATATCAACATAAAGTTTTCAATATAGAAAGATAAATTAGAATTCATTTGATGATGCAAATATATGCGATCGAATGAGTATTAAATATGATGTGCCTATGTTCTATGGAAAAAAGTATATTACATTCAAGAAAATATTGAAGATAAGAAATATAGGTATTTTACGTAATATTTACGGAAACTTAATTAACGCACAAGTAACGAAGCCCAATTTCATACCGTTATTAAGTACATACATTGAAATAACTTTGTCTAATACGAAACAGGTAAATAGGTACAGTGAACATGTATTACGTGTAACTTGATAGAAACCACGAGTAAAATTGTTGGAACAATTGGGGCGGACCTCCGTCGGTCACGCGACCTTGCGTGCCGTCGGACATTGAAACCCGATGCGAAACTTGCTCACATCCAGACCAACGAAACACTACAGCTGGAAAAACTAACAGCTCCTGAAACACCGTTTAAGTATTCTTAATTAATAATAAAAAAATGAATTTTGAATTAGTAATTGTTTTTAAACGACAAGTTAAGTCTGTTTCAGATGGGTTCTGCAAAAGCTGGTCAAGTCGTGGCAAAGAGAATGTAATAGATCGCCTTAGTAAATCGTTTCTCTGTTCGTGTTAAATTCAGCACTACTTTGAATTCACATGCAACACTTGTTGCAGAAACATTATATACCTACATTAACACAAAATGACATAGGTATTGTTATAATTTTTCTTTAACATAAATAATAATGTAAGAGCTTCCAAGTTAAAACCATTCGAATATTGATGTTTATTTTTCGAGATAAGTTTGTGTTTTTATGCCAATAATACCTACATATTCTAGCTAATGATTAGAATATGTAGGTATTATTGGCCCAATAGATATTGGACATCAATTCACTTATATAATTATTTTATACAACATTCAATTACTTCATAGTAATTATGTTATTTTTATATTTGTCTTCAAGGATAATATTATAAACACCAAAGATATAATGTAACATCTGATTTACGTAATACCTGTATCTTGTACCATAATAGTAGAGCACGTAGAGTTTAGCATAGACGAAAAATAATGTTTTATTTAGGATTTTGCTCGTTTTATTACCTAATAGTAATTATAAAGTTTGTAAATAAACAGATATTTTATACTTAAATATAATATTGTAATATTTTAACAGTTACAAGTTAATTTGCTTTTTTTCATCTTGAAATCATCTACTTGCTAGTCAAGTGGATTCCCGATTAACATAATTTACTTACAGAGATCTAGTTCTAGTAAAACCTTATTCGACACGCACTTGAAACAAGTCTAAAAAACTCACTTAAACGAAGAATTTAAATCGCTCAAGTCCATTCTAAGTAGCGTAGAAAGCCTACATTACTGTGACCTCTACATATTTTATCTGGAGTGCTCTTGATCGTCGACCCACGGTATCCCTTTTCAGCTAACATACTATGACCTCCTCTGTCGTCTCGGTAATAATGAAACACATACAAAAAGGCAAATGTACGGGATACCATAGTTCTACATTGAATGGACATATTGTACGAGTAGGTATAGACACGTAGTGTAGGTAAGAGAGAACGTGTAGGCATCTTATCTCAAAGATATACCTATATATTATATAGAAACCTACACGTAGATGTTTAAGTAACTTGACATAAATCGCTTTAGAAATGTAAAAGGATATGATTACATTTTTAATTGTTTATTGTTATTAAAGTTTTTAAACGTAGCGAAGTTATTAAGTATGGAAATACTACTAAAATATGATGACATATTAACTTGGCAACTAATAAAACATACAATATAATAAATACCCTTCGATTTTTTGTGGAAAATGTTTACAAATACAATACAAATGAAATATGAATATTGTACTATTTGCATCGAAAATTTGAGTTTCATTATCAATTGAAAATTTCATTTAAAATTCATAATTTCATTGAAGATATGATATAAGCATAATCTTACACCTTTAATATTGCGTTTTAAATTCCTTATTGAATTTTACAATTCTTTAAAATAATCAGATCAAAACCACATCCAAATATTTAGGCAAAATATTTCATCCTAACTTTGTAACAAAACGTATCTACATTTTCATTTGCACTGACTTGGAAATTTTTAGTCAATTTCCTCAAAAAAGTCCCCATTTGTGGGGAGAAGCATTTGCGAATTTTCCCTCTGACCTACTTGAATATCTGCAAAACCAGAGATCGTTGGCCTACCGCACCTCCCTGTATCCTTCAATAAAACGGTAAAATCAAGGGGCGAAAGGTATTTTCGGGTGTCTTCTTGAACTGGTGTGGTGAATGCTGGTGGATCGATAGAACCCTGGCAGGTCGCCCAGCTTCGTTTCCGCATTATTGTTATTGCTAACCACAGTATCTATCTATCTGCTTCCGCTATTGGTATTGGTATTAAGCCTAGTGATGCTTTCAGATATGAATAACATACTGGAAGACATTAATTATGTGATACCAAGATACAAATACAAATATTATCACTTTTTTACTGTTGAACAACATTGATTAATATTTTCATGTTTGTAATGCTTACATACATAATGCAGAAAATATTCCGTTAAAGCCTAACACAATTTCATAAGGAACAAAATATTCAAAACAATTTAAAATTATGCAAATAACAGAGCATTCTTTATGTAGATTAGAACTTATTTTAACAGGTAGGTTGTGCGAAGTAGCATTTTATTTAAATTAAGACCCAAAGAACATACCTACATTTTTACAATTGAAAAAAACCCATTTGCATAGTTAATCGTCCATTTAATAAAATAACGAAATATTACATAAATTACTAAAGAGTTGTTGTTAGGAACGAGTTTGAATCGTTTATCAGCTGTTTAGAAGTTATTCTTCATTGTAACGCATTTAGAAATGTTTGTCTTTAACTATTTATATTTGTTTTAAATTCATTCTTATTAAGTATTAATTACAACTTGTAATCATTAAGTTTTTAGTTAATTTCTTAGTTTTTAGTTAGTTTAAGTTAGTTTTCGTGTTTAGAAGTTACAATCCTTTATTAGATATGTATAAGTAGGTACTAACTGCTAATTATTGTTTATATGAACGTTATATTCCGAGTTGATCTTCACGTTATGAACATGCATTATACATAAATATAAATTAGTTTCAATATAATCGTATTGTAATCGTCATAATCGATTTCTTAAATTATTTCATTTATGAAACTCCAGTGATTATCTCTTGGAGCTCAAGACGTATTTCTACTTCAATTATGAGTTTATTTACATGATTTTTATATTTACATAGTTTCAATTAATTTATCTAATATGTTCGTTTAAAAACCATTATTTTCATAACTATAATTGTCATTTCTTTTTTACATGTCAAGTCCATACGAACATCTACACTCAAATCCATATTAATATCAACATTTAGTCATATTCTCATAACTTTCACATAAATTAAACTGAGAATTTATTATGCGATGTACCACACACATACTTCATGTACCTACCTTTTTGTATGTACATCAATAGTACTTATTAACGTTGCATTAAAAAGACTACAATACTGACTCGACTAAAACAAATTATAAGAACATCCCACCGACTACCGTCAATTTACGTATCATCTTGTATAAAATATGTTTCCTAAGCGATCCCACACGATCTCTTACAATGTTGCTTGGAACCCACGCGTAACTCGCATACTTTTTTCGAGCGGTACTAATATAAAAATGTAAATGTGTATGTGAGACACGACGAAAAACATCAAATAAATGACCGGAAAATTAAATGTTAAAATCTTTTCGCTCCTTTTTACAAAATATATAATTGTGATTTGCAGTGAAAAATTCTCAACTTCCTACGTCGGTTGAAAAAGAAATTTAAGTGTAATTATTTCAACATACCAAGCATTTCTACCAGAATTAGACTCTATTTTTATGATTAATTTCAACGATTTCAACGATCGAAAACGAACGATATGTTTATTTTTGTAAGAGATTATGTGATTTGGATTATCACACGTTTAAATTAATGCCCTTAAATTTCAATTCGATTTTGGAAACAAACTGATTCGTTAAGGAGAACGCCAATCATACTTTGACGAATGATAGAATGTATATCTTAAATATAAAATAAATTAATTAGTTACTTATAGTGAAATGATAATATCAGATTAAAATACGGTAAATGCCATTCGTAGAATAGTTTGCAGACGATCGAGTCATTCTAAAATAGAACATCAGTTACTTACCTATAGTACAATTTGTATGTAGAGTATCGGTAGGTAACTACGTCCCGCACAGCGTTCGACCAATCAATACTTTGTTGCAGACGGAGACAGAGTCTGCAACGTTTTTGTAATGATGTAAATGAAAGCATTCAAATTAAAGAGTTAAATTGTTCGAGTGCTAAGTATTTATAAATAAAATTTTGAAATGTAACCTATTCTTTTTTCCACTATTACTAACAATGAAATATCGATTGAACAAATAATTATTCATATTTATAGTTTTTATTATTTTTACTGCATACGCATATCAAAATATCACAATAGAAGACGAATACGATTTCGATGTTGATAATAATCTACCTGTTTAAAAAAATTCAAACAGACTCATCAATTGTATTTTAATAGTAAAACAATATTCTACCGAGACAATTGTGTTAGGTATCGATATCTTCAATTTGCGCCTAAGCAATAAACTGAGCATACATCTGGCGCCTTCATGAATTGTAATTTTATAGCAACGATGACATTCTCTTGCAGTTCAATTACTTTTTATACCATATCGATGAGCAACAACCTTTAAAGATAACTGGCAAGTCGATATAAATTTGGTTTTGTAAAGACAGGACTTTTTCTATCTATCTATCTATCATCTATCTAAGTAGCAAAATCTGGTAGAGTACCTACCTATTTATTAAATGTTTGAGTGTAGCATAAACATTTGTATTATTTAAAAAGAATTACTATTTTTAAATTACTATTGGTAAATATTTAATTATTTTTAGGTAGGTATTACTAAAGATTTTTTTAAGTACTTGTATGTCTTATATGAATGGCATTTAGCTTAAAACATTATAACAGGAAAAAAATAGTAGATACCAATGAAAATTTATTAGGTAGGTATTATTAGGTACATGGTTGCAAATGTTTATTAAAATATGAGTGTAACAGATACCTATTCATTCTACATTTGCACCCACATTACCTCTAATTTTTCAACTATCACCAAGTTACCATGTCATCTAGCATGTTCTGTCCGCAATGTTACACCTACTTCGTTATAGGTACTTATTATTAGGTATTCGTACAAACATAAACCTAATAGCTTTTTCTAATTTGATTATTAACTGGTGTTCATGTGACAAATTTAGAAAAGTTTATTTGGAGTATCAATATTGCAAAAAAAGTATACCTACTTATTAAATTGCGTCCGTATCTGTTCGTTCATTTGTTCATCTGACTATCTGTCATAGGCATGGTCATAAGAGCTTTTTTCTGTAAATATTTGATGTAATCAATTGTGTGTGGCCCTGACGTAAGTCAGTAGTGGCCCAAAGCAAATGAAAATTTGGTTTTTCCAAAAATATCGCTAACAAAAATTTGAAATAAATCATAAACTTTGAAGAGATGTTGATCGAAAAGAAAATTATCAGGATTGGATTAGGTTGCATAATTGTATTGCCGTACTTCTTCTGTGACTTCATGATAAATAATACTGCGGATTATTTAGTAGATGTCGCTCACATCTCATACCTATTACTAATTTTACTAACTATTTATATATATACCTTATACATGATATAAAAAAAAATGTCATTGTAGCGATACGAACATACATTTTGCCGATTTTTAGAAATTAAGGCGATGCATGGGAAATTTTGACGGTAGGGATTCCAAATTTTCTAAATGATTACTAAACATATGAGAATGATATTTGGTAACCTGATTTTTCATTCCATTGAGTTTATTTTACCAGTTGCGTTATGCGATTGGTTAACTTTTTTAACAGAAAAAAAAATCAAAGGAACCTCTTTCTGAACAGAAATGTACATTTTTCGAACTAACAGGACCGACTTATACCTCTAAATTTTCTGTGTAAATGAATCTAAACACACTTCACACACACACACACACAATATAAACTAAAATAACTGCGTTTTCGTATTATTCGTAAGGCAGGGAGCGCACGTTTGTACGTAAGGGTGCGGAAGCTCTATTTTAGATGAATTATTGTTTATCACTGCGTCACTTAGATAAAATCTTGCAACGAGATTAATGAAATGTTGTGTTACCATTAGTTAGCACTATCGTTGTATATATATGCGAAGGCAGAAAATAATAAGCTATAACTTTATTTTACGTTTGGTATAACACGGAACACTAATTGTTTAAGTACAACTACACATAAGAGGTTTTTTAACTTCTCAGTACATACGTATTACATCTGTTTGTAGGTACAGTAAACAATCAATGTTCACGGTCAAAGGTACGTAGGGACATCACTGGCTGGCAGAATGCATCCGCTTTCATGATTAAATAAAACGTGATGTTCCCGTCATGAACACGACTGCACACACGATCAGTGTCTTTCTTTATTTTCATCCTGCTGTTTGTGTCACATTTTTTCTTTAATTTGACAATTACACGTCGCGGGAGTGAGGTCAATGACCACTGATTGAAAATGGAACACTGCTATCGAAATAATTGAACGACTTTGTGGTACGTTCGCAGTGTCTTTTATAGAAAAAAACACAGAGCAATAAGAAAGTGTATTCTTGCTTTAATGAAATTCTCTATTTTCTTTCAGGTATTAACCGCGTTGTGTGGACAGTGAAACAAACTTTCTCTGTATGTGCAGGTTGGTCACTTTAATATTCCCATTATAACAAGCCAATAATTCAGGACACGTCAATTTTTTATTATAAAAAATTGTTAATTAAGCTCGGTAAAAAGGTCAAAGTTAACAAAAGTCCGCCTAAGACACCTCGTCGTTCCATTACGATGATCCCTCGGGTTCATTAACTAGTCGGTGTTGTATAAAAAGAGAGTTTATACAAGAAGTTAATTCGGCATCACACCTGTCGCGGTCGTAACTTTCCCTCAGGATAGCCCTACAATGAAACCTGACCCCGCCACTATTATTTTGCCTTTTACCTCATTCGTCCTGCCGGCATCGTCAAAGAAAGCATAAAGTCACATAAAGTCTTCATAATATCGACATTTCGACAGGTTAACTTTGGTAATAATTGTAACGGATTCGATGCGTTATCAACGCCCACACTAATGAAGAAATAACATCGTTTAATCTGTAAAATCGTGTCTGTATAAATAACGTTATTAACTTAGAAATATCTTTACAGAACGTATTAGTAACGTGTGTGAAAGTACCATGTTCGTATTATTTCCCATTTTTATTTTTGATTAAAAAGTAAAGATATTGAGGCAATCTTTTAGCCTCGCATTCCTAGAGTCGTAAACTTGCGTATATACCTACTTTGAAGAAAATCAATGAACTTTTTTATAATTCCATTGATAGGAAAACTTAAGAGTAGCTCCGTTAAAACTTAAAAGCATAAAAAAATACTAAATTTCACTACAGATTAAAGTTCTGCATTCTGAAATTCTTTTAGCGACGTATTACAAGAAAATGTTGCAAAAAGGTATTCCATTCTCTAGAATACCTCTAAATTGTGTAAATGCGGTGAAAGTATGATGGTCGTCCAAGGCTAAGTAAAGTGAGGCGAAGAGAGATGCAGACGAATATTCGCCTGAAAGTTTCTACGCGGAATGTTCCAATTCCATTTCAGTAACAGACTAATAATACACTTTTTTCCTCTTTTTACTTCTTACTTCCACCCTTTACTGTTATATAAGAACAAAAATGGCGTGGAGATGTTTATACCAATATTACATTATGTAAACTAAACCATATGCTTTTAAGACAGTAATTCGTAATCAGTTAACAATTATAGTTATAAATGACACAACAAAAAATGAACTTATGTAAATTGTAAGAATACAAAAATAATATGTGAGTAGGTACTTCTTAAGTAAAATTACAACAAGTTATGTTAATGTAGCAAATCTATGATAAATAGTTGCATTACATAATCGTTTCAATCAGCGAGATCAAATATATGTATGTACTATGTTAAAATAAGACAGAGCTTGCCAATTTCAATGTAGATACATACTAACGTTTATATTTTGTTTTCTATCTCTATTCCCTCCTTATCCCAACTAAGAACTTGCAGAGTCGGGCGGATGACGATGGGTCAATTATTTAGATTGGCGGCGGCGACGCAAAGCCCGACGGGCTCTAGGAGGTACACAACATATGTATGTATGTATCTACTATCTACTACGTGACATGCTCAATTTTTAAGTTGACGCTATGAGAAGTACTTAGAATTTATTTTGAAAACTAACTAACTCTACTACTCTACCATATCTATGCATTTAATCCGTGTATTTTTATTTTGAATTTTGTATTGTAATTCCTCAGAATAATTAGTGCATATTTTGTAATATAAATTCTCTCCATATTTTAATACACATTTATATAGATTAAAACTAACCTATTAAAATTTTGTGACTAGCTCTAGTATATATCTTGATCGAACTTTCCGTATTACTATTATGGAAGCGTATCAAACCATTTCATCGGTTCGATTTTGATAAAAATTTACTTCGGATGTAGTGTAACAGAGTTTACGTAAAAATTCCACGTATGAAAAGGTATTACGTTTTATTTCGAGTCATAAACTATAGCGATATATTTTCTACAACGATAAAACAAAAATATTTTATATAATCGAATCCGAAAACATATAGTAGATAACAAAAATATTCTAAAGTATATAAATGGATAGATAGTAACTATTGGCAATGAAAAATATTAGTTTCAATAATTCGAAATTGACATTACACAAGTTTACAAATTCCCATTTTTATCATAATATGTAGGTATACACATTTATCTCTACACAAAGCGCTATTTATAACAAATCTCGAGTAAAGATACTTATTTTATATTTAAATATGAAAAATTAAATGAAAATAAGAGAATATGAAGATTCAAAAATATAAGAACTAGGTACTTTCACAATATTATATACTTGCTGAACTGCTCAGTAACAAGGAAGATATGTATGTATAAAAGTCTGCCAAGCCATAGCGTTATAACATTTCTCTCGATCTTGATAATATTGAATTAAACATCCGCTTCTTACTCTTCACTTATACCAAAGTACTGGTATATTCAGTCGTATGGAGCAATAGTTGTGAGTCAGAGCGCGTTTGCCCGTCGTATATCAATCGTTGTCGACGCTTGAGTTGTTCAAAATCAGTATGAGAAAAACCTGCCTCGTAGACGATAAGTAAAAATTCGGGACTATGTATTGATTAGAATAATATGTTAATTTTAATCGAAGAAAAAAAGCAGACATGAGCATGAGCTATGACTAGCAAATATTAATTAATTAATTGTTATTGACATTAAGTTTAAATATAGTTCTATACAAAATTGATAGAAATAATAAAATATCATCTGCCCGTATAACGCTGTATGAAATGTTACTTTTTATTCTATATTTATATGTACTTTTGATAATATTTATGAAATTGCAGTACAGTAACTGTCTACGCCTATATACGAAGCCTCTTGAAATGTATTGTATGTTTCTGTAGATAATAACATATTGTGACATTAGATTTTTGTAGGAAGAATTGTCCACACATGAAGATGTAATATAATACAAGAAATATGTAGGATGAAACCACCCGTTCTTATTTTCCCTTCCCGTTAACCACGTAGGTACATAATGATGGGTTCTCGTATTATGAAATTCATTTGTAAAACCAACATCAACATTTGCATTCAAACTGCTATTATACTCGATTATGCAAAAATGATGTCGTGTTGAGTGAAGTACTCCCAATTTGCAGTTCACTTCGCATTTATTTATTCAAATGAGATATGGTTAATGTACTGCAGTTTGGGGTTTTTAAAAAAGAATACCCATTTTGCAAATATTCGCATGAACATAATATTTTCTCTGGAGCAAATAAACAGTTCTATTTCATATGCACGTAGGTACGTATAATTATTAACTGCTCATAATTGAATAAGTACTTCTATAAAAGTACATAATTAATCATCACAACACATTATTCTCTTGTTTCACTGGTATTTTATATGACTAAGTTTATGTACTTACTATACCTACGTTATATATGTACCATTATGTACTTATTTTACTTACATGTTAGGTAACTATGTATCAATAAATAACACAACAAATATATGGATTTACGTTAATATTATGTAATATTAATAATTTCAACACCATTGAGTGATTTATTAATACCTACTAGAAGTAGCCCGGTGGTCGAAATTCGACCGTAAATATAAATATAATCTTATAACATGAACTCTTTGGCGACAATCTCTACTCTGTGCGACTATTTGATCCAAGGAGGTTACATATATTAATAATCACAAACTATTACGAGTTTGACATCGACAGCTTTTTTGATATGGCAGTATGAACGTAAAGCTATGCCAAATCTTAGTCTCCTCAATGCGCGCAATATTCTTAAAAAGGATTCGAAGTTTTCGCTTCACCTATTAATATAACTATTTACATTTTTTTTTATTGATAACACTAAAGCTCGTCAAAAGCTACCAAACGAAAAAAAAGAAGATCGGTTGTCAAATGTCAAAGAGAAAAGTACAGTATTGTTTCGACTTTGCCTATTTACCTATACATAGGTAAATGACAATTTTTACATTAAAAACAAAAAAAGTAGCTTCTATTTTCGTTAACTGCTTATACATAGTTAAATATTTAGGTACTTTTTCGTTTAGGAATTGATGATATATATTGGCTTCGTTTATTTAAAAAAAGTGCTGGTGATTTAATATTTGTTAAGCGTAAGTTTTATCTGTTTGTACTAAGTTGATTTAATAGTTTGTGTCGCTTGAAACTCTTCGTAAGGTTTTAAATATTACCATTTATTTTGCTTTGGTCATCGGTCAGAAAAAAAGGTTAAAAATGTCTACTAACCTCGTATATTTTATTATTCTGAGTGAAAAAAGAACATCGCCCTGAAATAACGACAAAATTATTCAAATGTTTGCTCGCCTAATCCCCCGGTCACGAGAATAGAGCGGTATTAAACTAAGGTTACGGGACATTGACGTTTTTTCCGATCCCCCACTTTCTTATTTTATACCGACCTAATTAGAATTAATTGGACACGTGGGTAAGTATTTTCTATTTCAGTAATGAGATTTGTTTTAGCTTTTAGAAGTTACCTATATTGAGTTTAGAATTAACCACTTAATCCGCCGAAGTAAAAAACTTTTTAGTTTACTTCTTTATAGCTAAATTCCGATTCTCATTTTCAAGCCTCCAGTTTTACTCCAAATTAGAACTTTTATTATTACTTTAAAGTCCTAATGCATTTTGTAAAAATAATTAAGACCTCTTCGTTTTTTGCAATGATGTAGTTAGTTTCCTACACTCGTCCTAATCCAGTTAAGAGTATGTTAGTAGTAGTAGTATGAAAGTCTCCATTCTCGGATGAGGTGTTTATTTCTTTCAAAGATCCACGAGTGGTGTTTTCAGGAACCACCTCCTTTACGAGACTGTTATCCTGGTCTTAAGAATATCTGTCCGACCAACCTGCATGGCCGTACTAAAACCAAAGTGCAGTGCATTTTTAAAAGGGAACGCCCCGTTGTCCGGACTTTTCATTATTTTAAATATTCAGTGTTGTGCAGTGTCCAGTTCAGCTCTCCCGCAGACAGGAACCTCGATCGGTGAGTGCTTTTATCTTTCGCGTTAGTTACTACATACCCGTACTTATCACTTGTTTATGAGTGTGTACCCTTGTGCTGCTTTTATCACAGAATGAAGATGCATTCTAGCCATTTGTAGTACCATCCACCCAGGCACATGTAATCTTTTTCATCAGAACTTCATTTTTCTTGTTTTACAGTAACACCTGCTATTAGATATTACGGTGTGTGCGAACAATGGTTTGCAATAAAAATGTAATTGGTGCCAGTTACATAATTATTGTTTTATAGATACTGCAGAAAGTACCAAACGCGTACCAACCTACAGTTTCAGACAACATGTACGTTTATCTGAGATGATCATCAAAATTAATTTAATAAGTACTCATAAACAAAATTAATGCTCTATAAAAATATTCACACAAGTTGCGGGCCCTATAGCCTCATTAGTTTCCATCGTAGCTTTTACGAAACTCGTTCCCGAGATAATTTTCGTCCTTCGTCCAGTATTAAGCATAACACGCAGGCTCTGTAAAACGTCGGTGCCTTGACATTACCTTGCATTAAACTCTCCCAGAGGCTCTGCTATATTCGTACAATTATTCCCTAAAGTGAACCCTTCAACGCGCAGCCTACAATTACCCTCCATTCAGCTAGAGGCGTTCCTCCACGAAAGTAAAGTAAAATTGAAGCGCGAAATAAAATATCGAAATATCTGTTCCAATTACCGGGTAGTATTTCTGTTATGACTGCTGTATGTATATTCGGGAGGTGGTATAAATTTTGCGCAGCGATTAAAGTGCTCGCATAGACATATTGCCACTCAAACACCCTGACAACTGCAGCATATAAATTGCATTCGAATTGAAAGTTCAGTACACCGATAAAATGCCAAACACCTCCTACATACATTTATATATAATACATATTTGCCTGACTGAAATACATCTACATGCATTAAATCCATGTTCCGAGATTGCACAAAATAAACTTACATTGTAATGTACAATCACATACAGTATTTACTTATTAATAATATTTTACTCAAGTTTAAAGAAATATTGTAAATGTTTTTCGCATGTAAAAATATTATAGTTATATAATATGACATTTTGAGAAGTTTATTGGTTGCTTGTATAATACGTCTCAAGTTTTTCTTCATAAGCTCTTCAAACGTTAATTTTATTTCGGCCCTGGAGCATCGAATTAAGAGCTCCTTTAATCCTTTCGGAGAAAACCTAATATCATAAAGATGAAACAAGGTAACTTGTACAGAGTAAAGTCAAATATTATCCTTGGAGGAGATTAAAGAGTTATTAAAGTCACGTGACTTGAACGAATATCCACCGTAGGCGCTCATATCTGAATATTTAAAACAAAAAATCGTTTTAAGTATGTACAAAAAGAAACTGTTTCATAATTTTCTAATTAGGTTTACCTACCTAAAATGAAAGATATGCTACATATTTGCATTTTGCAAACTTCAAGCAAAAGTGCAATAAATAAACATGCACTTAAAAAGTTAAATTTTATTATGATTCA
The DNA here is from genome assembly GCA_907165235.1 of Zeuzera pyrina. Classification (NCBI taxonomy): domain Eukaryota; kingdom Metazoa; phylum Arthropoda; class Insecta; order Lepidoptera; family Cossidae; genus Zeuzera; species Zeuzera pyrina. The sequence goes on from OU015628.1 coordinate 15,138,456, forward strand.
ATTAAATAATTATTGTATAATAAATTAGATAATTACAATAATTTAATTAAAATTATTCTAATTTTAATTTTAATTTGTGTATAACGCGATACCTTTTTTGTGCTTATTTAATTTTTCACACGTCGTCGTGTGAAATTTTAAAATAACATGCTTACATGCGAAACACGGATAAACTAAAAAAGAACGATTGACAGAATGGCGGCCATTTTGGGGTTCATTTTAGAGGGCGGCGCAAGGCCGTACCTTTTGATTCGTTTTGTAAGCATGCATAGTGAATACGAATGTTCTATGCTTTTTTTGCAACCGACTGTACGTATTTCTTGATACACGTTCGGTAATAGTGATATAGATTGGAAATTAAAATGAGTAAAGGGGCTGCTGATATTGTAATTAATATAAATCTACCTATTATTAAAGTTTATTAGGTCCAAATTAGTTCGCAGTTGGATAGAAAATTAAACAACTGTATAAGTATATAGGTATGTAGATACCTATTATTATGTTCACACTAGTAGGTTTATACTTTTGTGAGTAAACTTTAAAGTGCATTTAGTATAGGTATTGTTTACTACTCTCGTAAATTTATGGTTACTTGATGATATTTAGACATTCTAGATAGACTAGAATCACAATAGTGTAATGACACAAAATAATTTTATTTTGATGAGTACATATCTACCTCGGTTAAGCTTGAAATGGTGGTATAAAAGTTATAACTAATTTTACCGTACCTTAACACGTCGAGACAATATAAGCGTAATTTTTTAAATACCGAATACGTAATCTGTTATGTTACTGAATCATATCTTTTTTAAGACAATTTGGATAAAAATCATCAGCTTATGTGATGTGTTACTAACAAGTATATGGGAAATATTTGTTTTGTAGAAAATTAATGTTTAATTTTAGTTGGTAGTTTCCAAGATCCTCAATTTATGCTGCTCCTAACTTAAACCATAGCTATCTAACGATTTATTGTAGGTATGCATACTTACCACTGAAACTATATTTGTTTCTCAAATAGGCCACTTCTTGAAATCATATATATGCAGTATCTATAAGCAGCAGCAGAAAAAAAGGTTCTCATTTAGACTGTGCGTGCTATAGGGCCATCAGCTTGGTTAGCTTAGCAAGTCTATACCAAGGTATTGACTGAAAGTATAAAAAGTGTTTCTGAAAGATATTTGTGGGAGGCGCAAGGTGGTTTTAGGAACGGTAGAGTTTATATGGATCAGATTTTCTCGCTTCGCGTTATCGTGGGGAAGTTTCTGGTCATACATTACAAAGTTTTCTGCACTTTCGCGGATCTGGAAAAAGCATTCGATAAGGCAGTGCGAAAGAAACTGTGGAGTCTTCTGCCTGAATATGGCGTGGAAATCACCTTACCGCAGATTGTGAGGTCATTATATCAAGGCTGCAAAGCCTGTGTAAGGATAGATGGTGAAATGTCACCCTGTCCAGGCGTCAGACAGAGCTGCGTGATGTCTGCCTGGCTTTTCGTGCTGTATTTGGATAGTTGACTCCAGACGCTGAAACGTAATATGAGTGGTATGATATGTGATGATACAGTAGTAAACTGCCTATTTCACTGTTTCAATCGCCAAGCGGCAACTTAGAATGGAGTCGATTTACGAATGGAACAGCAGGTACAAAAGTGACCAAACGGCCTCGGTCACTAAAATGTGCTTCACTGATGCCACTAACGACTACGTGGTAAGAACGTTAAACATGGATCACATTCTTGTCCAGATCCTGACGGGGCACGGAGGGTTCTTCGAGTATCTATATCGTTTCAGACGCAAGGCGAATCCAACGTGTCCATGCGAGACGGGTAGGGACGAGAGTGTGATTCATGTCTTGGTAGAGTGTAATGGAGAGTAAGGTTGACATAAATACTATACATTCAATAATGATGGAAAAGCAAAAGGGAGAGAGATTGTTAAGATACGGCAAAGAAATTGTACTGAAAGTAATCAAGAGAAATAAATATCAATAGATAAGAGTAAAATTAAAAGTCGAAATTACGTAGGGTAAAAGAATGAAGTAAATGTAGTTAATACGTAATAAAAGAATAAGAAGTAGTGGATAACAGTGGATAATAGAATAAGGAAATTGTGATAAGTACTGTAATACTAGAAGTAAGGAGTTGAATGTACAGAATTATAAAATATGAGTTAAGAATAGTAAGAAACACAATGCAATAGATAAACAGTGATGTAATAGAAATAAGGATAAGTAATTAATAAAGATAATAGTAGGTCAGACGTAAATAAAGAATAGGAAAGAATGGAAGGAGGAATGGACTCAGGAGAAATAAAAGATGGATAAAAATGGATGTGCTGTATAGCTCCATCAGAAGCAGAGTTACAGATACTGGTCACATGCATGAAAAAAGAACGTGAAGTGAAAGGATTGAATATTAATGTGACCTGGTGTTTGAAAGAGAATCGGTACAGACGAAATGTGAGATCTGGGGACATGGAAAATGTGTAGAACAAGTGAATGAAATTGTGTATCCGGGGAGTGTGTTTTCGAGGAATGAAAGATGTGAGTTGCATGTGAAGAGACGGGTAGCAGCTGGCAATAAAGTGAACGGTGCTCTGTCCCCATTAGTAGGCAGTGTCTAACACTGCAAAACAGGCCATCCACATTATGGTGTTGGTGCCAACTTCATTGTACGGTAGTAAGGCCTATATATGTCCAAAATCGAGTGACAGTATGATAAATGCAGTAGAAATGTGATCTTTTAGAAATGTGCGGTGTCACACTTAAAGAAAGGATAAACAATGAGGAGATACGCAGTATGACAGGATTGCACGACGGCGTTGTTGTAAAAATGAAGAAAGGATTGCTCAGATGGTTCGGACACATATACGAATGAGTAATGAAAGACTGACGAAGAAAATCTACAGAGCGAGACAGAGCGAGTGCTAAAAGAAGCTAAGAAAGACCATGGCTAACTTATGAAGATCAAATAGCCAGAGTGTTAGCGGACGGAAATGTCAAAAGCACTACTTAGGCGAAAATGTGTGAGGAGAATGATGAGGTTTGAGAAGCGAAAGAAGTATGTAAGAACCGCGACGCTTGGCACTCCGTCCTGTCTGACTACCCCGTTAGGGATACAGCGTGAATATATGTATGTATGTATATGCAGTTTAGTTTTTATTATATGTCTGTTGGGAGTTAAGTATTTACTATGCTTAGGTATATTCTATTTTTTCATGTTTGTCCATAATGTACACAAATGTTGCGACCATGACATTTATAACATAACTAGAGATGGGGTATTTTGCAAATTATTGACTCCGTGACTTAAATTACGACAATAGAGCCACTTATCTAGGCCTCCTATTCAGATTTGCAATACGTTGTAATGAGTTAGATGGAGAAGTAGGAAGCGATTTGGACAACCCCGCACGAGGTCCTACTAACGTTATTATTGATAAAATACATATTGTTGTAAGTTAATCTAAAGCTTTACATTAGCAGTATTCGATTTAAATTTTTTATTACGATTAAAATAAATTTGAAATAAGCAATACGTATATATGTATATATATTGCGTGTATGAGACATCGCCCGGCGGCATTTTCAGTAGTCAACGACGGATACAAAGTATAGTGCAGTATGAAATCTGTATTTATATTGCAAAAGGTAACAGAATATTAACAAATTTTTGCAATAACTAACTTTAATGTTACACGTTAAAGATTAAATTTCTTTAACAAAAAATCAGTTTCATCGCTTAAAAAGAAATTGTTTTGGATTGAGACGCAACATTGTTGTTACATCGAGATTAGTCGGGCTATGAGTGCACCGTCCTTTTCCAGCACAAATAAAGATATTGAATTTTGATAAGCCCGTCTCTGTCTAGTATAAACGTTTTTGATCCGTTTGCTATGGAAATAAGGTTCATAAATATTAAACAAATCAATGTTAATTTAGAAATTGGAATGACATTCTGCAATTGAATTAAAAATTACCTTTTTAATTTTTAATCTGCTTATTATACATTGGAATATTTTTAACACTGTTTCATATTTCTGTATGTATCTATGTTGAATTTGAATTTAGATATAGATTAAGACATATATTTTTTGTAACGTAAAATTTATTTATTTTCAATAACATTTTTAGTTCCAAAGATTACATCAATTTATAAGAATGTTCTTTATATTAGATCTGTAAAAAAAGTGCTGCAATTTAAGACATTTTTCTTTTATCTGAAGACAAAAATTCTCAGGACATTTAAGCGAAGGTCTCGGCGGAGGAGAGGCATTATCTCCGAGTTTCAGTTAACAACGCGTCAGTCGCGTAATATTAAAAGTCTATTTGTGAAGCGAAGCAGAGTTTGTTGCCTTTTCTTCATATACAATAAAATCCGCAAATAAGTAAGAGAATATTTCTATATATCGTGATTGGAGCCAACCGTAAAAAAAAATTTATACAAATTAAAATGAAATTGCTTATTTTATTTATTTAATTTAAAATCGGTATACTCGTTTAATCTGGTTCATCATGTTAAAGATTTCACTTAAACAAATACATAAACAAAATGAAATCATAAACAGGTTTGAAAGTTGCAAAAGTTGATCTTTATCCAACAATAATTTAAACTAATTTTACTACCAAAAGATTCATTCGTTTTTCCTGTTTTACTTCATAATATCTATTATTTTAAATGTTAATACAATAATTTAAATAGGGTTTATTAAGTACCTATACCTGAGTGTAACATGATAGTATTTGTAAGTATATTTTGTCTTTCATCATTCTGGTAATTTCACAATTTCACGCTGAGGCGGAGATCTCGTTACTTGTCCGGGATTTGGTCTCAGCTCCCCGGCCATCGCTAATGTCCTGGAACGAATCGTTCGACCACATGTGGAAAATAATTATAAAGTCATCCGTTCTAACTGGCGAGGTTTTCGTGAGAACTAAGCGTTAATACAACGGAAATTGCTTATTTATCGTTCTACAAAAATTAATATAGTGATTTATGTCGGCAGGTAGATAAAGGGAAACAAACGACTGTACAAATTGCATAAAATACATATCGTGAGCTTTGTTATAACGCATTAACCCCTATTGACTAATAATTAATCCAAGCCTCTTTTGTAAATCGAAAAATGATTAACATTGTGATATCTCTTTCTTCTGTGCTACATAGCAATTACATATCTATGACATGTTGAGTTTTCTGTACCTATATTGATAACCGCATACGTACCTACATACATTTATACTACATATATATGTACCTACCTTACATATATTACATTTATACTAATCGTATAGATGTTTTTACATATTTATAGTGATTAGTTGATACAAATAATAGTGGTTAAATTGCAAAATTTAATTTTAGTTCGTTTAGTGAAAATCACGACTGACTCCGTGGCGAACTGTGTTCTTAGGAGTGATCAAAGTAGAAATGGAAAGCTCTTGAATATGTAGGCATTTACATACACGCAACATAACTCGAAGAGAATATTCTTTAGTGTTACTAAATAACACTGTTCTATGGAGTTTATGATGAAAAAAAAAACACGTAATATAAGCATGACGGCATGCATGTAAGTATGTTTGTTATGTAATTGAATATAATTCAAAAAAGCAAATCTTTACGGGTTTAATAGATACATAGCATTGCATGCCTTACATAAATTACACAAGAATGCAAAGTTATAAGTATAGGTAAAGAATATTTTCCTAGAACACGTATAAATAAGTATATTATACTATACCTACTACTTGCCACGTTACGATTTTTAAGTACTTACGCAAAACTCTTTTCAGCGATGAATGATAATCCACCGCTTAGTCTTCTTTTTGCGTAAAACTTTTCCTTTTGAATAACTCCCTTATTTTTCCAGCAGCCGGCCCCTCTTTATTCATAAGCCGCTGACGTAACTTGAAGAACCTTAAATGAATGGTTGTTCGTTGTTTTACGCCTCTATTCACAATGCTTTAGGACAGAAAGGGCAGAGATTTTACTTATAAGAAAAATATAATATTTGTATTATGTTTTCTCACACTACGCTTAGGAATTTCACATAATTTGTCCATACTGTTTCGTGTAAACATAGCTACAGAAATGTTTGTCTTTTAAAACTTAAAATTAATAAGTATTTACAAGTTATTACTCTTTATTATTATTGCATTATTTAAATGATTCGTAATTAAATAATGATGTAGGTAGCTACAAGTGCATTTTATTCTAAAATGTTTTTTGTATTTATAGATGTATCGTTATAATAAAATACTTACTAAATTAAATTATTTATTTATTCAATAACTGTACATGTTCGCAGCCAGTATTCTGAAAATACAATGTAATTGATATTGTACATTTATCAGTAGCAATGTTGGAATAAGGATAAAAACGTCGATTCATGTCAGCGTTTTAATTACTATAGACTATAAAGCCATTGGCTGGGTGCACGAGACAAGAATTTTCAACGTTAATTAATACGTTAGCCTCTCGTATTAAAATATCCAGTCGCGTGGTTTAGCGGCTTTAGCTTACAATGTTACGTTTAATTATGAAATAGTCGGCATGTTGAAAGCGGATTCTGTTTCATTATAAGTTATCTATGTAATATCACTACGTTCCTTCATTAATGAATGAATTATAGACAAAAGAAAAACGAAAAAGTCTAGCTTTAATTTATCAATTCAAGTAAGAGAAATGGAAAAATCGGAAAAATATAAATAACCCTTATGACTATAAGGTTTCCGTTGGCATATAACTTTGCATCATGCCCGTCCATTTGTATGTTACAGGCTTAGAAATCCGCCATTTTTCCATCGACTGTGAAGTTGCAGGTGTTTCATGTAAACCACCGCATGGGTAGTAAAATTACGAAATATAATAATTTAATAGGGATAGGTACCATTCATACATAGAACTTCGGGATGATTTTAAACACAACCTCTGTGTGGGATCATATCTGGAACAAGCCTTCGAAATTTGAAATAAGTTCTTGAAAGCGTATTTTTTATTCGTTCTTAAAGGTGTATTTTTTTCGATGAATATTTTACATGATATTCTGAAGGAGTGTTCATTATTTATTTTTTATAAATACAACCACCGCACGTGTTACTATTATCTATTTCGTGGTATTGTTTCGCTACAATTTCTTAGGGGTTGTTTTACTAGAACGAGGGTTTAAACTTAATTACTAATTAAACGTAACTATATCTACACGTAGTCCATGAATCAAAATTCAATTAAATTTTTTTTAATAGCTAATAAGATTAGGAATGAAAAGTATTGAACTATATTTTTCCAGACAAATCAAATAACTAAAGCACCTGGAACTGATTTCACTCAAATCGATTTACAGTAAGAAGTATAAAAATTGTGTGAAAACGTACGTTATAAAATGAAATTCATCTCGTTCTATGCAGATGAGCGGTCGTAAGGTCGGAGGTTTCGCTAGACTCAAAAGTATAGGGGAAAAATTTGAATTTAGATGTCGCTGCGAGTCGCATGGTAACGGGTTTCTAGATCCTTCGCTTTACGACGCACGGCTAAAATGCTGTTCTCAACTCTGGCTGAAAACCGTACTCAGTTTATACGGAACGGAGGCGGCGAAGTATCTCGGAGAACTCGAGCCAAATGGCCACCTCATGGAGCGAATGCTACGGCGGCCGTTCCCAACGGAATGGAGTCTAGAAGCCTTATTGAGTATGCACATGGCGACATGGCTCCTTTTCAGCAGTTGCTATCAGACTATCTTCAAATTGTTATTTAATACATATATACAATTATAAAAACATTCTTACTACTTTAATTGATATGATCCAGAGTCTATATTAATTCATTTAGACTGTGTTTAGAAATGTATTAATTAATACGTTAAACAGACGTTAAAATCTTTAATTTATAATGTTTACATCGCTATGATCAATTTAAATACAGAAACACAGAAAATATACACCTAATTTTAAATTTTGGTACTATTATAATGAATGTATGAAATTATAATATAATTTTAAACTACACAATAAGTAAACACTTTCATATTTGTGATGGTACAAGGCATATAAGTATTACACAATGATTGTATTAACTACACTTCCTGTTTTTCAACCTAGTTATATTAGTTGAGATTACAGTGACTATGAGTATATGTAACTTAAGCCGTTATCGGACTCTGGAGGAAGCTTGCTCAAGTCCGTTACATACAAATGCCTTTCATTAACTTGTCGATGTTTCGTCCGAAATACCGGACGGCGCCATTGTGCTTTAAAGTCATCTTACGCATTGCAGCCTTAAACGTGCTTCCTGATTAACAGTATATAACTTAATGCAGTCAAAATACTCACTGCTTCTGAATTTAAAATTAATATTCATTTTCATTCGTGACGAAGTTTAATAATATGTTCATTTTAAAAAAGTTTAAAGAAAAAAGTATACACGTACATATGTCGATAGAGTCTTTTCTTGCAACTAATGAGTTCTATTTCTAAAATTCTATCTTCAGAACGAACGCAAACGAAAATGCAAACGATAACTGATATGCTAGGTTCTATTTCATTTTTGGTGTACAGGTAGTATATTACAGATATATGTTCCTCTATGTCCTCATTAAGTTTACGTTAATTAGTAGTGTTAGGTGCTTGTAAGTGTTTATTCTCAATTTTCAATCGTTTTTTTTATAGTAATTAATTTTTTTTTATTTTATATTATTATTTTTATTTAAAATTTTAGACATACATACATATCTTCACGCCGTATCCCTAACGGGGTAGTCAGAGAGGACGGAGCGCCAAGCGTCGTAGTTCTTACATACTTATTTCGCTTCCTCAAATCTCATCATTGTCCTCACATATTTTCGCCTTGGTATGCGAATGCTTTTGACATTTCTGTCGGCTAACACTCTAGCTATTTGATCTTCATAAGTCAGCCTTTGTCTTCCTTGGCTTCTTTTACCACTCGCTTTTGCTCTATAGATAAAATAAAATTTTATAATAATTAAGAAAATAATTTAATACTCGTTTTTTAATAATAAGACACTACCGTTAAATATCTTTCTACAAAAAACGTACTTACGTAAGAAACTTATAAATAAAGTTAGAAGTTTCTCATCAGTATTCACAAGGCTCGTTATCCATTCTGTCATATTCTCCAAAGCTTGAACAAAACAAAAGAGAACAAAAGAGGTTTGTTATTTAACTCGTTTCCGATACGGCCTACTCTGTCGTATCGTTGAAACAAATTTCCTCTTGTATAAGAAGTTTCGAAGATCTCGTTTGTCTGCAGATGGCAGGCTCGAGAGTAACAATAGGTAAATTTATGTAAATGAGTGCTGTGTACGTAACAAAAAGGAAATGAACCGACGGTACAGCGTTCAGTTTGATTGCCGAACGGTTTTGTGAGCAGTTATTTTGAAATATGTCTCCGATATTAGATACTTTCTCCTACAGATGATATTACTTCGCCGTGAGACATTTGTGTAGGTTTTTACAATTATTTCAGTTTATTTGTGAGCTGTTATATTTTATTTCTTTGATACGCTACCTGCTTATTTAGTCGTATTATATAGAAAAACAGTGTGTCAGTAACTCGATAGGTACCTAAGTTTATAAAGTATCCATCGTTTCATCTCTACATTTTCTGTACCAAAACAAACGTTTCTCAACAACAAACACGTCAATAATATTTGGCGAACATTCCTTCGGCTGTATTCTTGGAAAATAACAACAATGTTGCAAGTTATATTCAGAGAAAACGTCTGGATTTAGCAGTCAAAGCTTTTTATTTTCATTCTCAGTTTAAGTATTTAAAGATGCAATTAATATGCATAGAAAGAATAAAAAGATATATTCCAGATCTAGTAAATATTACTTACATTACAACTCGCTTGTAAGTACAACACATATTATAAGGCGAAAAGCCGCCATTTGTCTAGAAAATAGAGTCACAATCACTCTAGATTAAGCAACATTAGAGTGAAATTACATCAAAAGAAAATAAGTGATTATACGAAATAATTTGTAATGTTTCAGCAATTGAAAAATATCATTTTTGTAGATACATCAGAAACTGAACGGAATTTTGTGTGGTTTTTGTTATTTAATAAAAAGACAATTTTTTTTCTGACGATTTCAATACAAATTTTATTCAGTGCAGGTTTTTTTAGAATCGGCCATAGACTTGATGTTGTAATAGGACCCAATATACTTGAATATGTTTTTAAACAAATGGAAAATATAGTTTAATGTCTGTATAGTGTAAAGTTTAAATGTTTGTAGAAATTTTAATTATATATTCATAATAGATAGTTAACATTAATGTCAAGTAGATTATTTCATTCCATTTAAATGTTGCGTTTTTCTTTTATGTATTTGTTTAAGTTTTCTAATAACCCTTTGTATTACTTGTTGAGCTATTATTTTAATTCAAGAGTTCAGCTATATTAACCGTTCATATATATGTTGTATTCACGACGAGGAAAATTGTTCTTGTTTTTATTTAGCGAACATCATTCCACCTTTACTTTATTCTAGTCATGTAGAAAGTGGAAAAACCTCGCAAAAGTTTCATTGCAAGGCAAGCTTTACCTACACGTGTGTGACACATCGCCGAAATATCTGCCAATTTCATTTCTCCTCGCACCTCCCTTGAGCGTAGTAAACACCACCTCGCTCCTACCACTTCCCTCCCTTCGCATTCCCGTGTGTTTGTCCGACTGATATTCTTGAAGATACACAACTATTTTAAGTAGATCTTCCGCACTTCCCCACCTACGTACCTAACACGGCAATTGAAACGAAGATGCATTTACGTGGGGAGCTCTACGAAATGGCTGAGAATGTTAACTTACTTTGTGCACTTACTTTTCAACAAACATGATGATTTGTCTAGAAAGTTCTAAAGAAATAAGTACTAGTTACAAATGTTCTGTTTATTCGGTGAAAGACCTAGAGCTTTGCTCGGAAAATGTAGGATTGCTCTGTGTCAATATTTTATTGTAGTTATTTCGTTAAGTAAATAAGGCATTCGTCGTGAAATTTATGAGCAGCTTTTGGCATCATCTTTTATGCAGACATTGGTACCTACTAAGCATTTATTCTTATTACAGCATTAATAAAGTTCTAAAATGGGTTCGTATAAAAGCTACCTTCCGCGCAAAGCTTGAGATTGATTTCCGCGAAATAACTGAGTTGTTACAAAATATTAAAGTTATTATTACTTTTAAAATATTTTCGTCAAAGAAATGCAGCATGCTCAAGAGGAGATAGACCTCTTCTTAATATTATTATTATCATCTTGCAAAGAAAATGTAACTTATTTTTTTACATAGGCATCGGTCAATATTTTTTACCATCGTTCTATCGTTCCACTAATCATAATTTTTCTTTTATAAAAATTAGAACGTATAAAATTACTTACATATAAAAAATTGCTCCACGTTTATAACCCAATATATATGACCTTCAATTTCGAATTCGATGTAAATATAAAAAAAAAGTCGTTCAACAGTGTTACCGTTGGATTGGTTTCGGTCTTGAGTACATTTTATTCAAAGGACCGTACGCTATCATTTTGTTAATATATATAAATCTATATAAACATGAACTTAGCTAGAATTAAATACAATGTAGTACTTACTCTACAGCGGTGTGGTAAATTGAAACTATTAACACCTCGAATCTCGTACATACATTTACGTGCTAAACCACTAAAATAAATAGTTGTAGTACAACTTTGAACACTGCATCTTATAACATTCTGTTTTAGGATAATATACCTTAAAATAAGGTCCTAAAGAACATAAAACTTACATAGACCGTAAAGAAAAAGTGGTTTTGGTCTACAACAAAACGCCCCATACACAAACAATTCGTACAAGCGTTCGATCGCATCCCTTATTGGTTACAAGGGCACTTCACGAGGCACTGTTTGCGCTATCTCATTAGTACTGTTTGTATGAACTCATTTACGATGTGTTTGCTCTAAGGTCTAATTTACAGATGACTGTTTTCTATGATCATTTAGAGTGAAAAAATGAATTCTGCGATTACCTAATTGTAACGTTAATTAAATCAAAAACAAAACATACACAGGTATTGATGTCAATAATTTAAAATGATATGTGGATTTAAATGTACGAGTAATATGTACATGTTACTTTTATAATACATGTAACAATAAAATAGAAATAAATATCTACTTTATGTATATAGGTTACATATTACGTAGATGTAGATCCATAATGAAACTAGAAAAACAAAAATCATTTTTTTTGTGTTCATGTAATTTGTTTATTAATTTGTTAGTTTTTTGTATCAAAATTAATGTTAATTTCTAATATATTGTTTCCAATTATGATTTTCATAAACGACATTTGTGCTTGACAATGGTTTTAGTTAACAAACAACAGATTACCTTTTGCGAATTTAATAACATACCTACATATAAGGTAAAGGTCGCATGGCCACGAGGCTGAAATATTGTACTTAGCAACTATGTTACTAAAACGCTCAAGTCAGACCAAGTTCTTAATGAGAATTTCTCGGCAAAATTCTTAGGCTGTCATTAGTCGATCGTCACGTTACGGCCAAGATAGAGTAATGGTCGGACGGGCAAGCGATGGGACGGCTAGAAGTAATGGGGGAACGGCCAATATGTGGGGATTGACGGTTGCGTACACTGAATACGATCTATGAGAGCATCGAAGATAAAAATAACTGTACTTATCACGAGTTCGTATAAATCTAAACCAACAGAATAAAATGATATGACAACGTCTCCCTCATTCTGTTTGATATGATTTCACAGAAGTCGCTGAAGGGATTTTGATGAAACTTTAGTATAGACTTTACAATAGGTTATACTTTCTTAGAAATTTCGATCGCAGATGTCAGTACATACTATTATAAAAGAAAATTTTGGTATACATGTACCACATACGTAGATATAAAAGGGGTAGGTAATTAAACATAATGCGGGTAGGTATATTTTACTTTTTTTAATATGGTGCTGTTAATGTCGGTGATAATTGTTTATTTTTCTAGAATTATAGGTTTTTTAATTGATAGATAGATTGATGCCCTAATTGATCATTTTCTTTAAAAAAAATCTTCAATTGTAATTAGGATATATGTAGATATGTAAATATAGGCTTAAGTAGCGGCTCACCGACCAGGTCATGATTATAGATACATATACCATGAGAAATATCACAGAAGCTCAAGAACTGCTCTTCTTTTTCCTTTTTATAAAACAAAGCACTTATATTAGTGATGAAATATGTAGTACAAACCGTCGACAATAAAGTAAAGTAAAAATAAAACATGACAATTTAATTATTGAAATGCATTCGTCGAATGTCTTTCGTTAAGTTAAAGGCCCCTAATATTATAATAATTCCAAAGCCCTAATAAAGCCATACAATCGCAAAGTGGCTTCTAACTAAGAAAAGTAATAGTTTACAAAATATCGCGATCGTTCATATGTACAGGCCAAACGAAACGGACTATTGCTGAATGCGTTAAATAATATATTACACCTGTAAAAAAGTAGCAAACAACCAAATCAGCGATAGTGGAGCATCTTCTGTATTCAGAAACCAGTCAATGAAAATGACGTGTTACGTGGTCACTGCTCCTTTTGAAGTGAATTAATGCCGAACTATTCTACGCGCGAGCGACGTAACAAACTCACTTTAGGATGCTGAGCGTTCACCCCTTTATCAAATAAATAAAAAAAAAATTAAAAAACACGCTTTTATGGCATACTAAAAGTTAAAAAATAAATAATAATATAAAATAAATATTTAATAATTAAACTAAATAAACTTTTATTTCTTACGATATATGCATGTTACCCTTACCAATATTTGTACTTCATTATAGAGTAAACGCAGACACATATTTTTTTATTCAATACGTGACGGATGCTAGATATGCTAGGTAGTTATTAGTAAATTTATCACTTCTTTCATGTTCCATAGCTAATTCAAAAAGTGTGGAGTGCTTTGTCTAAATTAATTAAATGTACACGAGTATCTTACACGTATAGAATAAAAAAATATATGTTTGCGTTTCTTCTACAATGAAGTTAAAATATTGGCAAGGGTAACATGCATATACCGTAAGAAATAAAAGTTTATTTCATTTAATTATTTTTTAATTTTTAGTGCGCGATAAAAACGTGTTTTTTGTTTTTTTTTAAACTATAATAATTTAGTTTATACTTTTCACTGTTAACATGTTTATTACTGATTAAGAATATATTAAAAAGTTTGCTTAGCTAATTCGTAATCTTTAGGAGTCCGCCATATTGAATTTAGAGTGACGTTATTTTATTTTTCGTATTCTTCTCAACCAACCCCTACTTACATTTGATGCCCTAATCATGATGGTAGGTATACATTCAGTCAAGAAAGTATCGGAAATGGATGATTTGTTTATGGTTCCAAATTCAATTTTTTGTTTTTTTTGTTGTTGTTAGATTGGCACAACTGTTTTCTATTTTGGTGCGGAGTTTGAGTTGCATCTGTTATTTAGATTAAATACAGTGCTGTTTTTAGTTATATCATTCTAGTGTATATTGCGAATTTCATAATGATCAAAAACATCGAATAAAGAGTTCGTCTTAAATTTTTACGGTGAATCGACTTTATCAAAAACACGTGCTTATGAGTGGTACAAAGCGTTCAAAAGCGGTCGAGATGTGATGGAAGATTTGCCTCGCTCTGGTAGGCCATCAACGTCTACAACTGAAGTTAACATCGCAAAAGTAAAGGAAATAGTGACTGAAAATGCTCATTCAAGTTTGAGAGAGATAGCCACCGAACTTTCTGTGTCTCACGAGTCGATCCGTACCATTTTAAATAATCACTTGGGTATGAAACATGTTGCCGCTCGGCTAGTCCCAAAAGACCTGAATTTTCTTCAAAAACACAATCGCATAAGAGTCGCTGAGTACATGCTAGAACGAGACAATTCCGATCCAACGTTCATGAAACGCATTGTTACTGGTGACGAGACGCGGATTTACGAGTTTGACATGCAAAATAGTCAACAAGCTTCGGAGTGGCGCCTTCCAACTGAACCGAAACCGAAAAAACCACGCCAAAGTCAATTTGACTGTTTTCTTTAACTATCGCGGTGTTGTGTACTCGGAATTCTTGCCGGAAGGTCAAACGGTAAATAAGTAATATTATTTGGGCGTTATGCGGCGTTTAAGAGAGCAAATTCCACGAAAAAGTCCAGATTTGTGGAAAGAAAATTTAAAAATAAATTTAAAATTTAAATAAACTCAATTCCGGAAAAAGCGTTTAAAAAATGTTTTGATGATTGGATTATTCCTTGGCGTAAGTGTATCGTTTCTGAAGGAGCATACTTTGAAGGTGATGAAATAAATTTGGATGAATAACTAACATTTCGTGTATTATTGATCTTTTCCCGGTACTTTCTTTCTTGAGTAGTATAAGAAAATTTTGTCCGCCATCTTGGGGTGTACGCCATATTGAATTTAGTGCGACGTCATTTTATTTTTCCTTTTTTTTCTCAGCAAACCCTTTTATTTGATTCCCATTTTATGAGAGTGCATAAAAAATAAGTAGTTTGTCATCTTTGAAAGTCCGCCATATTGGATTTAGAATGACATCACTTAATTAATCATGCATTGTCATCCAAACTAAACGTGTCTGCAAAATTCCAGCTCGACTTTTTGGCAGGAACGGGAGAAGTGAGATTTTGTATTTTTAACATTTTTGGGAGTTTTAAAGCACAAAAGTGATAGCATATTGTGTTTTAAAGTTCTGTATAAGTGAATAGAATGGAGTAGGTACGTCTAAATATGTGTAGCTGAAGTTCTCGCGTTCTTCCAAGAAGTCCTTTATAGCTTCAGTAAAGCCTACTATCACTTTACTGGAGGAGTTTTACGATAAGAAAAACGAATTTACTTTTGATTTTACTTATATGTGGCATAGGCAAATGCGCTAAACTGTGCGCCATGCCATAAAGAAAGAAAAAAAAAATTCCAGCTCAATCAGAAACCGGAAAGTGGATCAAATTTAACTTCCAAGATTTTTTTACATGTGGTAGTTACAAATGAAACTAAAAAATAAAAGCGTGTAAATAAGACAGACATCCGCAAAATTGAGACCAGTTTGAATCGGAATGACAAGATGGTGGTGAGCGCCGACGATGAAAATCAACAGCCTTCACATCCACTCGATCGCTTCAGACAGTTTCATATATGGTTTCAATCGATGTGGAATGAAATTGAACTAATTCATGAAATAATAAAACCTGAGGTGGTAGTCTCGATTTTTACTCACCTCAATTTTTTTGTCTTACATATTTTTTTGTCGTACGTATAAATATCTGTCAAAACTCTTGCCGACTTCATGAGTTTTCGAAGTCTCCAGTATCCACAGAAGACAAATAATGGTTACGAATCGTAGTCTTATTTATATACCTATATTATTACGTGAAGAGAAAACTTTGTACCTCTTTTCAAGCATATTGAGCTCACGAAGGAGTGTGAGATTTGGTATAGTTAAAATTTGTATGATGAAGAAGCGCAAAAAGCTAAAATTTCTAATTTAAATATATTAAATGTTAAATTTAAATGTGTTAAATAAAAATAAAAGTGTTAAAAATATTTGCAATTTAATTACAAATACAATAATTTCAATTAAATAAAACATTCGTTGTTTACGTTCATACTGCCAATGTCAAACGCATTCGTGGTCAAACAGTCGCACAGAGTAGATTGTCGCCAAAGAATTTTAAAATGTCGCCAAGAAATATTTACTGACAGTTTGACTGCATCAGTTTCGAGCTGTGAATTTTGTGCGAGCAGTGAGCTGTTTTGAGTTTGTGAAATGCATATATCGATAGTATCATTTGAGAGGAGGTTCTTAAACATGTTTTACGGCTGTAGATTACCAGGGGGCGCTGCAGCAGCCAGGACAGTCGGCGCTCGAGGGCTTCTTGTTAGAAAAAATACTTGGAAACATGTAAAACCATTTTTTCCGAGATAAACAATATCAGCTATCATCGCGTTCCTTGTATCCGCCCAGTAATCTCAACGTGAAGAATTAACAAACAAATCATACATAGATATATATCTACACAGAAATAAAACAAACATTTTGACATTTATAATGTTAGTGGGATGCAGATAGTAACGTACTTATGTAATCTCTAAAAAGATTAAAATAAAAAGGAAAATTAAAAATTTTGAAAAATCCCACGTCGGATACTAAAACGTAATCGAAAAAAAATTTAATAACTTTTTTAAAGTTCCCCGACTAGAGACAAATAACTTTATAATATTTATTTTTTATCTTTCTCTGCGTGGTAAGCAGTGTACATGAGATTGACAAACGCGCAACACCAATATTTCGACATCACTTTCACTTCACATCTCTACGCGTGTACCTATATTCCGTGTGACACCTCACACGATCAAATGACCCTGTTGACCCACCCTTTATATGCACGTCTAACGAAAATCAACTCAATTCGTATACTTCATAAAGTTTATATTGAAGGAGAATTATGAGATTCGATGTGAACGAATCGAGTTTGCTAAAATGTGGATCAGATAACAACTTATGTATTTTGTATGAAGTTGATTTGGGCAAATCGTTGCAGATTATCGAGTTTAGGACTACAAGAGCGTGGATCAATGATCAATAAATTGTGAAGTGAATGGGTCGCTCATAGGGAAAATTTTAACATGTCGAAGTAGTAAAATTATAGAATACGATAACTTCGGAGGGCAAAGTTATCGAATTATTGTGTCCAATGTCTTGCTGTGCATGATTCCTATTATCTTCACATATACCTAATTAATTACGGATGTAGATATTTTCTACAAAATATGTCTAATAATAATAATAGTATTTATTGCCAAAAATTGTTTTATGATATGATTACAATACATTAGCTAATAGTGACAAAATGAATATGACAAAAACAGCATCCGTTGCCGAACTAGGTTAAAACCTGTGTTTAAGCTTTCGGCGCCACTCTCCACAGCAAAGTGATTGAAACAAAATATGTGGACTAGGTTAGCCAGGTGAGCTAGGTTTGATGCTTATTTTTCTGACAACAAATACTTAATATTTAGTAAAGTTAAGAGTATATAAATGATCCCCTCATTAGTATATGGTGTGTGTGTGTACGTGTATGTATGTGAGTGGGTGTGTATAAACTTAAGATACAATTGAATACAAAAATAACACAAGTCATAATAAATTAATAAGTAGAGATTTTCTTGAAGCATATTAACCATATAAACAACCTCATAACCTCGAAACATATTAACAACGACATCCAAAACGTTACCGAATCACCTTTAAAATCTTTTCAGTTTCACTGTAATCCAAAGTTTGTAACCATGCTGGAACTTTCTTTTTACATTGATTTTTATTGAGTAAGTAAATCGAGAACAATTCATTAATCTTGTTGTAAATGTAAGGTCCCAAAAAACAATAAAATCTTTGAGCAAACGCAGAATCGAACGGTTTGACAGTTTCGCAGACTCTGCCTTTACGACGGTTTATATCTTTGTGATAGTCATGATATGCTGTGTTGTTCAAATACTATCCCTAGGATAAATAGTTGCCTAACTGTTAGCACTTCACATTTTTGATAGAGAAGTTTAGTTGAAAACAAAAGTGGACTAAACGTGCTTACTTTAAGAATAGCACGTTGGGCAACTTCTGCACATCTGACTATCACAAGAGGAGCTCCTCCCCAGGAAGTTATATAATAGTACATCAGTGACAGACAGAGTGCAAAATAAATACGTTTGACCAGTTTGGGCTCTGTAATATGTCTAAGGGTTTTAAAGATTATAATAAGTTTGCGAATCCTGCAAGTAAGCGCTTCAATGTTTTTTGCAAAATTGAAGATCACCCCCAGATATTTTATATGTTTAGTGTGCTCCAGTTTACTACAAAAACGCTCATAATTATCCCAAATCTTACAGTTATGGACTGTAAAATGTAACTAGTCTAACTCGCGAATCACTAAAATTATTGATCGAGAAAGACATGTACTTTGTTTTATCAGTATTAAGAGTCAATAAATTATCAGTAAGCCACTTAGAGACAGTATTAAGTGAATTTTGGGCTGCTTCGAAAGCTTCATATGTATAATATCCATCTTGTTCATACATAAAAATGCGACGACGTCTACACATATATCATCTTCATTATACATTGGAAAATAGTAACCCAATATAAAAAAGCACAATGATTGTTCGACACTATCTCTTTCATCCCGACTGTTTAACATTAAATTTTAAAGTGCGTTGACCTAAAAATTGATCAATTCAATGAGTGCTGTGTGTATAAGGTTGAATCTTCATTATCTTACGTCTGTGTAGATATGCATCCAATCAGTGTGTTATCCCCGAGCCGACGCTCAAGACGGGTCATGGCCGCTTAAAGCCCTTGAAAGCGATTAGGTAGAGATTTTATTACAAAAGAAGGCGTACCGAATAATCTGTCTATAGAGCAACGTAGTAGGTATATCGGATTAAAATATTAAGAAGGCGGCACATTATTATTATTATCTAACAATGCAATACTAACATTTTCCCACTGCGTGGTCCAGAACCTTTCAGTGGTTTTTATAAATAATCAGTAAAAATTGAAGTCTATTAATTCTCGCTTCTGTTTGTAGCTAAGTGCAATCCTGAAACTAAAGCTTCAATCGTGGCATGCTACGCCCATCCAAGCTCGTAAATCGTAACGAGTGCATGATTTATAACCGACTCCGATGTATAGACATAACCTATTTATAATATTACAAAAAATACATTTGAAAATAAGCAAAATATGGTGACGATCGTAATGGAAACCAATCCGAAAATTTACGTAGATCAATGACATAAATGCATAAAGATAGTAATGTAGGTAGAGTAGGTTATTGCATTATGTTGTGCGCGAATGGCCACCCGCGACTCTATTCAGCTCATTTTCAAAATATCATGTTGTAGTTAATTGTTATCGAAAAAAAACAATAACATAGATTTTGGATTTGTTTATTCGCTCCAAAATGAGTTACGGGAACACCAAATAAAATTTTTCAATTACAAACGAATATTAGTAAATTCCTTTGACGTATTGTTATTAAAGCTGAAGCCACTAATAATGGGTACCACAACTCAAATGAAAGAATGCATATCAGCTGAAAAATAGCTATTGGCTGTTTATTCGCGCGCGGCAATTCAGGTAGTGGGCATTATGCAGTAATTAGATGAAATGATTAGAATTTTTGAACACACCAATAAATAGCATTCGAATGAATGACACAGGCAACATTTTTAAGAATCTTTAGAATGTCTGTCGAGACAACTCAGTGACACCAAGGGAGTGTGCCAAATTGTTACACGTTTGAAATATGAATGAGATCGTACTAACTTCACTTAATACTGCTTACTTTTTAACCGACTCCGACCGAGAAAATAGAAAGTTAACATTTTAACAGCTCGTGTATGTATCTACTACATTCATTTATTTTCAAAATTAATTATATGTATGTATTCTTGGCACCTTTTGTTCGTAACATTACGCAGTACTATGGCATTACGTAAAGAATGTGAAATGAAATGCCGTTTTGATAGACTTATTCTTATTTGAGCCGCGTAGTAGATCGGATAGGCGTAAGTCTTTATACGTCCCTTTAACTTTTTTCGTCATTGAACTAAAAACTTGAAATTTATTGATCTTTTCGTCACTCATGACATGCCTTTGATTTCTCTTCATAGTTTTGAAAAAAAATCTCTAGTTTTGTTAATAAGTGACTTATTTATTCATTTATATGAGGAGGTACATTTCATTGACAAAGAATCGCGTTTGGCAGAGTCATTTGGTAATTTTTTATAAAGAATGGAAGCACACTCATTATATTTGAAATTTTTTAGAAAAATTATTGAAATTGAGCTTGGCTCTACATTACATTTCTCCATTTTTAGAACCAATCTTACTTATCGCAACTAGGCTTTTTTTAATTAAACCCGTTTTTAAGGATTAACAGTTTACAGTTGCCTACATTTTTTTTAACTGATTTTGACATTTTATTAAAATTAATACATTTTCATCAAAAAGCTTTCAGAAAATTCATCATTAGCTCTATATTTTAACTTCTTTATTAACTATGATTTTACATGTGTTTACGTATTATCTATATCTACGTATATGCATACTTTTAGTAGGTGTCGAATTTAATATCATGGTTACTAGACATCAAAACCGAGGGTCATTGTTTTCCTTATTCAGTAAAACCTCCAATTTTTCCGACAAAGACACTTTTACGGCCAATTGTACGAAAGAATGTGCCCTCTGGTTCTGGGCCTTGTTTCCTTTAATTTTGTCTACCTGATTTTGTCCCTTGAGATTGTCGCGATACTTTGTTATCGTGTAATTGGCATACTCTTCGCAACTGTTGCTACTCATAATAAACTTTATGGGCAGATATATAATAGAAGAATAATGATTAGTAAGTTAAAGAAACCGATACTTATGTAAAATGTTCTTATTCTTTTTATTATTTAAACAATCATCTGTGTATTTACATAAGTGTTTTTAATGAATTAATTTATTGTTGCTTGTAATCTCAAATTATCAATTATTAGGTATTTCAAAAAAATTAAATTTTCTGTTTCTTCATTTACAATTCGAGTAAGGCTCATTCTCTTTGATAAAGTCGTATTTAATAAATGTTTATTTCAACATATTTATTACGAATTTGTTGAAGTATTTTGTGTAGCTACAGCTGCACATCAACGAGTTTTTGCCTCATTTCGTACTCATTTCAATGAACATTTTACCATTTTATGGTTCCTTTCAATAACCGTTCACGTTGTGTAAACCAAATAATAATAGTTTCTAAAGTAAATCACTCACAAAAAATGTCATGTTTAGACCGTTTCCATTTGAAAAATTACCCTTTTTTGCATATAATTGCATAACAACGCTTTAACGACTTCCTCGTGTTAAATTTTTGAATAACAATAAATTTAACTGGAGCAAAAACTGTAAAAGAAATCTTTCAATAACGTCCGTTACCTAGAAAAAGTTTAAAGGGTTTAAACGTTGCGGTTAACTGTTAAACAATTGGTACAGTTATTGTGAAGGGTTTATGGTCGGGTTGTAAATCATTTAAAGAAAAAGACGCCATGTTGGTGACGTCACAGACTGTAAAGATTTAACGGCCAGCAAGCGATCAGCTGAGGTGTGGACGTGGAGGTCACCGACTTTGAAGACTATCGGAATATTGTAAAGGGGTTATGTGAGGTCAACTTATTAAAATTATCAAACATAAAATTTTCAAAAACTTGAAATTAGGGAATTTGTAGCAGGTATTAATATTTTTGCCCATAGTGGCACGGACACGGCAGCATGCTTTTTATTTTATTCATTGTCATTTGCTTGGTTTATGTAGAAATTGAAAGGAACTTTATATGGTACATATTTTAATCATATCAATTTAATATTTAATATGAAAACAGAAGTAAAAAATATCGTAACGAAATATTTTGGGCAGTTAAATTAAGTAAATCTTTTTACTTAATTTATAATAGCATCTAATCTCTATGCTAAATGTTAAACTTAAAGTATAAATGTAACTATTCATGTAATAATATTTTTGGTGTAGGCTTTGTCTATTATAATGATCAATATCACATGAAATAGTGTTGCTTAAGTATAACTTAAACGTGAGAAATTGTGTGAAGAGTAAACTAAATAATAAACTCTTCATTCAAGGATGCCAAAGAAGTCCGTTAGGGATACAGTGTGAGGATATATGTATGTATAAACATACATAATATGTATCCCTAACGGGATAATCAGAGAGGACGGAGCGCCAAATTCATACCTACATATATTTTTTTGGCTTCTATTAAGTTTGTTTAAAATTCTGTAATTTATCAATTTTCAGGTTTTTATTTAACTTCACATGTTAGTATATTTGGAATGAATTTGAGGATCGAAATATCGACTAGTGAGAACTCGGAAATAGTGTAAGTAAATGCGGTGACAACGCAATATAATCAGGATTAAGGGCGTCGCCAGCCTTTGAGTTAGAAGGAGGCAATACGAGAAAAAAGATAGAGGAAATATAAAAAATGTTTATTGAAAGATTCTTATTAAGACTTTCAATTAATATATCTAAAAAAATTTGTAGAATAAATTATAAAAAAAAATTAGGGAAAACAACCTTATTTTCCCTAATACTATGTATCTAATATATAAACATATGTATATTACAAATTGAATATTTTTTATTTAATGTAGGTACCATTATTTATACAATAACAATTAAGTAATATTTTAATTACAAAATTAAAGTTCTAGTGAATAAAATATTTTAATGGAAATTGCCAATACAACATTAGACGCCCATAATCAGGATCATCTCATCACGAAGGGACTTTTCAGTCGTTGATAGTATAGACATGGCATTTTGTAGAAACGTTAATTCTAGTTCATTCTTAATATTTTTAAACAAAGCTTATTTAAAAAAGCTTTTTACTTATTTTTTTAATATTTAACACTACAAATTAGTAAGTCTCATTATGATAGAGCTATATCTAAATAACAATTTATTTAGTATTTAAGTAAGCAAAGCAATTGTAATTTTTTTTGCTTAGATCTCCACAGGCCATATACTGAACACAATAACAATTTCTGAGAGCAAAACTTTTGCGATAAAGAAATGGAACACGTCTTTACTGATAACGAATGTGACTTTCTACGCATATTAAACCTGATAAACGGCGCCGATAAGCTGTGGGCATTGTTGTTGAGAATTGCTAATCAAAATATCTCGATTAAAAACCGTTAGAAAATTATCACGATTGAAAATCGATTTTGTCTTTTACGTTGTCGTAACAGCTGATCGTAGCGTAGATTAAGTGCATTTCGTTATTAATAAAAGCAACTAGGTTCACTCACATTCCAAGTTATTTAAGCGTTCGTAACGCTTATTCATTATTAGATATACGTTATCTACATGTACTATGTACATTACCTACGATAAAGTTAGAAAATATTTTCTTGTTTATTTGTATTGTACCTATTATGTACCAGGACGATGGCCTAGATTAAATGATAAAAACAAGTGAAATGAAAATTGAAACATACACATTGCTATTGCAAATATTTATAATATTTTTAGACATTTCGATGACATGAAGCATGTAGTATACAGAATTTTATAAAAACACGGTTACCCTTCATAACATTGAAGTGTTTTTATTAATTATTATGATTCAGCTGTATGTATATAATATGTGAGCCTATTTTTTACTTTCATAATCTCTTGAAGTTTTTATTTTGTCTTTAAAGACTGAGATGACATTATCTGTATGTAATAAGTACCAGTTGTGTTGTCATAAGTATATAATTATTACAAGTCAGTGATAATGTTTTCAAATGGATTTTTTTTGTTTTATCGCTTTATCGTTAAATTAGAACATGCTACTAACCTACTGAACGTCGTGCAAATCTGTGTGCCTTACATATCGCTATTAAAGCCTGCCTATAAAACCTATTATGGCTGTTTTTATCGGTAATGCTTCAATAAAAGGCACGAGTGTAACCGACCCGTATAAATTGGAAAACTAAACAATGACCAATGCAGTTTCGTTCTACATTTCTAAGCGGCAAGTTTTTGCATTGTGAAACGAAATTCACTGTTTATCACAGTTATGAGAAAACCGTGCGCTAGCCAACACGTCTTCAGGGTTTTAATTAAATTAAAACAGTGCTGCGTGGTTCTGAATTAGTTACTACATCGCGCGCCAAATCCGCACATAATTCAAACGTGTTTGTTAGGAAACATAGTGTTGGGACCTTGAACAGCTTTAAATATTTGGTGAGTACAAGACTTTCAGAACGAAACGTGCTCACCGCACACCCAATGCCATCTAACCAATAGATAACAAGGTTACACGATGGAGTCGACAATGGTACAACTTGTTATGGGACGTGACAACACAAACACATGAAAATATTGCCAACACACGCAACTTAAACGTGTATATTGTAAAAGTGTGCGTAGAAGCCTTCCACGCACACAGCTATCATTAAAACGACCATCGAAAAGCTTCAACTGTTCGCCGCACGGTGGCGCTGATCCGAGGTTCATATACGAGTGAAGTAAGCTTTCGATAGAGCGCCGTGTTTGTAATAAATTGTGGTTTTCTTATAAGACCGAATTTATACATACTTTTGACTTAAAAATGTAACTCACGTATAAATATCTTTATAAGATACAATTAAACAAGAACAATGTAGGAGGTATACTACTTAGAAAAGTCTAATATTGTTCTTATAATGTTCCTATTTAATTAAATATAATTATACACATACTTTGCTAGAAAGGGCAACCATACTCGTATATATCTATACTTCAATAGTAATATTACGAAGAGGTAAACTTCGTTTGTTTGTATGGATGAATGGATAAACTCAACAACTACTCAACCGATTTCCAAAATTCTTTCACCTATAGAACGCTACATTATCTGCAAGTAACATGGGCTGTATTTTTTTTTTCAAAAAAATTTCTACCCATACGAAACTGGGCCTGGTGCTAGTTATCTACAAATGTAGATTAATATAGTGCTTAATAGTAATAATAATAGTCATTAATAGTAATTAGGTATTTTTAATTTAATTGTAAATCATCAAATTAAAAATTTTACTTTCATTTGTATTATTATTCATGACACATCGTTAGATAATACGTATGAACAAAATAATTAAAGTTATTTTAAAAACTGTCTTAGAATCATATCGTAAATAGCCAATAAATTCAAAACTATACTTTTGTAAAATGTACAAACTGAATTAAAATATGGCATTGATAAAATAATTACATTAAATTTTGATATAATGTATAAAAGTTTGCTCATTTCAGTAAAAAAAATGTCATTCAAGCACTAATTTTTTTTATGCAAATTTTATAATGAAGAGATAAAAATTAATAATAATGTTATGCATGCTCATTATAAGCAAAACTAAAATGTCATTGCACACTAAAACTTGCTTGCCATCCATTAGCCACTCAGTTATCTCACAGTCAATAAATTATGTAAAGGATGTGTTTATTAGTCATTGCCACTTAGCTTTTAAGTTTTACTTTGACATGCAAAAATGTTGATATTTTAAGTGGACTTCTAATTACTTATTTTAATGTCTCATAAATAATTATTATGATGATTTTATTTTACGACTCTTTGTAGGCTTTATATTTCGAATTTTTTTTCAGTGAAATGTTCTTGTGATGCATTTAACTTCAGAGGTTTATTTTTGTTTTTATTTTATTAGTAACAACTACAATTAGTCACTAAATTATTTATTATGGTACTTATCTACCTCTTTTTTATCTTGTTGAAAAAAATAGGAATTCACATATAGGCAATCATTTTTGCTATTTGTAAGCCCAAGTTCTTAATGCTCGATTTCCGTTAAGGTGTGATTTTGTTGCACCGTGATGTCTGTTCACTATCAATGGCAATGGCGAGAAGTTATATGATCTGTATGTATCATGTGTATAATTTTTGTAGCGTAAGGCTTAATATAAGGGGACGGTTATTATAACGTGTTTGAGTTTAAATGTTAATGTGGCAGTGGGAAAAATTACAATGGAAACGAAAAATAAGAGTGTCCATTTTTATTATTTTTTAATTAATTTTGTTAATCAATAATAAAATCAATCAATAAAATCAATAATTAAATTTTCTGGAGAAATGCCTATTTTCTGAAATTCACTTGCCAATATTTTCAGAGAATTTTCACTGTACATTATCGTGAAAATAGATAGTTATTAATTAAACAGATTGAGATAGAAAAAAGATTTTTAATTTTTTTAATTTTATTAATTTTATTGCACACAAACAAAAATTACATATAATTAAAATTGGAAGCAGTAATTTACCATTATTTATTTTTATTATTATTATTAATTAAGCAGTAATGTCATTTACATATCTCCAGATCCAAATTGTTTGTAAGCTTGTTTATAAGCAAATTGGTTGAAATTTTGAAAGACTTAGAAACTTTACATTATAAGTTATGCTAGAGTTTAGGTGTTACTGGGTGCTCTCCTCGTTCGTTGCTTATAACCATAATATAAGCTTAATGCATAAATTTAGGTTCGCACAATTTGTGTAATTGTTTGGTTACCATTTATTTTATTAAATATACGCCTTGTGTACTGCTTATACTTACTTTTTAAAACTCCAACGCTGGCTGACTGAATCTATCTTTTTTAAATTCTTGTTTTAAAATGGCCGTTGGAGGGAATTTAGTCGAAGTTGAAGTTTTACCGTCCTCGACAACGGCAGAAGTGAAGCTATATAGCGAACTCTCCCCGGTCGTCTCCACCCTCTCATCTAACTTGCGCCATTACCGAGGCTTCAATTCGTTCCAATTTCAAATTTGAAGCTGATGGCATGATCTATGCTTTTGTGGTTAAGCAGTTCTTATGTATCAACCTAACTATAAGCAGCAGTATAGGGGAAGTTTGGTTTACTCTTACCACCATCTAAGTCGTATCTTATCATTATTTGTATCTCTGTAGCCAATAATTTTGTGATTTTAAAATAAACTATTTAGTTGAGTGACCTTCCAACAACGGGGCAGGGGGGAGGGAGGAAGCAGCCAACATTGTAAATCACAAAATATTTAAAAAACTAAGTTTTTTAATATTTCCGTTTAAATTTTCTGTTATATTTGCAAGTAGTTACACAAATAAATTTAATGATAATATTTTAATTTGCGATGCTTGGCGCTCCGTCCTCTCTGAATATCTACCCCGTTAAGGATACTACGTGAATAATAACATACATACATACTACATATCCATGTTTGTATGTTTGTTTTTTTGCATTTTATTTTTATTGCTATCGTCTAATTATTTAATATTTTGGCATTAATTTACATAAATATGTTGATATGGCCACTATTTACAATCAATGTGAATTTTAAGTCTACGTTTATTGAATTCAAAAGTCTTTAAAATTTCGTACGTTTATATACTCTTTTTACTTTTTTAATGAATAATTATGGCAAACATAATTTACAATAACCCATTGCAAAGCAGTAAGGGATGGATAAACCATTACAAAAATAACGACACTAAAGAGTACTAAAAATTATCTATATGCACTTGATTTATGTGTTGACTAGCAGTGCCTCATAGTGTCACTCGCGTTAAATTTGATATTTTTCTGATATAAAAAGTAACCCAGATAAGTTTCTGAAAAGCCCTCTATTTCCCAATGAAAGTTTCTTTTAAATCGATTTAGCCGTTTGAGAGGTTAGCTCTGACAAAGACAAAAAGACAGACACAAAAAATTTAAAAAAAGCGTGTTCGGGTTTTGCTTACATGCGAATAACCTTATTAGCTCAAGAAAAAGCTTTCATTTCGAAATCACAGACTAACACTTTTATTTACATATGTATAGATATCTATGTAATGATAAAGTGTACCAGAACTTAGATCATGTATTTACCCCATCTAAGAGACTAAGATCTAAGTACTTGTGTAGATTTTTTTTACGGAAAATAGATCTACGTTTGTCCACTAACTCACTTGTTGCTAAGAGACGGTGTGGCCGAAGATGGAGCTCCTAGATCAAGCTAGGAAAAATCTGTTAAAATCTATTAAAAATAAAAAAAAACATGAAAATATATTTCCGATTTTTATGACTAATCTGAAAACTATTTAAATTTGACGTCTCCGGATATCGTACTAAGTATAGCTTAAAAGCTATAGGTAGTACGAATTAAGCCTATTGTCCACGGAGGCGTAACTTCACAGATAATCGCTTCAAAATACACCTTGCAACTTGTGCAGCTTGATGCACTATTTGTCCACGAAGCATATTGTGAGCGTACCTATATTTTATTATTTGCGATAATGCCGTTACATGACGGACACATTATTACGACTTACAATTACATTCAAAGTCAATGAAAATGACGACTATATTGGACGCATTTTATACATAGAAACAAATATCAATTGTAGACTCTTTGTAGCAGCAGAAGATGTTAATGTATCTAATTCGTTTCATAGAGTAAGAAAAAGTACCTACTAGAATTTACTTAAAAACACAGGTAGGTACCACTATTTCAAAAAACCTTGTGCAGCTCCGTTCGATGTAGTTCGGCGTATGACGTGCTAGAGGACAGGTGTTACGAAGCGTGCGAACAGCGACGTGAGCGCGACGTTGCCGTTCCGTCGATAGAGTTTCGTAGTTTTGTATGTACGCAGCAAGCAGGCGCACTCGCACACCAAGGGTATTATACGTGTCGTGTACGCGTTTATGCTACACACTAGTGGACAGTAGGGCTTAGGAAACCGGTAGTCGTACCGAAGAAGCCTTTTTTAAAAAGAAAAAAAATAAGTTTTTTATTTTTTTATTAAACATTTTTTTATTTTATTCTTTTTTTTTTAAAAAAGTTCAGTAAGTAAAAATTTTATTAATCCAAAAGATTTTGTATTAGCTTGGTACATTTGTTTCTCTACAATCTATAAGCATTTTCTTTTAAGAACTACGTGTTACGTAACTTTAGCATACTTATTGGATATACAAACAAAATAACAAATACAATACTAGTTATAATCATGTATAACGTACAGAAATAAAACAACTTGTGCAAGTGAAACAGTTACATGAATATTATATACGTATAACACATAAAGGTGAGCATATGCCATTAACTACGTTAGTGTTATTCATAATAATTAGCAATAGTTCTGAGCTTGTATCTCTGTTTCCATATAAAGGTTCGTTAAAGGTCCATTTTTTTTGGGTATTATTAGGTAGGTATTACTAAATTAAGGGTACATAATGCAATATTAAAAAAAGTTAATGTATAGTTTTTCGCCAATTTATACATAAAATGTGCTTCCATGCTGGCCTAAAAGAGACACAAAAATACAGGCAGTTGTTTAGTCAGGCAATTAACAGCGCAGGTCGCAGAAATCAGTCAAGCAATTGGACACGATTGGTTACAAGCGGCTGGCTTGTTTTAAAGTACTTTTATAACCAACCTGTCACTCCGGTGTTTAAACAATCTGGTGTCTGGTCAATCTAGTATCTAGTTAGTCTGGTATCTGGTCAATTTGGTATCTGATAGATCTAATATGTGGTCATTATAGTATCTGGTCAATCTGTTATCTGGTCAACCTAGTATCTAGTCAATCTGGTATGTGATCAATCTGGTATCTGGTCAATCTGGTGTCTGAACAATCTGGTATCTGGTCTGGTCTGATACATCTAAAGACTATTCAGCTCTTCTGTTACAGTTGATTTTCTTAAAAACCGAACGTTATAGATACGCGTTTTATAGCTTAATGCTTGCAACTATCTGTTAAGGTTAAGAAAAAGTTCTTAACCTTAACAGATAGTTGCAGGGAGGAACTCCATCCCTACGTTGTTGATATCTCATTCCGACATACGAACTGTTTCGTTTCTTCTTTCATAATACATAAGTCGGTATTGCTGCAGTCTGGAATACCCTTACGACGGCGATGTTTTCTCAGTCACACAGTTTAGACATTTTTAAGGCTAGCCTGAATAGGTACCTTCTGGCTAAGCGTGATCGGCATTTGTGTTACTGCTTCTGAGGTCGTGCCTGATAAAAACCAGTGCCTGATAAAAAACGTTAAAAAAGACATGTTACCATAGTATCAATTTTTGATAGGATACTTATTTTGATAGAAAGTTGTAGATGTGTATAAAGCATGTACGTATATGCGATAAGCGCTTTAAAGAACACGTCCTCTGAATAATAATCAATATGATTTCTAGAACTGGTGATGAGTAATGTCAATTACAGGCTCTCAAATATTATCTTTATTCCGTTCAGGTCTAAGAAATGTCTAGGTCATATCCTGCGTACCTTAACATAGGTAGTTTATAACATAGCCTTTCTTTATTTTGTATCTCATATTTATGAAATTACAGATTTCCTAACTTAAAGCAATTGCATCTGAATCGACTATATTTATATAATGTCTTATTTAGTATTATTCACACTTACCGCCCAAAGGTACAATTTTTTTTTATTAATAGCTGTTTCCCGTGACTTCGTTCGCGTAGTCTTTTATTTACTAATTTAAAAACCTTTGCGAGTGTATGTAGAACGACTAACCAAAGTTTCATCACAATCCGATGAATGGTTCAGGAACGCATAGAGGACAAACATACAAAGAATCTTTCATTTTTATTTTACCACAGAAAATATTTGTAATACCACATTATTACTATAATTTAAATGCCACAGAAAGCTGTTTTTAATTTGTGTAAGTATATTGGTAGTAGGGAATTCGATCCCGGCCCTTATTTCTAACACCGGGATTTCGGGATTATACTTAGTTAATCCCGGGATCCCGGGATAATTTCGGAATTGTTTACGTTATTAACTATTTAATCTGTGATTGAGGGTGATAAATAAAAGATAAGATAATCTTACAGAAATTAGGTTTTTAAACAAAAAATCAAGATTTAGACCGATATCAACATATTTTGAGGTATACCACTGCCTGCCACTGCCACTTTGCCCCACTGACTTGTCTCCCATTTCATTAGAAATAAAAATAATTTAATATCGAGCAAGCATTTGCACTTGCTCTTGGCTATCATTCTAATTTATGGTACAAGAATTTGTATTGCAAACAAGCAAAACCAAGTCACCCATTGAGCTTACTTAACCAACATTTCAATGGAAATTACAACTATTTTAATTGCAAAAAAGCGTCTACAAGTAGCTCAGTGAGAATTGCTTGCGTATTATTTTAGTTCAATATAAAAGAAGTTTTATTTTAAGCAATCGTCGCAAACTAACCCACTGAGATTTGTTACACTAAAATGATAAGTATGAAAGCTCATTGATCTCATTTCACGCTGTCTAATTTGAAACTTTTTTAAAGTGATGTCGATCCCGAAAATCTCACGATTAGTAAAATTTTATGCCAAAAATTTTGGGACTGAAATGCGGTCGGCTATTAAAGGATTCGATCCCGGGATCCCGAAAACCGGGATCCGGGAATCGAATCCTTTAATTGGTAGATACTTTATTACATAGTTTCGTAATGTATCTTCTTTGCTTATTCTAGTATTTTTCTATGTAGGTAGATACTAAGTCATTGTCGATACCGAAAATGTCAAGCTAAGAGCGATTTTAACTTTTAAATTTTAATGGTTATATCACTTTTTTAATAACAGTAGCCTCATTAACTAAGTAATACTATAAATTAATCGAAGCCCCGATGTAACAGTGCAATTTACATCGTAATCCATTCAGTTATTTTTCAGACCAGCCCTAGCAAAAACGTTATGTTTTTATTATATTTTATTATATACAAATACACATAATATATACATACATACTTACATACAAATGGACATAATTCCAAGTTTTTTAATAAGTAAAATAAAAATGATGTAAATATTTTTTTCTAAAATATCTTCAATGTAAAGATACGGTTCGTCACTGTTGTATAATAGCATAGACCATTCAACATCACGTTCAACATGTAATAGATAATAAAATGTATTAGCACCTTCATTTCATTAAGATTTAATTATTAGGTATGCAGAATAACTGCCAATAAAACTGTAACTCCATATATTTGTTATATATGTTACCAATTGATTAGAAGCTCATAAAATTAAACAGCGGCGTATAAAGTTTTATTGCCATGTTATATGTTTTTAATGCAATATAATGTTTTTATTGACTACTACAGTAATTGACAGTAAACTGACAGTCCGTGTCAATTTTTTTAATTTATAGCAAGTACCTACAGTAAATGTTCAATTTTAAATAGTACTTCGCGTACCTACATGAATCTTATAATCATTCTGTATATTGCATTGCTAATAATGCTTAGAATCCCAATTAAATGATTTTGGATCCTTCACGTATGGGTTTTATCACACTATTGTTGACTGTTAACCATTGTGACGTGTTTATTTTTTGATTGTAATCATACAATAAAGAACCATGTCACATGGTTACCAGTCAAACATAGAGTGAGATAAAAGGCATACGTGTGGGCTTAAGGTTGTATTTTCCGACTTCACCGATTGTTGGTATTGTAATATCCAGAATTATTCTAAGATTCTTGATCGCGTAGCGTAGCGAATCGGAACGTAACAAAGAATGAAGAACGAACTAATGTACCACGATAGCAACAACGAGCTGTCGTGAACAAAAATGGATATAATAATGGCATATCTTTATAAATTTTGGAAAATCATTGAAAATATATTAAACTATATACTGTCATTAATGTAGCATTATAACAAAATTATGAGAATATGGAGAATATACAAGAAAGATAGGCGAAATCCATTATTTTATTTTCAAATACTTATTTATTAATCAAAGTTATGATGTTGGAAATAATAGTATGTAATAACTAGACGTAGAACTTTATTTCTGTGTTCACCAGAGACGGACTTAAAAATTATTTCTTACGGTTGCAGGGCACGTTCCTTCGTTATTTTAGACGGGCCAATCCCGCCGTCTCGACTACACCCGATGTTGAGATCTGAAATCATTCTTATTCTTTACGTAAAATGGTATAAAGCTTCATACTGAACAAAAAAGAATCAGTAATATTAGTTCGGAAAAAGCATCGATAATAATTTTGTATGACAAATGAAGTACAGTAATGTAAAATGTTGAATCCAAGTTTTTCTTTAAAATACGTTGAAAACTGTTTTTAAATGAACCAGGTATATAAACAGACATTCTGAAATAATCCAGGCACAGATAAATGAGTATATAACATATATATAATAACTTCGCCCTTTATACTTAACGGGGTAGATAACAACGGGGTAGAATAGAGATCGTACTTCTCTCACTCTTTCTTCCTTTACACATGTGCCAATGAATCCTTGTGTGCTTAAATATGGTATTATCAACAAAAATATCCTTTTCCATTCACACCATATTCATGAAAAAATTTCACAAAATATGAGCACATGTAGATAAACTTCTAATTTAAACGGGCACAAACTACTTCTCACCCACGAAGGGATCATACATCTAGCCCTTGATGTAAACAGAGTAACTAAATACTACTTACTTTATTTATAATATTTTTTAATACACAATGATCGGTGTATAACTAGTAACAACTGAGAAAGGAAATAATAAGAAAATTACTTTCAAGTTGCTTCATTACACCTGTTACCAATGTTGCCAGTCTTAAAAACAAATTATTTTGGTTTATTAATATGACGTCTAAATATTTCATTTTTTCCAAGTAGAACTGATCTAAAAACGTCACGTCTAAAAATGCAATAAAACAACTCATTCAATATCAAAACCCTTACGTAATGCAAGACATCTGTTCCGTGCACTGCCAAGATGAAGTTAGTTTCGTCACAAATATTGTACAGATCAACCTATAGATAACTTCCACGCATACTACATCGTACACAACCAATGTACACATATCTACATATGTAGGTTAGTTATGAAAATACCGCACACAGCAATACTGAGAAATATCAGCCAATATGTGAGTGGAGAGGCGCCCAATTTGTTACAACGTGACGAGACAATCTTTATGAATCGCTAGTTATATTATTTGCTCCAAATACTTTGTTTCGTTAATCAAAGAGATTGAAATTAAAAAGTTCACTACTGTGTGTTTATTTGCATGTTAGCATTTGAAATACGTATTGTTTTTGTAGATACCTACCTGTTCCTTGCGTCATTGAAGGTATTTCGAGGCTCGATAGTCCAAATGCCTGACGTGATATTTATTCTAAATGTGATACAGAGAGTTCATTAGGAGTACAAGGCGTACATAGTTGAATAAGAAATATAATATTAAGACAAATACTACATGAGTTACAAGTCACTTGTACGTATATTGTTTAAAAGAATTGGTAGATGCTTAACTTTTGATGATATATAAATTAGTTATATATAAATTAGTACACATATTTATAAACTTAAAAAGAACTAACTAAATTTAAACACAAAAATTATGATTTTACGACCTTATTAAATTTCTATTACTTACATATATATATATACTAACACACACTTTCTAGATACTTATTTTTAGTTAGATATTTTATTTAAAGCTACATGAAAATTATATATTTCCATGTACATATTATAAAAGGCAAGAAATTCCTGTTCAACGTCGTGGAAAGTTTGAGTACCGTTATAGCGTGCATCAATAAATTTCTTAATTTAATTAAACCGATTTGCTTCATGCGACGCAACGATGCTGAAAGTCGCCGAACATAAACAAGATTTGGTCGCTTTTGGTCGGCAACATTGTTGCTACAATTCGTAAGCTTCATACTCATACGAACTAAAATTCGGTTAAAATATTTATTTTTATCTCAAGGAAACTTGCAAATATTTTGAAACAAGTAATTACGTGAGAATATTGTGTTAAATATTTGTGTTAAATATTGATTTATTAAGTAGGTTACCATACCAGGTGTATATTTATTAACGTGTTAACGTATCATGAATACATAATATTATGAAGGTATAAGTGATTAACGAATTTAAAAAAATCATAGCCCAAAGAATTAATTCTATCAGATTCCTTTTTTTATAAGTTACATACATACATACATATCTTCACGCTGCATCCCTAACGGGGTAGTCATAGAGGACGGTGCGCCAAGCGTCGCGGTCCATACATACTTCTTTCGCTTCCTCAAATCTCAACATTCTCCTCACACATTTTCGCCTAGGCATGAGAGTTATAAATTACGAAAGCTGTACCTAATACTAAAACTTGAGACTTGCTTAGTCAAAGCAAAGTCAAATCAGTTTTTTCAAGTAAACACAAGTTACAAGCTATTTCTGTATTTGTGATTAGAACTATGAAAAAAGTTAATCTATTTATGGATGTGTAATGGGTAGGTACATGATATGCGACAAATAAATTGATGCATGGACATGGACATGAATCATAACAAAGCATAAGTACATCTAATAATTATTTTTCAACGATTTTTCGATAAAGTTTTGCGAAAAAATAACGTGTCGTATGCATACAGCTTAAGTATTTCTAAACTCATGTTCATTTGTTCATATAAAAATCATACTGTCTAGTCAACGTTTACGCTTTTTATGATGAGTAGCTTCAATCTCGGTTGCTAATTGAATACAATGTATGTCTTGTACTTTACATACCTGGAGTTGGAATGTAATAAAAAATAGTGTTAGGTACCTAAGCAGCCTTATCCTATAGAATTGGTTTAAGCAAAATATAATTATTATTGCAGCTGTCCGTTATTTATGTAAATAAACAGGTGCTTTTGATGGAAGGAAATATAAAATGTCAATTTATTGTGTAAGCATCTTTTCTTTTTTTTTTAATTCAAATTTTTATTTTTTATTTCGATGTCTATTATAAATAGTAGTATAAAATTTTCAATAATTTGTTTAGCGTAGTAGAAACTTTTTATACGTTGTCTTGAATGTCCTCACGAATTTTTCCATTTCATGAAGTTTCGTAGAGACGTCACCGTGGGCTCATGCAAAATGTATAGGCAGATACTTTCTTCGTGAAATTTGTATCAGAAGGGGAGTAGTTTCACTTTGACCCTCCTCAGTAACGTCGTTGTTATTTTAAAAATATGAAGTTAAAAAAATGAAAATTTGTGACACTATACATTGTATATTATATATATGCCATACCTTATAGCTGTTACATATATAATGTTTTGATGTGTATCTCTAATATTATAAAAGCAAAACATTTCTCTACATTTTATATAATAAGTACCTATTTCAAAATAAGTAGTTATTTTCATATCTATACTAGTATTACAAAGAGGTAAATTTTGTTTGTGTGTAATAGATAAATTCAAAAGCTACGCAATCGATTTTAAAAATTCTTTCACTTATAGAAAGCTACATCATCAACGAATAAC
The DNA here is from genome assembly GCA_907165235.1 of Zeuzera pyrina. Taxonomy (NCBI): domain Eukaryota; kingdom Metazoa; phylum Arthropoda; class Insecta; order Lepidoptera; family Cossidae; genus Zeuzera; species Zeuzera pyrina. Next base: position 15,175,396 of record OU015628.1, read on the forward strand.
ATGGGCTGTATTTCATTTTCAAAAAATTTTTACTCGTGTGAAGCCGGGGCGGATCGCTAGTTATATAAATTAGATATTACATAAAAGGTACTTCATTGTTAGTCTGGATGAAAATGAATGCTTTTGAGATATTATGTATATTAGGGATATTTTGATTTAGGAACCTTAAATATTACAAAAGAGAATATTAACGTTACAGATACCTATAATTTATAAAAGTAATAGTTATACATACATACATATCTTCACGCTGTATCCCTAACGGAGTAGTCAGAGAGGACGGAGCGCGTAGCGTCGCGGTCCTTACATACTTTTTTCGCTTCCTCAAATCTCATCATTCTCCTCACACATTTTCGCCTTGATATGCGAATGCTTTTGACATTTCAATAGTTATAATCTGTTTATAATATTTGCAATACAAAAATGAAAAACAATTTTCTTTCTTAAATTTCCTTTACTGAAATAAGAGGATACGCAGCACTACAGACATTCAATGTATGTATTTAAGGTACTTACAGCTCATGATACGCGGGCCCTTGATAAAATCTTAAAACCCTCGTGTCATGTTTGTCAGATACAACAATATTTATCCCACGTTGATGGAGGTAAAGCATGCTATTGGTGGAGTTCATTTTTGTTTAAGACTCTAATAAGTGTAGATACGTACATATCAGCCTTTAGCAAGAATATTTTGTTATAAATTGTATTGGAACTTTTATTAAGAAAATGAATAAATGTTACGTACACTTGGAATTTGAACTCATTAATATAAGACAATTGAAAGTCCGAAATGTCTTTTAATAAGATGAATATAATTAGAGCTTCTCAAGAAAACTAAATTTTATTCGGATCAAAACGTTCAGGTGAACTCAACTAATGGTCGGCAACTAAAAGCTCCGGTTTTATTAGATAGCCTCTGACTCAGAACACTGCGATTACCTACCAATTACGGTGTGGTCATAGTGCTCAAAAATAACCTTTAAAAATGTCTAAGAGCGTGCCAGCGACGCATTAACTTAGGGTTCCGACACATTTCAGACGAAATATCAGTTAAAAAAATTGGATCTAAAATAACCATTATTTAGTTCTTTCCGTTCTAACTTTGATATTTGTAGGCTCTATCTTTGAAGTTTATCTTATGATCATTATGGCCGTACCTGGTTGCCAAAAACATCATATTTTTATTAATCCAGAAAGTGCGATTCGGCTAAAAGGTTCGTGATTTTCTCTTAAAAATATATTTTGTTTTGTTTAAAATATAAAGTGTTTGTTGAAAGTAAAATCTAAACTATGTTAAAAAATGTAACTCAAAAATCCAGCACCCAATTCATTTCCTTATTGAGTTCGTTTAGTTGACGTCCATCCTTTGTCTAAGTCTTCGCCAAATAGACAGTCATAATACCAAGTTAAAGAGCTTTTGGGTACAGCCTCAGTTGAAAATAAAAAAATACTTCAGAAGTAAGAAAAATATTAGCAACATTCGAGTCATTACATTAAGTAATCGCTTTACAGAATTGCTAGCTTATTTCCTCCCACAAAATGTGTTCTTGTGTGTTTATTCGCTAAAAAAATATAAGCTTACACGAAAATCTGAGTACATTTAAACATATGTTTTAAATTATTTTTCTTCATATCGCTATCGCTTATATGCAAGCCCGGACCATGCATGGTTGTATCTAACGTGAGCTACGGGCGAAGTTAGTAAACCGCCTCTGGTACACTCGACCGCAATAATTGCCTTTCTCTTTATAAGATAAATTTTGCCTTCATTCGTAGCCTGCAGGTGAATGCAAATACTTCTCTTGATTGTTGTTTAGATAAAAGCCCCTTTGTTTAGTCTGCATCCCTTAACGCTATGCAATAATAAAATACGTTCAGACATTTTATTTTATTTCTACTCCACTATTTTGTGAGAAACTTTTACCAAATTTTGTTTAATTTATTTCTATAAAAAGCTATTGTTATTTGTTATTACACAATTTTAAAATAAAAACGAATATATCTCTTTTAAATGTTAGGAAGTCTAATTGATAACAGTTTGTACCAGGCGTCATGTTGTCTGTTGCATTACTTAAATGTGTTTTAATCTCAACAAAGACGATCCGAGTGGTCGATATCTATTAGACTGTATATTCAATGCAAGTCACGAATGAAACTAATATCGGGACGTAGATTAGGAAAACATGTAAATACAGTATTGTGGGAGCGAGAGCTGCGGCATCCTTTCGTATGAGCGTCACATCGTCGTGAGAGGGAACCCTGAAACAAAGATTGATTTCGTTATCTTTTTTGTTCTTTCTTTTTATAGTACTACATAATTGGTTATAAATTGGTTTATTTTTAAATCTTGAAGGGTAAACCTTGTAGGCTTCTTACACTGAAATTGTTTTGTAGAAGCTCTTGTACATATACATACATACATATGGATATGCTAATTTCAAAACCAGCTCTTACCGCGATATCTTTGCTATACAGACTCAGTTTCTGCGCTTGTTTATTCTCTACCTTGCCGATAAATGTAATGTACTCCAATAGTAAATTTTAATATACCTGAAATGTTCAATTTTCAAGTTTTCAGGTTTATACCCAAAAATTTACTATCGGAGTAACTATACCGAGGAGTACAGTTTTTATAAACTCATAATTCATTATTAGGTACCCACTGTTATGGGTTACACTTACTAGTATGTCATTTACATAAAGAAATTAATAATAACTTTACCCAGCATTTGGTTAAATAGAATCGAAACTATGTATGCACATTAAATCAAAGTAAGAAGTACTCATCAAAAATTACATCTGAACCGAACCTTCTCAAGACTTTTACTACGTAATAGGGTTTTCTTAATAAAGTGCACTGACGTTAGAATAATTTCTATGCAAATTCAACAACTTTTGCTTTCAAGAATTATAATTTTGACTAAAAGGGTGAAGGATTGGGAGTAGACAGAATAATTTGCTTTTTAAATTTTTGTGCCTCGTTTAGTATAAGTCACTTCAAGTAGATATGAACGATAATATCGTCAGAAATATTTTTATTTAAAAAATTCCACATAATTAAGAAATAACGCTTGGCTTTTGTTATTATATCACAACTAGCTTAAATTTATTGCGTACACAGTAATTAGGGTTCTATAATAGCCATACACATTAATTTTCTTGAAATTTGAAATTTTAATACTTTATGGTATAGTCAAGGTACAGTCGGTAAATAAAATAATTGATCAAAATAAGCTTAAAAAAGATGACCGATTAAATACGTATTTTTCTTAACAGATGACGACAATAAGTTTATAGTGAGTTTCAAAACTTTCCGACTGAAATTATGGTTAAAACATTCTTAAAAACCTCGCACTTGTCCGGTTTTTTAAGAATGTCGTACTTGCACATTGAGGGTCTCGTACCATCATACGATGTATTCGTGTTATATATTTACAAAAAAATAACTCGGATTCAAAAACAAACTTAACTTTGCAGTTGAAAGGCACGTTCTCTCATACTCTTCAACTGCCTAATATATCAGTTTGTAATGTCATAAAAGTGTGATATAATTACAAATTCGCAATTTTTTGATTTTTCCCATATATTATGGTGTTAGACCTTACTTCTTGCCAAATTTTATGTTGCTAGCCCTATGGAAAGTGAAATTTCAATTTGATACTTCCACGCGTTCCTGAGAAGAAGGAATTTGATAGACAGACGGACAGACGGACGACGAAGTGATGAGGGTTTCTCTTTTCTTCTGAGGTACGGAGCCCTAAAAATTGAAACTTTAAGTTCGGTACGAGTTGTATGCATGACGGTCACTTGTTAAACAATATTCTTAAATTTATTCTGATCAGCTGTTTGCGATGCTAACTCTACTACATTTTAGTAATACGTATTACGTGCGTAATGTTGCATCGCAATAAAACTCATACGCTAATCACAGTAATTTAAAATAAATTAATAATGCACTTTTTCTACACTTTCTGCTTTATATTTAATTGAAAAGTTTCTAAACACACAAGTATTTAAATCTTACATTATAAATCTTTTAAAAAAAAATATTAAGTTTTTTCTTTGTTGATTTTTTGTAGACATCAGAATGAAAATATTAACTCGTTGTTCCTTTTGTAATTTACGTATCTACTTACATATATTGGAAATTCTGTAAATACTGTCATTCAGATTTATGGCTTAGTCGTATACGTCTCACAGATACCTATTATAAAAGTATTCGATAAAACATTCGAAGCCGTTCAAACCGACCTAATTTTCGCTCCATGAATTCTTGTTCGCTCGTTTGCACAACACCCGTTGGTGTCTTCACACGAATGGAAAATTGTCGCACGTGGTTCTCTACTTTGTTGTTTTTATTTCATTCTTTAAGTAAATATGTTTTTGCACTAAGTGATTATATAATATCATAGTAATACTTTTGCGTTATGTAACATGGGTACAGTAACTACAAAAAATATGTGAAAATATATAACAATGTTCGTGTTATTTTTGGTCTATTTATCTTAGTTAGGTAGGTACTATTTATCTCGGTTGTCAGTAACTTTTTTAACAACTTGTGGTTGTGTAGGTTACGTTTAAGTGCGACTCTCACTGTAAAGCCGAGGCACAGCCGACACGGTGTCGATGAATCGCAGTTCGCACACAGATGTAAGAAAGATATAAGAATTGATGCTCAAGCGTTACGTGATTCTTACTCGTATCATATCAATTTGTCCCTTATTTCTACGTAAATTTATTTTTGTTGAAATTAAATAAAATGACGAATTGGCGGCACAACTGGCGCTTCAACGGCGACTGAAGGATTGGACTCCGAGGTGACCGCCTCTAAACTTTTAATCATTGAGAGATTACATTTTTAATTTTAAGTAAAAATCAAGAGGCGAAATTTCTAAACATTGCGTTAATTCTTGATTATATTATGTATCGGCGTCTATCCCCACGATTCAACTTTAAGATCTTTTTTAGTAGGTGCTAATTATTATAATTATTATATTTTATATTTCGTTGCTATATTTCTGTTGCGGTTTCTTGTCACTCGTCTGTATAATCCCTAAGGGTAGCTCTAACGCGAAATTAGAAGGGAAAATAGGACGAGATAATTGCGCTTCCCTCCGCGCTCCTCATCTGGGTCCCTCGTTACCAAGTTTAATCTGTTTAAACTTTTATTTACTTTAGGCTAAATTGAGGCGATTAGCAGCCGAGCCTCTTCAGAGAAATATTTTTGTTTTACTGTTGTTTAGAATTAAATCTAAAAAGATAATAAATACTAACAATACCACAGGTATTTTGTTTGTATCAATGTATTAAGATTCTCTTAACATCAATTAGACAAATCCGCGGTCTATCACAATTGGTCTCTGCTGTAGATAGATTTTAATTTTTGTATTTGCGCAATATATGTAGCAATAATTGATTTACAACGTCATGTAAGTATATTTTACGTACATCGGAAATGTCAAAAGCACTTGCTTATCTAACCGAAAGTATGTGAGAAAAATGAGAGTTGAGAGGGCGTAAGAACTGTAATGTGAGGACCGCGATGCTTGGCACTTCATCGTCTTTAACTACCCCGCCCCGTTAGGGATACAGCGTGAGGAAATGTATCTATATATGTACTTTGTGCTTATGTCATATGTATTTGTGCAAAATTGCGTTTATATTTTGACTAACAATAATTTGTTAGATTTAACTTTTTAGTTATAAAAATGTTATAACTTGAGTTGTTAATTATAAAGAAAACTCAGTTGTCACTCAACGCTAAACAAATTTTGTCCTAGATCTTACGTTTAATGGAAAAAAATGTCGTACATTTCGGATAATTCTCCGTCAGCAATTTACATTTCATTATCAACATTCGTAATTTTCTAATTTTACTGAGCGATACCTTCAAAAAGTCTCAAGAAAGAGCACAAAGTAAGTTGTTAAGTTGTATACATTTTTAACTTGTATTATCAAGAGTTTTACCTAAGATCAAAGAATAAAAATACCTAAGTAGAAATTATTTAGATCTAAGATTTAAAAAAAAAACAGCTTACCATTTAAGCATCCAAAACTAGCCTCAGAAGTCTAAATTAGCTTTTTAAAAATTCGTCAGTCTTATAATAAACTTATAAAACTAGCCTTAGAAGTCTAAATTAGCTTTTTAAGTACTCGTCAGTCTTATAATAAACTTTAGTACATACAATACCTTTTCTAAATTGCAGTTATTTCAGTCAAATAGTCTCCGAGTAAAACAACTGTAATAAACAAACTGATAGATAAACAACGAGATTTTATTAATTACCTTTTTTATAATTTTGGAATATAGTTACTAATAATTTACTTACGAACAATTTACATACAATTTAAAAAAAATACGTACACGTACTTACGTAATCATTCTTCGATAAATAATCTATAAAATATTTACTGGATTTAGTCGTATTAATAACATTATAAAACTTCATTAGTTAGTAATGTACTTAAACAAAGGTCTCTTTTAGCACAAGATAAAATATTTTAAGAAAATTAATAATTCAAAAGTTCGTGAACGTTTATTCAAAAATTCCTAAAACTTTTCCAATCTGAACTAAAATGCAGTTGCATCAAACCAGCCATGTTATCGATGTTATTGTCCCATACCTTAGAAATGGGCACACGAAACATATATTTCTTTCTTTTACTCTTGTAGGTAATTGTATCTGTCTATCTTTTGCTGTTGGAACCTGCACACCAAATTAAGGCAATACGCATGCGTCCCAAGTCAATGTCAAATCAATCTTATAGGCTGATGCAACCATATGTTTAACTTAGAATGTATTTTCTGATTCTTTTTAAATAGGAATAACTTTTTATAAGTTTTGATTCAATAATACCTATTATGACAACAATAATGAAAATTAAGTTATTACCTATGTCTTTATAAATTCCAGTGTGTGTGTTTTCGTAATTCTTCTCCTCCTAAACGGCTCGTCTAATTTTGGTGTAATTTAGAATGGAGATAGATTAAGTCCCGGACATGGCCAAGGACATATGCTACTTTTTTTTATTCTACGAGGACAAAGTCGCGGGCAATAACTAGTGTTATGTAAAATGAAATGAATGGGAAAATAAAATATATTTGTTTTGTTTCAGAAAAAGATCAGAGCAGTGAAGAAATATGGAATTAAAAACATTAAACTTGAGGTAAGTCATTACAAAATTATATGCAACCAAAAAATACTGTTAAAGAACTGAAATAAGTAACATTGAAGACAAGTCTTTATTCGTATAAGTACATAATTTATTTGTAATTAATTTGTCGTAAGCAGGTGCATTTATATAGCCACTTATTTTAGAATATAATAATTTCATTGTAATATTCACTTATACATAATTGTCTTTAAAGTGACGAGAAACACTTGCATATAAATTATAAAATATTAGTTATTGAGAAGAACCGACGGAACGTTGGATATAAACGTGACGTTAATCGATTTAAATGTCGAATGTATGTGCATAGGTGTAGGTATTAAGACATCATGAAAGTAAAATATTAGCCATAGACTGGTAGCGAGCCACCATATTTTTACGAGTAGCGAGATCGGCTCATTACTATCTTATTACGTACCGTGTCGGGCCGCGACGAGCCGAAACACATCCAATTTCCCAACTTCCCATTTATTGATATTGACTCTGAGAGGACGCCTCGTGTATGCTCCCGATCTGTAATGTAAAATTATTACTGGAAATGGTTGGTAAACAATATGCACAGAAAGGAGATTTTTTTTTCATTTTGTATATAAATATTAAATATTTCATAACATATAAGTAAATAATATGAAATTTAATATCTAAAAATACTCTTAAATATTTATACTATGTATTGTAGACAACAATATTACATGACTTCAGACTACAATTAACCATAGTAATATAAGAAAAAGGGTTCAAGCTGTTTTAGCAGACAGAAAAATGTAGAACGTATGAGTTTCTTATCTTCCACGCACGCCGTAGAACTAGGCCAGGCGATAGAGTTTGTTATACTCGTATGGAACTGGTATAAGCGGTGGACTAAAAACCTGCCAGTATTCGCGGTCCCGTTTTGTCATCTGAAAATCTGAATATGTACTTATTATTACTACAAAATCTTTTAATATGTAATAATTGTAGTGTAATTGCGAATCTGGATACTTTATTCCCCTCGAACGAAAAATGAAACTCATTAAATATTCGAACGTTGTTATACTACACAATCACTAAAAGCAAAAAAAAATATTTATGTCATATCTAGATTTCTTATTCAAGTTACCGATATTTCACCGTATCACTTATTATCATCAAACCTAACGCCAGATAAGCTCCAACTGAGACGTGACTTGCGAAAAATAGTCATCTCACCCTGCATTGAGATTCGTAACCAAGTTATCTATTCGCATTAGAGTATCTGTCTAGTTATTATGTTTTTTTCGTATACTGTTATTAGGTGAACAATGATAAGAAACGTCAAATTGTTATTTAGGTAGGTATCTATTAAGCTATTATTTTAATATCTATACACTCTTGTCGTATGGTAAAGTAATATTGAAACTCTTGTAATTTTAAGTTCTTTCTTCAGATAACAAGTAGGTCATTCGGTGACGTTCCCCTGGGTCGCTCAAATAGAACTAATGCGAGGGGAATGCGGGGATGTTTGGGTCTCCATCGACTTCAAGAGTTAAGTACACACAATTTACGGAATGGTGCTTAGCTTCTGATAAATTTCATATATACTAGATGTATTCATGTACTTAGTTATCAAGTTATTTTCCTTCGTCGTCTTTTTTTTATATTTCGTTTTATGTATTGTTTGTTTCGTATGGAAAATGAAGATGTTGTCTTAAAATTATGTTTCTTTGTTATAAATCAAACATATCCTTACGTTGTATCCCTAACATGGTAGTCAGAACTTTAGGTTTAAGTATACCAATATAATAAAATGAGGTTAGTCATACAGTACACTAATAGACTACACTAATAGAATTCTATCCCTAAACTCGACTTTCACAAACTAAGCCGACTGCACATTCGTATTTACATAATTACACGAGCGGATTCGGTTTGAAATTGGAACCTGTCTGTCAAATTGGAATAAACGAAGCCAATCAGAGATAAATAACCGGCGGTCCGCGAGCATGGCCCGTTTCATTTGCATGTCAATGAGGCGCGGGAGGTCGAAGGGGGGCGGGACGTGTTGTTCAACAATGGCGGCTCACCTGACTTGACAAATGAATGTGCCAGACGTGACTTTAACTATCCTGTGTTGTGTTTTGTTATCATTTAATTATCAAAAAAACAATTCCATAATTAAAGGAATAATTAATTGCAAATCTTTGAACAACAATTCTTTACATTGATAACCGGTATGGAAAAGATTGAAAAATGTAGAATGTGCAACCAGTTTATCCCCCGACCAGGCCATAACTTATAAGGATAAGCGACATGACAATAGTACCTAATAAGGAACGGGTAAACTGGTATAGGTGAAGGGATAGCAACCTTGTATTATCGAGTTCCCTTTGTCTTGAGCTTGTATACTAACAGTTCAAACAGGCGTCCAAATGTGGTTTTGATCTGTCTACTCTCTTTATCGTTAAAATTTTATTTCGAAATTTTAAAGGTTAGTTCATAACTTGTAACTATGTTAATATCATACATAATAATATATAATATTATTTATAGTATTACACAAGTGTAATATTTATTGAATAATGATATCTACGGAGTAGTGTTAAGTATTTGCACAATATTTTACATGACATATCCTAAACTGTTCTAAAGCAAGCAATATCAAGAGGCTAATTTTTCCGTTATTTTGTAATTCTAAGTCCTACGACGTGTCTCGGTTTCAGTTGAGCTTTACTGAAAAAGTTGTATTTACTTGAACTATCAACGCTATTCATCTTGTGTTCGTTGCAAGCAAAAATGCTTTCGACTACTGCAAAATAAATGAGATTTTCTTTTCAACAAAACTTTAAGAGAATAAAAAGTCGAGACGAATACCTATCCACTAGTAGTACGTAGGAAAGTATTTATGTTATGTAAGCACTATGCTTTTTCAGTTTTAAAACACGTAAAATTCACAAAAAACCAATACCAACCAAAATTAAATATTATTTTTTATGTGCGAAGTTAATGTTACAAACACGCAATATTTACTTAAATAGGTACAAATAGGCACGCCAAAAATAATCTGTGTGAAGGTTCGTACGATCTGTGGCTTATGAGAATTCACGAGTCTGGTCAGTATCATTGAATACGTTATTCCACTGTATAATATTCCGATCGGTTGCTGTCCATTTGAACGTATTCGATACCGGGCAAAGAATAAACACCTTTATAGAAAAGCTTGTTAGCCTTACTTTGAATAACATAATGTATTGATTTCACATTACTCTCTTAATAAACATGGCTAGACTACACAAGCAGGTTAAACAGGTAATTTTATTTTATTATGAACTGAATAATATTTGTGTCTGTAAAATAAATATTGTTTCAAAAGTTAATATTACGCAATAATTTATATAGTTAACGCTAAGTGTTTTCTCTCTTTGCAGCTGAATGTTTGTGCATAACATTAGCATACTAGTAGGCACAAAAGTCAACTGAGTTATTAAAACTTAATCTATGTAGAGGTCGGTTATTCGAGTTAACGGAGAGCCTCATTTCGGTTATAGGTAGAGTCGGTAGAGTCCATTGGTCGGGTACGTGACCTTCGTTCTCATCGCCAATTCCATTCCGTACCGCAAACTATGACTTTTTCATCGATCTCATGTCATATTTACGTGTAACTTATGTAGGGGGTATTGCTATTGATGTAAAATAAGGTAACTATCGTAAGTTCGTCTGCTGTCAGACTTTATGCATATTTATAACTGTCATGTACGTCAGATCAATGTGTGTTTTCGGTTTGTATATTATTTGCATTCTATGCAACTGCTATACCTACTATTGAATTTTACTTAGCTGAATTAATATACACAAATAATATGTGATTACTGCATTAAGTAGTGACAAAATCAGTTAAAATATCTGTTTATCTGTCTAAGCTTAGATATTTCGCATATCCAGACACAAATACAAGAGCTTTTTTTTTCAAATAATGTAGACCTTAATCCGAAGGAAGCACCTGCCTAATTTAGAGCAATTATTATTTAGAACAACGAATAAAATTTTATAGATGTAAAAATACATATGTTTTAAACTAGTACCTTTTTGTTCATCTTTAGTTTAAAAATTCCACCTACAAGTAGGTACAAGACATCGCGTCACCACACGGGTAACGTAGTGGGGTGGATGTTACAAATATAGACGGAGGCGATATGGGCGCATGTTTTATATTATTGAGGCTTGAACGGCCGCCGGTAGGTGCCCTTACCTTGTTTACAGACGTATGAGCCGGAGAATATTGTCATCCGGAGCTCAGGGAAAATCTTGTAGATTTAAAAAATGAAAACGGAATAAATATTTTCATTTTTAACTCGAAAAATGAGAACATCTACGAAAATATTCCTTATATCATCACTTAAATTTTGTTTATTGTGCTTGAAATTATTCTTCGGAACATCGAAATTAGTTTCTATAATTGGAATCCGTCATAGTTTCACAATAAGTTGAAAATCCATTAGGTATACCAACAACCTTGAAGATCTTCAGAAACAAGTTAAAACAGAACTACCTTAGTTTTCACTGTTAAGATCACTGTTCATTTTTTTTTATAGTTAGGGATTCTTAATTAATTATTATGTAAGTATATACGTAATATTGATAAAGTGTAAGCTTATTGTTACTTGTTATAGACATATGATAAAAATATTGATAATGGTAATATAATTTAGCTTTAAATATTAGTTTTTAGGTTCTAAATAATATTAGAACTATATATAGTATGTATGTGTTATGTATTTATATGTATCAACTTAAGTACCTCCATATTTGGTAATTTGTTTCGCAACCCTATTCCATGTGAAGCCAAACATTTGCGTTCCCGAAGCGTGTGTACTTCGTTATCCTCTTATGTATAACATTGGACAAAAACAAGAGAATTGTTTGGATAAAACACGCATCCCTGATTATATTTGAACAAATATTCGGCGGGTCTTGTGTAGACAGAGTATAATAAGTCTCTCGGGCCGACAAATGGAGCCGAAAGGAAAACCATCCTGTCTTGAGAGACATTCTTGCGCTTTACGTGATCCGAGTGACGAAGTATGGAATGGAATGGACAAGGGGAAATCTTTTGAGCTGTATTAAGGCGTAAAGGTGGGTACCGATTCCCAAATGGTTTCGTTATTTTCACGTATTGCGTTGGGACTTTGTATGTGACGCAGAAATTGAAAGTAGATAGTCAAATAAAAACATAAATGAAGGTGACGAATTGAAAACTACAGAAAAAGAATTGAAGTATTTTGCAGGACTTAGATTTATTTTTTGTGAAAAAAGATATTAAATAAATATTTAAAAACGAAACAAATTAAGAAATGGTGAAATCTTTAAAGTAGATTATATGTTAAAATATTTATTGTTAAATAAATATCTAAAGTTAGTTTAAGTTGGTCGACAATTTTAAACGCATTGTTATACATTACACAAAGTAGGTAAATACATGAACTTACCTGTACAATAAAAGATACAACGTAAGTTCCAAATTTGTCATCTGTTATTTGGTTATTACATACTTACATTGGTGTGATTATGTGTTAAGTAAATTATACAAGTACGAATGTATGATAATAGTATCTTCAAGTTATCAAAGATAAAACGTTGGATTAACTGCAAGAGAACTTGTCTTGAAAGTCTGACTTGATATGTACCTATCTAAAACAGTATTATTGTGTGAGTATTAGACCAATATTTTATCACAATCACTAAGTAAATTGAATCATGATTAAAGTTTATATTATTTGTTTCAGTTTATTTGGTTCTTATAATTTTCAACACAAATAAATTAGACGCTGTGAATTTTGAAACGTTATTTAGTTACGACTTATATATTTTTATTGCCATTACCGCCAAATAACCATTATTTTAAATGAATGACAAAAGAAAGGATTCATTTAATCCAAGTTGTTTCAAAACAGATCCTGTGACAAGGCTGTACTGTAAAGAAATTTCGCTTCAAGTGTCTGTGCTCAGAAAATGTCGTTCTGTTCTAAAATAAATTCTTTTCTGTAACAGCTGAAAGTTCAATATATTTTGTCAATACGAAAATACCGATGTCAGTTTCATCTGATTTATTTATAACCGTGTTGCTTGAGCGTTAGAGTTGGAAATTGCTTGCCGCTTTATTGGTGATATTGCAAGCGCCGCCCGTCGAGATGGGACCGCCAAATATTGCGGCCCTTATTTATGTCCACTTGAAGTTCGACGCAACTACAACCACATCGTTTCTTTTTACAAAATAGAGACAATTCAGAAACTTTGAATTTCTTGCCATTTTTCATAAAAATGTTGATAGCTTCTTTTATGATTTAGGTATCTAACAATAGATGTTCTTTAAGTCACAGTTTTAGATTAAACGTTATTATTTTTAGTTAGCATTCACAAAACATAAAAATGAATAAAGTATTGTCGTTCAGAGAGACAAACGAAAATATGGAATATGCCAGCTGCTTAACTTCACACGTAGATTGTAAGACTCAATCAAGCGCAAAGCTCACTAAGTATAGTGTACCTAAGGAACTAGTAGCCATACGCGACGGGCTAACAACCGTTCACTGTATTAAGGTTCCCATTCGTGAGCCCAAACCAATTTACTTAAACTAAAAATTCTAGGTGCCTTCAAAGTCAAAGTCAAATCAATTTATTCAAGTAAACCCAATTGCAAGGTATTTTTGAACGTCAAATCGACTTAAGTTCGGTTCAAAAAAAATATCTGTATACTGAGAAGAACCGACAAGAAACTTAGTCTGGTATCATTTTTTCAACATCATTCTGCAATAGTTATTTAAAATACAATATGAATATTGTATTTTAAATAACTATTGTAAGCTTCGAAACTCACAGTGTCTAATTTATTTGTGTTGAAAATTATAAAAACCAAACAAACTGAAATGAATAATATGAACTTTAATCATGATTGCGATAAAATATTGGTCTAATACTCACACAGTAATAATGGTTTAGGTAGCTACATATCAAGTCAGACTTTCAAGACAAGTTTTCTTCCAGTTAGTCCTACGTTTTATCTTTGATAACTAGAAGGTACTATACATTCGTAATTGTATAATTTACTTAACACATAATAAAATTAAAAAATTGTATTTTAAACAAGCCAGTAAATGCGTGTGCAGAGAAAATTATTTCCATATATATTCCAGTTTTTTCTTCAATGAAATCGCTAACTTTGTAGTATGCTTTTCCAATCAGCGTGCGTTTAATAACAAGTTTAAAATGCTTTTTATTTTATTGAGTAATTTCATAAGGAATTTTATTATAAAAACGAACACAGTTGCCCAAAAATGACCCACTTGACTTTTGTTATTTAAATATAGCAGTAACTAGCCAATCGCGACTACGAGTTTCCATACCATTAATAACAACTTTTTCTTTTAAATAGATCTATATTTTTTCTAGTGTACATTAGGTTTTCATAAATGTATAACGAGGGTAAGGTGAGCACATCAATGTCTTTAAAACGATCTCTCAGCGACTCTCGTGCATTTCTACCGTAGATGGTACGTATTGCCCTCTTTTGCAATTCTCTTTGTAGGCCTTGATGATTATTTTGTCTACCCCGATTCTGAAATAGTGTGATCTTGTATCAGTATAGGTATAACGTTAGAATTGATCTACACATATATGTAACTGCATTTAAGCTCAATCATTGTCGTGCTTCTGAACGACACTATAATATACACACAAGTGTTTTTGAAATTTTAGCTTTTTTTTGTTGTAATTTATATATTATACAATACGTACGTATAATAATTACATATATAAGCATCTACAGTACAATATGCTGAGGTGCAAAGGTCTGTTTTCATTTAGCGGTATTATTGTTATAAGCTTATAAGAAAAATACTACGTTTACATATCTACCTGTAAAATAACTGCTTAGTTCCTCAAAAAATATTTGTTAATTTTTGTTGTACTGTTTGAAACGTAATGATCTGTGTACGTATTTCCAATGGTACAGTGCAAGCGCAAAACGCTCAGCGCAGCGTTTTCCCACCGCTCCCAGCTGTGCGTGTGCCGCTTTTGCGACCGGGTAGAGTAGGTGCATTTTCAGAAATATTTAATGTATTTTTATATGAAATGAAAAATTGTGAATTTTTAAAAGTCGTAGAACAAAAGCTATTGGGGATAATGTTAAGAATAAAATACTAAGAGGTTATTAGTATTTTTCAATGAACCCTGTATAAGTAGACACCTGTATCAGTAAACGGTAACAATTGTATAACGGTACACGGTAAACACGTCCTTAAACCCAAAAACGTCTGAGAAGTTACACGACAATACCAAAGTCTCCAAGGACACACTTTCATTTCTAAAACACTATTATGTAAAACGCAGATGTCAAACAATATAATAGCCTTCGGACTTTGTGACGAACCATTTTTAAAGAAAATCTTCTGTAACTTTGTGTTTACTTACTCGAGACGATTGTAATGAGGACATAATATTTATAAACTTTAATTTTAAATTAATGTTTTGAGTTCCTTAGCCAAAACTGAAAAAAATCGAAGCCGTATAATGTCACAGCCAATTTTGTCATCTTTACACCTATTGAACAAAAACACGAGTTGGTAACCAAAAAGCAGGAATTAGAAAGTATAAATAGTGGGTATTTTGGATCCAATTTCATTTTAATTTTTTTTTAATAACCTGCAACTCGTGCGAAATTGTTATAGAACTGTAAGTTAATGTGTGTCCGACACATTTTTGACTGGTCTGAGAGAGAAAGAAAACGGGAATGTATTATCCATTTAAATTATCTTCTCGCGCAGGTCGTAAAATTCGGTCAAGACTTATTATAAAAAACTGAAACAGGCTATTGGTTAGCAAACTGACACGACAGAGTTCCATTTTGCCATGTATGAGTGCAAATACTTGTTATTAGAAGAGGTGCCAAACAGCCAAGCGGTGATTTTTATGTGTACTGATATTCTATCTTCTAACATGTGAAAGGTTTATTAGAAATAAATACTACTTGTAGTCATGTGAAAAAATCGTAGTCGTGTGCAAAAGTCGCAGTCGTGTGAAAAGCTGTAGTCGTGTGAAAAAGCTATAGTTCTGTAAAAAATTATAGTCGTGTGAAAAGCCATAGTCGTCGTAAAAAGTTGTCTTAACCTACACTTTAACTAACTTATTAGGTATTATCTACTATTATATTAAACGAGAAACTATCAAATATATATATATATATTTGATATCGCTTTTTGGAAAATGGATCTAGCGATTTCGATGAAATTTACAATATAAGGGCTGTAAGGGCAGAGAAATCGATCTAGCTAGGTCTCAATTGAGGGAAAAATTGTTTTCCCTGTCTTTTACACTCTTAAATCTTCTAAACTCTAAACTTGTTTCATTTCACAGCAGAGTTCTCCTTCACCTTCTCAATAGCACAGTGGCTGAGTGTAGGTCTACCACCGAAGTGCGTGGGTTTGAATCCTACAATTTTTTAAATATTTTGAAATAATATGTCTATATTCATTTTGCAAAAAGTACCTACCTATTAAAAACACTTATCACATTAACAATGTACTTGTAATAAGAAAATAAAACGAAAAACAATGATAAAAACATAGACTTCATAACTTCAGACAGCCTGTCCGTACTAAAAATCAGATGGCGTGAGGCAAATAAAATCAAATGAAATGTGGATCTGTGGGTGCTGTTTTCTAACGAAATGGCGACCTGATCAGCTTACCTGACAATTAATGTGTGTTGTATGTACAGGTGAGTCAGTTTACCTGATTTAGCTCACCGTTGCTACTCGGACACGGCGTCTGGCTCTGAAGTTATTTATAAAGTCTATGGCTAAGAGTCACGGAGGAAAATGTATTATACATTTTCCTGAACAGTGAATTGAATGTTAAATTTTATGGGCTTTTTTAATTTAAGATACTATGTTATTTAGAAGAATAGTAATAATATACGAGTAATATTTGAATATTTGTAATTGTATTCTCAAAAACGGCTCTAACGATTATGGTAAAATGTAAATTTTACCATAATCATACACCATAGGGATTTATGGGGGCAATAAATCGATTTAGCTAGTTCTCAATTCTAGGAAAATTCGTTTTCTCCATGTTTTCACACACTTAAAACTTTTAAACTCTAAACTCTTCTAATTTTGTAACAGAAATTACTTACTCAATAAAACAACGACTAAAGCGTACGTCTATCACGCTGAAATGCGCGGGTTCGAATCTTGCAATGTGGTCAGACTTTTTGGGTTTCTATTTTTATAAGACACCGAGTACAGCTCGATTGCCCAGGTACTTTATAAATAATTTTAGGTAATATTTATTAATATTTAGAAAAAAAGGCCAGTACGTTTCATTTTTACGCCTATCTAATAAAATTCCTGAACAGGTGGGTGTACATTTTATGCAACCCAAAAAGAATTTAGAATATCGGCCTCTAATCAAGCTATTAGAAGTCTGCACTTATTCCAATGTAATAGGCTGTTATCTCGTCGCTGACTTAGGACGTATATAGTGCCGAGACAATTTGGAATATGTTATAATGTATTTGTATCTGTAACAACTCATTTAGGCTCTGCCGTATTCCGTTCACTCTCTTTCCCCTCTAGAGACAAAACGTAAAGATATATGCATATAATAAGCATGTACGTTCATATGTATGAATAAAAGTATGGACTAAGTAAGGTTGGTATGTGAGTATGTTTGATATACTTATTTATCAGAGTTTTCAAACTATAAGGTTTCGTTATTTGACCTAGTTTATCGACTATCACTATAAAGCAATATAGCTAAAACCAACGGATTATTGCGTCTTCCGAGCTGGATGTGAATGTTAGTCATTAGTTAAGTGTGTGCAACATTACTTTACTGATTATATCAAACATCGAAGCATCACTACACTACACCGCAAATATGATTAAAAAGTATCTTACATTAAATAATATTTAAGGAACACAAATAATCTTCATAAAACTTGATTACAGACATTTTACTGATTCATTGTATGGAAAAAGCTCAGTTGTGTCCTTTTACGCGAGCATGTGTGCAAGTAAACAGGCCTAAAGGCTTTTACCTTAAGACCTACCCAGATTGCGGCGTACCCCGGCTCTCCCGCCCTCACTTTGATTACCTACACCCCTTGAAAGCTTGCGTTTGAACCGTGGAATTAGGAAGAAAGAAAATATGCAAACACTAAACATTTAGAAATAAATCCTCATTTTGCAATTTTGAATACGGAGTATATGTTTATCAAACCTTAAAATTAAAAATAAAACTAAAAGAAAGTATTTCTTATTTGTTGTTAATACTGTACAAAGAAGGTATAATATGATGCAGTCATTCATCGCATACATATATAGTATATACATAACATATATACTTATAATTTCACTGTTTATAGATTCTAAATTTAGTTGCTTGCTTACTTGTACACAATAGTTCTCGATTGACTACCATTCATTATTATTTCATACAGATACAAATATTTTATAATATTAATAAAATTATAGTTTTTACAATATATTATACTGTACAAATTAAAGTGTATTTTAAAGTGTATTTGATATATTATGTATATCTCACATCTCCCACATAATGGTCCTTCGAGCTGTTAGTTTTTGTGTTTTTCTCTCGATTGATTTAACGAATCGGTGCGACTAGCCTGCTACCAGTCGCATTGAGAAGGCGCAAATATCTTTCCAGAGTAAATAGACGCACCGAACCATGCATTCGTGGTTGAGGGCGGAAAAGTTATTCTTAATTTATGAAGTAGGTACACTTTATACACTGTATTGTTATAATTTATTATATTAATTGTATTAAATGTATGTGATAATTGTATATATTGCATATTCAATGTATGTAATCGAGAACTAGTATATATGTAGTAATTTTACGTCATAAAGATTACACCGACCAAATTGACAAATTTTTTGTCCTCTTTTTCATTCAATTTCATATATGACATGCGCTACTGCTAGTTTAGAAGCAATCGGTAAACCGTCGCGCGCGCAACAGGAGTATGATAGGATACGATTTGCTACCCGAATCTCGTCGCGACATGCGTACGAGCTCACAAACAAAACAATATAAACCGCGGAGTTATTATCTAAAAATTTGCAGACAGTGACAGCCACGCGATCACTACGCGACCGGTGACTTATTGTAATAAAAAATTGGCATCATGTATGACGATTGCGTATCTATTATTCTATGACCATAAAATGCACTTTTGGTGATTGATTTATCGCCACTATACAAATTACATTACATGAATTCTCGTTTTGACAGCAGATATTGCGCGATATTGGCTGTCGGATGCTGTCTGCAAGTTACGTAATAAGCGTGCCGGTAGGTCGCTGTCGCCGGCGACACTTTTTACCGACATCCGTCTTCATCGCCTATCGCTATCGCTGAGCGCGGAAAGTTACCTTAACTCTGTACCGGTTAGAGGCAAATGGTTTCTGTCAGCTTACTCACTCTATCCTATTCTCGAATACCAGGGTTGGATTCAAATGCTTCACAAATATGGAATATTCAGATATAAAATATTACTTATGCCTTCTGTATATTATAACATTGTATTATAAGACGATAAAAATACAATATGCACCACTTTTCTCTATAATCACGATTTTTACATGATATTGTTCGTAGGTAGGTAATTTACCAATTACCTACATTTAACGTCCAACATAAAAATATATAAAAAAAATACTGCATTTTGCATTAAGGTACTTATGTAATATTAAAAAAAACGTATTATCAAAATATCGTATAAAACTATACCTAGGTAATTGTCAAAAGAAATCCGACCCTTTTTGAAATGGACTGTTCTTAATTATGTATTTTTATGTTCACAGCACAGTCAAAAAGACTGAAGAAATTATGACTCGTCCATCAGTTTCTTACTCCAGGCGTAGGTATATGGTATAACTCTTTGTTAAAACAGTGATGTGTAGGATTAAAACGTAATATTTGCTTCATATTATGTCGAGTAACGACGGCTCGTCAATTCCCTTGCCTTGTGTTCACACTTTAATAACTGGAGTAAATGTTACTTATTTCTGTGTAAGCGCTTGTTTTAATCTTACTTCTAAGTAAGTATTAACACGCATATTGCTCAAGCTACAGAAGTATCTATAGTGTAACTAACTAGATATACATACATCTTGATGTGTTTACTTTTAGGATTAGGTTCTCCAATTTGTGATCCCAAATTAAACTTAACAAATACTAAATAGCTATCTATGTGACCCAGTAACAAGCTTTTTTAACAATTATCTTGAAGCTACATAAGAAAAAAAAATCATTGGCTAAACCGACTTGGTGTTAACAAGAACTTGTTATTGTCATCATTGTAATAATTTTAATAACACAACATAACATGCACATAACTTCATGCCGTTTGCTTTTCCAGAGTGGACAGAGCACTAAGACACAACGAAATCACAATTTGACACCTTTTCTAGGCGTTCTTGTCTAATATTAATAAAATATCGCATACTACAACTTATATCAATAGGTAAACAAACAAACGACCTTCATAAAACAAAAATATATGTGGCATCAAAACTGGTTTGCAATTTCTTGTTTTAAGTTTATATTGAATGTAAGTAAATATTGAATGTGCCATAAACATATGAATAAAGTTGAAATGAGACAATTGTTATTAGTAAACTCTACTACCTATATTCTTAAATATAATTAGATGCAGAACTTCCCATATAATAAAATACCTACACTAAAATAAACTTAATTTATTTTATTCATTTATTTTTTATTTTATTTAACTATTTATGTACACAAAATACAAATATTACCAGAAAATATTATACAAAGGCACTGTTTATTTCATTATGAAATCTCTTCCAGCAGACTTGATTTTTTATTTATCTCATAATTTATTTATCTCATAATTTTATTTTATGGCATTAAGTCTCTATTTCATTGTTTTAACAGTTTATCGTGCAAAGAGTAAATTCTTAATCGTATTTACAAAATTAAACTGATTAAAAATTTAATTGATTGATTACATGAACAAGACAATTAACGAGGAACCACTCTCCCTAATGCCATCTGAATCTTACCGAATGTTAATATCCATTCCTAATACCTGCCAAATCCCTCGGTAACGATAAATAATAGTTTAGGAGACGTTCAACACATTGTCCGGTAAGTGCATTCGGTCATCTCAACGCATACACACCCGATAAACGCAGCCAGTAATGCATAGAGCACTAACTAGAGGCGTTAAGACATGCTATCTATAGATATATTGATGCATTTCTCACTGTGACCTTTCCACTAAACTGCAGTTACCTATACTATGTTCGTACGCGACGAACATTATTTAGGTTTTTATTACACGATAAAGCGATACTATAGCGATACAAGTTTTGAGTATTATGTAAGATATACATTAATACGTGAAGAGAAAACTTTGTATCCCTTTTTATGTAGGTATAGGTAGGCACGGGGGAAATTGAAATTCGGCATAGTTGAATTTTATAATGGAGGAGTGCAGAAAGCTAAACTTTATAAAAATATGTGTTACAAATACATTACATTAAATTAAATAAAACAGCCAGTTCATACTGCCAATGTCAAACACATAATAGTTATACTGTCAATGTCGGAAACATAAATTTGTGGTCAAACCAAAGTCAAAAAGTCGCACAGAGTATAGTTTGTCGTGAAAGAATTTTAAAATGATTCCGACAAATAATTACTGACAGATTGACCGAATGAGTTGTGAGCTGTGAATTTTGCGCATTTGTAAGCTGTGACCCGTTTTGAATCTGTGGAGTGTACGTCAATGGAGATATGCGTTTATTTTATAATTACCATCGTACTTTGACCGCTGAGCGACCACCACTCTGCATAAAAAATGCGTCATTACTTTTTTCTTAAGTATTCAATTAGATGAGTCAAAATTTACGCTTTAATTCATTCAATCAAATACAACAATTGCATGTAAATAATATTATCCATGTAATAATTACATTAGTTTAAACATTTGAACATCGCGAATATTATCCGACGTCATAAAAGCCTTTCATATGTTACTAGCTGTTGCCCACGACGTCGTTCGCCTGGAAAAAAAGGATAATAAACCTTATTTGTTCACACTGAAGATTCATTCTAAATATTTATGAATGAATTTTAGAAATCAGATGAGTAGTTTCGGAGATTACCTCCTACAACTAAATTTGCAAACTTTACCTTTTTATAATACGTTTAGACAGGGAATATTTTAATACTTGCAGAACTTGTGCTTGATATTAACTATAATTTAAAAAGCATAAAATGTTAAGTTAATTTCAAATCTGTTGCGCTTAGCCGTGTAGATAACAAGCTTTATTTATGACGTAAAAAGGGAATTATGTTCCATGTTTTGTATTATAGATAAAGAACAGTAACAAGAGATATCCCAGGAGATTTCTATTTCAATAAATTTGTAGAATATTGTTGCGTCTGAGTTCTCAGTACAAAATATGACAAGAAATATTAACATGTATTTTAAACTAATTTCTGAAAAGTAGAGATCCGTGTACTTTTTCAAAGCTAATAAACAGGTAATACGTCTTTCGAAAGAACTAAGAATATATAGTATTATTGTACTAAAATAATCTCACAAACAGTCATCAGTAGACGAAACTCTATACTTGTATGTTTTGTGAACAAATGCGTCTGGTACACTGTAATTAAGAACCAGTCGTCTGCGAAGCAATTAGGCGACGAGAGTGAGCCTTCTAAGAATTACTTCAGTTCTAGACACAGACAAATATGTACATAGTATTGAATAATGTGCGCTTATAGAGCACTTCATATGATTTGAAGATATTTGAGCGATAATGTTGAATAGTAGGCCTAAAATTACCAAAAAAAGCTTATATAAATTTTGAATATTTCTTTAAGATGGAGTTTTCAATTTCAATGAAATTATCACAATTCTGACTATCGGTTTCATTTTATGTAATTAGGGATACAGCGTGAAGATGTGTGGTTATCTTTTTTCCTTTTAGTAAACTTTATTTAGAGCTTTAATAGGTACGGCAAAATTTAAAGAACTCATGTTCCACAATTCGAATGAAGAGAAAATTCGATACGAGTCAATTTCTTGACATTTTCATCAGCTCTACGGGCTAATTGGCAGTATTTTATGTAATTAATTAAAATTGTGATAATATATAATCCATTATTTTTTTGCTAACTTTTGAAATAACTAAACCCACTTATTAACAGAAAAAATTATAAAAAAGTTTTCAAAAAGTCTTACACAACATTAACACAGCATTATTGATATTTACAACTTTAGCAATTCCTATAAAATGTTTATTTAAAAATTGTTCTTAAATTTGCCTTAGAATCAGTTAAAAATACATGATTAAAACTATCTTAAGACTTACCTCCCGTTAGAAAGAATATAAGATATCCACTGTATTTTTTTATCACAGAAAAATAATGACATTAAATTTGTCGTCTTTTGTTCTGCTTAATTAACAATGGTAAATCTTTTATTTAATTAACAGTAAGAAACAATTCTCACACGTCTAAGCATTCTGACTCAGGTTTATATTAAAAAGGCCTTGTGTTCCATCTTGATAGCAAAAACTAGGGAAAGCGCACCCCATTGTGTCACCCCATGCAAAAACTGGGCCAATGGGGAATGATTATTCGTTAACAATAGATTTTTTCCAGCCAATCGATAGAATTTCACAATATGGCCGCCTTTTATTTTGTAACGGTACTTTTTTTTAGTCAAAAGCCGCATATCGTCGAGAATAGTTTTGTGGATAAAGCCACAATTAGAAATTTGTGATAACTGTATTAGTAACGTAATTGACTTTTTTCTCTACTTAACAGCTTTACACGACTCTGTGATAACAATATAAGTGATTGTGATATCTGTAAAAATTCGTATAAAAGATGAATGTTATAGGTACAATTTAACAAGCAAGTGACAACAGTTATCATATTTCAATACAAGTATTCGCTACTGTGACTACTAACATGTTAAAAATAAAATACATATTTATGAATAGATATCATTATACGGACGTCAGCAATGTGTGTTATATGACGTAATATACCCGTATAGGAATCTACATGAACTTGGCTTTTTATTTTACAGTTATCGTCTAAATGATAAATTAAAAACTTGTTTTATTGTAAGTCGATAGAATTAGCTGGTAGCTATTTATTCGATATTTATAATAAATGAAGATTGATTTAATTGTATTATAAACTAAGCAGGAAAATAAATATAAATATGACGTGTTGATTAAATATGCAATATGATTGTAATCGTAGTGACACAATTCTCACAAATATCAAAATAATATATTATTAATTCTATTAAGAAATGAATTATAATAGTAAGATATTAAATATTGTATTATGTATATACCCACTTAAAGGTATAACAATGTGTAAATAATAACAAATTTATTTTTCAAAACCTACGTAGATACTTATTTAGTTTGATTAGGTAATTTAAATTAATAATCGAAAAAAAAAACCAAAAACGGTATCTTAATAACAATAAATTGTGTAGGACTTTGTAATATTTAAAAATATGTGCGGAATTAAAATTATTATCTATTATAGCATGCAGTTCAAGTGTAGGTACTGCCCATGCAATATACTTCTATAATGTTATGTTTAACTGTGCACAGTGTGAGGAAAGTTGTGTTAACGTTGAACTTAAAAATATTATAAACCGCGGTTGCAAAACGTAGTTATCTTCTTACCTTTTAGTAAACTTTATCTAGAGCTGTAATAAGTACGGCAAAATTTAAGGAACTCATGTTCCACAATTCGAATGAAGAGAAAATTCGATATGAGTCAATTTCTTGACATTTCCATCAATTCTATGGGCTAATTGGCATACACGTTATTTTTTTAGTAGATATAAGTATGGATCTTGTCTGCAGTTTGAACGAACATCTAAGGAAATATTATTGAATCCTCGCTAATGTTCAGTATGAACAAAAAACGTGAGATGTAAATAAAATTAAATAAGTAGTTTATGTTAAAAAGTCCAGTTATGCATCTACTTATAATTTAATTTTACATGTAACATTCAGAAGGTACCTAATAATAATTTGTTTTAACATGACTGTTAATAAAAAATCATGCAAAGTTACGCCATCTATCGCACGGTAAATTTGTGCGAAAGCCGTCCATGAAAATTATGTTTGTGTACAAGCTTACGTAAACACATTTACGCACACTAACCAAAAACTTCACGGATTTACTGTTTCTACACTATAGTGTATGTGTGTGACTCGTCTATACGTAAACGCTCGTATTTATTGCGTTTGTGTGAGTAAATCATGCTGTATCAACATGCACACGAGAAGTAACTTTCATCTCAACCAACAGCCCTGTAGCGACATCTAGTTGATTTTATTGGAACAAAGACGTCACGCAGCTTTCGAAGAAACCTTTAGCTGTATTTTGTAATATGAATAATGTAAAGACTTTCTAATGAGAATTACATAGGCTGATGATTTCTTCGTAATGGAACAATTACCAGTTATTAATTATATTATAATTATATATATTTAAAAGCGATATTATTACTGTAAAGCAAATTTTGTTGCACTACGGTCTGTTCTACGATATACGATTAGGCTATGTACATTCAAAATTAAGTAAAATAAATAGGTAGGTATTGTTATTAAGCAGCAACCAATAATATCCATACCCACCGATAGATAGATACATTTACAAATTCGACAGTAATAATATTATTATATTATCGCTGTCAGATCGTTTTAGTTAAGTGCCTACTTATATTGATTTTATGGCGTTAAGAGATACGCAGAATGACAAATGTTGCACGATAGTGTTAGTGTAAAATTAGTGTAAAAATGGAGAAATGAATGCTTAGATAGCTCAATTACATAGTGCATACGAGAAAGAATAGGGGAATAAAGACTGATGAAGAAAATCTACAAAGCGAAAGTGAGTAGTAGCAGAAGTCAAACAAGACCAAGGCTGACTTACGAAGATCAAATAGCCAAAATGTTAGTTGACGGAAATGTCAAGCCTACCTAGGTGAAAGTGTATGAGGAGGGTGATGAGATTTGACAAGGCGAAAGAAGTATGTAAGGACCACAATACTTGGTGCTCTATCCTCTCGGACTACCCCATTAGGAATACAGCACGCAAATATGTATGTATGTACGTATTTATAGCAGCATACATCAGTAATCTTATAGAATATATACGAGAGACTTATTATAGCCTTTCATCTAATGTGACGATGGTGAAATATTTATAGATGCAAACTATGTCACTACCTTCGAGATGAACTCAAGGATTCAAGTGACATGGAGTGACATAAGTATTTATTACATGACATGACTTATGTTCAGCAGAGGATCTATAAAACACTTAATGTCCAGTATTGTTTCAAAAGTTATGTTAAAAAAGTAATCGTTTATGTATACAATTTTAAATTTGGTTGTATGTTAAAAGTAACATGTAATTCTATTACTCTTGTTAAATAAAATTATTTCACAAATTTTCACATACGTCTCTATGCATAACCGTCGTTATTTAAAATAGACTTCTTATCACTTGACTCACCGCTCAGATTGAACTTGATTTGAATATTTCAAAGTTATTAACTGTTTGTAATTCAAGGATAATTAATTAATTTACATATTACATACTTAATTGCCTATGTGTTATCTTGAGTTAGAAGATAAAAAGTTTCGAATGAACAAAGAACTGTAATTGTTTTTAATTAGATTATTAATAATTTGCATCTGTTTTTAATTAGTCTAGAAATATCTATTTCATTTTCAAAATAACAACAAACAATAATTCTTTAAGATGAGACCACTTCAGATTCAAAGCCAAAATTCAGAAATTTGTAGTATGTAGTTCAGGCCTATCGGTAAAAACGTTGTTCTAGAATTTCCTAGTGTTATTTGAAAATTATTTCGTTGTATACTCTAAGCGTAACTGACACATATTTGGGTTTTCGAACAAACGTTAATTTGTCATTTTACGTTATTTCACTACACAGTAAAGCACGCCTACATATTGTATCATAGCCAGATTAGTTCATTGACATTTGACGTACACGATACGAGGGTCAGCACTTCTCTCTCTATAAACTCAATGTGCTAGAATGAGAAAGAAAAAAGGGAGGGAATTGTCGCTAGAGTTTCGTAGTAGCAGGTGGTAATTATTGCCTTTAGTCAGTCGGCTCTGTTTGAACTTTTTGAAGGTCGGAAATTTTTTTGCCAATACAAACTTTTCCTAACACCCATCAAACATTCAAATTTAGAAATGTTTAGTCCACTTACGAAGTAGAACGTCTGTTCTAGAAAACTATGCACAACTATACATTTTTATAGAAATATTTATGAACTTTTATTGCTACCTATATACAACCACTCTCCATTTTATTTATTTCTGAAACAATCACATTTTTACAACGGAGTTACACTTGATTCGCTTAAATATTTTTTACAACGTATGTAAGCAATAAAAATTATTCATCGAATTTACCCATAACAAAAGAAAAATAATATATTTTGAAACACATTAGTGTACCGATATTGCGATATCGCTTTCTTAAATTACTTTTATACATAACATAATTTAAAAGTACATTTCCTAATATAAAATTGGTGTATTACCAATTGTAAATGTGCAATTCATTATTACTGACTTATTATAAAATGTAATATATGTACCAAAATCCTTTAAACATAGAATAACTATAAATATAACAAAAATTTCAGTTAAAGTTACAAAGCTTTTAAGTGGGATATTGGCTACGTAACGCATTACAATTTACAACGTTGCTGTCTCTTTCTAAAAGGGTAGGGCTGCACGCTTTGGAAAGAGATAGATAAGATATAGATTTGCGCGTCCTTAAAGAGGCTTCACCGTAAAAACCGGATTTAGGCGAAAGCTGCGGGACGCTTACTGATTTTACAAATTACTCAGAGAATTTTTAATATTCCTGCAAATTGCTCTTGTCGAAAATATTTAGGCAATGTTTATCTGCATTAAAAACAATTGTAATATTTAGACATTAATAGTATAGTAAGGTATTAGATGCCATGATATGGTATTCTTGCGCCATAACTTTTTTATTATTTTTCAGTTAAAAATTCTTGGAAATAATATAATAGCTCGTTCGTTTATAAATTATTATCTTCAAAATTATCGAAAACCAGTTGGTAGGTAAGTATTTGGAATACATTACAGTGTATCTAAATACATAAGCTATTGTTATGTAATTATAAATAAAAAAATATTAAAGGCAAACAAAAGAAATGTATTAATATAAATTCAAAATACGACTTAAATTTAACTTAAAAAAAGTTAACACGAATTCACGTCCCGTAGCTTTCTGTAAACTGCGTAAAAACCTCCAAGGATCTTGGATAGATGGCGTTAGCTTTCGCTTAATGGAGCCCTTCTTCCAGTCTCTTAACTTTGATTAGTCCTATTTTTCTATCGAAATCTATATTCGTTATTTCAAAACAAATTTTTCAACCAAGTTTCCGTAAAATGTAAATTGCAATGGAGTTGAATCAGAATTAGGTTTGAATAAATTTGAATATGAATTTGAATGTGAATGGACGCATTTGTCTCTGCTTATTGAATAAACGATTGAACTGAAACAAATTTAATATTCTTGAGATGAAAATATTAAAGGCAAGAATTTAAACAGATAGAGTACACATAATATACTCCCTATAGTATAAAGTCTGGATATACACAGGTATTTTTTATTTTATAATATTGATTCTTGTATTTATAATGAAATAAATAAATGTAATTGTTAATTACATTAGCTCATATTTTTATACTTACCATCCCTATTATATTACTTTTATATTTAAGTATGTTATTAGTTATTACATATAGTGAGTACTAATGCATGAGGAACAAAAAGGTCAATTTTTTCTCTCCTGGGTCCCAACGTCAATGATACAAAAACAAATACGAAGTTAATGTTATACATTTTCTTTGTGAAATATTTCTAACTTGACATTATTTTTATGATACTACATACGGTAATAAATTCTGTTAGTTTAAAAATACTGAATATTGACTAAAGTAGGTATGAATATTATAAGCTTTTACTATAAGATGTAAGTATAGTTGTTTTGAGATCAAAAGGTGTTGCATAACCGGGGGCTGGGCGTCCCGGCGCTGTATTTATATTCACTCACACACGCACATTCCCGCATGCGCACAATAGATTCCTTCCTGTATTTGTTGGTAAACACTATGCAGTGTATGGTCGATAATTTTGTGCATTTTCACTATATTGGCGTTGGCGCATAATACAGGAAACTCGTTAGTTACGTAAAATAATAACTTAGGACAAAATTTTGCAATACTATTAATACGCGTGGACACAAATTCTCGTTGTAAAAATTTATGCTATAGACATTTATCAATGTGTAAAATTTCAAAATGATATTCATTACTCGACTACGGCGAAGCAATAAGCCGGGTAACGATTTTGACAGTGTATGTCTATGGACCGCGACTCTTGGCGCTCCGTCCACTCTGACTACCCCGTTAGGGATACAGCGTGTAGATATATATGTATGTATGTATGTCTATGTACAACTTTTCCCTCACAGGTCCGAAACTACTTAACCGATTTCAATACATAATTCGATGCGTCTCATAATTAAGCGCGTGACGTAGGCTGTTTTTTTTTTTGAAAATTCTGCATTACAAAGGGTATCGAATTTAATAAGAGCTCGCGAAGGTTGTATCAATAATATTCTGCAAAAATGAAATACATAGCAGCAATATTTTATTGCCATATTGCATTTTATATGTTGTATTTAGAAAACATAAATGAAAATAAAACTTATAAAATGAAAAGCCAACTACATTTAGGTATATCTTATACAAAAAAAAGAATGTTTGTTTGTATGTTGGTTCATCCGCATTGTGATGACTTTGGTGAGTCGTTCTGCGTATGCCGCCAGTGAAGGCTTATGAATTATTTAATTTAGTAAAAAAAATTGCGAACGAAGTCGCGGACAAAAGCTAGTATTATGTAAAAATGAATGTTTCTTTGTATATTTGTCCTCTATGCGTTCCTAAATCATTCATCTGATTGTGATGAAACTTTTGTGAGTTGTTCGGCGTACGCTAGTGAAAGTTTCTGAATTATTTTATTTAATAAATAAAAGACAACGCGAACGAAGTCGCGAGCTACAGCTAGTAGTTAATAAAAACTTGAAAAAAAGTGAAATAACTGTAATTTTTAAAGTCATTGTATATTTGGAATGAGAAGAAAATGTACTTTAAACATCTCACTACTGCAATGAATTAAAAAAATTAGTTTTGTAATCTCGTTTGCAAATTTTTATTAACTACGTAGTCGGGTTTCAATTTTTGAGTCAACGAATTTTACGGAGTTATTTCCACGGCTACAGATATCGAGAATTATCGAGATTATCAGGAATTGCTGTCCTCCTCGGTCTTTAGCCAAATATTTTGAAATTTTACCTTTAATACGTAGTTTAAAAACTGTATTTTATAGAAAGATGGAAAACATAAAATTACAATTCAATTTTAAAGCAATATCTACGTATTTCTTCATACGCAAAGAGTAAGGAAAAATTGAAATAACAACAATTTTTATATTAAATTTCGAGGAGAAAAATGTACTTATTAATTTTTTAATTAATTATGTTTTGTTCCGACCATACATTATTTGCTAAGTCAAGTAGATACATAAAAAAATTGCTTCGCCTAGGTACTTACATACATTGGAACAAATAACAACTGATTGAAGCTGTCAGTGTTCTGTATTATCGGCACCAACTTAACTCGACGCGTTGAGAGACTTGGTTATCAGTAACAAACTTCTTCTTTAAGCGACAATAGGTTGAAAATTGGTTCAAAATCGATTTCCTTAACGGTAAAATTAAATTTGTTTTTCAAACAGTCATCTTACGAGTGTTGCCTTGTGGGCTCAGATTTATATTTAGCAGTTTCCTGACGCTTATTCTCGTCTGCCTACGCATGTTATTACATGCAGGAATAACAGTGTTATACAGGTAAACAAACTACTTGTAATAATATTTAAAAAGCAGACTAATATTAAATAGAGCTTGAATTCAAATCTGTACCTGTTAAAGTACCCATTTCTCTACATAGCACATTCTTATCTAAAGTGATCATCCTATTTTTATCTTAACAGACCTACCTAGCGAATTATCTGAAAAATAGTTAAAAATTGTTATGAAATTTTTTGGAGTTTGTCGATTCATAATTTAAATCAATATTGCAAGAAGTAAAATATGTAAATTATCGCAGCAATATATTTCCTGAATTTTATTTAATTCATCACGTAACTAGTTTAATATTTTTAAACCTGTTCTATGTTGTTTTTAATTCAAAGCAGCCTGCATTTGTTACTGAATTCGAATCAATTTTAAAAAATTGAGCACAAATGTCAATACAGATTAATACCTAAAGATACTAACTTTACGTCTAAAAGGAAACCTAACGGTTCGATTTCCATATGTACACATAATTTATAATAATATGATAGCACTTATTTATATGTAACACTAACATATTTTGAAATATTTCTATTAGACTGTCGTATCGTGTATCCACGGCCTATCGCTGTGATTTACACAACTACGATAACCACGCGTACATTGATACACTAATGGAGTAATGGAGCACCAACACGCATACTATAATATAGTTAACCCATGATATACGTCTGTTTTGTAGGCATATAACACAAAAAAGCTTCTAGACGACTCAAAAAATAAAAGCGTTAAAGGGATTCTTTCATCGCTTAAACATTTAAAACCGCTTACAGATTATAGCTTTTATAAAATATGAACCTTTACTTACGTCACTTGTTTGTGTTAAGCTACATTTGATGCTTGTCACGAGCTATTTTATTGATATATTTAATGTTTTCTAAGACATTTATACTGACTACTGAATTATATACACATTTCGATGATACTTAAAATTATTTACTAACGCTGATGTATACATATATATATACCTAACGGAGTATCTAAATTTGTTATTACGGAAATTCTCTTTATCTAAAAATAGCTTAATATTGTACGTAGGGCATAGGTACTCATATCAAAAGGATCAATGGTAATGTTTAACACTTTTTTTATGGGACTCTACGAACTCTACATTCAAAGAAAGAGTGATCGATATCGTAGGTAGTATTCTAAAATACTTTAAGTGAACCTAATTGAAAATATTTCGTAGAAGATAAAACAATAGTCTGGAAATGATCTTCTCTGCACATGCATTTACTAGCTCTCTGAATATTGTATTTTAGTAAACCTTTTGTAAAATGATGTCGAAAAAATGATACCTGAGTTTCTTTTCGGTTCTTCTCAGTGTCCAGGTTTTTTTTGAACCGAACTAAAGTAGATTTGACGTTCAGAAATATCTTGTAATTGGGTTTACTTGAACAAATGAATTTGACTTTGACTTTGACTTTGAAGATATCGTTTTATCTATTGCTTTTGTTTTACACTATTGAATTTTAACCTAAAATACGTAATTATTCTTGATAATAATTTAGGTAGTTTATGTAGGCAGCCTTAACCACGACCACAGATACAAAGGTTTGATATTCTGAAATAAACCAATTGAAATAAATAGATACATTATTTTTATAAATAATAATTAATAGTAAAATAGGAAGAAATATTATCTTTATAATGTTAGTTAGCTGACAGAAAGGTCAAAAGCACTCGCATACCTAAGCAAAAATGTGTGGAGAGAATAATGAGATTTGAGGAATCCAAAGAAGTATGTAAGGACAGCGACGCTTGGTGACTCATTCTCTTTGACTACCACGTTAGGGGTACAGCGTGAATTACAATAATTATACTACTTATTTAAGAAAAAGGTTTCTTTTTTTTTATAAGGCTACTACAGTTGTACTGTGATTCAGTCTGTTATGGAAATAAATAGTAGATTTATTATGGAAGCTTTTCTCGTATTTATGCTCGTTTGTTCAAAAAAAAAAATTATTAATGTAATGAGTTTAAATATTTGAAGATTTTAGGCATATCTTGGTTATTTTAAAAATATATAAATATCATATTATTATTTATTATTGTAAAGACATAATTACAAAGTAAAACATAATTTTAATTGTGTGATTCTCTGGAATATTATTATTATTTGCAAAGCAATAAATGTTTTAAAATAAATAATTCTTAATTTAGTTGCTTCTTTACACGAAAAATGCATGCGTGTATTTTGCAGGACAACTCAAATATCGACAATAATATTAAAGCTATTTCTAAATTTAAATCTTTTCATAACATTTCTGATAAAATGTTCTAAATATTTGCAAACACATTTCGAATGCTTTGATTAGCTCCTTCTCATGTTATTCAGAGTGTTTAATAAATTAACCTTTAGGGAAGGTCTTTCCGTGGCATACCAAAATGAACAGCCATCGAGGTATAGACGGGGGAAGCTAAGTGGGGAGAGTCACCACCCACTTCGCCCCCACCTGAAGGGTGCAATTTCATTACAGGGACCCGCGCTGCAACATGCAACAGATCTGCATACGAATTTTCGAATTTGACGAAATCACGACTCGATGTTCGTAAATGATATAGAGTCTTTGTCGATGGAATGTCTTGAGATGAGATTTTGATGCGAGTGTCTGACCGAAGTTTCGATTCGCTATCGAGTTTCTATTTAGTAAGGGACGTGTTCTGTTTCACTAAGTTGGTTAATTTTGCAGACTGGTTGTGTTTCTAGGTGGCAATAATTTAAACTGACGCGTTGGTGCAAAAGTTGATTTCCGAGTCAAGCCTGGTAATGGACATGTTAATGAATAAATCCTACATTCGCTATAAAAATGTGTATCCCATTAATGTTCATAAACGAGTATAAAATTGATATAAATTTTTAGTTAGTGAAAGTAACATGAATTAATCCCCTAATTTATTTATAGGAACCGAGTTTTATATTGAAGTATCTCAGTTTATTCTTTAGCATCAATAAGCTAATGCTCGGTTTGGTGTCATACAGTTAGTGCATGCTTTGAATATTTCTTACTATTGTTATCAATACACATTCAATTTGTAAGATAGTAAAAAGTACCAACTAGAGATTTATATATCACTTAGGCATCAAATTTTGAATCTACTTTATTTTTTTATGTTCTTAATATTTTCTAAAAATGTAGATAGTCCATAAATATTTTTTTAAATATCGGAAAACTTGTAAAGTGTATATTTGTATACATAACATATATACTTTTAAAAGTGCATTTATTAGCCAGTGCAGACTTCACCGTACATTTAGTCAGCAATGGAACCTTAAGGAATTAACTCTAGACGTTTGGAACGCTAAACAAGTCTGAGTGGTTTACGTTATTTTGTCTCTATGTGATAAGTGTTAGCGGTAAAATGTAATCGCAGACAAAATGAAAGAATACAATCAGAATAGTTCTGCAATATTTATTTATTTAAAAATTAGGCTATCCTTAATCAATACTTAATCAATAGTGCGAAAGTCTGACTGTCTGTCTTTCTGGTCGGCTTTTACGTCTAAAACCGCTTTACCGATTTTGATGAAATTTATATTGGAGATAGATTAAACCCAGGGGAAGGACATACGGCAGTTTTTATAATGGCACGAGAACGAAGTCAGGAGCAAAAGCTGATAACAACATAAAAAAGATACACATCGTGATTTCAATAAATACTTGCCTACGTCACAAAAGTTTTCCCACCTGAACAGTTATGTAACTATTTGTAGTTAAAAATATGCGTACATATGAACAATATTTTGATATTTTACATATTGAAAAAAGAAAGAAATAACAAAATTATATGTGTACATTTTTATCTGTACCAATCCTGGTTAGAGAGGTCTATAGCGCTAGGACCAAGGCTTAAAATTACTTTAGTTGCCTTTCTTGAAAGTATTTTTTTTTGTTATACTCAAATGTGAACTAAATTTTCAGACAATATAATAATATTATCTTTATTGTACACACATGTTACAATAAATATTATAAGAAAATTCGTACAAAGGCTAGCGCCGTAGTGAAAAATATTCTATTGAAATGTGATTTTCAAATTATTAGGAAAGTTTTAATTTAAACATTGAAAAGCTAAGTACCAACGTAATGTTTATAAATTCTGTGTTAAATAATAATAATGAATGTTAATAGCAATAGATTATCATCAGATTAAATTAAATTAATGAAAATATGTAGTAGGTATTCCTTAGAATTTAAAAAAATGTGTAGTATTCGTAGAATTAAAAAAAAAATCTGGTAATGCGTTTTTACTCCACTTAAGAGATATGGTAGATTTGGGAAC
The DNA here is from genome assembly GCA_907165235.1 of Zeuzera pyrina. Taxonomy (NCBI): domain Eukaryota; kingdom Metazoa; phylum Arthropoda; class Insecta; order Lepidoptera; family Cossidae; genus Zeuzera; species Zeuzera pyrina. The sequence continues at coordinate 15,210,911 of OU015628.1, forward strand.
GTTGTACTAGCATAGTACATTGTAAAAGCAGTTGTATGTAAACTTATTCTTACCTACGAATTAGACACTTTAAAAACGAAGCGTTAGGTATTTTCTACGTAATACTGCAGCAGCTTTAAAAACATTAAAACGCTATTATTTTATGACTTGGCTCTAGTTTCTTTATACTAAACAGCTTTATTCCGCCAGTACTGCGTCGGCGTCTCGCGGCCTTAGTGTAAGATGGGAAAACAGCGAACTTTCAGAATAGGTACATTCCTAAATGTTAGACACAAGGAACTTAACATTTAACAGACCGGGTCTTTACTCTATATAATGGAGTTAACTTGAAAAATATAGGTTTCTTTCGTTTTGTTTTCTTTCATGCAACGTTTATTTTGCTTCTATAGAAAGCTTGGGGTTTACTAGCTTCGTTCTTGTGCATTTTAAGATTTTATGCGACTTATAATGGAGGCTGGCGTTTAAAATTAAATGTCTTCTATTACATTTTAAATAAGAGTTTTTATAGGTATGGTCATTTTTATTAAAATCCGTATAGTTTTTCTGTGATATGTGCATAAGAGAATAGATTAATATATCAAAAATGTTTTTTTCTACGGCTTTTAAATACATATTTTCATTGCACATGACCTCGCTATGCAGTTTCATACATTTTATTTATTATGTCTTTTATTAAATACTGTTATACAGACAGCACATTTCATTCATACATATCTAACAAAAAACGAAATTAGATTAATTAAATTTTAACACCGGCAAAGCACCATCAAATTTTCTTCTGAAATATGACGGGAATATTAAGCAAGCAATTATCCGGTAATTCCGGCTTCATAACATTTGAATAACACAACTCATTGAGGGCATCTGTTTCTTGCCCACTGTTGGGACTCCATCTTAACACATACGCAAATTAATACTATACATTTAGTTAAACGCGCCGAAGTTCTTATGACGGGGTTATAAGAACTATAATTACGTAAAAGTTCGTTTTATTATTCGTAAATACAAAACTGGTCTTCGATTCGATGTTGTTCTGTTCTTTAAATTAATTTTACCTCTTGAGACTCATTATGCTGCTTGAAGAGATTAAGTCCAATCTTAATTAATGAAATCCATACTTAAATGAATAAACAAAGCAGCAAAGCATTGAGATTGATGCTTTTTATTATTAATAAAGTATTACGAATGACCATCGGTGATAGAAGATTGCATTACCTAATTAAATGATTTTAAAGAATATAAGAAACAAAGGTCACACATTAGGTTATTAAAGCGAAATGAATATTATACCTCTTACGACAGCACGTATTAGTAGCTATAGAGACATTATGTTAATAATTAAGATTAAGAATAAAACAAAAGAATAATCGTAATTCGCAGATAATTTTTAACAACAATCAATTTGAAAAACACTATGCATTAAATTAGAAACATTGGTATATTCAAGAACAAAATCAAGATTTCAATCAGTTGAGGATCTTCATTATCAGACATCGCAAATAAAATAAACATATTAAGCACCTAGATACCTATACGTATGCTGAAATAACAGCAGAACTGTTTACCTGTCATTCTACCCCTATTTACAAAGTAGGTATCTTGTGTTTTTATCTGTATAAGTAGTATTTGACTATAATAGCGAGGTGTCTCTATATTATATTTTGTCTATAATATATTTACCTACTATTACAGATATCTTAGTTATAATATACAGACTGCAAACAATTATACAAAAATGGAAGAACAGTATGAGAGTAAACGAATAAGATGGTTATTGAAATTTAATTTCAAAAACCAATGCTCCGCATATTGGTGGTAATTTGATATTAATGTATAAGGTTCGAAATTTTATTTTGTTCATTTTATAGTTTTTTATATTAATGATATGAATATGAACAAATATGCAAAATTATTAAATTAAAATTAAGAGTTTAGATAAGCCAACGATAAATAATGAGTTAAAAGTAATAAAGTATACCCATCAATGATTAAAAATTAAAAGCAGGTAGTTTATTCGACATTTAAATAATATTTATTTTGTATTTTTTCTAGTTACATTTAAAGATTACACATTGTGATTACAGGTAGATTATACAGGAGGTATAATAAACTCACAATTATTATGTTCAGGAACACATTGAAACATCTATCTAGGCATTTCTATTTACTGTTAACCAAACTAGGTCAAAGAGTTCCATTAATCGAAGAAGCGGTATATACTATATGTTTACACGTTTTTTCATAACGGAAAGCTTATCATATCGTTAATTTTGGTACCGAACAAAATGTTGCACTGTGCTTATGTGACAAATTTATGTGCAATATCGGTAACTATATATGTATATTTTAAAAAGAGCGAACAAATTTTATTTTATTTCTTCAACTGTACTGTTGAGCGTGTGAACCTTAAGTTACCTTAAACTTTAAAAGTATTAAATTAAATTTTATTTCGTTCTGAGAAAATACGTAACGGAGTTTCATTTCGTAATGGATTTAAACGAAAGACAGTCTTTCGATTTTTTAAATCAGTATGGTTTTAATATCACATCTTGTATTTTCCGTTACAGAAAACGCAAGCTGTTTTAATAAATTTTGAAAAATATCTGTACAAGGATCAATGAACAAGCAGTTTCTTTGCATTTCGGCAGCCGGCACTGACGCATTCACGATTAAAAATTGAAAAAAAAATTTTGACCATTTTCAAATCTCGTTCCATCGATTTGATATTAAAGCATGATGCCGTCCTCGTAAAGAGTGCGCCGAACCCCAATCCGATATTTCGACACAAGCGTCCATTTAAACAAGAACTTCAGAGAGTTCTTAGTTCCTAAACGGGTTTTTGATTCTAGCGAAGGGTGAGAGACATTCTTGTGTTGGTTTTTAATGGTAAAGCCCAGTCCTTGGTAGTGGGGATACAACGGTACCAACACGCAAGGGCTTGTCAGCATTCATCATATATTTTATGGCGGAGGCTCAAAGGCGAACCGCTTACATGCAAGTTGTTCAGTAATAACCAGATACTTGTTTTAACATTAACTGTATATATGTAAATAATAAATGGTGAGTTCTGCATGCGTATGTAATTTTTTAAATGCATAATATATAAAAAGTGTACGTAATGATTCAAGATATTATTATTATTATCATCATTAAAAACTATTAGTTTTTTTTATGCAGTCACTATTTTTTTAATTATCTAAATGCAATTGAACTGCAGCAATTGAAATATATGTAGTGTTATTTAATTATTGTTTTAGACATAACTATCAGTAAAGTAGCAATGTTTACAATCCAAAATCTAAGTTATAAACTTATGAATTTCTTTTATTAGGTATAAGCTTCTGTATACTTACTTATATGCAGAATTTATGACAATAAGTAATAATGCGATTCTTCATCTCGACCTATTGAGCTATTGAGACGGTCGAAGGCTCATTGTATTTGCAATTACATTTTCTATTTGCCATCATGTTGACCGTCTGGGTAAGGAAGAAAAACATAGAATGCGCCAGTTGCTTTTCTTCCCACACAGGTCGTAAAAGTCGGCCATGGGGTATAAGGAACTAGTATCGACTCACTATCTAGTTCCACTTTAAAATCTGTAAGCTCAAATTTTTATTGCTAAATGTGGCGTCATGGTGTAATTTATTAGATACGTCTTGATGCTGTATACCTAGATAAGCAAAAGGCGTGAGGATATGTATTTGCAAATATTCCATCACTCCAGCATTCTATGCCCGACCTACGTGGATATAATATTTGCTTAATAGGTTAATAGTCATATTTTATAGACATCTAGTAGTGATCTAAATACGTATTTCATAGAATACAGTCGTAATTTCTTCAAAATCCCAAGTGCTGGAAAAATCTACGGCTCGGCCTAAATTCATTTTATACAGCATAAACAGAATAGCTTTTAAAAAATCGTAACATAAAATTTTTGTTTTATTAACCGTAACTATCTAATCGTCTCTTTCATCTGCCCGCCCGCGAACTGTGAAATTAAACCAATTTAAAGTTCCCATCCTCATCCCAGGATTAGCCGTTATCCCGGACTTCGAAGCGGCATCAAAACTTTCATACTTAACATGAAGGGATTTCAAGTAACGAGGCTACTCTCTTTATCTCGACTTCACATCGAATATATCCGTATTCGAATTCGTATATTTGTCAGAAATCCATAGCAAGATCGGCATTGGATCGCGAATACCTCTTCAGGGTTGCTGTGCATGCCGAATCTTGCAAATACTGTCATATTTTACAAAGGTATTGTTATTCAATAGAGCGTTTACAGTATCACAAGTTGCAATTAAAAATATACTGTCACATCGTAACGGAAAGGATCAATTTTGTTTGCGTTATATAGTAAGATAAAACTTTACAATTTTGGGGTAAAATGGTTTGAGACTTCAGCAAGTAAAGTTTGAACCCTCGTCCAATTTCGAGAGAGTCCATTTGCATCTGTTCTTTCATTAACGAAATCTTGTAAAAAGTTTTACTTTTTTCTTCTAAACTTCTTTTGCACTTCACCTATTACGATAATGCAACATAGCGATTTCAAGAACAAAGTTTTATATTAATACTTCAATATAATTAAAAACTATAGTGTATTAGACGGCGCCTGCACCAAAATACATATCTTTGAGGGTCGTTCATAGGTTAGTATATGCGAGGCAGTGTCATTTATGTTATCGACATCCCACAGTCCTCATTTTGGCTCCCAAAGCCAATTGTCTTGCAAGAACGAGAAGTAATCAAGGCTTTATTGCAACAAAAAGAAAGAGAAACGAGATAATAACAGTGGAACACATGTAATAACTGAAATTGTCGCTCGCGGCAACGTGTCACGCCTAGATATGTGACATTTGACACAACGGTTGACACGTTCTACAAATATTGTGCTTACAGACTCGGCAAATACGAGCAGAATGAGTATAACTTAGTGGTGCAGAATAAACATCGGGGTATAATGCAAGGGAATTGTACACGTATATAAAATTACGAGTTGTTTTCAGCGATTGTCTCTGGTGCTGGCACTGAAGCACGTACAAAACTTATTGCTGTTTACTTTTTCGCGTTGTTAAACATGTTTGTATCATTGCTTTTTGTATGGTTCTTAGATTATATACTACCAGTTTTATCTTGCGATTCTTTTTCGTGCCCTCGTCCAAGAACATCCATTTCACTAACAATGCTTAAAGAAATTATTTGAAGTTCAAACCTCACTTTGTATTGTCCTGTTCCACTCTCACTGACCACAATAAATCAATGATTGCTATAAAAGAAAGCTGTTAAAAATCACGTTGAAGACAAAAAGGCACATTATCACAATGACATAACAAACCACCTTCACTATTTCACCTGTAATTTTAAACTGACGCATACCTTACTATTGCACAATTGATGCAACGCGGAAGGGTTTTAACTTTTTTGTTTATTGCTCCAAATTTTTATGACTTCAAAACTTGGACAATAAATAACAACCGTCAGTTTTGCTAACAATACACTTTCAGTTTCTTTATAAAAATTTAACAATAGGACGGATAGAATAAGGTGTTTTTTGATGTTCTCAAAACAAAGAGCATGTTTCAAAACTTTTTTTTAATAAAAACTAAATTTATTTTTTTTCCAAAAATCGAGTAGTACACAAGTTGTGCATAATATTGTTATTCTCGGCAGTTTTAACTATTCCAGGAACATTTTATGTGAGCTGTATAAAAAAATGTGTTAAAAATAAGACATTTAGTTACAAAACTTTCATAGATACTTATTTCATATTTGATGTCTTAAGATAGTGAAATAATGTTACACATATTTTTTAGTACATCCAGTTTCTAAGTGGCAAAAGATGAATAATAATAAATAATTGGTATATGCTAGTTATAACTTATCCATATGTAAGCTGTGTGATACCAATCCGAAAATTTATTAACTTAGTAGTACATTTTCCTGATTACGTGAATGATTCTTATGAATTCGGTGGCAATAAATAATATAATATTACTGCCATTTACATATCAACTATGTAATATGATTATGCAAATACTTAGAATCAGGAAATTTAGAAACAAATGTGTGTAACTGTACATTCTTAGACGCAAAAATAATCATACTTTTTGGATTTGTATGAACATATACAAATCAATGTAGTCATATGAAAGTATTCGACAAATCTGTCAAAATGCCTAAGTTACGTGACACAAATAAATTGTTCACACTTAGGTGACATTCCCCAGAAGTAATTAGATTATATTACACTACGATGTTCGTCTATGTGCATGAGAACACATTATTTTTTCTTTTCGATGAGAATAGTTCGTAATTCGAGTGTTCGTTTAATCTGTTCAATAGCTTTCCTAATGGTTTTCGTGACTTCATTGACGTAGATATATATTTATCTGTTGATGTTGTATGAGTCAGTAGGTGATTCAATTACACTAATTTTATAGTCCGTAAGGGAAAGAAAGTGTACCTTGACATTGTCATGTCTTTTTTCTCAAATACAACATTTTGTAGGATATATTAATAGAATATATCAAACTCCTTTATTATTCAAAAGTGTACTAGCCAAATATACTGACGAGCGACATTTGTTCGATGGCCGAAAGATCTCATGCCAAATTGGAAGTAAGCCAATGGAGCAAATATCAGGGAAATGATAGTAGGTAGGTAGAAATTCCTTTACCGGACATATTTAAAAATAAATGTAATAAAAGTGAAACCCTACAATGCATTTAAAAAAAATTGCAAACGATTTGAAATAATCTTATATTATTATTATACATTCCTTTACTGTAGTCTCCGATTTTGGCAACGAATTCGATTATTTCATGCAATTTGCAAGTTCTTTGTAACGCTAAATAAAATTTTAGTTTTACAAGTTTAATTTTCTAACAATACATCTACAAAAAGAAATAGGTACTGTTCGAATTCATACATTGTCATGGGTGATATATGCATATTTTTAAAAACACCTTCATATGCTCTTGAATTTGGTATCTATCAAATTCATAACGGGGTCAGATTAATTTGTTTTTGTCCTTGACTTTATGTAACACTGCAGATGCTAGAGATTTAGAATTTATCAACAAACAACCGAGCTTTTGTCATGGACGTAAGTATCCCATATCCAATAGTTATCACATATAAAGCCTCGTATATTGAAATTTGTTAATTCCTTTCGGGTCTGTGAGGGAACAGATGAACATAAGTACTTTATACATATTTATAAGTTATTAAAATCATAAACCTTTTTTTTACTTCGCCATAATCAGGTAAAACTACCGATGTATTTTGAAAATAACTAAAATTATGTTGCAGTAAATGTTTCTTATTCCTTTCTATTTAAAAAGTATTTTCATAGAAAAACCAACTGTTTATAGGTTATTTTGTATACAAAACAACAAACGAATTGATGAAAGATAACATTTTTATTTTTGAGAAATTTAAAAAAAATTCAAATAACTCGGAAACGGTGAGGTTACTAACAAGTTCTAATATTCTGATAGACCATGGTCCGAGCTATCACCTCCGCAAGTATGTCATACAGCCTGTGTAATATTCACATAATATATATTTCAATGAAGTTTATTATGTGTTTTATAAATTACATTAGAATATTTAGTGAAAAAGTATTAAATACACAAGTGTAATGTGACTGAGACGTACGGTATATCTACCGAAAATCTTTATTTCTGTGACAATCACACCTAATTAATAAATCTGAATTAAGCACTAGGGTTATATTATACTACACTACTACTACTAAGCACTAGGATTATATTATACTACACTACTACTATTACTATACTACAGAAATCAATTTAGAAAAATTTGCTTTCTTCATAGACCTACCAGAATAGAACCTGTATAAGGCTTCAATTTAAACTCTTAGTTTCGAAGACAGACGTATCGTATTAACTCAGGTAAAGGCTTGGGCTTGTTTTACAATTTGAATTTTTTTTCATTTATTCAAGTTAGATAATAATAATTTTGCAATAAATTTGGAAACTTATGGCACAATTGTTTCTTAAGTTCTCAGTTTTCGTTATCGCACAGTATCTATAAGTAGCTGGCTCACAGCCAGCAGTAAGGGGTTCTTCTATGCATTTAATACAGTAACATGACCACGTATTAACAAGGTACCTTGTTACTCCATTTTGCTGCTGAAAGCCCCTTTGTTTCTAGTCTCGTAATGAGCGCGGCTTTGAAGATTTAAAAATGTTTGAACTTGTTAACGATCGGTTTTTACGATCTAATTTCATTTACGATTATTGTTATCCAAACATCTTTAATACTGTGTTTAACTTACTGAGACGTGTCAAGTTGACTTTAAATCTTGACTTCAAATTGCTAATTTTATTGGATACCGGAATTTTAATTTTCTTTCGTAAATTATCTTATTAGGATTCCGTAACCAAAGTGGAAAAATCGTAACCCTAACAGTTTCTTCATGTTTTGTTCTGTCCTGACCCTAAGGCACGTAGGACGTTAACCCAGAGCTCTTGGACTAATGAGGGTTCCATAATGTCAAAACCTATTTAAAAAATTAATCAATTTTAAAAAAATATTGATTTCGCACACAAAATTAAGTTCTATTTCGTGAAAGTGAAACTATATCCATCACATCATAAGTAACACATCATAAAGAGTAACCTTATTTTTATAATTTTAACTAAGTATATAATATCTTATGGTTATTATACATATTTACATATTTAAATTCTTATTCACTAAAATTATAAAACGTTTCTGAGTTAAAATATGCTTTACCTTCATTTTCATATGGACTTCTGTTTTGTATCAAAAGAGACAAAATAATCATTTATGTCAAGGTTAAACTATATTTTAATGTTTTTATTTACCCTTTATGACTGTCTAAAAGGGCCCTAAACTCGGCCCTGGTTATATCTGTCTGTCTATAAGCCTGTCTATCTGCCTGTCTTTTCGTATATCACAGTCGATTTATTCCCTAATCTTTATTACTATGTACATATAATTCGTTATTAATATGGACGTAAATTGGTATATAACCCAGAACCAAGTGAAATAAATTCATGTGTGTCCAAAGCGCTCCTGAACGATTTTATTTTCTCTCAGGCCAGCATTGAATATTAAGGGATAGAGAATAATAATAGTATGAATAATTATATCGATGTCAATTAATATAGGTAGGTAAAAACTAAACTCGGATTTTGGATAATGATTAATGAATTAGGTATACAACGTAGAATTATACGTTTCACAAGAATAGTAAACCAAAACAATGATCATGGTGCTACGCGCTGGCAAAATGTAACGTGGGAAGTGGATCTATCTTCTCTAACGCGTGGCGCTTCGCAGTAAGTAAAAGCGAAACAGTGCTACTGCTTCGTTGTTCCGAATAGGCAAGTCCAATTCAATTTGTGACAATGGTCTTGTCCACGGCGTTTTCGTTTTGCGTATATAAACAATCTAATATTTAATGTGACGCTGTGATAAACAATAATTAATCTAAAATAGATCTTCTGCGCCATACAAACAGTAGGTACTAGCGGTAACTTACGACAAATACGAAAAAATAGTTGTTTCTATTTATTTTAAAAACTCTAAATACACTTAAAAAATCTACCTGACATTTTGAAGAATGTGTTTAGATTAACTGGTAAAATGAAGCCAATGAAATAAAAATACGCTATGTTGTTTATTGCATAAGCATGAGTGTATGTGAGCCAGGTGTGATTCTCGAACCATACTTGAGCGGAACATAGTGACGCTTTCAAACATTTAATAATACTGATACATAGATATCGTTAGTATATGACAAACTGGCCACTATCCAACTCACTAACACCCACATTTCAAGTCAATTTAGCAAGGTCTGTAATTAGGATTCCGTATTCAAAACGGCCGAAACAGTAACTTTGGTTTTTGGAGTTTGAGCGGAAAATAGCTAAAGATTTTAGAAATTCATCGCATGAAATGAATTCCACAAAGTAATACCTGAGTCTATACAATATCTAAAAGATATCTGCATACTACTATTATATTAGTAGTATGTACTTATTTCCAAATAAATCACATAGTCAACAGTTATTTATACGTATATTATGCTTCTTATCATACATTGGTGGTATTTAGTGCATATATACTTAACTACTAACAATTTTAGCCCCTTCAACAGAGGAAAGTTAAAAGCTTTTCCATATAGTGCGGATCCCTGAGGTGTCGATGGCGCATTGCTATTTTCTCAGGGCAGTAAGGTCGTTACTGTAGCATACGAATGACGTATTCATTTCCCGATGTAGAAACGAGCTGCATTTCCTGCAACGTCTTTTGAAGTAGCGTTAGCAAATAAAATTGAGTGATGTATTACAAATGGCATCTATTTCTTAAAATACATATATTTTTAATATACATTCATTATTATGCCGTGTTACACAATACACATACACTGATTAGAAAATCATATTGTAAAATAAACAAATTCATTAAATAAAAATCTCTACAGTATATACATTATACATGTATGCATTTACTGGCTTTTTGAATGTAGCAAGATTTGTGTTCGGGGTTCTGTAGTCAAAATTTTGTATTACAATATTATTTCAATGAATCTTGAACGCTCGGCGAATGTAGTGGATGGAGGCGACGTTTGTAGGCTCTTGTGTAAAACGGCTTTTGTATCTAAGTTAACGAATTTATTAGTTATGGTTGGGTAATATTGAAATTCCTTAGATAATGAAATGAATAAAGTTTCTAATTTAATAATAATATTCTATGCATGTAATGGACGACGAATAAGACCCGTTCCGTGGCCTATCTTAGTGCACATCTTCCGATTCAATGATAGATTTGACGTCCAGAAATATCTTATATTGAGTTTACTCGAATAAATTAAATAGATTTGAATTTAATTTTGGTACATAGGCAAATAACACCACGCCATTGTTCACTTGCACGAACACAGCATCGATGCATAGATTGAATAAAGTTTATGGATGCCTAAGCAAAACTAGACAGTGATTTAAACAAGTTTCTCGTGAACTCTATCTCGTAACCGACTTGTCAGTACGGCTGGCGTGGGTGTTAAACAGCTGGCGCATACTAATTATTTTCCTACAAAATAATAATAATGGAAGTAGTACATAAATAAATTAAATAAGTTTAAGTTTCTATATTTTACTGTAATAGGCACATAAATAACTTTATTGCTTTCATTTTGATATTCTTATGCAATTATTCGATTTCTTTGCGTAAGTAAATCTCGAACTCGCCTGTCCTTTGTTTTAAATATAGTCACTATATCGCTATATTGTGATAAGTCGTGTCAGATGTCGGTCATTATTATTAACATTTTGTATTTATCCACAAAAAGCATCTGAAATAAATATATTTTTTACGTGTGTAATTAAAAATTACAGCTTATTGGCGTACTCAGTGATTGCTTCAACTGTTCAATAAAAATACGCATTAAGTATAATATCTATGTACATGAAAATATACAGAGCGAAAGTGAGTGGTAAAAGAAGCCAAGGAAGACCAAGGCTGACTTATGAAGATCAAATAGCCAGAGTGCTAGCAGACGGAAATGTCAAAAGCACTCGCATACCTAGGCGAAAATGTGTGAGGAGAATGATGAGATTTGAGGAAGCGAAAGAGGTGTGTAAGGACCGCGACTCCTGGCGCTCCGTCCTCTCTGACTACCCCGTTGGGGATACAGCGTGAAGTTATGTTATGTTATGTTATCTATGTACACGCCGATACCTATATATTTGTATCAATTTGCTGCATATGAAGTATGTACATGGTGGAAAGTACGAAAACTGCGGCAGCCGAATTGTCTTTGTCGGTCAGTGAAATCTATGTATTAAATTTAAATTTAATAGTTAAGTACATAAAAAGCTCATTTTTAACTAAAATAAAACTGATTCATGATTATATTGTACTTAATGCTTATCGCGCGAAATAAAAACATAAGCGATCATGTTAGATATCAATAATTTGTCTGAAAAATTTTTCTATATAAATAGAAGATATTTACCAAAAAATTAGAATTTAGGTTTACTTTTCCAAAATCAAATCATTAACTAAAAAATTAAAAGACTATTCTCAAATCACATTATAGTTTTAATTGTTTATGGGATGTTTATGGGAAAATATAGACAGAATTGCTAATAAAAAATGTAATGTCATACTATAAAATGTTACTCCTTCATTAAATCGATATTAGCTAAAAAAATTTAAGATGCTATAAAATAATTAATGCCAATAAAATAAAATAAATAATGATTTAAAATAATAGATTGTGGTATGTAAAATAATATTTTACATAGCACAATCATCATCAATCAATCACATAAACTAAATAAATAAACAAGCCGTCCTCCTGACAATGCCGACACATCCGGCAGAGTGAATGGAATTGGAGAAGTATTATATTCCTTGATCGAGTTGGTACAATTGCACAACGTCTCTTCCTAGCTCCTGGAAATAACTCGGAAATACACGTACTAGTGTGTACGAGATTGCGATATATATATATATATATATATATACATACCAACAGCAAAAGATGAAAAGAGATGGAAGGACATAGAGAAGTTTCCAGATTAAATTTCTCGACTTCAACTATCTCCTTAGAGTGCAGACTCCTATTTCAATACTGCCCCTGGAAATAACTCGGAAATACACCTACTAGTTTATATAAGATTGCTATATATAGATATACTAACAGCAAAACGTGAAAAGAGAAGGAGTATTGTAGAGATGTTTCGAGATTAAATATCTCAACTTCAACTATTTCCTTAGAGTGCCGACTCCTGTTTCAGTACAGCTCCATGTATAAAGCGGATTCCGATCTGGCGCTTCCAAGGCCGCTGCCACGGCACGCTCGCTCCGCTCGCTCGGCTCGCGCGTTGTGGTAAAAAGTCCTAACCTAACCAAATAAAGTGTTATAAATATGTCATGTCGTGTTTGTATTTACAAAAAAAATTTGCAAACATTTTACTCAATGTGGAACAATTTAAACTTTAGCCTACATTTGACCTCACGATTTTCTCCCAAGCATTCATTATCACCATTACAACACATTAAAGTATCATTGGTTGAAGTCGTAATCAAAATTTTATTGTGAAAACTGTTAATTTTGAAGTTTACCATTTTTTAATAGCAAAGACCATTAATTTTATAGATGATGTGATTTATATCATAAGTAGCAAATTTATAGACAAAACCGTCAATTTTAAATATTAATATTTATAGATAAAATTACTAATTCTATAGTTCCATTATATATATCCCGTTGTTTATCATCTTATTTCTCGTTTTCAGAATCTCAGAACAGCATAACATAGCTAGTACCTACCTTGAACCTTGTTTTGAAAATTTAATAGCTATTATCTATATATATATATCTATACATATAGGTAGATACACATACAAACACATATATAATATGTATGTGTTTAGGTATTTTATAGACTATATTAATTTTACTGAAATAATAATCAAAAAGTTATACAACGTGACATACATATATTTAATATTTGTTTCGTTATAGGTACTCATAATTATTTCATAGTCGATATTTATCATCATATATTATATCAATATCGACCGCCAATAGACGGTTCAGTGACTTCTTTTTATCTTGTTTATCTATTATTTAAATAAATATTTGCTACCGTTATCATATAAATGTGAATAGTCACCACCTTCAATGATCCGCAATCGCAACGTTGATGGAATTTTTTTAACTACTATATAACTAACATGTATTCTTAGTTAATATTACAATTATATACCTACACTATTTTTATTTAAAATGTACATACGTACAAATCTTCACGCTGTATCCTAAAAGGATAGTCGGAGAGGACGGAGCGCCAAGCTTTGCGGTCTTTACATACTCCTTTCACCTCCTCGAATCTCATCATTCTCCTCACACATTTTTGCCTAGGTACGAGTATGTGGGTGCTGTTGACATTGCCGTAAGCTAACACTAGCTATTTAATGTTTGTAAGTCAGCCTTGGTCTTCCTTGGCTTCAACTGCTACTCACTTTCGTTCTGTAGATTTTCATCATTCATTATTCTTTTCGTGTGCCCAAACTATCTGAGCATATCTTCATTTTTAAACTGTCGTGCAATCTTAATTTATTTTTGTTAAAACTTAATTTTACTATTTTTTTAAAACGCAGTTTTACTTAAAACTTTTATGTTTATGCATTTTCATTCATAAATAACATTTATATGCATAGTATGTATCAGTGCTGCATATTTGTAAATTCCAACAGCGTGTACATAAGTCCTAATTGGGTACATAAACAATAGTGAAACATCACATAATATAATGTTAATATAATTTATGTGAATGTTAAATTTATTGAATGCGTACCTACGTAATATACTTAATAAGTTATAATTTCTTGCCTTTTAATCCATACTTCCATACTAATATTATAAATGCGAAAGTCTCTCTGTCTGTCTGTCTGTCTGTCTGTTCGGTTTTCACGGCTAAACCGCCGGACAGATTTTGATAAAATTTGGCATGGAGATAGTTTGACACCAGGGGGTGAACATAGGCTACTTTATTTTTCAAAAATCTACCCCTAAAGGGGTGAAAAGGGGGATAAAACGTTGTATGGGAAATTTTTAACCGCTGAGCCGATTAAGATGTAATTTGGTACAGAGATACACCTTTTCCATTAAAAAAACATAGTTTTCTTTTTTATCAAAAATCTACCCCTAAAGGGGTGAAAAAGGGGATGAAACTTTGAAAAATGAAAATGAAACCCTAACAATATGGGTATCAAATGAAATAGAATACGCAGGGGAAGGTAGATACATATGTGACGTCACCATAAATCCAATATGGCGAATGTTATGATATTCATTTTCAAATCCAAGATGGCGAATATTACTTTTTTTGGATAAATCGATATGGGTGTCATATCCTAGGTTTCTCGAGGTGCTAATTACGAAAATGACTTTCATTTTTAAATCCAAGATGGCGAATATTACTTTGTTGGATAAATCGATATGGGTGTCACATTATAGGTTTCTCGGGGTGCGGATTACGAAAATTATGTTTATTTTCGAATCCAAGATGGCGATTATTATTTTTTTGGATAAATCGACATAGGTTTCATATTCTAGGTTTCTCGGGGTGCTAATAACCAAAATGATGTTAATTTTCAAATCCAAGATGGCGAATATTACTTTTTTGGATAAATCGATATGGGTATCAAATTCTAGGTATTTCGGGGTGCTGATTATGAAAATGACTTTTATTTTCAAATCCAAGATGGCGAATATTACTTTTTTGGATAAATCTATATGGCTGTCAAATTCTAAGTACATCGGGGTGCTGATTACAAAAATGACGTTCATTTTGTAATCCAAGATGGCGAATATAATTTTTTATTGATAGATCTACATGGGTGTCATGTTCTAGGTTTCTCGGAGTATTGTTCAATACCAACAATATGGGTGTCAAATGAAGTGGAATACGCAGAGGAAGGTTTTTGTATATGTGACGTTATCGTAAATCCAATATGGCGGATGTTCCATAATAAGAAATAACTTTTTCGTTCAACACCAACAATATGGGTATCAAATGAAATAGAATATACAGGGGAACGTTTCTGGACATGTGATGTCATCATAAATCCAATATGGCGGATGTTCCATAATAGGAAATAATTTTTTTGTTCATTACCAACAATATGGGTATCAAATGAAATGGAATACGCAGGAGAAGGTTTTTGTATATGTAACGTCATCATAAATCCAATATGGCGGATGTTCCATAGAAGGAAATAACTTTTTCGTTCAAAACTAACAATATGGGTATCGAATGAAATGGAATACGCAGGTTTTGTATATGTGACGTCATCATAAATCTAATATGGCAGATGTTCCATTATAGAGAATAGCTTTTTTTTAACACCAACAATATGAGTACCTCGGGTAACCTCAGTAACCTAAAGAGGTCAAGGAACATTTTTCCACGCGGACGAAGTCGCGAGTACAGCTAGTAAGTTATAATTAAATCTATAGTGATCATTTCGTTGCGCGTAATATAAAAATTTTTTGATATAAAAATTACAGTGAATTCGTAGTCATTTTAATTTTAATGTTATAGGTAACTTGTAATTGTAAATTAAAGTTCACTTCTTTCACACCAATGTTTATTTTAGATATACATAATTAATTGATTACGAAAGATAAACTAATTTCGTTTGCAAAATTAAATAGATTCTTACGCTGGAAATAACTTTTTTTTCACAAATGAGTAGTTTAGAGGTAATATATGGAAAATTACATTTTCTTTTTCTGAGAAAATTTGTCTTGTACGTGGGTAATACTTCATCGAAATTGTTATCTTTTATGCTATCCCTACAGGGCCAATATATGCTTGCAATCTCAGCACCCTATCTTGTAAGAGGATAACATCAGATCTCATGAGTCAGCGTAAAAAATACGAAACACGCGAAACCAAAATAATTTAACACGAGACTTTATAGAGAAGTCATCTTCATTTGTGTGTTTGAGTAGATACGCGCGTGTAGACTTATTCTGTACCTAACGTTTAAGAAGTTACATATTTTATAAACGGAGTCATAGAAACTATGGGAAATAAACAGAAAATGAATGTACTTAACGTTTGTCTTGTTATCAGCACGGATTATAGAATAAATTAGAAATAAGGATATGTGATCGTGATTGCAAAAAATGCTAAATAGCTATGAGCGTCACATAACATGGTAGGTTTATTGAAGCGTTTAGATATTTCTTAGCGAATATCGTGCAATGTAATGCAGGAATGGAGTTATAGCGTTCCTTTTTATTCACAAAAGTACGAGTAGTTTTTTTAATAAACCTGTATATGTTATTTTATGCAGGTAAATACCGATTATATTGGCAAAGTTAAAAGTGCTGTATATTGTAGTACCTGCATTAACTATTATTAGATATGTATATTCTACCTCTCTAACTACCCTGATAGAATTACAGTGTGAAGATATGTATGTATGTGTGTATGTATATTTATATTTTATGAAATTAAGTGAGAGAAATGTTTTTTTTAATCCACATAGCTATTGGAGAAGAAAACGAAAATTAGTGAAGATCTTCCAGTTTTTTTACTTACCTTTTTTTAATTAATCTAAGGTTATATTTACTTAAAACTGTGTACGTATGCGTGTGTTTAGGGCGATACCTACCTACACAATTGATTTCAATGTCAATAATAAATGGAAGAATAGGTACATTCCCTCTGAGAATTATTTATGTAGGTCCATATTCATTTATACATGTACAGAAAGAAAAGGTAGATTCCCAACTCGTTCTATCAATAATAAATAAGTTACTTATCCAATTTTCTATTGGAAGAGCAACCTACCCCTTCGAAAAACATGACCCTCGCTCCGAGGGAGACATAAGATAATAACAAAAATATTTACCAAAGCTCAAAGCGAATAAAAAGATGTCCCTTGATGTGGACCTGGATGCAATCCACGTATTATTTGTTTCCCCGGAAAAAGTTTCTTTATAACGAATATGAATAGGTAATATGCAAATTCTATTTTCAGGGGCCGGTAACTTTATTCTGTGTGTATTTCCTTACTTTGTAAGAGACACCTTTGGGAACAATATTATTCGGAAAAAGATATCGGCATCTAAAAGGTTTCAGTCTCGTGCACTTCTCATTTTCCGACCTTAGATAAATATTCATTTCGCCCCAGTAACGTGGAATGAATGAAATTGAAGATTCCAGTCGATTTAAAAATTCATTCTAGCACACGTGACCGGGCGTCCACTCAAAATAGCCACGTTTCGTGTCGGCATCCTCCAAGACGGCTTAGAAACAGAAAGTTACGGCGTATTTAAATAAGTCATGACTCAGTCTGTACGTATTCGACTTATAAACGCGACGTCACAGATTACGACACGATCATAAAATTTGTTCGTCCATTGAGCAGAACAATAAAACTCGATCAAACGGTGTCACTAGCCCGGCAAGTTCAAGTGCGCTATTAAGTTGCATAACCGGCAGTAAACGTGAAATAAAAACATAAATATTATTCGTCGTAAAATTTGTATCATTTATAATAATAGCGGTTACACGCAATTTTATATGACGTGGTTATTTTTATCAGACATCAGCTGAGTCGTAAAGGCAGTAGACTGGAGGCAGACGGATTTTATGGTTCAGATGGTGACGGATCGGGGACCAGGTGATGAGGTGTCGCGGTTACCGCCGCGCCACGCCGCGCGCCGACGACCTCGCTTCGGATCGCTCGTATTGCCACGTATGGCGCTCTTATTAGGGGTGATGCCTCCACGCGCTGTTCTCATTCAATTCTTGGCAACATTGCACATAATTAGTAAAATATGAATCATGAAGTACCTAAGTGTTAGTTTTTACGAGTAAACCAGTAATAAAATACATGGAAAAAGAAATGTATACAGTATCGCTTATAAAGCTTAAACATTAAGCTAGAAAACTTATCTGTTTTTCTTTAATTTCAGATGAACAAGGACTAAGGATAAAACAAACAGGTAAGATTACAAAGATGTTAGTTGTAATCGATTACACAGTTAATTAAGGATTTCGGAACATTTCCAAAAATCTAATGATCTGAAAGGGTGGTGTTGATCTTTGTGGGGCAGTGGTGCAGCAATGGTTTAAAAATATATTTCGGCAGGTATGCAGTTTTTTTGTCATTAAAAAATTGCTTTTGCCTAATAATAATAAGTAGGCAAAAAGTAAGCCATGATCATTCCTGGAACAAGTCAAATTTATATTATGATATTAATTTTACATTTTCTCGATAATTTTAGCTAAACATGTAATTTATGGATTCATATTCATGACATTCGAGTTAATTAGACTAATGAAATAAAATCGATATGTTGATTGTTTTGTGACCTGCTAAATGTTTTCAAGAGACCACAAAATGATTGACCATTGTATGTAAATATTGTTAATTACCTAAGCATACACAATCCTTAATTTACATAAATGAACCTAATGAACAGTTATACGTAAATTAGATACTAATTATTATTAATAACTGATTTGTGATAGGTACCTATACAAACGTTCCTGCATGTTTATATGAGTGTAGGTAGGTATGCAAACCATGTTTTTTATTGTAGTAATATAGGGTGTAAATTAATGTTTACACTCTAAAAGCTTTCTGAATAAATACCTTATCCCAGAGTTATTAGCACGATTTATGTACCTAGTAAAGCTCAAAATATCTCATATCTAGCAGGCGGACATACATTTTTTTAAAAGATGTTCTAAATCTTTATTTTGTTATATTTTGTACGTATTTTACTTTCTGTTTTTTTTACTTTAATTTTCAATATTACTGTTGTAAATCATTATATTGTATTAGCAAACACAACATTATTTAAAAAGGTTTAAGATTTTTGCCTACACATTTTTGTATGCAGAAATATGTGTAGCTCTGCGTCTCTATATATACACTTTATAAGTCCATTCACCTAATGTGATGAGCCGTAGGTACTTTCTATATTTTCAGTAAAAGGTTGGTCAGCAGAAAAATTATAGGCAAGGGTCGAATGTTGCCCTTGGCGCCTAATTTTCGTATGTAATGTAATGCTCTCCGGGTATTCTTTCATCTTTTCTTTATTACGCTTGATTCATCTATTTTTAAATAGGTACCGAACACCAAATTTAACAGTATCTTCATTCTTAACGTTCACGTTAAGAACTTGGTACCTTGCACAGAATTTGGTACCTTGACATAGCGATATATGTCTCTATAATAGGCATATTATCTTCATCTCCTATTTTCCGAGTGCAGTCCAATCTATTAACGTAATGTAATATTTACTGGTGGAATCTTGTAAATAATTGTTGTTTGCCTTGACTTAAACTTACATGTAAACATTTCAGTATGTAGGCTGTAAGATTTTTTGATTAAAGTAATTAAAAAAAAAAAGATGACAAATTAGAGAATTTCCAGTATTTTATTTAGAGGCTAGAATTTATAGTATTTTTTTCTTTTTACAGATTTTAAATAAATGAGCTGTTGATATATCTAGAGCTTAATAGGTACCTAACTAATCTGAAATTAAGGTTGCGGTTTCAGTTCCCGCTTGAATATAGGAAACGGAAAAATGGTTACTGAGTACGTACCTACATAGTGTTGGCACTTGCCAGTTATTTACGTGTACATAAAAAGTATATTACCTAGTTATGAATCACTGAGAGACAAGCACACCGTGAGCCATCTATTGAAAGAGCTATAAGTGCCTAGTTTAGATATATACAAACAAGTACCTATTCCCAAATTCTTTATCGAGAGTAGTTAGAAAGTTTTTCTCACGACTCATTAAAAAAATAGCATAAAACTAAATAGATCATCGTGCTAACTATAATGTGACTATAATGTGTTAATATAAGCGTCAATTTAAACGCTCCTTACAATTTTACGATTCAGACGTCGGTTTACTGCTGGCACGCGTCACACTTCGCTCGTAAAACCTACGGTCACCTGTTGTGGTACCCTACCAGTGTCAATAAAATTTTGTCAATGGACGACGTTTTAATGTGCCAATTATGGGTCAATGTTTCATTCGGGAGCTCCGTTTTTACGATGTGTCTGTATTGCCACTTGATTTTGTAGCGTTTGTCACGTATATTCAAACTTTTGTCTCTATTATAGTAAGAAGTTAGGTGAAGCTATACCAACACAATTTTAATTGTAAGAAACAGGGTGAGCATTTTGGTGACTTAGGATACAATTCAAAAGAAATTAGTTAACGAAATTATGTGTATAACCATAATATTATGTTTTATGAATTATTTTAAATGTATTATATTTTAAAACACCTGTTACGAATTTTAGAGAATTAATGTCTAATAATTACAAATGATTCTAAATAATGTATAGTCCCATTACAAAAAATGTAGAGTCTAAAAGTGTTTATGTATTCCTGTTGCATTTGGTTTCATCTGTAATAAATAACACATTTAATTACCTTATTTTATCTTCACTTATATAGACCAGTTACATTGTAATACGTTTACCCTATACTTACTTAGTAGACAAAGCAAAAGAAATGTTATTGTATAATTAAAAGATAAAAAGAGCAAAAAACTCAAAGAACGTATATTATTTATTGTAAGTGCGATGGGTACCAGCTTTAAATTAGTCAGCAACAATTTATTGTATCTATTACAATTGTATTTAAAAAAATATTTCATCAATTCAGTACATTGTAAGTACTACAGTCAAATATAAATAATTAAAATAAATGTAGATATGTACAGTGTTATATAAAATGAAAGTGTTTATGCTCTTACTGAAATTCTCTAATAGTTTATTATAAAGTACTTATATATTTTATTTTCACGATACAAGATACCTTAAGAACTGGTTGAAACTGGTTTCAAAACATTATTGCTGTACTTATAGGTAAATGCTTACTCTATCAACGACGTAAATATTTAAGTGTTAGTTGCTTTAATCATAATAGGTATATAGGTAATTAGTTGTGTTTAACATCGAAAACGATTTACGCGTATTTATTCAAAATAAATATGGTTGTTTTTGTATCAAATTTTGTGTTAATTCTTAATTCTATTATCGTTTCGTCTTACGCGGATCTTGCAATCGAGTATAAATTACTCAACTGATAGTCTTGGGTGAAATTGGACTGGCTTAAACATTATTGTAATGTTAGTAGTAGTAGCTGGAATATTGAAAATATAATATTATTGAAAATATGATATTACCTTTATTCAATATGTCAGTTCTTTTATTTTCAGATTTTTAATGAAAAGTTTCTATGATATTTTAGTTTGACGTAAAAATGGATGAACGCTGCATTTTTGTTATAAAAACACGTAACTCTACGCCATGAACCATAACTCAAATGACTGCATACGTCAGGAATACAAAGGAGGACTTAACTGGAACTCCACCTTAAATAACATGGCCGTTTATTTTCTGTCCGCCTCTTCTCTACTATTGGTGTGATCTGCAGAAACTAGTTTTAATGTTCATAAATTGACCAATCAGCTTCATGTAAATATTTAAAACGTTGGATAGTTAACATCTTGGCAGATATATTTGTCTTTATCTCTACGCCCGTAAAGAAAGAGAGTCGATATATTTCCGAACACTTTGTTTAAATATGGTATTGTTTACCCAGTTTGCGTATAGATGGCGTTGTAAGAGACGTAGTTCACGGTATTTGCACTAGATGGCAGTAGTTCCAGCATGATTTCAATGTGGCACAGCTGCTGATAATGATAGTACATTGCGGAAATAAGAATACAAATAGACCTAATAAGAACCGTTTCAAAGTCCAGTATGGAAAAATGCGGAGGTGCTTTTCTTGTTAGGGATAAAATATGCATAAAGATAGGCAAATTAATATATTTTCTTACATTAAATTGGCTCTACAAAAATGCATTACTAAGTACATATAAAAATTTAAAATAACTTAAAAAGTAGTATTTAAATGTGTATATGTAACCGATATGGTTAGGTGTTTATTTTTAGTAGTTTACAGGAAAAAATTATGGAAAAACACTAAAAGAAAATTTGTAATAATTTAGTCAAATTAATAAATGTGATAAATTCCCAAATGTTTAGCTATTTTCCACTCAAACTACAAAAAACAATCGACATGTGTTTCTCCTCTCAACAAAGCATCTTCAGTATATAAAAGAGATCAGATTCGGTCAACCTGCCAGCACCGGATTCGATGCTGGTTGGCTGGTTGGTTGAGAGGAGAAACACGTGTATCGATTGGTGGTTTTTGGAATTTGAGTGAAAAGTAGCTAAAAATTTGGGAATTTATCACATGAAATGGATTTCCGCAAAGTAACACCTGAGTCTATACAATAAATTAAGAAATAAAATAAATCAACCTAACAAAGACTAGATATGTAATAAATATTTTCTCAATCTTCCTAGAAATTTTTTTCATTCTTATTCTATGATGCTATTGGCATTAAGTACATCTATTTATGTCATGTCTATATTTTTTTTAAATATGAAGGTTAGATTTACAGGTGACAAGTTTCAATTCCATCGCTTTCCAAAGTCTAACCTCAGATTATAAATTCAAATTAAAATTATCATTAGAAGATATTTTTGAGCATTGAGATGAGTTATATCATAAATATGATACTCGTAGGTAAATACCTAATGAAAAATAAACCAAGAAACAGGCGCTATTCGTTCATGAGATATTTTGTTTCTCTATGTCGTACTCACAAATTTAAATAACGAATTTTCTGACTAAATTTAATTGTATAGTTAAACTTGCATTGTACCTACTGGCTATATTTTTGACTAATCGAAATTGATCAATTATGATTATCTATTTGTTTTCGAATGCTATTAATAATCTGTTGAGTAATGAATTATTTGCATTATCTTTAAAATGGTTCCGTGTATATTATTTCAATTTTGTAATTTTCAATTGTAATAAATAGAATGGACTCTACATTTTTTACTACAGATTACATTATTTATGTTGAGCTACCAACCTAATTTATTAAATTATTTTCATTTATTGAATGTGTGTGAGGAGAATAATGAGATTTGAAGAGGCGAAATAAGTATGTAAGGATCGTGACGCTCGGCGATTCATAATCTCTGACTACTATCTACCCCGTCAGAGATACAGCGTGAAGATGTGTATGTATGTATTTTTATTTGTTTTCAATTACTTAGCTATAATTTTTTTAATTAGCTAATTATTGGAAACTATGTAAAAACTAAGTATTTTGGAAACTATGTATTTTGAAAATAAATCTACCTATTGTACATCGGTTTGTCCTCAATTTTAAATAATGTGTCAAAATAAGTACCTACCGAGGTATCAGCCCATATTTTATTTAATTATTTGAAAATTTTGTGACTTCCTCCTTGCGTTTCTAATTTTTAACATTTTTGTACTAAAATACGAATTTTAAATAGATTTAATTATAAGATTTATTCTCAAGGCTTACATATTTTTTGTGAGAAACCCTAGAAATAATAATCAATACTCAACCACCTACTATAGTAGTCAATTGGCCATAAAAACGATTCTGCATTCGATACCACCCATTTCTATTCGAGTAAATCGACAGTTTATCGTTTTGAATGACGGAATCGATTTCTTATGGTAACATTGTATCGGCCTCACGCCATTTTGGTGTGCTTGAGAATTAAAATTGATCGCGTACCTTTATAAACGTTGTTGGGTACATAAATAGTAAAATGAAATCGTAAAATGATGTGATCTTATTGTATCGATACTGTAAAGTAAAGGTGAGCTCGTCTATTATGCTATACTTTTAGTATAGTGTTCATCATATAGGTTGATAGTGGCTTGACATTCTGCATTATCTTATAGTACCTAGTTAATAACTACAAGGCAATAAGGTAAATTTTTTTTATAACCAAAACTAATGTTCTGGTTATAAAAAAAATAGATAGATAGATAGAACAACACTGTGTTAATTACATCACCATGTAATTGAAGTATCTTTAAAATGAATTTGAGAATGTAGTAAAGTACTAAACAATTAACAAAAATTATAAATACATGGACTCTCCTTAAACGGCAGTGAGGTCAGGATTTAACAGAAATCGAGTAAAAGTAAAACAGATGCGCGGAATAAATGCGAACTCTTCGACTTGTGCGATGTCAGTCTTGCAGACAAGATAACAGATAAAGAGATACGCAGTATGAGAAGGTTAGACGAATGCGTTATTGTAAAAATGAAAAAAGGAATGCTTAGACGGTTCAGGCACATATACCTAACAAGTGAAGAAAAACTAACGAATGAAATCTACAGAGCGATAAAGTATTAGCAGAAACAAAGGAAGAATAATGCCTGATATCACTGAAGTGCCCTAATACATAGCGAACACCTAAAAAAGGACTGAGGTCCGCTAACGATGATTTTATGTTTCACGAAACATTAAGAACCCCTATGAGGTTAAAGGATCCCCTAAATTAGAAACTCGATTTTCGAACCCTTGACACTATGTGACAGTTTCGTGTGTTAGTTTTTGACAATATGATGAATAATTTATTATATTACATAGAAATTATTCTCTGTATTATCAAAAACTAACACACGAAAAGGTCACATAATGTCATTGGTTTGAAAATCGAGTTTCTTAATTTAGGGGATCTTTTAGCTATATAGAGACTCAATATTTCGTGTAACACTTTTGGCTTTTACGAAAAGGTTAAGGTCGACGTTAGTGGCCCCCTATCCTTTTTTAGTGGTGCGCTGAGTATTAGGGGACTTTGGTGAAATCGGGCATAAGGCTGGCCTGTGAAGAACGAAAAATAGTAGGACTGTTTGCCGACGGTAATGTCAAAACCATTCGCATACCTAGACGAAAGTGTTTGAGAAGAATGATGTTCGACGCGACAAAAGAAGTATGTAAAGATCTTAATGCGCAGTGCTCCGTCCTTACTGAGTGCCACGTTAGGAATACAGCGTGAAGATATGTGTGTATTTATATATTTCCTCATAACTCATAAGACATAGCCAGGATTTCAAATAAAGTAAGTATTATTACTGCGACAAGCATGATTGCTTAGCAGTTTCTTTATATTTTACTACAGATTGCTAATAATTACTATTATTTTATGTACATATTGTTTTACATATATTTTAATTTATTACACACAATGTGTAAATAACAATTATTCACACTAGGGTATTCTGTGTTACGGCTTGTGCAGTTAAGTAGAGCAATAATGCACAGTGCTCTACCTAATTACATGGTTTTAATAAATGTCATCTTTTTCGGTATGTATCGTGTAACACTTTTACATTTGTGTTATTTTGTAGCTTTATAGTCTTTTAGGTAACATATTTAATTCATTAACTGTCCGCTACTATTTTAAAATTCGTTGTTAATCACACGTGAAAAATCATCGTCTAATATGGTACTTAGCTTTATCTATCTGCTTGCCTGCGATAGAGCGGCCACGTATTTATTTAAGTTCCTTCACTTTTAATAAACTTAAATAAAAATTATCCAAGTTTAACATATGAATGAGCAAGTGTAGAGTCGTTGCGTACAAATTGAAAGTATCTCTCAACGTGCTTTTTTTCGTATTGGCTTTAATAACATCTATAAGTAATTTTAACTCTCTACAATAGAATCTCTACAATAAAATTTGTCTGAATACGTTTCTTTAGCAAAAGTACTTTATTTTTATAATCATAAAGTTCATTTCAGCATCATTTTTTGGTGTTGTCGCTTGCGTGCACTCTGAAGTCACGAATTAGTATTCGAAAGATACCTGTAATCGAAGTATACTATAATCATAAAGTGCTTTATTTGAACTCCGATCTTGGCAAGTTTCGAGCATTGTTGTTTTATTGAAAACGTAACTAATGTAACATGTAATATATTTCATTACAGAAATTTCAATGATACCCTTACTTTTGATTTTAATTAAGTGAATGTTAAGCGGTAGTAATCTCCACCTCTACTTATAAAAAGAAAAATATATGTAAGTCTGTTATAAACATTAAAAAAAGATTGTTAAGGTATCTAAAATTAGTGGTTTGAGAACAATGGGTGAACAAATTCACAATAATTTATAATCGTGGTATACTTATATATTTTCTATAAATACTTACATCATGCTACCTCAACCACTAAAAGTGTGTCACATAACGTGATTTGAAATATGCTTATTCGCATAAATCGAGCTGTTGGTCATTTAAACGTCGGATGTCTCATGGTGTCTCGCAGCTCTACATCAGCTTCCTTAAAGACATGACTACGTAATGTGGTTACATGTGACCCAATTAGATAAGTAAGGAAAAATCTAAAAACAATATGATGATAAAAAAATCTATTATGAGGAAACATGTCATCGATTTTAGAGTTAAGAAAAATTGTATTCAAAGGCTAAAAAAACTCATAGACGGCCGGAAATTGAACGTGGTCATTTTCTTTCGCAAAAATTACAAGTAGTTTCATTACACCAATCGATAGAGTTACGTTGTAATGAATACATTTTATTGCATTTAAGAAAATGGTTACCACTTCGAAAATTTATTTACTGAAATAAATAAAATTGTTAAACTGTACCATTTTCTTTTAATTGTAGACACAGGATTCCATAGTAATTTATTCCTTACGACCTATGACATCAATTACGACAATAATCTTCTACAGTAATAATTGACATACCCGCAATCAGGTTCGATCAGTTGTAGTCGCAAATAATAACTTGCAACTTTTGCGAAGGGAAATAACCGGGTTCGATCCCGGTCGCGTAGATTTTTTAAACTTCTGAATACATTTTCTCTTAACTTTGAAATATACTAAATGGTTCCTAAACACACAATTTTCTGCCTCTTATAGTTTCAGATTTTTCCATAGTGACGATCTAAATGAATTACCCAGTAAATAAAAATTTTGTAACTTTAACGACTATAACGACTGAGTGTAACGACATCAGTACACTTTAAAATATACCTACGTAGATTAATTTTATAAGAGTAGTAAACAGATAATATTAGTTAGTATAAATAGATAAAGGAAATGAAATGTAAACTATCTAATGATAACAGTTTTATTATTTCAATTCTTAAAAAGTTATTTTTACAATTGGGAGTCATAATACAGAACAAAATAAACTTTTAAATATTGATAATTTATAATATTCTATATTGATGCAGTTTTTTAATAATTATATTAAATAAGTGTGTATTAAAATTAACATAAAGCATACATACTTAATTAGTATTAAAATTTAACAACACCGATTAGTGAAAGAGCAATCGACTTCCACCTATAAAAAGATAATTTAAAACGCAGATAAGGTAATATATTCCATTTTCTGTGACGCAGCATACTAATAAAGCCTCCTTATTATTGCGTTTCCTTTTATTTCATTCTAAACTTAAACCTTGCTACAAAATGTACGCGGCATAATTTTTTTAAATTTGGAAGAAAAAAAGAAACAGAGCGCTATTAATGGAATATTTAAACGCCTATCTGAAATGGAGTCTCATTTTAAATTCGAGAAGTTATCTCGGCTTCATATACCGCCGCCTCTTGGGAAAGCGTTAAAAAAACAATAAAATGGAAAATAAAAATTGAGTTTATTTACAATTCGCTGTGTGAATTGGACAATTAGATAATATGGACGTAATAGTAACCGTTTTAAGGCACATAAGACTTCTGTTAAAAAGTACTTTTTGCTGTTTTTCATCAAAAGAGATATCTTCTGTATGTAACTGTACATGTTTTTTTTAATTACATCCTTAAACAAGATCCAAAGTACTTTTGTGTAGGCCACATGTTCCGCATTCATGGATACCTGGAATAAAAAAAAAATATTGAAATAAGTATGCAGAGACTATAAGTCACATACATAATACAAGTATGTAGATGAACACATTCGTAAGCCGATTAGATACAGTGTTCTTATCTTATATTATATGTAAGGGCTATCTATATATATATATATTCTATATTATATGTAAGGGCAGTGTTCTTATCCTATATTATATGTAATCCTTATTATATGTAAGGGCATTTCGCATTATATTGTGTATTGATATTATTTTTTGAATGTGTTGCTTTTGTTGTTTGTGTTGTCATTATGAGCTACAAAAATCTCTTTTTTGTCATATGTGATAAAACTTAGGTAGGTAGCGTTGTACAAACGCATAAGACAAAATTTATTACACAGACAAATTATTTTTCGTGGTGAACAGTCATATAATGTTCAACCTTAAATCTAATTAAATTCATACAAATTTTAACTTTAAACCTTTTCGATAAAAGCAAACATTAGATACATGCTAAAGGAAGATAATTTTATTGCCGTCATTCCTACTTTTCCTGCTTTGTATAATAAAAAGAAATACTTCATTTTTTTTACTTTGAAACTACTGAACCAAGCAACTCAAATTATTCACATACAGATGCTGTAGGTACCTTAGTATTGATATGTCAATAGAAAATTTTCATTATATTGGGAAGACTCCCGACATTTAGGAATATTTTCAATAATTAACTAACAACAGCACATTTGTAATAGTTTTATTTTAATTTTATGTATGTATTTATGAAATATTTATTTACATTGTATATACGTATAGTTAATACGTATAGTATAGTTTAATATTGTCAGAACGCTACTTTAGCTGCATAAGCCTTAGTCCGCTTTCTACCGCCAAAAATTACTTGGACTGCTATAGCATTATGTTGGCTTTTGTACACACGTTGTGTTGCAGCAATAAAGAATTTATAAATCAACTAACCTAATCTCTGATTAAAACATAGGCTTCCATTTGTGTCGTTCCATTTCCAGTGACGACCTAAATGGCGCAGTGGTTTCAACGTTGACCCAAGGGCGGAAGGTTCGGGTTCAATTCCCGGTCGGATCAATTTAGAAAATGAACTTTTCTAGATTGTTTCGAGTCTCGGTGTACTGGAAGACGCCCTCAGTAATCGTCGTTTGGTTTTCATAGATCAGATGATTGGTATGTATTGTCTGGCGCATTATTACGAGTATTATATTATTTGCGTGTTGTAAATATATTGGAATCACTTAATTTTTATTACCTATAATAAGAAAGAGTATAATAAGAAAGAGTAGAAAAATAAAAATAAGAGTAGCAAGACAAGTATGATTAGATAACGCATTGCTGTACGTAATCTTTTTGATTAAAATTGTAGATATTTGTTCAAAATATCTACCTGAAGATATGTAACTATACGTAAATATAGGCCAACAAATTCGCGTAAAACGTATGTAATGCTCTCTCTGCGTACATATGTATATTGTATGGAGTCGGGATCTCTGAAGTGCAGTTTGGGAATACCGCACACCGACTGATACGCCGTAAAGTGTTGAGGTATGCGGTACACAAGGGATATGGTACACAGATGAGGACGTGTCTCGATACAGGTTCAAGCAACTGGGAATATGCGTACTCATATGCACCTAGTATTTCTATTTAAACGAAGAATATTTTAACAATTGCGTCTGTGACTTCGTTAGCGTGGAAATTAAAAAAAAAAAAATGATGTGAGTTACTCCTCAGATTTCTGACTAACCTCACACATGTCTAAATAATTTTAGAAGTGTAACCATGTACACGTTACATCGTAACAGACAGACAAATAAAGATACTCTGAAGTTAATATAGTGTTGGTATAAATTAAATATTTATAATTAATTACACTTGAATGAAATATTTAATCAATGATCTGTTACTCGTAATGTTACTTCCTATATTCGTTAGTGTGTAGGTTAATAAATACTATTGCAGCGGTTCTTAAACTTTTAAGGCCATGGAACACCCAATAAATCCCTTTTAATTTATGGAACCTTAAAGCAAACTAAAACAATAAAAAATACCTACTATATTTTGAAATAAGTGAAAAATCCTTTATTACAAATGTATGACATAAAGGTTAATGTGATGAATAAAATAATTTCACTTTCAATTTCACTAATTTCAATTTTCACCTATAAAAATTGGAACATTTTTATGGTATTGGACCTACTATAGAACAAAATGATTAATGTTCGTCAATGTGTATGTTTAGGTCATGTTTCGCGCAATAAATAATGTTGGCACAAATTAAGGTAGCCAAAATTTTCCAACGATTTAGCGACTAATATAACATTCGCGAAACCCTAGTGTCTTTTAGACAGAATTGCTTCACTATTGGTTAGCTTTTAAGAAAAGGGTCTGAAGGATTTCCAGTCAGTGCAAGCAAGGGCAAGTTAACTTCCTCCAGCTAATATTAAATATAAATTTGGCATTTTAGATTCTGTGATGAATGTTAATCAGATATATAATATTTACAATGGTAAAAACTGCAACAATTAATTTCTACCGTATGTCGATTTTAGTGGACAGAAGCTGCAAAACCGAGGTCGCTGGCATTGATAGGGATACTAAAATAGGGACACTATAGATAGAGACACTAAGTGAGAATGTATATTATGCTTCAAAAGATAGGAATGGTTGATTTATGACACAAAAGTCTCAATATTATATTGAACTTCATGATTTTCTTTATATTATACCAATTTGTTGTGCAGAGTGTATGCACTTAGTACTATAGTATCTATTCTGTGGTATACACAGTAAAACCAAAGATACTACGCGCATTTAGTATATTTTTGTGAAAATAATTAAATTTATTGTGTATTTATGTCATAATGTTTAATCGCAGCCGGTGTTCCTGCAGTCTTAGCGCCTATCAGTATCGCGGGTGGCAACGGCGGAAGACTGGACGGTTTGACGCTCATTCCTTAGAAACACGAAAGATCACTGATGTGGGACGCCATTTGCGCGAATACACTGGCTGTTTCCGATGTTCTGATGATTTTCAGGTCAGCAGAGCTGTAACCAGCAATACCAAAAATTACAAGAGGCGCAAGTAGGTATGCGACTCCCTGAGAGTTTTTCATATTTACGCCCTTTGCAATCGAAACTTTGGGACCCTTGAACCCCAAAGCCCATCAAATGATTTCGATAATTGTCTGGTCGAGTTTTCGAGAGACCGTCGGGCTAGCAGTTTTTCCGCCAATGAATCAATTTGGCCATTCGAAGAGGTATTATAATGCTCCCAATATGCCTGGCACTCTAAGCAATAAAAGCTTTCTAAGCGGCAACTTTGAAGAAGTCCATTATTTAAAATAATACTTACTTTTATAAATATTAACGTTTAAATATGTGCCGATTTACCGATTTACAATGTAGGTGCCGAGTTATTTCACAGAAATGTATACGTCGTGCGTAATTTTTACGTCTTCTAAAATTATCATCTTGTCAACATACCCAAATATAAAACAGGTAGGTATATTTTTATTTAATACAAATAATAAAAGACACACGCACAATGTTTGTTTATCGCTTCGATATCGTCGGATAAGTTTCTTTGTCATCGCCTCAGCTGCGTCGTGTGGGGCCCATAAAATATGTAGGCAGGCGCGACGTGTGAGCCTGGGCCCTCTCCTTGCTTTCCTATAACAAGACAGAAATTCTCTATGCATTTATCTACATAGTGCCTAGATGAAGCATCTCTGTGAAAGACCACTTTCATTATATTTCCCGAGAAATAAGTGGTTCGACGTTTTACAATAATGATAAATATGTGTAATAGTACAGTTGAAGATTTACATTTTAAAATATACGTATAGAACATCACGCCATTTCGCATTCAGGATGGATAGGGCATAAAAGTGTAACCTTAACGCACTTCTACTAAAGAGTATTCGGGCTTATAAATGAGAATGCTGAATGAGACAGTGGCAGGTTGCTGTTTGTACTGTCTTATACCAATTCCATAAAATGGGAACTGTCCCTTAGCCAAGTTTATGACCTAACGCAAAGGTTAACACTGACAGTTTCTTTTCGTCCTCTAGAGCATCTAGATTTTGCTTTTTAGATATGAGTAAGGCGGGATTGCATAAACAATTAAGATAGGATGGATAGTTACGGATAACAAAGAATAATTGTTTTTTTTTTTGTAAAAGAGGGGGCAAACGAGCAAGCGAGTCACCTGATGGAGAGTAATCCACGCCGCCCATAGACACCCGCAACGTCTGGGGGAATCACGGGTGCGTTACTGGCCTTTAAGGAAAGGAGGAGGAGGGGGAGATGGGCCACCGGCACACTCACTCGAAACGAACGAACGAAACACAACAGCGATAGGCAATAGATGCTGTTATGTCACGCTGATATTCTGTGAGAGGATGGTATTTCACCGGGCAATCCGGCTCAATTCGTGCTGTAATACAGCATAGCTCTACTACACATAATATACAATATAAAATTAACATTACATTTATTCGGTCATTAAAAGCCGTTAATAAGGTGTAAAACAATGTATATAGCTTATTTGTATTTGTAGTTAGCAAATGTTAAGCAAACCATCCTACGTAATATAAGCGCTTGCACAAGAAGTCCTCAACAGAAATTTTACCTACTAGAAAGAAGTTACCTACTGTTCTAGCTTGTGATGTATTGTCCAAAATCGTTCTGAGTTATAGTTTTGCGTTTTCTGAATAACTAAAAAAACTACAATACAGTATCAAGACTAATTCCGGACACCAACATACCTACTTATGTAATATTTGCGTAACTTCCTATCCAAAGATATATTTAATAAAGTCGTTTACACAATGAAACTTATGTTATAAAAAACTATCAACGCATAATAAATGGACTAAGCACCAGACGTTTTTTATGACATAAACAAGTAATTTTGAATGTCTCCAGAACGAGCGCCAAATGGCCTATCGTTTTGATTACGAAGTAATAACACTGCGTGTTTCAATTGATTTAGGGCGATGTACATAATCATTAACTAGTTCCTATCTCACACTACGATTATTACATGGTACAAAAATTAAGACTATTTGAAATACATAGTGTTATCTTAACAAAAAAAAAAACATAATAAATTCTTATTCTTGTAATTGTCTCGTTTTCTTGTAATTGTCTTTGTAATTAAGAGCAGAAAGAATCAAAAGGGTCCGATGGGTCTGATCAAATCCGATCTCTAGAATAGTTCGAAGATATTTCGTTAAGAGGTAAAACACGTATTGATAAGTTTATATGTTTAGGCGTAAGAAAATTAAAAAATAGATTTGTACACATGAAATGGACTTCCGCAAACTAACACCTGTTGTATAATATAAAAAAAAAATAGTTGTCGTAACGAATATTTCAACAGCTCTATATTATGATTTTCAAAGGGAAAAAGATATTTCATTGAGAGAAAGCTGCTGCAATAGCTGAAAACAGCTATGGGGTGCTGCCGTGGTGGTGTCTAATTATTTCGCTTAACAATGAAATATAATCTGTTCTAATTTAGTTCTCTGTCTTTTTCTATTACCTAAATATGTATGTAAGTATGTATTTGTAAAGTGTGCTGAAAAAAAGTACCGAAACGCAACTCACATGAACTAAAAGACTTTGTGAACGATTAGAGTAATAAACATGCTACAAAATCTTTTTGATTAACACAAACACCACAAAAGTTGTGAAAGTAATATAATATTATATTTAAAAGCTTTTTTAAGATATTTTTATAAATATCTATAAATTGCACTATAGCAATCAATATCATTATTTTGATTTCCTGAAGCGTGAAAATATAAAAGAAAAGATTTTGAAAGAAAATTAATAATAATAGAAGTTCATTATTAAATACTTATCTTTTGCAAATGTATATAAAAATATTATTTAAACATTTGACTTTTTTGGGATTAAATCGTTAAGATACATTTTAACAAGGGCATACAAAAAGCATTATTCATATACTCGAATCTAAAACACAAACCATACCGTAGACTTAAAAATGAACCATGTCTTGTTCAATATGAAATTCCGTTTTTCTTGTAACAAGTAATGTTTGACACTAAAACGATGTTGTCTCATTAACCAAGAGGCAGAGCTCGTTGTGGTAAGTTACTGTCGGCTTGTGGCAGTAAAATACGCCACTTGATTGGCGGGTAAACATGGGCCGCGGTAGATATAACTTACCCTGCCTACTCTATCGGGTTAGGAATCGAGTTGTATCAGTTTCGCAGATAGGGGCGATGTTTATCTGAACCTGATCCGTAAATAACCCGCTAAGGGTTACATATAATATCTCATTTTGGAAAATTTCCTAACTGTTGACATTAATTAAAGTATTTCATTAAACAAAGTAATTAGCGACACCTACCCATCTTGATATATAAATTAATGTTCGTTAATTGTGTAATCGCACATTAACTTAAAAATAAGAAGGAATAGAAATTCGAATAGATTTTTAACTAAAATTAAATTGGCAAGTAAAATTTAATTTTGACAGTACTCGTAATAAATTTACGGAACTGCCTCTTGCTCTTTTGCCTCGTACACAATACGCTTTGTAATTAAAAGTAACGTTTAATTTAAAATTTTTAAACAAAGGTTGCTAAGCTTTTCCTATATATTTATTAAGTATTGCATAGCATATTTTCAAAATCAATATTTAATCGTTAGTAAGACGATAGTCAAAAGTAAAATCTGTTCATTTTCGAAGTGAACTACGTTTAGCATAAATTTAAACAAACTGAATTAAATTAAAACAAATTCAACTTGAATTGAAATTTTCTATGAAATGGATTTCATAAATAATTTAATGGATGTAACGGATGGGTGACCTTAAATATTATTTTAGCTATGTTAATGTAGAGTAAGTACATAAAAGATATGTATTATCAATTATATTAATTTATGATCTGTTTTGTAGCCTATAATACAAAATTGAATATAGTATGAATAACTCTACTGTTTCGATTACATTAAAATTTTATGACTTTATTCGTCTCCAATAATTTTCGTGGTGCTATTAGACAATCATATTAATAATAATATAATTATAGATTATTGCTTGTACGATGAGAAAAATTCGGATAATAATTTTTGTTTACCTGATTTATAATTATTCATCTTTTTGTAACTAATTTGTAAACGATATTGTAGGAACATATTATCGTATATTTGCGCCAATTGATTGTAGATGGAGTGATAGCTGAAAGCATTCTAAAAATATTGGATTACATTTTTTATTATGTAGGTATGAAATAAAATTTGATAAGAAAAATTTAAAGCGAAACAACATGGTACACCGCACATAATTTGCTTGAAAAACGACCTATTATGTTTACATTTCTGTATTTCTACCTACTTAAAGGTGTCGAATTTAACCTTATATTTAAAAATATGCTTCAATATATACCACAGTCATAAGATTTTTACATCCCGTTGATGCTCATGTTGTTCTCTTGAGAACTGGTCCGATTATAATACATTAAGCGCAGTTAGATACTAATTTTATGACACACAAAACACCGATGTTTGAATATAACCACGGAATCTCCAATCACATTTTTAATCAACGTGTTTATTATTAAATTTCACTGTAAACGAACAAATGTTTTTTTATATTAGGCAACAGTCTGCAAGTGCACATCAGGAAACATAATTATTGACGATGCAATGCAAAAGGTTTGATATTTTATTATCACTATATTTCATGACCCCGACCCACACAACTTTCTCACGAGTATAAGAATTGAGTTTTAAAGGCAAAATTAAAAACGTAAAACCAAAGAGGATATCGCCAGATTAACATGCAAGTGGATTAAAAAGAGGTGTTTTGTATAACAAGAATCTCGAAAATTGCGATATGAACCGCCAAATGCAATGCTATTTCGCAAATGCATTACGATGAGATTGACCTTTTTATATGAACGCAAAAATTAAGATACTGTAGGCATTATACTTTCGTATTTAATAACTTTAAGGCAATTTATTTTGTACTTAATTTTCAGAAATTTTAATTATCCAAATGTGTTACACAAATACCCATGTATATAATAGTATACATGTGAAAAGTAGTATGGATATGCGTAGGAATTTTTAATTATTAGGTAAGTAAGAAACGGTAAGGTCCTCTCTGAAAATTATTAACACATAATAATGTAATTTTATGGATTCTTTTAATGGAACGTTGGGGCTATCTGAGTGGTCGGGGCTCGAGATACGGCCCCAATAACACTTGATGTTAATGGACTCGCTCGATGGAGTTACTTATACATACGTACATATAAAAATGTCTGTACCTACACATTTTCTTTATGGAATCAATGTACGATTGCTGAATAATTCATTTTAATGAAAATTGAATTGAAATATTTAATGATAACAATTATTAGGTAACTATTAGTTAGATTGATTACTTACATATTTCAATAAACTTGTACTTGAGTTAATTCGTACATTACAAATAGGAAATACATAAATTAGCAAAGTAACAGAATTATTAATTCTCATTGTATTTAAAATTTAGTGGATTTTACTTTAAATTTACTACTAAATTTACTCATGAAGTTTTAACATTTATTTCCTTTAACTTAAATCATATGAAGTATGGGCGAAACTTATTGTTAGTATGAGAGCCGAAATTATGTTCAAAATTATTATACAGACAGCTTATCTTTTAATAGTACAAATTATTATTTGATATCGTTTTAATTTTTTTTTAATTCTCTTTTTGTGGCATCATTATACTTTGTCAAAGTACTTTCATGAAGTGGTAATATTTAATTATAGAGGATTATATTGGGTCCTTACATATGAAATTAGCGTTTTGTCGTACTGACCACTTTGATCTGAAATATCTCCTCTTTGGTTAAGAATTCGAAATTCAAATTTATAAATTCATTTAGCTGGTACATTTGAATTCTGAAAACAGTCATTCATTTGTTTTTTTCCTCATTATTTTTTTCTTTGGCATCGCTTATTACCGCACAATGGAAAACATGAAATATTGGTATATTTACGAGTACGAGTTCTACCGTGGCACCAGTGCTGCAGAAACAGCTCGAAGGATTAATGATGTGTACGGCGCTGGTGTCGCAAAAGAAAGCACGGTACGTTTTTGGTTTCAACGTTTTCGTTCTGGAAATTTCGACCTTCAGAACCAACCCCGTGGACGGCCGGAGACCAAAGTGGAAAATGAAGAATTAAAGGCTATTGTGGAAGCGGATCCATCACAAAGCACTTCAGAGATAGCTGCAGGCTTCGGGGTAAGTGACAAAACTGTATTAATCCACTTGAAGCAAATCGGGAAAGTAAAAAAACTTGAACGATGGGTACCTCATGAATTGAGTGAATCGAACTTTCAAACACGCGTCGACTGCTGTGTTACTTTGCTCAACGGACACAATAATGAAGGGATTTTAAATCGAATCAATACTTGTGATGAAAAGTGGATACTGTACGACAATCGGAAGCGCTCATCGCAATGGCTGAACCCTGGAGACCCAGCCAAATCCTGCCCTAAACGAAAATTGACTCAGAAAATGTTACTTGTGAGTGTTTGGTGGACTAGCGCCGGTGTCGTTCACTACAGCTTTCTAAAATCTGGCCAAACGATTACGGCAGATATCTATTGTCAGCAACTGCAAACCATGAAGGAAGAACTAGCTGCTAAACAACCGAGATTGGTCAATCGCTCTAGGCCACTGCTGCTTCACGACAACGCAAGACTACGCACTGCACAACAAACAACCACTAAGTTAGATGAGCTACAAATGGAATGTCTGCGACATCCACCGTACTCCCCGGACCTTGCTCCAACAGATTACCATTTTTTCCGGAATTTGGACAACTTCTTACAAGGAAAAAAATTCAACTCCGATGCGACAGTCCAAACCGCCTTCAAAGAGTTTATTGATTCTCGCCCCCATGGTTTTTTTAGTAAAGGGATCAATGAACTACCTATGAGATGGCAAAAGAGCATAGATAACAACGGTGCATACTTTGATTAATTAAATATATTTTACAAAAAAAAAATTGACTTTATATTCCTCCCGTACAAAACGCCAATTTCATATGTAAGGACCCAATATATGGCTTTAGACATTAATTGTAATTTCTACTGATAATAAAGTGCTTTTCAATGCCATCCTTAAAAATATATAAAGAAAAACTAACGAAGTTTAGGTCACGATAGTGGAATCAACAAAGTTTTCTTTTAATTGCTTTCAATTTCGTACCGATCGCTAATCGGAGAGAAAACCGTTTTAGTTTTATCTTTTTTGGCTTGAGGCATGGCTTTAGACTTTAATTGTAATTTCTACTGATAATAAAGTGCTTTTGAATGCCATCCTTAAAAATATATAAAGAATAACTAACCAAGTTTAAGTCACGATAGTGGAATCAACAAAGTTTTCTTCTAATTTCTTTCAATTTCTTACCGATCGCTAATCGGAGAGAAAACCGTTTTAGTTTTTTTCTTTTTTTAAAGTGTCCAGTATTATGAACGTTTACAATTTTTGAAAGTAACAGAACTGAAATATAGCTACTATTTTAGCTGTTTACTTGTCTCTCTTTCCTCTAGTTCGCTCAACAATTTTTTGTTTTTTATTACTTCAAACAATTACACAAATTGAGTGACCCCGAACTAAGCCACACAACAAATGGGGGGAGCTTCTAGACAAAAGACCTGACTCCAAAAGCCAGTTTAGAAATTTTGGTTTTCTAAATTGACTTGACACAGTTGAACCAAGAGCCGCGCTTAAAAGCAGATTCTTTGCCTTTGAGGCGTTAATTTATTGTTAAAAATAAAAAAGTTTCGCACTGATTTTAATTTGCGTGTCGTTTGTATACATGAAGTAAGCACCAGTTCTGTTCAGAATATGTTTCAACTTCAGCCGATTCATAATTTCGTAAAATTCATCGAAGTGCTAGTCTTTCCATTTGTTCTTTTTAAAGATTAGTATTGATAAGTCCTTAAACATACGCAAAACATAAGCATTACAAATTACAATAATTGTGAAGTATTTAGTAAAAAAGATATATGAATCCGGTTAGCATACTTGAGAACCATGAACTTTGACGGAACCGGACCTTATACCTAAATATCAATAAAATATCGCTATAAATTAATTCTGTATTATACTACTCACCAGCCTACCTGTTTATTCTTCTGTAACACTCATAACTTCAATAAAAATACTCATACAATGAGATAAAAAAGTAACAACAATTCTAATAATTTACGCGCTCACTTTTTATGACATGAAAAAGTGTCTGTTCTTTTTTAAATTTTCTATTAGTTGGTATGAAACCTGACCTCTGTTTTATATACGATAAGTACGGCATATAATAAAAATCGTTCGGTATCTATTCTACGAGTTTTACACGTCTATTAACACTATCTAACTCGACTAAAATATCGACATGTTTTGTTGTTCTTTTAACATCCTAGCGTACCGTACAAATGGATCTTGAAAAACAACCAGTTATTTTGACAGCCAATGCTTTCAAACAGATCGTAAACACAAACTCGTGCAACAGAAATATGGCTCTATGACATTGACTTTAAGCCGAATTTAGATTGTACTTGCAGAAGGAACTATAGGATTCTTTTCTTTAGTTACGCAAGTCCTTAATTTTAATTTGGAATGAGCTTTTTATAGAGGACTATGAAGGGAAACGATTTTTCATAAATGATGAGCCGGCACTGATTTTGTATATTGGACAAATATATTGAAGAAAAGTCAAGGGGCGGAAAAATGTGGGTAGTGATAAATTAAAAAAGATTCTTGTTGACACGTGTAACTAATCGTTAGATTATACACTCATTATAATTTAGACTTTCAAGAACGAGCGACGAATATTTGAAATATTGTCTGTAGTAAATTGCTGCTGTGAGCAGGTAAAAAATATGAGAATCAGAAATTATTAATTAAAATAATAAATTTTACGAAAAACAAAAATGAAAGAACAATTTTGATGTGGAATAAAACATTAAATTATATATATATATATATATTTCCATGCTGTATTCAAAGATACGGAGCGCCAAGCTTCGCAATCCTTGTATAGGTACTTCTTTCGCTTCCTCAAATCTCATCGTTATCCTTATACATTTTCGCCAAGGTATGCGAGTGATTTTGACTAAGACGAAATTATAAGTATCTACAAAAAAGGCATTTCCTTCAATTACTTATATAATCCTTCGACGTTACATTCTCTATTTTTGAAGTTCTTTCAATGATTATGATTGTTTAAGACAAATGCTTACTTGTGATAAATATGATATAATAAATCTAGACAAAAGTAATAAAATATATTTTCTTACTATTTAGAAGAAAATGATACCTACGGTTTGTTCTGCCTGTAATGAATAATATTGAATTATAAAGTCAGCTGAGAACGTAAAACATTCGGTATGTATAAGTAGATATAAAAGTAATATATGTATAGGAACAATCTTGTATGAACTCAATAGGAAGCAGTAGAACACAGGTGCCTGTAATGATTTAATTTTGGATTTACCTACGAACGCCTACCGTGATATTGACTCAGTAAATATACCCGTCACGTTAATTTGGTAACGCTTTAATTAGCATATTTTGTCCGATAGAAATATGCTCCTTTTTATAAAAGAATTTTTCCACACTTTTTCATTTCTAATATACATAATATATACTTATTAATATTCCTATACATTTTTAAGATTAGAAACGATTTAAACTTTTAAACTTTCGCGTTGTATTATAAAATATCTACAACGGGAAATTTAACGCGATTACCCTTTTTATTTTGGCTTGAAGTTTCGACCGAGTTGCATCGGCTGTAGTCTCAAGAGTTTGCTTGACCACGGCCGATGCAACTCGGTCGAAACGTCAAGTCAAATTTCATGCTTTAGATAGAAACAATTTGTTGACGGATTGCATTTTTTTATATACGTTCACCGATAACTTGATTAATTTCAGATCGCTCCGAGGTGTTTTCATTAAATTTTTACTGATATTGGAGCTTCGACTTCGAAGATACCTCAAGACTCCAAATGACGCTAACTGCTTATAAGCTTTATTTGATTTGATGATTCTCTTGTTCTTGTATATCATTTCGCCCCAGAATCAGAAAAGAAGTTAATCGTACGTCTACCCTAGATATATATTAAAGCCAACACTCACTCATTCAACACGAAAAAAAATAAAAAAATAAAATTAAGCGACTTCAGAAAATAACATTGAAAAATACAAAATAACTATACTTTACTAATCAAAACTCATGTACAAAAATAGCTTTATAAATACGATATCTATACCTACACGTCACGATACACATACGATATCTATACCTACATATCTATACCTACACATCACATCAAATTTGACAGTTACTGAAGTTGCTGCCAAATCTATGTGCAGAAAATCTAATAGTTCAGCTTGGCACCGACTTAAATAACTGTCATATTCAATTATATTAAAGTTATTTTTGTACTTGAGTTTTGATTGATAAAGTATTTTGTACTTTTCAGTATTTTTTTTTTTTGAATCAGTTTTTTTTATAATTTTTTAAAATGAAATGATATAATGTAAGACAAAATTTTTTTAATAATGCAAAAAAATAGGTCTCATAGAAAGCTGCAAGTTTCATACTTTTATAATATATAGGTAGTTAATAATAATTAATCATATACAAAGCTTTTATTAAAATATTGTATAGATAGACCCAAAACTATATAATTATATGTACCTACATAGCTATAGCTATAGCGTATAGCGTATGTAAATTTTATGATTTATAAACCTAGTTTTATTCCTAAATTTAATTCAATCCATATCTCATATTTTATATTTAACCTATCAGAGACAAAGTCTTAAAGCGCATAATGTATAGTAAATTAAACTTTAATTTGCATTTTAATAATGTCGATCCTTCGTTCATATATTTTGCTAGAAATTACAAGCAACGGATTGTCGCCGTCGGCAATTGGAAACGCATAAAATAACTATAAAATCGAGTCGTAAAATATCTGCGTAATTCCCTTCTTTTTCAAGGTGCTGTGCACATATTTCCAAATATTTTGTTTTACGTGATATGTTAATTTATTTTGAAAATTGAAAACATAAGTCGATAATGAGGATCACATTTAAGTATCGTAAATATTGTAAATATTGGCAAGTAATTGCCATGTATAGGTATGCAAAAATTAATTTGAATATTCCGCTGTTTGATGTAAGATCAAAAAATAATTGTCGCACTTTCTTGAGACCTATGTGGTAAAGCTTGCCTAAAAGACCTAAGCTGTTATTCGGACATATACAATTTAGAGACGAGCCAGACCTATATCGTGTAAACAAAAATATTGGTAAAGGGATATAGATATCCGTATAAAGAGATATTTATTCGTTTCAATGAGTACAAATTATAAAAATTATTTTATATAATATTAATTTGTAGCATGAATCTGTGCACTTTGACTATTACTTATAAGTTACAACCTATTTGGAAACATAAAAAAGTAGTAGGCAGATATTTTTTTATGCAAATGTATTTTTGTCATTTTATGGAATGTATTTTCCTCAAAGGTGTACCGGAATGGCAAAAGTAGTAGAAGTTCCAGCCCGAATTTCTTATCAAAGAAAAGATAAAAGTTTTAAGAATTTATTTAAAAGCCCGGTCTCTTAAAACTTCGCCCGTAACATCAGTCTCTCGTAGTGCTTGCGTCGACGATTTTTATTTGGGACAAAACTAGAATCATTCAGAAAATAAAGTTTTTGAATTAAGTATTCCAAGAAATAAAAATTTTGAAATACGGATTTTTTTATTGTTAAAGCCATCTAAAGAATTGTAGAAACAATTTTTAATTTGAAAAATGTATGAAATAATAATAAGTATTTTTAGAAAATTAACATATACATATGTATACATAAATATATATCTTCAAGTTGTATCCCTAACGGGGTAGTCAGAGAGGATGGTATGCCACGAATCGCGACCCTACATCTTTCGCTTCCTCAAATCTCATAATTCTCCTCACACATTTTCGCTTAGATGTAATGTACCTAAGCTCTTTTAAAATTTCGTCAGATAATTTTTGGCTATTTGATCTAGTCTAGAAAATTAATGCTATTCATAATGCTTATTTTGAAGTTGCTTTTATTTATTTGTTTATAAATGAAGGACTTTCCGTTTAGTTTATTGCGGAATATAAATTATTATTATTTGAATCTGTAAATTTTAAAAGGGTTTTAGTGAATATTCCATTTCATTATTTTTGCACGATCGTTTTAAATATAAAAAAAAACAAAAAAGGTTTTTTTTATATAAGGTAGCACCAGGTATACACTATGTAAATATATATTTTGCAATAAACTTCAAAATGTAGTGTTGTAGGTATATAAACGTGTCATCTATATCCATTCAGAGATGTAGCTGTTCGATCGTGAAATGTACACATATATATACAAAACCTATTTCTTACATATTTTACCTTCTCTCTTGTGATCTAATTTGTTAAAGAAAATCATGTGCTAATAATATATTGCATACACAAAATAAACCATTCAAATTATAAATAATATATTACATGATAGTAATGAAACTAATAAAGAAAGGAATGCTTAGATGGTTCGGGCATATAGAAAGAATGAATGATGAAAAACTGACGAAGAAAATATACAGAGCGAAAGTGAGTGGTAAAAGAAGCCAAGGAAGACCAAGGCTGACTTATGAAGATCAAATAGCCAGAGCGTTAGCAGATGGAAATGTCAAAAGCTCTCGCATACCTAGGCGCAAATGGGTGAGGAGAATGATGAGATTTGAGGAAGCGAAAGAAGTATGTAAGAACCATGAGGCTTGGCGCTCCATCCTCTCTGACTACCCCGTTACGTATACAGCGTGAGGATATCTATGTATGTATGTACATGTGAGTAAGTGTTGTAATCTTCGTATATATGATATTTTAACGTAAACTACAAATATAATTTAAGTCTCAGCTTAGAAGCACTACACCTACCTATAGCTCAACTATTTATACGATAACTCGCCTAGCTAAACTTTCGAATCCTTCGCGTAACAAATTCTTCACTACATCCATAAAACTAACTACTAAAGTGCGTAACGAGAAACAGGAACCTAACTTTGCCATTTCCATTAGTTTGATTAAGAAAAGTACCTAAAGGTATTTAACTTTTAACTATCAGTATGTACCTACG
The DNA here is from genome assembly GCA_907165235.1 of Zeuzera pyrina. NCBI lineage: Eukaryota > Metazoa > Arthropoda > Insecta > Lepidoptera > Cossidae > Zeuzera > Zeuzera pyrina. The sequence continues at coordinate 15,255,453 of OU015628.1, forward strand.
TATGCTTCCATCCAACACAACATGGACAATATTAAACAAACATTCAGCATTAAAACCAAGCGAATTTTCGTTTCTCTGTCAAAAAGATAGAGTTGATAATTGCTTGCCATTTGTGTGGATTTAAGCTAAATTTGAGCGGAGTTAACATGTATCGATTTGTAGTGGTTCAAAGTCGATACAACTGCTTCTATTTGCGCTTCTTACCTATTTATAAACCGAGCTATCTCAGCTTCCTACCTCCGTTCCCTTGCGATCATAGAATTTCTGTACTATCTTTCCAATATTATATTGTAAATTGTTTCAACCTCGTTTAATCAACACATAATATTACTATAACCAAAATTCTTTCTGAAAAATTTAAAGGAACTGGTATACTGTACTTAAGATTTAACAAATATAAAAATTTTTGTGTCCTATTGATTTTTTTTCAAGTTATTGTCTTTCCCATACTTGTATTTCTATAGATACTACTTACTACGGAAAACTTCATGAATTTACATAAATATACACACTGCATATTTAGTTTTAATAAAAGAGTTTTAATTTGATGGTTTAAAAAAAATTGGGTACGATTTTAAATATGTTCAGTTTAAATATTATCTGATTATTATGCAAATAACGTGTTCGGGATACTATATGTGTATTGTCATCTACACGTGTAAGAAAATGTCAGTGAACTCATAAATATTTTACCTCTGCGTTTACACGAAAACAACTTAAAAGCAACGTTAATCGTCTGCTTTCTAATTTCTACTACCACCTGTTACGAGTAAAGATTTATTCTTAGAGTCCGGTACTACGATATTCGGTGACACTGTTAAACAATCGTTAATCCAAGTTTATCAGGTGGCAACTGTCGCAAAGCACGACGCGTGCCAACAACTTTACTGTCCATAAACTGAAGCTGTTAGAGCTCATCTTTCTTGTTAACGACCGCTGAGAATTGTTTATAGTGTAAAAAATAAGTTGCTTTTTGCGTCCGCAGGATTGTGGAATTAACGACTAAAGATATTTATGGCCACTTTACCGTAGAACTTGAATGACGATAGCAGAAGGTTAAGGTTTAAAAAGCAAAGAATTCACGCGGTTACTAGATTTATTTAGTGCTTGTTCGTCCTTATTTGTGTACCAACGGTATTGCAAAATGAAATAAAATAAAATAATCAAAACTGTTTATCCTTTTATTGCAATCTTGATTGCTGGAAAATCTTAAAAGAATCCTTATTGACTGTATATCTGTTGAGGCAATAAATAAAAATGTTGCGAAAGGTTTAAATTCCACATACAATATCAATATTGTGCTAACATTCGCTTAAGGCGAAACTAAAGGAGAATTACGCATTACGCAACGCCCCATATATTATTGAACTCGGCAGTAAAATGCTTGAGTTACCGATACCATCGACGTTTAGTGCCGAACAATCGACCATGCTCGGTGAGTCAGTCGGTGCCGGAGGACGTACGTCGAACTACGCCTACAAATTGAAAATAACGCTCTCTCTGTGCGTTACTAAACAAATATTGAAGGACTCGGCCGACGTACAGAGCACAATGAATTTCTTAACATTTCGCGTCGAAAGTTATACGTTATTCAAGGTCACAGTCGAAAATTTACATAAAATAATATGCGGATATTTTTAATAAAAAGACCACACAATAAGGGAAGATATTATCATCTTTTTCATTGCGTTTATTTAAATATAATATTTAAATACAGTATATAAGTATTACTTCTGACAAACGCACGGAAGCTAACGTAGTAGAATATTGATCAGGAAAATTATATTCCAGAGGCGGTTTAACGAAAGAACGTTAATATCGATCCTTCGGTTCAAGATGGAACTCATTGTTCCGCTTGAACCCTAATTAAATATTTTAATATATTCCCTCCATCTGTTCCGTACGTTATATAGGTACTTGTGACTATATTACATATCTGGCTACGCAGAATATATGTATAATTAAAATTACCCACACGTGAACAATGTATTAAATTAATTAATTAAGTGGATATGCGTATCTTCCTTCTGTAACAGGTGCGAGAATAAAATAAACATATTCCTTTAATTTTTATGATTGCAATTATCTATTTTTATAGCGTCAGCTTGTCACGAACTATAATAAAACGTTATAAAATTTACGTCTTTATTTCAATAAAGCACCTATTAAATCTCCGTTAAAGGCTTACCTAAAAAAAGTGTGAAAACACCTAAAAACTCCTAAAACAATTAAATTGTCATAAAAGCGTGGATTCCCACCGTAATCGTGTAAGTCAGACTCGTTATACCCCAGGATGATAAACATGGTTCTCGTGCGGAACGTAAAACAACTTTTGTTACCATTTTATGACAACAATTACGACCTATAAAATGTGTAGCGATTATTTGTCGTAGCGATTCTTGTAGCTTTCCTGTCATCAGTAGAGCTGTAGCAGAGCTATTCTCTAACAACTCATCTCGAAAACATATATTTCTTACAAGACATTTTAGAGTATAATATTCTGCTTTGTATTTCTATTGGACTAAAATTCAAACTTCATTAGCTAAAATCGTCTTTTCAAATAGGAGGCCGCCGATTCAGGCCTTGACTTTGTCCCGTCAAACATAATTCGTTACACGCTATGGCTTGTATTTGTATATATTATCTACTTTATTACATAATATGAAATGCAAAGTTCACTTTTTACAGCTTTCTGTTTAACGAAAAGTACTATATATGCTTTCAATATTTTTTAATATTTCACGTCTGTTGCGATTTATATAAATTTATTTTTTATAATAAGCATCTATTTTAAATAATGGCTGCTTTCATTTATCTTTGTCTTTTACTTACACTGTTGTAAGTAAAAAGATAAAGATAAATGAAAGCATTGTATAATATTTACACTAACATTTTTCAGTAGGTAGTTCCATTGTACAGATCTTGTAACAAGTACTAACCATACGGTGAGAACAAGGACATTTAACCCGAAGATTGCATTTGCAACACTAACAATTTTACAAAAGAAAATTTTAAACATAGGATTTTTTTTAAATTTTAACATTGAAAAGTTTAATAAAGATTTTTTTTTCTTATTATGCAGTTTATTTCACTTTGACTTTAGTATAATAAAACGCCTATTAAAACTCTGTTAAAAGTTCACTTAACAAAAATCATCTAAAAATTATCTAAATTAAATAAGCAAAACAGAGATCTTTATCACCGTAGATAATTGTAGTCAAATCAATACCTATAGGTAAGAATTAAATTATTTTCATAAACATACTTTTCAATAAAAACCTCAAATATTTCGATATTAGGTACCTATTACACCAAATCCATAACGTTCTTAATTCCCTCAAGTATACTGGGACATGTACTTACAAAACGCAAAATAAGATAAAAACTCATTACAACTTGTAAGCTCCAAAAGATTGATGGTAAATCCCTGCTTAAAATGGATTATATGCAGGCCATAGAAAATTTACTAAGAATTGACATGTAAACAGAACTAAAGTAACCGAAATAATGCTAAGGGATGTGTTAAAGGTTGTTATGTTAAAATTTCGCGTGGAGAATGCACCCAATTTGGCGAATGAAACAAGGGCTACAATTTGTGTAAAATAGTTGTTATCTACACGACCCATCTCTGGGGTACTGCTCACAAAAAAGGCGGTGAAACTGATAGAACGAGTAAATGTGGAATATAAGATTACTACATTTTATTAAATATTAAATTTTGCTGGGTTATGTGAACATGTTTCGCAAATACATATTTATGAATCGTTTATTTTTTTCTTTACACACATTTTCCGTCCAAGGTGGACAGATCACGACAAAACAAATGTTATAGATCGCATGCAGAACTATAAATAATACCTAACAAGTTTATCACATACACAAAGTTCCATTTAATAAGCCCTTTTCCTTGGCTGCTTTTACGGCTTGCTTGAGAAGATAAGAATTTATCATATTTTATATTTTTATTTATCTTCCAGGTGATCATGACTGATTATACTTTCAAAAGATTACATAAAAATTTACCAAGTTAATTCTCCTCTGTGCTTCTTTTTGACAAAAACAGTGTAAAACAGAATTATTAGTAGAATGATGTTGAAAAAATGATACCTGACTGAGTTTCTTGTCGGTTCTTCTCAGTATTCAGGTTTTCTTTTCGAACCGAACCAAAGTAGATTTGACGTTCAAAAATACCTTGCATTTGGGTTTACTTGAATAAATTGATTTGACTTTGACTTTGACTTTACTACACACGTTTTATGCATTATGTTATAAAAGACAGGGCAAGAATCTATCATGAGCAGCAGTATCTACAGTGTTTATATTTTAAAACTTATTACTTACTTAATGTACAATAACGATCAATGTTATATTTATATAAAAGACGTAATTTGCCCTTTAAAAAGGGCGTCTGCATGTTGGCATTTAATATTCCTTTCATATTGTATATAGCGGATAGAACAGCAGCATGCCGTAACTAAATGACATTTTATGCATACTTATTGACGGTATTTAAATGAAGTAAATATAAGATAACGGATGTTTACGACAAATAAATAACAATTAATACAATTACATAAGGATGTGCTATATATTTATTTTAAGTACTTATGTATTGTGTACAGTAAGTCCAAAGACTATTCAGAAATTACTTATTATATTCGCTACTTGGGAAAGATCTTTATTTTTGTACACTGAAAATATTTCTAGTTGCGCTAGTATATAATATTTATATGTTAAGTCAAATATTTTTAATACCTGTATTTATTAAAAATAGTAGATTGTAGAACAAGGGAGTACAACAATATTTTTACGGCGAGGCGCTATTTTGAGTCCAGAGCGGATTGAAGGATTCTAGAGTAGAAACATAGTGCCTGAGCGCAGTGAAGACGGCGCTCAGGTATACACTCTACTTTTCATTTCTATCAGTGAAAAAAATAAACGTGAGACGTTATTCAATATGTAAAAGAAAAAAGGAAATGTATATTTTTAAATTTTGAATTCCTTTTTTCTTGCATGCAGCTACCGCCCTCCATTACATAAGGTAACATTTTTTATAAGTTCAAACAAAGTTTTCATTTGACTTCTTTGCTCATAGAACATTAACAATCAATTCGTGTTCCTTATTCAAATTCATTTCTACTCCTCTCTCAAAGTCTATAAGAGAAAAGACCTATTTTGGTCGCACATATCCAAGAACCAATCATCATTTTTCGAATAGAAGGAATAAAAATATACTTTCATAACTGTTCAGTCGTAATTATGTACCTCAAGTTTCGTTAAGTAACAATCAGTGTTATCCACATGCTTACTCATCTATAGATATAAGACATAATAATATAATAAATAAGTAACAGAGATAGATTTAAGTAAATAATAGAAATACACGGTTATAGTTTTAGGTAGGGGTAGTAAAAATTCTCAAAAACTTTTCCAGTATGTCTAATACCTGAAAGTCATTCAGAAATTTTTATTTTCTAACGTTACGTACTTTGTTTCATATTCGTCTCGCGTTCCCCAGCTGTATTTGAATGAGAGTCTACAGACCGACCTCTATCTACAAATATTACATGACAGTATTGACGTGTAGGTACAGTCTTATCATACGAGTATAAACAGATATTTAACCCCATACTCACATTAAGATAATGTGTTTCGAGATTTCAATCTTGTCAGTTATTTTGTCGAAATTAGATTCTATAATATCTCTTAAGAATCGATCTTAAGAGTAAAATAAATATTATGTATAAGAAATAAATACTTTATCCATATTATATAATGCAAATCTAATGCATAAAAATCAATTTTTGTTCGTTCGTATTTTATGGGCTGCCTTCCGATTGCGATGAAATTTGGTATGGAGATAGCTTGAATCCTGAGAAAAGACATAGGCTTTCAATTAGTATTTCCCGTAAAAATATAATTAAAGAAAAGATCATTAAAAAGGACAATTTTTTTTGTAAGAAATTTTATTTATTCTGTGCATTAGAGTTGAGAATTAAATTTATGGGAAGCTACTTGTTACACAAAACGAAATCTATTAAAGAAATTGAAAGGTTATGATATAGTAGAAAACAAACATCACAGAAATAAACTGAGGGCTTCCAAGCAAAAGGTTCCATATGTGGTTTATACATATCGAATATTAGAGCAGTTTATGTAAACTAGACGACTATAGAGGATGTAGAAGACATATGTAGATAGATATGTAAAATATATAATATGTAGAATATAGAAGACTATAAAATACAAATATGAATTATGTAAATCTCTTTCCGAGAAGAACTATAATTTAGAAAATGGAATGTAAAAAAAAACATCCAGTGGCCAGTTTTTAATGGTTGCTTTTTCTTTATATTATAAGCTGAATCGGTTTAGCTAGTGCTGGTAATGCTGCCATTCTACTGGCCACCCCAAGCAATGACAGCTTTCTAAGCGAAACTTTAACTTTGAGAAAGTATATTATTTAAGATGTTTAGCTTTAGGTATGTAAATATTAAGGTTAAGACGAGATTATTTCTTATACTAAAAGCCAATCCTTGATTTTTTCGGAGGCTCAAAGTTGCTTCTCGACGTAAACTGTCAAAGATCTTTAATTTGTTTCCCAACGTTAGCGAAAACTTACTGACAAAACTAATCTAATTTCAATTCCGAGAGGATACAAAATTTTGAAAATACATGTTACTTGCTTATCTTCCTACGCAGATCGTAAAAATCGATAAACCTGAAGTACATGTAGGGATTATTACATGGATTGTTTATAAGCGATTGACTAATGACCAGTTACTGTCTGGTTCCGTTTTACCATTTATATGCAAAAGTACTTATTGCAAGTATAGGCGTTAAAGAGTGACTTTAATAAGCATTATAGTGTTTGCTTATTTATTTTAGGAAATGACTTATAATGGCGATACTATTTACTACATATTATATAAATAGCACTTCTGTAAATGAAACCTTGTCTACCAAGAAGTACGCTATTGTTTGCTTATTTGTTTACCTGCAACAATTTAGTCAGCTCAATATCCCGTGGAAATTGTTAAAAACGAAGTTCCCGCTATGCCTACAAGAGGGTGAGTTGGCAGTATGCCGTTTCATAACCTACCGAGGGTTGGTCCCTTACAAGTGCGGTTGCATAACTTTATTCTCAGATTAACATAATTAGTGCTGGCCTGTAGACTAGGGGCTGGGTAAACAGAACCGCCATTAATTGCGTTAACGAAGGAAAAGTCAACTGTTTCGTAACTAATGACTGTAAATAAACGAGGTACCTCATTGCCTCGCTTTTGTAATTATTATTAATACTACGTTTTACATTTATTTTCCCACGATATTATTTAAAGCTATTCCTAACTTACAAACTGGCAGAAAATATGCATATGGGCCCAAAATATAATGAAATAATTTTTAATTCTTTTATACAATAATATAATGTATACTTTATAATTCTAATAATATTGTCATATTAAGTAGGTACCTGGTACTATATCGAAATTAATATTGGTTGTATTTAGGTACGTACTATATAATTTTAGGATCTGTTTCTCTCACATTTACATAATCCAACAAAATTAAAAAGAAAATCTCAGTAATATCCATTCAAATTGATGAAACGATGGGCATCAGGTGTTTTCAACTGATACGCAAGAGTGACATCACCCTGAACATATTTTCCAGCCTGAGGCCGTACGCGAACGTCTGTTCGCCCCACGCGGAATAAATTGCCTGCATTGATTTTTCTTTGTATCTGCATAAGATACAGTGAACTTTGAAGTTATATACTTACTATATCTATGTAAATACCATGAAGCAGTAAAAACTAGTTAAAAAGAAACCAGTAAATAATTTCTTTGTACATTTTTGTACGATTTTTTTCATCGCTTATTTTTGCAGCTATTGAAATGAAATGATTATTGAAATGATTAAATATATTTCAGATTTCAAAAATTCTTTAGGGTGAAAAAATTTTCAAGCAAATAATTAAAAATTATTCAATATTTTTAGGTGTTTTTCAAATTTATGTCAGCTAAAAAATAAAACATGGTAAGAGACATTCGGCATTTTGTTTTCAATTTTGGGGTGACCTTTCGTCCGGGGCTTTGACCGAGCATCGAACAAGTAAACTTCGTCTAGACAGGGAGCTACACACGACTCGAGTTACGCTGGCGAAAATTTTCATAGACATCTTCACACGGTAGTGTAATTCTGGCAATATACGTATATAGATTGTACGCACGCTGCGATTCAAGTGACTGTGTGAAATATGCTTTATCGCACCCTTACCGCATGTGTCCCTGCATCTTGTCTGGTACTTGTTTTCATTTTACGACCTGATATCTCTATGAGATACGCCTAAATGTGTTATGTAATATGTTTAAATTGGATGGAACAAATAACGTTACACATATTGCTCGTCTGTTTACGGATTACGAATGTTTTGAGAACATTTATAACATAAAATAGTTGTTTATATATAATACTGAAATTATAATATTACAGTACTTACAAAAAGAAAAAATGCATTACTCGACTTGTACCTTTAAATACGACTCAAAAATATAATTCACTTTAAGAACTCGATTTAAGTTCAATTTGGACGTGATCCTTCTATTTCTTTCAAAGTATTGAACGTTATTGGTCAATACATTGAAACAAATGTCCGAACCTTTAACTTTTTCCAGGAAATGTAAAGATGTTAGTAGATGCTTCCATTGGAAGATGTCACTTTAGTGACCATTAAAATAAGTATAACTCATAGGCCTATAAATTTAATCTTTATAATAAATATGTCAACTTATTTCTGTACATAATTAAAATATAATATAACATTTGCCCCAACTTTGACACCTACTTTTTGACTCTCCGGCGCCAAGTAGTTGTCCAGTAATTTTATTGCTTTTGTTGTTTAGCACCTAATCATAAAGTCAGAAGACAGGTTCTGGCCTTTCTGAAAGGTCTTTAGGTCGATAATTTGGTAGGCAATTAATAATTTAATATTTGCTATAATTCCACTACGAACATATTCTATGTTAGTTTAACGCAAACATAATATATAATTAATTTTATAATTACAACAAATATCTATGTAAAGTACATACAAGCAACAAACCAGTTATACGTTGTACGCATTATGCAGTTTTACATTACGTTATTTATTAATATTTTATTGTTCCATTTCTTTTGTTTTTGTTTTTATCGAAGTGAAACTGACGTCGGTAATATGTTATACGTATATTATATTAATATGAATACGTAACTTCACACCATTACCCATTTAGGGTGGATAGAATATAAAATTATAACAAAATAATGTCGACATTGTTTTTAGTCAAATATTAGGGCTTATAAAAAGCAATGAAGTGAAAAGCTAGTCCATCGCCAAGTGCCTTATAGCAAGCTCTATTTATTGACTGACTTCTATTTATAATTTGTACAGGAAGATAACCAGTTGGCACATTACATATTTAATTTATTTCTTCATTTATATATTCATTTTTTCTATATTTATTTCTATATTCTTTTTATTCTAAACCAGATCAGAAAGCTATTTCTATAACATTAATTTTTTTTATTTGCTAACTTCATAGAACTTATTTATTTCATTTACGTGAAAACAAATACTTCTCTCAAATTAATGACGAACACTATTAAATTGTTGTATAATTTACTTATGAATACCATAATCAGCGAAACGAAATGAAAAACTAGTCTAGACGACATAAAATGTCTAGTTTCTAAGTTGATGACAAAAAGAAAAAACCTTCTCCTGAAACACCTGAAGACCCAGGCAGGTAGAATATCGCTTAATCGAAGCAAGAGAGGCGGCCGGAGCCGACATTAATTGGAGGCTTTACGAGGGGAATCTGAGCCACAGACGAGTAGAATAGTATATGATAAAAGTACAGATACATCTAAATTAGATATTGCGTAATAAAAAAGAATATGGTACGTTTCTAATTTGTCTATATAGTCTGAGTGTGTTGGGTACCTCCCCAGTTAATTGTGTGGCGCACATGTTTAGTACTTAGTTTAACTCAACACAAGCGGTGGAAGTTTCTGGAGTACTTATAGAAAACATTATGAGGCATTTTTACATTTTACTACTTAAATTAATTAATGTAACCTACTTACACTGAAAGATTCAAAACAATTAAGTACCTACACATTTTTTATCAAGTAATCATCAAAAACGTACACTTAGATGTAAAAGAAAATATTAGAATTTAGGACATTTATACATACATAGTACATATAGGCTTTTATCCGTGTCTTTGCTCTCACGGCACTAGAGAATGGTAATAAATCTTGTAGTCAGAGATACGGCCACATAGTGTGCAAAATTTGTGTTTAATTGATCCAGTAGTGTTTACATGAATAAACTAATAAATGCGAGAAACATAAAATTACAATCGCTGTAGGGACCGATGCAATAAATACTCTAAAGTGTCTAAAGTATCACTAATTTTTCCATATACTATACATCCCTATACAGTAAGAAAAAGTAGCGCTGGAATCGAAGGAGTTCGTCCAAACTGGAAATATAATTTTAAAGATGGCTGCCTCTCGACCTACCCTTCCGTTCTCCCGCGCCTCGACCCGCACCCCGACGCAGCCTAAAATATGCACCCAAAAACCATTGTCTGTTGCTATAGCAACGGTTCGCTCGATACTCACGCTTTTAAGCCACACAATCCGACTTATATTTATCTCGCTTACTCTTTTAGTAGTCAGATACTAGATCCGGAATTGGATGATTGTTCGTTTCATTCAGACGGATATGGCTCAAAGCCAGAGACGTAGGGTTAGCAAAGACATTTTGTACCATCGGATACGTAAGTTGGTATCTTGTTGGAAAGCTTTTGTCGAATAGGAAATAAATATCTGGTATCAAATTGCTTTGATCTGTGTTGAACGTTAGGTATCATAATATACATGTATAGGTCTACTACATATCCACTATTATGTAGGTAAATAATGTGTACTATGTACATTGTTTATTTAGTAAGGAATATTAACGTATGATATATTTTTATTAATTCGGTCAACTGTGATAATTTAGACATTATATTAAGTAACGCAAGTATAAACGTTCACATATATTATACATGCATACGTACACATAAATATCCTCACGGGGCAATTAGAGAAGTTGAAATGCCAAGCGTCGCGGTCCTTTCATACTTCATTCGCCTCCTCAAATCTCATTCTCCTCACATGCTCTCGTTTAGGTGTGCTAGTGTTTTTAAAATTTTCGTCAGCTAACGCTCTGGCTTTTTGATCTTCATAAGTCAGCCTCGGTCTTCTTTGGCTTCTGCTAACATAAGCTACAGCTCTGTAGATTTTCTTCGTCATTCATTCGTCACCTATTATTTACATATATGTGGCCAAACCATACATAACATTCCATTCTTTGAGTACGTAACCATAATCATACGATATTTATTGTACATTCGTGTGTATATATATAGATAACTATAATACTCACCTGGAATATTTTGAAAGTTTTATTATACGTACGTTGTTCATCGCCGACAGTAAGATATATACGTAAAGAGAAAAAAAGAAGTCCTTCGCCGGTTTTTTTCTTCCTTATTAGTGCATTGGTTAACACTTAAAATTATAACTAAAAGCACATCTTGATTTTCACTTTATAAGCTATCACATAAAACATTAGATAATATTGCATTATTATTGATGTGGCACATATCATTTAACAGACAGTAAATTTCTCGATATTGCTTTCTCGATAGCTTCCGTGCAAATGATGCATAGAAAGATGGAACAATTTTTATTCTAAATTAGAAAGTTTGTCTTCGGAGTTCTCATTGGCCAGTTAATATTTTTTTCATACCTTTACAGCGACTTTCTCTTTTTTGTTACAATTTCTATTCTTCCTGGACACCTTCTACGCGGAAGGGTTTTACAACTTTCACTTCAGTAACAAACGACTGCTATTCTATTGCACTTTTTATATATTTTTGTATATTGCTCATTACTTACGTCACAGATGTTTGTCTTTTAACTTATACAACATCCATAAAAAGTTAAAGCTGAAAATAAAAAAGACCCCTTTATCTTTACTTAAAATAAACATATTTCGAAACTTTGTAATAAAACACTATGTAATACAGTAAGCGTTTGAGATAATACTTTATCTTACATGTAACGATATAGCTAAAATTTAAAAGGCGTAACTTAAGAAGATATAAAAGCCTTGCTTTTATTACTAATATAGTATAGTGGAAACTAAAATGGGCATTTTGTCAACTGCTGTTTCTGGCTAAATCTGAGACGAAATATGAAATTTGCATTTCCAAGTTAGAATGATATGAATAATTAAAATATTTCATGTTTGTATATAAATATGAGCAACTTAAATAAGTATCTGTTCCAATGATTAATGCTCGTCAAATTGTATATTTTTAACACCTAATAAAATAATCTGTGTAGTGTGCATTTTTCTGTTTACTTAAGTAATATATACGTATAGAAATACCGTGTATGGTTTTTCCTGGAAACGAAAGAAAACTAAGATTCTGTTAATAATCTGTAGCAAGAATTTTTTATTAGCAATGTATTTAGATTAAAAAGTTTTGGGCATTCTAATATAAGTTGTAGTAAAAAGTAACCTACCTACAGGAAGCAAGAAATCTTAACTTTACTTGACTATATTTAGCGTATACGTATGTGAACAATATGCTACTGATGTATTTATAATGGACACTATGCTTTTACTTGAAGTAAAATAGACAAGTGCTTACTTTAAAATTATGCTGCTGCAAACTTTAGTACTTTGAGAAACAATAATAATATGAAACCCAATGATGACGCCACATTGTATGTAACAGTGTCAATAAGAATCATTTTACTTCACTTTTCGTAAAGAATTTCGGTAGTTCCATTTTCAATCATTTACATTTATAAATTTGTCAAGATATACCAAAATAATATTTAAAGCTTGCAAAAGCTCGGCTCTCCAAGAAGTTCGACTACAGCTACAGAGATGGCGTTAGTGATAATTCAAAGTTCAAACTATGTAGAGTTGCAAAATTGTTCAAATGTTTGAAATAAATGTTATTTTCTTGATATTATTATCTTTATATTATTTATAAATGTTCTAATAATGCCATATTTTGTCGTTTTCAACACTTTTTAAATTACAAAATTTAATCTAATGTGTTAACCATTTCCTGCTTTACCGTGCGTATAAACAGGTGTAGGTACATATAGAGGTATTTACTTTCAGTGAGTATAATTTTTAGCTTGTAATACTAAAGATTGTATTCTATCAAAAGTATCTAAATATATCATTTTATGTATATGATAAAATACAGGTAACAGCATGCATAATTACGCGCCTTATTTAGATTTGTCTTGTAAGCCTACAATTTTATCTCTGTAAAATTTAAAGCTTTGTAAACGAATAGAACGAATATTCAAATCACATTTTTATCAATATTTTAAACAAAGATCAAAGTGAATTATAAATTCTCAGAAATATTCAGGTAGGTAGGTATATAAACAAAATCTTTATTTACATAATTCATAAACCTAGTGACTAGTATTAGCTGAAGATAATAATAAAACTAGATTCTAAGAACCAATTTTATTAGTGTGATTTCTACTAGGTTCATAGTTATTGAACTATGCTTAGTATTTATTTGCCTTAATTTTTGATGGAGATGTGAAGAATAAAAAGAACTAGTAACGTATTTAGTATGTACCTGTTAAATTATTCTGTTACTATATTCAATATATTCAGATATTATATCTAATAATGTGACATCTCAGACATGAAAGGGATTGTTTTTTATAATAAAAAATAAGTAAAAAAATGTACATTTAGTCGCTAGCTTTTTAGTGTTTATTTATTACTTATTATAAACCCAAGCACGACCTATCGTAACTAGCGTTCCTTTTAATTTTTTAGCTACTACTGTTCAAAGCTATTGAAATTCTAAAATATTTCAGTAGTGTTTATCTAACATACATTTTCAGATTAAATACGACGATATAGCAAATATTAAAACGCTAAAATGTTTGAATCAACTTTAATGTATTTCAATTATACTCTTATACATAGAATGCTCATTATTTCAAGAAAACGAGTTAAAAATTTTATAATAAAACTAGCAAAGACTTAGCAAAGTAATTGCATTATAATGTTTGTGCTAACAGTTATATTAACAATCCGCAGACATAAGTTTTATATATTTAGTAATACATAAGTTATAAACTGATATTTGCATTGTAATGAAGGTAACATGTTCATGAAGCATTATGCTTATGCAAAGCTTAATGTGCATTTTAAAATTAGCAATGTGAGTTAAGTACAGCCATAAAAATAACTAATTTCCTTTTACAAACACACGCTAAGAAGAGAATAAATAACAGTTTATTTAAATATATTTAACAATAAAAATTGTAAAAATGAAATTTTTTTAAAATAGTTAAATGTTATAATATTTATTTAGAATAAGTGCGGTGTCTTCAGGAAGTTTCAGCGGTCGACAAGTGTCATCTTCTGTTACGTATACTGAAGGTATACCGGAAAGAATGAAGCACTCAGGATACATTCAGTATACGTACAGAAGGCGACGCGTAATCTTCTCTTCTTCCAGTCTTCGAAGTCTTCGTTGGAGCCATAGAAATGTAGATCTGTGATTTATAATTTTATGATTAAATTTAATTACAATTACAACTAATTAGAGTATGTTTCACATAAGTATGCTTTTTGGAAATTGCTGTTAATAAATAATGTTCAAAATACACAGTAATCAATACTTTAGTAATAAGAATGAATTTTTTGGTAGACTTAGGGTCATATATGGATAAAACATAAAAATTTGGTTTCAGATTTTGACGAAGTGATGAAAGTAGCGCATATCGGGCAATATCTTAAAAGCTCACCGACCGTAGACCTCGTTCCCAACACCGATACTCCATTGGCAACACCATCTATAAAATAAAATAACCGATTTACAACACGCTTGGGTTTTTAAACAAAAAGAAGTAGCATATAAAAGAGGGTCATACTAAAACAATATTGGATAAAAATCTTGTATATCTATGTACTTGTATTACAAACGAGACAAAAGCAAAAATGATTTTAGAAATATGTAAAGAACTTTAGAATTGTTGCAAAATAGTCTATTGTTCAGGCGAAGACCAATCAGGGAGCAAGAAATTTGCAAATAGACACGATTGGTTTGCAAAAATTATTTTTCGCAGCGCTTTGGACCGGTAGTCAAGTGAGTTTTTGTCTTTTATTGTCCCTTGAGCTGGACGATGTCTGTACTGCCTTTTGTCCTCGAGCTTTTGTTGCACATAAAGGATAAATTACAAAAGAATCGTCGTTTCGACCGCCACTCGTAAAGATAAGTAAGGATATTTCTATGTGTGCGTCCGTCAGTCTATAACTATTGAATAGGAAACATGAAAGAGCAAGGGTGCATTATATTCGTAATTTATGACGCGGCTCGACGCATTACACCGAGTCTGCAACAGAGTTTTATTGATTCTAATGCATAAACGATAAATTTCGCGCTGGTAAAATCATCCACATAAAAAGAACGTGAAATAATGCGGAATGCAGAGCGGCGACCGTGAGTACGGGAGGTGTTTCGACACGTGACTTACCGGTCAGCTGTTCGCGGCGTGTCCGTCAAGTAGGTAAACATTGAAGTATGGTGACGGATGGGGTGCGCGGGTACTGAGTGCGAGGGACGTGTGAACGTGGTCGGCGTCCCAGGGCGTCTGCCGGTCTCGGCGTCGGGGCGCGCTAGGCGTCCCGCTCCTCATCGATTGGCGCCCTCGCTCGCCGGCGCGCGCCGCACTAGGGACAACTAATCCCAATGCAAGATTTTCATTACATACGCCATGATCGTTGTTATTTGCACCCCGTAATGTTTTTTGATAGTTTGCTTAGGCTTCCTATACGTGGTTTAGTCTGTCAACTCTGTTAACTTTGATTTAGCTTCTGACATTGCTTTACAAATAGGCATACGTATCAAGCATAAATCGATCATATGATTTCTGTCAATTTGGTATTGTATATCAAGTCCACTGATTTTAGTTGTTACGATAGAGTTGGAGGAAACAGTAATGGGATAGTTACAGTCGTTATACATATTATTCTGACACTTGAAAAGAATTAGAACCTAAAAACGTTACGTTACAAAATTCCAAATAATTTTATTGTTTTCTATTCTTTATATCATATACTGTACAGGAGATATTGACGCCAATTAGTTACATTTTGATTGAGAGCTGTAATTTCGATATACGTATGTGCATGGTGTTTAGTCAATCAAAGACGTCAGAAAAAAGCAGCCAAAAATATGTCGTATTTGCGCAATCAGTGTACCTACTATAATGTCAGTGTCAGCGTCGCAAAACGAAGTTTGTCGTGGAGATTAATACAATTCAGAATTTTCACTCAATTTACACATTTTAATGATCATAATTTTTTATAGGTTTTTCTCAGTAATCCTTTTGGACATAAGCTGAGGCAAAGGCAATTATGCGCGTTATTTCGAAAGTATAATAGTAACGTATTTAAAGTGCTTTAATTGGATATTCTCTGACTAAAAAATTAATACTGAATTTCCAATTTAAGCCTTTGAAACTAACCCTCAAAGTCGAAACTACTTTTGAAATTCGCATTTGTCTTTGGACCTACAACTTTTAATGTTAAATAGAGAAAAACCTCCGTGATCAATAGACAAAATAACTAAAAAATATACTCGTGCGAATTGACGGACTCATAGTTTTATCATTTTTGTCTGTCAGTCAGTAAGTCACAAGTTACAACTTAGAACCAGTTTTGTCATCTTTACACCTACTGAGCTGACATATGGAACAGAAGCGTAAACTGGCAACCCACAACTAGAAATGAAAAAAAAATCAAGTTTCAGACTAATTTTTAAAAATTATTTTTTGTAATTTGCCATTAATTTATTATGTTTATTATACTCGAATTACTACGGAACCCTAGGTCGGTGCGCATCTAATACGCTCTTGGCAAATTTTTCGAATCTTTCATCCTTCAGATTATCCATTTGTCGGGGTTCACTGAAAGAGTGATGAAATTGCTGATGAATGAATTTAGATGCACATTTCACTGTTAAAAAGACTAGGACACCTGGTAGGTACTTAATAGGGTACACCTGTATCAACAAAGCTATCTTTAAAATGAGGTAATGCGGAGTAGGTAGGGCCATTGACATCTAAAAGTAAAAACTGGCTTTATATTCGTAGCGTATTAGTATTTTCAGTTATAACAGTATTTGTGGATACGACGTTGTGAGGGGTTCGTTCGGATTGCTACTTAAACATTACTTGTCAATCTAGTCGGCAAATAGCAGCGCTTGCACATTTGTTTGTGTGGTCCAAAAGACAGTCCATGACATTTCTGATACAAGTGGGCACACCATCTTAGTTCTGAAGGTTACCAATGAATTTATAATCTGAAGCTCATTCTTAGCCTTGATATAGTAAATATCCGTGAGGCTCAGTCTATCTAGTCTTAGCTTAAAAATCTCTTAAAAATTAGCTAAGTAAGAGTTCCAATCGCACACAAAATGTTCTGTTTTGTTATTTGTTAGCTATTGTCAATATTCGGGATGAAATATTACAATCATTATTGTTGTTAGATGGCAATATTGTCATTTCTTGGGTATTGCTACTTAATAATTTATTTGTGATTCGGTCAGTTGATATTTTTTAATGTCAAAAAAATTAGTCAGATGAGATAGTGAAAGTACGTCCTTTTGTTATATCTCTATATATCCTACATTTCCACCCATGTCGATATCTTAGAACCTAGAAGAACGAAAAACATATCTAGAACCTGAGGTCGTTACGTGTCGTTACTCTATGATATTTATGAAATGGTAAATTTTTAAACTTACTCCCTGATGTTTTATATAATAATAATAATAATAATAATCCAGACAAATACACATACCTTGTGACCCCAAACAAGGCACTAGGCTTGTACTATGGGTAAAAATCTATTTGTAATTTATAATCTTCCACTACAAAGTCAATTTGGAAAAGTTCATTTTCAAAATTGATCTGAACAGGGATAGAAACTGGGGTCCCGGTTTGGATGGCGAATGCTTTGCAACCGAGCCAACTGGTCAGTCATTTAAGTCATTATAAGACGTCAGACTTCCGTTAAATTCTTCCTTAAATAGGTACGTTTCATTTTTTTTAAATTTTTAAATTATAGGTCTAGTGGTCTCGGAGATAAAATTGGACGAATGGTCTAGTCGAGTTCTTAGGTTACTTTTTTTAACTCCTATCAGTATCGACTTTAAAATTTTATCTTGTGCAACACAATAAATGAGTTAGAAAGATACTATATGTATCACTGTCAAAAGACTGATAGACGGACAGATGGATGAAAGCACAAATTAGAATAATAAAAAAAAAATTTTTCGTAACTAACTCAGACATAGCAGCGGGTAAAAGCTAGTGTTTGTAAATAAATACACGACGGAATAATATTAATAATGTTAGATAAGCTATATTTATGACTAAAGCACACAATAATTAACTAATGCATGAAACATAACAAAAATATTTTGATACAGATTTAAACCATATAATCCGTACGAGTTCAACTTGTTACCATTGACTCTTGTTAACTTAATCGTTTCTAATAATACAAAAAAGGTGCGTCCGTTTGCTTATCTAGGTAATCTCAAAAAATGTCAATTTATCACCTCGGTACCTACGGATTAGCACGTTACTGTATAAGTTTAGACACATCGGGCAGAGTATTTGATTCCCGGTTGTCATATTAGGGATAAACTTTCTGTATTGGCTTGGAGTGTGGATGTTATTGGTACAGTGATTAGTGCTTCTTTCTTTCAAGTATAGGGTCTCGTGTTACATTTCCGGCTAGATCAAATTTGATAACGAAATTTTCTAAATTTCATATAACCTGGGTGTACAAGTCTAGTATAGCCATAGCATAAACCGAAAGCGTTTTTAGGTCGCAAATGATGTCTGGAATATTACTATCTTTTGCCCGCGATTTCGTTCGCGTATAAATTATAACCTATGTGTTATTCTGATGTATTAGCTATACTGTAAAGTTTCATCAAAATTCGTTCAGTAATTTTTGCATGAAAGGGTAACAAACATCCCTACATCCATCCTCACAAACTTTCACATTTATAATGTTAGTAGGAAGTAAGATATTACTGTAAAGTTTCATCAAAATCCGTTCAGTAATATTTGCGCGAAAGAGTAACAAATATCCATACATCCATCCTCACAAACTTTCGCATTCATAATATTAGTAGGGTTCATCAAGTTCGCTGTGTGTACTCAAAATATAAGCTTAGTGCTTAGTTAATCGCCATACAATTTATATTTGCCTAATGTTATGCCTTTATGTTTAGTGACACCAAGTAGTATATAAGAAACGTGAAATTGTATGTAATATTACTTTGTTAAATAAATAATTAAAAAAAATGAAAATTATTTACATTAGTGATATGAATAATGTATATTATCCTGTTATATCTTATAATTACTCTACATATTTTATATTCTATTTGTTAACGACATGGGTATAATAAAATAGAATTTATATAGAAGAGTTGTTAAAAAAACGCACTTAACTTTTTGCAATACCTACCCTACATTTTTACATTACCGGCACTAAATAGCTTTTTTAGTCTAAGGTAAGGTTAAGTCTAATAGATTAATACCTTCTAGTATATTGGAAAACATTTCAATTAGCTCTTCCCGAAAAACAGATTGTTTAAAACTTGATTAATTCTAATAAAACTGAAAGATTAAATAATGAATATAACGAACAAATTATAAAAGCAGGTATATGTTGTGAAACAAAAATTTATATGTTGATAATAGTAAATATGTATATGTACGTAAATATATTAATCACATTTACTCTAGAAGGTATCTTCTAGAGTAAATGTGATTCATAATAGTAGTATTTTCTTTTGGGTAAGTTTTGGATATACAGACACGTCTATTCAAGTTAAAAGTCATAATGTTCTTTCAACCTACCATCTATAGGCACTTAGCGAACACCCATGACATATACGTATTTCGTTTGATGGTCGATGGTAAAATGAATAGATACCACCGAACGAAAACGCTCCCCTCCAGCGCTGGGAAGCGAAATGAAAAAATTTGGGGTGGCACCACACAGCAGCCCCTGCAAATAAAAAATTAAGATTTATTCACGACACCGTGTCTAATATCTAATAGTAATAATGGGTGTATGATGGTGTGTGTACGAAAATTTTACCATCCCATAGTTACGTGCAAATGTGGCGATACAAATATTTAGTATTATTTTTTTACGTTAGAACTGAGTTATGCTTAATTTAAATTCGGTGAAATTCATAAGCGCAGATTGATATTTTTTATATATCGATTACATTTGAAAATCTTTTGAATATTGTTATAACAAGTGCTTGGTAAGGTAAGGACACGAGTAACTATTATATTATTATGCAATCCACAAAAATGATTACTAAAATATTTCATCCATGTTATATAAGATACATTCCCTTTCTAGATAACGACATACTAAAGATTTCGTACAGTACTTACATACGCATAGTTGAATTTTAAAAACAAATAAATGCACCTTATGTATATACTAAATTATTAATAATTAAGTAATTAACTATCTTAGATATAACATATAGCTTCATAAGTTAGTAGGAAGGAAGGAGGTAGGTTCTCCCTTGTTACTGTCTACCCTGTCGGGATACAGGTTGAAGACATGTGTAGTTTACATTTAGATACTTAAAAAAAACTGATGGGTATATACAATTTATAATAATATTTATAATTCATAGAATATTTTAATAATGTAGGATTTTTACTGAAAGATTAAAAGTTATAGTGACGGAGTTCAACAATACCTAAATAAAGCAATAAGTAATGAGATTGAAGATTTATTTTGCTTATTAATAACAAAATGAATGATTTATTCAACACATTATGTTCTTATCAGTTACTGATTGAATAATACTGACACTTAAGAGCGATATTTATGGACCGTATTCATAAATTTTTATTAATAATTTCGTGGTCGTAAAATAATAAAAGAACTATGTAGAGAATTAAAACAGTAATTGTTGTTATATTTATGTAATATAAATTCTGTGTAAGTAGGTACATAAAATTTGATAATTACAAATCTAATAATATCATAAATTCTGTCAATAATATTTTTCTGATTATGTAAAAAATGTATTCACTATCAAAACATTTATAAATCTTAATCTAATATTTCAAATTTATTACAAAAATTAGATAGATTTCTACCTATTATGAACAACCTAGATAACTAGGAACAAACAGAGCTAGTCTATTTTTATACATCAACGTAAGTTTTGAAAACATTTTTTTGTATTTTAATTTACCTATTTACCTAGTATAAAAAATAAACTAACAGATGTTTTCCACTTACCTGTGACAAATATTCACTGATTTCACTATTTAAAAAAAAATGTAAAAGACATCCGGACAAATTATCGTAATTAATGACTGATAACACGATTTATGTTAAATATTCATAGTTAAATTAAAAGTTTTGGACATTTAGGCCTAAACACAATCAAGAGGCGGCGGCAGTCGACCGACGGCGGCCATCTTGTGGCGCTGCCGTCGCTTCGTACGCTCATTGGCTGAGTGACGTCATGTTCGCCTTGACGGCCCACCATTTCTGTTCAATTGCAAATTTAAAATTACTATTCTATCATAGAAAAATAACATTTACTACATTGTAATAAGAATTGTATGGAAAGAAAGAAACAATTTGTGTCATGATACGCTGGGCTATGCTTGTCGGTCCGCATTCCTTTCGACTTATCACTGAAGCTTTTAGGATGCACCCTAATCGAGCAAGGGGGAGCATTAAAAAATTCGAAGTGTCTTGACGCCCGACAGGCGATGGGTTGAAAGATTTTAATTGACTGCTGATTTTTGGTGTCTAAGTAATTTAAAGTGTTCTGTGGGGAGAAGTTCTGGTTATTTTGACGATATTTAGAACTAAACCGTATGTCCAATATCGAAATATGCAGGTCTTTTTAGCCCTTACTTAAAATAATGAAATATCAAAATAGTATCCTTTAAATCTTTATTAATGAAATCTAATTTCATGCAGTTTTCTTTATTTACATAATGCCAATTTCCGTACGAGGTAGACAGATCAATGTACAGAAAAATCACACGTTAACGCCATTTTTAGATATTTGCTAAAGTGGTAGGTATATCTAATTACGAGCAAGTACTCGTATAATCCATATAAGTTCCCATAATAGCAAGTGCAATACCTAATTTGTTTTTGTCTATATCTAACGTATTGCACATACTTGTTTTTGTAAATTTTGATCAAGTAAGTGGATACAAGTTTGAGTCGCGTGTACAGGGGGGTTCCGTAAAGTTAATTTTCGGAGATTTAGAAAATTTAATACTGTCATTTTAATTTTCTTGTAAACTTCCTGTAGGTAAGGTTTTATATTCTTTAACATTTTAAAATTATATTTTTATTATTTTCGCAATGAGAAGGATGAAGAAGGAGATGGGCGAGGAATTATTCAAGTCGATTTCGAACAGGTACCCAATTTGGTACTAACTGGTGAAACAAATAAGAATAAAGACGTCGTTAGGTATAATAGTCGATTTACACATGTAATAGGTATAATAGGTAACTAGCGAAAACAGGCGTTTTGTTAAAACACTTAATCGTAGAAATTGATATTGAACAACATGGCTATGAGTGAGCAACATTGTATTTAATTTAATGGTATTACTTGCCCAGAAAGCACCAGTTTAGTGAAAGGAATGTTAAACGACTGCGTACAAACCCTCAACATTGTATGATCATAAGATTAGGTACCTATTTGTCTAATTGTTAAGTGCGGCATATTTTGTTGTATGAATTGTTACATGTTAACTTGTGTCAAGTTCGTTGTTTGTGTGTTATGAATGAATGTGGTTTTTGCCAACAAGTATTTGAGTAGATAAATTGGTGATTTTGACAAAGTACATGAATTAGTTCAAGTAGGTAAATTAGTGTACAGATTTCAGATAATAATAATAATGGTACTGAAAATATTTAAGGTCATATTTCCTGTTTTTGACCATATTCAGTATCTATATTATTTTTCGTAATAAAATAATATTTTTTCTGTTATTTGGTTTACTGAAAACTAAAGAAGGTAATCTTGAAATAAGGTCAGTTTAAATAACATAACGCGTCAAAAGCACTCGCATACCTAGGCGAAAATGTGTAAGGAGAATGATGAGATTTGAGGAGGCGAAATAAGTATGTAAGGACCACAAAGCTCGGCGCTCCGTCCTCACTGACTACCCCGTTAGAGATACAGCGTGAAGATATATATGTATTATTTAAAAAACCGGCCAAGTGTGAGTCGATCTCTCACATCGAGGGTTCAGAACCAACGCACACTGTATACACCTGTTTTGTACTTACCAAAAAATTGTGTTATTATTCACGAGCCTTACTCCAACTTGAACAGTTTTATTATTATTTTTTGTTATATGTTAAAGTTTGCGCTATAATCACACCAAAGTTAACGCATGTACACACGTATTGCCGTTTTGATGATTAACTAATTAAATGAACAGTAACATAAAATGAATGTAACTATAAATATTGCGTAAAATATGCGCAAATTGTCACCGTTATATCGAGGTTATATCACACCTTCAAAACGGATCTCTCCCAGTTCAAATTTTTCTTTAAAATTTAAATTACAATAAATATCTACCTGAATAGTACTAAGAAATCTATGAACAGAAAAGAGATGTATACCGTACATTGACTGTGGAAAATTGTATCTCACTATGAACAAGACATTTCACCGAAGCCAAAAATATAGCCTGGAAATTATCTTCTTCACACAAGCATTTTCTGTGGTATTTTTAATTATAAATAATTAAAAAATTTACTTGACTAACTTTCTTGTCAGTTTTTCTCTGTGTAGTTTTTTTTCAAACCAATGGATGATTTAGCTTACGAAAATTATTTTTGATGAGGTTTAATATCTGCATGCACTGGTGATGCAAATAGAAAAATTCGTACTGTGACTAATATTTCAGGTGGGCAAGTAGTAATGATTTTTTCTAAAAAGGTCTCTCACATTTCGAGAAGACGAGATGTCTCCTCGAAATGTAACAAAGCATATTAAAAATACTAACTATTAGCTTCAACCTACGCAATCAAATTTTCTTTTTTTTTTTTAATAAATTGAGACAGAGCAAATGTATTAAGTTGATAAAGCCACTAAAACCGGGTCCTCTATTAAATGTATGGTTATAATTGCTTTTCTCACACACGCTATTCTTTGTAGTTCTGTATTATTTATTAGCTAAATTACCTTCACGAACTTAATGAAGTTTTATCTTATTTTTTCATCGGCCTCCCGAGCTAATAATTAGAGACCACCTCGTTTAACAACTGTATCTGTCTTTATAAAGCCGACTGTAATTTTGTACATTTTTTCCCTCAACGAATTTATTGTTGTAAATAAATTCGGAATTAAAGCGGACGGCGGGATCGTCCGCGCCATATGTTTTGTTCCCTTTATTTATGTGATTAGACCCATGTATAATTTTTATTTAAAATCGGCAATTTATGATTATAGTCACAGGTAGATATGTCAGAGGGCGGACAGTGGCTTAGTTCTTTTAAAGAGTATTAAGGTACAACAGAATTATGCTTCGATGCAACTTCTATCGATAACTACCTACTTATTTAGGCTTACCTTCGACATATCTGTGAGGCTTAATGATGTAAACGCGAAATCGTATAGAGGTAGTCTCTCTTCGGCTTTCCGACGAAATATTTCTGACTCGAAAATTTCTTCGTTGGTTCGTTTTTATATAAATAATGTTGTCTTTATTCCTCGTTCCTAATTAGACCTTTTTTTCACATTTGTTCATATTCCATACAGATTATGCTCCCATGAGATCGACATAATTTAGATTAGAAATCAATGGCTATAATTATGTTTCATAATCGTTTCATAGTAGTTTTATAATCTAATTTTACTACCATAATTATAAAATAAGACGGAACTAGTTTTGAACGACCATGTTTTTTTTGCACTGTACATATCAATGAAGAAATAGATTCACTGATTGATTGATATGTCAACGCATTACCTAAACTGTTGGGTCTAGATACAGAAAATTGTGCAGTGATTTCCTACACGAACATAATGCAGGCAATTATTAAAAGGGGATTTTTGAAAGTCAACCCTAAGGGATTACATTAAATCCATACGAAAACATTTCATGACAAATATAGCTTTGAAAAGAATTTATTTACAACTAAACATGTATTTGACGAATTTTGAAAAGTTATCCATTAAAGGAGCAAAAAGTTAGTATCTACGTAGGGTAAAAAATAAAATTCCAATTATCAGAAGTCATAAAACAACATCCAGTTAACTCATTCTATAAGCATCTATCAATTTTCTAATATAAACATAGACACGTGTTTAGTGAAGTATGTAGTTTATTATTAAAACACGTTTTAGGCATCATGCACGTTTTTAACCGCATATCTGAAATACCAACGAAAGTAACATCTTGAAACATTTAAGTAATCAAGCCATCATACTACAAATCGAGGCCGTTGCACCTAGATATTTTTATCCGACTTTTAGTCTCTAATGTAAGAGAATAGAAGCTAAATTCGCGTAAAAGTGCATAGCTACATTGTTATCAATGTAGAAGATCAGTGGTGCAGTTGAACATTCGTATGTGACAAGCGACGTGGCCTTGACCTGGCGGATGACGGATTCCGTCCTTGCGAGGTCAACGCACTCTACATGTAGGTTGTTTGACTATTTAGTTAACTGAGTAATTTTGCGTTTAGTAGGGGCCATTGACACTGCGAATGTGATCCTTGTCTTGTTATGCTGAGTCATGTATTACTCGTTTTCAGTTGCATTTACGTATGTATATAAATATGTTACATTTATACTAATTTTTTAAAGTGCGCTTTTTGGTAATTAGCCAAAACAATCTAAAGTATTTTTTATGGAAAGCCTGTAATATCTTATTTAAGTTTGCGTGTAACTTGGTATTATATGCACAGATATTTCTCTTTAGATAACAGTTACAAGGACAAAAAACTAATTAAACCTCTGAAATAATGAAGTGAAGAAACAATAAATCAAGATTTTATCAGCAAGTCGCGTTCATATCGCAATTGTACAGAATGTCGTTATTTGTAATTACAACTGTATCTTTTAGAGACAAAAAATCGTTTTGTATGAGCTATACAGATGGCTATCATGAGATTTGTAGATCGTGGGAGGCCCTCGACATAAATATGCTTGGCTAACTTTTTCACAAGTCCAGCGTAAGACTATCTTTCATGAAAAATTACATGTTATATGAAAATTGCATTATACATATATACATACCTATTGCTTTAGCATTAAGAATTAAAATTGCGCTGTGTAACATGTAACAAAATATTTAATTTATAATAATCTGGCAAATAAATTATTGAACGAGACAAGATGGAAGAAAAGTATTGTTATAATGTTATACCATTATGCAATAAATAATATGTCAACTCTAAGTTGGATACCTATTTTATTAATTTACGTACTTAAAATAAAATTAAGACATCTAGCTTGTTTAATTATTAAACATCTTGTTTAATTATTAAACATCCTGTTTAATTATTCTGCTAGCTATTTTATAAAACAGCGTATAAACAAATTCCATAAATTGTACTTACTTATTCGTATTTAACAATTATTCAACGTATTTTAACCGAGATGTATTTAACTGTAACATAATACACAACTAAACCAAAAATCAGCTTCAGCCATCAGCTTGGTCAGCTCAGCTCAGCTGGCTGGTAAGCTTAGCAGCTTACCAATTAAAATATATATCAAGGTATTGCGAACGTATGAAAGGCATTTCTGAAAGGTATTCTGCGCTTTTGCAGATGTAGAAATAAATCATTTGACAGAGCTGCAGGCTGTGCGATCCTTATAACGTAGTAGATAGTGACATGTCGTCCTAGTTCGAAGTTCGTTTAGGCGTTAAACAGGGATGCGTGATATATATTTGGCTATTGTTCTGTATTTGGACAGTTATCTTCAAACATTGAAAGGTATGAGCTGTAGTGGCATAACGGTAAACTATATTTTTAAGTTGGCGATGCCGTTTATAGCATAATGAGAAAGAGATTTGCTGACTCTAGTCACGTGCGTAAAAGAAGAACGTGAAGAGAAAAATTTGAATTTCAATGCAAACAAAAGTTACCGTCCGTTGTTTGAAAAAAAAAAGTTTAAATGAAGTGTTACACATAGGTATATGAATGGATTTCGATGCTGTTGCAAGTGTTAATTCCGGGTTAATTCGACATGGTGCTTGCAACAGCATGCAGATATCGGGAATCTCATGAAAACGTCTTATTATCACGATAAGAACCCATTTATCGATATTATATAATAGACACGAACCGCAAAACTCTACAAAAGTGTACTAAATTGAAAAGTGGAACGAATGAAAATGTGAGGAGTGTCTTTTCCAGGGATGGGAAATATGAGGAGGATATGGAGAGGTGAGTAGTAGCCAGTAATAAATTAACGGTGCCCTGTCTACATTAATTGGCAGTGTTTAATGTATTCAAATCTCTATCCAGTGATTCCAAGTCGAGTGAACGTAAGACGCAGTGATAATGTGAACCAGTGAAAAGATACGCAATATGGTAGGATTGGATGGCTTGTTATTGTAGAAGTGCAGAAAAGAATGCTCAGAAGGTTCGGCCTCATAGAAATAATGAATGATGAACGATTGACGAAAGAAATGTACAGAGCGCGAGTGGTAGTAAAAGTTCAGGAAGACAAAGGCTGATATAATACTACGAAGATCAAATACCGGATCAGATCAGAGTGTTAGCTGACACAAATATCAAAAACATTAACATACTTTGGCGAAAATGTATGTGAAGGAGAATAATGTGATTTGACAATACGAAAGAAGTATGTGAGGACCACTATACTTGGCGCGCCGTCCTCTAACTACCCCTTTAGGGATTCAGCGTATATATGTACATAATTCAACGTAAATATATAAGCTGAAAATATACCTACATTATATAATCAAAAGTTAAACAATTACTTAATTGAACAAATCAGGCCCAATCACATCGTATTTGATTTAAAATACAGGTATTTGACCGACTTGAGTTGTACTCGAAAATAATGAATTTATTTATGCTTTAGAACCGTCAAGAAATTGCTTTTTATTGGCACGATTAGTTGGTATCCTTGTCAATTGAGGGAACGAATTTTGCTTGCATTATGTACCAACAATTGCGTTATTTATAGTCAGTTACCTACTCTCATAATTTTATTAAATTTGATGATCTTGTAGCAATGCGCAGAACGATAAAAGCCTAACCTAGATGTATGCAATGATGTAATATTTATTTAGCATTATAATTCATGCTTATTCGACGATATAAATAGAAACGTCTCTGGTAACACCATACGTTTTAATTTCAGTAAACGTTTAAGTTATAAATACATCATGTCAGCAACCACCTGCAATTTCGCTGTTACTGTCGTAGGCTGTTGCCAATCTTTTTATCTGTACATGTCCGCAGGATTCTCCGCTTGCCAAATATCAACTGCGGACGGACGAGATACGTTGCACTGAATACTGATTAAATCTACGTTATTGTTTTCGTTTTTTTTTTCGTTTTCTTGTCCGCGTCGCAGAACGTCGACCTATTGAATTTTTCATGTCTCTATTGGAATTTCTTATGAGCTCTGATAACTGACACTTAACGTCTATCTATATGATCGAGTGATTCTGTAGAAGGAAGTTTTAGTCAATTATGATAAATAGGTGTCTTCGTAAAATTAACATACATTTCGCATTCAATTCAGAGGCCCCTTATGAACTTTTGAATGGGTTTTATTTACTCAATAAAAACAAATGAGTGCTGATATTCTCACAGTATACCAAATAGGAATATTTTATGTGAGTGGGCGCGTATTAAGTTAAACCCTTGAAAATTTTCGGGATCTATAGCTATATTTCAGGAGCGGGTCTATACTTACGCGACTTAATGTATAAAGGATAAAATGCCAAAGTATTGACAAAATTGTATTAAATGGGTTAAACGGGTAGAAAATGTCATTGTCGAAAGTAACTGAAATTTCTTAAAAACAAAAGCTTGTAAAATCAAATTCAATAAAATATTCGGTTGCTGCTTTATTATATCAATCACATTTGAAATATGCGATAACGTGACCTATACATTTAATGTAAATACTCGATAAAATATATTTATCTCTATCTTACAAACAAAAATAAATTAGAGAAGTAAAAGAAAAATGGAATTTGACTGAATTTTACCAAAACGCAACGGTGATAGTAAATTGAACCATCTTACGATACAGCGATATTGTATGTTTTTATTCAAGGGCAAAAGGATCAACGTTCGAATACTAAAATGCGAAACATCGCGCATTTGGAGTGCCTATGGCATATGTTTTAAAAATCACAAGTGTTACGAAAATAATGCTTTTAACGAAGATTAAAGAGGGTCGTTTAAAAAATAAACACACCAATACACACTCTGTAAACAAAGACTACCGGAAATATTTATTTTGTTCAAATAAACGAATACGCATTATCTAAATGGTTAATCCTTTTAAAGTTTAATTAACGTATAAGAACCACCTGTACGGTAAAGAAAAAAACATAAAACTTAACCCTTAGTACATTAAAAATAATGCTCTGGCAGGCTTTTTAAATCACGTTTTTAGGGAAAAAAATTGCTCAAGATAGGGATCCGAATTTACTGATACGGCGGAATGTAAGTTCAACTTGTTGAACGTTTTAAAACGTCATCGCGAAGAGATGTTATGTTCGAAAACCTGTCGTATATCTTTCAACTTGAGATATGTTTTCGCATTTCATTCAACAAGCTTGTAAGACAGTTTTCCACGTGTGAAAAACTGATGTAGGACGTGCAAATAAACATGGTATTTTTATCGCTGCAAACCTTCATATAGTTGCGGTCGATTTCTCCTCTTTATCTTCTCAGAGCGGTGTTTGCTTTATCTTGAATAAAAAGAAAGATACGTGTCGTGTGTCGACAACTTTACAGCAAGTGACTGCATTAACTATACTTATAAAGACGATTGATCTATGAAATAAATGGCCCATTACGTGATTACTATCTCTATTTAATGGCCATAAAGCCAATGTCGCATAAAGCAGAGATAGTTTTGCAAACCATGATTTTATAATTGAACGAAAATCTAATGTAGACTATCGAGCAAAGTCTATATATATTTAGGTACATTAATTTCTAGTCAATTTTAACTATGTATGTAGAAAATTCATATTTAATGAATAAGGCATTGGTGCCTAACAAAAATGAAAAATCAGCACCATAATAATAATATATCGTTAATCATTACCTATATTTAACTTGTCACAACCTAATTGTTTTGGTTCTACCTACACATTTGTTTGTCCTAAATAAACTTTTGATTCGATAAGAGGCCGTAAAGTACTGCCCCTTAGCTCATAAAATCAACTCAATTTTGTTACGCAAATATAGCCTTAATGATCCAGGTACTTTTGACTCAGAGACAACTTTTTGCATGACACATACCTGTAGGTATTGTTTCATACTCGAAAGGGTTATACTCAGTTACGTAATTTTACGATAAACGTTTTATGGATAACATATTTGGTGAAGAAGAAATGACGTAGAAATGTACACAAAATTATTATAGCAACAATAACAACATCATGAACATAGGTTGATCTACTTTCCTGTTTAGATATTGTCTTAAGAGTATTATAGAGATTTAATGGCTACAATATTACTGTACAATATAATAATATAATTCTATGTATAGAATTTGAATTATAAAACATTGTTATAACTAATGATATTTCTCTTTATTGCTCGCAACATATCAGACGATACATGGATATTGCTATACAGACGAAGCAAGTTCTTTCATTAGGGTTGGAAAATAAAAACAATACCTACAAGTGAAAAGGGTATCGGATACTGTGCGCATATTCGCCAGAGAAAATTTCCTATTATGATCCCTTCCCTAAATCCAACTATGTACACACTTGTATAGCAATTGTCTGGCGGTTTAGTGTTGGACTCTAATATTGATTCCATATTTTCTCTATATAATTTTGAATTACGAATTACGATACAACATTTGATGTCGACTAATGTTATTCGGGTATTACCTTACTATTCACACATTTAGCTATTGCATAGGTGAACTGTTTAATACAACATAGTGTCTTAGTTTCAAATTTACTAAATTAAATTGCGTGCTATATCTAATATTTAAAAACAGTGTTAAATAGGCCATTTATCTAATATTTAAAAAAAAACCTTTAAAAACCTACTGTCATAGTTTAAATTTAAACACAATTTTGATTTTCCTTGTAACTTCCTTTCTGAGTAGTTACTTTCTTCTAATTGAAGAACATCGCGTCGAAGTTTATAAGTTTCCTTGTATACCACACGGACATTTCAAACTTATCAAGAAGAATATTATATTCAAACTAATATTTCTTCTTATGCGTATTATACTATAATGTGACATACATACCAAAATAACCCTCAATGACATACACATATTATCGATCTCCTTTTGTCGATAACAATCTCTTCTCCGCTCTGTCTACTTCTCATACACTCACATATCTGCAATTTAAACACACAACACAGTCGTGTCACAATGTCGCTTGTACAAAGCTTACTACAGGAACGTATTTAGAGACAGTTTTATCCAACACGAGTGGAAAATTCAATAAAAATGCAAATTTTTCCCAAGCAATTTCCGCGACCTTATTGGGTCCTACTGCATTATGTTCGGATTGCTTATAACTTCTACCTCGAGATATTGCCTATGCCTGCGGGAAGGTAAGTAATTTACTTGTTAATTTCGCGTGCCATACAATTATGGTTTTTATTAAAACTCGAGAGAAATAGAGTTAATAAATTGCTGTTTTGTAGCTCGAAACAAAATGAAAGTTTTTCATAAATATAATAAGTTAACATCTTATATAATTATCGCATATCTAGGCAAAAATCTGTGAGGAGAATGATGAGATTTGAGGAAGCGAAAGAACCGCGACACTTGGTGCTCCGTCCTCTCTGACTACTTCCTTAGGAATATAGCGTGATTGTGTGTGTATATATGTATGTATCTCAAAAAATTAAGGTTATATATATAGTATATATAGTTCAAAGTTCATAAAAAGTTTAAAATGTGATACAATTAATTTTTATTCATAGGCTGTTGTTATCTGCAAAGTTCTCAATAAACATGACTCTAATGCTTGTAATTTAAACAGTAAAGAACCAGTGCTCACAATCTGCATAAGTATTATACAGTATATTTAAACTTTCCGCCTAGTTGGAAACCCCAGGCCAGGGGGTAGAAAAGTGGGAGGCAAAGAGGGCCGGATTAAAGGACGATGGAGGCGAGGAAAGAATACACAATTAGCTTTCTGCTACCTGCTGCAGATAACGCATCCAGTTTACTGAGACCCTTATCGTTACTACAATGCCACATATTTATTCAGTATTCCAATGGAACTGCGAGACAGAAGAGACTATTTTACATTGGTCTGTTTTAAGTCGAGGATTTTAAAAACGGGACCGGAATTTTAGCTGCGACCGGAACTGAGGGGTTCGGATCGATCAGCGCAACACCAGATACTATTTGGCTTTGTTGAAAAATCTAAATTAGGTAATCAGTATTCACGTAAGCTAAGCATAAAGCAGATAGCCCTTAGTTATTCGGAGAGCTTAAAATTGATGTCAGTTGGTTGATGACATCTACCTTTTAGGTATCTACTTATAAATTCAGTAACTACGGACCTAAGTCCGTATATAAAACCGTTGTGTGAACCAGCAGTGAGATTGTTGAAAACAAAAACAATCTTTGCCTTTTCTACAAATATTTAAGTTACGTCCAGTATTGTACCTATACAATAATCTAGATTATATAGGCATATGTACATGTATACAGATAAGATCATTTAAGTAAATGCAATATTTCCTATGTAAAATAATTAACAACATGAAATGACAAATAAAATCTGACAAAAACTGTTTAAACATTTTCGTTTTAAAACATGGATTTACCTGCACAAAGCGCTGCAGCCAGCATTTTATCATAAAACAACGGTCTCATACACAACATTGAACACAATGCGAACCCCACGTTTGCCTGTAATATTCAACAATATGTGCCTACAAACACCAGGATAATCCATGTGGTCGAAAAAACCCTACAACGTTGAAATAGGACTTCGTTTGGCGTCAGAATCTTTGCACCGCACGCAAAACTTGTGTATTTTGTGTTTATTTGCAGCTATGAAACAACAAGATAAAATTCACAGTCATAAAATAATACAGCACCAGAAAAGAAAGAGTTTATTGTCATGTAAAACTATGAAGACTGGGTCCGTATATGCCGTTAGCACGATAGTTGGCTTTAGGTAAGTGATGTTTTTGTGCGAGAATGTTAATGAATACTGCAAATCGATAAACTTTCAAAAACGAAAACTATAACAATATTTTTCAGTGATACGAGAAAAATTGGTACCTACTTCCATAACACGTAAAAAGATAAGAACTTTTCGATTTACGGCCAGAAGTGGATGTATTTGATTACCTAATGGCGATCAAGTGGAATTCGGAATTCTTCACAAAAAAGTGTTAAGATAAGAAATATCTTTTACGATTCAAAAAAATCTGGTTTCGACACTTTTCAAAAAACAAGTTAGTCTAGACAAAACTGTTTTTTACTTTCATCTAAATATATAAAATTGGCCTTATCTGTTGAAAATTTATCACGTGAGGTATCGACTAGATCTGAAGTCCCGGAACAGTGTATTATGACATGTAGCTTTCACTGACCGCTTCGTTGACATGATACTATGGTACTATGAAACCGTAACCTATATATTGACTGAAAGTCAAACCACGGGGTATAGCCATTCTTTATGCAAAAAACAAGAAGAAATAAACCAGATATTATTCTCGTAATAGATGTGCCGATAGTATGGATTCTCGGATTTATAAAAATACTCTAATGCTTATTGAACAATTTGTAATTACTTATCATTCAAGGTCCACAAACACTAACAGAAACGCAAAGACATATTTTCACCTATTAATTTTTGGCGCTTGGCGCTCCGTCCTCTCTGACTACCCCGTTAGGGATACAGCGTGTACGTATGTATGTATATTATTTTTTATTATTTTCGTCATATTTGTAGAATACAACTTTGACTTTTAATTCGTAGACTTCGTAGTAGAGATGGCTGCTCATAAGTAAACGAACACTCGTAGGGTTTAAACATACATATGTAAAGAGACCCTTCCATTACATTTTGTTAACGGAGGTAACATTAGGTAATAGGCAGGTGATATAAAGGCTGGTCTGTGCATACCTAATACGAGAGCTAAAATTTCTTAATACCTTCGAAACGTTTTGGGCTCTCCCTTCGTAATAAGGCGGATAAGTCTACAGGGAGGATCTACAAGTGATTTAAAGAGATTGTCAGTTAATGACTCCTTGGCGACCACAAATTTAGCCCTTTACCGGCACCGCCTGCTCTCCAACTGAGCTAAACGACTCCTTATTTTGTGCTTTTTGCTAACAGTAAAATACCTAAGAAAATCGAAGGCATTCATTAGAAAATTTAAAATCTGTGTTTATTCCATCTTCCCATCTCTTTAAAAAAAATTAGGCATGTATAGTAAGTAGCTAGTTAATGGAATCAACATATCTTTAGATGTTTGACTATCTTCGCCTTTATATTTCAGTTATCGCGTGTATATTCAATTCTGCACTTGGATAACCGCATATCTGTAATTCGCTTATAAAACCGCGTATTAGGTCGCGTAAAGACTGCCCAAAGTTTAAAAAAAAAAAAATTAAAGATAAAAGATACTACGACTTAGTATACAAAAATTAGAATTGATAGCATAGTAATCCTATTAATAATAATAAGATTTCAATGGCTTTCACGTTTAAGAAAATCAAACGAAAAGGTTTCGTTTGATTTTCTATCGTCCTAATATTACTAGCAGGGAAGTTGGAATCCATTGATTTGGCATCACTTTAAATATATAGGTATTACCTACACACTTATACCGATATTGATTTGGACTTCTGGAACCTTTGTAACTTTCTCGTTATGGGTTTAAATATGCTTCAAAATATGTAATTTTCCTTTAAATGCAACTTAAATATATATTCTCACAGTAAGAGGAAAATAAAATCGCTAACTGCACTGCACACTTATAAGGCAAACCTATCGTGAATGCAATAGTGTTATGTCAAAAATGACTATGATAATACTCGGACTGTAAATTAAACCACTAAAATAATTACCTATCCAATATAGAACGCTCAGTGCTTTAAAAGTTGAAGTTATAGCCTCTCCATCTACATAACTGGTTGAAATTGCTTGCGTTATATAGGTATCATAATATTGGTGCGTGTATATAAGCAAGATGGGATCGCCCAAGCGATCCTTGTATTCCATACAATTTATCCGAGCTCGATCAACCATACGCGATGGTATTCGGCGTTCTTCCCACACACCTTTACCTGTTTTCGATATAAGAAAAATATGTATATCGACCTAAAACGCTTTCATTCACGCGGCATCAGCATCGAATTAAGTTATTCGACTCTTAATGTCCTATATGAATATTATATAGCTTTTATGAACTGAATTATAGTCATAATTGCGGCCGGAATCGAATAAAATAAATCGATATGGCATGCTTACACAATACCGCCCGCAGTTTGTCTGTAGAACGAATTTATCAACCATTTACTCTTGATCTCTTTGAACACATGGAACTTAGTTGTTTCTTACACATTTTTTTAATAGCTCGGGATATTTAAGAGATCTCGCTGTACTGAACGAATATACAAGGCCATCTGGAATGGGTTTTTCTGATATCGAATCTTTGATATACTATCATCTATTAAAATCTATTCTTATGTACCTTCCATAAATCTTATAAGGTGTTCCCATATATCAAATTTATCGTCTGCCCTTTTTAGTAACAAATATATTTTTAATAATAAGTGTAAAGATGTACGTCGTATTTCTAAAGTTTATTAGAAATGTAACTAAAAGGTCCCAACGAATTCAAATTAACATTTAAATATAAAGTTTAAATAAAAAGTTACCTATAAAACTGTATGTACGTAAAACATACAATGAGAACACTATAGTTTGAAACCCAAAGTTTAAAGTTACATTTCATGAAATACATTAGCGGAAGCTTAAACCGTCTCTAGAGAATATTCTAAATTAGTTGCTAGCTGTCTAGTTATTTTCGTCTAACCTAATCCTTCCACTTCAACAAGACCTCTGTATATTTTTTCATTTGCTCTTCTAACTTCAGTTTTAACATTAGTAATAAGGGGGGTGGAAGGTCGATTTAAGTTGGCTGTATGTATGTTATATATTGGATAGACAATGACTGGTGTGTATCGCATTTTGTGAAATTGCGAGGAAGCTGAGAACATTGCCGCCGGCCCAGGGGAGAGCGTCTGGACTAAACACCTCGTTGGGAACACGTTTCAGTTCTATCTTTATTTATACACCTAAGTCATTTTTACTTACCTAAACACTTTTACATCATATAAAACATAGTTGTATGTACGTGAATAATGTAAAAAAATTACAGTAAATTATCATTTCATGTATGTAATTAATAGGTATAACAAATGTAATTAATTTACTTAAGGAACCATTAAATTAAAATGTATACATAAATATCTCAAAAAGCACTAAAACATAAAACAAAATAAAGTATCTATTATTGATCTGAGATAATGTATTTCTTTCATTTATTCATATATCCATAAAATTATGTTTATTTGGGTACTTACCTATATTTTAATGTCTAGTTAAAGTGAATTTATAATTTATACAAAAAGATAGTGAAATAAATCAAAAGATTGTTTCCAAAATTATAGGGCCGTATCAAAGCCACAAAGCAGGATTTAGAAACAAGTTTTGCAAACAAATGTTATAGATCAACGCGAAAATATCCACGAACATAAAAGGTACAATAAAAACTTGTTAACCCCTGAAACGAATTGGTTTCATTTGACAACAAGTTTGTACCTTGGCATGGGCAGTAATAAAGTTTAAAAAATATTTGGTACCTCTACACCCTTGTATACTAATGTGCTTGCACCTATTTATATTTTTGGAATTAGATTTTCTGTATGTTGAATTATAATTCTTATTTTTACAGATTTCGAATATTTTGACGTGTACAAGTTAAGTACAAAAAATTTTAATAATACCAAAAGTAAACAAATAAGAATGTAAATTCTATTTATAATACATTTGAAAACAGTGGAATGAGTAAATCTTGTTAAGTATACAACTTTGTTGGTTTAATTAACAGCCAACTAATATATTGATGTTCATTGTAGAAGATTTTTGCAATGGTTTTTGTAATAAATAAGATAGTTAGATGTGTGAGTAGAGAATAATTAGATTTGTGGAAGAGAAGTAAGGTCCGCGTCGTTTGCGAACCGCCACCGATAGCGCGAAGATACGTATGTTCTTATGTGTATATAAAATTATAAATAATACTCCAAGGATATTAATGACATCGATACTGATAAATGTATCTGATAAATATATCACGAAACAATAAAAATCTTCCACGTTTGCCTGAGAGAGAAATAAAACTACATGTAGCTGTAACCAGCTGCTAATTTGGCCGCGAAGGTCATTTTGCTCAGTCAAGGGATGAAGTTAATTAGAAAGGTCTAAGGTCCGTGAATTTTTGGAACAAAATTCTTTAACGTTTGAGTCGGTAGAAATCGTCACGTAAAGAAAAAGCGTTTAGTGGGGCGGGA
Organism: Zeuzera pyrina; assembly: GCA_907165235.1. NCBI lineage: Eukaryota > Metazoa > Arthropoda > Insecta > Lepidoptera > Cossidae > Zeuzera > Zeuzera pyrina. The sequence goes on from OU015628.1 coordinate 15,293,429, forward strand.
CCCGCGCGTCGGACGGCGTTAGGTTCGTTAGCTGTATAGGTACACAGATCAACTGTGATTTTTTTTTTGTTTTAAATTATGCGTGAGTTTTATTGTCTCATTAATGTAATTAGGTTTTGGAAATGGAAACAGCAGCTAAGAAACTTCGTTTCTGATGGGGGTCCCCCGACCATACACGGTTTTCTTTTATAATTTTTGATATAACACATACCATAAATTAAGACATGAATGCTCTCGGAATGATGGTACTTATTATGAAGTCATTCCGATGATCATTCCGTCAGTAAACGCATTATACGATCAGTGTGGCGTTAATTTAACCAGACTGATGGATTGAATTGACGTCAATCTCAACATGTAACCTCTGGCTTAGAACAACAGAATTTTCTGTAGAAATGAGACTGCGTAGTACTTTATTTAAATTATAAGATAATGGTTATGAGTTACAACATTACTATAGTCTTATAAGGTATGATTCATATGTCTACACACAATACATATTGTCCATGGCAATACTTAGATGTACATCCACTTACGAAATCGCTTGGCATAATCTCCCAATCTCGTTATGATCGCCTTAATACGGCATCATCCTTAATTATTGTCCACACAATTGCTACGACGTTCGTATCCTACACTCCATAGATAATACTTTACCACATTAGCAACTCTCATAACACTATATCTGTATGAAATATTCGTGTGAATATAAAGGCAACTTCGACATTCAATACTAGTTCTTACAGGCATAGAATTTAAAGCCGGAATCGCTTGTGTAGTGCAAATGGGGAAACGAATAAGTGTTGGGTCGATTTTGTTTTAAAAGAGGGGTTCTAATGTCTGGTCATCCACGACTCCCGCTTGACCGAAGGGGTAATTTGGAGGCAGACAACGAACACATTTGCATCACAATAACACTCGGATCTCATTGGGGCTTCCGTCCGTGGATAAGCTGCGTTTTGTATGTATAAATGTATGTAACACCGTCTGGAGGTTTGCTGAATTGTTGAATATTAATTTTATTCCTAGTAAAAGGTGCGTAAGGTCACCCTACATTCTCTACTTACAAAGATTAGACTGATAAATCTTGAAACATTCACAATGTACTGACTCATATACTGACCACTTTTATTTTCTCAGATTAACATGGAACGTAAATAGGTATTTATTGGAACTACCCACAATGAGCTTCTTCTTGGTAATTATTACTTATTAATAATACTTAGTGTATAAAAAAAAATTATTAAAAAAAATTAAACCGCCTTCAAAAAAAAATACTGAAAAGTATAAAATAACTAACCTTTACTAATCAAAACTCAAGTACAATTAAAATAACTTTATAAATACGATACACATACCTATATAATTGAATTTGACAGTTACTGAAGTCTGTCAGTTCCCAGCGCATTCTCGTAGAATAATAGTGACATCCACAGTGAATCATTGTAAAAATTATGCTGCAGATAGCTAGGCAAAGTCGGGTGGAGTAATAAGCATGTTTATAATATTCCGTAAAGTGATTTGAGGTAAATACGTTGTTATATTCAGTAGTATTTTTACGAGACAAAAAGTATTAGAATATGAAAAGTATTAGAATCTATGAAGAAAAGTATCAGATTCTGATAATTATAATTCACTCAGGCTATTATTTTGATTTATACTATTTTGTATTAAAGAAATTATTACCCACATCGAGTAGGTTTAAATTTATCTTTGCGTATACACAAATGTAGCTGTTTTCCATTTAAAAATAACTGAAACAAATGCGTTCGCTAAATGCAAATCCATCGTGGGAACGATAATAAACGTACGTACCTAAAGTACCATGTAAATACTACTTATAGTAATAGGGATACCGTAGACGAGGTACTTTCGTATGGCAACACTGCAATTGATGCGCAATCTAATACACAAAATGTACATATAGAACTTCGAATGGCATCTCAATAAAGCAGACTTAAAAGATCTTGCGCAAAGTGCATCACGTATTTCGATATGACTGTATTTCTCAAACAATGCAGTTTGCATCGATTTCACGACTGGAGAGTACGTGTATTCATAATTTCTGGTGTAACGTACTAGATTACGATTGAAATAGTATTATTTGTGATACATAACTCACAATTTTTAATTTTACAAAATAAAAAGCTAGAAAAACTAGACTAGCCGGAACTCGGAAGACTTAGGTTGATTGTGTGGTTGTAATTCACTTGCTTCCCAAGTCAAAAGTTCTATATTCTATTCCCAGCCAGGTGAAATTAAGAAGCAAACTTTTCTTTTTTTCGAATCTGACTGGTACTGGATGCTCTCTTAGTTTATTGTGTGATACTGATACACGTACGCGCAGTATAAATCTAGTGTTTAATTGGGGGTCACGTAATTGATTGTCATGTTTATTTAGTGTTAAATAAAAGTACTACAGTTGATTCCATTTTTTCATTTATGAATATTATAAAATATAAACTTGATAATTTGAAATTAGAGTTGTATCATCTTTGTAGTGAAGTGCGTTATGTATATTCAAACGTGGTAAGCATATTTGTTTCTATGGTTGACTGATGTTGAAATGCATCAACATATTCATATTCGATTAACGTTCACTCCTGGGATAGTAGACAGTGGTCCGAGACAACAATGTATAAAACGTTCTTCCTTAATAAATGTAAAGAACGCTCACAATCATTCGTAATGGAATGCATGGCTGTATTTATAAACATAGCTATATTATATCGAATGCAGTCCCTGTACACGCCTCTGCGATGCGGACGCAATTGCAATGCCCTCGCAAATGAACGTGGGTTCGACATCATTGCACATAAAACAAGTAATTTTCATATTATTTTCGTATAATATATTGATTATTTGCGGGTGGCTTACAAAACGGAGCAGTAAATAAAGTATTCAAATGAATAAAGTTGGTTTTATTCTCTAATATTATAGCCATATTTTTTGTATTATACACAGGTCTTGTAACTTTGTATTATATATTTTTTGATTTTTGCTTTACTTTTGTAGGTACTTTAATTTAAAATTCGATTAAGTATGACATTATGAATGTCATAATAGCAGAATATGCACACTTACAATACAATACAAAACACTTTATTGCACTTGTAAATAAATATAAAGAAAAATAAAAATGTAGTTACAGTACAAAAGGCGGCCTTATTGCTGAACAGCAACTTCTTCCAGGCAACCTTTGGGTTACAGGAGAAAGTCTATGAAAACGGAAGGCGATACCGTTGAAGTATATGTAAATTATTATAGATCAAACAATATAATACATACTATAGGTACATATGCAAAATAAATAAATACACATACAGTATTGATATATATATATATATATATATTATACATAATATATGATATATATATATATATATAATATATTTTATGTATATTATATTATATAATATAATATACATAATTATATTAGATGTAACACATAGAATTATCCATATATACAGAATTATATATACAAAAACATGCAAATTACATAAACATATCAACATAATATAGGATATCTCATATTATGTACTTAAATTTTTAGATTAAGGACATTTATTAAGATTTTATTTCGTAAACGTAAAAAAACTGCTGAAACTAAGTTCATTAGATTTTATTAAGGACACTGAAAACCTATTATACATAAGTACTTCAATATTATGTCATTATTTATTACAGTTAATTAATGAAACCTTTTTAAGTCTTGGGCATAAGTAACTGTTACAACAATTACAATTACCAACATTTTGTAATTGTATTTGTAATCGTTTGCCTAATTATATGTTTTTACAATTATATTTTACAATTACAATTTTTAATAGTAATTTTTTTTACAATTACGTTTTGTCGATCACTGGTAGGTAGCGTGTTAAAAGTTAAAATTAAAAGTCTTTTTTTTTCTATTTAACATCTAAAACACGTCTCTGTTTTAAAAAGATAGGTACATCCCCATATAAGAAACACTTCAAAAATTATTAAACAAATAATAAAACTTTAAAAACTGAGACAATGGGGCTCTGTAACAATGACATACGGATATTAAATTTAACAAAACGCTTAAAAAATAACAAAGAATCTTTTACAATATACCATTCAACCCTTTCGTTAAAAAATTCGATGGATTGACACTTCCTTATTGCCTCATAAATTTAACAAACGTCATACAAATCATTCGGACAATATTTTTTTTATGTGAGACACTATTATCGTGTGTAGTTAAACTAGGCTTAGCTAAAGTGCAATAAAAATTTTACTAGTTTTAGTCATGCTGCCTAGTTTGTTCATACCTATACCTAGGCGTATAGGGTGAATTAGAAATCGTTCAATAAATGGAAAATCAAAAACTATCACTAGTAAACGCCACTGTTCGGTGCCAAAAAATTGTTGATTAAATGTAAAACTTAGTGAGTTTGTGGTTTTTTTATAAAGAAATGAGTCATTGTGCTTAATTTCTCTGCAAAGAGACGGAAATGTAGATATTATCTAGAAATTTTATTACGAGAAGAATTGGGGAAAGGCGACAATAATTAAAGTGGTATAATCTGAAGTGATCTCAGGTATCATTTTATTCAACATCATTGTACAATAGGTATTTCCAAATTAGTTCGTTAATATATTTAAAAAATAAAATTTACAATGTTTCTTAAGATACTTATATAAATCTATATAAATACTAAAACAATGAACCTAAAACTAAAAACCTTAGAAAATATAATATAATATAATCTGAAGTTGTAGGTCATTTTATGCTATACGGATAACATTTAAAACTGAAATAAATATGTCTAAAGTTATTAAATGTTTCCTCTTCATTATTTCTCCACATAATATGTACGTCAAAGTCTGTGAATATACGTAGCACCACCAACAGTTTTCATCAAAGGAACACATTTTAACAATAGATTCGGGCAAATATGTTATTAAATGTTCAGTGATCTTGTACTACATTAACATAAATGTTAAAAGTGTTTCTAAGAATTTAACACTTATGCAATAAAATAGTACGGCTCTCTCACTCTATCACTACAGTAATTGTCTACTTAATTAATTTTTATTACAGATTTGATTAACTACCTGGCACTAGGTGTGATTTAATCTACATGTATCGAATTTTAACTCGCAATTAAAACCAGAGTAACGTTTTCAATGTCAGCCTGTAAACAATGTAATAAAATGCACTGCACTGCACTTCTAAAACCTACATACATATGTGAAAATTCGGCCTCCGTATGTTTGCACTTGCAAACCTCGAAATGTAGCCAGTAGATCGACTTTAAATTTTGACACAACGTTGCATTCAAAAATATGTGTGTGTTGTTGTACATACGCAAGCATATTATGTACTATGTAATATCTATATAAACAAAAGTGTAAATATTCGTCTCTTCAACGAGTGCAACAGCTACGCCGACAGCTAGCCGACAACAGTTAGCAAGTTATAAAATTCTTAACTTTAATCAATCATTTGTTCAAGAATAACCCACAGACAGATAATTCCTTTGTCAGTTCTCTTATACATATTATTGTGTGTGAACGTACTTGACGTGGCGCCACTTTTTATTTGGGGTGGACTAAGTATCAAAGCTCAATAAAATCACGTCATTCCAGTGGCAGAGGTGTAAATTTTAATTTTTTGTTTTTTGTCCATACTATGCACGTGAAAATTACTTTACGAAAGGTTTGACTGCTTGGTTCCTTAAAGATATATAATGAGCATATATATTGAGCATAAGTTCACGAACTTAGTTATCCAATGCTAAAAAAATTCGTTTATTCCTTGAAATAAGGTGGACCGAGTATTTTGTAATTAAGAAAATTATGTTCAATACATAAAATAATTTCACTGTGCTTTACGTAACAGTATCGTATCTGTAGGCAAATATCGTGGGCATATTTTAAAAGCTGTCAGAACAATATGACGCTCGGCACCGTTCCGCCCCGTTTTACAATTTCAAACTTAACCGGGAACCTAAATTAGGGGAAACTTACCCCATGTAGGCAGACATTTATTGGAACAACTTCAAAACTATTTATAAGAATCGACATGGTTGCAATTGTATTAGGCAAAATAACTTGTTTAAGGTCAAAATATACGTGTGTTTGATACCTGTATAGATTGGTACGTCTGTACATTCGTTCATATACATTTTTAAATAAATATTTTATTATTATAGAAATTCACAATTAAGAACAGGGTGTAGTAAAAAGTTGTAATAAAATTGTGTAAAATAAGTTGTAAAACGATATTTATTAAAATATTAAAATTTAACAAAAACCTTTTGTAAAAAGGGCCATGTCCGGTAGCAAATAGTTTCGCCGTAAAAATGAATGACTTTTAATGGATTTAACTAATGTCTTTAGTTCAAAACTTCGCTGCTTTATTATTGATTAATTTATTTGTAGTCGATGCAAAATAGCCAAATTTTCAAATTTTTTCAAACATTACATTAATAGAAATAGTTACCCCTTTATGATGTCAGTCTGGATTGGACTTTAAACAATTTACATGAAGTAGTTGCCTCGTCTCCATTTTTAAATTTTCCTAGTGGAAAATAGTTCGATATATTATAAAGTTGACATTAGAAATTGACAAAGTCATTACTTCATCCAAAATCTCATTTATTTAATTATTACTTTTAATGAGTACATAATTAACATTTATTTTAATTAAAATCCTCTTCTGCAGTTTGAATACTGGTATAAGCATTTTGCGGGATCATTCGTTATAACTTATAAGATATAACTTCATGTGCTTCATACACGTAATTAAGCAATATCGTCTTGAAGAATTATTACTTAATTATGCATTACTTCCTATCATAATGATATTCGTTGTAGTAAACATATGTTTTTATTACTGTACATTGCGCTTTCTGCGAAATTTAACATCGAGTAATGTAAATAATGACAAATATTTAAATTTTTACTTTCGAACAAACACAAGACAGACGACAACATTTTCTCGTACAGTCGTTGAAAAATCAAAAATAAGATTCATTTTATTTATGACGTAATTATAAATTCTACGAAACACCGGAAAATATTTAAAAACGGTGTAAGGTAAATGTGTATCGAACACTCCATTTTACAGTTCTTTATATTTATGCAAAATGCATACTTACTTCCTCTACGGCGTCTTTGCATTATAAAAAAAGATTTTTACTGTCATAACAATGAGGTTTATTTAATGATTTGTTTTTCTACTTTTTAAAATTTGATTGAACATATTCTACACTTCACATATCTTTATAGTTTTGTAAGATAATTATCTATTATTATCTATCTTTTTTCATACTTGGTATTTTTTCATATAAATATTTATTTGCTATGAGGTATGACTTATGACTCAAACGAATACAATTTGTGCAAATTTTTGCACTAGAATGCTGGAAACTTAATAAAAAATTAATAATGTTGAAACACGGACAGTTCTTTTTCAAATAATTCGACTTAGGTCCTGAAAATCTTTTTAAGTCAATAATGTTAAGTGTAAAATCTCAATTCCGCAGTTAATTTACATTTTGCGGACTTCAGCATTACATTTCTGCAAAAATTAAGTCGATCCTATCAACGGATAAAAGTAAAGCAATTTAATAGGAGAGAACTTTGCCGCCGTCTATTGCCGACACTTAATTACCGTCGGCGTAATTGAAAGTTCGCCGAAAGCTTATCGTGCCTGCAACTTGCCTGTTACACAGTCCATTGTTCGAAACGATACGACAAAAAACAATCATAACACCTATATTAAAAACAAATTAACAGGAACATAACTTTAACGTCGTTATTGACTACAAAATGAAATCTTTATACAGAATTTTTGTTTTTTGAATATAATTTTTTGTTTATATATAATTATTATACTATTAGGTACAATTAAAATTTAGTACTTAATACATACATACATATCCTCACGCTGTATCCCTAACGGGGTAGTCAGAGAGGACGGAGCGCCAAGCGTCGCGGTACGTAGTACTTAATGATATTTTATTTTATTGTTTACATAGTTATTGCGAAATTATTTTTTTAAATTTCGATTTCTTAAGTAGTAAATCGTAATGAAAAGTATTCTGATTTACCATTGACTCGATCGAAGAGAATTTGCACTAAGAATAACTGCCCAGAAAAGATACCTACTTTTTTTTCAGCATCATCTTTCTTATAAGAATATTTTATGGTCATAATTAATTAAAAACATTCCATACGTTTCTAATTTATTTCGCCTTTAGTGTATGTCGTTCTTTATAAGGTCAATATTTGTGCGTCGTATGTAAATACCATGTTGTAATGGAAACATATCTTTCTATTCTAATAGAACGACTCTGTGAAAGTTAGTCCTATCACTAATTTAGGGTCGGAACTGGCGGAATGTTGTTAATTGTTGATTTAAGCAGTACAAATTCCATCGCAAACGTTTAAGTTACTGATTAGCTGATGGTCATTGGCAAGTCACGTAGCTCCGATACTTTAACGTTTTCTAATTTGAAACTTTTCTCATTATTTAAGGTTTCTCACGAAATGAATTAATTGTACTGCAATTTGTTTTCAATTATGTTTGTTTACATAAATAAATACTCATACATATTAATGCCAACAAACAATTGTGTTGTACGCATAAATAGTGTTAATTACAAATTAATTTTCAATTGTTTTAAATGAAAGCGTATTGTACGAACCAATCAGAATTTATTACAGAATAAATTATTGCTAGTTACTATTTGCTAATTATTAATAACTTCCTCCTTTTGAAGCTTTTTAAGCTTCTATACTGGCTTGGGAAAAAAGAAAAATTTGAAATATACCAGCTGTTTATCTCGTAAAGGTCGTAAAAGTCAGCTAAAAGATAGCGGTTATTTACAAGGAACTTCTATACACTATGGGATTCTAACCTTTCACTATATGGTTCCGGTTTTCATCCAAGTCAAAGTATTTACAGCCAAAAATATAATTATTGTATGATTAGGGTAAAACCCGGATAGTTGCCCCACTTTTCAAAAAAGCGATATTATTAAAAAGTATGTATGTACTAAGAAGAATGCAACGTGTATATCAATACATTGGTCTTTGATCTTTTATAGTAGCCTATTTTTGTAAACATAATTGATATTGGTCTTGAGTAAATTCCGTTTTATTTGACCTCTAAAAAAAGGGATTGTTGCCTACTGTAGCGGATAGTAGCCTAACGTTACAAATACTTTGGGGGATACTTGCCTCGTGCGGGGATAGACGCCTCTATGATTTTTTAGATAGAAACAAATTTATATCAATTTAAGTAATCAGTCTTTATTATTTACTGAGATCCTTTATTACGTACTAATCAAAATATTAATCAACATTATTAAATAGTATTTAGTTTTAATGTTATAAACTATAAAAAAATGTAACAAAAATAGTCTCCAAACTTTAAGTTAGTTATATATATATATATATATATTATTATTTATCTTAAAAATAGAATTTGACTTTAGCATAAATTATCACCAGAAGCAAGGGTTTTTAACTTTCCACATCTCATGCAATGGTTTTTGAATGTTGTACAACTTTCATGTAACCACATTCGACACATCTCACATTGAATCCAATCTGATTTCGATTTAGTAAAATTATAATTGTCAAAACATTCTGCGCAATAATCCTCAACTGAATTTTTTTTATTCGTATTTTCTATTTTCGAATTAACGTTTTGCCCTTTTAATATCTCTTCAGTATCTCTTATTGACTTTTCGTCTTTTTTCCTTTCATTTGGTATTCCTTCGGTGATTTTTCCTTTAGATGTTTTTGAACTTACAACATTTTCGTCATTTTCACTGTCAGAATTGTAAATTTGTATTTTTCTCTTCCTTAAAGCTCTTCCTTTGTTCAGTTCAATAAAATCTATGTTATCAGATTCAGTTTCACTGCTAGTAATATCCATATGTTTTTTGTTATTTTTCTTTTTTTGCGATTGCCCTCTTTTCTTCACAATGTTTTTCTTGCTACCAGCTGGTTTGTTTTTCGCAGTCTTAAAATCTTTTTTTCTCATTGTCCTAATCTGAGTTTCCGTTATTTTGTTTGTTTTCTTCATTTTTTTTTCTTTATTCTTCTTCTGGACAATTTTATCGTCGGAGTTTAAAACTTCTGCAGATTGTTTAACCCTTTTAGACATGCTCAGAGGTATTTTTGGTATAGGAGATGATTGATGTAAAAATTTTGATGGTGTTTCTTTTTCAAGATTTTGGCTCTGTGATTCATTTAAAGATATCAGCGACGGCAACGATAAATCAGTACAATCAAAGATGTAATTTTCAATGTCGATATCTCTTAGGGCTAAACAGTCTTGAGAAATATTCAAAAGGCTTGGAGACGGCCTAGGTGGCGTGTCATTTTGGTTCTCGCTATTCTGCTCAGCCTCAATTAAGACAGTTTCTAGTTGGTTTTTATCAGCATCACTTGGGACTTGATCGCCTAGGCACTTCGTTCCGCTGATTTAGCGCAAGACCTTGATCAGACCCAGATTCCTGTACGCGTTCACGTAACGCAAGTTCTACAGAAACGCCCGGTACTTGTATGCCTAGGGAAGTCACTTGGTCTCTCCTATACGGTGCAAGACTTTGCACAGGATATTGTGAGTGCTCTCCTGACGCAGGCTCTCTAGAAACGTTTGGTACTTGATCATTTAGAGAATCAGACTCTCGCTCTTGCGCAAGTTCCCTCAATGCAATATCTGATATAGCAAATTCAGCGTCAGACAAAGCATTTGGATTGACTGGGTAGATTCCGCTGCCGCAAAAACCACTAATCGCATTGGCGGGAGTAGCTGCTCGAATCCACGCCTTGGCTATTAGCTGACCTGAATTATACCGGTTCAGTTTTTTTTGTGGATTGGTGCGCATGAAATTGTTTGTCTCAGAATAATAATATTTTTTAAACGGTCCGAATACTGATATGTCTAAAGGTTGCAAAGCAGAAGTAGTGTGACTAGGTAAACAAGGTAATACGACATCATTGTCCCGAGCAGTTTCTAGCATATTGACAGCACTTGAGTGCGATGAATGACCATCTAAAATCAGTAATACCTTTCCTGGCGGTTTGTATGGAATAAAATGTTCAGTCAGCCATTTATAAAAAAAGTCTGAGGAAATGTATGCCGATTTTTTTTGCATGTAAACTTTGGAACAAGGCGGAAGTCCCTCTTCGAATTCTGGTTTTTTATTTACTCCCTTGATAATCAGAACTGGTGGGAGGAAATTGCCGATAGCGTTGCAACAAGCAACAACAGTAATCGTTTCTCCTTTTTCACCGGAAGTAAGTGATTTAACTGCTCTAGCACCTTTCTTAGCCAATACTTTGCCGGGTTTATTATTGAGTTGGACTCCGGTATCATCCATGTTAAAAATTCTATCCGGTTTATCCAACAAATCATTCTCAGTTAAGACAGTTGTGAGTAGATCAAAAAATTTTGCAACTTCTGCTCTGTTGAGACCCTTCGCTCTTTCAATTGACAAACCCTCAGCTTGTCTCAAAACTATTTCAGGATTTCTTTCAAGAAAGCTTTTTAACCACTGCGGTCCAGCCGTTTTGGTTTCATTGTTAAAGCTGTGTTTCAACCCCATCTTTTCGGCAAACTGGTAAGCTAATTGGCGAATTGTACTTCTTTCAGGAGGAAATCCTGCGTCTCCGAGCTTTAATATATGACCAACCAGTCTTTTTTCGTTATCAAAGCCAAGGACAGGGTATTTTCCTAGAAGTGATAAAAAATAAAATTAGGTCAGATAAGTAGGTATGTAGATAGAATTTTTTAACATCAAAGCATACAACTTTAAATCGAAGTCATACCTTGGGTTAGCAGTTGCTGGTTTTTCTTTTCGTAGCGTCTTCTTAAGGTTCGAGAGGATATTCCGTAAATTCGAGATATTTCGTTGATTCTTTTTTGTTTTTTATCTAGTTCTTCGAACGCAAGTGCTAAACTGTCTTCTGTCCAGCTGATATGGCGCGGCACCACGCCTGGTTTTCGTTTATACTTGCGAGGCATTTTGCTCATCTAGAATGGACACTTGAAACAGTTACATATTTATTTCTATTAAAACTAAACATCTGGACAATTTTATCGTCGGAGTTTAAAACTTCTGCAGATTGTTTAACCCTTTTAGACATGCTCAGAGGTATTTTTGGTATAGGAGATGATTGATGTAAAAATTTTGATGGTGTTTCTTTTTCAAGATTTTGGCTCTGTGATTCATCTCTTTTTTTCTCATTGTCCTAATCTGAGTTTCCGTTATTCCAACAATAAGTTGGAAAAAACGCCAAAAGGAAAAATCTGTCTGTGCTAGTTAAAGAATTTATAGTTGCGGATAGTTGCCCCTAGAGCAACTATCCGCAAAAGTAGATAGGGCGTCTATCCTTTTTGATACGGATACTGGCCCTTTTTATTTGCAAAATAAATAAAAACTATTCAACAATAAAACGTAATAAACACTGTAATTTAAACTCTAATGCATGCAAAGAAACAAAAAGTTGACTGAAACCACAATCAGTAAAAAAAATATTCAATAGATATTACTTACCAATATAATTTCAACACCCGTCAAATTTTTGCCGCGGAAGATTTTAGCTCACACGAACAAAATGCGTTCGCCTACTCCGACGGTTTACATGGCACTGAGGCCTGCGGGAGGGGCACTTCTAATTATAGTAAAGCTCTAACGGCACCAACATCCCTAACATAGTGTATTCAAAACCGGGGCATGTATCCGACTGAGGCAACTATACGGCTTTTACCCTATGTTGTGTCTTCCGCTTTTCCGAAAGCAAATATATGTATTTCCTTTACTACTTTTTCATTAGAAGATAGATAGTTGATAATATTTATAATACTGTATTACAAATATTTTTAAAATTGAACTTGGATTTTAAATCTGGAAAATATAAATAGTCTTATGGCTTGGTTTTTTCCCAAAGGTTACTGAGCTTATTCTTTTATCACCATGTTTGTTGTTGGTGTTGAAACTTTTTGAATATTATTTTGTTTCCAATATGTCTTTTTTACTCCATTTGTTATACCGTGTCAGACATTTTTATTTTAAAAACGTTATGAGGGAAACAACTGTTTGTTCTAACATTAGAAATATCTTTAATCGTGTTTTATCACTACCTAAGTATAATTTTCACATAATTCTTCTTTTAAAAATCCTGTTCACAAAATGTTGTAACTTAATAAGCACTGAATTATTTCGATAAAAAATCAGTATTAATATAGTCTCTCGCACAAGTACTATATTAACAAGTTTCATGGCATCGAGATAAGTAATCTGAATATGCATTACGTTTGTACGGACCCTACGCATCATGGCCGTCGCTCGTAAAGGGCCGAAGACCGAAGTCGTAGTTGTAAAATAAGTAAAAATAAAAGGCTCGCTGGCGGCATGACGAGCAAAGTTCAAAGAAACTTTTGCTTTTTAACCAGTCGGTCGCCAACTTTAAATTGGTTTCCACCGTCTAGCTGGAAACGCTCGCTCGAGAGAATGGGAAAACTAGTAAGAACTTCTGACTGTAGGTACATAGCATTGTATCTACGTAGGTAGCTATTAACTGATACAGACTTAGAAGTTTAAGTAATTTCAGTCAAGGTGTTCTGTATAATCGATGATACAGAGGTTGAAGATGTCCGATAACTATTATTATTATTAAAAATGTTTCAATCGATTTTAAGTGTAGTGTAGTACAATCTGCCCGATATTGTTACCAGCCGGCACATTTTTTTGTTCCAGACAGACATGAAAGTATAATATCGTTTAAAGTACATATTTTCATTATTTCCATGAATATACAAACATAAAATACACACATTAAATTCACATACGTACCTATCTATTAATATTAATTGAATTGTATTGTATTATATTGAGGTCTAGATATATCCGAAGTCGAGTGAAATTAATATAAATGCATTAGAAACGGGATATCTTACGACAAGGTAGGATGACAGTTTTATTGCAAAAATGAAGAGACGAAGCTTAGATAGTTCGGGCACAAAACAAATTGTGACGAAAGCCTGACGAAGAAAATCTACAGATCCAAAGTGAGTATTAGCCAACGAATTTTGGTTGTAACAGAAATCAAGGAAGACCAAAGTTGACTCATGAAGATCAAATTGCCAGAGTATTAGCTGACGGAAATGTCAAAAGCACTCCCATACCATGGCGAAAATGTATGAGGAGAATGATGAGATTGGAAGAGGACCGCAGAGCAGATTTGAAGAGCACCGCAACGCTTGGCGCTCCATCCTTTCCGAATGCCCCATTAGAGATACAGCGTGTATATATGTATGTATGCATATCATGGATATGCGGTATTCAAAATTTTTAATTACTAAAAGCAATCAGTTTGTGAGTTTAGATCTAAGTGTAGTCATACACAATATTACTAAAGGTCGTTGGCGCCATATTGAATAACAAATGCAAATTATACAATACATTTCCAGACGATTTATTACTACAGTCTGATAAAAACAATGTAACAACTCAAAGGATAAAACTCAAGGAAACTTTAAATCATATTTGATATAAATATGATTCATTGTGCCAATAAAATTCGCGAAAGACAATTCAAGGTCGTAAATGTCATAAAATTATTTAGTAAACCAAACCCTTGCCGCGTTTTGTTTATAACATGAATTAATGATGATTTATTGTTGTACATATCTCTTTAATGTGTGTACATATGGACCATAAAATGTTTTATGGGACACTTTACGGCGGTGGTGCCTCGGTAACGCTTTTATTGATATCTAAACGCCACACAATTTGATATAATCATACGAGGTGAGAGTGACTGTTATCGCGTATGCATAGAACATACTTTATACTGCTTTAATTACTTCCAATTTATCTACTTAAAGAACCCTGCTATACAGATAGAAGTTTTCGACTGTTAGTGATAGTTGTAAATATGTCCCTTACTTTTAAAGAACTTTAAAAAGAAATGTCTATTTGAGGTAAGTACTATATAATTTTTTGACCGAACTAAAATTAAACTTAACGAATAAATTGCAAGTGAAATCAGCTATTCATCTTTAAAACTTATATATCACGAATTAATAACGTTTGATAAAAATTCTGAATATAGTAAACTTTGTGAGAGAATTTTAAAATGTCCGTAATAACTGAAGGATTTCATGTTAAAAAAAGCAATGAACACAGTTTAAATCATTGTGTATTAGCATAACTTAACATTCGTATTTTATTATTACTTTTTGTTTTATTATTATTTATTATTAGATATCGAGATTTGGTTCTATTTAAACCTTCTTAATTAATACGTAAAGAAATGTCCCAATTAAAATAGCCGGCGCGCGTCGCCTATCGAGTACCTATGGCACGTATCGCCGTCGATGACGACGGTATTATCACAATTGAAAAATTTACTACATTTTGGGATAATTTGGTACTAAAAACATGTATTTAAATTACAATAACATTCTTACTTTCGTCAAAAATAATGCAATTTTTGGGTAATGCATTGGGATACATATATGCCCCTTTCAGATCGGACCGGGTTTTTTTTTACATATTGTATACATGTTAGGTATGTATCTACTGTGTAGAGAATACTTAATAGTAATAGTGATATGAATATAGGGCATCTTTATAGTATAATATAATGTCAGCCGGCACTGGTCACATTCCACGATACAAAACCTTTTCTTATGTATGAGACAAGATGGAGACGGAGCATACTCCACCGCGTGGGCCAATGATGTTATGTTTTTGACGTAGGTTGAATAGGTGCTTCGATCACATAGATGTAAAGTTATGGTAAACAAATTTCACCGAAGTCACGTAGCCTCTGGACCTGATTAATTGAATTCCGCTATCGATATTGCCAATGCCTAGTTTAGACCAGCCACTTTTTTTCTAACGAAGTATAATTATGATCGTAATTGGTAAAATTAATGAAATAAGATGACTTCTAAATTATTGCAATAGATTAATTTGTGATAGTTGTTGAAACGTAATTGACATCTTCATAAAAAATACTTTTATTTCAAGAAGCATTTTATACTCAGTTCAGTAGTTATTTTTGGGATTCAATTTTAATAAAATCTTAATAGCGTCAACACTATTATCATTGCTGGCATCATTGGGTTTAAATATTAACGAGGTAAACGTGATGGAAACGTGATAGAAATGGCGTAATAGAGATGGGCAAAGCCGCTTATGTGAGCACATAATGGCTTTGAAATATCACCGTCATGAATTACATACTATGACATAGGTGTATTTAATTTTTTGCGCATAAATTTTTTTTTCATTTAAAGATAATGTATAATTAAATATAATTTTTTTGCGAATAATTCTTGAGAATTTAATATTTACCATAGACTAGGTACACTCATATTACAGTAATTAGTACTAGATACAAAGAACCTAACAGTAGCAGATATTGAACTTCAATGTCAAGAAGTTATTTTCATTGTTGAAACTTTGTGATATAGGTATAATAAAACTGTATATTATAATATGTTTTTTGTGAGACCGTTTCAATGATTATGAGGATAAGAATCAAAAAAAATGAAAAAATACAATTAAATAATTTTTTTTAAATTTTTTGTGTCTTTGTCCCCTTGCTCACTCATAACCAAAAAAACTACTGGACGTATTTTGAGGATAGCATATATTTTAGTTATTTACAATTAATTTATTTAGGACACATAAAACTTCTCTCATGGTTCATCATCATTTATTACCCTAGTCTACAAAATTCTAATATCAATGTAAATAAAGTCGCTGGTAAACGTGAATAAATTACTTACAGAATTATATGAAAATACTTACAACTTATTATAACACAGAATCAATCCAAATAAGTATTAAACATTTTAAACTTCATGTAGTTTTCCCCTTTCATCGGTTTTTTCACTATATCACTTTTATCTTTTACGCAAATTACATCTGTATATTTAAAACAATAGGTGCAAGTGATACTTCAAAAGCTTTGGATGACTTGACTAAACCGAAACTTATACGCACGAGTTTGCAACTGAAACGACACTGAGAATTCGTGTTTTATAACCCTAATACCTGTAATCATTGCCTTCGCTACACCCTTTGTTAAATAATTACTTTCACAGTTTTTTTTTCGAACTCATCACCTTTATTTTAAAAGTTTACAGGAAATTGTATCTTAGGCCTTGCCGATAGAGTTGTAAACGAAATTTCAAAATTTTATCGTGTATTGACAGAAATATTTATTACACCTCAAAGGGTTGGGTAATAGTGTGATGGTTTTATGGTATTTCGTTGTGCAATTTTCTTGCATTGTGGACCATCACGCTTTGTAGTTAAATATTACGTTCGAAGTTATTGATACGTGAACCTTTTGCACTGGGGATTTTACTTCGTAGTTTGACGATATTACCTAGGACATAAAAGTGTAACGTACTATGCAATCTCACTCTGCGTTGATTTGTTTAAGGCATTCTAAAATCTTTTAACGTTTGTTCAATGAGGCAACATTTTTATTAGTTTTAACCAACAGGTACGAATTAGGTACAAAGAAAACAGGTATATATACCTCCCTTATAGTAATCTAAAAACAGAAAAATAAAATAAACTGCTTGTACTCGTTGATAGGTAGTTCTTTACTTCTTTATTTACTTCATTTTCCTCTAAAAGATTTTTATTATAAAATCACTACCTACGTATTCGTAACTACACACAATTTGTTTACTGTAATTATAAGTATCAATTTTTGCACTGTAGCTGTGCCTCTTTTATTTATTTTAGTCAAAAATGAATCACCAAACAATAATAAACCACTATCCACGCTAGTTAAACAATTCGATGACAACCCTTTACCCACAATCGAAGCATTGACCATCTCCGCACGAAAAATAAAAAACAAGGTAATGAATCAGAAACAACGGAATTTAATGCTTTTGTTATTTAGGAAAAAGTGATGTTTTACCTGCGAAAGGCACAGAATTTACTTGTAAAGAAAGGTGTACCTAATTGAGAATTGTCGACAAATGAAGCATTTTTAATGTGGTTGTAGTTACTCATTTACGTATTGTAATGAGTAGGGTTTATGATTTGGCGCGATAACATTAGTAAATCAACCAGACGATCGAATACAAAAAATATTTAGTTAGGTACATCTATATGAAATTATCATGGACAATAAAAATATTGATACCGCGTCGAGTACTACTTTGAAAGTGAAGTAAACAAAATAAGTGGGCCCGCCTGTAGATATGTCACATGTAAATACGTCATTCATGTTATTTCGTCATCGGTCGCCATTCAAATAAACCGAGTCTGCATTTTCGTTAGAAAAAAGCGATGCAAATGTAGAAATCATTGCTAAGTGGGTTATTTTCTAGCGAAATCCATCTACGTAGTCCAGTGCAACCAAATTCGTTCATTACCCTTGTGCCCTATAACGAAAACAATAAAGTTGATTTTCACAGTAGCGGTTTGATCACATTTTAGCGCCGACAAATGTCAACATTTATTTTTACACGTAATTGTAATCAGCAATAAAACTACATTACCAATTAAGAAACTGGTTTTTGAGATTTGAGATATTATAATTACCTATTCATTTTAATAAACATAATTTTAAAATTCTGTAGAATTTCGAAGATGCAACTGGATCTTTGTACAAAACAGGGCTTTTTTCTGGAATTTTTTTTATCGAGATTTTGCTTCTCCAATCATGTTTCCACGTTTAAGGATTTCAAGATAAAGAGAAATAAAAAATATCACAATATCATAATCTCCGTCTTCTTGGATGTCGATATCTAGGTCACAAAACACACCAAAATCTGCATAGGCGGACTCTTAAGTTTATACCGATATTACTAAGTTTACTATTATAAGTTACTTAATTTACCTATATAGGTATATACTGTATATGTATATTTTTACCAGTGATGACCGCACAACGTATATTTGTGGAAACTTAGTATATTTGTCAATTTACTAAAGTTTTAGGTAGGTACGAGTTTTAAGTACGAATTATGTATTACATACATAATTCTGTATGTAATTTATTTGTGGGTAGAGACCTCAAAATCGGACTTATTCTGGCAGAAAATATGGGGAAGCACTATCTGTAGATTTCTTCGCGTGATTGTGTGAAGTTTTATTCAAAATCTCGTAATTGCCTTGATCCGAATCCTTTAAAGTTTGGCTTTTTTGAGAATTCACTGAGGATATCTACATAAAAGCAATAGAAATGAATGAATTTTTAGTTTAATATTCGTATTTAGCACTCAAAAAGACGTAAAGGATGTAAAGCCCTTTTATGTTATCCTCACGCTCTATCCGTAACGGGGTAGTAAGGGAGGCGGAGCGCTAAGTATCGCGGTCCTTACATACTTCTTTCGTCTCCTCGATTCTCATGAGTATCCTTACATACTTTCGCCTAAGTATGCGAATACTTTTGATATTTCCGTCAGCTAACACTCTGGCAATTTGACCTTCATAAGTCAGCCTTGACTTTCCTTAACTTCTGCTACCACTCACTTTCTGTTATTTCGCTAAATTAATAGTATTGTGAAATATGATATAAATAACTACAAGAGTTTATATAAGTAGGTATACTTAAAACATGTTTTACTTAACTATTGTTCTTTCTATATTATTTACTTGTTACATAAATTAACGTAAATACCATTTGAAACTCGATTTCATAATTATATAAATCCGTTGTTGTCTGCTTACTGTTTTTTTCAGTTTTGGTTTATTTAAAAGTTAAAAAATTTATAACGTCAAACTCCATCTGTCTATCAAAACTTGAACTACATAGTTAGTGCATTGCAAAACAGTAGCACCATCTTTAGGGGTAGAGAATATTAGTCACAAAATGCACCCCCATGCTGCGTCTAACAGACTGTTCATTCAGAGGGTGACCGTAAGTACAGTTCTCTACGTAATCTTATTACATATCGCTGCGGAGTGACTACGACAAAAGTGATGGCAATTGACGAGACAGTTTCTACAATATTTATATGTACCTACAACGCTTGGCGCTCCATCCTCTCTGACTACCCCATTAGAGATACAGCGTGAAGATATATATATATATACTATACCTACATAAATATATGTATGAAAGAATAACCAAAATTTTTCGCCTTTTTTTAGGTAATTACATGTACCACGTCTTCATTCTACACATATATTTTTAACGAAATAGACAAGTAAATTTCTTATCAGCCATGCAATGCTGTAAAAACTCGAATCACCCAAAGCGAGACTCGCTCGACAATTCACCCCACTTCGCATTCGAACACACTTGACCTTCAAATGGAATTCTCTAAACCAAACATTCTAGGAGCAAAGTGAAGTGATCTTAGATGCGAGTTTGTCGGGTGTTGCTTTAAGAGTAAACATCTCAGTCGATATTTCGTCTTAGAGTATTTTAACTTCTTCTGAGATAATTACGTTAAATAAAACTCGTTTATTTAGATTGGATTGTTATAATTAGCGAAACATCATAAAATTCATTACGATATTACAACTCGCCGCCGCCACTCTTCGAGGCGGCGCTAGTATCTCTGTTGGCTTTAGAGAATACCAAATCACAGTTGACAATCTCACCGCGGATTCAGAAGTGAATTTGACTAATTTGCGTTAGAGAATCGCACTACAGTACTAGTACCTATTCTGAGACAGGTTTCTAAAATTAGGAAAGATTAAATATTTTAGATTCGGTCATATTTGTTGCAAATGTGGGATTTTATTAGGTACAATATTTTTTTTAATGTACTGTAAAAATATTTCAATTATTATCATAGATACATGCATATGTAATACATACATATTATACTATTGCCATACAATATCTTTTTATTACCTATATCAGTAGTAAAATTACATTTTTATTAATTCCCAACAAAAGCAATTACATACAATACATATCTTCACTATTGCTGCCTATCGGGGTAGTCAGAGAGGATGGGGCTCTAAGCTTCGGGGACCTTACATACTTTTTTCGCCTCCTCGAATCCTCATCATTTTCGCCTAGGTATGCATATGTGTTTGACATTACCGTCAGCTAACGCTCTGGCTATTTGATCTTCGTAAGTCAGCCTACAAAAGTAAGTCAACAAAAGTTATTATTTAAAAGTATAATTAACACTATTTCATGGTGAAATCGGCATCATTATTAATTAAAAGATTTGTATAATAAACTTGTAACATGTTAATACTCAAATTATCCATATTACGAGTAATAAAAGGTTCGTATAAAATGAACTCCGCGTAATGACGAAATACCTGCTACGCAGAATTTTCAATACCATTCACTACACTCATTTCCTGTTTAATATGTAGGCATCATATTTTTTTATTAACATCCTCATTCTTCAGGGATCAAAGTGATCTCGTTAAAATAATTGAGATTGATTTTTTAAAAGCAATTGCCGAGATATTTGTTACTTCAAAATATTCTTCGGCTGTATTCCAAGAAATGTGCTTTATCAAAAGGTACTAAATTCAACGCCATATGATTTCTCGGAGTTTCTCGTCAGACTTGTAAAGGGAAACTGTGAGTTTGTTAAGTAATGTTTATTTTCAATTTATCGGATGCGTTAGGATCATTATATGAACCGGTCCTGGTGTAGTATACAGGATCGCTGAGGGTATAAGTAATGTTGCGCACGATCATTTAATGAATGGTTGAACAAGTGACACCTACATTTATATGGATCGTCATATGAAGTCCTGTTACGTCGTTGGGGCTGACTATTGATATGTGACGGCAGTTGTTAAGCTAACTCTCCAACCCTGTAGCCTGGGCCAGAAAGTGAAGCTACGGCGTTCCTCACCTTTATTGCTCATGCATGCTCTTAGGTACTCAGCGTTCTGAGGTTCTGTATTATGTGGTGCTCTCATCCATCAAAACACCTGGGGTGGTTGTCCACGACACATTATCAGGGGACTCCGGGGTTTCTTATGCAACACACCGGAGCCCTTCTTATGCTTTATCAAAAAGCATCTCTTACGCGGGCGTCACAGAGTACCCCTGTCACCTCACAGCAGCGCGGACCACATGCGCTGTCATTCTCCTCTGGGCCGCATGAATGGACTACAGGAGCCCACGTTCCGTTGGGCCGCGACGTCTAAGGCCCCTGTTAATCCATAAACAAGAACCCCGAAGAGAACGCCAGCATATATGACCTGCACGGTCGTAGTACAGTCTGCCCACCATTACGTGCCAACATTACGTGTTTCGATACAGCGTTTCGTAGGTAACTATAACGTACGACAGTACAGTACAGTAGGGAGTGCACTTTGAGAACTATTTTTAACCGACTTCAAAAAAACGGAGGAGATTCTATGTTCGTCTGTATGTATGCTTTTTTTTATGTATGATCACCGATAACTTCGTCAATTGTGGACCGATTTCGAAAATTCTTTTTTTATGTAAAAGGATATACTTTCGAGGTGGTCCCATTTAAATTTCTTGGACTTGGAACTTGGAATTCGAAGATACACCAAATAACGCTAACTGCTTGTAACCTTTATTTATATTGATGATTCTCTTGTATGTCATTGCGCTCCAGAATTAAAAAAAGTTGTTAATTGTAGAGCTACCCTAGATATTTATTTAGGTCAAAGTCAGTCAAAAAAATGTTAAAAAAAACTTAAACCGTATTTTCAAAAAAAAACACTGAAAAGTATAAAACAACTATCCGGTACTAAGCAAAACTCAAGTAAAAAAATAACTACAAATACCTATATAATTAAATTTGACAGCTATTGAAGTCAGTGCCAAATCAATGTGCAACAACAGAAAGTTTATTAGTTTGGTTAGCTTGGCACCGACTTCAGTAACTGTCAAATTTAATTACATGGTATTTGTATCGTATTTGCAAAGTTATTTGTGTACTTGAGTTTTTTAGTAACAGATAGTTATTTTGTACTTTTCTGTTTTTTTGTAAAGGCGGTTTAATTTTTTTCTTAACATTTTAAATAATAGGACATGGTTAGACGATGTTTATGGCTTAATTATTTCGACTTTTTAGTTTTATGTTCTTTCTTTTTGGCTCTTGCTCTTCTTTAAATACAAATACAATAGAATATTTTTATCGTATAACTTATAATGTCCACGAAACTGGGGCTGATTAGGCTAGTAGAAGTTTTAATATTGGGGGTTCGCATGAACTGATTACAGAAAATCAATGTTAAAGTTCTTTCGTGTTATAAACTAATAAATTCACGTAATTGAGTCACTGTCGTACCTCAAACGTGACGTACAAAACTACTAACTACTACAAAAAATCAAAATCCAACGAACCGGCGTAGCGTGACTGAAACAACACTACACAGCTATAGCAGCTATACATATACATATATATTAGGTATATGTATCATAATATTGTACATAAATATTTTGGAACACGTGTTCGTGAGGAAACGGGCGATACGTTCCGAATGACAATAGGGTTTCCCTTTCAAGCGGAAAATTTACGTGATAAAAATTCTAAATAGTCGCGTGTGAAAAAAAATGTGAGGTCCAAAAATAAAGCTGCGGTAGGCATCATTATGCAGTCTTATAGCAGTTTTGTGTTTGGTTGTAAATTAGTGGAAGACGTGAGAATGTGCGTTCATGCAATTATGCGTTTTCGCTCATATTCATAACTGATGTATGAATATATTTCGTCAATTTTAATTTATTACGCTTTTTATATCGAATTTATAGCAAGTATTATTTAATTTAAAATAGGTGTTTTAGATTTGTATGGGATTCTGGCCATGACATTGACATAACGTAGGTAATGTTGTATTGAATGCTATCTACTTATTACTTTTGGTCTTATTTATTTGATTTCCTGGTAGTAACTTAATTTCTAAAGTACATGCGACAACACAGTATAAAAATATGACATTTAGCCAGTCTACTGTGATGATATTAAGTTGACAGATAAAACGCCAGTGCAATGACGTTATTGAATTATTTTTGAAATCTCTTCTTATTTATTTGGATGCACAGTTGCGATTGCTCAATTTGCCAATGTCTCGCAGTAATAAGTAGAACCACAGAAAATACTTCAGTCCTTTAACAATTCATTGTTTTAACGATTATAACAATTCTTATTGAGGTTCTAACTATTGCAATATGAAAGTACATAATCTCCAACGCATGAAGCCATCTTTTTTTGTGAAATTGATATGTACGTTTATGGTAGGTATATGGAAAAAAACAGTTTGACATTTAAGTCGTTTAGATAACGACAGATGATTTTTTTTTATTTCCTTAAGGTGTCGATGTAACAAAAAATTAAAAAAAAAAGCGTAGATGACTGTTGCAGTAATTCGCAAGTAGTTCCAAAAAAAAATTACTACTACTGAAATCAGTAATAAATTAAAAAACCTACCAATTTATGTCTTGGTACCAAATTCCAATTCAGTTTTGTACGTTACTTATATACCACCTGTGATATATGGACAGGTAGTCAGACAGACAGATGGACAGACAGATTGAATAATGCAATTGTAAGAATTTCGATTTTTATATTTTATTTACGGAACCTTCAATAGAAAATAAGGTGGAATCAAAAAATTATTAAAGTATCATATCACCTTTTTCATAACATTGCAGTAATTGAATTGAATGTAACTGAAAATTATGAATGATTTAAACAAAAGAAAACATAAATATAAAAAAAAAATCCTACAAATGCTTTTGTATTATATGCTGTGTTTTTGATAGTTATAGATTTATGTCAATTGTGACAAAATCTACTAGTTTCATTTTAATAATCGCCTGTATAAATATAATAAAAAAAGTTCTAAAAACCATCTTAAACCGTATAATATTTTGGTAATCAAAGTGTAATAAGTAATAACAGTGATAAATTATCCACTCGAAATACCTACCTATTATTTTAGTTTTCACGGAGATAATTATTTACTTATTTATTTCATTAGAGATAAGCCTTATTGATATAAGTTCATTGTCTATATAACTTTAAAACTAATTTAAATATTTTTTGGTGACAAATACTTTTTAATTTATAAGTATCAAAACTTTATTGATTGCATGGTACGCAATTGCAACAAGGGAATGCATTTTGCAAAAATGCACCCGACAACTTTTTTTGATAGTTCATTCACCCTACTAAAGATGGCGCTATTGATCTAAAGTAAAGTAAATTACATATCTTTCTGATAAGAATATCGACATAGCACAGGCTCGATAATATAATATATATGTATGTACATGAATTTATAAATTTCCTTGACATTAATATACACGTAGAAAATACTATTATAGTGAGTGGCTATTTGAAATCGTAACTTTAACCGTCCATCCCTTAATAAATAGTTTGGTTGTAAAGCCACAGATGTCACTACTTATATGAGCCAAAATACCAAGTACAGTTATTGTACTGGAAGTAAGTAGTACGAAACGCACGTTTTCTTCTAAGTTTTGAGTTGTAGGTAGGTAAGTAGGTATATTATAGGTAGGTATAAGTACAGTCTATCGTAAAATTTTATTACAAGATGTATAATTATGAAGGTAACACCTGAAATTATTTACTTCGATTTTTCTATGAATCTTGTATGACCTTTTTTAGGGGTCCATAGTCAACAAGGTACCCTTATAGGTTCGCAATGTTGGTCTGTCCGTCTGTTCGTGGTTTAACGCAAAAACTCTAGGTACTAAAAGGCTGTGATTTGGCGTAGTTATATTTACATGTTAATCGCGCTGACATATATAGTTGTGAAAAAAAATCTTTATGAAATCTTTTTTTCGGGTACCTCCTTATCTACACGTAAAGCGTTTGTTTCCTAGTCTATTCTCGTCTAATAATAATCGTTGGATAGATTTTGGGTTTGGAGGTCGTTCGATTTCGATTCAAGGATTCAAAGTGGTCATTTTTGTTAGAGTCAAGTGTCCTCCCCTCTAACAACTAAACCATTGTTTTTGGATGTGTAAAAAAAAATCACGATAGTAGTAGGTATATAAATAACGAAGTTAAAAGGAAAACTATCATAGCTGAATAGGCTTTACAAGTTAACGAGTAATAGTCCACCAACACTAGTTTTTAGTCGTTATTAGCCGTTTAACTTTGAACTCACTCATATGCTCATAGTTTCAAAAGACCCCTTCTAACTACACATATGGCAACTGGCAACTATGGAACCTTACACTGCGCGTGGCCCGACACGCACTTGGCCGGTTTTTTTTGTATCTTAACAAGTTTTTATTCAGGATACGAACAAACCACCCTCAATGTGGCTATATTCATATTTTTCTTCATTCAAATATTTAATCTTTGCTGTGGTAATGGTTTGACGCTGCGTCCTCTGTGACGGCTCCGTTAGAGATAAAGCGTGAAGATATGTATGTATGTATCTTTGCTGTGGTGTCTTATATGCAGTTATGTTAAATTATGCGTATATCTACTACATAGTTGCATATAATACATGTACTAAGGCAGCTGGTACAAACCAATGTTGTTACTACACTATCACTTTAATCGATATCAAGTTGACTCCCATGTCATCTGGGAAAAATAAAATAGTTCTATTAAAATGCACTAAACGTGGTATAAACAAAATTTGTACGGATACATCCTTGCGGACAAAATAAGCAATGAAGAGATACGCAGTATGACAGGGTTGAACGACAGTGTTACTGTAAAAATGAAGAAAGGAATGCTTAGCCCGAACCGTCTAAGCATACCTTGCTTAGATGGTTCGGGCACATGGAAAGAATGAGTGATGAAAACCTGACGAAGAAAATCTACAGAGCGAAAGTGAGTGGTAAATGAAGCCAAGAAAGACCAAGGCTGACTTATGAAGATCAAATAGTTAGAGTGTTAGCTGACGGAAATATCAAAAGCACTCGCATATCTAGGAAAAATTTCTGAGGAGAATGATGAGATTTGAGGAAGCGATAGAAGTATGTAAGGACTGCGACGCTTAGCGCTCCGTCCAATCTGATTACCCCGTTATAGGGATACAACGTGGAGATATGTATGTATCTACGAGCCAAAAGTATTCCGATTGCAATCTAAAGAAGCGCATTATTACAGGAATAAATATCCATACAGGAAACTAAGACGTAATGCTAAGCAATACAGTCCGTACATGTTTCTTTCACTTTATTATATCGCATCATTCTCTTCATATATTTTTGAAAAAGTATGTTAGTATATCTTTGTACTGACATTTTCGTCCATAAATAGCCCACTACTCAGATTCTGTAATTTTTTTGTAAATTTTTTCGACAATTGTACGTTACCCTTTTTTCTACATTCCCGAATCATCGAAACATCTAAGAAGAATAAAATAGCATCTATCTCTCTAAAGACGTAATAATAATCCTTTTTCTTTACTAAATCCTTACCTTTAAAAAAAATTTTTGCTAGATCGACTAGCGACAACGAACAAACAACGATCGATTAACACGAACTTACCACCGGCATAAAACAGCGTGTTTCGCTAAATAAGAAATACCTTCGTTGGCTAGCCGCCATACACTCCATACCATCACCCTATTCAGTGCGGATGACAAGACGCGTCTATAAAAAACTATATTTTTCCCGTCACAAAGCTGGCAGAGAAAATGTGAAAAATTGGCGTTCATACTGTCCATATAACGTCTAAATGTCGCGTAAAAGTATTGAGAGCGAAAAGTCGCTAAATTTGAGGCGTTCTCTAAGGCTTTTGAGGAAAGCCCGGAGCTGGTGTTATAGGCAATGAGAGGGCCGGGAGGGAAGGCTCTATCGACACTTTACACGCTCTACCGCAGCTAACCTCCGCCCAAATGTAATAACACGCCGCCTGTTCTCCGTTTCAATTTGGGAACAAATTGAAATTGTTTTTATTTGAATAATATTACTACGTACAGTCGCTCTGCGGGCTGTAAGGGCTAGTTGTGGAATTATTGTTTGGAATTGCCTCGCTCGTATGGAATAAAAGTATCACTGGAATGATATGATTGTTGTTTTTGAATGGTTTAGTACATCCACTAACCTTACTTTTTCATGACACTTTTTAAAAATTAAATTAAGTTTAATATCAGTAAATTGTAATTGAAATCCTTATTTCTAAAAGAGTTACTTAATTTTCTATTAGAGTTGGAATTTAGACTTGTTCTTATCACATATTTTATATGTATGTATAAATGTTATTACAGTACTTGACTAATTAAATATTAAGGAATAAATATACAAATATTTTCTCGTATTTTCAGTTGCACGGTTTTTAAAACTCTTAAAAACTTTTTTAAATGAAGCCTTTCTTTTTCATTTATCCTAGTATAAAGGATTGACGAGGTACTCTTTATTAGTATATATATCACACTACGTGAAGTATTTTTTAAACAATGTAAAAATAATATTTTTGTGCTTAAAATTGTTTAGGGAGCCAAGTGTAAAACATGAAAATGTTATTAAGACAAAATACTTTCTTAATTTTATAAATAATAATTTTGCAGTTATTATTTACAAATGAAACTCCATTGTTACGCAATTCCGCTATGCTTGAGCGAAGGGAGATCGCGAGCTGCATCCTTTATCAAGAACATAGCGGGTGTGAGGAGCTCATGCGGGGTACGGGGGCTCTGGAAAAATTGCACATAAATATTGAAGCTGCCACTTACACGTGCGCCCACCGACTGGCGTTAGATTACTATGGATAAACTCTTAAAACATTATTGAATATAAATAAATAATAACGTAACAATGTTAAAAAGTTTGAATGCACTTTTACATAATTTTGTCCAAACAAAGCCACATTCACTACTTTTCTTTCTATAAGTTCCTATTTTAGAACAAAGTTACTCTCTCTCTCTCTCTAGCCACTCTCTCTCTATGTCTCTTCCTAACACACGCCAGTTAATCGAGCAACGTAGAGCGGCACCAGCACGCCACACGGCGCTAGGTCCGTTAGCTCTGTGAAAATATTCACTTTGATCTTTCTGTCTCCTTCTATTATGTGATTGCGTGCGCGCGAGTATAGAGATTTGAGCAGACGAACAGAGTGCGCGGCCGGTTATATAACCTCAGTACTTCACACGAGGAATTTTTTTTCAACTTATTTGTTTTCCGTTTTTGTTTTAAATCATACCTGAGTTTTACTGTCTCATTATTGCAATTAAATTTTAAGAAATGGAAACTGCAGCTAAGGAGTGTCGTTTTTGACAGGGTCCTCCTATCGCAGACTTGTTTTTTGGTTTTTTTTTGATGAATTTTTTTGTGCATATAGTCACCTGGATGGCTCTTAGCCATAGTAGGACCCAAAAGATGGCGCCGTTATCGAGAGCCAGGTTTTTTAATTTCCTGACCAAATCTTTTTATATTTCTTTCCACGCTGACGAAGCCGCTGGCAACAGCTAGTATTTTAATAAAAAATTGTTGTACATGCTTTTAGGAGTATCTATATCTTGTATCTTACGGTCTGTGAGATTTGTTTTATTTGATTTGATTTGAATTAAACACAGCCATTTTTTAACCCTCGAAAACGGGTTTATTAATTTTAAGTTTAAATTGAAATAGATATTGCTTGAAAATATAGAACAGCGAAGTAAGTACTCCATTTAAGGTAAATTATGCCGTGCCGTAAAAAAATTAATCTTCTACAGTTATGGATCACGTAATTTATGGGTATTTTTCCGTTGTTTGATTATTATTAATTTATATTTGTGACGTAGTATGGCTGTGACCTCTATCCTTTACTGTTGAAATCGTTGTTTGAAAGGACGAGTTTGAAATATGTTTTGGATGTGAAAAAAAATTGTCTTGTCTTTGTTGATATGGATAGGTTTTATTACATGAGGTATTGCATTTAATATGGTACAACATTATAATTATATGTACTTAATATTGTGATTCTTTCTTAAAATTAAGTCCTCGGCTATATTTTTTCTTAGTTTTCGGTATTTTTTAAGACATCGTTATTTCGAAAAGAAGCATTTCATAATCATGTATAGGTAAATATAGTTAATTTTTTTTTTAAAATATAGTACCATCATAAACTTTATAACCATGAATATATTAAAACAGGTATGTCCATAATAATATTACCAGTAGTGCTGTGCGAGCCCTCTTTCTTTTTCTTGTAGCAAATTTCGCAACAATCTCACTTATTATGCCACACAAATTCAGCGCCCCCGTCCGCCTTCTAGACGTGAAATTAAAATTTCCTATTTACCCCCCTTTTTTTGTATATCTGAAATGACTAAATATAAATACTATATGCCACATGTTCATATTATTTACCTATAAACTTAATAAACATCTTCTGATTACAGGTGATGATGCCGTTAAGATGGTAAGTGTCTACATATTTGAGTTCTGCGTTGTTACTTACAAATTTTATGGAGAAGGTAGTTTACCAGTAAGCAATTTAGAAACAGCTTTATGCTTTAAAATATAGGTGTTAATATTTAACTAACGTGGTACCAAAAATTTATCTCCTTGTAACAAAGTATGAACCAAGGCTTTTAAACTAAAATGCAAACTCCTTTTACAAAGCTCTACTTTGTTTTATGGTGATAGGTCCTATTTTACTAAAAAAAATGTGCTTCTGAATACACTGCAACTTCAGCAAATGATATTTTTACTGTCATGAAACTCATTAACAATGATTTTCTTTTCTAAAGCAATTATTCTCATAAGAAACTAATTCGAATGACATACTTAAATTGGATTGCCTATTTGTGTTAAAAAGAAACGACGCTCTCACGCGTATTTTAGAAGATTTTAGTATACTTTTTATTGCTACAATCAATTAACGAAACGATTGTTCTATTTCATTTGATTGATGGTGGCATATGGTCCACACTTTAGCACAGAAGACTAATCTAATACTGGACAAGTTTATATCGAATTTAAAAGCTTAAGATCTGTAAACTGCTCGTTAAATCTCACAGGCGATAGTTGTAAATTTTCCACCGTCCACCACCACTTTTACGATGGTGCCACCCACCTGTGACTTTGTGGCTTGCATAATAAGACTTTTGTATATTGATCGTCTATAAAATGAGGGATGATATACTGATGATTTCTTTGTGTAAAATGTTTAAAACTGAGTCTTTCTTGAACTATAGCAATGCGCCTATAAATTAAAATCAGCGATGTATGTAAACAGGTTTTTGGAGGTAAAAGAAATATGCAAGGATGCTACATTTGGAGCTTAGATCTTTCTAATTAGAAAGATCACGGGGTAATTACCCCGTTAGAGAAATAAAATAAATGTGTGTGTAGGCGTGTGTGTAATATAAAACATCTGGATATAACCTAATGTTATTCTTACAGCTCTAAATTTAATAAATAAAGCAATCTGTTCTTGTTTGGTTTGTAAAGCTTTAGTTTGAGTGCGTAACATTATTCTTAAACAAAAGATGTAAAACAGAGTGAAAACTTGTACTTAAATCAATACCCAAAGACCCAAAGATCCTCTAAAACTTGAGATTTGTAAGTATATTGGATGTAAATAATTATTTTCAAAAATCAAAAAGGGGTAAAGGCTATCCAAAGAGCAAAGGGCATAAGCTCTAAAGTTTTTAACTACTCCCATATCTCAATATCATTGAAATTCAGAGACATAAAATTGGCTATTCGGATTTTTTTGTTTAATGAGCCTTTTAGCACTTTTCGTAATTTAACCGAACAGGGTGGAAAAAAATTCGTAACATTTCTCGTTTCTTTTTGCCAACCCCTTATCTGACCGTCTAATACCTTTACCTTTCTAAAATCTTTTAAAGTAATGATCGTATCTATTAACATTTTACTTCAGACAGTAATTCTTAAAAAATAAGTTGAAGTCATGTATTCCGAGCGATGTTTATAAAAAAAGTGTCACCACCACCACCATCACCTGATAATTTTGATAAACAATTTGAAATTAAGTACTCATATGTTTTTAATGCAATGTGATAAAGTATTAAAACATCTAATAGGAGACGAATGTCTTATGGTTTTGGAATTATGGACCCTCTTGCATTAAATTTTGGTTATTGATATTGACGTGGGTCCAATACAGCTGTAATACTTGTGTGAGAAAAAATGAGACCTTTATCATTTATGGTATTATTATCATACGGTACCATATTATGGCACCAATATACAAAAAAATGTATATACGTTGATCCTAAGGCTGCTGTATCCAGTATTAGGATCAACATATATACCTTGTCTCTAAAATGAGGTAAGGATAAGACAGGCCATAAATACTCTACCACGCGGGTCCACTGAGAATTGATGGAGATAGCCTGATGGCCAACTTACAGTCAGAATTGTCAGAATTCACCTAAGAAGCATATTTTTTTGTAAAGCAAGAAAAACCTTCGAAAGTTATCCAACCCCTCAGGGATGAAATTGGATTACGTGGGGCTATTGCGCACTGATACTCCTGCAGTAGTCGTCCTCGAAGGATTGTTAAGGAGCTCCGTGACTTTCTACGGATCGCATCGAAGTCACTCTTATGTTATACCAAAGCACGTCTCTCTGGAAGGGAGGGGAAGACTCAGCATCTTAAGAGTGCTACGTATGAGCGGAAGAGGACGACAGTGCGGTTGTAGTGTCTTCATCCTCGGGTTCATATGGGTCCCTCTTTAGCCCTCTCGTACGACACGAATGGGATATCGTAACCTTGGGGGATCACTAATGGGGGGAGACACTTGACTCTAACAGAAATGATCACTTTAACGCTTAATATTTCGCAGACGGATTCCTGAATCGAAAAATGTTCTTCACATACTCCCAATATTTAAAAAAAAATCAATCCAACGACTAACAGACAAGTAAAAAAAACATCCACGCGTTACGTGTAGGTATAAGAGGTACCCGAAAAAACTTTTTGTCCAAGATTTTTTCACAACATTGTTGGCGTGTTTAATATATGTGACTATGCCAAGTTGAAGCTTTTTAGTACCAAGAGTCTCCGAGTTAAATCGCGGACAGATGGGCAGATGGACATGGTGTAGCTTTGTTGACTTCGGAACCTTGAAAACTATCTGCCTATTTGGATTTTCGCCTATGAAAGATCCTTGTAATAAACCTTATCCCTTTCATCAACTTTAAGCGCGGGAAGGTCAGCAGCTGGGACATTCTGCTTTTTTTCTCCTAGATTATCACTGCAAAAGATTGCTATATAGAAACAATTCAAATAGTGTTTTAAAATGTGCTTATATGATAGCTGTACTTCTCGTATATTTTTTTTTTAGTAATAAATATATTCATCTGAGTATTTTATGTATCTAATGTAGACGAATAATACAACTGTTTTGTATTTATTGATTAAAACATTCGTTGCTGCAAATTTTAGTACAGCTGCCTTCTCACTTAATGGTCTTGAGTTTGTTTCCCTGTCAAGTCAATTAAGAAAACGAATTCTATTAAATTGGTTTGATATTTGGATGTAATTTTTTGTTGCCTTCACTTTGTCGTGTGACACCCACATCATACAAACTTAAAGCTTAGTTTTAAATCATAAGTATTTGTTTAGAAAAAAATTGTTTAAAATGAATGTAAAAAAAATTACGTAATTTTTTTATTGCAGAACAATCATTTATTACCTTTTTTTTGTACAATTCACATGATTTTATGTGAAAATATTATTTTTATTTTAAAAACAATTATAAACTCATAATAATCATTCATTTAATAAAACAGATGATCCTAACTATCCATATCATACATTCCATACGTTTACAGCAAAAACATCACAATAACAAACATAAAACCTATACTTATGCAATGTTCTACTGCCACACCGTCGTACCACCGACCTGATAAAGCTGAAAAGGCAACTTAAGCCTATAAAAACCATGCACTAAAAACTCATAACAATCAAAATGGTACTAAATAAACAAACATCTCACGCAATAAAGAGTTTTATCGTAATCGGTGCAAAGTTTGTTATGGCATGTGAGTGAGTTGCGGTTACGTCTTGTGTGGATGAATGAAAAGCGCGAAGGAGACAGGTATGTCAGTCCGAAAGGGATAAGCTATACCCGTTCAACCACGTGGCCGGCTTCACGCAATTCGGTGCAATTCTTATTTATGTTGTATTTTATGACGAGGTTACGATTATTTTTCTTACTCTCGAACTCAAAGAGTTGTAATTCTTATCGCCGAACTGACATTACACAACATATATCTACATTTGTAAGTATTTCTCTTCTGATTGGAATATAAAAAAATAATTTTCATTCTTATAAGATAATCAAGAACACGAACTGATATCGCCATTTTACTACACGCTGAAGCATAGCAAAAATTTCAGATAATTAGATATATCTCATTTTTACCCGTAAGCCATTATTATAAACTTTATGAGCATTTCACCCTTCAATTCCTAAAGTGGAGGGAAAAGTTAATTGTTATTATGTTTCATATTTAGTACTTACTTGATAAAAATCCATAATTTCACATTAGTTAACGAAATATTAGTACGAATCAAGTAAAATAAGCATGAATAAATAGTCGGAGGAATGATTTAATAAATGTACTTATTGCAAATAATAGTATGTATGCCATTACTTCTTATTTTATTTTCAAATATTTCTTATCAAAATATTACACATAAATAAATAATTGTCTTTTCTTCTATTCATAATCACAATGCAAAACGAAGGCCATCGTATGTACCTACATCTTCGTATTTTGCTTTTAAGCATTCGTTTACAGGGATACGCTTATAGATACGTAAACATAACAATAATTACATCATAAAATTGCACATGATCAAAAATAATGTAAGGAAATAAAGATCATGGTATGGTAAGTGGATGTTATTTCAGTTAGTTATTTCTAACTTTTTTGGTTATGACTATTTAATTTGGCAATTAATACAAATTTTAAAATAGTCGAATATTAAATTAAATATCAACATGACAGCATTGCGCAGTACTGTTTAAAGCTGTTCACTTTGACAGCTAGAAGTGCTGTAATGGTTTGTGATTGGCGGTGAATGTTCTACACCGGATCACTATTGGTGTAGATACGCGGGCTGAGAAAACGCGGGGGGACTGGCGCCATTACGAACAATGGCCGGCGGAATGCTCGTTAGCGAATAGCTTTTATCTCTTTCTAATATAAGCCACGCAGGTAGGAATTAATGAGACGGAGAGGGTTCCAGCGGATCGCCCCTCTCGATCGCTGCGTCCCACTCGCACACGCGTTTTTCGTCTCGGCGCGTGGCGCGCGGCGGTAACTCGCCGCGACGGGGAATTCGGAGTCGTAGAGCCTCATACGCGGGTCATAAACGATCCGCGGCCATAGTAGAGGTGCACGCGCGAGAATCGATCCGAATCGCCGGCGATAAACGCATCTCCCGCGAGGCGATCGTCGCGCGCCGCGTCGCCGCCGAGCGATGAGTTCCAAGTTCATCATCGATAGCATGCTCCCAAAATACCATCAGCAGTTCCACCATCAGAACTTGTTCTCGGGAGCCGGGGCGTCGCCTATAGAGGCTTCGTTGTCGTCCTCACTGTCTTCGTCGCTGTCGACTTCGCTATCTTCGTCGTTATCGGGAGGATTGGGGGTGGCAGCATTAGGCGCCGGCTCACCGGGCGCTGGAAGCCCGCAAAGGTCATCATCGTCATCATCAGCGTCTCCGGGAGCACCGGCAAGGATGTATTCTTACGTGTCGCATCACCAACAGTTCGGGGGGTCGGTACCATTCTCAGCTGGCGGGAGTTTGTCTGCTGCGGATGACAAAAGCTGCCGCTATCCGACCGCAGTCGGTGGGGACCCTATGGTGAACTATGCACTGGGACAACACAATGGTGGGGCCGCGGTGTCCGCTGCATCGGCCAGTATGGCGGCGGCTGCACAGTTTTACCACCAGGCTGCGGCGTCAGCGGCATCGGCGGCGTCGGCAGCCACAGTGGACGCGATGGGTGCAGCGTGTGCCCAGCCCTCAGCTCAACCATTGCCAGACATACCGCGATATCCCTGGATGTCTATTACTGGTAAATGTTTTATTCCTTGACTGCATGCTTGATGTCTGCGTTAGTGTCTTTTGTTCTGAAACAGAACGTTTCATTCAACTTTTATTTGCTTTTAATACACATCCAAACAAGCTTTTTCATGTCTGTAAAAGTATGTTGTTTAAAGCGTAACGTTGTACATTTATAATTGGAATTAATTAGACTTCGATTAGTTTTTTTTTGCTTAGGCATTATTTTTCCTTTGTGGTAATTTCATGTAAATTATTTTAAGTGTCGGCTATAATATTACTACCTAATCTAAAAAGTATATAGTAGATAAACAGTCATGATTCATATTCGATTTGTTTAAAATTATGTACTTACAAATTCCAGAGCACATTCTATTAGAATCACGATATGGAAATCGCTATAAAAATCTAGAAAGCATACCCATTACTCGTTTATTGCTAATTAAAACAATCTAATGTTTATCACTTACATAATAATAAAATATTTAACTGCCGTGATATAAATACAAAAAACGAGTCATTATTATTATTTTTATTGATATCGGCCAATAAAATTGCAATAAACATGATTTTATCTGTATTATCGATGTTTATTTCGAATAATTCTTCTTCACATAATAAAATAATTAAAACAATAACATAATAAATAAATTATTTTGTGTCGCGATTCTCGCAGTAAAATTGAGCCATAAAACGATAAGGTGGAAGTCGTAAACGTAACAATACCCAGTGTCGTCCGTCGGTCTGCGCTACCGCCGGATAACTTCGCGCTTCGGCGAATAGGGGTTGCAGCTTTGAAGGTGTTTAAAAAAATGAAAGCTTCTGGTTTTGGATTTATGAAATATCGACTTTTATGTGTGTCAACTGCGAGCCACTACAATATTAGCATTTCCGAATTCTGAATACGAATTTTATTACTACTTAGTAACATTTCATCCTAATTTATAGTTGAACTCGGACGTCTACTTTCATCAATGATAAATAAGTTAAAATATTCATGTGACTATAAATAACTAAAAAACAAAATGTCTTTAATTTCGAAAAAATAGTGAGTGGATAATATTATCTACTTCTAATTTATCTTTTAAACTAATTAGTCTGAAGACATAAATAAAAAAATGAGCACACAAATTAAATCGCAGTCAAAAAGCTCATTGAACTAATAAAATAATAGGGTTAATATGCATATATGCATCTTATAAAAGCTATAAAACTAACCTAGGCCATTAGACAAATACTGAAGCTTGGTTTCGCTCGTTCTGTGTGGGGTCCACTTAGTATCCATATAATCTATTCATTACAGTGCTAAAGTGCCTGTTTATTTAGCATACAATAGCACGATTATTTTTTATACGGACTTTTATTACTACTGACTTAATAGTTTTATAAGTCTTCTTTGCGATTTATCGTTTCTTCGCGTACAATTCTTATCGCGACGCTACTATTATTACCGCCATAACCCTAGATGTACATCACAAATATTAGTCAATAAATAAAACCAAACTTTTTTTTCTATTAATAGTTTTGTCTAATGCGTTTTAGAAGTGAGAATAAATTCGCTATAAGACAACACGTCACTGTAGGTACGTAGTCAGTAATCACCAAAATATTAACCTGGAATCTATCTCTCCGACCCCATAAGGATCCTATTAGGGTTAGCATGTAAGCATTAATAATATGATACAATACAACAATTTCGACGTTTTTCAAAACAAATATAAAATGGTTAAAATTTCGTAAATAAATCTTTTTTATGCATGGAAAGTGTAGTGTTTTTCAATAAACATTAACTCCTTGGTAATAATACTACAAAACGGGCCTTAATTAATTCTTTACTAAAATTCGTTTAGTACGCCACAACAACGTTATAATTAATAAAAATGGAAATGCCATGTACAGAAATACTCATGTCAGCCAAAAAAAAAATCTATTCATCTATCCATCTAGATATTTAGATATAAATAAAACACATTTTAAACTCGAATAAAATAATTTCCTTTTCTATGGTTTCTACGTGAATCTAAAGCCCTGTACTAAAATATAAGAATGTAAAGCAATATTTACGCCGTAGTTCTATTCTCACCATCAAAAACAACAAAGCATAGTTTGTAAAATAGCCACATTTGTCAGCAGAGCTAGTATTAGCTAACATTTCAGCAGTTGCTGGGTAAAAGAATGGTAATTAACCTTGACTAGGTCGAGTCATATATAATCCACACAGCTGACTCTATCGAAAAATATGGTTCTACAATATTCATGTTGAGTAGTAACGATAACTTCATATTTTTGAAAGCCCCACAAATCATAGTATTGAGTTCAAGGTTGTAATTTATTAAAAATATTTGATTGTAATCAAAATTAGCACAATCGGATTTTTAAAATCTAATTATTATTTTAATTATATTAACCAATAAATTTAAAAAGGATTTGAATTTACAAATATACACCTATTTATTAGTAAAAATTTTAATAAAAATAGACCAGAAAAATTATAATACTATTTCTGTAACATAAAACCAAGATATTTTGTTATATTACGTGTGGCATATGTTTTTGAAAATAAAATATATTGACCTATATGTATTTATATAATTATAGCTTAGACAACAATTTTCATAGTTTTAACTACATATAGGTAAAATTAGCTACAGCTAAACTTAAATATAAAATTTTCAAACTAAAGCTAAAGCTACTTTACAAAAAATCTCCAACCATAGAAGAAAAACTAGTCATCTTTTCCTTTCGATAACGATGTCCCTAATTTTAAGTATATCATTAACTAACTTTTGCCCGCAACTTCGTTCGCATGACGTTCAAAGACACATAATATCTTTATAAATTATAACCTATGTGTTATTCTGATGTATGAGCTATATTACTGTAAAGTTTCATTAAAATTTTTTGAGCAGTTTTTGCGTGAAAAAGTATCAAACATCCATACATCCATCCTCACAAACTTTCGCGTTTATAATATTAGTAAGATATTACTGGTAATCAAACTTACAAGATCAATAGATATGTAAATAAAGATTTAAAATGCTAAAAACTGACCCATAGCACTTTTCCTTTTTGTGTTTGTTAAGGAAAAGGCACCTTGTATCTCGTTTCTTTTTTAATAAAATCGGTAGTGTTTCGTTATTTCGTTATTATTATTCGATTCAATAACTTAGATACTTATACCAGTACATCTAAATAGTTAATACAGAGAAAAAAGGAAATTCCGACATCGATAACTTTGCGATTGTTATTTAAAAATATTTTAAAATCAGTCATGTTAAATATGTACTTTATTAAAGTTACATGAACTAAAAAAGAGTGGGCCAAATACCAGCCCGTTGTTTCGATGACATCACAAAACTGATGGACACGCTCTGGTTTAAACTGGCGTAGGAAGGAAAAGGATGGTGATAAAAACTGAGGCATTTATTCTTATATTTTAGAAAAATACTGAAATCGTATATTCGAATCATGTTTGTATATTCTTACGACTATAATATAAAAATAAATACTTAACTACTTTAAAACAAATCAATTATCAATAACAATTAACTTAATTAAATTTGATTTACGGGTAGTGTTAGATGGAAAGTAAAAAAATAATTACTGCATCATAAAATAAATTCAACTTTTCTGTTCAAAAAACTGGCCATTTGCGAGTCGAACTCACGCACTGTGGGTACCACCATGGAATATTATCTTACCACTGTGCAATATATTTACTAAAAAATTGTGTTCTTTCAGTTACGTTACTTCGAAATCATTGTTTGAGCTCGACTCACACTTAGCCGACTTTTAGTGTTTACAGTAACTTTCACGATTTAATTTTCACGATAGAGCAAAAACAAAAAAACGAGAAGAAATCACGTTTCAATTTAAAAAATCACGACCCTCTTTAATGTATACTTTTCTTTTGTTCTTTTTCATTATTTTCTATCAAGATATCCGCCATAATAATTCATATTACAGTTCAGTATTACAGTTCAAAAAAGGGCCATTTACCTAGAGGTAAGACAGACAAACGTACGTACGGAGGGACGGACAGACGATGCGGCGTAAGCTTAGTACGTAGTAGTAGTAGTAGTGGATACGGAACCCTAAAAATTGATAAAACTATTCTTAAATTAACACATCGTTTACAAAAATAATTTTAACATTAAATTTAAGCACCCAAATCTAAAACATTTTCACTAGCAATGTGCTGATTTTGTTGGCACAAGTCGGTTACCAATAAACAATATTCAAAAATTTATCAGACATGATGTAGCATCGTAACAGCGTCGTAGCTCAGAAAAATTGTACAGAATGGGCTATAATCGGCTTGTTGGTGTTTAGAAAACGATAATTACCCCTGATTTGTTGCTACTGTATCTTATAAAACGTCCTGAACGATCGAAACAAAACTTCATCTTGAGCGAGATGAAAATATTGCGGCAGGTGTAGAGACAAAATTAAAATGGCGGTCATGTCAGTGCGCCGACGTTTATTCCTCATAACCCGCAGCATTCTACAACAATTTGACAATATAACAGCGTGTTACGGTCAAACATTACTCAAAAGTTAGTTTTGAATGAAATTCAGTATGACTCAATGTTTATTTTTAGTAGTTGAGTGCACGTACCACGGAAGAGATGAGCCCCTAGTCACATGTGCGCGTAGTGCGCATGCGTCAAACAAATATGGCCGGTGTTGCAGCCAATCGTAGGGCGCCGTGTGCAGTGGAACTCACATGTTGTAGAGCCCTTTATTACTATTGATTACTATTTGTAGCGAGTTATTAATTACAGTGGTGTTTAACAAACTATTGAGAAATTGTTTGTAGCTTATAATAATGCGCCTATAGCGAGATATTGAAAAGTTTTTTCTTACATACCATTCTTATAAAACCGAAGAGAATACGTGAATAGGTACTACTTTTGTTTATTTTGCCTTTTTTTATTCAATATTAGTGTGATTAAATCACTATATTATAACTTAAATAGCAACTTACACATTTAAATGGAATTCCTTAAATAGTTTAAAATTTATTTATCCAGTAACTATAGTCTTTATAAAAGTATTACGTAGGTATGCATACTTTTAATATTATTTACATTTAAGAAATCTGCAGCGTTACATATTTTATACCTAATTTTATTTATAATAATCACAAATTCATTTCATACATTGCATCTTATTACCATTTATCAAAACGTGCAAATTATTATTATGGTCAATAAAAATAAATGGACTCCGCAATATCTAAAATGATATAAGCGATTGAAAAGACTTAAAACATTCTAATAAAAATAATTACCTATTTGGTTCAATTAAATTCGCTTAACGTTATCCGAGACGGGTTTTGATATTTATCATAATATTTCAGTATGTAAGTAGGCGGTACATTCGTACCTTCTTAAAAGTGATACGTCGTTATTTACATTTTACGTAATTTACTTTGCTTATTTTTAATACTACTTTTGTTAGGCTTATTATCAACAATTATTTATGATGATTGAAGAGGACTATTTTTGTAGAACAGCACCTAGTAAATCGCCATTTTTTAAAGATTGATCCGAGTGTAAACATATTATTTGAATCAGTCTTACAGGTGTCTGAAAAGGCTGTCTTACGCCTTTCAAACAAATAAAATATTACGAAAATTACGTCAGCAATACCTACTGCCGAATTCCATTCCATTTTACTATGGTCATTATATTTTTTATGTTATGGTTGAATAGTTTATATAGAAATAGTCACATGGCAAATATTTATTAATTATTGTGGGTAATCTAATTTTAAATTAAATACATACTATAGATAAATATACTAAATATATAATTTGATGATTATTAAGAAATATATTTGTTATCGATACGACATTTTCAATGGCAACAAAAAAGTCATTATGTGAACGTCGCTGTTATCTTTTTCATAAATATGAGGCAGATACTGACTCTCTTAACATCTTCCATTTTAGGGTTACGTCCGTTTTGGAAAGTTGCGACAGCGATTTTATTTTTAATTTTGTCGCAACCCGCTCTGTTATCAGCCACAGTTAATTTTGTATAACGATATATCGGTTCGATACAAATAATCGGATTCTTGTATGTAGTTTCCTACACCGTGCGTAATTAACGATTGCACTCAATCGAGACAGTTAAACGTTTCCGATCGCAAAAATCGTTAAATTAAACGCTGCTAATGAACAGAAAAATACACTTACTTTTGCCTTTTAAGTGGATTGAACTAAATATTTTATTTTTGAGAAAGTTTTACGATGTTGAGCAAGTGACATATTTTTTATGCTGTACAATATCCATATCACAAAAATAAATAACGAGTTATTAGACAAAGCATATAATAAATTATTACATAAATCAGAAGTCTGTTTTTTTTGTATCTATTTGTGTTGATATTACCTATGTATGTTCATAAAATCTTGCGTTTGACGTACCTATCGTAACTGTAAAAGTCATCGTGATTTCTTAAATACATGGACATTTGATCTCCACAGATTTGACGTTCAAAAAACTTAGTAATGTGGTATAAATCAATAAATATGATTTGACTTTGAATGTAACTCTCTGTAATCACGCCACATAAATAACCACTAAGGCTAGTGCTATGTGCGATGCATTCGTTGAAGCATTTGCTCATGCAACAATTCAGAATTTGACAGCGAACAGAACGTTATATTACAACGGTATGCTAGCTCGAAATTCCCTCACAGGTCTCAGTCATTTTGACATACAAAATAGTATCAACCTAGACCTACCTACTTACTCTTAGTTCGCATGTAAAAGTGACTGAGACTTGTAAGACTTGATGTGATACGTACTGACGTTGTGTATTATAAACGGTGCACATTACGAAGCAGGACTGAACGTACTAGGTGGCGCTAAAGTCATAATTGGAAGATACTATAATTTTTGCAAATGGCGGCAAATGTCATTTCTGCTTTGAAATTTGTGAAGTAAACAGATACAAAATACGCGTTACACACAAATACACAAGTACACAAATCGCTTTACTCCTCAAGAACGCGGAATAATTGTTTCGATTTTTTTGCGGAATATTCGTCGGTGGTGTTGGCGCAGCGTGAATTTAGGCGCAGATTTTCCTGTTGTCCGACTGCGCAAACACTACGGCGTTTTGCCGCTAACCTAGAAGAGTATGGAACAACATGAGATGCTGCCAGGCCTGGTCGGCCTCGGAGCAGCCGTTCCGATGAGAATATCGCGGCTGTGGAAGGAAATGTCGCAGAGGTCCCTGGAGTATCGACCAGACGACTTTATCCTTCCTCAATTGCATGAATTGGGAAAAACATGTGGTTCCAACAGGATGGAGCAACGCCGCATACTGCATGATCCACAACTGAAATTCCGAGGGCTGCATTTCCAGGTCACCTAATCGCTCGTTTTGGTGATTTGCACTGGCTGCAAGATCACTCGATTTAAATATTCCAGACTACTTTTTGTGAAGTTTCTTGAAGTCACGAGTTTTGATTTCAACAAACCTCAGACTCTTGAAGCCCTTAAAGAGAATATCCGAGAATAGCCGGAAGTTCTGGCAAGAGTGACAAAAATTGCTATAAATTGGGCCCGTATGGTCATCAATTCTGGCGGTGGCCACTGGGCCAGTGAAAAAAAAATTAAGATATCAAATAATCTAAAAGCAGAACCAAAGTTTTCATTCTTAAAAAAAAATTACAGCCAAAGAACATCGAGTGACAACTTTTGCGCCATTTTGTGCTACTACTACAGTGATCGATTTTGTGACATTACTTGTCAGCGCACCGTAATGATGTCGTCTTAGTGATATCCGATAATGTCTCTAATCCGAACAGTTACATTGTACGCGAATGCATCTCGTGAGTGACTATGACCATACCTGCCTATTTGCAACGAAATTGTCAATGAAGAAATTTTTTATTTGTCTCTACATTGCTACGCACGTAGGTACTCGTAGCATGAGATTGGCAACGGAGTAAATAAAAAATCATTTAAATCAATCAATCCAATTTATAAACTTAAAAATTGGATTGATTTAACAAATCAATTCAATTTTGCCTCACGATGAAGTAATTGCTAAAGGTAATTCGTAAGAGATTGTCGGTTGGTTGGTGTCAGTTGGTTGT
Source organism: Zeuzera pyrina (assembly GCA_907165235.1). Classification (NCBI taxonomy): domain Eukaryota; kingdom Metazoa; phylum Arthropoda; class Insecta; order Lepidoptera; family Cossidae; genus Zeuzera; species Zeuzera pyrina. The sequence continues at coordinate 15,337,457 of OU015628.1, forward strand.
GAGACAACCAATGAGCACCCGCTGACATACTGCCGTCCACTAGATACTAACAATTACAAGTACGAGTAGTATAGTAACATGTAGATACTAACAATTTCTGCCACTACTGGTTACTGACCGAAAAAATTTACATTGGTATAAAATAACAAAAGATTAATACGCAATCAACCTTCATTACAGTAAGTATGCTTTTATTTACACAATTTTATTGTTCTTTAAGAAAATTAGAACTCATTTGATCACAAACTAGAGTATTTTCTGTGCTATGAGAACGATGACTACTGGAGGCGACTCCCAGTACACCCAGATAATCTAGAAAAGTTGGTTTCCTAAATTGACCCGATCAAGAATTAAATCCGGAACCTTCCGCGTTTGGATGCATTTTCTAAACCACTGCGCCATCAAGGTTGTAAATATAATGAAACACTTATGATTATCAAACGATTTCAGTGTTTGTCTAACTTGTGTGTTTTTCTAAGATTATATGGTATAAACAATTGAAAGTAAGTAGTGGCTCAAAAACAAACATGGTCTCGATAGCCAAATTTTGATTTTAGGGATTTTTATCAGTAGGTTAAACGGGAAGATTTTTATTGAGGTTATCGTAGGTACTAAGCCCCTATGGTAAAAGCTCTTCGAAGTACAGATTCAGAAACGTACTACATCATTCTTTTTTGTATATTAATCATAAAAATTTATTTACAATATATAAAAATCTGAAAAAAATTTTACTCGAACGAGTTTAGACTGAACGAAAATTATCGGATCGCATTAAATTGGTTAATATCGTACTTAAAAAAATCTGTAACGCAATTTGTTCAGCGTTTGTTAACTAATAGTACGGAACATTTACTATGCAGCTACAGTTTGTTCTTACCTATTTTTGGTTATCATAATTGTGATAATGTTACAAGTATGTAGGTTTATCCGAGCGCTATGATACATATTGGATAATTATGTGTATTTCTCATTACTAAACAATGAATGAGTTATTTTTAATTACTATGATTGCTAATAAAATGCTCTACTCGTAAACTCGGCGATAATAAAAACAATGTATTTACAAAAACTATAATTAATCACCTATTGTTGTAGTAATTGGACATCCCCCTAGCGCTGTTGAAATATCTCATCTCAACTTAGTTGCATGTAACTGTGTTAATTTTTAAGCTTTTAGTGCATGTTCAGTCTCAATTAATTCCGCAATCTTAAGACTAATAAAAGCTTTTATATTTGGTTATGGCTAGATACGTTTTATCTTAGGGAATGTCATAAGTAATTAGTAACATTCACTTGTGTCCAACATGATACTAATATACTCTTCAACTTTTCAGCTACTCAATTTATTTAACAGTTATGTGATTTTAGTTAAATTTTTCATAGGCCTTCTATGCTTTTATATTGATCAAGTCATATTTTTAGTATTCGATAGATTGTGTTGATTCACGTAGGTATAATTTATTTATGTTAATTTATAAGATTATAGGCTATTGTGAAATGCTATTTTAATTTTAATTCAATAATTCTTCCTCATTCTGAAGATGTCGACTGAAAACAAAACCAAATTATGTACCCAGCGTATATTTATTTTATAAATTTCGTATTTTAAAAAATGTAACCCCTGAACCTGTTTTCTACTTAAATTAGATCATTAATTTAAATGAATCAATTAACTTTCAGTATTTTTCTAATTTATATTAGTTCTTTTGTATTTTAGAATAATAATACTAAATATCGTTTGAAATATTATCTGTAGACTTGTGTGATATGTTTTACCATTTTGCATGCAACTTTAATGCAACAAAGAACTTTCAATACGATTGATAATAGATTTTCCATTTCCAGATTGGATGAGCCCCTTCGACCGCGTGGTCTGCGGTGAGTTTAATGGTATTTATCGTTTCAAATTTATTTTCATTTTTAGTTTTAAGTATCTTTAATTTATAAGAACCGTTACACACGATCTCAAGAAAATGTAAAATTAAAAAAGCTTACAAAGATCTGTATGGAATATTCTAATCACATTTTCCTGTACTTATATAATAATCGTAATTGTTAATTGAAGGTAACAGTGTGTATGTTAATACTGTAGTAGTGGCTATATTATGGTACTTAAAAATCACATTTAACGCTCACGAAGTGTCCGTTTTAGAATGTTTCTATAGAATGCCTACATCAATTCTCGTTACAACTAACGGTCATCGCGTTGTACATTGATTGCCCACTTCGCTATACTAAAATAATGACATTAAAAGATGCTCTGTGCGTTTATATCAACGCACGTGTGTATCGGTTCAAACACAAACACGTTTGATGCCTTCCGTACCGTTTTGTTGCAATTATTCATTTGATATGGCTTCGTCCGATCATTGCAATTATACATATTAATATCTGTTTCCTTACAGTCATAGAGTACTATGATTGAAAATACTCAGTACAGTCAGCTACCAAAATGCCGTTTACTAATACTGTGTGAACGTTACTTATTAATATTTCCAGAATGAAGAATGCATTTTTGTAGCCGGTTGTACAATACACGAATGCATTAAGATAATAATTTTATTCCCGAACATAAAACTAATTTTCTTCAATGTTAATAGAACTGAACGAAAAACCGTATCGCGCCATACACATGTGTCAGATTGCCGACCTACACGATATCAAATGCCATAAAACGATTCTTTCCAGCACCATTGGTCCACGTTCTGTTAAAAAAATCTTCACATAAATACCGCTCATGAATACTTTAAGTTAAAAAATGCTAACAATGTATTCTATTGTTGCAAAAAGCTACGGAAAGGGTTTAAAATTTCGCAATAAAAACAAACTTTCTCTAAGAACAATAGTAAATAGCGGGTCACTATCTCACAAACCGAACGTATTAAGGTAAAAAATGATTCTTTGGACAGCTTGACTTTCTCCCATTCTTGGAGTTTTTTAACAACAAAGGGTTCACGGCAATGGTGCTGTGCAAATTCTTTTTTGGTTGAAAACAGCGATCCTTTGTGCTTACAAGATGTTTACAAATAAGGTATAAGTCAAAGGGTTTTAAATCACGGTGTCGAAAGCTTTTAAAACAAGCTTAGAATGGGGCCCATTGTTTTGTTGGCGCGATCGCAAATTGCTTTATTACGATCGCCTCGCGGCTGTTCTGCGAAAGTCGATATCGCCAAAATCGCAGTCAAAACATCGTTTGTTATCATATGGTATTCGAGCACGACAGTAAAGCACTGTGCTTTATAAGTATAAAGCTAACACGTGTAGGTATAGACACCTACTTATAAATTTTATAAGTGTATTAAAGCAAGAATAAGCTACATGGATTTTGATATAGCGGCATGCACCTAACTACTTATATATTTCCTAAAATAATAATTTTAACTTTGTAATGTTACGCTTCATGTCTATTATACTTTAAATAAAAGCGAACAATATCGTTATACGTATAAATTTTAATGTCTATATATACTTCACGCACTACTCGTCGAAAAAGACATCAACTTTTGTAGCTTAAAAAGTTTTATAGAGCTATAACAATTAAGACCTAATCACTGTCAATCGTAACTCTACCGTTATAAAGTGATTGACGCTTCGAAAAACTCTGTCCGCAAAACAATAACTGTTGAGAATTGACCATAAAATAGCGACCTTGCGGCAATAAAAATTTAACGAGCCAACCCGGTGGTGTGTATAGTACAAACAAAACTGCCAGATTCGTGAACGTGACTGTCATAGAAACAGCTGGTTCACCATATGTGCGGTTGCCTTGACGACAAGCTGATGTCGTTAAAACGTAAAGAGTTGAGGAAATGATTAGATGATTTACTACGCTTCGTTCAGTTTACTACGTTTCTCTATTATTTTATCGTGTAATTTTTTTTGCAATATTTTTTTTGTATTTTTGTAATATTTTATTTTATGCAAACAATTATGCTCTCAGCTTACGTGTCAAATTTTGTGGCCAATTGCTAGCCACTTTTGTAAACGGTAGTGGTCTCTTCTTGTATGAACGGGCTTTTACTATTGTAAATTTCAGTGGTTACAGCTTCAACGTATTAGTGGCCTTGTTGCTTAGTGACAGTAGCAGCATAATTGTTGAGGTCATGAGAGGCGTCAATTGAATCATTTTTAGGGTATTGTCATATGCGTGTCTAAAATGGCTCAAGTAAATGATACAAAACTCATTTGTAATCTTTAACGTTTAGTTCCGTAAACTAACAATTAATTATCTTATTCTTGTTACACGTTGTTGTAAAATAACAAATGTTCTACATTACACTTTGACCATAATGTTTACCTACATTTTAATTAATAGTATTTTACGGGTATACTGTGTGTTTTTTGAATATTCACTCACTTGTCGCCCAGTGGTTGCAATTCGGCCGTAAATATAAAATAAACGCTTTATTTTTTCAACATATACTCCACAAACTCGAAACAGCTCACAGCTCACAAATTACACGAAATTTCAAAAATCAGTCAATGTGTCAGTAATTATTTCTTGGCAACATTTTGAAATTCTTTGGCGGCTACGTTTACTCTGTGTGAATGTTTGACCACAAACTATTATTATGTTTGACATTGCGAACGTAAACAACGAATGTTTTATTTCATTTAATTTAATATATTTGTGATACATATTGTATATAAATTTTAGCTTCCTGCACTTCTTCTCTATATCAACTTTACCTGTGCCAAATATCATCCTCCTTCTTGCGCACATTACGCTTTAAAAAAGGTACAAAGTTTTCTCTTCACGTATTATTTTTGTTACATAGATATTCTCATTTTATTCTCGTTACAATTGTATGCTTACAATTAATGCTCAAAACTATGCTATGCTACTTCAAATTAAGCATTTTGATTTCTTGTTTAATACCTGTACGAGTGTTCTACGTAAATAATAGAATTATCATCTATATTTTATTCGTTAAACTAAAAATTAAATTAAGAATTTAGCGAACATGTTTAATTCCTATCAAATAAAAGTTACAATTTCCAATGTATAAAGTATCCTTATCATTCAAAAATTCAGTCGATACTGTGCAGTAGATCTGTCTGTAGAACACGCTTATAAAATGTAATGTCAATGCCTCTCCCTCTTTATTCGCGACGCACTACGCTATCTACAACACGGCTCTCCATTAAGACAATTCAACCCACGTTTGTCGTTCAAGGCCAAAATTGTTGTTTGTTACTGTTTTGCGTAATGCACTATTTTTAGTAGTAGAAAAAAGGTGCAATAGGTTTGTCGACCTCTGTACGTGAACCATATTTTGCGTAGATGCAGATACCGCACGCGAAAATTCTCTACTGTTTATCAGAAGCGGCATATCGTTAGTTACGTTATTATAAATATCTTTAAAATCGAGTTTTATGTACCATTTTCATTGATTTATTTACTGAGCTCAAAATCATATTCGATTCGATGTGTTTAATTCCAAACGCGCGTTACTAATAAGTCTCTATAAACAAGATTTCTGATATTCATTGTTATTCTGATTATTTTTACATATTACGTTATTATATGTACTATGTACATATATTTATAAATAAGTTAGAGGTACAAAATATTCGTGTACTGTATACCAATAAGGATGTAGCTGTATAAATAGTAGATACGTTTAGAATGATTTACATTTCTAATGCGGTATATATTTATACATGGAATAGAAAGATTTTCTAATATGTCTTACATATGTACCTATAGGAACGCATAGACTTAAAATTACAAAATCAATACTATTATTCTTTTTCATTCGAAATTATTTTATCTAGGCATATGAAATTTTATATGTGTTATTCTTGTCAGTGTTATGTTTTCGAGTTAGTTCTAGGAATATATTTTGACGGTTAAAACATTGGTTTCTAACTTTTGTTAGACCAGACTTATCAGATTTTTTAAAACATATGTGTTAGGTATATTTTGAATTTTGAAATTTTAAAATTTTTCATTACACAATTTTCTATCTCGTTGGAGATACAGAATGAGGATATATGTATGTATGTATTCCACAATATTCATTGTCATAAAATATGTACTTAAGTGAGTATACATAGTGGGCGTAACAATTAATTTTCGACAATATTTCATATTTTATAATTACCTTGGTAAGTTGTCCAACGTTGAAAATTGAAATGTCAACTTGACGGAAATCTGCTGTTACTAAATAAATAAATAGTTTATTTTAGCATTTACCTAATTTGACAACAACTGAATACAGAATAATGCCTAAGTCATAACAAAATATTTTTGAGGCGAGCAATCTCGAAAGCACCTATGGTAGAGGGCGTTTTTAAGAATTTTGTATTCGCAAATCATAGAGATTTCAAATCTATAAAAATATGTTCGAATACACAACCCGTCTTGTAATTATGCTGGTTGGATGATACGCAACCTGTTTTAATTCACTGCATTAAAAAAATCTTTTTGTCTGATTCGTAATTTAAATAGTTATCGTATCATTCAAATTAATTTAGTTGCGGATATTAAAAAATATACCAAAAATTGTCATTGAATGAGTGAGATATTTCGGCAAACATAAATTTCTTAATTGAAAATACATTTCTTCAATAAGTACGACTCTATAATATCAACAATCAACGCTCACGGGGTCTATGCGACGTTCTTACGCTTGTGGATATGAGAACGCTCGCCTTAAATGAAACCTCTAATCGTAAAATATTAATTCATTCGTCTTTATTTTTTTAAATAGTTTTAAATATTTGTTTATTGTTAAGACACGGATATTAATGAATCCGTTTAAAATAATATTTTTATAAATACTTCAGACAGTTACACCATAACCCTGTAATTTATGCAGAATAAGTACCTAGGTCTAATTACACTAGGCTTGTATTATGGAATCCACGTAATGGTTTCGAAGAGAACCCAATTACACGCAGATTTCAGCAGCATAGAAAGTGATTGATTGAATTGATTTGATATACAATTTAACCTGAGTTCCTATCCTAAAGGGCAATTTTGTACTACATTTTATCTAGTTACACCTAACTTATTAGGACACAGATCACCTTCCATCGAAGTATTTTTAGACTTCATAGTGTCCTCTAGTCCTGTATCTACCTTTTTTTGGTAACGCGGGAGGAACGCATGCACAGATACCCGGCCTCCTGGGAAAGGGACTGGGTTACGTGGGTATTTTACCCACTAAACATCCTGCAGGCTCCGGAATCTTCTACTCAACGCACTGGAGCTCTTCTTGCATACTTTAAAAGTAGGAGGGGGTGTTACTGAGCCCCTCAGCACTCTCACAAGGCCACGACAGCGCGGGTCATACGTGCTGTCGTCCTCCTCAGGGTCGCATAAAATGAAGATCGGAAACTCCACTCCGATCGGCTGTAACCCCGAAGGTCTCTTTAGTCGCCTCGTATGACAGGCGAGGAACACTTTCTAGCCTTATTCTCGAATCCAGGTTACTGACCGGAATGTCATATTAAATAAAATCATTGCCACCGCTTGGAGGGTTTGTTTCACTATTAGACGGTGAAAGATATTTTATTTCATTGTACAGAGTTGTCATATTTTCCAAAATTCATTGTACCTACTTGTACGCTTTATGAATAGTAGATTCTGTACTTTTAGCGCAATCGAAAGCAGTACTACGGATACTAGTCTTGTGCATTGAAGAAGAGTTTGAAGTGAAGAGGTTGAATCTGTTTGTGCTAGGGTTCTGATGTTTGCAGATGAAGCGTGACGTACGGGTTAATGGAGAATGGTTATAATAGGTTAATGAAATGTATATATGGAAAGATGGAAGATGTAAAAAGAATGTGAAAAAACATTCGAAGCAGCTGGCAATAAAGTCAACGGTGGTATATCTTCTGAACCTATTAAAATGGTCATCCACTATACGAAATTTGTTGTACAGTAGTGAAGTCTAAATATGCCCGAAATCGAGAGGAAGTAAGATGAATGCGGCGGAAATATGACCTCTCAAAAGTAAGTGCGGTGTCATTTTTGCGTACAGAATACGGAATAAAGAGATGTGCAATGTTTAGTTTTTTAAAGGTTTTGATGAAAGTGTTTTTATGAAAAAGAATGTTTAGATAATTCTAGGTTCGAGCAAGTATAGAACAAATAAATGTAAAACGACTGTTGAAGAAAATTTATACGGCATGGCGAGTGGTATCACGAGTCAAAGACACCTAACCTGACTTATGAAAATCAAATAGTAGCTGATGGAAAAATCAAAAGCGCTAGTATACCTTCGCAAAACGGTCCTTCAGTTTCGGTTTCGCAAAAAGGTTGAAGATCGCGCAAGGTTGGGTTTCAATGGAGCTTTCTTTCTCGAACTTCTTTTTCTAAGAGACTACAGCACGGGGTTCTTCAAAAGGGCGTGAAAAGTTGTTTACGGGGCCGACAATGCGCAAACGATATTCCTTGCGTCGCAGGCGTCCATAGGCTACGGTAACGTTTAACATTGGGCGTGCCGTATGCTTGTTTGTCAACTTTGTGGTATAAAAAAAAGACCTTTGCGAAAGTGCATAAGTAGAATGATGAGATTCTATAAAGCGAAAAAATTCATTTCAATTATAAGGATTGTGATGCTTAGTGTTTCATCCTCTCTAGTTTTGCCGACTTAGATACATGATATAGCGTTAAGAGATTATTTCAAAAATATTATCGATTAGATGACATTAATCCTTACCTCTACTTAAATTATTAAACGTTAACAGATTTAATGTTTCGTAAATTAATAAGCACGAGTTGTATACAAATATTAAATAATTTTTACACGCACTTTATTTTACTCTCATGTAACTACAGTTAATTAAAAAAAAAACAGCATGAGGTTGTTTAAATAAATTGATTTGTCTTAGTACCATCTTGACTATAATGATATCATTTTAGTACTGTATAGTCCGACTCGGTTACCATTCTAGGAAAAATTTTATCTTTTACTGTGCAGACAACATGAGCTAATGGGAAAAACACGTTGTCACTTTGCAATTATAATTCGTATCCTGTTCACATAAAAGCTTAATTTTATTACCTATCAATCGAAGTAAAATATTGTTGAAATGTTCGCCAAATGACATTATTTTTCACTTCGGTGCAGTGAACGGATGCATTAAACAATAGTGCACTAGCTGCATTCATACTAACCTTAAACATATTCGTAAGTGCATTTCAATATAACTAAGGAGTGACCAATTTCAATTCCAATCACACTACTGGCTAATCTTAGTGACGTAAACGCATTGAACTTGACTTGATTGATAGTTTTTTAAATGATCTTTTTTAAATAGATATTTTGCTTGATAATTTTTCTTGATTTATATTTAAAAAATGTTGGATTCATGAATTTGGTAATAATATTTACAGGTACAAAATTAAATAGATAGGTACTTAAATACTTTTTCATTAGCAAATATTAGAAAAAGCAAAATCCAATACGTGTCTAATAGCCTAACTTCTATAAGAGTTCCAACAACAAAAATAGAATATTATCTCGGACATTTTAGACTTATAACTTTGAATGACTCATTATAATGATAAACGTCAATCAATTACATTTTTAAAATTCCTTTCCAAAATTGGAAGTTTTAAAATTATGTATTCACAATGTCTATTTCTCAGTCAGTTTCTTAGTCTTTATTTTCGGAAATTATTTGACGCAAAGCATTTGAAAAGAACAGCTGTGGTATCCAAGTGCAGACGTGAATTCAAAAATTGAATTTTCATTGGATGTTAGTTAGGGTTAGTAGGGGCTTAAATAAAGGGTAAATATTTCTTTTTTGGGTCGTCCTGTCCTTAAATGTCTTTAAACTGCTTCTTTACAACAAAGATCAAGGTGTAAACTTGCCCACGTACTGATACTTTATCCACCCAAACCAAACGTGGCGTGGACTTTTCACGAGATCGCTGAAGTTGTTGAAGTTGTAAATCACGAATTATACCTTATCTACTTTACAATATTCTTTCTTAACACTTTTTCGAAAATAATTATAAAAATTGCTGTCTCTCATGCCATCTTCAAAAGTATTGCTCAGAGAAAAAAATATCATAAACATTGCGTCCACAATCCACAATGCATCCATAATGCGGTGTTGGTGCCAACTTTATTGTATGGTAGTGAGGCCTTGATACGTCCGAAATCGAATGAATACAGATAAATGCAATTTAAGGACAAAATAAGCAAAGAAGAGATACGCAGTATAACAGGGTTGCACGGACAGTGTTATTGTTAAAATGAAAAAACAAATGCTTATGAATGAAAATGAAAGCTAATGGTAAAAAAGCCAGGGAAAACCAGGGCTGATTCACAAAGAATAGCCAGTGTTAGCTGATAGAAATGTCAGACGCACTCGTACACCTAGGCGAAAATGTGTGAGGAGAATAATGAGATTTGAGGAAGCGAAAGAAGTATGTAAGGATGCATTTCCAAGCTTAGAAACAATCTATAGCGAAGAATGTCGTAGTGTCCGCGAGTATCTATTGTGCATATTACAGAAGATGTATGTAAGGATCGCGACTCCGTCGCTCCGTCCTCTCTGGCTACCCTGTTAGGGATACAGCGTGAAGATATGTATGCATGTATGTATATTACAGAACTAGCAACCCGCCCCGGCTTCGCACGATTAGCAGAGGCATTTTGGACAGGACTTTCGCAAAATTCGTTCTTAATTAGCGTCTACACCTCTACACCTATGTAACTTTGCTAAATTTCAAGTTAATCGGACCTATAGTTTCGGAGATCTCGTGATAAATCAGTCAGTCAGTCAGTGAGTGGTATTTTGCTTATATAGATATAAATGTAGATTAATGAAATACATTTTCAATGAACAGAATTATGATGCCTAAACGTCTAACCCATTCAATGACAATTTTTGTAATATATTTTTAATGCCCACAACCAAGTACGACTCGAATGTTATGATATTTAGATTACAAATTAGACCACTATTTGTCATTTTTTTATTACAGTGAATAAAAACAGGTCATGTACCAAATAGCCGGCATAATATTATGACAGATTTTTAAATAATATTTATATTTCATAGATTTCAAATCTCTATGATTTAAGGATATCACATTCAAAACACATTCAAAACACCCCATGTCAGAAATACTGTCAGGAATCATGTTAAAAGAACATTCTCAACAAAGACTTTAGAATTGTTGTGTACAAAATGTTATTTAATTATATAGTGGTATGTAATTAAATAACTATAATTGTTTTGTGCTCGTTACCATGAAGCTTTATTTTTAACCCTTGGCGTGCCTGGTGAATAGAAATCACACTACGTGCCTAGTGGGTCTGGTCTGACGGATCCGTAAATAAATATCGTGTTTTTACGTTTTGTGATTTGCTAGGAATTTATACAACTCTATTCTTTTTTGTATTTCTTGAGTTGCGTTTAACTAACATAAAATTAAATAAAAAACCAAACTTCAAATAACTTCTGAACTTCTTTATTTAAGTGTATCTAAATAATAAATTTACCTATGAAGTTTCCGATTTGCCGCCCGAATACTAAAGGCAACAACGGCAAATTATAGGCAATAGCGGAAGCTGACGATACTCAATCTACTGCTGAATTAGCAGCAGCTTTCGATGTTAGCATCAAAATAATATTGGTCCATTTGCGTCAAATGGCAAGGTAAAAAAGCTTGATAAGTGGGTGCCCATGAAATGAACGATCGCCAGCGCGACGAACGCGTTGCGGTATGCCGTGCGTTGCTTAATAGACACAGAAACGAAGAGATTTTGAACCGCATTGTCACTTGCGATGATGAAAAATAGATTCTTTTTGACAATCGTAAGCGGTCATCATGTTGGTTAGATCCTGGTTCAACACCTAGCTAATGCGCCAAACGAAAACTTACCCCTGGAAAAGTGATGGTTACTGTTTGATGGTCTAGTGCCGGTGTAATTCATCACAGCTTCTTACCAAATGGCAAGAGTATTACTGCGAATGTGTACTGTGGGGAACTGGACACGACGATGGAGCCTTGGTTAATTGCACGTCCCCGCTGCTCCTGCACGACAACGCTCGACCTCACACGGCACAACAGACGGTCTTTAAGCTACAAGAGCTAAGGTTGGAAGTTTTGCGTTATCCACCGTACTCACCAGACCTTACGCCGACAGACTTCTACTTTTTCCATTTGGACAACTTCTTGGCAGGAAAAAAGTTCTATACCCGAGAGGCTGTACAAAATGCCTTTGAAGAGTTTGTTACCTCCCGTACACCTGACTTCTTCAAGAAGGGCATTGAAAAATTGCACTGTACAAGCAGACATGCATCGATAGCATGGACTTTGATTAATAGAAAAAAAAAAATACTTTAATTTTTTGTATACTAAACAGAAATTTCATAGGTAAAGACCTAAATATACTCGTATACTTATATTTACTCGATATAGTAACTCTCCTTGCGAATACTCATTGGGATTGATATGTTCTAATACATATATTTGCTAACATGTTTTTGGTACCTACTATATAGATGATAACAGTTCAGCACCAGTACATCAAATTTCAATTGACATGACGGAACTATAAACTGGTCCATTGGCGCGATAGCAGAGCGTCTACGGTGGTACAGGCGGGAATCCCAGGTTCATTCCTAGTCAGGTCCATTTTGGAAATTAACTTTTCTGAATTGCCTTGGAGTCTGGATTTTACTGAGAGCTCTCCCCCAATTCATTGTGTGGAACTACCCATAATACAATCTTGTTACTTAGTTTGGACACAATTATATATACAGAGTAATATGATTATTACTTATTTACAAGGGTGTTGGTTTTGTCAATTTGGCTACGGATCTCTATAAATTAACCTACCTATGAAATGATTGCGTCTTGTTTGTTAGGTCTCTTTTAAACCCGCATACGCTCTATGAACGATATTTGAACGGGAACGTGTGCTGGATTGCGGGAGTGGCGTAAAAACTACCTTTAATTTTAAAAATTACTCTGTAGCGAGGAGTACGTAGATTAAAATTTTCAAAATATTTTAACGTTTTTAAGTAGCGGTGTATGTGCCAAAGCCTACCCAGTACAACAGGGGTTAAAATAATTATGTGTATATTTTTCTAACTTAATGTTTTAATTAAATATCTATTACACATTTAAAACTTCATCCATTTCGTTCAATTAAATCATAAACTAATATCAATACGCAAATTATGTTAATGTGATTATTAGAATTTATACTGATATTTTGTTAATTATTTTGTGCATAAAGTCTGAAGTAACTTCAAAAGATACAAATGTACATTCTGTAAATGAATAATATAACTTCGATAAATATCTCAATATTCTACCTTTATTTGGAATGTTGCTTTAGTCACCTTGTTCCTATGAATGAATTCATAACTTAAGGCGTCGACACCGCGCTTTGCATACACTTTTGTAAGACATTCGTTCTTTCATACATAATTTGTTGGTGGTAATTGGAAATTGGTTTTAATATATTTAATATGCATGGTGAATGCGCATCGAATTTACATGCCTTAATTGAAACATTCGATTCTGTGTAAAGATTACTACGTGAATAAAAATATTTCAAATTAATTGGAATCACAATATTTCGAACCTCATAGAAAAGATTGAGCGTGTCTTGAATAACATTTTTTTGAACATTTTAACTATCAAAGGTGAAGTCGGGAAGTATACTCGACATACTGTGCTCAAGTGTAAAATGATTTTGTACGTTAACTTTTGCTACACTATATCCATAAACAATTTAAGTTACACGTATTTTTGCACTTTATGTATATATAGGTTGGTAAACATGCATTTTTTCTTTAATTAATACATACATACTTACATACATACAAAAATACACACACATATCTTTACGCTGGATCCCTAATGGGGTAGTCAGAAAGGATGAAGAGTCAGGTGTTGCAGTCTTTACATGGTTCTTTCGCTTCCTCAACTCTTATCATTCTTCTCATACACTTTGGCCGAAGTGTGCGAGTGCTTTCGATATTTTTATCAGCTAACACTGGCTATTTGATCTTCATAAGTCGTCTTCTTCTCTTTTCTTTGTAGCTTATACTATTAAGTTTGAGGAAGCTAAAGAGGTATATCTTACATTCATATGAAAGGATCGCGTTTCTTGGTGCTTTCTTCTTTCTGTTTCTCTTTGTCTAACCCGTCCGGGTAAATCGTAATGTTAAGCTTCAATTACGCTACATGTCAGAAGCAATATATTTTTTTGGTAACAATTCTTAACAGATCTAACTTATATTCAGTTCGTAAAAGTTTTATTTTATTTGTGCCGGCAATTTCATTACACGGACTTTAGTATAATGAATCCTGTGGGAACTTAGTGAAGGTCGGTCGAAATGTTCAGTAAATACATACAAAGTAAATAAATACATAAATAAACTAAAAACTATATTTTATTACATTACAATTCGTCCGATATTGTTGTATTATTGTAAAACACTTCCATAATGATATTTATAAATTTTACAATTGTAACTAAATGACTCTATGTCGTGTTTATGCTTTAAGGGTGGCTTCCACCAACTATTTAAATTCTACTTCAGGATTTGACATCGCTCTTGCACCAACGATTTAATAATTGGTGCAAGCGAGATGTCAAACCCTAAGGATCGAAATGTTCAGTAAATACATAGAAAGTAAATAAATACACAAATAAAATAAAGACTTTATTTTATTACATTATAATTCGTCCGATATGGTTGTTTATTGTAAAACACTTCCATAATGGTATTTGTAAATTTTACAATCGTAACTAAATGAGTCTATGTTGTGTTTTTACTTTAAAGGTGGTTTGCACCAACTATTTAAACTCGACTTAAGGATTTGACATCGCGCTTGCACTAACGATTTAATAGTTTGCGCAAGTGAGATGTTAAATCTTTAAGTCGAGTTTAAATAGTGGGCTAAGTACCTTTTTCATCCCGACATTTCCACCGGTTTGCACTGACCGTGGTCACGGGCACAATGATGAAGGTGAGTGTCGCCTTCATAGCCCCACTTATTCATCATTATAATCATCATTATAATTATCATTAACATCATTAGCTTTAAAGTATAAACACGACATTCTATTTGTGTATAACAATTTAGATTCTTCTGCAGATATTTAGCACAGGTTGATGCTCAAACTTAATTAATAATGTGTGAAGTAGAGTATAAGAGCTGTCGTATTGTTTGTTTTAATATGATACACAAACACGTTTTCTGTTTCTCTTATGAAAATGTGTAAAGGTATAGAAATTATTCATATAACAAAATAAAGTTAACTCTTATATGTACATACAATGCATTTGTACGTGTATACATATTTATGTAATTCTTAATAGAACGAAAATGTAAATATTGTATGTATGTATCTCTATAAGACTTAAGTCTGAATTTTGTGTTCGTATTGTATATTTATGCAAACATAAAGTGCAGTATACGTATATTTATGTATAACAACAATCTTTAAGTTATGTTACTTAACGGCAGCTTAGAATGCGAATGGCGGCATTGTTCTACAGTCCATCGAACTTTACATGCTTAGGTGTGCTTTCCTAAGCTTATGTAGTTACAAAAGTGTGACAGAGTTGGCTTTGTAAATACAGTTCAAGTCATAATATGTTGATCTCCTTAAATATGATATCTCATTCTCATATTAAAGTTCTACTCGAAATAGATATTATGTACAATGAAAAATATATAATAGTTATAACGCACTTTATTACACTAAGAGATAGAAATACAAGAAGAACAAAAAAAAAGAACGCAATGCAATGAAATTTTATTTCTAAACAGCTATTCTACCGGATTATTTCCTTTTGGTGAGGCGATATTAGGAAAATTGTTTGCCCACTACTTAAATAATATAAACAAATAATCATATCGTCATACGTTTTAAATTGGCACCAACAGGTATATAAATACTATATTATATATAACTATAAATACTTATATAATAAAATAAACACAACACAATATTATGATCATTTGACTTTAATAGTATATTTTACTATGTGTCATCATTTTGAATTACATATTTCTAAATAATTTATGAGGCATGTTAATTTGACCTTCTGGGTAATATTAATGACATAGGTTTAGGACATTAGGCCACTAGAAAACATTCATCAATCTGCACTGGGTTTATGTATGTAGTATAATATTTTATTTCATTTATAAGCTTAGACGCGTCGCGAAGTCACGGAAATTGTTTTTTTAGTAAATTGCGAATTGCGAAGAATTCGCTTGTTAGTGAAAAGTTGTAAACGGAAAAAACACATGCAAAGTTAGGACAACAGTCAAATAGGTATTATAATTGTAGAAAAAGTATACTGTACAGCACACACAGTGTATATCAATATTTACATTACAATTTACTAGTTGAATAGGAGTACGTTTGGTCCGTGTCTTGGCTGATGGAAAGGAATGACGAGGCGAGCGACAGTCACACTTGCTTAGAACATTCTAGATCTTTTCACAATTATAAATCATTATTTTCTTAAATTCTCGAAATAGTATTTTAATACTACTGTTAATATTATAAATAAAGTAAAGAGTATAAGTAAAGTATAGATAGAGAAAAGAGTATAAGTAGAGTATAAATAAATATAAATAGTATTCTCATACAAGGTCGCTATCCGAATTTGTCTGTGTATTTGCTTATTACAACATATAAACTTTTAAAAAGATTTCAAAACCGTTTTCATTATCATTTAGAACATTTAATCAGGGAGGTTTATGTGTATAACGCATTCACATTTAGTCTTTACAAATAGCAAAATATTGGTGTAAATATTGGCCCCGTACGAAACCGGAGGCGGGTCGCTAGTATACCAATGTATTATAATGATTTTTGATCAGATAATACAACTAATAGGAAATGTAATTTTTTACAAATATTACCTTACAGTGTGTCTTGAGTTGACATATCCATAATTTTAATTTTATCGTATTAACAAGTTGCACTTCTTTGGATAATTGTTCTTTGTATTAAATGACAGTACATATGCGTTAAATAAATGCATTAAATATTGTGATAAAAAATACTACAAAGTCTTCTTCACAAAAAGTATATCTTTGTATATGACATACGTTATGATAATTTTTGATACGTTGTACTTGTGAGCTGCTACAATTTATTTACTTCGGTCTGAATTCTAGTCTGAAATGCGTCTTAATGCTAATTTTACGTCTGAGACAGTTTATTGAATTGAATTTGACGCTACATTAGACGAATTGTACTAACAACTAAATTGTCTACTTTATATGATTATACGAGTTAGTAAGCTGAGGATCGTTTTAATAACCATGTGACTTGCCCTTTTTCGTGACCGACGAAAGTCGATACTTAGTATCAAACGGAAAAGTATTGAAAATCCGTATATTACAGAAACTTAGACGTCTGGTTGGTCCGATAAACGTAGTTTCATAACAACGTTATGGGTGTTGATTACTCTTACAGCATTCTCAAAGGGATTAAATGTAATACATGCAATTTATATCTCTATTAACGTTGAACATTGTTTACACATTGGACCGCGGCCTCGGGGGCCAAACAAACGTTGGTGAAAACATTCGCGAGATTAAAGGTAGACCTGCCCACCAGCACCAGTTATACATGGCCTATCTAAATTAAGGCCTTCCGCGCTACTTCACACAAATTCGAGAGTCGAGTTAGACTGGCCGTGCTCAAGTTTGTTTACCGCGGTCTCAGCGTTTCCGACCAGTTTGCATAACTGGAGGGTAGTCTCAATAAAAACAAATTGGCTTGCTGACCAGAGTTGTGCAGTTACACACGTACGAGGAAGCTGGGCGACATGTTCGAAGGTGATTTACCGACATTTCACAGTTTGAAATGTGCTACTAAAGTAAGAAAATTAAGGTTTGGCTATGCTGTTATTAATTTTGCGACTTTCCATAGTTGCCCGCATATTTATCTTAGTAATTATGTCAACTGCTCAATATGCAAAAATAATTTGCAATGGTGATGTAAGAGATAAAATAACTTCTAGCCATTAGCTGATGATTTGTGTTTTATTGGTAAGGTCAATATTAAATTTATGGATTACATCATATTTGTTTTTCTTAATCTGTCAAACTATAATAAATTACTTGTTCAAAGTGAACTTAATCTATCGAATATTAACTTTTTAGTTAGTCTCTTCCTTTTAACTCAGTAATAATGTTTCTAATGTTGTATTTATTGGTCCAAATTTTAAACTTTTTATGCATTTTATAGGTACCTACGACTCTTACAGTTACGACTTAGGTAGGAATTAACGGTAATAATAATTATGATTAGGCTTGACTCGTATTGTAACTCGGCTCTAGTTCGCTCGAACCAGTCTCATTTTGGATAAGTAACAGTGCGAGTATTTACTCCATCAGTACTCCATTGTACTTTCACGCTCCAGTCGTGAAAGTACGTATTTTACTATAGCGTCAGGAGACCGAAAGCTGAGCGTTCATGTGAATCAAATCTAAGGGATTAATTCTCCGTGGTTCTGAGTTCATGGCTGTGAGTGAACAAGAACACTTCACTAGATCATACACATATACTTTTAATTTCACATACGTAATATATTTATTATGTCTATAGATATATCAGTACAAAAATGTAAATGTAAATTCATGCCGACTTTACTAGTTCAGTTGGTATCAAATTAACTAAATGATTAAGATAATGTTACTTAAACAAAAGTTCGGTTAAAAATCTTTAAAAACTATTACAGAATATAGCTATTTTGTTTTGCGAGCTTCCATTCGCGAAACTCGAAGTTAAAACAAGTTTTCGGTATTTCCATACATTTAATTCGCATATTACTTTCGGTAAAACAATTATGTTCAGATGTTAGTAATTATTACTATTACCAAATTACTATTGCTTCTAATCTGATTTAAAATTAGATTACGAAAATTTAAAACTACGATCTACGAGAATTTAAAGTCCTATTCAGGTTTATACTGATTATGTGTTATTCGGGCACGTAATGAATTCCATAAAGGTGAATTCAAGATTTATGCTTTCAAATTTAAAGGATTTTTGAAAAGGTTTTACAAAAAAGCAGGATATCTTGTTTTATTCTTGCTACAATTTTATAATACTTGTATTTGAAAAAATAAAAAAATAAATTAAAATGTATTGCAAGGAACGGTCATTATATTATATATATTTACAGGCGCTCTATGCGACACGACGCCTGCGCATTCATCTTGTTGTTGATACAATCGAAGTTGGAACGCGCCGCGTAAATCTCAGATACCAATCTTGATATATAGTAGGGGTATTTTCACCTTAAGCCTTGCGGAATGGGGAGACACCTTTATGCGGGCGGCAGCTTTTGATATCATTGTATAGATAGGTATTGACACACATATTTTTAAAATGTTTGGTACATTAATAATACATCGTTATATTTTTTGCAATCTATGCTCAATAAATAATTAATCATCCAACTAAACTTAGGATCGTAGTACAGGAGTTTATATGAATATTATATTGTACTGCAATTGATGTGTCTCTTAAATTTCTTAAAATATAATTTTGGAATTATTATTACCTATTTATTATCTTATAGTCATGATTGCAATATTGACCCAATAAAGAAAGGGTTTAAAGAAAATTATTAACTCAAAGCACAATATTTAATAAGTCGTAATGAAATTAGTGATATTATATACTAACATTAATATCAAATACAAACATTAAAAAAATATTCCATGCACTAAATATATTTTCTGACCGCCTGCATGTATCTTACTTATGCCTCCTGAGGGCAGTCATACAATATTTTTTACCACATCCATTTGAATAAAATAATACATACAGATTTTGAGACTTTCGACAATGAAAGTATATCTGTAATGTATATGTTAAGAAAGATATTGTAGCTACATGGTATGTATGATATAACATAACATAACTTCACGCTGTATCCCCAACGGGGTAGTCAGAGAGGACGGAGCGCCAGGAGTCGCGGTCCTTACACACCTCTTTCGCTTCCTCAAATCTCATCATTCTCCTCACACATTTTCGCCTAGGTATGCGAGTGCTTTTGACATTTCCGTCTGCTAACACTCTGGCTATTTGATCTTCATAAGTCAGCCTTGGTCTTCCTTGGCTTCTTTTACCACTCACTTTCGCTCTGTATATTTTCTTCGTCAGTCTTTCATCAATCATTCTTTCCATGTGCCCGAACCATCTAAGCATTCCTTTCTTCATTTTTACAATAACACTGTTGTGCGACCCTGTCATACTGCGTATCTCATCATTGCTTATCCTGTCAGCAAGCGTGACATCGCACATATTTCTGAGAGACCGCATCTCCACAGCATTTAGCATACTTTCACTCGATTTTGGGCATATCCAGGCCTCACTACCGTACAACAAAGTTAGCACCAACACCGCATTGTGGATGGCCATTTTAGCAGCGTTAGATATATTCACACTACCCACTAATGCGGACAGAGCACCGTTCACTTTATTGCCAGCTGCTACCCGTCTCTCTACATCCAACTCACATCTTCCATCCCTCGAAAACGCACTCCCCAGGTACACAATTTCATTCACCTGTTCTAGACATTTTCTATTTACACAAATCACGCATTTCGTTTGTACCGCTTCTCTTTCAAACACCAGAACCTTAGTTTTGTTCACATTCATTTTCAATCCTTTTACTTCACAATCTTCTTTCATGATATGTATATGTATGATATACTACTCTCTAATTCTTGTAAATGAGGTAAATATACGTACGTGTTTACTTCTATATGTAAATGTTTATTTTAATGCCAATTTATGACTTTTTTGACATCGCATTCATATTTAAATGCCTAACGCCATAAATAAGTCACATTTCGTGTGAGTCACAAATTAAATATCCAGAACACACACGACCACAGCATTGAAGTAACTTCATAAGAAAAGCATTTCGCTCTGTCAAAAAAAAAGTCATCAAGCCCAATTAAGGCGACGTTTAAGTAATTTAATTGCCACTAGTGGGAATAAAAATTGTGATTTTATTATAGAGAAGCTTAATTGTTCCAGCCGAGAATTTTTGACATGTGTCCGTTTAAATATTCGCCGATCATCGTAAGAACAATTCACGGTGCCTGTATTCAATTTCAAAGTAATGTAGTGGGTAAATGTTATTCTCTTTCGTACTGTGGATATGAATTACTTATTTAATCTAGCTGATGCTCGTTTTGCAAAGTTTTATGTAAATGAAGCGAGGGAAATTGTGATCAAGAATTGTTAATTACGAGGATTACCGCCCACGATGCCTTATGAAATGTTGTAGGTTTATGGGTTGAGTTAAAGCGTTATTTCAAACTAATATTAATTTAAAAGCTATATGTATACATATTTGTAATTTAACTGAAAGTGAACGTAACTATTAGTTTAAACATGATTAAGTATTGAAATGCACATATTTGAATTCGTAAACAGGAAGCGTCTCTTATAAATATATTTGAATTGTTTGTGTTTCAGATGACAAAAGAAGTAATATTTTTTTTATTAATCACCTTTTTTAAATTGAAATATATCTTTATTGATTACAAAAAAGTACACGCATACAAAAAATACCAATAATATCGTATTATATAATGTACAAGTAAATAATATTATAACACTTAATGACCCATGTCTCTATTAGATTAAAACTATTAAAAATCCTTGATAAATATCAATAAGACTAACAGGAGAAGTTTCTGCAGTTGCAATTTATCTTATACATAAAATGTCATACGCGATGACCACAAAAAAGAACTTCTACATTTGTAAAAAAAAACTAATGAGAGTAAAATATTCAAATCTAAACTTTTTATTCACATCTGTATTTGAACCCGTACTTACCATAAGTGCTTCAAATTTACAGCTGTTTATGTCAAATAGACTCCCGAAAATAGAAAATCGACTGCGACAGACAGACAGACGTACACAGACAGATACCAAATTAATTCCATAATTATTCTGCTAATTCAAATTTTGAAACAGAACACTAAAAATGGTTTTATTTTATCGTGATGCAGAAGCTAAACTTAAGCTGAGCTCTTTTTAACGAAGCCGCACCTATAAAGCGGGTTCAATAATTTATGGTGGTCTATTTCCTGAGCGTATAAGTTTAGTGTTATTATATACGGTTATAATAGATGGCGGTAGAAACAAATTAATGTGGTATCAAAAATATTTAAAACGTAATTATTATTATTATATTATAACGCGACTACGGCGAAGTTTTTAGCAATGTATGTACTATAATCTGTTCCTTTACGGTATCTGTACTTCTGTAGTGCGACATAAAGTTTGTAAGAAAAGTCATCGGACCCCATTATGATGGGTATCGAATTAAAATTAAAGGGAAAAAGTTATACAGAGCAATATTTTTTTACAGCGTGGGGATATATATGTATGTATGTATTTTTCATATTGAAAAAATAAAAATAAAAGTTATGGAACATAAACGTTACTATTAATTAAATATTCAAATTTCGTTGACCACACTACAGAAACAAAGTTATTACAATATTAAAACCAGATTATGTATTAAAAAGAAACACTAATAAAATATAATTTATAAATAAAATATATACTTATTCACCACATTTACATTCCATTACAATTTTTAAAATGAAGAGATGTTACTCGTAACACCGCGAAGGCGTTAGAATGTGTAGGCTTCCACGACGAGCACACGGCAGATGATTCTCGACAGGTGCAGTCTTGTGCTATCTACATTCTTCGTTATAACTTGTCAGTGGGGTTGCCACTCTCGTCACACTGTTGCACGATATCTTGCAGTATTTAAAAAAAATTGCAAACAAGATGAAATTACTCTATTTTCTTGAATTAATTATTGAAGTCGGAGGCAACGAACAAGGAAAAGTAGAACTAGACCTCTGACTTTCATCACGAATTTGATCTTTTTTGCAAACGTTTATTAAATATATAAAAGACTTAGTTTTATAATAACTTTTTATATCAGTAGTGAGGTCAATGAAGTTTGAAGATCGTTGTACTGAGTGTGAGTCGTCTTTACGTGATATATTGCATAATACACATTTAGATCGCTTAGATAAGCATTTTACACGTAGGTAGAGTAGTATAAACAGTTTTCTTACATTCTTAGGTTAAATGGTTAAATGTGCTGTTTGTTAATCAATAAATGAACCGTTTTACATCTATGGACGCTGCTCGGTGCTACCTACGCGCATGCGTCTAAACAAGATTTTGTAATTAAAACGAAATATCCATAGTTTTTCGAATTACATCGCTTGTATCTTGTTTCTGTATTTGCTAAACAGTTTAAACGCCACGATTAAATATTATTTTTATCGATTTCATTACTCGTATAGTTTCTGCGAACAAGTACTAATTATGACATGGTCCTTTACTTAGTAATTGCTATTTAAATATTATTACAAGCTCATATTTGTGCATTACTTACTCAAATAGACTAATATTGTAAACATGTATCTTGTTTTTCAAACATTAATAATGCTGACCCTTTGAATCTTTCAGTAGCTTACTGATATATTGCAAACATAAACCATAGACTTATTAATAAGATAGACTTCCCGTCGCGTATCAAGAAGAAGAAACAACCAAAATGAGTCAACCGATCTGTAAATACGACATACATTTGCACAAAGTAATTCATATCTAATATAATAAAATCGGTCATGTGTTGGTACGACTCACTCACAAAGAGTTCTTTATGATATTTATACCATGGTAAATTTAAAAACGTGATTTTTTAAAGTCTATATGATAAATTTTAGGTAGCTTTATATTGTCTAAACTTTTTAAAATTAGTAATTATTGTAGTTTCAGAGATAGGAACGGTAAAGTTGGGTTCAAATACTCAAGTCGCCGCTTTTCTAATTATGCTTTGTATATTTGAAAATGTTAACTAGTGCACCTTAAACATGTATCTTAGAAATAGAAAATTTCAAGCTTATACCTTACATAGTTTCTAAGAAAATCGACAGTGACAGACACACGGCTGGACTCGTGAGTAATCTTTTAGAGTTTCAGTTTTTCCTTTAAGTTACAGAACCCTAATAAAGTTAATTTGTTAAAGAAAGTAAAATTATTACGACTGGCAGTAATTATTATAAATTATTTAGATTTAAAATTATAACGATACATACTTCATGGACATACTATGAGAAAGCTGGCTTACGCGATCAATTTGTATATTTTAGTTATCTTCCACCCAAAGCTTCAAACTCATTGATCGACGTGTTCCGCTTCTCAACGACACCTTTTGAGAAAATTCTAAAGATCAAACTCGGTTAGTTACCCAGCACCTAGAAAAATAATGAATAGGGGTTATAAAAAGAAAAGACGTACAACTAATTCACATACAAATTCACCACTTTGAGGAAATAGGGACCAGTATTTACCTGTATAGGTTTATTGTTCCTACACATAAGTATAACAGAAAGACAGCTTTAGCGTAATGCCATTCAGAAGTAAAACAACCAAAACAAACTGGTCGAATGAAGTTTTCTGAACCACAGACAGATCGGTTTATCCGATATATGTATGTGTGTGTGTATTTCAAATACACCAACTTTTTTTGTTTCAATACACTTTTGAAGTACGTGATGCGGAGTCTGCCTTTTTATGTCTATGAATTCAAAGTGGTATTTATGTCATTTGTAATGTTCACACACCTGCTATTCTGAGATCAAGTAGTTTCGGTAGACACCTATGTGAGACACGTAGTTGTGTGGTATATGTCTCCAAAATTAGTACAAAATATCAGTGTCTGGTTAAGGCTGTTGTGTATATAAAAATTTATAGGTATATTGATGATATGTATCGATGTATAAATCCATGTTTATCTGCATTTTTCTCAAAAAGTAATGGACAGATTAGATGAGTATTAATGTAGGAACATAAAAAGATGGACTCCGCGTTGCGTAATTAAAAAATGAAACAACCAAGAATGGCTCCACAGCTCACAAAAAAATGATTCAATGATTAGACCATATCCGATAATAATTAACACGTGCGATTGAACCTTGCGGACAGGATGAGCAATGAAGAGATACGTAGTATGGCAGGGCTGCACGACAGTGTTTCTGTAAAAATGAAGAAAGGAATGCTAAGATGGTTCGAGCACATAGAAAGAACGAGTGATGAAAGATCTACTAAGAAAATCTACAGAGCGAAAGTGAGTTGTAAAAAAACAAGGAAAATGGAGACTGACTTATGAAGATTAAATAGCCAGTGTTAGCCGTCGGAAATGTGTGAGGAGAATGACGAGTTTTAAGGAAGCGAATGGGATGCAGCGTGAAGATACGTGTGTATGTACGTGCGATAATGTTACTTTTGTTAAATAAATATGAGTTATTATTAAATTTTATTTTTGTTATTATGTACATTAGCCACATTTGAGTAGTATTTATCTAGTTACATTACTTCACGCAGTATTCTTAACGGGGTAGTAAGAGAGGACGGTGCGCCAGCTACGCGGTTCTTACATACTTCTTTCGCCTCTTCAAATCTCATCGTTCTTTTCACACATTTTCTCCTAGGTATGCGAGTGCTTTTGACATTGATGTCTAGTTAATAAGTAATAAATAAGTAATATTATTCAGTAATTTTGATATACAAAATACAATTTATTTGTCTATCTGCCCGTCTGTAAGCTTAACATATTTTAAAACACCCACTTACAGTATAATTTGTATGTCTAGTCGCGTATTATTATTTGTTTAAAGTCGTGTTCACATCAAGCCCAAAAATAAAACTAATTTAAATTTTGAATTCAAAAGCAATTTCAAAATGTTCAATGAAAAATATAGATGTTATAATATTCATATTGCTATTTCTTAAAAAAGAAATTATTATAGGTATTTTCTATCCTTAAAAAGCAAACAGATAACAAGGAGGTGCTAAATCTAAAATTGTAATTCCGTAATAAAATCCATGCAATTGATATAATTTTATATAGCCATTGTAGCCCTTAACATTCAAGCGGTGTCGGTAATGTATGTACGAGGGGGCACAGCGGGGTTTAGGGGATCATGGGACACAGGGTGCGTCTGACATTGAAGAAGTGCCAATAACGGAGGCATAAGTAGCGGGGGTTCGGGGCGTGGGGCGTTACATTGCTACGAGATCAGAATATTTTGTTAGTTCGTTGGTATCATGTCCTAAGCAAAGGATTACAATGCGGGAGGGCCACTGTACTATACGGGTGTTGGATAAATTCTAAAGTTGATGTAAAAGTACCTACGATTATTTCGTGCAGTTTCTATTGTTACAGAATATTTATATTACATTTTTTAAAAGTTATAAAATGCGTTCGTAAATACACATTATGTATAATGACTTCATCCGATTTACAAAGGAAAAATGAAAGATGTCAGCTAGCATTTGGTTTATTTCATATAATTTTTATTTAGATAATATACGTACAGCCTATAAAAAAAAAACTGTCCGATCCGCGAAAGTATTATGAATTATCGAGATTCGTTTTTAGTTATGTAATCATTTTCAGAAAGTAAATAAAAGTTAAAGTCCGAATAAAATAAAATAAATGAAATTTGAAAACTTACGTGTCAATACAGGTGCGAGGGCCGACATGCGTCGCCTAATCAGTTAATTACGCTCAAGATTTTGCTAGGTTTTGGGGTAATTGATAGACATTATAATGTTCTTTGAGCAAAATATTGATTCTTAATATTAACTTTATTTCTTCTTTAATTCCATTGTTCCAAGAAAATATGTTGTCTGTAAGCTTTCGTTTTGTAATTATAAAATCCTGTGCGTTTGAAGACAAGCCACTGCCAATAGAATGTCGAATATCAAAAACAAAAACTTTTTGCTTATAATTAACATCGTTATCCAACCTTTTAAGTATCTGCACTGTTTAAAAACTAAATAAATAGTGATAACCTCAAGAACAACTGACATTACTACACTAAAGTAAGGGATATATTAGAGATTAACTAAGGATCCAAATTAACATTAATATTAACATTGATAACAAAAAAAAGAATTTTGTACACAAGTATTCTTTTTTTGACTAACTGCGACTTATCAACAACCTATCGTATATTTGATCATTACCACTAAGTTAAGAAAAGATAGTGTTCACAGATGGTATCTCACGATCGCTTTAGGATTTGAATGTGGCTTACCAATACTGACCTGATGTTAAAATAAAAAAATACTCGTGGATATGATTTAATACATGGGATTTGATAGTAGTGATCCCATAAATAACAACTAGTTCGACACGAAAGTCCTGTTTAAAAACGACTTATGGGTGCTAGCAGACAAAAAAGACGTAATAAAACACATAAATTCTCCCCTAAAAATTGGATACCCTCCTAGACAAAAATGACCAGAATAAATTGGAATGGCAGTGGCAGTCTATAAAACATTCATTTTATGGGGTGTCATATTTACATTTGGGAAGATATAGGAATGAGAATACTGATAAGCTTTTGTTTCAGTGAATGCAATAAGGTACAATATGTTTCTATTCTTTCATGGCTCAGATATATTTGAGTACTTCAAACAAGCTCATCTCCATACCTGAACTACATACAAAAAGAAAATGTTATTGCAACCTACCTTTTTGTTAGAGCTGCGTAACAAATCGTTTTCAGTTTCCTTACCTTTTTTCATTAATTAGGCACAACGATTGCAAAGAAAGTAAGCCAATAAATTCTAATCCAATCAAGAAAGTACTTTAATGGAACAAAGCCGCTTTCCTAAGGGTATTAATCGCTTGCAAATAAAGTGGGATTCTATACATCACTGTTGCATATTGCATGCACTTTCTGGTAACGTTGGAAGATTGAGACCCTTCTTCCGCTTGATATATTAAAGATTTTGCGTTAAGTTCGAGAATTACCGAGTACTATACCGCATTACTAATGTTTTACATGTCAAAACACCCTGTGAAAACGTGTGTAATCTTCAGCTATATTTATACGAAACGGACGCGAAAACACCCCTAAATGGGTGGCCCAAGATTAGTCGGCGCAATTTCAACGCGTTACGGGAATAGCGATGCTACCAAATAAAATGTTTAGGGTCATTTTGGCCGACAACGACTGGCTGGCTAGCTCTTCCAAATGCCAATAGGCCTATTTTACCCTACGCCCCAAGGGGAGCTATATGGCTTCGTGGCCATCATAAATTGTTGGCCGCAAATTTGCAATCCTATCTTTTTGGCCCGGTGAGGGAGGTTCAACATTAACATAAATGTATGTTGCGCAATTCACCGTGTTTTTTATGAATATAGTGGTTTATCTTGTAAACGTGCTCGAAATATTTTTTTATTGATGAATTTTTTAATTAAATAATAAACAACTTTCTGTAGATAGTCACTACAATGCACTTTTTTGACAGGACAACTATTCTATTGCAAAATATATTGAAGCAAGACAAAATACCGCAATATTTTTACAATTTTACTACTAATTCTTACTTTTTGTTGTCATTCATTCTGTAGTATTTATATCTAGAACAAACTGTATGAAGTGCATTATCTGTTTGACTGAGGAAATTATAATTCCATATTACCTAAACAATTATGCTATAGGTGTGACTTTTTAATTACCTTATGTAATAATTTACATGAACTGGAATATTATTTTGAATTGAATATTCATTTTTTGCTGTAAATAATATCATTCATTATTTATGAAATCATCTAATAGGTATCTATGCAGATTTGTATTGAGGAATAACAGGCTAGAAATATTTTAAAGTTTTAAAAATCCATTTATATTTGGTGTAATAGAAAAAAAAACTTAAAAAAGTATAACTAAAAATAAGCAGCTATCGTAGCATATTAAACTTTCAAAAATGAGTACCACAAAACATAATAATGTAAGTTTTCTTCTCAGAGTCAGATTAATTTTTAATTATAATTACGCCGCCGTAGCAAATGGGAGGCGCCCAGTGGCGCCGGCTCGAATGTATGATATAGAATTTAATCACTAGAGTTATAACGAGGAGTCGAGGAAATGAGGGACGAATATTAAACGCATTGTTGAGTCATGACGGCGCTTTAATTGTACAGACATTTTCTGTTTTATTAGTGCTATTTATATAAAACGAATAGATGACCAATAAATAAACGTTAAGGAGCTGAACAGTGGGACAGTATCCAACAATATATATGACATGCTTTTTTTTCAATTAATTGAATTACACTCTATAAAATTAAATAAACAAATGTTATGCTTGCACACAAACGTGCCATAAGTAACTATTAACATAATAATATGAACTTAAACTAGCTCTAAAATTAAGTACGTACGTACGTGGCCCCATCATAGTTTACAAGCACATGAAAGCCCAGGCCTCTGACGTTTGACGCTTAAGGGCACATTACACCCTTGGAATAGGGCTTACGTAATTAAAACGCTCTAAACTGACGATTATGGAGTTTGAACTGTGTCAACAGTCTCCTAAGTAGTTTTCATCAAAGTACTGTTTACAGGTGTCTTACCCATACACTTAGTACCTAAGGGTAAATTATTTTATTAACTGTTGTTGCTATAGTTGCCGTGTGGTTCTCACCTAAAAATTCTACCATACCATACTTTTCTAACTTAATGCTTTGGATTTATGGTGATAAGCTTGCTACCTATTAATATTTTTTCAAGTAACATGGCAGAAAAGGTATCCGAGAAAAACGCCAAATGGCAACTTCGAGTAACCGTGTGACAGCGCCAGAACCGCCATCCCCGGCGAAGTCACTTTTGCCGTCAAGGATTACTATACACGGGAGGTTTAGGGAAGAAGCTGAGTTCTATTCTCAGTTAGCTTCTAGGTCCTGTCAATGCCATTCTTCTAGCCAGGTCGCATCTTTCACTTACGAAAGAAGAAGGGCTTAAAAGTCGGGGTTGGCGAAACCAGCAACATCACTACCATCTCAAGCGTAGTCTTTCCCATAGCGCAACCGCAAAACAGGAAAAACAGTCAAACTAAATCTGGCACAGCGGCGGTGGGTAACGGTCACCATTACGGAGGAATCGGTGACCACATGAAACATATCTTGGTCATGGCGGCAACGAAGCAAAACCAGTGACTGTGGGATTAACATCGTGGTGACAAAGCGGGTAGTGACTGAGTTCTCATACCAGAGATCAATGGTGCTTGCTCCGTTTCAAAAACTGACATGTTGGCCACCTCTATACGGGAGCCCTCGCTGATACCAATGCACGTATGGTGCTTCCTGTAAAGGAAGGCGAGGTCAAACTGATGGACTTGGATTAGGCCGCAAAACGTTAACCCTAAGAAACTCACACCAGAAAAAATCTCTTGCATTAAATCTTCTGGGCATAGGTGCGATTAAAACAAATTAGCAAAAGAACAAATAAGGACGCAGAGTTAACAACCATCCCAACAAAACTGGCAAGCAGAGCCCTCAAAATAAATCACAACACAGATTCAATAAGAAATTTTGTACATGGAAGAAAATTCGACTAAGCCTGAAATCTGCTACGGTCCAATGTTTTCGCTGGAACCATTTAATACGCTCTCCAATTTTTTGACCAAGGCCAAACCACCACTGCACACATTGATCTGAACAGTATGCAGAATATTCAAGTAACATAAAATGTAAAATTCTATATGAGGATAAGATATCAACACGATCGATTCAATTATTAGCTTTAGAGAAAAAACGACCTAGCCGATGTTACTCCAGTGCCACCGAAACACTCTCAATGGAGCAAAATAAACTTGATCAAGTAGTTTCAAGTCACTCTAAAACAATTACCAGGGACACTCGTATGCAGCCGAGTTCAAAAAGAACACTCCATCACGATGCCGTCAAACACAGACGAAGCTTCTGGTAATGGGCCACCAAGCAAAGCGCCGTCCTCCAGATTTAAAGGAGAAACACATCATGTGAATACCGTTCACAACAAAACTTCATACTAAAACCTCGGGGAAAAGTCGATGATCTCACAACAATTTATTTTTTAATTTCTATTGCGTTGACAACTTGACAATCAATCTAACCATATAATTGGGGAAAACACTGTATTTTTATAAATTACGTCACCGTATAGTTGTAATTCGCGTTAGACAATGATCACACAATGTTTTTTTTTAATACCTATTACTGCTCCAGTGAAGTTATAGTCACCTATATTGAATAAAAAGGACTTCTTTGAAAACGAAAACTTCAGTTTTACACTTATAAGCCTGAAGTCTGAATAAACAATATTTATTTATTAAGGGTAGTTTTTTGATAAAAAAAGTAGCCTACGTCTTTTTGATAAAAAACTATCTCTGGACCAAATTTTGTTATAATCAGTTTGCTCCCTTAGAGATACATTTTTGATGAAAAAAAATAACCTATGGCCGTCTCGTGGTGTTAAACTGTTTCAGTGCCACATTAAAATTGGTCTAGCGGTTTAGCCATGAAAACATAAGAGAGAGTCAGGTTTTCGCGTTCATAATATTTTATTAGTATGGATAGATTATTTACCTTGAATCTTTGGACTATAGACATGTGGGACTTTCATCTACTATGTTGTAGACCGTACTATTTTATATATTATTGTACTATGTATTGGCCCGGTGTACTACAGTTATACAAATACTATTGAAGAAAGATGTAGTACGCAAAAATAGTTTATTTCAATGGAAACTTACAATGGGTTTCAACTTATGATTTGATTGCAAAATATCACATTCATGTGATATTTATTATGAAGTATTAATTAATAAAGAAAGAAGAAAAGCTTAATGTGCAAAAAATATAGTTTTTGTAATAGTAACCTCATTCCTTAAAACGCTTTACTGTCTTACAGTGTAAATACAGTTCTTTATTTTCTTATTCATTGAATTGATAGGTAAACATAATATTTTCTCTAATAACAACCATGAATACATATGTTTCTAATAATAATAAGTACACGTACATTGAACAATCTGTAAAGCATGAATGTTATCTATACTTTATTTATTACATTCCTATTGTTATAATCTATTTGTGACTATCTCCACCCGCATTAAGTTTCAATTAAAACAATTTATGTGTCTACTATATAATACTCCCACTGTGTTACCTACTCATAAATTATATAGTTGAATTAATAAGTACACAATATAGTGGCTAACGAGCACCGCCGGAGACCGCCGCCTGCGTTGCATAGGAGCAAATTAAATTTGCATATTTGCAACCCCGTGAATCCCCTTCCCATAACACTGTCCGGCAATGGCCAAGGCCTATTTAGCATACATTTAGTACAGAGGCCATTTTTATCCAGTTTTGAAGTCCTACCACTAGGCAATTTTGGTACAAGTTGAATTGGATT
Organism: Zeuzera pyrina; assembly: GCA_907165235.1. Lineage (NCBI taxonomy): Eukaryota > Metazoa > Arthropoda > Insecta > Lepidoptera > Cossidae > Zeuzera > Zeuzera pyrina. The sequence goes on from OU015628.1 coordinate 15,369,744, forward strand.
TTGAAATTAAACACCACTCATCAAATGAAACTTAATCCTAGTATTTTCATCGTACTGAAGTTATATGATTGCATGTAGATAAATGTCTGGTTTAATAGCTTAAACTTAAGTACTATTAGATTGTTCGAGCAGATAAATAGAAAATTTTAAGTAAGAGTGATTCACTGTAATCCGCTCTGCTGAGTCTATTTGCATATTTAATTGACGCCAATTTCACCACTAAATGAAACAAACTACTTGATAGTCTTATATTAAAGTCAATAGAAAATGTATACCTAAAATCATTGCAATACAAGTTTTTCTAGGATGTTATGGATTTAGTAAGGTCAGTCAAAGTCAAAGTGTAATCAATTTATTCAAGTGAACCCAACTGCAGGGTGTCTTGGAGCATGAAATGTAATTCCAGTTCGAGAAGAAATCCTGCAAACAGAAGAATCGACAAGAAACTAAGTCAGGTGTCATTTTTTAAACATCGTTTTACAATACTGTATACCGGAGGCAAACAATCTTAAGTCACATTTAGCTAATTATTCAGTATACACGTTTAAAGTCTCAGATAGAACATTATTCACGAATGTCACTAGACTAAACAATTGTGTGAATTTCCAAGCAAAATTTTTGTTGTTGTTCGAGAATAGGTTAATGGGTAGTTTTTATTACAAAAAGATATTATTAAAAATTAATAAAATAATGGACTTGGAATATGTTACGTCTAAATGATTTAGATTGGTATTTTTGTTATATGTAATAACAGTATATAAGTTTTTTATTTTTTTTTATTGGACTTAAAATAGTATACTACTAAAGAGATCATAAAATGCTGATTTCAATGACATCACAAAGTGAAAATTAAAAAAAATGGACTTAGGATGGTATACCTCCGATATACAGATTTATTATTAATCTAATAGGTTCATTATATGTATTACATATAATTCAGAAACCCATTAAATATATTTGCAGAGAATGTGGAACATACCTACTGAATTAGGTTGATCCAATGCAGTCTATTGATGGCCGTCGGATTATGACGGACTTTTGTAGGATGATGCCATAATCAATGAAATAAGTATACATATCTTAACGCTGTATCCCTAACGGGGTAGTCAGTATATTTGAGTGAATATCAATATCAGAGTTTTAATAATATTATCCAATAGACTGTTAATGCTGAGGTAGAACGCTATTGTACATCACGAACAGTCTTCGTGATGTACAATAATGTTTTTATAAAATCTACCTCAATATTTTCGTATATTACAGGTTATATTCTGAAAATACACTCACATCATGCTATTACAGGGGTGGAGAATTATACAATATAACACGTTCCTCCCTTTGTTTTAAAAAAAAGGTATTACACCCATAGTAGATATCTATAGGATGGGAGCCTATGCGGTATTCAAATTTGAAACTCTGCAGGGGAGACTAATTCGTTTTAAATTACGTTACGATATTGCGTTCTGAGTTAAAATATTGCTGATATAAACAGGCGGAGAGGGTTGGAATAAAATATTAGGAGTACTCAGTTTCACGCCTTAATTGGATATTAGAGGATCCGTAGCGCTTCTCGCTCATGTTTTAGATATCTCTAGATAATGCAAAATGTATTTTAATTTTCAATACATAGATATCTATGGAGAAAGGTCATTAGGTAGGAACGCCTAAAACACGAACATATTTTTACGTTTTGTATTGTATATAAATAATTAAATAATGCTTCTAAATTGCATATTTCTATATTAAGTATAAACTAAGTTTATTTCGTATGGTACGTATTATTGTTACCAAAATTTAAAAGAAGTTTTCAGTATTAGTGTTGGCTGTCAAATATCGTTATTAAAATTTTATCCACCCACTGAGTTATTTTCAACAGTGAGAGAGGAACTCTGTCATCGTGATATGTTCGCAGGCATATTTATTAGACAGGTGCATATTATATTAGCTTCCAAAAATAAAGAAGATATAAAAACTATCACTTCGACGCTCACCCAACAAGTCCTAGACACAAATCTTATTCGCAATAAACCAGTCCAAACGAAGCGGGAACGTTAATAAAGATATAATAATAAATATTCGAGGAAAACCTTCAGGGTTCGAATTAAACTTAGGGTAGGAAAATTGCAGGATTCCCCAAGGAGGTGGAGCGACAGCTGCGGAGCCTAATGTCCTTTCTATTTATCTGTGATCGAAAATATTCGTACATATTATGTAGACATCACATATCTTCTTACAAAAATCTCCCTAAATATTTCTACTTTTGGTTTCAAATGAAACAGATGCGTTGATGACATGTTTAATATGAATATAATATCATCATTGACACCTTAATGTTTATTTCGAGATGTTTATAAAAGATTAATACACTGTATAGCGTTATAATTTTTTTGTTCTTTTTCATCTAAGCTGTACGAATTAAAACCATAACTCGAATATTCATAAAAACACGTCCGGCATTTGATTTACCGTTAATAAAAAGCATTCAACAAATACAAAACGGAATAGAAAATCCCATAGTCGCTGGTATTGCGTAAGTCGTCGATGACAATCTCTGTTTTATGGCAAAGATCTCGTAAACGCCTATTAATATGAATGGGCTCCAATTACTTTTACGATTCGCGTTTTGTAGAGAGACGTTCTAAAAAAATTTTACGATCTTCCGCGCCCCTGGTCTGTTTGACTTTACGATAGTGGCGGAGGGTGTGAGGCTATTGAGGATTGATCAGAGTGTGGACAATTGGAACTAGGCGGCAGATGGGGCACGAGCCGTCAGCCGTCTCCCGTCTCCACCTGCTTTGAATTATAGAGTTTACATAACAAACGCAAAACATGAAATTGTAAAATATTAATATCATTTTTACGTGATTATAGGTATATTAATAATTTCACGATCACCTCATTTTATTTTATGGGAGCCGGACACAAATCGCAATAAAGAAAGTATAACGAAATTGTTTAAAAGTTAAAGGAAATTGGTAAATAAAATAATTACATTATTTATTTAACGTGTGAACGTTCCATTTTAATATTTGAAAGTGGTCGATGAAGTAATTATAATGCCATACATATCAATACTAGCGACCCGCCCTGGCTTCGCACGGGTAGCAGAGCCATTTTGGACAGGACTTTCGTAAAATCCGTTCTCAGTGTGCGTCTACACCACGAAAGGAGTAACTATGCTAAATTTCAAGTCAATCAGACTTATGGTTTCGGAGATCTCGTGATGAGTCCGTCAGTGAGTTTCGCTTACATAGATATAGATGAGATTCTTTTTACCCAATTATATTAATACTTCACACGAGCTACACGATAGCATACCGATTAAAAAATAATCAAAAGCCATATTCATAAAATTTATTCGAAGCACTTATGAACCTCCTAAATCGTAACAAAACGAATAAGAGCGTGAATTCATTCGATATTAAAACAACCAATCTCATAATATCTCAATAGCAAGCTCGAATATTGCCCCTTAAACACGTAAAGCAAACAAAACCGAGATCGAAACATCTGAAATGTACAATAACTTCCATTCACTGAATCAGTGTGCGTTGATCTGAATGACTATAGCCCAATAACAGAGTGCCAACTTCCTCTAGTGTGTGCCAGCGGGCCGGGGCGTCTATCACACGATATGACCCGCTGAATGCGTCTTATTACACTTTTATCGGTCGTATCAGTCATAAAATGCTAATGAACGACCATTTCGGACCAAACATCCGAGCGCGAGATTCAAATGACGATATAAAACGTAACCTGAAGTCGATACTTCGTCGGAAACGTAATCGTAATAGCTCTATGTGCTTTCAAAACAACGCGTGTAACAAGACCGCTTGAATGGCCGCTGGGATACCTCTATGTTTTTAAAAGCTCTTTTATTGTGCGACCGATGTATCTACCAGACCTCACTGTCGGCGAAAATAAGCGCAGTTGCATTTTCAACTGTGCCGTGTTTAAAATAAAACTGTTTGTTATTTACTTTCGCGAAGATGATGCATGTAGCTGTACACGGCACGTTAAAGTGATTCATAACATCTTAAGGATTTTTACAACAAACTATGGCAGTTATGAGACGATAATTTAAAATAATGTTTACAACGGTAGGTATTTTTAATTGCGATGAGCAGCTGTTAGTATAGTATTTTTACAATGTGCTCATTATTTTTTATATATATTTTCAGACCACAGTTCAATGACATATATACCTAACATAGTATACGTTACATCTCAGAGATCATTCATTAGTTTTAAGTTTTCTTTTATTGAAGTACTCATATTTTAACACGACATAGGTACTTACGTATTAAATTGATTATTACTTTGTAATGGTTTCTTCATTCAAAAATAGCAATCATACAAAGGTATACTTTTTCATTTACAATAATAGTTTATTTTTTATTAATATCAAAAAAAGTTAATACTTACAAAATAAAACTACACATTATCTTAAATAATAGACTTCCTCAAAGTTGCCGCTTAGAAAGCTGTCATTGCTTAAGATGCCCAGCAGATTGGCAGCATTACCTCTTTGAATAACCAAACTGATTCGTTAGCGGAAGAAGCAGGCAGCCCGGCAGTCTCCCGAAGCCTCGACCAGTTTTACAAATATCAGGAACCAGTCGATGGGCTTCAGGGCCCTAGGGACACAAAGTTTCAACTGTAAAGGGCGTAAATATGATACTCTCAGAAAGACTCGCATACTTACGCCGCTTCAAGTTCTCGGAAGTGCTGGCCGTGGCACCTGATGACTTGGAAATCGCCGGTACGTGGGAAACAGCGAGTGTATCGACACAAGTGGCGTCCCACACCAGCGATCTTCCAAGTTTCCAAAGAATGAGCGTCAAACCATCCGGTCTCCTGCCGTCGCAGCTCGCAATACCTACAGGCTCGAAGACTGCAGGAACACCAGGGACGACAAGAGCCCGCCGAATAACGTCATTCAAGGCAGCATGTCGTGACATGCGGCGCGAACTATGTAAACAGGATAAACCGTGGTGTGACCTACTACATCGACGAGATCACTACAGCGGCAAAGGTAAGGAAAGTTAGTCCTGGCTTCCAGACGATGGGATACTATGAGAGAAAGTGTGGTATTGTCAATTAAGATTGTCAATTAAGATTCCTACATTTTTTGAAGGTATTGCCTCCAACCAGTGTTCTGACTCGAGACCGATCTTTTTCGGTACTACAACAATCTAAAAGTTGTAAATAACCATTTTTGCAAAGAGGCTTATCCTATTGTTTCTGACAAAAGGTCGAGGTAGGGTGTAGGTTAGTACTCTGACAAACACTTAACCAACCAAGCATTTCGAGCATCAGTCAAGCACGGCACCTCAACCGATCCTAAGGAAGGGCGAATAACAGATAGGAAAAAGTTTTCCGTGCTGTAGGCTGACGAAAGAAAACCAGGCAGTGACACACTCGCGATTTTGTGTATGCCCAGGCCTCCAAAACGAATAGGAAGTAAAGCTTGATTCCTGACTCTGGCATTAACAAAGGAGCAACTAAATATTTTAGATAATTTATTTTTGAGAATATCGTCTACAGATATTAAAAGGGTTTGAAATTTAAAAAACTGAGAACAGTGAAGAGCACATGTACATTTTGGAACAAAAAGGCAAAAGCAGATAATGAGGAAAGCCATGTGGGAATTAATTTTGAAAACTTTGTCTCTGAAGACTGCATTAATTTTTGTATTTGATCATTGATAAAGCAGGGTATGGAGTCATCTAAAATGGCATCAACTAGGAGGTACAGAGATTCTTTTGACAAGACTAATATTTGGTGCCAGATGGTTAAATTTATTAATTATATCATTTTTTTTAATAATCGGAACACAATCGGAAACAAAGAGTTCATATTTAGAAAAATTTAAGTCTAAGCCAATATCTTTAAACCTTTGAATGAGGGTATTTAGGTCATCAAATACTTAAATTTAAAATACATAATACAACAGTAAACAATCAAGTTTAACCATTTGACTTTAGAAAATTATCCAATAAATTAACTGTTTCTCACTCATGCGCATCTAACATGCGATAACGTCACTGAAACGTCCTCTAATATCGACTAAACAATATTTAGTTACTTCGAAACTGTTACTGACACTTAATACATACCACAACAGTTTTTTATAACACCCTAAGAACGTTATCTGTGACTGATGGAGTCATTTTCAAAAATAAAACGGCCCTCTCTCCTGCTATGAGAATATACGAGCGCTTCACATTAATATATTATCGAAATAACGCTTTCTAAACTATAAGTATGCGCCGACGCAGTCAGCTTATCTACAGATTTACACAGAAAAGTACTCACAAATAATAATAGGAAGTAATGTACGTACTTAATAAAATGTTTTGAACTTTTTAAACATCCTGTTAGTAGTATTAACACGTGGGGTTCTAATGTAAATATTGACGACGAATTTTTATAGCGACGTAAGCTAAATGTTTCTGGTATTCGTACCACTGTAACTAACAAACTCTTCCAAGTACTTATAGTAATAACACTGAATATATATTTTTAATCAACAAAAAATGTGTACATATCAGTTTACGTATTTCAAAATCACTGTTTTTAAAATAAATGACATGACAAATATTTGCGAATGAATTTTCTGTAATGTGACGTTAAGGATTCTGAAACGCAATCTTGTTTTTCGCATTACTTTTTAAAAATAGAATGCAAAAAACATATTTAATTAAAACATCAGAGGCGAAGTGGAGTAATTCCGAGTGCTGTGGGCGGCAGACCACTGCACTTATTTATTTGTGTCACTAACGTATATATTTCAGACGTAGCTTAAAAGGGGGAAATCCTCGCTGAAAATTCACTACACCATTTCGCTATACGGAAACGCCGACCTTATTACCTAATAATAGAGTAGGAAATCGTACAATTCTATGGAGAGTTGAAACGTTTTTCTATTTGTAGGTTAACGAACATCCTGCGCAGACTTTGTATAATTACAGTCTCTGGGATTCGGTGTTTGGATGCAATGTAATTAAAAGTTACACATACATATACGTAATTGTAGGTGGATTTTTAAATAGAAATACAGACCTAGGTTAATCTTAAACTGAGAGATTTACTTTATATGAATTCTTGTAGGTAAGTACTTCCATTTAGCGTTTACGTCAAATATTACTTTCTAAAAAAAGGATAGAAAATTTTAAAAAAGAATAAAAAATAAGTGGAGCAAATTTTTTGAATGGCGAATATCGGTCACGTTACTGCTTTAAAAGAATGTAATTGCAGCTTGTACTTACTCAATTAATGTGCCGTAGAATAACGGCCAACTTCCAAAATTGTTGTAGAGGTTTCTTTATATGTAAAAAATGCTGCTAACCACAAACCAAAGTTTGTAGTAGAGCTTTCTCTTCATATAAATCTAGCGACCCCCCTCAGCTTCGCTCGGGTAGAAATTTTTTTGAAAATAAATTACAGATAATGTAGCTTTCTATAAGTGAAAGAATTTTTGAAATTGGTTGAGTAGTTTTTGAGTTTATCCATAACATATAAACATAACAAATAAAGTTTACCTCTTTATAATATAAGAATAATGAGATTTGATTTCTTTATAATATAATTAAAGAAAAATGCATCTAATATAATCCAATTCTACTAATTTTCCTTCATTGTACACCTTATTTTCAATGGTTATGATTTTTTCATATTTTATGAGCTTTGCTTTTGTATGTATTTCAATTTCATGGTTTATACTACAACTATGTGTTTCAAACCGCCGCGCCGTTTACGACAAGTAGTCTCCAAAATAATTTGCCGTTACAAACAGGACAAGCGGATACTAAGATGATTCCATAAGTTCTTTTTCTAATTTTAGAACAGATCACTAAAAATATAACTAAACGTTTGAAACGTATATTACATTTAAAAAAAATATACGTATCTATATTATTTCCATTAAATACAGTAAAAGCACAACGGTATACTAATCTAATATTTAATGCTGACGACTATAGATGGCACCACTTGCACCCCTTATAGTGAATAAACCACAAGTCGCGTCGTTGCACATTCCGTGTGCGTTACTAAAGCACGTTGCATGCATTTAAACCTGTTCGTAGCTACCGAGAACGCCTTTATGACACGACACAGCTATCTAAGTCGGTTTTTGAGATAACCCTGTATTAAAAGTAAAACCGACTGGAAATTTTTTTTCGTACCTGCCAGTATTTTTAGCTTGTGACGTTAAAGCCTTTTTTAGCGTTAACGTCTTGTTTTCTTTTTGTTATCGAATCAACGATTCTAAAACAATAAGAAAACTTAATTCGATTTATTTAGGTACACCAATGTATTATTTTCTCATAATATTTTGGTGTACTTAAATAAATAGAATTAAGTCCAGAATCGATTTTAACTCTCACTAATTAATGCTTCCGTGGTGGTCTAGGACAGAAAGAAAAATAAAGAAAACGTAGGTAGTAAAAATTAGCCAAAAAATAGAGTTCATTATACGCAACTTGTGTAGACAGACGATAGGTTAGCAATAATATGGTTCCGTTTTGTGTCTATAAATATAACAATATAGTAAGTTCTAAACGTAGTGTCAACATTTAATTTTGTTAAATCTTTACTCTCTGTTCTCACAGAATCTGAAATAGCGTCATGTCATTTTCTTTAATTATGCTATTTGTACTTAAATAATTTGAAATATTATTTAAGCATTTGTGTTCACGGAATACAAAAATAAACACGTTCCTTTAACATATTTCAGATTTATCTGTAAATTTGAATAATTTTTTACGGAGCAATGTTGAGGCGGTGCATGAATGATGAGAAGCAAGTGAGAGGAACCAATGTTCCTATTCTAAAAATTCCCAGAAAAGGAGAAAATAATATTTTTTAATATGAAAAGCTATATAAAATAAAATGTTACAAACAAATGATACAAGCATACAGTAGTACAATATATTGTAAATATGTAGCAAGATACAAAGTTTGTTTATTGATCTGCGGTATATTCCAGAAGGAGTTTTAACATCTGTAACCCTTGCCTTCTAATCAGGACCTAAATTTTATAACCCCCAGTGATGAAAGATTAAGGAAGAAAATCTACAGAGCGAAAGCGAGTGATAAAAGAAACCAAGGAAGTCCAAGGCTGACTTACAAAGATCAAATAGTCAAAGTGTTAGCCGATGAAAATGTCAAAAGCACTCGCACACCTAGGCGAAAATGTGTGAGAAGAATGATGAGATTTGAGGTAGCGAAAGAAGTATGTAAAGCCCGCTACGCTTGGCGCTCCGTCCTCTCTGACTACCCCGTTAGGGATACAGCATAAAGATATGTATGTTTGTGTTTGATTAAGTAATTTATCGCCAAAATAATTGTACTCAAGAACCCAATCGTAATCCAAAAAGCTGGGCCACACCGAATCTGTTTAATTTATAGTGAAATCCAGGCTCGAAAGCTCGTTTCCGCGATATATGCCATTAGACGGATTAGGCAATTGACGGATGCGGATACGACTAGGTTGGTGTACTTTGCATATTTTCATAGTCTAATGTCCTATAGCTTTTTACTATGGGTATCAGCGGCGCATATTAACTCCATTTTTATTTTACAAAAAAGGCAATACGTGCCATCTACAGTATGAATGCACGAGAATCATTGTACTCACCTTGTTGTCCTTATACATGTTTGAAATTATTATGTATACGAGGAAAAATATAGATCTATTTAATTAGATTAGATTATTTAAATTACATACTCAAATGTTTCATTTTTGGGTATCTGCATTCGTTTTCATAATAAAGTTCCTCAAGAAGTCACTCAATTAAGAGAAAATAGGTTTAAATTTGTTATAAAACGTACATTAAGTCGACAATCATACTATAAAATAAACGATTTCGTTGAAAATAAAAAAATAGTCTCGCAATGATCTTCTCTGCACATGCATTTTTGCATGCAAACCTATTGTAAAATGATGTTGAAAAATTGATACCTGGCGGTTCTGACGGTTGTTCTCAGTATCCAGGTCTTCTCTTTGAAGCGAAGTAAAGTAGATTTGACGTTCAAAAATACCTTGTAATTGGGTTTACTTGAATAAATTGATTTGACTTTGACTTTGACAGGTGCGATGCGTGTGCAACGCATGTCTTCTAATATACGAAACACGTTACATTCAGTGTGACGTCTTACGTAGACTTTCACGTGCTACTGATAGCTGTATCTGTAAAGACCTTGTAAAGACCTGTTAGAAAACAAGATCTTTGTTGTTTTTTAAGGTAAGGACTGTACACGGACTGTGGGTACCTATATTCGATTTGATTCAGCCATACTTAACTCTATGTATTAGAAGATGTGTAACAAACCCCAGGTTCTAAAATCTAAATTACTAACCTAACATATGTTCAACTTAATTCATTAAAGTGGAACTGACTTGGTGTTGACACAGTGTTATTGTTTGGCATTCGTATAACATGTAGGTTTAACGGAATTTGTGTTTTGTTGTAAATGTTAACGCAGTACAAATTGAGTTGATCTTGTGTTGTTTTAATAATATGTAATGTAACATCAGACCTGAATATCACCATCTAATTTAAATTAGAGAACGGTTCATTTCTTCTGGTTTCTTAAATTTTTTCAATTATCTTTTTATCATCATCCGATTAAAAGGCGTAAGTCTAGAGCGTTTTTTGTAATCTTCAGTAAGGGTCATTACAAAGATTTCATTACAAATGTTAAAACGTCTCTACATTACAAAATTTTCAACTGCTCAATAGAGTATTGGATTTCAGCCAAAAGTCGTTGCCAACTGTATTTAAATTGCTTTTACATATTTAAGTCTCTACGTGTGCATCAATATATATACACATTTAATAGCCTAATCCATGTATAGATATGTCTACAATAGCGTTATGGTACGTTTTTTTAGATTAGGTCTTTTTTTTGAAGGATCACAATTTTCTACAGAATTTTAACCGCCACACAAGCTGTACATAAAAGCTACAAAATAAAGACATCTGATGATTTAAGAAGTCAGATAAACATCACTAATTTACTTATTAACTAAAGCGACCACAAGAAGGGACTTCACATGGCCACCATTGTGGCGCGGTTCCAGAACAGCGCAGTGCCTAGTACACAGCGGAAGAGCGCCTCGCGTGGTCTTCCAAGTAACTAGACCTGGTCCATTAAATCAGAAAGGACCTATTCCTGCCAACAGTAGTAACGGCTATGCTGGCAGGTGAAGAGTCGTGGAAGGTTATGTTCTCCTTCGCGAGCCTTTAACGGCCTAGAAGGACGCCGAGCGGAAGCGCGAGAGAAACCATCCTTCTTGGAAACGACGAAATCGGAGCGTAAAAACTCACTAATAAAAAAAATTGCTATTTATATCGTGTAATGGTTAACTTTTTAATACCTATGAATAATGCACAAATATGAGTATTGATCAGATACAGTATTATTTACATGAATGTTCTGAACGACTAAAAAACTATTTAATTTAATGTGGATGCTTATAGAGTTATTTACATGGGTTAGTAATCAATGCTAAGTATATTTACTCTATGATGCTATTTATATAAGATGTAAATAAAATACAACACTACACCTATACGTATATACAATAATGAAAACATTGAAACTAATTAAATCGAACGTTACGTGTCATTCGTGATATCACTCGACCTATTTATCTCATATAAAGTCATCAATTTCAATAAAAGGCATCATTATGAGCAAAATGTATAAGCTACAATATATAATAAATAGCGTTTTTATTGCCATAATAAACGTGCACTGGTCTCAAACTTAGTCTTTCTCTGTTTGCGCACAACCTTTTTATTGTAAGTCACTGGCGATTGTCAATTACAGTGGTTTTTATTGTATTTACTTGACGCATGACATATTTTATGACTTTATAACAATTTCAATGAATAGATAGTAAGAGTTATCATTTGCTTATATATATTTTACATAATACTTATATTCTTATCAAAAAGAATATTACTGTCGTTTCACTAATAACATATTTTTTTCGCGGTCGCGTGAAAGAAGTTTTTGTTTTAATGGCATTAATGTATGCCATTTGTATGTATACATATGTTTACCTTTATATGTATCTGTACCTTAAAAAATTATTATCACTTTTATACGATAATTTAAATTACACTAACATGTTCAACGAGGCCAATTTAGTGGCCCTAAACAGGCAGTAATCTTATGAGTGTGCTATGGCTAACCTAACCATACATCCCGGATTGTCCATGGCAGTCCCAGATTCAAAATGCTTGTCCCGGTGTCTCCAGCAAACCCTGAAATGTCCCAGATTGGGAAAAATGTCCCGAATCGGGTAAATCAAAACAAAATAGAGTTACTTTATTTTTAAAATAAGCGCGACATTTAGGCAGTTTTTCGCCGTACAATATGTTCGGGGTACCATATGTGGTGGTTCGGGGGAGTACCCAATAACAATTTGTAACATCCAAACTAATTATACTTAGGAAGTACGGCTCCGTGAAAGCGTATAGTATATTTATTAAGATTTCATTTTATAAAATGAACATAATACTTTTATGTTAATAGTAGTTACTAATTTTATCAGCGAAGACCCGACATACATTAACTGAGCTGTAATGCAGTCATAAATCGTGCGCTAACTGTAAATAAGATTAAAAGTATACATTTTAAAGATATAGGTACGCAATTTTGTATCACTACAGATATAAGTACATCAATGTAACGCCATATATTACAATAAACGCTTCTTACATATAATATATAATAAGCTGAGCTTAGAAATCCTACAGTCAAGATTAAATAATCCTAGTAATAATTTTTCCGACTTTTCCTTTGCTATGAAAATCTAATAAATTTGAATAGGCGGCTGTTACGAACGATTGAACAATTGAACTTCCAAATCTAATAAGCTAATATAGGTAAGCGCTCTTATTATTTAAGAAATCTGCACAAATTTCTAGACCGAACGGTATAGACTGTTAAAATGGCAGTTAGTCTTTGTTGATGTACGTGCAGATGTTAAAATTACAAAAGATAGAAGATGCAATAACATTTTTTCCTTAATCAAAGATCAAAGTGAATTATTTATTTCAAATTGAACATGAAGGAGTATTACATTATATATTATATAAAACACATTATTATATTAGTGGCTACAAGATTGAATTTATAGAAAGTTTTCGAGTATGTAAAAATATTATACTGCACTTCCGGTAGGTATAAAGTGTAAGTAGTTACAAGTTAATAAACAAGAAAATAGTATGTGATTTTTGTTTGTTTCAACTTAAATAAATGGGACGTGTAATCTTTTAGGGCGTATATGTGCTATAAAATATTGAAATGCTCTCGTTGTGTGAAGGTGAAATGCTAAAAATCTTTTCAGTCAAACTGGATATTAAAAAGTTGGCAAGTACAAATCGTACTACCGCAGACTTTCATGCTCTCAGTTGCTTCGGACCACTAACCGCAAAACACAGTCGTAAAACTTTTTATTAAGAAAAAAAATTTTGAACAGAACACAAACCTAATAATTTTCCGACAATGTTAGTACACTTTTTTCAATGATCACCATCTTTTCAGCTTTTCATAAGTCACATTTTCCGAAAAATAAATCTTTGGATCATCTTTACATGCGACCCCGAGGTGGACGAGAGCGCGTGTGGTGTAAAACCGTGGCACTGTGGCACTTTCTGTAGCAGCAGTTTTAGAGATAAAACTCCTAAATACTCCAGTCCCACCACAAGGGAGCAGGGTAACCGTGTACAGATTTCTCCTGAGCTATCAAAAAAAAAGTACTTCAATTGATATTCAATTGATATCTTATCTTCTTTTCACCTTAGTTATGGGAAAAGGCCCGTACACAACTGAAGAACTTGTACACGTAGACTACTATAAATTGATAGCGAGTTTCAGTTATTTGTTGGTATTGAGGATGAATAAATCCTGACGTCAGCCGGGCGCGCCATCCCGCCTGGATCAAAGATCGTTTCGCTTCAACTCGCCACTATACAGAACTGAACTGTAGGTATAGGGTTGACACGTTCGTATTTTATAAATAAATAATATCTGTAATATTTTAATGTAGATGAATCGTGAATGTAGTCTGCGTTAGTACGATAACGGATACCATAAAACGTATCGTAAGAGTATAACACATACGGATATTTTAAATTTAGAAAAATAGATCAAATATAAATATTGAACCTATACCATATTTTTTCATTTTTGTACTTAATGTCAACAAATGCGGCGACTATGACATTTATGACATAACTAGAGATGGGCTAGTCCGCAAATAATAGACTCAGTTGTCGTTACTTATTAGTTATTACTAAAACAAACATTTTTAGAATTTTTGTCCGTTTGTGTGTTTGAGCCTCAATAAAAACCTCCAAGAATTAAAAGAATAATAAACGTCATGATAAATGTGAAAATATGTATTTTAAAATAAAATTATAAATAAAGAACAGGAGATTATTATTTGTCTGCGATTTTACACATCGCAAACAATAATATTCCTTTGTTATTATTCTGTCTTACATTTCGAATGAATTGTGTCACTTACATATTAGAGTGAACAGATTTATGATACTAATTTGATCAACGAACATAGGCAACCTTATGTAACACTACAAATTAAAAACAAAATGCTTGACAAATAACCTTAAATTTTTCAATGTTGTGTTATATTGGACAATATTTAGTGTTATTTGTGAATATTTCATAGTTTCGTGTATATAACAGAAAAGTAGTGTTATTAGAGTGCTACGTATAATACGCCGGATCAGTGAACGGTGAAAATGTAGCAAAGTTTTGGTTAGTTTCTTGTTTGTTTACATTAAAGTCAAAAATGCAAAAAATAGGATATACAATATTCATTTTATTTACACTAGTAATACTTTTGGACTGAGTATTCAGTACTTGATCATCCTTTTTATAATTTCGGTGCACGTAGTATATAGGTAGGTACTCTACGTTTTTAAATATAGCATTATTATTGGTATTACCTACCCTAAGAAATGTATGAAAATTTATATAAATTATAAAAAAATAATATATATATATTTCTTTGACATTATATTGTTACTTTGAATTTGATCTTAAACTGTATTAACTGTCAACCCTAACCCTAAGGCAATGTCCTTTTGGCAAGCGGAGCACAGAACAACATTGTGATGATTTAACTGGCACTCACAACGAGCAAAAATAGTCCTTTCCGACTCAAGCAAGCTGGAAATATTACTTTTGTAGATTGCCTACATAAATATGTACATAAGAGGCCCTTTTCCTACTTATAACACTAAACAAGTTAAACAAGGACAATTCAGAATCAGTTAAGAGAAATGAAACGGCTCTTTTGTCAAAAGTTGATCTCTTAAAAATGAGCGACGTGTGTACACTGATTGTAGCACTTAAAAAGTTAAAATAATGCCAGTAACGCGACGGGGCTCCGTGACGGTGAATAATGCCTAAAAGCGTGTTCTATATAATTTATGTGGAAACAATTTTAATATGCGTAATAGCAATTTTTTCTTTTATTCACTCGCGTGCGTGCCTCATCATAATTTTGACATTAGAGCACTGTTTTATGTTCACGTTTTAAATTAATGAATTTATCTACGTTATGATTCGAGTTTGCCATTAAATTGTGTTTTAAAAATGATATAATATTTTTGTGGTACCTATTCCAAAATTTGTTAATTTGATAACACAGTATTATTTATCGTGTAAGAAGAGTTGTAAAGCGACAGGAAACTACACATCAGAATTGTTGAAACGTCAAATAACTTTTGTAAACAATGGCTACACTTCAGAGCTTTTCAAATATCGAACGTGAACTATTTTAAGATGGCGTCTCGAGTGCGCCCGAGACTTAACGACAATTCTTGATTTATGAGTCTGTTACCAGTGGTCAGTTGACACGCAAATTGTGCCCTTAATGCTATTAATGGTCATTAAATTGATTTATAAAGTACTTAATAAAATGTACTCAGTAAATTTTATATTTTTACGAGTAAGAACATAATGTAAGACTAACTTGAAAAAGCCATATTGCGAAAGAGCCATTTAAATTGTGGGATAGTTTCTGGACAAATTATGGCCATGATAGTTTTTAAATAGCAGCATAATACATACCAATAATAATAGCGGCATAATAATCTGACAGCACAAAAATTTAATAGTTCACAACTTGGAAGAAGGATTAACAGTTCACAGAAAATAAGAGGCGCCAGAATACCGTGTCAAAGTTTTTGTCATTCAAAAGCAAGTTCGTGATCATCCTATTAAGGTTCACATGTAAAGATGTAACTGTAAAGTAATCAAGTAGGTATATTATATTGCGTGCAAGTGTTTCGCATTGTAATGACGTAAATATTTTTATTTTTATTGATTTTGGAGTTGTTTTTTTTTAATGTTTTTATTGTTGTTTTTTGGCCCACGTTGTAAACTGGCTTTTTTGTGCCTCTTCCTCTGCTTTTTATGAAATTCTGGTTAGGATAATATTTAATTTACAAATACGAAATTGATGACCTAAATGAATACGATTTCCTATTATCGCGTTTTAAATTTGAATATAGTACAGCATTTATCTTATTACGACGTTCACGCTCATAACTCGGTACAGGTGAGCTTAAAATCATTGCGTTAAGCAGAGTACATAAGATTTACTACGGTATATCTACGTCCAATATCTCGTATCCGGGAAAATTTACTGCTTCTTACACAATACAATCTTCACATAATTTCTTGGCTTCACCTAGCTGAGTCTCAGCTACAAATCTCTAGACACCGACCAAGCTTACTTGTTCCATAAATAATCTTCTTATTGGACAAAAATTCTGTAAATATAATTCACAATAAAGTCCTTAATGCCTTTACCGGCGACCGAACGTTAATCAAACACTACGTGAAACTGGTTTATACAAAGGCGGGCTAAGTTAAATAAAATAATAAATAAGCAAGCGGCATTCTCTGAGATTTATTCGGGGAAAAAAGCGAGGCAAGGTAAGAGCCAGGTCTTGTCACCATATGTTTATAGCCGGGACGGTGTCGGCTCACAATGTACGAGTCTAATTAATGCTATGCCGTTGCTTTCAGAGATATATTGTGTTTGTGCCAGATACATATTTAACATACTTTTTTCTTATTTTAATGCGACAGAGTAAAAATAATTGAGTTTTTATCTGGCAATCACGGAAACCAAACTAACTTTAAAAATAATACCTTATTATAATACGATGACTTGATTACATAACTATTTTAGAATTACAATGCAAATGAGGTTAATATACGATATCCTGCACCAATCTGATCTTTATCTCGCCATGGGAAAGTTGGGTCGTTTCTATTAAAAGAGAGCTCTTCAGATACACAACAGATAACTTCCCCGCGACAACAATACAACGGAGAATAATGGAAGCCAGCTGACGGGAGGTGCCTTAACGCCCGTTGTCATGGCGACCGTACGTAGGGAGGCCAACCTGCCTCGCCAACATATCACCCATCTCAACAAAAAACGACCAACCTCATCCCCATGTTAAACAGACTGCGACTCTAGCTCGTTAAGCGGAAGGGCTCTTTTTTACGCGTGAACAAACATCACTTACGACTTCTTTTTGATTGATATTATTCGGATGCGTGTATTGTATTTTGGGTTCCATCTTTGCTTTTTAAAATTAGAATAGTTATCTATCCCTTTCACTCGTATAACATTGTACTATATATTGTGTCATTTTTTAACTGCACGTACATAATTATACCCTTATCTATTTATGACATTTTAAACAGTTTTTAAGTTTTTGTTGAAATAAGTATTGGCCGTAAATGTTATTGCTGTAGTAAAAATGCAGTTTTGTTAATTTATTGGTCGTATAGTCGAATATGGTAGTCGAATTTCTGGTGATTTATTAGTCGGCGCATATTTTTTAATGAAACAGATACTTAAAAAATGTTTTCACGTTTTAATAAAGAGTATTAAAACGAAAATTTTTGATATTTCTTTGTTAAAATTTTATTATCTTAACTCTGTATCGCATTACTTAATTTTCAAGGATTTAAAAAAGCGGTTTGTTACAAAATGCAGTCTTTTGTTCTTAAAATGTTATCGTAAATCTCGTTTCATTTGAAATAAAGATCAAATCTGATAAACGATGCCAATATTTTATACGGTAGTTTCATTAATATGGTTACACGTAGGTATTGGCTTTGGTTTTATGTTTTAATTATTCTGTAGATAGTGATAATAACAGTTACATTTTACCTAAGAAAGACACTGTAAAAGAATTGCATATATATTGCCCAATCAAGATTGAACTAGTCATAGTTTTTAAATTTGAAAGTTGCGGCTACCAGTTTCAGTGCGCAAGTTCAGAAAATAATAACGTGAGCAGTCATTATATGTCTGAAACTGATTTTTCCTCTTGTAAAATAAGTACGCGTGGTGATTTCTTGACAAAAAAGTGAAACGATCCCTAAACCAAGCCACTATGTATAGTGCACTTTTAAGTCACGTAGGTGTAAATGACCCGTCCAATCTCGTCCTCGCTTATGCTTATGCTTATCGTCTATCGCTTATAACCTACCTATAACTTGGTATAATTGTATCTTTTTTATATTCTCAAATAGTCACAGTATTTAAAAATACATTTAGTAAAAATATTGAGTAATGCAATGTATATAGGTATGTATGTATTGTATATATTGTACAATGTACATATATATGTTGTACATATCTGCTTAAATATATACACAGTATTAAAACGTATTTAAAAAAAGGAGTACACAAATATACGTACTTGCTATACTATATCAAAAGGTACAGTTGACAGGCATATGTGACAATAGCGAGCTCGATAAGATTTATTAAGAAAGTGACTAATTTAAATTTATTTATTTTATGCACTTAAAGTCTACCTAATATTTGTAAAACTTGGTCTATTTTAAAAATCAATTTTAATATTGAACGATCATTATTTTACGTATTTAATATTTAGGTAATGCTTTGCATAAATCACAAAAACAGATAACTTTTCGAATCATTTTATAAACCCATTAGTCGTATCTATACATTTTTAATGTTATAAGGTAACTAAGGCCCTGCCTACACGGTCGGACATTCCGAGACACGCCGTTGGTCCGCTATCAATTTTATACTCGACGGGAAGGCCATTTATCTTACCTTATTTATTAGCTGACTCCAAAACCAGTTCGAGACCCGATCGCTTTGTGAGAACGCGTATTTTAAGTACCTGGTTATGTAGCCAAGGCTTTATGTATCCAACTATGTTCGAACGGGAGAATGTATATATCCTATTAAATCTTTTCAATGAAGTGTAAATGTGAGAGATTTGATGATTAATAAATGCAACACAAATTTTGGCTGTTGGTTATTGGTTATTGATACCAACAATTAAATTAGCTTTTGTTCGCGTTACATGACTTCTATATTAATTGTTGAGAATATATCATAAATAAATTAAATTACTTTTACACCTTATTATTTATGTTCCGAAGCTAAAAAATAAACCATTGAGCTGTAATATACGTTGTAACTCAATGTGTAAATTAAAGTTAAAGTAAATAAAGTTTACAATAAACACAAGCAGATCACAACCGTCATATTTTATTTATATTAGATACAGAAAGATAACAAATGTATGTAGCTTGGAAGTTCTTAACCCCAATATAAAATTATATCAAACTTTATTTGTACAAGTTGGGACTTTCACAAGTTCTTAGAAATCGCCAACAAAAGAATCTAAAAGAATACCTTTCAATAAATTAGAAAGTTGCGTAACACGCAACCCTTCTTTACGCATCCCTGAGTTTTTTGTAGTGATTTCTTTTTAGAAGTGATGCTATTGTTAGTTCGCAAACCATTTGCCGTTAACCCTTTCCGTTAATTTCAAAATTATTTTTCTATTTTTATCGATTTATATATCTATTGTATATGTAATGTATGTCTATATGTAAGTGATATTTCTTTTGTAAATGCTGTTTTTGACATCAGTAAAATATGGTGTTTGATCTGTATGTAGATGTCGGCCACGGTAGCCAATAGCTTTAAAATTAACTTTAGTGCGGTTATAAAATATTAATGACCCATTAAAATCTAAGATGGTATAAAAGTGAAATTTAATGCTTTTGCCCGTTGGCTTCGCGGCGCGAATCTGTACAAGGGCTGGATGGTGATATATGACACAATAAAAGGATTTAGATCTCGTATAATAGTACATTTAATGCACAATTATGTGAAATATAATAAACAATGAGTTATTTAAGTAGTAATTGACACTTTAAGTCCTAGTAGAATGATTTAAACGAGCAAAACGTTCGTAACTTAATTAGTATAAGACGAATATGACGAAGACGAATCTCATACACTAGATTAATGTTATTAATTTTTTCCGCTAACTACATTTCGCTTAGTTGAAGGAATTAACAAGACAATAAGTGATACGCTATTACCCCCTTTTTTTTGAAGACATTACACTATGTGGTAAGATATGTTTTTCACATTGATTCGTATTTTTTTCAGGACCAAACGGATGTCCACGGCGACGAGGGCGACAAACATATACAAGGTTTCAAACGTTAGAGCTAGAAAAGGAATTCCATTTCAACCACTACCTAACGCGTCGACGCAGGATAGAAATAGCGCACGCGCTCTGTTTGACAGAGAGACAGATTAAAATATGGTTCCAGAACCGACGTATGAAATTAAAGAAGGAGCTGAGGGCGGT
The DNA here is from genome assembly GCA_907165235.1 of Zeuzera pyrina. Lineage (NCBI taxonomy): Eukaryota > Metazoa > Arthropoda > Insecta > Lepidoptera > Cossidae > Zeuzera > Zeuzera pyrina. The sequence goes on from OU015628.1 coordinate 15,390,473, forward strand.
GAAAGAAATAAACGAACAAGCTCGTAGGGAAAGAGAGGAACAAGATAGAATGAAACAGCAACAGCAAGAAAAACAAGCGAAACTGGAAGGTCAACATCATGGCCATCATGTGACACACCATCACGATCCAATGAAAATGCCAATCGACAAAGGCTCTAACGACCTACTCAAAGTGAACAAGGTGCCGACGTAAGGCGGCGTTTTATAGGAAATCTTGACTGATTCTGTATCATATAGTGTGAATACATGAATGGAAGTGTTACGTCCAAGGGGACCTGCGGGCGGTAGTCGTGTCGTATCTACTAGTTAGTTTTTATGTTTGCGGCTGATTTTGTGTTGGTAGTTGCCTCGTTGTGGAGGCGACAGTACTTTGTTTATAAGTTCCTTTAGTGCGAAGGACTTGCCTCGGTGTCATTCGCTGGTTGAACAGTTTGGTGATGTGCTTTAAGCATTTATTTTGTTGCCATAACCACACCTTGTGTTGCAATAATATTTTTACTAAATTTTACAAAAGCGTGAAAATCGCTCTAAGATTTACATAGAGAAGCCCAAGCGACTTCGGTATTGTTAGTTAAGATTTTAAATCTGTGAATCTCATAGTATTTATTACTACCACTTACTTTAATTCATTATGTTATATTTTTATTACTAGATATTATATTGTGTACATTTTGATGTATATTTTATTATTTGTTCGCTTTTAGCGGACTGGTTATGTTTTGATGGTCACATTTTTTATCACTATTTGTTGTATTTATCAGTTGGTTTCAAAAATAAACTTTATTTTTTTAACAGAGTGTGATTGAATTCAGTAGTTAATTTTGGGAATTAATTGTTATTTATGTTACGTTTCGTTTCAGTTGTGTTACAGGTTTCCAAAGCTTCCATATCGCTAATCAATTACATCTTTATTTACATTAACAAAAAGTACATACATACGTTAATATTGTTAACTTAAAACTATACATTATCTTAAATTCCTCAAAGTTGCCGCTTAGAAATTACTATTATCTCTACAAACGTAAATATTAAATTCATAACTAAACCATAAGAACGTAACGTGTAAATTTTAACAAAATACGTATCGAAGTACAATTCACGTAGACCTTCGTCGTTTTTTTTTTTATATTTTCTGTCGTCTGAGCGATAATAATAAATAAATTAGATGGTATTTTTTGATAAATCTAGTAAAAAATGCCATGTCCACAATTAATAATAATTCGAAAATTACAAAATATGGGCTCGAGCTACACACAGGATGTTGTCCATAAACCCGAGTCATCTGATGTTCAAAATTATATACGTAACGATGATACATATAATAATAAATTACAATAATGTGACTAAATATAAATTTTACACGTAATTTTAAAAATTGATAAATGTAAGTGTATTATACATAGATAATGTAGGTCCGACTTTGTATGAATATTGCTAAGAATTGACTTATTTACGACACATGAAAGAGATACACGGCTTTACACTAAAAATAAAATGGTTATCATAATTTAATTATTTTGACACAATGTAATAAATACACTTTTTATAATAGTTTTTTTAAATTCCATATTGTGCCAAAATGTTAGACAGAAAAAGTACACTTTTACCAACGAATTTTACCAATCGTTTAATTGCAGTACAATAAAAACAAAAATCATTCCTCGATACGTAAATTCGAACAAAAATTTAGCAATTTAAATGTTAGTGTTGATAGGTCACCATTATACGTAAATTAATGTCAGGGTAGATTTAAAGAAAAAAATTTAAATAACTGTAATAAATTGGAATCGCTTCTCAAAAATAAAACATTTCGCAATATCTGTCCACTATTATTCAGAAAAATATATAATGTAGGCTGTATAGTGGTAACAGAATATATGTCGTGATATCATTAGCACAAGTTTAAGTCGTTGGTAGTATTAAGAACCTACATTCGCCATCTTCATAAAATATTTTCAAGTAAAGTGTGAATTTATTTTGTATGAAATATAGTCGTTAGTTATTTTCCGCCATACATCAAATTTCTACGGAAAATCAATTATTAAACTGCAATAAAATTAAATAAATTAATAAAATTTGATGTATCAAACTGATGACACATTATAAAATTTTTATTATTGATTACTATTCACACATTGCATTGTCGGTAACTGCCTTCTGCGTGCAATAATTAAATTTTCATATTAAAAGAATACCATGTTTTCGTATAAGGTTACAGTTTAAGGTTGTCGTTAGTAATAGAAATTTATCTCATTTAAAAACTAACAATCGAGAATGAAAATCGAACAAAATGTACTTAAGTAAATTCGATATAAGTAGGCTTTATAAATGAATAAATGCATATAGGTAGTGGAATATCGTAGGCACTTGTAATAAGCATGTTGATTCTGACAGTTAGTATTTGATTGAAAAACGCTTAAAAATTAATTTAGTAAATTTTCATATTTATTGTCATTGTAAACTTAAATGAAAATTTGAAATGCTTTGTAACGTACACACTGAAAATGAATATAACAAAAATCTACTTAAAACTTAGTAAGTACCTAATTCAGTGTGTGTATACGAAATAAAATTGTTGAAAATGTATTGATCAATGCACATTCGTTATTGAAGTTGATTTTCAGTTGAGGTTTGCTTTTGTTTGAACTGTTTCGTTTGCAACTGTATGGGTACGTGCAAATTAAAAATAGTTTTAAAGGCCATTCTAATCAGTAGTTCCTTTAGTTATCCATTAAGTTTCATTTCTAATAATAGGTTAAAACCCGTGACATAGGTAGTAAGATGTTCACGTGTAAGTACGTCCGTTGATTTATGTCAGGTTCTCTTATTGTTTCTGACTCGTAAAGAACTGTAATTCATGTAAAACAATAAGCAATTTTCTAAATAGATTATTATACGTCCTCCATCCGTATGCTGTCTTGCCATATTACTAGCGTTCTGTAGACTCTATTTAGGTATTATATATACCTAATAATTTCAATATTTATTTTAAATTAATAACGGCTGAAAATAATTAAGAATTTTTTCCTCTAAAACTTTAATTATACTTTCACCGAAAGTAAATTTTTGGTTCAGAGCTTTCATTTTATTAAGTTTTATAAGTATTGTTAACGTTTGTATTTTGCTTTCGATCTGTTAACTTTATTTAGACTTCCCTTCTATTCATTATTATACATATATAAATAAATAATCGATCAATTTTATCTTAATATAAATGTAGCTATGTATGTACCTATATTTTTGAAAATAGTAATTAATACTTCTTAATATAAGTAACTGTAAATAGTCGTGAAAGTTTATGTGGCGCATTATTTTTTATTTATATTTTTTGTTTTATATTATGTATTGAGGATTGTTGTACTTGTAATAACTGACCATATAACTTGATCTCCCAGAAATACAAATAATATTATAGTATTGTTTGAAATCAAGTTATGTTGGTCAATTGTTAGCTGGCTCGATCCAACGTGACTGTGTCGTGGTAAATAAGCAAATAGTTGGGTGATTGTATATGAAGCCCGCATTCAATATTGTAATATTAATTTCAAAAATTCAAGAGAATAAAAAGTTAATTAAATTATGGCTATTTGATTTGTATTGTTTTCATAATTTCCCTCGTTATGTACCATAACATATACTATGAACTTTTATTATCCCTAATCCGAAAATTATAATATACATATGCAGGTATGGACATCGTAGATATCCTGTAAATAAGACTTAGACGAATTATTTTGCTAATTTAACACTCCTACATATGTATATTATACACTTAGGTAAGGTATATGGATATGGAAATATATACCACCTGCTCAATCCAACGTATGTATGCAATTTGGATCTTTAAGATTGAGGATACAAAAATTTTATTTTTTTTCTCATTATTTTTTATTTTCAATTGTTTTCAAATTGCGTAAAAAACTTGACGACAACATACATTTAAACTCGTGCATTAGAAAAATGTGTTAAATTTCACATGCAGTACATATAAAGCTATGCTTATAATAGTTCGAATCATTTAATCTCCAAGAATAAAACTTCAACCAAATTAAATTAACTGCAGAAAGTTTTCTATTTTCAAAATGATAGAAGGCATTGTTTTGAAGCGTTTACAAAAGGTACTCAGTTCAGTGGTTTAGGCTTGCAATTACATTCAAGTTCAAGTTGTATTACATAAGGAAGTAGTCCAGCCTAAAGTCCATAAAACTGAAATGTTTGGACGAATTTCCAAAAAGGTTAGATTAGAAGTGAGAGGAATACAAATGTCGATATATGTGTAAAAGGCATTCATTCTAACCTAACCGTTTTACAATGTGTGATTAGGAATAACAGGGCGACCAGGAACTAGGAGCCGTTTTGCAGTGGCCTTTGCCACGAGGAGCAATTTGACCATAATCGCCACACTGGGCAGGAATGTCAGACGCCGCTGCCCATCATCAGTCTGCGGCATTTAGCTTCACGGAATTTCTGATGGATATACTGTGAATTGTAGGTCGCCGGAGTCTCGTTCCTTAATCAACGGGATATACTGCGTGCAGGTGAAGTTGACTTGGGCATTGAGATGTTGTTTGCACCACCTTACGCCGTTTCAATAATGCTTACTACTACTACTAATAATATTCTCTACTATAATACTATTTTTTATTGTAATATCTTCGAAAACGGTGTTTTTGTACCTACTGAAGTTCTGTAATACCTCATTTTCTAATAAAATATAACATTTGCTTCGATTTTCTGTTTATGAAATAAAATAAAGAGATTATTAAAATATTTTCGATGTCTGAAACATTGAAATATAGATTGTGTTTTCTTTTAAGGGCTCGCTTGGAAGTTCCTGCTATAATCTATACTAAGATTATAAAGAGAGAGAGTGGATTTTGTGAGTTTGTTCGTATGTGGAAGGAAATCTTCCGAAGCGTTACACCTATTTGAAAAATTTTTTCACAATTTGAAAGGTACATTATTCCAGATGGACAAGGCCGCTTAACCCTTTGCCCGCGGGCCACAGTGTGGCCTGCGGACGAACTTTAATTGGTCCGCGCAAGCAAGTTAAAAAATTCCCGCTGAGTTGAAAAAGTGTTGCGTAACGATAGGACTGTAACGAATGCGGTTACGGGCGAGCGCGAGGGTCAAAGCCCCTTTTTCTTTTTTGCTAAAAGCAAATAAATCTCGTGAGATGTTTTGACCATGGATTCAATCTAGAAATTTGTTAGACGAGTCGTAAAAGTAAGTAAAATAATCACCGTCAGTGGTCTATCAAAAATGTTTGAATCGTCTGTTTGGTCCAACTGTCAAAAATGTTGAACAGCCAAGGCTGCTCATGCCAGCCAAGGCTGCTGTGCATAGGTATCAGAGTGCTTTTGACAGTTCCGTCGGCTAAAACTAAATATTGAATATTTGATCTTCATAAGTCAGTCTTGGTCTTCCTTGGCTTCTTTTACCACTCGCTTTCGTTCTATAGATGATACCACTGTCGTGCAACCCTGCCATACTGCGTATCTCTTTATTGGTTATTTTGTCCGCAAGAGTAACACCGCACATATTTCTAAGAGATCGTATTTCTACTGCATTTATCTTACTTTCACTCGATTTCGGGCATATCCAGAGTTCACTACCATACAATAAAGTTAGCACCAACAACGCATTGTGTATGGTCATTTTGGTTGAGTTAGTTATATTCGCACAGCCTACTAATGCGGACAGAGCACCGTTCACTTTATTCCCTATGCTGCCCGTCTCTCCACATCCAACTCACATCTTCGGTCGGTTTCTTCTTAAGATCGTACTGTGGGTGTCATACCCACAAACGGGGGGAGCTCCCAGTATCGTCCAAACTTCAAGCCAATTTAGAACAGTTCGTTTCCTAAACTGACCTGAGCTGGGATCGAACCTGGGGAGCCGAGTTGAAATGCAGATGCTCTGCCACCGCGCTACCGGAAAAGTCATATTAAGAGTAATAATAGTGTAACAGACAGATACTTTACAAATTTCCATAGCAGTAAATAGAGGGGTGGAATAAAAGGTGAAGTTTGTACGAGAAAAATATTTTTTTGGTTCTATTTAGGTACTTGGAACCTCATCACACAAATAATAAAACACATATTATTTCATGACATGCGTTTTCCGAAATTCAATCTATAAGGTGCTAAGAAGCATTTTAAAGATATGTCGAAACTTTTTATTGGTACTGAGTTACCTTTCCTTAATTTACTTTCTAGTATATATTTATATAGTCAACATACTTGTACTATGTAATCGCATTAAATTATGTGTTTTAGATAAGTGTTTATTAATTACTTACTATTATTAAAAACTAGCTGTATACTACGCGTTGCTGTGACCCAGTAAGTATTTTATTATTATTAATGAGTTATGAGTCTCGAGTTCATAAAAAAATCTCATAGAAAAAAGCATTTTCAGTTTTTCACGAATTTCACAATCTTTCGGGAAACTTTTCTAATTTTTCTTTTCAGAAAAACCTGACTTGGACTATTACGAACATGTAAAAAAAATTTACCAAATCGGTCCAGCTGTTCTGAAGTTTTGCGCTTAGAAACGAACAGTATTTCATTTTTATTTATGTAGAAAAAAATTATTTAAAGAAACTTTTATGATATATCTTATGTTATGGCAGTGCTTAATAAATAAATAGAGATGCTCTTACAAAAATTAAAGTAAGAAATGACTTCTCTAGTATCTATACACATCACTATATAACATTTAATAACAAAATGTTTTAATTGCAGCAAAAACTAAAAGTTGATAAGTATTTAGAAATAGATAAAAAGCTCTATCTAAAACTCGAGTGGGTAGCCACTCGAGTTTTTTCCGTAGTTATCTTGTCATGGCATATTTAAGACAATATTAATTCCCACCGTAACAAACAACGGCACTGTCGGCAAGCCGTTTTTATAACAGTGAATGTCACATATTTCACGATAAAAAAAGAAAACGCCATTCCACCTAATAGTTAAATGCCCCTAAATACCAATAACGTTTGTCGGATCCCCGCCAAAAACAAACCATGAGTTATATCCATAATGCATTGTATTCTGCTATTCCGCCATTTTCCATTCTCCACAGACACTAGCACTGTCAAATAAATTTCAGACCTACGGAATTCACAATAGGTGGGATCATCGTATCGCTAAATCCTAAATCGCTTGGCGATTCACTTCGTTCTTGAAGGGAAAAGTACGCGAAATGTGAGATGGTTTGAAGCGATTTTGCTCTTAAACTATCAAACAATTTTTTGCCTCGACCTCTCGTCTAATACTTTTACCTTATAGTTTTTGTTGATAGTTTTTTCGCATACCCCTATCCTACCCCATTATTTTTATGGTGTTCTGTATCTTTTGGAACGATCATAGCAAATTCTAATGGCTGTTAAAACTCGCTAAAACTGGTCCTTGTAACCAAAACAAATTCAGTTGCAATTCGATTAACTGTTACAAACATTTTTATTGCTTTGACCTTATGTGATGTCAGTTAAACATTGTATAAAACGCAATAGTACCTAATAGGATTTTTTATTGTTTCTTTCATACTTTCTCCTAATAGATGTGCCGAATGAAAATCGGTCGATACAGTCGATTTATTTTTGTTTAGTTACTACATGCTTAAAACTAATACGAAATCTTATAATCGTCTTAATAATACAGAGATATTATTGGTACTCTATTTAGCGCCAGTAGTGTCCATATACTTCAGTTGTAATATGGATTGTTAATATTTTTTTGGCATTTTTGTTTGCAGTAAAAGATTCAGTTTAAGTATTTATTTAGTCATAACATAACTAAAACCAGATTTGTTCACCGACATTAAGCGACGATGCGTTGCCCCGACATAGACTGAGCCAATTTCATGGTCTAAAGTTCCCGCTCTGGATTGAAGTCTTCAAATAATATAGACTGAAAGCGCTATCGCTCTGTATGTTATTTACGTTCAAACTGTAGGCTTTCGACGGTTGTCACCAAAATAAATATAAGACCAAAACCATTAATATTTTCAAAAATGAACTTGTTAATTTTCATTTTGTTGAATTTCTCAATGTTTTTTAATTTCTTCTTGATATTTTTTTATTATTTTTGTTTACTGACAATGAATCAACAAAATAAGTAAAAGGATTTTATAAATTAACAAATTACTAAAAATGAGTACCTAGTCCAAAAAGTTACAACTGAGATTGTAAAAGAAATTGGTTCTGAAATCTTATATGTATACCTATGTGTGTATACAACTTACACGTATACATAAGTTTTTTATCTCCTATGATATATTCCAAACGTTAATTTATTTGTCCGATTATAACTTGTTTTCCAGCAAAATGGGAATAGTTAGACTGTGAGAGGTTCATTATTCATATTTATTACATTCTTCTTTTAAATTTAAAATATTTTGAAACTGATAGGGACTTCGTTACTCACTGTATCTGAAAGTTGAAGGTATTTTATGAACACGTAATGAGGGCATGGTTAAATGGCTACATGAACATGGCGACTGGGATCTTGCTACAAACTATCCTAGTGTCATTAGAAAACTCATTTGTTCTATTTTATTTCTGTTGTCAGTGCCCTGTTTCATTACATCCTGACTGGAATTTCTTTAAACTGATAAATGAAAGCGTATCGTTAAACTAAAATCCCTAATCATCTACAGAATTAAATATACTACTTATATTTACGAGATGTTTCTTTGAATCGTTGTTACCCAAATACTTCAATAATGCCTACTTGCGCTTATTTTGCCAAATCTGCTGTATTCCTTAACGGCTTTTGCCTTGGTGATTTCCATCTAATTATTTGAAACGAGATGTATTATATAATAAAATCATTGGGTGTACTTACGTATACGTGTAGAGTAAGAACTGCTATATGGAATTCATGATATTATAAAAGCAGTCTATGTAGACTGAGAGGCTGAGATGTGTCACATCTCAGCCCACCAGTATTATAAATTGGTTATATTTTGATCGCTGTGTATTGTTTTTGGTTGTAACTAATAAACCATTCGATTATGACACCAACAACATATTTTATCTGTGATAAAAATCACATGAAAATCATTTATCACATGAAATGGATGTCCGCAAAGTAACACCTGAGTCTATCAATATTTTTTATCAACAGAAGAGAATATTTTATTTTTTTGGTTTCGTACATTAAATGCGAACTCGGTACTCTCATAAGATTACTTAAGCATTCTTACGTTTATCCGTCTCTCAATCGATTTCAGCAGAGACTCGTAACTTTAAATTTAGCTTACTTCTTGTTTTTTATCGTACATCTACACTAATTAATATACATACATATCTTCACGCTGTATCTTTGACGAGGTAGTCAGAAAGGACGGAGCGCCCGTTGCTGTTCTTACATACTTCTTTCGTCTCCTCAAATTTAATAATTATTCATACACATTTTTGCCTACAGTATGCGAGTGCTTTTGACATTTCCGTCAGCTGACACTTTGGCTATTTGATCTTCATACGTCAGCCAGGGTTTTTCTTGGCTTCTGCTATCACTCACTTTCGTTCTGTAGATTTTCTCAATCGATCTTTCATCACTTATTGTTTCTATGGGCCCGAAACATCTAAGCATTCCTTTCTTCATTTTTACAATAACGCTGTCGTAGAACCCTGTCATACTGCGTATATCTCCATTGATTATTTTGTCCCCAAGTGTGACACCGCGCATACTTACTAATATCTAAGAGATCGCATTTCTACTGCATTTACCTTACTTTCACCTGATTTCGGTCATATGCAGGCCTCACTACCACAATAAAGTTGGCACTGCACTGAATAATATTTTTCAATGTTTATAGGATTAAAGGAGCAAATTCAGTGCCTATACTTGAATTCTACTTGAACATTCCCTTTCCTTGTTTTCAGGAATACTAGACCTAGAATTTGAAAAATATAAATATCGCAAGCAATCCTCAGTGCGCGTGTCAAACCAACACTTTGGATTTTTTCTTATAAGAAATTCAGATTTCATACGCTCGCATAATAATAGTTGTAATGGAATTTGGTTTCTGATCAAGTGGATTTCGTTTCTGATCAACACTTGGTTTGTGATCGTTTCTTGTGATAACAACTCCATAATTCCAAAACTGAATAATATCTTAAAATGAGATTAAGACTAAAATTATTTTGTATAAACAAAGGAATTTCATAAAATAAAATGCAACACAAGAAAGATACGTAATAAAATAGGTACACATGTAGCTAATTATGTTTTCTGTAAACTTAGAACATCTTCATTTCTGTTACTTAACTAAAGAAACGCGAACTTGAAGCGTGTGAAACGTTTTAAAGCAATTTTTTATGGCTTATAATAATACAGTGTTGAAACAAAAATGTACGTCTTACGACTGAGCTATCTCATCAAAACTTAGTTTTACACACCAACACAAAAGTTTTACGATACCTAAAAATATAATAGTATAGACCATGACTTTATGAGTACCTAGTACATTTTTTAACGAATACTTTACCTAGACATGAAAGGGTCTAGAAACGTTGTATGCACGACTGACATAATTCTGAAACTTTACATCAGTTCTACACGATATCTGTTTATTACAAGCATTAAATATAAAAATGGAATTGTTTTTTACTACTGAGAAGACGAGCGAACAAACAGTTCGCAGCCGGTAACTGGACTGAGAGATTCATGGACATTTACAAAATAAAGGCTTATGCAAACACGATTTTAAATACGTTGTCAACTACTACGTGTGCTAGAAATTCCTCCAGCTGTCATATCCTCCACTAGAACTGTGTCATCGTTCATTTAAAAATATTGGATCGTTCAAGTGTATGAATAAGATCGTTCAAGGATATGAAAAGAGATTCGGTCAAACTTTCCAATCAATCATGTATTTTTAATTAAAATTAAAGACCGAACGATTATACGAGTAATCAGAGCGGCTAGACAAGTGGCAAACGCTTCGTAAAATAGAAACGCTTGCTGGCGTTATTATTGCTCATCAAAAGTGCTATTTGGCTATTGTCTATGCGACGGTTTTCACATTTTACTTTTTGTTTGATTTAATAGAAAGTTAATAATGTTTGACTACCAACTTAAAAATTCGTTACACTAGATCACGTGTTATTTGTCATTCTATTCTACTAGCATGTACGACAATTGAGTCACTTGTCTAGGTGCTTGTCTAGGCTTGACTTGTCTAGGTAGATCTTTAACGATTTCCATATATGTATGTACTTAAAGTCGTACCTATAATTGTGCTGCATTTGTAATATTATTATTTATGTTTGGAAAATAACGAGTATGTGTGAATTTATCTTGCAAACTTGTTTAAATTTCATTTTTTGTCACAATTAAATAAATATCGACTAGTACCGATATCGAATATTTCAAATGATTGAAGGGATGACCTATAGGTGCGTTCGTTCATGCGTGACTGTAATCTTCAATACTTTAAAATGATTGCAATCAAATGTCCGAATCAATCACGAATTACAGAGGTCTACCCTAACGTTCACATCGGAATACAACGAAGCAAGCACTGCCATTTTGAGGATTAGCGACTAAGGTGGTGGTAGCGATCAGGACGTACCACGCACAAGGTCCTACCACCCGCACAATTCGTTATGCCTTAGAAGAAAAAATAATATTGTCTCACTTGTGAATAGAGATGTGTAGGTCCGGATGCATTACATGTCCACAGACCGATCCAAGCGCAAGAAGACATGTATCTGGCGTAATGGAATGAAATGGAGGGGTAGGTGTAGTATAGTGTACTTTATTTTTAATGTTATTTATTTATTTATTGTGTTCCCAACTGAAAATTAGCGTCATGTGCGTGTCACTTGACATTATGCTGAGTTGGGAGCCATTTCGCTGCTGCAGTACTGGTCTACTGACGTGTAACGCAAAAATGAAAAAAATGCTTTATGTAGTATTATTTAAATTGTATATGTATTTGTGTAATTGTACATGTATTTTGTGCAGCGAATAAAATTATCTATTTATCTATCTAAATCTACGCGAATGAGTGTAGTATGAATTGCGTGCTTCTTTCTGGAATTAATGCGAAGTAAATACTAACTCTGTGGCTAGTCCTACACAGATTCCCATATCAGTATGTACATCTCTACCAAATTCCTTCAGTTGCCTCAACATCGATTGTGAATATAGTTTCGAGAGCAACAGATGAATCAAATTGTATTTTATTTTTTAGAAAAATACTTAGTGTAATAATTGTCTAAAAGGTATTCCTGCAATACTTTCTGAATCCCGTGATCTCAATATTTTCATCAGAATAATTTACCTATATCAATAGTGAAGTTAAAAATGTAACGCTTGTGTGAAAGTTTAATGTTTAATTAAATTAAAATGTTTACCATTAATGTATGAAAAACGTAATTTCATCACGAAACGTCCTCAGTCACTCTTTCTTACAAATATACCTGTTTCATTTTAAACCTAATATATTCCAAAGAAGTTCATACATATTATCATACTAAAACTCAACGTTTAAATGTATGAATGTGTAAGCTCTCTATCTCTATACCATAAAGCGTACTGTCCTAAAATTGAGACTAGTCGCTGCAGTATTGATTCAAGGCAGCGTTTATCGGATTAGTGCTTTAGTTCAATAGATTCTTGTCTTCTTCCCTATACTCAATCATATAACTTATAATTTTTAAGACGTAGAAAATTCAAAAGCTACTCATGAAACTGTCATTTGAAAAGCAGTCATATTTCAAATAACATTTCTACGTCATTTTTCTCTTCTTTTTTAAACGATTAGTATTTTAACATTATATTTCAAATATTGATATTTCAACATTATTTTATCTGCTGTTTGCTTCAATGGAGTATATATATTTTTTTTTATTTAGGTAAGTACATTAAATAACCAAATTATAGCAATATTTCAAAATGAAATACGTAGTATAATACAACTCTTTCGGATTGAAGTCATCTACCTTGATTATTTTTTATGAGGTTCTTTCTGATTTTTATGAATTGATAATAAAACTATTTATGTATTTTGATAATCATTACAACGTCGTGATATCTGTAACAATCGCGGTTTTTATATATCAATTAGTGTTCATGATTACATTTGAATATGAAGCTTATGAACATTCAAAGCTAGTAACTTCTGACCGGTAGCGTTTCGAAACGTTTTGCGACTGCGCGAAAACTTGCTAATAGCCACATTGATTTTGCAGATAGAAGCCAGGTCGGCGAGCGTGCAAACCTACCTCTCATTCCGGGAGTAAAACTCAAATTCACATCTCAGAACGTCATAATACACCGCTTTGTGTCCTTACCCATTGAACACTCATTTCAAACCTTGTCTGTTTTGTCTTCGCTCTAGCAAGTAATGTATTTTGTACAATTCTCCGTAATAGTCAAAAGGTATGGTCGTACTAAAGGAACAAAGTTGAAGGATAGATATAACAATAACTATATTATTATTAGGTACCTATGTTCGTTCTGAAGCTACCGAATTCTTTACGCTCAATGACGACGAATTGGTATTGGAAAGGAAATAATATTCCAGACGGGCGATTGCATTTTGAGAGGAAAATAAAATATATCGAGAAAGGGGTCATATTGTCCCTTTTCCTATTGTTATCCCAATTTATTTTACCTTAATTGCGACGCATAATTTTATTCGTTATGGTTTTCCTTTAATGTTAGTGTTAAAACGCCCCTGTAGAGTGGAGGTATAGATACAACTTAATGTATTGGGTTTTCAAATAATGTAAAAAGAATACTTGTTAGCATTTCAGAAATTAAATATTTCGAAATGTTTGAATTCGTTTTAACTGCTTTCATAGTTATGTCGTTGTCAAGATCACCACACTACTAAGTTTTGATATTTACTGTGTGAATAAAAGATAATCATAGACCTTTTAATGGGGACGAAATTCATTCCATGTAATGTTAAAGAAATATTCCTTACCCCTCCTCCTTAGAAGTAAATAATACATCTGCTATTTCTAAAAATATTATGTTTCTAATAATATTACTCATTTCTACTTACAAATGATTCACTGACATTTAGAAAATACTAGACTATGTGACTTCCTTATTAGTTTTAAGTCGGAAAAGGCTACTACACATTGAACACACGTAGCACCCAATAACACCCAGCCTACAAGATAAACTCGGGCCCCTGTGCTTGGAACGCAGATACACTGACCACGACACCAACGGGTCATGCAGTACTTTTTTATATTTTTTATTCTCTATCTATTATTTTATCATTATCTAAGTAACTACTTAGATACTTTACTCATCTTTACTAATATTATACATACACACATATCTTCACGCCGTATCCCTGACGGGATAGTCAGAGAGGACGGAGCCCCAAGCTTCGCGGTCCTTACATACTTCTTTCGCTTCCTCAAATCTCATCATTCTAATATTATAAAGAGGTAAGTTTTGTTTGTTAGTATGTAATGGATAAATTCAAAAACTACACAACCGATTTCTAAAATTCTTTCACTTATAGCTACATTATCAGCGAGAAGCATGGGCTGTAATTTATTTTGAAAAAAAATTCTATCCATGTGAAGCCGGGGTGGGTCGCTAGAATATTATATTTTATATAAAGATAGTAACTTACATAATATATCCCTTTTGTATAACTATTTAAGAGGTTTTAGATACATAGACAAAACTTTACGTTAACTCTAGTAGTAAAAATCAGCGTAGAGTGGATAATGCTGTTATCTTGTTATGTAATCATTTCCATTAAAAAAACAATGCAATTAATGTCGCCCTTTTCTATTGTACAGTTATAAATTGTTCCCAATTTAATTGGATCGTATTACATAACAGTTCGTTGAAGTTGGAGCCGCGAGCACAATATCGGGCGTTATTCGTACACTTAACTATCCTGACGCGAGTTACGACTAGCCAGCTCGTTGTGTTGTGTCCGCTAGCTGTGTGAGTTCAGGCCCCGTTTGCAATTTACCACTAGACAAGCAAGTCGTTAGTTATTAGTGAACACAGAACAGAGACTAGCATTAAATTAAAGTTGTCAAAAATCATTTCCTAATGGTCTATTTATTGAGTTTTAGGCTACCTTTGTTTTTAGTAATGCAGTAAAAAATATTCGTTTTAGAGTAAAATTCTGTACTAAAAATGTATTGGATTCATAATCGATTTTTAAATGAAAGAGAGACAAGTTTTTTATATTTGAAATTTTTTAGTAATCTGCAGCTCATCCACAATATTGATTGAATCAATCAATATTGATTGAAACCAACCAGTAACGTTAAAGGTTTAAACACTCCTTTTGAAACGACTAACCATTGTATCGAGATCTCCAACAAAGTATCTAAGCACCTCATTCTCGTCTCTTCAGTACGCAGACGGAGGGACGAGACAGAGCTTTCTTGTTTGGTTACTAAAATTCGCTGTATGCGTAGGGAGAATATTGTACAACAGGTAGGGGTTGTAAATGTGTGAAAGTTTGGTGCACCGCGCAATATCTGTATAGATACAGGTATTGAGTATGGTTGAGACGAAATTTTGTTAATTTCATAAAACGAAATAATTTGTCGATAATATATATTACTATTCACCTCAAAGGAAACACTTTAAACCACTCATGGGTCTTGATATGTTCATCCGTCTGTCCGTCTCTCACAGTAAATTTTTCTCACGAACTATGTGACATACAAACTTGGAATTGGTCATAGAGATTTTGTTGGCCTACATCTTTTGTACTATTTCAGCGAACTCTAGAATGGGTTTCGCGAAACCCAAAGGTTCCGTGGAAAAGTCATTAGGGTTACGGAAATGTTACACTTGACGTCGAATCGTTGTAATATTATGACTACTTTTATCCCTAGCACTCTGCTATACTTGTGCCTGACCAGTGTTTCATTATTACATTCAGTTCTTAAAAAAAATGCTTCTATAGTGGTCAATATAGATTGTGTCTGCTGTTTATTGTACCCATATTGTACCGCTGTAACATAAGTACCACAACCTCTTATGGTTCCATTTTTCATCTGAAAATTCTAATAGTTATTACCTTTAAGTGGTGTCAAGGTTGTATGGTGCCTTGACACCCTTTCCACTTTGAATGGAAAATGGCATGTTATAGTATGGCATATGTAATATGTAAGACTAATAAAACGTTACGGGACCACTATCTTCAAAATTCTACTAGTACTATGAGTAAAAATAATTGACTTTTGCAAGAGAAATATTAAAATATGGGTTAATATAATTATGATTATAATGATCCTTTTTGCCGTATCCGACGACAACAACTCTATTAATCCATGAATCAGTCCCCGTAGTGTGTAACGGCGGGGTTATTAACTAAAATTTGCAGACAGCGACAGCCACGCGATCGCTACGTGACCGGTGACTAATTTTAATAAAAAATTGGTATCATGTATGACGATTGCGTATCTATTACTCTATGATCATAAAATGCACTTGTCGCGGTTGTTTTAGCGCCACTATACAAATTACATTACACAAATTTTCGTTTTGACAGCAATTATCGCGCGATATTAGCTGTCGCATGCTGTTTGCAAGTTACGTAATAAGCGTGCGGGTTGTGCAACCGAAGGAGTTGTTTTATTTCTGGTCATTACTATGTACCTATAGTGAAGTGTGAACAGTGTGATTTACAGCAATAGTCAAAATTTTTTATTCACTTATGTGGTTAGACTGATAGCCTAGTTGCCAATGCCTTAAGAAATTTAAAAAAAAACGTCAACTGTCGAAACCTCGGGTCGCAACTCGGACCATGTATCACAGTGGACGGAGAATTTGGTCTAAGAGCGTGTCCTCATGGTATTTTTTGTTTTGTTGACCGAGTTTCTATATTTTTACTAATGTGCGGGACTAGGGAAAGTCACAGTACAACGATACACAGCTCAACATGACACATTTTTATTTTTGTGAAGTCCAGTTGCCAAAACACTAAAGATTTACGAATATTTTGCAAATAATTATTTCATGACCGACTCATAAGCTGACACGGATTACACTGACAGTGCGAGGTTGCCACACTTACTATTGCTAACTATTTTACTCGTGAGATAGAAAAAGACACGAAAACGTCACAGCCACAGATCTTAGGTCACTGAACAGAAGTTTTGCCTGTCGACTGGACGTTATCGGGCTGAATCTTGCTAGACGCTATCCTTTTGTTTTGTGTTGTTGTATCTACTTTAGAAATTAATTTACTATTAAGACATCAACTATTTTTAGTTGATTTTGGCTGTTTGTGTTATCGGTTACGTTAGTATGTAGAATGGAGACAATAACATCAACAATGTCTTATTAGACCAAAAATCGTTCACGCAACGCACAATAAAGATTTAAAAGATTTAAGGATTTAAGTGTGTAAAATGCAGATATTAACACCTACGATATTACTTCTATGCATGTATATGTGTTGGAAATTTGGAATGGTTGTCACTCATCACTATGGGTACTTCGCAACCTCGACACCTGCCGAATGCCGCATAAACATGTCGGTCTCTATGCGTCCACACCAGAGAGGATCAAGGAAGCAAAGATTTCATGGTAGATACGTGCAGAGGATAGATAGGTGTAGAGGAGATCCTCTACACTAGGACATAGGACAGATGTCCTATGTATTGATAGTGTTCTTAATATGTTAAATAGTGAAGAACGAGGAATGCACTAAGCGTGCTTACAAGCTCATCCAAGTCTTATTTACAATCAGGAAAATCCTCTCCCCGTTTTTCTTCCCTTCTTCCCTCCCTTCCCTCAAATCCTTGTCTTATTTAATTTACGAATAAGCATTTACGCGTTTGGAACATTCTGCCATTGTTCGCCCTTTATCGAATTAGTTGCGTCGCAGTTTTTTTTAAATCTTAAACTTGAAAAGTAATATGAAATTATTGCTTTTAATAATCCATACTAATATTATAAACGCGAAAGTGTTTCTATCCGTACGTCTGTAACGTTTTCACGGCTAAACCACTGAACCGATTTTGATCAAATTTATAATGGAGATGGAATAAGCCATGGGGAAGAACATAAGTTCCTTTTTTTATTTCACGTGGTCAAAGTCACTGGCAACAGTTAGTTTATTATAAAAATGAAACATTTTTGTTAGCGATTGTACAGAAGGGTCCGTTCATCGAACGAATGGGGCGCCCAACTACGAAATGTCTTATAATACCCGAGTGTAATACAAACTAACGACGTTCTACTCCTGTAATATATCTAGTATTTTCGATGCTTGAACGTCGCAACTCAGTACCAAAGCTTTTGGACTTACGACATTTGCATTATTCTTTGAGAGAAAATTTCTGTTTTCCGAACAAAAACGTAATAAGAGCTATTGTTTGCGGCAAATTTTAAGACTTTTTACTGCAACGTTTTGAAAACCTTATCTTGCCTCTAGCAAGGTGATTTACTATAATTACAAAGATAGCGGTGGATGCCTTTTGTTATAATTTTCCAGGCCGGCTCACGAGCATTTTCCCGCGCGAACTCACGAAAATGGCGGCCATTTTGTAATGTGCCTTGTTTTTTGATAAGGGTATTAAAATAACGACGTATTCGGACGGCTCTTTACTTTGCGCGTCGTATTTAGGATACGTTACGTGAACGCGCATTTTGAATGCAAATTGGAAGAGTCGTTAATGAAAATTAATACTGAAATTTTCTCTTATAGGTATCTACTTTGTTTTGCGTGTACATACACAAAGCTAGCTATGTTTTCTTTGAATTTTTTTTATTAGCAATATTTTTTATGGCGAAACCGTAGAAATCTAAATAATAAGGTATTTAGATTTCTGTGGGTGAAATGAATGGGGTCACATTCTATTTGAATAATTTATAATTTTATTATGTACTTAGTATTACAATCTAAAACGACTAGACTCGACGAGACATTAGTATAAAAAATATTATTAATAATTTTTTTACATATTTTACTAAATTTTAGTTATTTCTCTTATTTATTCGTCTCACATTTATATCTTCACTTTATTTTCAATATAATAAAAATTCTTAATATTCAAACTGTGATCTGTATATCAGTTCTTAAATTTTTGACGCACTTAGGAAATCAAGTAACGTATCCGCGCTCAGCGGATATCCGGTACTAATGCATAAGAGCGAAGCCGCGATAAAAGCCTTAACTGTGACGTCAACACACCGTAATGTCTTTTATTCAATTGCATGGAAAATCGTTGGGATTTCAGACCACCCTCTTATCATCTTTCCCTTTCTGAAAGACTATTTCGCTCTAAGTCAGAAAGGGAGAGAAAATAAAAGAGTAATTGAGGGTAATATGGAATAGTTTCAGTCTAGACGGGGAAAGTTGTAACTTGCAAATTACAGGCGTGACATTCTGGTTAAAATATATTGTAATAGCACTTCAGCTCACGGTTACTTAAATTTATGTCGCTTGAGGATAACGTGTAGAAACTCTCTCTACTCCATTCCATTCATATTTACGTAATCCTTAGGCTAATCTACAAAAATAATATCGAAATCTTTCATCGAGTTTTGACTACAGAGGTTTATAGACATCATTGTACAGAACGTCCTTTGTTTCTATAAAACCACAAAAAATAAACTGTAGCAGAAACCAAAAAAGAACCTGCGGGTAGGAAAGTTAAAACAAATAACTAAACTACATCCACCTAACTGAGCTTTATGCCCCCATAAAACGTCACGAGCACCCATAAAAGCATTATTACCTATTAATTTCACACCACATTAGCGAAACATACAATAAAAGTTTAACATTTGGTTAGTGACAGTGATTTCCAGTTTTGTATTAAGCGCCATCTATTGGCAGTAAGTCGAGACTTTGTCTGAAAAAGATTATAGCCTTTATATGGCCGAGTTTACGACGTCGTAAAAGTATACCGTAAAAGCGAAGGGCACGCACGCCCTCTGTTAATCGTTCAGAAACCGATATTGCGGTGAGGCCTCAAGATAGATTACTGAAATAACTTCTTGCCGTTTGTCTATTTATGGGCTTTAACCGAATTACTTTCGTAGGTAGACATATTTATTGTATATATCACATTAACTAAGACAATATAGATAACATAGATTTAATGCCAAATATCATGAAAACTTCTTAAGTAAGCTGACGTACCATCCCGTGAATAACTGACAGTTTGTAAATGTTTGAAAATTATTTACTTTAAATTATTTGTCTACAAATAAAACGTATTGAAAACTAAAACTTAAGTTACTTTCTTAAAAAATTGTTAATATTACCATATTAAAACAAAGAAAATGGTACCGTAAAATTACATAATCTTTTTTTTCGAGCACCCTCACAATCGTTAAACTTTTATTGACTTCAAACTGCGTGACTTTAAAAATATACAAATTTATGGTCACTCAGACTGGAAACGATTATTCAACACGTCGTAACTATTTTATTGCACCAATGTAAACAAAGCATTAATTTAGTTTTTTTTTATAAAATTTTAATAAGGAACTTCAGATCGTTAACATTTTTTTTTAAATTTAAGTATGTTAAGGTTTAGTTATAAATTAATATTTTACATAAATACATTTTCAGTGTATTTCTGAAATTCATTTTGAGATGAAATACGTGAATAATATGTAAAATAATATCCATTTAAATTTTTTCTAAAATAATTTTTATTGCAACAAAAATAATAAAGCGACAACTTTCAGCAGCCTCTCGTAGATTTTAATATAATTAAAATAAAGTGACAATACGCTAGGTACTAGCTGATTTGTAGTTGTACATCTGTAAGTATAGATGGCACTATTACCAATAAGTTTTATGATTGAGTTTAATCGTTTACTGTTTTAAATTAACATATTGTCCACAGATGGTGCTGTTTGCAAATGAAGCAAAAGTTCGCAACTTGTTTACATAAAAATATTAAACAATTATGCAACTGTACTATCACAAATGGTAGTTGAGCTTAGTAATTTTTTTTCATAGTGAGGAAAATTATTGTTGCTACAATTTAAAAACTCACTACACAAACTAATTAACAAAATTCGTCACCCGCGTTTTTATAATGCAATCCGCATAAGAAAGCTTTGAATAGATAGGCGTACCAACACAATGATATATACTATGCTTTTAAATCATGTGAACTAACTGATGGGACTGAAGAGAGAGCCTGACGACGATGATAAGCTACCATCACAGATAGCAATTTAAACTTGCACCAGGCGTTCGTCAAGTTGGGTATACGACTATATACATTTGAGGCAAGTTTGAATTAGACTTCCTGGTTACTATGCGGCAAAGATACAATGTTGATGTAACGATCAAATTGTTTTGTGCTGGAGTTATTCAGAGATCTGACACTCCATCTTCGTATCAGAAGGCAACTGTGTGGTAACACACAAAAAGAATGTACTAAAATACAAACAAAAATTAAATACCTGCTGAAAATTATAACATGCAGCAATATTGTTTATGTTTGATATAGCTTTTAATAATTTTTTGTCAAACGCTTGCCTCGTCATATTTTGACGTGGCAGTTTACAATCAAAGAAAAATCGAGCAACCAGCAACCCTCTTTGCTATCTGGGATCTGTTTCTTATCTTCAGGTAATCGTTTTTTTTCTATATGTGTTTTGGATTGTTTTAGATTTTCCTAGAAAATTTATATATCATAGAGGCAAAATAAATAGTATTTCACCCTTCTATGAATTCACAGGTTCAGCAATTAAAAATGTATAGTATAGTCCTAAAAAAATATTTTGAGAAGAGACCTGTTTAATTCAAAAACCGGCCCAGAGGACATGCATTGTTTGGTTTCAGACAAAGAAAACTTGAAGAAAGAAGAATAAATGAAAAATACTCATATGTGATCTAAAATATCTAATCCTTTTTTTTATTTCTCATTTCTATTCATTTACATTGATGTTTAAGTTGATAAGCCAAAGCTAAGCAATTATAATATTTATGCTTAATTTAAGTTCAATATATGTAAAGATGCCCAAAGTAAATCGGCTATGACACGTGCGATAGACAGACGGACAGACATGACGAAACAATAAGAGTTCCGCTTTTGTCATTTTAGTTGGGGAACCTAAACAAGCTTCTTAAATTCCTTATGTTTCGATACTAATATCTAACTGCAATTAATTACCTAAAGAATATTATTACTATTTAGTACAATTAGCTAACTAATAATCTATTAGAGCTTTTATTGTACATAATTATGTAAGTATATACAATAAAAGCTCTGCTAAAAAGAGTGCAGCTGCAGAAAAATGAAACACACTAAAAAATACTTTAGTCGGCTTTACAAAAGTTTTACTAAGCTCGCGGGTTAATTTCAGACAAACACACGGAAGTTGTTGATTTGACTTAACTTCAAATGTTGAAATATTTATAAAATCGTTTTGTGTAACCAATTTCTTAAGCAATGTTAAGTAAAGTAAGTTCGATGCAACTATCAACATACTCTTAAACCAAACCCTTTAGTGAATTTAAAATAAAATGTTGTTTTTAATATGTTACAACGTTTACTACACTCTTTTTTATTTCATAAACTAAACATTCGTAATATTGTAAAAATAATTAACACTTTAGTGAACTTTGGTCGGTATTACGAAAGAGATCAACCCTCGGAATTTAACTAAAGAATTTTTTCAGTGCATTTATTGAAATAACTTACCGGAATTCCGCTTCGTCGTTGTAAATATAATATCCCCTTATATTTAAAAGGATATTTATTGATTACACAGTTTGCACATCGACTTGCTGGTTTCCATAATAAAATGGATCGGCATAAACAGATAGGTTCGTCTCAAAACACAAGTAATTCTATAAATAAGCATCCTATTAACACCTGGAGATTTTACACTACACTTTCAAAAATGTTGCTTTTACGAAGTTTCAAAGTTGACTAAATAAATTCATATGGAGAAACATTTTCTAATTAACAGTAAACTTAGTTGCAAGGGTTTATTTTTATTGCACAAAATAAAATTTTGAACCTTTAAAAATACCGCTGAGACATCGACAATAACACGATTCTCTAACAGTTACAATAAAAGTTAAATTCGAAAAAATGTATTCCTTTCTTTTCAGGTAAAAAGTTCATTGTATTTTGTTCAAAAGAATGTAACAAAAACAATTTAAAAAGTATGAATGATAGCTACCTAAGCAAGTAAATTTTGTTTCCATGTACTGTTTTGTTTTCACAAAAGATACATATTTATTTAATTTTATTAGATATGACGTCCCTGGTGCCTTGTGCTCCACACTCGAATAAGTGGAGTAAACATAATAGATATAACATGTACCTACTTTAAAAGTTCGGTTGTAACTAATAACTAGAGAGGAGCGATTGTTCTTAAAAATTACAGTCGCGTTATTCGAATGATAAGCTAATCAGAGTCATCGAACAGTAGTAATTCATAAATAGGATAAAAATACTCAATCGACAAAATTTATGGTATTCGAATGATTTCATCATTCGAATACCAAAAATTTATTTGGTATTCGAATGATCAAATGCGATAAGAATATCATACCCATTATCCTAATGAGCGGTATTTAAGTCTTCTTAGTCAGTGATAGTTTATTTTCACACGAATGATTATTATCAATCGAAAATCTAGCAAAAAGTACTAATGAGATTACCTCCACGTTCCTAAATGTCGAGTTGTTTATGTAAAACTATTTATAAGTACACCTTTTATGCCATGGAGCTAGCCAGTACAGAAAAATAAAACATACCCGTACAATATCTCACTGCCCGAAGTTAGGTTTTTATCTTGGCTCGCCATCTAGTGGAGTCTTTCGACAATTTTATCGGCTGATTAAATCGCTTCTAGCTACCCCTTTATTGCTATAACGTGAATATTTCCTCGTATTTGTTTTTGAATGAGCTGAGATACAAGATCTGTTTATTTAAAGGCATTTCTGCCATTTTGATGCTCTAGGTATAAAGTATACTTACACAGTACATTAATATGTATTTATATGTGTTTCCTTTATAAGCAATATAGGTATGTACTTTATAATATATTATATACAGAGGTATATATATACATACAAAAAACACTTATACAAAAGACTTTTTATGAAATAGTATGGGTGATTTCAGAACAGGAATAGGTTTGCTCTATTGACCAAAGTTAAAAAATCATCAAAAGACAAGTCTTACCATAACATATCGCATGAGATATTGTTCATACCTATTTTCATAATTCTAGGTGTATTGTTTTTGAACACGACCTTATGTTGGTCCAAATCTAAGTAAATGTGTACATATAAGACGATATAATTTGAAATAACGGAAATAGGAAAATAATTTGACAATTGCCTATATGTATAATATACTGCACACATGCACAGTATATTTAACATATAGGCAATTAATATATATACGCATATATTATATACGTATTTAAATGTTTTTTGACAAAGTAGAAATATAAAATTGAATGTCGGCGTATAAAAATAAATAATTACTAATTCCCGTAAGCAATTTATGCAGATTCTCCCGACAATAACGTATCTCCCTTGATAACATAGTACCTACCCACGTTCTTGTATAAACGAAAATCTTAATTCACTCCGAAGATTTGTAAATCGAAACGACACGCCGCCATTATGGGGCGCTCCTCGATTTACGACCAATTAAAATCTATAATACGGAGCCAATTAAAACGGAGTTGGTTTATTACTATTGGATATTCAGTTTATTGGTGCGATAGCTTAACAGCGTTAAGATGTTGCTATCGTTCTACTCGTACTCTGGTTTATCTCGCTCTCCTAAGGAACTCTTAATTTAATTAAAGTTTCACTGAACTTAGACTTACGTGTGGCTTTAATAATTATATAATTTAACATGAATATGATACATATTACGTAATTATTAGTACATAGGTTTCTACCTATTTGTATTCATGTTGGTCTAGGAGTAACAGTTAAATATACAAAATGCTAGCTGCTCGTCGTCAGGGAGATATAGATCTTAGAAATCAGTTAAATGCTATCCTTTGATTATATTATAATCTCTATGGTTTATAATAAGCAAATTGTATTCGCGGCTAGCTATCAACTGTTATTAGCTACATACACGTGAGATTTTGCAGAGGCAGAGAGAGAATGAGTGTGTCCGACTGAACTCAGATCTTAGTCAGAAAATATGTATAAAAGAAGGCTGACTACCGCTGCGCGTGTAACGGAATTGCCTACCAGCAATTCCGTTACGCCGGATACGTATAAACCGGATGCGTAGGGTTGTTGCGTTGGGTATGAGATACGGAGAGCATCTCATTCAATTATACATGTGATATATAACAATAAAAAAATAATGCACATCGTAACTTTTTTCGTGTCTGTTGAATTATATTTATCGTAGTTATGTTGAAGAACAATAACTCTGTACTCGAATAACTACAATTATTTCGGTACTTAAATACATTACGATACGTTTGTTTATGCGATTTAGACATTGTAGTACTTGTGATTACGTGAAGAACAAATTAGAGACAAACGGAAGCGGTCGCATGATTGTGTCGCTTGCGGCTCCAACTGGCAATAATCATCCTAATCATCTTAAATATTGCCATCGTGTGCGTAAAACGGCGCGTGTGTATTAGCACGCACACATACAAACCGCCTATGCTAACTTTCTATGAAGACATCATACTGTAATGTGTGCAACTGTGTATATACCTTAGTATTCTGTAAGACATTCAAATTCGGACTGACTAAAAATTCGGTCTGAACGCTTTATCCGAATTAAGATATTGTTGTCTCAGTTAAGACAAGCAACTTTTCTTAAGTTGACGCAATTTTTTATATACCACTGATTATATGTAACATTAACCAGAGTAAATTAAAATTTATTTTAGCAGTTTCTTTTATCTTTCATATTATGAATTATTGTATAATATGTTGTTATTGTTTGTTTCCTTTTATATTATAATTTTAAGAGCCCTTTGACAAATCGTAAGCACTTGAATTTAGGTATTGGCGCGCTTGGACACTCATGTATGCGTGCGACTTTCGTGACTTTACTGCAGTGTAAGTAACGAAGCGACTTCAGTATAAAATTAAAAAAAAACATTTCTGTCACATATTGTACATTTAAGTTAAGTAAGTTTCATTTCGTATCGTTTTTTTTATAAGCCATTGCTTTTTTTGAAACCAAATCAACGTTTAATCACGACACTGTCCTGGAAATAATCTTTTTTTAATATTTCATTCTGTAAAAAGGAAGAAACTTATGACATTTCCACAACAGTAATATTCAATAAGAATAAGTACTTGATCTCGACATCATTTTAGGAATTGTTGGAACTCGTCAAAACAATGTTAATTAAGACGTCAAATTAGCGCGTCTGAGGATTTTCATTGTAAACTGACATTGTAGAATGGTTATTGTAAGATATTATAAAATAAATACGAAAATAGGCCAGTATTCAAGAAAAGAAATGGATCTATTATAAACTGTCAGGAAAATATTAAAAAATGTTAAGGTTTCTGAGAATTAGAGCGTTACAATATCAGTATTTCACACAAAAATGTCAAAGGGCTCTTAAGTAATACAATGAAATGATAAAGTTATGTACGTAAACATAAACAATTATGTTCGTAATACCTACGAGTTTGTTAAAATCCTCTTTTGGCCGAAAGGCGCTGAATTCAGACGCTCATCTCTAGTTATCTCATAAATGTCATAGTCGCCATATTTGCTTACATTCTGGACAAAAATGAAAAAATACATAATGAATAAATACAGCATCACGAACATGAAAGTTTTGAAAGCCAGCAGAGCGTGTGGTTTCTCCAGCCTTGAGTACTGGGGAGCACGGCCAGCCTTCTCCAAGATATGTATCAGGCGTCAGAGACAAAGCGTTTGGGGGACACCACCGCTATGTTTCTAAGGAAAACCGGAATTCCTCATCATTGATCAATTTTACGCTTGAGGAATTTTGATAGGTCAAAGTTCCACATAGCTCAGTCGGCAGTCACTGCTCAGTTCCAGAAGCTGGGTAACATTAGATTTCTCTCGCGTTCCTAAAAGAGAAAAGAAGATGCGTAAAATTTCAAATAGTAAATCATACAAATAGTAAAAAATAATAACAATATATGTAGTTGAAAACGTATTGTACGTTACCTTTATTGAAACGAGATTTGAAGACGTATTAAAAAACTAAAACCAGACGAGAGATTAATTTAAAAGTTGCAAACAAAACGAAATAACTGTGATTTTTTGAGTTCATTCAGTAATGAACTGGTTGTGGTTGTGGTAATGAGATGGTTAGTCATAAAAAGCCTCCAACTTCAGTAGGTTTTCTTATGACTAACCATCTCTTTCTTGCTTCAATGGTCATGATCTCAGATTCCAGCAACGAATATAAGGATTTGCGGTTATTTCAACAAGTATATTTATAAGTTTAAAAGTATGAAAGCTTTGTGGACGAGACTTTACCGGGCTTTACTAATAAGGCCCATAACATGCTTTATTAACAACGTTCTTAACAGGATTTATTAGACCATAATAGTTAATAGAAGTGTATTATTAACGAATCTTACAAACGAGCCCTATAATTAATATACGGATTTTATTAACTTGGCTGCTCTTATTAAATAGTCTTATTGGCGTCATAATCGGAGCTTATTGGACTTTAGAGAAAACTCTCAACGAGTTTTGTACATAAAGATTTCAATGGGGTTTGCTCATGAAGACCTCAGAGGAACTTAGTAACGGACTTATTATTTAGGCCGTTAACGTTTAACCCTTATAATGGTTCTTATGAAGGGCTCATAGCTCTAAACGGACCTTATCAACAGATTTTATCAATAAGTTCCGAGGATCTTTATTTCATCACAATACTGCGACTTTTTACTCTCTTTTAATCAGTTTTATTTACTTGTTACTTGCCCACTGTTGCTTTCGACCATCCAGCAAAATCCTGACTTTTTGAGCTCTTGCTTTTATATGACAACAATTCTAATTAATTACACAAACTGTATTATTATTAAAGTGTGGTTGAATAATTGTTGTTTGAATGATTTTTTGTGGTTTAGGGTGAAATAACCGTAAGTTACACAATCCCTATTTTTACCCGGCTACAGCAAAGCCAAAAGTAGTGCTATGATTTCAGCCCGTATGCATGTAAGTATGTATGTTCACCTGTTCTCGCATAACTTCTAAATAGTTTATCATAATTTGTCAAATGTGGTATCGTTAGAATCGTCGTGATCTACTGCTGGTTATAGTCTACGTGACATTCGTTACGCCAAATAACGATAACTGCTTATAACCTTTATTTATATTGATAATTCTTTCGTACTTCCGCTCCAGAATTAGAAAAGAAGTTAATTGTAGACCTATCCTAGATATTTATTTAGGCCAAGGTTACTTAAAAGGTAGAAAAAAAAGTAAAAAGAAAGCCGTCTTCAGAAAAAGACAATGAAAAGTACAAAATAGTTTTACTAATCAAAACTCTAGTACAAAAATAATTTTATAAATACTTGTAATTAAATTTAACGGTTATTGAAGTCGGTGTCAATTCAATGTGCAACAACAGAGTTTACTAGTTTGGTAGTCTCAGAGTGTAGTAGTAATCAGAAAGTGTCTTTAATTCTAATAAGAATTCTACTTTCGTCAAATGTGTATATTGCTCTGCTTATAATAATGTGTTACGTTCCATTTTTACTATATTTGGATATTGATTGCGAGTTCAAATTGTAACAAGTTATCGAGATGTGTATAATAGCATTAAAAAGGAACATCAATTTCACGTCCTCCCATCCGCAGGTCGTTCAGGGTCAATACAACAAATTTTCAATTACACATACTGGTCGCAAATTCAGCTCAAATGTAAATTATTTGAAATTGTGCATTATAAACATAATTGTAGGTGTTTGTGGGCGGAGAGCGTTGGGCCAATGGGAGCCGAGAGCGCAGTCTGGGCGGCGCTTTGTCAAAGAGTAATGTTGTACCCGCGAAGCCTTCAAAGCAGCCACATCACTTGTGATACTTCTGAAATAAAAATAAAGATGTTTTTATAGGTACATATTTACTTAAACCATTAAACACGAGAAGTTATCTCATAATATTGTTTTATCAAAAAGAAAATTGAGCAGATTTTTTAATTACATCTTTTTAATGCCAAAACAAGATAAGCTGTGTTTATATTTAAGAATAATGTAATATCAGTTGTTTCGTAAAAAAAAATAGTGCAGAAATATGCCTAATCTTTTAATTATCGAAATATATTAATCCCTTTTTGTATTATTTATAATATATCTACTATTCCTGTTTTCTTAAATTTATTTTAAAACTGCACACTCACTTCATATCTCATACATCTAATTCTGAACAACAGACAATAACATTCTCAGAATAAATCCCTAATCTGTGGCAGCTCTGTCACACTACGACAATCAAAAGGTGCAACTTGATACACTTATACGATCTACATGGACATTTAGTACTACTAAATGAGTCATAAAATTGCCGGAATATCCCCACAACAGATAAATTTATCGTCCTACGCGTCGTTTAGGTCATAAAAGCATCGAGCGAGACGATTCCGTCGGAGCGATGAACGACAAACTCTCTCATGTCAATCATTTACGTCAAACAAAATATAAAAATCAATTTACAGCGTCATTCAAACCATTATGCGGTAGTGGAAATCGCTTCATTACCACTCATGGCGGCAATAAACCTCTCATATAGTGGCGTACAAAGACTCGTGTGATTTAACTCATAAATATATTTCAATATGTAATAATACTTTGTCCATTGTTAATTCGTACTACCGCTAGCCTCGGAACAATAAATTTTCGATTAGATATAACGCAAAAATGTATGTCTAGAAAGATTTATAAGTGCAAGGGATGCAATTTTTGCTATCATCCCCTTTATATTTACCTGGAGTGGTACATTGTATAAGTTTTTATGACAATATAAATTCGACCACAATGAAGAATACAAAAAGATAGGTGCTTTTTTTTGTGTGAAATGTGATTTTGCACGTTCATTATGAGTTTTTGTATGTATTGCGACAAAGAGGAATGGAATGTCAACTTTTGAAAAATATTACTTCATGTAAGTCAAATGAAATTTTTCATATTATTTATAATAATTTACCTAATAACATTATTTACGATACATTTCATATTATTTATAATAATTTACCTAATAACATTATTTACGATACCTTTCATATTATTTATAATAATTTACCTAATAACATTTTTCTACTTATCGCTTTCATAAATTCGGTATAGGTTAGGTAGTACCTACATTCATAAAAATTCATAGAGTCAAAAGGTATCTTAACAACATAACAAGTAAACCGGTGACTAAACTATGTTTGAGTTTATTAACGTTTTTCGAAATTTTTGTTTTTGTAAAAAGCCGTTAGTAACATGATTTTCGGTAAAAACAAAGCATTGCGCCAACCCTTCCGATTTATAACGACTAAACGGCCATAGAACCGTGCTCGAAAACTTTAGTTTATTCTTTATGCGCCCATTAATATTTTTCCAAGACTTATTTATGGAGTCCCAAAGGATCAACCCGGGCAGGTGGTCCCTACTTAATCAAGATGTTACCGAAAATAAAAAAAACATGTAGCCATTATTTTCTTTTTTGTTTGAATTATATTTTTGTTCGTCATGAGTTATGCGCGGACGGACTAGACGGTGTTCTTTAGTTATTTATATACAGGTATTTAAATGCGATGGGAAAAGACATATGGTAATGAATACATTAACAATAAACTATGGAAATCCTATGGTAACCAGTTGTACGTAATAAAATCACCTTAAGACATGTTAATAGTTTAGGCAAATACTTTACTATGATCACACCGGTTTTAAGTTTATTAATAAAGACATTACATAATGCAAGTATATTACAAAGCTTTATTCTCATTAATTACCCACATTCGTTTAGATATGGATATGGGCAATTATACTGATGAGAATTGTGTTCTATTTTTTCGCAAGGACTAATTATATATTATAACTAACGTGTGTTTGCTAAAATTACTCAACAATTTCTGTTTATGTAATTATTCTGTAGAAAAACTTTTTTCTAAATATTGAAACACTTTTGGCTGTGCTTATTAATTTTTTAACTTAACTTTCCTTTGACACTAGTTATATGAAAAAAACTTGTTCACCTATCATATAGGTCAACCTATATATAGTTAGTTTAAAACTCTTAATCTTATTGATAACAGAAATATTATCTATAATAAATCTACTTGACGCAACATTTGAAACTCTATTGATGAAATGACAGTAATTTTAGAAGTTTTCTAATTTCAAACTTTCTTCTGTTTTTTCTCAAAATTGACTTTTATACCTTAATAACTTTTTTATTATCAAGCCACTCACTGCCTCAATTATAAAACATTTATAATGTATACCTTCATTTTTTATACGGTATAGAAAGTTTAAGACGAATAAAAAACATATAAATATAATAAAAACATAAAAATTGTCGTAAATATTAGTTGTTCTCAAGAACGTTGGTAAATATAGCGAGCACCTAAAGGTAGGAATAAAGTATATGCTTGCGATCGCAACTGAGATAGTGGCTTGATTTACCAATCTTGCCTTTCAGATTTATTCTACCGCCGGATAGGTTTATGAAGGTGTTTGAGATAGAGATGTAGAAACATAATTCCCGAAGGTACGGGATTACTAAAGGCTGTACAATTCTGTTTTATTAATATTGGTAAATGTAGTTTGTATTTCTTAAGCAACTTAAACTTTTTCGAGTGTTAAAATTTAACATGCATACGTGCGAACCTCACTCATAGGTTGCTGGTGCATCTTCTACATAAGTTCCTGTAAGTATCACTTGGCCCACTTCTACTAAATTTACATCCTGTGATAGAAGAAAAGTAACTAGTACCTGTCTTCTAACCACATTTGACTTCTATACTAAATCGTAAAATGAGAACTTAATTATTATGTAGTTGTAAGATCTATAATTCCTTAATAATATTATGATGATAGTATACTTCGACACCCCATGAGGCGAGCCATTAGGATCCGATGTCGTCATTCATAAAGTTTACTTAAAATAATTGACACATTCTATATTTTTCACTCCCAGATCAGCCAAATCAGCGATAGCGAAACATCTGCTCCAATCAGATACCAATCACTGGATTGAGTTTCATCGCCCACAAGTCCTGTCTACTAATCGCCACTTTTATCCAAGAGTACTGCGTGAAGCGATTGAAATCAAGAGACATACAAATAATCTGGAAAATGGGTACAATTTATCGACAATGTGGAATCCTGTGATTCAACGAACAAAACCTCGTGTTTCGCTTCGGTTAAACGCGTGGCGCGTAAATCACTAAAATTAATTAAAATATCATCAACTTAAAATCTCAATAAATATGATAGCATATGAAACATTACTAGATTTTGAATTACTTCTATATGAAGAACCATTCTGAATCAATTCGTAATTGCGATCTATACTGGCCCTGTATACTGGGTTTTAACAACTGAGTTTTTAGGGACATGAAGATACTACGCATGCAGCTCTGGTTGAAAGATCCTAAGTGGCATACATATAGAGTATTTCCGTTTTTCGGAAGGCACACTAAGCTGTTGGTCCTGTCAGGACAATGCTGTCTATAGCAGTTATTCGGGTTAAGCCTATAGTCAGCTTGAAAACTCAGTTTGAATCTGCATCAATCCGTGCAGACCTCGCGTCGTGAAGTATGATTGTTTCCTTCTCAGACTTCGTTAGACCTTTTAAGTTCAATCAGTGCAGCATTGCATTACGAAGGATTGGCAATGTTACAGTAGCATAAACTGGATTGTGTTTATCAACCACTTGTAAATTGCAGTAAAGAAATTTAAGCTATAGTAAGAAGTTGAAGTTAGTGACTAAAAGTACTATTAAGTACTAATAAATAGCCGCCGTTCGTTACAAAAAACCTTTAACCCCGTATCTCAAGCCAGAGAATAAGGCTACATCGATTTCCACATGTCATAAGAGGTGACTAAAGGGGCCTTCGGAATCGCAGCCGATCGCAGTCGTCAATCCATACGACCCCGAGGAAGATGACAGCGCACGCGATCCGCGCTATCGTGGGACTGCTCGGGTGCAAGAAAGGCTCTGTAACTGTCTCCTCTAGTATTGCTTGTTACACCGCGGGAGGGGCTCTAGTGCGTTGCGTAGGAGATCTCGGGACCCCTCAACAACGCGCCGAGGACGATCGCCACGAGAGTTTTATTGAGTAAAAGCCAAATATAATCCAGTCTTACCCCCAGAGGGCTGGGTACCTGTGTTTAGATTTCGCTTGCGTTACCAAAAAAAAGTTATTACAAAAAGTGCTGTACATATTGTATAATGTATGTACCTATGTATATTGTCAGCAGTGTGTCGCCCGGCACTAACTAACCATTTAAGGTTATCCTGTGTCTTGCAAGTTAATTATTTTTTACAAGTTATATCCTCTCTGCTTTCCAAAAAAAATTGTTACAAAATTCTATCATATAAATGAGTACGCATGCGGGCATATCTGTTCATGTAAAATACAGTTTGTGTTATAATTTTTACCCGAAAAAAGATCCCTCCATTGCAGAAAGTTTTATCCGACACAGAGGGCACAAGGGGTGAGGGCCAACAAAAGATAAAAGAGATATATAAGTGGCCCTCGGCAGCGCCATCAAGTCGTTACAACGCCAGTAAAATATTTCAAATTGTGCCCAATGCCGCGGAAAACGGAAGTTACGCATTTGGGTCCTCTTGCCTCGCTTTGGACATCGCTTGCTACACTCTTTACTGATATTTCGTTTATTTTGTTATTGAGATTAAAATGGCACTATTCAATAAAATATTAATAATAGAAATTATTGTCATTAAGTACTAAGTATAGGATTTTTGACATAAAATTAATAGTATAAAACTCTGAGGATTGGTTAGATTATCTTCTCATAAAGTGTATTCCTGTAAGATTGTTTCTGGACTTTGTATATTTGTACAGTTACAATTTAGAGATGTATATAAACATTCATAACTTCATGCCATTTCAAATTCGAGATGAAAAAACCATCGAAGTGCAATAAAATCACATTTCGATGCCATTTGCAAAAACAATAATAGAATTTAAGATGGAACAAAGGAACCATATGGTATCATTAACCCGTCGTTTATACGAGACTAAAATAAGCTCTGCCCTTAACTGATTTTGGCTCACGTATTCAAATGTGCAAGAAGACACTATTGACATGCAGTATTCAAATATAAACTTTTAAACTTTGCCGTTGCATTATAAAATATTCTAGCCTGACGTTTCGACCGAGTTGCATCGGCCGTGGCCTCAAGCAAACTGTCGCAGATAGTTTCACTCCGTGTCTGAGGTAGACGTTTTATCATCTACCCCCAATATTTGTAAATAGTGTTCGGGATACCTACACACAACACTCACAGTGTCCACACGTTTAACCGAATGCGAAACACGAGGTTTTGTTCGTTGAATCACAGGATTCCACATTGTCGATAAATTATACCCGTTTTCCAGATTATTTGTATGTCTCTTGATTTCAATCGCTTCACGCAGTAATCTTGGATAAAAGTGGCGATTAGTAGACAGGACTTGTGGGCGATGTAACTCAATCCAGTAATTGGTATCTGATTGGAGCAGATGTTTCGCTATCGCTGATTTGGTTGTTTGCCGGTTTTTCACCGCTGTAATATATTCTTTAACCCTTTCAGCAATAGTGCGCTATTAATAGTAGTAATATTATTAGTATTCAAATAAACAAGTTATTATAAAAACTAAATAATAAATATGAAAAAATGATGTAACAGGGGATTCAAATTTAATTAGTAAATATGTTTGTATGTTTATATTATTGATACCTGTAAATTGCAGAAATGAGTTATTCTAAGGATTATCTAATTAACGTGCAGATTAACTAATGGGGTTCCGTTAAATTGCCGAAAATTATTTTATTTCTAAAATTATCTAGGTAACCTGACAACTATCTAGATAATCTGTCACATTATCTATACTAGGGAAACGGTGAAAAGAAGATCTTTACTGGAATTTAGAATTAAACTTCCTCAATCTAGGAATATTGAATATGTGGGGGCTTCAGTAGAGTTACCACAAAGTAAATGTGCTGCGTCAGTTACATTAGAATCCGCCCTATAAGACACTGTTTTTGATTAGGTTAGGCAGGTTGATATTTTTACCATAACGCGCGAGCCCAGCGAGCGAAACGATCGTACCGCGGCAGCGGTCGGCGAAGCGCCAGATCAGATTCTGTATGGAACTTCGCTTCTCTCTTTTCTTTCGTTTTACATTTCAATCCTCCTCATTTCTGCAAATCGATGTGGTAGAACCCGCACCGTGTGTGAAAAGTTGTATGCTTCATACCAAAAGCATTCTAAAAGTGGAAACGAAATTAGAGAAAGAAACTTTTTAACTTTAACGATACGGAAGCCGTTAATGTGCACATTGCTTAGGTAAAAAAAGGAAAACTCTTGATTCCACATGTTTATGTTACATATCAGTTAATCTACAGAATAGCTATGTAATGTACACATTAAAGATTTTTGAACTTTAGCAGGTTACAGCAAAAACATAAAAACTCAAAAGTAGGTAATATGTTAATACATAGTAATATTAAACTTTATTAAATAAACTCATCTCAAAGATATCAAATTCACTCTATCCATTGTCGCATAACAATGGATTACAATTACATGCAAATATGATTCGAACGTAGCGATATTACTTGACGAGGGGTCAGCATCCATACGACTAATAAGAACGGAACAGAGCTGCTGAATTTCCCTAGTGACCGCCAGGGAATGGAGCCATAATTTTAATTCTAAAGCCATGTTTGTATTGTATTGGTCTGTTTTATCTACTAGCTCTTTCTATAACATTGCTCACCGGGTCCTTCAAATTATTTCTAAATATTAATTTTCGAAACTCGCATAATTGTCACTATCCGAGGTGTCTTCTGATCTCATAAAGTTATGAGGTAAATACATCTTTTTTATACTAAATAAGACTAATGAGCAAACGGATCATTTGATGGTAAGTAGACTGAGATCCATGGACAGTTATAATATCCTGGTGTCGTGCCTCTTGTGCCAAAATTTTTTTTCAAAATTTTTCAATTTTTATTTGATGCATTTATTTTATCTTTTTATTTTTTATTATTTTTTGCTCATAATAATTTGTTCAAAACGCATATGCAAATATGTTTGTCAAAAAATTTAAAACTGTAATAGAGTATTTATGAAATTAGACAGTCCC
This sequence comes from Zeuzera pyrina, assembly GCA_907165235.1. Lineage (NCBI taxonomy): Eukaryota > Metazoa > Arthropoda > Insecta > Lepidoptera > Cossidae > Zeuzera > Zeuzera pyrina. The sequence goes on from OU015628.1 coordinate 15,426,727, forward strand.
GTAGACATATATAAATTATTATTTTGTGTGGTTATTTTTCGAACGTTTATTATTTGAAATGTAAATATGATAAACAATAGTTCCCCCAATAACCAATTCAAGCACGTGAAATAAAGAGATATTTGTGTTCAATGGTCCGATAGCAGTTCCACGCATGGCCGCCGACGGACGATACGATGATGCTTTATGTATTGTAACGTGCTTATTTGTTTTACAATTGCTTTATGTTATCTACAATACTACTCATAACAAACAATCAATATAATATGCGTAATGAAATAAAATTGATTAATTTTATGAGTGTATGAAAAAGGAAGTTGATTTAAAATTGTCTATTGCGATGTGTAACCTATTGCGATGTCAATAAATATTCCCTTATGAAATCCCTTCTCCTCAAATGGTAATTTCCTGTAAGACTAAGTAACAATAGGTACAGATTATTATAAATAATTTTCTCAAAATCTTAAGAAAAGTCCGGCTAAAGCTACCGGTCTTCAATTTTTAATTTCTTCTTTTATTTTTTTCAGCAACCGAACGACAGTATTTTTAACTTCGACGAAATTTGATATGAATAGGTATGATGTAATGTATTTCTTGAACTTTGAATGTTTATTAATCATTAAGTTCTACAGAGAATATTCGAAAATAAGTTCAATAATTTACAAATAAAATTTATCTGCTCTTTTCATTTCATGGCGAATTTAAAAATTAAATGAATAATAATAAGTAATAAAAACGATAAAAATCGTGTGTATGCTCCTACGATACGTAAAATACATAACATACAACAAAACAAAACAATAAAAATTGTTTGTTCGTGATTCAACCACCCGATAGATGGCGTTGCAAGTATCGTGCTTTTCTATTTGCTTTTTCAAAGTTTTATTTGCATTATTAAAACTTACTTATTGGCGTATTTCTTTATTTTTAACGATAAAAAATTTTTTGATAAAACATTTAAATGAAAATACAAATAGACAAGTAGGTGTTCTATTGAAATGTATGGTTTGATTTTATAAGGCATGCGTAATTCAAATAACATACGAACCTACCCAAATTCTATGTACGCGCGCCTACTTACGTTATACATGGTCTTAAGGTGTTCGTGTCAAAATTATACGAAGTAGGTATTCGGTACGACATTTATAACGCTTGTTGAATAATGCTTTATTTTTATGAACATCATAACATTCGCCCACCAGCGCAACTATGAAAACACACCACTGGACCGTTTTTGAGGAAGAACTTTTACATAGATCATTAGATTCACGGCTTTAATGTTAATAATAAAATTTAATACAATATGTTGATCTATAAAATATAAAAAAGTAAAACTGTATGTATGTAAATATATATGTATATGTATATATATATATTATAAACTGTAAATTGTGAAAATTGTGAAGTAAAATTAAACTAATTCCATTCACAAGCTACCTACGGTATAAGTTAGCGAAAGTTCTTATGTTCAGATTTCTTTTTAGAACGATTGAGATATTTTCTTCGTTGGTTTCATCAAATAAATTCATAATTTTTTCTTATAAGATTTTTAGGGATGTATTTAATGAAACATTCAAAAAACATAATTCATCAATCATACACAACAACATCATTTAAAAATATTTTAAAATTAGTCTACTCTTATATTTTTCTGCACGAGATTCTTACACTTGTGGTAAGGCTCAGGTGTAATAAACTTATGTATACGTATCCTTCTGTGAAACGTTATTGAAATAAGGAGGAGATGCCGTGTAACATCCGTTTTCGGCTATCGATAACTTTACTTTATCACAATTTCCTGATATCCTCGGTGAAGTCACAAGTTGTTATGCGTAAATAATAATATTTTTTTACGGTACCTAGTTAAAGTTTGTGAAAGTTTCAGTTTTTGGTAGAAAGAAAAAGTTGGCAATCTACTATTTACACACGATAAAAAATTACTACACTAATAATTACTACTACTAATACTACACGATGAAAATATAAGTAAATGAAGTCTGTAATATTACTGTAAATACTAACAATGTGTACAAAACACTAATTTTTTGTGAAAACTGAAATTTTGTTATAGTAGTAATATACTTAATTAGAACAGTAGTGCTTAATTAATATTTAGCATGAAACATTGCTTAAATTCTCGTACACGGGAAACATAAATAAAGCAATACTTCTCTGAAGTATTTTAATGAAAACATTCAAAATGTGAACACGCATACGTCACGATTTACTGTCTAAAGTCACGACAACAGGGATAATCTGCTAATGAACTGAAAGCTTTTAAGCTCTGTCTTTATAATGCACTCCATTATCTACTTGTTTTTTACTTGTACTTTTATATTTTTGTGTTCTTTATTTAACATTCAATTATGAAATTAAATGTTAAACTATATAAAGAAGTGAAAGTACAGGAAAAAAACAAGTAATATCTAATTATGTTATGTCATTTATAGGACATAATATCTAATTATGTCATATTATTTAGCTTATAAGGGGTGAAATTGAATTGAATGAATTAGTCATTAAATGAAATTTCACCTCTTATAACATAATTAGATATATCATTCAAAAAGTATAATCGATTTTATAAGAAATTATTTTTCTCGCGGCTTCGCTGGCGTTATATTAATAAACTGTAGCCTAAGTTTTATCCAGAAGTCAATGCGAAATTTAAAATTGATTAATTTAGTGGTCATTGCGTAAAATAAACATAAACAGACGACATTGCGTGTTTAAGGTGTAAGGAAGTAGGGATTTTCACTATAACTACTAAAATGAATCTCACATCAAATCAAATAAAAAAAAATTGTGTTAACACTTTTACTGCAGATATTTATCTTTCTTCGTTTTATGAAGTGTTATTATTTATTTATTTTTATCGAATTGCAAGTGTTTCTTATTATAGCTAGTACGTCACAATAGTACCTACCTATACTCTAAGGGTGGCACAATATACGCCCACAAATACACATACATTACGTAACGATACGCGAAGCAAATATGCTTTTGGCAATAACCGGCAACATTCTAACAATTTAATATGACATAAACAATACAAATACTCGTACTGGCTGGTTGTACGCGCCTCCGGCGTATGTAGCCGCGTACTCGCCATATTTATTGTCTATGGTATTGTGGTGCGATCGTTAGCGTATATCTGAGAGTGGGGGCGTGTGGGGGTGCCCTATCACGAATCCTGATACATGCTAACCAGTCGACTGGGAGCCGTGCGTCTTCATAAAAATATCTCTGTGTGACATGTAATTGTAGTTGTCGCGGGTATATTCGAAGGTCGAGTTACGTCGGTGATAGCGTAAAAGGGTTTGTTGATTGGACTGGGACACTCTCTAGGGCCCTAGTGACCCGTGCGCTATGTTAATGGGTTTAATCGTCTGTAGAGTCCGTCTCGGCAATTTATGTTTCATTTTCGATTCCGTTATGCATGCAGGATTACGCATACGACCCTTAAATTTGAAATGTTAATAGCTCCAGATATGTTACGTTATAATTTTGTTTTATATACTTGCATGTTCGATATGCGTACATACCTACATCTTATTTTATTTTTATTTTTATTAACCGACTTCAAAAAATGGAGGAGGTTCTCAATTCTAAAATATATTAATTATAGTATTACATATATTAATAGATGTGTGAAAAGTAGTGCGAAAAAATAGCGGCAGACTACACTGGAATAGTTTGTGTTTGTGTAAAAACAAAAGTCAAGTTAAAAAGTCTACGTTATTATACAATTTTAGAAAAATTATTTAGTCAATAGCTTTGTGCAACAAAATAAACCGATAATTTTAAAAAATTTGATGTGAGTTGCAGTATTTTTTTTGTTTTTGTAATCTTTTATAATCCACATGTGAGTTCATATCTCGAGACTGTTTTATATTTTTTATAATAAGTGCCTTGAGGCTTTAACGAGCAATTGCGCATCTCTCTTAGAGAAGTATTATTTACATTTTTTATCGAGCAGCAAGCATTACGTCAGACCAAGTTTTGGGGATGTCGTAACCAGGAGTCAGATACCGGTAAAGAATGCATAGAGTGTTTTCAATGTAAAAAGGCATATCACTACAATTGTCTTCTGTTGAATAACCTTGACATAGGAGATAAAAAATCAAGTTGGAAATGTTGGAGAGATGAGATGATTGAAAAAAATCATATTTGTTTCAAATGTCTGTTCTGTGGCATTAATTACTAATATTCTATGAATTAGTCACGGATTCGCTTAAAATGTAGTAAGAAATTAAAATTGACCAATCACAATGATTTAGAGAGCTATGTGATTTGTTAGTTTGAAATGCAATCTTAATATTTACATTAAATCTTAAGATTTACATTGCATAGCGACGCAGTGCAATGTATATTTGTCTCACTTTGTAACATTGTAACCTGGACAATATTGAATTAATACTAACGTACCTATCTACCTATTTTGTATTATAACATCATTGGTTGCTACTATAAAATTCGATAAGCAAAATTCCGAGAATAAACTCAATACATCGCATATTGGTTATATAGTCATTTTAAATTTTTGATTAGTGAAGGTTATTTTGTACATTTCAGTGTGGTTTTCTTTAATATAAACAAATGTGGCGACTATGACATTTATAACATAACTAGAGATGGGCTAATTCGCAAATGATTGATTCGGTTGTCCTACTAATGAGTTATTAGTAAGACAAAACGTTTTTAGAATTTTTCTCCGTTTGTTTATTTGTGCTTCAATAAAAAATAACGTTATGATAAGTTAAGTATGATAATTTGTATTTTTAAAAAATATGTAAAAATAAAGAATAGGAAGTTTTTATTTGTTTGCGATTCTGCACACCGCAAACAATAATATTCTTCTGTTATTATTCTGTCTTATATTTCGAATGAATTGTGTCACTTACATAGTATATAGGAATATAGGCAACCTTTAAGTGACATGCAATGTAGAACAAAACGCTTGACAAATAACCAAAATTTGTTCAACACTATTATATTGGATAATATTTAGTGTTATTTGTTTACATTTTATAGTTTCGTGTACACATATAAGGGAAAATCAGTGGAGTTAGTGCTACGTGTAATTTGTCGGACCAGCGAACAGTGAACATTTAGCGAAATTTTGGTTAGTCTTTTGTTTGTTTACTTTACATTAATGTCAAAAACGAAAAAATAGGGTTTACTCTATTTCATCTATAAAATGAATATAAGTTTAGTAAAATATTGAAATTGCAATATATACATTTGCAAGTACAATAAGGAAAGTACCTACCTATATTGATCGCAAAATCTCCGTTTTGTACATATTAAAAACAATAAAATTTAAGTAAAAGCCACGACGTTTGGCGCTCCGTCCTTTCTGACTACTCCCATTAGGGATATTGCGTGTGGATATGTTTGTATGTGTGTAAAAGACAATACTGTTCGACACTCAAAATCTTTATATTTTATCATAAAATTTAATAATATTGTCCTATTTATGAACAAATTATTACAGGTAAAGCTTTTATCAGAACTTAAAATAAGGATTAGCACCGTGTAGCTAGGCCGAAAGCGTATCGCTATCGTGCACCCGGTAGGGACCGGCTTCTACCGGATTTTACCGGATCCCGTCGTATTTACCCGGCTTTTACCGGATTAATCCGCTCGACGCCGCTGCCAGTGCTTTGCGATATCGGCTTGTTTATTTTACGTTTTAAATTGAAAATGGATATTTATTTTTATTACGTTAGACGGAATCTACTTGTAAAAATGAAAAATAAAAACAAGAAGCCAATATGTTCAGGATTTACCTATGTATGAATTGTCTACGTCTTTCGAAGTATCTAACTTATATTATTGACGTAAATTAAATTTGGTTTGGACTACAAAGCGTGACCTTATATTTGAATATATGCAGGACATAGAGTTGCTACCCGTACTCTATAATAAAGAATTGTACGTTACTTCATAAATTATATAAAAATACTGTATTTTACTTACCTCGACTTCCCAAGTTTTTATTTTATTATTTACTAAAAGAAACAAAAGTGTTAGTGATTTTTGCCGGTAACGGTACGGAATGCGTCGATAAATGATAATGAGCACTGACTTCAACTTTCATATGATTCTTATAATGTAACGACCACTGAACTAGTTTTTGACCGCAGCCTAAAACAATGTCAATGTCAATCCAGATTGCAAAAGTGGCATTATTTTTACAAAGTGATTTTCTGAATTTATACTAAATCGACTCATTTTATCTGACCGTTCCCGCCTCTTCAGTAATAACAGTTTTTTCGTAAACGTAAAAAGAAACGTAGCGTCTCTAAATTTAAAAATCTAAATTTGATGCTAAATGAATTACTTAAGTATATTATCTATATAACTTAGACATAGAATGTAAAGATGCCGTTACGGTGTTTACCCATAACATGTATTCATTAGATTTTGAAACAAGAAATACATATTTATGGAAAAAGATAGCAAGTTGAATAAAATAATATTTTATTTTCACGCGTCGCACTTTATTGTTTATTTGATCATAACTGTGGCAACCCTAATACGACAACGACAGTACATACTTCGGTAATGAGATTTGAATTCCCTTCATTCATCGATTCACTAAGCTAAAGATGATTAAAATTTGCCTTGTTTTACGTACTGGAAAGAGATTGATTTACATAACGTGGACCATCAAAACATACGTTTTTCAGTTTTGTCTCAAAGTCACTAGAACTTACATCGCTGGTTGAAGGACAACCTAGAGATATTTATATTTAGATATTAATCTCAATACGGGATTCTTACGTAAAGTTTTTGTTTCTACACGTAAAAAACTCATAATGATAAGTTTCGCTTCTTGTCAAATAATGTATAGGGATCAATTTTAACCAATCTTACAATTTATTATAACTATATTTATTCAGATATTATACGTATTATATATCTACCGAAATTATTAGTAATTGATTTCTATAATGATCGTAAATTGAATCTTGAAAAAGCGTTCATTTAAATAAAACACGACTTTCAGCTCCTGAGTACAGCCCCCTTCAAAGTGTAGACCTCGCTACGGCGTAGCTCTAACATATAATCCTTTTCGCTACAATAGCAATTTCAAACTTCCTTAGGGGCTTCGGATAATCTTTCTTTATATTGAGCTACGAAGCTACCACGAACAAGTCTATCCTTTTCTTGTGTATGAAAGTGATTTCAGTAAGAAAGAGAAAAATCTGTTAACGAAAACTTGATTTCTCAATGTAGAGGGGTGCATTAAAAGCAGTAATGTATATTTAAATTTTAGCTCAAGTGTAATAATTCTGTTTTTAATTTAATTTCTAATGGCACTATAAATCTCGATGGGTGAAAGACGTTTTCCTCGAAACAAAATTAAATTTTTGAGGCCATATTTTTAAGGATCATAAGTTTATTTTTCATTTTCATTTCATTGCAAACTTGTTGACATACATCTATATGTTGACGTATATACGTGACGTATATTGATGAATAATTGTTATTAATAATACATGTTATGTACACGATATGTTGCAACTATTTTGAAGAATATTTTTTGATATCAAACTGAATTCTAGGCACGGACGTCAGACGTCTTATTTATTTTCTATATACATTTTACTAATAAATTTTACTAATAAATCACTAATGGTATTATTAGTTTTAGTGACATTTAATGAACGAATGTATAATAAGTAGTACTATTTTCGAACAAAATTAAATATATTGCCTGTTTTAAATTATAAAATGCGACCTAAATAAAGTACCCAAAAAAAAATCTATATCAATTTCCTTATTAATTTCGAGAGTGGCAAAAGCGTTACTTTCATAGCCACTTTAATGGGTAATTTTCATAAACAAAGTTGGGAATCCCGGGAGACGGGGGGAACAAGGCGAGGGGGCGGGAGAAGGCGCGGGTTCGTTTCCGAGATAGAAAACAGCTCCAGAGCTCGTATAATGGGTTTTTGGAATGGCGTCGTCCGTCTTCGCCCCCTCCCTCGCACCTAACCCCTCGGCGAGAAAGGATGAATTCTTATTTCCTCATCTCTGGGCGTCCGATGTGAACCCTCCATGTAGATTGCCTTTTTCGCGCAGAACCAACTATATAACATAACGATGGCTTGTTTTCAATTTTTCGGTGTCGTTTCTTTTTTTGTTATTTAAGAATTATTCATGTTTGTAGCTTATGAGATCATTCGCAATGTTGCGAGATCTCTTATCTCATTACTCATTAAACAAACATATGAGATGCAAACAAGGTAAGAAGAGGATTATTCAAACCTCATGTCGACTGATATGCTCTTATCTCAGGGTCAATGTTGTTAAACTCCGTTTAAAAATAGCTTTTGGTATTCCCGACATAACACTTTAGTACCTACCTATGTAATTAAAGGAAAACAAGAAATTTTCTTAAAATAATGCTACAATCTATTTTTCTGAAGTATTTTAATAGGTACGATTATTTACATTTATTTGCACATCTACTTATTGACAGTTAATATAGTCATTAGGTACCAGTTAACATAAATGTAATCGAATTCATTGTGTCCTTAATTTAATTCCACAGCTTGTTTGAACTTAAACTATTATGTTGACATTGAATGTAATTGTATATTTCTTATTATGTTACTTAGTATTCATATTAATTAATTTTATTCCACGAGTAATTTCAAAAACTTTACTAAATATTTCAATCAATTTATTTGTATAGAATGTTAAAGATCGTTGAACTTAAACATTATAAAGTAATACCACAATTTCATAAAATATATTCGAAACAGCAAACAAACCAAGATACATACGAGTTTTACACTGAGAAAGTGTTTTTTTTTAAATGTTTTAGATTTTTTGTAAAAAAGTATACATACACACATGCATATATATCTTCACGCTGTATCCCCAACGGGGTAAGCAGAGAGGACGGAGCGCCAAGCGTGGCGTTCCTTACACGCTTCTTTCGCTTCCTCAAATCTCTCATCATTCTCCTCACACATTTTCGCCTGGGTATGCGAGTACTTTTGACGTTTCTGCTGGCTAACACTCAGGCTATTTGATTTTCGTATGTCAACCTAGGTCTTCCTTGGTTTCTTTTACCACTCACTTTCGCTCTATAGATTTTCTTCGTCAGTCTTTCATCACTCATTCTTTCTACATGCCCGAACCATCTTAGCATTCCTTTCTTCGTTTTTACAATAACACTGTCGTGCAACCCTGTCATACTGCGTATCTCTTCGTTGCTTATATTGTCTGCAAGGGTGACACCGCACATATTTCTAGGAGATCGCATTTCTACTGCAATTATCTTACTTTCACTCGATTTCAGGCATATCCAGGGCTCACCTCCGTAGAATATAGTTGCCACCAACACCGCATTGTGTATGGCCATTTTGGCTGAGTTAGATATATTCACACTGCCTACTAATGCGGACAGAGCACCGTTCACTTTATTGCCGGCTGCTACCCGTATCACCCGTATTTCACACTTTGTCTATACATCTTCCCTTTCAAGCACCAGAACCTCAGTTTTGTTCATATTCATATTCAATCCTTTAACTTCACAGTCTTTTTTCATGCACGTGACTAGTGTTAGGAACGGTAGGGGTTGTATGGATGAGATTTTCTCGCTTCGCGTTATCGTGGGGAAGTTTCTGGCTATAGGTCAGAAAGTTTTCTGCACTTTCGTGGATCTAGAAAAAGCATTCGATAGAGTAGCGCGAAAGAAATTGTGGAGTCTTCTGTCGGAATATGGTGTGGGGGGCTCCTTGCTGCAGGCTATGAGGTCATTATATCGAGGCCACAGAGCCTGTTTAAGGATAGAAGGTGACATGTCGCCCTGATTCGAAGTCTGTTCTGGTGTCAGACAGTGCTGCGTGATGTCTGCCTGGCTGTTCATGCTGTATTTGGACAGTTGCCTCCAGAGATTGAAATTTAGTATGAATGGTATGATATGTGATGGTACAGTGATAAACTGTCTTTTGTGCGCTGACAATGCTGTGCTTATATCACTATCAGAATTGGAAGTGCAGACACTAGTTACATACATACATACACATCTGCACGCTGTATCCCCAACGGGGTAGCCAGAGAGGACAAAGCGATGTCTCCTCCAGGCAAGTCGGCAAGTTCACTGCCTTTTCCCTTGGTTTCACTCAAACATAACACACCCAATCTTCTTTCTTCAATAATATCAATCACTTCATTCATCTTCTCTTCAATCCTACCTCTCACATTCCATCTATTTTGCACTCCTCCCTCCACTTCCCTCCGCGAGGTGCACAGCGTGTTGGGTGGTGGTCCCCAACGTCGAACTGCTCTCTGCTCACACCAGCTGGGACAAACCGGAGTACGTCGCTTTCGAGGAATGCCCTAGCTCTCATATTTACGTTGTCTCACATGGTGTGCAAGGGTTTACATAACAGCTAAATATTAATAGTGAAAAACTAGTACGGTTATAAGACAAGCAATCAATATTTTTGCAGGCGTAGATATTACGGCACTATCTGCCATCATATCTGTCAAATTTCTTCTATATTTTGCATATATGTTGTTCCAATAATCTATTCTTTCGGGATACGGGTTAATCATGATAATATTTTTATCGCCGACTTGTAGATATGTTATGTTAGTATATGTCAATGGTAACCAGTCTTGAATGCTGGGTGACCTACAAACAAAAATAAATCTGGTTTTACGTTTAAAATCTGATAAAATATTATTTCTCTACATTTTATATTGAAAAACATAGCTACAGAACAAAACAATAGCACGTTCAATTAATTTTTTCAATATTTTAATTTCTAAAATTACAAATTTATTTACGAAATTTAACAACTTACCCTGTCTTTATAAAGTTGATCCATATGCCAACCATAGTGTTAACTACGTTCTGTTCAACAGCATTTATTACATTATCTAATGATTTTGAAAAAACGTAAAAATGTGAGTCTCCATGGGACGCCCCAGAAATATTTTTATACTGTTTTGGTCCGTTAAGGCTGCCTTCATATGTAAACTCTAGTAAAAAGACTTGCTTGGAATTTGCTTGAGCGATAGATCTTGAAGTATTGACAATAGAATATGTAAATAGCATGTCTCCAAAATAATTCACGTATTCTGGCAAAGTATCTCCGGAAATGTTCCTATTTCCGAAATAAAAATGCTTAGTTTTATTCGCTACTTCGTATTTTAGGTTTGGTGTTTTGAAATAAAGGTTCGCTGGTAAAAATTGACTAAAGTCTTGATTTATTGTCATCAAATCGACACCTAAATAAGGCATTCGTTGAAATCCTTCTCCATTAGTAAATATATAGAGTATGGATACATTCTGAAATTGACCCGCGAGTATCAAATCTAAAGGATCCTTGGATATAAAAGCAGCCCCTTTGCTCTCCTTTTCTATACAGGGAGCAAAACCAATAGATCCGTCTGTTCTATTAACGAAATCCATAATTATCCTAGAATTTAAAATTTGAACATCAATATTTTTATAAAATGCGTATAGATTATCCATTGTAGATTTATTCGATTGATATCCAAGTTTCGAAGCAATATCTTTAGCCGTTTTTACCGGCTCTTGGTTTATAGTCCACACTGATGTTGCGGATCCAGATTCAACTATAGCATGATTAAACAATCCTTTAGCCAGAGGTGACAATATCAATAGTTCAACTGAAGCCGCTCCAACACTAGTTCCAGCAACCGTTATGCTTCTCTCATTTCCGCCAAAATATTTTATGTTATTTTTTATCCATTTCAAAGCAGCTACTTGGTCTTTCATTCCAGCATTTCCCGGTACATCTTCAGTTCTTAAACAAAGAAAGCCTAGGGCTCCCAACCTATAATTAATAGTGACCACAATAACGTTTTGTTGAATAAAATTACTGAAATTCGTGATTTCGGTGCCTGATCCAAATAAAAATCCTCCCCCATGAATGTAAACTAATACGGATTGCGATTGGTTTACTATATTAATTGGAACATAAATGTTGACGACGAGGCAGTCTTCATTAGTGACTTCAAGCTGAGCACAGATCACAGTTCTGTTTGCGTAAAATACCCCTGTCCAATTAGGCGGAGGTAGTGGCGCCTGAAAGATACAAAAAATTGTTCGAATTACTTTTGGTTGAAAGAAAATTAAACAATATTAATACTTGATTTTTAACGCGTTACAGATTTTTATTTGTCTTTTATTTATATTACTTGTTTAATGATTAAGATTTAAAAAACATTACATAATCTTTATAAGCTTAACTGTTATCTCTAAGCTAGCTATTAAATTATTCATATATCTGCATATATACTATGCTATACTATATTATACTGCTAATATCATATTTACCTTACCTTAAAACGATTTTCTCCTATCGGCGCACTTGCGTAAGGTATACCCAAAAATGCAAAATAATCTTTCGTCGCATCTTTGTAACCACGCACTACACCTTGTTGTATAGTAATATCTAAATAATCTAAAGCATCTTGACCAAGAATTACACTTATTGTAATTAATATGTACGTCGGTATTAAAACAACTGCTCGAAACATTTTAAACGCACATAATAATATAATTTTATAGACTTGTTCTCTTTATAGCATTACGTTATCATAATGAGATTTTATCAACGGTTCCACTTGTTATCAGATCTCATGGTTAAACTTGTGGCCGGATGTTTTGTTTGTTTGTCGATTACTATGTGTGACTCGAAACCTGTATTAGCATTTTTGTTGTTCTAAGTTTGTGCTATACTAAGTACTAGATGTCTAATAAAACATATTATTATGTATTTAGCTCAATGTATGTATATTTGCAGTAGGTCTATTAAAGTCCAGAACTTTGGCAAAACATATAAGGCAATATGCATAATGTGTCTATATTGCAAAATTGTTCATATACGATGTTTCTGAGCCATTCGTAAAGATACTAAAACAGCTGTACTGAAAGCAGCTTACATTACGTAGACTCAGGTATTCATCGACTGTTTTTGAGCGGATACGAAGAAAATACGTATCCGCGGTACGCACAGAACGTTCGATGATGTTCTTATTGTATCTTGTATTGCATAATATCGTCTTCTAGAATATCTAAACGTCTGTTAAAACAATATTCGATGTTAAAAAAAATTGATGGTCAATGTGAGTCATAGGTAGTACGTTTATTTTCACTTCGTAGTGTCTTTATTTTTTATTGATACCTTTATTTACATTAACAAAAAAGTACATACATACGTTAATATTTACAAAGCTGTCATTGCTTAAGGTACCCAGCAGACTGGCAGCATTGCTTCATTGAATAGCCAAACTGATTCGTTGGCGGAAGAAGCTGCCAGCCCGGCGGTCTCCCGAAGCCTCGACCAAACTCTTACAAATATCAGAAATATTGTTATTTGTTATTATGCTATTATAATAACTTACACAAACGAACAGTTCGTTTTCTTTCTGTAACTCTTGTATACTTTTTCCCAAATATCGATTCTGTCTTGATGTGGAACCCCGTAATTATATTTTAAATCTTGGTCCATTTGAAGATACATTGTAAAATGAGGCTTCAGTGGTAACCAATTTGGAATTTTGGGTGATCTGTAGACAAAATATACTTACCTATATTATTTATAATTTTGTGTTATTATAAATATTAAATATATTACCTATATCTCTGAGTACTTACCCGTATTTTATAAAGTTGGTCCAAATATTTATCATAATTTCAACAACATGCCCATCTGCTCCATTGGTCATTTGATTATGAACAAATACATGGCTATATGAATCAGTATGGGCTGCACCAGGCACATGGCCGAATATTTTTTTCTTGTAACTGAGGCCTCCTTCGTAAGTAAATTCCAATAAATAAACATTCTTAGAGCTTATACCAGCTACTTTCTTCGCTGAGCTAACTAAAGGATAAATAAACTGAGTGAGGATAAATCCTTTGGCAGTTTCATTAGATATGGGATTGTTTTGAAAATAAAATGTTTTAACTCTATTTGATATTTCGTGTTTAATACTGTCATTTTTGAAATACAGATTTGCAGGTAGAAATTCACTAAAATTTTCATTCATTTTCTTTTTGTAGTTAAAGAAATGAGATTCACGAAAAAATCCTTCACCATTAACGAATATGTAAAGAAGTGGTAAGTGTTGAAAATTTCCTTCGTGGATCATTGTCCAGGGGTCTTCAGATAAAAATGCGTTTCTACTAGATTTCTCTAGACACGGCACGAATCCGAAAGTACCATCCGTCCTTCTATCGAAATCTAAATAAGTATATCGATTTAATTTTTTTATGTTAGCAGATCGGTAAAAATCTCCTAATTTAGTTACATTAAAATTTGTTTCAGTATATCCCATGTCTTTTGCTACTCTTTCAGCAGTGTCGACAGGTTTGGGGTCTATTGCCCATACTGTTGTTGCGGATCCAGACTCTACAATAGCATTTTTAAATAGGCCTTTACTCAAAGGAGACAGCATTAATAATTCCACAGAAGTGCCTCCTGCACTGGTTCCACATAAAGTAATATAATTTCTATCGCCTCCAAAAGGCTCAATGAAATTTTTGACCCATTTTAACGCGGCAATCTGATCTTTCATACCAGCATTTCCTGGAACTTCGTCTGTTCTTAAGCAAAGAAATCCTAATGCCCCTAGTCTATAGTTAAATGTGACAACTATAATATTTTTGTCAGTAAAATATCTGTAGTCAATAATTCCATCCGTGTTCCATATTCCTCCTCCAATGATGAAGGCTCCACCGTGTATTTGAACTAAAACAGGTAAAAGTTCATTTTGTCTATGACTTGGCACAAAAACGTTAATAACCAAACAATCTTCGTCTTCTTCATCGTATTGTGGACACAAAACTGTTTTGTTAGAGTGAAAGACTCCTATCCATTTTGGTGGAGGTAATGGCGCCTGGAAAAAATAGCATACAATTTAGAATTTAAAATAATAAAGACTAATTATACTAATTGTATGTACTGCATTCTTTTCCAGTTTTTGTGGACTGACCTTAAATCTATTTTCTTTTACAGGTGCAGCAGCGTAAGGTATACCTAAAAACTCATAATATCTTTTATTGCTGTTTTTATAACCACGTACTAAACCTTGCTCTATTTTAACATCTTTAAAGGCAGAACCATTTTCCGTAAAAGTCACATTTAATAAAATCAAAGTTATAAATATAAGGATAATAATTATTTTGTACATATTTTTGCGGTTAATATCAACGTATAATGAATAACACGCACTGTCCTTTATATATATATATATAGATTTTATCGAATTGTCAATATTTAAGTATGAAATACGTATACGTAATGCGATGTTCAAATATTTAATGGAAAACAATGCAATTATTACTAAATGACCAAGTGTGATAGATATTTGTGCTAAACTAATAGATAATTTATTATAAATTGCAGTCTCGTACAACAGTCATATTTAAAAAACATTTGATATGAATTTGACTGTGCTATCTGAATTGCTCGAATTATTATACAAATAATATAAATGAAGAAATATTTGAATCAAATCAAATCAAATGTTTTATTTGTGATACACAAATAAGCGTACTTTTAATACAGATATAAAAAATAAAAAAAAACAACCTATTTGAACATGCTGTCATCAATCGTTTTACAAACCATGTACAAATGTACATATATCTATTATCTATCTATAGGGATCATACATCCTACTAAATAAGACAGTTACTTCTAAGTAACAAACACATTTTTAAATCTTTTAAGTTATATCTATCACATTCCTGCCTGATGAAAAACAAATACGAGACAAAAAGTTACCATTCATGCCTTAAAAATTGTCAAGTTGAAAGTATGACATAACACAAATGCCAAAAGGTTACTCCAAGTCTAAGGTGATATGCGTTATTCAAATCTAAATTAATTTTTGATTATAAAAAGAAATATTATAATAAGACACTCATTATTATTTCGATTTAATGAAACTATTGCTAAAATCTAATCTAAATGAAAATCCCGGAAGAAAATTCTACCATATGAACATACATTATTTATTATAAAAAGTGTTACAACTGACAATCCTAAATGAATGCAACATAATACATACACATTTTTATAAATTTTTATTGTAATCTTTATTTAAACAGGACAGGCTGTATTTACTTTATTGTGACAACAGTATTTCAATTCACTAACGATTGATCAGGTGTTCAGATTGAAGTACCTATTCTTATCTACACTACAGTTTATCGTGGATAGTAATATTATTCATAATATTTCATAATATATACATTTTCATGTACTTTCTATATTTTGTATGGAATGGTATAAAAAATGTAACACAAACATACATACATGAAGATATGTCTCCACGCTGTATCGAGATATAGACGAGATAGTCAGAGAGGACGGAGCGCCAAGCGTCGCGGTCCTTACATACGTCGTTCGCTTCCTCAAATCTCTTCATTCTTCTCAAACATTTTCGCCTAGATATGCGAGTACTTTTGACATTTCCGTCGGCTAAAACTCTGGCTATTTGATTTTCATTAGTCAGCCTTAGTCTTCCTTGGCTTCTTTTACCCACTCACTTTCGCTCTGTAAATTTTCTTCGTCAGTCTTTCATCACTAATCTTTCTATGTGCTCGAACCATCTTAGCATTCCTTTCTTCATTCGTACAATAATACTGTCGTGCAACCCTACTGCTGCCTCTTCATTGCTTATTTTGTCCGCAAGGGTGACACCGCACATATTGCTAAGAGATCGCATTACTACTGCATTTATCTTACTTTCACTCGATTTCGGGCATATCCGGGCCTCATTACCGTACATTAAAGTTGGTACCAACACCGCATTGTGTATGGCAATTTTGGCTGAGTTAGATATATTCACACTGCCTTCTAATGCGGACAGCACTGTTCACTTTATTGGCGGCTGCTACCAGTCTCACTATATCTAACTCACATCTCCCATCCCTGGAAAACTCCCCGAATATACAATTTCGTTCGATTGTTCTAGATATTTTCAATTTAATCGTATTTCACACTTTGTCTGTAAATCTTCCCTTTCAAACTCCAGAACCTTAGTTTTGTTCACATTCATATTCAACCATTTCACTTCACAGTTTTCTTTTATGCACGTTACTAATGTCTGCAACTTTGCTTCTGATGGTGCTGTAAGCACAGCATTGTTAGCATACAAAAGGCAGTTTATCACTGTACCATCACATACCATACCACTCATACTACCTTTTAATGTCTGGAGGCAACTGTCCAAATACAGCAGGAATAGCCAGGCAGACATCATGCAGCTCTGTCTGACGCCTGAACAGACTTCGCACCAGGGCGACATGTCACCATCTATCCTTACACAGGCTCTGTGATCTTGATATCATGAGCTCACAGACTGCAGTAAAGGGCCCTCCACGCCTTATTCAGGCAGAAGACTCCAGTTTCTTTGGCACCTTGCTATTGTATGCTTTTTTAAGATTCACGAAAGTGCAGAAAACTTTCTGACCTATGGCCAGAAACTTCACCGCAATATCACGAAGCGAGAAAATCTGATCCCTACCATTCCTAAAACCACCTTGCGCTTCCCACAAATATCTTTCAGAAACACCTTTCATACGGTCAGTCAATATCTAAGTATAGACTTTACTTGTTAAGCGGACCAAGCTGATGGTTTTATAGCACGCACAGTTTTAATAAGAACCTTTCCCTTTATAAAGAGGTACTATGACTGTGGTGTACCAGTCCTCTGGCACGTCTCTCTTATGCCAAAAAAGGTTGCACAGTGCACAGAAGGTATCCCAGACCCTAAGACCACCATATTTGATCATCTTGCGGGAAATGATGAGGTAGTCACCTCATCATTTCTTTCCACTTTACAGACTTCTTATCATTTTTTCAATCTCTTTCGTACTAATGGCATCATTCAGTCCCGGACGCGAGTATGGAAATTTATTAGAATCACTCTCAGTATCAAAGACGGAGTCGCCACTCCCATACAGTTCTCCATAGTATTCACTTCATCGCTGCAGAACATGTTTTTTATTTGTTAGCAGGTGGTTTACTTTCGAACGCACTTTATTCATTCTGCAAGATGCCGGACCACTTCTGTACTTACGTTCTTCTTACCAAAATAATTTGGGATTTTCCGCGAAGTTATCCGACATCTTGTTTTCGTCTAACACCCTACACCTTTCACGCTTTTCTTTCACTAGTGCCTTCAGTTCTGTAGCTTATATTTGTCTTTCATTAAATTCTTCATACCACAGTCATTTTTAGTAGCAAGATAGTCTCGGCATGCTTTCTTCTTCTTATACACAGACACTTTCGCCTCATCACCCCACCACACATCACGCTTTTTACCGTTCCTAATCTTATTCGTTCCACGCACTTCTTTCGCCTGGATCATACTATCCCTAAGGATCTCCCAACATTCTTCAACGTCCTCGCTCATCACTTTCACTCTATCATCAAGCTTACCGGATACTACCGTTTCATATTTGTTCCTGGTTGTTGCGTCTTTCAGTTGTCTGTCTCTTGATGCGACAGACAGCTACAGGTTTGGACGATACGCGACATATAACACAAAAATAAATAAAATCGCCCACTTATTTTTGTTATTACTCGTATTTTAAAATTCTCTCCAAAGTAGAGATAGACGGAAAGTAAATATATATTTTATTAGGCCTCATTCAATGAAACTTGAAACTAACCACGGCATACATGTACCTACATAATATACTTCCGTCGTCAGCGGTATAATTTATTCTCGACTCGATTTGTCTCTACTTATTTTCAGGTTGTGTAATTTCTTTGTTAACTTCGTATACACCTGCCAAATAATTATAGACGATGTAGACCCAGTTATTTACAATTGCCATTTATAAAAATTAAAAACCAATAGAACAAAATTAACATTAAATGTTTGATAATCAATACTGCCACACTTATTTAATCAGTTGCTAAAATCTGTGTTCGTTTCCGCGACACCATTATGAAAACGCTTAATGATAGATCGGCTATAATTTGATCCCTGAATTCTTCTCGACATACAGTTTTTATTGTGTTCAGAGCGAAGAAAATTATCTAAGGACAGATCATTTTTAGATGGCGTTGTGTAGCAATCATAGCATTTGCCTGGAATGAGAAGTCTCCCTTAAAAGGATAAACAAGTAGCGTGTGCGCGAAACGGCCGAGACGCGCTCGAATTTATATTTTACTTGAGCCTCCCTTCGTGATAGCGTCTAGATACAAACGTGTATCGTCTAATAAGTATCTCTATAAAACCAAAAAAAAGAAGCTGACCATAATTTGTAAATCTGTAAATCCACACTATAGAATCTCTATCAATATAATGGTCAATTAACATATACCGTCACGCCACGAACGATTAATTGTAATTCAAAAATGTTTTCGTATTCAATACAGTTCCTTTTTACACTATACTACACAACTTAGCTATAAATAAAAAACATGTTTAATTCACAAAGTAAATATTTACTATAGGTATAAGGTACCGTTGGCCGTTTTTAAGCATCAAATAGAGCAGATTTCTCTTCGAATCGTCTTTAAGATCTACCAGTCGCAGAGTTTCACCATCAAAATTGCTTTCCTTATATCTTCAATAAATGTTTAAAACATCTCTGCAAGCATGTGTTTTATAGTTTTTAGGGCTTGTTATATTAATCTTACCGATTTTTATATTTATGTATCGTGATAGGGAATACAAAAAAGGTTTGTCGAAAAAGAACTTTGTATATTTGATGTTATTTATCTTTGTATTTTTATACGTAATTTTGCGATATTATTGTAATACCTAGTATAATATTGCTCAATTACATATATATGTACTTTTAACTAAATTTTATGTAACTCATTTTTAAACTTGTTTCTATGTATATTTCGCTTGTACAATATTCAATATTTTGTTTTACGGTATCACTTTAATGTTTGTGTATAAATCTTTGGATTTTTCTTGAAACATCAGCTTTACCGAAAATACATTCAAATCACAATATTATTCGGAATGACACACACCATACCATACACACCATATGAACACTGAATGAACACACCATAGAAGTATTGCTTATCTTTTTACCTTTATTCAAGTCAATTTGGAAGCTCATAAATAAATTCAACGGAATAACAATAAAGAGGAATGTAGATACATCGTGGTCCGCCTACCGTCAGATTTATACTTATCTCACAACCATAAAGCGGTATTAATGCATATGAATATATCAGGAATAATAGGGTGCATATAATTTCTAATTAAACTGGCATATTTTGATTTGGCTATCGAAATTGTCTCGGTGTTTATTCTTATATGCATATTTGTACTATAGTATTTATTGTATTTAATTAAATTATCAGTTTCTTCCACCAACAAATCAATCTTGCTAATCAAAGAGGTAATCCCAGTCTGCTGGCCACTCTAGCCTTAATGACAGCTTTCTAAGCGGCAACTTGAGGAAGTCTATTATTTAAGATAATGTTTAGTTTTAAGATTGTAAATATTATGAACTACTATATTATGAACTACAATATTATGTAAAAACCTATGATTACAAAAAGATATTTCATAAGCATTTTTATTGGAACTTTATGTAATATAAAGTATTACAGAAAACAGAAGCTTTTTTCGCAACTAACAAAAAGTACGCATGTAATCTCTTAAAACTTATAGTCACCCTGTTTAGCCGGATACTGGATCTCCCTTTTGCCGGTTCGGCGGGAAAGTTCTTCGCCAGATCCGTTTCCTGTGTTTGCCATTCCTCTGCACACTCCGTCCCCTGGGTCGTCTGACGTACTGCCTGCTTCCACAAATAAATACGTACGATCCTTCTAGAGAATACTTATACCTATATATTGTTGATTACGCAAAATAATATTTACTACTATTTATACGTACCTACCTACTAAGTACAATGTTATTTCTTTTCAAAAATTCAATGCCCTTTAAGAGATTTAGTTTTACTCATTTCCATTTAGTTCGTTTTCTTAAATACCGTTTAAATAATTTTATTATAGGCAGATAGCCATTAATTATTGTATGTATGATTTTATTGTGCCTAGTTTCCGTTATATAGCTTTATAGCTACCCGTAGCTTGCTCGCTTAGAACTGGAAAATAGTAGCTAGTGTTTCAGCTATTAGTACGCCTGTACTAATAGCTGAACTCTGTGTACAAAATATTTTCAGTAGTTTTAGTCAGGAAGAAGAAAATAAAATAAGAAGAATATTATAAACAAAAATAGAAAAGAAACTAATATGAATGATAAAGAGGAAAAAATATTGTGAGAAAGAAAAATACAAAAGAAAATAAAAAAATGAGGCAGACATTGTTTCTATAAGTACGGAATTAAGCATAAAAGTTATATGTATCTTTCTTTCCTCTAAAGCACCCATTCCCAAAGTGGGTGATAGCGCCCCCCTGTGAGCGCTGCAGGCCTAAAGGGGAGCGGTAAGAGACCCAGAAAAAAAATGGGGGCGTTGTGTAGAGGCCTGGGGGGTGATTTGTAATTTCATTTAGCTAGGAGGCATCTTAGACAACGACTGCATGAGCTCTCGACTCAGTAGACAAAATAAGTTTGGGAACCTAGACTCTAAAGTAATCGCTTGCAATATAACATTTTGAACTTAATATTACACTTACACAATGGTTTAAAAACACACACAATATTTTTCAAAACACTTTAAAGTATTTCTTTTACTAGTCTATGTCCGTGAACTAAATGAAGTTGTAACTTAAAAGTTTATGGTTACTAAAACTTAGTTTGAGAAATACCTACGTATTCGAAGAGACCCCGTTACTTTAAAAACTTTAACGATAATATGAGACTAGTCTATAATTTTATTTGAGGCGTATAGTGCCGTTAAATAAGCTTAATACTTCTCCGTAAGTAATAACAGCACCCGTACATACATAACTTCACTCTGTATCGCTTACAGAGAGGACGGAGCGCCTAGTTTCGCGGTTCTTACATACTTCTTTCCCTTCCTCAAATCCCATAATTCTCCTTACATATTTTCGCTCAGGTATGCGAGTGTTTTTGACATTTTCGTTAGCTAACACTCTGGCTATTTAATCTTCATAAGTCGGCCTTGGTCTTTCTTAGCTTCTTGCACTACTCGCTTTCGCTCTGTAGATTTTCTTCGTCAGTCTTTCAACACTCATTCTTTCTATGTGCCCAAACAATCTACATTCAGTCAAGAAAGTATCGGGAATGGATGATTTGTTTATGGTTTCAAATTCAATTTTTTGTTTTTTTTTTGTTGTTGTTAGATTGGCACAACTGTTCTCCATTTTGGCACGGAGTTTGAGTTGCATCTGTTATTTAAATTAAATACAGTGCTGTTTTTAGTTATATCATTCCAGTGTATATTGCGAATTTCATAATGGACAAAAACATCGAACAAAGAGTTTGTCTTAAATTTTGCATCGCCAATGGAATTTCGTGTTCAGAGTCACTGAAAATGTTTCAAAAGGCTTACGGTGATTCGATTTTATCAAAAACACGTGCTTATGAGTGGTACAAAGCGTTGAAAAGCGGTCGAGATGTGATGGAAGATTTGCCTCGCTCTGGTAGGCCATCAACGTCTGCAACTGAAGTTAACATCGCAAAAGTGAAGGAAATAGTGACTGAAAATACTCATTCAAGTTTGAGAGAGATAGCCGCCAAACTTTCTGTGTCTCACGAGTCGATCCGTACCATTTTAAATAATCACATGGGTATGAAACATGTTGCCGCTCGGCTAGTCCCAAAAGACCTGAATTTTTTCCAAAAACTCAATCGCATAAGAGTCGCTGAGGACATGCTAGAACGAGTCAATTCCTATCCAACATTCATGAAACGCATTGTTACTGGTGACGAGAAGTGGGTTTACGAGTTTGACATGCAAACTAGTCAACAAGCTTCGGAGTGGCGCCTTCCAACTGAACCGAAACCGAAAAAACCACGCCAAATTCGATCAAAAGTCAAAGTCATGTTGACTGTTTTCTTTAACTATCGCGGTGTTGTCCACTCAGAATTCTTGCCGGAAGGTCAAACGGTAAATAATGAATATTATTTGGGCGTTATGCGGCGTTTAAGAGAGCAAATTCGACGAAAAATGCCAGATTTGTGGAAAGAAAATTCTTGGATTTTGCACCATGATAATGCGCCTTCGCACAAGGATATCATTGTGAACGAATTTTTAACCAAAAACTCAACAAATACCATCGAGCAACCACCTTATTCACCAGATATGGCTTTAGCCGACTTCTTTCTTTGTCCTAAACTCAAATTACCACAACGTGGCATCCGTTTTATTCGGTAGAAGACATAAAGGAGAATTCGCGGCGAGCACTGAACTCAATTCTGGAATAAGCGTTTAAAATTCGTTGACGTAAGTGTATCGTTTCTGAAGGAGCATACTTTGAAGGTGATAAAATAATTTTGAATGAATAACTAACATTTCGTGTATTATTTATTGATCTTTTCCCGGTACTTTCTTGACAGAGTAGTAAGCACTGCTTTCTTCATTTTTACAATAACACTGTCGTGCAACCCTGTCATACCAGATACTGTCATAACAGCATCCCATTATTCAATCAATTCCTTTTTTTATGTAACTGGCCAAAAACATAATCAATAATTTTACAGAAAAGTAAAATTTTTAAAAACTATACTCATAAAAAATTTTAAGGAGCACACCTGTGCCTGAAAAAAATATGAAAAGTACGCAGGCCAGTTTGGTGAGAATATTGAGGGAATTCACCCCTGCATATTATAGTTGCCCGATAGTACAAGTAATTTCAGCTGGGCAGAACCGCCACTGAACATGAGCATTGCGATAGACCCCTAATGGGCCAATCATGTCTCATATCGAAGAAAACATGAAGAAAATCGGAGATCTTGTGGTACTGATACCTGACTGAAGAGTAACCGTTAGAAATTAGTTGAAACCATATGGTCACTTATAGTATTCAAAGATTGTCACTGAATCCAAAGAATTCTCACTGTTCTCACTGAATAAGCAGGTGATAATTTCCTATAGAATATGTCATTATCCTACTTAGTATTTTTACTTATTTTATTTTTCTGCTTAATATGTTTTTCGGAGTAACGAATTCAGCAAAATATATTATTTAGTACATTTCTGAAATACATACTACATTTTTTTATATTATAAGCATGTAGTTCGCTAACAGCTTTTATTTAAACACTCAATATTTTTATAATACAAAAAGAGCTGTCATCGAATACTATTACAAATGTACAAATGCATGAGACTGGGGTCATACAATCTCTAATTTTATTAATAACAAGATTAAAACATTAGGTATTTATAATTTATACGCTGTTAAAATTTACTGCGATACTGTGTGAAAAGCTTGTAATTGAACTAAAAAACGCCACCATGTCTTTCTTCTCTTTATTTTATATCCAAAGGCACGCCGTCTTACAGTCAACAATAGCGCCCGATAGTGGCACAATAAACCGCCTCAAATGGCCCGGAACTTTTTCTCCTAATGGTTTATTTAAAATCTCAGTTTTCATTTCAGGTTTCCTTTAGGGGTGTTCAATAAATCTTTTTTATCTACGAACGGAGACTTCTAGCTTTGATCGAGATTGCTTTTATTGATGTTTGCGTTCGTTGTGTGACTTTTAACTTTACATTTATTTGGGTTTCTTTTGTGGACGCTATTACATTTTTATCTTTTTACTTTGAGAGCAATATTATTTATTTATGACATTATTGAAAATATATTTACATCCGTTAAAATTATATTTATTATAGACATTGCAATAATATGCAGAATAAATTCGTACTAATCTTTGCGAGCAATAATAATCGGTTAAACCTGTTTAAACCAAAAATTTTTAAAGCAAAGATTTAAATTTTTGTTTAGGCACAGTACATGTTGCAGGTATCCACATAGTTCAACGATATTCAGCTGTACGTACTACACATACTTTTTGCTTAAGAAATAGTTTCGTCAAAAAGCTCAAGCGATTCAATTTTATAGAGTTATAAAGCTAACGTCAACGTCGTCCTCAAAATCACGATCAAAACCACTTATCGCCACACATTCGTTATTATATCTTCCCAAAGTCATTCTGTTAGCACATCCGCTACCTTGCCCGCACAAAAGCTGCAGTATCGACGTCGTCAGGGTCCACAGACAATCGCGTTTACGACGCATAAAAGTTAGTCTTTATAGGCTCTCCGTGTATAAAAGTGGCGTTTATGCCTTTTTAATTAATTGTCGTGCCGTTAAATGCCATATCAGCTTTGTTGTTGATGTTGACGGCCGGAAAATTGTTAACCAAGTAGTGATTTCATGAAATATGTGAGGGTGTGAATACATAATCTATTATAAAAAAATACAGGGCCAACAATTACGATTTAATAACTTTACAAATAAATTGTAGGCGATCTTTCAAGTTTGTTACGACAAACTTGAAATTCTTGTGACGAATGTGACGAGCATATTGCTTCTAGGGAAAATCGAACCGGGAATCTTTTTTAGTTATGTATCTTATGAAACCACATATTTTGCACTAATTAATTATTATTTGTATGCGAATTAAAGGAAGGTAAAAATACGTGCCTGATTTTTTGTATGTCTTTGATGTGGCTTATCTTATCACTTAAAAAGAGTGTGTCGTTTGGCGCATTGTAATTCACAAATCTTTAGGTGTATTGTAATATAAAATTCTGAAAAATATGCAGAAATACCTCTAAATTACTAGGCCCAAGATTTTAAATCTGGAACCTGGATGTCTAACAACTTACTTAAAGTTTACAATAAAGTTATAAATAAAGTCCTACGAGTTCAGATAAGTAGAGATTATATATCGATTTGTAAATATAGCACTAAACTCTTTGGGCTATTTTTCAATTGGGGAGTTAACACTGTAGCTCAAACTTTTGAGGAAAACTACAATATGATTACATCTGATATTAAATATTATTATAATATTAAATGCATCAATTTTTCATGAAATAATATTTAGGGATATTATTAAGAATATAAATAAAGATAATGAAGTATGATACACCAATTCAAAAATTCCAGTCTTAATTATCAAGCTCAAAGTATACCGCCCGATCGAACATTTTAAATTGTAACTAACTGCTTAATAAATAACTTAATCAGTAACTTTGAACACTGACACATCGATATTAAAACACCCAATTAACCGGTTTCTGTGGGTGGAGTTGGAAATGTCTTCATCCCATTATAAATTAAAACTAATGTTAAGTTAAAGGCAAGTTTGTATAAAAGCATCGTCCATTAGTCACAGCTTGAAGTCCCACTATTCTTATTTACAATCTGTTTCTATCCCTATAATAAATAAAAAGATTCTCCAAATCATTATTTCTCAATACAAACCCCCTATAGTGATTACCAGGATCCTTATGCGCCAAGAAATAAATGTTACATTTCTCTGATAGGACAGCAGATCTTTGTAGGTATGAAAGAATTGGATGTCTGTAGACACAATATCTCGCAGCATTAATGTTTGTGAGAGTTATTAATAATATCTATTCAAAGTAGGTATGCACGTGTCATCTTCTGGAATGTTATTCATAGCAACGATATTTTCTTGTTTATTCTATATTTCGAAGTTGCGCTATGGTGTTTTAAGCGAAATTATATTTATTTATACATATTTACCTAGTTTCGGTAAAAAAAATGTATTGTAAAAGTCAGATAAACAGCCTATTGAAGTATTCTGAAAAGGCCATTATTCGAAAACGATAATGTAAGGGAATATAATTGTACTCAGAACTCAGTGACAATCGCGAGTTCTTATCAACTGTTGTACCTCCGCTGATGATATTTACGACCAGTGCCAATTATTTTTTCGTTCCGTTTTTACTCCGTCAACAGTAAAGAGTACAAAGTGGCTATAGACACAAATACAAGTGGCTATAAAATGAATGTAGCTGAGTCAGTACTTGCTGGTGTCTCTATTGCGCATGAGCAGTACATTCCGGTACTTTTATTGATTTCAGTAGCACTAACGGGCGATATTCTCGACATGCCGGACTGGAGCTTCCACTTCGTGCTCCTTATTATGTACTCACAATTTCTATTGACATTTACTCGTTGCTTCTTTAAATGGAGTAACTTGTTTTTCATTTCCTTACAATTTTATTTCAATTCATGTTGAGAAAATGTTTTAGGACATCTTTTTACCTTTTCATAAAACCGCTTATTGACATTGATAAAAAAATATTTTATCAAGGAAGGAACTCTGTATTAATACATAATGTGTCCGATAATTTCCAAGTTTGTAGCTGTGAAATCATAAACTTATATCTACGTAGCTATGAGAAATGTATCTATCTATTATACAACATTTGTTTTATCAAAATAAACCTACCCACGTAACTACGGGCTATGAATGCCGTCGGTAGTCAATAAACACCCAACGCACGTATTTTCGGATTAACTACACAGGGAGTCACCAATCTTAATTGCCACCGTTCTCTGTTCACAAAGCGTGGTCATTTCGACCCGCGGACTTTCGTACAGTCTATTTTCATACATGCCTCGTTTGAGGGTTAACTAAATGTTTTTGTATCCAATTCTCGTCTCTTAAGTTATAAGAATTAGCTTATCACAACTGTATATTATAATAGCTTTAGACTACATTTCCAAATAATTTCATGTTACATATAAAAACTAATATTAAAAGGTTGTGTGGTTGAAATATCATATTTTATTAGGTATGAGCAATGTACAAAGTTACCTGTGTTATATATTAACAATGTTTTTAATATGTTTCTATTTTCCTGGACAGAAATTATTTTTGTAAAGTGTTTCACGAGAATTTCTAAATCCAGCACTTGTTTTATTAAGTAGATAGAAGGCAGAGATTGTCAACCCTAAGCACATAATAATGCTTCAGCGTAATATGAAAAGAGAACATTAGTGGGTGTTCGTCGTCTCTAATATCAAATAACAAAGCGACGGCTGTGGAAGCCGCAATAGGGCCTTTATTAAAACAAAATTTCTCGCCACAAAACGGCCACAAACCCTGTTCCGAAATTACACATTAATAGTACAGACGCACTATTATTGAAACTTGTGTACAATCATATTTTAACAATATAATTTGTCTGTATGAACGCATCTGAATACATAATATTTTAGAAATATGTTCTTGAACAAACGACGATGAAATAACTTTAAATTTATTTAGAGCAATAATATAATTAAAATCGTTACGACTTTGAAAAGCTGTTGACATAAGTAAGTTGTGTTGTAAATATTTTATAACACAAATATTATTACATTCAAGAACGTGTGATATGTGGCATAGAGTTGTTTAAGAAATAATAATTAGATATATTTGTCTTGCAACTAAAATGAATAAGTAACAAAGAAAGAGCCTATCGAATTGATCCGCAAAAAGAAAGTTCTAATTGAATCAAACTCCTGACGATCTACTTATTACTACAACTCGGGTACAGTTGGTACAATATGTCCGCACACGAGACAGACCGTGATGCGGCAGTGAAGCGATGATTTCGGTACATTTGCCGCGACCGTAACGATCCTTGGAATCGTCTTGATGGACGCTACGAATGAGCTCTCACAACATAAAGAAATCCCCTTAAAAAGGGTAGCGCTGGGGTGGAATAAAAAGACAGCGATATTTGAACTGCTACTACAACATATTATAATAATACTGCTGTTGGTACTTTATGAAATATTATTCTGAATTATCGGTAGAATATCAGAAGGCTATTTGCTTTTTATTGAAATCGGCGTATTTTAGATATTAATTTCAAAAATATCAAACATTCAATCACAAATAATCATAACCATTATAATTGTTAAAAAATAGTTCGATAAA
The DNA here is from genome assembly GCA_907165235.1 of Zeuzera pyrina. Lineage (NCBI taxonomy): Eukaryota > Metazoa > Arthropoda > Insecta > Lepidoptera > Cossidae > Zeuzera > Zeuzera pyrina. The sequence continues at coordinate 15,455,563 of OU015628.1, forward strand.
ATGGGGACACGTTAAAAGAAAAAGACACCACGTGACATTAAAGCATTGTGACGTCGCAATCCCAGCACTAGGAGTAATGGAGACAGAATTTATCTCCACTCCACTAAATCAGGTGGTAGGCATATTACTCAATATATTTTCCATATTTTTTCGCATATAAGTATTTGTATCGCATTTATAAAATTATTTTTGTGCTTGAGTTTTTATTAGTAAAGGATAGTTATTTCGTACTTTTCAGTGACTTTTTTTGGAGTTTTCAATTTTTCTACGAATTTTGACAATGCAAATATCAAAGTTGCGTCGCACTATATCTCTTCATCGTGAAAAAAAAAATTTCCCCATGCAAACTTCGCACCTCTTTTCATCTCGTTACAGGTTCGATTTTGAAAAACGCCTAAGTAAGTTACATCAATATATTGGGTCCTTACATATGAAATTGGCGTTTTGTACGGGAGGAATATAAAGTCAATTTTTTTTTTGTAAAATATATTTAATTAATCAAAGTATGCATCGTTGTTATCTATGCACTTTTGCCATCTTATAGGTAGTTCATTGATCAATTTACTAAAAAAACTATGGGGGCGAGAATCAATAAACTCTTTGAAGGCGGTTTGGACTGCCGCATCGGAGTTGAATTTTTTTCCTTGTAAGAAGTTGTCCAAATTCCGGAAAAAATGGTAATCTGTTGGAGCAAGGACCGGGGAGTACGGTGGATGTCGCAGACATTCCAATTGTAGCTAATCTAACTTAGTGGTTGTTTGTTGTGAAGTGTGTGCTCTTGCGTTGTCGTGAAGCAGCAGTGGCCTAGAGCGATTGACCAATCTCGGTTGTTTAGCAGCTAGTTCTACCTTCATGGTTTGCAGTTGCTGACAATAGATATCTGCCGTAATCGTTTGGCCAGATTTTAGAAAGCTGTAGTGAACGACACCGGCGCTAATCCACCAAACACTCACAAGTAACTTTTTCTAAGTCAATTTTCGATTAGGGCAGGATTTGGCTGGGTCTCCAAGGTTCAGCCATTGCGACGAGCGCTTCCGATTATCGTACAGTATCCACTTTTCATCACAAGTAATGATTCGATTTAAAATCCCTTCATTATTGTGTCAGTTGAGCAAAGTAACACAGCAGTCGACGCGTGTTTGCAAGTTCGATTCACTGAATTCATGAGGTACCCATCGTTCAAGTTTTTTTACTTTCCCGATTTGCTTCAAGTGGATTAATACAGTTTTGTCACTTACCCCGAAGCCTGCAGCTATCTCTGAAGTGCTTTGTGATGGATCCGCTTCCACAATAGCCTTTAATTCTTCATTTTCCACTTTGGTCTCCGGCCGTCCACGGGGTTGGTTCTGAAGGTCGAAATTTCCAGAACGAAAACGTTGAAACCAAAAACGTACCGTGCTTTCTTTTGCGACATCAGCGCCGTACACATCATTAATCCTTCGAGCTGTTTTTGCAGCACTGGTGCCACGGTAGAACTCGTACTCGTAAATATACCGATATTTCATGTTTTCCATTGTGCGGTAATAAGCGACGCCAAAGAAAAAAATAATGAGGAAAAAAATAAATGAATGACTGTTTTCAAAACTCAAATGTACCAGCTAAATGAATTTATAAATTTGAATTTGGAATTCTTAACCAAAGAGGAAATATTTCAGATCAAAGTGGTCAGTACGACAAAACGCTAATTTCATATGTAAGGACCCAATATTAATATAAACTTATTTTTATAAAAAATGTACTTCATATTGAGGTTGTAAGAAATATATATTATGAGTCCGTTTTATTCAGATGTAGTATGTATTTTAAATACATAAAACGTATATTTTTACTTTACATGTTATATTAGAAGTTTGATAACATATTTAACGCTTAATAAGGTCTGGGACACGGTGGGACATTGTGAATGAGAGCGGCTGTGCTCAGACTACCGTTTCAGATCTCGATGTTAGATTTTAGACGACCTACCTGCGTTTATAGTTATCTTGAAGAAATAGTCGTCATTATCTATAATTTAGCGTACATAGATAGTAAATAATTTTAATTAGAACGAAATAATTAATGAACAAACTTAGGTAATATACAAAAATGAATAAAACAAGTTTTTTTGTAATTTTTCTTAGTTACTAGAGGAATAGTGTATTTAAGTAGGTATAGATAATAATAAACTTCTCTAGGGACAGTGAGTACATAGCAAAACTTTCACAAAGACGTTACACTATCTCCCTGTAGATTTACAGCAAGAAAACAAGCAAAAATATCTTCTCGGGTTACGCAGTAAATCGGCAAAGTTGCTTCCGAAGCGTATTTCTGACCTCCCCCGTCGTACCAAAGGGAAAGTAAACAAAACAACATTTTTTCCTACTCGGATGAATAAATAAGTCAAGTAGGGTTCTCACTACAGTAGTCCCCAGCTTAAATTACTTCTTATTTGATTTGCATGTTTAATCCTTTTGCAGTGTTATGATCATTATGGGCTCAGATGGTAGAAATCTTTGAGTTAGTGTAATGTAAACCATTAGTAATATATACTACTAATGAAATAAGTAAATGGTATATTAACAAAACAACACTTAGGATATATGACATTTATTTAAAATATTTACTTGTGCTAAAATTAAATAAATCTCTTGAATGTATATTTATTATGCCAAATCCAATTCTTTTCAAATACATCTATAATAGTGATGTGCTACGAGACTAAAGATGCCGGGACCCCATGACCCGGCGATGAAACTAACGATCCAGGGAATCAACAAAAGGGCAATAAGATATGCTTGGAAAAACTAGTGTATACCTCCCCTGGGTTACATTCCCGGCCCGCCTGTAGCGGCATCGCCGTCCCGGGTTTAAGACATGCGTCTTAAGCTCCCCAAAATTGCGTAGACGACGGAAAAATAAACGACGATCGAAATTACTTCGACGACATTCACAACTAAATACTCGTAGATGTTGCTTACATATTTTCATCATTTAAATTCAACTGATATTTTAATTCTTAAATGTTACATAAAGTATCAAAATTTTATTTAGTTATTCCAAATAAATACAAAGTTCTATGAAATGTATCAATATATTAATCGTGTATACAAATCTATACTAATATTATAGAGAGAGAGAGCGGAGCGGAAGTTCGTTTATATGTGGAAGGTAATCTCCGTAAGTACTGCAACTATTGGAATAATTCTTTTACCAATTGAAAGATACCTACATTATATTATGAATCTAACCCGGGCAAATCAGGATGGGCCGCTAGTTACTAAATAAACTTTTGAGAGCTTTCTTTTACCGTTTTCACGCATGCCTTGTATACTGAAATTTTAAACATAATTTATTAATAACACACACATAATATGTGGGTATATACCAAAAATGAGCTTTAGTGACAATGGTGGATTAAAGCGGTGTTAGCAACACTAACAGATATTCTGTTGTAGCAACACAGCCATCGCCATTATATTCTCTCTTCCACTTTACTACTCATACAGTATGTACGTGTTCATACAGATAAAATAAAATAATTCAAGAATCAATTTTATTCAGTAAATATGAAAAATATATTTGTGATACGGAATCGCAAGGTGTCAACCCGTAACAAGCAGTTGGCTTAGAAAGAAGAGAAGATGACTGGTTACCAAATAATGCCAATAGGGTGTCCTCTATACAATTCGAAAATGAAGATATCTGAATTCCTTGTAGAGGCATCGCGTGTTATCTAATTGAAGACTGAAATCTTGCAGTGATTCTAAATTGATATTTCTCAAAAACTGTAGTTTGAATAGCCATAATTACAGTTATAAAAACAAACAAGCAGGAAAACCAGATCGCGTTACTATTTTAATAAAAAGTATTTTAAAAGAGTAATAATTAATAGCTCATCTGTACTGTTTGATAAAAAGAAATATTCTTTATTAAATTCTACAAAACACAGACTTAGTAAATAATTTACACTCTAAACTAACATAACACATCAAAAACTTGTAAATAAAATGTAAACTAACTCCTAAATATGCTTTTTGTACCTGTTCAAATAATTTTCAATATATTCTCTTAAGAGAGAATCAAAATAAAAAACTTATTTAACTTCACGTAAATATAGTAAATAAATATTACCAATAAGTTGCGTTGCGATGCGTAGTATTGCATAAAAACATTATCGCTTGCTAGCACTTTCCCGTGTGATCACGTGTCATATACCTATTATGTGATCAGTGATCATGTGTCCCGGGCATCCAGTCGCTGTTGACAAAACGTTTGAAACGCAAAGCTACAATTGAATAACGATCGTGCGGGTTTAAAATAGATTTCATTTTGAAAGTTGACTGTTGAGTTTGCGACCTTTTGTGTTTCGGAGTATTTGAATCAGACGTGTGGTACCGTGTTTTTTCGGCCATATTTGTTTTGAACTACACTTCCATAATATTTCCGAATTCATTGTATAATACATAAAAAGGCTTAAATCTTTCATCGTATTTTTTTATTTAAAGAATTTTTATATAAATTCTTCCTCTTTAAGATTGTGTACGTTATTTACATTATCCACAACAAAACAGAACAAAAACAAAGAAATAGTTTGGCGAATCGCTTCACGTACCAGGTGATACATTCCAATTGGGGCGGCAATTCTCGCAATATGTATAATTGCTATCCCGTCCCGGGACTAGGCAACACGTCACCGGGATTGCCGCGTATATCCCAGTAATTGGAGCGCAACCCGGGATCCCACTTTCTTTATTGCAAATAAACTAGTCCCGCACTGGTGCTGTTTTTAGCTGTTGGTACAAGTCACAAGAAATTATGATAGGAGTATATTACGTTGATTTTACTACATACTTTTAAACCACGATTGCCTAGCTACAGACTTCGACTTTAAAAATAGCTTAGTATTTATAGAAAAAAAATTATTTATTTATAGAAAAATAGTTGGAATGAGAAATAAAACCTTGCACATAATGTTAATATTTGACAAGTTTACAGTGAACAGCTACTGTTACGGGTTGACACCTTGTAATTATATATCACATAATATAGTATATTACATGTATTTATTGCATAAACGCATAGAATATCATTGAATTATTTTAATTGATTGTATTTAAAACGTACAGTACTGTGTGAGTTGCAAAGTGGGAGAGAGAGAATATTGCCGGCGGCTGTGCTACCATAATAGAATATTTGTTAGTGTTGCTAACAGTTATCTTCGACCATTTATGATTTATTTAAAATTTAAATATCTCTTTACGAAGACAGACAATACGTCTCTATCTTTTTATCCATCAGCCTTCCAGTTTTTTAAAGGGTAGGTAATTACTAAACGTTAAAAAGCCAAAATATTTACGCTACGTTACATAGTAATATTTTTTATTTATTACTTTATAAAAATAAGACAAATAGAAATGATTATTTTGATATCTTCAGAAGTTCTTTTCTTGTACCAATTATTCAGCGATAACATTTACGAAATTTATTGATTCAGTTCGCGATCGTTCTCATTACTGGAAGTGTTTTGGAAACTAATTTGAACGAGCTGTTTTATATTTACTACTAATCTGAAATACGCTGAAAACTACTATACCAAAAATATTTATAATATGTAAATAAAATATATAAATACCCGTTAGGGATACAGCGTGAGGATATGTATGTATGTAAATATATAAATAAAGATACATTACATAAACATTTATATGTATTTGTACTGCCAGAGTGTTAGCAGACGGAAATGTCAAAAGCACTCACATACCTAGACGAAAATGTATGAGGAGAATGATGAGATTTGAGGAAGCGAAAGAGGTATGTAAGGTCCGCGACACTTGGCGCTCGTCCCTTCTGACTACCCCGTTGGGGATACCTCTGAAAAATACTACATAAAGATAACTATGTATGTATATTTGTACTGTCTGACTGTATAATATAAGTGGTATTCAAGATAATATATACCTGTACATATGTTCTCCAATATTATTGTACTTTTATTATTGTATTTCCTCATTATTCCTTTGTTTTGGCTAAATGGGTACTTAATTTTGTTGTTTTTGTCTCCGCAGTACGAATGGTTTCTTTGTTTTCTCATTCGTCATTGTATATTTCATCGTGACTTAATTTGGATGTTCCTAATGTATGATAATGAAACTTCCAACAAATACTTACTAATCAAAGTTCTATTGATATAACCACAGATTAATTAGTTTACTACCGTAAAATATAACTAACACAAATTTTTTTTTAGTTACCGTTGTCGATAGCGTCTATGCTGCTGTCCTAAAACACTTCAAACATAAATAGAAAAACAAAATATCGTTAATGTTATCTGCGTTATACAATTAATATTACCCTGACTCACATAATAATTGTAATATTTTCAAAATATTATAATATCACTTTTTTTTTCTTTCTTCATGGCATGGCGCACAGATTAGCGCATTTGCCAATGTCACGTATTGTAATAGTATAAGTAGAATCGTTATCACAAAACCTTTCCAGTAAAGTGATAGTAGACTTTACTGAAGCTTTACAGGACTTCTTGGAAGAGCACCAAACTTCAGCTACACATATTTATTTAGACCTACTCCATTCTTTTCACTTACACAGAACTTTAAAACACAATATACTATCACTTTTGTACTTTAAAACTCCCAAAAATGTTAAAAATAAAAAATCTAAATAAAATGACAACCTCACTTCTCCCGTTCCCGCCAAAAAGTCCTATAATATCATTACATATACAACGTCCTACGCGTGCATCTAACAAACGTAGTTCGTCGAGCATCAGCTCACTGGCGGCAATGAATATTTAGATGCGTTAAATGTGCCAAGCAATTAAATTGCGAGTACCGCCTGCTGATACTATCGTGTTAATACTTATTTAAGGTAAAGTACGTGTACCTAACTGCAGGATATATGACAGGACTAATGCGTTATCTATGTTTAAATTTTGAAAAACGAATATGCATTTTAGTTGTAATACAGTGTATCAATGTTACAAAAGAATTCGCTGATCCAAAAATTGCTACCCATTCCTTTTACATTTTATCCGAATCCGATCAAGACCTTCAAAACCCGAGGTGGTCAAATTTTTTCAAAGCTCGATTCACTGCAAGGGGCGGTCGAGACTTGGAACGGCGGCATTTTCGTATAGAGTTGTCAAGGGCGGGGTCTAATGATGAATTGGAAATGGTCACAGTGGCAGGGGTGCGGGGGGTGTTTTTAGGGGTGTCCGGGGAAGTGAAGCGAGCGGGTGCAGAGGAGTTGATTAATAGCCAACGTTAGAGGGAGCCATGTTCATTATACGGACGGAACGACATGTTACTTGCCTGCTAATATATTTTGCTTTCGATTCTTCTAGGCCCAACGCATGGAATAATCGTTAGTTAATTATTTTAGGCATTTTTTATCTTTTCCGGAGATAAAAAATGACGTCCTTCTGATTAAATTTAGCCTTAAAAGAAGCCGAAAATATATTACTTTTTGTAATTTTAAAAACAATAAATTCAAAGCGTTATCGTCTGTATAAAGTGTAAAGTGGTCATTAGTATGGTTTGAATGATCTGAAATATGTTCTAATGATTCTGTTGACAGTACGTTTAGTTAAACAATTATCACGATTGTCATTTCGAATAATTATATGTAGGTATACAAAAAGGTTACATTATCGTTACAGTATTGTTAAATGTTACTAATAGTAGTTAAAATCGGTGTTTGTACCTACATAAATACAATAAATAATCAACTGTTTTAATTATTTTTTTAAATCAACAGTTTCATTGACTTTTTTTACGGGAACAGAAATAAACGAGAAGCATTTTTTATATGAAATTGAAAAACTTTTTTTTTTAATTTTGAATAAATTATCATTTAAAACAATGATTGGCGTACTGTATGTTCTGCTGTATCAGTGTATTGAATTAAATTAATTTAAATGTAGTGAATATTCCAATCTTAAAACTATTTTTGTAGACAAAAAATCTTCATTCATTATTTTTTTAAAAGGTAGAAATAGAAATAAATTAGTAAAATTTAAAAAATATTATTTTATTATAAGCACATGCATTATATTACACTTTTAGTTGACGAAGCAAAAGTTTTGTATCAGTGTATAATAAATAAAGTTTGACTTACATAGATTTTTTATGCAAAGCAAATTATATCAAATAAATATCCCAAATTGACAATTAAATAATTTTAGTATACATGTGTAATATAACATATATGTGTAATATAACAATTATTTTGTAGAAGAAAGAAATAAAATCTAAGGACTTCATTCATTCATTCGTTGCATCCAAGCGCGGAAGGTTCCGGGTTCGGATCCCGGTCGGGTTTGATTTATGGAAAGAAATTTTCTAGATTGTTTCGGGTTTGGGTGGTACTGGAAGACGCCCCTAGTCGTCGTCGTCTGGTTCTCATAGCACAGAGAATGGTCTAGTTCGAGATCAGATGATTGGTGTGTATTGTCTGGCTCATTATTATTTTTATTATTCATTGTTATTTATTCTAGTCTCTTTTATAAACAAGTATCTAAGGACATACATTTTCGGTTTTCGTTTTACTTTCCATTTAATGATTCAACACACGTTCACCCTCGTCTTTAAAACACGAATAATAATGAAATACAACGTTAATATCAACGCTTGTAATCCGCAACGAAATCGCGGCGTGTGTGGAGCTGCGAGATAGGCAGTGGGAAATTAGCTTTATATTACGTTTCATACCATAGTTTCATATTGAGGATTTGTGTGAGCTTAATATTGGAGTAATGGTTATGATGAGCTATAATATGGGTAGTTAGCATACTCACGGGCTAGTTAAAATACTATATTAGCACCTTTGCCAATTTAAGTAAGTTATATAGAGACTAAGCTAATAAGCGTGTACAATTTTCGCAGGCATATTTTTTTAATATTTTTTGTTGTATTGAGTAGCCTTATAGGCCATCATTAAATCATATTCAATATGTATGTTACCTTCACAACAACTTTAATCACATCAATTGTGATAATTTTGTAATAATGCAATGACAAGGGTAAAAACGAATTAGTTTGTCTATTGAATATTATTATATTAAACTTTTTTTTTCAGGAGAAACTTGAAGTTAAGAGGTAACCTGAACTTATTGAACCGCAGGAGTATTCCAGTTAAATGGCGTCTGTCGTCCTCAGTTTGTTGTCGAGGGCTCCAGGGTCACCTACGAAACACACCGGAGCCTCTCTCACTGTACTGAAATGCTTCTTAGGGGCAATTACAGAGCCTTCCTGCATCCTCGGAGTGCCACGACAACGAGGACCGCATGCACTGTTGTCCTTTTCGGGGTCACATGGATGGACGACCCCATTCCATTCGGCTACGACCCCGAAGGGCCCTTTAATAACAACTTACGACAAGCGGGGATCACCGTAGAGTTATTCTCTAAAATCACACATGTTGCATTACTTAACATTTACAAAAATTCTTAGGAGAATTGAAGAACAGAAGTCAATTTGACCATTTCTCCCTTGTCTCCTAAACAGCGGGATCTAGAATTTGTAAAATTTAGTGGATATCAAGTTTATAATATATTTCGTTCTTTTTTGCTGCTGTCTGTGTTCTGGTGCCGAGGGTAAGACAGCCGGTGACATTTCTAGCACAACAGGCGCAACATTTTATTCCTCAGGGTTGCCACTGCCAACGCTTTAATCTGAAATGATTTTTTAGCTTTGATACTTTATTAAATGTCCATAGGATTTCAGGAGCCACTAAGTTCACTAACCATCAGATGGAATGTTTGCTTGTGTGTCTTCTCAGTAGATAAAAAAGTAAAAATGTATTTATTATTAAAATTATAAAATAACATATCTATGTTATAACGCAATAGCATATACTTTTAGTTTAAAGTCCAAGGAAATAAATTAAGCCTTCTGTATAAATAAATAAATAATTGCTCATTAACATATTAAAAAAGCACTGCTAATAAGGTAATACGTATATCTATTTTTGAAATGACTCAAGCTGTTGGCGTTACTTTTGAATTTCACGACAATATCATGTAAACGCACGTCCAATGCAACATCAGAACAAAGCATTAAGAGAACAACAAAACTGAGCGCAACTCACACTTGTGTATTCCATTCGCACGCCGCATTTAAAATAGAAACAATGGCGCCATTAAAAATACGCTCCCGGGATATTTTCTGAGCGTATCCCGTAGCTCGCATAAATCGCAAGCTTTCCGCCGAAGCTATTTCCAAAGGAGCGTTTTCTATTCCGAACCGCGCACCCGTTTTTCTTAGACGCCCATTATAAGATGGGGGAGAACTTAGCCCGAGGGAGTAAACCTACCCCTACGCACCCGCTGGCGCCCGAAAGGTTAAGTCGACGTATAGGCCGTTATGAAAGTTTATAAGTAGAATGGATGATAATTATACAGGGTTTATGTAAAAGGCGTGCATTTTAAACGATATCACCTGCTTGAAGGTGATTACGTTGTCGAGTGAAGAGCTCTTTTACGATGCTTGAGATTTCATTGGTTATGAATTTTTTTAACTTCGTCATTCACTATTCGATGTATTTCAGTTTGAGTCCACAATAAATTAATTTTTTGTTACCTTTCTTATGGATTTAATGTGTTCTATTGTAGCTACTTGAATGAACCCACGAGAATGTAGTCATAACACCATACCACTGCAATTTATTTGCTATAGAATATTCCCGATAATCAAACATATTTAAATGAACATGCGTCGCTACTAATTAATTATCTCCAAAAATTCTTTAGCAGAATAATTATTAAGTAAACCATAAATTCATAAATGAAAAATACTAAAAGCTCGTACCCGGAAGAATGTCACAGTACAATACCACAAACTTTTGAACACACCAACTCTATTTACATGTAAATACTTTGAAAAAGTAATTTGCGCCCGGCGTCTCGCTCTCGCCCTCGAGATTGCGAATACGCGCATTAAGCTTCTTTCCAGGTGATGCATGATAACTGTTATAGCTGAATATAATTTTCTCATCCCCACAACGCCCCCTTAATTCCACCAAAAAGCCTTCCGAATTATTCCAACAGATATTTACGGTTTCGTGAATAAATAAAATTATGAACGCCCGTATACGGGGATCTAACTAAGTCGACTCCGGCTTGTTTATTATTATACCTATATTAAGTTGTTTATCTTTTTAATGGCCGACGAGAGTTATACGGGTCGAGGCGATTTATGTCGTACAGGATAAGAAACTTGGGAGGATAAAAAGGAGGAATGTCGGGACTGAGCTCCGATTCCACACGGAGATTGGATTTTTAAATTTAAATGCTAATATGTATTCTGTCTTTATTTACTTCTCATATTGCATCTTCACAGATTGTTCAAAAATTGTATCAAAAATTATATACCATTACACCTTTTATTCATCTTTTATTTTTGGCCTGTATTTTTGTTGGTATTAAGTTGAATATATTTTACCTTAGTATTTCAGGCGCATCTAAATTTTTCTTATCGTTCTACAGTTTGTAAAAATATTCATTTTTTGATTTTGTTTACAATTGTTACGAAAATTTGAATGCAAAAGATATGACCATTACACACTTGTCTGTTGAAGTACAATAAGTTACTCGGGCAAAATTTAAATTAAAGAACTTAGACAAAACAAGGACCTTTATAAAAATACTTCATTATAAAGGTAACAAAAGAGTTCCGTTAAGAATTTCAAGCAATATTGTGCAAAACATAAAACGACATTTTGTGCAATCTTTCTTTTGAAAACAACTCACAATGAAAGGGTGACAAAGAAGCGATCGCTTCTCAAACCATTTTATTTCTTTCGAAAGAAAAACAACCCTTCCATTTGCGAAACAATGAAATACTTTTTGCGTAGGTACCCGTTATTTTGACGCAATCGTTCAAAAACTTTGTAAGAATCCAATGTGCATGTGTTTTTACCGTACAGCAGGTAAAATTTTAAATATTTAAAATTTCAATCAATATTGTATAGTATTGATGGGTTATAAAAATGAAATTAGAGACGTCAAGTGTAACTATTCACATTTTATTACAAAAATATAGGTATAGTTAATCATTTATAATAACATTATGTAACTGTAGTTGTTCTAAAATGTATATGTTTTTACTCTAATGACCATACTATAGCATGGTATTTAAATTGAATAATAGTAGCAAATATAAATTAATACTTATTTATGCACTAGACTAATAACAAATACTCTTTTTAAAGGAACTGTTTGAGAACATTCTTTCCAATTGCCAAACAATATGGATATAACTTTAATATCTAGCTCGTGAACCTGAGTGCAACGACCTCATTGCAGACCCTACCCAAGGTCGTGCTAGTAAAATGTTTATGGACTATAAAGCTACGTTTGAACTGTGTCTGTATGTCAAGGACAGTAGACAAATTTTATTGACCATTTGTGACGAGACATGATTTATAGGCGACTGTAAACAGTTGGATGGTACCCCTTTTTTGTTTTTAAACAGATGTCGTCGAAATGTTTAAGTACAACTTCCCATTCTGGTACTAAAAGGAGTAAAATTTATGTTAATTTTAACATATAATTTTTACAAACGTCTGTAATAATTGCATTGTGATTTATTTGAAGACATCTAGTACGAAATGCAAATGGAGCTATTACTGGCTAAATAGACATCAATAATTGCATCGTTTGAAATACTTATGGGTAGATACCCTATATACATACCTATATACATTTTGACATATTTACTGTCCTCGTAGTACCTACCATTGAGATATGATTTATTGTACCTACGTAATATTATAACGTTGTCAGTGATGAACGGGAAGTAACAATCTCCATATACAATAAGGAACATAAAAATATCCTCCAGACGCTGAATTGAAATTAAACATTCCATAAAACCTCGGCACTTCTCAAAAGAAAAGTAATAACGGATACGCAAGTGGCTAATGACAATTTGATGCCAACCAAGTGGTGCACTCGTAAAAAATCACTAGAAATGATCCCATTTTTATTAAAAAATCACGCGAACCCACCCTTAACGTAAGCCAAAAGAAACTTTCGAATGATTTAAAAGTTTTAATAACGGAATTCTAGTGGAATGACATTATACTTTCAAATTAGGAGTGAAAATTTAATTTAAAAGAGAGACAACTCGCCGCTCGAGGGGTGAATGAGATTCGCCATCGTAAAAATGTACAAGCTCTTCTTTCTGAGAGTTTCTTTTCAGCCTGCAAAATTTATGCCGCTTAAATCTCTCTGAGGAAAATTAGAAGGGCCCTGTATTTATTAAAGTGGATGGTTCTCACTCGTTAGAGGAATTTTAATCGGCAAAGTTTTCCTTATGAATGTGGCTTTCGTTCGGAGTTTCGAGTTATCTTTTATTAGATTTTAGGGCTCCTAATTAGGGTTGTTAAGTGTTCTGGAATGAAATCTTTAATATCACTATAAATATATAAAACATAACTTTTGATAAGATGTTTTATTGAATTAAAGAGTTAATGAAATCATAAACAGTGCCGACGGTAAATTACCTAACGCATAGAATGATCTACAAAGTAATCTGCAAAATAACCGTATAGATTTCTAAAGAGCAGTTGCTACATTAGCAGTGGAAAGAAATCAAAAATATCTCGTATGACAGCTCTATTCTGCTTAAAATTTATTATTCTAAATTTAATGTAATATACGAGTTCACTACCATATTGGGTATTTTTAATTTCAATGTTTTAACCTTCAAGTTCTCATTTATGTTCATTGATCAAGCACTTTCAGAACATATTTACCTAATTCCAAACTTCAGGATTTTGATTAATTAATTTCACATAAGTTTTATATTTTTCTCTTATATTACCTATTTTTGTATAGGTATATAATATAATATAAGTATAATATGTATCTATTGAAATAATTGTGAGTTTCAGTGTTGAATCAACAAAAGCAAAAACATATTATTTGTAGTTGACTAGTTCGTAACAAATTATAACTTTAAAATTAGATTATATTTTAGTAAATTAATAAGTATTCATATTAAAAAGATATTAGTTTTTTTCTCATTATTAACTGACCTAAAAAAGAACAGAGACCACTAAACCACGGAGATAGTATGCCAATTATAATACGTAAATAAATATGATATACATTTATTTAATGTTTTCTTACGCGAACGAGTTTTGTTTATTTTAATTTGGAGAAGCATAATTTCATAACCGCATGAACGGTGTAAAATAACTGGGTGAATACTTGGATGTGATAATGCTTTATAATTTGGTAGTTCATAAATGCACGCCCGCACACAACCGTCTGCGTTTCAAAGCATTTTCGTGTATCGCTAATTAAAATTCGCTGTTGCCATAACGAGCGCGGTGGTCGCTTTATACACTGCTAACTTATTATTCTACACTTTATGAAAATTTAATAGTACGAGTATTTCATCTACTTGCAAAAATACTTTTACAATTTATTTTAACAGTTTTAATGACGGCCATCTGCATCTTTAAAATTATAAAAATAAGCTAATGCTGAACATGTCATTCAAAGGCGGATCCAGGGGGGGGGGGGGGTCATTGGAGTAATGACCGCCCCCTGGACTGGGTCTAGATTAACTAGTGATAATTTTACTAATCTCATTGTAATCGAATTGAAACCTGTCCTGATAAGATCTCGACTATAAGACCCCCCCTGACTTGAAAACTGGATCCGCCTTTGATGTCATTAATTGTTACATTGCGGTGCATTATTTACTATTAAAAATTCTTTTAAAGTGACAGTGCAGTTTTACTATATCTAGTTGTCAGTGATTAATTAATTAATTTATTACTCGGCGAAATTTTTTGCAGTGTTTTCTCTTATTAGATACTGTACTATACTCCCTCTCAATATCGTATTGGACTAAATTAGAATTTATATAGAAAAATAATTGAAGCAGGATGTAATACGTGGGTACGTATTACATCCTGCTTCAATTATTTTTCTATTATTTTCGAGTTGAGATATTTTTATAAGAACCTACAACGATACAGAAACATAAATACTACTTATTTTATTTTACTTAAATGACCGTATTACATTGGACCCAACAATAAGGCTTTGAAGGTCGAGTTTTTCAAATATTAACAATATTAAAGCTTGACAAAATCTATAATGTTAATAAAATACATTACAGATTTTATCAAGCTTTAATATTGTTTATTGCTATAGTAGGTAATAAAGCAATCCACGAGGCTATCACGTACAGTACGATAGCTGCGCCACAGTCGCGCGACGATTGTTTTAAATAGGTAATTACGGTGCCATGCAGTAAAATGACTTTTTGTAGTATAAATAGGATCGCTAGCAGTAGTTTTTAGTTCATTGATAAATCAACAGAGGCAGCAATAGCGATGCGTGACATTACGGAAGATTCGGCTATCGCTCACTGGCTGCAGTTACGTAATGCGTAAAGCCTCTCTGATATTGCCTAACCTCGTAAACTCTGTTCTAACCTAGTATTTCTGATTAGTAGTATTACCTAAGCTAGTAATTCTGATTAATTATATTACTTAAACCAGTAATTTTGAATATTAAACGTGATTCGTTAAACTTTTATAACTTAAAAAATATATATTTTGTTTGAAATCTACACTTTTCAAGGTTCTTAGCTACCTACTAATATGTTTCGTAAAAATAAGTCCAGTCATTCTCAAAATACTCAGCTCTAATTATTATGTGTGAAGAGATCAAGTCACTGTACTGTAGTAGAAAAATTTGAATTTGATCTCCATTGGCAGCCTATCTGACAATAATAACGAAACAAATATTTTTCGCTTTGGAGGGCCTCCTTATTATTAATCGTGTAGGGGCTTTTCAAATTTTTATTTTATTACGTATGTAATCTGACTCAATTCTCCACATAGAGCGTTTTTTTCCTACCTGTCCATCATGGAGGGTTGTGTTTTCGGGTATACCTACGTATTTGTGTATGTATGTTTGTTTCTTTCTGACCTTCTGTTGGCTAAACGGCTTGAATTTGAATCTCAGGGTATTGTTGGGGTGGTATTTATCCTAAGAGCATCAAAGGATTCATTTTTACTTCTAATACTCGAAATGATGATGTAGAGGCCTGTGTGTAGAGGTAATGATTGACCAAAATGCGTGGTTTAAGAACTTGTTAATTATAATAAGTGATGAAGATAATAAAGTAAGTCAAGATATTTCCACAAATTTGAAGTTTTTACTCGTCAGTCTTGGTGCAGCGGCATGTATGACTCAGAAATGTGTCTTCTTTATATATTTTCATTTTCTTTCACATGCAGTCTTTTTATTCCTTTTTAGTTAGTTCTTATTATTATTAAAAAAAGGAGCAAGAAGCTCACGAAGAAAAACCCAGACGAAGAAATGTTGAACATAGCTGTTTAGAAAAAAACACTACATAATAACAATGATATTTTCATTCCTATAAAAGGGAATATATCCTTATTATTTTTTTAAACCATAGTTTGCGATTCCATTGTTAATACGAAAACAAAGGGCATAGGTAATTTGTTACAGTCTATTCACAATTCAGCGCATAGAAACTATTTAGTTAAATCATGCACATTGACTATATCTAAAGTATAAACTTCGCATTTTAGTGGCAACACCAAATAATAACTAGTTATTGTTCATTTTAACAACTTCCTAACTATAACATTAAAGTTTAAAAATGGCAACGAACCAATAAAAGATACGCTGTCGATGACTTCAAAATGTAATGTACAAACAGTCGTAAATGTCACATTATATGTGATTTAATTACACGATATTACCTTAAATTGGTGATTTTATTCGCTTCATGTGTAATCGAATGACGAAAGATGTGTTTTAATTAAAGACATTCTTTGAAATCAAGTTTTACTCGCAAATAATTTATGTTAATGTATATATAACTATGATTTTATTTTATAAAAATGTACATATTTAAAGTTTAATATGAATTTAAATCTATAAATTACATATTGAGGTTCATCAATTAATAAATAATTTATTGTTAGAAAAAAATTATCGCATATAGTATGTTCATATTATGTTTTAAAGTTTTTATGCTTGGTTATTATAATAGGTACAGTTAATGTAGTAATATCTAAATGTTTTTGTAACGAAACTGAATTGGCCCATCGAATACTTTGTAGTATAGTGTTTTTAATTACCTACTTAATGATAAGTGACCTTATGAATAAGTGAAGTTATGTAGAGTAAGATGGTCAAGCTGGCTCAGACAGTAACATTACTTACCCATTGGATAAACTTCAGTACATACTGATTCTCATAATTATAATTTCTATCTTACTTCTTACAAACTGTCATAAAAAGGATAGGCAGTTGGCAAATTCTATAATTTTCTTTTTTCTCCCATGACAAAATAGAAGCATAAATCACCACACAGCAAATACGTCTAAAAAAGGAATGTACTGATTTGCATTTCAAAAACTGCATTTTCACGCATAATAAAAGCAATAGTATGAATTGATGAACTATTGAAGTTACCAGGATTACATAAATATTTTAAGACAACAATAAGAAGTACGGGCGGCCGACCCCATAACGAATGGAAACGACCGCATTAGGGCACCTTTTAACGTATTAAATCCAAAGTTATCGGAGGAACTGTCAGCGAGTGACCCCGGGTGAGTCTTATCAGGGACGCCACTCACTTAGGTGGATCGGGGCTTAAGTACTTGGGGATGGAAGGAGTGTTTTATATTTGAGCTGTAATATGTGACTTCTAGATGTATATGGGATAATTCTAGTTTAGGAGTCTCCGATTTCATGTTACACTTAAAGAACATGTTTTAAGGTATATAAATGATTTGAATAATTTCAAAAATATATCTTAATCTGTTTAAAACAAAATTTTACAAGCTCTGGAAAAAAATATATGCATATAAATGCGTCCAATGACATTTTTAATAATACCTCCATGTCCAATTACATTTTTAATAATAACTGTCCTCTTATTATCAATATTAATAATAATAATAATCCTGTATCGAATATCTGATTCTCGTGGGGGGCGGGCAACGTGAATATTTATTGCTGCGCGGCTAACATAGCTCTGGTAACCCATTCTTTCAATAGAGCAAGTTAGAAATAGAGAACGTATAATGCTGCTATCTGAAGTAATCGCCAGGGCACGTCTGGAGCTGGCGCTGGACGTGACAGCATGCGATCCGTCTGTGGCCGTCCGTTCAGTCG
Source organism: Zeuzera pyrina (assembly GCA_907165235.1). NCBI lineage: Eukaryota > Metazoa > Arthropoda > Insecta > Lepidoptera > Cossidae > Zeuzera > Zeuzera pyrina. The sequence continues at coordinate 15,473,744 of OU015628.1, forward strand.
GAGGACAGCGGTCATGGAAAGAGCTACCGCTGACCCAATAGTTTACGGTAATACCCTCTCTAACAACACAACCTCACCAGCCCGGAGTCTTTTGCAGGAGATGCGTCCTACAACCACCCTCGCTGGCCAGTCTAAACAATGGATGAAATGGACAGACGAAGTAAACCGCCAACTTCTCCGCTGTTATTACCTTGCAACAAACTTTGAAACAAATTTAACTGGATATCAACCACAAATTCATCAAAAATTTTAAGTTCAAAAGCTCACTTTCCGAGTAACGATTATCAGACCAAATTCGTGTTATTCATCGAAATAAAATATTACCTTTGTTGGAAATGGAAAATATCATAAGAGAACTAATGTTAACACAATCAGACCAAACTGCAGAACCACAATCCATAAATTCAATTATTGGAAAACAAGAAACAATATTATCCGAAGAAAGTCTGAAACATACGATAGTTCTTCGGATGGGTTGAATGACGGTATGACGAATGTGGACCAAATAGCACAAATCGACATTACTACACAAAACTCTACTCAAAGTATAGAAAACGCAACTCCAAAATATCAGCGGAAATACAGAAGAAGTCGAACAGCAAGAATACAATCGACTTTTGGACATAATATATCAAGAAGCTCTAATCTAGTTCACCGACACAGATCACAATAAACAAATTGAATTCAATTATCTAAAACACTACAGATCCCACTCTCGAAAGCATTCGAAAAATTATCTACGCTGCAACAGTGATAGTTGTCATAAAACACAACAAGCAACCTGCAACAAGTACAAGACCCTACTATAAACACTCATATATGCAGATTATGTAATAAATCTTTGGAGACAACAAACCATATCACTGGAGGTTGCCCGTTCCTAAACGATATACAGATAGACACAACAATGTCGCCAAACAAATATACACCCTGCTCGCAAAGAAATACAACTTGTTGAAAGACACCGAACTTTACTATAAATATAAACCTAAAAGTGTATTGGAAAATAATCAAGCTAAACTATACTGGGACAGAGATATTATAACCGACATAACTACGCCTAATAATAAATCGGACATTACTCTCCTATGAGAGTAATGTATATATCTATGCCAGGACTAACCTTCGTCATCGTTGCCGCTGTGGTGATCTCGTCGATGTACTAGGTCACCCCACGGTTTATCCTGTTTACGTAGTGCGGGCCGCATGTCACGACATGCTGCCTTGAATCACGTCATTCGGCGGGCTCTTGTCGCTGTTGGTGTTCCTGCAGTCTTAGAGCCTGTAGGAATTACTCGCAGCGACGGCAGGAGACCCGATGGTTTAACACTCATTCCTTGGAAACTTGGAAGATTGCTCGTGTGGGATGCCACTTGTGTCGATACACTTGCTGTTTCCCATGTACCGGCGACTTGCAAGTCAGCAGGTGCCGCAGCTAGCACTGCCGAGAACTTGAAGCGGCGTAAGTATGCGACTCTCTCTGAGAGTTTCATATTTACGCCCTTTGTAGTCGAAACTTTGGGTCTCTGGGGCCCCGAAGCCCATCGACTGGTTTCTGATATTTGTAAGAGACTGGTGGAGGCTTCGGGAGACCGCCGGGCTGGCAGCTTCTTCCGCCAATGAATCAGTTTGGCTAATCAAAGAGGCAATGCTGCCAATCTGCTGGGTACTTTAAGCAATGATACCTTTCTAAGCGGCAACTTTGAGGAAGTCTATTATTTAAGATAATGTGTAGTTTTAAGTTTGTAAATATTAACGTTATGTATGTACTTTTTATGTTATAAAATAAAATATAATAAAATCAACAAAAACAACGTATTTAATAGATGTATCCATACCTAACAAACATAATTTGAAACAAAAACATGATGAAAAAATACAAAAATATTTACTTTTAGCGAACGAGATACAGCAAATGTGGCATCAAAATACAGTTAAAATAGTCTTTATTATAATATCAGTAACAGGTATCATTCTTAAGTCACTCGCGTCGTTGATTGCTATTCTGGAGCTACACGGATCCTCGTACATTCCATTACAAAAATCAGTATTCCTAGATACTTGCTCCATAGCCCGTAGTTTTCTAAATCCGTCCCCTCAACCAATTCATGCCCAACAGTAAAACAATGATGTCCACCTGGTTTAGACCCGTGACCATCTTAATATACCGGCTAATGAGCCGAGAAACCGGAATAATAATAATAATCACAATAAAGTGTTTTCTATTCCACGCCATTTAATCTTATAAAATTTAGTTATTTTTCTTTTTGCATTTCATTTACGTCTTTGCACGGACCCCTCTCTGATGAAGACCGCCCCCAAAACATATTAATTTATCTTTATTATTTGCTACTTGCAGCAATGATGTTATATTTAATATAACATCATTGACTTGCAGCCAGTGTTTTCTTTGGAAGGTGGTGTATGGTGTTCCTCGTCTTCCACGGTGACCAGCCAGTTTTCAGGATCCTCTTTTACTATCTTAACCTTAAATTAAAACAATCAAACCCCTGCTCTGATTAATATTGAATATAAATTGTTAATGTGGACAGCATGCACAATCTGAAAAATGTGTGTATAAAACTTAAGTCAAATGTACAGGATATTGCATAAAGTCAACCATTATAAAGTGTCATTCGTGAAAAAAAAACTTACCATGAAGAAGAATTCTCTTCTAATAACTAACACCTATTACTTTTTTATTTCAGAGAAATATTTATTTAAAATCGTAAGCTTGAAGTATTGTGTACTAATAGTTATAAAATATCACTAAAATATTCAAAAAGTTGATACTTCAGTATTGCAATAATTGTTATGTTATTATTTCTATATATATAATATTATGAACAAAAAAATACTTAAAATTAAATTATTATAATTTTCCTTGACCGCTGTGAAAGGCTTTGTTACAATTAAGTTAGTAGCGAAGAAGCCTTCACAATCAGTTAGTTCCATGATAAACTACTAGATGGAAGCACTATACACTAATGGAATACAATATGATACTTATAGACACAGCTACTTACACTGTTTTCTTTGCTATAGTGTCATTAATATTATAAAAGATACTAATGTTATGGTACTCATAGTGGTGCTTTGGTGTTTGATATGATCATCGAGGATAAGCAACGTTGCGCACGGTCATACACTGGATGGGTAGTGGCATCCTTTTGAGCATCACCTTTCTTTGAAGGGTACGTTAAGCAAATGTTAAGCTACTGATCTCGGCTATTCTGTATGTGGTAGTTTCAAAGCATGATCACAGTCTTTACGAACGAGCGAGCGGCTTGAAAATTTTGGCAGTAGGTTAGGTCACTATATCTCTACCGATCCGCAAAGGACCGAGACGTGAATGAGTATGGCCTTGTAACAGTCTAGGTATTTATCTATCTATATATATAAAAGGCAATGTATGTATGTATGTTCCTTATGGACTCCGAAACGGCTGGACAAATTTCGATGAAATTTTCAAGGAATCTTCAGATTGGCCTAGCGGGTGTTTCTGTAAAGTTTGGTAGCGATCGGATCAGTAGCATTTTTTTTTTGTTTTTTTTTTCAGTATCAAAATAATTATAAAAACTGTTTAATTTATTTTAACTTCAACTAACGCACAGTGAAACGGGTCGGGTTTGCTAGTATACTATATACTCATACTGGGACGTACACTATTGTTATTACCTGTCGATAATCTCATTCATCTTTTTTTATTTATTACAAGATTTCTAAAAAATGCAATATTGTTAATCATTAATTTGTAAGTAAGTAACACCAATCATTAATTAACATCATAAGCATTATGATCCCGAACGACTGATAATAAAATAAATATCACAATATATTACAATCTTAAACGTGTAGATCGTTCTCCGGAAAGCGCCTACATAAACAATAAGTAACAAGACATTATCACTTTATAAATACAAAATAAATAACTGTATGTGTAATTAAATAATAAATAGAACCCTTATAACTATAATAAACACTAATAAAAACTCATCAAAGCAAACATTAATATTAGTATCTTCCTATTAACACGATCAGTCACACGAACCACCCCTATGCACTTGCCATTTTCAACGTCATTGCTAAATTGGTAGCCACATAAATCGTATTCTTTAATTTAATCATCGCCCTGTGTACATGCTACCATGACCATTTAAAAAAGAGCTCTCGAATCACTCTCATGAACTCATTTTACCATATTTAATTAAAGCATAAAAGAGAAGAGAGTACCTTCTTACATTGGTCAGTAGGATGTCCATAATTTTAAATAAAGTAGAAGCGAACCCTCACGCTAGTTAAAGTCACACTTATATTTTAACAAGTATAAAAAATGTAACGATGTAATCGCGCATAGTGATGCATGAATTTTATGCATATTGTATTACATATAAAATGTAAATATATTAATATTCGTATGTAATTATCCGCATAATACTTGAATAAGTAAGTATGGACTTCTATTACAATCACTACAACGAATAGCTTTGATTAACGACAAAATTTTAGAACATGACACAGGCAAATGGATTATTAAGAGAGCTTTTTCTGTATTATTAACACCTCGTTTCTTAATAATAAATAATTGATGGTTCGCAAGGATTCTAGAAGAAAGGAAGAAGAATAAAAAGAGAGAAGGAGGAAGTGTTTCGGAATTTTTTAAATTTATTTTTTAAGGGAAATAGAATAGCGGATGAATATAATAGAGAACAAAATAGAGGATGGAAGTTTGTGCAGGAATTCCGTAGCTTTTGTAGTTAACATTGTTTTTGTAGTTGATTAAAAATTAAGAATGGTTGGTATTATGGAAGGACGCGTTTTAAATTTTTTTTAAATTGTTCTTTAAGGGAAGCCAAATTGCGGATGGCTGTACCTGTGAGACTTCTTAGAGCATTAAACCAATTTGTTGAATACATAAATGAATTCATACGATTTCCCAATCGGAGTCCATCGATCTTAAGTCTGAATAAAATCTTACTTTAACGCCACTTAATTAGCAACAAATATTTAGATTTACGTATGACATAAACGGAACCTAATAATGACACGTTGCTAGATTATAGCCTGTACCAGTCCCTATAACTAGCCTTATCCCTTAGACGAAATTAAGAAAATCACCAGCAGACCAGGAACAGGAAGAACTTTTTCTTATGCTACAATATTTTTAATATAATAGATAATATTTACGATATTCAATAACACACTCAGTAATATTGTACTTAAATACATACAAATACAAAATGGAGTCACGGATGCTAGGGTGAAACTCCCCTAGCCACACGAGTCAATGTCGGAAGTGAAAGATATTATTTATGTTATGCTAAAGATATTATTCATATTATTCTCATTATCGGTTGACATGACTATGTTCTGTATAATTACAAAAATGTGAAAATGACCCCCCGCGTTGTGTTGGAATATCTAAACTACTTGAATAACTGAAACTTTGAATGTAATCGAATTGCATTAATCTATGAATAGGTACTGGTCGGTATGAATGGAGAGTAATTATGCAAACGATTATTGACTATCAATTCCATAAATCGAATAATATATTTGATAATGAACGAATTGTGTTACAAAATTTCACATTTTTTTCTACTGTATTGGTATATATTAAATAAGATGGTAAATAGTTGGTCGAGTAGGTTATTTTGTTCTTGTAATCTGCGATCAGTATTCTTCGAGGTTTTTGAGGTTACAGGCGGTTGGAAAAGCTACTGTTCACATCAGTCAGTCATAAGAGCGACTGCACGTAAATTGTACGCTGTAAGAGCACTTTAAGCACGGATTTGTTGCTCCCGCCTATAAAAAAAAGCTTGCACCTCTAATGTGTTCTTCGAGAGATCTCGAAGTTCTAACGTCATATATCGAGGCCGGAGAAAGGTATTTTGAAAGGTAAAAATACTACAGAATCCAAGTTAATCACCCGAAGAGTCGCGTATATTTATCAAAAATTTCTACCGCACCATCGAAATAGGTATTATTTAATAACATTAACTACAAATTAATGTACACACGCTATTTTTATAACTAGATATCGTTACGCAAACATGATAAACGTATAATAATTTCTGCCATTTCTTCGCATTTTCCTTTACCGAATGTTGCTGTTAGTATATTCTAAGTAAATAAAGCAACTAAGCCAACAAAGAAACGTTCCGAATGTCAGATAATGAGCGTAGCTAGCGAAAAGGAACAAAATGTCTGCCGGGGAGGTTACGATACTTCCACGCCATTTGACGCTTTGTGGATACCCTACACCGTGTCACGGACACGCCGTCAGGAAAAGAATTGCTTTATACGAACGAATTCATTTTGGTGTACAACAAGTAATGTACATAGAATTTTAAATATTTTCTTATATTTTTTTTTCATACTATTGAGAATTATTTATATACACGACATTTGAATGAAATATTTAAATAAATAAGTGCATATTTTTACAATTTAATGTTATTTTAATTTTAGAGGTTATAAATGTGAAAGGACAAGGAAAGTAAATTAGACATCGTTTTTTTTTCATGTTAATTAGAATTATCTGCTTAGTTATTGTTAAAAAAATAATTTGTTTCAGGAAGAGAACTGCATAGCACTCTACGTATGTAAGTGGTAAATATTTCTCCACTACTTTTTGAATGTAACTTCCACGAAAATACTGCCTCGATATAATATATAAGTATGTACTTATATCCGTAAGTTTTCAATAATGAAAAGGAATACACATATTTATAATGTAAAACATTAAAATGAAAATGTATGTTATATACAAATTTATCTGCACGTCACACGCATCACGTTGATTATTTTATATCTCTTTCACTTCCTCAAACCTCATCATTTTCCTTAGACAATTTCACTGGACTACGTAGGTGATATAGACATTACTTTCTATTAACACTCATTTTATTTGATCTTCACGAGTCAGCTTTACTCTTTACCTCTGCCTTGACTTCTACTAATACTCTTTTGCAGGGTGAATTTTCTTTGTCAGTCCTTTTTCGCTCATTCATTCCAATTTGCTCGAACCTTCTGTTGAATTACTCTGAATTTCCACCTTCATTTTTACTCACATGTCAATCAAATCCTGCCACATTGCGTACTTCTTCATTGCGTAGTTTGTCCACGCGCTCTATTTTTTTGTCTTTCTCAGAAAATATCCGTGAGTTACCATTGCATATCTTTCTGCCAATCGTACATGTACGTAAAATGTACTCGTATTATTATATCCATAACAAATGCACATATACTCTGTTAACCAATTAACGCCTTCAGAATGATACGATTTGAAATTCGTTATAAAAGGCATGTGTGAAATGAAATAAACTAATTACAGGGCACCAAAGGCCGACCAATTTCACTGGCAGATTTATCAGCGTTGTTTGATCAAATAATTAAAAATGTGCCGGATGGTAGATGGAGCCGCAGTTGTAAATCGTGAGTTCGGTCATTTCATTTACAGAATGAAACGAAAATACAGATCGTATTTTGCACGAATATTTACTATGCCGTTATAACCTTTAGCAAACAATAAGTTATTTTTCTTTCAATATTCACAATTGACGTAATTTTTATTAACTGCGTAGTATTTTTTTGAACTTTCATGCTGGCTTATAAAAATATGTATTAACGCTGTGCCTATGGAATGTGCCAGCTATGAAAGTCGACCAAGGGATAAGACTTATTATATTTTATATAGAAATGCTGTAGGCGATAACCCTGCATTTTGTTACTATCTGGATCTGCTTTTCTAGAATAACAGACAGAATAAGTAGGTGTAATAATTAATAAAGTTACGTATGCGGGGAGGTGTGCGCAGCGGATAAATGTCGCGAACTATGTATTTCAGAAACCATTTAAATAAAAATTCGAAACCCGCCCATTACAATGGTAGTTTTAACGTTGGACAACTCGATTGCATTGTTAAGCAATATCGATAAATAAAATTCTTGGCTGAAAATTCTACGATTATTTGTAATTTTCAATTTGAAAACATGAATAGTCGTGTTACAATTATCATTATGTATTATAAAATTTACAACATGTTGTTTTAACCAGATTAATATGTAGGTAACATAAAAAAAGTTGATAAAACGGCGCAATTAAGAATACACTTTTAAGCTTTTCGGGTAAGTGTGCACAAAATTGTTAATGAATTTACACATTACGCATTTGCACATTTACTCCTATCGCGATATTTCCAGTAATTAATAATTTAAGACTGCGCATCTGCGCAACTGTGCACCCTTAATATATGCCGCTAATGAATGACCGCGTGTTGTTTTATTTCACTTAAAATTGACTTAAGAATGATTCAATAAAAAAAACGCGCACACTGCCTTCTCATGACTTGCTTTAGCATAGAAACTGTATTTATCTACTTATTACAAGGAAAGGTGTCAAGGCGTGTTTTTGTGGCGCTCTGATACTCTTTCCATGAAGAATGTGATATGGCAAGATCTTTGTGTGTGTATAGTATGTATAGTTCATGTCAGCCTGTACGTTTATCTGTCCGTATGTTACAGCCAATTTATTTCGTCATCTTTACATCTATCGAGCTTAAACATTCTGAGAAGTAAATTGTAAGCTCAGACCCAGAAACGAAAACAACACCCGAATGATGGGTATTATGAACCCATTAGCAGAAGCCATTGAAGACTAAGGATAATTTATTGAGCTCAAACAGCTAAGATTGGAGGAGGCGACAGATGTAAGGACCACGATGCTTGGTGCTCCATCCTCTCTGACTACCCATTACCCGACTACGTTAGAGATGCAGTGTGAGAATATGTGTATGTATGCATGCATGTATGAACACATCTCTTTAGATTTAACTTCTACTTTGTCCGAAATTAGTGGTAGTTACATAAGTAACACTAAATTAATGCGTGTCTGACGCGCTCCTGGCCGGTTTTATGCTAGACGTTATTCAGGAAAGTAATTATGTCAACACAACATTTGAAAAATATTTCCATATTTTTCTCAAACACGACTAACATTTTATATCATGTTCTACATTTCTATCTAAGCCTATTTCTAAATGAAACAATTTAACAACGTTTAGTATTACTGAATAAAAACGTAATAGATATACTCAACAAACCGTTACCATTAGGTACGTCAGTATCAGTAAAAATTAATCATAAACCATTTATTCGCATACATGACTTACTGCTGTTTCCAAACACGCACGTATAGGTAGGTAGACCTGGCGGTCAATTACGAATTGTGATACTCAATTGACGTCACGGGAGGCGACTGATGCGTTTCGCAGACCAGCTCGTTACAAATGTACGTATTTATGAGTCTTGCATTCGATATTTTTCCTAAAGGCATTAATGCGTGATGCGCGAATTGAAATATGGCATTGGGTGGTACACTGACTTCAAATAGACCGTTTGAACAGTTAAGTAGCTTGAGCCAGCAACTTGCTTTTTCATTTCGACGAATAATTATTTTGTTGTATAGGTACTTAGCGAAAAATGTTCAACTTCAACTTAAAAATAATCTGAATAGATCGTCATGGAATCCTCTCAGTGTGAGAGTGTCCAGATCAAGAAAACTGGTGGTCGCCAGTGTGTAGACCTCGTTAATGTTGTGTGTCAAAGTACTAGCAGTGACGATAATAAAAATAAAGAATGTGTTGAATAAATGTGGGTAGTTAACCACACACCACAAAGAGCACTCTGAAGCTCTTTAGTCTGCCCCTGACCACGATCGGTGCAATCCGTTCGAAATATTGAGATGAAAGAAATAACAGCTTCATAGTATTAACACAACATAGACCCAGTCATAATTGTAAAAATTATTGCGTATTTCACACACATGCATTTATGTATTTGAATTACATACTTTTATTTATATATTTTTATTTCCTTAAAATGACAGAAAGTACAATGAAATCTTTTTAAATAATTTCATTAAGTATTTGGAAAATTAAATATTAATATAATTTTACATTACTTGATGTTTGGCGCTCTATCTTCTCTGACTACACTATTAGAGATACGACGTGAGGATCTGTATGTATGTATTTAACATTGCATGCTATTAAGATTGTTTGATAAAATTAATATATTTGAAAATATTTCATAATAACAGTTCAAGTAACTGTCCTTGCACACTTTCCTTGCTTTGAAATGAAACATAGCAACGATATCTCGAGTGTTATGGATTGCAGAGTCATGTTGTTAAAGTACGGCTTTTTGATCAGTCGACTCTTAGCCTTGAGGGCTTTGAACTCGCTTTATTAATCACGCTTCTGGTTATTTGTACAGTATACATATTATACTAATGTACTGTACATTAGAAATGTCTACTGTGTGTTTGTTTCAGTAATGTGAAGAATATTTTGTCCATTATACCGAAAAATGTATAGTATTGTACTGTGATTATATTCATGACTGTGTACCTATTTATTTTGTTAATATAGCATAAAATGAATTTCATTACGAAATATCCCTTAAAATTTCATGTAATGTTATGTCATGTTAAAATCTCACAGGTTGGTATATTGTTATAAGCATATTCAATTTTCGATCTCTCATAAAATATTTTTAATTTACAAATTAATTATATACTCCATGTATTCTACTTTTTGAAACATATTTCAAAGTAACAGGAAGGTAGGTTAGGCATTGAAATCCACGACAGGACGTATCTACTTGAACTTTATATCACCTAAAGAGATCATAGATTCTTAATAAACCAAAAACTTAAACTAGTCTCCATAACTTTAAACCAGAGGAAGTTCCCTAACTTGTGACTGTTGTGGTAAAACTTACGGGACGTCCGCAATAAGCCAAAGCGGTGAGTTTGCGAACTGTCCGCTTTGAAGTAATATCGCTGCGAGACACTGAGAATTTGTGCTGGATAATTTAATTTAGTCTTAATTATATGTATACGGTGTATTAGGGAAAATTATAAACAAATATTTAAGGTAACAAAAAGAATTAGATAACTTCAGCGTTGTCGTCTTGTATTTTCTAATTTTTTCTTGAAATATTTTTTAAATGCGTTCATCATGTTTTGTTCTTCTCATTTTTCGGAAATTATAAAGTAACATTTTGATACAAATAACAAAATGACTATATATAATATATTATGTAAGTATATGTCCATTAAGACTATGTCATAATAAATAGAAATATATTAGGAATATATTTTTTTGATAAATTAGGTGAGTATTGTACATAATGGTTTTGAAGTGGCTCTAACAGTGCCCATCGAGTAAAATAACATGCGAGATTTCAAATAATAATAGATACATATCGTTACTTGCAATCTAAATAAATGAAAAAATGAGAAAAATCTGTCGAGGAATCGACACAGAACACAGTTGGAAAATAATCCACCGGCCAGCATAAACAATGTGGTGTATTCTCAACTTATTTGCATTTACACGGGCCTAGTAATTGCATTGTGCTTTAGGGAGAACTTTAATTAAACTGAAGTGTCTTAAACGTAAGTATAAAACACTAAAGTACCTAATAAGAAAACTTCTAATGATACAACTTGCGAACTTGATGATATTAAATATTTTGAGGTATTGTTGAAACCGTTAAAAATATGTTCCATCTAAGCATACATATTAAACAGAAAGCATATTTTTTCTACGTGCAAAGAATCTATAATCTATAATAGAGAACCACTGAAAAGGTCTTGATAACACAAAGAGAGAATAATAATCTCGATTGGATTTTTCGAGACAAAAATTAATTTTAAAAATATTATTATTGGTTTTTGAATGAAAGGAAATCAAATATAATAATACTTTAGATACACTGTAATTTTGAGTAGTACTTTCGAATCAGCAGTGAAATAAATCGATTTGAAACAGCAACAGATCAATAAAACACTGGCCAGTTAGAATATTATGCCCAATAAATAAATTGATTAGCTACACACGTTCGAACATTGAATTATTCACAGTTTATTTTTAATTTTTGTATTCTTTTACCATAGTTAAATGATTTCGTAATCACACATCTTTTGTTAACTTTTTACATACTCGATATTTGATGACGGGCTTGTTTCCGCAAACCGACGTCCAAAGCGCTTATCTTGCGTGTGGGAAGGATCAACTACTCCTGCCATCCTACCTGCCATCCTAGCTCTTCCAAGAAGCCTAACACCTTCTTTGTGTTGGTGAAGGCTTCAGAGAGCTATCTTGTCGTGCCATGATGTTTCACGCGGTGGATTCCCACCGCTTCACATTCCGGCAAAACATAACATGGGTGGCTGTTTCTTCTGCCTCTAAGCACTCCCTGCAAAGAGGACTGCTAGTAACACCCACGTTAAAAAGATGTTTGTTATGTGGACCATGTCCAGTCATAGCAGCAGCAACCCGCCACTTATGTACGCTCTTGCCAACCGCTTAGTCACGCTCCTTGGGCTTCTTAGGTGGATGACACTGTGTCATATACTGATATGACTCTTAATATAGGTGATTACAATAGTGATTATCTACACGTAAGCAGTCAACTTATTAGAACATGCTTTGATGACCTTCGTAAATAAACGTTTCATTGCGTCTCCGTATCAAGTATACTATATCAGCACCTTATGAGCACCGATGTATGTTTGCATCTGTTCAAATTTTTTTTAGTTGTCAGTTAAGAAATAGCTTCTTTTAATTTATCATTTGATTCGGCTGAATACTAGTTCCTTGCAATTTTCTTCATTTCCTTTTTTAATATCACCCTTCTAATTGAAATTTTGTGATCGAATGTATTGATTTCTTTCGATTTGATCTACAACGAACAAAGGCATATGGCACATGTAAGTCTGACGCGATGTATGGGTGGATGCAAGATAAGCCTCGTGATGGGGTCAATGTTGTTATTTATTTTTTAATTGCTTTAAACATTTGTGATATCAGTAGACGAAAAGAATATTCTTTACAAAAAATAATCTTTCAGAAGAACCGGCGAAATATAACATCGAATGAACTAATTTACAGGAACATACTTTTATTTGTTGTCGTATTATTGCTATATCCAATAAAAAAATATTAAGTGTGGCTCTGTGAGTCACCCACCGAGAGTTCCTTCACCACTATTATCCACCTCAGTCATAAGAAGTCCACTACTGGACATAGACGTTGGCCTTAAGTCACCAAAGCTCACGGTCCTGTGCTCCTGTGATCCACTGACTCTTCGCGACTTTCCCTAAAGCGTCAATCATCTTGTAAAAATTTCTTACAACGAAAGTTACATATTATTAACATTTCATGTTTTAATAAATGATATCATTCTATCTTTAATAAGCTTTGGTTGTTAAATACCTACAAAATACAAGTACGTAATACATTACAGATAAACGTTGTTTTTGACTAATAAAACTAAAAAAGTGAAGCTAAATATGGCAATATTGAAAATGGACCTAAATATGGCAATATTTATGACGGTCCACTAGTTTGAATCGCTTCTCGGCCTTTTGGTTAAGATTAAAGTGTAGTAGTCCACTAGTTTGAGGAAAAAAAACTAGAAAAACATTTTTTTTAAACGTTCAAGAATACTGCACATACTCAGCTAAAAAGTTTAAGAAAAAAGTTACCTAGACTTTACATAATATTGATATAAATAAGATTTTAGATTAGTGGTCAAAGATCTTCATATCACATTTATAGAGGAATCTCTACATTTTTTGTTAAAATCTAAGATGGTTAGTGTTGCCAACCTTTTAAGCACAAAACTCTAAAAATAAAGTAGATACATCGAACGGAAAAATAGTAGGTATAAAATGGAGATAATACATCCCAAACATATTTTATCTAAAAATCTACGGCTTTAATAAACCGGAGGATATGTTTACATAGTCAACTGGTCGTTATAATGGTAACCACGTACGTAGCACTAACTGGCCAGATGTAAAGAATGACCGTTTTGACTAAAAACTGTATGCTACGTTTATCTATGATCTAACCTTGACGATATGGTAGCACGGAAACGTGAAAAAATTCTTTGCTATACACATACACAGTCATGTTCTATTTTTAAATGATTTTATAATACTTATCTAAGTATACCTATATTTGAAATTGGAACTCATAAACAAATATGGCGAGTACTGTTACAAAAAATTAATTACGTACGTATTGTCTGTGGTATTGTCAAAGATTTAAATGAGATTAACTTATAAAATTAACACACACTTGAATCACTTGAAAATTGGGTAGTCTGCTATGTGCAATGTTAGGAATGAACAAACATTTTTTATTTCACATTTCTTATTGAAACACATTTTTGTGCCTCTCATTTACATCGGGCATCAGGCTACAACAGGCTAGTAACAGTTTATGTAACAAATTTTAGTTCTTACTCTTAAATCTGTATATTAAAAATTTTGTACCCCTTTTTAAGAAAATTGTGCGGACGGAGGAATGTGAAATTTGGTACACTTAAAGTTTATATGGAGAAGGATTGGAGAAAGCTAAAATTTTTATGTAATATGTGTTACAAATAAGTACATTAAATTAAGTTAAATAAAGCGTTCATTGTATACGTTCATACTGCCAATGTCAAACTCATAACAGTTTCTGATCATATCTTGGAAGAATAACTTACATTGAAGGAGCTATCGTGGTAATTTCGTGTACACTGCCATAGACAGCAGAAAATTTACGAGTGTTGTGAGTGTGTCGATACAGAAAATATCGATATACTACTCTGTCAAGAAAGTACCGGGAAAAGATCATTAATACACGAAATGTCAGTTATTCATCCAAGTTTATTTTATCACCTTCAAAGTATGCTCCTTCGGAAACGATACACTTACGCCAACGAATAATCCAATCATCATACATTTTTTAAACACTTTTTGCTGAATTGAGTTCAGTGCTCGCCACGAATTCTCCTTTATGTCTTCTACCGAATGAAAACGGGTGCCAAGAAGTGGTAATTTGAATTTAGGAAAAAGAAAGAAGTCGGCGGGAGCCATATCTGGTGAATAAGGTGGTTGCTCGATGGCATTTGTTGAGTTTTTGGTCAAAAATTCGTTCACAATGATGGCTTTGTGCGAAGGCGCATTATCGTGGTGCAAAATCCAAGAATTTTCTTTCCACAAATCTGGCCTTTTTCGTCGAATTTGCTCTCTTAAACGCCGCATAACGCCCAAATAATATTCTTTATTTACCGTTTGACCTTCCGGCAAGAATTCCGAGTGCACAACACCGCGATAGTTAAAGAAAACAGTCAACATGACTTTGACTTTTGATCGAATTTGGCGTGGTTTTTTCGGTTTCGGTTCAGTTGGAAGGCGCCACTCCGAAGCTTGTTGACTAGTTTGCATGTCAAACTCGTAAACCCACGTCTCGTCACCAGTAACAATGCGTTTCATGAATGTTGGATCGGAATTGACTCGTTCTAGCATGTCCTCAGCGACTCTTGTGCGATTGAGTTTTTGGAGAAAATTCAGGTCTTTTGGGACTAGCCGAGCGGCAACATGTTTCATACCCATGTGATTATTTAAAATGGTACGGATCGACTCGTGAGACACAGAAAGTTCGGCGGCTATCTCTCTTAAACTTGAATGAGCATTTTCAGTCACTATTTCCTTCACTTTTGCGATGTTAACTTCAGTTGCAGACGTTGATAGCCTACCAGAGCGAGGCAAATCTTCCATCACATCTCGACCGCTTTTGAACGCTTTGTACCACTCATAAGCACGTGTTTTTGATAAAGTCGATTCACCGTAAGCCTTCTGTAACATTTTCAGTGTAACATTTCCGAACACGAAATTCCATTGGCGATGCAAAATTTAAGACAAACTCTTTGTTCGATGTTTTTGTCCATTATGAAATTCGTAATATACACTACAATGATATAACTAAAAACAGCACTGTATTTAATCTAAATAACGGATGCAACTCAAACTCCGCGCCAAAATGGAAAACAGTTGTGCCAATCTAACAGAAAAAAACAAAAAATTGTATTTGGAACCATAAACAAATCATCCATTCTCGATAGTTTCTTGGCTGAATGTATTGATTTATTGTCAATAGCTACATAGTTCATACTCATAGATTTATGGCGTATAATCTTGCAAACAAGCTTTTAAAAATAGGTCGTAATAAGAAAAACATTTTTGGATCTTTCAATCACGTACGCACGTTTGTAATTATTACAATTTTTTTGGTGAAATAATTATGTATGTTGTAAAAAAAATTCGTAATTCGACCTTTATTTATTGGGGAAAAATTCTCACTTTCATAGACTAACATTATCAAGCCAGGTTATGCCAAAGATCCTATAATATTATAAAATAAGTCAAATAATGCTATCACTTTAAAACGATCTTTTATTTTTGAGAGGTAATATTTGAATTATGTCAGCAGCATTCTGAATATAAAATAATAACGAAAGCACAATGTATATCGTTTATTTACAAAAATGTAAAGATAATGTTTCCTTACATTTTACTCGTATAGAGAAATAATTTTAACTTTTGTTAAGATATTACATGACAGATAAGAAAAAAATTATAGATCTTTAAAAATTATAGTTTTAGTTAACAATGTCCTAAACGAACCCAACTTTGTTTTTTTCGGTAGAACTAGAGTAGCTTAGACCAAATTAGATAGCTAGAGAGAGATAGACTGTTCTGAAATTCAAATCACATTTTTCTTCTTCAAATGTTTTGTCTTCTACCGCAAAGAAAAATGTAACATCGCTTTACGGTATTTTTTGCGCTCTTGTATTGAAATTACGTTGAGTTAAATCGTTTCCTTGCTGACTCGTGTCAATAGAGTAGCTGCAATATTGTATGTAGATGTAGCCTCGTTTGTTAATATATATGAAAGGTACTTCAGGAATGTCAACATAATATTTCAAATCAGAATCTCAATATTCCCAAACAAAATAATGGTGATTGGTATACGACTAATTAACATAAATATTTTATTAACAATATTAATACGCGTCTGTATTACACTACTATTATGTTCGTGAAACCTGTGTTGTTATATTTCATGTAGATAAGTTACGTAACATCTGAGGCAGTAAGAGCATTTTTTCATAAACAATAGTGAGTACTTAAATGTATTTTTCGTAAAAATAAAAAAAACAAAGCGCATTTAAAGATATTAAAAGCATACAGTACTTATTCTTAGTTTTGCAGTGATCGTTTTATCTTAAATCACTTACAGGATACAATCGACGAAGTTCAATATCGATAAATTTACAGCACATTACGCACTTCACTATCAGAATTACACTAAGAAATTAGAAAAATGCCAAATCACTTTTTATTAAGTACTAAATTAGGTCTTATATCTTATTTCTAAAGACAATAAGCTTCTTAAAACCTACGTTGTGCAACGATAAAAACCGCAATCAAGACAAAAGTCAATACTTTCTTAACTTACCAACGGAAGTTTATGATTCGGCGTCGTTATCTTTTCGAGAAATAGAATTAACCAAACGAGAGGACAACAAAACGCCCACCA
Organism: Zeuzera pyrina; assembly: GCA_907165235.1. Taxonomy (NCBI): domain Eukaryota; kingdom Metazoa; phylum Arthropoda; class Insecta; order Lepidoptera; family Cossidae; genus Zeuzera; species Zeuzera pyrina. The sequence continues at coordinate 15,491,190 of OU015628.1, forward strand.
ATCCTCTATCTCCATGTGGTATCCTTGAGTACAGAGCGATACCCCCTCCGGGCAATTCGGCAAGTTCACTGCCACTTCGCTTGGTTTCACTCAAACATAACACATCCAATCTTTTCTCTTCCATAATATCCATCACTTAATTCATCTTCTCTTCAATCCCACTTCTCACATTCCACGCAGCTATTCTGCACTCCTCCCTCCACTTCCCGCCGAGAGGTGCACAGCGTGTTGGATGGTGGTCCCTAACGCCGAACTGCACTCTGCTCTCACCAGCGGCGACAAACCGGTGTACGTCGCTTTCGGGGGACGCACTAACTCTTTCGCTTATGTTGTCCAGTATGGTGTGCACAGGAGAGAAATTGCAGCCCTTAAAAGAGCTGGCAGGGGTCGTGACGAGCACGCTTCCTTAATTCAATATTTTTAGTTTAGTGAAATCAACAATTAACCCGCGAGTTTGATAAAACTTTTATAAAACCGACTAAAGTATTTTTTCAATTTATCTCGTAATTATCAAAAAAAGAAAAAAATTGCATTGCGAGTGTAACTTGACCACAGAGGGATCCGTACGATATCCTGGGGGATGTGGGGTCTTTACACAACAAAACTTCTGCGGTGGCTGTCCCTCGCACGTTGTTGAGGTGCTCCGTCACCTCGTAAATAACTCTCGCGCTATGCTGAAGTACTTCTCGGGGGACACTTACAGAGCCCCCTAGCAGTGTTCCTCTCGCAGTGTTACGGTGGCGAGGACCACACGTTCTGTCGTTCTCCTTGGCGTCGCGTGGAAGGATAATCAGCACGCTTAATACCTAACTTGCAATCTGCGTGCGACAGCCAAATATCGCGCGATATCTGCTGTTAAAACGAAAATTTGTGTAAAGTAATTTGTATAGCGATGCTAAATCTACCGCGAAAAGTGAAAAAAAAAAGCCTTTTAGTCGCTTCTTACGACAGGCGGGTTACACTATAGCCATATTCTCGAACCCAGGCTCCAGGGCTGTATAGGTATTAATCTGAATTAACCGATCTTTAATAGGTATTAACGTCTATGGATGGATCAATAAAAGTTAAGATTAACCTTTACTAACCGGTAAAGGTTAACTTTAACCTTTACTAACCGGTATCGAGACGAATACATGAACCTTAAAATAGTTAAAATACATTGTTCTTATTTTGTTATTAATCATTTTACACTAATCGCTATTGCTACTTCCTTGATCTTGCAGACACATGTTGATCTATGAGTACTATGGATACGTTTAATGATTTCGTGTAGAAAAGTAGGAGTTATATTTAGTTACAAAGTACATAGTGCCTCATAATTTCTAATTTGCGCTCTGGCCAGCGCTGGCACGATTTGTTCCGCTAATAAAATAGCTTATTATAACAAATGGCACTTACATTATTCATCGTAATAAAATATTTAGCTTAGGTTTTGTATAATGATATATTGTAATAGGTATGTACTAGTAACTACCCATGAGTACCATTTATTTTACTATTTATGAAGATCTACATATACTTTGATGAACTTCTACAATGTATTTTCTATGAACCATTCGCCTGTAAGTCCCAATTTTCTAATAAAAATATAAAAATAAAATAGTTACCGTTTTCATAAACGTCTGAACATAAATGGGAAAGGGTTTTTTTTTTTTTTGCTTAATATAGTATTGTTATGTTGCCATTATCTTTCTAATTCCAATAAAGTCACAATTAGCCAATTATTTGTAAAAAACATTTATAATTTTTTTTTTCTTGGTTTAGATAATGTATTCATAAATTAAAATAAGATAGTTTCAATTTTTACGTTTAAATGATTCTTACAGTTTTGCTATGGCATGTATTTTATTGTTAGTTACATTACCTATTTTACGAAAATAACCAGTAATAAAATATCATTTTTTATAATTCTTCAGTTTATCTTATCTATTTATTTTCATTCGATTTTTTTTTATGATGTATACAATGTAACTGTATATTCAATGCTTATTTACGTAATGCAAATATTAATATTCTCGTTCTCGTGCAAAAGTGTCAACTCATAATTTTCAATTTGTGTTCATGTCTCTCGTAAAGATGTCCGATGTATGTACATTCATCAGTGAAGAAGTACAGCAGAAAACACGTTTTGAATTTACATTCACTACACTTAACTACAACACTACATTTTTTACATATAGACTACAATTCAGTAGAACATACTCTAATCAAGCTAGATATAAATTTTGTGCAAAAAACAATAATTTATGCGTACAAGTAATATAATATACACGCGAGTTCTGTTTTAACTCAATTTGAATTAAACGTTTGACAATGAGCAACTTTGTATTTTGTTGTTTTGTTCTAATCTGTCAGTGAAAATATTTTTAGAGGTCATTTAGTATAATATAAAATTAAAATTGTATTTTTAACATAAGAATTAGAAGCTAACTCATTTGCTGATTCGGTGTTCGTTAGCCATGGAGCACTCAACCTATAGAGATGAAATAACGGATCATTTTATTCACCACTGCGCCGTTTATTTACAGTAACAAAAATCAACTCTCGGTCGCATTAAACAGTACATAACCAATACTGGACCTGTGCGTAAATCTCTGTGTATTCCGACTCATATTTGAATATTTATGTAGTGTAGTGGCTTACTGTTCTATTCAGTGGTGTGGCAAAAACCTAAAAAATCAAACTATAAAACAGAACGCAGTAACCACAACAGTGTTTAGACGTAAATTGTTTTCAAACAAAATGAACGCCACATTGCCACTCTATAGGTTGAGTGCTCCATGTTGTTAGCCGACCGACTGATCTCTGGAATATCATGAGGATGTTTCGTTAAGAAGCAAAACGCGTGTCGATTTTTTGAATTTCGGGCGGAGAATAGTAAAAAATTATAATTCTTCGTAACATAACAAGTAACAATTCATTTCTAAAATAATCGAATATTGTAATTTATTTTGTTTCTCTATAATGATCATGACGATTGATACTAATGCTACCATATTCGAATTTTTCAATTACTAACTTTTGCACGTACGACATATTTAGATGAATAACATATACGTTAATCATAATAACTCACACAGCTCCTTAAGTGTAACTTAAGTACATAAATCTATATACGTATATAAAAATGAATGTTTTTGTGTATGTTTGTCCTTTAAGCGTTCATTCATTCATTCTTTGTGATGAAACTTTGGTGAATTGTTCTGCGTACATTGCGTGCGCAAAGGTTTCTGAATTATTTTATTTAGTAATTAAAAAAATACGCGAACGAAGTTACGGACAACAGCTAATAACATATAAATAAAAAATGTAAAAAATTGTGAAAGTTCCATATAATAACTTTGTGTACACAAAGTTATTAAAATATTTCACGGAAGAAGTGATGATGTTTTCTAGAACACATAATATGCATACACTCGCATACTTAATACAGTTTTCGTATCAACTCCATCTGCTGCAAGAAATAACGTCAAATATACATGGAACACGTGCCCGCATTTTGCTCATATAAATACCACAAGTTTCATTTACACTATGCTGGTATGATGTAAAATATTAACGTTAGCGGAAAATTATTTTTGAAGAACAATTTTAGTAGCGCTGTGGTAAAGATTACTATTAATTTGCTGTTATTTATAATTGTTAATTTTTAGTTTCAAAATCTTTTTATAATTTAATTTTTAAATAAAAATAAAAATTTCTTGCTTTGTAATCAAAAGTATGAAAGTTATGAGTTAACTTCGCTTTCACTATTTAAAGGGATATGAATAAACTTATTTACAAAAACGCTGAAATCTTGTAACTTACGTAACAACTTTCCGACAACATATTGAACGCATGAAACGTCTGCAATAGTTCATGAACATTTAAGGTGGCAGGATCAAAGCGTTCCTGTGTTTAATTACGAAGTGTTCTCATTTCACGTCTGAAAGTTCTGTTGACATCGTATGAAAGCCTACATGCGTAGGTGTGCGATGCGTGCGAGAGAAAATTTAAATAAGTTAAAACTGTCAACACGTTTTGTTAGAGTCAAATTTTTTACTTGCGATCAAATTTCTTTGTAAAATGTAAATCTAACGTTTAATTATAAATCCTGTTAATTAGTAAGTAGGTACTAATCTAATTATAAGTAAGTCTATATTTGCTACTCTCAATATTTTATGTCTTCGTTTTATTCCTGTTACTAATACGCACCTAAATAATGACTTATTTATTAGATATTAAATTTGTATAGTTTACTAAATATTTAGAACAAATTTTAAAATACGAAATTAACATATTATTTACTTAAGGGCGAATTTATGTGATAAATTAATCTTCTGGCTGTAACAAACGTGTATTTTATCTACTAAAAATAATAATTTTGTGCTAAAAAATAGTAAATTTAATCATATAAATTTAAAAGAGAATTGAGATTTTTTTACTATTTTTCTTTTGTATTGAAAAGTCGTTTTTGCTGTTCCATAAAAAAAGAAAATCGGAATGTTTATAAAAACACTCTTGTGTCCGTCTGTCTGTCCGTTTGTCACAGTCGATTTTCTCAGAAACTATATGAGATATCAACCTAAAATTTAGCACGTTGATACGAGTTCGATATCTTGTGAAGACACATATTTCAAAGTACTTAAAATTTATAAATCTTCATAGAAAAATTAAAGAAGGAACAAATCGAATACTTACTTGAATTCACGTTGACCATTTCCTCTTATTATCTCCTAAATTTCGACACCGGGAAGTCGAAACTGCTGGACACAAAATTTCTTAGAATTTCATAAAATTAGTATAGAAAGCTATTGCTCAGGTTTACAGAAAAAAAATAATTGAAGTTCTATAAGACATAGAACTTAGCACCTCCGGTTCTACAGAGACTTAACTGCGAAAAAGTATGAAAATGACTTAACGGTGACAGGATATTTTAAAAATGCATATTTATATGGGGCATCAAAGGCACATTCTTAATTCCCTCGATTTCCCTTAGATAGCGCGAATTGTCTTTGTAGCATACAGACATGCGACAAGGACTGACTGGCCAGTTGCGTCGGGAGCTTTGCTGAGTGTCTACGTAGCTAGGTGCTATTTGTCGTAACTGTAAGTTGTGCAACAGTGATATATCTGTCGGTAAACTCGGTCTCTTTCAACATTTTTGATATTATTTTGATTCCGATTATCTCTTGTAGTCGTTTACTTCTAAATAAATCCATTAAAAAAGGAACGCTGTTTTATCATAATTATCATAATCATATCAATTAGAAATGTACAAATAATTCCGGAGAAACAGTGACGTAACTGGCGGTGTATCGCACATTTTTGTCATCGTTTTTGGGAGGTAGTATTAGAATTTTTTCTAAATCATGTTTTTTTTTACAAAAGGATGCCTAAGTTATCGTTTTCAATTTACTGGAACAATCTAGACTTCTTTGCGTGTAGTCAGTAACCCTAAATTCATAAAAGAAATCTTTAATTACGTTTTTTGTAAATTTACCCAAACGTAAGTTGAGTCACTATAGCACCGGAGGTGCGAAATTTACCATTTTATTAATAACTAGCTGTACCCGTGACTTTGTGTTCGTGGAAAATTTTTCACTTATACAGAAACTTCCCGGCGTACGCACGACAACTCAGCAAAGTTTCATCGCAATCGGATAGGTAAATGGTAGGGGAACGCGCAGAGAACAAATGTAAAAAGAAACATTCATCGATAAAAAAACAAATAGGTAGATAAATGTTCATATTTTATGAAAAATGATACCCGGACTCAAACCTAAGCTACGTTTGTCTCCGGGCACATACTATCTCTGTACCAAACGTTACAATAGTTTCAGCATTTCCTATATCAAGTTTCATTCCCCTTTTCACCTTCGTAGGGATAATTTATGATAAAAAAAAGTAATCTTCGTCTGTCCCCTGGTACCAAATGATCTGCATGCCACATTTCATCAAAATTGCTTTGGCAGTTTAGCCCTGAAAACGTAACAGACAAACAGACAAAAATTTAGAAAATGGTAGAATAGAAGTCAGCGAGTCATAAAACGATTATTTATCACTATTTTATCATATTTATCAAATTTTCAAAAAAAATTGTTTGCACAGTTATAAGAGTGTTCCTGTGTTATAAAAAAGGACATACAGACAGACACAGATATACTAAAATTTGTTAAATGGTAGAATTGAAATAAGTGAGTTATAAAGCGAATATTTATAACAAATTTTGAAAAAAAAAATCATAGGTACCGACAGAACCTACTAATTTATGTAGTATAGTATAGATAATATTTATGCTATTTCGACTGCGATTGTAATGGAATGCGCTTTTGATTCCATTTCGTTTACACGAAATCAAGTCGACCAATTTATATTATCAGCTGATTATTATTTACAAGTTCATATTAATAAAGTAAAGACTTGTTTACCTATTTCATTTCAAGTCAGAAAAGTCCTAGGTATCTTTATTTTCATATCATTTTATATTTTATAGAATGTAATCCATTTGCACGTGTGGGCTAGTACTATGGTAGTTCTTCATAACTTCTACTAACAAACCCTTTTGTGTGGCAAAATAATGAGCGTAGCGACTCTAAACCATGTCTGTACGGGCGTATTTATAACATAGTACGAGTTACTGCCGCGAGTAATGCTAGTTATGTATTCGAGTAGAGCCAGCAATGTATATCTGACATTATTTTGTAGTAAATCTCCCGTGGTGTCGCGTTTACTATTTAAATGTATTCATCCGTAAGTTTATCCGGGCGTCATGCGGCGAACGCCTTTTGCTTGGCGAGACATGTATGAATAATTTTCATATAAGCCTTCGTATGTACGTCGCTCTAGTCGAGCTTTGGACGATTACTACGTGGACCGGAATTTGAAGGAGAGATTTACATTAAGTATAGATTTCGCAAAAGATTTTGTGAGAAAAAAAATTCATGTGATACAGTTTTAGTTGTATTGCAAATACCTAGCCTATTACAATCATTTTTTAAATACTAAACTGTTAAACCACATTTTTATAAAAAATAATTTAATTATAAAAGACAAAAGAGGCTTAAAAATAAAAAAAACTACCTAATTTCTTTGTAGTTAAAAATATGGCTATTAACCGGGTATCACATAATTCTTAAAGTTTTAATTTTAAACTCATACATACTGCATAATTTACTTAAAGACAAAAAGAAAAACCTGTATGTGTATCCGATTCATCCACTCTTCTTATTATTTTATGTGAAAAGGATCTATATCTTGTCAAACATATTTATGTAACTCAAGTACAAGACAAATTATGTGAATTAATTAGATTACATTCGACAAGAAATTATTTACAAGCGATATTAACAGTTTATTCAATACAAAGATATAAAAATTGACATTTCAATTGATTAGAAATTATTAGTGTAACTCTCTCACAAAACTAAGGAAGGCAAAAGAATATTTTGTAATTTTCAATATGAGAATCATTTTGTGGTCGCCAATCATACAGTCACGAATACAACAAAAAACAGCTATTCAATAACCAATCATCATGCTACTTTTTACATTAATGATGATCCAACATAGCAAGCGACCTACTTATATTCTTTCCTTATAGGGTTTAAATTGCTTTTGAAAGTTACTTAATAATAAATCGTTCTTGAGTACAGGTAGACTACACTAAACTCTCGCTAGGCCTGAAAAACGATTTTTACTTAAAAATAAGTTATTTTCAGAAGGTTTAAGTAAATGTTTTGCCGTACTGTTCATGTTAACTTTAAATTATAAGTATACACTCTGTCAAGAAAGTACTGGGAAAAGATCAATAATACACGAAATGTTATTTATTCATCCAAATTTATTTTATCACCTTCAAAGTTAGCTCTTTCAGAAACAATACACTTACGCCAACGAATAATCCAATCATCAAAACATTTTTTAAACGTTTTTTCCGGAATTAAGTTCAGTGCTCGCCGTGAATTCTCCTTTATGTCTTCTACCGAATGAAAACGGGTGCCACGAAGTGGTAATTTGAGTTTATGAAAAAGAAAGTCGGCTGGAACCATATCTGGTGAATAAGGTGGTTGCTCGATGGTATTTGTTGAGTTTTTGGTCAAAAATTCGTTCACAATAATGGCCTTGTGCGAAGGCGCATTATCGTGGTGCAAAATCCAAGAATTTTCTTTCCACAAATCTGGCCTTTTTCGTCGAATTTACTCTCTTAAGCGCCGCATAACGCCCAAATAATATTCTTTATTTACCGTTTGACCTTCCGGCAAGAATTCCGAGTGCACAACACCGCGATAGTTAAAGAAAACAGTCAACATGACTTTGACTTTTGATCGAATTTGGCGTGGTTTTTTCGGTTTCGGTTCAGTTGGAAGGCGCCACTCCGAAGCTTGTTGACTAGTTTGCATGTCAAACTCATAAACCCACGTCTCGTCTCAGTAGTTTCATGAATGTTGGATCGGAATTGACTCGTTCTAGCATGTCCTCAGCGACTCTTATGCGATTGAGTTTTTGGAGAAAATTCAGGTCTTTTGGGACTAGCCGAGCGGCAACATGTTTCATACCCATGTGATTATTTAAAATGGTACGGATCGACTCGTGGGACACAGAAAGTTCGGCGGCTATCTCTCTCAAACTTGAATGAGCATTTTCAGTCACTATTTCCTTCACTTTTGCGATGTTAACTTCAGTTGCAGACGTTGATGGCCTACCAGAGCGAGGCAAATCTTCCATCACATTTCGACCGCTTTTGAACGCTTTGTACCACTCATAAGCACGTGTTTTTGATAAAGTCGATTCACCATAAGCCTTCTGTAACATTTTCAGTGACTCAGAACACGAAATTCCATTGGCGATGCAAAATTTAAGACAAACTCTTTGTTCGATGTCCATTATGAAATTCGCAATACACACTAGAATGATATAACTAAAAACAGCACTGTATTTAATCTAAATAACAGATGCAACTCAAACTCCGCGCCAAATTGGAAAACAGTTGTGCCAATCTAACATCAACAAAAAAAACAAAAAAAAATATTTGGAACCATAAACAAATCATCCATTCCAGATACTTTCTTGACAGAATGTATAATATACTAACCGTTGCCGCCGACTCCATCCGCGTGGAATCGAAAAGTAACCTATCTCTTTCCCCAGGGCTTAATCTATTTTCATTCTAAATGTTATCAAAATCGATCCAGCAATTTAGGCGTGAAAACGTAACTGACAAATTGTTTCATGCAAAGTTCAACCTCCCACCTCCTTTTGCGAGTGGAATTTTACAAAAATGGGATAAACATATTATATCTCATTATTTTAGTAAGCATTTTCACAGCCGTTCCCTATAACAGTTACATGCAAAATTCAACCCCTCCCTTTCCCCCTGAAAATGTAAATTTCCGAAAATCCTTTCTTAGCTGTCCCCTACAATACACATACTATTTAAATCGAACATGAACCTTATAGCTTTAGTAAATTTTTAGATTTCGTGATTGATCAGTCTATCGGTGAATAAGATGTCTTTTGCTTTTGTGATACAGGGGTATAGATAGCTTAACTTAATATTAATATTTTAAGACGCGAAATATGTATCAGTTATACATAAATATTTAAATATTATAAAATTTAAATATTATAAATAAAAATATGTAACTTGGATATTTTCGTTGTTACCTCGCATAGACAAGTTCCCCGTTACGTCAGTTAAAATTGAAATCTGAAGCGGCAGTTTCAAAAGAAGTTGAAACATTCAAGAAATGTCGATATCGTGTCTGCACCCTGTGATTCATTGTTTTTGGGCTTCGAACACGATATGAGAACGTAACGCATCACGATTACGACCGAGAATTTGAAAGATTATATCTTATGCTAAGATATTTAATTACGTTTATATTGATACCATGTACTATGTGTTATTACTATGTATATTATTGTACATATGTGTACTTATTATATAAATTGTAGTTCGTATATTTTGCTATTATCTATTTCTTTTTTCTTGGCTTGTAGTCTATATTGACACTAAGTAGCATATTATCATTGTGAGGGGACTGTCTCTTGACATACAAGCAGTCCTAGTTCAAGAGACAGAACTGATTGAACTGTTTGTATTTTTACAGTGTTGAATAAAGATAATTATTATGTATTATTATCATACTATATTATTATTATTATTACTATTTATTATGTATACTATACTATACAATTATGACAATATATTTTAAAATATACGATTACATTATTGCTAATTTAAGTGTAATTTGAAGTCGAATCATTTATACAAAATATCCATTATTTAGTTATATGTGTATATCTAGTTACGACTTAAGTAATTTCTGTTTTTACAGCTACTGTATCGGTATAGTTCAGTTTCTGGACAAATTATCAATAATAGTAATTAAAATTTGCATTCATTCTTAATTACTGGTATGCGAACGTAAATCACACATGAATTTGTTTTTGGCCACGAGACTTAGACAGAACTCGTAGCTGTACAATATACATGTTAAAATAATAAAAAATTATATATTTTTTAAACGAAAGATCTTTAGTGATGTCTGATGTATCATCAAGAATTTATTTTACCGCTCACGTCACGAGTCTCCAGTTACATCTTAAAGCTGTCGTATGTTCTTACTGCATAGGCACTGCTGGCCTATGTTCATGTACATATTTCATCTATAATACACATTCAGTCACCTTTTACAAAAAGTCTCCTTTAATTACTTAAGTGTGCCACCTTACAAGGAGATCACGGACCTTGTTGGTATCCCATTGATTTGATCATAAATTCAACCAACTTCGCCATATTTTCGTTACAACTTCCATAATAAGGAATCGACAATACATTGTACTACATGTGATACACTTTCTTATAAACGTGACCTCTCATTAGTCTTAATGGGAAACATATTATTCCCATTTCCAGACGTTTGTACTATTATAAAACAGTAACAAGCTGTCTGTACACTGACGATATTCATAAAAAAGACTGTGATGAACTGTTCAGACTTCTCTAAATACATAAAAAATTTAATTGGGTCTATTTGTATGTTTGTTCGAACAGAAATTGTTACAGAAGATTTAAATCTTTGATTTGAATCTTCTGTAATAATTAATCGTAATCAAAATATATTAACAATTAATGCTGGAATGAAAAAGGTAAAGTGTAAACGTCGGTGTGAACACTGGTCATCAATTTTTACGATAATGATATTGAAATCTCCCCTTTTCGTAAAATATACCTAATATGTACCAACGTACTAATATTATTTAATCCAAAAACATCTAAATGGTAATTAATTAATAATGTTTACACATTAAATAAAGATCGTAAATCCAAAACGAATTTCAATGAAATATTTAATACGATGAAAAAAATATGTACTATTTAATTGCAATGAAATAATAATCTAATAATAATATTTATTTGCAATGTAATAATCTCTTATATGGAAAGTTATAGCAAAAAATGCAGTAAATATTTTTGTAAGTAAACGGTCACCATATTTCTTTAATGGGCTGCAAATTAGTCAAGTCTGAAGGTGATGCAATTATTGAAGCTTTTTCGCCTGCGATACCTTATAAATCGAATAATGGTTTAATGCTTACGAGTTAAGAAATAAAAGTAGCCCGACTGGAATTCGAATCCTTGGGCTCGTGTTCCTTTTTTGTCATATATACGAAAGCAATATGTGTGAAAGAGACATTAAGATGGATTACGTCTTCGAAAACCAGTTTGTCATGGGACCAAGAACTTGTTGTTTTTTGCGATATGGTAGGCGTCGATAGGTACTTTAATTTATACCTCAAATTAAAAAGTATGATAAGGGATATTTTATTTTTATTTCTGTGACTTGTTTTATAGCATATTACGCAGTTATGGAATTAAATTTTCCGTAATTACATAATACTATAATGTTTGTCCTAATCTGTTAAGAATGCAGTACAACTTTAAGGCATTGCTAAAAAAGTCAGTACAATCCATGCATTTTGTATACATACATGCTTACGTGCAATAATCATATTGTATCCCTAAGGGGTAGTCAGAGAGAACAAAGCGCCAAGATTCACCGTCCTTACAACCTTTAATTTGTAATTAAATTTAATTAATACGATGTTTCACTAGGTTTTTTTTTATCACGGGAAACAGGATCGCGGATATAGTTCACCTGATGATAAGTGGACTGAGGTCCATTATATTCAAATATAAATTATCTTGAGACAATGTCATGAGAACAAAATGTTGTACACAGGTACCTATTCTCAATAAATTTTTTGAAATGAATTATTTTTATTATTATTTTCAATTCTGAATAGCAAAACCCCATTATAAAGACTAACTGGCGATAATTTTCAAAAGTTTTTAAAGAATGAACTTGGCGTGCCGTCAATTCGGCCGCCCTGTTGCACAATAAAGCCAACGCCCGGTGCAATTTATTATAGTTCAAAAGTTAGCCGGCGAGGCGCGACAAGCCAGGAACAAATTAAGGCTTTTTAATAATCGATTTAAATAATTTTTTAATAATCGATTATAATAATTACAAAAACTGCGACCGCTGTAGTTCACAATATTCCAGATCTATAAGATTACTATTTTGTTACATACATATGTAGGTATTACATATTTTACCATTTAAAATATTTAGATCATCAAGAAATTATAAAAAATATTCTAAAAAAAAAATTCTACGTATGTCGTGATGTGTATTATTTTTTTATAAACACTTGAAAGAATTTGGATTTTGAGAAAAATAAAAAATATGATTTAGTGATGTTTCGATACTATTTTATTTTCTATCACATTAAAATAAATTCATTCGAGATGTAGCTCTAAATCTCAGTGATATAATAAAGTTTCGTAGATAAAAATAACCCACAGTATTAAAATGATGTCTAATCATAATGACGCCTTCTTTTTCAGGTAAAGATTTCACAATAGAATAAACTTGTAATGAATAAATAATGACTCTCTATTTAGTTTTACCAATTTTTTTGTACCTGAATATTTAAAAAACACATGTATCACTGAACCTAAGCAAATATAATATTTCTGTAAGCTGAACCCTGCAAGCTAGTTGTACCTTGTATACTAATATAGATTCCACATAAATCTCGCGTCCAACTCAGAAGGAGCTTTTAAATCATGGCAATACAAGCTTAGTGCACGTTATCAATTAGTGGAGTCCATACAATTTTGCACTTAATGTCAGCATTAGAAATTTTATCTTATAGGTGTGGCAAGAAGATTTATTGTTGCTTAAAATTTAGTAAATAAACAGAAATACAACATGGTTTGAGGATTGCTCGCTTCGAGCACGTATCGCTTAATAAATAAAGGTAGAGACACGTTAGAGTTAGTACACGCCGTCAGCAGAGCCTGTTTGTTATCTGTCTCTTCTAGTGTAGTGGGTAACCTTATACTGAGGTTATGTACTTAACTTAGTTGCTTTAAAACAAGTAGTTACTAAGGAAATAGTTGAGATAAGGAGGTCATAGCAGTTTGTAGTAATATTAGTGTCTCACGTTTTTATAAAGTGACTAATACTTCTAACTATATAGGAAATATTACGTAAGATATATTGAAGTATAATTTTATTAGTACGTAATACACTCTAACTCAGGGATAAATGATAAAATATATACAACGGTATTACAAACATAGTAAATATAATATAAATGTCACGAACATAATAAATCAAATGCGTCAACTTTCAAAATTTGGAAAACTATAATTTATATGCTTATAGGACATAAAAATACATTAAACAGTTTGAATTCATAATCAATTATACAACACGACTTCTCAAAAAGCAATATAATAAATAAACATAACATAATCACTGACACCTTTTTAATATATGCAAATGTATAGAAATAGTCTCGATAAAATATATTAGTATTTATCCATATTAAATAGGTATATAGGGTAACACATTATTACATACTTAAACATATGTATGTATATTAAAATTATACGTAAAATTAATTTAAATATGTTAGAAATGTAAATACAATGATTAGATGTGTCACTTGATTATAGCGTAATTGCTAATTATTCAATATTTCATAGTTTTATTAATATTTAACTAGTTCTATGATGTCTTATTTCGTTCGAAGAAATTAATTATTATTAAACATTTTCTAATGTTTCAGAAGTTCGTTTCATATGCAATAAATATTATGTTTACATAAAACTCTCTCAAAACCGACAACATTTGCGTTATGTTTAAACATTCGTGGCCATTCTTCTCTGTTACAGCATTCTAAAGTCAGCCTTAACCTTTAATACATTGAATACAAGTTTCAAGAATTGTTATTTTTTAGAAGACAGGATAGGATAGGACTGATTTATGTTAGAGCAATGCAGCAGTAGGTAGTGTGCAGTAAGTATTGATTTCCATTAGAACCCCTCCCTTGCATCTCACCTTACGCACAACAATGGCACAAGGCCAAGTACTTTATGATAGTTAAAAAATAACGATGAGTCGTGTTAGTGATAACTGCTTCGTTCAAAACACGCGAATCCTATTTGGAATATAAAATAAAACCATATAAAGGTTGTTGTAACAATACCTTTAAACAAATGAAACTCCAGATAACATTATTAGATTTAGGCATTAGACAGACTCAGATTATTACAAAAGCAAATACCTACCTCAGATTACAGATTAATAATAAAATTTTAATAATTTTTAAGCATATAATATTATGTTAAAATTGTGTAGAGTTACTACAAAATACTCTGTGTAGTACATGACATAAATCTATGTCATGTGCATATCTAAATGTCTAAATGCTGAAGATCTTTGGATTTACTCACTATAACTGTGATTAGGCAATAATTAACACTTAGCAGGCTATATTGTAATGTACCGGAACTTAAGGTTTTTAAAGCCGCTCTATCGAAGAAAACAATTACGAATGAGTTCACATTTATACACTAAAGTACTGGTACCAAAAATTATTGTTATGTGTAAAGCTATTACGATTTTGGAAATATACAATGTAATTCTTACACTTTATATATATGCATATCTTTACGCTGTTTTCCTAACAGGGTAGTCAGAAAAGCCGGCCAAGCTTTGCAGTCCCTACATATTTCTCTCGTCTCCTCAAACCTCATTAAAATTTAAGATTATTAAAAGTATTTTCTGAGTACAGGGACAGTGGTTTAAAATGAACCAATGCTCATTCGTACGCTTCCCGATGTGATTATTTGATTAAAGACCAAACTTGTGATTTATAACTTTTTTATCAAAACACGGTTATTAATAATAGTTTAAAAGATAAGATTTTGGATTTGTGCACGTCGATTACCAGTTTTTTATCTGACGGATGGATCAGAGCAATAGTAGAAGGTAATTATTCTGATAGCCTGAATATTAACGCTGACGTCCCACAAGGTTCTGTGCTGGCCCGACATTGTTTCTTCTGCATATCAATGATATGTTGTGTATCAACGACATACATTGCTATTCCGATGACAGCACTGAGGATGCTTATTATACAGGTAGAGCAAATACTTTTCGTTCTATTGTGGATTAAAGATGCGACGAACATGTGTCAAAAATCGAGAGCACTCTGGCCAGAGTATCCGATTGGGGTCGACGGAACTTAGTCTAGTTTAACCCCACCAAGACACAAGTTTGTGTGTTCACCGCTAAAAAAGCCCCCTTTGCTATGACTCCACAATTCCAATACACGTACGCCACCTCTGAAAGTATTGAGATTCTTGGTGTCGCCATCTCTCGCGACCTTCAATTCTGAAGTCATTTGGAAGATAAGGTCAGACTAGCGCCCAAAAAGCTCGGTGTGCTCAACAGTGCGATGCGGTACTTCATTTCAGAACAGAAGCTATTATTGTATAAATCGCAGATTCAGGCCCATGTGGAGTACTGGTGTCACTTGTGTCACCTGGGCAGGAGCACCTGTATATTAAATTGCTCTTTTTGACTCGATTGAAAAGTGAGTTGTGAGAGTTGTCGGCGATCCCAGGCTTACAAATGGTCTCGAAAACTTAAGATTGAGGAGAGTTCGCCTCCCTGTGTGTGTTTTACTGTTTGTATAATGGGGCGTGTTCAGAGGAATTGTTCGACATGATGCCCACGGGCACCTTCTACCATCGTACCGCTCGCCACCGGCATGGATTTTAACCTCACACTTTGGAACCGAAATAGTCACGCACGGCACGGTTTTAAAGGAGGTTTCTCCCTCGAACTTTGAGGTTGTGGAATGAGCTCCCTGTCGAAGTTTTCTCAAGAGACAACAGCATGGGGTTCTTCAAAAAGGGCGTAAAAAGGTTCTTACAGGGTCGCAATTGCGCAAGTGGTACTCCTGGTGTCGCTGCAGTCGTCTATAGGCTACCGTAACCATTTAACATCTGGCAGGCCGTATGCTTGTTTGCCACTTTCGTGGTATAAAAAAAAGGTAATTAATGTTGCTTGGCAATTTACCTACGCTGTATCACCATGGTCAAATTATTACGATTATATACATGCCATATCTTCGTTTATAGTTGTTAGTATAGTTTACGTTATGAAAATTAAGAATTTGTTTGCTATTTTATAACTTTTGCATGAATATTAAAGGTAGACAAATATTGATTATTGATGTTTGACTAGTTGATTATATATATGTCATATTACCATTACTAAATTACCTACACCTCAGAGAATTTAATTTATTAAAATCAAAGATTTGACCGATTTAAGTCCTTGTTAAACCCGTACAAACTTTATCTACTTAAACGCATTAAATTGTAAAGATCGGTAATTTGTATGTCACCAATATGTCACCAACCTTTTCAATTGCCAATTTATTTGTGTAATAATTTATTTATCTGTGAATGACTTATAAATTATGTCACAAAATATTATATGAAATAATACCAATCATAAATACACATACATTGTCTACAGTGTTGTCTACTCACAAACGACCTAATCTACTAATGTTCATGAACTGTGCTTCGATGATAAATGTTCCATACGGCCTCGACCAATCGACATACTCCGCGATCCAAAGTTCGATGACCGCTCTTTTGGTAGTTATGAAAACCGTACACGTACACTGGTGTGGTCTACTAAGTTATAAAAAAAAACTAGTTTTCAGTTTTTATTTTATTCAATGCTGTAAAAAACGAACATGGATTTTTTGGCGGGAACGGAAGAAGTAAGGTTTTCATTTTATTTAGGTCTTGTATTTTTTAGATTTTTGGGAGTTTTAAAGTACAAAAGTGATAGTATATTGTGTTTTAAAGTTCTGTGTAAGTGAAAAGAATAGGTAAATCTAAAGAAACATGTGTAACTGAAGTTTTCGCGCTCTTCCAAGAAGTCTTGTAAAACTTCAGTAAAGTCTACTATCACTTTACTGGAGAAGTTTTAACGTTTTAGATAACGATTCTACACTATTACAATACGTGACATTGGCAAATGCGCTAATCTGTGCGCCATTTCATGAGGTAAGAAAAAAAACTAACACCAATACGCGTTCTTATTATACACAAAATTTGCACATAATGTTACCTACTGTCGTTACACGTATAATGATGCAATTTTAATATCCGTTAACAAAATGTTCGTTTTATTTTTAATATAAGTTCTGATTTTTCTTAACTCTTTAGCAATGAAGCGTACTTTTCTCATGTACATTACAATTAAATAAAGATTACATGAATCAACAATTTGCATTGTCTCTTATTGACCGGCATAGTAATGAGATGATAGGAACAGGCGCGCTACGTAGTGCGCTACGCGCTACGAAATACTATTATATTTAATCGTAAGCAGTGTAAGTTAATGCATCTAAGTAGCATTACCATTGGCCGATATTTTCGTTGTGCTTGTGCCCCTTGTCTGTAATGGGTTCAATAACACTATGATAAAAATTTTACGTTATTTGCCTACAAACCATACGACAAAGTGTTAGTCAGTTGTTCTGGATTTGATCACCTGAGGGGTAATTTAAAACATGCAATTAATAGATTTCTCGATAATTCGTATTAATTAGAATTAGTTGTTTTAATTTTTTACATAAGAGTACCTACTTATTTTTTTATCTCATATAATCAATCAAAATCAAAAAAAGAAAATCATCAAAACACATTATAGTAATATGTGTAAGTAGCGTGAATAATTATTATATAACTTAAAGCGATTATGTTACTATTTAATTATTACTTTACACTGAAGTGTATACATATTCCAAATACTATTTAAAAAAGAGTAATTATTTCATATATAGACAAGTCATTAAATATGTATTTTGCTGTTCATATTAACTGGCTCTCATCCGCCTTGTAATACGTAGGCATTTTCTTTCGATATCCCGTAAATAGCTTCGGATGAATGAAATAAAAGTTCCTTATTCACAGATCTATTAGCAATAATGGAGTTCCACTGTGCTCCTTACGGCCGACGCACCATGTGGTCTCTAGTAGGCTGTAAAGGTATATAGGTATTCATATTGCGTGCGATATCAATAAATATAAAGTGGTAGACGTTTTGACTTTTGTAAATGGTTTCATTTCAATAATTCTTGTCACGTTGTGGTAAAGATAACTCATGATAAAAAGAATTTACTGCTGAAGTAAAACTGAGGCGATAATTTCGCATCCAATAAATTGAAGTCACCTTCAATTTGTTTTCGCCTCCATACGGATAACTGTAGCTTTTGACATTCGAAAAACCTGAATCATATCGAGAAAACATATTCGACCATCGATGTTCAAGAGAGGAGAAAGCATTAAATATCCAGTTCGTCGACACCCACTCTTCCGGGTTTTATATACAGTGTAATAAATAAATGTCGCGTGAGACATCGATTCTTATCGTGTATCCAAGAGATTTATTCGGGGCTTTCGAGACGAAATTTATCGTGTTACAAGAAACCCGTTCCGTGCCTACTTAGCTCGGTAAATAATGCCCAACCAAAATTGATGGCGTTCTCTTTCTTTAAATAGATGACTAAATACCCCTACTCACGTTATCTCAGTTACCAGCCTTGTTTATATTGGGCGTCTTACGTAATCTAAGCTTTTGGTTCCATTAAGGCGGTGACCTCTATTACGGCTAACAGATACGATTGGCTGGAATTTATTAAAATAATAAAAATTAAGAAGTATATTTAAACAAATATAGGTATAAATTTGAAATGTATAGTTATGTATAAAGTAAAATGCAATATATATGTTTATGTATATAAATATACATTTTAACTTTATATCAACTGAATTACAACTGCAGCCTGAACTAATATAAGTTACTCGTTGGTAAGTGTACGATATATACATAATGTAATAGAATACATACATGAATGAATATATATTCAAGTATTAATAACATAATTATATTAAGCAACTAAAATGTCTGCACGCAATCTTTCTATAATTTATTTAAATATTACAAAATTATACTATGAGGACTGGTGACATCGTTCTTTGTTTCAGTAAAACGACAATGTCAAACATTGAAAGCACTGCCTATAAAATTAATAGCAGTCAAAATTAAACAGCCTTGAGGAGCACTTCGCGCTCTGACTTATGTTGCTACTTTAAGTAATGCCAGTCAACACATTGTCTGAATAACCGAGGTCATGCCAAATTTGTGGATATACAAAATAATAAATGCGATTGAACATTCGATTGTTGGCTGAAAATTATGATGCGAAATGAAATGTAAAAACCAAACTGAAAACTTAGTAATTGACGATAATGCTTTGAGGGCATTTCAAGCCTTACATGTTTAATTATGAGTACATAAAATTATAATTATTAAAATAACGTAACTGTGAAGTTGTACTCTTTGTAATACAAGTAATTAACCTATATAGGTTAGGTAATATATATTATACCTATAAATTATACCGTAATTACAACATACAATTCTTAATATATTTTTGTTGTGCTTTGCCTTAGCATAGATACAACAGCTGTTCTTACTATATTTGTTGGTTTGTTATGAATGACATAATAAAATACACATACCAGAACTCGATTATTTTTTTTTAAATATTAACATTAATACCGAGCATACGCATCCCCATTATGCTCTCCAATAAAATTAATCCTCAGAAGATTATTAATTTTATTTATTATTAAACTACTTCCACTAAATTCACAGTAGAATACGACATATAAAATTACTATTAAATTTAGTATAAACACCAACAAGTATAGGTACATACGGTACCATGCCTAAGTACATACCAGTACTTAAATGTACCTATAGAACAAGATACGGTACAACACCGAAATCCACTTACCCCTTACAGTGGAACCCATAAGTGTATCACGTCGACTGTTTACAAGAAGGGCTCAATTTATTTATTCGTTCATTAAGCAGCGAAGCAGGGGATCGCGCAGCGAGAGATGAATTTTAGGATAATGGATGCCAAGCTATATTTATCTATTGTAGCTTAGTTACGTATGGTCTATTAAATAATTACATTTATTTATTCACTTTTGAAAACACAAATTGAAATATAATAATAATTCATATTGCAAATGATAACGATTACACTAAAAAGAAAATAATATCACAGTAAAAAACTTATAAAGAAAAACATTTGTTAAAAAGGTTGTTATAACCTTGAAGTACGTACAAAACAATGTTATTATGACAAAATTATTATGTCTTTGTTGCATTAAATAGTAGTACAAAATTTGACCATGCGAGTAAGATATACATTGACCTCGATTAATAACCAAAATTGAAGTTTTAAGAATCGATGACAAATTGATTCTCCAATCGAAATATTAGATATTTTGAAACAAAACGTGAGAAAAAACACAACGCGAATATTTTATCTGGCATAACCGATACCTCGTTAAAATCAAATCGTCTCTCGCTTCGATACGAACTATATAAAAACAAATTGTATGAGAAATTCTCTTTGCCAACAACACTTCACACTTACATAGCCTAACAAATAAACGAAATGTGAGTTAAACATTTTCTCAGAGTATAAACGGTTACACAATTTCTTATTTGTTCTGTAACTCAGCGACGAATTAGAGGTTGTAAAAGAGTTTGAAACGAAATATAAAGAACACGTAACACGATACAACGAATGTAGCGTGTAATTCAATAACAACCTCGGAATACCAGCGGCACTAACATCCAGCTTTAACCATTATCTGCAATCAACGATTTGATACGCAATGATCTGACTTTTACTTGTGAAATTGGAAACTTTAGCAATGGTTACCTACATGGTAATTTATTGAACAACTTGAAATGCAGAGTATAGTCAATACATGCAAGTAACCACTATGTTTATTTAACATCATGGGAAAAATTATCTGGAATTGCCTTCGCATAGCTGGAATTTTGAACTATAATGTCAGAAAACTTTTGCAAATGCGTTAAAATCACTGCAAAAATTGAAATTCTTGCTTATTTTTCAGGTATTTACCTAATAGCATATAGTGTATTTACTTCAGTAGTGAGGAAACCTGTACTTTAAGGAATTTGTTAGCAAAGACATCTCCTTTACGATAATGTTCGATTTTCTATTAAACTTCAAAGTGTTCCACGTCCTACATTCTTATCTCGGATGTTCTACGACATATTTTTCCAAAGTTTCCCGGCACGAGCTTTCAGGCAGCCGCGTATAAAGCTCTATTCACACATGGCGGGAGATAAGGCTGCTTTCACACCATTAAGCCGCGCACTGGAGCCCGGGGCTTTTCCAGATTAGATTATACACTCGATTTATGACGTCATTAAAGCTTTGATAATTACTCCGGACAGGCTGCGTAGGCGAGCCGCTCGGGGGTGTAGGGGGGCAGCTTGTACTGTTTGATTGGATTCCTGCTGCTGTGAGGGTTTAAGGGATTAAAGTTATGGAGATTAGTTCGCCGCTGCTCGCGGGCCGCACTTCGTTTATGTTAAAAGGACTATAGAGATGTGCACAGATAAGGGATTGGTTATTACCAGTTGTGAGAGCTGGGCAGGTTTTAATTTCATTTTCGTATGCTTTTGTGAATCGAGATTTGATTGGTTTTTTAAGCAATCGCACGCATTGTTGGCTAATTTAATAAAAAGTCAGATGCCTAGATTTAGTAAACTTTTAAAAGGAAACGGCCAGGAGCGTGTTGGCTCATACGGGCAATAATTTACAACAAACAGTAGTTAAATTAAAAAAAAATGTGCGTAAAACACCTATTTATTAAAATTTTTTCTTATTCTTTGTTTTAGGTTACCAATTTACGTCTACGCAAAATTCCAATTTGTAAAAATTACGGAATTAATCAACTGTCACATAGGGACAGACAGACGGATAGACAAACCGACAGAAAAAAAGCTATTTAGGTTCTGTTTTTACTAATGTGGCTACGGGTTCCTAAAAATGGGTCCTACATAGAATCAAATAGCCTAAGGACATAAGTGCAAAATGGACATAATCATTCATTTCAACTGGTGTCTCCGTCTTCACTCTAAAAATGATTGTCATCTCCTTCATTTCAGACTGAAATTTTAAGTCGATATTAATTTCCAGTTAGTGGAAGTCACGCACTTAACCTCGTCATTTCACAATCATTTGCTTGTCTAAATAAACAATGAATAAATTCGACATTTGTATCCAATCATATTATTTTTCAAGCTAGGGAGGCTTATATATGCCCGAAATCGAGTGAAAGTAAGGTGAATGTGGTGATGTGGCAATAAAACGAATCAGAAGAAATGCGCTATATGACAGGGGCACGTTTAGATGAAGTTTTCAAACATAAAGAAAGGAATACTCAGATGGTTCGGTTATGTAACTAAGTAATGAAGAGCGACCGAAGAAAATTCACAGAGAGAAAAAGAACAGAATCCAAGAAAGACCAAGACTCACTCATGAGGATTCAATAGCCAGTACTTTCTGGATTTTAAATCTCGCATTAACAAATATCTAAAAAGTGTATAAGGAAGCGAAAAAGACCAGGACTCTAGGGACTACGTCGTCCCTACTTACGTCCTTAAAGATACAATGTGAAGATAAGTATTTTTATGTACTATTTGGGTATGTATGTATGAAATCACAGTTTCTACGGATTACAGCATCATCAATATTACCTACATAACAGACTAACCTACCTACATACATGACAGAATAATATCGGAAGTGCTTGGCTATTTTAATTAATCCTGTAATTAAAATCTTAATCATATAGTACTTTTACATACATACATACATATCTTCACACCGTATCCCCAACGGGGTAGTCAGAGAGGACGGCGCGCCAAGCGTCGCAGTTCTTACATACCTCTTTCGCTTCCTCTAATCTCATCATTCTCCACATACATTTTCGCCTAGGTATGCGAGTGCTTTTGACATTTTCGTCTACTAACACTCTGACTATTTCATCTTAGTACTAATAGTACTTCTGTTAGGAATAAAGTTGAATATGTTGATATTTTTTATGCTGTAGGCGAAAGTTAAATTAAAACTACTGAAAACTAAAAATAATTATGTAAAATAATTATGTAAATACCATTATTAATGCAGATGTCTTACACATTTATTAATTGATTTAACTTAATTTATTAATACTAGAATTAGTAATACATTGAAAGTTACTCTAGAAGTTATACTTTATGTGTCTAACACCTGCTACGTTTAAGTGTAAAATAGTGACCAACTCTGATCATATGACGTCAGAGAAGTGCACGAAAGTTAATAAATTCTATAATTTAAAGGGGACGAAAGTAATTTGTGTAAGTACATAATGCCTACCTTCACATTCAGGTAGAGAAGCGCGTCCTGTCAAGTCTGGAGGGCACCAGTGTCTTATAAATTGTTGTAAATCGTATACCTCTCATTCCACAGCTTCCTCCAATAAGATACCAAATTCATGACAATGTAATTATGAACGTTATATCGAATGCGTTACAGGCAATTTTCCATTGCATAAACTTCGGTATGGCATGAAAAATGTATATTTTCTCAGAAACAAAAGCTGTTAAAGCGACTTCCTGTATTACTATGCTTGCACATTTTTCCCTTGTCTTTTTATCGCAAAGTAAGTGAGAAATTGTTTTCTCGAAGCACAAGCCTAGTAAACTTCAGTATTTCATATTATGTAGGTAACGAATATTATAAATTGTTATTTCCATTTTTAAACGATAAAAAAAAATGCTACCAAGTTAGGAACTGGTTTTTGCCGCGGTGACGCTTGTGTATCGATACTATCTTTGTGCGTGCTTGCTTGCATTCTGCAAATCAAAATAGCTCATTCTTTAACGCGTACGTACAGCTTACTACACTAATAACTTTCAGAAAAAATATATGTAAATAAATACGATGATAATTATTTTAAGTTCTGTTTATTAGAATTCATGTTTATAGGTAAGTGAAAGAAGCAACGTTGAATTTTATAAAAAAAAACTATGTTTTTCGAACTGAAGAAAACAATTGCAATAAAAACAAATACAGGATTTATAACTGTTTTAAATTATGTCTCCAACGGAATCATATTTATAATTAAAACATAATACAATTCCATTCTGTTCAAGTTCCAAGTATTTTGTAATCACCATTTCTTATCACCGTCATCCATTCATACTTAAAATAAAACTACATGTAAGTACTCTTACGTAAAGAGCACGGATCTAAGAAATACAGGTACATAAAATAACTAATAACGTGACGAGTTAGAAGTGAGAAGTAATAATACCTAGGCTTGTACAAACTTTTTGCAACTACAGACTATATAGTTTGAAACTCATCGAGCCCTAAACGTCCGTCCGCGAATGACCCTCCAATTAAGTGTAATGAGGCGACCCGTTCCGACCCAACATTTGCATCAGATGTACCTGGTTAGATATAACAGTTGGTTTTAAAATATATAATTATATAAAATTTAACTTGTAGTAACGATTTAGTACTTGACATTGAATATGAAGTTTTTTCAAATTACTGCTTTCATTATTGTTGTTTTTTAATGTACTGAAAAATAAAGGCATTACATTATGTAAAACGAAGCATTATATTATGTAAAGATGAATTCGGTTACTAATACTATTCATTATGTTATTAATTAAAAAACTAAGAGTACTTATCTAAATATGGATTGAATATGAATTCGGAACTGAAATCCCCGAGTACTTAAATAATAAATTTATGCTCATAACGTACATCTAGAGCAAATGTAAAGTTTCAAATCATAATTTACTAACAGTCATTATGTAGGCCGAGGTCTATTAAGCCCCTCATAAATGGATCATTAAAAGTGACGGGCGTCGTAAGTCCGATCGCATTTGGCAACAGTATTGTGATCTCGATACGTCGAACAAACGCGTGATAATGATGGCTAACTATATTCTTATTAATACGATTACTTTTGATACTTTTGCACATACATATGTACAAAGTAAACTTCTATTTTTTAAGAGAAACATTGTAAAATATTATTGAAATCATTTGAATTGTTGCCTCTATGTATCACTGTCACTCAGCAAAGCACCATTAAGTCACAAGCTTTATAATTTATCTTCGGTATGTACTAAAAAGTAAGTTTGAATTTCATTTGCAAGGCTTTTTCACACTTTTAATTTTACTGAGAGTGAGTTTACTTGGTAATAAAGCTCTATTATTATCCCTTGCTATATTGTACCCATAGCAGCACAATATACTATATCTGCGGTATTTAATCCCGTGTCCTTACAGCGAAGGCCATAAGCCACCGATATTGTCCAGTCAAAATAGGCGATAATTATGAAATGTGGCGCCGATTGTCGCTCCATTAGGCGGCTTTGTGGCTCGACTATGACGCGGTGGTTTCTAGATATGCAAATTTACACATAAATTTGCTAAATACGGATATTTGACTTATTTTTGCATCTCTCGCTATGCCTTTGAATTGATACTCAGGTGAAAAGAAAAAGGAAGGATTATTAGAAGGAACTTGAATAGACAATGAACAGGCAACTGTTCTGTCTGATAATGTCTGTCTGTAATTCTGTTTGATGTTCTGAAATGCTGTAATGTTGTGTTCATATATAAAAAAATTGGTAGGACTTACCAAATGTTTGAGGCGAGCTTTTTGTTTTTTTTACAAATATAATCATTAATTTGGTAAATTATTTTTCACTAAAACGGTTAACTATTTTATGGTACGCGATATACTCCACCGAACTTCACACTAGAAACGTGAAAGAAACACTAAATGCAAAAGCCAAGTACCCTTGTCATAAATATTTAAAAAAAAATTGTTATATATCACTTGCAGCGTTACGCGTGACAAACAATCATAACAATTATTAATATTTGCCCAAAGCAAACCGGACAAAAGGTGAAAGACTTTCTCTCAGGTGTAATGATTTTCTAAGCTTTGTGTATAACGAGCCTAATGGCCCGTAACATCTCTCTCTGTTGTTGCGAAGCACTTTTTAGTGGTTTACGGTGCAATAAAACTGTTCGAACAACACCAAACATTGCGGGATTCCTGCAATTTATTCACAAACGCATTAAAATATTTGAATAGAAAGGTGTTTTACCTTTAAAAGCGCATTTTTACACTTTTTCTAATGTCCCGAATTCTATTGCACAATTTGTTAACCCATTTAAAATTTAAAAAAAGGAATTCTTTTTGTTCGTAGCTGTAAGGGTTGCACAGTTTCCTTGAACAAAGACTTTTTTAAATTTTTTATGGATCAGACAATCTTCTGCGAACGCGGCTCTATTCAAGAGCCTAAAGCATTTTGTTTCCGAAGTTTTTGTTTTGTTTTATCTGAGTTAAATATACGTTTTGGGGGCATTGTGTTAGAGTCAGTTTGTTATAGAGAATTTAGTCTGGAAAAAATCGTTCCAGAGTACACTTGACTTATGGGACTTACTGTAATTTAATCGGAATATTTCGTAGTTTACAAAGTAGTGTAATTTGTAATTAATTTCAGTGATCCTTTTACTATATAGACATATATATAAGAAATCCTGATACTTACTGTTAATGAAATACCAAGGTAAGAAATACTTAATTTATCCCAAATACCTAACTCTATCTTAGATAGTGGTTGGACCTTTCTAATAATAATCCACTAGTCATGTCCTGCAAGTTATATCCGATAGGAGATTATTATTATTATCTCAGATTAAATCAACAGTGCCTTACTTCCAATATAACTACATAATTCTACTTAGTAGAATGGTACAACTAATAGAAAATACTGTTATATAACCTCAAAGTGATATAGGTCACTGAGCCTGCTACTGAATTTAGTGGTTTTAGAACAATTAAATATATATATTTATGTATTTACATAGTATGTTCATTACAGTAATTTACTCAACAGTGTTCCTTTAACCTTAAGTTTAAAAGTATTTCTTTTTTAAACAGGCTGTCACGTGTATACCTATCAATTATAACAATATTAAACAAATAATTCTCACATGACACTTATCGAATTAAAAATAAAATTACTATTAACACTTGCTGCAGAAGAAATAACGTAATAAAGCTACAAATAGAAACACAATACAATAGATAGTTCGGTCGAGTAATAAAGCTACATACTTTTATTTGCGAGTAACTATTACAATGTACATCTGACAATTTATCGGGTAATAATTTTGATAAGTCTGTGTGAATATTGGTGCATTCTCTACCCATTTAATAAAGTGAGTAAAAAGTGATTAAAGAGACACTTCTTCATATGCATTATTTTGTAAGCGAATTCCTCAGTATATTTTATATGCTCTTATTACTTACCTGTTTCCCAAAAAGATAAATGGGTTATTATTATCGACCGCTCTCTGTGATACGCCTTTCTCGCCTTATCCATGTTTTTTCACCACATATGTATATCGGTACATACCTGATTGATTTTAGTTATTTTTGATATGATTATTCATATACGAACATACGTCATTAATAACTGTTTGGAAATGCCTAAACTTCGTTTTTTTACTCTCTCAAATAATGAAAATGCCTAAGTAACCATTTTGCACCTCAGCAACCAGTATTTAATTTCATCTTTTTTTGTTCCCTCTCTAACTGTATTATAGTAACAGTGGATAATTTATCACAAAGTAATAAGTAGTCAGTTATAACCATAGTAATAAGAATATACATTACCTCATACAGAAAATACGTAAACGAATGTAAAATCTTTTACCCAACTTCTCGTATTATATGTAAAAATATTCTTAACGTTCTTTAAAGTTTGAATCAGTGACAACCTATTAAAAATATTAGATCTTTATTCTCACTCAATAATCAATCGCTATATAAAACTGTGGTTAGGTAAACACGAACCACGCAGATAGCAGCATTCCAGCAAAGTTCGAGAATCCGCACGATATCAGAGTCGGCTCGCTATAATTCACCGCTTCGTGTTCGCCGATAAGCCTCCACTCCCCTCCCACATACTTAATATAACATTACTCACACTTGAATAAATTATTGCCGGATTATTCTTGGATTTGTGGAGTTGTTGTTTATCTAGTTTTGGTTTCTTCGTAACTTAAGGTGGTAAGGTAACAACTTATTATACCTACCTGTAAAATAATCATTTTATATATGTATTCAAACTTTATTTTGAAGGTGTAGGTACTGTTATTGTTTTTAGTATATAATACACAACACCAGCCATACCGCGGGCAGAGCAAATGCAATTCTCGAGTGGACAACGCACTTAATGCCATTTTTTTTTTAATAAAAGGTAGGAACACTGCCAGATCTTAGATACACCTATATACATAAAATATAGGTACTTAAGTTCACCAAGCAAACTAATATAGTTCTGATTTAAATATTATCTTTATTTTGAGGCCGATTTATGTAAGTATAAAAATGTCATATTTTTAAACTTAGATATTTA
Organism: Zeuzera pyrina; assembly: GCA_907165235.1. Taxonomy (NCBI): domain Eukaryota; kingdom Metazoa; phylum Arthropoda; class Insecta; order Lepidoptera; family Cossidae; genus Zeuzera; species Zeuzera pyrina. The sequence goes on from OU015628.1 coordinate 15,519,968, forward strand.
AACCTACACATACGTCAAGCTTGTTTACTTAGATATTAAATTCTTACTAAATTTTACCAAATGTGTACTAAGGTAGCAGTCACTTAACGAACATTAGTTAACGTAGATAAAACGAAAGTTCCGTCCAACGAAAGCTCACAGCATTCAATCACGCGCATCCGCACTAAGTGCTAAAGAGGCTTGAGTTTTTTTAACTCACGCTTGTGAGTGGGCACAGGCACTGCCAACGAAACGAAGGGCTTTTATCTCAGCGTGATGTATATTGTGTCACGACTCTGAGACGGACGTGACCGAAATATAAGCCGATTTATTCAGATCCTTCACATACCGGCCCCTGTTTTAAATTCGTCATTCGAAGCGACAATTTACAATTTTAATTTTGTGATAGTATATTGTATTCTTGGGTGGAGGTACAAGTTCATTTGATTGAATAACACGTAGCATTTCTTTACAAAAAAATCCTTTTTACTATCTATCGCAAAACAATGTGTTCCTATGTTATGTACATTACATACTGCGTATACCAATAATGCATTTTTATATAGTAAGCAAATACTATTTCAATATTCAGTCACAAACGAATTTTGATTCGTTTGCAGAGATTCTGCATCAAATTTTAAAACCCTCGGGAAATTAACATAACATACCATAATATGTCTTCACGCTGTATCCCCGACGGGGTAGTCAGAGAGGACAGAGCGCCAGGAGTCGCGGTCCTTACACACCTCTTTCGCTTCCTCAAATCTCATCATTCACTTTACACATTTCTGCCTGGGTATGCGAGTGCTTTTGGCATTTCCGTCTGCTAACACTCTGGCTATTTGATCTTCATAAGTCAGCCTTGGTCTTCCTTGGCTTCTTTTACCGCTCACTTTCGCTCTGTAGATTTCCTTCGTCAGTCTTTCATCACTCATTCTTTCCAAGTGCCCGAACCATCTAAGCATTCCTTCATTTTTACAATAACACTGTTGTGCAACCCTGTCATACTGCGTATCTCATCATTGCTTATCCTGTCCGCAAGCGTGACACCGCACATATTTCTGAGAGACCGCATTTCCACAGCATTAATCATACTTTCACTCGATTTCGGGCATATCCGGGCCTCACTACCATACAACAAAGTTGGCACCAACACCGCATTGTGGATGGCCATTTTAGCAGTGTTAGATATATTCACAGTACCCACTAATGCGGACAGAGCACCGTTCACTTTATTGCCAGCTGCTACCCGTCTCTCCACATTCAACTCACATCTTCCATCCCTAGAAAATGCACTCCCCAGGTACACAATTTCATTCACTTGTTCTAGACATTTTCCATTTACACAAATCACACATTTCCTTTGTACCGCTTCTCTTACAAACTCGTGAAATTAGTTACTATAAATACCTTTATTATGTATTTTTTGTAATAATTTACCTGTAAACTTAAGCTAAGGCCTTCGAATAGGTATCCCATTTGTCTCTCTTATAATTCTTCTAAGAATGTTTCATTGTGAAAATTTTTAAAAGTTTATGACTTGTATTTAGGTACTTTTCCAGTTTCCGCTTTTCCTTTTGATGCAGAGGCATGAGATAATTAATTAAATAGTTATTAGTTTGCCCATGTCTATTTATAAGGAATTCATTTTGAAGTGAAAAATGAAGTCTTTATATATCAGTATTTATTTACACTGTAATAATAAAATAATTGAACTTAATGTGATTACATTGACAAGATCATACTTATAATATCATAATAAATAAATCTTTGTGTCATTAGTTATGTTATTTCATATCATTAGGCTCGTCTATTTCAGTCATTGTCTGGCATATGGTATGGCATAGACAAAGAATGTAGTAGGCGAGTTGTTAAATAATAAATACCTGTTTAGTTAAAGTAATATGCTACGTTACATGAAGACGTAAGTGTAAGAGAGTGAAAAACTGTTTTTGTCTCTTTTATTAGTTATGTTATTTCATATCATTAGACTAGTCTATTTCAGTCGTTGTCTATGACATAGACAAAAAATGTAGCAGGCGAGTTGTTTAAATAATAATACCTGTTTAGTTAAAGTGAGATGCAACGTAACATGAAGACGTAAGTGTAAGAGAGAGAAAAATTGTATTTTTCGCCTCTTTCAGCATACCTACTCAATTTCGGAGCCAGTTGTTTTGTGTGGCACCAATCTTAGGAAAAAGACAAAGTTTAGTAGTTACGATATTTTTATAAAGCTCAGCAACTCAGCTGACTTATATTGATTTAAATGCGAATGTATAATTATTAATGTCGGCTTACGCTATCCTTTAGTCGGGTATTGGCTACCACTGTCTCTTGTTAGTATTCCTTATATAAAATAAATAAACTTATATAGGTATGAAGTTTATGAAACAGAGCACCCCTTCTTCAAATCTTTATGTAGTAAAGCATTAGCACACAGCTCATTCTTCCAACAAAGAACCCAAGGTACGTCTCTCTATTTTATTTTTCAATGAGTTGGTCAATATTTCCAGAATACGGGGCCTAACAGACTCGTTAGTAATAGTCGCAGGTTGGAAACTTATGGGCACTATAAAAGGATGTATATCTGCGGCGACACGGGACGATAAAACTATAGGCACTGTAGAGCACTAACACGGAAACTAAAGCTGATCGCATGTTCGTACAATTGTTACTTCACAAATGGTAAACTATAAACTTTTGTATCCTCTCCATTGCTATCGCCATACGTCAAACCAAATTTGTATTTATATGTGATTATTTATATAGTAGTATAGATTTTCCTTCCCCACAAATTGAGATTCCATAATCGAATTTTATGTCAAGAATTTTGGTATAATTTTTTTTAAACAAGCTTTACTAGATTCTGTAGTCACTAATCCCGAAAGTGTGTGCGAAATTTCAGCTCAATCGGCTAATTGGGAATGGTTTAAAATTCAGTTGCTAAATTTCATCCGCACGTACTAAAGTCAAGTCAAAAACGCTTGGAACTTGTAAATAATAAAAAAGATAAAAAACCCGACTATAGGTATGTAAAAAGAACCAAAAAGATATCAGAATTGATGTCAGCAAGACGTGTTCCATAATCGAAATTATAAAATTCGTACGTACTATAACGTTATAATTTTATTATAATAATTGACATCAAATTAATTAATATTTATTCTGATATTTTTATACCTCAGCGTTTTTTATGCCTACCAGAAAAAAAAAATTATGCCTACTAGTGACAACAATGTATGTACAGTACATTGTACACTCTCCGAAATTTATGCTATGAAATCATTGAATATAATTCGTAACCTGACCAGCAATATCTGTGGCCTCTAACTGCGCATTAAAATCTTAAGCACTTTGGTATCCATTACAAAATGACCATTTTTGTTTAAATCACTAAAAGTCACTGTACTAAATTGAATTTTATTGTAAGTAGATAAATTGACACTAAACTCTACAAAATAAAAATGCGCCTACATATTTAGATAATCTTAAAAAAAACTAAAAGTTAGCATGTAGCAGGTAAATTCACATGTGTTAATAAACCAAGTAACCTTTTGAATATCAACACACGCTATCAAATAAGTCACTCTCGCTCCCTTTAAGAAATAACAGCGCAAATGCGATGCAATCACGTGCGCCGGAGCAGTAATTCAGCGACATTTAACTACTGAATTTTGCATTCGAGTATCTTCGTAAAACTCATACTAGAAAGTGTACTTTCTGACAGTCATAGTAGAGTCGAAAATGGATCAAATTGTAACGCGTTTGTGCTTTAATGTATTGCTTCAAATCAGTGAATTTATAAGGTACACTACGATGTGTTGAATATTGTTTTTGGTCCAGACAATCGTCTTTAATGTCTTTGTTCTTTAAGAGATTCCACTGCACAAGTTATACACAAATTGTCTTATATTCTACTATACCCGTTTTTCGTTATATGTATAACATTTATATTATTTTATAATAAATGCCGACACGCTATTACTGTGTAGAGATTTATAATAAAGGTTTATTATAAAGATTTATACACACGGATAATAAACAGGGTAGGTACACCTATACGGCTATACAAAGATCCGATCAATAAGCACTACTGTACTAAGGTTATTATTGTTGGTACCACGCGAAAAGCTGCGGAAATATCATATGAAATCCAGACCGTAGTATAAGTAGTAATAGTAGTAGTAATAGGTAGTAAGTACGTCCAAACACCTAGTCAGTTAAAAAATTTTGTTTAATAAAATTGACCTGGCCGGGAATCGAAGGTGAAACCCTTGATTTACAATTTTTTTTTCATTTTGTCTCCAAAATAATAAGTCCGTAATTCATAGATAGATATATATAATTCGCTTTCAAACTCCAAAAAATATTGGAAAAAGTAGAGCATGCAGTCGTTTGAACACATTGCCACACTGGTATTGAAACACACTAATGTGTCTAATATTTACTATTTTTTTAAATAAATAGCTTAGTCATTTGAACCTATGAATCCTAAAAAAGAATTCCAAATTCGAATGACATCATGGATTACTTTCGTGAATTATTTGCAAATAACAAAGAATTAATAAAAATAAATGACCGATAATTAAGTATCTATATTTCTAACGTACGATTAAAAGAAATAGAACCTGAGGTTTTCAGTCAATCTTAATCAAGAATCAAGTCTGTAACGTTATAAACATGGCCATTCATGAACTTTAAGTGTTAAATGATTAACGTTTAAATAATAACCTACCGCACTCGTAAACATCTCGTAAAACAGAGATTAATACACAGTTACGAGTGTAAATAGGCTATAACTTTGATTTTTACGACTAAATAATCGTAAAGGAACCCCAGCTACGCGACAAAATTTAAAATACTCCGCTGACTTCGAGACAATGTGAAGAACTCGTTGTGTTAAATTTGGTTGGGTTTTGATACGTGGTCAAAGCAGAGCGGAGGCTCATTTTGATGCACTTTTATTGTACGATGTACTCATAACATAAAACGCGAAACGTCTCAACAACCTTTATAAAGAGTCTATCATTAGAGGGAAAGGGATAGAACTATAAATATTCAAATACTCTTTTTCGAAGTATTTAACCCTATGGCAAGCGTCCAATTTTTAATAAGTTTTGATTTTAGAAATTAGACAAAATATTTCCTATGACACAGTTGTTTACAAGTTGTTACGAAATGAAATTAGTTGGACGCCTATAATTTATGCCCAAGTATATTTGATTTTTGGATACTTTGACATTTAGCATTTAGGAAATCTACATTAAAAATAAATTCATATTAGCCAAAAAAATATTCCAATTTTGTACCACGTATAGTCATTCTATTAAAGATGATATCATTTTCGCATAAGTTGTTAGTAGGTGGAGAGGAGATACGTATTTTAACCATATAATTTCGCAATGTCTGCGGACCCTGCACAGTGTGCCCATTACGCGGTTTTCCTGAGCCCAAATTCCGAGTAATTAAACAACTGAAATTTTAGCAGCATCTAGTATAAATTTAATAAGGATGGGCTATTAAGAGCGTAAAATGTTTGGGTTTGGACAAAAACCAAAATGAGGTTTGCGGGGCGGTATACGCTACGTAGTTTCAGTCGTAATGCGGTGATCGCTGTACATCCCACCTCCATAAATATCCCGTAACAATGCATTCACATAAACAACTCTTACTTTTTACACTTACAATATCTATTAAATATATCAATACCTACAAGTACAATTTATTTATAAACAGTATTCATTATAGGTAATCGAAAGTAAAAAATATCTCACTTCAAAAAATAGCCATTCACATTCTGCTTGAAAAGAGAAGACATATTCATAGCTTTAATGGGTTTCATTATGTAGTTAGTTAAATAGTGCGCTTAATAATGATTTGTTATTCATATAATGATAAAAATATGTTGCTAAGCTTGGCGCTCCGTCCTCTCTGGCTATCCCGTTAGGGATACAGCGTGAAGCTATAATGATAATGATAATGAGAAAAATATAATATGGTGATAATATAGTTGTTGGAAAAAATGTTTCAATAAGTTAAATATTTTAAATTATCTAAATCTTAAGGAAGGAAACTCCTTAAAATAACAATCACCCACACTTTAATTGTACAATGGAACACGGAACAGAGATTCCCGTAGTGTCGGGTAAACGTCGTGAATCGCCCAATAATAATGAAAGTGATGGCAGTGACGCCGTCGGAGTATGAAGCGGCAGTTTCGGCTACATAAACAGCCCGTATACTATTCTAACCAGTTTTGACATGAACTTAATGAATACTTTATTGCTGTGACATAAGGTCTGTATTTGCTTGTGTGCATGTCTTGATGTAATGGCCACATCCCCTCTACCGATAGCGGGAGGGGCGCCACGCGGACGGGTCTCATGTAGTCAAAATGGCCGACTTTTTGTCGCGTACGGATGGGACGGACGCACAACGTGATATAATATATTTAGTGATTATACAAATAAACAGTTATTTTTGAACCTTAGATTATAAAACAGTTTAATTTTTCATAATCCTCATGTAAAAGTTTTTAACAAATACAGAAAGATGTCACTTTGGAGTGGATAAATATAAAATTATGTGTAATTTTTTAAAAAAGATTACATACTTTTTAAAAGAAAAAACTATCTTACATCTAATTATCGCAACCGATTAAAAATTTCACTGGGTCATTTCAATTTCAATGGGTAATTACCCATTGTTAATGAAAAAATGTCTGTAACTGTATCTACCTATTATGCTCCAGTGGGAAGCTACTGTTATTTTGATTAGATATCGATTGTTTTTATAACTTAACAGAATTATTTTTAAGAAATTTAAATGTTATCTTTTACTAAGTAGATATGAGGGTGATAGCTCATCTTTTCAGACGACGCTATTCATATAGAAATTTAAATGTTATCTTTTACTAAGTAGATATGAGGGTGATAGCTCGTCTTTTCAGACGACGCTATTCATATAGACCGGCGCCGACAACACCGATAGAAGCTTTTTCCTTCTTTGCTGTTAGCTCATTGTAGATTTTTAGTAGATGAGGTCACACCTAAGATTAGCATTGTAAGCTGTAAAGTGATTAGAAAAATTTAGACAGCACAAAAAATGTTATTGACTGTATAATATGTACTATATCTATGAGGTCTTATTTAGTGTCCATCATATACATAGGTGCATATATATATATACTTACCTGCTTATGTATCTAAGGTTTTATTCATCATATAGTTTTCTATCCTCTAATGTAGGTAGGTACCAACATTACGCATATATCCCTTACTCTCGATTTAATCTCCATTAGTTAAAACATCACTGTGCACTTCTGTACCTACCTACTGTACTGTACCATAAGATACCCAATGTGTGATATTTTATAAAAAACAGATTTTTTTTTGTTTAAGATAATTATTTTAAACAGAGCCTCAAAATATCCAGCTTAAACTACATAAGCAATTCACAACATAGCTTCGAATAACAAATCTCAGGGAATAAGGAAACATATATAGGTACCACTATTAATTTTCATTCAATACAAATCCGCACCGACCGATAGCATACTAAGTCACTAGACAATGGCGGTGGTCTAAGAAAAATATCTCATAAGACGATCCCATTGTATCTGTACAGCAACAGACACGCATATCTATTTAATTTCCACTCCATTGGTGCCGGGGAGATAGCACTTCTAGTGTATGTAAAGCACATTCAGATAAGTGTGGGTACGGTAGAGCGAGTGCTAAATCGATTTCAGACCTACTGTTCTAGGACAGGCCATTAAAATTCAACTTATACTTCCCGAACGTCTATAATTGGAAAGTAAACAAACAGTTCTTATACTTTGTGCCCTTAGTGTAAAATTACTTTTAAAGAAGTTCCGAAAAAAATTTTCTTTTCAATCGTTTTCTAGAAGAATTTAGATTCAATTTTCATTAGAATCTGGCTGAATATTAGCTTATATTAAACTCGTTTCTTAAAACAATTTTTAATCAAGATATTTGTACACAAAACGCTTAAAGTAGGTTTAGTTTTTTTTATTATAAACTAGTTGTATGTTATTTATAGTATCTTATGATATTTTAACACCGAGTGGGCACGTCGATTTGCATCTATTCACAGTTAAGTATTATTGATCGTAATCATAACTGGCATACTATCAGATATCAAACCACTCAATAAACCAATCACGCAATTACCGCGTTGAACACTCTAGTGTGAAAACAAACAATGCTGCGCGAGAGTTGAATGCTAAGGCACAGCGGCGCCGCGCGCACGTGCGGCGTCCGATATCCGTCGAAATATTTATTTTTATTTATTTACGTCCGGAGCGCGCGATCACCGGCCCACTGTGTGATGAGAGAGTTACAGCGCTACAGAATGCAGGTACAGGATGGAATGATTTTATATTTCATTTTTGTGCTTTGACAGAGTGATTACCTACAAAATGTCTCAAAAATTTATAAAGTGAGACCTAGGATTATACCAGATATGGGTGTCATACAACAAACTGAAGGAGAATCCAGTAACACCCAGAATCCAAATTTAGAACAGTTCGGTGATAGAGAAGTTAGATATAAGCGCGGTTATAAGCTTATAAGAGTATAAATAAAAAATCGATATCAAAAATATATTTGAATGACATTGACATTAAACATTGATCTTGTTGTTTATACAAACAACAATTTTCTGCATGTAGATAATTTTGTGTATATCATCTTTTTTGATTGGTTTTGTCAAAAATACTTACATTAATCATTATTCCATAAAGATATTACTTGTAGGTTTATGACTTATGTATTTAAGTTAATCAATAACCTAATATCTTCCCAATATTAATTTAAAAAATGTAGCAATTTACTCTGAAAGTAGAAACAAAATGAACCTTGTGTATAAATATATCAGACTTGTTATCAGGATTACGAATAAAAAATACTGTAGGTACATGTTTTTATCAGGTCATATTTTATCGAATGTTTGTCTGTGGTCATGTAGGTATTAGTGTTTGGATTAAATTTTTCTGTACACAATCATCTAATAACAGAACACGTAACCACACGTCATCATAGCGATAAGTGTAGCGAATATAAATAGCAGACAACGCCCACATGTAACAAAAAATAAGTAAAATATTTTTACGCCTCTCTTTTAGCTGCCTACACAAAATTCTGAATACATTTGAATCAATTTTATAATATCTGCTCATTTTATACTTACAAAAGAAGTATTAAATATCTTCACGGTACTATTCATCGAGGAGTTAAGGCCAGAACAAGGTGCACATGCAACAAAATTACTTTCACATTGAAGCCACTGTTAGTAATTTGAGTTTATAGATGACAAGTGAAACAAAATAGATACGGTAGGTTTTTAAAATAAACTATAGAGTTCATTAATCCCTTTTAAGCTATATTAGTTTATTAGGATAATTCACGGCCAACTTTAACATTCTGCGCAAGAAAATAAGCAGATGGCCATTGCATATTTTTCTGGTTTTTTCCCAGACTGGACGCTGCAGTCCAACTATGAGATTACTTAGAACAGTTCGTTTCCGTAATATCTCTCCGAAAATTGAACTCGATACCCTTCGGTTTAAAAATTTAACCAAATCCGCTAATCATCGCTCCAAAGAACGTTAAAATACACATAATATCTATACAAATACGAATACGAGTACTTAAAGGTCGATTTTGGCTATATGCGTGTCTATACTACATAAAAAAAGAAACTAACTTTCTGTCTGACACAACGCACAATTCAAACGCTTTTATGACTAGATTTAGATGAGTCCAGAAAGTCTAGAATCTTTTCACACAAAAATTTTTTTCGGAAATTTAATCCTGAAAGAGATATAAAATGGTGTAAAAACCAAAATTGCCTTTGAAACCCAGAATATTGCGTAAATTATCTATCAAATGAAAAACACAACACGTACTTGGCTGATTTTAAAAATCGATGTCGAAAAATATAAAAAATTAGTATGAAGATTGACTTTGACTTTAAAATTACCCATAGCTAAAATCACGGGCACAGATTTTGCTGGGGTAACCCGGATAAAGTGTACACCTCAAGGTTTATGTGATTATTACGGAAAAGTTATAAGATGGAAAATTAAAACAAATATCTCAATTCAGTCTATTCAAAGTCCATTTATTTCAAAATACATTAACCTACAGTTATACATTAACATATGGGATACAGCGTGAAGATATGTATGTATGTAAGTACATTAACATTGACCTCTAATGTATTGTATTTACTAAGGAAAAACAATATATCGTTACGTTGTATCCTTAACGGGGTATTCAGAGGGGATGAGACGCCATGCATTTACCAAATTGTTGGACATAATCATTTAAAGGTTATATTAGTAAGCGATGACATCAATCCTGTAATGGTAGCTAATATTACTAAATGACATAATATTCTCAAAAATTGAAAAAATGTTGAATAAAAAACATTTTGTAAACTGTCTAATCAATACGCGTATTCTAAATACTGTGTATTGTTGCTGTGTTTTAAACATTCTGTGCAAGATGCACCTCTTTTTTATATTATTTTTCTTCTTTATATTATATTTCATTTAGAATTATAGTTTAAAACATTTGTCATTTTTACTACTCTTTGTTATACATATATTCTTTTGGTAGCTACGGAATAAATCGGTCGTGTCTGATTCTCTTGCATTTTCTTCCATCATCCCTGACTCTATTCTCACACAGTCCTTTAAACATGCTTTGTGCCGGTATTGATGATATTTTTAGCATAGCAAATCGTCATCGAGAATCGAGCCATAATCAAATTATTTAATAACTCTTCTCATTAACTTCAGTTTTTACAAAATTTTGATTGCATTCTTTCTCATCCGGTGTACTGGGAAATAATTCTGAATTTTGTAGTTTCCGTTTACATGTTGTCACTGATTGAACCGACTATACATTTCTATGCAAAAACTCTGGACTTCAATTTGGAATCTCTGGTTCTGTAGTGTGTATTTTAAGAGATTTTTCGGAAAAAATAATAACTAATTTAAAAACAAGAGTCCTGGTATTCAAAAGTATCGAATTAATCGACGCAAAAAAGTAAGTTATGGAACGGGATCCGTAGGAGACCGTACTTTAGCAGATTTATTTGCATATGGGACTTCATTACATCAGCTTGGTAATTTTGAATTCGCCGATAACAGTATGATTGTTACTAGCTAAATGTCTGGTCGTTAAATTACTCAAAAACTAATACCATCCATTTTACCCTATTTTGCCCGACTTAGACACTTTTAAGATTATACTTTTTCAAACAAAACTTATTACTTCACACTTCCTGTCACATACGCAATATAAGAAGCTCTTTAGAAATTTATTTAACTAAGTCGGTAATGCCGAAAGAAGAGTCTGATTATTAATAAAACTCTTGCTTGACAAATCAATATTTTTTTTACGAAAACACAATCTGTCATTTTATTTAGATTTTCTACTTTTTACATTTTCAGGAGTTTTAAAGTACGACAGTGATAATATATTGTCTTTTAAAGTTCTGTATAAGTGAAAAGAATGGAGGAGATCTAAATAAATATGTGTAGCTGAAGTTTTCGCGCTCTTTCAAGAAGTCCTTTTTAACTTCAGTAAAGCCTACTATCACTTTACTGGACGAGTGTTAGGAACAGTTAATGTTTCTCTAGAAGTTACGTCATTAGGCTGATGGTCTTGCTACCAATGCCTTAAGAAACAAAAAATAAATAAATACACAATCTATCACTTTACGGACATTACTCTCCACACACAGAGTTTAGGTAAGCAATTATTGCTATTGAGACATGATGCGTGTTTCAAATACAAGATTACGTTGATAATCGATGATGTTTCGAGACCACAGAGCCTGTGTAAGGATAGACGGTGACATGTCGCCCTGGTTTGAAGTCTGTTCTGGTGTCAGACAGGGCTGCGTGATGTCTGCCTGGCTATTCGTGCTGTATTTGGACAGTTGCCTCCAGAGATTGAAAGGTAATATGAGTGGTATGGGATGTGGTGACACAATGGTAAACTGCCTATTGTACGCTGACGATGCTGTGCTAATAGCACCATCAGAAGCAAAGTTGCAGACACTAGTCACGTGTATGAAAGAAGATTGTGAAGTAAAAGGATTGAAAATGAATGTGAACAAAACTAAGGTTCTGGTGTTTGAAAGAGAAGCGGTACAAACGAAATGTGTGATTAGTGTAAATGGAAAATGTCTAGAACAGGTGAATGAAATTGTGTACCTGGGGAGTGCGTTTTCGAGGGATGGAAGATGTGACTTGGATGTGGAGAGACGGGTAGCAGCTGGCAATAAAGTGAACGGTGCTCTGTCCGCATTAGTGGGTAGTGTGAATATATCGAACACTGCTAAAATGGCCATCCACAATGCGGTGTTGGTGCCAACTTTGTTGTACGGCAGTGAGGCCTGGATATGCCCGAAATCGAGTGAAAGTATGATAAATGCTGTGGAGATGCGGTCTCTCAGAAATATGTGCGGTGTCACGCTTGCGGACAGGATAAGCAATGACGAGATACGCAGTATGACAGGGTTGCACAACAGTGTTATTGTAAAAATGAAGAAAGGAATGCTTAGATGGTTCGGGCACATGGAAAGAATGAGTGATGAAAGACTGACGAAGAAAATATACAGAGCGAAAGTGAGTGGTAAAAGAAGCCAAGGAAGACCAAGGCTGACTTATGAAGATCAAATAGCCAGAGTGTTAGCAGACGGAAATGTCAAAAGCACTCGCATACCTAGGCGAAAATGTGTGAGGAGAATGATGAGATTTGAGGAAGCGAAAGAGGTGTGTAAGGACCGCGACTCCTGGCGCTCCGTCCTCTCTGGCTACCCCGTTGGGGATACAGCGTGAAGTTATGTTTATCGATGATGTTAAAATTATTATCACGACAGACACGTTTACAAGACATAAGGCAAGACGACTGAGAGAGCCAGAAATAGGATGAACCATAGTGAAAGGAAATGGAAATCTAATAAGACAGAATTAATACAATTAATATCACAGCTACGAGCCTATGCGGTAATTGACAGACTACCTACCTAATAATTTAGAATAAAAGTATTCCTTTACCTGGGATATTTACTTTACCCGGGTTTACCCTATTACCCTACCATACCCTAAACTATAAATTTCCTTAATTTTTACAAAAAATGTTAGCATAACTAATAATATACCAAAAATATATTACTACTACCATTACACGTATTAAAATTCAATGTGTAATTAGACAAAAATGTAATATTATCATACGTAATATTGTATAATAATAGACAATTGTACTTATTTGTTATCATGTTTACATGTCTACTAGGGACAGTTCGATGTAAGTAAATATAAAATAAAGAAGCAGTCGTTGTAAACAGAAGAATTAATTGCAATCGAGATAACGGTTAATTACATTCTATTGTATAAATTGCGTCCAAACATTTCATTAAAGACTGTAGTTATTTCATTTATTGTAAGAAAGTAGAAGCTAATATCCACCTATTCCAGAATCCTGACGTTGATCATATTATGGAGTGTCGCTAATAAATGGAACCGCTTTGAAATTGTAAAAAAATATAATTTATGTAATATATTTTTTTAATGTTCATAGCTGTGAAAATGATTATTAGTGATAAAGATAGATAAAGACCTAGGTGGTGTCCACGGTCTGATGGATGGAGGTACTGAGATTATGGATGTCGAAAGCAGTTCACGACTGGGCTCGGCTAGGCTCGGTGAGATGGACATTAGCTTACGTGTAAACTAAAAGGTACAAAATAAATTATAATAAATAAAAAGGCTTTTTAAAAACAAGCTTTTATGAATAAGTCATTGAATCAAAAAATAGAAAAATAATCTCCGATGAGAACCTCATTATTTAAGCCTTCATAAATGTAGAACTTTTAAAAATTTAAATATTTGCTTAAAAGCTTGAGTCGTGAAACATCATTACACTTAAAATAAAGCCTCAAGCTTTTACAAAAATGTTAAAATTTTTAAAAATTCTATGTTTATGTAAGTTTTATGGAGTATGCAGGTACTTACTACCTGTGCCTTTGATCAGTGAGTGAGCAAGTATTAAGTTCTTTTGTAGCTTTACTATTTACTTCATATATTAATTTTTCTTTAATTTTTAGTTCTATAGATTGTACACAAAAGCTTGTAATTGAAAATTATCTATTTATTATTTTTTATTTCTGAGAAGGGACACTGTAGTATAGACATTCAGTCGAACTCTACACCGATCACCGACTAAGTGATACTGGACTTAAAAAACCCTTTTCTTTGCTGTTAGCCGATTTTTAGACTAATCCCCAAGAATATACTTTTGACTGGATATTCAATCTAGTCATTTTTATTCCATCCCTGCAATATTTTTCAGAGATTTTATATATTGTTTATATATTGTACGTAATTTACATTTTATCCTATAGAAAATTGTTTGGTTCTGGGGTGGTGATAGTGTAGCAATGCCTTGGTTTGAGGATCCCTGAGGTCAAAAATATTCTACCTACCTGATTACCTACCGAATTGATGCGTATTCAGGTGGCTTCATGTAAAGCTGTTCAGCCGTTGGTACTACTACTGCGATTTACCCAGTGGTGACCATTGATTGAGTCTGGTCAGAGACTATACGGACGGCTTGTAAACTATTGTAACTATTGGTTCCCATTAGTTTTGGTAAGAGGAGATCTGTATCCAGTAATGCGATCCATATAAGCTTTTATAGAAATAGAACAGTTTGTTCATGTAAAATTTTTGTGTATGTGGACTGTATATTGCACCAGGTCTTTGGTTTCTCACACAAGAATTAAAGAAAAATTGGTTCGACTGTGTTTACATAAGGTTTAATCATGGAAGAGAACACTTGATTTTATATTGTAAAATAAATGTGAATAACAATCCGAACACAAACCGGTGACAGTTGCTCTGATCTGAATTTTAGTCATATATGCATTCAAAAAATGACAATTAAATTAAAATTACCCTCATATATACATACTCAACATTTGACAATAATAAACATATAAATGGTGTTTAAGATTTTGAACAGTTCTTTATTTCGCAATGCGTGTTGTCAATAGTAGGTATACATACATATTTGAAATATCCTTCTGGCATCACTGTACCTCTATAAAATTACTGCTAAATTATTATTTTATGATTTCTAACGTCTATTCTTGAAAATCATTAAATTAAATACAATTTAATTTAATGAAATTTTCAAGAGTAAACCTATCTACTTACCTATGTTAAGAGTAAGAGTATGTTAAGCGTGATGACTTTCAGTCATTACAGAATTTGAGTAAAGGAAGGTAAACTTCTAACTGTTAAGTATCTTGAGAAAAAAAAACGATGGTATGTTATTGATTTAAGAATGAGAATTACTCAGTTATATTCATTTTTAATAAAACTGAACTACTTGTTATAACTATATAATGCTATATACATACAGATAGATATTTGTGAAATCAAATGTATTTAATATAGGTATGAACATGCACACCTACATGTAAAACTTTATGTGTTTCCGGTTTTTGATTAACGTAGGTATAAAATAAGACTATCAATAACTGACACATTTAAAAAAAAATTGTAAGTTTACAGGTTTTCTCTCGAAATTTTTCTACAGAACCAACGGTAACTCCATTTAAGACTTCTTACTTTTTATTAATAAAAATGAAGTAGTGTTTATTTTATTTTAAAAAGTAGGTAAGTAGGTAAGTAGATACATACCTACTTGTAGTGGAGTTTATTCCGAAGAAGGTTTAAAATATTTGCTTACGGATCGTGCGTGGTGAAATTAGCTTGAGCCGGCGGCGGCTCGGGATCCAACGCACGTGATTCCGAATTTAAATTGCCCTATCAATTTTTAATTTTATTGCTTTTAACAACGTTGCAGTCTCGGTGGTTTGCTTATTTTAATGATGTACACAGGTAAGTACATCAAATAAGCTCATTAAAATAACAGCTTTTACTACATTCTAATAGAACTTTTTGAGCTAGTATGTAAATATGAAATTTGAAGGGTATTAATTAATGAAACATCTACCTATAAAACTATGAATTTTCAGCTTTGATTTTTATATTGTATCAGGTACAACAGAACAGAGGTATAAATGTTTATTGACAGAGTAACAAGTGATGACTTATTTCGTTTAAACAAGGTTTAATTTACCTATATGCCTATGTATGAAGGTCATAAATCACATATTTAAAACTATATACTTATTTATGTACTAAGTTTTCAGATCAGAAAAAAATTCTAGGAACAATATGCACATTCCGGAATATTATTATATTTATTGGGTTCGTTAGTAAATATTATACCTACCATATTTGTCTATTCGTATTTTATGTCTCAAATACGTAATTTTCCGCAAATACTTGAAGGTGTCATTTATAAAAAGTGCTTATTAGATATATCTTGGTGCTTTTTATAAAATACTATTGAGCAGACACAGCTTCACACAGGGTTTCGATTACTAAAGGTGTATATTTCTCTAGTTCTATAAACTAAAAGTGAATATGTTGTAGTGCATACTTTTAAAGGTTTCTCCTTAAATGTTTTAAAAGATGGTGAAAAGTACAATGAAATCCACTTAAGAGTACATAAGTTATAACTGGTATTATGTGGTATTTATAAGGTACTTAGAGATTTTAATTTCAAAGTATTTCAGTTACTTCTAGCCGTAAAATTAAAATTATTTTATTAAATTAGTAGGTACTAAAATACAGTAAATAGATTATTTGCTTAAATATAGACCCAGGTATAAAGTAAAGGATAAGAGGTCGCAAAATAAATATAGGTACTTATTTGATTTTTTTATATTTCATTCTTGAAATTCGTAGTAATAAAAGGTAATTAAAAAATGCAATTTAAAATGCTTTCAAAAGCTGTTGAACAAAAATAATGTACAAAATATAAAAACCTACCTATTTGTATTCTGAATCGATGTCTCTACCACTCTCACTTACATATACTGCCATGTGAGTGAAAGGGATAGACATCTATCGATCTCTTTTATTGTCGACCGCGAATAACCAGAAGCCCTTCGCTTATCTATGCAAACAAAATGTTCTTATAAAAATGACTAAATTCTTAATTTTTTACGAACACTCATCTGGATACACAAATGTAACACAATCCATATATTTTTCACATTACTTTCACCAATTTTATTGAAATAATCAGGAAATAGCAATTTATTTCAGACTGAGTCACATTGGCTGTACGTCACAATATGCGTCGGCCGCCATATCCAAATTCCAATGTCCAGGGACGTATTTGAAAATTAAAATGATTTCATTTTTCATTTAGCAACTTTTGTTTGATTTTGTTTTATTAAAGGTATTCGTACTTTAAATGTCTTTAGAAAAAATTGTTAATTCCAAAATCTTAAGGATAAGTTAAATTTGCATACTATTACATTTTAAATTCATTTGTGCTACATGATAGCAATATTACTTATAACATGTTATTACTCGTTACTTTCTTTTTTGAACTCACAAAAGATTTCAACGAGCGCTCCTTGTTAAGTTAAATGAAGATGAATTGTTTTCATTTTAATTCTGATTACTTATTTGATACTCTAATCATTACTTCTTAATTATAAAATTAATAGCGTAACAGATCATCTTAATATTTAATACCACATTACATTTTCTTATGTTGTTTAATAAATTATTTTTGAGCAAAGTTTTACATTTTATTTTAAGTGTGACCAAATGACTTTCAAAATTTATAAATAAATTTAGTTTTTGTGCTATTTTTACTGTATAAATACCGTAACAAAATAATTAAAAATCGGAAATATCTCATTGGTGTCTTATTTATAACAATGCGACAAAAATACATGGAATAAGTTATGTGTGAAAAGGTACTAGTAGAAAATTATGTACTACATCTGCAGGTTTGGATAAAAAATGTACCTAAATAACCTAATTTTTTTGCAAGAAATGAAATCGAAGGTCTTACAAATTTAATATCTTCTTTTTTCACAATAAAAGACATTAATTCTATTGGCATTCCGTTAAGAAAACACAATTTTTTTTTTTATGATACCGAAGCCAAAATGGCAAAAATGTATATCTTACAGTTTCATCATGTATGCAAGTTTGTCTGTCTGTTTGTATCTCACTGCCGATTTTTTTCATCACCCATCTGAGCTGTTTGGCATAAAGAAGAAAACTGTTAACATAGAAACAAAAAAAAAAATAAAAAATCGGATTTCCCGAATCATCGTCTAGGGTATTATTTAAAAATTCTTTGAAATTAAATGGTTTCATTTACTTTTTATTTAAAATCTGCGTTTACAAAGTATTGAATCACAACGTGTCTTATTCCAAAAATGATTTTAGCTATTACTAAACTTTTACTTTGTTCTAAATTACTAAGGGACTCTTAAGTTTATTGTGCATGTTCATCACATTCTTAGACGGTTTTCTATGAAAATAATAAATACAGGTACTTCATAAATCTCAAACTTATATCAAGCACTTAGTTGTAGAATTAGCTATTTTTAGCATTGTTCAAAATGGACCAATTATTCAAAGCGTTATATTTGCGTATTTAAAAATAATATTACCTCATTCATGTTTAAATGCATCTCTGTTCATGCACGCTCCTCCCATTACTGGCAACAAAAGTTGGCGGCGTTCCTTCAAAACATCTCGTTTGGAGGCCATTTTGACGATCGTGCGCGAAAAGGACAACATCATTGAACGGTATCATAACGACCGCACGTGCGTGAATGAGACAATTATGCAAAGTTAGTTTAGTTTTAATGTGATAGGAAATGTGCTTGGGGACCACTTTTGTATGTGTGCGTTTGGAATGTTAGCAGATCCCTGTTACCAGTCCCGGACGGACGACTAGGCCAATTTTAACTTTCGGTGAAATTGTCCAAATCACAAATTTATTTTGTATATTACATTTCCAACTGAATCTCCAATATTTTCAGTAAACTGTTTAACTTTAAGGTTTATTACTTTTTATGTTATATAATGATTTAAATTAGCGATTTAGATAAAATTTGAAGTCCTTACTTATTTTAACTCACTTACGCGTAAGCAAAAGTAATAAAAAAAATTATAACTAAAATATTATTCGTTTACTTACTTATTTTATTTCTGTTATTATAAATTATCCATAATATATCCATGTACAAAAAATAAATTGTTTCAAGTGCAGTATCACACCCACTAAACCCATAAACCGCCAAATCCACATTTACGACACCTCCATTCATTCAAGCGTCGTGAATACGTCGTAAAAGCTCTACTGGCCATCAAATGACGTCAGCTAAGTGCCATGACGTCGCGGTCCCGACTATGGGCGCTAGATGGCGCTATGTCAAGCCCGCTAGTGCATGCTCGTAAAAATAAATTTTATTGTTATGACGAAAATAAAACGCTTGTCGTCAATTTAAACATCATTTTACTGTGTAATAAGATTTATTTTACGATTAACAAGTGTCTTGATGAATTTATATGACCGAATGATGAATAATGTAATAAAATCTGCTTTTATGTTCATGTTATCGCGTTTCTATTGGCGTTTATGAGTGTTTTTTTTCTTAAAATGATACTTTATTGCTTGTTCATAAAAATGAATCGTTTCCAATATAAATATGACCTGCCGACATTGTTTTCTACTTTTATTTTAATTAACTGTATGTAATGACATTAAATTATGCTTAATTTTAATACACATCATAATGTTATCTTTATTATGAACCGTTATCATTGTTTTTATTTCATTATGAATGATTATTTGAGTTGATTATTATTTGATGAGTAATAAAAATAAAATTAACATCTTGACCTTCGTGAGAACATTATAGCCATTTGGCAAGTAAGATGAAATCGAGTTTACAAAGTTATGACAGGTTTATAACAGATGACGCTGTATTGTTTAAAAAAATTAAAGAAATTTGATGCTTAACTACATATTTTTACATTTTATTATTTATTGAACATTTTTAGTGTTAATATAATATGCATAAAGGCAATGATTGTTGCAAATGCTTCGTGCAAACGTAACTTAAATGTAATATTATTTTTTTAACTAACGTTAAGTAATATATTCACTGTACGCTAGGTGGCGCCACCAGCTAATGTGCATTTTAGAATAGCTTTTGGTGATTTGAATTTCAAAGTAATTAATTGTTATAAATATAATATGTATTACTTTCTATTTGTTTATAAATTTTAATAAGATGCAGAACTCTGAATTGAGTTTCTATTAGTCCCTTATTTGTATAATATTAACAGGTGATAGGTATTTAGGCTACCATACTTAAAAGAAAGGCTTTTAAAATACATCTGTACGTATGTCAGTTTGTTTGTCCGTGAGCTTGTCCGTCTGTTCTTATGTCACGATCGATTTGCTCAGTAACATAAAAACTTGAATTTGACATCTTATTATCCCACATAATGCAGCACTATTTTTTATATTAAAATATTTATGGGAGAATTGAAAAAGGAACAAATTGAGTGGGGTATTCAAATTTCACTTAACCGTTCCTCTCTTATCTCTGAAAATATAGGACGTGATAAAAATTTCAGAGAATATAAAGCTAAAGTATAGTAGTCCTAATTTTTATAGATCTTCAGAAATGAAGCTTAGATCATTTTATAAATAGTTATTTTGCGGAATCCTCTGTGCACGAGTTGAACTCTCAAATTGTCCATTTTTTTAGAAATCGTGTATACTTGTTTATCTTCACGTTGGCTCCAATGGGGCAGACAATGAGGACGGAGTGCCATCGCGATAATAATAAAACTCCATATCAATGATGACAATAATAATCCTTTACCACTTTCGCTTTTCGAGAACCTAATGTCAGTTTCACATGAATTTTAATCACATAAATTATCTACGTGTGATATTTTGTAACATTTTAGTAACAAGAATTAGGGTAGAATGGTTTTCCTGCGTATAGTGGAGCTGTATATAAGTCTGATTTTAGTCTTATAAAAGCCCAATATCGCAGTGACCGGTGACGCTGTAAAAGCCACTAGGGCTAACAGCAAAGGGGTTTTTTTAGTCGGTTCGAGTCTGACACCACTCAGTCGACGTAGAGTCCGGCTGAGTCTCCGTAGGGATTTTTTCGCCTCTCAGAAACCAAAAAAATAAATAAATAAGAGCCCAGTTGTCGTGTAGCCGTCGAATAGTAAAGTACATAATAGTTCTAATGATGAACTGATAGTGTGTTCATAGTGATCAGTGCTTCTGTTACATTTCATATTGAATACTAATTAAACTCTTTAGACACTTTTGCCCTGATATGTGAATGCCTTTATTAATTCTGACACTGGCAATTAAATTTTCATAAGCCAGCCTCAATCGCTTTCACTTTTTAAATCGAATCTAACCGTGATTCACTTATAGACTCCAAAACTACTTGATCGATTGAGCTCAAAATGATTTCAAGCAGACCTCTACATCTCTCTTTATGCAATATTTTTTTTGCAATTACAGCTTGTATATTATATTAACTTTTAATTAATTGTTATACTATGAATAAAATCATTGAAATTAAGCTGAATAAACCAGTATTACGATTAGATACATAGATTATATTACGTATGTACATATATGTACATGTATATACAGAACAACAGTAGCAACAATTTATAATGAGAGCCAAGCATCATAATAATCTACTAGGCTGCACACTGATTATTATCAATCACTCGCAGACCGCCAATAAAACCATAACACTCAATAAAAAGTAAAATTACAGTCATAAAACCACACTAATCGACTCGAACCAGACATCTAGACGCGCTCGAGTCGCACAAATCCAATAACTTTGTTAAATCCTGGTACGATGAAGACATAAAACACATGCGACTCCTTTATCTCTATTAAACAGGCGATACTTTAAACAAGTCAATAATGGTTCAATAAACGTCTAAAGAACTACATAATAACAATCCACGTGCGTCGGATAGCCACGTCCATAAAGTTTCGAATTTATATAGAGGTTTAGCCCGGAGGCGTATACGAAATAATCTGAGCGGTGTTTACTTGGAGTTCTACAAACGGCGCAATCCATGTGACGTTTACGAGCGTTCAAGTGGTAGTAAAAATCGTGTTTACGAGTTGCGCACGTGGCCTGCGCCCGCGCCACCCGTACTGCGAATCGTAGCATCTGTCGCTTGAATGGGCACAAGGTTTTTGATGTTTTTAAAATTTGTTGAGATATGCAAAATACGGTAGCCGGAAAATATACTTCTATAAACAAATACATAAACGTGGGAATTTTTTACGTCTGTTTTGTACACATTACGCAGCAGGAGACTACTTTTTGTAATGGATTTGAAAAATCTCTTATTTTTACACGAAGAAACATAATTAAACTATTGAACAAATAAATTATAATGAATAGCTAATTACAGTTAATGTATAGACTAATAGAACTATGCAAGAGAAAAAAAAGAAAAATACAGAAAGAAAGCTATGAATGGGATGTAGGGCGTAAAAATTGTTACCTGTAAGTAGGTAATTGACTACCTTAACGAAAAAAACCTTAAAAAATTCAAATTAGATTCACGGGGTTTAAGGCAAGTTAAACATTGTAAATTGGGAGAGGGTGATCAAGAATAATTTTGTAGAAATCGTTTTGAAGAAATTCAGTACTCCGCTGATGTAACAAAAGTTAGTAGAGTTGCACAAAAAGGGAGACAACATGTCTAGTTATCGTTTTTATAAGCAATTCTTACATCATGGTAAACACATCACTCATTTATTCATTTGAATAATATACACTACGTAAATTTCAAACAATAAGGAACAAAGTGTTGTAGTTTCTAACATTGATTTATTTATTTTATTTTATTTGGGAAACACACAGTATACATAATACATGTGTTAAAGACAAAAGTTGTAATAGATAAACCAATTAAGTTTTCACTTACAAATACATACATAAATTGCGATGTAGACAGAAAGAAAAAACAATAGACGAACAACAAAAATCAAGAAAATTATTTGCTCATCAAGAATCTCTTAAATTTTTTAAGGGAGTTACAAAACAGGGCACTGTTGCCATGCACTTCATTATGATTATTACAAGATTTAAAAATAAAGGTGTTCCGAGCATAATTGGTTTTAATTAATGGTAAACTAAAATGGGATTTATTGCATCTACTGACTCGAGAACATCTAAAATTTATTTTGCTAAGTAAATAAGTTGAATCAACTTCATTATTTATTAATTTATACAAATATAATTGGTCTCTTAAATTCCTTTCTCTTTTTTGTCTCTAAAGTTTGGGATTTAAACCTATAATTAAGATATTTAATAAATATATTTTGAATTCTGTTCAATTTGGAGACATAAGTATTATAATGTGGCTTCCATACAGTAGAGGCACATTCAAGTACAGAACGGACCAATGAATTATAAAGAGTAACAAGCATGAGACTACTTTTAAATTTCCCTACAACTCTTGAAGTACTTGTATTTTCTTGCGATTGAGCGGAAAATATTTTTTAGATGAAACATTTTTTATCACAGTTTATCAGTTAATTTATGTACGTATATAATTATAAATATATATAATTATATATATACTTACATAAACAAATTTCAAATCCATTAAAAATTCATTGTTTTATATAATCAAGCTACGGTTATCTAATATTCTTCTATTAATACAAAAATCCACAGATAGACTCATTTTATAAAATCCAGTAATTACAATAGAATATAATGAAAATATTAATAACAAAATAAATAACACCATTCAGCGGGCTACAATGAAGCTTAGTGAAATAATATAAGTCAAATCAGATTTTCTCTTATTAGACATGTACAAGAGTTAACTTTTCTTATAAGTAATAGCTTTCATTTTACGTTATGAACTTGCTTATAAACTTAAATATAATGCAATTATGTTGTAAGGTAAGGTATCTACAACGCCTTTATGAGTTGAATTTTTTTCATAATAACTTTGATATTTTTATTGAGTTAGAATTATCTATATTATCCATTCTATTTAGTGGTTATCGTCTGGTATACTAATATGGCCGCAGTGTCAAAAACCGAAAATCTTCGATCAGTCTTCATATAAAAGCGTTATATAAAAGCTGAATCGCTCATTGTGCTTTGTAGTGATGCTCGATGTTTATTTATTCTACATCATAAAATAGGATAAAAAAGAATTGACTTGTAGAATTTGCGTAACTGACTTAACTCAGCATGAGGTATAATAAATAATTTAAAGGGAAAATGGCAGGTCACATAGCAAGAAAATTCGATAGCCCATAGTGAAACAAGGTTCTTAATTGTCAATTATGAACTAAAAGATGCAAACACGCAAGACGATCTTACAAGACGAATTGACAATGTGGTCAAAATCGCAGTAACGACAGAGTGTACAAGGTGCTTGGAGTGTACCACATATTATTTTTAGTTTTTAAGCAGGCAGCGACATTAAAAAGAAAGATATTGATGCCTAAAATGAAGATATATCCAAATCGCCCCCATGTGGTAATTTTTTTTTAATTTTCATCTGACATTTTCATTTTTTTAACTGCAACTGCATTATTATACGAATTTTTTAAAATATTTATACGCTGTGAAGTGTGCTGTTGAACAAAAATCAATTATCTTAAGTTTCTTAAAATATTATCGAAGTTAATTAGAATACGTTTGAGAAAATTCGTTACTAAAGTTTATTTCAAGAAAAATAAGAAGGTGATTTGTATTTGTATGATTTCTAGTTTTTTTTTAAAACTTCTAGGAATTGTAATTTTATAAAATCGTTAAAAAAAAATAGTAGGTACTTTATACAGTATTATTTTCTGAAATTCGTGTACGAAGCAAGTGTGAGGTGAGTTCGGTTCATTAACGGCTTTTTAATTCTTTTTTCTCTTACGACCTCTTAAGGATGTTCGAAATACCACAATGTAAGATATCAAGCTATAAACTCAAGTAAAAACGTGCAACGAAGGAATTCTCAAAGAATTTATAGAACAGAACGCTATATTCAATTAGAAATAAATTATATTTATAATGCAATAGGCGAAAATGTTTCCATATGAAATTCGCGTTTATTTGAGCGTTAACCATACGTATTTTTTGGGAATACATACATACCTACATACATATCTTCAATCTGTATCCTTAACGAATACTAACTGAATTGAACTATTGAACTAAATGATTTATTAATTACATTTTTCATTGAGTTTATCATTTATTTAATAATTAAAAAAATATTTCAGAAAATCAATTGAGCGAGAGTGAGTGGTAAAAAAAGTCTATAAAGACCAAGGCTAAAGTATGAATATCAAATAGCCAGAGTGTTAGTAGACGGAAATGTCAAAAGCACTCGCATTCGTAGGCGAAAATATATGAGGAGAATGGTGAGATTTGAGGAAGCGAAAGAGGTATGTAAAGACCGCGACGCTTGGCGCTCCGTCCACTCTTACTGCCCCGTTAGGGGTGCAGCGTGAATATATGTATGTATGTATTTAAAAAAACACATTATTCGTCGTTAAATGTTAGAAGCTCACATTTTGCTTTACAAATCGCAACCCCATTTCTTCACTTCTGCCTTATTCTATCAATTTGTTCATTGCCTGGGAATACCTGGTCTTTTAATTTCTCAATGTTGTGAATTAAAATGAAAATACAATTAATTTTCAACAAAGACGGCACCGATAAAAAACATTTGTTTTAAATTCTAAAAGTTTGTGTTTTATTTCTGATTTCTATTCACTCTCGGATTCTATTAACTTTTATTAGTTCTGTTCCACTATTGCATTGTGCTCATTTAAATTGTCATCTTTCAAGAAGTCCAGAAGATTATATTATGTTTGACAGAATCATAAATGTATGCTGAAATACTGTCGATGAAGTTCTGACCAAATTTTGATTTTCAATGCACAGAGTGGATATTAAATATCCTCGTTCTTTCAAACTGGCCCTGATTTTTTCATATAATCCTGTACAAGAGTCTAGATTTTTTTGCTCATTACCTTCAAATTCTCAACAGTGCTTCAAAATAAATTTATGCCGTGTATAAATGGCAAATTCATTGGGCCTTTCGAGTTATCACCTTGGCTGAATAGGGACATATTAGTAGGATTTCAATCTTTTAAATAACATTTGAGTCCGTGTCTAAACAACACAACGGTTATAGGTGAATTGGACGTGGCGAATCGATAAGTTGGCCACTGTGTTCTTCTAACCTAAATCCGATAGATTTCTCATTACGTCAAGACATTAAGTATACAAGGATATCTACGTGGGATAATGTACAACGTAACAGTGAAGCAGAACTGACAAAAAAATTAAGAGCAGCCAATACCACAAAAACAAGAATTGGCCATGTGTGTGTCAGACCTTGCGCAGTGAAGGGTTCCATAGTCGGAATACACAAATATTCATTATTCGGCAGCTAAAATAAGTTTGGTATTTCATAGCGTTTCTCAATTACAGTTAAAAACAAAGTTATTTGTAAAACTGTTTCTATTAGTTATTTTCGTTTTTTGTTTATCTAAAACGATCACTGAGGGTGTAACCCCATATCTCAAAACTGCACAACATATATAATTTAAAACCAATTTTGATTGAAAGTCCTCTTTAAGTTCTACTGTTACGAATTTTTTCAGAGTTTAGTTTAGTTTATTTGAAAGTTAAAGAATACACACACACACTTTTTATGACTTTGGAAGCGCATATCTTAGCAAATCTTAATTTTATTTTTGAAGACCTAATTAGAGGTTATGCTTATGTGCACTGAAATTTTTTTGTCATCCGTCGGTTACATGTATTGCCTGATTTTATTTTTATTTTTAAAAATTTCACTAAACCATTACATATAAAGCGGTGCATAGAAATCTACCTAACCTAAATAGAAATCTACGCATTAGTAATAGTTTTCGAATATAATGGCTATTACATACGGACAGACAGACGGACAGGATGAAATTACAAGAGTTCCGTTTTTAGCTGTTTGGCTACAGAAACCTGAAAACCCAGAATTTTAGAAGTTTATTCATAACTTACCATTTTTTACGTCGATGCAAATATTACATTTTCTTTTCGAAAACTCTTTCAAAATGTGTTATTACTTTGTAACGGCTGACAGTAATATAAGATAAAGGAAAAAAAATTAAAAATTCGTAATCTAACCAAATTATACCGTTTTGCTTTATGTAGAGCACTCGCTATTGCGAAGAACGCGAATTAGAGAAAATAGCACTCATTTTGTAGAGCACTTACTGGTACTCATGAATTCGTCAACGTGGGTTTTATGAAAACGCATATGTTTCCAGGGTTCAATGTACCTCCATATCACATCAAAATTGGTACAGTGGTTTAGTCGTGATGACATAATAGACAGTCAGACGCTTTTGCCAAAACTTTCGCATTTGTGATATTAGCATGCATTATTTTCTGTAATTCGTAATAGCTAGAAATGGAAGTTTGGTATCACCAGGCATTTAGGTTTTTGTTATTAACGTCACTGTTTGTGTAACCCTGTACACATACCTGTTACCGCAGGCTGCAGCGATGTATGGAGGAGTCCTATTCACAGTGGCGGACATCTTTTGGCTGAGATGATGATGAAAACATCGCATTTACTCACAACACATTTACTCACTATTTCCTGTAAAATTATTATCATTAAG
The DNA here is from genome assembly GCA_907165235.1 of Zeuzera pyrina. Classification (NCBI taxonomy): domain Eukaryota; kingdom Metazoa; phylum Arthropoda; class Insecta; order Lepidoptera; family Cossidae; genus Zeuzera; species Zeuzera pyrina. The sequence continues at coordinate 15,547,615 of OU015628.1, forward strand.
CTTTATTGTAATAAGAATTTTCAACAATATACGACTCTATATCCCAGTAACTCTACAAAGAACTTATTATATAATTAATTTTAAAACTTATATGAAAATTGTTTTAAAGACATTGATTTGTATCTTTTAGAATATAGTACACCATTATGTGTAATTATTATAAAATTGAACTTTTCCAGTAGATACATTGCACTATAATCAATTCCTCGTATTGCATAGAAATTAAGTGATCAAAACGCGATATTTATTTTCAGTTCCTACTCATATTATTTTTTCTTGGTAATATTGTATAACCGTAAAAGTGCATTGAAAGTGGTTGCAAGAACACTAGTGTCTCATAACATTGTGGGTCGACCCGTAACACCTCAAATTGCGCGTCATTTCCATCACATGTTCATGTGCCGGACCCGGACACAGGACGTAACAACGCCAATCGAAGCGAATTACACAAGTCTCGCCGTCCTATCTAAATATCCTACTAGGAGCGTTACTTAGATGTAGGTACAAAGTATTTTGAGTAAGTAGTTTTGAAGATAGAGTCGATATAGCAATAACACCAGACTGTCTAGAAGCATTAACAGTTAATTCAGTCATGTTTAAGAGCTGAGAATTGATTAAAAACGAATTTTTCAGCAACCTATCACTATTTTTTTATATCTCTACGTAATTTCTTTTGAACTCGTCTTAGGTAGAGCTCTCGTTATGTCCACATTTCGTTAAACAAGATCGCACACAAATTTTTGATCTTGCTTGAAGTGAAATTGCAATTTTTATTTGGGGAATGTAGGCGTTGATTGCGGAAATCTATAATCCCAGTGGCTGATTTGTATAAATTCGGTATAGGTGCTGGGCGTTTGACAAGTCTCCAATCTATTTATTAAATTCCATGAGATGCTTCGTTTAGAAGTCAAATACGTATTGATCAATTGGCTATAAACTTTTGACTGAAAATTGAAAATTTGAAAAAATTTGAGCTAAAAATATACACAATTCAAAATAGACCACAGTACATTTGAAGATCAGTAAATGTCAAAGGGCGTTCTATCACGAGTGCGAGTATTCGGAAACTGCGACTCTATTCCGAAATTGTAAACGTATTTCAATATTTAATACCTTATAGTATGTCTCTTTCCGCATTCTTCTGTTAAGTAAATTTACAAAACGCCTTCTTGCAAAAATAAAAGGGCTGCATTTAAAACATGTGGAATGTAGAAAATTTCGACATTTCGCAGAATACGAAACTCCAAAATCGCTAATCCTGCAACTACCGAAATAGCACATCGATAGCAGGATTAAAATTTTTAGTTATCGTAATAGAAAACAAAAGTTCAGAAATGGTTTAATAAAATGCGTATTCCTTAACCACGATTTGGTAATCGACACACTAATGATATTCTCTCATGCTCTCTCGCTACCTGCTTCCTTGTTTATCTATTGAAATGAACTATTAATATATGTGTTTGTAAGTATTAGTAGAGTAAGATTGAGATTTTATTTTAAGTGCCTCTATTCTTTTCATGACCTTTTTCGCAAGCAGTCTTGCATGTACCTAATTTAGCGAATTTGGTCAAATTTATGGGAAGATATTTATTTTTTGGACCTGTAAACATAATGAAATGCTCATAAATAATTTAAAAAGAAGTTAGTAAAAAAGTATGTAAAGTTTAATTTTAATACATACATACAGACATAGTTATTGTAAGTACAAATTCAACTGTTAATTTAATCGTCTTAACTAGATACTAGCATTTTAAAGAGGTCTTAAAACGACAACATCTCGTCTAGGACGTGTCGGTATTTCTATGGTTCTAAATTGGTCAATTACATGCACATAAAAATCGCCGCGGTGCATCTCGTCCCTTTATCGCTAAATATTTGTTTAAGAGGTGACTGCAATAAAAATGCGAACGTGTCCCAGAGACCGCTGCTATACCAAAGCCATTCATTCGTTTGATGACTTCATTTGGGCGCGCGAACCGAGTGCTTTTGCGATAATGCGCTATTGTTTACCCTTCAATAGTGCGCCTTCCAATGCACGCGCCACACTGCGCTAGAGGAAGACAAGTATACCATTCTCTGCTCCCTCTACGCGCCTGAGCGCTCGGCTGATAACCACCCGTCCTTTTCATGCATACGCCGTAGCGATGTGCGTGAATACAACCGGACTTTTACTCGTAAAAACAGGTAGTAGAAGAAATAATAATCATCTTTACGACTTCTCACTCTATTCAGCACCTTGTTACGATACTGCGCTCTCATTGTGGCTTCGTTGAGGAGTGGTTGTAAAATCTTTTCTTTACTTACCGTTTCACTAATTGTACGCTTATGAGTTTATGACTTTTGCGGCTTGACTATTCAGTATAGCAGTGTTTTGTGGACTTTTGTTGACTTTTTTGCTTAGAATGTTATAAATTATGCACAAGAAAAAGTAATAATGCTGTAATAGAATTAAACAGTTTTATTTTTCACCTATAATTTACAAAAAAGCTGGATTCAGAAATATTTATTAAACGAAAATTTGGAATAGAGATTTTAATCTTTGCGTGTCTGTATCATAAAAGCTACGAATGCAGTTCAGATTTCTCTCTATCATTAGACATGCACCACGTGCTTTAGTATAGGAATGATAAGAAAGGGAAAAAGAGAGCGTAACTGATAATATTTATAGTCATTAGCGGAAAGGGGACGGAGCAATCCGGTCTGTTGCGATCGCAGGCGGTGCGCGGGGCGGCGCGGCGCGCTTGTTTCAGTAGACTGCGTGAGCCGAGTCGCGCTGGTCGCATAGGTAACATTACTGTGTGCTCAGCCATTAGCGATCAAAAACTTCGCTCGCTGCACACGTGTCTCACTCGGCGCTAACTGAATCTCGCTAAATAAAAACCTCGGTAGGCACACGTGACTGTAAACAGTGAGACGACTCGGCGCCGCAGACTGAACCGCTTTAAAAGTCGTAAAACCTCGCGGCACGCGCTACTAAGTCGTAAAATAATCGTAAAAAGTAAACACACATCAACCGGCCTTTATCGCCATTGAAGCCCATTATGACGTTCGAGTGACGTTTAAGAGGCAATAAAATTATCGAAAATTAATTTCCACGGTCTGCATTTGTAGTGACATTGGCGGAGGTCGCGTTATCAGGCGTGCGGGGGCCGCGATGACATAAGTGTTGTCTAACTGAGTGACGTTTGTGACGTGACGGTGACTGTTCAGAATGAACTCCTATTTCGAGCAAGGCGGTTTTTACGGGGCGCACGGTGTGCACCAAGGAAGTGGAGGAGGGGATCAGTATAGAGGTTTTCCCCTTGGACTTACGTATGCACAACCTCACGCTTTGCACCAACCTCGACCTCAGGATTCGCCTTACGACGCATCAGTTGCCGCTGCATGTAAATTATACGCCGGCGAGCAGCAGTACGCTAAAGCTGATTGTTCAAAAGCTGGTGGAGAACAACAGAACGGATATGGCGCTAAAGAGGCATGGGGATCTAGTTTGGGGGCACTAGTGAGGCCAGCGGCTTGCACTCCTGAAGCAAGGTACAGCGAATCGTCAAGTCCGGGAAGAGCTCTCCCCTGGGGAAATCAGTGTGCGTTGCCAGGAGCCGCAGCGGCAGCAACGCAGCCCGTCCAGCACCAACCCACCAATCACACCTTCTACCCTTGGATGGCCATTGCAGGTGAGTCACATTATTTGCCAAAATATTGGTTAGTTTTATTAAAGTTAGTTTTTAAATATAATCATTTTTAGCGTTTCAGGTAAAAATTACTCGGTTGTTGTTAAAAAAACATTGTTCACCTGAAACGCTATGATCGGAGCACATTAGAGGTATAAAGAACCAATTATAAATTTAATTAATAACATAATTACATCAAAAAATAGTAGAATAAAATACCACACACCAGATAAAATTAATTATAAAAGTAGAAAATCAAAATGACCGCATCCGCTATCAGAAAAAGCTCTAAAATGTTGCTGTCCTGCAAAAAAACATAGTAGTTGGAAAAACATACGAATCGTACAAGAATCCCATAAGAAGAGTCTATTTTATTTTCTGTGCAGGTAGCTCGCCTAACTTGAGTCAAGTGTCAATAAAACGCACATAAAACGAACGAGAACGACCCTCGTTAACACTTTATTAGTGCGACAGATTTGAGTGCCATTTATAATTTATGGTAGGCATCAAATGCCTAACAACAGTGGCAGTTGAAGTAATTAGAGGTAATAAAAATGTCTAAATTTGCGTTTTCCTTATTCGTAAAGAAACATTTAACAAAAAATGCATTATTGCGCAACACGAGTCGATACAAAATCCAAATGAATAAATTAAGGATATTTTGTGCTTGTAATATGTAAGTATAACATAAAAAAATTTGTGAATATTTTTATAAATATTTACACATACTAGTAAATATTATAAGGTTTAATTTATTTTTTCATTTATTTTTTTATGTGTAAATATATTTATATTATGAGTAGACAATTAAAGTCTAGATCTAGGTGAAATTTTAAATTTCAGATAAATGACACAAAACCTTATTTGAATCACCTAGTAATTATAGATTTTACACTGTACGGTATACTGTACTCTGTTAAAAAAATGAACAAGTAAAAATAATATGAAATTCATAAAAAAGCTTTTGTTGTTTTTATTATGAAATATAGTTATCGAGAATTTTACGGTTAAAAACCACCCGTGTGGGAGTCGGATTCACACACTGAAGATTCCGTCTATTAGCGATATTTTGTGTACAATTGTGTTTTCTAAAAAGTTCCTGATCCTTAACGTAAGCCCGAATGACAGCCGATTTTTATTATTATTCATTTTACCTTTCCGTTTGTAGTATAATCACACTCAGTTTGACTTTTACCTATATGTACCTATTCTCGTTTTTATGATAGAACAAAATTTTGCAAATCTAGGACTGTAATCGCAAAAATTTTGTCATAATGTGATATAACGAAATAACCATTTTTAGAATTTTTTTCCTTACCTGTGCTGTGAAACATTGCTTCTTGTCAAATTTTATGATTTTAGGTCAACAGAAAGTACACTTTAGATTTTTATGAGTTTACGAGTATCAAACTATGCGACATAAATATCTGTATCTTTTGATTGCGTTGATTTCGAAGTCAACATTTTTTATACTTCCAAGAGACCATTGACTTTAGCGTTTGATATCTATTTTAACTTGATACCTCTACCTATTCCTGAGAAAAAGGGTCTTGATAAATGGTCAATAAAGTGATCCTACAAGGTTTCCAATTTTTCTCCTGAATGAAAATACAACTATAAGTTTGACATTTATAAAACTATTCAATACTTTTGGTGAAATTAGTTTTCAATCATGTTTATTGAACTCTTTTACGTTAATGCTGAGATACAGCTACAATTATATTTTTCGTTTTGTTTTTTTAAATTACGTAAAGTGATTTTAAATACTAATTACGACTATTGACACTGTTAAGTATCTACCATGTAATAAACAAAGTATTTATTAAAAAAAATTGCAATATCTGTGTGACCCAAATGTTAAGCCATAACAACCTTAATACAAATAGCAGCATTTTAACGCCCTTTAGCATGTAGTGGATGTCGGGAGCGCGGGCGCCGGGTCAACGCCCCGATCTAGTTTGGGCGCATTATTATTAACTTGAGAGTCGCTGACCATTCGACAAATGGCCACTCGATTATGTGTTCGTCGATCTTGAGATGAAAGTTGAGACCGAAGAATTTGGAGTGAATAAATAGCAATAGGCGAAAGAAATATTTATAACTACGCCAATTATTGTAAAATATTATGTATTAAGAAAACATCAATTATTATACAAAATTAGTACTTAATTGACACACGTTTCTTGTCTGCTTTTGGTTATTAGATATAACTATTGGAGATAAAAATGTTTTGAATAAAATGCAATTATAATTAAATTCTAATCAAATGGCTCAACGAAAGAATGCAAGCTAAGCTCACGGGACATCACTAACGCGTAATTAACGCGGGGCGCGCGTGTGGTCCCGCTTCTCATAACTCATGCGACTTGATAAAATTAAGTAACACGACCTAAAAAAATAAAACAAAAATAAGTAGTCGAACTGTCGGCCATATTTCACTCGGTGTGCACGCAACACGGCCCGCGAAAACAATACAAGGACGTTGGCTGTGGACACGACATGGCCTGTATGAAATGTTCAGGACATATCCGCTCAAAGGATGCTAGCCTGTAGAATTCGCTAAAACTTAAATCATTGCTTTACTATTATAAAAGTAACATCATGAAGTACTTAATTATACCATTTTATTTGAGAAAATGTACCGGCTAACAATTCAAATAGATACTTGGACACATATAGTACCCATTACATGTAAGATAACTAATATAAAACAATCACTTATCATTACTAAGATTCCTCCAAAAACAACAAATCGTCAAATCGAAAACCATGAAATTTCGCCGTTTTAATACCTATCAAGTTAAACTGCAAAAACTTTTTCTATATTATTTCTTCAAATTAATAAGTTCTTGTTAAACTTGGTCTACCAAGTTCAAACTTACAACAACGTAATAGGTAGGTACAATACACTTACGTAGTATACATATAGATGGCCTTATCTGTAAAACAATCTCTTTTATGCAATCCCTGAGTTGAGTGGTAGAGAAGAAAAAAGAACTGGTAAATAGTACTACATAGTACTACGTAGTATAGTAAGAAACTGCAGATTGACATAATATATCATACAATTTCAATTTAGCAAAACATTTTATTTCCAGTTAATTTAATGATTTTACAGTTCAACTTACTTCTTGGTTAATTACAAGTGCTTTTTGATTCAAGTTCAAAGCCATCTAACTCATAATGAAACTTGACCCTATAATTTCTAAACAGGTTTCAAAATTGGCGACTGAATTTTGCTTGAGGGTCGAAACGGTTTCAATGTTCTTTTATGAAAGAAGTGGATATTGTAATCACAAGTTCGTTACTTTAAAAATTCGCTATTTAAATACTTTAGCTTGTACACTGAACTCCGTTATTTAAATTAAATTAAATTCAATACTTTTATTATTCAAATAATTACACCAAATCAGCACAGAATACCTACTAATTAAATTTATCTGTCTACTTACCTCTATACTCTGAGTTCAAAGTATTTCTTATCTTAATAGTAATATAAGTATATATTGTATAAGACTAATGTAACAACAACGAATAATAGGTACTAATGAATTACGATTATGTCAATTTTTTTTATTTTATTGTCTAAATTAAAACAATGATTATTTTATTATGTCTAGTCTCTCGTAATGACGTAATTTCAATTGTGGCTCTCGCGCCAAGTTAACCGCCTACTGTTTAACAGTGTTACAGCTTACAGATGATAGAGTATCACCGTATCACCTGTAATACTTTAACATACCTAGCTGTTTCCCGCGACTAAGTTTGTGTTTTTTTTGCTAAATTAAATATTTCATAAACCTTCACTGGTATGTGCAGAATGACTCACTAAAGTACCATCACAATTGGACGAATGGTTTACAAGCGTATAGAGTATAAACATACAAAGATAAATTATTTTTTATATATTAGACAGATACTATATATAATACTGTTATAGTCAGGTTATAATTATTTTGAGAAAGTTATAAGGTTATTTACTAACCAATTCTATGGATCTTTGTTATCTGAAAATAAATGTTTTAATAATAATAATAAGTTATAATTTATTTTTCATATTTTGGGATTAAAAAGTATTGTACTCATATATCTTTTATTTTATCGCCTGAAATGTTTTAAGATGAGACATTTAGCTCAACAGTATTCAAGTGCACATAAATTACTAACAATAAGTAATGTCTACTTAGTAATTAACACAATGATTTTTACAAAAAAGAAACAACATAATACAAAGAAAAAAAAATACGAAGCATTGACTCAACTCATCAATACAGGTATTTTGTAATGGTCTCTCAAATTGGTACGTCTGTTAACCGCACACAATCTAAACAAACGCCAATACACACAAAAATAGCAGTATAATAGCCCCGTAACAGTCGCAAGCCATAAACTAATAATGGGGGAGATATGTTTTATGGGTTCAAGTTTTGAATACGACTCAAAAAACATTTTTAATATTTAGTACAACATAAACCGTCAGCGAGTCAACACGCTCGTTTCGTTTGATTATAATTTTAATTTATAAGTGTAAGTTGTTCCGAATTTAAATCCAAGATTGACGGATCTATGTACAATGGCGGAGGTGTGTACGCGCATGTTCGTTTCCCGCCTGTTTAGCGGTGCCCAACGGCGGCCATCTTGGAAGTGAATGATCATAGGTGTGCAGCTGTGAAGTGATCAATGTGGACTGCAATGGGGTGTTCATTTTTGTTCATGTTGCTCCTGCAAAAAATAGTGCATATTATGCGGCACAATTTCAAATTCTTACAATAAGTATTATATATTTACCATAAGTTGAGTTAGATCTTATACCTTATTATTATAATTTAATAACATTATTTCTATTTTATATTTAACTACCAACTAATGTGTAACATACTCTGTGAATCTAATAATATCACCCGGAACAATATAATATTATGATAATATTATGTTGTATTGAATAACTATGTAGAGCTCAATCTTCTGCTTTTAGTTTATAAATCGTAATATTAGAGTTCTTATTTAAGATTATTGTGAGTTGGGCTATTTTTATTTTCACCTGTAACACTTTTATGGACAACTTACCTACGTACATAATATGTTGTATACAGACCGTTACCTACGAGCTTATAAATTAATTTTTATTTATGATATGTAAAAATGCATTTTAATAAGTAATGTATACATAATACATATATGTATACATGTGCTAGTATTTAATACTTAAAAAACTACATTTTCATTACTATCCATTAATCCTTAAAACACATGTATTATTTAATTTATTTAACTCTTATTAAAACAATGACATAATTATCATTCCTGTATAATTTACATGTAGCATTATATATAATACGAGTTACAATACATAACGTAGCAAGGACTACATAAATAATTATACTAAAAGAAAGAAATCGTCTATGTAAAATGTATAATTTACAAAAATCTGTTTTTAAAGAGACAACAATGTATGAAAGCAATGAGTACTACGATTAAAATAACAAAAACGTTTTATTAAATTATTAAAAATCGATTCACTTAGAAAAGTTTACAAAATAAATCGATGGAAATTTATAGATTTCTTAGCATCGCGTCGCTTCGCGTGAGCAATCACCTCTAGGTCGCTCGAAGTCTGCCCAGCAATTAATCCTTGTACGATATCCAAGCAGTAGGTGCCCGCCGGACTATGTTGAATACTCAGTATTTTTTATATTTATGGTAGGAAAATACTTAAAATTATCAATGCACGAAATTTGATCTACTTTCTTTATTCACTATTTTTATTAACTACATATTTCAATTAAGTTGACAGAACAACAATCATTGGTGAGGCGACATTTCAACTTATGGTTACCACAGCTTTATTTTCATTCTCATTACTGTCCAATTACGGAAGTCTGAAATTAGCAGGTATTAATCAGTAGTTTAAATAATGACACTTAAATAATTTATGTTGTTGAAGTAATTACTTCCTACATAATTTGAATAGTTCTTGTGCATTATTATCGAAACTGCCTTGAATTCCGAAATTTTAATATTTAATTTAACTAAATTTTAAGAAAAATATTGAGAATGTAATTTTCATATAAATATATATCTTTAATATATTTTTACACTATACCTCCAGTGAGAGATGGACGAAAAGATTCATGTTATAATTAATGTTCCGAGTACATAACATTCTTAGTTTTATTATTGTACTTTTGGATTTTATTCTGAGAGTAGGTACAACATATTTATATATTAGTAAAATTGTGAATTTAGGTAGATTAAAATTTAAAACCGATTAATTCCGAAATTAAAAACGATTCATCGACAGAAACAGATTTATTGCTTAGTATGTCTTATAATATTACAAAACTTGCATCTAATGTGAAAGTGGTGTACTACTTATCCTTAATAAGCAAAATTGCGTCAACTAATTTTTGCAAGCTGTAACCCGTTCTCGGCAAACTATTAAACCATAATTAATTTCACATAAACAGTGTACGGTAACATACACATTATATTTTAACTCCGTTATACCGGCTTTTTCCTTCGATACGAAAATGTTACTTCGTGCAAGCTAATATAATTTTTGTGCTTATTGACAAAAAGCTCAATTCTCATTATCCATAAAATTAAACACACTTTAAATTATCTGTTTGTCAACCTTTTGCATTCTACGTAGAGCTTATTATTGCACAAAACTGCGTTCCGGGACATTTCGAACTTACCAGTTTGATGTAGAGAGTTTCGTGCCGAAAGTAGCGTTTTAAAGAACAGTGTATCTTCTTTTGAACTCGAGTCAGTTAATCGTGTTGTTTCCACTACGATACTTGCATAAAACACTTATTTTGCGTTTTTGCTACTATTCCTCACTGTTTTTTTCCAACACAATGTATTAAATGAAACTAATTGATGATTTATTGTAATTTTTCATTTCATTGGCATGTGGTTGATTTTAAATGTTATGTCCATATAGCACGCTAATGTCTTTATTAAAGGAGATCTGTAGTTTTTATTAAGTATTTCAATAAATAATAGAACGTGTTTTTAGTAGGAATTTCCAGTAAGTTATCTACTACTGGACAAAGTCGCCATATTTTACCTTATTTGCTTTTAATGCAATATTCAACGATAAAGTTGAGTTGTATTAAAACATACCCATAAATTACTGAAAATCGTAAACGAATATCGAGCAACAATGAACAATTTCAAGCTTTCGTTAAGGTTACAAGTTACTTAGAATTTAAAATTAAATGTATAGCCAAAATATAAACAAATAAATTTTTTACTTTCTATATGCGATTTCGAATTAAAGCCTTTTTTAAGTTCATAATATACTCAATTTGCAAGTTACAAAAATTTTAAAACGCATTTTTCAAATTTTTGTCTGTTTGTTTGTCCGGACTAATTTCTTAAACAGCTGAACCGACTTTGACGGGACTTTTATTGGCAATTGGAGGACTTTTCAGACAGTAATATAAGTTAATTTTTATTCCAGATAAATACCAAAAACACTGGTGAAGCTGCGGGGCAGAGCTAGTCTTGAATACATTCAATGTTACCTTACTTTTGTTAATCTTTAATTGTAGTTAATCACAATTCCATATTAGTTACATGTCCATATCGAATTTTCTCAATCCGTCACGGCACTAACGAATTTGATTCGCCTCTCCTTATAACGACCAATAAAGTTAATCGCGTCACTTCAGTAGGAATCTTGACAATTATCTTACTATAAAACTTTATAGCAGTTGTAATTATTACTGTTTTACTACGTGGCAATGTTAACAATCAAAGGAATTTCAGCTAAAGTTTTTAAAGAGTGACGGATATTTTTATTTCAGTGAAATTTTTAAATATAACTGTTTACACGGTACATTAAAGTTATAAAATGTTGACTAAATAATTAGCAAAGCAGATACTAAAAGTAATTCTAATAAGTAACTTAGTTTTCGACGTCAATAGAGTCTACTCAATAATTTATAAAGAAGTGAAGTATAGATATTATACCTACTGCGATATAATTCGACAATGCATTTAAATTACACTTACTTAAAAACCTAAACCTTATTTTTCAAGTGTAAAACGTACTTTCACTTAACTACATGTCTATACCTACTAACCAAGTTGATCGAATCTGTGACAGTAAGTGCAAGTTTAATTAACATACGTAGAAAGGAAGCTAATATTAATGTACAAAATAATATTTTTACATCACTGCGACTCCATAAAACTGTTGTCCACAGCGAGAATCGAATAATGCCTATGCTCGGCCGCCTCTAACCATGATGTATGGGGCCCCACCACATGTTTTTACTAATAAACTTTCCTATTTAAGGATGCGATAGTTTCGTATTGTTATCTCACTCGTGAACCAATTTTTAGTAAAAACAAAATGTTACTTAAAATATTTAAATGGTGATAATTGAAGAAATATTTGGGAACAATAACTTTTTGTAAGATGAATCGAGTATTTATAACAATCGTAGCAGCTTCAAATTAATATTATACGTAGCAATAAATATCGTGTGGTTGATATTGTGTATTTTGTCTTGTAAATAGCAAAATTGATACGTTATGATGTTGACGAAAATTTAATTACAAATTTACCTACTTATGCATTTATATCAGTTTATGACTGATGCGCTCAATTATGCTTTTAACTCCAAATGTAGCTATTTGTATTAGAAAGAGACAACTATATTTTCATGCTTTAACTTTAATCGCAAGAAATAGTTGCTAAAGTTAGAAACCATTAAAAGGTTAATTCGACTCAAAATTATCATGCGGGTAAAAAACGATGTGTCTATTACGGAGGCCATTTTTTCACAACGATCACTCCAGAAACACAATCGTAAATTATAATTTATGAGCCCAAGGGCTACTAAATTAAGATATCATCCTAAATGTATCTATGGCGGCATTCCTTTGAATTTTTAATTCTTAAATGCTCTTAGTTTATTTTCGATTTTCGAACGTAACGGACGTAAAGATTACAGAATTAGCGAAATATCTGTCATTGTTTAAAGAGTCAATAGAAACGCCAGTGCAAGTGAAGTTAAAACAACGTACTAATAAACTATATATATGTATGCTTAAATGCATTGGATTTGCATTAGAATTATTTAGACTTCGTGACCGACCACGTTTCAATTTGATAGCGGCGCTCGATCAAAGCGTAGCCGACATGCGATGCGACACACGTATCGCCAATTTACGCATTGAAATCAGCAAAGGCGCATGGCAGCTGTCATCGTTTACGACGGAAGGTTTCCAAACGTGTCCACAGCAATATTGATACATCAAATCACATCGAAGGCGCGATATGCAACTGTTTTTAAATGGGCCAGTGTTCATTGGTTTAAAACTGAAGTCGTTATTGGAATTCTAACGTGAAGTATGAACGACTGAATATTTCTGTGCTTTTACTTTCTCACACGCATCACAGGAGATGTGTTTGACTGTCAACTCACGAGTGTTAGAATCATCGTCGCGTACGCAGAATTTTAATCAGTTTCCTTCTGCATTGTGTTTGCGAATAAATATTATGCAGCTCGCCGTCATGTTTACAGCGAAAAATACTGTCGCCGTTTGTGTGATAAGCTAAATTTTAGTGTGCTTTAAATTATAAATATATAAATCGTCGATCGTAGTACTGAAATTTTCGATTAAAATTGTGTTTAAAAATCGAATCAATAATGTTTTAAAAATTAAAAACGTTACGAAACTCAGCGAATTTAAGATTATATTCGATTGGTACATGTTGTTCTATAAATTGTATATGTGTAGGTAACCAGTTTTAAGGTCATACACAAAATTTATTACTTAGTCATTTTAAAATGTGGCAGTAGTTTAAAGGTCGAAGCCCGTAGCTAATATGAATGCAAAAGCACGGCGCCGCGCGCCGCCGCGAAAATGTGTACAAACAAACACCGTTTTAGTCTAGCAGTAAATAATAACTTCAAATCGCTTTAGCCTATAATTACACATATATATATTTAATCTAATATAGAATATTTTTTGCATTTCCTCGTTCATCTAAAAAAGAGAGAAATATAGACTGTGTCAGTCGCTTATCTTCTCGTGCAGGTTGTAAAACTCGGCCAAGGCAGGTTGTAAAAGTCGCTTACAATAAGTAATTTGTAGAGATGATGGTCCTGTCACAATATGTAGTCTGGTTCTGCTTTTCCATCAGTAAGCATAAATACTTTTTGCTCCGAATAATGTTGGTTGGTGGAATTTGTTGTGCCTTTTGTCGTCCTATGTAAATGATATTAAATTATGTAGGTAATATGTATCATATTATCATAATATTATGTTATACACTTCACAAATATTCTACAATAAAAGTTGCAACCTACTTTTCAATAATTTTAATTAAACGTTAAAATATAAAAGTGTATTAATTTTTTTTAAATGTTATTAGAATCAATACAATTTTTTTATAAAATCGCGTTTGAATGCAACTTCGTCTGCGTGGATTGCGTATAAAATATCTAGTGTTCTTTTAAAACCGGTCTTTTTCTTTCAAAGATTAAATGGCTCTACCCTCCTTATAAAAATGACAATGTAATGATAAAATGTAGACTTTTAAGTAAATGGGACAAGCAGGATCTCTTTTGAAATCTCTTCAGTAGTTTTCTGTGAAGCTCTAACTAACACAGAATTGCACAAACACACCACCAAACAAATAAAAATTCTAAGAGTTTTGAATCCGATCATGTTTACAAAAATATTTTCAACGACGATGATTGATTTATGATTTTATAATAGTATTTGATAAGAAAATAGTTACTTATTAATTTTTAACAATATAAATAATAGTAAAGTATTAAACAATTAATAATTACAGTATTAATTCCTATTCTGTAGCTCATACATATGCTGCATTCATGTCAGCTACAGGGCAGCGACCTCCATCCACCCTTCCGCCCTGGCCTGCTGACCTCGTACAAACTGAAATTAACTTAGACGCTTCATACTAATATAATTGACAAACTAATCATAAATAAATACCATTCTGTTTTATTCAAATATAACACATTTCACATGCCAGTAAACTAACAAGTGATTTTAATGTCGATACACCAAAATCTCTTAACATTAATATTACTACATTTTAAAATCATTAGAATATTTAAACCATATTTGCGATCTACGTTTTAATAATTATAATTATACCTCGTTTAAGGTACATTTGTACATTTTATTTTTTAAACATTATTTATTACTAGCTGATGCCCGCGACTTTGTCCACATATTTTATTTTTAAAATAACCTATGACCTTTCTCAGGATTAAACCTATTTCCATACCAATTTTTATCGCAATCGGATGGATGGTATAGCAGCACATAAAATACGAACAAACAAACATTGATTTTTATGTATTAGAAGATATATAATCAACAATAATGTGTAATAGGTATTAGATTCCTACCACACCTCATAGAAATTATAAAAACATTCCTGAGACTTCAAATATCAAACAAAGCGATAAGAAGTCTGAAATGTGGAAAGGCTGCGGGAAATGATGAAATAACTGCTGAGATGATCCAGTATGGTGGTCCTATGGTCTGGGATGCCTTCTGTAAATTGTGCAATCTTTATTGGCAGAAGACAGAGGTTTCGGAGGATTAGAGCACCGCAGACATATGCCTCTCTATAAAGGGAAAGGTTCCTATTTAGACTGCGCGTGCTATCAGCTTGGTCAGCTTAGCAAGTAAAGTCTATACGTATGAAAGGCATTTCTGAAAGATATTTGTGGGGGGCACAAGGTGGTTTTAGGAACCATAGAGGTTGTATGGATCAAATTTTCTTGCTCCACTGTATCGTGGGGAAATTTCTAGCCATAGGTCGGAAAGTTTTCTGCGCTTTCGTGGAACTTGAAAAAGCATTCGATAGAGTAGTGTGTAAGAAATTATGGAGTCATCTGCCTGAATATGGCGTGGAGTACCCCTTGCTGCAGGCTATGAGGTCATTATATAGGGGTCACGAAACCTCCGTAAGGATAAATAGTGACTTGTCGCCTTGGTTCGAAGTCTGTTCAGGCGTCAGACAGGGCTGCGTGATATCTGCCTGGCTATTTGTACTGTATTTGGACAGTTGCCCCCAGACATTGAAAGGTAGTATGAGTGGTATTATATGTGATGATGTACCATCACTAGTAGTAAACTGCCTTTTGTACGCTGACGATGCTATGCTTATAGCACCATCAGAAGCGTAGTTGCAGACACTAGTTACGTGCATGAAAGAAGACTGTGAAGGAGTGAATATGAATGCGAACAAAACTAAAATTCCGGTGTTTGAAAGTGAAGATGTACAGACAAAGTGTGAAGTATATGTAAATGGAAAATGTCTAGAACATGTGAACGAAATTGTGTATCTGGGGAGTACGTTTTCGAGGGATGGAAGATGTGAGTTAGATCGAGAGAGACGGGTAGCAGCTGGCAATAAAGTGAACAGTGCTCTGTCCGCATTAGTAGACAGTGTGAATATAACTCACTCTGCCAAAATAGCCACACATAATGTGGTGTTGGTTCCAACTTAATTGTACGGTAGTGAGGCCTGGATATGCCCGAAATCGAGTGAAAGTGTGATAAATGCAGTAGAAATGCGATTTCTTAGAAATATGCGTGGTATCACCCTTGCGGACAGAATGACCAGTGAAGAGACGCAGTATGGCAGGGTTGCACAATAGGGTTATTGTAAAAATTAAGAAAGGAATGCTTAGATGGTTCGGCCACATAGAAAGAATGAGTGATGAAAGACTGACGAAGAAAATCTACAGAGCGTAAGTGAGTAGTAAAAGAAGCCAAGGAAGACCAAGGCTAACTTATGAAGATAAAATAGCCAGAGTGTTAGCCGACGGAAATGTCAAAAGCACTCGCATACCTAGGCGAAAATGTGTTAGAAGAATGATGGTATTTGAGTAAGGACCGCGACGCTTGGCGCTCCGTCCTCTCTGACTATCCCGTTAGGGATACAGCGTGAAGATGTGTCTATGTATGTATGTGTGTAAGAATACTATTTTTATTCAAACATTTTCAGAAAGTCAAACAGCAATTACAGAATATGTATGTTAATAAATATTACAAAAAAATACATGTCTCGTAATAGTATATATTATTAAATCATCATAAATTTTGGCTTTATGAATAAATGAATTCTGTCGAAGGTTATTAAATATATTCTAGGCGAAATAATTGAGTGATGAAGGAATTCCACGTTCTTGTATACAAAATCCTTTCTTTAAGTTATCGCTGTATTATAAAAATAATTTTAAAATGTAAATTGTATTAGAGTTTGGCGGATAGTGGAACTAAAATATCTCAGAACATAATTTTTCAGTTCAAAAGAGTCGGATACGAATATTTTAATGTATCTATTTAAATTAAAGTGTGCGTTCAAAATTAATATCTTTTGTAATAAATTAAGATTAAGAATAGGTTTTGAAACAAGCCAAAAAACAAGTATTTATTGTATAAAGTAGGTACGCTCATTTTTATTGGCTGTTCAGTTAACGAAAAAGATATTGTCATATCGACAAATTATAAAGCTGTTTCAATTTGCAGTATTGAACTTCGGCGCACACTGATCGGTACGGTAGCATTTGGAATTAAGATAATGTTCACACCTGCTCGGGTCTGTATAAACGTCACATTGAGAGCTCAACGCAGTTACGACGCACTGTTTACGATTTACCTTCGAGCTCCGACAACCACCAGGGCAAGTCGAAGCGAATATCCGTTTTAAAACACCTAAAAATAAAACTCATGTTTCTCGCTATCAAATTACAGTTATTTTTAAATGAAAAAAAAATCTTTTTAATGTGATTTAAAATCAATTTCGATATAAGTTTCTTTCGATTTCATAAAGCTATATAGTCTTATGTGTAAGTATTTTTATTGTAAATATTTTTTACATGTTTTGGGCTCAAGTCAACAAACAACGAATGTGTGACGTACTTATTAGAAACTGTCATCAAGTTCATTATGAGCTGTAAAATATAGGTAATACATTTTATATTATTTTAAAATAGAAAATATTAATGCAAAATTGTAGAATTAAATTAGTATGTTACCCAGTGAATTGAAAGAAATAATGTCAAGTGTAATGTTCACCGGTTCACCTACATTAATTGTCGCGAAAACAGTATTATATGTTTTTGTAACATGCTGGAAGTAAATAGTCAAGACTTGACTATATATAAATACTCAAGTAGCATTAAAAATAATGTAAATTGTGTAAGGACAAATACATAATAATAACTACACAGAATCAGTAATAAAACTGTTGAAGGTTCAGATATCAGTAATTTCGATGCGTGCGTTCTTTGTAAAGCGAGCGTCGGCGTCGTCGCGACAGGCTCGAGTCCCTTCTTTTTATTGCGGTCTGTTTACAACATATTTTATAGGATCAGCTGTGTGACTGTATCACTACAGCTGTTTAAATTGGGATTTTCGGAATATCCAGCATTTTCATTAGTTTAAATTGCCAATTTTCACTTAAGTACTACGCTATTTCATTCTCTCAATTAATTCGCAATAAAATGTTTCGATTGTATTTCGCCACTTTTATTGACCGTGTTTCGACTGATACTTAATTTTATCTCACATCGTAATAAATTTTAGATTATGCAAATAATATGTGGGCCGTGCCTTTAAAATTCATAATTCGGCATAGTTTCTAAACTATATTCTGCGTCAATAGAATATAGTTTAGAAACTATGCGTCAATAGAAAGTACACTCCATGTAAACAAACTCTAAAATTTAAGCTAGGATTATTAGCCAGTCTACGCCAGTTATCACTACAGTTTTTAATTAATGAACAAATCTAAACATAATATAACAATGCAAAGTTATTTGCTGTATTTTACGCTTTTTTTAGGAAATTATTATTTATTTAATATTCTCATATTCCTACTAAGTTGAGATTCCGACACTTCAGAATTTTTTTATAATATCTCATTACCTTTTCTAAAGTTCAAGACAAAATTATTATATTTTACACATTACATCAGTATCTAAAGCTACAATATCGAGCTATCGATATGTAGTTTCGATAAGTAACGATAGTACAATATTTAATAAATCTATAAATTGTTACTTATTTGCTAATATCGAATGAAATTATACAATACACACGCAGGTTGGATACGCTGTATCCCTAACGGGGAGTCAAAGTGAATGGAGCGCAAAGCAACTCTGTTCTAATTTTCTTAATTCTAATTTTTTTAATTTAATTTCCATACCATTTTATGCCCTCAAATTTCATTACTCTCCTCATACACTTATGTAAAATTATACCGTAATTTATAGTTTTTCAAATAAGAATAGACTTAATCATTTTGTTTAAAAAGAACAAAGCATTACAGCAATTTTTAAGGGTATCACTTTTTTGAAATGTTAGGTACAGGTAAAAAGTATTGTACGATGCTTTGAACGGTTGAACTGTTTTGTTGTACAAAAATGTTGCATAATTGTTATGGTCACAGCCAATTGTTCAAATCAATGAAACTAAAATAGCTTACAAAAAGTACAGTTATACACTTCTAAGAATCTGACTTGTCACATTTTTAGAATTATTTAACGAGGTATGTATCGTATGAATATCAACTATTATTTTTTTACCATTATTGTGTAATTATTTTTTATAAACACGCTGTAATACTCAATTAAAACGTCCATTAGCATTTCATAATGAGTAGTACTCTTGCAACATGTTGTACAGGGTACTATAAATCTAACAGTATTCGCCGTTCGGCGCCGTTTCCGCCATGTTTCCGCTATTAACCCTCGTTCAATGGTCTCCTTTACATTTTATATTTGGTATAGAATCTATCTTTGTCACTTCTAGCCCGACAATGACACTAGGAATTTGTGATTGTGACGTCAAAGCTCAGTAGTGTCACATCTCTCCAGCTTACTCCCACTCGGTACTCAGTATAGGAATTAAAACAATAGTTTTAAATGTATAAATGTACCAATTTTGACATTTGAGCAGTTTTACAATCTAGCAGGGCGTCTTAATCGTTCGCCCCAACGCGAGGCTGACCCTGAAAAAGTCACGGGGATTAGTACAACACTACTCAGTCGGCGTAGAGTACGGCTAAGCGTCTATGGGGAATCTTTTCCTACTTAGAAACGAATATTAGAGCAGTCGATTAACCATTTGCATTACCATTATTTTAATTTTTTTTTAACTAGATCAATGTAAACACAGCGAAGACAATTAATGCATTTGCGTCTAGGTATAATAATAAATTGTACTTATTATATAATTTTCGTACTTAAATTTTGATTAGTAAAGGATAATTCTCTTCGTACTTTTCAGTTTTTTTTCGAAATCGGTTTAATTTTTTTATTATTTTTTTTATATCTCCTTTTTGAGTGACTTTGGCCAAAATAAATATCTAGGGCAGGTCTACAATTAACTTCCTTTCTAATTTTGGAGCACAATGACATACAAGATAATAATCAATACATATATGGTAAATAAAGGTTATAACCAGATCGCATTATTTGGTGTTATTTGGTGTACCTTCGAAACCCAGTTCCATTACCATTGAAATTTAAATGGGATGGGAATGTATGCGTTCAAATAAAGAAATAATTTTTCAAATCGGTATGTAAATGATTGAGTTCTGGGTAACAAACATAAAGTAAAATACAATCGAATTGAGATCCTCCACCTTTTTTCGAAGTTGGTTAAAAACATTAGGTAAAGAGACTATTATGGGAACCGCTGCCTACCTATGAGGTTTTTACAAATCCGTAACGTCGCTTATAGAAATATATTGGTCATGTTAACGTTATTTACCCCTAAATATATTTATGGTTAGAATAAGTCGTAAAAACTTGCTTTTTGTAAAATCTGTAATCTGTTAATAAGGTATCTTTAGTTCATCTCTTCGCGTAAACTGTCGGAGCCTCACAGGTGAACTACGTTAAATCTCTTGCCAAAATGTAACACATAACTTCAAAAAAATACAAGGAACGATGTAAGTAATAGAAAAATTGGAATAAATTAGTTTTTATAATTGAAATCATTTCCAAAAAAGCATTCTGATTTCAGTAGTACTTGGTAATGAATGAACTAGACAAAGCAAATAATCCTTCAAATTGCATGCAAATCGTAGCAAATTATACCTGCATTGTAATGTCACGCGATCGTGGGCCGATGCGTCCGCGCAGGATTATTGAATCTGTGACAGTCGCTGCACGTCATAAATCGCCGGTTACGTTTCGCCATTGTTCCTGCCGATGTCAAAGATCAGCAATTTGCCATTGTGATGCCGGGGGCGGGTTTCACCTTATACTGCATTAATATGAAAGAGTTATTACCAGTAATTTAAATATGAAATCGGTATTGTTAAAATCACTCCCGTTTTCTGACTTCATTGGTCTGTTGGTGTGTACAGTTAGATTGCAGAGATCCTTTTTCAAGTCCGAGGGAACTAGGTTTTAATTACTAACGATACATAACAGATTCATTTATTAAACCTACGAACTTTTCTGTGGGCTTGAAATTGGTAATTGTTTGATAACTCCCTATTTGCTTACCTATACTTGGTTTGTAGTAGCTTAGTGCTTGTTGTAGTCAATTGATTGATGCCATTGTCTAAATCCTTATATCAGTAACATTTTTAATATCCTTGACACATGAGTTAACTTAAAGTCTATTTACATTTTGGGAAGTGATTAGTGCTAATACGTACTTAGTTTTATTTACAAATCATGATTGGTAAATTCTACATACCAAACACTAAAAGTAGTATTAACATTAATCACCAATCAAATCATAAATGTGACTTGTAACTTAACTGTTAGTTGTTACGTTAGTCGAAACTTTACTACTGTTCTTTTAGAGTCTGCCTGTGACTGCACGATGGGTGCAATCCGATCAAATCGTCTGGATAGAAAAGGTATTAGTCTTAAAGTGTTAACGCGACATAGACCCGGTTGGTTAGAATTGTAAGATATGTACAAGTCGCGAACTGTTATTAGGATTAAATTCAATTATATACTTACATAGAAGTGAAAGAAAGAAATTTTTTCTAAATTGTATGCATTCATTACCTTTTTGGGTTACCTGTTGTGGCCAAATATATACAAAAGCTTGACTTCCTATGAAAATATTTGGAAAGTAGTATAGAAATAAGGTTACTTATTTCAATTCAATTTCAATTTATTGTTAATTTTTTTTAAGATAATAACCAATTGCTTTAAAACAGTTGGGTATAGCCCGCTGTCGATTCGTTAAGACAGAGAGAACGTCTCGTGTCGCCGTTAGTATCCTGCGGGTATTAGGGACTGGCAGACCCGCTCATTTTATGTACCCACGATTGTTACAATACCGAAAAACAGCGTGTTATATTATACTTTTAATAAAACTCAAATATTGAAATATTATTTGAAGTTACTTTAACAAATATAGTAGTTATAGACGAGTTCATAGTCTGTGAGTTCCTATGAGTAAAATATATATTGCGCTCTACGTAACAAGTGAATGGTTTTATCTGTTTCATTGCCTTTATCTATGTAAATAAAACAAACACCATGAATGAGTATGAAATTCTAAACAACTTTATAAATTTTTATCCATATTTTCGTGATCTATTCATACGTGTGTCGACTATTACGTATGATATCATTCCTCACAAATGTAACGAGCCATTAGAGGTACGAAGCAACAGCGCGGCTGAATTATCGACCGACCAAATTGTAGTAAGTTCAAGGACCCAATAAAAACCCGCGTGAACGCTAGACCACGGGATGTGACGGGTTGCATGATAAAATATTTTATCATAGTACTCCTCGTAGATGCTGCATGTTTATAAACTGACGCGGAATTAATGTTTTTAGCATATAGTTTGTAAATTCACGTAACGTTTAACACTAGGAGGTAATAAAATTTTCAGTGCAACGCTATTTGTAGCTGGACGTTTTCTTTTATTTTTTTTCCTATATTACATTTATTTCGTTGAAGAGCTAACGTTACGAGTACGTAATGAATGCTTGAACATTGGGTAGAAAAATACGTTTTCACATGGATAACGTACTGCACCTTTATAAAAAAATAATTGTTATGTAAACTCAAAAGAGTGTCTTTGTAATTTAGAATAAAATTATCATAATTTTTAAATTAATGACGCTTCCTTCTAAAATGCTCCGAATTAAACAGTTGTTTGTGTTGGTATACCATTGTATTCTTTTTTTTTATCTTTTCTGAAATATAGTAAAGATTAAAATCTCAACGCTTTTTTGAGTCACAAGAACTTAAATAACAATAAAATAAATAATGAGTTTTAATTAAGTCACTGCGGTCAATATAACTCATTACTATTCCCTTAATTCTCCAGAGATTTTCTCTAGAATATAATTTAAAAAGTACGTGGTAATCATTTTTATGTTATGACGTTAGAGTTAGAGTTTTTGAAACACAGGGTTAAAAAACGTAATTGGTTTATTACGCTTTGTGTACTATTTGAACCGATATTCTTTGTTCAGAATGTTCGCACCCGTTTTGAGTTATAGCCCTAGCGGGTTAGGCGCTGTGTTTACAACTCTCCTACTACTTATTGTATGAGCGTACAGCAGAACTAGTGTTAAATTATTGTTAATTATTTTGTCATCTGTGTGATCGATAGATATTACAGTTCCGTTTTGTGAAAAAGTATGTATTTTATACTATATTGCGTTAGTTGTATAATTAATACTAACCACCGTTTGTAAAGTTCATATGTCGTAAATTTATTACATATATTTGTTAAAATGAAATAAATATAAAATGCTAGTGTATGTGCAAACTTCAAAGTGTTGTAATGTGGTTAATAAATTTAGTAAATATGTTAATTTTTAATGACATCTATGTTTAATGTTTATATAATATTTATTAACAAGACATTTATAAGTAAGTGATCTGAAAGAAAATATTATGCTGAAATGTTTTTGGGCATTATATCTTAATAAATAAATGGGTTTTGTTGTTTTTTTTTGTTAGTAATTATTTCTTATATTGCTGACGCGTAAACTCGAAACATAAGCACAGTTTTTTTTACTATAACAAAAAGTTTAAGTATTTGCTTCTTTATAAAAATATACCTACGAATTTGTAAACAAGTTGTTTCAAAGATCTCATACTCATAGGCCGTGTGGCGACGTCTCTTGTAATCCTAGACTGTAATCCTAATCAATTACTCTGTAGGTATTAAGCTTTATTACAAACTGTTTTAAAACACTTATGTATGTAATTTAATTTATTCTTGTAATAAACTCGTTTCTTCATGGTGTTTCATTCATATATACCCAGCCTTATAATGCAACGTCAAAATAAAATTACGTTGCATAATAAACGGTTATGTAATTTCTGAACGCTACACGTGTATCACTTTGTATTAGGAAATGTCGTTTCGATGCTGGCTAGTGATAGTGCTGATATCAATTAAGTCTCAGAGAAATATTTTTTATTCGAGTTGTACTTGACATTCTGTATGACGTGTTGTAAGTTTCATTACTTATTTTCCATGTAAAATTAAGGGACAAGGTTTATTATAAGGACATTGTGCAGACTGTGGACTAAGTAAGCGAAACTATATAGTGACATAATTTGTTACTATCTAGTTTCGCTGACCTCTAAGTCCAAATAAATTTCTGAAAATAGCATCAAGACATAATTTTGTTCCACTTTCCACATTTGCTCTCTCTCTATCCTGAACGGGAAATGGCTTGAGACGTGATCATATATAAAGTTTTTTTTATTATCAGGGTATTACCCGCTTCTTCATCACCTGTATTAAAATTACATGGTTTTATAAGGGTGTGATTTTTGCTATATCGCTTTTCGCTACGAATCTATGAATCACAGAATTGCGCGACTTTATGTATACTGTAGTACCTATATGTTACATACTTATGTATATTATTTTTAGGAAAATATACTAACGTACATCTTCGTCACTTACATTACTTTTATATACATATTCTCATACTGTGCCAATAACAGGGTAACCAAAATTACATAAATTTTCTTTCCAGTAAATTGAGTAGTAAAGTTATGAAGATCTTCAACTGAAAGCTTAAGTTTAGATTACCTATTCTTTTACACTTAATTAGAATTTTTACTAATTTAACCTATTCCTGTACACTAAGTTAAATATTACAACTAAAAAATAAAAATTCTCTATCTAAGTATAATATATATTTTGTAAAATTTACTGCTCTCTTTCTCCCACAACATCTAAAAGTAATTTCCTGCGGTGATTATATTGTTTTTGTCATTAAAATTGCTTCTCCGCCACTTGTGTAGTCGCCTTAGATACTTACTATCCATTAGTTGACTAGATTTTTAACATTTAATTTACATTTAATTTAAACATTTAAATTTAACAAACGAAAAACAAAATTAATTCGCTCTTCAATGTTACTATTGTAATAAAGATGTTCAACGACATCCAATATTGAGCAAATCTCTTTTCCGAATATCTCCATTTATTTATTGATCAGACACATAATTATATGATAGGTACTAACGTAAATCAAGTAATGTGTGCATTTTGATATATAACTTCTATAGGAATGTTATTGTAGTCGTTGTATCATTTCACTTTCAAATCAATCAATAATCGAGAATGGAAAGAAATTCAAAGTTCATGTTTAGAAGGTACATCGACAAGTACTTTTTATTCTACCTATTCGATACTTAGATGCGATAAGTTCATAACCAGCCAATAGTAAAGAGAATTAACGGTTCTATTACCTAATTTTATGTGCGTTTTGATATAATACCCAACGCTCGATATTTATGTCTCTATAACGAGTTCGCGTGTGTAATAGCCATATGAATCCACACGTCTTACGTCACCTATATTTGGGTATATCAATGAAAACTCTTCATGTTCTTTAGAAATTAATAAACCGAAATAGAAAAACATGAGAATATTGAGTTACGAATAATAACATCGCGGGAATATTACTTTCATGTTACTATTTCGTACATTAATTATTATTTATGAAGACAATTTTATTTCGAATATTATTGAATATTCGATGTTATATTTATTTACTAGCTGTTGCCCGCGCCCTCGTCTACGAAGAATTTAAAAAGAAGTAGCCGCCAGGGCTTTATCTTTACCATTCTAAATGTCAACATAATCGGTCTAGTAATTAAGCCGTGAAACGTAACAGACAAACAGACAGAGGCATATGTGGAGGCATTATGATTTTTTTTAACGTTTCATGTAAGTTCATACAAAGTATAAAATTGTTTCAAACAAAACTCAACGCCCCCCATTTTTTCGAGTCGAATTTTACAAAAATGTGTTACTGTTACTAGTACTCGTATAGGTAATATTTTTTTATTTATAATAAATTTTAAATTTGGATAAATGTAAATCTTCGGATAGATACGCACCACGTGCCTTTATCTATAGACGAGTTATTTTATAAAATATCATGTTTCTGTTAAACGTATTTTGTATGGCGTGTATCACGACAATATCCTGCAGCCTATGATCTAGAGACGCGGAGCACAATTTGCTAACCGCCTCGGAACGGCTGCTTGATAAAGGGTTATTCTTTTGAATTATTACACTCTTATCCTTAAGTGTTTCTTTCTTTTTAAGACTATTTTATTCGGATTTTGTTGCGATATTACCAGGAGCTACTCTGTAATAGATTTTAAAAAGCTTCTAGTTGGTAACTTAGATTTAGTAATGTAGAGTTACAATGTAATAATTTCTAGTTTCAGTATAAACAATAGTAAAATGAATGCATGGTTTTGACAAGTAGAGTGTATGTAAACTGACAGATAAATAAATAATTAACACATATATATTTAAGTAATGAAAATTGGTTTTGCAGTGAGAGTAAAAATCAATGAGGACTCACGAGATTCAAAGTAAAGAGAAAAATATTTCAAATGTAGAGTAAGTAACTGGAACGCTTGGAGAAGATACAACTTATGAAGAATTTTGTCTCCTCAGGATCTATATCTTGAGGAGACAGAATACTTGTGGAGACAAAGGAGCGTGTGCATGCTTTTGGATATAATGCATATAATCTATAGATATACGTTTATTAAACATTAATTTCTCCTATTAATTTTCCGTTTACAAAGTACCTATATTGTAACTATTTGTCGATTAATAATAATAAATATCGGTATTTTTTTCGTTGATTATTATTTCCGATTTCTCTAAATGTTCCTTTACTTTGTAAAGAACGGCTATTGTCTAGGCTTCAGTACTTTTTCATGCAGTAGAGTTACACGTGTTAAGCATATTAATTTCTCATACCACCCATAAGTATCTACATAATTTCATAGAAATTACTTAATTAATGTACTTTTAAAAAATTCAGCTCTACAATACAAAATCTGTTTTTGGCTTTAAAATTATGTAATCGAATTAAGTATCTACTTACCTAAGTCAAATTTTTTTTAAATACATTATGTAAGGAATGATGAAAAGTATGTGTTATTTGACCACATAAAAATACTAGAATAAAAATCTATTATCTTATTACATATAGTATTAAATAGATTAACCTATCTAAAACTGTAACGTACGATTTGAATTATAACTTGGTTACTCTTTAGTACTCAATCAATTACTATTTATTTACACAGTACTTATTAAAATATTTATATATTTTCTTTTATGTAATATAAAGAATGATAAATAGACGATAATAATTTACCCCATTAGTATATCCTTTTTCTTAGTATTAATTAAAATGTGTCATATTTATTTATGAAATAAATAAAAAGCAGATAAATATAATTTAATGGAATATAGTCCTTAAACATTGTTTTCACGAGGGAATTTATTTGTTTCATGTAATTAAAACTCAAATAGTAAAGAAGAAATACACGATGTTAAAACTCGTATACAGTTTAAAGGGTCAATAAGTATGTAACTAAGGGTTAATAGCTACAAAAGCCGACCTTGCTTAAGCAATAAATTTAGTAGTTTTGACATGCAAATATCCAGTAAGTGCATATGATTTATATACTGTCAAAGAATAAGGCAGGAACGATTTACTTCCATCGTGCCAAGACTGTATGTTGATCAGTCAATAGTTGCATTTTGTAATAGATTCGACTGTCAGTTAAATCGTTTTGTGTGATGGATTTCAAATTGCACAGTGTAAGTACATATTTGATGCCGTTCTATTGGTTATTGGTAAACAATGTATTTTCAGAAAGAATTGAAAACTATTTTGCTGTTCGTTATAAGTAACGAACAATAAAATAATTTTGTTGTTTAATTTAATGTGCGTCATTACTTGACAATAGTTGTCAAGTATTACTTGACAATATTTGGTTAATTACTAATTTATTACTTATTACTTAACTTATTACTATTAATTACTCAACAATAAATGGTTTTCTTGCTCTCAATTTTATAGTAAGATTATAATTAGGTCCTAATAGTTCTTGTACGGGTTAATATTTTAGTGATAAAACATCCAATATTATAATTAGTCTTATTTGTCAAAACTTTGTCGACAATTAAGTATTACTTACCCACAAAAGGATGTTCTAGACACAAATCGAAACGAATCGTCAATTGTTTTTGTTAATTTTAATCTTCTGTTTACTCAATTAATTTGAAATAATTGGTCTGTTTTTTACTTTTGTACACGATGGGTATATATATCTTAAAATATGTAAGTAATATAATGACATACTTTTTTTAAAAATTCGCTTTGATAACCCTTCTATGATCTGTTTCCTCCAGAGATTATGTAAGTTTAGATAGCTTTCATTAAGAATAAAGCTCATTTAATAATATTTAGTTTAAATGTCTTATTAAATATGTTAAAACTAGTTTCCTTTTATGTTTCTTAAGTTATTTAAACAGCAGAACTCAGCGGGCGATCTTACGCAGGCGCCGTATTACATGGTATCAACTGCCCCCCAAGCGACAGGGCTGCCAATCTACAAAATATAACGAGTCCTTCCAAGCATTTATTATAATTTAATTGAAGTCTTGCTATAATTACTGACTGCGTAAAAGAACGGATGCAGCGATTATCTCCACATTGAAGAAATTCCACTGTGAATGTATGTACAGACACTTGACGCAAATTATAAATCATGTTGATTAGCAAACAGATAATGTTATGTTAACATTCGAATAAATAGGAGTTCATATCACATGCTTTTTGTACTTTCTGTATAAGCTGAAATCTAGATTATAAGTGTCATGGGTCAGTTAAGTTTTGTAGAACCCGTCACGTCACTGTAGAAAACTATAGTGCTAAATGTAGTGCAATCATCAGTGCAACGAGTACAAATCGAGTAGTTTATTCACATTAAATCATACCTCTCATAAATCTTACAAACCCGTTCTGCAGCTTATCAAAACAATACGCAGACACACTTCCAACTTTAACATAGAAAAACGTCATTTTTACAACCCTGAGTAAACCGTAATTTCTTCTATTGTTATATTCACAAGGTTTCAATTTCTTTGACATTAAAGTGATGTATATTACCTTTCAGAAATGTGTGAATATCATTTCAAAATTAAGCCTCTAGAGTATGATAAATTTTCATAAATCAGATGTTATTTATTGGAGTATAGACTTTAAGGTGTTACCAATTGGTTTATTTTAGTTTTAATGGATATGATGTTAAGCCATTACTAAGATTCTGAAGGTAAGGAATAATCAGAATCATCTCTCTTATGATATTTCGCAACATAGTAAAGGATGTTGAAATAAAAAAGTTAGGATTATCGATATTCGAAGATACTGTTTGCTGTTAAAATAAGAATACTAATTTTGGTTTCGGAGAATTGTGTAGGTACCGCATTATAAAAATATTTTTTTAAATTCAATCGAAGAAATTATTATCTGAAAGCACTGAATTTACTACAACACTAATTTATCACTGCTGTATTTATTATTTAATTACTCTCTCTCTCTCTGACTGAGTGTTACTTGTGCACCTGTTATCATGATTCCCTACAATTACATTGCTACAAGCTTGAAGGCGGACAAGTTCGTATTTACAGTCTTGATAAGAGATAGCAGGCATGTTGTTTTCACACAATTAATTTTCAATAAATAACGTTATAAAATGAGTTACAACGAGTCGACGCCCCGCGAAGCACGGATCGTGTTGGAGCATCAGACCCACCGCTTCGATACTTGCCCGTTTTGACATGTTCAGCTTGTAAAATTGACAGAAAATGTTCAAGATCAGTTTAAATATTCATTAAAAGCAATCCTGCATATTTAAGACTTATTTATTAATGTATTTCGAATGTAACGTAGCTTTATGTAAAGCAACTGTTACCTGGAGTTCATACTGATTTTGGTTATCTACTAAATACTCAAATAATTTCAGTTAAGTATAGCTATTGATAATATATTATGTATAATACATCTCGTTATTAGCTAATGCATGAAATCAGTATAACATTTCCGTTCTGGTCTAGAAGAGTAAGAAAAATAAGTCAAGTATGAATTTTACTTACGCCACAAAAGGTTCCGTTTGATATTAATAAAAAGTTTGAAACATAATTTCTGGAGATCTATTACATATGTCTTAAAATTGTTAACATTCTACGAACATAGAGTGGAGGTACGTTTAAGAAAATCATCTGCAACAGACGGATGCATGATTGGTCTTAGAATGGCTACGTTTTTTCTCTTAAGGTAAAAATGTATAATACGCCAGTTGCTTGTGGTAGATAGGTGCTAAAAGTTTGTATACCATAAGTGGTTCTGTATAATATTTCTGTTTAGATTATGGACTTTGGTGCAGTGGGTGGACGAACTGTAACTATCTGGTTCCACTTTACTGTCAACTAAATATTTATTGCTTGAATTAGCATCAAAGGTGAGACTTTGATGTACATTGATAGAAAGTTAGGTACAGTTATTAGTTATTGCACTATATACAGTAGAGCGGTTTAAGGATAGGAATCAAGCGGCAGTGAATTCAGTGTATCACTTCTTACCTAAAAACCTTCGAATAAGACATGAAAAAAATTACAGTAATGTTAGAATTTCGGTATTGTAAAGTATTTCGGTAATGTAAAACCAAGAATATTACCATTTAAAAGCGAGCGCAACCGTGATAAATACTAGTAAATAAATTAAAACATAAGAAAAAGTAACGTGCCTTTAAAATAAGTTACTCATTGATGGGAGTTTGACGGTAAATATGGATAACCCAAAAGTTAAAACTAACAAATTAACTTAAAAAAAAAATTGAAAAGGTAAAAATAACATTGTTTAATTTTGAATTTTCATTCATAATTTTAGTTTACCAATTAACGTATCTGTGTGAAATTAAATTTCAGCGCAGCAGACAAAAAAATTAAACCGTTTTTAAAATAAAAGTACAAAATAATTATCCTTTACTAATTAAAAGTGAAGTACAAAAATAGTTTCATAATTACTATACAAATATCTATATAATATAATAAAATTTGACAGTTACAGAAGTCGGTGCCAAACTAATAAATAACAACAGAGAGTCTATTACATAGTTTCGTAGACATTTGTACTTGAGTTTCGATTAGCAAAAGATAATAACTATTTTGTACTTTTATTTTGAATTTGGTTAATTTTTTTTTATTAATTTATTTATTTTTCCATTTTGTGTGGTTTTGTCCTAGACATATATGTAGGTATACAAATAACTGTTTCCAAATTTAGAACTAAACGTTAAATTAAAGGAACATCAACATGTAAAAACCGATGAGGAGTTATTTCGTTTAGGTAAGCAATAGTCCATAACTAAATTTCTGTGGTAACATTTTGAACAAATACTCTTTAAAAAAAGTCATCAAAATATGTGCCCAGACGGTAGAGAAATCAATTAACTATATGAAACAAAACATTCCGAGGAATTGAGAACCTTCTCATTCTTTGAAGTTGGTTAAAAATAACAAATAAATCGACTGTAATATAAAGACGGACAGACAGACACACAAACAAACATGGCGAAACCGTGTAGATTTCGGTTTCACCATCTTGTCTACGTAACCCTAAACACTACCAGTTATTAATAACATGTAGATAATCGTAAACAGTAACAAGCTCGGTTGAGGTATGCTTGGCTCATCTGTAACGAAACGATCGCTATCTACGTAATTGTGCAAAATATTGCTGTTCGTCCATACGTTTATTCGTGTATTATACGATTATAACAAAGATATTTGACTTTTGTGGTATTGATTCTCTTGTTTCGCTTTTGATATTAATTTTCAAAAGAGCTCTTTTTGTAATTACTGTGCAGTTTAGAGTACTCTATAACTAACCAATTTTATTTATTTTATAAAACAAATCACATGAAAAAATCTCTAACAAAATACTAATTTCTAATAAATGAATACATACAAAATTCTAATAATTATTTTAAAAAAATAACATCAATATTGTGTGTCCTCAAACTAAGCGTTGGGTTGGGGTACCAAACGAAGTAGAGGAGCACTTAATGAAACCCAGATTCTACGACATTATATATTTTTTTCTTGTAAATTAACCTCGTTGGAAATCGACCTACAATAAATGGTTTCAAAGCTCTGTTTGAAAGTGGTGCAGGTGCAGTGAACACTGCGATCCAGTCAAATACGACAATTTAGTTTTTTTTTTAATTCCGTACATTAAAAGGAAAAACGGAACCTTTTTAAGATCACTCATGCGTCTGTCCGTCTGTCCGTATGTCATAGTCGATTTTCTCAGAAATTATTGTTAGCTGTTATTATTATTCGTATTTAAATGTTACATATTGTAACAATTGTAACTTTCGGAAATATAGAAAAACTATTCTAGAATATAAAGCCTTACGTGAACTTTTCAAGAAAAACGTAATTGAAGTTCTATAGTAAATCTCCAGAAATTAAGCTACAAATTCATTATTTTATAAATATCATACGGAACTCTCTGTGTGTGAGTCGAGTTAACACTTGACCATTGTATGTATAGAACAATTTTATATACATAAAATGGTCAAGTGTTAATTTTATGTATATAATAATATTCTCTGAATTAATTTCTATAACAGCCTATTCATGTGATGTATATTCCACTGCTGATCACAAACTTCTAAACAAGTAGCTTTTTGTCACAAATGAAACTAGGAAGAGACTGACCATAATATTACTCTACACGAGTAGATTAATGCCCACTGGGATCTATTGTGGTAACCAGTTGTACAAACGACTATCAAATACTAGAACCAGAAACCACAAAATATACCACGTACCTATAGACATAATTATACAGAAATTAGCCGTTTTATTAACAGAATTCTATATTTAATTTTATAGTGATCATAGATGAAAAGCTATTTTCGCACAGGTTGGATTGGCAAATGGGAGCAGTGTTTGTAGAGCATCCGTCGCTTTCATATTCACTTCATTATGCAAAGCATTTCCTGTGCTACCTAAGTGGTATACTTAGCGGATTGTGTTACTCTTTACTTACTATTTAATTGGCTTTCCAGGACTTTCATATATTTTAAAACAAGGAACGATGGTTTGGGTTAACATTGAATGTAAATAATATAATTATTCAGCTTCATACTTGGGTTCTAAAGTGGTAAAAAAGAAATCTTATGGTACGACTTTGTTCTCCTGTAATATATCTGTCTCTTTCAGATTTCAATTCCTTATTTCAGCAACTAGATACTTACAAATTCTATTGACTTAGGAAAAGTTTTAAATGATGCTTGCCCAAGTTTGCCCAATATTGTAAATAAAAAAAATACAAATATTTTTACTATTATTGTAAAAAGAGATGAAAGGGAGGACCAAAATTTTAAGGTGGGGTTTATTAACAAATGGGGCATCACGTAAAAAGCACTATTCGTTTCCTTTAATACTACATAGATTTCCACTTATTTCTGTGTAAAAAAAACTATTCCTCACCGGTTTATCACAGAACTTTGCAAAATATGTGAAATACAATTAATAGAGGTTTATGTGAATACTACAGGAAAAATAAAACGATGTTTCTAATTGGCATAGCTTTTCAGAAATCAGCAAAAATTCTTTAAAACAAACTTGTTTTGATTTTATTTAAACAGTACTCCACGTTTTGTGTACGTGCACATTAACTCTTTCGGAATAGATTCACTCTTCGTAAATGAGCACCGCTTAAATATCTCTATACTCTAACCCATGCGTTTCCTTCTGAAGTGCAGAACACTCGGTACGTGACTACGACTCGCACTTGGTGTTTTTTAATACATAGGTCTATTATCTTGTTAAAGTAAACATCGTATACAAGGTATTATTCAATATCAAATTACTACAAGTTAGGAAAAATCTACAGTAACAAAAACCGGCGAGAAACTTAGGTATCGGAGTTGTTGTTAATGTCGAAATATACAAAAAATTCAAAGAATTTAAAAAAAAAATCAAAAAATGGTTTTACGCTTAAAGTATTGCACGAAATTGAACGTAATTTCCACAATTACACTGTTTAGAATTCAATTAAAAAAATTTGTGCATGTTTTATCTAAAACTGCCACGCCGTCTAGGGAATGAGAGCTAAGTTAAACTCTCGTTAGCTAAGCCTTATTTGAAAACGTGTTCGTTATATACATATCTGTTTTTAATGTGGATTGTACATAAGTATAAAGGAAAGGTAGAAAATAGTTTTCATTACGTCTACGAATGTGGTAATAAGAAATATTTTCGAGTGAAGCGAACGAGCAGTCAGAGCGGGTCGTAATTATTAATATGTAATTACTAATACTAATTTATTAAATAACAATGGTCTAATCAACTTAAAATAAACTAACCAAATTGTATATCATGTTTTATTAATTAGGTACCTGTATATTAATATATTTATTAATATATTTATTTACTATTTCTAAGCATTCGCTGCCAAAGAAAATTAATGTGAGTAATAAGTGTTATAATATTTTAACATGGCGAATAATGGAAGCTCAATTAAGTTATTTATAACCACCACACATGGTTTAGCAGCGATGAAATTGCCATAATTTTCTTGCAATTCATTTTAAAGGTCATTCACGTTTTTTGTTCTATTCTTCATTGTTCAAAAATAAATCTACAAGTACTGGCACTAAGTAATCGTAAAGTTAATAAAAATCGAATAAGTGTTTCGTCTATGGTTTAGGTATTCTAGAACATGTTTGTTTATTAGAGTAATTTATTATTCATGACTGGATTTAGGAAAAAAGTAATTATGTATATT
The DNA here is from genome assembly GCA_907165235.1 of Zeuzera pyrina. Lineage (NCBI taxonomy): Eukaryota > Metazoa > Arthropoda > Insecta > Lepidoptera > Cossidae > Zeuzera > Zeuzera pyrina. Next base: position 15,582,449 of record OU015628.1, read on the forward strand.
CTTTAATTTTGCAATAATACCCATTGAACGCAAAACATAACGGAATGATTTACTACCTATATTGTAAATCTGAAATAAAATTAATAATTTGCCAAACAACGCTGCTGGCCAAGAATTATGAACATCTTGTCAGTTCGTAAATCGTTCAGTTGCATTTATCGACAATTTATAAATAATTAGATGCAAAACAATCTGAAATATTCTGACGAAAGGAGAGATACCGATACATTTATTAGTAGGTAGGTATGCACCTAACAAACCAGTTTCGAGTTGTACTGTCGACAAAAAATATTCAAGTGAGATGAGAGAGAAAAATTGATTTAGGTTTTTATTATTTAGCAAGACGTCTGCATTTTTTTTAATTAAGCTTTTTTTTGGTAATACCATTAATTTTCTTTTTTCACTTGATTTCATCGATATTGTTTTTCTGGGAAGTCTATAAATAAACAGTTTTTTTTTAAATTCCGTAACCATAATGGCAATAACGACACCGTTATCGTTTCGTCATGTCTGTCAGTGCGTCTGTCTGTTTATAACAGCCGATTTATTCCGCCATCTTTGCTTTACCTACTGAGCTATTTGGCACAGAATCATAAAATGATAATTTGATGTCAAAAATAAAATTTATTTTATTTTTGACTACAATTTTTTTTCAACTTTTGACAAAATCTAGTCAAAAATAAAATTAAATAATTTTATTTTTGACTAGATTTTGATTTTATATTTGATTAGATTTTGGACCCAATTTTGGTTTAATAGATGAATGGCAATCACTAAATCTTTGTAGTTTCGTAATATTAGTCAGTCGGTGTACGTAATCTGTACGTTTGTATGTCTGCGTATCGCAGCAGATTCATTACGTCATATTTAAACTTTTTGAACTACGATTTGGTATAGAAACTTCAACTGGTAACCCAAAAACAAAAATGAGAAAAAAAATATCCGAACTGCTGAAGAACCCTAAATTATTGCGCATTCGACACACTATTAATTTTTTTTATTTAATTTATATTTTACGAAACTAATGCGTGTCCGACACAACCCTGGCTAGTGTTTTATTTTGTAAATGTTTATTGTTTTACATAGTAGAGCGCAAAAATCACACCTTGACGCCACTTACACCATTTGTATTTAGGACAGTTAACAATAACATTAACAATAATAGATGACAATTAGCGGCAATTTGCTAGCCCATTGCCCCTGCAAGTTACTTGTAATAAAGCTTATATCTTGGCCTCTTAGCCGAATTCTACAATTTGTAGTTCGGGAAGATAAGCAATTGGCACATTTTGCATTTTTATTTCTCTTCTAGATAAGCTGGGAAGTATTTTTTTCTTATAACTTCTTAAAACCACGAGATATCTCGTAAATTATAATGAATATTTTGTGCGGCGTTTGTTTTTTTTGTTTTCATGACTATCCTAATTTAAATACTGAGATTGATCAGGTCCTCATTATCGACAACGATTTAAATGATTTTTTACATTTTATTCGAAGTGTCTTATTTTTACATAGAACTACCCTCAGTTATTGTATACCTATGCAATTATCCTCAGTTTGTTTTGCTGGCGCTACAAGCAGACGTCTACGAACTCCCTCCAAGATGATGTTATTTAAGATGAGATCAATTTTATTGAGATTTATTCTGTGAACATTTTCATATCGATTTGTTCTTTGTCTATAAATTATAGACTTAAAATTTGGCTGTTGATTAATGACAAGACATTTATAATTAATGTGAACGTTTTATTTTTTATTTGTGGTGCTATTGCACCACAAATAAAAAATTGCGTTGTAATTATAAATTAAAAAGCTAATAAAGTTATAAATATTAAATTGATGCAGATAACATGCAATTTTTCTCCAGGTTTACATGTACCTGCGTGGTTCGTATTCTGAATGATATATTTTTGGTAAAAATAAATTTATTTCTGGAATTCTGATTCCAATATTTTGTTTTCATTTAATTGCTGTTTTTATTGTTATTTAACCTCTTTCGATAAATACTATTTGATATAAAATTGTTGGTATCGTATAATAAACTAAGTATGTTCATAATATTTATTTGTAATAGTTATGAGCTATTTTTTTATGTGAAATATGGAAGATATTTTAAATTCTTATTAATTTAAAACAAAAGAATAGTAGCATATCACGTTTAGGTTTGTCAAATTAATACTACAAACGTTTTACGCCATGTCGATAGTCCAGTAAAATGCACTTTATCATTTCCCCAAAAAGCGTCATTTTAGAGCCGCTGTTATTATAATCAAACAGTTTAACATCGTTTTATGTCTGAAGAAAATCGAAGGGTTACATACAGTCCGTTGCACATTGCACACGAGATATAATTTATAAGGAAAAAAACGTAAAATACGAGTTAGGGCGTCGTCTAATGAGACCACCGCGCACGGCCGACGGCGTAAACATCCGTGAAACCGTTAATCACGCGACTTGTCTTGGATATGGAAATTCAACATAAACCGTCAGTTTAAGTACAAAAACATATTTTCTCTCCTAATATAATTTTCAGTAATATGTAGAAATCTAAATGTATTTTAAATCAATTTATTGCATAATGTGGTTAATATCTGTATCTGCTAAGATGTACACAATACAATGATCACAATACAATTTATTGGTTTTAATGCCGTAATATGATGTTATTACATTTATTTTAAAGTTTATTATGTAATATATTGTTTTTAATTTTTAATGAAATGAGAAAAATAAGAATGTTAAGGTAAATGCGAATTTATTTCCAGTTTAAACCTATTTCGCAACTACACCTAGGATTAAATCTTACTAGAGAAAACCGGCTTGAAACGAAGAGTTCCTCTATCTCTTTTTTACACTGTGGTAAAATGCCTAAAAAACTCAATAGATGGCAGTAAAATCACTTGAATGTTTTCAAGTGTCCTCTGGCGTCGCCATCTACCGCCGAGTAACCGAACTCTGTAGACATTTATTGAAGGAGAGGGCTCTTCGGCAGCTCGTAAACGATTTTATAGGCACTAACGAACTGTGCTCCCGTGCTCGGTATTAACCGACCGAGAACGGTCGGGAATGCAATATTTGGATGCTCTTGTTGAGTAGCGTTGTATTCAATTCAAGCGGTGTTCATGGGCTTTAATGTGCGATTCAAGGTGCGATTGGATGGCGTGCTTGAGTGTTTATTTGCCTTTATTGTTGGGGTTTGTTTATGCGATTGCTGTTTAACCAAGTACGGTGTTTTGTACATGCTTTTGTTATGATTATTATGTTGTTACGAATAATAAACGGAATATCGTGGGAACTTTTTTATTATTTCAATTGATTCGCACTTTATTTGTTCAGTCAGTGGTTTTTAGGTAATCTTATTAGAATTACGAAAGTAATTTCTTATTAGTGGTAAATATTATTCTTATGATAAATATTCAAAATTCTTATGTAAAGTAAGTAATATTGATTTTCATTAAAATAAACTGCCGGCAACAAAGTCGAAATTAGGTATGAAATCCAATAACCATTTATCAGTGATTTATATTCGAATTTTCCCTAAAACGTAGCCGTGAAAAAGGCAAATCATAAATAAGATCCGATTCAAATTTGTAGAAGATGTTATCTATATGATTTGTAGGCTCGCACTCGAGAGGTGTTTCTCTAGTGATGTAGGTACTAATTGTTGTGTAGTATATCGATAACAATATAACATCTTTTAATACACATGTTATACCTTTTTGGTAAATGATTAAATTAGTACTTATACATACGTACATATGTTCACGCTGTATCCCTAACAGAGTATGCATAGGGGACGGAGCGCGAAGCGTCGCGGTCCTTACATACCTTCTTTCGCTTCCTCAAATCTCATCATTCTCCTCACACATGTTCGTCTAGTTATGCGAGTGCTGTTAACATTTCCGTCGACTAACACTCTAGCTATTTAATCTTCATAACTCAGCCTTGATCTTCCTTGGCTTCTTTTGCCACTCACTTTTACTCTATAGATTTTCTTCGTCAGTCTTTCATCACTCATTCTTTCTATGTGTATGTGAATGCGGTATGAAAACCTCTGAGCATATGTCTAACTTGTGTTTGTCTAAATATTTTTATTATAGATGTTATAGACTTTTACTGTAGGTACTTTAGAGATCTAATTGCGCCATCTATCTGGACGTCTCTCCTCCATTCGTCCCTCTATCTGTTCGTTCGTCCGTTAATCTGTATTTCTTTTAAGGAGCTGTAACTCCTGTAACTTAAGAACCGTAATAGATAGTCGATTGAAATTGTCACATAATGTGTTACTAAGGCTGATATCTTAACAAATAATAAAAAGAACATGAGGTAATAAATGAGCAGTGGTGCCCATTCGAGAAATGTCTGTTTCAACTTTTTTTTGTTTTAGATCTTTCGTAGATTCGGCAACACATACGGGCTTAAAACTTAGAACAATTATAGTGCAAACTATAAAGTAAACATTAAATAATAAAAATCAGCGAAATATGAGTCGGATTTGTTATTAGAATCCCGATACTAATGAAAGATAATAAAGTTTTTTTTATAAATAGTATTAGTATTACGAAATCCTCGATGCAAAAGTCTGACTCGCGCTTGGCCGATTTTTTCTTTACGACAGATTATGCAAAGTAGGATAAAAAAATCCTAACTTCGCAGTTTCACGATTGCATCAGCATCTGCGCAGATCTGCAGGTGATATATCGTTTCGGGTCACTTCTTTTATTCGTCTCTTATTGCGTTAGCCTGACGCCTCCTGCACGTACACATGTAATATATAGGCGAGATATAGGTACGACGTGACGTGTTGAGCTTTTTTAGTTTTTATACTAGTTTAAAAATGTATAGTAACATACTTCTATGGATGAATGAATGAAAAGTAATTATTAATATATTATGTTAAAAATATCTTTGCAGGTTATCAGGTAAAAATGTAATTATGTATTTATTATATATTAGGTCGGAAATCAGTTGATCTCAATTATAAAAAATATATTTACAACCATTCTGTCATTTGGTAGATAACTACCATCTGACATAAGGTAGGCTGGTTGCGCATACAAATCAGTTAGGCGAACATATTCTGTAAATACACGGAAACTATCGAAAATGGTGCTGTGGCATGACATGACGTAACGTATATCGTTGTCCAAAACACGGGTGATAAATAAATCGTTAATTTAAATTCTAAACTTGCCCACGCACTAGCGACCACTACAATGATTTAAGAAGGTAGTAAGTTATATTGGTCACAGATAGTTGACTTTGTCTTGGAAAAAACATCAGTTCCTACACTTATTAAATAGCAATGAATTTGGAAGAAATTGTGATCAATATTTTGAACCTTCCATTGCATTATAAAAAGCATGTACCACGCAATGTATTGGACGCTTACCTAATGACGTAAGTGCCACCCTGAAGGCAAAATCTCAACCGCATTGACCGACAAAGATCTTTTTTACAAGCTACACATCCCAAACTATGTGTTATCTGTCCTAATGTGATTTAACAGGTAATTTTTGGAATAGATTACCCTTAAACAGAGAGAGATTTATGCTCGAGTACAATGTAAATAGGTAGGCAACAGAATGAGGAACTACATTTATTTTCATTTACCTCCATTTATATCACGGCTTCACGTGGAGATTACGTGATTTAACAAAGGGCGTGCTATAAATCTGTGGGTCCTGTCTTAGTAGGCTTTTGTGGGCATTTTTGATATGTGCCTTTAAAAGCTTTTTTCTGTATTTAGATGAGAGTTCATTGTGTAATTCATTAGAATGGGGGGTAGGTCGCCGCATGGAACGAACTGAGGCCCGCGGTCGATATCAAGAGATAACGTTATATTTATTGCCGACCAATGAGTTGTCCAACACGGTCACGATACTTTTAACGGCCGAAGAATTAGTCGATACAAATAAGAACATAGTAAATGATGTCGCTAGAGAGCATACATACATACACGAACGAAACTTATGTATAACTCAACGAGATATGGAGCAACGCAATCACTTCTTAATTTTATTATAAAATCTCTAATTAAGTACATACAGGTACGTACAAGTATTCATCTGAAGATATTGTAATACTGCGTAGAAACTAAAACGTATTACGTTTTAATCATTGGCAGTTCTGATCGCAAGTTAAATTAATTAACAGTCAGACCTCGTTTAACCACTATTCGATTCTACACAGAACTATTTGGAGGAGATAATGCTAATGTTAAGGCTCTACCATATTTTAACATATTTCATCAGTATTGAAACGATCGAGTAATAATTTTATTGGGCAAATTAAGAACAAAAATGTACGAATTTACTAAGCGGCCTGTGAAATTATTTAAAATATTCTGCAAACTTATACCTAAGAATATAAATTGTCAATAATAACCTAATAGTAAAAATTGATAGTAACGTAATAATAATAAATCTTTTTGTACCATAAAATCAGGCTTTACGTGAGATATTCGCTAGAAAGATGTGTGGGTGGTCCCATAAACTTCTACACGCATTGTCTATTCTAGAATCGAACTTGCGATTTGCATCGAGTGCCTACTCAGCATACATTATAACAGTAGTGCGGTCGATAAGTAATTAATACTCGCGTTAATATCGATATTTGAATCAGGTGCTTCACTAGATGTCGTTTTCTATTTGTCTATGGTATTTAGAAGTCTATGACATTGTCTATGGTTTCGATGAATGCAGTTTGCAGTTAAAAATATAGCATGAGTAAAAATTTCACAATTAGAAATTCTAGTAGGTACTACTATAACTCACTGACCTCACCGAACGTGAGTCACGTAATACGTCACGACTAGACAGCTGTCCCCTCCTCGGGACCCCGCAACTATATCTTTACGTCAGACAGAGACGAATATAGACTAAGTCACATAAGAGCGACAGAGATGGCGCGTAAAACATGGCGTACTCGTATAACGCCCCTTGATTTATGGGAGTATGCCAAACTTCGATGTTTATGTATGCGTGATGCTCACACGTGTAGTGTATGTGGAACAAAAAAGAATCAATATTTTATAGTCTACGTAAATTAAAATAAAAAAATCGTTATTTAGTAACGAGTTTTCTAACAATATCAAGAAAATTTAATAAAATTTTAGGTCCCACCTATAGATAAGTGCTGAATCGCTCGGCTTCTCATATGGTAGATCTATATTTAGTTCTCCTTGACCTCATTTAATAATTTCGCTGCCAAATTGACTAAATGACAATCCGGCATTAATTTTCAAACTGTCATGACCATTTGGCTAGTAGCTATGGGCATGGTATTAAGTACATTGTCCTTATAATAATTATTACTTAAACATGAATTCATGTAAAATGATCGTAACTATCTATTGTTAAGCTCAAAAATAAAAATCTAAAATATGAAAAAATACGTTAGTAGATTTTAAAAATCTAAGTGATCGGGAAATATAACGAATAGTTAATGTCTATGTTAAAATACCTGCCGTTTTTCTATAACAATGTTATATAATGTATAATGTTACATTTAATATATCCTCAAGCTTTATTCCTAATGGGGTAATCAGAGAGGACGGAGCACCAAGTATTGCGGTCTTTACATACTTCTTTCACCTCCTCAAATTTCGTTAAACTCCTCACACACTTTCGCCTAGGTATGTGAGTGCTTTTGACATTTCTGTCAAATAATACTGGTTATTTGATCTTTTTAAGTCAGCCTTGGTCTTCTTTGGCTTTTGCTACCACTCACTCTGTAGATTTTCTTTGTCAATCTTTGTAAGCGCCCGAACCATCTAAATATTCCTTTCTTCATTTCTACGATGATACTGTTGTCCAACTATGTCATACTGCGTATCTCTATTGCTAATTTTATCCATGAAGCAATATCCGATTCGTCTCTTGTTATACCTTGCACTTATCTTACTTTCAATTTCGGGTATATCCAAGCCTCTAACAATATACTTCTGACAATTACACTAATTTTACTAATTTTTGTGATTCAAAATTAAACCATAGGTTTATGCTATGGATACACACACAACGCACTGGGGGAGCTCTCAGTAACACCAAACTTCAAGCCAATCTATAAAAGTTTCCTAAATTGTCAAGTCGTTTCCTAAATTGACCTGACCAGGGACCGAACCCGAGGCGCCGCGCCTGCTTTGAAGGTAGATGCACTGCCACCGCGCCAACGGCCTGTCAAAGTTGATACTAGACGTGTGTCCCTGTGTGTGTGTACCGATGCTAAAAATCGTTGGAGGCCGGCGCCGGTATAGAACCGGCATGTTTACGGCATGAATTCGCCGTGGATATCGTTTTCTTTTTCAATTGAAGTTGAATGAAACAATTTATCTTACAAATTTTTATTGTAGAACACAGATAAAATTTATATAATTAACAAACATATATCTAAATCATCAATCAATAGAATCAACAAAATATAAAAATGTTCAATTGACGGCTGTCTTGCAACGGCTGTAATTATCACGCACGATATATCGCTGTCGACGAAATATAATTTTGTAGACTTGTCAGACTTCTATATTTTTCTTAAACAGGACCTTTTTATAGATATTTTCAAACCAGTAACAGAAAAGACTCGCTCACTGAGCCTCCCTATAGCAGGAACTGATGAAGTAGTCTTCACTAATTTGTTTAACATTGGAATTGCTGCTCGTTTATCTTGCCAATATTTAATAATTCCCCATTAATCACATCTGAATCATCATACTGAATCACTTGAATTAGAAGATACTGAATATTTCAAGTATTGTTTTTCAATAATCTCTTGTTCATCATCAGTAAATAAAGCAGCTACATGTTTTTCAGCTGGTTTGATGAGTAAAGAACCAGTGTCCTTTTCATCGCGTTTAAAGTAGTACAGACGCCGATTGCTTGAGTACACTAGCTGTCACTGTTTTTGTGTTATGTTTGGCTGAAATTCCGCTCTTGTTTTATAGGTTCTCTCCGCATATTGCTTAATTTCTTTTAATTTTGCGAAATGGCAATCAAATAAAGAAGCTGCCACAATAATGTCGATAATTGGGAATCTACGATTTATTTATTTAACAGATACTCCAACAGCATTATCAGTATCACAAAATTACACCCACAGAAAATATAAAAATAATCTGAAATACTGTAAATCACTTTTACAGGAGTATACAACACTTATAATTATTATTAGTTAGTTGACGGAAATGTCAAAAACACTCCCAAACTTAGCCGAAAGTGTATACCTATAGAGATGCGATTCGTGGATGCGAAAGAACTATGTAAAGACCACGATACTTGGCGCTCCATCCTCTCTGACTACCTCGTCGAGAATACAGCGTGAGTATATGCATGTATGTATAATTATTATTTAATAATACAAACTGTACTATACTTACAAAACAATTTGCTTGGATTACAATTTGGAAACTATTTTCTTTCGAATTCGTTGAAGGGTTCACGTAAAATGATAATTTTTTATTTCAGATCTGAACTATAAGGCAAAATTCATCGAGAAATTTTCCGGCGTACATAAAATTTCGAGTATTAGTTTAAATTTTGCCAAAAACCCAGCAAGAACTATAATGAGCTCCTATTCCTCGTCTTCAAATTTAAGCTCCGAGATGTTGTACAATATTTTGCAAGCAAGGCGTTGATTGGTCTACTTTCGAAGTTGCTGCATAAACTTTTTAGCATCGCCGATGTCCCATCCTAGCAAGAAGGCGTAGCTGATTTAATAATATATGGCACCGATGACGATGTGGATTTAGTAGGTCTCGAGAAATAAAGGTGTCTCCTTGTTTATTGGTACTGCTGATAGTAATACATCCGTATCATCAAGCAGATCAAGCGAAAAGTTTTATTAATCTTCAAAATGGTCGTGGAGGTCATAAATTTATTTCAAAAATCATCGCTGTTTCCTGTCAGCTTCTCCTTCAATTTCATCCAACCCATATCGCAGAGTTTGATCACTTTCTTGCTATTTGGCGCGAGATTTTGTATTTACAAAATCTTTTATACGCCTTCTACTGTTATCATATTATGCAGACCGTGTCCTTGAGATAGATGACTTTGGATCTCTGGCAGCATTTGAGATATGCGCGTTACGTGTTTTTATTTAAGCTTTATCTTCCACGAGACTTGGCGGTATCATTGTTACTACACACAGTGGATGTAATAATATTTTAAATGTCTAGTGCAATGTGCTGGTGTATGAAGTACGCCAATACGCTTATTGTATTTAGTAATGTACAAATTATACCCAAGTCAATTCATTTAATTGATTTGACAAACAATAGGTTTAGGTATTATAGTAATATTGAAGCTTAACTTGAATTGAAACGTCTTCTAAAATCTGAAATTCATTATGGAAAAGTGTAATGTCGTAGAGGGCAGAGTTCAATAGAACTTAAAACTCGCGCCGACTTTACGCTGATCTCCAGATCAGTGGCGGCGGCGTCGAAATCTGCCGGTAGCGGCGGCAGGCCGGTCGGCGCGGCGCACGAGTCTAGTTGATACGTACTGACATACATTTTATTGTTCGTTTTTTACTTTTATATTATATTATTAGTCATAGATGTGTTATAAATAATACTATGATAATAAGACACCTTATTTTTGTTCGTAGCTTTCGTTAATTTCGATGGTACGGAAAAGAGCAAGAGCATCAAGAATGAATTACACATTATTTTTCCCAAACAGACGTACAATTAAATGGGCAATTAATAGGTATTGTCACAGCAATCAAAATATTCTAAAATTTGGAAGTTTATGTTCGTCTTATTCTTAGAAAAATGTGTAGGTACTAAAGTAGTTTGTGAATTATCATGTTATCTTTTCTAAAAATGTATTTCATCAACTACTTTTAATGAGTGGACTAAGTAAACAACAAGTTTTGTATTTTATGTGACAATAAAACAAAATAAAAGACGTGTTTAAGAAGTTTTGAAATTGTTTTACTACTAAATCACTACCTTAACAATATTATGTTAGTGATGACTAAAGAAAAGATTGATAAAACCGATACCTAGATTGTATTCAAATGAGTTTTTGACGCACAAGCATTTAGTTTAGTTTAGTGAATGGAGGTCTAGTCGCGTGCTACAGACTGCATTCATTTGCGTTAAATTATTTAAATGATGTAATTAAGAACTATCCATTAAATCATTATTGGGAGATGATTCAAATTGAATTTGAGATGACATTTCGAATACGAAGTTATTTATAGAATATTAAGAAAACATTCATTTATTATATTTTTTTTTGTTGCAGGTACGTTGAAAAATAATTCTGCGTTGTGAAAACTTTAGTGATAAAGTAAGTTAATTGATGAGATATATCATTTAGTCAGCCTAAATGATTGCTGAACTTTATATCGACTTTATAACAGGTCTTTGTATTACATGGTTAAATAAAAAAATATGTATTCGGTAATTCAGTGGTTAACGTCTTTGTTTAATCCTACAAGGCCATGAGCTTGTATCATTAGTTATAGTCATGAATAGAATGAGATTTGAACTCTGGCCACTTTTGTCTTAACTTCTAGCCTCAAACGTCTGAGCTAAGGACACTATCATTTCTTCATACTCATAACTATTTACTTAATTAATTTGATATAGTATAAATATTTATGTACTTACATAATATATATTTCGCCCTCATAATTTCCCTTCATTAAAGGGTTATTAGACACCAACTGAGCAATTTGCTTAGCAAAATATATCGTGTAGGTGGCCACAATACGACCCTGGTAACGCAGTAAACAAGCCTTGCTTCCTCGCTAGGTGGTCTTAACTCACGCTGCTATTATTTATTAGGTAACCCGGTGGAGTATAGTAGCTCTCCCCGAGATATAATAACTAAGTGTAACATGTGTTCGTTTAATTTAGTCGGATAGTGTCAAAACTTGTTATCAATTCCAGACTATTCTACTGTGTAATGAATGTGACTAATAATGTTGCAATTGAACTGCAATTTCGAAAACTTCTTGCTGGGAGACAGGGGAAATTTGGATGGTATATAAATATTATTTCTTTAGACTGCAATATCTTAGATTTATTTTATGTGCAATGTACATACATCAACTAGAAACTGTATTAATCGGAAAATCACCAATACAATAGGTGTTTAATTAAAATAACACCGAATTATGAAAACGAATACTTTTTTCAAATATATTTCGTAGTGCTCTCTAATAAAATATAATGTAATGGTCGCATCTAGAAATATCTCTATGCTTCAAAACGTAATTAAGTATTTAATACACTTACTATTCAGGACAAATTGAGTAAGATAGTAATGTGTAGCGAGGGCGCACGCATTGTTCACCCAGTGACAAATAATGGCAGATAATACCACACTATCGGGTGTCCGAAGAGAATTTAGCACTGTGTTTCGAGCCAATATTCCCTGTTGATAATAAACATGCATCATTATTAACGCAATTACCTACATACATATATCATAGTAAGTGTTCTCCCATTTTTTAACACAGTCAATTATGTAACATGACCATTCGTAATTTGTATCTTAAAAACTCTAAAGCTTCCAATCTTGGGAAAAATAATAATATAACTAGAGTGTGCCGGCCAGATAATATGTCTCTGTTACCAGCTGCTTATTTTCTCGCAAAAGTCGGAGAGTCAGCCAAGAGATAGGGTTATAGGGCTTATTTAAATATGAAGGCATGAAATTATATAATATATAGATATGTATGAATCCGTAAAAGCATACAAGAAGATATAAAAGAAACAAATAATGAAAATAAGCCTTGTTACTTCATGTTTCACTAACTGTACTCGGTCACACTGCTGTGGCTGAGTAGGTATGTCCTATATATTAGTTTTGGTTAAGTATATAAAAACATGCGCGTATTGTAATGCAATTTTGAGAAACTCGAGGAACTTCCGGATACTTAGGATTTTGCACAAATGAATATTTATATTTTCATCTATACAGATAAAAAAGGCACTACTTTTTGTATTTCTTGTATATATGTTTAAATACCTAACGTTAAAAATTGTAGATCATATAATGGCATCCTGTCACTAAATCGTTTGACATATCATGTACTTAACTCATTTGCAGATGATTTTCAGACAGTTCGTGATAATTTGTCTAATTCGTATGATATACATTTTATTAAAACCTGGTTTAAATGAAATGAGAATATATTGGATGATCTTATTTAAAACCAGCATTCACGCTAAGTCGTGACTGAATTTCGAGGTGAGAACACATTCTTAACCTTACACAATAGATACAGTCCGTATAGGTATAAGAATTTTATCGTAGACTATAGGTTCTGTTATTATGTGCCTATTGACCTTGTTTCTTTTATTAAAGAAAATATGTTTCTTATAGAATAATTCTTACAAAGTAAAAAAAAAACCCTGTAACAAAAAAGCATATCATACAACAAATAACAGTAAAATAACATACATCAATCTTTTATATTAGCTCCGAACTCTGTGGAACAACATAAAAACTTCTCAAACTTTCCTATACTTGGCTATAAATCTCACGTTTTTTAATAGATAAATAGGGCCTCGCACAAACGAGCAATATCGCATTATTTGGCCCTCCCTCAGGAAAGGCCCTCCTGATAAAACCTCCTTACCTCACACCCTTCATGCTAATGTACTACGCCAGACGGTGACAACCATTTTTTGGCCCACTTGGCTACATTATGGCAGCTATAAAGAGTATTTCAAATTATATTTTCCGTGTCCATTAAAAGGAGATGTGGCTTACTTTGGCCTATTATTTAATAACTTTTTGTTATGAAATTATTTTTTTGTGCAGTTAATTTGTTTTTTATTTTAAACTAGGGGTGCTTATTCATGTTCAACAATTGGGCAATCTGTGCTATGGATGGACATGGATCGTTATAATGTCAGGTAGTAGTTGTTAAAAAGGCAGTTTACAAAACAGGAATTGCTTCTATATTTGGCGGCTTTTTTAAACGGTTGAAGGTTCACGGTATACCGTAATAAAATGTTCAAAACTTCGAAAAAATGTGCCGTCATAAACAAAGCGGTTCGGATGCAAAGTTAGATAAAGAACATCGCACACACCTGAGCTAGGAAATTGCTTTTTTTCTAAGCGCCTCCAGTTTTTTACACAACTTTCTCCAAGAATAAAAGAAGTTTCGTGGAAGAACTTTCTTATTTTTTGTTAGAAGGACATAAATCATACTCTCGTATGATATGACGGGCTGCAAACGCGCAAAATGTGGAAACAATAAAATATTGTGACATGATGGAACAATCGCCTCTAGGGTTTTTGTTTAAATGAAAGTTTTGAAAGACTTATTATAAATCGTTTAGCATTTTGACAATTAGCACTTATGGTGGTATTTTTTGTGCAGATACACCTTCTTTCCATTTACTTAAAAAACGAAAAGTTGTTCCTGGCATCTGTTTTTGCAATTCAAGTCATCTAGATACAATTTAAAATACGAGCATTGGTCTAAGTTATTACTGCAAACATAAAACACAGCGAACCCTTATCAGAACTAGTTAAAAACTAATTACTGGGGTGACACCACCTTTCCATAAATCGCGAGACTCCGGCGAATTGTTCTGACAAAAGTTATTTTTAAGAAAAAGCCCCTGAGGCTGCGCTACTTTGCCCCGCACTACCCTTGCACTCACTCTCCTTCCCGCGAGGAATTTATCACGATTTATATTCATGGCATAACAACACGAGTCCGTTTAGACGATCCCATTTAAATTGTAGACTGCTAAATAAAAGCTGTTGTCATAATTTTTGGAGAAATCATTAATATTATTTAGAACGCTCGAGTTAAAGAATTCATTGTCTATAATTTATTACTGTATATTTTTACTTGTTTTTACGACAAATTAGTTAAACAATGGATGTCATGTTAACGTCTAAACAATGTTTCGTGAATGAATTATATTTTAGTGTTTATCTTTGTACCGACCCGGACCATATGGTGCGTACTAATGTTTCAAACATCGTCAGTCTCGAACGGAACTACAAATCAAATGCGGTTTGTGAACGGAAGTCTTTGGTACTTCTACGACTTTGGTTTCATTATTAGTTACGGTGGGCACTGCCCCTAGTTTATACCGTAATTAAACATATATTACAGTTTACAAAACAATTTCTAGTAAAAATTTGATAAATACGTCTGTCTATTCTTACCTATATTTCTAAAATAGTTGAATTTAAGATATGTGTTTTTTTACTTTTTTCTTAATTTAATTTCTTTTTGCTGCCAAGTCGTGAGACATTTTCTAGTAGAAAGAACACCAGGAAGTATGTAGTATGTAATATTTAATATAATAAAAATTATCTAATCCATAAACTCGAAGTGATTGTCATAATATTGAAAAAAAAAATAAACTATGGACCATGCGCTCACACGGACAGTCTCTTAAGATGTTTATTGTTTAAAATGAATATCGATTTTCTTAAGCATCGGAGGTCAATTATCCGTGTAAGTTTAGGTAATACACGATCCCCTACTTAACTGGCTTTACTTACTTTACTCTTTGTTTTAAGTAACTTTTGCGTAGTTAATATTATATTGATAAATAAGTGCATATAATATGTAGTATCTATATTATGTTCATACATATATCTATTGTACATAGGTACATAATTAATAATAATTAGGTCATAAAAATGCTTTATTATAAAGATCGGTTCTTTGGTTTCTGGTTGCTTTCAAATTTCATTTATAAAATAGTTCAAGGTTATATAAAGTTGGCAAAACAACTTTTGATAATTAATTATAATCTTTGAAATTGTGTATTTAAGGAATAAAATACTACCTTTAGACTAAAATGTTTATTTTTAAAATAGGCAACCGTTATCTGTTTGTTAGTGGCTAGATTATCAAAGGGGTGCCTATGGTCTGGCGAGGGTGACTCCACCATAATTGATGAGGTTCTTAGCGCGGCAGGGCGGCGTTAGAATTATCATCGTGCCGCGACACTCGGATACTGGCTCTCATTAATTTGTGATTAGCCCGCAGTCAAGACACGGGCTTTCTTCTAATTAGATAATCAGTTTTTCCGGGGAGTAGGATTAGAAAATTGTGAGTGTGAATAATTAATGTTAATTTCATGAGGGCGATACTGATATTTGTGCTTGTTACATTACTTCACGAAATAATTTTACTTTCTTCCTCAGTAGCTAGGCTTTGCTTTTTAGGGTTTTGTATCTTATAAGGAAAAATTGAACCCTTAGAAGGTCATTCGTGCATCCGTTCGTCTATGTATCTAATATTTATCTGTCTGTTACAGACAGTGTCACTTAACACTTTTGTGTTCGTGATGGTGAATTGTGACAGATGGACTTTGGATGTCACTTAGCTTCTTAGAAAATCGTTCTAAGTTACGTACAAACGCGTTTGGCATTGTGATACATCTTGTTAATCCACATATTTAACGCTAGTTAAAGTTTTAAACTATTCATAGGAGAATAGGCTAGATGACTGTTCTTAAATATTTTATACATTGTATAAAAATAATTAACCATTTTGCATAAGATTGAGAAAAAACTAATTGACATTCATTGACAGAAACGGAGTTATTGGGTTTAAAGTTTAGTAATGGGAAACGTGGGTATGAACTGGAGGGAGATAGCATTACATATCTGTGGCGTCATAAAGTCACATTTCATGGCGCTAGGAGTGACAGAGACGGAACTTATCCCCACTCTGTTCATACTAAAGTATAAAAGCGAATAAGTCTTATGGTTTTCATTGCCTTTTGAACATTTTTTCATACTTTTGTTTATGATTACAAAAATAATTTTTTAATTAGGTCGTTAAGAAATAATCATCTAGCCTACTAAAGAAAAAAAAATTTGATACACGTATCCATTTCCCATTCCCCTTGTCTCTGAGACTGCTGGAACTAGAGTTAAAAAATTTCGAGCAATATAAAGCCTTAACTAAACTTTACAGAAAAAATTTAACGAAGATTGTCTAGAAATCCAAAACCAAATCAATTTAAATATTTACCATTTTATAAATTAATAAGGAACACTGCACGCGAGTCGAACTATTCATGCGCAACGCCATCGGAGCCCCATGGTATGTGCGCAACGTAGACCTCAGTCGCGATGTAGATTTACCCACCGTTCACAAGTGCCTCAAAGAGACGTCAAAGCGCTACTTCGAGGTTGCTTCTCGCCACGCGAACGCTCTTATAGCGAACGCCGCGGATTACTCCCCCTCAGGGAGCTCTCGACCCCACCGTAGACAACCGAGAGACATTTTGACGGACCCAGACGACCTCATAACAGTGGCGAACGACGTCCTGTTAAACAATACAACCAACGCTGCGACATCACACCGCCCCCTACGGAAGGGGCGTTGACGTTTTGCGCGCTAACACTAGGGCCTCATTTGTAGGTTCTATCCGACGATCACATCACACATACTGAGATAGGGCCTCACTTGAGCGCAGGCTTTCCGCCCGTGCTGAGTTACACGATAGGCACTCGCCATTTCGGGCCTTCAGCCGATTGTACGCCGACCGGTTAAAACCACTCTGGGACCGGCCCCCACCCATATAGGTTTCTCGACGGCACGCAGGTGCATATTTTCCCGTCGACAACCTGAGCTGAGGTTCCGTCCTCCGTCCTGGGTACCCCCCGGACGGAGGGGCCCTCAGGCTTTGTCAACCTCTCTTGGGGGAGCGCCCTCCGCGCTTCCCCGCTACGCGTTCGGCTCACTACGACGGCCTGTAGGGTCAAGTGGCGGTGGAGGGTAGTTTTAGCTGGTTCGAGCCCGGCACTACCCGGTCGCGCCCGACGTTCTCTCGTGAGGCGTCGGAGGCGCCTGGGTGCTCGTGCGGAGTTTCTTCCCTTCCAAGAAACAAAAAAAAAGCGAGTCGAACTCACTTTTAACTGAATTTTTTGTAGGGTTGCTTTTCCCAACAACTTTACTCATGTTGATTAAAATGTAACATGTGTTAAGTATTTATATATAAATAAGTAAATATACTTAAATACTTGCTTTCATGCTCCTGTAAAAGCGATAAAAAGTCTCATAAAAAATTTAGAATGTGCCGCATTCTTATGTACTCGCGCTGATTGTGTAGGTCAACAAAAGAATAGAGCTTAATATGAAGAGCTTGTATGGACAATGGAGTGGTAATGTGTCCTGCGATCCTGCTTTACCATCTGCAGATCCAAATACTTGCTACCAAAATTAGTATCAAGGTGTGATTTTTTGCGCATCGATGCTCTGTTCCCTACGAAATGCGTGATGTTACATTTCTATCATTATCTTTTATACTATCTAGAAATGGAATATGTACATAACGGCTCTTATCAGCCATTGTCATGGATCGAGATAATACTGGATATAAAATAGTCTAGCCAAGGAATATGTTAGAGAAGGTTTAAACATTTATCTTTTTATATTATTATATTTTTATATTTCTTATTTACTGATAATATCACTCAATTTCAGTAATATCATATAAATATAAAAAATAATTTATAATGTTTAATTCTGATGTAACTTATTACCAATTCCCTATTTTGTTATATTCACTAAGTACATTTTTTTCTTTGATATTTAAAATACAAGGGCAGCTGTTAAAGTAACAAAGAAAAGATATACGGTTTATTTTGTAAGAACTTATAGACATTGAAGAAAAAGACAGGAACATTCTAATGTCTAAAAACTCAATTCATCCCCCAATAAATATCTTAAGCTTCGTTTACTCGGAATGAGGCAAAAACGCGATTCCCCCATACTGTTTATTTAAAGGTGGATTTGTACAGTATTTATTCACATACACGAAGGTTGAGGGGCCATGTAAATGATCTCTATTTAACTCATTCCATCTCTTACTACTTATATATTTTTTCATATATGTAATTCCACATTTAATTGTAATTAATTACAATTCCACGTTTTCTTTCGATGTTGGGTTTCTTTATTAAGAAAAAACGAAACAGTATATAAGATCACACAGACGTCTGTTCATCTAATCCTATGTCACAATCGAGTTGCTTAAGAGCTGTGCGACGTATGTACTTGTAATTTGCCGTAGTCATCATTCATTACCATTCCATCGTCTATACGAAGTTCTTCATAAAAAGCTCTATCCTTTTGTCGACTTTCGTAACCAGCGCGGAAACACAAGCATCCGGTACATTCTATATCTCTTATAAATCTTTTATCGGTTTTAGACGAGCATGGAAGCAAGTATTTAGGTATAATTGCTTTGCTTAATACATATGTTACATTTTAATCAACATAAGATAAGTTGTTGGTAAAAGCAACCCAATATAAAAAATTCAGTCAAGAGTAAGTTTCACTGGCACAAAGATTATTCCTTATTATTATTATAAAATCAATCATTTGTTAACAACCTCAGGCTGTATTCTTAACGGCGTGGTCAGAGATACTAGAACAAGCTATCATAGAGTCCATAATCAAATGTTCACCCACATAATTTATTTTATTTAGCATTTTAAAATATTTATACGTAGGAGAATCACAGGGCGAAAAACGAATATTTGAACTCGATTATTTGCTGAACTGCTGAACTTAGAATTTCAAATATTTGGAGAATATAAACTCTAAAATGAAGTTTAGAGAAAAATTAAAGCGGAGTCCCAAATCTTATCTTCTTATACCTAAAAAATTGATGTTTATGTATTATGTAATCGCATAACGCCGATGCCGTTTGACCGACCAGAATGACAGTTGTTGCGTATGTATATGTATTTTTTCACGGAGAAGATTTTTATACTATCACTTTTATTGTAAGTCGCCACCACGCGGACGAAGTCGCGGGCAGAAGCTAGTATATTTATAAAAATTAATTGTACAAAGTTATAATTTTATAATACGACATCGAACCTTTTACATGGAGTCAAATTGCACTTAATCACATATTAGATATAATGAGCTTTGAATAAACTTTAGAAATTTTCCTTCTTTACATAACTGGGTATTTATTATATAGGATTAATAATAATTAAGCGCCTTTTGAATATGTGTTATTAAGCTTCGGCTTTTTTAGTGTTATTCTCAGAGTACAAAATGATTATAAAAATTTGAGCATGAAACAATCATTTCGACCATATTCTAACGCAGTGGTTATAACGAATTTTCACGAAATACATTTAGATTTCTTAATATTGATGTGTGGATTTATTTTACGTTTGTATAAGGTGAACAAACTTCATAACTTGTTTTCTAGGTATTGAAAAATGAATCTAATAAAATTCGAAACATTCTACTTAAAAGCGATTTATTGGATCTGAATCTAATTCTCTACTACCTCATAATTTTTCATTAATGTCTTCATATCAGCAAATTGCTCGAAGGATTTAATATCAAATGGCAAAGATTCGATTCGTTCGCGAGACTTCGATAAATAATGTCAATCGACATTCGTATGGGTCTCTGTCTTTGCTCTTCTATTGCCTCCCATATTTCTCTGTCTAAGTGGTTTTCGCTAAGAAAACCTATGTATCAGATTAATTCGGTTAGAGGGGTTGGAGCCAATTTGTCTGATTGCTACCGATGGTATAAGTTACCTATGTATGCCAAGACTGCTTGCTTTACAATAAATTGTGACCCCTATCTTGTTTCGTCCCCATCGATAAATATTTGCGCATGATCAATCCAATAAAGCCATCGCATCGCATACTTGAATTATTATAATATTTATTGATGTCAGTGTAAGAAAATTTTAAACTCTTCGACCATAGTTATTCGACTCCATCTGTTGACTGTGTGTAAAATATAGGTTAGAATATCATAGTGCCTTTATTAAAATATAAATACGCAGAGGTATTATTGTCTTTAGTTTAATCCACAAATTTTTACGATCAATTCTTTAAAAATCTGTAAATAAATATTAATATTAACGCGTCATTGTACGCAATATTTCTATTTTTGTAAAGCACAATCGAACGAAAAGGACAAAATAAAAACGGGGAACGCATAAAATAATCAAGTCGCACCTCGTAGAATGTGTAGCAAATTGTTAATTAGAAAGGTTATGTACTCCACGACCCTACTGGCCATTACTACCTACCGGTACACGCCTCTTTCGGGTAAACGTCCCAAATCTCGACACGAGGGGAAAAATCAAACAGTAAATATCGGAAAGCAATCGGAGGTGATTCTATTAGATTGAGTTAAGCGGGAGGCTTACGTTGCTTTGGGGTCTTTGGGACTTAGAAAATGGGCAGTGGAATTTATTTTTGAATAGGTTTATCGTCTCAGAAATATACTATTTATAAGTTCATTTATTGAATATTTTTAATTGCGAACTTGAACGGGACCAGTCAGTTGATATATCGGTTCGCGTGTAAGGTACAGCGGCGAGTGGGTTTGGCCAGTGACTGTTGCTATCTAGATCTTGCCAATGGGAGCTCACCTCTACCACAGTTTCTTAATTGGCACTTTTGATTAGAGGCTTAAACAGAGCGAAATTTAGAGAGATCGGATTTCCAATGCCTGTTTTGCATTTATCAATTGTATTTGTCGAATGCAAATGCTCTCTCTAAGTTTTCTTAAATTAGAAGTGGATATTTGTTGAAATCTGTACCTCTACAGTGATAATTTGTTATTTGTTATACACTATTTAGGGTTTATTACTGTAAACTTATCTATAAAACGTACAGGTTATGTGTGTATTAAGTCTTTCTATTAATCAAATGAATAATAAGTAATGAATTTCAAAACATATTAGTGGTGGTAAAGAAGTAAGCTATTGATTTTACAGAGAAAATATCAACAAATGTTATATTTGTACGAAGGGTATATTTTGACCTGTCTTTTCCATAAATAATTACTATTACCATTAACAATACTGAAAGATTTTTTATGATAGATACTATTTTTTTAACACAATGTCATTGTAATCTGTAAATAAGTACATTTACAATAGGCCAGTACCATCAGTGGGAGTACGGGTTAACTTCTACGATCGAGATAAGCTGTCACATTCGAGATATTTAAATCGATTTCCCCCAATTTTCTGCGGGCGGGCGCGAGTTAAGGCTCGAGTCAATTTATCCAGTGCCGCTGCGGGGCGGTGGGACCGGGCCTCTCCATTGTAACGCCAAATGAAGTACGCTCCATGCTTTAACCGTATCGCTACACTGCTTACGTCATTGGCCTTCACCAAATGGAACATAATATTACATATAGCTATGTACGTCATTTAATATGTTCTTAATTCAAAATCTTGACATCTGAAGTCTGTAATACCTACATCAATTTAACGATAAAAAAATTGTCTTGAGATTTAAATTAGAGCATGTTTAAAATATGGCACAAATGGGCCTCAAACATTGTGGTATCTGCTTTTTTCGTTAGTATATTTTTATAGTTTATATTTTTTGTGGTATATTTTTTATGGCGGTATTGATTATAAAAACTACCATTCAATGAATTAATCTAAATGTGTATGTATCTAGAGGTAATTATATTCTGCTAGACTGTCTTTCCGAGTCATTTTCGTTTATTAAAAATTACTCCGTCCAAAATAATTATGTAAAGAAATACTAAAATATTACAAACCATTAAGTATTTAAAAAAAAACGATAATTTCTGTTTTGCCATAAAATACCCTCTGTCTTATTCTTACCAGTGTACGTAATTCGAGTACCCTTCAGATATTTCTTTCATTAAAGAGTTTTGCCTATGTATTTCCTTCAACCGGAACCTATTTGTTGGGTTGCTATTTAAAACATTCGCTCCGTCTGTTTACATAGATCAGATACGTTCAACAAAGGCTTTTGTAATTAAGAAAGATATTTAAAGTTGGCAGCAGCTTGACTTTATACGTAAAATGAATTTACAAAGCTTAGGGTGCTTTATTTCTTAAGAATGTGGCTTTATCACAATTACAAAGCGTAAGTTCATTCTTCTGCATTGTATTCGCAGATGAAGTGGTACGTTTGTCCTTCTATTTGTTTATTCTTTTATCTATTACTATATTTTTCACTATATGAATTTTTATGAGGCTTGTAATGATATGATGACTTGTTATTTGTTGATTTGATTTTAGTGTAAAATCATTATATAGAATGAATCATATGAAGAGAGTTGATACAGTGTAATTCAAATTAATAGTTTAGAACACCAAATATCGAAGAAGTGAATCTTTTTATTCGATATGCATTTTCACCTCTCAAAGTGCCTCATGAAATATTTTTTTTTTTTTCTATTAGTTGAACATAAGGCTAAACGGAGAAAATATTGGTAGTGCATATATTTAAAAATGAAAATGCTTAATTTCATTTACTTTTTAAGTGTGTAGAAAGTATTTCTGAAAAAAAAATTTGTTAGATTCTACCTGATTCCGTAAATGATTCACTTTCTCGATTTTGGTATGAAACGCTAATGGAAAGTCAACAACGTTCGTAAAATAAAGAACATAAAACAGTATTTACAAAATAAATGACAAAAATAAATTTTGAAATCGGGGCTTCAATTTAAGTACATTATTTTCGCCTTCACATACATCTGATACAATTAAAATCTTCTTTAATTAAGGATCGACCATGAATCATTCGCACGTGGCGCAGTGAGTTTTCCACTTGTATACGCATCTACCTTACCACCAAAAGGTATATCGGCTTAATTTTCCGAGTGAAAATCAACTCAAAGCTCTTGAAATAAAGTGTAGTTTCCTTCATTGAGCAGGTGCCTTTACGGCGTAGCTATCCGCACTTTTCGGGTATCTCTTTTCACTTTATCACAGAGTCTCCGTTATTTACTCGTACGTGAGGGATGCTCGCAATAAATAGGTGCGCACAAACATATTTGACATTTACAAATACTTCCTAAATTGGTTTTCTTAGCGTGACTGTTCGTTATTACGAGCTTTGTTTACTTGCAGCTACCGTATGGCATCAGCTGGAATTTATTACCAGTGAGCAGATTTTGAAAGAAATCGTCTTCATTAAAGAAGTACCTACGAAGTTGTTATTGCGTTTTAATATAGCAAAAACCTTAGTCATATGTTTAGGAAAAAAGTATTACTTAAAATTAGACTATAACGCGTGGAAATAATGTTGATTTTAATAAACAACCTCTTGAATAACGTGATAGAACGAGATCTAAATTTAGCTGTACAACGCAAAAAATGTACGAAAGTGACAGTGCGATATTCGGTGGAAAAAATAGATCACCGAGCAAACGAGGTGCGAGTTGCAATTTCGACCATTCTGGGATCCGTCGGGAGTTGTAATTCAAGTGACAAATATCGAATGCTGTAATTCATATTTCTGCTATCTCTGCGTTTGTGATGCCATCTGTGCAGTGGGGCCTCTAGCTATTGGATCTCCATCAAGCGGTCGTGTGATCTATTTTTGTTGGGAAATAAAACATTTCCTTTTCTCTTGGGAAATGTTTTATAAGCATTTTAGGGTCGCTACGTGATGTTGTTTTAGGGAGTAGTTTTTATAGTTTTGTGATTATGACAAAAAAATACATACATGGAAATGCGCTATGTGATCCTAACCCTCTACGTCATGGTAACCAAAATGTAAATCTATAATATATGTAGTTTTAAATGTAATATAATTCTAGCTTTTATATTAACATGTTTTAACCGTTCTCAAAATGCTTTAAATATTTCAAGCAATTTGAGGTAATAATTAGATATTATATGTCAGAAGCATTTGCATACCTAGGTGAAAATGTGGGAGGAGAATGATGAGATTTGAGAAACCGAAAGAAGACTGTAAGGACCGCAAGCGAATATTTTCATAAAATTGTAGTACGTACAACGTACATATACGTAATGTATTCACATCAAAAACTGTCGAATCGTGGATTGTGATACGGTTTTGTTTGTGAAATACATTTTTTAATTAGTGTATACTGTTAGGAACCTATTATGGGTAAGTTAACGCAAAAATAACTTACGATAAAGACTTATTGTTGAGTACGAAAATTTCACGTACCCATATAATTTTAAGCTCATAAAGCCTGAATAATAATTCACCGAGAGCATTTGCGGAAAATGCATTTTATTGTTAAAACGTGAATTTTATTTATCGTCGACAGCCTAGTAGGGGGTGGTAGTGGGTAGTGGGGGTTGATTTGTAGTAGCGGCATCGAACCACCCTTTGGCACGGATTATTTATATTAAAGGTAATTTTGCCTGTTCATTATTGGGAAATGCAACATTTGTGTATTTCAGAGACTATTTGCAGTTCATTAAAAATAAGCTATGGCTGTAATGAATTCTCGGTCGATGTGACCGGTCATTTTTATGTCATTTTGCTTAATTTTATGACTAATTTTATAGTAACAATAGTAACGAGAAATTTTATGTAGCCTCGTGCGTTCAAGTTTTCTCACAATGATAATTTTTGAAATGCGCATGTTCTTGATTTTTACAGCTCGTAAATAATTGATATTGATAATTACATACCTATCCCCAACGAGGTAGTCAGAGAGGACGGAGCGCCAAGCGTCGCGATCCTTACATACTTCTTTCGCTTCCTCAAATCTCATCATTCTCCTCACACACTTTCGCCTAGGTATTCTGACTACCTCGTTGGGGATACGGCGTGAAGATATGTATGTATGTACATACCTATTATTATGTATTGGAATTTCAAATCACAATTTTTTGGAAAAACATGTTTGAACACTTAAAATTTAACATTAGGCCGATTCAAACACCCAAATGTCATCCTAGTGAAACTTGTGGTTTAGAGCAGATTAATTTAATTAAAACATGCTTCTTGCCATCTGTCTTACCTTTTTTTTTTATTATTTCCATTTAAACGTCACCGCAGATTTCAATAAATTTAAAGGTAACAAACAAACCCACTGACGGTAATCGGTTGCCATAGCCTGGACGCATGGAATGCTAGAGACATCACTTGCGAGTTGCCAACTCTATATGAACCTCTTCACAACCTTTTTGAAAAACTCCATACTGTAGTCATTAGCAAAAACCTTGACAGGGAGCTCGTTCCAAAACTCGATGGTTCGAGAGAACAAACTCCTCTGAAAACACTGTCAGTCCCTTGTTTATCTGTAAAACAAAACAACAAAATTAATTATCATCTGTTGCAAATAATCAGATTATACGGTCAGTTTAAAATTGCCGTTTAACACTCGTGCAACTTGCAATTTCTCCGGCCACGATACTTTATTGGGTATTCTAGCACGCGTTAAGGCGGATCCCTCTTGATAGTCATCGTTAGGCGGTACCGACTACCAATGATCTCGGTACGCCTCGACACCATTACACGATGTTTAATTGAGCACGCGATTTATTTATTGTGTTTAGATTGTCGATGCGTGGAATAAATTACATCGACAATGTAATGTCATCTTTATCGCCCGAGGCAATAATTTGAGAAATGTTTTTACATAATGCATTCTTTGGACTCAGGTATTACTTTACGAAAACCCATTTTAGTAATTAATTGTCTTCCTTAAATATTATAAAACGATGTCGCTATCCTTGACTGCATGTTTGTTCGCTTAGTTGTTCTACTACTTGTTGTACTACTCAACGGATTTTGATACGATTTTCACTATAATATAGTGAATTTTTTCCAAAAGGTTTCTATTTATAATACATGTATATTTTATTTATAGAAGTAACGACAAATCGATGTTTTGTCATCAAGTCGTAAAAATATAATATAAGATAAATCAAAATTATGTATATCTCATATACCCAATTATGTATATGTTTCATAAGAATAATCCGCAGTAACCATTTTTATCTTATAAATATTATTGAAAAATAGTGGGTTATTTGCGAAGCTATTTTAAGCAATATGGTATTAATATTTATCTAATTAAATATTTTAGTTAAATTAGACACTCAATTTAAATCAAAATCGTTCTTCACGGCATATCATGTAATTTAATATTATAGAAGATATCACAGACTTCAAATTACTCGCAACAAAAAGGGTTCGTAGGCCGCGCTTCGCCATGATAGCAATGTACGATTTGTATCGATCACGTGTATATCGGAGCTCTCCAATAAAGAAATATGATGCTATATTATTATATTGCACTCGTGCGAAGCCGAGGCGCGTCCCTAGTACATATATTTTGTCTGGCAAACTTCCACCAAAAGTTAAAACTTATGGATCGACATGTGTTAAGCAAGGAAGCATCCTCAGCAGATTCCTGAGCTAAGACTCCGTCAACTACCCAACTTCGTACTGGATATCTGAATTAAATACTTTGTATATGCATATTATGTATTTCAAGTAACGTACATAAACCAATGACTGGACAGTTAT
This sequence comes from Zeuzera pyrina, assembly GCA_907165235.1. NCBI lineage: Eukaryota > Metazoa > Arthropoda > Insecta > Lepidoptera > Cossidae > Zeuzera > Zeuzera pyrina. The sequence goes on from OU015628.1 coordinate 15,609,676, forward strand.
TACGGTGGTACTAGGTTCAATTCACGGTCCAGTCTAGTAAACGAACTTTTCTGAATTGTCTTGGAGTCCGCATGTTATGTTATTTTGTACACACCCATTGTACAAACCCAGTGCTTAATTTGTCACACATTTGGTGTAAATCTGTGGTGGAAAACCTTTTAATGACAAATAATTGACATTTATTATTTTATAAGCATTTTGTCAAGTAGTCCTTTATAAGGCTGATAAAAAGAAAACGAAAAAGTGTAACTCTTTTAAAAGCTATTTACTCTCAATCCCCAGATAGCGTCTACCGCAATTCCCGTCTCGGTCCGTTTTTTCCCCGCTGAAAAGCCAATTTGGAATGAATCACTGTAACAGTGGCGAGCATCTGTGCTAATTTACCTACGAGAGGACAGTCTAATGCGGACGTTCGATCGTAAATATCGAATCGCGACCGACCGCCGAATATCGAAAGCCGGCATTAGTCGGATACAGCTAATACACACGGGGGTATGTGCGATAAATTATCGCGCGTTCATTTTGGCTTCGATGTTTAATCTATACGCAACGATACTATTTTGCCTCGGGCGATTTTGATTCTGAAATCTATGAGCTTTGTTAGTTCTAGTGCGCAAAATTCTGTTTAATGTATGTGTTAGTATTAGCGATAGTACATAAGTGATATATATTCTGAACAACTTCAAATTACTTGAGTAGTTGAGTGCCATTGGACTTTAAAGATGGCTATTTTTAAGTTATATCCTGATACATAATAGCTAGAAAGTTAGCTGAAGGAAATGTCAAAAGCGCCCGCATACCTATGTGGAAATGTGTAAGAGGAATGATGAGAGACGAAGGCGACAGGGAGGGGAAAAAAGTATATGAGTTAAGGATACAGCGCGAACATATGTTTGTGTATATGTATTTTTAAGTTATTAAGTCAAGTAACGTTTTTAGTAACTTTATTGTAGATATATAAGTATTTTTACATAATATGTTTCAAAAAAGTTGAAATTTTTTTTCATGAGCAAATATGGTATATCGAAGGTAGACTTTTTAAGGTTCTCAACCAATATGTAATTGTGATAGTAAGATATAAAGATAAATTGGATTGAGTTCGGTTTCTGAAATTTCCTGAGGTATCTCAGACACCGAAATTCGGTGCTAGTTAGCTAACCAGGTCTGATGCTTCGTTGAGAGGCGAAACGCGTATCAATTGTCTGAGATTATTTGCGGAACATATCTAAAAAATATGAGAATTTATCACGAGTGATCCGATCTTTACGGTATAAATCGGTAGGCGTCAACCCGTCCAAAATCGGCACTTCAATCAAATGACTCGACGCGGACGTTCTTATTATTATTTATTTATTGTTCTTAAGGCATTGGTAACAAGACCATCAGCCTAATGACGTAACTTTTAGAGAAACATTAACTCTCCCTAAAACTCCTCCAGTAAAGTGATAGTAGGCTTTACTGAAGTTATAAAGGATTTCTTGGAAGTCGTGAGAACTTCAGCTGCACATGTTTATTTAGATCTCCCCCGTTCTTGTTACTTACACATAACTTTAAAACACAATATACTATCACTGTTGTAAAAATGACAACCTCACTTTTCCCGTTTCCGCCAAAAAGTCCGCGGACGTTCTAAATGAAAGTTTGTCAGTACTTACTTGTCAAAATCACTGCTAATAAACTGCAAAAATCATGTTGTTTTGTTTTGTACATCAGATAGACATAATAAATAATAATTAACCGGCTATAGAGGCAAAACGAAAGTAAACTTTATGTATAAAATTCCGTGTTCCATGCGTATGTGTTCGTAATTCTTTGCTTCCTAAAAGGCTTGATTGATTTGATTTAAATCGGTTTCGGTCAATTTAGAATGGAGATAGATTAAGCCAGGGACAGGACATAGGCTACTTTTTTTTAAATCTACGTGGACGAAGTCGCGTGCAAAAGCTAGTAATTTAACAAAATCTTTTACTTCTCGTCTATTTTTCAAACTGAATTTAAGCAAATGTTAATTGTAGTAGAATTAAAAAAGCCAAAAGCATTTCATCAACATTTGAACTGGAAACCTTTACGAATAATAGGTACATCGCACCATCACTATTTGTAGGTATGTAGGTAGGTAAGTACGTGCCCGTGATGTAGAGCTCCGTTTGCGAATCGTTCAGTCTGTCGTATGTTTCGATTTTATTATAGGCATACGTATTTTAGATAGATATATGAAGCACGCATATATGTTTTTCTTATTAATACGAACTGTCAACTATATTTTTGTGTTTATTCATATAAAAATAATGAATTAATTGTTATATACTGAAGAAACAAAAAGATTTAGTCCAAAAAGCAGTAAAAGTAAACAATTAATAGTGCTTCCAAACTTCCATCTATAGATGTAAGGTTATTGTGACGATATTTTAAAACTTGTTACTTTCCTCTTCTATTCAATAATATCCCATTTTTCTAATCTACTAAAGCTTTCGGGCTTTAGACTTTATTTTAATTTCAACATATTTCATATATTGTATATATTTCTTACTTTGTGCGAATTCATTTCATGTGATGAATTCTTATAATTATCAGGTATCTTCCGCCTGAAATAACAAACATATTAATCGACATGTGTTTCACCTCAAAACGAAGCATTCGAGATATTCCGGATATCAGACTCGGTCAGATATTGCGATGATTCGGTGCTGGGAAGCTAACCGAGTCTGATTTTCGGGATAATCTCATTCATCATATTTCATAATAGTGACATAGCCAGCTGTTTTTTTGAATATAAAATAAATGCTTTATTACTAATTAACTTTAAATAAAAAAGTAACAATGTATGTTGCTGTTTGTCTGCGCTGTTTACTTATAGGCTTTTAACAAGGTTAAAAAAGTTTTGTTTAGTGTATGAAAAAACATTTGGTTTTGAATGAATTGAAGACGACCTCGATGGCGCAGTGGTTTAGACGTTTTACCCAAGCACGGAAGGTTCTAGGTTCGATTCCCGGTCGGGTCAATTTAGGAAATGAAATTTTCTAGATTGTCTCGGGTCTGGGTGTTACTGGGAGACACCAGTAGTCGTCGTCTGGTTCTCATAGCTCCCTAGTTTGAGATCAGATAATTGGTGTATATCGTCTGGCGCATTATTGTTATTATTATTATTATTGATTTGAATGTTCTTAAGTCAAAGGTGCCTACTTGGAATTACTTAACGGTAGTTTATAATAATTTCTTTTGTCCATCCTCTTTTGCGACTTCATTAGAGCAGGAGTGAAAATAATATTAGTTTTGAGTTCGTTTATCAAACCTTTTCATTTCTATTAGATAAGTAAAAGTACAAGCCGAAACGAAGGTCACATAGTTTATCGTCGACATAATTTTATCAAAAGCCCTTTGATATGCAATAATGGCGGCGATGTGTCATACTACCTATCTAACTTAAACGCAGTTTGAAGTATGACAGCCTCTTAAGAGTCCACCCCCTAAAAAGCGTAGGAGAAGGGAGGGAGTCGGGGCTGTCTTATCGCGGAACTGCAGGCTCTCCGCCCGTTTACCTTAAGATCTTTAATATTAAATATACTACAGTTAAAGCCACCTTAAATGTACTGTCTGACTATGCTTTATTGCTTCGAGGTACCTTAAATTTGGCTTATCTTGATTTTGCGCACGTTCTATTATTTATTAGTGGAAATATTTTCTACCTTTGCAAGCAAATGTAGTTGGCTGTCACTGATAGTAAACATTTTAGAGAATAATTAGGTATATTGAATATTTCTTATCTTTTCTTTAATGTTAGCATACAGCTTATAAAAATTGCTGTATTTAAATAATACTACTTGTAATATATATTTTATGCTTTGTTTCAATAATACATGTTTAAAATATATATTAAGGTTATATTTAAAACAGATAAATTATTTAAAAAAGAATTAAAACAATATTGTGTGTCCCAAAGCCAAAATGTACTATTGTAAAAGAAATTTAAATTAAACGTGTAAAATTAATGTTATTCAACTTTCACGACTTGTAACACATCTAACAATACTATTCACGGGTCTATGTTGACGACAGTCTCCTTATTATGCCCGTGACCATGATGCATGCAATCCGGTCGAAACGTCGGGATAAAAGAGGTATTTAGCCTTAAAGTATAAACGCGACATAGACCCGCCAATTAATATTGTAAGACGTAAAATTAAATTAATGTCAAATGCACTGCCTATTTAAAGTAGTTCATTTTGTAACTTTAGGTTGATATTATTATCTGCAACATTATTTCTATTCTTTATAAAACTATAAAAACTATAATAAAATATGAACGCCTCAGTAAACTGTAACTGACTATATTACAAAGAGTTTATATAGAAGTCTTTGCTCAAAACCGCTACAATCACTACAAGATGTATTACAAAATCTCCTTTTAATTCTATTGTTAATTGTTTATCTATTTCATTTCATTCATTCAACTCTTATTGAAACCTCATATGAACCCCTTTAGCCCCATATATGTAATATACGATTGTATATGTAGATATGTGCCAGTACACGCAAGTCCATGTATCTTAACATCCGCGTGCCAGCATGCAACCTGCGTGCACCACAGGGAATGAAGACGTTAAATAATTTAATCGGATGCCTGGATAGTTTATGGACACGTGCCCCTAGCTCAGACGCGTTAACTCGTTTCAGGCTAACTCCTGTTCTATACTTCCTTTTAATGATATAGTGAAGGCAAAAACCTATCTTTGAAGTTATTAGAACGTATATGTGCGTCATTAGGATCTGTGATTTGTTTCATTTGAATCGTCTGATAAGAAGTAATAATAACTTGACTACGGGTTTTACAAAAAAATTGCAGATGGTATTAAAATAACTATTGCTGTAAGACTAAACGAGGGTTATAAACACTTCATCACCCAACTCGAACGCTATTTTAAAAAGTATTATATTGGCCAAGTTATATTTATTATTATGGCATATATTGCGCAAAAACATACTTCGCAGTTATTTTCAAGTTATCAATTCTGTTTTTTATTTGCTAAATATTTCTGTTTATTAATTTTTTTTTAATTTAATATATTTCAATAGATTCCTAGTATTTAAAACTGTTTCTACTTTTTCTACAAAAATATCTTTTACGTTCTAGTTATAAAAAAGAATTTGATCCGAATTACTGGTTTTACAATCACGACACAACATGTCCTAGTAAGAGGTAAAAATGTTCAGAATTAGACCGTGCTTCATAGGTATTCCAATTTGTAAAAGTTGCGTGACACAATCCTACTTTTCCATTTTTCATCGATCGTTATATGTCTGGGAGTCTGCATTAGATAATGATATCGGCAATTTATTGGTTTTATTTGCAAATATGGGTGGGTAAATTTACTTATATCTAACTAGTATAAAATTAGAGAAGCACAATTTTTTTGCTTATATTAAAAATGCGTTCAGTTTTTATGTACATAATAATAATTAAAATGTGCGTATCCTTTGTGTTTATAATGAACGAATAAACTGTAAAAAAATATTTTCATTTTAGAGTTAATGTCACAAACACTTGTGTAATCTATTGGAACGAAGGTCTTTAACGCGGGTTGCGGGAGGTTTGCGTTGGTACAAATCGTCACGGAAGGAAAAAGCGTTACATGGGGCGGGACCCGCGCGTCGCACGGCGTTAGGTTTTTGTTTTAAATCATACTTGAGTTTTATTGTCTCACTATTGTAATTAAGTTTTGAGAAATTGAAACTACAGCTAAGGAACTTCCTGACAGGGGTCCCCCGACAGCACACGTTTTTTGTAATTCTTTTACTAATACGAACTAGTTACACTCGCAAAGTACTGTTTCGGTATTACTAGCTCCTCATGAAAGAAATGGTAAATATTAATTATTGGTAATGATTCTTGTGTGAATGATAATCGTAACGTACCTACTATATAAAACATATTAAAAGTAACTAATTTTTATCGTGCAGTACTTACAATTATCTACACCTTCATAAGTGTTTTTTTATGAACGCTTTATTTGTAATACTAATAACTTTGCTTATATTAAGTAATGTAACAATTCTTCATACAATATATACCTATATAAAAATACACAAAAACTTTTGTACCTACCTAAAACTGATTAACTTAAATCTATCTCGGCATTGGAATCTGCTGTCGTAGATGTCATAATGCTTTTTTCAGTTTTTGTAAACGCAAATGTATATATTTTCACTTAATTTTTTGGCATAGTCAAATTGGCAAAAACGCAACCCTATAATTTCGTTGTCTGTCTGTTCGTGTCTCGTATCTCACAGCCTATTTCATTTTTTCATCTATAGTGTCCATTTATCTACAATTTCATAATTATATGATGTTTTATTGTTTCATTAAAAAATCAAACAATCGCTTAAAATTTTTTTGTTTTTCTGTTCTCGGAAATAGCTGAATCGAGTTGGATGCGACTTTCCCTGGAAGGTAGAGTATTTTGTTCGTTTTGGTTACTTTTAGTACCTTAATAGCCTCGTAAGTCCCACTGATCACACTCCTCTTTTTACAAATGAGGTAAGAAAGAGACGTGCCGTAGATACCTACTCCACCACGCGGGGCCAGCGCGGATCGGTGATAGTAGGCACTGGTCGCGTCTTTTTAAGCCCGATGATGCTCAGTATGGGTGTAATTAGATGATTAATTCCGTAGATGACCATGAACAACACTACTTAACTTTAGAAATTGTATCGAACACTTCATCACCACTACTCTGCGAGCGTCAGTACTTTTAATATTCTTGACAAAAATTCGGTAATTCATTTTGAAAATGCCACGTGAACGAAGTCGCGAGAGATGGTATTAAATTCGTTAAGACGTTGGTACCAAGGTACTTGCCATGTAATATATAACATCTTCAAAGGTTCCATGTTCAATCCTAGCTAGAAACAAAACTTAAGGTGACGAAGTGAAATGATGAACGATAATTAATCTGAAATAGACCTTCTACACCATATAAATGTGCGCGCGCTAGCTTAAGAAAAATAGGAAAAAACAGTTATTTTCGTTTATTTTGAAAACTATAATTAATTTAAAAAATGCGCGGATCTGGAGCGAATGTATTGAACACATATATGTACCAAAAAAAAGACAAAAATGTGTCGGGACCAAAACCTATGTATTTACGAGTTTTAATGAAGTACTTTTTGGACAAACTCATACAATAATATCCAATAATATAATTAGTTATCTAAGGACCTTGAGTCTGCGGACATGGAACCCATTATATCAGCGAAGCTGGATGTAGGTGAATCGATCAACAATTTTTTTTATCTCACTGCTGTCCCTGGATTCGTGACAAAAATTACTCAAAAAATATACCTAGGTACGTATCCACTTCATATCATACATAAATATTGTTTATCATAAAGCTAATATCTGAAATGCCATCTATAGATTTTTATTAAATTATTTATTAAATTAAAATAAGTAAATAAAATTGTTTTATTAAATTTATTAAATTAAAATTGAAAAATGTTTTAATATTTTTACCTACTTTAGTGGTTGTCCAGGAGACGAAGCGCTTTCGGTTTTCCAAGGGTGAATTAAGAAAACTATTTAAGTTTTTTTTTTTGAATTTTGTAATAATTCCTGCTCATAAAAGTATGTCAACACGGATTTAAAAATAATTTATTATTTTCTACATTTTTCAGTAAATAATTATTAATAAAAAAATAATATTTTACCAAACTAACTAGAAATTTGGTCAACACAAGTACATCCGGTTTCGTGTCATTTGAAATTTCAGACCTACTCGTCACTAGTACATAAGTACCTACTTGTTATATTGGAATATCTATAATAGTCGTAATAAAGCCTGTAGGGTCGCAATAAACAAAGCAAGGCTTGCGATGACGGCGACGCGTGGGCGCTCGAGTGATCTACAATGGGGCGACCGTATTGTATCCATCGATTCTGTTTCTGTTGTATAATTATATTCATTTATATTTAAAGCAATTGCTATATAACGACATACATATCAGTAATGTGCAATATTTGAATAAACAGTAAAAAAGTGTTTATTTCTTTGTAACCTTTCTGTAAACTTATCGTAACTTTAACAGAGTTTATTTTTTGAGGAGGCGAAAGAAGTATGTAGGGACCGCGATAGTTGGCGATTCGTCCCTTCTGACTAGCCGGTTAGGGATACAGCGTGAAGATATGTATGTATCTATGTTTGTTTAAATAAAATTAAATTTCCTTAGTATTTTTTTTTTGCACCGCACAAGCATGACACTATGTCCCGTCAGCACCGCGATCAGGTCATAGATGCACAGAAAAGTACAATTTTATTGTAAAAAAACATTAAAAATCTTAAACTGAACTAGGAATGTTTTAAAAAATATGTATGTGTAACATATTCCACAAAACATAATAAAAACACTTTTTGGTTAGACAAGTTGGTTATTATTGGTTTGCAGTTTTGCGTGTAGGACACCGTTACCAGTCCAGACCTTATCGCTTTTGCTGTTGTAAACTCCTAAATGATTAAAATAAAGAAATAGAAAAGCTTTTCCACGTCCTAGCAGTTATTAGCTTATTAGCCACATTAGTGTTCATTGAGTTATATGTATTTCATTAAGTGGGTTCTACAAGTAGAAAAAAATGCAACTAAATAAATAGGTATCCAGGAAAGTTTTCGAAAAGAAAAATCCAGTTAGGAGCGTGACAGACACGCATTAACTTAGGGTTTAGTTTAGTTTCGTCGATTTCGTACAAACTAAAAGCTTAATTCAATAAATTAACGTTGAATTTAAAAGAAACAACAAAAATCAAAATAGGGTTTAATATATTCTTTATTTAATCTTTTCATTTTCATTTCTGGTTTTAGGTTACGAGTTTATGTCTCTGTAATAAATTCAGTAAGTACAGTATATTCAAAGATGCCGGAATAAATTGATTTAGTCATACTGACAGATAGACAAGAAAATCTAAGGGTTCTACTTTAGCCACTTTTGGCTTCGCAACTCTATAGATGAAGAGCATTAATATTAATCAGACTTTAATATATAGTATAAATCCAGGCGTTATTTTGTGGAAATCCATTTCGTGTTATGAGTTCATTTATTTCAATTTTCAACATATACGATATACATTATGTACACATATATAATGTGCAACATACATACCTATATACATATTTACAATTTACATTATGTATATAATATACAGTAATATACATTAGTATAAAAGGGATAGGATATAAAGAGTCGTGCAGCTGACTCATTCGTAGATTCGGTGCTGGTTAGCTGACTAAGTCTGATCTCTAGAATATTTTGAGGTTTATGGTTTTGTAATTTTAAGCGGAAGCTAAAAATTAAAGGAATTCATCACATAAATCGCACTTGTATGGAAAGCTAACATTCGCTTTTATTTCTAAGTGTACAAGTTTTAAGAATGAGAAAACACTAGCGCTGATAGATGTTATAAATCTTAACAGTTATTATTATTCTTATAGCCTTTCATTCCCTAACAGTACATATTATACATTTCATTTTTAAAATTTACTTAGTACGTTTTTCTCTAGGTATTAAGGATCTCTCCGACGACTATAGGCCTCCTCCAATTCACTCCACTCTTTCCTGTCTTGCGCTGTTCTTATGCAGTCATTGGTAGTAAATTAATATATAACTAGTAATAATATAATTAATAACGGTTATTAACTATTTATAACCCATTTATGTAATTGGCAGTTATTCACATTAAGCTTTATAGAGTTATGTCCGCGAATATTCTTCGAAAAGGAGCCAAAGTTGCTCACGTCCGCAAGAATTCCGCTCCAAGCTCTATCGCGTGTAAGCAAAATTGAAATTTATGTTTAACACAATTAAATGTTTCCACCGCAATGTATTGCCCTCACTAGAATATGTACTTACGCGTCCCTACCGTACGAGACATGACAAATAACTTGGCAAGTTAGGGAGAATCCTGCTTAATTTAACTAATGTACTAATATAGTACGTTTGGTAATATTAAGGCTTTTATTATGTGTACCAAAACTTTAGATGAATTCTACCCTACAGTGAAACGCCTGAAACTCCATGTAAGTTTAGAAGTTTTTTCATTTGTGGCTGCCTGTAATTTATCTTTTGCTCCATACATGTTCTTCTTGAATACTGAACAAAATATTCTTACGATATAATAATACCGCATAGCCAGCATGATTCATCATTTTGTTTTTAAGTCTAAACACAAAAGCTATACATAACTACTAATTCATACAATAATTATGTTTAGATTTACGTAATTAGGTATGTATTATTAATTTAAAGCACTATATTATTTATTATTAGTGTTAATTGTACATTACATACAATTTCAATTGCCTTTTTTAAAGATCGCGTAGCTACCATGAAAGGAAAGACGGATCTCTTTTTAGATTATTCGTACTTAGAAATCATTTGTTAACATTTTAAAATATTCGTAGGGGAATTGTAGTAGAAGCAAATTGGATACATGAACTAGATCTCCAAAACTGTTGGACCCACAATTAACCTTACAATAACCGATAAAAAAGGATGTGCAATTTTATCGGTGGCCTCATTAGTCCGATGAAAACAGACAAAAAAAAAGTGATAAATTTACAATAATTTGCATAGAGCTGAAAGTTGGTACAAGTTTTAGATACATTGTTTCAAACGAAATTTCAAAAATCTCCACCAATACTACGTCTGCTAAAAAATTGATTCAAGGTCGAATTTCAAAAGCATCGATTTTTTTATTTTTCTCGTTAACTTTAAGTGTTATCATAAAAATAGGTCAGACAAAAGCTGTAGATCATGCAATTATCTATAAAAATTGCTTTAACCTTTTTTTTTACGAATCACCATTCTTTAGATATTGCTTAGAAACATCGAAAATAATATTATTGTAAATAAAAATGTCTATTTTGACCAGACTATTATTTTGTTATGCTCAATTCGTTGTGTCACTCTCATAATATGTACTAGCTAAAAGCTTTGTTGTTTAGGGTACTTCAATGAGTGTTTCAATTTGGTTCTCTTACAAACATACACAGTCTTAGGTTTGGACCAGATTTTACTTTTCATAACACAATTATAATAATAATAATAATACTCCAGACAATTACACAGATTGTGTGACCTCAAACTAAGCAGTAAGCTTGTACTATAGATACCACACAACGAACTCTGGAGGAGTTCCCAGTAACACCCAGACTCCAAGCCAATTTAGAAAAGTTCGTTTCCTAAATTGACCTGACCGGGGATCGAACTCGGGCCCTAGCTTGCAAAGCAGATGCATATGCCACTGCGCCGAAGGGCCAGTCAATTTTTTATTTTATTTTTAAAATTATTTTATGTATAAGTATTTATACATACGAGTACATATGTTTATCTATAAGTATATTTTAAATACCTACATTAAATTATATTATCATTACAATGTGTGAGTATATCCATTTCTATTACCTAGTATATAAAAATTAAAACATAAAATTACATTAGATATCCACCCCAGCAATATTTTCCAATTGCGTTCCCCGTTTTCCATCAAAGTTATTTGAACACTGTGTTATATCGGTACCTACTGACTAAACAAACTCAATATTGTATACACGTGACCGTACAGACGGACGATTCTCCTGTGTATAGCTAATGTAGTTTTATATATATATTTAATGTGTTTTTATGTAGTATATATTATTAATGACATTTTTATTCCATTGTAATTTACTCTTGAAAGGTTTTTTATGTAGAGTTAAGGGCTTGCTTATACAGACATTGGTTTGTTTGGTGACCTGGACCTAGATATCTCAGAAGAGCGAGAGTTAGATATATGGTTATATACCTACAACTTGGACTCTATTTTAAATCCTGAACCACGGATACACCAATTGGAGAAAGATATCTTTATAAAAAAATTCAGAAAAACACTGTTTACCTAATCTCTCAAACCAATTTTTTAATGTGTAATATAGTTTTTTTGTAATTTAGAATTATATACAAAAACAAATGCAACTTTTCTGCATATTCTACATTAGGCGGGGTGATAAAGAACTAATTCACTTGCGCTGGGGCTCATAGGCAACCCCTTAAAAGAAATATTAACCGCCTTCATTACTACCATTTTTATATGTGGTTCTTCAAAATTCTATGTTTTGAATATAGATATTAGCCCCTTATCACCATCATCATATCAGTTGAAAGACGCTCACTGCTGGACATAAACCTCTTCAATATATTGCCAAAGCTTAAGGTACTGTATCGTTTGGATCCACCGACTCCCCGCGACTTTCACCAGATTTTTTTTTATTTTGGTATGATTGAATATACGTCTCCCAGTTTTCTTATGCAACACGAAAAATACAAAAAATAGAAGCTGATATTCAGTGGATGAATAAATATTTTGTAGATTATGTAGATGTATTATTGACAATATTATATTCTCAATAATATAATTAGGTAATTAGTAAATTACAAATAATATAATTTTTTTTTAAGTTTAATAAGACAAGAATAAGAATAATTCCTAATAGCTTGTATAAAATGTGGATATATTTAGAATTATTATAGAGCGTCTGCTAGGACTGAGGATAGTACGTAATGCAATCGGCATCCCATATGACCGCTTTAAGTTTCACCGCACGACTGCCGCGGATGCCACAATATCTCTCACATCCAGCTATTTTCAGCATGACCGCCCTCATAAATTACAAATTTTGCAGTTACATTCTCTTAGTGAATTCGTGAAAACAAAAGCCCACGGTGCATTTGGTGTGCATTTAAAAGTGAAATGCCTGTCAGTTCTAAACAACTGTTCATGAGTTAAATTGTATGCGGTTTGGATGAAAACGGAAAATAAAATTAGACACAAATAACTACTCTAACTGTAATAACATGACGAATTATTTGTTCATATATTTCAAGTTATGATTCTGTTCATTTATGCTCCTACAAATTATACCTCTCCATCAATACATTTATTTATTATTTTATTTTATGCTAGTGGTCACCCGTGGTCGAAATTACACTAAATGTAAAATAAACATGTTTTTCCCTTTACATGCACTTCAGAGACTTGAAAAAGCTCACAACTACAAATCAACAAAATACACAGCACAATATTCATTCAGTCAATTATTCGTTGTTGGTTGTTCATAACAATTTTTTTGTATGCAACAAATTATATGTTGGCAATATTTTAAAATTCTTTAACAACAATCTCTACTTTGTGCGACTGTTTGACCACAAACAATTATGTATATGACATTGACGGTAGCACTATCGTGATTATGATATTGGCAGTATGAACATAAATAATGAATATTTCATTTATTGTAATGTAAATGCAACACATATTATATATTTGAATTTAAGCTTTCTGCTCTATTTCTCAATATAAACTTTAATTTGAACTTGAAAAGGGGTAGATACAGATTTTTCTTTCATGCATTAATACCATATGTAAGATTTTACGGTAATTTTTATGTTGTCTAAAAACGTCACTTACCTACGCCTCTGGCATATACAGGATTAATTTAAAAATACTAATAACCTCTCAGTATTTTGTACTAAACATTATCCCCAATAACAGTTATTCTACGACTTTAAAAATTTCATAAGTTTTGATTATGTAACTTGCAGTCAGCTTGCGACAGCCATTATCGCGCGATATCTGCTGTCAAAACGACAATTTATGTGATGTAATTTGTACAGTGGCGCTAAATCTATCCCGATAAGTGCATTTTACGGTCATAGAATAATAGATACGCAATCGTCATACATGATACCGATTTTTTATTACAATTAGTCACCGGTCGCGCAGTGATCGCGTGGTTGTCGCTGTCTGCAAATTTTTAGGTAATAACCCCGCTGGTGCGTTTACACTGTACCATTGGAATACGTACACACTTACACAGAGTAATTACGTTTCAGACAGTACAACAAACCTTAACAAATAATTTTTGACGAACGTATTAAGTTTTGAAAAAAGTCGTAGAACAAAAGTTGTTAGTTATGATGACAGGAATTTTGCACTAAGAGGTTATTAGTATTTTTCAATTAACCTTGTAAAAATGTCAAAATGTTAATTAAGTGTATGTAATTTTTTATTATAGATCTAGATAACAAAGTGGCTTAACATAGTGCCAAAATATTTCAGAAATTGTAATTTTTTTTTAATCTACCTTACTGCATTCCTCTCCTTTGTTAAAAATTATTCTTGTTTAAAATTTGTATAAACATGTTTTAGTACGTACTTTCTATATCACGCTTTCGAAAAAGTAATAAATACGCTAAAGCAAGCTGGTTCGTATATTTTATATTCTAAACTGACATATTCCCTTTATTTTATTTTTTTACTATTTAATAATTAGCACGCTACGAATTTACGAATGAATACCACATATGTAGGAAAGACTTACAATTTGATAAATGACATTAAAAAGTGATATGAACAACACATTCGTATTGTACGGATCGGTTCAAGCAGTTAGAGGAGGTAAGGCAGAAGCCACCCCCTACAAAATTATGTACGACGAACTGGGACTAATATATCAAGGAGAGGACGTGCGAGACTAAGGAGACTGGGTATTTTAGGGTGGGCTGTTGGAATACTTAAGAACCCTGGTGACACCCCATTAAAACATGCGTCCTGCATTTTTGGCCAAACGATTTCATTTGAGGAGGAAACGTGAATTGGATTTGGTGCGGAATTTGAGGCAGGTTCATATTTTAAATTGTTTAAATTATTAGAGTAGGGAGTCGAAATAGAGTGTGTTCATTTGTTATGGCTTTACAAATTATATTATTGTAAGTAGTTAGGTGTAATCGTTTTGCTATACAATTGTATCGACGACTAATCCTTTAATGAAAGTTGTATTAACTACTAATTAAAACACTTATTAAATAGTATGTTACAGTCATAACATTCATAAGATAATATCCTAAGATTTTTAACAAACATTTTGTATGTAATAACTCTATCTACATATTATTCATACACAATTTACACATTTAAAATAACGTGACAGTGAAATATTCAATACAGTCCAAATCTCAATCTATGCGAAATCAATGTTGCAACTTGCGAACTTGCAAATAAACTCGAAACAGAATAGAATGAAATCGTTGCATAACTTCATCCTTACGCAATCGCCAATAATTTTCTTGAATAGTACGAAAGATATTGAAAAAAAAATTTGAGTTAATTTCTTGTACCCGTCAAGAAAACGACTCAGATTTTTTTCCGAGACTTCGAGTAGTCTGAATGCTTTGATGATAAAATTTTTTTGGTAAAAGTTACAGCAGATTAATTTTATATATTGCTAATAATAATTATACTCTAAACTAATACATTTCTTTTCTTTGATTTACCAATTAGCACAGTATGAATTTACGAATGAACATCATATAGTATGAAGGAAGCATTTCTGCTTAGATGCTTAGGGCACATGGACAGAATGAGTGATGAAAGACTGACGAAGAAAATCTACAAAGCGGAAGTGAATGATAGCAGAAGTCAAGGAAGACCAAGGCTAACTTACGAAGATCAAACAGTCACAGTGTTAGCTGACAGAAATGTCAAAACACCTATGTACCTAGGCGAAAATGTGTGAGGAGAATGATGAGATTCGAGGAGGTGAAAGAAGAAGTATATAAGGACCGCGAAGCTTGGCGCTCCATCCTCTCTGACTACACCGTTGTGTATGTATTAACAAATGGCTTGTACATAATACTTAGATTTTTTAAATTCAATTCGGATACATGATACCTACTATCTAGAACCTAAATGTACAACTATAAACTAAATCGTTTTCTTAAATTAAATATTATTTATTATCGATACTATGGTATATTTTGATCACGCATAAAGAAACTAACATAAATATTTCAACGTTAATGTCTTACGGTGTCCCGGTGCAACTTAAACGATTGCATTGGACCAATATTACACCGAAACGAGGCGTGAAACACGCGGCGCTGGGAGGACGCATCCGGAATCATAATTCCAAAATAACTTCCATCCGTTCCTCTGTACACCCCGCACTTCACGCCCCCACAACCCGCTTCGCGCACGTTTTTTGGATAAACTGGAATCCCCGTCCCGCCGTTAATTCCCAAGATAGACATAATTTGGAATTGGATCCATCTATCCTGCGTACCTACCGAACAAAAATAAGTTAGCGCCCGCGTACGCTGCGATTTATGTAGGCGAAAACAAAAGCAAACTGTATTTCAGTGTTTTATCCAACATTAAAAATTTCAGTGAACTTCAATATTACTTAATTTCATACGGCAGCCTCAAAATAAAGGTCAAGCCGAACTAACCGTCAAGCGATTCATTTTACGAGCGGTCCTTACATTTAACAGATCATAAAACGTCTCATAAAACGCGGACTCGTCCATTCACAAAATACTTTACTCTGTGTTTACTTATAATTTTAAATGCAAATACAATTACACTGTTATAAAAATTTTTTTGCTTTCATGAAATATGTTATTAAGCTATTTTCAACCATAATACTTTGCGTTAACTTTAGAAATGTGTTTGAGTTTCGTAAATCCAATTTTGTCGGAAGTATACAAAGGAGACCAGGCTGATGCTTCACAGACGTCGCAAAAGATAGTATATGCCGATTTTTTATTTCACCTTTGACACTTTAATCCAATTTATTTTTTTATTCTGCCCCGGGGATAGGGGAAGAATTTTGTCCTTATAATTGTTATCACGAATTTAAAATTTTCTTTCAAATTTATTGTTCACTTTTCTCATGAGAGACGATTTTGTAAATATTAATTAGCTACATCATGTTTAATGTAAGCAATTGAATTATCAATTTATTTATATATGTATGATTAATTAAAAATTTACTGCTATTTGTTCATTAACGTATTTTTTTAATGAAATTTATTCAAGTGTTACCTAACAATATCTATATCGCATATTTAACAATAATAGTTTTTTCAATAACACAAATGTAACCTGTGCAATAGCCATTTTTATAGTATAAAACCGATAGAGAATTCCTGTATTAGTTGACCCAGAGTGAGCCCATGAGTGGCCGTGGCGGTCCTCGAGGTCAGCCTGGCGATTCTTTTTATAGCCAACTAAGAAAATTGGCTCATTAATCTTAAAGATAAATGTCCAGCCAGTGTTCGGCCCATCTTATCAGAGTACGGAATGAATGGAAGAGAGGATACCTACTGCTTTATCACAAACGTTACCACATAAAGAATCTTTGGTTGGAATCCGACGTATTTTCGTGTTTTTGTGTTTAGTTTTATTGGCAGTTACCGCGTCTGTTAAATAAATGTCCACTGTTTTTTACAAATTCATCTTTTTCGTAGCAATTCAATACGCAATCGATCTTGTAACGATTGAGTATAAACACGTTTTTTATTTGTGGCACCGTGTTTTATTTTTAAACAATTTTATGCAAGGTTTGGGGAAAACATCAAGATTCAGTGCTGTTACTAGCAATTGACAACAGGCTTAAGCATTGATAGCATACTTTATTCAGTATAATGAATAAATATACATTTTTTATTTTAAAAACTATTACTAGTACGAATTGCATATCAAATCCAATAATTGGTTAAAAAGAACTTGTAGGACATTACGTAGTTATGTACGCACATGTCTCTAAATCTTGGTGCTTGTAAGAAAGTGGGTAACAGGTTAGAACCTGAAAGCTTTGTTGTAACATTCGTTGGTTCCAAGTTACAACGAAGGTGAATGTAGTTCGTCTTCAATAATGTACAATATTAAGTTCATCGAAGTATTAATGAAATAATACTTATATACATATAATGAGTATTCAAAACACGAAGTACCTCTACATTATTTACTAGGTATTTGTGTACACTTACCTAATAAGTATTAGCATAAGAATAAGATAGATTTGTCTTTATTTTTTAATTATGTAGGTACATATTTAATAGAAAAGGTATTAACGTTGTTTATATGTAGTAACATTTTCATATCCGTTAGACATTGAAGTGAGATTGGACAATAAATGTAGTAAAATCTAAAAAAAATACTACTTTAAGTAATTATTTGAAAGCCTAGTTGCATGTGCATTATTTACGTACTGGAAATGTTACAATGAAACAAAGGTGAATAAATATCGCTCTAAGATTAACTATTTAACAAAAAAGCTATGGAGTATAATTGTATTTAGTTCGCAAAAAAAAATTTAATGCATAATCTACGCAAAAAAAACTATTATATATATCTTCACGCTGGATCCTTGTATGCGAGTACTACATTTATAATGTAATATTTATTACAATGTAGGTCAAATTACACTTATATAAAGAAGTTTTCTTTAAAAAAGGTTCAATTTTGAGTAATTAACTTCACTGGGCCTCTGTTAGAGTAAGCAGTACTATTATGTAGTCTAGTGATGCGGTTGTCTAGACTTCTAGACGTTACGTAATGTTTTCCTCCTGTTTTCGTTACCTAATGTGTTGTATAGATATTTTATATACACATCTAGGTCGATATATTATTTTAAATATGTATTAAATATATATTCGATTCGATTTATTAACTTTTAATTTGAGGGACATCGATTAAATTTAAAACATATTTCGCAGCGATGTTAAACATTTTCAATTATTTTGTTTTGTTTGTTGTTTGACACTAACTTGGTTTTCTATGTTTATATAACACAAAGAAATTATACGTATATATTAAGTAGTGTGTTATACATCGATTTCTATAGGTTCATATTTCAATAAAATTTAACATGTGTCTTTCTACAATCAGAGTGCATTATGGTAAATTACATAATCAATTTTTCATTTCTACAAGCTTTCTTTTTAATAGAAGAAATATTGTGTGCGTAGACTTTTAAAATGAATCCCAAGACACGCATAATTTACGGATGCGTTTTACATTTTTACGACGTTTTTATTTAACACTTTGATGTTAAAGTACACATTTATCGTGATATATTTTTATGATACACAAGAATATATGATCAGGTATAAGAAACTGTCACTAAGTAGGTGTCTAAATACTTACTTCATGTATTTGCACGCTGACATTGATTTATATAATTTATATATATGTGTATGTTATAATTTGACACTAATTTGTCTTTCCCGATAAGACTTGTAATTTGATTAACATTATTTATTTAAGTAAATCCGTGATCAATTAGTGAGATTATTGGATATCAATAACAATATAGCAAGGAATATTAGCAGGATTTTTTATATTCACACTAGGGACACTCCTCGGCTTCGCACGGGTGCAATTTCAAATTCAACAAATTAACACAAAATAATATTAAACTATAAGTATGAACCGTCCTCTTGTATCGCTCTATCTATTGGTAAAAACCGCATCAAAATGCGTTGCGTAGTTTAAAAGATCTAAGCGTACAGAGGGACAGACGGCGGGAAGCGACTTTGTTTTATACTATGTATAAAATATAATAATATATACATGCACATGATTCAACGCGCATACTTTTACATATTTTTTTGTTATTTTGTGTGCATAAAAAATAATGGTCAAAAAATGTTTATTAATTTAACAACCTTAAGTCGATCTTGAAATTATTTAGGCTGTATTTAAATTCAATATGTGTTCAATACATACATATTATGCGAGTCTAAAATGTGGTTATACCTTAATATAACAAGTAGTTTTTTCCATATTTTATTATTTAAAATACTTAATATAATAAATTGTTTTCATTGTCAGTCATGGTTTGCGACTACCATAATTAATTAATTAATTATCAATACCAATAATTTTATAGCTAGCTATACTTACTTTATAAAAATCTTTAGTTTGTTATAAATTTAAAAAGAAATAATTGCACATCGCACTGTACAAAGAGAAGTCAGTATCACGAGGAACTGCGCGAAAGTTCGCGACATAAATCCGAGGGAACGAGTTAACTAAAGTCTAGCCGGGGTTGAACAAACTCGGCCAAGAATTGTTGAGATACGCACACATCGACTATTGGCGATTCTTTTTAATGCTTTTTTTTTCTTCTCTTCGTTTTAATATCACAAGTAATTTATCGTGTTTTCTAATATTTAGTAGCTAAATTCTGGATATTAAACACCGAAATGAAGTATTTACTGATCAGTGACTATAATATTAAAGAACTAATTTGAACTGGTACGCCTTTAACGTGCTAGGTTACAAAGCCCATTAGGAGAACTCCAAAAGAAAACGTAAAAAATACTTTACTTAACCCAACGAGGATGAAACTGAGATTGCGTTACGTCTTGTTTTTTTTTTCAACATTTTACCCCAGAGTTCGGGATATATCGTTCCGAAAAAACTGATAGTGTATTGGTTTTTAAATAATACGCATAATATATGTGTCTTCAACTGGCCATTTTTAAATGTATTAGTAAACTGTAAAATTATGTATACATTATAATTATATATAAATTTGTAATTATATTATAATTATATACATATATATGAAAATTGTGTTCTAATTATATATTACAATTATATTATATATGTATAAATTAGGCCGTGGATTGACGTTTTGAATACACTGATAATTTATTATTATTTTATTATAATTTATATATTTATTATTTTTGTAGTAATGATCTAATGATGCACACAATTTTTATAATTATGATTTCAAACGATCTTACAATTTTAGTATAACAAATTCAAACAACAATCTTTTCTGTACTCACTATAGCTTTCCCGGATTTTTTGATCGTTTGGTAGATATGATAAAATTATTTCATTTATTTTAACGTTTCGCGTAATATTTAGAAATATATGTTACGTGGAATGACAAACGATTGATGTCGCGACACGTATTAAAGGATTATGAACAGTTCAGACAGGACGTTTCTATTTCGATATACTTGTTCTATATATTCATCAGGTGGTTAACATACAACAATTTCCAGTTTTTATTAAATTTTACAAAATGGTTTTAATATGATAGATACGGAACTCTTCCTACACGAGCCAAATTCAAACTTGATCAAATAATATTTATGTTTACCAGAAGTTCAATAACTGTTTTTTTGACTGACTGACTTTTACTCACTAAAACTCCTGTAGTAGTCGTCCGCAAACGGAGCCCCTACTCTGATTGGCTAGGACCCCGAGGGTCCCTTTAGCCGCATCTTACGTAATTCGGGGAACACCTGAGCTTTATTCTTTGGCCCGGACTACAGGATTGCATTAACATTAACCATACATCTCATTCATACTAAATTAATTTATTGAATTATAATTGGATAAATAAGCTTATAAAATGCACTAATATACGCTATAAAGACTTGTATATTTATAGTACATGATATTTTCTGCTCTCATGTACATAATATATTCCATCTACACCAATGATAATAATGTAAACTAAGGAGGATCTACACGCAAATTGTTTTGAATTTTTCCAATATAATTTGCGGTGTTCGCAATGATTGATTTACTGCACTGAAAATCCTGATTACACATTCAATCATTTCGGTTGTATGTTCGGTATTTATTCCGTTGGGGAAATACGAATGAGTAGTGGACTAGTGAGGCGATAAATCGCGTCGATGTCGCGGCGTGTCGCGCGTCGGGTTAAAAGCTCGATAACCGAGACGGCACACACCTACCCGCGCCAACAATACCTTCCTTTTTGTTTTATTTGTGAACATCCACATCGTGGACCGACCAGATATCCGCCAAGTATTTTATGCATAAAAATATCGATATATAATTGCTTCATTACGTCGTTGTGTTGGTGAGTAAAATATGTGGGAGTCGAGTACAGGGGGCTTCTGCAGCAATATTTCTGTATTGGATTTATTACGTGTTGCAGAATTTTATTATTACGATTTTATTTATATTATATTTATTTTCCATGTGTACATAATAATATATGCATATACAACCACACCGTAAGAATTCAATTTTACCTGTTTATTAATATTTTGCGATAAGCTAAACATTAGTTCGATTAGATGACAATACAATGTACGTACATATTACATTATGTGAATACAATATTTTGGAGACAGTTTAAAGGCGTAGGTAGGTATTTGAAAAAATGTATTAAAAATATTGCTTTAAAACATTAGTACTTACTGCGGGGTATGATTTTTTCGATACACTTTTTTAGGATCAATCTCTCGCAAATATTTAGTTAATAGTCTGTGTTATAACTACAAATTTCAAGTGTTTCTAACCAACATACGAACGCTTGATGGTATAGATATGATGTGTTAAAGAAAATATTATAGTAAAGATTGGATCTTAGGATTGAAATTAGAAAGCCTATTTTAGTTAATTATTTTAAAGCACCCTCTATGAAACGTCCAGAAAGCGAGTTCTGTAGTGTCTGTCGGGTCTCGCGGTGTCGCTATCGTTGTATCGCCTGCGCCACGCCGTTTGCTTTATGGTGCCAGCTCGGGTGTAATATTTCATGTGGAACGCACGCCATGATTCATTTTGAGGCACTTTTTAAGTTTTGAACACACTTATAATGAAGGTGGATAGCGGAAAATAAATATTTAAATTAGGACTGTATTTTTACTACATATATTGTTCTCCTAGGGTTAAGCAAAATATTAACATAGATTAAACAAACTTTGTTGCAAAATGCTACTGTTAGACGATATTTAATTGATACATTCAAATAGCAGTGCCCGTGGTGCGGTAATTAAAATTTATATATTCTTAAACGAGTCTAGGTTCGTTAGCGTACTGACTTGTAATCACGAAAAAACATGTCTTATAGCGAAATACCGAAGCTTGAAGGCTTGAAATTGAGCGGACGGCCGCGCCTGCGCCGCTTGTCAGTTATAATTGGCTGAACTTGTCGACTGACTCGTAGCGAATTTTTTTGTTACTTTTTCTCCCTACGCCGACATTACTCTTCGTCTCCCGCGAGAGACGTAAATTGCGAGCACACAGCCCGTGGATAGAGGCCTTGATGTGATGTATGAATATACGAACATGTTATGTTTTATTAAAATTCAAATTTCGAATGGAACTTCTAACAGCCTTCACAGGGTGGCAATGGTGTTAAGAATTAAACTCGTATTTGTTTATGTAAATGATAACAATACGCACCTACAAATCTTTTTCTTTTATAATCTTATTAAAAGTGCGTATCTACTTATGCACATAATTTTACGCCATTTTCCCTTGAAGTGATGAAGTAGACAGGGCATCAAGGCAAAATTAATCATGCTTTTGAACCACTTATGTACGTGAGCTTATACTTTTTACTAAAGCGAAATCAATACGCGACAAGTTGATAGCTCAATTTCTTATAGTAAGCCCTATTTCTTAGACTACTTTTAGTATGTTTTGTATTTATTAATCACTACTTCTAGATCAGCAATGAAGGGATGACTTTCTTTGATAAAGTAATTATCTACTAAATTGAAACTGGATAATAAGAAAGCGTACTATAATTTAATTCTTGTAACGGAAACGGTGTTTTACGTTCGTATTTATTACCGGCATAAAGACACGTAATTCAATAAAACTCAATTCGAATTTTTCTGGGACACTTATCCATTGTCAAACTAGCACTCGGACAGCTGCCGCGAGAATCCTTACATAATTCATACGAACAGTTTATGCATATCGATGCAACGGACATGTGTAGCATTCTACATTACTCTGAATGTTTTTCATTTTAATAGCTCGCACCGCGTGGTATTTTACCATCACCATTTTAGTAATTCATCTTTGTTCTGGGGTCAAATGACCTTTATCTCTGAAGGTATTATTTTCATTTGTAAAAATACCAAATTATTTTTAAGTTTACCTTACCTGTGAGTTTTAAAATAATTACTTATTTTTGCTATTTGTAACTGGGCGTCAGTAAAAACTGTTTTTCTTAAACCGCAGTAAAAAGTCGTAGTCTGGTCTTAGCGAGTTAAGCCAAAAAACTGCAACCGGCTAATAAATTATACATGAACTTATTTATGTGAAGCTCATTAAGATGGCCAAGTTTTTGGATGTTTTCTTCTTTATTCCTTTTCTTACTCTGTATTTGTATTGTCTCTGCATAAATACAGAAGCTTTATGTGGTGAGTTGAAAATAAATTGCTAGAAAGATACTATGTCTCTTTATGGAGTCAGTATAATTACGAGTACTCTATTTGATTACTTTTTAAACCTATACTTAGTACAAAACTTATTTCGTTAAATAATGCAGAGATTAATTTATAACAGTTATAAGATGCACCACTGATTCTGTTACAATATTCAAAATTGGAACTATAATCGACAACAATAACTGATAACAATATGTATCTTTGTATAGATAAATCGTTTACGATGTTGACCTCAACATCAACGATATACACTGAGGTGACCTCACTAACTGTTCAAGATCTATAAATGAACTCTATATTTTCGTATACACAAAACCCCTAAGTAGTGAAAATTGAGTGCTTGCAAGTTGCTAAATATTATTTTTTAATATGTATTAGTTTAAACCAGTTCAATAATGGTATCGAAATAATAAGATACATATTAATTATGAACACTTATCTCTATTATCTACCTATAATAATATTATAAAAAGAGAAAGTGGATTTTGTAAGTTTGTTTATATGTGGAGGGTAATATGCGGAACCTATTTGGAAAATTCTTCCACCATTTGAAAGGTACATTATTCCAGATGAACATACTACAACTATACATTATGTATCCAACCCGAGCGAAGTCGGGACGAACCGCTAGTACATAACATAATGAAACTATTTATAACTTACAGATGTATATGTATATATAATATAATGAGTGTATTGTTGGTTGTTCATCAAAATGTCCAAGTGTAGTCTACGCTTTAATATCGGCT
This sequence comes from Zeuzera pyrina, assembly GCA_907165235.1. Taxonomy (NCBI): domain Eukaryota; kingdom Metazoa; phylum Arthropoda; class Insecta; order Lepidoptera; family Cossidae; genus Zeuzera; species Zeuzera pyrina. The sequence goes on from OU015628.1 coordinate 15,634,470, forward strand.
AATTGTGCGGACCAATCTTTTCTGTATACTTTAATTCCGCGTTTAAAAGTTTTAGTTACTGTTTGCAATTAGTTACCTTACCCAGCCACCGCCGTTGTTTTAATGAGAATCTTTGCGCGAAGAATAATTGTTTAATTTATTATTTAAAAAAATAACTACGTTAACCACATATTTAATACTTATTCGATATTTAAGTAGATATATATTACATAGATATTTGCAAAGAACGTTGTGCAAATTATAATTTCGTTCTTATCTGTAAATTAATTATATAATAAATATATGTATGTATATTGCTAATAGTTTAAAGTTATTTTGACAATCAAAATAAGCCTATTTTTATTTTACAATATTTCCTCTTTTATTGATAGACATTAAGCAGACGTTATTCATTTTTGTTAAGGTTTACTAATATTATTAATGTACTGCGATCAATTCTTACAGATTTATGTGCTATAGGAGGCAATGTATAAAGTACCTAGTTATATTTGTATTTAATGCTACTCGAATTAAACTACTCATTATATTGTCTAATACGAAAAATAAATACATACTTCTTTCATGTAATTTATAAGAATCTATTGTTTTTATTTATGTTTCGTAGGTCGTATAAAGAGTATATTAATATTTTAGTGGTGGCAATGGTAATTAATTATATTAAACAATTATATTAAAAAAATTTGACGTGATGAACAAAACACAGTACAGTCAGGGGCTATAGTATGTGCATGTAGTATTTATATAAACACATAATTGCAAATGAAAACTGTCACACGTATTATTTCTAAACTGATTTTAATAAATAGCAAGTCAGAGGATTATAAAGGCTACAAGGTGGTGGAGGTTATAAGACTTTTTTGAACGGAACGGCTTTCCCAGAAGGTGTACGGACTGTAACATAAAAACATTACGCTATTAAAAGGTAATAATGTAAAAGGTATTTTTTTCTAAACTTTAATAAAACGAACAACATTAACGATTTTCCTAAGTTTTCATTACAAAATTAATAAATGTACTAAATAACAGAGTATTAAATATACATTTATGAACTGGCCGAATTGCTGTACCGCGGTAATATTTTCTTATTATAATTTTAAAAAATTTGTAATTTTCATTATTTATTCTTAATAACGTAAATATTGTTATTTACGTTATTATTTTATAATAAATATGAATATTATTTTGTTGTAAAATAAGATATAAATTAGTTACTTGAAATAACGCATGTAAACACTGCAAAAATATTTCTATAAACAATCATTAAACAATAAATACTTAGTTTGAACATTTTTTACAACCTTTCATGGACTAGCGCTAGCTTTACAAATCAGATGTATTCTGTCATTTGTGGACAATTGATCGAAGATATAAGTGGGCAATTTCTTTGTGATGTTTTTCACGTCTATGTAATGTGTATGTCTCTTGAGTGCAGTGAATGAAATTTTTTTTAATTTAAGATTTTAGGAATGTATACTATTATGTATGTATGTGTAGTACTTTTTTTACATATAGGTTAGTAGTAGTACATGTAGAAGGTGAACAACAATTTAACTCAAATATGTTAGTGACCGAGCAAAATATTTAGTTATTTTTTGGCCAGTCTCAGCCTAAAATTGGTTTCGTATGTTTAATTTCGGATAAAGAAGTCGTTTGTTTATGGAAGGTTTTGAATCGCGTGCACTCCGTTACAGTGATAAAATTAATAATTATTTCGTTCATACAACACTGCGTTGTCAACGCATATTAGCTTATCATATCGCACGCTCGACCTCACTTCACCTCTGACTGATTTGCACTTCGATAGCAACACCGTTCTACGTAGACATATTTTCCTTCTGTCTCTATATATATTTTAACGATTTGCAAAGGGGATGTGATACAGTTTTCAAGGGTCTTATTAAAATGGATGTTACTATAAACGAATAACTAGGAAATGTGACGGATAGTTTGAATTGCATTGACTGGCGTAATCACAAAATGATTGACATTTTATTGTTAGTTGTTAATTGCGATGACATGTCTGTTTATATAAATAATATATATAGGCTCATGAGTATATAGAAACCGAGGCTAGAAATATAACTGTTTTATAATAAACACATTGTTTAACTGAATTACTAAGGTTCGAAACCTCAAACGAAGATTCAAACCACAAATTAATTTAGAGAAGTAAAATTTTTTTACTTGCTTGGAGATCGAGTTCAGGTCCTTCATCTTGTAAGGAAAGATGTAAAAAAAAACTTTATCTGACGTAATTCGCTATTGAGGTAATCGAAGTAAGCCGGCTCGCCTATAAACGTAGGTACACATAATTATGAGCCTCAAGCTTGCTCACACACACATTCACATTCCAGTGCATACATTGCCCGCTATATTAATAAAACAAATTGCTCGTATGTCTTTATTATTAATCAACCAAAAAAATAAGGACGTTCTCAATTCCTCGAAATTTTTTTTAATGTATTTTCACCGATTTTTCCGCCATTTAAGCACCGATTTTGATAGTTATTTTTTTATTTGTAAAGGTATATGTCCAGGGTGATTGTGTAGAAATTTAGTAAAGATCTGATGCTTGAACAAAAAAATCCTTAATAGTATATATACATATTTCATGATCTTTTTATTTAATGTTTCGTTACAAAAATTGGAAAAAAATAGTTGTAGACCTCCCCTAGGTATATATTTAAAACAAGGTCACTTAATAGGGACATATGAATAATTTAAAAAAAATTAAACCGATTTCAAAGTTAAAACACTTAAAACTACAAAATAATTATTTTTACTAATCATAACTCTAGAACTTCTCAATGTAACTTCTTAACTATACGGTATGAATTGCTATGACATTAAATTTTCCAAACCAATAAACAACAACAGTAAGTTTACTAGTTTAGTAGACTTGGCACCGACTTCGGTAACTGTCAAAAATTATATAGGTTTGTACATTATATATTTATAAAGTTATTGTTTTTATTAGTAAAGGATAATTATTTTGTAGTTTTCCGTGTTTTAAAGTCAGTTTCTTTTTTAATTTTCACTGCACGCATTCGTTTGTAGATTTGCTAACAGAATAGGCAATGTGGAATCTTTTTATTTCGTTTTTGTTGAAGGTGTCATGTTCACACTGAGTAGAAAGGCATCACCCTTAATTGAAATTCGTACAGAACATGGACGTATGCCAGATATGTCACTGAATCCCGTCATGTGTCTGATAATCTCGAGTCAATATGGTTGTCGTCCCATACAATGTATGATTGTACATGTAGATATGTACGAAATCCAGTAAAGCAGTTACGTTTTGCATTGACATAAACAGGTAGGTATGTTTATTAATATCTGTAATTGTTTGCATTATTCAGTCCATACAGGTAATACTACAGCTTAATTTCTCATAATTGAGTCTCGTGAAGGATCCATAATGACAACTTTTAAATTAATGTATTGCCTACTAAAACATTAAGTAGGTAATAGAGTTGCAATTACGTTTAGTTGCTCAGAAGACAATTACGAGTTGTAATTTACCGATAACTCTAATTTATTGGCAAAGATACTATTTTGTATTAGTGTCAAATGAGGTCACGTAAACAAGAGTAATTACTCAAAGTTATTGTTATATTTTTAATGAACTCTTAATCTTGGGTAATATTATGAATGTAAAAGTCTGCATTATATTTCTCATATTCCTTAGGTCTGTATGTATTTGTACATCTACATGTAAGTGAACAAGAATAAGGATTTCATGAAGTGTGTGACATTATAAACTGATTGTGAGTAAAACTAAGGCTAAAGCTCAAATAGGAAATTGCAATTATAAATCTCAAAATCACTGGCATTTCTCGGTGCGAATATGTGAATAGAATAATGAGTTTTGCGAAAAGGATAGAACGACAAGAATACATTTTACCTCCTCCGCATTACGCCTTATTATAATTGGTATGATTGCTTATTTAATATTGAGGTAGTATTATGTGATATATTTTGCAATTTTATACATATATTGGCGTTACCTGTGACTTCAATTTCAACTTTAAAAAAAGAACATGTCTTCATACAGGGTATAATGTATCTCCATACCAAAATTTCATCAAATTTGGTTCGGTTCGGTTCAGTTTATCGGTGAAAATGAGACAAACGGACAGAGAGGAACATTATCTTACTTATCTACAAGATTAGTTCCTTACGTCTATATGATGGAACTGTTGGCTTGTGGTTATTGCCTTTTGAGATCGTATTCGCTTCTCGGCCAGGTCAATTTGCAAAACGAACTTTTCGGAATCGTCTTGGATGTCTAGATATTACTAGGTCTCCCATCGTTCATTGTATGGCTGCCATAGTATAAGTGTAGTACTTAATTTGTGGTTACATAATTACCGTAATAGCTGTTTGGAATATTTTTTAATCTCATGTCGAAGAAATTAGGAGTGGGTCAGGTGGGTCCTTGATGTTTTTGCCTTCAACGAAGTGCAACTGTTTATTTATAAATAATCGTCAACTACATTGTTCAAAATAAGTTTTCTTTTTTAATTGATTTGTCGATGTCAACTGATCAATTCGTTGTCAATCTTACAAACGAAACGTGCAACGATGCGTGTTCGTTTCATTTCGTGAAATGAATAGGTTGCATTTCGTTCACTTTCCGTTTCATTCTAGTTGAATCCTTAATAGCTTTTTTTTGTAAGAAGGCAGCAGTTGAAACCGTGACCAATAATAATAATTAAATCGTTGACTCAACTAATTCGTGACTGAACGCTCACTAATAGAAATAGCGTACTAAAATTCTCTCTGTAGTATGTTTACCAGAGTAAAACTTGGATCAAAAACCTATAATTTCAACTTTATATCTAAACCTCAATAGTTGCAAGAATGAACCAATTTAAATTCAGGTTAAACAGATCTCTCTAACTTCTCTGATCCGTCACGCTTCCCAGTGGTTAATAAATCTCCGGTGCCCACCCTCAGCATAAATAAGGTAGATCTTGTTAAAAACTTGCGACAGAAAAAAACTCAACATTTTCCGCCATTTTTAAAACGGAGACGCTCCCCTTAAGGATGTTTCCGGACTCATAAATATGCAGATATGCGTTCACCTGGGCTAAAGCGACCAAATTTAGCGCACCAATTTATAGCAAGTAAAATTATTGTAAATACGGCTACATCCCTGCGTGCGCTTAAATAGATTTGTGGGTTGGCGTGCTTTCGCATAAGTAGGTTTTAACATTCACTCATTTTCACTGTTTACGTAGGGCTCATAACGCAAACCAATTTGTTATTTATCTAAAAATAACGATTTGATAGCGATTTTAATAATTATTATCTAAAAATTATAAAATAAACATGTCAAACAAACACATTTGCTTGATCATCTTTTATATACAGCTTATCCAGCAGCAGATTTCAAACTTTGAACGCATTAATCTGCAGCATTTGCCCCCAAAACGACGTTCTGCCCGCTCTACACACTTGCCTCGTTTTAGATATATTGATACGGTATTAAAAATTAAACATCACCTCTACATACTAACCAAGAAGTAACTTTTCTTTCTGGTATTACGTACCAGGGCTGCTATTTATGTATCCGGAACTGACCAGTTACAGAACAATATTAAAAAAGTAATTACAACATTTAAAAATTGAACTCTTTGGCTGAAGAATACAATTTGTTTCATGTGGCTGTCATTTGTTTATCCTTTGTGGCGTCATTTTGAAAATTGCGAGTCTTTATCACCATGGATTTAAGTCGTGAAAATTTTCGTGCTATGATTTATTACCATTTTCGGCGAGGGCTAACTCAAAAACAGTGCATCGATCAACTCACTTCGACTTTTGGGAACGAAGCACCATCGAAAACTACTGTGTATCACTGGTTTAGTGAGTTTAATCTTGTGCGGTCTGTGCTCACGGACGAAGTTAAAGAAGGTCGCCCTAAATCGATTGTTGTACGTTAAAATATTGATGCTGTGCGGGAACTAATAATGCAAGATCGTTATGTTACATATCACGGGATAGAGGCGTCTCTGGGCATAAGTATGACGAGTATATATAAAATATTACACTAACATTTGGCTGTAAAAAAAATTTGTTTGCATTGGATTCCGCACAACTTGAGAATTGACCAAAAACGGGCTCGTGTCGATTGGTGTGAAAAAATGTTACAAAAGTACAATCAGGGTGCGTCAAAAGCTGTCTATAATATCTACACAGGTGATGAATCTTGGATATATGCGTATGATCCTGAAACTAAACAACAATCAACGGTTTGGGTGTTCCAAGATGAGCCGAACCCAACAAAAGTCATTCGTTGAAAAAACACTTTGAAGCAAATGGTCGCTTGTTTTTTTGGTATAAATGGACATGTAGCTACAGTGCCACTAGAGGATCGTAAAACGATTAATTCTAAATGGTACACGACCATTTGTTTGCCAGAAGTCTTTGAAGAAATAAGAAAGAACAACCGACAACGCAGAATCCTTCTTCATCATGACAATACTAGCTGCCACACATCAGCCGAAACAACTCAGTATTTCAAAGATCAAAAGATCGAATTAACGGGTCATCCACCGTACAGCCCTGACTTGGCCCCCAACGACTTCTATTTATTCCCAACCGTGAAGAATAAATTACGTGGTCAACGTTTTTCGAGCCGTGAAGAGGCTGTTGATGCGTTCAAAATGCACGTTTTGGAGATACCTCAATCCGAATGGAAAAAGTGCTACGAAAATTGGTTCCAACGCATGCAAAAGTGCATCGATCATCATAGTGAATATTTTGAAAAGCAATAAAACTATAATAAATGCTATATGTTTGTTTCACTTTGTTATTCCGGGTACATAAATAGCAGCCCTCGTACATGAGAAAATGTAAATACATGCATACATACATAACGTCATATCATTTTCCTTTAAAAGCGAACAGTAAAAATGAGTAGGTCCGGATGGATAATTGAAATATTGATGGATGCACACCCAAGTGCAAATCGGATACGTATCCGTTTAGTACGCGAGTGGTTTGCCAGTGGAATAAAATGAAATCATGAAACGGAACACGCATATACCGGAAGTCATCTCGCAAAAAATAATATCATAAAGAGTGTACGAATTGTAGGAGTTTGTGTGCATGTGTGCAAAGGGTAATCTTTGGAACCACTGCACCTGTTTGAAAAACTATTTCAATACATTATTCCAGATGTACAAATGCTACGTATCACGTATTTAACCCGGGCGAAGTTGGGACGGGCCACCATATCTAATAAAATACTCTGTGATCGTACTCATACGTAAATACATATATGAAACGTGGATCTAAGTCCGCAGAACTGAATAAACATCCGGACCTGCATCCTTTAAAATGTTGGACCTACTCATCGCTGGTGAACAGAACATCGATAAAAAATAAAATTACACCTTATTGGGTAGGTAGTAAGATTTCAGTTAATAAAGTGTAACCAGTAACAGATTACCGGCCTATCTCTACAAATTCTTCGTAAGCTCTAACCTTCGGCCGTCTCTAAAAGAAGGAAAACGAGTAGCTGGCACATTGTCCTAGTTGACAGATATACTTTTCTCTCCTATAGTATCGTAGAAGTTATACTATTTATTATCTATATATACATACAAAAATGAATGTTTCTTTGTATGTGTTTGTCCTCTATTCGTTCTTAAGCCCTCCGACAGACAACCGACTGTGATAAAAATTTGGTGAGCTACTCTGCGTACGCCCGCGAAGGTTTCTGAATTATTTAATTTAGTATATAAAAGCCTATGCGAACGAAGTCACGTGTAAAGCTAGTACGTATATAAAAATTAATGTTAGTATGTTTGTCATTTATATACTCGAATACCACTCGTTCGAAGAGACTCGAATTTGCGGGATTGGCGCCAAGAAATTGTGTCACTCTAGACTAAGCTTTAGGCTTGTATTATGGTTAATACATTAACTATTACTTTAAATAGTAATAAGTAATATTTTAAGCATTCATGAACTTGCAACACAGTTTGACATTTTTATTATGTACTTATTTATCAATCAACGAAAGTTAATCATAATTTTAATACGTTGGTCCGATGCAGATTTTTTCATATACCTATTACACTCAGCGCGATAACCTAAAATATACGTTATCTCATTCACACATTCCATAACTCCGTAAATGTAGGTGTTAAAAGCGTATTACGTACAGCTAAAAAACTTACACAATCTTCCAAGGTGATTTAGAAAAGTCTCCAAAATTGATCTAACCAAGAATCGACCTAGGACCCTTATCTCGGAAGGTTTTCCAACCACACCGTCAAGGAGTCTCTGATTTAATGTTGTTGAAATATCTACTTGTGTACTCCTTTGCTTGAGTTTATAAATGATAATTATAAACTCGAAATATACCTAGGCGAAAATGTGTGAGGAGAATGATGAGATTTGAGGAAGCGAAAGAAATAAGTAAAGACCGCGACGCTAGGCGCTCCGTTCTCTTTGACTACCTCGTTAGGGATACGGCGTGAAGATTGTATGTATATATAAATGATATTTTTGATGTGAGAGGCAAAATATTGTTTTGACTAATAATTTCATCCGTGTCTAATCTTCCTTTGACAGCAGAATTTTTATCTCCAGAGAATTGTATCTAAGCATTTGAAATTAATTTGCTACGTATATTAATAGCAATCTCATTAAAAACAAAACTGATATACAATTATCTCATTACTCATTAATAACTCAACGGAAACATTGATATCAGCCACATGCCTTCCGTATCATCCGTTATAGTATTTACTTGATAACGCAGATCTAACTGTTACACTCACTCTACACTTAGTTTGTAATTGTTTATGCAGTAATAATATTTTAGAACTCCCTTTCATTTTAAATATTAAAATAAATAATGAAGTACCTGAATAATATCTGCATATATACTATTTAAACGATGATGTAAATAATATATCTAACCCGATGTTAGTTGTTTTATACATAAACTCATTTAAATTGCGGTAAAAATCGCAAATAAAGAAAATAATTGAAATAAATTGTAACTTTTATACATCTCAACGCATAATACCATCGCAATTATTTCATACATTACCTACTGATTTCTAATATAAAAAATACCATTTTGTTAGTATGGTACTTTGAAATAATCTTAGCGTCAATTAAACTTTACTAACAAAATTCTTCTTGACTTTTAAGAAGTATACAGGTTACATTTTATAAATTATGGATGTTTTTATTTTAAAAAACAAAAATTGAGAGCGAGTTATTCGCGCACAGAAAGTTCCATACGATATTTCTAGATTTAATTTTATATAAAATTGTAACATAGCAATGAACCATCGCCTTGACAAAACAAATATATTTTGTAAATATGACCTCAATCGGTAGAGTCGTCAGAAGTTACACGATCACTAACAGACACACCAAAGTTTACATATATGTACATTGTTTACATATATATTCATAATTTAAAATTTAAATAAATATAGCTTTCGGTTATTGCTAGTTTGTAATATTATTAAAGTGCAGAACACAGCAACACCACTGTTTCGGGCTTTTGGGGTATGACATAAATATTTCTCGAATAACCTAAAATATGAAAGCTTAAGCAGAAACGAAAATTGGTGACAATTTGCGCATTTTTTGAAACAGATAATTTAGATAACTACCGTGGAAGTTATTTTTGTATGAATTACAGTATAATGCATCTAGTTTTCCATACAATTGTGTCAACTTTTCTACACATCTTGTAATACACGTACTAGCTAGTAGTTTAGTAGTAGCAGAACGTAGTATAGTAGCGTAAAACATTGTAGTAGCTAGTAGTCCAGTAGCTAACACATATACGAGTAAGTGTGTTCTATTATTAGTTGCAATACCTACATAATGTAATAATAATTAATCTTTTAACAATCACCTTTTCTCTATAAATGTAGTTGTAATGTTTAATCAAGTGAGGATGGTTGTACCCATAAGAAATTATATTATATAATCTGTTGACATTTTTATTATGTACTTATTTATCAATCAACGAAAGTTAATCATAATTTTAATGCGTTGTCCGATGCAGATTTTTTCCTGTACCTATTTCACTCAGCGCGATAATCTGAAATATACATTATCTCATTCACACATTCCATAACTCCGTAAATGCAGGTGTTAAAAGCGTATTACGTACAGCCAACAAACTGGCGTTAAGCTTCAGGATTGGGCAGGTCGCGGCTTTTCCGAGTGTTGGGAGATTAGCCATTTTAGCGAGTTCTAATGAGTGACGGTTTAAAACGACTTAACATAGGTCACTTATTTATAATTACATATTGATACCTATAGTTTTTTAGGTGGACATGATTTCTAATATTGTCAAATAGGATTTCATTTTCAGCATACATGTATTTATAATTATAAGACATTTATTAGGTCTCACAAATATTCAAATGCATTTTATAAATTATATTTGATGTGGCGTTATAAGTTATTTTAATATAAAAATAATATTGTTTTAGTGGCTATTTTATGTGCTTTTAAATGAAATAATATTTTCTATTCTCCGTCTTTGAATATGAGTTACAAAACACGGTGATTTAGTGTTACGTGTCTTATATTACATCTAAAAACATTACTATCGCAACATAATTGATCCATGATAGAAAGGCTTCGTAAACGCCAACAGCAACACGAAGTATAGTTTCTATATGTGTAGGGATAGTAGATATGCGATTCAACTGGCATGCCAAGTTTTTCTCAGAACTTAATCAATAATGTGAAGAGGTAAATTGAAAGGCGCGCATAAGTGCTAACAGCGTTTATGCACGCTACCCTTTATTCACTATCAATGCAATACGAATTGAATTTAATACATATATTTCTTCTGAACACGCCGGAAACTCCTTTTCTTTACTTTATGAGTGACGTAATACTGTCGGATTATTGGTACAGTCAGCATCAGAAGTAGTTAAGTATATTATGGTTCATAAATAACTAGTGACGTGCATTTTTTCGTTTGCAATAATTTTAATTTTTCCTTTAATAATCACTATATCAAAGCATAAAAAAATTATAAATTTGTGTGCGAGTTCAACTCGCGCATAGTGTTTCTCTTGTGTACATTTTAAAATGTGGTTCAAAAAGATGTACAATCACGGACAACCTAGCGTACGAGACTTCATCATCAAGTCATCGTTGTCTGCCGTCCATCTGCTAAAATGCACATATAAGTTCAAAAAACAACGCGCGCTCGTTCAGTAGTAACCAGGAAGCAGATACGTGACCTGTGTCTAAGCAGTATCAAAAAATATGTATCTAATCAAATATGTAGACAATGTCAAATTGCGCTGCAAAGTAGTGTGCTAGTGACATTCTTAAAAATATTTAGTTTCAAAAAGGACAAATCACGTTTAATTTTTTAATAATAGAAATGATATAATAATAAAAATTAATAATAGAAATTTATAACAGAAGTGAGCAGTGTTTTAGTAATACTGGTTGCTGCTAAGCTTCGAGTCAGCATTTATCCTTGTCTAGCACGCTATAATTACAGGTCTCGTGGACTAGGTTGTCTGTGTGTACCACAGTGCGAAGTTTCAAGCTTGTATGTTATATTTGTCCTGAGAAAAAGAACAGGCGAATAAACAGACAAACAGATGGACGCATGAGTAATATTTAAAAGGTTCCGTTAACACTTTTAAAGTATGGAACAGTAACTTATTTAATATAATCTAATTAGAACTTATTTGAACATATTTGGAGATTTTATTTTATTATTAGCTACTTTTCACGCTGACTCTATTGTAGCTACATCCTTTACATCTCATTATGATACATAACATGGTAACTTTATTAATAAAAAGAACTGTGTAATTTTCCTTAATGTATTGTTAACTATTATACAGACTTAGGTTTTACTTTGCGGAAATCCATTTCAAGTGATGAATTCCTAAAATCGTTAGCTATTTTCCGTTCAAACTCCAAAACCCACCAATCGACACGTGTTTCGCTTCTCAACGAAGCATCCTCAGGATATTCCAGAAATCAGACTCGGTATATTGTAAGCACCAATGTTTTTACATTTCGTAAAAAATTGCTATCGTAGTTTTATTGCGGCTAATTAGGTTTTAAAAGGCTCCAAAAAGATGTACTGAAATAATCGCTAATGAAATAACCTTGCCAGTGTGAGCCGTCAAAGTTATCCAAGCAAACATTCAGTACCTGATATTAAGTGTTAGTAAACCAGGGGTTACCGTTGTTTATAGTGGTTTATAGTTTGATCATATGCAAACTTTGAAAATTTGCGTGACGCGTACGGCCCGGGCGTTCGCTCGGCGATTTCGTTAATTCAGCGGAGGTACGGGCCCAGTTGAATTTGCATTTTGCACGCGTGATAAGTGGGCAGGATTACACGGGATTCCCACCAACAGCCTCTGTTTGTACTGAAATAAAGGGCTGTTAAACTTTTTTCATGGTAATTTGGGTCACCTTCAGAAGAAATGATAGCTGTAAATTTGTTTAAGTAGGCTTAAGTTTCGACCCTTTGTTTAAATTAAAATAAATATTTAGCATGTGCTGAACTAATTTCATAATATTTTTGATTCATTTTTCAGTTTTGTTCTTCTGATTAAAATTTGTTTTTAATATCTAATTAATTTACAACCATTTATTTGCAAAATTGCAGTAATAAAAATATAATTTTTAAAACGATAATTTACTTTATCGTGCGATTGTAAACATTGATAAAAATATTTATTAAAGAAAAATAAAGCTACTCATCGAAAAATAAATCTATAAATTATATTATATTTCTGAACGTCGCTTATTACAAACTGTGATACTGTGTCACCTTAATGACGACTTCTTTATATAATCTTAACGCGACAGATAAGTAAATTCACTGTGGTAAGTAAGTTCTAACTGTACCTAAATAATTGACGTCCACCCCGGAACTTCGTCAGATGTTGCGGGTATTTTTCCATGGTGTGATTAATGCAAACCACCACTAGCTCCGGCTGACTTCCAAAATTTTCACAGTAAATCTCCCCTTTCGTTTTGCTTCTTTTGCCCGAGGAAGACTTGGCAGCGTATTTTATCTCTGTAATGCAAACGTCGCACTGTTGGTAAATAGTTGTATGGAATCTACAAGATAGCATTGAGGCACCGTAGTATGTATTAATCAAAAATGTATGAAAAAGTAATTGGAACATTTTATTATTTTGATACTTTTACACATACTAACATGCTCTGGGAATAAAATATTCTAAACTGTATATTTAAGTAGTAAAAAAAATGTATGGTACCCATATAGGTACAAAAACCGTTAATAAAACTGCAGAAGAAGAAACTTCTTATCCCTCAGAAAAGATTAATATGAATCTTATATTCATTAAAGTTCATACCATTTGTTAAAACGATACTTCGATAAGAAAAACGTGAAGAGGTGTTTTCTTTTTCTCTGAGTTATCATTGCGAACTAACTATACATCAGATGTTCTATTTAGAATTCAGATATATTCATTGCGACGTTCACATTTCGCAATATCGCACTGCGTGCACTCTAACTTTTTTCCCTATCTCCGAATTCAGCCGAATTGGTGGAATAATTTGTCTATTTTATATTAAATGAGAACAGAAAAAACGTTTATTATGTTTAAGTATATGATTTAAATCGTTGTTTTTTTGCGACGCGAAAACTACTCTCAGCTTTTCTCAAAACTGCTTAAAAAGTTATTATATTTTGTATACTAATTTAAATTACTATTATCTAAATAGGAAATAATTATTTTACTTATTAATGTTTTGTTGTTATCTAAAATAATCTCTACAATTAGGTATATTAGGTGCGTCCCAAAATCCGTCACGCATGCGCCGTCGGTGACAAGAATCTACAATGTTCCGACGGTGTACTGCAAGCATTGATTTCAAAAATGAGTTTTTGAAATTAACACTTGTTTATATTAACATAAAATTACAGTTTTCTTTATTATTTCATTAGTTTATCGGTAACTTAAATAATATTTAGTATCATCTGACGTGTAGAACTTTGAACTTTGAGGTTATATGTAAGTAACTGAGAATGTTCTTGTTGATTTTGTAAGACAATTGTTTCATTAAACTCCTGTCAATTTAACTAATTAAAATATAATGTTAGTATCGTAGTAGTGTCGTAGTAGCCTAGAATCACTGCGATGTACCTATTGTTTATCGTATAATAAGTTTAATTTAAAAGGTACGCTTGCAGAAAAATCTTATAGGAGTATCTGTTGTTAAATTCAGAATATCAGGATTCAAATTTAATTCAGAATGCGTGTCAGTATATTTTTTCCAAATAAAATTTAGGAAAAACAATGTTTATTAATAAAATTAAGGAATAAGTATATTACACGAAGTGAACTTAGCTCTACGTCAAGTAAAGTGGCGTCGTCGCAATAACAAATCATCGCTGGAGCAGTATTCTTGTTAATAATATAACAACTTGACATAACGTAACTCGAAGACATAATGTTACACTAATGTAGAACATTTTAACACAAGACAACTTTAAAAATCCATGGAAATGTCACAAAAACTACACCGAAAACACACAGACATTACTTGCGCATTGGTTCCGACAGGGGGCAGTGTGATCACGTCATACAATATGGCGATGGCAGACCACGCGCTGATTGGTTACCGTCTCTACTGTCGTGAAGTTCGTTACTAAGCACGAGCGGGATGGATTTATGTGATGTTTTGGCGCCGATGAAAGACGGAGGATGTATTGGAGGGAAAGTACATTTGTATGCTTGTGGCGTTTGGGACCGGTTTCGCCAGAGGCGTTTACGAAATGTGTGTATGTGCGCCTGGCTATGTAGAGCCGGTGCGGCAGGTAGTGCTCGCGCTGCCTATTTAAAATGACGAATTGTAGCGTTCTACGCTAAAGAAACGTAGCGGGTTATTAATTTATTTCAGTTAGTTACTTGGAATATAGTTTTACTAAATTAATTTCACTTTTGCTTGTTTCAGGTATGAATGAAGTCTTACATTATTTACTTTTCAAGTTCCGCTACTGTGGTAGGTAACAATCATTATATTGATTAAAACTTTAAACTGAAAATTGGAAACCTGTAGAAACTTACTGATCGTTATATATTTACATATAAATTATTCAAATCTAAAGTGATCACTTGGATTTATAAATCCTGGTATCCTATTATAAAAACAAAATATTTCAACTGGGTAGAGACATCTTATTTAAAAATGTGGTGTACTGTGTATGTAAATAACTACATTTAATTAATTGTTTTAGTAAGTCGACAGGTCGGTAAGCTGATAAATTTATTATTGTTGCATTTTAAGTAACTTTTATTATATAGACTTTATTTATTAATAGTTAAAAAAAGTACATACATATCCTAATAATAATCCGTAATATTTTCAAATTTGAAACTACACATTATCTTAAATAATAAACTTCCTCAAAGTTGCTGCTTAGAAAGCTGTCATTGCTTAAAGTGTCCAGCAGTCTGGCAGCATTACCTTTTTGAATAGCCAAACTGATTCGTTGGTGGAAGAAGCTGCCAGCCCGTCGGTCTCCCGAAGCCTCGACCAGTCTTTTACGAATATCAGAAACCAATCGATGGGCTCCGCAAGCCCAGGGAGCCAAAGTTTTGACTGCAAAGGGTGCAAATATGAAACTCTCAGAGAGAGTGGCATACTTGCCGCTTCAAATTCTCAGCAGTGCTTTTAACTATTTTTAGTAAGTTTTTTAACTAACGTTTGCTAGGAAAGTGTTGGCCATGCCTTCATTAACAATCTAATAAATAATTTGGCAAGTATAAACAGGCATGTATGTATTTAACCATCCGGAAGCGGGAATACGCATGAGAAAAAAAGCGAATATGTCTCAAGCCCGATGGCCTAAGATAAATTTATTTTGTCGTGTAACTAGCAATAAATATGCTAATTCGGCACTATAACGTCCGTATGTCGCCTAGCCGTACCGCCGTTGAAAGAGTGAAAAAGATATCACAAAATTGCACTGCGCATTGCTCTTTTCAGTCATACAACCTTTGAGAGGAATTACGCAAAAGTTTACTCTGTATCTTGTAGTAGAGAGTTGTCTTTTTTTTGTGTCAATTTATGGAGTTACGTCATTCTATTGTCGGTCGTTAGTTTTATCGACCTACGGCAACTACTAACCTAATAAATTTTGGTGTTTCGCTCAGTGAATCCGTTCGCTGAACGAATGCATCGTCACAGATACGAATTGTGCGACATTTGACTGAATCGGTTTATTTGCTCGAGTGTTATGAGTTATGGAGCTAACTTGTTTACTAAAGGTATACAACTTTTATAACACTGAAAAACTTTGGGCGTCATTGACTATTCATACGAAATTATTTTACTAACCTTGTCCAAACACGTCCAGTTCCAAACACAATGAACGGTTTAATTAAGAAAACACAATTAAAGTACATAAATCACAAGCACGACTTAATCTGCGAAATGAAAACAATCAAAGCCAATATTTAATTGATGGTCAAACCTTAATTAACTTGTAGTTCGGCGGCTGCCCAAAGCTCTTGGGATAAAAGAAGCCATCTGCATTTGGGTATTCAAATTATTTCTCAAACGTGTTCTCCGTTCAAACCAAGGAGATGTTCAGAACAGTCTTTCCATCACGCTCACTCCTGCGCATCTGCAACTTGTGTAAATAGGTCAACCCCTTCTATAGTTTCAGCGTCGGAAGGGGAATATAACAAACGAACTCATATGGGCTTGGAATAAACTGAACAAAAAAATCACATCACAAAAGTTTGCCTAAACTAACCTCGTTAAGAGATTTCTGGATAAAAGAATACCGTTTTTAGTATCGTCACGATTGTCCAAGCGATCGGATAGCTCGATTCAAGGTGCAGTATCTACTGACTCTAAAGTGTTCATACCCAAAGTTGCTTCCTCTATTATTTTGGGGTAACGGTTCATTGTACAAGTTCAGAGAGAAAGTCTGTTGCGTAACAAAAAGATCTTTAGTATCCTTTTTTTTAAGGAGAAAGTCGCGATCGTTACTATAAAAAGTCTTTGTTAACTATAAGAACAGGACAGTCAACGGCTTAAACTTTTTTAGTTTTTGAGATGCCCTGTTGTGGAATGCTTGTGAGTGGAGCAGGAACTGTGCCAGAGTTTCTTTTGCACTATTGCGAATTTAAAATTTGTTCGAGTTTTCAATGAGGTACGTTGTTACGTTGTATTTTTTCTATTAAAAATCGAAAGGTGAAAATGTTTATACAAGTGTCTATATATTAATGAATGTCCGCTCAAAACGTTCCCTTATATTTAGTATCACCATTCTAGTCGCCTGAATAACTCGACGAATTTTCCCTGTAAAAATTCATCAACACCGACATGTTTGGTTTAATTTCTCAGTCATGTCCATATTGAATGTACAAATTGGCTCTGTTTTTTGTCAATACCATTACTTCTCTTGCTAATTTTTTTAGATTATAATTTTTTTTGTTAGGAATTGTTATAGGATATAATATGTATATTGTAGTATGTAATTACAAAATGCTAGTATTAACAGCAGTTTGAAAATGTAGTTGGTGCATTATTTAAGCAATCAAACTTTGTACTTTTTAGTCCTTTTTAATAACGTGGAATGTACCTACATTGAATTTTTTTAATTCGAATTATGTTTTTATTTGTTATATTTTTGTTTTCGTAATTATGGTACATATTAATATACACTTTATAATTGTTGTCCCCTAAAACCTCGGGAATTTCAAGTACTCATAATGAGTATACCTGCGTGTACCTAGTAGTCGCAAACGACAGCATATGTTGTCTACGCACTTGCAGACACAATAGAGGAGACGCTTAATTAAACTAGCGAAGCCGAGCGAGCAAAACGTAAGCATTTAATTTATATCCCTGCAGTAAACTCCGCGGAATATTTTTTCTGGTCCAAATGTATAAGTAAAGCGGGTGATTGCTTAAAGTTCATTAATTTTATTTCTCAATTCAAGGGAGTAGTAAAAAGAAATATTTAGCACACAACACATGGTATGGAATTTATTTATTAATCAACGCCGTGGATAGTGTAAATTTGCGCCGTTGTCTGTTTGTTTGTGGCATCAAAGCTATTGGAACGGATTTTTTGCATGCAGTTTTCTTTATTTTAAAGCTATTTTTCGAGACTATTCCTAGCTAAGTCTGACGGAACGTTCTACATTATTTTTTTCATCAGGCTTTAAATATTTCATTTTATTAAATCTTAAATTTTGTTTGATTTTCACCACTTTTTGGGATCATGTATTTCGTATTTTCTATTAAAAAAAAATACCGTCCAGAAAATTATACTAATGTGATACAATGGGTATCACAAAACAAACTTGAAGAGCGCCAGTGACACTCAAAATCCAAAACGATTGTGGAAATTTTATTCTAAATTGACCTGGCCGAATATCGGAATAGGGACCGTCGACTTGGAAGGTAGTTTTCTTCTAACCGCGTCAATAGGTCCGCGAAACTTACTTCAAAACACAAAAAAGTAATTTGAAAAATTTTGGACCCCATGAGATTTTAATATAAATTTGTTTAATTGTTTAAGTATTTGTTTTATTATTAAAGTGTGACGACAATATTCATAAGTTAATCTTGATTTTGTCTTAAAGTTTGTACGTAAGTGATTTTTTTAAATTATTTTTTTTAAGAGTAGACGAAATCTTTAAATAACCGGTTAAAATACAGTTACGATATAACAATTTAAATAACGTTATTCTTACAAAGTAAAAAAAAATATTTCAGTTTTTTTATTTTCACTAATCTTCCTGTCATTCTTTTATTTTTCTCTATTAAAAAAAAGTCAGTATTCTCTAGATACTTGTTTAGTTTTCAAACCATACTTTTATCGTAGCGGAAAAACTTCTTTAAACAAGTGTGCATTGACTAGAATAAACTATTTTAATTACCAGTTAGGCGCATTCGCCGTTGACTCAAGGAACACAATTACCTGTTTATGTATGTGTAGTTAATTGATTACATAAAAGGACGTGCCGACGTTTCTGGTTCATTTGTTCTATTGAATATTTATTTACGTTCCGAACAAAAAGTTTTCAATTAACAATGCTACATATTGTCATTATAGAATTATCTACAACTATGGGGAGTGCAAATGGTGTACCACTATTATTATTTCTTGCAACCAAATATAATAGTTCTAGCTAAATGCTTACTTTTAAAACAAAATTAAACACTAAAATTATACTATACCTGGCATATAGAGCTGGGAGAAATTCAGTCCCATCTAGACTCTAAGTACCTAATTTTAATGTTGCATACCTTCCATTTCCTGAGAATGTACATTAATTTGGCGTTTTGTAAATATTGATGAACTTTGATTAGAAAAATTTTTCAATGTCGAAATAAACTATTATTATTACGTATAAGTACTTTCGTAATATAATCGTACCTATCAACTGAACTACATTACACTTCATAGTTGAAATATTTGCATATTTCCACACGTTATACATTTAGGAGTTATATGCCACTGCCAAATTTCTCAAACTTATGTCCCGAGTTATGTCTCCCAAAGGCTCTAACAATGAACACTACAAGTTTAGCGTTTTGATTTCCCCACTGTCAAATTTGAAACCAAATAACAACGGGCTTCACTAGAAATAATATTAACATGCAATGCAAGTACGTACTTACTTATAATATTATTAACTTATCTCAGTAAGTAATATCAATATAATTTAGAATACACAAACGTATTTTAAGTATACGATTTTAATTTTAAAATATATTAAGTAAATTAAATATAGAAATTACCCGTTTCGGAAGAATATACCCTCTGTACGGTAAATGTAATTGTTTTATAACTTTGTTTTAATTCAGAGTTTTAGTAAGTACTTGACTAACTCTAAATCTATTCAAATCGAATCGCTAACTAAATTTACTATGGTTTTATTAATTAATAGCAACATACGTGATAAAATCATAGTAAGTTTTAAATAAGGTCAAGTCCCTATCTTCACGCTGCAACTCCAACGGGATAAGCAGACGACGATACACTATGTGTCATGATCCTGCTTTTTTTGCTTTCTCCTCCTCACACATTCGCCGAGATACGAGTATGCTAGTGTTTTTTTTTTATATTTCCGTCACATAATATTCTGGCTATTTAATTCTCATACGCCAATCTTGATTGTCCTTGCCTTCTGCTACCACTCATTTTCATTCTCAAAAAAAAAAAATTTCAATGTGTTATCAATGTGCGACAGAACCGAGATACCCATAACACAAGTTTAATCTTTTCTTGGGTATCTAAGTACGAACACTTAAAAGTAACCTCAGTAGGTAATACTACCCTGATTTTTTATACATTTCAATTATGGTATTTGCGTATGTATGTGTTATGAAATAAATATTTTATTATTATTATTATTCTGGAGATTTTAATCGTCAGTACTTTTTGTAATAATAAGTTCAAATCGCTGAATGCTATTCTATTAATAACAGTGGTTGACTCTGAATGCCTATTTATGTTTAAAAATTTGATATCACGACCTCCACTTCTGAAAACGTGTATGATTTCATGCTAACTCTACATTTTCAATTGATAATTATTGATTTTTTTTAGATACGGGATCATTGATAAACGCCGAAGTCTCATATTAAATTGTCATAATATAAACGAAGATTATATTTTAACACTCCCAAAGCGTTGTGATAATAATTTACCAACTATACGCGCAGTTCGCTCTCACTATCCATCTCTAAATTCTTACAAACCCTTCTACCTACCTCTTTAATTAAGTCCATACTGGGTAGAGACAACAATGGCCGACCGATTCGCTCGAAGATATTCAAATATGTCTAAAGGCAAAACTACTGCTTCTATTTTATAGACCTATGTGTTGCATAATTAGATCAATTTACAAATATTCATTTAAATCGTAGTTAGTTATTTCTGTCGGTTATAAGATAACTGAAATTCTTGAAATCTAAGTGATTGCTTTAATAATAAAAACGATTAATATAACGAACACATTGTGAATAGTAAGGTTGAACTAAACAGGGCAAGCTTTTTCTAGGGACCACAATCAAACAGTCTATCAAATTTTTTTTTTATAAATGCAATAAATAAATAATACACAACAAATTAATATTTTTTTGAAAATTAATATAGCCAAGACATCTAAATATATTATTGCTTTGAATCAAATAAATTCAAGCCTATGAATGAAGTCTCTCTCTGAATTTTAATAGTAGGTGCTACCTATGTACCTATATTTAATATCTACATAATATATTTATCATATCCTAATCAAACTTGACAAATTGACAGCACTTTATTCATAAAATGTCACCCTACATATTATGGTAGAAGTTTTGAAAAATATTAAAGGCTTATAGGAAACTAAAACCTATTTCTGGCACATATCGATGCATTTGATATAAGTATCTGTACTCACAGTTTAGTGTTTTATCTGGGAAATAAGAAATAATGATTTAAATTTTAAAGCGATTGGATGCTGAATATCTCAAATACATTGTATTTAAACGGAAATAAAAGTAAGATAAGTCGATATGTTATATTCTTGTCAGCAGGTATACTAATTTGCACTTACATAAAAGTATGTAAAGTTTATTATATTAAAAACTGTACAGATGCGCTTGTGAAAAGAAAAAAATAAAAGGTAAAACTCAACACGACTTTTGATTAATACTTTAAAGGAAACTTGGGCCTGCTGGGAAACTAGGCACTCGGCTGAAGCTTGTTGAAACTTACGGTAAAACTGTTACCTACTGTATGTTGACGTTCTCATTATGTACTGAATATTGTCAGAATTAAATTATACCGGTAATAATTTTATGATTTTCTTGTATTCATTTGTTTAAAAGTAATTATATTATGTTTGAGTAATATGTAATTATATTTAATTAATTTGTATATTTTCCTAGCTACATTCGGTCAAAATTTCAAAGATTATATATAAAAATATATATAAAAAAAAATACAGAAATTAACATAACATAACTTCACGCTGTATCCCCAACGGGGTAGTCAGAGAGGACGGAGCGCCAGGGGTCGCGGTCCTTACACACCTCTTTCGCTTCCTCAAATCTCATCATTCTCCTCACACATTTTCGCCTAGGTATGCGAGTGGTTTTGACATACAGAAATTAATTAAATAATATGTACTTTCCGTATTGTACTATTTATGAACTAAGATTCAATATATTTTATTAGAGTAGGTAACAGTATACGTACCTATAATAAATACATATGCAATAATAACTAATAAGACTCAACCTATTTGTCTAATAATACTGATAATGCATTTCTTATTTTCTTTATACAACAAAATCTTTCGACATTAAGTGAAAAAACTATTAGAAACATTTTAAGTATTTCTATTATTATTTTTACACATTGAATATTGCGTTAGTATACAAATAAGTAGACATAGTCTACATTGAAACCTATACGTAAATAATTAATAATTAAAAACAATTTAGTAGTTATAATGAAATGCATAAGCATTAATTATACAGTTTTTGTATAACGAATAATGATAGATTTAGTTCTGTTTAAAAATAATAATTCTAGCCGAGTTCTTCTTTCTAGTGCAACTTTTTCTGAGCTAATGGTTGTGTCATTGACATGAGAAGTGCAAAGACAATCCTACTTGAATAAATGAGTTTTATTTAAATGTTGATAGAAGCAGGCCGCTATAAAGTTTATTTATTTTTATTAATTTTTTCGTTATGTACCTAAGTATTTATATACCTACGGATAATTAATAAAATAAAGTCATATTGCACAGATCGCAATACTTTTGCATAAAACAGAAATAGGGAACGGGTTGTCGGCTCTTCATTATCTGTGATTCGACGCTTCCCTTTATCATTTGTCATAGGAGGCCGGTGCTCAGCATTAAGATATATACAGGCTATTATTTTAATTCTTGCTTCATGACTTAATAATTATTATTTATTGACTCTTCGACAACTTGTTATAACTGGTATAATACTATATCTTTTTGACATACGTAGATATTACATTGGGCAAGTTCATCTTTTTCCATGCGTTTTTCTGCCGAATAAGAAAGTTATTGCCTATCACTGTTTCGCTTCCCGACAAAACAATTTTATTTTCAACAACGTTAAAACTGCGTGATCATGTGCAAAGTTAGATTTGCTGCGAGATAATTAACGCATTTGAGCGTTCCTGAGGATAGTTTCTTGGAAAGCAAAACACATGTCGAATAATAAATTTGTATTTAAACGAAATATAAACAAAAATATGCAATGTATGTTTTATTTGCATTAAGAGAATAACGAGGTTATAGAGGCGAAATACGTATGCGTTTTTAAATTTCATCAGATTTTGTCCTAGCGTGAAGATCTGAAAAAGATACATATATCATATTGATATATGTATCTTATATATCATATTGATACATGTATCTTATATATCATATTGATATATGTATCTTATATATCATATTGATATATGTATCTTATATATCATATTGATATATGTATCTTATATATCATATTGATATATGTATCTTTTACTTATGTTTGATGAAAATATAAGGTACGATTTGACAGCCAAAAGAGAGTACAAAGTCAGTATCTAGGTACCTACTTACAATATATCTAAAAACATTTACTGGTCTTTTCTGAATAGCACATATTTCTAAAATCGCTTCCGCCTACATCGAATTCCGTATTCAAATCGTATGTAAACGAATAAATAGAAAATTCCGAGTTCACCAGGTGACGATCTGATCGGCTTAAGAAATACTCCAGTTTTACATATGGCGGAGGTAAAAGTACGATACTCTCAGGGCACGCCGCATAAATCGGCCCTGTTCGTGATGCAGTGCCTCGTTGAATATGTATAGGTAGGTGCGCTCCCTTCCGTACTTCTCATTTTACTAATAGATTTCTCTTTGATTAAATTTGTATACGTTTTATTCAATCGAGCGAGGCCACTATTGTTAGCTGCCGGCCACTTAAATTACTGGTTACTGTCTTTGCTGTATATTACTATATGTACCTAAGTAGGTACCTACCATTCTTGATGTTTTTGTTCGCTAATATAGAATCTTCATATTACTACCTCTGTATTATCTCCGTTGTAAAAGGGGTTATCCTCTTGTTCTTTATCTTTACTTAAGTCGTAAATAAGATCAGTCGAACACTTCTCGATAAGTACGAAAACTTGTCACATTAAAATTCTTAATAACATACAAGCGGTAACTCTTTGGGATTTGGCGTTGACTCAACAAACGTACAACGAAGAATCAGATATTTATAATGGCTTTATTAAGACAAGCCATCGACTGAACTCACGCCCGCTTATTATTATAATTTAGACGATTGCCTAAAGCTCTGGCGATTAAATAAAGTTATCAAATTTTGAACATCGTTTTGCTATTTTTGATAATTAATTCATAAATGTTCAATTGAATGTACAGTAGTTTTGTATATACTTATAATACCTAATAATTGTCGATCATGTCACGGAAGTTAATTCACTATTATTATGATCGTTATATTTTGTAATTTCCATAAAAATGCTCTCAAATTCACTTTGAAAACGTGTCTAAATAAAGAATTCCAGTTAAGACTGTGTGATAAGGTAGGGTGTAACAAATCATAGCTGTATTTGATATGCAAAAATGCGACCGAGGATGCCGTGACGCCATGCCATGGCGGGGCTCGTTCATGTTTATAATGTGTTTATACTTTTTGCCGGTCCTTTCTACACGTGAGCGTGGCTTCTCAAACCGCATAATGAGGTAGAAATTAAAATATAAATAGGCAACAACCAGTCTTGCTCACACGACTTTCTCGTTTCGAAAATTAATGATCTCTTAAAACTGATAAAAATATACTTATTTCGGGAGTAATTATAACTCACACCGCCACAGTCTTACTTTAATTAACAGTATTTAGCACCGTTACCTTACACAACTCCTACAAACAGCCACTAATCTCTAAATGGAAAGTTATGGAGGCTTTACCTCATTGGAGACATTAAAAGTTTTTCAAGTCATAATGGCAACTCTTACCTCTCATTGTTCATTCAGAACGCGTATATTGTCGGAGTTGAAATTTGTAGGCAGCGCTGAAAAAGTGTCAATTCATCATAGCAAAGCCCCGAGCTTTGAGACCGAAGTCCCCCGCATAAATCTCACTTCCATACTTTCGCGTGGGGAAAACGACTGCTTTATGAGATCCTTAAGGCTGTATGGATTTGGGAAAATATTTCCTCTGCGTGCTGGCCTCCGACAAATGAAGGAGCATTATGTACGTTAGAATGTGTGAAAGGGCCCTGTAGGCGTTTTTATTGTTATTCGTGGCAATTCGTTTAAAAGCGAGTGCTGGTTGCTCCAGTACATATGAAGTACCTATTTGCTAATATTTATTAACCCCAATCACCTTCGGGTTTTGGGTACGAAAGCTTATTTTTATGAGAAATCCTAATCTTTTAAAAGGTTTTGTGTTATTACAAGTTTTATATTTCTGTGTAAGGAGATACTTTAGGCACCATTAATCAAGTTTGTCTTGTATAGTGACCCTCTGTAATCTTTATTTATACGTATTCATTTTTTTCGTGTTATTTAAGAATGTGACAATTCTTATAACAATTTTATATTTACACATAGATACATATCTTATTTACAATTTTATATTTAACGTTTAATATTCATTTATTTTAAATTGCGCGGAGGCAATGGTTGAAATAGGCGTATATATTTAATTAAACCTATATATATGGTAGGTATTATATCCCGATAAGGTGAGGGCAGCGGCCGCACACGCTGGGCGCGCCTCATTAGAACTCGTCCCTCTCTTCCCCTACTTTCATGCGTACGCGCACCAATTTAAATCTAGAATTGGAGACATTTCCCTTTTCGGTGCGGAATACAGACATTTTAGGAAAACAGATGTAAGCATAGGAATCTTTCTAATATGCGTTCTTTAGTCTTTACAATTGTGTGCTATCAAAAATGTGATCTTAGCATTGATATACAGATGTTTTGCTGTACTTGATGTATTTGTATACATACCATATACTAAGAATAAAAGTTTAAAATAACGTTATAAAGTATAACAGTAACATTCAATCCAAAGTTTAACTCTAAGAAAACGAAATATTCCACTATGTAAGGCACAGCACCAACCCTTGATAAATTGGAAGACTCGTGGGCGATGTCGTGATTTGAATTGAATTAATTATGAGTACCTAGATGGCGACTTGCTCACGACCTCTCTTGCAGGAAATGAAAACGACTGAAGAAAAATTACGAGATCACCGGATATTTCCATCAGTACTGATGGAAGCTGTGCTTTATTTCGCAGTTGGGTTCAACAAACTTAACGACGCGACTGAATCGCGGGCGGACAATTTATGCGACACAATAACGCATACAGGTGTCGCGGGCCTCGCTGCCCCTTCAAATAGCCACCGTTGGGAACTAAATACGAAAGGAGCTCGTTAAACTTGAATATTGAAGCGTTAGACACGAACGATCTTTGCGATAGCGTTCAGTGTATATCCAACTCCCAATTACGATTTATTCCGCCTTTAAAAGGACACCAGTAATGACGTGGGCAATACGCGGATGCCTTTTTCTCGCACAATCGAAATCCAATTATTTCTGAAAGTAACTAAAATACCGGTCGGAAGAGAACAGTGGAGGCAAGTCATAAATCCAGCGCTGGATATTTGCAGCGCGTTCGGAATATGAATTATTCCTGGTGATTGTTCTTGCGACCGCGTCATGGTTCATACATGAAGCGTAAGCTAGTTTTTTTGAAGTTCTACTGGTATTGCCAATAAAGGAGATTCCTTAAAACACTGTATTTTTGCTCGGTCTGCTGTATTTCTTTTTTCTGGATGATTTGAGATAATAAAATTTTCTTGAGAAACTACTTTGTCTGCTATATCGTTTGTTTTCTATGCATGTGTAGGTATTTATCAGCGATTAACTCTTGGTTAAAATTGCACGAAAAAGGTACATCAGACATAATGTTCTTTTCGAAAGATAACTCGAATTTGTTTGGGCGAATTTTTCGAAAGGCTTTTTATCAATTGGTGACTGTTTGGTAATTGGCCAGAGCTGGTCGGGAGAGGTAGCCATAATTGACAGTGCTATCATTCTGAACCCCTTCGGAGACGTTCGGCGAAACTCTTAATTGGTCCACCTTTTGTGACGGTCAATAACGCCGCCACGATAATAACAACCAATTATTAACAGATCGTTGTTTTTAATTAGGTAGGTAGGTAGATTTGTTGGATCTGATTTTGGCTGGAAGCTTTGTCATAGAACTGAAATGGAAAATTACTGTTTCAGTTTTCTTCAACCGAATTCAGTGTTTCGCTATTTTCATTCGTTTTTTGTTCAAATTCTTTAGTTTTAGTTAAGACGACAAAGTTACTTACCGAATGTTAGTTATATGTAAACTGATTTATTTTTATATATTACAATATTATAGGACGAAAAAGAAACAGGCAAATGAAAAATGTCGAAAGCCTATCGTCTTAACTTAGGTTTCTTATTGGTTCACAATTAAAGTGTCCTGAAGGTGACCGTACCATCCTTAAAGACAAATAAAAACATAGCATTCATCGAATACTAACAAAAGCAGCTCTGATGAAATTCTGCACCGAAAAAGTTCCCAAGCGATACTTATCAAGTGTTTGAAATGACACAACCGGATTCCATCCCTTTCGTATGCTTTTTACGTATCAGGAATAAAACTGACGAATTTCTCAATAAACGAGGGATGTTCGGCGTGTCGTCACGTACTGGGGGCTCAGTGAGTATTTGGAGCGATGCAGCAAAAACTATTCAGGGGCTATTATTATGGCATTTTTGTCGACTGACAGGGCGAGTGGTTGCGGCCATAATAACGACGCAGCGGAGAGGGGACACCGTGCCCCCCTCATACGTCGTCCCCGCAGTGCGCCGCACACCCGCGCCATCCATCTTCGATATGCACATAAAGCGAACCGGACCTGTAACGGCAGACCCACATTCCGCTGCTCTTAAATTTATTTATCTCTTTATTAATTCTCAACTTGAATTTTAATGCTTTGTGTAAAAATCTCTTTTAAAAATTCATATTAACTTTTTGGCTGTAAATTGTTTATTTACAGTTATATCGATGTTGATTTCCATTAACAAATCAAAAGTTGAAACATGAGGTAAAAAAACGTCTTTTATTAACCGTTGAGACAAATTTGTCGATAAAATCAATATTACGTCTAAGATCAAACGCTTATTGCAAAGTTGCAAAGTTGAGGTGGCGTGAAGGGACCATGGTCTGCTAACAGAAATAAAAGTCGAGGTGCAAGCCTTGATTTTTATTGCTGTTGAAATAACGGATAAAGTAAAATGACAAAGCGGGGCGTGATTGAATCTCCTCGACACCACCACACGCTTCGTCGCTTGATTAGAGTGCCACGCATTGGAAATTTTGACAGCAGAGCTCTCAATGTTTCTAAGTTACTACAAAACGTATGTAAGTGTGCATTGGAAATTTTGACGGCAGGGATCTCAATTTTTCTAAGTGATTACAAAAACGTATGAAGGTCATATTTGGCAACCAGATTTTTCATTTCATTGACTTTATTTTGAATACACAATTGGTTAATTTTTGTAACACAAAAATAAAAATGTTAAAGAAAACTCTTTTAAAACAGAGATTTACATTTATCGGAGTAACGGGACCGTTTTATGTTTCTAAGTTTTCTGTATAGTTTAATCTAAAAATATTGTTTACAATGGCAGTTGGATTTTTTAAAATTAGTTATAATCTTTAAAATAAACGAAAATAACTGCTCTTTCGTATTTTTAGTAAGTTAGCGCGTGCACATTTGCATAGAGCAAAAGGTCTATTTTGGATTAAATTATTGTTTATCAATGCGATGCCTTAATTTGACTTTATGTGAAAAGAAGAGGAGCGCTTCTGCAGCCGCGCCTCGACGCTACACTGACTCAACCCTTGTCTATGAGAGTGTTTGGCGTTTTGTTTAAAATAGTATTGTTAGCAGGTACTTACAATAATGCCAGATTTAAAAATATAATATGGTCGTAAATATGAACTCTTGTTAATTTAAGGGCATGTATTTGTTCAACTCTATGTGAATACACGTAATAACGTTAAGTCCACAAAATTAAATGCACGCATTCACGAAGCCCCCAGGAGCGGGAAGGTGACTTCACAACTTGACGGTAATGTTTACGATACACG
Organism: Zeuzera pyrina; assembly: GCA_907165235.1. NCBI lineage: Eukaryota > Metazoa > Arthropoda > Insecta > Lepidoptera > Cossidae > Zeuzera > Zeuzera pyrina. Next base: position 15,663,705 of record OU015628.1, read on the forward strand.
ACCGGCAGGGGACAGACTTAGATAGATTACCCACTTCTATGTTTAACCGGGGACATGTAAATAGCTGTTGTGCATCTGCATACCAATTAAAGTGCAGTATTGGACGCGACTATCTGAGTATTTTTTATGATTAGCTCCTTTAAAACATCTTTATTTGCAAAATTTGATTGTTGTAAAATAGTAAAACTTTCATACTTTGAATACATTTCCTAAAACAAGTAGGTAACTAATATTTTTAGTCTCGAGCGGATGGTTTTTTAAAAATAATTTTGATCTTTTTTCTGATTGTATTTTAAAAAAAAGTAGTTAAATTATAGTTAACTGACAACATTTATTATTCACTATTTATAAAAAGACAATTTATTGTCGATGTCTTTGTTTGAAATACCTAAAGTGTAAAAAGCAGAAATGAGTTTATATTTCATCGTATTCTGAGGAAAATAGTATTAGTTATATAGCGTCAGAATTAAGCAGTTTGTTTTGTATTATTTTAAAAGTAAGTATAACGTTACCAAAACTTTTTTGTGTTTAAGAAGAATAAAGAATGGACACAAAATATTATGTCCTAACCCAAAACATGTCTTTGATGTTAACAAATAATTTAAATAATCCAAACTGGATTTCTAGTGAACCTATACACATGGAACCACACAACTAAAGCGCGATAAAGTAGCGATAGCGCCATCGCCTTAATTGGAATACAATACTGGGACCGTCGCTAGATACCTGAACTCAGCTTTCCTTTAATTTTACTTCTTATGGCTTTTTTTATAAATGAAATAACTTCCTATAATAAGATGTAAGAATTTAGTTATAAGAAAGAAATATCTAACTAAATATAGGTATTGTTAGTATTTCAGTTTTAGATGCTAATTTGCTTTGTTATCTAGTTAGTCTAATTGCAATGTATCCTTCGTGTTAATTGATCCCATGGCAGTGTTAGTTACATCGATGTAAGTTACGGTAATTGTCAATAAATTGTTCCGGACATTAATCTCTATATCACATCGCCTCCAGTAATAATAGTATGTTAAATCTGATATTCGAGCAAACGTTTCTAGGTGTTACATTGTTATGTAAGCAATGTTGGGTGTTGTAATAGTAGGTACATATCTCATTTAATTATTTATATAAATAAAATGAGAAATAATAATTTATCAACAAAATATTATTATATATTTTTAATACATTTTCCTGAGACAGTAATCTCTTTAACATATATCCGTACATGCTTGAACGTGCGGTACGCACTAATTAACGTTCAACGTGAAACTTTTCGTGTAACTTCACCAATCACACTTGACCTGCGGTAGTTCATATATCTTCCTCGTGTTTGTCTCTTGTACGGACAGATAGGAGGGGAGGAGGAGGTCTTGTCGTAGTAGGTACTTTGTAATTGCGTGTCTAACGCTCCCTACACGTAACGTGGCCTTTTATTAGGTGGAAATTCTGTATACGGCACTACAGTTAAGCATCCGGTTAAAATTTATAAGTTGGTATATAAAAGTGTTTATAATTCTATCAAAATATTCATTGATGGTATACTATGTCTCAAACATTATAAGTAAAAATGGATGGTTATTTACAAAAAAAAATTGCAGTTGGACTATTAGTACTTTCTACAAATATTCCTAACTCCTGAGTTTAAACAAATACACCGAATGAGATTTGAAACGTTCAGTTTTAGAAAAACGCACGGAACATTTAAACCAATCTCGAAAACAAACTCAACAATAAATTCAAAAGAAGTTAAAATTTTCGCTCTGAATCGAGACACTAAAATTTAAATCAATGAATAAAAATCGTGTTCAATCTTCCGAATGGCGATGTTTGAAGTCGTACATAGCGTATTCGCTTTTTTTATTCGATTCGATTCAATTGATTTCTTAATCTGAATTGATGATTCACGGACCGTGTTTAGTTCAATGAGGCTTGATATAGTTGACATGTTATTGTCGTGTTAGACACGATCGTAAATGTCTGCAATATTTACCATAGACATAAATTGTTTGATATTAATTACAAATTGCAGTAGGTATTTAAATATATATAAAATTTGGTGCGGTAATAAGACTTTTTTTATCAAAATTACATAGATTACTTTTTTCATAAAAAATCTGTGAAAAGGGGACGACGAAAGGTAGAGAAACTGAAAATGCCAAACCAATGAACTGATTATGATGTAGCATGGATATAGTTTGACAACTTGGAACGGACATAGGCTACTTTTTTATCAAAAAATTACCCCTAAGGGGGTGAAAAGGGGGTTGAAACTTTGCATGGGAAATGCCGAACCGCCGAACCAGTTATGATGTTTGGTACAGAGATAGTATGTGCATTATGCACAGAGACAGACGTAGGTTAGACGTACACTTTTTTTTCGAAAATAATCTTAATAATAAACATGTACATATAATCCTAACCTAATCCGGGAAAGCTACGAAAATCCGCGCAGATGAAGTAACGGGTACAGCTAGTTAAGTAAATGAAAGACTACGCGAAGTCGCGAGCTACAACTAGTCGATAAGTAATAATAACGTTCAACATTTCTAAACAAATTTTTTAAAGCTATGATTTACGTAACTGCAAATGATATAATCAACTGCTTATATCAAGTTGTTCATCTTTTTAACATTGCGTTCTGTGCTCGTTTGCGTAGCCTAGGTACATTTATACACAAATAACACGGCGTCCATTTCGTATTTGGTGTGGAGAGAACATCAACTGGCAACAAAATTACTCTACGTTTACATATAACAAAGAATATAATTTTTTTTCTGCAATAAGTACTTACATACATATCTTCATGCTGTATCCCTAACGAGGTATAATAGTCAGAGAGGACGGAGTAGCAAGCGTCGCGATCCTTACATACTTCTTTCGCTTCCTCCAATCTCATCATTCTATTCACATATTTTCGCCTAGGTACGCGAGTGTTTTTGACGTTTCTGTCAGCTAACATTCTGAGTATTTGATCTTTATAAGTCAACCTTGGTCTTTCTCCGGCTTCTTTTACCACTTGCTTTCGCTCTGTAGATTTTCTTCGTCAGTCTTTCATCACTAATTCTTTCTATGTGCCCGAACCATCTAAGCATAAGTAGGTACTTAAATTATTTAAACAAAAATAAGTCACGAGATAGGGCTTATTATGTGGAACTTGTATAATGGGCTATATTGTATAGATTCAGATGTTATTTTGTGGAAATCCACCTCGGTGATTAACTAATAGGTATATTTTGTAGCTTTCCACACAAAGTTTTTAATGTTATTGATCGACACATGTTTCGTTTTTCAAGGAAGTATCTTCAGGTAATTCCAGAGGTTAGAGTCGGTAAGCTACTGTCTCTTGGAGACCGAGAGAAGATAGCTAAGAATATATACATTTATTACATATCTACTATCAACCTGTCTCTAATTGATTCTGCTTTACCATTACCACCTATCTATAAATCCTAATACTTAATGCTAAAGATTATATGAAAAAGTAAACAACTAACGCAACTTTGTACGATATTTTTCGTGTAACATTTAATTTGTTTACAGCGCTCAAAGAGTTTTTTAGAAATGTCTGTTTTATGTACCACGCGATAGACCTTACATGTAAAGTTGACGTTTTTTACTTTATCAAAGTATTTCTATGCTATTAATTATATAGCTTAATATACTTAAAGGTTCTAACTAAAGTCACACAGCTTTGCTCTGTCCTCAGCATTGTTCACTAACAAGCCAGCTTAACCGCGCCCTGGCACGACATCAAACCTGTACAGTCTTGTGAGTACGTACTATACAATAAACAGATATATGTACTTTCTACTGCATCTAAAAGAGAGGAAATGGAGTCAATTTAATATCCTAACGTTCAATTGTATATGTTTCTACGAAGCAATTGGTAAAGGAATCAATTATCTTTTATACATACATATCTTCACGCCGTATTCCTAAAGGGGTAGTCAGAAAGGACGGAGCGCCAAGCGTCGCGCTCCTTACATACTTCTTTCGCTTCCTCAAATCTCATCATTCTCTTTACACATTTTCGTCTAGGTATGTTAGTACTTTTGACATTTCCGTCGACTGACACGCTAGCTATTTAATCTTCATATGTCAGCCTTGATTTACCTTGGCTTCTTTTGCCACTCACTTTCGCTCTATAGATTTTCTACGTCAGTCTTTCATCACTCATTCTTTCTATGTGCCCGAACCATCTTAGCGTTCCTTTCTTCATTTTTACAATAAGACTGTTGTGCAACCCTGTCATGTTATCTTTTATATTAAATAATAATTACGATAATTTAAAATGAATGTGTGAAGAATGAAGTGATTGCCTATATGTTGTGTAGGAAGTGCAGAGCTTGATTCTAATAACGTTTGAATGGTAATCGGGATGGTTTAAAGATTAATTTAGGTAAAAAATGATTCGCGCAACTCAATTTTTGTGAGAAAAAGTAGTAGAGATGGTCAGTTGCGCTCGCGCACTTGAAAGTCCATACATGGGTGTTATGGGAGAAAAATATACCAAAAAATGATTAACAACTGCTAACGTCTTGCAGCTGAGTTCAATCTTGTTCCTAGCGGTATCGACGAAATCAGTCCCTTTTTAATAAAAACAGAAATATATCAATTTCTGTAAAATATAACTATTTACCTTTTTAACATCTGCCTTATATAAAATCTGCATCGACTGAGCAACTTTTTGAACTGATTTGCAAGCGCAATTCTGTGCATTTTTTTTCATTACAGAGGATAAACAATTTGAAATCAAATCATTTTAATGTTTATACGTTAGTAACTTATTAATCTGTGATGTTTATTAAGAAAGAAATATGAAAGTTGAGCAAGCCAATGATTTAAATGTAAATTTAGGTATATCGTACTGATTACTACAGGGCATTCATTAATTTTTTTAATAAATAAATTCAAATTGTTTCAACATCGTCAAAGGTACTTTCCCATTTTTGTATAAATACAACGAGTATTCTTGGATTAAACTTCGTAACATTCAATACTTTATTTTCTTGTTATTAAAGAATAATATGTACCTACAATTCATTGGCAAATTAGAGCCAGAATTACTGAACTATTTTTCCATTTCCAGGCGATAAAATTTGCATAGTTGGGGTTCTGGTCTATTTGTGTAATAACGGGCTATAAGTAATAATATTACAAGTCATTTAAATACTATCTATGTCAACTTTAACTAGGCCTGCCTCTCTGAGCTTAACCCGGAGTGAACGGGCTTCAATTTCCAAGCTACGAGTTAACATCGTATATCTCTGGGGTCAGTCCGATGACAAATGCGCAACCCATGGAGAGCTTTTGTACCTAGATCGAGTTTATTCCTTGATATGAAACTTATGAACAGATGAGTGAAACCGTTTGATAGTCGACATAATCAAGACAGTTGACTGTGAAATTAGTTATAATATTACATGCCAGGAATTCTTGTAGTTCTTAAAAAAAAAGAAAAAAAAGTTGCAATAATTAATGGTATTTGAAAGAGGTAACTTTTCCAAAATATCAGGATATGCCATTTGCGAAATGCTACCAATAACTAGCTATAAGTTATAAAGTAAGTCAAGAAATATGAAATCATATTTAAAAGGACCTATCCATAATTTTATTGAAATCCTATGGTAAATTATTGAATTATAATAATAATTAGTAACATCATATAATACATACATACATACATATCTTCACGCTGTATCCCTAACGGGGTAGACAGAGAGGTCGCAGCAAAATTAGTAATAGATACTTATTCGTATTAAATATCAGTTGCACTCCTAAATGTTAAAAACATGAAAATTACGCAATTTCGCATTTTAAAATTGAATATTATAGATGTAGATTTGTTTTTTCATGAAATAGTCTTATTTCTGACAGAATACAAAAAACGTTTAATAGCAAACTTAAAAGCGACTTAATAAACTTTTGAAACTGTATTTTAGTATACAGTTAACTTTTAAAAGAAACGGTTTTATAACAATAGGTAGACGAACAATATCGAATTTTAGAAAGCTGACCGTTGCGCAACTTTCTCCCTTTATCCCAGCACAAAGGTAACTTTGTGTTGATAGTTGTGAACTTTTTCTTTTTTTTACTTTACTGTTATGATACCGAAGAGATGTACTCATGTAAAAAAAACTAATGTACAAAAAATGTATTGAAAGCTACTACGTTTAAAGTAACAGGTATGTGATTTTAATGAGTAGGTACAGAATAAAGCAATAAATCCTTTTATTTTTTAATTGCGCGTAGCGCATAGGTCTCTATTTCCATTCAGAGACTTATGCGCTTTTACTAATTTTGTAATCATATTTAAGTAATTTTGTTATTAGCTAATAAATATATTGAATGTGTTTGAAAGTTCTTTGATAAAATAATTTATTCATTAATTTTAGATAATATAATTTTTCAAATAGGAAGAAATTTTAAAATTTCTATAGCCAGTACGTCATTACAGAACTGTCGTAAATTATTCCGAATACAGAATGTTATATCATGTCTAGCCCGTTAGGGATACAACGTAAAGATGTAAGCATAATATGAATATGTAAGTTTAGAGGAATTAATCCCGACAATTTTTAGTATAAGAAGACCATACATTTCGTAGCCGCAAAAATATCAAATTATATTTTTTTTTATGTTCGAATTTGGTTAGTTACAAAAACACATACAATTTCGTAACTAAGTCAGATTTGTTGGAACTATGTAAGCTTCATTTAGTCAAAGAATATGTACAAAAGTATGCTTCATGCGTAATGGATTGCCTACTCTCGGCCGGATACGTAGGGTTCTTGCGTTGTGTTGAGATGCTGAGAGCATCTCATTTAATTATACATTTAGTACATAATAATAAAAAACAATTGAAGCGAATGAGTTTTTCGTGTTTGTAAAAATTTCTTGTAGTTATGTTGAAGAATGATTAACTCTGGATTCCAATGACTAAAATTATTTCGGGTTATAAGGACATTATAAAACGTTGGTTTACGCGATTTAGACACTCCCGTATTCGCAACGATGTGAAGAACGAATTAAAAACAAATGGAAGCGGTCGCATGTTTGCGTCGCGTACGACCCTGGCTGGCGCTACAATAATTACCCATATTCGCCCAAAATATTGCCGTCATGGGCGTGCCATTGCGCGTGTGTATTAGCACCCACACATACAAACCGCGTACGCTAGCTTTCTATGAAGACATCCTACTGTTACATTTGTACTGTGATTTAGTTCTATGTATTCTAAACTTTTTGTGGCGCGGGTCATTTTAGACTCGAACGTATATTAGCCATAAGTAATATTGCATAAGTGAAATGTTGAAAATTAATATTTAATAAGTATCAAAGTGTTTGAAATCATAAATAAATCTATTTTTTTTATTGAAAACTCAATATTTTTTTCTTACACATGCGATGATCTTTTATTATTTGTAATCCGATACTAAGTTGCGACTAGCCACTTGTTGATTACATAAACTTTTTTGTGATAACTGTTAATAAGTTAACTAACTATATTGATGGATATCATACATCTAAACAGATAGATATCTAGTTAGGTATTAAATTGTTTCGGAACGACATTTACGAGCATATTGGCGGCACAGGGTGCAACATGCTAACGCTATCAGTTACCCCCTTCGAAGCTAATTCACTGTGACAAATTAACAACGGCTAAATTCAGGGCCTAGTTTATTATTAAACTACCTGCTATTATGCTAGTGTATATATTTACTTGGAGATTATTCGGTAGTTACTCATTATATAATACCTATGTATAAATATTTATGTACGTGTATGTCATTATATATATATTTTATAATTGAGATTTAAGAAGGCGAATGAAGTAGGTATATAAGAACCGTGATGCTTGACGCTGTATCCTCTTTCTCACTACCTCATAAGGGATACTTAAGCTTATGTACTCCATTTATGTACCTATTTAATAAAATCTTTACACCTTTATTGTACAGTAGTGAGACCTGGATATGCCCGAAATCGAATGAAAGTTAGATAAATGCAGTAGAAATGGGATCTCTTAGAAATATTTGCGGTGTCACACTTGTGGACAAAATAAGCAACGCAGAGATACGCAGAAATGAAGAAAGGAATACTTAGATGGTTCGGGCACATAGAAAGAATGAGTGATTAAAGACTGACGAAGAAAATCTATAGAGCGAAAGTGAATGGGGTCAGAAGCCAAAGAAGACCAAGGTTGAGTTTCGAAGATCAAATAGCCAGAGCGTTAGCAGCAACGGAACGGTCAAAAACCCACGGGTGTTTTCGACCTTTCTGTCAGCTAACGCTACCTAGGCGAAAACGAGTGAGGATATGGCTACCCCGTTAGGGATAAAACGTGAAGTTGTGTATATATTTTATGTATGTATGTAGTTATAAAAATGTATGTTGTACATTGTATCTACTACATGCATAATATATACTCCAGACAATAAATAAGTTATGTATCTTTTTTTGGTAACACAAGAGAAACCACACAGGTACCCAGCCCCACCTGATGGTGAGATTGAGTTATGTGCAATGGCGCTTTTACCCACTACAACTTAAGGTCGGTGGTCGTCCTCAGTGCGTTTTCAGGAGGTGAAGATACTTGCAGTAGTTGTGTAAGTACTATATGTATCACATATCAAACTAGGGGACCACCCAGAAATACCCAAGTTCCAAAGCAAATTAGAAATATTCGGTTTCTAGATTGAACTGGTGGAGAATGGAACCCGGGACACTCAGCTCGGAAGTAAACGCATTTATCGCTGTACCAACTGGTTAATTGAAACCCATTTAGCTGTTATCTTTAGCAAGTATGGTACCAAATTACATTCAATACTAAGTGCTGAAAATGTATTTTTGTTAAAAAAAGCTAAGTAAATAAAAGTAGGTATCTAATACTTTGAGTAAGGGAGTGGATGGCGTCGTATCTGTATAAAGCATTCTAAAACAGTGCATTGTTACCGTCCCCGGACTTGGATCACACAATATATGGTATATAAACCTAGTATGAAGTAGGTACTTATAGCTGTACGTTTCAGACAGGAATAGAACAGACATTGCGACATAGCAAGATATGGAAGCGAAGCCTCTTTGTATTCTAAAACGATGATGTATTTACATACTTATGTGCGCGTAGTGCGTTCGAAAAATTATGGGTTTTTATGTACGAATGAAACTTACATAATATTATATTATTTTCTTTATTTTAATTATCGAAACGTATTAAATAAGTCCAAAATTTTTCGCACATTCGTTTTGCCCTTAATGTGATTGTGAAAGCTCATACATATTATTATTTAACCGTAAAGAAATTAGACAAGCAGGAATAAGGGACGGCTACGGCCTACGATTTATTCTTAAAATAAATATTTAGCGTTTATGTCGCAGTGAAATATTTACGCGCTTATTATTAACACAAATTCCTCATATCTTCATAATTAAGTATCTAAGTTTTTCTGAAATCAGATTTTATTAATATTATGCATAAAATTATTAGATTACTCTTTCTCATGGTTTTTAAAAGCAAACATTATTTTGAACTATCAACAAGATGTGTACACTCTTAATTCAAAAATCAATGTTGGCGGGCGTGCTCGGACTAACGCTCCAATCTTAATCTTAAAACAGTTGACGTACAGACAGACAGGGTTAACAAACGTAACTGATCTCCGTGGCCATTGTTCAAGTCGCGAACACGTTTCTTGTATTGAATACATGTCGAATCACCGACTTCATACCTGATATTTTTTAAATATGAAAAATATTAAACGAATACGAGGTCCGAAGCGAAACCTCAATTTTACATTTGCGAATATCCTATTCCTTGTTTATTTATTATATTTATTTATTTATATTGCACTTTGGTTGTAAATCTATTGTTAAACTTCTAACGAATCTACTGTGAACTTATATATTATGTAGATATATACCTTCCGTTATGCCATACAAGTCGACAAAGAGTTGACACAGCATTTACCATCTACAGTTACATTGTATAGTATTGTTTTTCACAGGGCGATGCGCTTGGGCTTACTTATAAACATAACCTAATATATATTATAGTAATACCTGTGTGAACATATGCCAAATACTCGTACCTACTCTGGATACAAGATCACTGGCCCAAAAGCTCTAATTAGTCTTGCAGAATATACATGATAAAGACTGTCTTGAGAATCAGTAGCTTTGACCTTGAAAATGCAATATATGCTCGTGAGCAAATACCTATACGGGTGATTTAATTAATACATAAAAACCCTTTGAATACTTGTCTTCATTGCTTGTTTTCTTTATAAAGTATATCTAATATATTATACGAATGTACTTATTATGGACAGTATTCTCATTAACGTATCAATGATGCATGATAAATACTGTTAGTAAAAAATTGTTTTAAGTCAACATCAAATTTTCGTTGTTTTCCGTCCACGACGATACTCATATAAATTGAGCGTAAAAGCCAAATTGCAGTGATGCTTCACAGCACTCAACTAAAAATTGCGTTGTTTTACAAACAAATATTGCATGAGTTCTCGTTGTTTAGGCTTTTTTTATTGTTTTACAACTTTATTCACTGGTTTTCTGGTTTAACGAACTGAATGTTATTGCGAAATAGCTAATCTTTTTATTTTTTTAGGGTGTAGGTTTACACACAGCTACTTTTTTTACTATAGCCACACGTGTTAAACGTAGCTTTCAGACGTGTTGAAAACGCGATGCAGACATATACACATATATTATTTTATTTGATTTTAAACTACATACTACTCGTATTGCAGCTATAGCACGTTTCATAACTGCGCGTGACGTACGCGTGAAAAAATGTTGCGGTAGCTAGTTGCAATTTTTACTTTATTATTCACTAGCTAATGCCTGCGACTTAGTCCGCGTTTTTTATTTTTAAAATAATCTATGTCCTTCCTAAAGATTCAAGCTATCTTCATACCAAATTTCATCGCAATCGGATGAACGTTATGCCAGCCCATAAAATACGAACAAACAAAATTTTATTTTTATATATTAGATTGTGTAACCTAAGGCTTTCTAGTACTACCCAACAGTGATATGATCAATAACAATATGATACCGTTGTCAACCAACTGTTTTTACATTCATGCCTGAACTTTTGTGAATTCAGTAAAAATTACAAAAGTTCATCAAATATTTTAAAAATTAAAAAAATTTAATGGGTATAAATTAAAAGTAAAAATTTTCTGGTCAACAAATCTAACTTATGTAATTTGAAAATTCGAAACGCCTTTACATGAAAATTTTATAATTAGTCTTGTTAATATTACTCAAAGTTACAAATCAATAGGATGAAAACAGAAACTGCTGCAGTGGTTCGATATTTAGGTACTTAAAGTTTATTTAACCACTGAGCAACAAAAGAAATAATTTCCTCTATAGTAATAATTGTATTTTACGATTCAACTAAAGGGAAACGCAACACAGCATTGCCATTCTTCTTTAAAGACTATCTCTGCAGTACTGAGCCTGCACTACACTACAGTAATCCCTCAAAGCTTTGCTGCAGCGAAATCCAGCTGATAAACTGCAAAAGCAATGCCTCGCGATTGCGTTACGGCGCAGACTTTTTCAGTAACTGCTGCAATAGACATAAATTGACCAAAAAAGAATCGAGTAGTACACCGTTTATCAACGGCTCCAATCGATATTGGACGATAGGGTAATGAATCTGAATGTGAAATAGTCTGGGAGAAAATGAAATGCATATGTATTACATAACTTTAAGCCATTTCTAAGTCGGAACGTACAAAACTGGTATAAAATAAATACTGAATAAGCCATTTCTCACTGAGTGATGTATATAAAGCTAATCTTTGGGCAAAAATAAAAAACCATAGTATAAAAATAAATATAACTTAATGCCATTTCCTAGTCGGGGTGTACAAAGTATTGAAGTGTAACAAAATTACACTCAGATGTCACTTCTGTCAATAACTCTTTGGATTTACAGACGACAAAGCGGAAGCAAATAGTGAGTGGTTACGAGCCCAACATTACATAGTATATTTGAGTCACTAAGATAAAGTGTACGTCGAATTCAAACCTGTTTCTTCTTCCAAGCCTTATGTCTTGTTTTAGAAATCAAAAAATATCTTCATGTTCTGGTTCTCATTTGCGTTATATGCATAATGAAGAGCGTCAAATCAGAAAAACACTGTAGCATATGTTTTCTAACGATGTTAAGATATACGGGGACTATGTGGGCGACTATGCCCCAGCAGCAGGTTTAAAAACTTAACGATGACCATAGGTTAGATAATGAATGAAAATTAATTAAATAGATTTATTACCTACGTTTGAATTTTTAAGTTTTGTAATATGTCTTCTAAATTACCTATAATACAAGCGAAGTATCGTTGCCAAACTCTATCGGCAGAGTTATGAGAGCCTACCAATAAGTTTGTATTCTGTGTACCTTAACATGTAGACCGGGATTCTCTTATGATGATTTAGTGCTGTACGCGACACCGTTGGATGGATTTACCGCCGTATGAACGGATTATGTGGGCGAGAGCAAACACGAGGCAGCGGACGCCATATTGTGATTTATTGTAAACTTTTGATTCGCGGCTTTATTACCGCTTTTAGAGGGACGATTTAAAATGTCACTGTGTGGAATGAAGTTATTTATTTTTAAGACTTATTTATTTTTAAGATAATAAGAAGGAACGATATCAATCTGTGGTATTGCAAAACAATAACAGAGCCTTGTCTAGGTACATATGTAAGATGTTTTTCAAAAGTTTATTGTTCAGTAACACAATTTTTGTCTGTTTGTTTATCTGTGTGTTTGTCCGGGCTTCACTAAATAACCCCAGGACGAATTTTAATGCTGATTTCATAGGTAATTATTACGTTATCTTTATATTAAAGGTGATGTAAAGTATAAAACAGATAGTAATAAGGTAACACGTTTTTTCGTAATATACGCAGACAAAGCCGCGGTCAAAAGGAGGCGTTTGAAAAAAAATTACAGTAGGTATTATTTATGTTTGAATAGAGATATAAAAGTAGCTGAATTATTTACTTTAGTTAAGAGATGATATTGTCTTGGAAAGAAAAATTGCAATTACTCTCCGCAATCTCGGTAGCATATTTGTTAATAAACCTGGAAATACTTCCAATGTTTCCCCCCGAACAATTTTTCTTTGCGTCCGAGATAAATAAGATAAACAATATATCATATCCGCCCATTTCCTCGCTGCTACAAAACAAAGGGGAGGCTGGAAAATTATGACAAATCATGCATTAAACATAGAGAATAAATGTTTTCTTATCACGTACCTATTCGTGTTTTGATATTAGTTTCCCTTTATCTTTATTGACACAGGTTTTGGAAGGGAGTGTTTTATGGGTGTGAAACATCGGATGTTACTTCAATTTCAAAATATGAAATCTTACACATCTGTACATGAACAATGTCGTAAACATCTGCGTAGTGTAGAGTATGTTTATTAAATTCAGTCAGTTTTACCATTAAAATCTATTATGTCTGTTTATCCACATCCTTGAAAGAATCTGTAATGTCTCAAAATGGCATCGTCGCTGAAAATCTGCAATATTTATTTCAAATGGCAGTAAAACTAAAACCTCTTCCCGTCCTGTCTCGACGAATAGACTCGCATTTTAGTGCAATGCAGATTACTTACTCGTTTTCTAGAAATATACAAAATATAGATAATGTTTGTACGTAATACTCATGTATATAATACCTAATATACAGTACACAGTTATACACATAATTTGGGAACCACTTTTAGTAATAAATGTCAGACCTTAAACATAGCAAAACGGAAGACCGGAACCAGATAGCGACAGGTCGATAGTCGATCGATAGTTCATAACCCATAAATTACATAATTTAAGTTCTTTGTAGTGTTTTTAGTGTATTAGCCAAATGGCTAAAAAAGGAACTAATTTAAACTTATTATTTCGTCCTATCCGTCTTTTTGTCCTTATGTCACAGCCATTTTACTCGGATTTTCATCTACGTTCTAACACCACAATGTACATATGCCATGAACCGCTATACAATAGTGCACAGAAATTATGAAAAAATTAAATTGAGTGTGGAACTTCATACATGTAACTGACGGATACAAAAAAATTACAGTGCACATAAGTGTGTGGTATATTTAGACAAGTCTTCAAAAATGATAAAGAGGTTTTTAAGAAACTTTTTTGTTAAGTTAATAATTGCAGAGATACGCGCTTCTAAAGACGCGAAAACTGTGTATATTCTAAATTAAAAAAAAAATTGTGATAATAGAAATTAAAAAGCACTTTCGATTAAAATGTGGTTTGAGTAAGTTTTAGTAGTATTTTGTGAAATTTCATTGTCGGTTAAACACTCAGTGACCGCAGAAATAAATTTGTTCTGCACTATGTTGTTGAAAAATGCTATGAAATACAATTTTATTTTTGCTGCTGATTGAATAGATGTTGTATATTCCAACTACGTGACCCTTGGCTGTGCGTGGTCCAACACGCACTTAGTCGGGTTTTTTATATTTTTATAAGTTGTAATCCCTTGCACAACTTTTATTACCTGCACGAGCAAATAAGTAGCCGGCCGTTCTATTGTTTTAAATAATAATAATAAAGATTTATTATTATTATTCATTTCTCTCCCACGCCGTCACGGAAAAACACAAAATATAATTAAAAATTACTATGTATTTGCATTTTCTAAACGCGTTAATTTTTTTATATATTTTAACAAAGTAATACAAGAAATGTATATAATATTTATTTCGTCATTTTAATTTGTGGATACGCACAATATATTCTTTAAATCAACAAAGAAATTCAATAAGTTGGTTTTATAATAAAAAAGTATAAAAGTATCCTTACCAACTCATGAGCAGTAAGATTTTGCAAATATAAAGAAATGCAAATACTTCGCTGGTTTTTTGTAACCGTAGCTTTATTCAAGATTTAAGCCGATCGTCAGACAGCGCGGCGTTGCGGTTTCTGTATTTAAGTCTAGTTTAAGTTACACAGATACGCCCAACTTGGGTTACCGAAGCTTCTGAATACCAACTCCTTTGCCAGGTGACTTTGTGCCGTTCTATATTTCAAATGTTTGAAATTTTCCGAGGAGGAAATCTTGAGCACGCGGATTTAAAGTTTGAGAATTAAATGCGGCGGATTTAGAAGGCTTACTTAATTTATATAAAGATAGAAAACGTTTCTTACTTTTGAAATAAACAATTTATTCTTTAAAGGGCAAACATTTTCTAGAAATGAAATTTGAGTCTTTATTAACTTAGAGACAAGATTATCAAAACCTATGCTCATGGGCATTATTCTGAACTCGTTTCAGTTTAAATTTTACATAAATAAGAGTACATTCCTTTGTTTTATTGCGCAGGAGACTCAGGACCACTCCCTTGGGGGAGTGGTGACTGGGCCGTGTGTAGTTTTTACTCACCAAAACTCGGTGGTCATTATTTTCAATTAATATTGGTTTGAACAAAGTATAGTATATCGAACAGTTTTTGAGATATGGCGTATTTTAAGTTACTCGTTCATCGACTGCAAAAATAACTTTGTGTTTCATATTGTGTCATTGACAAAATGCTACGACATAAGAAATACGAAATTATTTTTACTGCCTATTAAATCAATATGTGTATCCCGACTACGGAACCCTTCACAGTGCGTGGTTCCAAATGCACTTAGCGGTTTTTTTTTTTAATTTTGACAATTATGGAAAAAATTAACTAATACAAGAATGTAATAAAAACATATAGACAAATAACATAAGTAACTATAATTGTGTATGTTAGATAACATTATATAACATACTTTACATGCGCGTGTGTGCATAAAGTCGATTATGTCGATAAGAAATATAAATTGTTAACATGATCGATTCTCGCATGAATGATCGTCTGAAGTCTTGTTATGTTATTATAACTTGTGAAGTTGTCTTTAAAGGCTATCAATATAAGCCTCCGCAGTATTTCTCTATGATTTTATTTCAACTGATGCTTTATCACGTGTACCTACTTACTTGTACCTTATTTCATTCAATGAAACGGTACAGTTTGCATCACAAGAACTTTAAAGGGTTGATATTCTTATACTGTATTTTAAATTATAGTATATAATCTAATATTTTTTAACGAGAATCATAAAGGTTTCTTAAATAGGTATGTATTTACAAATAAAAATGAAACTGTAAAACATTGTATCGTATATATATATAATATATACATATAATGATACTTGACATAGTTGTCAATAACCAATGTAAACTGGAAAATTAGGCTTAAGTTACAAGTTAATTTATGGAAAATTTTGGTAACTTATTTCATTAGAATATACTCATAGTCAAATCAATTTAAATTCAAGTATTATAAATCCAATTAATATGATATAATACCTAGGCAATAATATGTGAGGGGAATGATGAGATTCGAGGAAGCGAAAGAAGTATGTAGGGACAGCGACGCTTGACGCTCCGTCCTCTCTGATTACCCCTTTAAGGATACAGCGTGAAGATATGTATGTATGTATATATCCAATTGCAAAATGTTTTTGAACGTCAAATCTGCCTTCATTTGGTTCAAAAAGAAAACGAAACGCTGAAAAGAACCGACAAGGAAATCTGAATGATACTAGTTTCGTAAGTTTTTCTGTGCGAGATATTTCAAATTGTTTAATGAAAATGTGTGAATTATCGAATGAATTTATATATTATCTATTTTGAATAAATTAAACATTATCTGTTTCTATAATTAGTTACTTGTAATAAAATTACTCATTATAGACTGAAAGTCATAAAATTACTGATGTACATGTGTTACATAAATGTTTGTTATTGGTGATCATTGAATATGCGTAATATTACTGCCATCTCTACAGAAACATTTCTTTCAAAGTGTATACTTAACGTAGTTAATTCCTAGTACGGAATCTTAGATGGTTATCGGTTTGATATATCCAATACTATGAAGTTACAATTTACGTCAAAATGTCAACAGGCGATTAGATGTTAAAAGTTTAGTTCGTTTACAGCTCGACGACTATTTCAAGCTTTATTAATTAAGTCGTAAGTGTTAAATTAGCATGTTTGATATCCGTATACAAATAATAAGTAGGTACCTAAGAAATAAATACTTAGTAAGTAAAAGCCCGCCTACTTTTCCGCATGCGATATAAAAAGTACGTAATATTATTTGCAGTGAAGTTATTAAAGACTTATTAATTTTTTTCCTATACTAATATTGTTCACCTGAACAAACGTATTATTTCTTTTAGTTTATTAATACCGAAGCACATATATTCATTTTAGAAAATAAGTGGTACCCAATTATAATTTGATAGCAAAAACTCTAAAAGATGTGAGATTAATTTATTGGGCACTTTTATTACCTACCTACCATCACAATAGAAAACATAATATTTTGGCTTAGAACGTCGAAGTATAAATCAAAAGTTTCTCGGTAGTCAATTTAACGCGCTATAATTTTGCACCTCCAAAACAATATGTCAATGTTACAAAAGTCCCTTTTCTTAAAACTGTCGAATACACAAGTATTTTTTTATTTATGTTTTTCAAAAACACCATTTAATTTATACGGCTGTTTATTTGCAATATTATAAAGTTAAAGCCCTTTTAATTTTGTTGAGTATATACGATACCTATTTTAAGACAACGCGATCGCAGCGAAAGCATGCCGCCATATTTCAAACTTTGACAGCTACAAGCTCTGAGCAATATGGCGACCACGCCACCCAATGAGGAACTGCCCCGTCACACGATGCGTTCCGTTCCTAACTTAGTAACATTAATCACCCGTGATTTATCGGGGAAGGAGTGACACATTTTATATTCTATTTTCGAAAACGTTAAACTTTTTCAAAATGGATGCCTCGTTTGAGAGATCGCAACAGCTGCGCCTTGTTAGCGTTAATTTTAGCGGCTTGTTTTGTGTTTAAATTATTTGCGTGAATGGATATGTGTACTTAGCTTGTAACATGCCCCTTATTCAATTTCCTCGGTATAGATTTATAGGTATACTTTCTTGTATTATAATATATAAAATTATATTTCTACGATACGAGTGCAGCTACGTATAAATTTTGTATCTGAAATTCGTTTTTATTGATTTATTAAGCCCTTTATTGGGTAACAGCTGCTGATGTACTCACGACATATAATATATCGCCATATTTATGGCGATATATTGACCATTACAAAAAAATCCTCGGTAAAGTCCTGTTCTGAAGTACTGAGTGAAATTGATTTTTAAATAACCTTGAGCGACCTCCCCTTAAAAAATAGTCCGAGGCTTTCAAGTGTCACATACGTCAGGGTTTGGCCTAATCCTCAGGGGACTCCCAATTTTTATTGCTTTTAACCCTGATCTATAGGCAATATCACGCCACTATATCGAAAACAGTTGATATTAAGAGGGATTCGCGTTGTTTTGGACTACGTTTATAGTCAAGTAACTGATGTTATACATACTTAAATCGTTATAATATCACAATCATTTTTAGCAACCTAAGAATGTTTTCAAAGCTGATAGTTTCTAAATCATATCAAGATTTTCATCACTAGATTTGCACTAAGAATTAATTCATTGGATTTTGAAGCCCAAACTATTGTTTTTATTTAATGAATGCGAACACCAATTTACATGGGTACTTGGGTAATTAAGGCTTTTGATCATAAATCGATTTCTTTGATTTAGACATTGATGAGAGGATCAAAATATCAATTTTGGAAACCATACCATATATACGAAATTATCATCTAAGTTTCTGATCGTCGAAAACAAGAAAAAATATAGCTGGTAATGCAATTTTCGTGTACAAAAATGTTAATTTTCTCGACGAAACGCCTCCCAGTAACTTGTTTTTCGTATGTTATAATACATCTCAATTACTTTAATAGCGATCTTCACATAAGTAATACAAAATACATACACACATGTGCGTATATTGGGCGAAAATCGGTTAATGCAACCTGTTTCGCGAAAGCATTGACTACAACATACCACTTATACTAAATACAACGTTTAAACCTCCTTGAAACAATATATATACTTACTTTTTTGTCGTTATAAATACGATTTCGATGGCTTATTTTGTTAACACTCGTTTTTCATATACTTTATTTTGATTTCAATTCATTTCAATTTATTCGTCTATGCCGTTATTTACCTATACATTATGATGCACTGTGGTCTCTACACTAGGCCAAACCAGTCTTATGAGGTCCCAACATAAATTTACCATTTAACAATGCGAGAAATGTTGTATGGAAGTAATATACATTATTAAAGATTTTACAATTACAATTAAATTCAATTATCTTTAACGAGGTAGTCTTCTTTGACTACCCATGTTAAGGATACAGCGTGAAGATATTGTTGTATGTGAATGTATTTACGATTGGAAGGATGATACAAAACAGTGCTAATTGAAAAAACAATAAAAATCAAAATAACCAATAAATAACAACAATGTTTTTTTTTTCTGTTTATTTTTGACAAATTTAAAACTTACTATTATTATTGTTGTATGTGAAATGGTAAGTAAACGAGTTAAGGAAGAAATATTACTTGTAGTCTGTGTTTATATGTGCCAGTATCATCATGTGCGGGTACATAATATGTATTGTGTTGCTGTATGACTAGTGCAGAATCAAATTTGAAACGTTTGATCTCATGAATATTACAATTGCTTGTGCCCCATTTCTTAATCAGTTGTTATAAACATTTGGTGAAGCTCCGTCGCTAAAATTATTCGTAAAGGAAGTGCGGACATAAGCAATTTTCAGTCTGACCCTTCTTTTTTCCGGTTTCTAGTGTTTATTCTGGGGTCTGACAGAGATCTATGAGCATACATATCTTTCCTTGGTATGTATAATAGGCAAACAATCAGTTCTTCAGCATTTTTTTAAAACATTTACTTTTAAATCATTATATAAAGAATACCTAATACCTACGTGGTTTCTGAAATTAAATTTCGATTTAAATAATCTCCGTGTTTCGTATGCTTTGTATATTTTACGAGATATTTATTAAAAAAAATAGCTTTAATTACGTTGGAGGTACAAATTCTTTGCAAACAAAGCAACGGATACAGTTTAGAATTTAAATAAATAGGATATTTTAATCTATTATAAAACAAGCTCGCAGCAAGTACACGTAAATTGTCACACCCCTTGGCCCTGAGCGCAATGTTTAATCACGCTGAACTTGTCGCTTCGCCATCAGACGTGGTCTGTATGGATAACGGATATGTTAGGATACTGACATTAATAACATTTTAATTTAATTACCTTCGATAGCAGTTAATAAATATTATGTATAAGTAATAATGATAGTGAACTCTTTCGGGGTACGAGACTACTCTTATGCTGTCTTATAATCAATTTAAATCGATTCCGTTATATGGCCGATCGAATGAGTACGTACTGATTACATAAAAAGCAGCCGACAATTGCTGGCGAAGAAAGTATATATTGTTTCATTTTCAACCTTTGAGTCAATTAAGCTTTGCCAATTTAAGAGTCCGCGAGTATGCTGTACCGGCCACTAATGTATTATTCATATTGCGTTTTTGAGATAACAAGCAACTTCTTAAGTCGATACACATCTAGTGGACTGATTGGAAGTCCGCGAAGAAGATAGCGGTAAAGCAAACCTTAAGCGGTTCCTTGGAAATTCTATTAAAATTGCATTGTGGGTAGTGCACATTTATTAAAGATAGTTAACCTGACAGTCAGGTGTATTTGCTTAAGTCCACTGTTTCGAAATTATTGAACAAATTTTGTCTAACCGAATTGAATTGTGTTCAATATAAGTACCGACCTTAAATTAGTACTTATGTCTTTAAAACCGTTCTAGGTGATTTTCTACGATAGAATGAGAAGTTTCAAAGATATCGAAGTTTTTACAGAGTAGTAAATTTAGTAAGGTAGGCAACGTGGTAGATTTTAATTGCAATAAATTCACTGTGTAATAATACTCTTCTTGTGCTAATTATACTTTTATTCTTGTATAGATTACTCTTTTCTACTTTTTGCTTTTGCAATGAAACGCTTCTTATATTCCGTTCACATCAACCTCTGACAAACGACTGCCTCCTCCGGCTGAACATAATCTTACTTATTCTTCTTTTTTTTTAAATAAACATTGCAAGTGGCAATTAACTCTACTCAGCCAAAAATATGAAAAAAAGAATTCTAAATTAGTTAAATTTATATAAAAGAAGAAGAAATGAAAATAAACGAAACCAACTGTATCATGCAAGACGTAAGGAAGCTGATGGACAACTCGAAAACACGAGGATTTAACATTTTATTACATAAATTATGCAGTGTAAAAGTTTTAAAATACATTATATCAATAGTCATCGACTTACGTATGACCTACATACATTAACCATACGTAACATTTTTATTACCTAATTTAACCTATCTAACACAGGCGCATTTTTTAAAACTAAATAACTTTCGGTGTATAACTCTGAAAACCAAGTATAAGGACTTAAAAGGCAAAATCGTTAGATAGTTGTTTAACATCTGTTTCAATATTAGTACAAATATTATTTATTAAAACATCAAGAGTTAATATTACGAATTTTTTTACTACGAAATTCATTTAGTAATCTTGCTAACGCTACAAGATCTCTCCTTTAATTGTATTGCATATTAGTACAGCAATTCGAGTCTTTCTGTTATTATATGTATATAACTCACAAGACACAAGTGTTGTATAAATGAAACACCGGAGGCAGCCGCGAATATGTATTGTACCCACCTAACTTTTGTACCTATTTTGTAATCGAGCAAGTTGAGTCCGTGGACCACCCAAGTTGCAGTCCGGCCTACCTGTGTCACATATATAGCAAGTATTACATGTATTTGTGGGTAGGTAGGAATAAATACGCTCATCTCGCCAGCGAGAATGATATTTACTTATACCAAAATATTTTCGTGCCAATTTCGTAATTTGCGTTTCATGTTACCAATTTATTTTGCGATGAAACGGTCGATTGCCGATATTGAGGACAATATACTTATCCAAAAGTCAGTTATTATAACTGTCTTACATAAACTTGTACTGATCAATACGTAAAATGAGATGATAATGTAATTTTTAATACAAAACTCATACCTACATATGGATGTCGTACTACTTTTCTGAAATTATAATTTAAGGTCCTTATACCTACCTATGTAGGTAGATTTATATTCTTGTCTTCTTATAAGTTGTATATATAATACAGAGCTACGTTTATTTTATATGAATAAAATAAACGTCAAAAAATATGGTCGGTTTATGTCCCTTCAATTAATTGTTTACGAACTATAAACAGATCTGTAATATGATACAATTATATATTTACTTTTACATAATTTACAAAGGCACTTATGTATGTTTCAATGTTCAATGTTTAAATGTTAAACGCACATATTGACTCAACGGAGAACTCATTAACTTTACGTTTAAAATTATGTTAAATGTAAATATTTTATAAATAAATAATTTTACGGAAACAATGAGCATCGATGTTAACCTTTAATGTTGAGATAGGGGTGACAGTCTCTGATCTCCCATCCTTACAACCCCGAGGAGAAAGACAGCACGGGTTCCTCGCGGCCTTGACTCTACGAGGGTGCAGGGGGACGCTGCTACTGTTTCCCCAAGAAGTGCTTCGGCACAACGCGAGAGAGATTCCGGCACATTCCGTATATAGAAGATCCCGGAGCTACTCGTCAACGTGCCGAAGACGATCGCCGCAGGAGTTTTGTTGGGTAAAAGCCCCACGATAGCCAGTCTCAGCCCCAGGCGTCTGAGTATCTGTGTAAAGATTTCTCCTGCATAACCATTAAGTAATTTAAAATATTTACCAGCTCCATTTAATAAATCCTTCCAATTGAGAAATCACTGTTTAATGAAGTGGCCATGATTGTCCACGAATAGTTTGTATTATTAATTAGCATTAGGACTGTTTATGGGGTGGTTAGAATTTCGCGGTAATCCATTATAATATTATGATGGCGTCTCAAATCGATTGCATAATATACATACTCTTCGTCGCCTTCCTCTTTTCATAAACTATATCCTATAACCCAAAGGTTGCTTGGAAGAAATAGTTGCTCAGCAATAAGACCGCCTTTGTACTATATTTTTATGGTTTTGTTCTTTTGTTTTTGTATATTTATGGTGCCATAAATTATATATTGTATTGTATTGTGCAAAATACGTTCAGAACAATTTCAATTGGTCATGATTTGCTCACAACTCCTCAATAGATTTCGATAGTTATAGGATATCACGAAAGACATATTTTAGATATGTATGTAAACATACGCGTCGGTGGTAAAGATCTCGATTCGAACTCTTCTTTACGTACGAACTTCTTCTTTATTTCCCTTTAAATTTACGACAAGTTCATCATTTACTTTCTAAAAACAAAGACGTGTGTGTTATTGTCTTCATACAATAACTAAAAACCGTTGACGATCCCACAGAGGTAAATATTGCGTCCTGAGTTGTCAAATGTGTCTTACCACATGTTCGCTACAAAAAAGCCGAACGCCCCAAAAGCGATCCGCTAAAACAACAGTTGTAAATCAAGTGGAAAAGTTTTACGAATTAGGAACAATTAAAACGTTGAAGCAAACAACAGTTGTTGCGAATGTCCCCCGCAATTGCGGGACCATTGAGAATTACGAGCGGTTTACAAGCTATAGATCTTAGTCCAAAATTCTTTACGACTAATATAACTTGTGCAATCCTTTTGTCGGTCGGGGTGAGAGGGAGAAGTTGGACAAGTTTCTTTTGTTTGTAACACGTGTTGCAAAACGGATTGGGCCTGACACTTGAACGTAAGGAATCCTGGAATCAGATTCAAGTCGATTTTCTTTGAATTGTATGTAGGTAACTAATATTAAAGCGCAATTTTATCCGAATCAGATTAAACTGATGTTTCTGTGTTTTCATCTGAATTGCGTAATTAAACGACCATAACTCAAATATTTAAGGACAGTGATCCAATTATAAACCATTGCTGTACTTCGTAAATTGTTTCAGAACTTCTTTAAAGTTAAAGTTAAATTAGTGGATATAATTTACAAGGATATGTCAACAAAGTATATTTTTCACTATTTTCTGCCACAACAAACTTATTAATCGATACTCTATGTGTTTCGGTTTTTAACAAAACATTTTTAAAAAATGATCAGGAAATTTTTAACTCTTAATTAACCATTACCTTGCTTAGTTAATTTCTTCAAATATAAACTCATATACAATAATTAACTATGAAATTAATTAGAAACTTAGGGTAAATATTGTTTAAGTTTTGCTAAAACTTCTAATCTTCTTAAAAATGTTTTTAACATAATTTATGAATTTTTTTCTAAAACAAAAAACATTTTTTTTAGATATTTATATGTAAAGTGCATGGATATATCATTTTTTCTTATACCAGATGTAACCGGAACACTCCAAAAGTGTCGCACCCACACCCTTACATCCTGGAACTCGTTACGCATCCTCGCAGATGATATTTTTCAGATTTGTACGTAACGGAAACATTCTACGTCATTATATACCTA
This sequence comes from Zeuzera pyrina, assembly GCA_907165235.1. Taxonomy (NCBI): domain Eukaryota; kingdom Metazoa; phylum Arthropoda; class Insecta; order Lepidoptera; family Cossidae; genus Zeuzera; species Zeuzera pyrina. The sequence goes on from OU015628.1 coordinate 15,688,327, forward strand.
TTAAGGCGTGTTTCTTGGTGACACTACGCATCATTTTTTGCTAGACCGGAGACCCCGCCTACAAGCTTAATGAAGCCATTTCTGTCATGTTTATTGCCTTTATGGCGTACTCAGGATTTTGAGGTGTATTTACAAGGCGCAAATTGACACTGAAATTATAGTCGTCCTAATTAGTGGCGGGTTGTGACTTTTAGTGACGTTTTTACGACGACGTTTTGTCGATAAATGCTCGTAAATGCTAACCACTAAGTTACTCGTATTTTGTTGTGTTACATGCTTAAATCGTTTATTAATATAACGCGTGCTGACATTAATTATTTACTTATATACCAACTCATTGGATAACATTTTATGTGGAATTAATCTTAACTTTATAATTTAACTAATGTTTCTAAAGGCAACCATTTCTTTACTGTACCTTATATTAAAAAAATGTCTATCAGCGAGCTTTCCTTTTATGTAAAGGTGTATGTAACACAATATGCAATCCTGATATTCTTAAATCTAAACTTTGTTCTCGATCTTAATGAATTTTTTTAGAATATTCTGACCAATGCTTTTGGGCTTAAGAAGAGATACAGATTGCAGCAATCAAATAATCTCTACACGTTTCTTTGAAGAAATACTAAAAAAATATTGACAACGACGAACTTGGCGGCGAAGCTTTTTTTATGTTCAAAAATTTATCCACTATCATACGAACCTGATAATTTGCCCACAATGTACATTTAGTTCTCATGGTTTTAAATTTCGTTTTTAATTTGATGCATATTTTCGAATGAGTGCTAAAAACTATTGACTCGACCGTAACGTGTTACGCATTTTAGAACTCTGAATTTAAAGATCTTCCAGTTGATACCCCATACGATGACGAACAAAATACTTTATTCGTCTTAAAGCCCTAAAAATTAAACCTCAAAGGTCAACTTTGAAGTCAACGTCTGTATTTTAACCACTACTATAACAGTTCAGAATTTCAGCTTTTTACGTAAAACAGTCACCCAGAAAGACGGCTGTGAAAGACTGACCGAGGTGATTCCATGAGATGTTATGTTAAGTACCTACATATTTTTGAATTAATAATTGAAAGGGCTTTTATTCGTTACCTCAAACAATAATATAAAAAAAGTTCGATTTTCTATTTTAAGTCCCCGAAACTAACTTTCAAAATCATAATTAAACTTAAAGTTGACGTCTAAATGTGGCCGCAACTTACTACAATTGTTCCAAACAACTGTTTTAACTCTGAGTTTTTGAGATAAATCTCTGCTAGAGGGAGACATACACCAATATGATTCCATAAGTGTTCGGTTTTTTGAACTTTGGTACTTGGCACTAAATGTACTTAGTTAACATGACAACGTCCACGTAGAATTTAAAAAAGTAGCCTATGTCCTTCTGTAGGTTTCAAGCTATATCCATATTTCATACTAATTTTCATTAAAATTAGAGCAACGGTTAAGTCATGAAAACGTAACATACAGACAGATAGTGTCATTTTCGCATTCATGACATTAAAATAATAATATAATCATTGCAATAAATTATATACTTAAGTGTCTACAATTTTAATTAAATAAAGTAACCAGGTGTTTATTCTATAATTAATATTCACATTATTTATAAGTAAAGGGATATCTTAAAATATTTAATTTAATATCAATGTTTGGACAGTTGTAGATAAAGTCACACAAGAGAAAAAAAACATCGTACCTATTCGCGTGCGCAGTTGGGTGATAAAGGAAAGAAAAGGCTCCTAGTTATTTACGCCACAACGTCAGAAGGCTTTTACGGCTTAGGTAATTAGTATCACTCAATTAACCACTACGCTGGCCCAATGAATTTTAGTTAATAATTAAAAAGGCTACACTTAACTCCGGTGCGGGGAGTAAATTACTGACGGGCATTGAAAGAAATGTGGACTACGTATATTTCTGTACACTAACCTATATCTACATTAACGTGTTTACCTATATACATATATTTATGTTATATGTTATATAGTTATTACAATAGAGGTTCCATATTCAAAATAGCTATAACGTAATATGTTAGTCCGAAATATTTACACCTACTGATCTAAAATTTGGTATGCCATCGTAAATTGTTAATCCAAACTTAAAAAACAAAATGTAATAGGTGTTTCGAACTCAGTTATAGGGCTCCGTACTTTACAAGGAACTCTTATAGTTTCCTCATGTCCGTCTGTCCGTCTGTCCTAGGTTTTAACGTAGATACTCTTGGTAGTAAAAAGCTCTTATTTGGTATAGTTATACATGTTAATCACGCCGACAAAGTCGTGAAATAAAATCTTGAAAAAAACTTTTTTTCGGGTATCTCCCATATACGTAAAACAGGGATAATTTTTTTTTCCTCGTTTAATCCGTTGTGTGGAGTATCGTTGAATAGGATTTTCAAAAATATTGGGGGTCTGTAAAGAACATTTTTCGATCCAGGGATCCATTAGCGAAACATTAAGCTTTAAAATGGTAATTTAAAAGGAAAATTATCACAGCTATGTAGGCTTTACAAGTTACATTTTTAATCGACATTAGTTGTTAAATCGTGAACTCACTAAATATTCTCACACTATCAAAAAGCTTTTTTCTAAGTGACGGGCAGCTGCTAAGCTCTACACCGCACGTGGCCCAACACGCAATTAGCTGATTTTTATTAAATGTGTCTTCTATTTTGTCTGAAAATTTTAACAGATCCCCATGTGAATGTGTGTTCTATACACTCTTAGCTTATGTTTATTTAAAAACAAATATAATTTGCCTACGTAGCGTAAATTCAATAAATTCAAATTTTAAAGACGTAGATAATAGTGTTAGTAATAAAATAAAAATTAGACAACAAAGATACATATGTGGCCAACAAGGGCCTTGATGCACTAGTCAGGGGAACGAGTAGGTATAATAAATAAAAAAATAAAAAAAATTAATGGCATCTATTATAAATCTAATAAGATTTAGATTTTTATTATAATAAGATGTCAAATCAAGTAGGTACAAATAGTTATTTAAAAAAAAATGTTTGATTTACTCAATTTGTTAGTCTGTAAACAAGAAAATTTATAAAAAAAAACTCCGGAAGCCTATGCATTTAATATGTAGTTATGTTGCTTCAAAAACTTCATTGTCCATTATTCTCACGATCTCGATCGAACTGTACTTCAGCTTAAAAGACTAGATAAGGGCTGTGTGTATAAAGCCGTGTGGCCCTTAATGCTCTGAGTACTTGAGATAATTAAGCTATAAAATTGTTGGTACCTAACCCTTTTACACTGTGAGAAGTGTGTTCAAGCTCAATACGAAATGGTTTATTTTTGTTTCGGTTGTATTTAGTGCAGGCAACGTGATGTTTCAGTTTGAGTAGATAGTACTTAATCTTTGTATTTTGAAGTGGTTGGATTTATCGCTTGCTCGTATGAGCAATTCCGCTCATTTTTGTAATCAAAGTGGGTTATTATTCGTTGCGTGAATCACAAATGAAGCTTGAATTTATTTTATTAATTCAAACAATACATTGAAGGTTTATTTTTCATGCAAATGAACTTACAGCTCCACTGATAATAATTTTTGTGTATATGATTAAGAAATTATAGACCTAGCAACTTTCCAATAAGATTGAGTTATTTTATATTACAATGGGTGAACGAACAGTTTTTAAACTTGTATTGAGTAAATGTATTGTGTAAACGTTCTATAATTTAATAAGTTATAATAATTACACAGATTTTTTAACAGAAATGAAAGGCTATTACTTTGTATGCACAAACTAACTCAGAAGTCAATAATTATAAAATCAAATTTATTAAATCGCAGTGTTTAATAACTCATTTTATATTTCGATACAAAAAATAATGTGCAAACTTTTCGCACAACATGCAACGCGATTTCATTGGTCTTTATCTGATATGCAGTTACCTACCTACTGTGAAAGTATATTTCAGTGTCCAAAAAATAAAAAGGAAATGATCTCAGCGTGCGTTCGAAAGCCTATACATTATGTCCAAGAGCATGCAACGCAGCGGCGTCCAATGAAAGCTTTTGGTACATAATCGACACCGCCGCAAGCATTAATGGTTAGGGTTGTTACTTTTAAATTACATATCATTTAATTTAGTTTCCTACTTACTCTTGAAATAGTTGAAATTTCAAGGGTATAGAAATCAAAGTTACCTATTAAAAATCGTCATCCTGAGATATGACACGGAAAACGGGAAGGATATTAATTTCATATTATTTTTGTAAAAAAAGGCAACGAATAACCCTACAGAGTGGACGAATTTTCTCCTGTAACGGCTATCGTCTCACTAAATGGTTATCACAGGTGCGGATCGAGTTCTCTGTAAACGATTCAATGGGTATTCATGTATGGTAGATTTAATAATGATTAATGGTTTCTGCAATTTTAACACCACTTACGTAACTGCCACTCAAAGACCAATGTTTGTAATGTTCTGCGTTTCCATTTATTTTTTGGTTATATTTTTGAATTTTATATATACATCTAAGAAATGAGTATGGGTGCATATATGTATATAATTTCTTAATCGAGTACTGACTGTTGACTCATTTCGCGGTCGCTTTGCGGCAGCAAGAGGCTCGTCTGTACACTATATCAATATTGACGGCTGAACGAAATGAAGCTGTCGTTACCGCCAATTGTAACGTCATTTGAACTAAGCCGTAAGACATCCAATCCCATTCAACATTCAAACGCTTCTGTATCGTAAATGGGATACACTTAGCGGATATCTTTTTGTCTCAAACTCATTTAAACATACTCAAGTGGTCGACAACCTTTTTTAAAATGTAGTATATTAACGTGTTTCTTTTCTTTCTATTACAGGAGCAAACGGCCTCAGAAGACGAGGGAGACAAACATACACTAGATATCAAACGCTAGAGTTAGAGAAGGAGTTTCATACAAATCACTACCTCACTCGGAGGAGACGTATCGAAATGGCTCATGCACTATGTCTAACGGAGAGGCAAATCAAAATATGGTTCCAGAATCGAAGGATGAAGTTAAAGAAAGAAATCCAGGCGATTAAAGAACTGAACGAGCAAGAGAAACAGGCGCAAGCGCAGAAAGCCGCGGCAGCCGCGGCGGCAGCTGCGGCGGCCGCGCAGGGCCACCCTGAACATTAATTAAACTTGTATTACCTACGCGTGATTTGTGCACGATATCGAGTGATATGACCACAGTCCGCCGAACAGTCCCTAGCTTTGTGTTTGTAAATTGTTTGTAATTATTTTCTCGTTATTAAGTGTTGTTCGGTTGTTGTGATTATTTTTATTAATCGATCAAATAAACTAATATTTTCTTATTGATTGTAGAATCAATAAACGGTTAAATGCTAGATTGAAAACGGGTCGTATTATTTTTGTGTTTCGGGTTTTGTTTTGTTGATTTTATTGAATTTTTAATAATTTTAATTCGCGCTATCGTCGAAGATGTTCGCGTTTGGAAACCAGTGCAATTTGTAGAAATCTCTTCCGTGTAACATACATAGTCTAGTTGTTGTAGTGCGTTTTACATAATATTATATTATGTGTGACCGTAGGCCGACCACGACCGCCCCCTACTCGGCAACGTCGGCGAGACTAACAATTATTTTTATTGTACAAATATGGCTACCAAAGAGACCCGGTCTCGTACCCTTAAATCTAAGTAGGAAAGAGTCGTAAGTTAATTTACAACTATCTTTCTGAACTGAAGTGTGAAACGGAATCTTCCGCGCCAACTTAACCCCTCAATGCTCTTGCGTAATTAGTGTTAACGTGATCGTGTTCCTGCAGTTTTAACAGTCGGTGAAGTTAAACAAATTGCCATAAATATAAGTAGGTATTATTTAGCCAGTAGCGGTGTAAATAGTTAGTTTTATATCTACATGTAATAATTGAAGTGAACGGTTCACTATGCGCGGGCGCCGTGGAATGGGCAGAAAAAGCTACAAAGAGAGTGCACGGTGAATGCGGGGCGCAACTCCGGAGCGGGGGGCGGGGCGCGCGCCGTCGGCCACCGAACAGGACTAGGTAAGTTTTTGTCAAAGTCCACGACATTATTTATCGAGTGGAGACGGTTGCGAAAAACTGACTCGTCGTCGTCACCAGTCGAACGCCCGACGCCATTTTTGAAATCGCCCAGGCGAGACTTTTTTGGTGTATCAGTTTTGCAATGTTTTAATTTACAAAGGCCAGTCCTGTAGACCTTTGATGTTTCCCGGCCGTCTCTTGCTCTCATCATCGAAACACAAAGAATGCTGTAGGTACAGTTCTACCTATAAATTGTAGATTATACTAATTTTGGAAAACCATCTTTAAAAGAATAATTACCGTTTACATAGCGATAACACTTTCCCGTGACATTTGACTCTAACACCCATAATCGTAAACCATTATCGTAATATACTTCCAACTAAAACGTAAGAAGAAAAACGAAACATCCGGCGAGGTCTTTATATTTCGTAAGCATGTATAATGACTTCATCGCCTTTACTTCGAACGACCGGTGGGAACGTCTATTAATTAAACTGACTATAGTTCGTTTCATCTCAGATACCGAATAAGGCAACTAAAGAGTCAAACAGTCGCTAAAAACTGAATCCTCCAAGTCGTAATCGACGTACAGTCAGCAAAGGAAGAAACTTTGAATGCCTTTCTGCTTTATTTGGTTGCGCTGTTTATATCAAGAAATGTTGAATAACATTATACGTGTGTGTCAACTCGTTAAATTAGAATTTAGAACTGATTTCTTGAGAATTAAATAATGTAAAAAGTAGATCATTGATATCTGTTATGTGCTTTGACAGTATTCTACATATAATGGCGAGAGATTCATGTGTAGTCTTTTATTAATAACGTTTATTGGATTTACGAAAGTATATATTATATAAATTAGATTACAGATTAATACAATAAAGCTTTCCCTTACCATTAGTTACATTAATTAGATATTTGTATTAATATTTTTTTAAAGACTGGATACTTTAAATGAAGTATGCCATTAATTCAAAAATATATATTTATATTAAAAATTTATTATAGGTAGGTAGGTACATCTACCGAAAACTTACATTTAAAAATTAAAACGGTAAACTGTTTTTCATACATAATTCACGTCTATATTTTAAGAGAAAATAATTTGTTAAAATATTTTAAAACTATGACAATTTGACTACATACTAACTTACATAAGCATTCCATTATATTACATTTTGTTGACGCTACACAAGTACGTCGGCCATATTTGCGGTCCACGACCTGTGCCTGCTAATTCAACGATAACAGATAATTATTTATCCGATGCGAAAAATTATTGGTTGCTTTGATACGGACGTATCGCAAGGAGCGAATTTTTAAACGACTCAATTTTACTGAGATACCTATAGAGGCCTCAAAATTCGGCTTTTAGTTTATTATGAATCTCGTTTTAATTTTTTATCTCAGGTTTTGAATTACGTACATACATTTTATGTTTCTCAACTTCGTTTATTATATATACAGTATATATTATATTTAATAAATACAAACCGACATTTTAAGTGCAGATAACAACTTCATTAGTAATTAAAAAAAGCTAGTAATGTGTTCCACTAGAAATGTTGAATATTTCTTCACAACGTTTCTCACTTAATTAGTTGTAACAACTACACACTAAGCTATGGTTAAACGTAAACATTGTCTAAAGGCAGATGTTATGATAAAAAGCCAAAGTATTTCAAACCGTAATGGATCATAGTACACTTAACGAATTTTTTTTAACTCTTTAATACGTACATAACTTTTTCTTAATTAACTATGATCATGATCGTAATTCAAATGGATCAGACAATAACTCAATAGAATCGTTTATTCGTTTTTATTCAGCGTTAAGTCAGATGTCATTATTTACGGTTCTATAGTCACCGCGTTATAGTAAATACGATAACTTGCAGTTTTTTGGTTTCCATAGTCTGTGGAACCCTATAGTTTCTGCCTCTCCGCTTGACTATATATCTGTTTGTCAGATAGCTCCTATGCCTTTATTTCAGATTCGCACCTTGAATTTTAAGCTTCTGTTACGGAATACTTGCTTTCAAAGACATTAATAATGCATCCCTCCGTCTAATATTGATGCATGAAATCTGAAAAAAACTCCTAGAAATATATTTTAGTTAGTTTATTTTCTAATAGTTAAAGAATAATCTTAAAAAGAAAGTTAAGTTAAAGAAAAAAGGTTTCAAAAGATGTTGATATTAGGAAATTTACTATGTTTTTTGGACTTGAGCATTATCAAGGTAAAACAATTTTTGTTGTGGAAAAGTAGGTTAAAAAGCTCTACTCATATGAATGGGCCATTGAATTACTCTTAGCCGCTTCTTTAAAATAATATAGGTATTACGAATGTTTTATATTCACAAGTTACCATCGGCTACTTCCATATTATTTAAAATTGAAACTTTAGTTAATTAGGGTGAAAAATTGAATAATGCATGACCGATTAATCGATACTCAGCCACACGGTCTTTTATTTTTATTCAACAAATTAATTTATATTCAGCGGCGGTTTCTTATTAAAATATTGGAATTTTATAGGGCTTCTGTCGAAGACCTGTTTGGTTATAATAAAAGGAATCCTCGTACATGGCAGGCGAAGGCGGCGGGAGGTACTGAGCTGTGTACGCATATAATTTGATATGTACACGTATACCATTATATACTGGCCGGACTAACTGCTGTGGAGATGAGAAATCTTTCTTATGTAGACGCTAGGCGGTCCAGCAGCGTTTGTTATGGAAAGTCTTGAATTTAGTAGGTGCCTTTTGTTTTTAGATTAAAGTAAATACATTGTATGTCGTGTTTATATTAACTTTAATTAACTCAGAAAATATTAAGTCCACATAAAAATGTTACTTCTTAAAATACGGTGTTGTTTTGTAGAAAATAAATGCAATTCCTAGTTCATTATTCATTTTTATTTTATACTAGCGACTCGCCCCGCCTTCGCCTGAGTGGGATATTGATTGTTTGCAACACACAAAAAAATTTTTGATTGAGATTTTCATACAAAAATGACATTCAAATTTCCAACTTTTTCCGAGGATTTACCAAAAATTTTCTTTCATACAAACCGTGTCAAGCCGTTGTCAAATAATGCTCTGTGACTCCATCATACCACGTAAGAATCAATTGTCATAATATGTGGAAATTGATTTTTGTGCATATAGATATATAAATAATTAAAGATTTGAATAAAGACACAATTTTCAACACTTAACATGTCGACTAAATGTTGTCTGATTGAATAAAAATAAAAGTAAACGCGACATCCTTACTTTAATTTAAAAAGAAGAGATCTGAGAAGGAGGGTTATGTTTTATAGCTATATTTTACGCTAGTAAGTAATGAACTGTGTCTATATACTTTTTTCTCTGCAATTTTCACGTTCATGTCCACATTAGGTATATGTCATGTAAGTTAATTTAAAGTTTTTCACAATACGAACAAAAAGAAACTGAAGACATTAAAAAATATTTGCTAATTGTAGGAATTATTTCAAAAATTCAATGCACTTATGTTAATAATTGTACTTTAATGTTAAAGTAATTAAAAATATAACGGTTAACCGTCTTTAACCTAACTTATATTTTCTTTCGAAATGTGCGCGGTAAAACAATACATGTTGAGTGCTCGGTCCATGTTGAGTGCAGTTTCCCGGGAATGTTCGTGCATTGATAGTATCGACTCACCCGACCTGCCCTGGCTTCACCAGTCACCACACGACTCTTTGAACTGTATCTCACCGTACTTGGCGACATGGAAATGTCTTATACATTCACTTTAGCTGACCTGATTTATATTCTCGTATTCAACATACGAGTACAATTAGGTAAGTATTTTTTCTTTATTTTTTTTTGTTTCGAAATCGAAATTTGTTAGTGAGATCTCTAAAGTACCTACAGTAAAAATCTATAGCATCTATAATAAAAATATTTAGACAAACACAAGTTAGACGCATTAGTTAGGCGCAGAGGTTTCCATACCGCATTTACATACACAGTTACAAAAAACCTGGTCAAATAAGCACACAGATAGACAATGCAATTGCAAAGTCATGAAAATGTAATTATTTTGAAATCACTGATAGCCAGAGTGTTAGCTGACAAATGTCAAAAGCACTCGCATAACTAGGTGAAAATGTTTGAGGAGTATAATGAGATTTGAGGAAGCGAAAGAAGAATGTAAGAACCGCTACGCTTGGCTTGTGCTGATAGCCGCTTCTAACTTCTATTAAACTTCCTACATTTTCTTTTTTTTTTAAATAACACCCCGGATTATTATTTTTTGGAGATCTTGTTTCTAAGTTATTATTTCTATGCTTTTTTTTATCTTTTATTCTTATCCTAATTTGTTCTAACCTGTACTCATACGTTTATTTAAAAAATAAAGAAGAGTACTTAACAATGTGTGAGGAAAAATTAAACCGCCTTCAAATAACAACACTGAAAAGTACATAATAATTATCCTTTACTAATCAAAACTCAAGTGTAATAAAAATAATTTTATAAGTACGATGCACATACCTATATAATTAAATTTGTCAGTTACTGAAGTCGGTGCCAAATCAATGTGCAACAACAGCGGTTTATTAGTTTGGTAGACTTGGCACCGACTTCAGTAACTGACGAATTTAATTATGTAGGTATGTGTATCATACTTATAAAGTTATTTGTTTTGTTACTTTGAGTTTTGATTGGTAAAGGATAGTTATTTTGTACTTTTTTTGAAGGTGGTTTACTTTTTTCCTAAAATTTTTTTATATCTCCTTTTTGAGTGATCTTGGCCTCAATAAATATCTAGGGCAGGTCTGCAATTAACTTTTTTCTAATTCTGGAGCGCAACGATATACAAGAGAGTCATCAATATAAATAAAGGTTAAAGGTCGCGTTATTTGCTGTATCTTCGAAGTCCAAGCTCCAATACCGGTAAAATTTAAATAAAACTACCTCTGAAATATGGCCTACCAAACAAAAAAATCATCGAAATCAATTTATAATTGGCGGAGTAATCGCCTAACAAACATACAAAAAAAACATCCAGTCGAATTGAAAACCTCCTCCTTTTGTTTGAAGTCGGTTAAAAATAGTAACATTTGAGAAAGGTATGTAAACATCGCTATGATTTGTGCTACATTTTCTCTGTTTAACCTGTTGTGAGGTTAATGTATGTATACATATGAAGTTACGAACTCATCACTAGTGGAGGTAATTCATAACAGTGGTAGATTGTAAGTTCTCTTAAATGATCATCATGTAGTTTCATCCAACCGTCGAGCTACGAATGTCTCAGAACATTTATCGTAGAAGATTAGTTACCGCTTCCATGCTGATCTGAAAGAAAAAGAAATTATTAAATGTTCCTACTGCTTGTCTTCCCACGCAGGTTGTAAAAGTCTGCCGAGACCTTATCATAAGAAACTCGTAGGTATGGAGGTGACATATTATCAACCTATTAGTGAATGATTCCGCTTTGTCATTTGTAATTTGTGGTTGGTACCTTGTGCGGGTTTTATCCGGATCGCTACTGCTATCGTAACCGCTAATTCTGCCGCCGAATAGCAATACTTGTACGATGATGTTTCATTGTGGAACGTAAGGTGTGTTTCTAACACAAGAGGCACAACACTTGAAGTGCATTTTTAGCAGGGGCATAACTTCCGCCGTATCAGCCATGTTAATGACACGGGACCCCCGAGCTTCAGGGGTCCCGACGTGAGTAAACAAAACATATTATTTGCAAATAGTATTTGACAAACTTGGATCTTAGGATTATTATTTTTAAGTTTTATAATGCATGCATACTATGTAATTATATATAAATATATATGTATATGTAATTGTATGATATCTTATACTTTTAATATACATATTTATTTTGTTAGTGTTCTTTTTTATTTCATAAAATAACCTTTACCCTCATTTTGGTCTTCTTCACAGTCGGGTAAAAATTAGCCCCTAACAAATATTGATACAGGGCTCATTTAGTACTAATTACGCCACTGTTCCTTATGCCCTTAATATTGTAAATGTCCGAGGGCCACAGCCCACTTATCGATGGGTGGACTGTTTGATTGTATATTACGTAGAATAAAAAAAATCTGTATGTAATTCTTCAGAACGAAAAATACGTTTAAATACTTAAAAAAATATCTGTATACACCTGTATACAGATATTTTTTTAAGTATTTAAACTTATTTTTCATAATTTTTTTAAGTATACTTTGCTAAGTCAATTTTTTTGTTACATACATACATATCTTCACGCTGTATTCCCAACGTATAAATTTTTTTATTAATTCGCAATATTTTTAATAACATCTTTTTGTAACCTAAATCTATTAAATTAATTTTAAAGAATAAATTTAAATTTTACTTTCACACAAGAATTTCATATAGCGTGGTTCTGTAACATTTGTCTATATGTAAGTACTGATATTATAAAGAGAAAAAATTCGATTGTTTGTTTACAATGGATAAACTCAAAAACTACTCATCCAATTTAAAAATTCTTTCACCTATAGAAAGCTACATTATCAGCAAGTAACATGGGCTGTATTTATGTTCAAGAAAATGTCTACCCGTGCGAAGACGGGGCGGGTGGGTAGTAAATAATAAAGTGAAGCTTTAAACTTGTACACTGAATAAATAATTAACTAAATTCGACTTAAGATTGTTTGCATCTGAAATACAGATATTATTAAAGACTTACCTACTTAAAAAGAAGCGCTTTAAATTAAAAAAAAATGTAGTGAAAATAAAAACACTAAAATTTAGTTTAAAAAATTGCGAAAAATTTTGGGCCTTGAATATCACGTCCATCCAAAACGAGAAATGGAATGAGTTAGTTATACATTGTATGTATGTGTATGTAGGTAAGATAAGTTATTAAATGTAAAACGCATGCTTATATAACTAATTTTATCAAAAGATTATGTGCTATCTATCCCATTATGTACGTGACACAACATATAAACTCATAATAAAGCAACGTGCCCTTAACCGTTATCATTGTGTTAACCCCTATAAAATTACGCGACCAATTCAAAATGTAATACGAGATATATGTAATATCATTTTCTATATGTAATTTGTCTGGAATATATTATAAATAGCGATGGGCAGGCTTTTGAAAGATTCGATATATTACCAATTTTTGTTTGATCCAATCACTAAAAATTAAACTATGCATATCCTTATTACTCTCAGATTGATACATACAAACATACATATCTTCACGCCGTATCCCCAACGGGGTACAGATTGATAAATATAATAATTTATTTTAAAATTTATTATTAAATGAAATCAATGTTAAATTGTTTGTGTTTAAAAAAATCAAATACAGTTTTATTAAATGTTGTAGCATTTTAGTTCTACCTAACTAAAATGCTACAGAACACTTGCTTATACATACATACAGACATATATACATATCTTCACGCTGTATCCCTAACGGGGTAGTCAGAGAGGACGGAGCGCCACTTGCTTATACTTATGTAGCTACTAGATACCTAGGTACTAGGTAATGTTCGCATTATATTATGTACATATTATGTTCGTCTTGCATTGTGATACATACAAATTAAATATTTATATACATTTACCAAACATAATGATTTTGTATCAAATATCGCTTATTAGTACCTACTATAAAGTTGTGGAAAAAATAATTTGTAGTAGAAAAGAATAATTGGGTTTTGTAAAATACAATAATAAACACCGTTGTATGTAAATTTCACTCAACATTTTGTGTTAATTATCGTAAGTCAATGTACTTATTGAAAATAAGAAGACATAGGTACTTAAGTCTCATCACTAGTTCCTTATTAAGACTATAAGACACTAAAAGCAATAAACCAGTCGAATCCTCGATTATCGCTGCCCGAACTGCCCACTTAATAGTATAATTGTTGCAATTAATAAAGTCACAAGTAGGAACTATTTAGTTACGATTTATGCCCACAGATTAAACTTGTTAATATGCTTTACATAATTTAAAGTTTTTAATGCATAGAAATTAATATTAGGTACAAATTATGTCAAACCTAATCCTTTTTTAGAAAGTATTTTCTAGTCCGTTTCAAAGAAAATGTATTTGTAAATAACTATGACAGGTTTGAAGACAAAATAAGCAATCAAGAGATACGCAGTATGACAGGGTTGCACAACAGTGTTATTGAAAAAATGAAGAAAGGAATGCATAAATGGTCCGGGCACATGGAAAGAATGAGTGATGAAAGACTGACGAAGAAAATCTATAGAGCGAAAGTGAGTGGTGAATGAAGCCAAGGAAGACCAAGGCTGACTTATGAAGATCAAATAGCTAGAGAGTTAGCCGACGGAAATGCCAAAAGCACTCGCATACCTAGCGAAAATGTGTGAGGAGAACGATGAGATTTGAGGAAGCGAAAGAGGTATGTAAGGATCGCGACGCTTGGCGCTCCGTCCTCTCTGACTACCCCGTTGTATAACAAGTTTGACGTTTTTAAAAATAACATATACGTACCACGTACATACCTACATCATTATGTATTTTAAAAGAACTTACCCACTTTACTACCTGCATATTTATTGTTATTGCATTGAGTTAGGTATTACATATTATTGTTCTTTTCATATATATTTGATTAACAATGAATGTAATATTTGGCCAGACACGTGTATATTTATCAGAGTACACATCTGTTATATTGCGTAGTTCTACAAAATATATAGGTACTATCGTAGCTCTACTACGTTTTTAACAACAGGCTACATCAATATTCTAACAGTCCAGTTTTAAATGAAAAAAATAATTATTTATTTTATTCGCACATAGAAATAGTAGTCAAAGAAGTCAAGACAAAAGGCAATTCTTTTCGCTTCAAAGCAGAAACAAGTTAGCTTCCATACTGATCTGGGGGAGAATGAAAATTATATGAACGTAGCAGCTGCTTATCGTCTGCAAGTCAAAACTCCCTAACTATCCCGTTAGGGATGCAGCGTGAAGATATGTATGTATGTATAAGATAAGGTTTAGATACATGTCAATATTTAGATCTATTTGGCCTTACGTAAGTTTTTTATATTTCATATATTATTAGTTAATGCTTAGAAGTGCTCTCAATATGTGATTTCCTTACGTCTTGGTACTTTGTTCATCCCAACAAATTGCATATTATATAGTAATAAACTTAGATATAGTACAAAAAATAAAGTCCCTGAAAAGAAAAATCAACCAACATGTGTTTACTTGTCAATCACTGCTTTCAATAACAACAAAGTAGTCGCCTACAATAAACTGGGCGGGGGAAGTTGCGTAGAGGTATGTAATTGTCATTTACAACTCTCCCTTTTTACAATCGTCGAGGGACCGTTGTAAAACTGACCATAAAAGTTCATTATCTATTGGCTTGTTCGCGCTTCTAACTTAACATTTATTAGTTTACGACTTAACACAGGCTGTCATAAAACCCGAGGACTACCTCGAGTTTTATTTATTGGTGTGTGAAACGGTAGTAGATTAATTGGAGAGCGATTTAATATAATGTGTAGACGACGATTTATTCGAAAAATAAATAATTATACTTATGAAATTACCTCCGCTGGTAGAGACGCGTGATGTGTCATGACGCCAATAACGTGCCGGAAAAGATGATGGCTATATATCGACGAGAAAGAGATGATTTCTTAGAGAAATATTTTTCGATAAGTCTTTCTCCGGTAACGAAATAGAACCAAATGAAGCTAGCGTATTGATGTAATAAATTTACAATTTTGGGGCAATTATAACACTTGTTCTTACTTATCTAACAGGTACAATACGTTTCTTCTCTGTATGTTTTGTCCTTATCACATCCTAGCAAAAGAATTTATAGTAGACTATTTTACTGTACTCTATACTGAAATTAACAGTATAGGTAGTAAGCCACTTATTATGTAAGTGTTATGAGGTGTTAATAACCGTTTTCAGTGGGTGGAAAAACAAAACGGAATAGGCGTAACAAACAGGTTCGATCCAATAATCCGAGCGCGTCCGAACGGCAAAAGTGTATAAATTAGAATAGTCGTAAATCCTGGAAGGCGTTTTAATTGAAATCGCAGCAGTTAATTGAGTGCGCTGTGTGCGCGTTTCGCGCATGCGTACCATGTGATTTATGTCAATTGTGTCTATTTATTGAGCCGGCGCACGTTCGCTCTCTACACCTGGAGTTTCATAATTCAGAACAGATATGAAATGTGCATAATTGCATAAGAATAATGAAACATCCCTCTAAGCTGCACACAGGCCTTTCGCTCGTCATCAACCATTAATTACTACTATTTCTTACTATTTTCCTTTTGATAAAATAAATATCTTCATTTTTAATAGGTAAGTAGGTACGTTTTCTTAGGAGCCAATAATTTCAATTTAATACATTATTTACGACGGCATTCATTAACAAATAATTTTCAATGTAATTATTTTTTAAGAAATATTAATTGCTAACACCTCATTTATTTAAACTATCAACTTGTTCTTGATCTTTCCTTCAAATTCCTCCTCCGTCCTTGGAATTCTTATTAAAATCCTTAAATTACTCTGTACCTGTAGCTTTATGTATATTTATCTGTCTCTTATGCTTATATTTATCTATTGAATATATAGTATGTGTTATATTTGTGTATAGCATATCATGTATGTAACATACTATATATAATTTATGTTAGTGTATTTTATTATCATTATAGCAAGTACACACAGTGTCTATCTTTTCTACTTTGAATTTGTCGCTCTCGTAGGTCTGCTGGAAGAAATTTCTTTTAGAAATAAGCTGTGCCTTTTTCTCATCCTTTCTGTATCCATCTTTTTTTGTTATGTTTGTGTGTGTAATAAATGTATAAATAAATAAATAGATACAATTCTCGCTAGAAAACGATATTTTTTGTGTTTGTATCTTATATTGAGTTCAATATAAAATACTCAATGATTTTAATTTGGTATTGACGGAATTTACTCAGTTTTCTTTTTTAAACAAAATAACATTTATTATTTTTTGTAGTTAGTGCGGCGTATGTTGCATATCATATCGTAATAAATACTTACCCTAACAACTTAAAAGATGTGAGTAGGTATATCTTCTTAGGAGCCAATTATTTTAATTTGATACATTATTTACAATGACGACATTAATTTTCCATGTAGGTACATTATTTCCGAAGAAATACTAATTGCTAACACCTATTTGATCTTAAAATTTTCATCTTGTACTTGAACTTAAACATATCCCTGTAGCCAAGATAAAAACACGACACACCCATGCTTTTTCCATGCATGTTGTAAAAACTTATCACCAGTGCCGAAGGCTTTTTATCGGTATGAGGACTTTGTATGAACGATAGGTTAGCAATTTTCACTATCGTCGGATATACACGGGTAGAGTAAACGCCATAGTAGCATGGTAGAGTACTATGCTACTAACCATGCTGGAATTTTTTAGCTTGCGTTATCAGTGGCAACATTTTTTTTGTGCGGAAGTTAACTTATGCTTACACATTGATAAACGTTAAATCATTTTTATTCTACAGTAGGTCCAAATAAAAAATAGTTTTATTCATCACTTTAATCTTTTAATTAAATGAATGATTAATTACATCTCAAAAGCACTCGCATATCTAGGCGAAAATGTTTGAGAAGAATGATGAGATTTGAGGAAGCGAAAGAAGTATGTAAGGACCGCGACGCTTGGCGCTCCGACCACTCTGACTACCCCGTTAGGGATACAGCGTAAAGATATGTATGTATGTATCAATCTTTACTTCAAATATTTGTAATAGGTAAATGATTTTTAGTCATATTTTAATTTGCTGTAGGTATTCCATAAAATAAATTAAATTAATGAGTGTTTCATGGCCTCAAAAGTTTAAGAGTAGTAAACCTAGATATTAAGCTGCGAGAGCAGTAAAGTACAATAAAGTAGTAAAGTAGTAGTTAGCACTAAGTAGTTAATTATACATGTATATTAATTATATTAGATGTAGTAGACATACTACGCTATAATTGACTACTACTACTTTATCAAAAACAAAAAAGTACATACATATCCTAACGTTAATATTCACAAACTTAAAACTACACGTTATCTTAAATAATAGACTTCCTCAAAGTTTAGAAAGCTGTCATTGCTTGAGGTGCCCAGCAGACTGGCAGCATTACCTCTTTACTATTATATAAGATATAATAGTAGTTAGTAGTCATGTTAGTACTCTATCGTGCTGCTATGCCTTTTACTCTATCCGTGAACAACCGGCTTACGTTCAGCTTGACTATCTGCGAAACCAAATTAGAAGTTGTGTAAGCTATAATTTTATTGTTTTCTAATGCTCTTTGTCCCCAGAATGAGAAAGGCGCGATAATGTGTATGTAAAATGTACATAAATATTATGACCTATGTAAAATTAAGAACACCTTGTAGCAATAAACCTACACTTTCGCACCCATACCTTAGAAGAATAATAACGTTCAGAAGAGTTTACTAATAAGAGTTAACAATCAAATAAAGCAAAGATGCTGTGTATGTGTGAGTAAGCATTTTTTTTAATATTTCTCATGTGTTATGACATCATTTCACTGCACAGACTATCATTTTTTTTTTATTTGAGGAAGATGTGATCGACTAACATTTTGCGGCGAATGGAGTCGTTAATGACTCCAAGTTTAATCACTTCATTTTCATGCGGTTTTTAGGCGTATGTAGAAATTTGCTACATGCTTTCTAGTCATTGCACGTTATTTTTTATATTATTATTCTTCATATAATAATTTATTCATTCATAAACAGTAATGCATTCTATGCTTAATTTATAAGATAAGTAGTCTTAATTGCGCGAATAAGTCACTTCTTTGCAAATACAGTCGTAAAAGGTAGAGTATTATAGAGTAAGATAAATAAAAACTCTATCAAAGTGTAACGACAGAGGGCGCTCCGAGTAAATAAGCATGGAAGGGTTGAACCCCTCAAGTTTTTCGTTGGCAAGGCCTCTCCGACCCCCATCCATCTTGGCGAGAGATACGTTAATTTATCTTTATTGGCCTTTCTTTATTGCTCTAGAGATTCTTTTCCGCGGTATTGTTTAAGGGTCTGATTAAAATGGGGGCGTGCATTTGTTTTTATCATTCAAGAGCGAATTTACGCCATTTTGAATTTTTAGCAATACATTATTTTACTTGTGGCGTTCATTTACTAAGAGGGTATCTTTAGCTACGAAATTTGTCATAAAGGGTTACCTACTTACTAAAAAAATTACTTACTTACTAAAATAAATAATAAAAGTTGGTTCAGTGGGAGTTTGACTCATCTACAATGGGTTCCGTACGATAGATACCTATGTAGGTATAAAATGGGAAACTAAACTTCATATAGGCTATAATTTTCGTGATATTTTACGTGTATGTATTCCTTGAAATTTCTAAAATTTAAGGTCTACTAATTTCAGAGATAAGAGTGGCGGGGGAACGATCAAGTCAAGTTCGAATGTAGTTAGAGTATAGACCAATTTTTCTCTTTATATGAATATTTTTAAATTGTAGCTAGTACAACTTACATATGTGAGTTAATGAGATGTGTCTCTATGCCAAATTTCATGTTTGAATACGTAACTAAGTTTCTGAGAAATTCGACTGTAACAGACAGACAGAGATGGCCAAACGGGCGGGTGTTTGAGGAATCTTATAAAGGTCGCGTTTTTCCTTTTACCCTTAAAAATTATTTCATAAGATTATTTAAATTGTTCTAACGCCCAGTTGCAAGAAAGCCCATTACAATTATCTACTTGTAGTTACCCACTTAAAACCTAAAAACGCCCTAAAAAACGACATGAGATTACCTGAATTATTCTATCGCTCTGTTACAATAAGAAAGCCCATTACAGTTACAGTTACCCCCTTAAAAGTCATGCCAGCTTCATTCATTATGATATTATAAATTTTTAAATTTTCGCGTTGCGTTATAAAATATTTGACAAAAACGGCCGATGCAACTCGATCGAAACGTTAATCAAAAATAAAAGGTAATCACGTTAATTTCGCATTTTTAAAATATTTCATTATTATATTGTCAAAAAGTGACTGCATCTTGAAACGTTGGCTGTAATGGACTTTACTGCAACTGGGCGTTACTAGATATTAAAAACAACAACAGTAGCGATATTTATGAAAAAAATAATTGCGAGAAGCTTATTACAAACACAAATAATTTATTTAACAAATACTTCATCTACAATACTCAATGTATTACAGCGGTCCCTGCACTAGGTAGAACCTGTATCGCAGGGAACCAAAACATGACAACTCATATGTTTTTAATTTGTAAGAGCGCAAGTGAATCGATTCATCAGATTGATTACGAGAACATTACCATTAATACAATATATTACTTAACTATCAGGCTAATAATGTACATACATAATTAAATTAAAAATGGTAAAATATCATAATTTTAAGTAGGAAGCTTTGTGAGTGTCGTTAAATGTGCACTGTGGTGTGTAGTGTGTGTAATGTAGATGACAATACTGTGTCGCATACAGAATCCATTTATTTTATATCTGTGGTGTGAGAAGTGCCTCCGTATTTCGATAGTCTAAGTT
Source organism: Zeuzera pyrina (assembly GCA_907165235.1). Taxonomy (NCBI): domain Eukaryota; kingdom Metazoa; phylum Arthropoda; class Insecta; order Lepidoptera; family Cossidae; genus Zeuzera; species Zeuzera pyrina. The sequence continues at coordinate 15,708,983 of OU015628.1, forward strand.
CATTATCCATTCAGTGACACCCCTCCTAATTTCCATCACCGTCAAATCTGACAACACCTTATAATTCTCATTTACGCTTCTGTAAATAAAAGGAAAGGCGTAGTGTTTGAACCGCTTAGCCGACCGCACTCTCGGTATGCTTATTTTTAATCGCCGACCTGATTGACTAGGCTCATGTTCCCTTAAAAATTCTTTGTGGTAAGCAAGAGTTACTCGTAGGATATACAGCTGACGTATCGTTAGAACTTGCGCTTCGTTGTAAAGATCACTAGTCAGATGTCTGAAAGGCTTCTTTAGCATTACTTTTAGAAGCGATCGTTGCGCTCTTTCCACAGCTATTAAAAAGGATTTTGCAGCGCCACCCCAAGTAGTTATGCAGTACGATAATAGCGGCAGACAAAGAGCTTTGTACACGAGCATAAGTATTTCTTTACCAGCACCATCGCGCAGCAGTTTCATTATGCCTACTAGTTTTCTGACTCTTTTTGCCACTTGATAAGTGTGTTGTTTAAAATTTAGGTTCCTGTCCAGTGTAACACCTAAATATTTGATGGAGTCTACTCTCTCTATTGATTGACAAGAACAGCTGGTGTTGCTATCATCTGAAGATGTCAAGGATCCGCAAGTATGTATTTTAATATTTACATAAGCGGAAGGACTTGTACACTTGGTTTTATGAAAACATATATATTGTATTTTGTCTTACTGGTGTTTAGAGTTAGCAGACTTTCCTTAAGCCACAAAGACACCATCGCCATCGAGTGCTCCGCTAAAGCCACTGCTCCATCCCAAGTTTTATTCCAGCATAAAATGGCAGTACCATCGGCATAACATAGGACCTCCGTGCAATTTTGAGTATTGAGAACATTCAAAATGTCGTTGATATAAACAGTGAACAGAGTGGGGCCAAGAATGCTCCCCTGCGGAACGCCAAAGGATACTGTACCAGCGTCACTAGTAAATTCATTTATTTTTATGAACTGTCGTCTATTCGACAAATAATCTGCAAACCATTCCTGGGAAACTCTAGGTTTCTCTGTTTGAATTCGAAACAAAAATTTACCTTTTTTATCGCTGCGTTCTAGTTTTATTGGAAAATTGCTGAATGGATTTCATGACAGAGGCTGCTATTTGAAAGATTAGGCTCCAAGTTAATTACTAGCTGATCTAAGTTATATGTTACTAGGCTATAATATACCTAAGTGAGAATAAATTTAATAAACTCACAAAAATTTGAGGCATTATGTAATAAGGTTTTAAGCACTCATTTCGTAATCCATGCACGCTTACTCGAAAAACTTAACGGTCAAAAACAAGTTGTATATAACGTACAAGTAGTACCGTCTTTACCATAAGGGGCACACGGAGCCCGTGCCCGGGGCCCCCCAGCTCGCGGGAGCTCTAAAGGCCCGAAAGAACGTATCCCTTACACGAATAAAAGGAGCTCAATTTTTTTCTATTTTAAGTAGACATGTACTAAGATCATTTCCAAATTGAAATGTTCAGACACCAAATCAAATTCTTAATTATTTTTTAAACAGTGAACATAAATATAAATGCTTTTTCTTGTATTTCACTAATTCTTGTGTGTCCAAGGCATGCCCTAACATGCATACAAGTAGCCTTTAGCTATAGACTAGTAAAACTTGATATATATTCTGATTAGAATATGAAAGAATTTCTTTATTTTTCCTAAGCTCATAGTTTAGGGAGCTAAACACTAACTTAATTATGCATTTACAGCTAAACAATGCGAAGGCGCGCTTAAAGTTACTGCCAACGGCTATTAGAAATTTAAGACGTGCCAACCTTAATTAAACATTGTAACAGGACCTCTTTGCACATATTATGCGCCCTGTTTTATACCAGCCATTCACAGAAGAACTCTGTCAAAGTGTTAACGATAGCCCTTTGAAACCTACGCCATTAGTGGTATCGCGACGCGGGGTAGTTCTAATGAAATTGGCTGTTTTTAGTTTCTGTAAGTGTTACCATTTTGTTCAAACTCACTTCTATTTCACTGTTACGAGTAATTTCGTGAGTATCTAGAGATTAAAGAGAATACTTTCTAATTACTCTCTCTGTAGAATGATATGGGTAAGAGATGAACTCATTTATTTACGTAGATAGGTATCTAAGAAACGAATTTGTTTATTCTAATTATTAACGGTTGCTTAGAGAAAAAATGTTTAGAAAAAAGACAGTCCGAGTTAAGTACATACTTTTCCAATTCCAAATCGATGTATCAAAATAAAACAATAATTGAGATTCACACTTGTAACCATTGTCTCTGATTCTCAGAACCATTATTATTAATACATAGAATGGCAAGTAAATAATCAAAGCATAGGTCGTTTTATAGTTAGTGACAAATAATTTTCCACATCTTTTGAAACTGAAAATAATTTTTAATTATTTCCCCACTTAGAAATACATAAAAACGTATTCATGTTATAAATACTCGTAGAGCTATTTTTTAATTGCATTACTTAAGTGTATACATGAATAAATGAATAAGTATATAACCAACTCACCGTTCACAGAATCCCTAATGCCTTCTGCCCGACTATCGAGTGAGTTTCGAGCGGACGGTACCGAATTATGTCAAGTACCAACTCAACCAAATAATTGCTATTCTATTCACACTGAGAGGGCGATGCGAGGGCGATTTATGTTCGGAATTATTTCCTTGTTGTTTTATTCGAGGATTTGTCACTCGCCCCGCTTTTATAATTACCCTAGATATCGGGTAACTTTTTAGATTGGATTTATGCCGGAAACTTTTGGGTTCGGTTTTTGGTGGATTAGTGTTGGTTTTGCGACTGTAATTATGTGGATCCCGGAAAATTGTGGAATATGTTTTGTGGATAATCTCTGCTTATTAGGCACTGTTTTACTTAGGAAGCACGAACTTAATTGAACTTATGTCCTTATGTAAGTCGAGTTTTTTTTTTAGATTTACCCACTTTCATAGGTAAGTCACCGTAAAAATAAAATTTTCGGTACATAAATTATTGAACCGGATCAATGGAATAAGATGCGAGCTTTTAATATACTAGCGTTTTAATTTATAATATTTTAAGAAACCAAAAATAAAATTTGTACTATAAAAAAAGAAAAAAATTTAACATTTTCATTCAGTTTTGGAAAACAATAAGTTACCAATACATATTATTGTTTTATTAGTATAGAGAAAATAAAAGTCATCAGCTGTTCTTCAGTACTGTAGGCGCCATCTATTACACTACATTACTCACATTTTACATAATATTAAATGACGACGTGAAAATTATTATTACATTTCCACGTATTTATGAAAATAATATTTAATGTATTGAATACATTTATTATACCTACATGTCATTATTCAATGCAATTTTTTCATGCGTAACAAATATTTATTACCTGTCCACATTTAAATTACAAATAGTTCGTGACAACTTTTCTAGATGGCGCTGTATTGTGTTGCTTAAAGCGCCATCTTACGATTGATGTTACTGCAACACAACTTAAGGTAAATTTTAGTATTCGACTTGGGCATCAAGCCAATTTATATTACAACAATTTCGATATTAATTGTTTTCAAAGTAGGTACTCACTTCATATTCAACTACAGCTACACTGGAAATCTGTTTTCGTATTTTATTAGAAAAAACAGTGACATTAGTTTCATATGTGTTTCATATTTGCTGATTTAGTGATATAAATACGGACGTACTGTATTTTTAATTTTTTTTTGTAATTGAGGTTCCTGGTTAATAGCGCTTCAATTTGTGGTACCTATGCCATATAAATGTGCTCTAAATTATTTTAGTTTTATATGCACCTGTTTTTATAAAACATTTAAAATATTAAATATTCAGCTAGTTATTCAAAAGTTAACACACTTTCCATTTCACCAACAAAGAATGAAATAAATTGCAAAGCTATGCTAGCGTCATCATTCGAGCTCATAAAACATTGTATTTTACGACGTGACGAGTTTAAATGGTCTCATAAAAAGCTTTTCTTACTTACAAACAGATGGCGGTAACATCGTTATACTACGAGCGCCATCTATAGATGACAAAGTAAGCGACCGCACGTTTAGGTGCTGCGTTGTGGTTTTTATTAGCACATAAAAGTTACGAGTTACGACTTTCCGTCGTCGAATATGGAGATATCGGAGGGCGAATGGGCGTGTAAGACAAGAGAACGACTTTTATTGTTTGTAAATTGGCTGTAAAATTATGAGTTTGCTCGAATTGTACGTAATCACAGCGATCAGCTGCTATTTTATTGACTAAATCACTTTATGGTGGCAAGCGATAGGTTTTATAAAGTATAAAAAGATTGTTCAAAGCAATGCAAACTATTTAATTTTATCTAAATACTAATCGTTATTTTTATGTTTCTACTATGTTACGTTAAATGTTTTATAACATGTTTGATATGAAAATTAGTTAGCTAAGATGGTAATAAATTAAGATGAATGAATAACACCTAGTTAATTAGATAAAAGTCATTTGATCGCATTATATTTAGTAAGCACATTCAATGTAAAAAAGAAAAGACGTTATAACCAAACGTCACAGTAGACACAGGTGAAAAAAGATAATGAGTTTACGATTCTACTATCAATAAAATAAACTTTTCTTTTACATATATCTGATTAAAAATAACATAGTTTATTGCGAATTTTAGATATCCTTCCAAATTTTTTAAAAATTCCTAGCGGGGTAGTCAGAAAGGTTAGAGTGGCAATCTTTGCGGTTACATATTTATTTCGCCTTCTCGAATTTCATCATTCTTCTCACACATTTTTGCCTAGGTATGCGAGTGTTTTTGACAGTTCCGTCAGCTAACAGTAGCTATTTGATCTTCGTAATTGTCAGCCTGGTCTTCCTTGGCTTCTGCCGCCATTCTCTTTCGCTCTGTAAATTTTCTTCTTCAATCTTTTATCACTCATTTCTTTCTATGTACCCGAACCATTTATGCATTCCTTTCTTCATTTTTTTGTTGCAATATCACATTTTCTTTATTTTTAATTTTATTTTTGTTTGTTGTTTTGTTGTCATGCTATCTGCAATTTTGATTTTTGATTCTAGTTTGTCTATTTAGCAACAGATGGCGCTAAGCTTCCGGTAATCTTTCATGATTTTGTGAATATAACTTTAACAATACACTGTAATATTTTTTTAGTTCAATAAAAATTGAATTTTATTTATTTTTTATTAATGAAAATTCGTATAACGCTGGTACTGACTGTCGTATTTAGTTTTATGTTACTAGTACCTAATAAGTAATGTAGGTACTAACGCATAATATTCTTTTATCCCCTTTAAAAACCGTTCGTACTACAACAAACATATGTTGTTACAGTTTGGTCAAGTGTTGTTCTCTTTACAACACACTCACGTCTGCTACTTATTTGTTTTACGATCAGTTTATGATTACGCTCATCGTTAACTTGACATTTACGATCTTTTAACACCTCGACATGCGATTCTGCGGTCGACATTTAGTGGTACTTAAAATTAATTTTGTAAACAGATAATGTTGTTGATACTTGCGGTTCCTTTGAAGACTACATTGATTTGTTCCCCTTGTCGTTTCGACTTTTATTTTTTATTTAATACTACTAAATTAATTAATTTATTAGTGATATAAGATGAATGATTTTTTTTATGCATAGAATAGACACAATAACTGACCTTATTATACCGAAAGTTTTTAAAAAATCGTATTTTAAAACAAATACTTCCATATATCGAAGAATTCGCTCATGAGGAAACTGATAGTTGATGGATATGTGAAAATCATTTGCATGCCTCGGAGAAAGTGTGTGAGGGGAACGAAGAGATGGAGTAAACGAAAAAAGTATCTACATAAGGACCGCCATGCTTGGCGCTACGTACTGTCTGTCTATTCTCTTAGGAATACAGCGTGTGTGTGTGTACTAAATGTGGGTCCTATTTCGATAACGGGTTAAAAATTGGCTTGCGATTTCGTAATAGAAAGGCAACAAAGCAAATTTTATAAAAGCATAATTAACATTTAACATGATTTTAAAGGCCTCAAACAGTTTGAAGTTCATTACCAATTAAAAATATATAATTGGTCTCTGTTTGGTGAAGAAAATATTTAATAAAGTTTTATTTATATGTAAGTATATTTAATTTAAAAAAGGAATGAATTTTGACCGTCGCGCTTGTCTTGTATATTCCACTGTACTTTTACTCTTACTTACTCTTTTATTTACTACTTACCTATTTTAAATTTTTAGGCTTATAAATGCTGTCTCCATGACACCAATGGCAATAATTACATTAGATTTCTAATTTAAATTTTTGACTGATAACAAATTAGATGATGGTCCCTTGCGAATTGATGTAGTCAGTTAATAAAGTGTGAGGGAGTGGGAAAAAAATATGTCAAGATAGAGAAAGAAATACCGAAGGAGCGGTGTAATTTATGACATGCACATTTGGGCTGAACTGTACCAAATACAAAAATTCTGTGTATGGTTATGATAATAATATTACTTACTAATATTACCAACTATTGTTTATATTTAATATAACCCTTGAAAATGTCGTTGGTTTCTTTATCAAACAGAGATTTAAACTATTGTTACTAGTACCTACATAGTATATTTATTAGTTACAATAAATAAAAAAGAATATGACTTTAGTCTTAAGCATTTTAGCAATTTTTATATTGATTATTATCTACTAATAATGTACTAACTGTTGCCCACGACTTCGTTCACGTAGTCTTTTATTTACTAAATTAAATGCAGAAACCTTCGCGGGCGTACGCGTCATCAAAATTCGATCACAATCAGATGAATGTTTTAGGAACGCATAGAAGACAAACATAGAAAGAGACATTCATTTTTATATGTAAGATTTGTGTTATGTTGTTCTTGTTAATATTACTACAATTTACGTTTAGCAATAATAATGATGCAGTCTTTATTGCGTATAATTGAACACTATAGTAGTCTTATCTCAAAAAATCTGTGCACTAAAAATTAAATAAAAATGTAGACATGTTTTTCGCGACCGTACCACCTATCGCTATGAGTAAGTTATGGCCGCTGTAGGGTGAGTTACACCCTGCTTAGGTCACGTGGCTCGAACGAGATCGTTTTATACCAACATCTATGAACAAAACAAGGACAGACAAACTTGGGGCGGCAAGTTATCTTCGTTTCATTCAACTCACACTCGCGCCGCTCGAACGTCGGTATAGATCAATAAAACTACTTTATCTCTTTTTGGCACATCCCCATCTCGTCGGCGACTTCCTAGAACGATACTCCTTGTCATTGCTTTCTTTAAAAAAATAACAAAAGTCGACTTTTTTAAAAAAGGAATGACAACTGCGTAACCAATTTTTAAAAAAAGAGTCTCAAAAATGTTGAACTGTTCTGCAATTTGACTTTGTTCGAAATGCGAACATCAATAGCACCTTTTTTTAAAAAAAAGAATCGTAGAGTAATTGTCGCTCGTTTTTTACGGGGTAAGGGCATTTTATCCGTGTTTACAAAGGTAATGGCCATAAAATATTATTACCGGGCTATTAGGACACGAGCTACAGGTAGGTCCGGGTTGTGTTCGCTAGTCCACTGTCGCTGTGATAGTTTACCGGTAGTTTTAAGTAATTGACGTTAATTTCTTTTTTAAAACTGTGTCGTGTTTTATGTTAGTGCTTATTACGTAAGTGATGTGCCATACTTTACCTTCTAGTTTGTATTTTTTGCATAATTTTTTTACCTTACTAGTGATAGTAATAAATAAAATCGGCATTTTTGTGTGGGTATAACATACTGTATTTCTATAGGTATTACTTACGGATTAATAAGTAACTACGATTACGTGTCTCAAAATATGCTTACTCTTCTACTGGACTCTTAAGAAATGAAATCATTGATCGTACGTTTTACGTACAATACGTACAATACTTAAGTAATGGAAGAATGATAATTATTCAAGTAATGGACTTAAAAGTAATTTATTTGTGTTAAAATTTACCGGTTGGGAAGCGGTTATTTTTCGCGCTACGGTTACAACGGCGGCATATTTTGCGGACCATCTTCCTGTATCACCTAATAAAGTAATTACTCCGGCAACTCGCCGTCGTACTCGACCTTTCGTGGTTGTAGCGTCGGGAAAAACATAACATTACGTATACATACATTAAATTAATAAAATTAGTAACTGATATGACGTTTGATGTTTAGTAAACAACATTAATATTATTTCTTGTATCTGTTATGTTGTGTGTAATTAACTAGATCCAGGCAGGTACTATTGTCTTTATTAATTGAAGGAAAGTTTTAACTTAATATAGAACGAAAAATGTCTTGTTATATTATTTTGGCTTGTAGAATTACAGTTTTCATAACACAACATTTTAAGCTTCTATAATGTAGGTAGTTTTCACAAAATCTCGAAATTTCATTTTAAGAAATACCTAAAAAAATATATATAATTATTTTTCGTGGATTTCATAGTACTTATGTTACTAGTATTTGATAAAACAGAGATCCCAGAGTAAATGTGTTTCAAAAGTATATAGGGCTTACCGTAAATTACAATAATGTTTTTAAATGAGGGAATGACAAAATGATAAATACATACATACATATCCTCAAGCTGTATCCCTAACGGGGTAGTCAGATGATAAATAATTAACAAAAACTGACGACACATCTTAATCTTACATTAGTATTGAATTTGAAGAATATTGGTCAAGCTTTTAGTAAAAGAACCTCTAACACTCTTTTATTTACTAATTTTACTAATATTTAAAAATTAACTTACTAATATTTAAAAATTATTCAATTGAATATCTCGCAAAAAATATTTTTCTTTAAATATTATTCTACATGTCAGAAACTTATAGGAGCCTGCAAAAGTCCAATACGATATTATGTAAAAATCTTCAACAGAATAATATTTCTTTTCATATCAAGTACGTATTTAGCATTTACTAACATGAGTTTGGACGGCTTGTGATGATTCTGTTCAGTTTGTTATATTGCGATCCCATAAATTATGTGTTCCATGTGTTCTTATATAGAATTTCTACACATTTAATTAAGTGATTCGGCTTAATCTAAAGCCGCGGATATTTATAACTCATATTTAATTAAAAATTCTCACGCCACAATAATCAGTAGGTAGTGTAAAAGTAAAGTGCGTGACGGGATACTGCGTGGTACTTTTATTAGGTAATTTTTAGGTCACCGACATCGAATAAATGAAATAGTTTGGATTCTCGTTTTCAGGTATTTTGGGTATAAATTACTCTTTGATATATATATGCTTATGTGGATCACACGCGGTCGTTAACGTTTTGTATGTAAGATACTCTGCATAGATTGCAAAGATAAATATTATCAATAAACACACGTACTAAAATTATGGGAAGACGTCGCATAATAGCTTAATTTAAAAAGCATAAAAGTGGGTTTCTGAACAATAAAATTTTACGTTTTCTTGCGGGATGAAACAAGAGCTTGGACAGCACAGGATATAAAAAATATGGAAGATGAGGACATATTAAATACTCTTGAAAGCCAATTTCATCGTTGACTCTCATTCATGATTATGTTCTAGACATGAGAGTCTTAAAAGTGTTATGAATTGTGTCGAGAAAAAGATGTACGGTCGTGCTTTCTGGATTTGTCGAAGGCATTGCTGTGACCCCTAATTCCAGAACTCCATTAGGTATGTTAAAAAAAATATTATATTTTTTTATATTCTTAGTTAAACTTAAAAAATACATTTTATTATTAATTATATGTTATTGATAGTTACTAATATTTCTAATAGTTACTATTATTCCTAAAAGTTACTGATTACTATTACCAATAGTTACTATTACTGTGTTAATAGTTTAATTACATACTTAACCTTTAATGTACTGAGTAACTCACAGTTAACTTGACGCCGTTTCCCATTCGGCGGGGTGTTATTGAGTAAATTTATAAGTAATTATTTAAAAACATACATACATATCTTCACGCTGTATTTAAAAACGTTAAGATTAATTTATATAAAAGTTTCTTCCGCGAATTGCATATTGGGTAGGTATCGCATCGACTGTCTTATGATCGTCTAAATAATTTGTTGTTTAATTTAATATATAAAAATCAATGTTTATTAGTTCGTATTTTATAGGCTGCCATATCGTTCATCCGATTGGGATGAAATTTGGTATGGAGATAGTTTGAATCCTGAGGCAGGACATAGGTTATTTTAAAAATAAAAAACGCGGATGAAGTCTCGAGCATCAGCTAGGAGATTATAATATTACGTAAATGGTAAATCTTCGTTAGGAAATATGGTGGTATCAATTACTTGTGTTGAATTAACATAATGCGTTCAATATCTATGAATCTCCCTACAGCACTTAATCCAAAAGATCTGGATTCGTGACAAAACTGCAAACATCCCTCTACATACGTTGTACAAAGTTCCCCTCAATCTGGAAAGATTAGGTAGAGAAAAAGTTCAGATAGATACTCATTCTATGAATTTGTATGTGAAATCAAAAAATCCTGTTAGTTTCAATTTATTTATATAGTGAAATGTTATATTTTGATATCATTTATTACGCGTGCGGACGTAGTACGCGTTTATTTTATTTTTTGCAATTTTTGTTTTAGTAATCTTTAGCTTTATCTATATCTTTATAAGCGAAATAAAATACCACTCACTGGCCGATTCATCACGAGATCTCCGAAACTATAGGTCTGATTGACTTGAAATTTAGCACAGTTACTCCTTTTGCGGTGTAGACGCTCACTAAGAACGGATTTTACAAAAGTCTTATCCAAAATGAGTCTGCTACCCGTGCGAAGTCGGGGTGGGTCGCTAGTATTTTTATATGCACAAGCTATTCGCTACTTCTTTTACAACGTATAAGAACTACTTGGAATAGTGTGATTGAGTTTGTTGCAGGCTCTTCTCCCTGTAGGTCTTTTACAACGTATAAGAACTACTTGGAATAGTGTAATTGAGTTTATTGCAGGCTCTTCTCCCTGTAGGTCTTTTACAACGTATAAGAACTACTTGGAATATTGTGATTGAGTTTGTTGCAGGCTCGTCTCCCTGTAGGTCTTTTACAACGTATAAGAACTACTTGGAATAGTGTGATTGAGTTTGTTGCAGGCTCTTCTCCCTGTAGGTCTTTTCCGAATCAATAGCAGATTTAATGTTCAGGAATAATTTTTGATAAAGTCCAATGAATTAAATAAATGTTGAACTCTTCGAGTTTTCGCGTGACGATTTTACCTCAGTCATACAAACGTCTGACCATCCGTTGTTAACTTTCAATATTTTCATTCCTTTCCCTCAGGCACGACTGAGGCCAAACTTACATGAGTTACGATTCAAAAAATGTAAAGGTATGTTATAATAAGTAAGTAGTTATATTTTATTAGATATTTCTAGTTAAGGTAATTTAAGTAATTGGAAAATAAATGTGAGAATTTCGAAAACAGAATTGTTTTGCCAACTTAACACATAGTTAACAATATTTTTGACACACATGTTTTCAAATAAGCTTTTTTAAACAGTTTCAACAGCGCAAGAAGATACGGCAATGCGCTCATACTTTCATCGGGCGTATCAAACAAAAGTTTGGTCACGGTTAATGCCTTTACGACTGCCGGGGGTGACATAAAGAAAATGAAAAACATTTTGTATTATTCTTGTTGCGCACTTACCCACGTAACTTCAACGACCCTAGTTAGGCCGGTGACAGACTTGCAGATGTGTTCTAATATAATTAGCAATAAAGTTATTGAAGAAAAAATATTGTTTTGTTTATCAGTTTCGTAAAATAATTGAAATTTCATTATACAAGCTTTGGATTACAAATAAAAATGAAATTCTCATTTAATAATTATTTCGCATATGTACCTACTAAATTAGTAAGCTGGATGTACTTAAATAATGTCATCCCAATCTCGAAGAGAACAAAATTAAAGAAACAGAACCAGATCACAGGTTATTAACTTACGTACCTACTGCATAGACCTATGTATTAAACTCGTCAATGTTAAAATATCGACAGATATCGCATCGAAAAAATCATTAAAGGAATGTGTCTGTAAGGCAAGTTTCTGTAAATTCATTTTTTAGTAATTTCTTTTTTTTTTATTGTAATTTAGTTATAGATTTAAAAATATTTTAAATTGTTTCGGTTGATACAATACCTACCTATATATGATATGATTTACCTTTCTTCAGGATGGATTTAAATAATCGATTTTAATTCTCTTTTTTAGTAAGAATACGAATATGAAACATTTGAAATAAAAGTATTGATTGTGATAAAAAATTCAAAAGTACAATCGTTCGGTTATATGGGGCCAATTATATTCCTCTGCTTCCAGCGTGGCGGCAGGCGGCGTCTACTAGACAAATATCTACAGAAACTAGTTACGTGTTCAGACTGGAATATATTACCTTTTTAATATTTATCACCTGCTGTGATCCATCTCTGTCCAGTGAATATACGTCTTGGGCTTTTTGTTCTTAATTTCGTAGGCAAAGAGAGGTCAAAGAGTATACCTCCCTAATGTATCGTATTTTGAGAAGAAAATATTTCTTGATAATTTTGTGATTTATGTATATAATATTAAATGTTCACAATTAAACAAGATTCTTTTTTCACGTTAAAATATAGTGAGTCGGTAGTTTTAACAAGGTTTAAATAAATTTCAAACATTGTTACTTTGTTGTCGGAATTTATATTGGCGGAAATGTCAAAAGCACCGGCATATCTAGGCGAAAATGCGTGCGGGGAATGATGAAATTCGAAGAGAGGAAAAAGTATGTAAGGACCGCGAAGCTTGGCGCTCCGTCCAGTCTGAATACCCCGTTAAGGATACAGTGTGAAGATATGTACGTACATATGTATGTTACTTTATTGTTATTGTGTATTAACACTAAACTGACAATTTATTTTCATCGATCATGTGAAAGTTTATGAGTTAATAATTGAATGATAAAAATGTCGTCTTGTATAAAAATAGGTACTGCAGTAGGTAGATGCATGTATTATTAAATAAACGATATAATTTATTGTTTATTTTTATTAGTTATTCTATTTTTTAATTGTGATTGTTATTTACACGTATTTGTTCATTAATTGAACAGTTCTAAAGCAACTATGAACTGCGCGTTTACTATTTATAAAGAAAACCTTTCTAATTTTATTGTTTGCTAATACGGTTTTGCGGGATACAATTCCTCTACTATTCATATAATTTTGTAAGAGAGCGGCGGGCGAGACGACGAAAGCGCGATACGCTATAAACTTGTCAACTTGAACTATTTCTGTACCGTTTGTTTGTCTTTTGACAAATCGTAGCGCACGCCGGCGCCATCTTGCGGCATTCCATTGTGAAAGAGGCTAAGTAGCCACATCTTGTAATTACACGTTTGGTAAAGAAGCTTTATTACATGCACATGTAGCAATGTATGGAATCAAGTTTTGTAATCAAAATCTATTTCCGTAATCAATTTGAAGTTGATATGCTAACAACGTCAGATACATTTTAACTATCTTATTTATATATAATAGTATATATTAAAAATGTGGTTTATAATTTTAACAGTTGCCTTTTTGTTCATTAGTATTTCACTGAGCTTTTAGTCGATAAGCTTTTGAAACAAAGTTATTCGTGCGATGACTTTAATATCAGAAGTTATAAGATAAGAGAATTGTACTTACGTATTTGCACTAAGTTAATTGTATAAGTACCTATTCAAATGTCTATCAATCGCAAAAGCCTAATGATATCATTATTACTCTGTTAAAATAACAAGTTTTTCTGCGTTAAAATCATATAATATGATAAAGAAAGACACACAAAAAGCAAAACATTCTCAAAATGTTTATTTTGGAATCAGAGCAGCCCATAAAATTTAACCCAATAATTGTTCCAGAATGCCTTCAATGTTTCTGTCACTGTTTTTTACTAGGTACTTATAAGATTTTTAATGTATCAGTATTATGTTCGCATAAGGCTTTTTAACAGTTATAACATTTAAAGTTATTTATTCGGAATATACAACATTATATTAACAAAATACCGATATCGCGCCTACCTAATTCCAGTAAAAGATAAATCATTTATGTATTTTATTCGCCATTTTCGCCGTATTTCAGAAACTCAACTAGGTTTCCCCAAATATAAGAAAAAATATTTCATAGAAATTATATATCGCGGTCACATAACTCAGCCTAGAGTCCTGGGTTCGCTCGTAATTCGTCGTGTGTGGCTCGCGACTCTTCTCCACAACACTTTCCTCATAATTTTGCTTTAATGCTTATCGGATGTCAAGCAATTATCTACCTTCGTTCCGGAAATAAAGGATTGATTTTCACTTACATCCAGGAGTACAGTTTTGTCTTTTTGATTCAAACGCATTGCTAAAGCCTTGGACAAATGTGATCTATGATAAACGTGATTTCGGTAACGAGCATCATGGACGTTGATCAATGACCAGGATTGTTATTTTTCTTAGGAAAGATAGGGAATAAATAAAAAGTGTGAACGAGGAGGCACTAAATAATGCTGATGAAAAATAGTGTATTGTGTTATCACGTGATTCCTAGTAATAAAGAACATATCCGCAGCGGGGAAATCTTTCCCGAATAAATTGTTTTATCTTACCTTTCGTAATAGGGTTTTGTTTACGGAGCGCCTACTTACCCATAACATAAGACATGACCACCACAGAATTTATGATTATATTCCAATCTACGTCTTTTTTACGGCATTTAGAGCCTAGATTTTTCTATTACATATAAATGCCTAATATCGACACATCGTTTCAATCATGTCTTCGATGTATAACTGGATTTTACATTTTTTTTATACATGCTTCGTGTATAAGTAGATTCTTATTATATGAAGGTGATAGTTGATGGAAGAATAGATTATATCTTCATGCGAGACCAATCTAAAAATAGTGTGCTTGTTTGTTGACATGTTTTGCGGAACAGGATTTCATTTTATGTTAATATAATTGCAGGACGTAATAGAAAGGTATTTCCTTACGTAATAGGATATTCTAATTTATTAAAACATAACAAAATATTTATAAATAAAATTTTTAATACTCTTTTATTTACTGGATATGTAGGTACTATGAATATCACATCGATTTGGGGAAGCGTCTAGACTCGAAGACAGCTTTGAAACATTCGTTTCTTATTTTAATCTAATCTAACCGAGAATTGAACTCTGAAGCCTCGACTTGAAAGGTAGATACACTGGTCAGTCAATTTAATTACGATATCGATTAGGATAAGCAATATTAAATAATGTTGTGTTAAATAAACATAAATTTGTGAGGATATCATATGCTCGAGTAATGCTGAATTATGATATTATTTTCTCATGTTATAAAGAAGAGATTCCTTGTCTCAGTCAGCTGGGTGTTGGCGTGGTAGCGCGAGGTTTTATTACAAATCATACTAAGATTTACGACGTGTCTGCAACCGACTGCTGAGAACTTGTATCTTTTTATACGAGCTAAAATAGGTACGAGAATCGTTTTAAAAGACTTGAAACCGATTTTAAATGATACGAAATATATGTGTATGAAGCAAATTAAAAAATAACACAAATATCCTAGAAAACTATAAGCCTGACATGTATTTGTAAAATAGCATAACAGACTTATTCTCCAAAATATTGACTCATATAAGTTTCAAATGTGTATATCACCTATTTACTAGGTAATTGTTGAATATGTTATTATTAATTACAACCACGTTATTATTAATGTGTATAAGTAATAATTGATCGTACAATGACTACTTTAAAAGAATGTGTCATTTTTTCAAATTCGTATATCGTTTTTCTTCTTTTTTTACAGTTCTAGTGACGATTTCATCACAAGGCAAGCCACGTAAATTCATTTAACAAAAATACAATAGGGCAATGAATTAATTTAAAATGATAGGTAAATAACGATGTTATTTATCTAATCTTATAAACAGTACAAATGTATATACATAGTACATAAACAATAATATTTTCAAATGTGGAAACCAAATACTCTAAATCTACGCTTCTGATATAGTGAGTTTGATTCTAATGTGATTAAAAGAATATATTTCTCAATTATGTCATGAGTATTCTTTAATAACAATGACTGATTATGTTCACGATGCAAAACTATTCAGTGTTGCCAACTCTATCTCATCTTATTTCCTTGGCGTCGACGCCACTGCGACGTGCTGATTTATTGTGCTGTACCAACATACTAAAGTTTTTCGAATTAAATAGTATTTCTCGTTTCGATGTTTGGCAACAATATAAGTGCGTATTTTCAGCGTTTTTACTTTTGGCAATTATGATAAACAATCTTTATTTACAGATGACGCTTGAGTCACGGAATCAAAATGATACATAGATATTTGTTTCTATGAAATTAGTATTTTGTTCGCATTATAGTTTTTGCCAACGAATCTTTTTGAATAGCCAAACGGCTATTCAAAAAAGTAAAGCTACCAGTCTGCTAGGCACCCTAAGCAATAACAACTTTCTAAGCGGGAACTTTGAGCAAGTCTGTTATTTAAGACAATACTTAGTTTTAAATTTTTAAATATTAATGTTAAGATATTATATATGTAATAAAATTCATTCGATTCATTCTAAATGTTTATTTCATTCATTAAAAAATCTTGGATGAAGGCAAAATATGCGCAAGTTTATCTTCCTGTGTATGTCTTAAACTCGGGCAAGGATTAGAGATAATAAGACCTGGTAAGAGTATAAAATGGAGGCTCCCCGTCTTATTTTCTCAAAAAGTATTTCTCAGGCAAAAATTTCTCGGACTAAATGTTCTCATACAATTATTACTCAATACAAATATTTCTCAGAGTAATATATTCCCACATACTTACCTAACGTAACCTACCAACAGAGAGTGTTCTTATAGGGCGAAATCTATTCTGGCGCTTCGCCGGCCGCTGCTGCGGCACGCTTGCTTCGCTCGCTCGCCTCGCGCGTTGTGGTTGATACACTCACCTAACCTGACCTATCCAGAAAGAGTGTTCTTATAAGGTGAATTCTGTTCTCGCGCTTCGCCGGCCGCTGTCGCGGCACGCTCACTTCGTTCGCTCGGTTCGCGCATTCTGGTTGATATACTTACCTAACCTATCCAGAAAGAGTGTTCTTATAAGGCGTATTCTGTTCTGGCGCTTCGCCGGCCGCTGTCGCGGCACTTGAAAATTTTAATATGAAAATAAGAAATTATAGCCGGAGAAATTATTACAATGAGATATTTCTGTTTGAGAAATTATTACAGAGAATTTATGTACTGAGAAATTATTGTCCGAGAAAATAAGATCGGTTGCCTAAAGTGGACGATAGACCTTATATAAGCACCTGTTATCATCTGGTTCCACTTCGTCACATGTAAGTCCTAATACTTCCCATGTAAGTCATAATACTATTGCTTTCAGTGGGATTGCAGCTTCATTTTCTTGCATCTTGCATCTTGTCCGTTCGGAATGAGATATCTACAGCGTGAAGCTATATGCTGAAAAAAATTTTAGTGAAGCAATCTTGTTAGAAATGTTAACAGCACGTTTAATGACGATGAAAATTAATCTTTCAAGTAATTTGCTGTCACGAGTAGTCACGATTATTGTTGCATTGACTTAGACAATTAGGTAGTTGTAAAGCACTCAAAATAGTTCCTTGTGCCCTCACATACTCAGTCTAATGGAGTCACATAATAAAGCGTTACAGAAATAAATAGGCGAGGAAAAAAGAAAGATTAGTCCAAGCACGTCGCTCGCATTAGACATGTCCAAAAATAAAATTAATCTGAAGCGGTGTGAAAGTTCACTATGGCGACAAACGAGCGCATGCGCTAACGGTGTGCTTTTTAAAAACTTCTGTGTAATTGGTCGCCCCACTGAAAGAAATGTAGGAATTTATGTAGAGACACGATATGTAGTGGAAGACTTAAATATAATACAGACCGTTGAGAGATTTATAATATTAGACATACACCTACAGTTCTACATACATAGCTATTTCAATGTAAAAATCAACTGATGTATTAGGCTTACATCGCTCCCAGACATTAGTGGCTCCAGGTAGTTGTTTCTTTTTAGTAATATTTAATATTAAAATCTGCATATACAAAAGATAGACAGATGAAAGATAGTTTTACAAATATTTGTGAAAATATGAAACGCTTGTACAAATATTTGCAACTAGTCTCCCGCAAATAGTTTTTACACATCTTTGCAAAGATCTTCGCATATATTTGAGACCGGCAATAGTAATAATCTCGGAGCCTAATTACGCAACTTTCATTGACTGTAAGTAAATACGAAATAAGCTCAATATGAACGTTATTCTAGACATTTCTATGTGTGAACGTGTGTGAATGTGTATTGCGTATGTTGTGTAATGGCAGTTGTTCATGTGATAAATTCCTAAAATCATTAGCTATCTTCCGCTCAAACTCCTTCCGCTCAAACGGCCACCTAACCAGCACCGAATTTGATTCGGTGCTGGTTAGGTGGCCGAATTCTATCTCTGGTATATCCTGAGGATGCTTCGTTGAGAGGCGAAACACGTGTCGATTTGTGATTTTTAGTTTGAGCGGAAGATAGCTAAAGATTTTAGGAATTTATCACATGCGATGGATTTCCGCCAAGTAACACCTGAATCTATACAATATGTGAAAGAGGCAGTTGTTCAGTTAGGCTCCTGCTCCTTGATCTTGCGTTTTCTATGCAATCAAAAGACATACTGATTTTTAGCATGACTACGACAAACACAATGTTATGTCTATATTCTAACAGAAATTTTTACTGCTTGTAAATAATTATTGTTAACATTTGGTAATACTGTTTCAAATCGACATGCTGTGACACTTTAACATACGAAACATAATAACATACGAAATTTAATAACAAATCTAAATTTGATGTTGTTTATTTATGGCGATGAAATTTTCTATGAAAACATGAGTAATTTTTAGGTCATGTGTGTTTCAACTTTCGCAACGCAATGTACACACAATGTTTAAGGTTGTTTTTTGGTTGGATTTTTTCGGTCGTGTCATGTTTTGCGAAATTTACGCCCAGCTTAAAGCGTCCAAAATTTTAGCTTCGCCCGTCGCAAAATCCTGATAAATGGTACGGGGCGGCTAGGCGCAGAAAAAACTCTTCTATACCTTTAATATTAATATCACTGGCTAAGCAAATTGTATTAAAGTATGTGGAAAAATTGACTTTCTAAGATAACTACCGCTAGGGTTTTAACATTATAAGAAAACCATACCGATTTTTTGCTTTGAAAAATCTTTTCTGTTTATGCAGAAAAATACATGTTTTACGTGTTTGTTAAACGACTGAAAGATAATCACTTATTTTATGTTAACTCGGCGTCAGCTAGGTGGCTTGGAACGACTACTGCTGGATGTAGGATCTGATGTACCTACCCAAAGTCGTTTTATTATTTTTTTATAACAGTTTTTGAATATTGATCAACTAATAGTATTTTGAAACTTTGATTTTTTCTGTTTGTGTGTAATTACTGTTGACAGAATTTTAAAACATTTTGAACTAATTTTCAATTTCTTAAGTCTCTAAAATGTATCAATATCAATATAAAAAAAATTATTAATTTTATTTTAGTTTGAAAAGTCACAAAGAATATATCTTTTGTTTCGTACATATAAAATTAACAATGATTTGTCTATAAATTAATCGATTTTTATAGGTAAGTGAAAAAAATATTGAACAGTATTTAACAGTAGGTAAATGATTTTTATTAAGGCTTTGAGGAACGAAATTTAACTTTGAACTATGGAATGAACTTTGCTCACATACTTACCGTATATCTGTCATTACAGACCATTTTCGATCGACAACTAGGTACCTATTGACATGAATGGTTTAATAATAAGCATTAAGCAAAATAATAATGGCGGACTTGAATCCAACACACGTTAGACAGGGGAGCTCACGGAACCGCATACGTCGGGGGGTTGTGAATGATGGCCACTCCACGCAGGTACGCAGGGTGGGAGCAGCCCCCGCCAAGTAGACTTTTAAAAAATGGAACACCGGCACCGGGTCGAATTGAGAATATTGGAATTTTGCATTTTTTTATTGAATTAAGTATATAAATTCAGCCTGAGTTCTTAATTTTTTTTTTGCTTTTTTATAATTAACTTCCCTGTTATAGTCGATTTTTTTTGGTTAGGTAGTTATGGTATGCGTTGTAAACGTAGTAACTTGTCTCTAGTATCTACTTACACCAGTATTCATTTAATTTATATTATTTATATTTTAAGTTCATTTAAGTGCAATTAGTAGAAATAATGACTAAATTGTTTGACTCCTATGATAAAATATTTCGATGGCCTTTTATGTACTCAAATTATCTACAAGATTAGTATGCATTAGGAGTACTCTCGGTTTAAAAGCCGTCGATGTCCATGCTCGGGTATTTAGGTAAAAATGTACACCGTTACGCACTTTTTACTCAATACTCGGACAATGTGGTTAAAAAGTACCCTGTTACCCGTAGGGTACTTATTTAAATTGTCGTGGAAATAAAGTGAGACGAATAATCAAGGTGATTCGTCGAGTGGCATTTGTCCTACATACCTACAAACTTAGCTTAGTTTTAGAGGCCATACGGATCTGTGTTTCATAATAGTTATGTAGATGTAAAAACAAGCCTGTATGCTTGAAAGCTTCATTAAGAGCTGTTATGTCTCCTAAGAATGTCATATTTGTACCCAAGTACCACCACCTTAATCTAAAATGCATTAACAAATGTAATAAAACCCTTGCGCCTGGGGTGCGAACGAATCTGAGACAATTTGCCTCGCCCGCCCCTCAGTAAGCCCACCTATGCGTCTTTCTTATTGCCGGCTAAATCTCGAATATACAACTAAGATTAATCCCGATGAAAGAAAGGGGTTTCAACCCTTTAAAAGTTATTCGTCCAGATAAAGAAAAGTATGATTTGTGAGGAATTAGTGGCTTTAACATACATCATTTCATGTTATTTCTCATTTAGGGTAGAAGCAACGATGGTAGAAGCAGCAAAATCAGTTTGACGCCGCTGTTATCAATAAGTATCTGAGCTTGAAAATGGCAAAGAGTGGTCCATCGCCTATAACAATACTACATAATTAGCCTTATCTTTGGTCGACTTTTATGTCTTGCGCAGGAAGATACATTTTTACCTTGAGCGATGTGTTGCTCCACGTTGAATACGGGTTTGATTAATAAATAATCGATACATTATGTATATCGACTTAGAGGTACGTTACTGAGTTTCACCTCAGTACATTGTGTGGTATGTTCTGGAATAGGTATAATACTCTGGAGATTACTCATTTATTTATTCTTCTTTTTGTTAAAATCTGCACTTGTTCACAAAAATCGTAAATGGAACTAACTTAATTATCGAATTGAAAAACCAATGAATTCATCCAAAAACATAATAAAATGTAGTTTCTTCCACGTGTTGTGACTGATGAGATTTAATTCCACATTTTACGGCCACCGTGGGAAACAGAAAGCCGAATGAGGTAACGGGTTTTAGGTGATAATTGACCGCTTAATTACTAAACTAGTAACGAGTAGTTCAAATTAAGTTTACGTGTGAGTTTTTTATGGCGGTTAAAGTATTTCCGTTTAGATTGGATCGGATTGATAGACAAATACTTATTGACGTAGGCTTTGAAATATCAGAGGTTTTTATTGAATTTATTTCGGTTGCTAGTGATAGTGGATTTTTTCGTTGTAAGGGTTAAAGTCGGCGTAGACAAGCGTATGGTATTAGAAAGTATTGTTAGATCAAAAATAGTTTGTTAACAATACTTAAAATACGAAACAGTGCTATTATAAAACCACTCATGTTCCTTCGTCGCTGTAAATGGTACTATTTACACCAGGTTTTCCCTGTTTTTTTTTTTTCTCTTTACCTTAAGGTTGCCTGGAAGAGATTGCTCTAGCAATAAGGCCGCCTAAATTGTACATTTTTATTATATTTTTCTTTGTGACTTTGTATATTTGTACTGGTGCAATAAAGTGTATTGTATTGTATTGTAAATCTTGTTAGTTCACATATTTGCACGTAACTGCGAAACTACGAGTATAGGATACAGGATTTTTAAATGAGTGTTGTGTTAAAACATTGTAATACAAACAAAAAATAGACACAAACATCAATATTTTGTATTACACATTACTAGTTTTTTTTTATAAGTGTATATTTTTGGCACTATACGCAATCCATACTAATGTATTCAAACAAAAGTTCATACATACATCGTCTTTGAAGAGCCTTACACTACAAAGTTCATATTTATTATTAATCACTTCTGAAGTTATTATTTTCGTTAAAAAAATGTAAGTATTTGTACTTATACTTCATAGTTCTAATTTATTTTATATGAAAATTACAAGGATTCTAAAATTTCATTGAATCAAAAGTCATACCTAAAGATTATCTATACGAAAAATATGACGAAAATCTCCAGTTAAATTTAGAAATTTTTTTTTTAAATCTTACGGAACCTTACGCGCGAATCGGACACGCATTTAACATATTTCTATTTATATTTTTTATATTTTTAAAACTTTTCGACCATGAAAGGGATCAATATTGGTACCAACACTTCACATTATACTTTGTCGAATTATTTTACAATTTACATACATATTACCTATGGAGAGGATAATGATGAGATTTGAGGAAGCGAAAGACATGTGTAAGCACCATGACGTTCGTGGCTCCATGCTCTTTGACTACCCCGTTAGGGATTCAGCGTGAAGATATGTATGTATTACCTACATTTCAATTTTATTAGTATTTCAAGTATAGAGCTTATTAAAGGCTTATTTATAGTATAAGCTAGTAACTTGTAACAACCCCTATGTTTAACATGTAGTGTAAAATATAACTTATAATATAAACTAATACATTTATACTTTTAAACTTTTACGTGTTACATTATAATCTAAACGGAAAATTAACGAAAAATTAGTACAAACTTATCGTTATGTAAAATATGAAATTGTTGCTCCTAGATGCTGTTATCCAGAACAGAAAATGGCGCGAAGTTATGACAGTATTCCTTAAAAAATTTCAACATACTGGACATTTGAAATGTTTTGATAAAGATATTCTAATCACCGGCATTGAACATTCGCACCGTATCATCATTAACAGCAGTCTGTCAACATCAATGTACAGACTACATGCCTGCATTCCATTTGAAAACGTATAAAACTCCATTTTGAAATCGTAAATAATTTTTTGATGACGTCACGGTCTGAAGGTACTATTTGAAGAAACGTTAATCTTTATTTTCACGGCAAGAGAAAATTCAAACAATACTTTTCGAGTTACGCAAGAAAATGGTCGATATTCATTATTTCCACGGGAGAATGCTCGCAACCCTTATCAAGAGAAGACGCCCGTTTTTTCTCGGTTTTCCCAAATAATTTATTTAGCGGCCCTCCGTCAATTTATCTCTGTGGGAGCTAATTTCGCGTCGGCCCGGTGGCTGGCTGGCGCATGCTGTAATTCAACAAATTGCGCGTCCTATTAGATTTATGGACGCTCGCGCTTGACGGAGCGCCCAACGCCCTTCTTCCATTGTTCTTGGTGCTGTGTTCATACTGGACAACATCTGCAAATAGAACAGTGGTCTAAATAGTAACTAAGATTTATAGCGAGGTTGCTTACATCGTCTACATTTAATTTTGTAAGACAGTTAACTTTATTGTCGAATATATTTGTTACGACATTATGTTGATGGAAAACTTGATGTGTCTACTTTTTATTTTTTTCCAAATATTCAAATTTTCAAAATTTTCGGTATTCTACTGTATTCTAAGGCAGGAATTTTAATATAGCTAATAGTGAAACTACATTAAAAGTATATTTTTAATAAATATGTATTGTTTAATATAAACATAATAATACAAATAAAAAACATAGTTATAAATATTTTGTGTTCCACAGTACTACCTATTATTTATAAATGTATGTTTTTGGTACTATACGTAATCCTTAATAAAGTATTCAAATAGAACGTAACAAACGTCGTCTTTGAAGAACCTTGCACTACAAAGTTCAAATTTTTGTTAATCACACATATAGATTACCTATGTTTAAAAAAAAATTTAAGTATGTATTTGTGTAACCAATACATTTACACTTTATAATTCGGATTTTTTTATTACTAACGGTCCGTTACGGCTTTGCTCGGTTTCAATACATAACATATAGCCTATGTCCATCTGGAATAACGTACCTTTCCAATGGTGAAAGAATTTTTCAAATAGGTGCAGATAGGTTCCGGAGATTACCCTCCACATACAAAAACAAACTTACAAGATCCGCTCTCACTCTTTGTAATCTTAGTATATATCAAGAACATCCTACTGACTTTAACTTAAATTCGTTATACAGCATTCGTTTATTGACTTTATGATACCGAATAATTTTAAATTTTCAGTTCAGTGTGCCAATGCCCTTAGCCCCCCTGTAGTGGTAACACATAATCGTATCAATTATTCGGTTGGAGTCCTTCTTCTTTATTACTTTTCCTGGCTGAGAAGGTAGTGTTTTTGTAGCGCTTTGACTTCTTGAAAGAATGTCTTCTGCTGAATCTTCCATGTTTATACCTGAAAGCTGTGAATTTAAAAATTAACGTTTTGTGTTTATTTATATTCTCTGAAATAAAAAGTCCTGATTATCAATTTGGCAGAGATTTAAAATATTATTATATATCTGTGTCGAACTGTTGAGATCAGTCTCCTATATTATTCTCTCAGCAGTCATAGATTTACTTATATCGAATTCTTTTTTGTGTATTTTCTGAAAAGACAACGCACTTGGCAGTCGTCTTGGTATATTCAAGCTGAGCTAAGGGCACACAAGGCAAGCTAGTACAATCGACTCTGTTATGTATTTCTTTCTGCTGACTGAGAATCGCCAGACAGTCGTCCTGCTCGCGCCCGCCGCGTCGCGTATTGGCCACATCAGCAGAATACTATCAATATAGTGCTGCTAATACGTTCTCGCGGTTGTAAATTACTTTAATTTTAAGTTTGAGATTTTAAAACTATACCTACTTGTATAATTTAAAAAATTAGAAAATAAAATTGGTGAAATTGATATCGAATTCATTTTTTATACTCTGATACCTAGTACTTATTTTAGAAATCTTTTATAGTTATTTGATCAATGAAAAGTCGCTAATTTAATTTAATAAAACTGCTACATAGGTATTTTATTAGTATTTCATTACTTAGAATAGAAATATTAAGACATCAATTTATTACTTAATAATAATTATACTACCAAACTAAACAGTATTTTATCGTTATTTTATAGCTTTATGTATTGTTATCTGCTTTTATTTTGTTTATAATCACACACGAGTTCACTCCATGTTATATCCGTCGTCTTTGTAAATCAGCATATGCAAAGTGGTATAGCAATAAATCTCACAGCTCTTGCTCGTTCTCGCATCATGTTACATCTTAATTTCAGAGCCGGCTCGACGGAGCCTGCTTGCCAGAGATACGGCCTTTTATCAAATACACATTACGCTAGAAATTAACTGAAAAAAAAATCGACTTTACGTGAGCGTAAGCGATAAATAATGAAAAGCTGTTAGAATGCCGAGTTTGTTTTAACATGCCCATGGGGTTTAAGCTAAATTATTTGCATTTTAAGTCCACCCCTGTTCATGAGAATGCATTTTGAGGCGATGAAATATCGTTATGTTTAAATACTTTACCCAAAAGTTGTCTTTAATTCAGTACAAAATTGATGTTTTTTAAAAGTCAAATACAAAACCAACAGTTTAAACTGGTAAATGACGAATCAATTTCTTTTAAGTAATTTGCATTTCTTTTTTGTATGCTAGGATTATCAAAGACATGATCGTGCCCAAAATTAGTCGTATGATTTGGCTTTGAAAGCTTCACTTTAAATAATTTGCGATAGACTTCTTGCTATTCGCATTCGTTTGATTTGTTATGATTGGCATTTTAATTAATTTCGCTTTTCCTTTTGTTTCAGGTGGTCGACGTGTAGAGTTGTCGACGCTTTGGTAGGTTTTATAGACAAAAAATTAAGTATCGACAGGTTCTAATAAGTTAGCGCGCTTCATTACACACACCTGTTAAAGCTCCGTTTTTTGCTATAATTCATTAAAGCGATCAACAAACTATGTGCTTGTCGTATTGGTTTATTCGTATTAGAAATACTTAAGTAGATACAAATGTACTACAAAAACTATAGAAATATTTTTTCTTTTTAAATCAACAATTCAAATATAAAGTAACTTATATTCTATCGACTGTCACGAATACGTAAAATGAACGTTTTGATTGTCGAATCGGTCAATTATTGAGCTGAAAGTAAGTACTTAACATCCGCCCAATACGGTTTGACGTCGCGGGATCAAGATATCAAAGTTGCTGTCGAATAAATTTTTATACAGCCCACACGAACGCTTAGGCAATCGACTGCCGGAGATTTATTGTCAAAATTTCCCGTTAGTAACGCTTACCGAGCACACTCCGCGTATCACTATTTCACAAATAAAAGAACCAGTCGCGATATCATCATCGACTATAAATTATATGAAGCTCGAATGAAAAATGCGTGGTGCGGTGTCCGCTTATTTATCGCTTAGTTTGACTTATGTATGAATACGTTTATGGTAATTCTGAGATGATATTAGGTGGACGCATCTATTAATATTAATTAGCTACCAATACGTTACGCAATCCGCTTATCTTAGCAGTGGTACCATTGATATCATGCCAACATTGAAGTGTCAGAACGAGAAAACCCCTTATCATGACACAAGATTAGCTACGAGATTGGCGCTATCGGCTGATCTGCTATCGAGTATAGTCGACACGGTGGCTGTTCCATGTTAGGAATAGGCCGGGTTCCCGCGTTGTTCCGTTTCGTGATGTATTGTTCCGCATCTCTGTGTATAAATCTTGAACGCCTGCTGAGGTACACGGGACATGGCCGCGCCGCAGCACCGAGCTTCAAATGGAATTGTGTTTTTATTTATCGTGCGAATCGCGCCCCGCTATCGCTCACTTGAAATCGCACTTTATCTGCCTAAACGTGGCCTCGGATCCACGTGAATTTTACAGCTCTTTATTATCATTTATATGTAATCTTTACAAATCGAATTCGCATAACTAACATTGTGGTTTCATTACTTAGCCGTTATTTGCAAACTGTTACTATAACTTGTAATAGCCAATTCAATGACGCACTTTGTAACGAAAAATGGTGATGAATTTTCGTTGTTCCTCATACTCAAATATCGGTCAAATTATGTAGAATATGAATAAAGAACATATTATGTTATAATTTGATTTTGATAGATACTTTTTTATTTTCTCTGACGTTCGCAAAAGAACAAGTTATATTAGTAAGTAACGTTATGGCAAAAAACCCGAATAAGTCTTGATACATGACACAGCTAAATACAAATATTCGTGCTAGATCAACGGTTTTTGTATTCGCCATTTGACATTGTTAAAGCTTGCCAATTAATGTCAAAGTTAAAATTAATAAGTAGATTTAAAGAGTATATTCTCCTTTAAGTCCATAAGACATAATATGTTTTTTTTTATGAACTAGTTAAAATAATTTTTTTTTTGTGATATTATATCAACATTTAGAAATATGTAACATTACACGATTTTTTTTTAATATTAAAAAAATCAGTCAAGTTTTGTCTTGAACCAAGTATCACAATGCTCCAAGTATAACAATCCAAGTATAACATTTGCTCTAAGAGCTTAAATTGTCCTTTTGTTGTTGACCGAGTTTCTAATTTTATACTAAAGTACTGGAGACGGTCACAGTACAACGAACAGCTGAACATAACACATTTTTATTTTTGTAAATACTAGTAGTCAAATCACAAGATTAACGAGTATTTTGCAAATAATTATTTGATGACCGACTCATAAGCTGACACGAATTACACTGTCAGTGCGAGGTAGCCATTCTTACTATAGCTAACTGTTTCACTCGTGGTTACGCTCAATGAGATAAAAAGAGATGAAAAATCATTTGAGACACGATGATAAGAGGGGCAATTTATTATGGCTTCGTCCTTTATGCGTCCTGTTCCGAGGGTTTTGTTGGAAACGGAGTTAAACAACCGTTAAATATATTTTTAGACAGTTGTGTGCTTGACTAGTTTTGAAATGTTAAAAATAACACATAATTGATTTGATTCTATAATTTTATAATTTGATTGATTGACAAAGGAGAATAACCCTTATTCCGAGATGTGAGGGCATAATACAAATATAATAATACCTTGATATGTACTGTAAATATTATATTATTGTGTATTCAAATGAAATCTGATGTACAACGTCTGTATACGTTCTTTGTAAACATACATTATGCGATTTATTGTCCGTTTCAACTGTATATACGTAATATATAATCATTAAATGGTTTAACGTACGTGACTATGCAATATACAATTATGGCGAATGCTATGACTTAAAATGTTTTTCTGTTGTATTTATATTTGAGTTAATTTACTAAAATAAAGATAAATAAAGCTAAAATAAAGTTTCATGGTTTCTGTTTCCATTATAATTTACTAGAATAAATATCATATAGGACCAACCATATTTAGTAAATTAATATTCAAAATTGACTTTAGTTTAGGAAACTTTCTGTAATCAACAGACTGACATTTCAGTCATTATTACTCAATCGGGTCGTTAAAGGTGCTTGCGTCTACATACTTGAGTAATATGCCTAAATAAAAGTTTTTCATTTATTTCTATTATGCGGGTGAAATAAGGCTATGTTGTTTTTTGAATAAGATAACATATCGATGAAAAAGATGTAATCGGCCCTCGTCATGGTGGGTATCAAGAGCTTGAAAAGCCCGTTTCAAAAATATGCAACTCTGGGACAAAAATGTACTCACTATCTAAAGAGCAATATATTTCATGTAAAGAAATTAATTAAAACAAAATTAAATCCCGACTATGTAGTTCAACGATGTCATGTTTCAGTTTTGACTTTTATTTTTCACATCTACGCCTAATTCATATTTTGGTTCATTTGTAAATGTCATTGGATGTCTGTAAATGGTGCAAAAGTAAGCAATTTTCAAATTGTTATTAACATTGGCAATTTTTTCTATCACGACGGCGCCCTGTGGATAAAGAAGAAGAAATTTAAGTTAAAATATGTTTTTTATCAAATAAAATAAATGTTTATGTACCAAGTATGTATCTTGAGATAACTTGAAAACTGACGTCATTAGCGATCTCAAATATAGTGGCTACAGACATTCAATATTTGTCACGAACGTTAAATCATTATTCCTAAATACGTAAAGAATCCTAAATACGTAACTACAAAAGCTTTAGTACGATAAAAATTCCATTTATTAGTCTATAGCTTAACTTATTCTTAGAGGAAATAATTTACCTATAGTTCGTTAAAAATGACAAGAATCAAAACTAGTTGTGCCCAGTATACGAATAGCTAATTAAAGTATATAGGTACATAAATTATTTTAAGATACAGTAGTCGTAATATTTTTGGATTCCTATAAACATATTATACGTAATGTTTCTTCATAAAGTAGAATTAATACAGGTAAAAAATTTAGTCGAGGTTCTTTCGATTTTTTCAATTTGTTAACAGTGTTTAAGTGCCAAATTCATTTTAGAATCTTTTTTTGCATAAAATTGTATTACCTCTATACAGTTCCTTCTTGTATTTTAGATTTGATAAGGTTAAATTGGGTGCAATTTTCTTTTATGTAAGTACACTTAAGGTATGCTTGATAAATCATGAAAGAATCCTCGTCTGAGTTTTCGGTAAAAGCTTTTGTTATACATATATTGTAAATATTATATTATATATTTATGAAATTGTGAAATTTATTTATAAATTTTGTTTTTGGTATTCGAAATTTGTACACTTGTTTTAAAATGCTCACAGTATTTTTGGTTTTTGAAAATTTTAATTTTATTAATTATGAAATAAATTATTTTGTACGAAATATGCTCATGAATGAAATACGTAATTTATCTTTAATGAAGCATTTGTCATACGTAAATAAATAATAGGTAGGCCCAATTTATTGTAATGTAATATAATTAATTATGAATTAATTAGTAATAAATGAACAGAAATACTTAAAACACGAAGAAATCTAGTGTAGAAAATGATTTCAATGTTTGCGTTTCATGACTGTAACTGTGTGAAAAGTGTAATGTTATACTTATCATTATCTTAATGTACGAGGAGGTAAAATCAATATTATAATTTTTTGTACAATATCGGCTATAGTACGAGATGATCTGCATTAAATAAAATTCTGTTACTGTAAAAGTGTTTTTATTATTTATATTACACAAAGGTGTTTCTTCATTACACTCATGTTTTTTATGTAAAAAGCCCTAATTTAATTTTTACTTATTTGGTGAATATTTACATACGTAATGTAAAATATTGTATATGTGACATTTACATACGTAATATAAAATATTTCACCTCGCGGCGGGAAGTGGAGGGAGGAGTGCAGAGTGCTTGGCGCTCCGTCTTCTCTGACTACCCCGTTGAGGATACTGCGTGAAGATATATATTTATGTATTGTATATGTGACTACCTCAAAAATGTGTTATAGAGCAAATTATTTGTCTTTTAAGTCTGTCACATATTTTTATTCCTTGCATGAATTGAAAAAAATTAAATTAAAAAAATTAATTAAAAATTAATTAACATTTTTATTTCACTTAAATATGATATTTTATTAATTTTAACATTTATAAATACACATACAATAACGTCACGATATATCATGCTAAGCCAAGTGTCATGGTCCTTACGTACTTCCATCGCCTCCTCGAATATCGTCTTTCTCCTCACACATTTTTGCCTAGGTATGAAAGTGCTTTCGACATTTGTGTTAAACGTTTATATCTCTTAATAATGAAATAATTAATATCTTTAAAATTAAAGTAGATTCAGATGTATAAGATATTATAAAATGAACTCTTGATACTGGTCAGTATTACCTTTAATCCAGTGTTTACCAGTCTTACCTTTTCGCCCTGTATTCACTAATAGGTATATTTATTTCTATACGTTATATTAAACTAATGTGTTCATCGTATAGTAAGTATATAACGTCTATAATGGTTCCTGTATGGGTATTATTTTAATAGTTGTAGTCTATAGACTACAGAGTAGCCGTAGCGCCGTGCCAAACAGGAAGTTTGCATGCGAGGCCGCCACGGGATGTGAGGTTCGATTCTCTGCTTGAGAATTTTCAGCCTTATTGTATTTGTAGCGTCCAACTTTTCAAAGATGTAGGTTACGTTATTTTTATTACTGAAAATTCAAAATACACTTATCTTGGCACCTATACAACCACAATATCAGGATACTTAGTCAAAATAATAGTAACATTTACGCATATAGAAATATGGAAACTTGTATATGTGAATACATATGACTGTCTGAAATCAATTTTAAACACGAAGTTAAAACGTCCGTAGCTTAGTAATTTGAAGATGAGAACCAAAATAAGGAGTGAGAATAAATATTTGACTATAGATACTGTCGTGTCGAAAGTTCCTCCAAATATATACAGGTCTATGTACAGTTGAAGATATTATCGAGAACGTTTGTATTTGTAAAATAGAACAAAGAAAACAACTGAATCAACTCTATGAAACCAAATGTAACAGTCACACAAAACAAAATAAAATCAATATAAATAATATTTACCATCGGTAAGATTTTGGAACAAAAAAGTTCAAACTTTATTGAATATACTTGTTGAATGTGAGTCAACACTAAGATATTCTGAAAATTTATCACAAATTATTAATAACTTTTTTAAGAGCGCTAATAATTATCCATCCACCTACGTAGATTTTACGTACAACGCATTCCGTTACGAGACCGTCTATTACGCTGGGCTTTCTAACGTTATTTATAACTCAAGAAACTAAGCTCCATTTTTTATAAAACACGTAAATTTGGCGGTCCGTCTGTAGGGTCGTTATAAATCAGGGTGTATTCCGCGGATTACCACGAGAGTAATGACTCAAGTCCACCTGGTGAGGGAGTGCCATTATTTAGATATCTGCTCAAGCGTGAGTTTGGTCCTTTTGGGTCTGTTACAGCGCCATCTGCACTAGATCATGTGGCTTAGGTCTATCTAAATTACTTGTTAATATTTGTGTACAAAGCAAACTGAATTCATATAAAAAAAATAAAATGTTTTTTTTTTACTTTACCAACGATATTATACATTCATTGTACTTTACTAAATGCTTATATTATCCTGACTTCAAAAAAATTTTATAAACTAAGTAGTGAAACAATGTCTTATTATCATAGAAATTTCTAATATCCTATCAAGTAAGCAGTTTTTTTTATAAGAAGAAAAGTATTGAATTAAAAATGAAAATTAAGAACCGTTAATTTCACTGCAATTTTAGTCACATTGATTAGCCATCTGTGATAATTTCGTAACATTTGAATTACAAGAGTAATGAATGGAAATAAAGTGGCTTGCGAGGTTATGTGTGACAGTCTGATCTGGCGATATGAGATCGTATTTGCATAACCTACAATTATCCATAAGATAATATATTGGCAATACGAAATTATGAAGTTTCAATATAAGTCGTTGTGGATATGTAGAAGCAACCACGTGAGATGTCGCAAATATGTAGAGGCTGCAGTGTGGGTGTTGTAGATATGTAGAGACCACAACATAAGATGTTGCAGATATGAAGAAGGTGCAGCATGGGATGTTATAGATAATATGTAGAGGCTACAAAATGAGTCGTTGTAGGTATTTAGAGGCTACAACGTGAAGTGTTGCAAATATGCAGAAGCATTGGGTGTTGTAAATATGTCGAGGCTACGACATGAGATGTTGCAGATATGTATAGGCTGTAGCGTGGATGTTATGGATATGTAGAGGCTACGACGTCAGATGTTGCAGATATAAAGAGGGTGCAACATGGGGTGTCGTAGGTATGTAGAGGCTGCAAAATGAGTCGTTGTAGGTATTTAGAGGCTACGACGTGAGGTGTTGCAGATATGTAGAGGCTAGAGGATTGGATGTTGTAGCTATGTAGAGGCTACAACATGAGATGTTGCAGATACATATGTATAGGCTTTAGCATGGGTATTGTATATATGTAGAGGCTACAACATTAGTCGTTGTAAATATGTAAGAGCTACAACGTGATATGTTGCAAATATGAAGGGGGTGCGCATTGGGTGTCGTATATACTCGTATGTTATGGCTGCAAAACGAGTCGTTCTAGATATTTAAAGACGTGAGGTGTAGCAGTCTCAACATATGTAAAGGCTACAGCATGGAATTTTGTAGATATGTGGAGGCTAAAACATATGATGTAGATAAGTAAAAGCTTAATATGTATTTGCATAGAGTTCAGTAATTGAATTTTTCGACGGTTCTTTTCAGCGCGGTTCTTTCTAAACCGGTTGTAAATTCACTCTTTTATGTTATCGGGATAAAATAATACTTGGACAATATGTTTTAAGTTATTAGACGTAAAATTGCGGTAAAGCCGATTGTTAACTACACAATAATTTCAGTCACATTTATTAGTAATTTGCAATAATCTTGTAACATTTCAATGACAAGAGTGGGGATAAAATAAGTTACTAAGGTATTAATGAGGCTGTATATTGAACTGTCTGAATTTAGTCCCTGTGAAGTAGTTGTCAAATAGCCACCAAATGGCCACCAATACAGTGTAGTCGAATGGAGGTAGTCAGAAATAGTTTAATTCTAACCGCCGCCATTTGCAGTCAGATAGAAGTAGTTAGGTGCAATCATAATGAGTATAACTTTAACTGTATCCGCGAACTGTCATTGTTTAAATAGAAGTACTCAAATTTATTACATCGTTAAATCATTGATAAGTTTAGTGAATTAGTACTTGAAAGAACGCAGCTTAAAATCGTTTCAAAATTCGACAAACATGCGTATAATATAAAATGTTAAAATTTTCAAACCTTTGGAATCAAAATTAATAAAACAAGTATAATTACTGTAGTAACAAAATCCGGTCAAAAATTAAGGCAGCTACAAGGATAGTCTTTTATGCAGGAATTAAGGCTGCCATGAAAGGCTTATAATTAACGATCTAATTAGGAACGTGAGACTGCTCACTTTATTAGGTGGCCGGGGGTTTCGTGACGGTGCGACGCTGATATCGGATTTTGGTACTAGTTTAATTAGATATTTTCATGTTACAGTCATTCGTTAGTGTAATTCTAAAACATACCGTGTGAAAGTTGATATTACGTACCAAATCTATACTTACATATAAATTAAACTGGAGTGTCTGTCTGTTAAGCTTTAAGACTTAAGTTAAGACTTTTTGTTAAGCTTGTACAGTTATTTGCACGTAAACAAAATCGAAGCGCGTTTTTCTAAAATTTTCGTCTGTCTGTCTGCTTGTTTGCCCAGTCTAATCTCTGAAACGGCTGAACTGGTTTTGACGAAACTTTAATTAGCAGATAGAAAAAAATAATCTAGGCAACTTTTTATGACGGAAGAATAACAAATTTAACGCGGGTGAAACCGCAACGCATATATATAAATGAAACAGGTTATTGAATACTAGAGAACAGGTAAATTAAGTCATAACTATTGTCTAACAGCCTGTACATGTATAAACAGTGAATAGAAAATCGTTAAATTAAAATTTACCCTCAGTTGCCGAAAATATTGGCAACGAGATAAACCATAATATAGCTTAGCGTTATTATTTGTTATTAGCGTTATTATGTATTATTTTTTATACAAATAATTTAAAAAGAGCGCGTGAAGTTATGTAAATTATGTACGTGTATTAAATAAAAAAGGTGCATATTATATTAATCATATATATGTATACTGGTAGCGAGGTCCTAATTAATTGCGAAATGATCGGTGCTGTCGTTGAAATCATGATTTATTTGTGTATTGTTTTTCGGCTATTCTATGGTTATTTTCTTTAAAGTTTCAAAATTAACACCAAGAAGTTTAATGTACATAATTACGAATTTTACGCTTAGCATTTTACAAACTGCTTTAATTTATGCAAAAGTATGCAAAGCAAAAAAATTATTTATAAAAATATAATATGCTGATAAAATATTAAAGCAACTAATTACAGTATAAAATGCTATCGTACTTGTAAAAATAAATATAGATATTTAGCATATTTTTGCGAATATCAACACAGCATATCGTTATTATGCAGCCGAGTAAAGTGTATACGTACTGGTGTGTACTCGGCAACTATAGTGTTCAATAAATTTAAATGACTATGAACATGTCATACAACAATTTGCTCTACGTGAAATCGGCGCACACAAAGTTATCTATCTTGCGTGCGCGCCCATATTTTGCAGTCACTGGACATATTGAGTTATCTTAATTAGTCGGGAGTGGAACCAGCCACCCAGGCGATCCAGCTCCGATACATTGCCTATAAGAATATGTCGATATTCGTTATAAAATCATAATTTTTGAAGAAAATGTGGTAAAACAATATACATACATCATAAAGTTCTTTATGATTGTTGTTAATAAATTTCGATTCGATCAAATAAATTATGTACATGGTAGAATCAATTTTTTGTATGTATATTATTATTTTTTTTGTTTATATTCTTTTTAAAAATGAATTTATGTAGAGAAATGAATAAGTACATAGTTGTAAATATTTTTAACTACCTTACCTATGTGTGTTCAAAGTATCAAATTCCAAATACAGAATTTTATAAGTACATAATCCGTAGTAGAGATGAACAATATTATTAATTCAGCAGCAAAACTACGTTTATATGTATTTCATAGTAGATATTTCTCAAAGTCACTGTGAAGAACAAAGTTATTTCTGCGGTTGCTTGGCGCGTAACCAAAAATATCCCATTTTACAAACAATACACATCTTAATAAAACCAATTTTCGCTGAAAATAAAATCTACGGCCTCAAGTTTTTTCTGATTTTCCACCCTATAGTTGATACATGAGGTGAGACACACAATTTTTGCGATTTTATGAGTGTACCTATACATTTTCAACTATTCATTTAAATAAAACAGTAATTTGGAAGCCTCTATGTCATTTTCGAAGACCTATCTAAATATAACCCACACGCTTATATCTACAGTAATTTTTGTAGTGCCGACCTTAATTTTATTGTATAGCGGTATCATATAGTTCACCTGCCTTGCTCATCTATAATTATAGTAACAATAGTCTTAGAGTTTAATGGCTGTGACATACAGACAGACAAACGGACAAGACGTTTGGGTTCTGTTTTTTGTCATTTGTCTTAGAAACCCTAAAAAAAATTATTAGTTAACTCAAAATTAAATGTCTGCACAATTTAAAAAACATTTTTTGTTTGCATCCAAAAAAAGTGTTTCAGATTATGGTATTCATTCATTCAATATATGGGTATATTGCAATATACATATATATATATTTCAGTGGTTTAGAACATCATCCAACAGTCTTATTATTTCGGAAAATTGCTAATTTAATGATTAATAAAGCTTAAAAAGCTATTTCGTAAACTTTGCGTCACTACATTTTAAACAAAGTTACAATTCCGTGTGAATTATGTCAAACAACTATGTAGTTCGTGTTAGACAATCGGTAAGTATGCCGTGCCGGGCGTGACAAAGGCAAAAATTACGTGTTTATAATGTTATACTTACAGCTAACAACAAAGTCAACCACAGTCTGTAGAGGTCCATGTAGACAAAGCACTCTGCGCGACTGTCATAAACGCATGATTTATACAATTACCTTCCAAAGACGACGATAAATTACTGTTCACTTTACAACACAAACGATACTTTTACGCATATTAATACCTTTTCAAACTATTATGACCGATAGTGCGAGTCCGTAAGACACTATAGATAAAATAATTTAAATGTTTCGTGAATATAATTTTACTTCTGCGGTGTAAAGCGTTTTAAATTATTTAGAATTTGTATCAGACCTTACCACCCACTACCATGAGGAGATGCATAACGAAATTATGCATTTATATATAATTTCCGATTTATAATAATAATACTTTATTGATAAAAAATATTACAGAAAACACCTTTAATGAATCCCTGGCTCTTAGACTAGGAAATTATATATTTCAGACATTACACGTTTCTTTTTTAAAACTACACGTTTACAACATATCGTTCCAATAGATTTTAAATATTAAATTGTAGTTTACATTGTAATCTAAATTTTAAAAAGGTAACTTTCTTTCGTTGGGATGGTTGTTAAATAGTTATATAAATAAAAAGTCGTAATTACAGTGTCATTCGAAAAGGTCGCATTTTTTTAATATTTCTACTTTAATTTACCGTCCGTCATAACTTTGAAAGTTATGGCCTAATTTAGGTAGTTCATCTCCGAACTTGATCGAGATATTATAACCTAAAGTAACTTTGACCAAATTTTACTCCAATTTGTCTAGGAAACGACCTCCAGTTATATTTTCCTTTATCTCAAAATTATTGTAACCATGTAAACGTACGTATATATTAAACTGATGTTATTATAAGAATTTCAAAAAGTATCAAAGTAATGAAATATAATTAATATATGAATATTCTCTGCATGACAAAATACACAAATATAATTCCTTAATTTTCGCTTATTTTTTATGCTTTAAAACAGATCTAATGGACTATCGGATACTGCATATGTAGAGATATATTTGCCTTCCTTGAAATAGAATTGAATTTACAGAATTGGACATTTTTAAACCATTGTGTCACCGCTGTTGGTGAATAATACAAATAACATTCGCTGTATACTTTGATCGCTTTGAGACCATTTAATGATTTACTTGCGAATTAATATAGTTCATCATTATTCTACGTTAGTAATACTCAACATGACATGTCAAGGCGACCCGAATGAGCAATTGTACAAGACTCCAACCTTCCTAATATCCTGTCAATCATCGCTCTACCAGACCTTACAAGTTGAATTTTAACGAGTTTTTTTTCTTTTCCACTGGTTTTGATGAATACCAATCGGCTTTGGAAATACCTAAATCACAATTATTTTGTTCGCGTAACGATGTTAAAAGTATTCTAAAAATGTTGAATTTTTCCACAGATTTCAAATTTTAAAAACATTTATGCACAAGAGGCTATTCTGATTACAAGCATGTTAGATATGTGTGGCATAGAAACCGTATAATGTGCTTCGATAGGCGATGTTCCTTTTATAAATTTTTAAGAAAATAAATAATAGTAACATAACATAACATAACTTCATGCTGTATCCCCATCGGGGTAGTCAGAGAGGACGGAGCGCCAGGAGTCGCGGTCCTTACACACCTCTTTCGCTTCCTCAAATCTCATCATTCTCCTCACACATTTTCGCCTAGGTATGCGAGTGCTTTTGACATTTCGGTCTGCTAACACTCTGGCTATTTGATCTTCATAAGTCAGCCTTGGTCGTCCTTGGCTTCTTTTACCACTCACTTTCGCTCTGTATATAAATAATAGTGTTTTTATAAAAGTAGGTACATATAATTTAAGTACATATATTAGTCTAATAATTGATTAATTTATTTATTTACCCCTACATATAAGGTTTAACGCATATACATATATGGTATGTAACAATATAGTTATGGCAATTGATAATTATTTGTGTGACATACAAGATCATAATTTTTCCTATACAATCGCAGTGTACTCTGCGGTAGGCAAGCACGCTTAGATTAGCACTTCGATTATTATTGATAAACGATCGGTCACGTTTACACGATGCTCTTTCTGACTACCAATTTGCAGGTTCGACTCCGGCGCCTTCATTGACGTCATAGTATTGTGTGCAAACCAATAGTCATAGATGCGATTATAATGTTCACAAACGGTTTACTATATTATATATACTTAGATAGTGTTTGAATATTCATGTACAGAACTAACTTTGAGCATTTTCCTACTCGTACACAAAATACTGATATCTTGACCCTACTTTTGTGTACAATAACTCTTTGGGGTCACAGATAGTAATTACTAACTTAAAATCAAAAAGCTACAAATAGCCGATCACATTACAATATTTTATGCCAAGGTGGCAAGGTCTATTAAAGTTTCTCTGAACTTGTAGAAAATTATTGCTTTTTGTGTTGTAAATAAATTTATATCTGAAAAGTTGCTATTACTTGCTATTTTGAAGGAATTAGTAACAATTTTGGGATTTGGAGAAAGTTTTTTGGAATTCGGCGACCCTCATATCCTCATACCCTCATAGGAAAAGTCGTCAAATCCACTTTTCTACGTATCTGTTTTTTTTGTAAGTTAACCGTAATAGGAACTTTATTTTCGAATTCGACCACTTCTCTTTTTTGATAAGTCCAGTGAATCGATAAAATTGCGGCGAAAGATATTCGCAATGAGATTCCATTGATAATTAAAACTAAAATTATATATAAGTTAAACAATTAAATTGAGTAAGGTAACTATGTGTATAAAGGGGTGTAAAATTTTTACCATGGAAAATATTTTACAATATAGGTAATAATGAATTATTTTATAACGTAGTAAAAAAAATGCCATATGGTCTAAAACGCTGAAACAAATATAATTATCCTTTTTCACTGCACTTTATTAGCCAATATTTATTGATCATCGTATTCCTTTCAGTTGTATGTTGATGAAATAGCATTCTGTTGGCTTTTAATTAAAATCTGGTAATCACTAGTTAATAAACAATGCCCAAATACGACATAACCGAACAACTCACCACATAAGCCTTAATTAAATAAAATTGAAATGAAAACACCAAATGGATTTTACGTGCTTTCGTTAATGGTTTGTTCCGTATTATTTTCGAACATTTATTATTGCGTGTGTAATGTACAGGAGAGAATTATGTCCTGTTTAATAAGCTGCTTTATAAACAATATGTTTTTATTGCGAGCAATACTCGGCTGATTTCTTTGTCTGCTCTTAAATTTTTGTGTACTAGAGATATCACCTATACGCTTCCATACAAAGTTATATAAACCGATGTCTACTACGGCTGCATATTAAATAATTTTACAATATTTTATAACTAAATTTAATAATGTAACTGCTGACCATAGGTTTACGATTTCATTAATTTGTTTTTAAATGCATTCCAAGCTTTGTTGCTCTTCCTGGTTACGTGCCTGCACTCAGATTCTACAAATATATGACAGTGGAAGAATAAACGAACCTTAGTCATGAAGCGTATCAAGAGTTGATATAAGGAAATGTATTGAATCGCTAACTAAGCTCTCGACTGTATTTAAATTCAGTTCAAACATTCACCCAGTTGCAGCCCATTGGGTTTTATCCGCCAGCTTTGAGGGACCTTTCTCTTTTATCGCATATGATGTGATCAAGAATTATAATATTATTTGCACATACTCACAGAGTTTTCTGCTATTATGAAAATGTGGTAGGAATTTAACATACTTTAGTAAGTTCAAAGCATTAAGATGCTTACAATTAAAAAGTGTTACGTATTTCAGTATGTTTCTTTCCTTTTTTGAATCAATGGTTTTGTCTTTTGAAAATAATTTCAAATGATTGTTTGAATTCGACTGGAAATAAAATTATTAGTTTCTTAATTATGACTTCCGTTTGTATAAGATGTCAAATTTATATACATATTCACTTAATGCACGTATCTATGTTGGCTAATTAGATGATGATTAGAATAGCTGGTATTTCTGAAATTGGTAGAAATGGGTAGATTTGAGATTCATACAAGCTAATGACAACTTACACATAGTAAACCATTACGTGTATTCAATAACGATCACGTTTCGAAAATGATTCATTTGAATGTTTATAATAAATGGATATTAAAATATTTTAATGGAATATAATAAAGTTACTAGGCATAAATTAAATGCGTAAGATCATATAAAACTACGACCAAAAAAAAAATTTGTAATATTCTGATATTCGAATAAGTATGGGCAGAATGCAGTGCACATTTTGTGTTATGTAGGTACACTTGCCTATGCAAGTGAATATAATAACAAAAAAATATGTTTTGTCAAGTTCGTAGCCTTACAAGATGGTTAGCAACCTTTGAAATCTTCTTGATTTTTGATTAAAAGTTGAAAATACTGCCAGTGTTACTTTGACTTAACTTCCACTTAATTATATTTTATTCACAAAACAATGTCCGGTAGGATGACAGTGTCCCTGAAACATTTGTTAGGGAACCGCCGCGTAAATTTTTACGCGAAAAACAGCAATGCGGTACGTAAAAAAAGATGAAAATAAACAGACGAGAAAGGCGAGAGAGGAGCGCTCGAATTTTGAATACAAATGTAAATTAGTATCTCCACTAATTACCTCGGCAGACACGTCCAGGGCTATGCGTCTTCTCGGCTTACTGAGAACGTTTAATTTTTTTAACATCACAGCAAATTTGTTCGCCCGTTTCTCCATTAGACGAAAGCCAAAGTTTAATTTGTGGTCGTGATAGGTTACATACAGAATAAAAAAAATACAGGAATCAGAATATATACAGGTAAATGCAATACATGTTTTCGACATATACATAGGAAATAAAAAAGAATATTTTCGGTATTGTCTATGTTTATAAGTATCTACTTATTATAGATAAAAGGAAAATAATGTAATGAAAGAATAATTTTGTAACATTTAACTTGACTTTTCCATTTTTATATGAATCCATAACTTTTCGTATGACAATAAATTGATAAATTAAAAAGTATTTATCTTCACACACAAGAAAATGTATTTTCATATTCTGAACTAAAAACTTGAGCTAATTCAAAATTCTTTAAATAACTGTAACTTATAAGTATAACTTTAATTTATAATCTAAGTTATATATTGAGTTATTCAATAGAAAAGAGTTGAATTTTCTTATTTGTCAAACCCAATCCATGTTATAGTCTTAATGAATATAAATTGGCATCATCTGCGCATCAACCCTCAAGTATCACTCTAACCTAACCGACTACATATTTAACGCGTTGTTTATCATCATCTGGCTTGAATCCCTATTCGTCGACGATTCTTCGTTGAAACCTCGTTGAAATTCTGACAACATCACATGACAATTACATTTTACGAGTTTTAAAAATGTGTATAAAATTAGATTCAATTTCAGAAAAGTAATAGTGACGCCATCGCAAAGATTGATCTGACTACTGCAAGCAAAACACGCAAAACAAGCAAGCCCAAACGTTTTCAACTTCGCGACCCTCTGCATCGACCCAATCGCTTCAGAAATTTTGAAATGTGGTTATAATGGATGTGGACTGTAAATATTACAACTTTAGTCGTTTTTGTTTACCAAATATTACGCTAATAAAAAATTAGAAGATATTTGTAATAATAAAATCCCGAGATATAAAATATTATTAAATAAGTAGGCAAATACACTTGAAATAGTTTATGAATTATAATTCTGCTTTATTCATCTTGAGGCATGAATTTTCTTGGACAATTCCCTTTTAGTTCTTGAAAATTTAGAGATACAAAATACAATGATACAAATACAAATATATTGCCCGAGGTTTGGAGAAACGAGAACGCAGCACCGATCTGTTAATAACATTAATCCATATGGCATTAGAGATATTCTTACCAAACAGGTAATTGACAATTGACAGATTTCGCACGCATATTTAGTACATAATTAAACAACTCAAATGATTCAACAAATAAATCAATCTGACTAATTAAAATCATATTAACACTACATTTACGACAAAATCGGAGATAATGGCTTAAGTTGCATTTACAGCAAACTGGGCTTTAACATTTACACGGAATATGGCAACTTTTTAAGTAAATAAATACTATAAATCATTAATCTAAAGATCCAAATGATATCAAGCAGAGAAGACGAATGTATACCGTTAGCGTTCCTCAGATTTGAAAACGTCAGAAACAGTCTTATAGATATATATCATAAGATATCAAAAAAAAAACGATAAAATTCAACGTTACAAAATATAACGGTTACAATTTGATTAACCAAATTAGTTACCACAATTTTTATTTTTTCTTTGCATTGGTACCTATTAGAAATCCAGGTAAATATGATTGAGGAACAAATTAAGTGGAAATGAAAAATAAATACTTATTAAAATGAAGAAAATGGAATGAGGTTAATAATATTTATGTGATGGCCTGGATCATAAACAATTTTTGTCTCACTTGCTGTACTTCAATTCCTTCAAAAATTACTCGAAAAATATAGTTATTATACGTATTCATTTCAAACATAAATATTTCTATTTTGTACATAAAGCATACATCAATGTATTGAATTAACATTTAACAATATTCCGATATTTTCCTCTGTATACCAGAGAAAGTAGACAACTGAAAGGTCTATGAGGCAATTTTGCTATTCTT
Source organism: Zeuzera pyrina (assembly GCA_907165235.1). Classification (NCBI taxonomy): domain Eukaryota; kingdom Metazoa; phylum Arthropoda; class Insecta; order Lepidoptera; family Cossidae; genus Zeuzera; species Zeuzera pyrina. Next base: position 15,752,508 of record OU015628.1, read on the forward strand.
TGAGATTTTTTTCCATATTGTAATAATAATTCTTGTTCATAAAAGTACATGTGTTCAGTACGAGTTTATAATTATGTAAATTATGTTATCTATACTTTACAGTTATCAAGACAATAAATAAAAAAATGTTACGAAACTCACCAAACAGTACAATAAACAGTTGATCTACATTCAAGTAGTACTAATGATAAGTTGTAATTGGCTTTGATTTAAACTTATATGTCTTTAGTTTAATTTTAGGCTGAAAGGTTTCCTGAATAAATAAAATATAAACCAGGCTACAATCTTGAACAGTAGGTACATTAAAAGTAGGCTATGTGACAGTTTCTTTATTGATAATGAATTGTATTTCTAATCATCTAGCACTCAAAATTTTAAGCTTATAAACTTTATTTGAAGGAATGATAAATGAAGAAGTTAGGTTTCGAAACGAAAGTCCGTACCGAATCATGTAAATGCCTTTCACTCAAGCGCTACCCTCGTCCGTCGGAAGTGTATAAAAACGTTATCATCTTTTATTTTTCCAGCTCACAATTTGCATGTCCCGTTTCAGAGATGATGTACTTTGAAATTATGCTCTAAAAACTTATTTATGTAGTCCGCGCATAACTTAACTAAGGCAGTTAATTATATTTATTATTAACTTTTTAATTCAAGAATTCCCTTGTGTTAGTGAGTTTAATATTTCCAGAAATACGCGTTTCTACAATATTTAAAATATTATCTCGTTTGAAGATTATTTAATAAGTAATTTTATGAAAATAGTAACAGATTTGTACATAGAAAATATTAACATAAACAAATTGGGTAAATACCTAGTTTCATCAGATTTTTCTGAAATAAAAATAATTATTTAAAACAAAATTTGTCAGGTAAGTCTCTTTGTTCCACCTTCATTAAATATAGTAATACAAAAGGGACATACATATCTTCGCGCTGTATCTCTAACGGGGTATTCAGAGATGAGCGTCAAGCTTCGCGGTCCCTACATACTTCTTTCGCCTCATCAAATCTCACCATTCTTCTCACACATTCTTGCCTAGGTAAGCGGTTGCTTTTGATATTTACGTGAGCTAACACTCAGGCTATTTGATCTTAGTAAGTCAGCCTTGGTATTTCTTGGCTTTTGCTACCATTCACTTTCGCTCTGTAGATTTTCTTCGTCTGTCTTTCATCATTCATTCTTTCTTTTATATATGTGCCCCGACCATCTAAGCATAGCAATAGTAATATAATACAATATTATTAGCAATGTTTTCAAAATAAACGGCGCTGTATGGAAGACTTGTTCTCTATTATTAATAACTTGTAAATAATTACACTATCCTTGCTATAAGTATGAGTATAAATACTGAATACAGGAATCCTTAATTCATGCAGACGAAGTCACAAGAAAACTCTAATTACTCTATAAATAAAAATATATTTTGACATGTGTCACGAAACAATCAGGTAACCGTAGTTCAGCATACTCTGTAACGATAATTCAGTGATTTGAGAATAATAATAATAGTTAAAGGTACACTGAAAAACTACTTTATTTGAATTCCGAGGGTTGATCTGTTGTTAAACTAACCAAAGTTCATTAAAGTATTAATTATTTTTACAATATCAGGAATGTTAAAATTAAAATAAAAGAGATTGAAGTTACACGTTCTAACAAAATAAAATTCACAAAATTTTGTGTTTTTAATAGTTTAGTATGTTGATGGCGTACATCACACCTACCTTAGTTAATATTACTTAACAAATTTATCAATTACATAATACAGTTTTGTAAATATTTCAACATTTAAGTTGAGTGAAATCAACAACATCTGTACGTTAGTCCGAAATTAACCCGCAAGTTTAGTAAAACTTTTGAAAAATCGACTAAAGTAATTTTGTATATATTTTATTTATATATTTGTGTATATATTTTATAAATGATTCCACTGCACAATCTTTTATTAGTTATTAGAACACCTGTACCTAATTTATAGAAACTTGTTATAAAATAATTATGCAAACTTCCTTGCTTTCTTTCTTGTAAGTTACTCATTTACGAATACCTTTTAATTAAGTAAAAATTATTAAAAATAAATTGGAAATAAAGACATATAGTAGGTCATATAACTAATATGAGTAGGGAAGTACATATCATTATACACACGCAAGTGCAAAAAGTATCGTATTATAGTTACAAGGGACCTTAGGGAATGGGGCATAAATAACGTGACGAAATTTAAAATTTATTTAGACGCAAATGTGGTTTTAATTTTGTAGCGAATCACCGGTGGCCCATTTCGGTGATTAGCTTTTACGAACTCTTGATGCGTTTTCTTTCTAATAAAATATTTAGGTATGTTATGACGCTACAATTAAATTTTTGCTTCTATATAAGAAGAGAATAAGTAACACCTTGTTAGTGTAGGTAATATCTCTCTCTTTCAATCTTAGAAGGATAAGATATAGATTTAGTGGGAAAAGATAATGAAAAATTGTTGTTAACAGTGAAAGAGACGAAATGAACTGTAATCAAGCCTTTGCCACAACTTTTATTGACATTTAAAAAACAAAAAACAAATTCAAGAGATCCATAAACAGATCTTATTATAGTGCTATAGAGCTTCATATAGAGCAAAAGAGTGTAATGCTCGCGCTGGGATTACGCCTTTGTTGATTTTTCAAGTAAAAACATAATATTGACAACATAGAGTAATTACCTTGTACTATATATACCTTGTACTATATATAGCACTTGTATAAAATCGGGGTCTAGATTCAGTTCAGTTGTTAGTTGTTACAGTTGATAATATACGAAAAACGACTGTGTGTACGGTATGTATCCGTTGTATGATTGAGCTTTTATATCATTACACAGATGATATAAAAGATGATATAAAAGATGATATAAAGGATGATATAAAGGATATAAAGGATGAAATTTTCTGTTTCTGATATTTTTTTGTAACTGCTCATGTTTTACTTTTTAACTTTAATGTTTCGGTTCGGAGTGTTTGTAAAGGTATTATGCAATTTAATCATTTAAGATATATTAAATTTTATGAGCCACTATTAATATGCCATTATAAACCTACTTATTTTTTTACAAAGTAGAAAAATATGTGTTTAACATATAGTTCATATTACATTCATAAATCCAGAACATCGTCTAAACGTGAGTGTAGCTTTAATTTTATGCAGCGAATGTATCGTATCGTATCGTAATCGTGTTAACAGTGCTAAAATTAGTGTAGGTAGCACTTATTGAAAGACAATCACGTACGCATTTCTATTTTTAGAATCGACCTTACGAAAACTAACGCGGTACTTTCAAGCGTATTTAACATTCCACATAACAGTAGCGGTTAAGAACAGCTGACTTGAAAACTGATTGTACACCATACACTACACTCTTACAAATCCAGAACAAATTATCTGGAGTCTGTACAATTTAATCTGAGGCGAGTTGGCCCGGGCGCATTGCACTATAAATTATTATGTGCTAAGAATCTTAATAAAGCGGCTCGCTGGCTATTTATAATAAATGACGAAACAAAAATAAGGACTGAATACTTAATGTTTGCTAAGAAGCTTCATATTACGCGTAACATGTTTGTAGTTTAACGAGTACAAGATTTTCTACAGTTTTATGAGTATATTGTCTGTACTTGCTAATGTTTTATCATTCTTTTTATGCATACGTGTTTATTATTTTTAAAATCGTGTCAGAACTTTATTGTCTTTACATACATACAAATATATCTTTGTTAATAACTGGAGTGGTAAAATACTCATGGTTCCATACGTTCGTATGTCAATTAAAGAGTGCATATCTTCTCGCTATATCAGTAAACGGCTGAAGAGGATGGAACGTGGAGTGTTGCGGTTATGACATTCTTCAAAGCTCTTTCCCTTTATTTTCTTCACACATTCACACTAAGGAATGTCAGAGCTTTTAACGTTCGCATCACTTAACGCTCGTCATGAATTTGATTAATATTATCGTATTAATTAACGACTCGTGAGACGGTTTTCTTGTATTTTTATGTAAATGCATGATTTTTGTCATTTTGGTAAGTGGATACGTACACAGAAAAAATACTTTTGTTGGTTTTACAAAAGTTTTAGTAAATTCGCGGGTTAATTTCGGACTGACACAAGGAAATCGTTGATTTCACTAAACTTAAAATGTTGAAATATTTACGAAAGAGTTTTTTGCACTTAACACATTTGTTAATTAATACTTAACTAAAGTAGGTCCGATGCACACCGTCAACATACTCGTAAAAACTAAACTCTTTAGTAAACTTAACATAAAATTTTGTAAATTTTATTATGCGATTATGTATGTGACTGATATGTTAAATTTTATGATGTGATAGAACGTGTATCTTAAATCTTTTTTATTTTTTGAATTGAACATTCGTGATATTGTGAAAATAACTAATACTTTAGTGAACAGATCAACCCTCTTAGTTTAACTAAAGTAAAATGTAAAATTATAGAACATCTATGTACAATGAACATTTTTTCATTGTACGTAGATGTCTATAATTTAACACTGGTGTTTTTACTTATGAATGAGTATAGAAGAGAAAGAAAAATATAAAAGTGGCAGCTACTCAGAAGAAAAAATGGTCTACTTACTTTTCCGCGCAGATCCTAGCAATTGCAAAACAATTTATTGTTAGGAATTCTTAGAGCCGATGGATTAATAACCAATAATTACGTCTCCGCTTTTCACCCTCTAAGTCTTTCACACTCTAAGTCAATAGCTTGGACATTTAAATAACTTTAGACGCCGTGTCCGAGCAGAAACAGTGAGGTAAATCAGATAAGATGACTCACTAGCACATACGACACACATTTATTATCAGATAAGCCGATCAGCCCCCATTTCTACTTTTTATTTGCCTTATTTCGTAGTACGGGACAGTCTCTGGAGTTACAAAGTCTCTGCTCAATATTTACTATCGAAAACTTGTGATTTTGTTCACTTTGTTGGTTCTTTACTTCGACCTTTGATGATCTGTGTACCAGGAACGAAAAAGGGATCACGTTATGTAGCTATGTAATACAAACAATTAATTGCATGTAAATCTATCTAAGTATCTATCTAATTAATTTATATACATTTTATCTACTTTCCGCCCAGAGTTTTAAACTTATTGATCAACATGTGTTGTATTTCACATCGACTCAGATCAGCTACTCAGCACCCGCTCCTATAGCTGGAATTTCGTGAGGATGGTGCGTTGAGAAGCAAAGCACCAGTCAATGAACAAGGCTTTAGGCTGAAATAGCTAAAAGATATAAATTAATTAAAATGACACAGTTGCTCGAAACATACAACATATTTATATATTTATGTTCATTAAAATAAAGTAAAAAAAATAAATAAAAAGTAATTTCAGAATAAAATGTTATTAAAAATTTATACCTTTTTAATAATATTTATTACTAGCTGATGCCCGCGCCTTCATCCGCGTTTTTTATTTTTAAATCAGTCTATGCCCTTCAGGATTGTATACCTGCCCAGACATTTATTTAAGCCAAGTTCACTCAAAAGGGAGAAATAAAAATAATTTAATAAAAAAAATTAAACCGACTACAAAAAAACACAGAAATGTACGAAATAATTGTCCTCTATTAGTGCAAACTTTAGTACAAATGTAACTTTATAAATATGATACAAATACCCATATAATTTAATTTGACGGTTATTAAAGTCGGTGCCAAATCAATATGCAACAACAGAAAGTCTATTAGTTTAATAGGCTTGGCCACCGACTTCAGTCACTGTCCAATTCAATTATATGGGTATTTGTATCGTATTTATAAAGTTATTTTTGTACTTACGTTATAATTAGCAAAGGATAGTTATTTCGTACTCATCAGTGTTTTTTTTAAGTCTGTTTAATTTTTTTATTAAATTATTAATTAAAAGGTTATACTCTGTCCAGAGTTGACCCACAGAAATTTTAAGATCTGCTGATGGAGTCTGCTTTAACAATAGAATTCCTCAACGGTGTATGAGTTTTGATGATCATTTCCGTTCCGTTCCAGAATCGGAAACATTTTTGTTGTAAACGTAACCTAGGTATTTATTTAGAACAGATCACTCAAAAGGGAATAAATAACTTTCTAAGAAAAAATTAAACGTACTTCAAAAGAGCATAAAATAGGTATTAACCTTGACTAATCAAAACTCAAATACGAAAATGACTTCTCAAAATAAATACAATACAAATAGGTAGCTATGTAATTAAATTTGACAGTTATTGAAGTCAGTACCAAACTAATAAATCAACAAAAGAAAGTCTACTCCGGGCTTTGGTAACTCGAAATTAATGATATAGGTATTTGTATAGTATTAATGAAGTAATTTTCGTACTTGATTTTTGTATATCAACGGTAAAAGGAGGAGATAAAAAGGATATATTTTTTTAAATCCTTTTTAATTATAAATTTATATTTATGAAAAAAGAATACTCGATAAATTTTCTTCTTGAAATGAATTTAGATGTAGAAATGCAATTTAAAAAAAAAATTAAAACATAATTATGTTAGTCTGCATAGTTTCGACTCAATACTATTATAAAGCAGTAACGATCACACTGGTCTTTAAGTCTTGGTAAACATTTTGGCCGCAGAACTCAACACAAGTACATTAAAGTGTCGTAAAGGAACCGCTTAGAGCAATGGCACAGCAAAACAGTTTAGACTTATTTAGTATCTTATCCAACAAGAGGTAATTCATTACACTTATTCATTGGTCATATAAAATTCGTACATACGAGCGCAATTATTTGTGCAGACAAAAAATCTGTATTAGACTTTTAGATTTAGTTGTAAAACTAAAAATAATTTAGCTCGAACTATGCAATTATCTGAATAAGTACAAAATTCAAATTGCTATTTTAAAGCATAAATTAAGTGTATGATACACATATTCTTACGCTGTATCCTTAACGGGTAAACAGAGAGGGTGGAGTGGGTATACATGCATGCATATACAAATATCTTCACACTTTCACACTTCGACGCCAACTCCTGCAATAAAGCATTTAAGCTTAGAGATGGAAACGCAGAATGAGATCATGAGATCATTGCCAATGTTTATAGTGTTTGGCAGACAAGTCTGGGAAAAGTGTACCGCGTCCATTCTCTACACCCACTATATTTAAAGTAACTTGTGGTTGACGGTGTTGGTCTTACAATTATTTATGCTGTTACTTATGTTAAAACTATCATAGTAAGTCTCATTGTGAAACTGTTTGTTGACCCCAATAAACTAAAAAAAATAAAAAATAAATCATTAGCTCTTCGCCTGTGCAAGTTCCTTATAATAAACACTAATTTTGGTCAATTTCTACGATTTGTATCAGAAAATAAACTATTGGTAATACATTCTATATTTTAGTTTCTTTCAAAGACCGCATGGAAGACTAGCACATTTTTGTATTTTTAAATGTTTATGTTATATATAAAATTTCAGTATGCGTGTGTTCGCAATTCTTCTATGGCTTGACCGATGTTGATGGATTTTTTGTAATTCCGTGGACACCTGGACGGTTTTTAGATATAATTGCACCCGGTAGGTGGCGCTGTTGTTGAGGTCCAGAATACAAAGAAATAAAAGACTGAAGATATGTAAAAAAATATTGTTTATTGAGTAATCAGACAATAGCAGGCTTGTTCTTATTTACTTCTTCAGCAGTTTTATTTTTGTTGTTAATATTGTTTTGGGAAAACATTCACTTGAAGCAAATATAATCCGCGTTAAATCCCCATAAAAATCCAACGGCGACGGTACGGCAGAATGAATAGACCAGCCCACATACAGGCGAGCTCATGAAAAGAGCGACCAAAAACGAATATATTCCACGAGAGAAACGACTGAAATACGTCGCATGGTGGCCGTTGTATTATAAACATACTAGAAACGGTTGCGAACGTAGTTTAACTTATATCTACCAAAATTTTCTTGATTCTAATATTGCTGAGATACTTGTTGAGAGATACAATTATTTTTAAATCTTTTATTTAAATTGCTGCATTTCAACGTAATAGATTTAAGCAAAAATTACAACATTTTTGGACTATTGACTTTTCTTTAATATTGCTATTCTTGTCTAATTTTACAAGTTTTATTTCATAATATAGGTTTATAATAAAAGGTTTCTAAAGTGTTTACTCTTTCAAGTTAATCTTTAATCGAAAATTCAGCGTCATTTTATTTCTTGGTAAGTAAGCCACAACGCTGTAGAAATACCTCGACGGGAAAATAGAAATATAGCCAGAATACAGAACGTAAACATGTTTACACAGTCCCGAGCGCGATTAAAAACTGATGAGTAAACAATTATTCATTGAATAAAATTTCAACTCTTGTATGACTCAAAGCTCGTAAGTGATATTGTACGTAATATATTATTATTATTACCTACCTACCAGTGGCGGTACCTTCATACAAGCCCTAAAGCCCGGCTTGCCATACATAAAATGCTTAGTCAAGAACACAGAATACTAACGTGTCAAAAATGAGTAATAAATATCAACTTCAAGTTATATTAAACAGTTGTAAAAATTCCCGCGAAGTCAAGTACTTCGCGGGAATTAATGAAAACGGAAACAGTAAAATAGTATAGGAAACTTAGAAAAATAAAACAGTTTTTGACCTCAAGTCGCGACTAATCAGCGCGTCGGTCGATCGACACTAACAACCTCTCAAGGCATAATCTGAGCAAAAATCAGAGCAATCAATCGTCTCATTCTCACGCGTTGTCTTGCAACGGGGCTTGCAACCTCTCTTTCTCTCTAATGGCAAAATTGGTTATAGCTGTAGTTTTTTTACTAAGGTTTATATAGCCATTAGTATGAAGCGCAAAGACCGGCTTACATACTGAACTTTGTACAAATTGAGAGATACGATACGAATACGAATGCAATTCCACGTGATTCAAAGTTATTGTTTTTAACTAATATTTATTTGTTTGAGTATTAAGTATTTTTATAATTTCCATCATAAGTGAGTTAATTTGTGATAAAAAATCCAATAAGTTGTTCATTTTGAGGACTTAAAACGTATACAAGTTTTATTCCGCATTGAAAATTTAGTCTTTAATCTTTGCGTAGAAAAAACGACTAATTGTTTCGTTACACTTATAACCTACGCAGGATTTAGATATTATTCGACTTGTAAATTGCATAAGACAATAAATCGGTATACAAAACTATTTAACTCTTGAATGTGTGTCTCTGACTAGTAATCCGCATAAAATACTTATCAGTTTATGAAACTGATTGGATTTTTGTTTTTTCTTCCGGTTCTCCCGTCAAGTTATAGGTAGGTCGTACTACTTATTATTATTAGTGCTGTATATTTTATTCAAATGACGAAAATATTTAGAATCGTTCTGGTTATGACGATTAAAAACTATACTGGCGCCATAAAAGACACATGAATTCTCAGGAACACATGAATACAGTGATTTCTTTTAGTAATTCGGATAGACAACGAATTGAGACACATTAATATACTAAGAACTGATAAACTATTTACGCCTGTAGGTGTACATTTTTAATAGCAAAATATTATAAAAATTGTTTTCTTGAAAGATAACACAGGGTCTCCACCGGTTGTGCCAAAGTCATGATTATTTAGTAATCTATAATATTTTAGCCATCCATTTACTTTTACAAAATGAAGAACATGTAGGTCGGATTGGCCCTATCCTGAAGTCCTAGGCACGCCACTGCTACCTACCTGTAATACTATTAAATTGAAGAATACTTATTTCATTATGCAACAGTGCGATATCAATTTGCACACAAAGGGTTCTTTACAATGTTCATAAAATGGCAACTTTCTGAACTTAATTTCTGAAGATCTGTATAGGACCTAGGATTTTCGTTGTACTTTTCCTCTAAACTACGGTCAGAGTAAATGTAATTTTAATATTAAATTATATTGTTACTATGTTGTGGCTTATGTCGTATGATATTTTATGGTTTATGGTAATTCTATGATTTCGTATTCCCTGAAATTTTTAAATTTTGAGTCTAGTGACTTCAGAGATAAAGCAGTAGGAGGAAGGAATGGTCAGTACAGTTCGAATAGGTATCGAGTTTGCTAGTCCTTTGTTTCTTCTAACTAGTATGAGTACTAGTAGTACTATCTCAAAATATTAACTAAAGCAATAACTTAGGTAAACAAAATGTATTACTGCGCCAAACAAGTTCATGCGGCTAATAGATTCGGAGAAAATTGACTATGACAGACGGACAAATAGACAGACGCATGTACGTTTTTATTTAAAATAATGGAATCCTAAAAACAATGTCTTAGCCATTTTGGCCAAAGTAGGAGTTAAATTGAAAAAAAATACCAACATACCCGTGTTTTAATTTTTTGGTAGCCATTTCTAGGTTTGAGTGCCAACTGAAGTCACTGTACCAAATTTTAGCTCTGCAGGTATAAAGATGGCAAAATAAGTCGGTTGTCACACAAACAACAGGGCAAACTGACAAACATGACGAAACTATGGCAATTTAAGGATCCCATTTCAGTCGTTTTGGCTACGGAACTCTAAAAAGTACAAGAATTTTATGTTTTTCATTATGTTTCGTAATATAATTTTTAGAATTATCTATCAAGAAGCTTGAAGATCTTAATTTTTTTATGAACAAAAATGTATACGGTATGGAAATCGATCTGTAAACCAAAGTCACTACATCACTTTCGTTTTTAATATGTTAATATATTCAATTAGGCTTGACTGTGTTCGTGGAATCATTCGCAGTAGTTTTAGTACTACACTGATATAGTAGCATTAGTAGTGCCTAGTTAAATACTTTCATTGAATGAACACCGATAACTTGGAAATGTGATACTTTTTCTTTATTTTAACTAGAGAAATCTGCACACAAATATCCTTCTCCCGCCGAGGAAGGAACTGAGTTATTAGGGGCTTTTTTCCCGCCAAAATTCCTGAGGTGATCGTACTCGGCACGATGACAATGGGCTCCGGGTTCTCCTACGATTCGCACCACCCTTTAGCGCTGTGCTTTGACACAGTGCGAAACTTATCGGAGTAGCAGTACTAAAGCTCACCAGCACCCTCGCAGAGTCGAGTAAGCGCGGACCACACGTGCTGTCTTTCTCCTCGGGGTCGCAAGAATGGACGACTAAGTCACCCCTATCCCAACCCCCAAAGGTTATTATTGATGCTGAGATAGTTTCCGTCTAATTACATATATTTGAAATAAGTACTTTGCACATACTTCTAAACGTAAAGTTTTTAACTTTAAAACGTAAAGTTCTAAGACTAAAGACAGAGCCCCGCTGCACCATCGCAGTGTTACGACAGCGTAGACCACCCGTGCTGTCGTCTTCCTCATATCTCTCGCAGTAGAAGAGGGGGCAAACTAGCTAGCGAATCACCTAATGTAGAATGACCAACCGCCGCCCATGGACACCTACAACGTCACGTCGAAATAGGGAAAGGAGGGAGAGGAAGGGGAGGGGGCTGTTATTTCACGCTGATATTCTTTGAGAATATGATATTTCACCGGGCGAGCCGGCCCAATTAGTTCTGCAATGCAGAATGCCTCTACCACTTAAAAAGTAGGTTAAGTTCTAAACATAAAAACTGAGCCCCTCTGCACCATTGCAGTGTTACGACAGCGCAGACCACACGTTCTCTGTCCTCTTCGGGGTCGCACGTATATACACTGGAGCTCCAACTGTGGTCCAACCTGTGGTTATGATTCTACAATAACTATATTTAGGACAACAATAATCTTAACGAGAAATCAAAATAGGCAATCACTTAATCTATCTCGTCCTTTTTTCATTTTAAATTGAATATTTTATAAAAAAAAGTATAAATTTTGTATAAATGATATAATTATGTCCTGGAAATTTAAACATAAGTTTGGGAAATCCAATCAGTTTTACTCTACACTTACTCATTCTCTAATTTTTTTTAACTATACTCGTAAGCGGTTAACAGAATTAGAAACAAAATTTTATTGTTGAAAGTTAATTTATACATCTATTCTAAAACAGTTTTCTCAAGAATGCTTTAATAGTGTATATTTTAGAGGAAAAATATGAGCGAGGCACTTAAAACGACAAATGGCAGCAATGCAATTGACAGTGTATTAAACAGCCGCCTGCATGCCAGAAGAATACTGAATCTTCTAAATAAAGGAATATTTTCACGATACGTTACGTTTACGTATAAGATTAAGTTTAGACTATGTCTCTCGAAGAATATTTGGATGGAGATTTGTCTATATGGAAGCTATAATTGTTATGAATGTGAAAGTTTTAGGTGGGTGTTCTTCTATTTACTATTCTTCTACTATTTGTATAAAATAAGAATTGTGTAAAATAAAATAAGAATATATCTGTGTTCTTCTACTATTTGTATAAAATAAGATTCTGACTGACTGATTGAGTGACATATCAACGCATAAGTCAAATCGCTTGAACTTGCTATTTTAGACTCAGTTTGCTTTTAATCTGTAAGCTGTAAGCAGCCGCTAAAAAGTTATTTTTGAAAATTCACTCTCAAAGGGAATAAATATTGCTGTTGAAGTAAAAAATCCAAGTAAAAATAAAATAATTAAAAATACTCCATTAAAACTAATAAAACCTATCAAATAAATAATAATAAAACATTTATTCAATTTTAAAAAATCAACCCCTAAAGGTATAAAAAAAGCTGTCGAAATGGAAAAATTAAAAATGTCTGACCGCTATTTCGGACCGGCTTGTCACTTCACATACAAAATGCTTACTTTGTTACACACATACTCAACTTCACATCATTTTTCATTAGAGGTGCGGATACTGCAACAAGATGCCTTTACTCACTTAGTTCTTCATAATAAGCGTTAATAGAGACTCACAGATCAAAAGTAAAAGTTTTTACTCCTTTTTAATTCATAAATTACAAATTTATTTAATTTATAAAATACCAACGCCTTAAAAATTTTTTTTTTACTTGCATACAAATTGTGCTTAAAGTAACGCCGTAGTTTAAAAATTGATTACCTTCTTACGAGTATGTGATGGAAGTTCTATACCTCTGTAATAACAATTACCATTACAAATTGAATTATGAATGTACAACGGTCTTTATAACACCGATAGGATGTCACAGTGCATAGTGGATTGCCAAAGCTACAACTTTAACTTTGATAGAATTCAAATAAATCTGCTAAAAGAATGGCAATGCAGAATTTAGACGCATAGAACTTATCGATATTGAACTTCTGTTGCGTATTGATGAGACAGTTTTTCAAGAAATTCCAAACGAATAAGCTGGTATTGATATCGGCATTTCTCGTACGGTTCTCAAGAATTCCCTCAATCTGCCCGTGAGTATCCTATAAGACGATGAAGATTATTGAGATACTTTTTGTTGTCCAACAATTAGCTACAGACCACAGTCTTTAATCAATCATTTCATTCATTTAAGTATCATAAGCTATTTTGGAGTTAAATAACTAAAATTTAACTGCACTCGAATCTACTTGTGTATTTTTGTACATTATTAACAATAGCGAATAAATAAAAAATGCGTATGAAAGGAATTGGAATAAAAGGAATGGATATAACTTGATACATAAAATTTAGTTTCAGAAAATAAGAGGTTTAAAGTTAGAAAGTAACTGGTCAACATAATTTAGTTTATTTTAAATATTTTGATTATGCTTGTATAATTCATGTAAATAATGATGGTTTATGTGAGGCTAAATTAATTTTATTAGCTTATTTGCTTATAGCTGTACCACCTATTTGTTTTTTACATGTTTAAAAATTGTCTCAATAATAGATACACAAGAGTCACTGCTTCTTACAAAACAAATGGTTGACTAAACCAATTAAGGTAAATATGTATAATAATTGGAAATCATATGATCCGTAACAAGATAAACAAATAAAACACTGAAAAAACCAATATTTTCTTGACTCGAGCATCGCTATACATCAAATCCACGGTTCGCGTCTAATACGCGTCCCCTAAATACAATATTTATGTATTTTCAGACAATTTCATACTTTACTCGCGATGTCCGCCAGAGTTGTACTACACTCATCCAATATATTTTGATCTGTGACTATGCCGTTAATCTGCCCTTTGCGTTGTCTTGTACTTAAATAGAGGAGGATGTAAGAGGTCATGTTGAACTGGCGGAATAGTACACGGAGTGGCGAGTATGAATAATGCATTATTGTTTTGGATTTTTATGAGCAAAGTTTTGATTATTTTCAGTTCGGTGCCGAATAGGTACGAGGGCGAAGCAAGACTTCGATGGCCAGGCTAAATAATTGCGAGAACTCCGCGTAGAAAAGGTAGGTATGGATTGCTTCATAATTTTATATAGAAAGTAATTTGTGGTTGTAAATTCTCGAAGTTCATAAAGATATAAATTATGCTTAGGATGATTATAAATTCAGCAATTTTGGGAGGTTTAGCGGTAAAAAATCGCTTTAAGCATATACCTATGTAGATTTCTTTACACTGCTCTCAAAAAAACCATCACCGAGTTTATTCTCTTCGCTATCCATTCTGAATTTGTACATCTTGTTGGTCTTTGTGATAACTTCTCAGCTTCTAGTAAAATACATGAAAACCTTGGAATAAATTCACGTCACTTACAAATTCTAAGAGACAAAAATCAGTTCGATATATTTTAACTTCATCAATCTTCTTATTATTATTATTATAAAAAACTGTTTACTACATGTAAGAGCATTTAATTAATATATATATAAATATTAGTAATTAAAACATTTAGATTCTGTGAATTGTGACTGAGCGATGATTATCAATCGACAAGTACATTAAATATTCTTGTCCATATAAAGCGTTTTACTACAAAAAGAAAGAGAAATAAGTAGACAGAAAATGAACTAAAACAGTGTAATGTAAAACTAATGTACGTATACTTATATTTAATAAAACATTAATCAATAATAATTGTTTTCGTCGCGCCTACTGTAGCTATAAATCGTTGGTAAATATGTAAGTAGTGACAAGACACAATAAAAATTGCAAAAATAAGTCATAAATATATTTCGCTACATTTACTATGATGCTGATTATTGTTGATCCTAAAAGTAGTTTTGCCGTGGAATGGTCATAGATCTACGAAATGATGTTAAACTGTGTACATACTTGCTCAGTAATAATTGAGCAAGTATGTTTTCATGAACGCTATACACAAAACATATTCTAATATGGTAGCATAGTATTTTTTTTATTTTTACTTAGAACATGATTTTTAAAAGCATCTGTATTCACATACAGAACGAAAGTGAGCTGTATCAGAAGCCAAGGAAGACCAAAACTGTCTTACGAAGATCAAATAGCCAGAGAGTTAGGTAACGGAAATGTCGAAAGCACCCTCATACCTATGTAAAAATGCGTGAGGAGAATGATGGGATTCGAAGAGGCGAAAGAAGCTCCCTGAGTACCCCGTTAGGGATACAGCGTGAAGATATGTCTATGTATGTAGGTATGTATCTGTATTCACATTTGCATGTGGGTTTTTACATCATTAATGTATGAATAGAACATCAAAGAGCAAAAAATTTAGATCTTGACTGAAAATCGACGTAGTAGTTTATCGGCGCTCGCGTTGCAAGTATATACATATCTGATCGACGTTCATAAATGAATGTAAAATAGCAAACTAGTATAAATTTCCAGCCAATAGAAGTTACGCAATTACGTAGGCACCTGAACTCTTTCCATTCTGTCGGTAGAGAAATATCGCGTCATATTGCTATTTGAAAATGTAGGTAATACAAATTTACATCTTTTGAATTTCAGATGTTTGTAAATGAACAACAACACTTTTGTTATTGTTGCATAGAGCTTGTTTAACGTCCTGCAAATATATTGAACATTTTTTTTTTATACTTATACATACTCGTTACAGATAAATGATTTAGGTAGGTATTTATTTACAACTCTTATAAAAAGGCTGATTATATTTTTTTTAGCTGACGGAAATGTCAAAAGCACTCACAAACCTAGACGAAAGAGTGTAAGAATAATGATGAAGATTGAGAGGTGAAAGAACCATGTACAGACTGCGATAATTGGCACTCTGTCCTCTCTGACAACTCCGTTAGGGATACAACGTAAGGGTTCGTAGTACGTACATACATAATGATCTTCCATTTATGCTTAAAGAGCTATTAAGCATGAGTGGAATTACATACATATTAGTAATGAGAGTACATACATATGTATGTATGTATAAAGAAGCTGATGACTAACCAATTAATGTTTAAAAAGACAGAATGTTTAAAAGTAGAGAATAAGTAATCGTAACCTACTTTCAATCGTTTTCGGGGTGTCATACTTCAAAAGGAAAAATTGAACCCTTATTTATGTATGAAGACCATATAGGTACACGTCTGTCTTTATGTCAGTCGATTTTCGCAAAAACCATGCATAGAACACAGAATTGTACTCGGCAAAGTAATAGAGCTTTTTAACCCATATATTTTTTCTATTTAACATAAGATATCTCCACGTTGCATCTCTAATGGGAGTAACCGGAGAAGATGGAGTGCCAAGCATCGCGGTCCTTACATTGTTATTTCGCCTACTCAAATGTCATCATCATCATGCAAGTGCTTTTTATATTTCTGTCAGCTAACACTTGGCTATTTGATCTTCATAAGTGAGCCTTTGTTTTCCTTGGCTTCTGCTACCACTCACTTTTGCTATATGCAGATTTTCTTCGTCAATCTTTCCTCGCTCATTCTGTCTATGTAGCCGAACCATCTAAGCATTCCTTTCTTCATTTTTACAATTACTTTTTATTACTAGTTACTGTTCATACTTCAAAATGTTAATATAGGAATTAAAGAAGAGGCAGATGCACTATTTCCAACACCAATCGCCTTATCACTAAAATTACTGAACCGACAATTTGAAAGTTTTAGTGAATACTGAATGTTCGTCTTACCCTGCGGCGAATCTTACGCGTACTTGACCGTACATAATATATACGTATATCGGCTTTTACTTTTTGAAATAACTACGAAGCTTCCCTGCTATTTTTCACGGCCACGTAAAAGTCAAAACAATTTATATAATACGTAAACCTAATTGCAAAGTATTTTTGAATGTCAAATCTATTTTAGTTCCAGTTTCCAAAAAAAACCAGGACACTGAGAAGAACCGACAAGAACCTCAGTCAAGTATCATTTTGTCAACGACATTAATAGTTATTTAAAATACAACAGGTATTCATGAAGCCATTATTTCCAGACTATTGTTTTTTCTTCAACGAAATCGCTAATTTAATCGTATGCTTTTGCAATCAGTGTGCGTTTAAAAAGAAATTCAAATTTCTTTTCCGTTTATTAAGTAATTTCTTAAGGAATTTTATTCTAAAAACGAACACAGTTGTCCAAAAATTACCCACTTGACTTATGTAATTAAAATTTAGGAATAACTAGCTGATCACAACCATGACTTTTCATACCATTATTAACACCTTTCTTTTGAAATAGATCTATATTTATTATAATGTACAATATGTTTTCGAAGATGTATAACGAGGGTAAGGTGATTACATCATTGTCTTCAAAACGATCTCTCAGCGACTCTCGTGCATTCATATTGTAGATGGATGGATGGATGCGCTGCTGATCCCCACAGTAGTAGGCCATAAGACATAAGGCTATGGAAATATGCGCAGTACACCAGCCTAACCGTAGCCACATCTGTCAACTGTCTAATGCGTCTAATAGCATATTATTCCTGAACTGAGCTTATTAGCCAAAGTCATGATACAGTTCGCCCACTGTAACTTATTATATACTGTTAAACCAAGAATAGCTGATTTCGTTAATTCTAATTGTTTCCCACCCAGTTCTAGTCTATTATGGATTCTGGGTACATTGGATAGGGAAAACTTGACACAATTGATTTTTTGTGCGTTTAGTAGTAAATTAATAGCAGCGAACCATGTCGAGACATCCGCCAAGGTCCTGTTCGCTAATATCTATGTCTTTTCTATTTATTTTATGCAATAATGATGTGCAATCAGCAAATAATATTATTTCATATAGGTCTTTAAGCATAAATGAAAGATCATTACGTCATTCTAAATCAATAAAATATGACTAATCAGTTACATCATAAATCAAAACTACATTCAGAAACTGCATCAGCACACATCTGTATGCTCTTGAACGGAACGGTAGTCTTATACTTCTGTTACTCGTTCCAACTAATCTGATATGTTCTGTAGGTACTCTCACGCAATATTTCGCTGTCGATGAAAACATGGATGGTGCGAGGGAAATGTTTGCTGCATTAAAGAGATTTATCTTGATGTACATATCTTTAATCCTAAATAGTCTTACACATAACACTAAACCATTTCCTCAAATTAATCATAACTATGTATGTTTAGGTAGAGTTATAGAAAGAGCTATTTTATGTAATTATTTTACTTGTAACGAAATGTTGATATTACCATGGACATACCATACCAAAATTCCTGATAATATGACGTTTGCTTAGAACTTAGAGGCATATCCATCTTATGGAAGACGTATTGCAAATACATGAAATTCTCCTGATTCTGAATAGATCCCTGTAAAGCTTCCTAACTCTGAATAGATCCCTAACCTTCACATATATATATTTACTAAATGCGCTTTTTCTTTCGTAGAAAAAATATTTATGATACCATAGCTTTAGTAATGTTTATTATACATAATTTAACAACATGTGTTTTTTTTTCAATATATATTATAAAAATTAAATTACTTATTTCATTATAATATTATTATACGAGTAGTACCTATTATAGAAACATGCGAATAACAATTAGCTATTTAGTTCTTACATCGCGTTGCAAAACATCGGACAACAATTTTAAAGTCAGCTACCGACGGCTGTGTGCACGCGACGTCCAACTGAACCGGACCAAATTTCACGAGCCCTCTCCTACCTTAATTCAAGAGATTGAACGATTAAACAAGTAATTAAGTATCGACGCTCATTCTGTCGAGGCAACTCTCAAATTTGCATGTTAAACGAAGTTTAACTTTAATTTTTGTTTTGGACGCCTTATTGAGATGCTTGGTTGCTCGCGTGCGTAGCCTCGGGGACAACCTTAACACCATAATTATAATTTACACTTTATTAGGAGTTTAAGTGTTATGTATAGGGTTCAAATTTGTGTATATGAGTGATTTAAAGTGTTGGTAAAACGGAGATCGACTTTTTAATTGTATTGTTAATGTCAGCGTTAAGGCGTAGAGATCGCTTGCTTCGATTGCATGCGTGTCGATTATTTGAACTCGATAACTTTTATGCAGTCTAGTATTTCAGTGTTTAGTTAAACATTTACAGTTTTCATATTTATTAAAATAATAACATTACGTACTGTCCATGTATTTATATAATGATTCCGTATGCTTCCGTAGTATCTCGCGAGAAAAAGGCATCACTTGCTTATGTAGACTGTGTGTAGATGCCAACTGCTTATGTTCTTAGGCCAATAGGCAGGCCATAAAAGTCGTCCAAGGTACAATTATAAAGCTAATTAAACGAATTTGTACAGGCAATAGGAGGGCAAGTGACAACATTGTAGGGTTCCGCTTTGCCGTTTCAGAGCCCAAGTATTTGTTACTAAAAATAACGTCAAGGTGTGGTTGTGTTGCATCTTTATTCTCTCTTTTCTCCGTATACAAAATAACGTAACGTTGTCTATGTATATACATATGCTATAAAGAAAAAATTGTGTAAATTTTTCAATTATTGTAATTTGTTTTATGCACGTAGGTAATGTACAACGTTACGTTAAAGCGAAAAAGGCTATAAATTACATACTTACGCCGGTAAGCCATATTAAGCGACCCCAATTAGCCGAAATGAGATATACGGATACGAAATTATATATTTTGTTATAGGGCGAGCGAATCGATTGCACGTTAGCGGGCGGTGGTCAAGCATTAAAATATTAAGGGCTCTCTAATCTGCCATGATTGAATTTGCGTTGCGACTGCTCCATGTGGCCCTGCCTGACCCACCCATGCATCTTTGTCGCTTACTACCATTTGTCGATATTTATATTTTCAGGTATTTACGTTAATAAAGTTCCTTTTACACTTAGACGTAGTAAAAAGATAAACCCCTTGTCGTGTATTTCAAATTTGGAATAATCAAATTACCCGCTCGTAAATACGACACTAAATAACGATTTCGATACTTTTTTCTAGCGGAATGCAGTCAATCTACTTGATACTAGTTGTTCTATTTAAAAGCGGATGGCTTATTTTGGTTCCTGCCCTTATGAAGTATACGAAATGCATAGTTTATTTTTTTATTGTATCTATAGTTCTAAGCTAGGCTGGCTTACATTTCTGCACAGATCCTTTGTAAAAGTCAGCTAAGGGATAAAAAAATGTTCATTTCCATTTACGAATTATGACTATTGTTCATACTCAATTGTGCACGTTCTTTAACAGCTCAATGCATACTTTGAGGATAAACCTTATTATTAGGTACCTGTATTCGCAATAGCAAACTGTCACTATCATTACAATTTTCGCACTGACAAACCTTATTCCGATTGTGATTCTATCGTGGTGTGATTCTGTAACCTTATTACTAAAAGTGGTGTCGAGGTGTAATTTTGTCTCGCATAAATTTTTTGTCCACGGCAAAAGAAAATGGCGTGATGTTATCGTAGTACGTGGGTCATATCGAATTTAATTTTTAAGATGATGCATACCGAATATTAGGACCGTATATTAACTATTAGTATTTCCCAAAGCAAATATATTATTGTGATTTGATTTGGCAATTAGAGAAAGAAGTTATATTCAAAACAATTTTGAAGTTATAATGTGCGCTATAGACATTACATATTGTTGTTGTTGTTTGTACGATACATTCTTGAAAGGGAAGGCAAAGGGATCTATGCCCATTCGACCGATGTCTACAGTAGGTAATGAATACATATTCTAATATTCTTCATATTATTTCATTGAAGTGCGAGGTAATACATTTTAATGTTTTTTGGAGTTACTGTCGATAAATACACTCATCAAAAGTGTCTAGGGATCAAGTACGTTTTAGAGTATCGCCGTAATTGACGATTATTATTTTAACTTTTTTGGATCGTTATTGATTCTTTTTAATGATTTTCACTATTTGAATAAAGAATTTTCTTTAAATTTTGATTAAATGAACTGTCAATCAGGATTCCTATAAAAGTGTGTAATAGCGTTTTTACAAAACCATTACAATTTCTGCATCGGAACTGAAAAAAATTGCATTGATATGGAGCGATGACATCATTTGACACGAGAAGAGATCATGAGAGCCGTCGGAATGTTGCAAGCTGGTTCCAGGCAACGTACTGTGGCTGTCGCTCTTGGCACTACACAGAGCGTCATAAGCCGTATCTGGACACGCTATCGTATCACAGGCAGCGTGGCCGAGCGACATAGAGAACGATCTCGCATCACCACTCGCAGACAGGACCGGTACATCGAAAATATTGCTCGACAGAATCGTACTATGACTGGCATGACGTTGGCTACGAGGCTCCACAGCTCTTTAGGCTTGCTGATAAGCGACCAAACCATCCGAAATCGTTTACGTGAAGTGAGTCTGCGTTCCCGAAGGCCGCTGGAAGTTCTGCCTATAGCACCCCGCAATCGTAGGGCCCGTTTACAATGGGCTCGCGAACACAGAAATTGGGAGGAAGAAGACTGGCGTTGTGTTTGCTTTTCTGATGAATGTCGTTTCGGTATAAGGCCGGATACAAGACGTACTCGAGTTTGGAGGACCTCTGGACGTCAAGTACGTTAAAATTTTGTCAGGAAGTTCATATTCATATGGAGGGGGAACAATAATGGTTTGGACCGGTATTTGTATCGGTGGAAGAACCGATCTCATTTGGATCAGGGAGAACCTTAATGCTCAGATTTATGAGGAGAAGATTCTTTCAGACGTGATCATCCCTCTGCGAAGCCGGTTGGATGATTAGTTTCGACTAATGCACGACAATGCACGTCCACACAGGGCTAGAGTCGTAACACGCGCTCTTGCCGACGCTCGCATCAACGTTCTGCCGTGGCCTGCTCAATCGCCAGACCTCAACCCAATCGATCACGCATGGGATATGGTTCAAAGAAGAACTCTGCCGAGTATGGATGCCGTGCATACCCCACAACAACTTTTTGACTTGTTAGAAAGAATGTGGGCGGCCATTCCTCAAAGTGATTTTGATGAACTGATTTTAAGCATGCCAAATCGCTGGGATTGTGTAATTCGTGTCAATGGTGGAAACGCAGATTATTAATTTTTTTATCTTTACAATAAAAATTTAAATAATCCTCATTTTTGCCTTTTTTTGCCATTTAATTGACGACATTAACTTAGGTTAATTTCCCACAATTTGCAAAAATTGTAATTTTTCTTAATTTTTACAAAATATTGGGATAAGTTGTTAACTTAAACACAGGAATTAAAGTAAGAAGCCAGTCTGGAAGACTAGATTTGATAAATATTAATTGAATAATTTTTTATAGTTCAAAATGTACTTGATCCCTAGACACTTTTGATGTGTGTATATTGAGGCAGTCTTTCTAGTAGAATCCGCTGAGGCAGACCAAGGCACTAAAAAACATTAATATTTCGGTACTAAATAAACATTTCTTTTAACAATCGCATAACAGGATTGATATTTGAGATGTAACACTGCGCATATTTTACACCACTTATCTATTAGAAACAATTCACAAATAATTAAAATAAAAGCAAAAAATTAAATTCTCCATAAAATCCCTCCAAAAATTGCTTGGAAATTAGAAACAGTCAAATGTGAAAAAACAAATTACACATTCTGTTTCACGCTTCACATCATGTAGTCCGACTTTCACGCATGCCTATTTGTGAAAAAGAACCATATTACGTATTTTTAATATTACTACACCTCATGTGTTTTCTGTGTATATAAATCTCAGAAGATAATTTGTATTATATTTTGAGGAAACAGGGAGAAAATAATTGAATTAATTACGCAAAAAAAGCGTTATATATTCGAAAGGAACGTTGATAAATCTATATTAGAAGGCGTTTTAATGGTTGCGTTCTTAAAAACTTAAAAATCGGGTGCGAGGATATTTTTTGAAATTCATTTTAATTTTTTCAAGATAATAATTTTTCATTTCTGTTTATATTTCTAAATAAACAAAAAAATACTTTTTTTTGAGATATGTAATATTATTATACAAAACAAAAGCTTTTACAGATTTGACAGGTCAAAAACGGTTATTGTTCTGTACGTTCTTCAGACTGATGTAACACATAGGCTTCTTTATTTTAAAAGGACACGTGCGCCGAGCGAACATAATACTTTAGGCATGTCTAAATTATTACATTATTGCTTTTTCACATAGTGCGTTGTGAAACTAGGCGAAGATAGTGATTAAGTTAATACTATTAAGTACATCTATGACTTTTAAAACACAGATTTAAAATAAAACAAATACTTCTATGTTTTTAAATCACGTATTTTGCGGGAAAGTATTTGTTATATGAATCGAAGATTTTTAAGTCATCCAGCAGTTTCTGCAAACATAATATACTGTGTCGAGTTTTCCTAGTAACTCTTTACCGTATGGTATAAATCTACAGGCTGTATACAAAGCGTGCGGAGGCCAGATAGCAGAGTATCTAAAGCCGCTGCGGAGGAGAGTGGGGAAATTAGCATTTTAATAAATACACACCCTTTGAAACGTACCGTCCATAAATCCGGCCGGATCTTTATAATCAAATTCAAACACATTACTTTTATTTTGAATGCGGAAAATTGGGTAAGCGGTTTGTTGCTCATTTTTATAATTTTTGTTATATTATTCATTCGTATTATGTACGTACGTATTGCAATGTTTCTATCATATAGCGATGTTTCATTTTTTTAATTAAACTTTAATTTAATTGAAAAATTGTTTTGTTGCAAACCGTTAAAGTCAATATAGTAAATCCCAAATGGTAATATAAAGATTATCTTTCGTGCATTAATCGTTTCTGAAGCACATCAAACCCACAAAATAGATGCGTATTATGTACGTAAGACTTGTACACAAGTTCTACAAATACATTACGAATATATTATATACCTTGAACGCAAAAAAAAAATTTACTAAAACCACAGGGGAATAGTGCTATGACGATGATAATTCTATGAACTGTAAAACTAAGAAATTTAGAATTTAAAGCTCGTTGATTTTATTATGTAATGTTCTACGAGTAGTTACAATTCACTACAAAAGATGGGAAAGTCCAAAAAAAATAATGTAAAATTTTCCATTAGAGATTGTATAAGTAACTGATGTCTCTACATATATACTCTTAATTGCGATATAACGTCACAGTAGATAAAAATAAAACTGGATGTTTATTCGGGGTTTGTTTACGATGACGACAATGAAACTTTCTATTAGAAAGTAATATAGTATAGCTGTATGCATAGACACAACTATTAAACTAAGCAAGTGGATCGCGGTCATCGTAATCTTGGATAAGGGCTGGTGCATAAATCAGGGCGGGTGACGTGGCGCCCCGGGCCTTTATCTACTGTGCGGGTGACGCGAATCGCACAGTAGTTAGTGATACTGGAAACGTTACCTTCAGCGATACTAAAACTATAACTACAAAAGTGTCTCCATCTGTTTGTCTGTTACGTTTTCAGGTCTAAACTGCTAATCCAGTTTTGATGAAATTTAAAACGGCGATAGAGTATGCCTTTCAGAAGTAGATAGGCTACTTTTTTGAAAATACACAACGACGAATTCGCTGATAACGGCTAGTCACTCTATAGGTTCAAAAACAGTTCATAGTAAGACTTGATTATATATGTTTCGAACGATGTAACGAATGCGTTCGTATTTGACGGTTCAAAAAACACGAAACTGCAATAGTTGAAGCAGCAGTTTCCGATGTGGAGAGTAAGACAGCGGGTAAAATGTTTGACAAAAGCCAACACAAGAGGCATACCATTCTTCAGGGTTGCCAATTCGTTTGCAAGTTAAAGTATTTTGGACGACAAAATCGTTCAACGGTAAATTATAAAAGCATATTATCTGACTGACTGACATATTCATCAGAATGAATATGTTAGTCAGTGAATTTGTTTTCTTATATTTAAATACTAGCGGTGTTCTAGGGTTTCACCCGTGTTAGATTTGATATTTTTCTTCGACAAAAAGTAGCTTAGCCTACATTATTCTCTGAAAAACTCTCTACATAACATTGAAAATCCGGTCAAAATCAATCAGCTGTTTTTGTGGTAAGTCCGAACGAACAGACAAATACAATTTTAATTTTATTTTTTATCTATTTATTTATTTATTTTACATGGGAACGAAATTACAAGGAAAAACAATAGAAACGATGAAAACTGTGTAGCAATTAGTAACCCCCCACCCCCAGTTACATTTTTTACAACGTTTCCAGCATGTGCATTTTACAAAAGACTAGTGACCCGTACCAGCTTCGCAAGGGTAAAAATTTTTTTGAAAATAAAATGCAACCTATGTTGGTCGCTGGTAATGTAGCTTTCCATAGGCGAAAGAATTTTTGAAATCGGTTGAGTAGTTTTTGAATTTATCCATTACATACAAACAAACAAAGCCATCTATTTATAATATTAGTATGGAAAATAGTGCTATTACAATGAAAAACAAAAAAAAATTGATGTATGTGTATCCGTAAAATTGTATGCAATATGTGGTAATAATAAATCATATATAATATAATAAATCATAATAATAAATCATATATAATATAATAAAATAAGTAGTAGATTCTCCGTATTCTCGTACGACAATGTGACTAACCAGTTAGATGCCACTTTTTTATATAGACAAGAGGTTAATGCAAAAATATTGAACTCTTTATTTATTCTGTTGTATAATATAGTTCAGATGGGAATACACTTGGGACCTACGGTTTATTAGACAAATATTATGATCATACTTCATACTGTAACTGAGAATGCTTACGTACAATAGTCTGAAGTATAACAGTTGGCAAACTAAAAGCACCCCAAACTGATCAAGTAAGATCCTGGTGAGGAAAAGAGATAGGTTCAACGTAATAACTTTTAACAATGATCTCTGAACCCTTTAGCAGCAGCTATGCACAACGACAAATTAGATTGTGCCAAGACATATTCAACTATTTTTAGGACATTTATGTCAGTAACATCTCTAAGATTTTTAAAAATAAAATGCAATTTTCAAGTGCTAAGAAAGAGTATTGTCAATTATAATTCTGGATATTTATTAGAATCAGAACATATAATATGGTTGCAAGTGCATACAGAGTCACAAGATGAAGATTAGTTATGAGCTTGGATAGTAAAATTAGGAGAGAGATTAGACGTATTAAGGGCAAAAGTGATAAATTTGGTTTTGTTTACGTTCAGAGTGAGACGATTCTGCGTAAGCTTATTTAGGACATAACGAAGAGCATTCTCTGAAAGAGATCTACGGCTTCACTTCCGACCAGCTACGGCCTTTAACTACAAGCGCAGTATCGTCAGCATAAGATATAATTTTACAATTGGGGAGTGAAAGGTCACACAATTCATTTATATTAACAAGAAACAAAGTAGGCCCAAATACACTGCCCTGAGGAATACCACATGTAAGAGGCACTTCCTGACTAACGTAATCATCGATAACACCATACGAAGTTCGGGTTGGTTATAAATATTCCTTCATAATCTACAAAGAATTATCTTTTACACCTAGTCATTCTAACTTACAAAGCATTATAGGTATAGATACGGTGTCAAATGCCTTAGAAAAGTAAAAAAAAATACCAATGGTTTTTTGTTCTTTGTCAATAGATTTCAAAATTGAATCGGTTAGTTATAAGACCGCATCTACCGTAGACTTACCATCCATTTAACCAAATTGGTTGTTGGAAAATGCATTGTGCTTACGAAATTTTGTAAATCTATAGGTAATTTAAAAATTTTTTCGAAAATTTTTGATACAGGGGTAAACACAGAAATAGATTTATAGTTATTGACTCATTTTTCCTCATCGCCCTTATGAATTGCTTGCATGATAGCTCTTTTAAAAACCCGAAAGAAACATGGATAACGTATAAGAATATGTCTAGCCGCTTTAATCACTGAAGCAGGAATACCATTCCAACCCATAGCACAGGCTGGTGTCTTTTAAATCCAGGACAATTTTCTTCAGTTCCAAGAAATCAGTGTTAAGCAGGACCATAGAATTAAGTTGTACGTTATGCTGATATTAGCTACTGCATATGGAACACTTATTAGATCAAACATGTAAAGCCAAGTCAGTTCTCACATGAGCAAAGTACCAAAGTAGAATTAAGTTATACCAATGTTATGCTGATACTTACCACTGCATATAATATTAGAGCACTGATTAGATCGAGTACGTGAAGCCAAATTAGTTTCCACAGTAGCAAAGTAAGTATTTACTGTATTAACTGATGAAATCGGATCACCAGACAATGATAGAAGACTATTAGCAGTGGATGGTATGGAAGACATAAATGATAGTATTCAAAGTCGATTTTAAGTCTCTTCTTGGCAAACGCAACCGCTACTGTTCATAATTTATTTTAATCTTTTTTAATAAGTTGTTGAAGAGATTTCTGTTAGGGTTGTAGAAAGTTTTTAGTATTAAGTTGTCAGGATCACCTGGCCAACACAAATATTTGAAAAACGCATGTATGGGTTTTGATAAATGACTTATGACCTTAAGAAAAAGCCTTTCTTAATCACAAACCAATACTTTAATTTTCTTTATCTACACAGATAATAAATATGTATACACAGTTTTTGATACCTAATTTTTGTTTCTAAATTGGAAGATGCTCGATCATAAATAAATCTTAATTTATTCCAGTCGATTTATATCCAAGTGTTCGATAATTGCTGCCCGCCCGCACAACCCTACTCTGAACACCTCTGACCTGTACTGAAACTTGCTGCCGATCGCGATTTATTGAAGTTCAGTGACTTTGCTACATAGAACTAGATTTTATCAGTGATCTATTAATGATTTTCATTGATATTCACTTTTACTTATCATAACTTTTGCATATAATGATTCAAGTTATAAATTTAACTTCAAAATTATCTGAGTTAAACAATTTTCGTCTTATGATTTCAATATTTTTAACAAATAATAATTTTTGATAATTTTAATATCATTTTTTAATATATAATATTGTATTCCAAGATATTATGTAATATGTTTTTTAACAGCGAAAATCACTTTATACGCAATACTTTAACGCAATATTTTCAACTGACTTCCAAAAAAGGAGGAGGTTCTCAATTCGGTTGTATGTTTTTTTTTATGTTTGTTACCTCATAACTCCGTCATTTATGAACCGATTTAGAAAATTAAATACTCATGTAATTAGATTTGACAGTTATTGAAATCAGTGCCAAATCAATGTTCGACAACAGAAAGTCTATTAGTTTAGTAGGCTTGGCACCGACTTCAGTAACTGTCAAATTTAATTATATGGGTATTTGTATCGTATTTATAAAGTTATTTTTTTACTTAAGTTTTGATTAGTAAGGGATAGTTATTTCATACTTTTCAGTGTTCTTTTTTGAAGTCGGTTTAATTTTTTTATAAAAGTTTTTTAATAATAGGCAAATTAGAAATGTTATGTGAGTTGTATTTAATAGTTACTTCAATGTTTTATGTACATTTAATAGTTTTGGAATGATTCTAATACAGATAAAAGGAACTTCTAATGGCTGTTAATTACCTGTTTACTGTGTTTTACTGACATACAGCAATTACCAATGTAATGAACTTTAGAATTGGTTTAACACATGGAGAATAGATACCTATCTATTTTGTAGGATTATATGCAAAGCTTTGTGTGAAGTAAAAGTTTACTGTTGTAAAAATTTGATTCATATGAATATGTCATTACCAAATCTTGATATTAATTTATTTTGCTTATGTCTCACCGAAATAAAACAATAAAATTGTTCTTTTGTAATATAATATGAATTATACAATACGAATTACACAATACGAATTACACAATACGAATTATGTAATACGATATATGTAACATCGATTTATTTCCAGTTGTGATTGTCATTACTAAAATTACTTTGTAGTTTTTTAATACGTAATGGAGTTCAAAATGTATCTCAATTTTCATATTTTGTTTAATCGGCTTTATCGATGCAACTTCGTAATATATTGTTTTTACCTGTGCTTTTTAATATTTTATCGCAAGAGTAACCACTATTGCGCATGCGCCACTGTCGCCTGATTTACACACAAAACACTACCCTGATCTTATCCCAAAGGCAGGGGCGGTCGCATAAATAAATGAACTAATCCCCAAACAACTAGCCGGTCTATATATACATATTTAGTTATTTAGTATATTACGTGCATAAAATACTTAAAGTTAAGAAATGTACACAATATACAATTTTGATTTTATTAAGGTTTTTTATTATTTTAATGGAAAATTGAAATATAGAATTAGTAATATTCTTATATTTGAAAGAACTTGGACATTTGTACTTGCAACTAAATCACACATTGATACTATCTACTTGCGACAGGTACTAAGTATTTGGGTACACAAATGTAAAAGCAGGACCACATGATGACAATTTGCTATTCACCGGTGAGTTCGCTTAAGTCTTATCCTTTAGCCAACTTTTATATGCTGTGTATAAAGATAAGTAGCTAGCGTATTCTCCATTTTGCCCACTTTCCCAGCCCATAACGAAGGTAAAATGTGTATGTACTTAAAAATATCGAGTGATTAGAGATATTTAACATAATTTTTATTTTTAACGATGTTTCTGTCAATATTTTAATTACGTTTTATAATTACGTATTAACATAGTGAATATCGATTATTTTTTTCTTAATTTAATTGTTTTTACAGAAGACAATGTATTTTTATGTAACTATGTACAGGTTTCAACGTAATATGTCATTCACTTAAGAGTAATCGATTTGATTTCTCTTTGAAGTTTCTTGAGTACAGAAATGTGATATAAAAATTTCATGTGTGGAATATGAAAATTTTTTCAACATAAACTATCAAAATGTAATTTTTCTCCACACGTATTTAAAGGTTAACCACCATTATCAGAACTTACTAAATAATTTTCCGATTTATATGGCACAAATACTATAGTGCGGACTAGCTAAAGGTCCCAAAATTAAATATTATACCAATAAAAAGGATAATAATGGCTTCCCCTACATCCGACCGCCGATAATTCCTTCGCTCTCCGTCCAATAAATATACCTTCGACGTTTTCAAGTTAAACAGAGTCCGTATATTTCATAATAACCTGAGGCGAGACAGGAACCAGGCATCCGCCCTTCAGCGAGATACGGCAATAAAGGGAATCCCTTTAAACGTGCCATCGTTGTCCCTTCGACTTATAAATATCAATTTATCCGCTATGTCAAATACGGGTAAAGCCTGGCCATTTTCACGTTACGAATCGTCCGCGATCCGTCTTACCGTAGCCACACTTTATCTCAATTTTTTCTTGAATTTTTATGTAGAACAGACCGCGCGCCGTTCTTTTAGAATTAAAACGCAATTTAGGTAAGGCAATGTCCATATTTTTCTTCGTACTTACATATTTTTGTGAGATTCTGTTGTGTATATAATATAATTAAAACATTTCTCATTTTCAATTATTTCTTTACTTATGTTGTACCTATTTAAGGAAAAATACTTAAGTGATTTTGTAAGTTTTTAAAATAAATCAAAAAATTTGCTTAGTTAAAATACATTTAAGTTTTAAATAAAATGTACTCAAAAACATCATACAGATCATTTGAGTATTTGCCTTTTTTGGTAAAGCAAAATGAAACTCGAACACAGGGGCCTGGTACTCTAGAGATTAAACTAGGTTATGTGAGGATTTTACTCACTAAAAGTTGCGGTGTAGTCGTTCTTGGCGCATTTTTGGAAGGCTTTAAAATCTCCTACGTACCAGAACCCATCGCTGTTTCCTAGTACGTCAGGAGAGCAAAGACCGCACAGTCAGCATTCGGCTAGTTCTACGATAATGCAGACCAAACGCGCTGTGGTTCTCCTCGGGGTCGTATGGCTGGACAACCAAAGCCCCCACTCCGATACCGTCACCTTATTCTCCAGCATGAGCTACGATGCTGAATCATTTGCATTTTTTTTAGTCACGCAAAAGAAATCTGCACATAGATACCCAGCCCCGTGGGGGTGGACTGGATAAGCTACAGTGCTGAATTATCTGATTTTTTTTTTATTTACGTAGGAGAAATCTGCACATAGATACCCGACGTTGTGGGGGTGAGAGTGAATGAACTACAGTGCTGAATTATCTGCATGTTTTTTGGTTACGGAAGAAAAATCTGCACATAGATACCTAGCCCTGTGAGGGTAAGATTGGGTAAGCTACAGTGGTGAATTATCAGCATTTTTTTTTGTTACGCAGAAGAAAATTGTACGAATTGTACCCAGCTCCGTGACGGTGATACTGGGTGAGCTACAGAGCTGAATTAGCTGCATTTTTTTTTGATTATCTAGGAGAAATCTGTGTAAAGATACCCAGCCACGTGGGGGTGAGACTAGGTGAGCTACAGTCTGAATTGTCTGCATTTTTTTTGGTTCTGCAGTAGAAATCTGCACATAGATACCCAATCCCGTATATGTTATAGTGGGTGAGCTATAGAGCTGAATTACCTTCATTTTTTTGGTTACGCAGAAGATAGCTGCACATAATTTTTTTTTGGTTACGCAGAAGGCATCTGCACACAGATACCAAACCCCGTGTGGGTTAAACTGGGTGAGCTGCAGTGCTCAGACGTACAATGAATTCAGCAAAATTATCTACATTTTTTTTTGGTCATGCAGAAGAAAGCTGCTTATAGATACTCAGTCCCGTGGGGGTGAGACTTACCTACCTACAGTGCTAAATTGGCTGCATTTTTTTTGGTAATGCAGGAGAAATCTGCACATAGATTCCCAGCCCAGTGGGGGTGAGACTGGATGAGCTACAGTCTCAATTATCTACATTTTTAACCGAATTCAAAAAAAGGAGGAGGTTCTCAATTCTGTTCTGTATCTTGTTTTTTTTTTTGTATGTTTGTTACCTCATAACTCCGTCATTTATGAACCGATTTCGAAAATTCTTATTTCGTTTGGTAGATAACACTTCAGAGGTAGTTCTATTTAAATTTCACGGATATTAGAGCTTGGACTTTGAAGATACACTAGATAACAAGACCTGATTATAACCTTTATTTATGTTGATGATTCTCTTGTATATCGTTGCGCTCCGGAATTGGAATGAAGTTAATTGCAGACCATTAGTTCAAGATCACTCAAAAGGAAGAAATAAAACAATTTTATTAAAAAAAATTAAACCGCCTTCAAAAAAAAACACTGAAAAGTATAAAATAACTATCGTTCACTAATCAAAACTCAAGTACAATTAAAATTACTTTATAAATACGATACACATACACATATAATTAAATTTGACAGTTATTGATGTCGGTGCCAAATCAAAGTGCAACAACAGAAAGTCTATTAGTTTGGTGGGCTTGGCACCGACTTCAGTAACTGTAAAATTTAATTATATAGGTATGTGTATCGTATTTATCAAGTTATTTTAATTGTACTTGAGTTTTGGTTAGTAAAGGATAGTAATTTTATGCTTTTCAGTGTTTTTTTTGAAGGCGGTTGAATTTTTTTAATAATTTTTTTATTTTTGTTACGCATGAGATATCTGCTCATAGATACCCAGCCCCGTGGGGGTGAAACTGGGTGAGCTACAGTGCTGAATTATCTGCACTTTTTTTTTGGTTACGCAGGAAAAATCTGCACATAGATAGCCAGCCCCATGATTGATATGTGGAGTTTTTAACCACCGAAACTCCTTACTACCTATGAAAGTGAAATATTACGTAAATAACTGACACATATCATTTCAATTATTGTCCACCTAAATATGTGTAAATGAAATAAGTAAACAATATCTTTGCGTTGCAAGTATTAAAGTCGTTAAGTTTAGATTTTTAAAAGCTTTTTATTGTGACGCTTTAGTCATTTTACGAAGCGTTTATGTACACCACGCACACTGTCTAACGCAAAGTAAACGCAAATATTTCCAAGCAATTTACACCAATTGCGATGCCAGAGTGCAAGTTAACATTAACATTCATTAAATACTTACGTCCTCGCCTTAAATTTAGAGTCGACCAACAAAAATAGAGCGATATATTACAAGGATTTACGGTACAAATATATGTAAAGTTTGCCAGATATATTATTTGGGGTTGGTCCCAAGATGAGCGGGGGTAGGTATACGTGAAAACATTCGGATACGTGCCTTAGCATAATGCCTTCCTTAGGGCGCTGAGGATGCTAAGCTTCCGTAATTCGTCTTCGTGGAATCCCTAATTTGAAATGTGGATGAATTTAGAAATATTTCGTGAATCAAGTAACCATAGGTAATAAGTTTTTCTACTTTTGGC
The DNA here is from genome assembly GCA_907165235.1 of Zeuzera pyrina. Taxonomy (NCBI): domain Eukaryota; kingdom Metazoa; phylum Arthropoda; class Insecta; order Lepidoptera; family Cossidae; genus Zeuzera; species Zeuzera pyrina. The sequence continues at coordinate 15,786,097 of OU015628.1, forward strand.
TCTTCTAGCCGTTAGCGTCTTTGCTGTGATCTCATTAGATGGATGTTAGATTAATTATTACATAAAGACCTAGGTATGCAATCGCTAAATTTATAGCCCACTAAAGTTTCGACATCTCTACGTATTGTAAAATGCAAAAATGATATATTATTTACTTTATTGATTTAATTGAAAAATCAAAATTCCTACTAAATATTTAATGCATTCACATGAAAAAAAATTGAAAATTTTTAAAATAAATAAATATAATTAAAGTACTTGCTTCGATAATATAGAGGTAGAATAAAAAAAGGATAAAACATCAATTGAATATTTTTTAGTTTGTAGTAATAGTTATTCTCTTTAATATACGTATAAAATCGACCTATATTTCTGAACGCAATACGTTTTAAAAATCTCGTTTAACTATAAAATTATATTTTAACATTTTTTTATATTTATTGTACATGAACAAAGAAATAGTAATAATTTAGAGTCTTTATTAGTTTATAGTTCTCCTTCTTATGTGATTAAATTGTGAATTTACAAAATAAACTGTTAGAATTGCACATAATTTTTTTAAATATGCGTCTATAAATCTGGGCGGATTCGTAAATATAGTAACATAAAATGGTATTGTATTTATATATCACAATTATAAAAAAAGTCTTATTACAATTTTTTTTTCAAATCGTATTTTTATTGAACTATTACTGGTTAAAGTACATTTTCAGAAGATATATATATGATGTAACTAGTGTGTTGCGAATGATGTTGCTTATTTAAGGGATTTATTGTGAATAATTTAAATCGTTTACTTTTTTGATAAATGAAGAATCTCGATTATGTTATTTTTAAATGTTTTTGTTCGTTTTTGTTGCCATTTTGAGCAATAGTTGCTCGAGTTTATAGATGGCGTAGAGGAAGTTCATATGGTAAGAATTTCTAGCCCATCGCCTATACAAGTTGCTTAGAATAGGTAAAATCTACCCTTGCACCGCACCTACTTTTCCTTCTTTTTGAGATCAGCATATAATCAAACTTGAATTTTATATAGTAGGTATATTCAGTTAAAGTGCATAAGTACTTAGTCAATCTTAACTTGCCTTGGATTAACTGCAACATAAATGAATGCAATATACAGTATTGCAGTAGTATTATTATACTTAGGCAAAAATGTGTGAGGGCAATGATGAGATTTGAGGAAGCGAAAGAAGCGTCCTCTCTGACTACCCCGATAGGAATACAGCGTAAAGATATGTATGTATGTATCATTATTACATTTGCACAAATTTTATCATTTTATTTATTTTTGATGTTGCTTACTATCTCGCATAATATGAACGCAAACACTACATAATGAAAAGAAATGAACTTTTACAAGTTTTTCTTCATTATAAATCTGCAAGTTGAGGATTTAAATTTTTCGTTCCAAAGTTGTTAGGAGATTAGCGACAAAGCGGCTGTGATATCTTAAATGTGGATCTGCTGTAAACAAATTCACGCTCGCAGCTCGCCAATTTATGAGTTTATTTATCATTAACAAATTATGAAAAGCGCTTAAAGCGCACGAGGTTACAGTTTTTTGTTGCGTGCCTCTTTCAGCACACAATTTAATGCTATACTGTTGTTTTTGATGCTTATCGTAATTATTGTTGTAAGATCGTAGATGATTTTTATAATTAAAAAATTTACATGTGTTGCGATTTACTAATGTGGGACGTTTTATTTAAAATTTAATTCTTGTGCGGTTACTTAATAATTACCGTATTTTTATAACAGAATGAGGGTTGATTTGGAACTTTCGCCGTGGTTAGTAAAAATATATTGCATTATTTTTTAAAATGGAAGTCCAAGAATGAAGTCCAAGAAAAACCACTAATTAAGAAAATAATAAATAAATTAAGAAAATAATTTGAAACAAATTGTATAAATTAAACTTATTAAAATATTTTTTATCTCTAACAAAGATACACGCAGTCTAAAATCATATACCTAACTTGAAAGAATTGTACGCATAATATAAATTATAGATAAAGAACAAAAAATAAAAAGATTTGGTACAATTACATCGAATGTTGTCGTTTTACATATTTACGAGTACATTGATTCATTTTGATTTCTCATTTTTTTTTTGTTTTTGAATGTGTAGTATATTTTTAAAACCACTAATAATATTACTAATACCTAATTATGTAATATTACAAATTTTATTCTTATTGTTCCTCCAAGTACGCACAGGTTCATATAAGGTAGTCACAGCTTTGTTCAATGATAGGATTTTAACTCTCTTGTTATCACTGCCATGTAAGCTCTCTTGTTATCACTGCCATGTAAGCTCTCTTGTTATCACTGCCATGTAAGCTCTCTTGTTTTCACTGCCATGTAAGCTCTCTTGTTATCACTGCCATGTAAGCTCTCTTGTTATCACTGCCATGTAAGCTCTCTTGTTATCACTGCCATGAAAGCTCTCTTGTTATCACTGCCATGTAAACTCTCTTATTATCACTGCCATGTAAACTCTCTTGTTATCACTGCCATGCTGTCAAACCACTGCGCTTCATTGTGTAGCCTACGTATATAATTATTTACAAAAAGGCTAACTTTTGGTTACAGACAAATTTGTGCCAGGTGTCGAATGCAATTTTATACATAATATTTTCATTTCCAACATTTTGAGAGAACGATTTCATTCCAAAGAATAAATTTTAATTTGTTTCTTTTTTTAATGAAATAAGTTATGAAGACTGAACATTTTCCATGTAATCTTTATAGAAACATATTTTCTAAATATTTTCGTAACAAAACGTTAAAAAAGGCAAAGCCCTTGAGAGATATAAGGCGAATATTTCGCGGCAAGGCAATACAAAGAGGAACCGTTAAGGGCGAACAATACGCCGTCCCATCTGCTCCCACTTCCGAGATTCAATTAAATTTTTACTGAAGATTATCACGCAGACATAAAGCAAGAGAAGTGGCTTGGGCCTATTACGTATTTTGAACAAATTGTTTGTCGCCTTAACACCTGCACGCTCAGTTATTAAATAGTTGCTTAGTAAACCTTGTTGTTGGTTTGAATTAACATATTTATTGCAGCAAATGTAAAATACCTTATTGTGTACAACATACAAACGTCAAAATGTTTATGACCTTTTTGATGTATATAGCATGATGTTTACGATTTAACTTGTTTACCTTGTTAATTTGTTAACTTGTCTGTTTACGATTTAACTTGCTTGTTGTTTTGTGTGTTTAATTTGTTTATGTATTATGTATTTTAGTGATTTCCTTCAGAACTACATCCTAAAAAGGATTTACTTTTTTTACATTAAATGGCATGTCTTAGCAGTGTTTCCGTTTATAAAAATATTTTCTTCCTTCAACATTCAACATTAAAAAAAACCGGCCTGGTACAAGTTGTAGGTACTTGCGCAATTAGTGTTTTGAACTACTGTACTGTGTTATCACTCGCCAAATATATTGTAAAGTTTATCTTAGAGCTTTCTCTTTATTTAAAAATACTGCCATTCGCAAAACTTATTTTGTAGTGGAACTTTCTTTTCATGTAAAAACAAACCACCGCTCACTCTAAACGCATATACCATATACCTTCTTCATTCTGTGGTGAGTGAAATACTAACAACCACAAAATGAAGTTTGTCGTGGAACATTCTCTTTATGTAAAAAACTAGTTGGTACCTACAAAATGAAGTATGACATGGAAGTTTTTCCTTGTGTTAAAAATACTGGCAACCACAAAACGAAGTTTGCTGGGGAACTTTTTTTTATGTTGAAAACACTGGCAACCACAAAACGAAGTTTGTCGTGGAGCTTTCTCTCTAAGTAAAAAATACTGACGACCATAAAACAAAGTCTGTCGTGGAGCTTTCCCTTTATGTAAAAAAACTACCGACTACAAAATTAAGTGTGTCATGGAGCTTTTTCTTTATGTTAAAAATACTGGCAACCACAAAATATAATTTTTTATGGAGCTTTTTCTTTCTGTTAAAAATACTGGCAACTACTAAACAGTTTATCGTGGAGCTTTCTCTCTCAGTAAAAAATGCTACTAACTACAAATCAAAGTTTCTCGTGAAGCTTTCTCTTTATGTAAAAAATTCTGAAAACCGGAATACAAAGTTTGTCATGAAGCTTTCTCTTTATGTAAAAAATACTGGCAACCGCAAAACAAAGTTTGTCGTGGACCTTTTTCTTTATGTAAAAACTAGTGGCTCGTCCCAACATTGCCCGGTTTGAATAAATAATACATGTATTTAATCTATGTCCGTCCAACCGGAATACCTATACCTTTTCAAATACTGAAAGAATTTTTTAATTGGAGTACTGTTTTCGGAGGTTACCCTCTACATATGAACAAACTTACATAATCCGCTCTCTCAGTTTATAATATTTGTATATATACTGCTAACCGCAAAACAAAGTTCGACGTGGAGATTTCTCCTAAAGAAAAAAATTAAATTCCTTAAGTTTTTCTTTTTTTAATTTTAGAACGAATAACACAAAAATGATATTACCTAAATATAAATCGACTTCAATCAAATAAATTTAGAAAATAAATTGAAAATGACACAAAAACAATTTTTTATGTCAGTACGCTTGTAAAGCTCAAAATCACTGACAAGTTGCAATGATGCTGATTTCATAAATTTTTATATGACTACTTGTAAATTTTATTGGCTCACTCTTCTTATAGATATTGTGTGTCTTTCAGTAGTGAGACTAAACACTCTTACCTCACTTAGCTCCAATACCTTTTAGGATTATTTCCTAAAAACAGCTCGTTTCTATGTTTTTGTGATAATCATATGTTCGAACAGAGTAGGAGTAACTTCTAAACTTTAAAGTGTTTTCACCACACATCTATCACCATTTCAACATAGAGAAAGGTTTACACAATAAAACATTCACATTTAGATACAATACTGAAATATGTGCCAGATGTACTGACAACCTCAAAAAGATTGCATGCAGTGGTTAAAAAGAGCAGAAAACGGTCTGGTGGTTAACCCTGGGAGAGGCTTATTATCCAACAGTGAAGAAATACGGACTAATGACGAACATAGAAATAATTTTCGAAAGAGATTAATTAGCTCCAAACTTTACACCAAATGCTATTCATCCATACTGACTTTTATGATAAAGAGATTAAATAAGCCAGTTTCGAGTTAAATGTACACTGTTACTGTTTAGCTATCAGCTTAGGCTATTTAATTTGTTTGGCAATATTACATCTGCTTTTTAATCCAAAAGGTCCCAAGTTCGATACAGGGCTAGTTAATTAAAGAACCTAACATTGACAAACAGCATTTTTCAAAATAATCAGTGGAAAATCAAGCTGCATAACATTTGTAGAGTTGTCGTTTTTGAAGCGATCCTCATAAATAGTACTGGCGTGTTTAACGTTAGCCTAGTAATAGTCATTCATAGAGACAAGTCGCCTATCGGTACACCTAACGCAGCTGTTTACCCGAGCGCGCCTCGTAAATGAAAAATAAACATGGTCCGTTAACAAATCTTCAACGCTTTATGCGACTCGCGACGCTACACGTATTAACGTTGTTTGTGAGTTCGCAGCGTTGTTTGTTAACATTAAGTAGTTGTACATATGTGCTCACTTTTTATAAAGTGGTTACGTACTCATGAATATTTTATGAAATGATGTACTTTCTTAAATAACTTAATGATGAATTGACTTTTTTCGTTACTCTAGTAAATAACTTCTGACTCATAATGCTATATTTTAATTTTTCGGACGTAATACAACGTCCGAAAACGAGTGAGTCAATATTAGTCCATTTTGATTTCACTTCAGCCTACATTGATTAGAATTTAATTGAAGTTTCTTATTTGTTCATATGAAGAGTTAAAGAAAAAAATGTAAATATTTATCGAAGGTTGTGATTTTTTGTCCATTTTAATGCTAACTTATAAAATAAACTATACACTATAAACTTATATTGTAATTAAAAATTGTACTCCAGGGATCAAATCTCGAAGAAACTATTGTACTTCTGTAGGAAAAACTGTTTGTAAATATCAAACTAAACAAAATTCACTGAGCTATAATAACTTATCAAAATGATGTACCTACTCAACATTCAATATTATACTTCATATTAGCTAATAAAACCGGGGAACCACTGTGTAATATCTTTATAAGTGAACTCGCCGAAACCCAAAACAAATTACCATAGAAAAGAGATTCAAAACTTTCCTACTCATACCCATTATAAGTTTTCCAAGAAAAACACTTTTCGTGCACACGTCGCTCGCAGTTTTTTCTCGGCGCACTTTTCTAAGTGCCATAAATCTTTCACGTAAATAATTGAAACGATATTTTATGCCAAAACATTCCGCGGGTAGGGAGATGTCGCGCCACCTGCCGCCCTCTTTCTGCCAACTTGTACCACTTTCCACTTTAATTTGGTTGCGTAATCTATTTTCAATTACTTCTAAAGGAGCACCGTGATTTGTGGTCGATGCTTGAATAGATTGGAAAATAATTCTTTCACCTAATTTAAAGTTGAATTGAGTGCTGCGGATGAAGCTAGGCAGATACCACCTGCACTTGCCTTTAAAAACATTATTAACTACGAAAATTCTAAACTTTGGATATTTAAACACCAGTTTCGGTTAAATGACGCCCAGTTAGACACTTAAACACTTTACCTAGTAGTTTATTAAATATATCTGTGTTTTATTACAACAAAAAGAAATCTTAGAAAAGAAAGAAGGAATTCCATCGAAAAGATACCTACTATGTTTTCACCATCACTTAAAACAATGTAATCTTAGTGGTTTTTTAATAGTAGAACTTAATTCAAATGGAATTTACTAAAGGGTCACTATTTATTTTACTTTATAAGTGGATGTATAGTTACGTAATTACGCATTTTTAATTTTCCAAAAATTTTCAATTTTCCTATTTAAATATTTTTCTATTAGTAAAAAGTATACGTTTTGATTTTTGATTTCGTTTGAAAAGTTGGTATAACAGACTTTTAGGTTTAAATTTAGGTTTATTTTTTTATAGTTACTTCTAATATTTTTTTGCAGTTATTTAAATTGTAAAATTGTGTATTAACTAAAATCTTTAAAAATTCATTAGAAAATTGACAGTAATTCTGCATGTTGCTATTATAGTAAAATTCATTACAGCTATTTTCAAAACATTAATCATGGATTACAGGAAATGCAAAGTGTTTACGGCAACAGGCTGTTAAATAAAATAAAATATATTTTTTTTAACAGACTGCATAGTAATATGTAGGTCATTACATCCGGTACTCTGCTACGCAGACTCATGGCGGTTTCGAGAAGGTAGCCAGTGGCCGAACTTCTGTCATAGTTTTCCGATTGTGATCTGGTTTAATGATTACCGATATATGTATAGCAACAGCTGGGACCACAAAGTAGGTGACTGTAGTGGCAATATCTAGGACCATCCAGTAAGTGACCGAGCAACATAGAGATATCCACCAACCAACGGCCTAACCTTTCGAAACATTGAGACGCTCGATATGGGTACCACTAGACCACTCATCTAGTGGGTGATCGTACGTAACGTTACTTAACATTGATGTTGTATCAAACATGGGAACATCATGCTACTAGCACCTTTCATGATATTACAGTTACAATATTACTGTATATACACTTATATGAACTGTAATTTTCGTTGCAGTATATAAAGGTGTACGCTAGTGCTTTAGTAAAAGCCCTTTGAATAAGAGCAATAATAAATTACAGTCTATCTTCTTTCGTCTATAATTTATCGATATTGGCGTCCGGAACTTTTTAATTTGTTCCAAAAAAGATGGTGTCGTCATTAATAAATTCTGCGTTGATGTATTCAGAACTACCATTACACCTTGCCCTGCCTCGCCGCCCCTGTTTCTTAGAAATATGTACAACAGGGTGAACTTTCTGAGTTATAGTGGATCTAACTTCACTGGATGCGTTACATTCAACGAAAACGCCCAAAAATTATAGTCGCAAATAAATTAGAAGCTTACGTCGTTGTTCGTGCCCTCGCATACATTTAAATACGTAATTTTCTTAACATAGATTATATATGTGATATCAGGTACAAAAATCGAAAGCTCGTAATAAAATAGGTTTTGTGAGTGATCACAACATTCCTCTTAAGTAAAGTACATTGCTCTGTGTCAAAGCGCAACCAAATACATATTATAAATGCAAGACCCAACAAGATCTGATAAATCTACCTTCGTTGAGGCCACAATGCGCTGCCATGTCATAAATAAACGCTCACTTTTTCACTTCGAGTGGGAAATTTATCATTTCGTTTGACTTTTTCCCTTTTTTTCCATTCCTTTTGTACATCTTGGATCACACTTTTAAGCGCCATTTATTTCTCGGTTCGACGTTACATAGCGTTTTACGATTCTTGATGAAGGCATCGTTATATGATATCTGATAATAAAACGCTTGAGTGGATTGATTCTTCGTGTTTTCATGTAAATACTTATTTTATTGCTTTTTAAATATCTAAGGATTTTGTAATTATTACGTAAAGTAACATGATAGATATTGACAATATATTCGTCTGCTTACTGTAATACTGTACTCATGTTAATTTAATTCAGAGTTAGAACGAAATTATTAAAAATATACTACCTTATATTTACCGTATATACTCTAAAGCGAAAGTTTTGAAGGTACCTTAACAATACTAAGCGATAGTCTAATAAACATTGACACTCATTAGAAAAAAATGGCAGATGTTGTAACATGTTGTGCATTAATAAATTCCAGCATATATTATTACATACATAGTGTTAAACACGCTCTATTAGCCAAGCAAAAACATTTTAAAATTATAGATGGTATTAGCAGGTCATAAATTTTTTCTAAGCTAATCTCATTCAATTTTAAAAGCAAAACGTGACTAATGAACCGCGAGTAGTTTTTTCTCGGGTCGATTTGTTTTTTTAAATCGGACTCCTATTGAATTGTGACTACTCCATTCCCTTGTGTTCTCTATATAAGTGCATTGTAAATTTCAAACTCTACCAGCAATAAGTCATACGTGTAATGAATAAGGGCGATTTGTTTTGAATCCATCCAAATTTATGGACGATATCGTTGCTTTTTACAGTCGTTTTTCTCCTCATTCCGCTATTGTGATCGCCTTTTTCTGCGCCTTTGTCCTCATAAAGTTTTTTTTATCGTCCTCAACACTGACACTTTACGAGTTATTAATTGGTTGTCATGCTTTTATTTATTTCTCTATTTTGACAGCGGAACTTTTTCGTCGTATATTTCGGAGGCTGGATTGAAAATCCATCATATTCAGGTTCCCGTAAATTTACCGTGATATAGTGTGTTACATGGCAATAATTTAGCGAATGCATCGCGTAGTGCGGACGCGTGTGATGGCACTAAATAATGATGAGTTTTATTTGCCTCCTGTATATTAAAATTGCTACCGAATTTGCCGAAGATTTATAAATTTTATGTTCATAATTGTTTAATGTAACACCTAAAAAACTTAAAATATTCTAACTTATAACGCATGACTTCATACATTGTTCACTTAGATGTAAAATTATTTGAACTCGTGTATTATGTGGGAAGAAATAATCCTTGTTCAAACAATTTCTTCTTCTAGCCAGATTCTTGCAGAAAAGTTACACAAATCTGACAAAACAATAACTAGGACAAGAATACTTATGTATTTGTTACGAGACGTTCAAATTTGAAGCTTTCTCTTATATAACACTAGCATCCATAATGTATGTACGAAGGTCTGTATGCTATTTCTCCGTCTTATGTAGGTACTTTTTTTCCGCCATAAAGCATTGTTGGCTGCTTTATTCCTTGATTTATAAGAGACGTTGGAAAGACAAATAGCCGGATTGTGTTCCAAATTTTTAAAGCCACATTTCGTTTCGCGCGCGTACACCCGCGCCACCCCGAGTAATACTATAGTAGGTTCAGGTGAAGTTGATGCTTACCTGCAAACGACAACTCTGACTGATTCTGAACTCAACCGATCTTCACTGAAGCCGTTGTCATAATGTCTATAAAATATAATAAGTGGTGCGCTGATTGGTTGTGAGTTCAGCCGCTGTTGCACAGTTGAAACATTTTCACTAATTACTTAAAGACCTCTAAATGTAATAAAAAAATAATAAGATACATTTTTTTCATTGACAAGTAACAAATATGCTGTTAAAAGTTTTTTTTGCGTTTTAGCTGTCTCAGAGCTTTAATATAAATATAATATAAATATAATATTACTTAAAGACCTCTAACTGTAATAAAAAAATAAGAAGTTACATTTTTTCATTGACAAGTAACAAATATGCTGTCAAAAGATTTTTTTTTTGCGTTTTAGCTTTCTCAGAGCATACACCATACGCCAAGCAGGTAAACTTTATTCTCGAAAGAGCTAATAGCACTTTTATCTTTGTAATGAACAAGAATAAACGTCTAAAAATTTTGATTTCAAAAAAATTTTTGTTCCTGAACTCCTTGTTTAAAATTTCTCTTTCTATTTTCTATATTAAAATCTTTTCTCGTCTACAACATAATAAATCTACTTTCAAAGCTTCGTAATTTTATCACTTAATATTCGATAAATCAAAGTTACCGTGCCCTGCACAACGTAACGCAGTACCTCACTCTCGTCTACTCCAGCGATAATATCCGAAATTCAAATGAATATATTGTTCTTCTCTTCTATTACGTTGATATTTATGCTAACTTCATTTCTCCCGTTTCCGCCGAAACGTATTTTATTGTTAAAAATCAACTTGCACTTCAATGTAATTTTGTCGAAATTTGATTGAGAATGTATTAAAGAATAATAAAGCGTTTTGGAAGGCGTCGACATATTTTTATAAATCAAGATTCATAATTATCGAGTAATCACTATTAGTTAAATGGAGAGACAAAGGTAATAAAAACGCTAGATTTGGATCAACGTGAGATCTCATGACTACAATTGAGCAATTTTTATTAAAAAAAAAATTGTACTTTGTAGATTTTAAGGTACAATTTGTTGATATGATTTTGAAATAATGTTTGTAAAAATGTTATTTAATGGCCACATTTAGTAACATTATTAAAAATTATTTCTCAAAATATTGATACACTAAAATATTCTCAAAATATTGATACACTAAAAATTATTTCTCAAAATACACTAAAAATTATTTCTCAAAATATTGATACACTAAAATACTGCTCCGAAAATCTGACTATTGTAGTATATGGAAAGCAATCGATCATGTCTGGACCTCATAACTACATTATTTGTACATTACGTTTTGCAAAATCACATTGGTATAGCCGATAACAAGTGTCAAGACTATGTGCGGCTGTATAATCTGTGACGGTTGTTTCAGTACCCCTTATTAAAATGTGTTTTCGGAGCGTCTTTCCACCATAGCTGCTTAGCCCGCCACCTATCTGCCTGTTAGACAGATTTAATGGGGAATTCTCTCATTTCTATCGGGTCTTACTGCTAAATTTATACCGGCTTCGTGGATCTTTTTTCCATACGATTGTATTTCTAAGGATTTATACGGGAAAGAACTGTGTTCCTGTGGGAAATTGTGAAAAAAGTATAGTGAGGTATCTTTAGTTGAAATGTACCTAGTTTGTGGTTTGTGTTTGCATATATTTTGTTCAATGTTTACTTTTCTCTATTCCTAATTTGATTGAATATTAACGGAATGTACTCGTATATTCAAATATCTATAACTTCAGATTTAAACGCAATCTTTGCCTTGGATAGTGCCTTGGATAGTACAGCTATAAATAATTCTCTATGTATGTAGCTCAGAGAACAATGTGTTTATTTTGGAAGGACTGTGGAACATGTCCGTTCATTTTATTTTTTTTTTGAAAAACCGTAGAAGTACATACTAGATTAAGTGCTATTTAGTAATGCGATATTATTGAAGTGTCAATGATATAATACGTTTTTAAATAGAGATTCGAACAGTTAAAAATATAACCAAACTTAAATGCCAGAAGAGGTTTTTGTATAGACAAGACTTCATGAAGTGAAACTTCAAATCGTGAGTAGCTGTAGTGAGTGCTTTCTATAGTAAACATATTATCATGCTACCAAAGACTATAATCTAAAACGAAGTCGTCATAGGTACCAAAATTATCGTATAATGTACGAACGAAATGTACACATTTGAAATGATAAATACTGTCATTGTAGGTAATAGTAACAGCTAGTGTCAATGAGTTTTTAACAGCACTTTCAACAGTAGATATGAACTGTTGAAAGTCAACACCTAACAAACAGTGCGTCGACTTAATTTTTACCCCATAAACGCACCCCACGAATCGCGCTACGATATGGAAATCGGTCGTTGTCGGCAGTATTCGGCAATATTCGCACGAACGTGAGTCCCACACTAAATTGCCTATTTATTCTTAACTTCATATATTACTTTGCGCGTGTTGTCTGCGCAAAGCGATATTTATTGTTTGACCGTTATTGCGTCAAATGACGTATTGGTTGTACGGATCCGATGGGCTAAAGATGGCGTATGTGTAGTGTAGGTGTATTGAGCTCAATACGACATCGAAAGTGCAATGATTTGTTTAAGCGACATAGGTTCATATTCTTACAGTGTACTCTCATTGTAATGATTTAAAATATAAGAAATAAAAAAATAAACTAAAAACATTTTAAAATTTAAGTGTGAAAGTAAAATAAAAACTACGTAGTTGCGTCTTACTTGTTCATTAACTCGAAATTGTATATTTATAGCCTTCAATGTGTGCTATTATGTGGGCTTGACACGATATGCAAATAAAAGAACATATATACATACATATCTTAACGCTGTATCCTTCACAGGGTAGTCAGAGAGGAAGGATCGTCAAGCTTCGCGGTCCTTACACATTTCCTTCGCCTCCCCAAATCTCATCATTCTCATCAAACAATATAAAAGACTATTTACTACTGAAAATCGTTATCGGTTTATTTAAAAAAAAAGTGGTGGAGCCTCCATTTATGTGATGAATATTTATACATACCTTTCGCCTAAATCCTCCAAATTATTATTCGACACAGCACTGAATCCACATATTCTGAGCCGGTAGGTAGACCAAATCTGAACTCTGGAATATCCTAATTTAAGGGTGCTGTGTGGAGAGGCGAAACACGTCGATTAATATAATTGTGAGATTTTGGCCAGAAAACTGCCAAAAATTATAAGAATTCATTACAATTCATCACTGTGCGGAAATTTATGTTACAGTTCATGACATAAATGTCCGCACAGTAACACCTGAGTCTATACAATATCTTTTCTTTTAAATAAATGTTTAATCTTTTTATTTATATAGATATTAAAAGTTCAGATGCTTCAAATGAAATCTTTCTGTTTCTTGAATAACAATAATAATAAACTCAGCACTGGCCTTGTACTATGGGTACCAACTAATGAACTGGGAAGCTCTCAGTAACACTCATACTCCAAGCCCATTTAGAAAAGTTCGTTTCCTTAATTGACCTAGCCGGGGATCGAAGCCAGGACCCCAGATAGGAAGCCAGACGCTCTGCTATCCCGCCAACGGCTCATTCGAATGATCAAACTGTGAAATTCAAATGTACACAGAGTGACCCTACCTATACGTCCTAATGAGGGCTAATGTTAGCCAGTTTTTTTTACACTTGTGAAGCCGTGAATAAAAAATATGTAAGATCAGTAATTTCTAATAAAGCAAACTATTCATAATAAGCATGGGGATCTGTATGTTTACTTGCCAAACAGAGAATTCTGGCTTCGGTTTCCGACCTGCCGGACAGCTGGTCAATTAAAGAAATTCTATATAGAATTGCATTCTGGGTGTCCCTCAATTTTGTCTTAGGATCGTTGTATGAAAATCGTAGCACAAGATGTTTACAAGTACAGCTTGAATTGTATCCAACTAGGGAATAAAGTTGTGTTGTGTGTTATATTGTCCTATCCTATGGACTGTGCGTTGCTATGATTTTCTCAAAATTTATTTAATGATGTTACTTTTTTAAGAGCTGTTTCACTTACGTTTTTTGAGTTACTTTTTGATCTATAAAAAGTTTCATTTATTCCTATCATTATAAATTTAAATATAGTAAATGTATTCACATTTATCTCTTTAGGCTGCAAGTTTTAATTTCATTGAATAACTCTATCTGACAGTAATTTATTTGATAAACTTAAGTACTTATATTGCTGCTAAAACATAAATATAAAAAGTAAAACATCCACCCATTTTACGCTTAGGCGAAAGAATAGGAATAAGTTGACAGAGTCTCCGTCCCAAAGAATTATGTTTCTCAAGATAAACGACGCGGGCGAAATGAAGTCGCGCCCCCCGCCCGCCCCTCAGTCCCGGCCGCAGCGCCCTCTAGAAGTAGCTCGCGGACATAAATTTTGAAAGAAAAATCCACCACTGCTACGCTCGGAATGTGTGATTTGGATTTTTAATTGAACTGGCTGTCGCTGTTTTGTTTGTAATTTTACTTTGCATATACTCAATTCTGTTATGTATAGAAGTACATAATCTTCACGTAAACAATATTTTAACCATGTACTCTTTAACTGTATCGAAATTAAATTAAATTAAATTATTATGAAACAATATTGTGCTTTGAAAACACAATATTCATATCTGTTATCACATGAACGTCATTATATTTGTTGAGTTTCTTTAATGATATTTTTCCTGTAATCATGGGTTTAATATTTGTTACTTCTTGTTTGAGCTAATGTTGAAAAACTTGTAGTACAAATATCTACTTAAGTTATGTTCTTACAAGTGAAACTTATATTTATAGCAGGAAAATATTAATCATTTCCTAAACAATATTAATCTAGAGGACAACGAACAATTTTTATGTTTTTTTTATTTATATCGTCAAAACAAATTACATTTTTATATCAAGTTTATATCTATGTCTCTAAAAGTGAAGTATCCACTTTAAAAATTACATTTAATGCGTAGGTACGTGTATTTTGAGGTTCGAATAAAGCTGCAAATTACTCTATAAAGAATCTCTTCTTTTTGATTATATTTCTATCCGCATTATTTCACTTTCACTTCATATTTTGTAATGAAAAAGTTTGCGACATGTTCGTTCTCCATCATAATGTTGTCAACGACCCATAAGCGTGGTACTCTGCTCGAACTTCGTCAATCGTTGCCATTATTTTTTCTCATTACCCCATCAATCGGCTCTTTTTTCCTGTGTTTTTCTTACATTAATAACAGCGCTACTATCTCCTGAAAGGAATCTATTGCTGACCTGTATTATTGTCATAGGGATATTTACAGCGCTCATTTATTTGTCGGTGTCCCCTCTTATTTTCCGTTCGAGGCCAATCCGATAGAAGAGACTGTTGAAAATTTTTCGTAAGCAGCAATACATCTTGTCGCGAGTGCTATCTCTGGGCGAACATTCGACGGTCACCCCTATACTGCGGTCATAGATTAAAAAAACTAGCACATCAATATGTGTTGTCGACTTCGATGCCTGTTAGGTAACCTTCAACAGATACCCAGGCAATCAGGAGAGGCAGGGGGTTATATGAGATTTTAACACATCAAAATTTTCATCTTCGACATGTTTCGAGAGGCTCCTGGATATACAACGAAATATATCGGAGCCTCCCTAGCGCTCTAAAGCACGTTCAATTACTAAGGAGTCATCTAATTAGCACCTAAAACTGAGGAATCTGCTACTTAAAGTGTTCCTCTAAATGGTCTCGAAATGGTTATTATTGCTCAATTGATTTCAGTGAGTGGAAAAATTCAAAAGTCAAGTACAATTGTATACAACATAAAAGGTGAGCGGAGATCGGTATTTGGACATTTTTTAAAGTATATTAGACATCAAATAAATATTTTATTACGCACTATATAAATGTCTGGCATCGCAACTAAAAATCAATAAAACGATGACATGTTTTATCGTAATTTCTAGACGTTATCTTACTTTGAGTCGCAGCACTAATTAAAAGTATAATTATTATTGTAGACTAACTTTAAGAAGCTTTTATAAAAATAATGTTTTCATAAAATAAAAATATACGTTTCAAAATAGAAACGTGTGCGAAAACACTAATAAATATTAAATATTGATCGCCGCACTGAAGCATCAAGTTTCATGCCTTTATATCATACTGTCTGCTCTGTAGTTTATTTATCTTTTAGTTAGTCCCCCGTACCCCACGTCGCCCCGCGCCCAGCTAAAACCACTTGTGCCAATTTTCCCGGAGACTCCTTCCACTTTACTTGAGCTTCCACCGTTACCAAACTTTAACGACGTATTTTCACCACTTACTCAATAAATAAAGACTTCTTTTAACACAGCATTAAAGTTCAATTTTGATTGCGATGTCACGTGCTGATATAAAGTAGTGGCGTCCGAAAATTGCAGATATTTCAGGGTACATTTGTAGGCCCACGCATTTCTTTTTCCGCCCTTTACTAATGTCTTTTGGTTGTAATGAGAAGACTTTAGTGCTAGCTTTCATTTTAATTTGATCAAAACGATTTTTATACTGTCATATATCAAATAATCTCTTTGGTTTCTCTTTATTATTGACGTGAACTAAGGTAACTGAGGAATACGATTTCATAATTCCTTTTTTGTTTTATTTTAAAGTATAACGAGGAAGATTTCAATTTATTTACGTACGTACATATTACGTAGGTGACTACATATCTTATATCTAATCTTTCCTTCTCAAGCAGACACGTCTAAAGTGACTCATATCGTAATAATTATCCTCAGATTCTACTTGTATATCGAGTCACATGTAGGTAAATTATTTTCAAGCGTCATAACTTTGAGACTCGACCTTAGGCCGTGGCCACACCGAGCGTAATAAATCCTAGCTGTCGGGATCAGGTGACACCACCTTCTTTATGTTTTTTCCCAAGCCATTTTACGGAAAAGATAAAAATCTTTACATATTTTGACGCTGCTTTACGGGTTTTATTCTCAAATTACGCGCGTCCATTGTAATACCGAGAAAACGAACCGCTTTTAAAAGGTAACACGAGATAATTCAGTTGGTTAATAGAGTAGACCTGGTGGTATGTACAAACCTTCATGGTACGGTTTCTTCTCAGTATTTCATTTGTAATATTCTTGTATGAAACATTACACTTACGATTACAACACTTATCTACAACTTATTTTAAAAATGTTGATACATTCACAATATGTAGGTACATTAATTGTATACTTAAGTGAACATACACGTTTAACTTATCCTATCTAGATGCGATTCATTTACCTACCCAATAAAAATATTAAATGCATTCTTTGCGTTCTTATTTCTTGCATGAGCGTTAGGTGTACAAGTACCTAATATAGTTATAATCATTATTAATTTATTTTTACTTTTGTTTTGTGTACATATTTTGTATTGAGTTAAATTTACAAAGAACATTGATATTGCCGACGTAGTAATTGTTGTTATAATAAATGAACTTATTAGGTACCACTTATACCTTATGTACCAATAAGGCATATAAGGGTATCACTTATAGGTACATTTCTTAAATTAATTAAAAAATAATTTGACCAGAGAGTTAGAAAATCTTATTGTTTTAAGCATTTATCGTACTTATTATTATTCTTGAGCTATACCAGTCATGTGCATGGTTACGAAAGTAAATGTTATTCCAAATATGTGAATATTTTTAATAGGAAAAAAACTTTTATAAAAAAATTTAACCGACTTCAAAAAAGAATACTGAAAAGTATGAAATAAATATCCCTTACTAATCAAAACTTAAGTAAAAAAATAACTTTATAAATACGATACAAATACCCATATAATTAAATTTGACAGTTACTGAAGTCGGTGCCAAGCCTACTAAACTAATAGACTTTTTGTTGTCGCACATTGATTTGGCACCAAGCTTAAATACCAGTGAAATTTCAATGGGACCAATCTGAAAGTGTTACATCTTAATTACACCCTAGCAGTATTCTTACAATCCGAAGACGACAGCCACCAGCTGTATTCTCTGTCCGCCACAAGACTGACTCTACTGTTTGAATTTATTATATCACAGCCAATTTATATCTTCTCTCAACTACCATTATACCATGTGGGGACAACGATAGTTAACAAATGACATACAAGAGAATCGTCAATATAAATGAATAAAGGTTATAACCAAGTCGCATTATTGGGTGTAACTTTGAAACCAAGCTTCAATACCAGTGAAATTTCAATGGGACCAATCTGGAAGTGTATCCTTTCAAACAAAAAAAGAATTTTCCAAATCGGTTCATAAATGACGGAGTTATGAGGTAACAAACATGAAAAAAAAACATACAACCGAATTGAGAACCTTCTCCTTTTTTGGAACTCGATTGAAAATTATCCATTGATTTTAACTAACTTTATGAAAGCCACTTCGGAAAATTAAAGCCATAACAATATGATTTATGTTGACTGATTTATTAAAACAATGAACTATTATCTACTTTATGAGTCACAAATCTTAATATCGCACATTTATCCACATTTGCAAGTTTGTCTACCGCACACCAGCAATTGTTGGTTCATTTACTAACAACAGAAGGTTATTATCAGCAAAAACACTTGGAGGTAAATGATCTCTAATGTATAAAAAATAGGAGTCATTTCCCTATACCATCTAAATGTATATAAACCGTTATAGTCGTAAAGTCTTTCCATACGCTACTTGCATCAATTGGAATCCTCGTGTGACACAGTCGTAAATGAAACTGCATAGGTTTTTGAAAATATAGTCTAGGAGTAGATAATTCGTGTGTTTTTCCATTGCTTCACAACAGCGCGTAGATCGTAAATACTAAGGTACAAAACAGGCAATGTATAAAACATTAGTAGATACAGAAAAGTAGCGAAGCGAACTGACTGGCGTCTATGTACCGTACACCGCACTGGGCAAAACGAAAATATATTACTTTTCCGAAGATTTAGGAGTGTTTGGACCGAACAATAATGTCCGGCTTTTGTGGAAAAAGATAGATGGCAATGCATACATAGAATGGAGTTTTTCTTTTGTGAACAAATGAAACTTCAGCTTGGGAAGCGTTGTGAGCTCTGTTATTAATAATATTTATGTTTGCGGTGTAATGCTGAGCCTATTGTATTTAAGAAGAAAAGATTTTCCGTAATTTCTTACGCAAAATTTTGCGTAAGACATTCTTCTAACATAAGAATGTACTTAATATAAGACAATGAACACGAGAGTTATTGCTGTGTATCATACAATATACTTACCACATTTTATGTATTAAAAATGGATTTTAACACGAACGCTTTTTTAAAGAATGTACCAATTTATCGCAAATACCATCCGGTTAGTTCAAATTTCGTTACGTGAATGTTTTAAAGATGGGGAATGATAATTCCGGACATCCGATCTCGATAAATCGTACACTGTGATATTCGTATTATCATGAATACAACAATGAATAATTTTTCATAAATCAGATCTGACTTCCTTTCCTATTTTATCTGTATTTTATTATAAACACTTACAAACGCGTTGGTACACGTACCAGCGTTTTCTCTGCAATAGATTTCTATTAAAAATATATGATATTAGGTATATTTTGTTAATGAAGACTTATTTCATTATTTTATATTTCACTAACGTTATATTTATATGATAATATGCTAAATAAAATTCAAGGGGCACATGTGGCTATTAGTGAGTTTATAATTAGAGTAACTCAACTAGGTAATAGGTACTTTCCAAAATTATGTAAGAATATACCTATATAAAAAGCCGGCGAGGAGAGTGCGTGTCGGACATACATGAACATGGATTCCTAAGTTTTAAGAAAATATTTAAAAATTGGGGCCGAAATTCGTTTTTTTTTTATTCGGTTTTTGCTAGTCTAGCAGATTTTAGATCACTATAGTTGTACTAAACACCAGAGAGATGTGAAGAAATTGCAACGGTTCTATTTTTGACTTTTGGCAACGGAAGCTTGAAAGACATACCTATCTTCCTTTCTAAGTTTTAGTTTTGTTTATTTATACATACAAAAACATTTCAATAAAATAATTTTATAAAAAACTAGCTGTCGCCCGGGTTGAATACATAATATATAGCCTATTTGAAATAACGTACCTTTCAAACAGTAAAAGAATTTTTCGAATAATAATAAAAATGTAATACATTAATATGCATTTATTTTCGTATTTATTTAGTAGTATTGATAACAATTTCTATTTTTTTAATTTATTTAGTTGCACAATGGCACCTAATTATAACTTGAAAACTGGTTTCACTATTTTGTCAACTAGAAGTGTTGACCACGACTTCAAATAGTAAGTCAATATGGCGTGACTTGCACTGGAATCGACGATTAATTCTCTGGGTCATTCACAAATTTAAAGTGTACATTTATTTAGGTGGTCACGTCCAGATTATTTTTATGGTTTACCGTTAGGTTTCATACACTTGCTTATTTAAATATACGTATTTGAGAATATATTATGCAGGAAATTCGTGCTGATCCTCTATAGCGCCTGTGTGCGAAATCTGCGAAGCGCCTCTTTTGTGTTATTTCTATAAAAAAAGAAAATAAGTGCAAAAACGCTCTTATCAAGAGGCAAGTCAATTCAAGAGTCAAGGTGTAAGCGCTTAAGAATGCACCTCTTGATTTTTCATCATAGAATCAAACGTCAGTGTTCAAAAGTGGAGGCAGCATGACAAGGCGCGTGTCGCCAAGAGGACGCCGTCTTGTCACTAGATTTTGTCTCTATTTCAATAGAAATAAGAGTCAAGCTCTGCGTCTCGATTCACGCGCCTCTATTTTGACATTTCAGTTTGTTTATTTTTTTAACTGAAATATGAGTCAAGGCACCAGCACTCATGCTCCTTTGCAGCCGTTTTTTTAACCTGCTTCAAAAAAGCAAAGAGGTTCTCAATTTGACGAAATCTTTTCTTTTAAGTATGTTCACCGATTTCTCCTCCATTTGTGCACCGATTTTGAGTGGTCACATAGAAATTTAGCTATGATGTTATGACGCAGTACTGCTTAATGTTGCTTAAACAAAAGAACTCCTCAACGGTTTATAGAGGTATTTATGTTTTGTTGATCGTTTTTGTTCCGTCCGAATTGAATGATTGATTGAGATTAATTTTAGTATATTGTGTAACAAGTGCGGTAAGTTGTCGATTGCCCACTCGAACGAAGTTGAGCGCACGAACAAAGACTCGTTCATTCGCTCGAGTGGGCAACCGACAAGACCGCACTAGTTGCAGATACTATTTTTTATTACTAATGCGGAGATAATTTCGGTACAAAGAAAATTTATAGAAAATAATTACTTTATTGCAAATAATGGACATGTTGTTTAACAAGAGCAACTAATAATTTTTTGCATTTAAATAAACAGTTATATTTGAACAATTTGAAAACGTAATTGAGTTTTTTGTAGAAATTGAATCTAAAACTTCGAAATCGAGATTTTCTTGATCTTTCACACTGATGTCAATGGGTACTAAAATCGATTGTGTTTTTTTAGGTACTCATTTGAAATTTTTTTAATCGTGAATTTGCGTTTGCCAAGTAAAATGTGAGTGCGCCAAGTTTATTTGGTGCACTCACAAATTGTAAAATGATAAAGTAGCTACTTATCAACCGCACAAATTTGCGTTTAGATACTGTTTATCCCACTTGAGTAATAAAAAATAATAAATAATAATAAAGTTATTACTTACTATAATTTTTCTTTGTACCGAAATTACCTCCGCATTAGTAATAAAAAGTAGTATCTGCAATTCGTGCGGTGTGCGTGTGTGCGTGACTCTTCTGTGTGCAGATTCTGATACTTTGACACCACTTAGACCTCGCTTCGACTTTACAATAAGCGTTCTGGTTTGATGTCGGCGCTTCTGAGATGGACTTCCACTACGAGAAGACAAGAAGATACAATGGCTGTGGTTTTTTCTAACTTTAATGTAGAGCTGTAAATTAAAACAAGATATGTAAGCACTTGATCAGTTTGCGTGAAAATTGTCTCATGAAATGTTGTCGTTGAAATAAATACTAATTTCTAAAGCAAATATCAGGCGCATCTCGTGGTGTATCTGATATTCTGACACCTGTGTGAGCTGTGCTACACACTTCGCACACAGGAGCGGCACGAACTTGCAGGAAGTTAGTTTATTATTCGAAAATGTTATCAATAACATATCAACAGAAAATAAAACGAGAAATGTTAGTTATTGAATATCTACATAATAATTCGTATATGGCGAAGTAATATGAGAGATTTCAATTCTTATCAAAAACCTAGAATTTTAACTAAAGCCCTGATAAACGGTAAATAGCAAATAACATAGGTATAATAAATGATCATCCCCATGATCACACCTACGCTGCGTAATACAAATCGATTAGGCTATTTTCTCAACCTCGAACGCAATTGATAATTGCATCTAGAGCTCTATAATGGCTTCTACAGCATCTATGCTATACAGGTCAAGCTAATTATATTATAGCATAAACCTTTACAGTTTTGATCATGACACTAGATTTGCTAACAGGTATCGTAAAATCGAATTTGCGTTTTGTTATAAACCGGGCTGCGGTCAAAATTATAGGTTTTTAATGGAAATTCGGATTTTATCATAATATGACGAATAAATATAGAGATACGCAGTATGACAGGGTTGCACGACAGTGTTATTGTAAAAATGAAGAAAGGAATACTTTGATGGTTCGGGCACATAGAAAGAATGAGTGATGAAAGACTGACGAAGAAAATCTACAGAGAAAAAGCGAGTGGTAGAAGAAGCCAAGGAAGACCAAGGCTGACTTATGAAGATCAAATAGCCAGAGTGTTGGCCGACGGAAAGATCAAAAGCACTCGCATACCTGGGCGAAAATGTGTGAGGAGAATGATGAGACTTAGGGAAGCGAAATAAGTACGAGTATGTAAGGACGCGACGCTTGGCGCTTTGTCTTCTCTGACTACTCCGTTGAGGATACAGCGTGGAGACATGCATGTATGACATATAAACACATAATACAATACGTAAATGTAAGAATACATATTATAGGTATCTTCATCCATTGTGTGGCCTCCTTAATATAAACTAAGTGCTTACTATGAGGCCGTAAGAGGCCATAAAATATAATACAAATTTATTTACAGTCCCACTTGAGCAAAGGTCTTTTGTTAATGTAAAGAAATGAAAAAGAAGAATGTTTCTATATTAATCTAGGTGAGAGAGAAAAATATAGAATACCTACGCCAGCTACTTCTTTTCCCACGAAGGTCGTAATCTCGTAAGAATCGGTCAAAGCATAAAGAATTTGTTTAGACGATAGATTAGCTATCGATCACTTTACATACATTCATACATATCCACACGCTGTAACCCTAACGGGGCAATAAGAGAGAATGGACGAAGTGCCTAGCAACACGGTCCTTACTTCTTCCGCTTCCTCATTCATCATCGTTCTCCTCACATATTTTCACCTATGTATGCGAGTGTTTTTGACATTTCCGTCAGCTTTAAAGCTCTGACAATTTGATCTTCATAAGTTAGCCTTGGTCATTCTTGACTTCTACCACCCCTTCGCCGCATTTACCACCTTTTGCTCTGTAGATCCTATTCATCAATCACTCATTATTTCTATGTGCTCAAATTATTTTAGCATTCCTTTCTTCGTTCTTACAATAACACTGTCATCCAACCTTGTCATACTGCGTATCTCGTCATCGCTTATATATTGTATAGACTCAGGTGTTACTTTGCGGAAATCCATTTCATGTGATAAATTCCTGAAGTCTTTAGCTATTTCCCGCTCAAACCCTAAAAACAACAACAACGTAGTTACTAGCTACGACGGTCAGTCGGTTAGCTGATCGAGTCTAGATCTCTGGAATATCCTAAGGATGCTTCGTTGAGAGGCGAAACACGTGTTGATTGGTGGTCTTAGGAGTTTGAGCGGAAAATAGCTACATTTCAGGAATTTATCACATCTTCATCGCTTATTTTGTCCGCGAGGATCACACCGCAAATATTTCTGAGAGATCGCGTCTTTATTGCATTTATCTTACTTTCACTCGATTTCGGGCATATCCAGGCCTAACTACCGTACAATAAAGTTGTATATAACCAACGGTTATGTTAGGAAAAGTTTTTCCGCATTTCCATCTGTAATACCAAATGAATTTTTGCGCCTTCTATTACGTCCTCCCCAAAAGGAAAATGGATTGATGTGTATGTATGTTAAAATCAAACTGTGTTTAAATGTATATTTAGTAAATAATCGGACTAAATAAATCGCATAGAATAAGCCGCCACAGTAACACGGCACCGAATCCGGTGAGAAGTATGCCGCGTTAATTTATTGGGCGTAGGGCGACTCTCATTAAGGTTAGGGTTACACCTTGCCACCTGTAGCAT
Organism: Zeuzera pyrina; assembly: GCA_907165235.1. Lineage (NCBI taxonomy): Eukaryota > Metazoa > Arthropoda > Insecta > Lepidoptera > Cossidae > Zeuzera > Zeuzera pyrina. The sequence continues at coordinate 15,810,529 of OU015628.1, forward strand.
GATCCGTTACGACGGATTTATTACTGATAACAACTTTTCGTGCTTTTATAGATAATTTTATTTAAATTCTTTATTTCGTGTTAAAGTTTTTATTTGTTCAGTTAATAGTTCAGGTACCAAATGAAATGTGGTTTGTCTCCTTTTCTAATTTTTAATCAAAAGCAAAAAGCAAAAATATTTACCTAAGTAAATGTTTTTGCTTTTTGTACCTATGTTAATTTTTTTAATTTTAGGTAAATGCTTAGGCATTAATATTCCTGTTTAATTTACGTTTAAGTAATTCTGTACCTACTCTACCTAATTAGACTCCTATTCAGGATGGGTATGTTTATTTTATGTAACTTTTAAATTAATTCATAATTTTTCATACAGTTACAAAGACCCAATGGAACTTAATTACTGTGAATTTATAATTAATTTTATTTCATAGCGAAAGTTGTTGTCGGGTAAATAATTAAAAGACGGAAACGACTAACAAATGAACTGTGTTTAGTTCATGAAACATTATTTTAAATAAAATAATTATTTAGAACATTATTTAATAAAAATATTTAATTAGAAAGCTTGCCTGCTACCACCAAGGCGCCATACTCACTACTGCCGGGCTCCCACTCCCTTTGCACAGCACGCGCTCTCCGCCCATAAACATGTCACTTCAGGACGCACGTAGCGATTTATGATCTCTCGCTCTAACACGGCTATTATTCAGCTAAACAAAAGGGAAAGCTATAACGCTCATCGGTTCTATGCGAATAGTTTAATTTACGCACACAGAGATGAGAAACTGAGCTAGTATGCGATTTAAGACGACGTATATATTTAATGTTGAGATAAATTATCACTATGTGTATTTTTTTCTAAGTAAACAACTAAAAATAATTGCAATGTTTGCAAACACAACCTTTTTTATCAAATTTCAGTACTTGAAATGTTTCCGTAAAGTTATGGATCTATGAAGTATTTGTTAATTTTCCATATACTACAAGAACCTTGTCCTCTGGGTATCAACGAGCCCAAAACGCTCGAATTTGCCACAAGCAGCAGAGAGTTTAATATTTTTATCTCTCTCTAACACACAATTCCCAGATCGTAAATCTCGAAATGGCCGCATGTAGGTTACGCACGCCGTCCGCTCAACTCCGGTGGGAGCGCATAAAGTACAGTTTTCTCTGTTTTATTGCGTGTTTTACTACACGATAAAGGAGATGAGAATATATCGGAGAAATCAGCTGTTTACAGCATGCTTTAAACGTACTGAGGAATGTGGCGAACGAATTGTGTAGTTGCTCTACCATGAAAGTTACTCTACTTAGGTTTTGTGATATAATTTTTAATGCCACTTTTTATGGTAAAATTTTTAATGCCACTTTTTATGGTAAAATTAACTGTAGTGAAAAGTAAAGTAATAAAGTCACACTGGTAGCTTCTTATCACATTTAAATGTCTATTAATTATTATTTAAATTAGTCAAGTATTTTTAGTTTAAAAAACACAATAGAGTAATAGAAAAAGCCATTATTTTAAAATTTCCTGTGCAATATTTGTATTACTTTAAACACTTGCCCTGACAGTAAAATTATTTTGTGTAACAAGATATTTTTTATAGGAAAGTAAAGCCACATTTTAAGTGATTGTAATTAAAGAGTAGTTCAACGATTTTCACTATAAGTGTTGTTATAAATTATTGTTTTCCAAATAAACAATATTTGTTTAAGACATAAAAATAGACTTATAACTACGTAAAATAAATTGTGTTAATAATTAATTATTAGCATCCATGCCATGTACTTAAATTTTATTATTGTAAATAACTGATAAGTAGATGTAACAAGTAATAAAATATAAAAATATATATAAATTTCAAGTATGTACATACATTATTATTTGTGACAGATTTCAAGAATTATAGTGATAACCATCCTCAAAAATAATATTTAACATTATCTAATTCCAACTAGGTCAAAAAAAGGCTCAATATACTTTGAATTAAACGGAGATGTACGTAGTATGTACGAGTGTAAATGTCTGTCAGTATAAACACTCGTACTAAATACACCTATGTATTAAATATTCATTCAAGATAGGCATTTATTTTCTCCAATCCCTATAAAGTCGGAATAAAAAGAAAGAGATTATTAAGGGGAATAGAAAAATGTACGTCATAGATACACTTCAGGCGACTTGAGTATAGTAGATAAAAGTGTAATATATTTGAAAAAAAAAAATTGCGTAAAAAAATGTATTGTTGTAATAATTTATTATTTTTCATCATACAACAACAAAGTACTAACAAGCAACTGGCAAGCCTAGCAACAAAGTAAAGACTGCAGAGTGAAATAAAATTTACAAAATTTACTAGAATTTTAAAGATGTGAGGTAAATAGTTTAATCACAATTACATAACATGATAATCACGATTTTAAATAAATAGGTACCTATAACAACGCGATAAAACTAGAAATTTTATTTCTATTCCATGAAATAATAAACATAAACTTACACCTGTAGACAAGCGCAGCATCTTGACTTTGACAGATCGTACTGACAAAGCCACTCGCTTCGTAGCTTAGACGTTGGTGGGAGATCTAAAATGGCGTTTAAACCAATAGCTGTGATTGGTTAGCGTTATAATATGTTACGTTCAGCTCGGATTACTCAGATTTCTAAGATAAACTGACGTAACTATAAAACTAGTCCTATTCTTTTTCACTTTGAATATTTTGGAATTGAATAAATTTTAAATATGTGTGAAACATTAGCAATGAATGCAACTGTAACTCTTCAGCGATTATTAATTATTATTGTGATTTTTATTCATCTTTTTGTTAATAACTATATGTCATAGTTGTTGTTTCATCAAATTTCAAATTTTTTGCGCCAATTTCATACGTTTAAATTATTAAAACTTGCGTGAGACATTATTAACGCACTAATTATTAAATACGGCTTTACTCACGTATAATCGGTGTAGGTACCGACTAGTTTCGGACCTATTGGAGGTCCATCATCAGGGTGAGTGGGATGAGTTCGCGGCCGCGTCCCGTCTCGCACTGCGCACCTGAGCTCGCAACGCGCGGCTTGACAGGGCGGGGGGCGCGGGGTGCGCCAGCGATGGTGACGAACTCGGCGAGACCGATGCGTTTACGTCAATATTGGTGTATACGGGCGCACAAAATGTACTCACGATGTCCACTACATACTCGTCAGCACTATCGTTCTTATTCCACGTCGCGTTTAACAACACGGGTTTCCAAGTAATCTGCAGGGCCCATCCCTTGTCTCTATTAAAATTAGGCCCTATTAAAATTAAAAAAGTTCACGTCACATGGCAAGCATCTTGCAGACATTGACTGGAAAAACAACGAGCTTTGTAAGAGATTCCACACATGTCATCCATCTGTTGGAGGACGTCAAAATCCAAAACCATGAGTTAATGGTGAGTTTCGACGTGGCGTCTCTATTCACCAATATACCAGTAGCAGAAACTATTGACATAATAAAACAACAGTTAATAGTGAACAACATACCTACTGAGTGCCTGGGATTGATGGAGTTTTTCCTTACGAGTGGCTATTTTCTCTGGAGAGGGGATTTCTATCTGCAAATGGATGGAGTGGCGATGGGCTCACCAATAGCACCAGTCGTGCCCAACATATTCATGAAACATTTCAAGGAGGAAGCGTTGAATTGTGCACCATTAAATCCAAGATACTGGTGGAGATACGTGGACGATGTGTTTACTATAGTTTCCAGGCAGGGTGTAAGGCAGCTATTGGACCACCTGAACCAAATACATCCAAAGATATGTTTTACAGCAGAGGAGGAAAAAGACGGAACTCTCCCGTTTTTGGATGTACTAGTAAAGCGGGAATCTAGTGGAAGCTTGGTACATACGGTATTCAGAAAACCGACACATACCGATCGGTATCTAAGAGCAGATTCCCATCACCATCCGTCGCACCTATCTTCGGTGCCACGCACTCTCATTAATCGTGCACTTCGTCTATGCGATTCTCAATTCCTAGAGTCTGAATTGACACAGGTGTTAGAGTGCAATGGTTACAACTGGCGACAGAGTTGCCGGCTAGCAAACACGACCAGTAAACAACGGCCTCAGGTTGTAGAGCGAGTCCGGCATATTTACCATACATGCGAGGGGTAACGGATCAAATTGGACACCTGTCAAGTCGTAGATATAGCATCAGGACATGTTTCCGCCCCATGACATAGATTAGAAGTCTTCTACGATCGCTTAAGGATCGGGACCCTCTAGATAGCCCTGGTGTCTACGAAATTCCATGCGATTGCGGCAAAAGCTACATTGTAGAAACGGGACGCAATATCAATACGAGGCTCACCGAGCACATCCGCAGTATACATAAAATGGACAGCAATACCTCGGCGGTGGCAGAGCACGCTCACAACTCCGACACCTCACATTATATTAGGTTCGATAAGGTGAAAGTGTTGGCTCGCGAAAAGAACTTTGTATCACGCAAGCTCCTTGAAGCCATCGAAATCGACCGCCGGCCTGATTTTAATAGAGACAAGGGATGGGCCCTGCAGATTACTTGGAAACCCGTGTTGTTAAACGCGACGCGGAATAAGAACGATAGTGCTGACGAGTATGTAGTGAACATCGTGAGTACATTTTGTGCGCCGTTAACACCAATATCGACGTAGACGCATCGGTCTCGCCGAGTTCGTCACCATCGCTGGCGCACCCCGCGCCCCCCGCTCTGTCAAGCCGCGCGTTGCGAGCTCAGGCGCGCAGTGCGAGACGGGGCGCGGCCGCGAATTCATCCCACTCACCCTGATGATGGACCTTCAATAGGACCGAAACTAGTCGGTACCTATACTGATTATACGTGAGTAGAGCCGTATTTAATAATTAGTGCGTTAATTTTATACGTCATAACTAATAAATTTGTAACAACGAATTTTTGTGATAAGAAACATTATTTATACTTGCAAAAAAAGAAATTAAAAAAGTCAAAAAAATTAATCGGACTTCAAAATAAAAACATAGAAAATACTTGTATAAAATTATAAGATAATATTATCCTTTACTTATCGAAACTCGAGTACAAAAATAACTTCATAAATACTACATAAATACTTAAATAATTTAACGAACCAGTAGACATTTTGTTATTGTTTATTCATTTGACACCGACTTACACAACAGTCAAATTTAATTACACACTTCTTACAAATCTTCATTCAGAAATGCATCTTTTCAGTTCATTTCAGGTGCCAAGTCAAACAAGATAAGTAAGGAAGAATTCCTCACGACAGGTGAGAAGATTTCATAATATTCAATACCAGCTTCTTGAACCCTTTTGCGACAAGTCTGACTTTGTATTTGATTACATGCCCATGTGCATATGTTTTTACTCTATATTATATATTATCAGAGATTACAATTTTTATCCACGTTTTTATCTTTAAAAATGAATAGTATTTATTATCCATGACTAAATTTCATTTCTTTGCATTTTCAGCAGTAACTTCTTAATAGTTTGTAGGCTTTTCGTTTCTTCTTTATCTTGTCGGTTCTTCTCAGTGTCCAGGTTTTCTATTTGAACCGAACTAAAGTGGACTTGACGTTCAAAAATATCTTGTAATTGGGTTTACTTGAATAAATTGTTTTGATTTTGACTTAGAAGTTACTATGAATTTAGTAATAGCAAAATTTTTAATGAGGTTTCCAAACTATTACATAACATTATTTTATATATGTATTTTCTGTGTTTTAGTTAGTCGGGTATCAATTTTTCAACTTACGAAAGGTTTATTAAAATACAATATTCATTAAGTCAGTAAATCTATGTGCAGAAAAGATCATTTCCAGACCATTGTTTTATCTTCAATGAAATCGTTTATTTTATATTATGATTGCCTAATCAATGCACATTTTCTAACCAATCTAAATTTATTCTCTGTTCATTGAGTAACTTCCTAAAAATCTTTGTTATAAAAACGAATGCAGTTACCCAATAATGAAACATTTGTCTTATGTAATTTAAATTTTGGAATAACTAATTTATCACGAATTTGGGTTTCCATACCGATAATATCGCCTTTCTTTTTAAACAGATCTATATTTTTCCTCGTATATATAATAATTTCAAAAATGTGTAAGGAAGGCAAGGTGAGGACATCAATGTCTTTAAAACGATCTTTAAGTGATTCTCGTGCATTAATACTGTAGATGGCACGTATTGCTCTTTATTGTAAAACATAAATGGAGTTAATACGCGCCGCTGATCCCCACAGCAGAAGGCCATAGGACATTAGTCTATGAAAATATGCAAAGTACACCAGCCTTACCGTATCCACATCCGTCATTTGTCTAATGCGTCTAATTGCATACACCGTGGAACCGAGCTAACTACCCAATGCTCCGATATGGTCCGCACCTTGTAACTTGTTATCTACTATTAAACCAAGAAAACTGGCTGACTTAAATAATTCTAATTGTTTCCCACCCAGTTCTATTTTATCATGGACTCTGGGTACATTAGAAATGGAAAATTCAATGCGTTTGGTTTTTTGTGCATTCAGTAGTAAATAATTGGTAGTAAACCATCTCGAGATATACGTTAGGATCCTGTTTACCCAAGAATTATCTAGATCTTTTCGGTCTAGTTTAAATAACAATGAGGTGTCATTAGCAAATAATATTGTTTCGTATAAGTCCCTGAGCACAAATTAATATAAACTAAAAATAGGAAAGGTCCCAAAATTGATCCTTGGGGAACGCCCATTTTTAATTTTGTACTGACAGACAAAACCCCGATAGCACTCACTTTTTGCTCCCTTGGTCAGACAAATACGAGATTACGAGATCGAAAGCGTTACTACGTATTCCGTAGTATTTAAGCTTGTAAATTAAAGTTTCATGACTAACACAATCAAAAGCTTTGGAAAGATCACATAAAATACCAATAGCATCCTTGGATCCCTCTCAAGTTCGAAGTACAGTCTTGATCAAGATTGCTCCTGCATTAGTTGTTGACCGCCCCTTCGTCAAACCGTATCGTTGATCGTAAAATACTCCATGAATGTTAAAATGTGCCAGCATTTGCTTGAGTATTATTTTTCAAATATTTTACTTAACGCTGGTAATATTGTTACCGGGCGATAGTTTGTTGGATTTAACATACAACCTGATTTAAATAATTGAATTATTTGACTGTGTTTTATCAAATTGGAAAATACCCCATGATCGAAGCATTTGTGTAATATATTTACCAAAATTGGTGATAACATAGGGTATTACGTTAGTTATTATATGAACTGATAGTCCCCATAAATCCTCACTTTTTTTATTTAATAGCTCGAAAGTCCTTTCTATCTCAAGTGAAGATATCTACCTAAATTGAAAAGTTGGAAACCATTTTCTAATATTTTTACTCAAAAACGTCTCTGTTGTATGCGAAAATAATCCTAGACCACTAGTAATTTCTACGGGTACATTTGAAAAATAATTTTCTAAGACATTAGCAACCTCAATACTATTTGTAACAATTTTATTATTAATTTGTATTGAAATATCTTTGTTTTTTTGTTTCGTGTACTACCGACTCTGTTAATGGTGTTCCCTGTGACCTTTACTGCATTATCTGATTGTCTAATTTTATTCGCAATATAGATTGCTTTGGCGTGTATTGATACCTTCTTAAATATTTTCTAATGAGTGCGGAGACAGTTTTGAAAACTTTCATCTACCGTGTAAGATTCCTCATCATATAATTCATAAAGCCTGTCCCTTTTTTTATGGCCTTTGTAGTCAAATCCCCGAAACGTAACTTGTTATTAACAACTACTTTCTTTTTTTTTGGTTAATTCTTATTTAATATTTCGGATAAGTTTTTGACTAATAATTTACATATGATATTGGATCAACTAAAAAAGCAGTGTTTACAAATTTTGCTACATCATGTGTAAAGTTTTTAGCATACTTTCTTCAAATATTTCAACTTCTAAATTGTTATTTTCTAATGCCGTTATTAAACTATCATAATTCAGAGTAAGCCCACCTAATAATATAATAGCTAAAAAGTAACTCCGATATCTTTACCTATATCTGCTAACTCCTTTGTTGTAAACAGGACGGCATTTATGTAAGTCTGAATGTTATCAAAGTCAGTAAGACTGAGACGATATAACCTTCTTTCTAAAGATAATTTGCGAGACGTTCTCTTATCTGCAAATGTTTTTGTAAAGAATTCTACGTTTCTAGAGCACTTCAAAAGAAGATTTCGCGATATACAACCACCACTCGTGCGTTTGTCCGTTTGAGTTAATATTATAGTTACGTAAAAATTTGAAAATTTTATGGAATATAAAGCTTTATCTAAAATTTTAATTTAAGTTCTCTTTAGGGATACAACATAAAGATATGTATATATGTATCTAAAATTTACAGGAAACAAAATATAGACATTCCTTGATTTTACGGTTCCTATGCGTAAATTTTAGTCGTCGAATTCACACTTGATTAGTTTTTATAGTATGCATTACATAAATAAAACAGGCAATATTTTACCTATGTTACATTTTATTCCTGAAAGTGGTTATACATAGGTGCCACATATAGCGAGTCGCTATATAATATGTTTTCTGTTTTCATATTTTTAATTGTAATCATTTCTAAAATACTTCGACAAATATTATTCTTTAATTTTAACAAAAAAATAATAATCTCAGTTTTGTTAACATAATAGGAAACGTTTCGATCGGAATAAAATGTACTTTATTATGGACTTTATTTCTCAATTTAATATTAATTACTATTATTAATTAATAAATTAATGACTGTTTTATGATGACGACATGGGCATTCATAAATTACCTCACAAGGTAAGTGGAAGGGAGATGGTCAATAAAGTTTGACATGGTGTGACAAGAAGGGAGATCAAGTCATGAAGAAGATTGGTAAAAACCCATGCAATTTCAGTGTCGCACATAGTTTGCGTTGATTAATAAAAATATCTTAGAAATATATTGTCAATGTATATTGCTTTATTCACTATAAATATAACATCTCTTTTTATTTTTCTGTTTGTGCCGCTTTAATAAAAATAAATAATCCATTGAAAATAAACCATTGTTTTTGCTTTATAAAATGTATGTACTTTTGCTTACACACTGCGTAATTAATACGACACTGAAACTGCCCTTCTTTTTTCGTAAATGTGAAAATTATTCGTGTTTATGTAAAATAAATTTCTAGTTTTTTTGATTCCTCGCCTACGTTTTATAAATTTCTAAAATGTTTGATTTGTTGATTTTATAAAAAAAGGATTTAAAACATAAATTATGTAAATAATTTCAGTGGTGCGGTTTTAAATACATACATATAAGTACGGTTTTAATTTAATATTTTCTAAATTTAAAATTTGTGATGGCACACACAATTGTCACAAGTGGTCACGCAAATGTGACCATTTGTGACAATGACGAAAGGGGTGGACTCCAAGTCGTAATATTCGTGTGACGTAATTTATGGATGGACCCTTATATATTTAGTGTTCCTTAAACATTTCCAGAAAAGTTAATAGTTTAAAATGACTGTTAAAAAAGTTTAGTAACATATACGTAAAATACTAATACACTTATTTTTCCGAATGTTCACCATAGGTCATATTTAAATATGTGTAGGTATGATAAATTCCTTTTTAAATGCATAAGTTATACGTAGTGCTTTGGTATATGTCAAGTATTACGATGTAGAGCATCTTTCTCGACGACCGTATTGGAAACATCGTCTGGTGCATCGAACGATACAAGAAGAAACTTTATGACGCCGCACTTGCTCGGATCGCCCGTGCCACGGGCAACCACAGCTGATACAATTCTATCGCGCGCTTCGAACGGATCGTTCAATTAATCGTGCCGATTAACGTTGTCTTTTGGACATCAATGGTGCCGGATTAACATTAGGGTGGTGGTGTCCTTTTCTGTTGGTCGCAGATTTAGTGCGGCGCCGCGGCTGTGGCGTCGCAGGCGGGGGGTGCGCCGTCGCTCGTAAAGCATCGGTCGGCACACTCTACTGACGCGCGCCCCGGCGACTACGCGTTGCGTAACACACCGTGCCATAAACAACACGACGTGCTCAAAGCCGCACCTGACACCACGGACGCTCTCCACTGTCGGCTACTTACCCACGTGCGTCCGTCATTACGTATTGCGCTCATGTCCCATCTAAAACGTTGACACGTGACTTGACGGAGTGAAACTCTCTAAACTCTTTCGGAACTGTGAGTTTTGTGAAGAAGTTGTTTGCGAGCGCGGGATGGCGCGCGCCCGTTTACCGTCGGCGAGCCGCGGCCGCCTGACTTAAGGTGAGTTTATTGCCGATTTATAGCTCCCAACTTTGCCCGGCTTGGGAGCAGAGGGTCAGACACGAGGTCTGTTTGCTAAACAAACTTTTACGCGGGATCAACCGACGATATCATAACGTTTAGGACCGATTAGAGGTGATAATAACACAGCTGTTAACAACTTTAGCAATAGCCTAAGAGAATTGGATTCTGTACTTATGTAGGTACCAGCATTTTATTGATTTATTACGCTGTAATTTATTATAGTACTAAGAGTTCACTTATTTTTAGATATAAATAGATATCTATGTTTACAATTGTAAATAAACAAAAGCATAACAAAACTTAATGTCTACGCTTCGTAGATCTCTATCAATAGAGGTCGTTATTGAAACGTAATTCATAATTACAAAGATGTCTTTCAAAAAATGTTTTATCAAGAAACCAAATCTATAAAAAACCAACCCAACTTTCACACTCATTATTTATGTGATGGGGAAAATAAACAAACTGCCATGTGGATGTACCTAATACAAGTAGAAATAATATAAAAAATTACTCTAAATTAATAATTGGATAAATCACAATCTCAATATTGTTTTTATACCACTGTAACTACCTAAAAGTATTCAATCTTGTAAACTAAATAATACCCTTTGAGCCATTAAATATTATTAGGGTCTCTACCTCTAAACAATTTGAGTTGCAAATTTGAACTCTAGGATTATCGCATTAGAGACGAAAATTGATTGATCGCAGTCCTGTTTTTAAGTTACAGATATTTTCGCAATCGAACCTTTTGTGTAAGTTTGCTGTTAAATTATTATCAATAATTTTGAATTTCAGTAGCTGTATATGCTCATGAGAAACCACACATTCTAAAGTTTATGTATATAAGGATAAGTATGAAATATTTCTCTTCATAAGGTTATTAATCTATAAAATAATTTCTAAAAATTAAATTTAGGTTTAGTACTCAATGATGATAAAAGATTCTGTCAGAAACATGCGTAGGCACGTGTATATTTATAGATACATATAGATACTCATAACAGCACATGCTATGTTTTGTGATCTTTCATATTACTTAAAATGATTTATTGGATCATTTCAAATAAAGTACCTGTACGCATTTCTATGTACCTACCAATAATAGGTAAGTATATTTCTAAATACATAAATAATAATACCCTCGTCCGTCTAACGGGATAAAAGGGACACAAACTGTTCTAACTTAAAAAGCTCAAAACTGCGTATGTAAGATATTCCATAATTTACATAAACTGTAATACCATAACTTTTTCACATTTCACATGATGTGATAGTCCTATCGATCTTTAAAACTTTCACTATCACTCTTCTACTAACACGTTTCACAGATGTTTTTTAAAAAGAAAATAATTACACTTTTAATGAACTGTCAAACGTTACTGTTGAGACCGTTAACAGATATTTTTAATCGAGCCATAATAAAATGTATCACATTATAATATAGATACATTTCGTTATGATTTAATTTCTATTAACTAATCAATAGGCGCAGTATTTTTGGAAAACAATATTACTTAAAAAACGGTTTTAAAAAATTAATTATACAAAAAACAGTAATGACATTGAATATTATGTATTATTGTTTTAATGTACTGAAAACGATTAACTTATAATGGCATTTATTTTGTATACATATTTTATATGGTTATTAATATACCGTGACACATATACTCTCCCGAAATTGTAATTTCTGTTTTGTCGCCATATAGAGAAATGAGTACTTAAAACATTGATTAATCATGAAATAATAATTTATTTTGCATTTTCTACTCCATTAGGGATACATACCTACATATTCATTCGTATTTATGTAGATACATTATTAGTTGTTACCTGTACTAAAAATATCTCAACACTGAATATGGTTTTAAACTAATCTTACATAATTTAAATACCATTCGACGTATTTGTTTTTCATTTCTCATTACTTAAAAAAGGTGACTTCTTTCCTACACATCTATTTACTTAGAAAAAGTTTTCTCATTAGTATTTATCACATACAAGTATTTATTATTAAACGCCACTTAGATAATGTACAATAATAACACATAATTGTAGCACTTATTTTAAAGCAATGAAATTATTTACATTTTGTAATTTAGATGACGGTATAAGACACACCTCCATGTTAAAGAAATCATCGTTATTGTTATTAAGAGAATCCCATTGCAAATTATGACATTTTTCTATACATTTAAATTAATTTTTTCAGGGTGGTAAGTGTTAATTAAGTACCAAAATCTTGTTTTTTCCTGAATAGTAACGATGTATTTTATAATTATTCTATGTCTTTAAAATGTGGAGCAAACAGTACATATTATGCTATAAAATGTATATTTATATTCATTATAATTTAATGCAACAATAACACCAGAAAAACCAAAAGCTATTTTAAATTTTATCAGTCCTTGATCGGACTTCCTCAAAATCCAGAAAAAGAGGTAAATTAAAAAAGTAGTTCAAGGAGTGTCTTGTACAGCGACGACAGCGCCGTGCGCAGGCGCAAGCGTCTATTTGAAATTCCACTCATGTGCGCCGCCATATTTGTCTTATTTCACATCACCCTGTTTGTTAGATCTCAATCTCTACTTATTATTCAGTGATGCTGCTGGTTGCTTTTTGTAAGTTTGCACTCGCTTTGCGCACCGCAATGACTCAGTGTTCGCAGAAAATATAACTGCGAAGTTTCTTTATAAAGATCATCAGATTTTAGCAAAGTAGCTAATAAATACTTAAGGTCACATATTTTCAGTAAAACAAGAATGCCTATTCCATTGTTAATTGAATTTTAATTATGAGATGAGTGAATAGTTCTATCTGCAACTACCTTATGATTAAACTATAAATTTTTCTTGAGGTGTAAAATATTCTGTTTCAGAGTTAATCTATTTAAAACACAACTGTTAGCATAAAGCCATCGTTAGGATTTAAAAAATCTTATTAAACTGTGTTCAAGTCAACGGCATTGATAGATGGATTTGTTGTTTGTGCTTCCCGTAATTATTATGTTAATTAAATCAACAAAACCTACACGGCGCATCGTTGTGTATCGCTCAGTTGATATAAGCAGACAAATTGAACAGTAGGTAGCTAGGAACCATGTGAGAATTTTCTATATTTTAATGTTAAGTGGTCTAAAATTAGTTAAACTTGACAACGTTTCGTTTGCCGTTTAGAGAAGTAAAAAATGTTGTAAATTCAAGTGAATATTCTGTAGTAAGCATGAAATTGTCTCCTGTGGTCATAAATTATCATCTTAATAAGTTAATGAGTAATTCCAGCAATAGCTGAGTTTTTGTGAATGTCTGCCACATGAGTGTCAATGCTACCGACCCCGCGCACTCGTTATTGCCGTAAAAGTCGAGTTGCGCATCTGCCTTTATCGAATTTGATTAAAATTCATGTTTATTTATCGCGTATAATTTATTTAAGGAAGACAGCCTGTGTTTTCATGTTGCTTTTAGAGGTTACTCTTTCGATGAATTAGAACTTATATATTTTGAAATACTCATAAAATATACATAATTCTATTGTTTACTAGCGAAAAATTTTATTTACAAAAATTAATTTACTATGATCATGGAAGGAATCGTCTATTGTTATATTCAAAACCCTAAGTCCAGTAACATTTAAAAGTCGACTCTATTGGGTATATTATATTAGTGACATAGGCTAATAACGACATGATGGTTTAAACGAAAAATAGACCGTTAATTACTATAAAAAATACAAAAAACGTTAGCCCAATGCAATAAATAACAGAGTTATTGAATGAATAATTCATTCAGCCACACTAGGTTATGAAGCTGCTATATTGAATTTTTGTTATTTCACTTCAATTCACATCACGTACGAATGAACGATCGATATCGAACTTTTAATTTTAGCAAAAAATCGATTTGAAGCGTCAAACATTACGCAGTAACAGGTGAACGGTTTACCTCCCGCGCGGAACCAGTAAAAAACATACATCTGTTAGTGAGAAATTTATGCAAGCATCGGTCGTACACATACGATCATATCTACTTGAAATACGTCGTTGTTGACAAATTGCAGTCACTTCAAACGTGGCGAGCGAATGTCCCGTCGCGGCTACGGAATAAGCAAATAGCCGATTGTTTCGTTCTCGGCAAAGAAGATTATGTGGATTCCGACTTATCGTTTCAGTAACAAAACGCAAAGTCGCTTAATCGTTAGAAACCGTAAAGAACCGTAAACCCGACCGTAAAGTACCGAGCTTCAGCTTTAAATCCGCATAATTATCGTATAGGCAATAAATTTGTACGGTGTGCGGGCGCGTGTCGTTTGTACTCTCAGCGGCTCGTTACTAACATGATATCATTGTCTCTTTAAAACAGTGGATGTATGAATGCGTAGTCACCTTTAAATGCTTACAAGGTGTCATATTGCAACACCTTGCGTAAAAAGTAGTCGGTTCGTAACAATTATCATCAATATCATTTGTGTTTCTTGACACTTTGAGATAAAAACTCGATGTCAATTAATTGTTGGTTGGTAAACATTATACGTTATATTCTCAGTACAATGCGGTGTCATCTTTGGATTTATTTCCAATTAAATTGCAATTGGATGACGTCACTCATTCGTTTCAAGATGTAAAGAACTATAAAATTAGACCTAAGTAATTGTCCAAATATCGTACTCAGTAACATTTAGTTATCCATATTTCATTCATGATTTACAGATGTTATGACCTTAACAGTTCGATAATGAATGAGGCGGTCGTAAACGCCGGAGTTGAGAGAACATTAATGTCAATAAAAAAGCTATAAACTCTATTAGCTATCATAAACCTCACCGCATCTGGTCAATAACTTGTTTCGCGAACAAATTATTATTTATTATTTAATTATCGTTACTGTAATCTTCAATCTATGTTTTCCTAATGAGATCTCAAAATTGTCTTCGATTTTTTTCATAGACAGAAAGCTTCTCAAGTTACTTGTCTACTAATGATCTACGAACATAATTTTGCAGTTCCTTTACTTGTTTTGTGTTTTTTTTCTTTTTAAAAAGCAGTAAATTACAGTGTCACATGATAAGAAACGATAAAGAACACGGAAACGAACTTTTGTTGTAAAGCTTACAAATAGAACTATAAATTACCACAAGGTGTTATAGATGACTGAGTCCTTAGCCACAATACTCCAAAACATTATTACCTCATGTAAATTCATTGTCAAAAATATTTGCATAATAATTGGTTACCTGTGCATTTGCAGGTGAATTGTTAAGAATTTGCTTTTGTCTAACATGCATTTGTCAATTGCACAACGTCCATTGTAAGGCTGCATTGTTCGTCTCTTTGCATACTGTAAGGTCCTTTCTTAAACGTGTTTTTGTAAGTTAACGGACCTTTAAAAATTTTGGTAAACATAACGGATCCAGAAATTTTGCCATTTACATGTTTTTTACCATTTTGCATAACAATAGCTGCAAACAAAGTGTCTTGTAACTGTGTGTTGAGTTGTAGCGACATCTCGATTTTTCGGAATTGTGAGTTTATGAGATCACTTCATGGGATCGTGACATGTGTTCTTGTTTTGGCAACTGTTATTTTAAAAACTAATGCAAGTTTTGTCCTTTTATTTGAACCCGCTACTGCAACAGCTACTGTTTTACTGCCGTTAAATTTTTTTATCTTTTTATTCAGACATGATTTAATTGTTTAAAACTCATGTATTTTATAAGTGAATAAAATGCGCTATGTATTAGAATGCAATTAGAATGCTAATGTATGCAATTAGAAAAAAAAATTACTATACACGAAAACAAAACAATTTTAAACAGGCACATACAAGTTATATATTTTCCTAAATATGTTATCGGAATACATTTTCTATCAGTAGTTACAATTATTTTAAAATCACAAAATTTAAGTAAAAACAAGAGATTACAGTGAATAGTTTGTTACATAAGAAAAACTTGATCTTGAGTCTGCCATCGAAGCACGCGGCGGGTGCGGTAGCGCGGCTCGAAAATTGTAATATTTCAAAATTACTCAAGAGTCGCGTTCGCTTGAATAATGCGATAAGTTTGAGCCAGGGTGGTTGCCTCACCCCTCGTGCGTGCCGACTTACCCCGCGACTTGTTTTTGAAGTTCTGCTCCTGAGTTTGATCAAAATATACTTTCGCGCCGCCCGCTTCATTTAACTAAGATACGTTTGAGTTTGACCGGAGAATTTAATATTAACTTCCATATTTTATGTACTTTAATAATAAATAATCAATATATATACATACCTACTATGAACGTATATTTTAGTAAGTGTTTATTAAGATGAAATTGGTAAGTGATTCATTTTTCATATGAAGATGTCGCCGAGGCTCCTAAACAATCAACCCCAATGACTCATAGGTATTATTAGTAATTATTCATATACCAATGGTTAGTTACCTAGATAGAGTTTCTAAAAATGTATCTTTAAATTATTTTAATAATACGTTAGATTTGTTCTACGGGTACCACACAACGAACTGTGTGAGCTGCCAGGGACAACCAGACAGACTCCATGCCAATTTAGAAAAGATTTTTTTAATTTACCTGACCGAGGGCAGAATGCGGCGCCCCAGGCATGCAATACAGATACTCTACTACCGCACCAAAAACGAGCTAGTCTATTTTGAATAACAATTTACTTAAAATCGTATTTATAATTAAATCAGAAGCGTAGTTATAATTAAAAGCATCGCTTATTACATGAGATAAGCTACTAAATCTTCCTTACCTTGATGTGCATTTCATATTTCAGTTAACAGAAGAGCCACGCCCACGCTGCTCAATATTTTCTCTCAAAGCGGGAGACTTCTATGGAATAGTTTTGTCCAATTTTTCTCAAATAATGTTCTCTAATAACTTGATGAAATAGGATTATTGATTGAGGTACTGTTAAACTTTCATTTTTCATTTCTCTTTTTCCCATATTCCATCAATGCTATAAAATCTTTTTCCATAAATATATCAACTTCCGTTTTCTAATACTAACCTTTTTCCTTTACGTTGAAATTAATAAGAATATTAAACTAACTATTCACACATAAAATTCTCTTTAAAATCGTTTGAATAAAAACTCAATAACACCATTTAAAATTTTCTTATCGCGTCCACTGCACCAACAAAGACAACTGACAATGCGACGATGCTAAGTGCGTTCTGTTTTCTTCATAGTTATAGTATGTATACTTTTATATGATTTATAAGTCGATATTCAATGAATGTATTTGTACAGAAGTAACAAGAATATTAAACTACCTATTCAGATATTAAAATCCCTTTAAAATCGTTCCTATAAAAACACAATCGTACAATTTAAAGTCATAAAATTACTTATAATAGGTATCGTATCAATAATGACTTAACTGACAATACGGCGATGCCGAGTACGTTCTGCTTTCGTCATAGTTATAGTATACGTTCACATGGGTTATAAGTCGATATTCACTGAATACAATTGTATATGTATAAGATATAAGTTGGTTCTGGAGGCCGCACGTGGTGCGGGCCATGTGACAAACCGGTCTTGGGCAAGCCTAGTAACCTCTAAACGACTCGGTAACTTTGTACGTGAGTCTCGAAGGAATCCTCGATTCGCCTTTAATTTTTTTTTTAGGTAATTGTTGAGTGTGGGAAGTGTGAATTGTTAAATTCGCACGAGAAAAATTTATTTCCTTAATATTTTTGCTTAAATAAATTTACCTATATTTATATATTTAATAGGTATACCTTTTACCTATTAAAACCTACATGAATGTAAGCAACAACAATTATTTTTGGTTTTAATTTTAACACACAGTTGACGTATCATGTAGATACGGTGTTTAAACAAAACACCAAATGTTAATTTCATTTAACTAAGATAGGTCTGAGTTTGACCGGAGAATTAAATATTAACTTTCATATTTTATTCACTTTAATAATAAATAATCAATATACCAACGTGCCTTATCAGTATATTATTATGATGATTATTATTGATGGTGTATTCTCTTTGAACATTTCACTAGGTACCAACCCCTTGGAGGTTAATTCATACGAAAAAAAACATGGATTTTAGCACTCATTAATTCCTGTCGTATAAATAATTTTTATCTTTTATAATTATTACTATAATTATTACAGAACTAGCCATTAGTTATATTCGTTTAAAAAAGTCATTTAAAAGTAACTATTTGAAATTGAAGTTATTTTAATTGCATTGGTAATATTTTTTTTGCAGCAAAATATGTAGTAAAAGCCAGCTAAGAGCGTATCAACCAACTAGGTTCCAATAATTTCGGGTACAAAATACCCGTTATGTAATTTTTTTTTCTCATTTCTGGATTTGTATTGTCAACTTATGTCGCTGTGCGAAATTTAAGTTTAGTAGGTAAGTGAAAAGATGACAGAATAACTCGTCTGTGACAAATGGACAAAACTATAACATTTCCATGTTTACAGTTTTGTAGATGAAATCTTAAAACGGGGGACTTGTAAATAATAAACATTTAATTTAAAACCCCTTGCCTTTAAACTTGGTAAATGTAACTGCACCTGTAAAACTTCTTAACCAGTGAAAACTTGAAGAATTTCCAAGTCTCAGTATTCTGTAGTAACTTGCCTAGTCTCGCTAGCTGGAGCCTGCAAAACCTCTTCTTATGCTTTATGCTCTTACTTTACTCCGTGTACTGTTAGCTTTTATTAGATATATGTAGTTATGGTATTTTCTAATGTCAATGGAAAATAAAGGTTGTTATGTCTCTGATAAATAAATATTACCTAAAATATCCACATAAGTCTTTGTTATGACTAGCGGTGATAAAATTTTACTTTTTTCAATAATTCGTTAAATTACATACATTGCAGTTAGTTTAATCTCTTTTGACGACTTAAAAAAAAGGAGGAGGTTCTGTGTTCGTCTGTGTGTATGTTTTTTTATGTATGTTTACCAATAACTTCGTCAATTGTGGACCGATTTCAAAAATTCTTTTTTCGTTTTAAAGAATATCCTTCCGGGTTTGTCCGATTTAAATTTCACTGGTAGGTATTGGAGCTTCGACTTCGAAGATACACCAAATAACATCAAATAACAATAACTGCGTGTGACCTTTATTTATATTGATGATTCTCTCGTGTCATTGCACTCCAGAATTAGAAAGAAGTTAATTGTAGACCTGCCCTAGATATTTATTTAGGCCAAGGTCACTCAAAAATGAAAAAAAATGTATGAAAAAAAATAAACCTTCAAAAAAAAACACTGAAAAGTACAAGGTAACCATTCTTTACTAATCAACACTCAAAAACAGAAATAACTTTATAAATACGATAGAAATACTTATACACGTAAATTTGATAGCTATTGCAGTCGGCCAAATCAATATGCAACAACAGAAGGTTTATTAGTTTGGTAGGCTTGGCACCGACTTTAGTAACTGTCAAATTTAATTATATAAGTATTTAAATATTTGTATCGTCTTTATAGAGTTATTTTTGTATTTGAATTTTGATTAGTTTTTTTGTGAGATTAGCTGGAAGATATTTCTTGCAGAGATAAGCTCGGCTTTGTACAAATTTCCTTGTAACATTTAATATAACACGTGTGTTCAATAAAGATATAATAATAATAATAATTAGTAAGGATAGTTATTTTGTACTTTTCAGTGTTTTTTTTAAGGCGGTTTACTTTTGTTGTAAATAAATAATCTGTTATGATGGTTCTGATGGGCTAACAAATTGTCAATTATATTATGATTTCGTTTCAAATTTCGTTTTGTCATGTACAAGCCTAAATACGAACACTTACTATCAAAAGTAATGTCAATTATACATTGATGTTTTGTTCGACTCTCCACCTCGAATACAAAATGGCGAGATGTTTTAGCGTGCGATTAGTACCTATATGTATAGACCTCTATAAACTTTATTCTCTTTGCTTGTCTCTTGAGGTATATAATGTTACCTACCTAGTTATAATTCATAATATTGGGTACTTCAAAGAATAGGCGTATAGTCAAAATCGAATCCTTTTAATCAAGTTAACCAAGTTACAGTGTATTTTTGAACGACAAAACTGCCATCGGTTAGAAAATAAAACCTGCGCCGATAAGAAACTCAGTCAGTTAAGATTACTTAATATAAAGAATAAATAAAATATTTATCAATTTTTTATCATGTTTAATACGATGTTTTGTACAATATGTATCACACGTATTACACTAGAAAAAAAATATATTACTTAATTACATATCTATTAATTTACCATGCAATGCATTTTTATCATTGAGACATCGACGCGATAAATGAAAAGAATATTCTTTGAAAAAAGAATTAAATTTATTGTAGCTTTCTAGAATTCGAGCCATGCCGTTGTGAGGTGCCGGAAAAACGTTGACAATTCCATGAAAATGCATTGGAGTAAAGAAACCAGCCGCGGAATGCCATATGCTGACTTTTAATCGATATTTATAATTTTATAAAACATCTAATTTCATCTTTATGATTAGGGTATCAGGGTTAAATATTTAGTGGCAATCGATTGGTCGATAGAGCCTTTTGTCGTCTTATTATAATTGTTTCGAGTTTTTACTTAAAGCAAGGTGCAGACGGTGTTTTAACTAAACGGAGAAATTGTAGGCACATACATATGTATGTCATAAGTCATAACTACACATATATATATATATATGTAATGTATATGTAGACAGATAACTGTCTGAAGTAATAATAAAAATGATTAAAAAGTATCAATGAAAATAATAAGAAATAATCGGAAGTTAACGAAATATAGACTATTGTATATTTATCCACAGCGTATGGCAACTTAAAGCGACTTTTAATATTAAAACTAATCAGCGTAATGTCATCATTTAAGTAATCGTATAATGTAGTGGACAATGTTGAGTAATCTGTAATTTTAAAACTGATATTGAGCCCACATAAAACTTTATTATTTGTTACAGGTCAAAAGAAGACTGTCTTTAATTTTTACATGAAATTATTGATATGACTGTGGTGTCTGAATATCTCATGAGTTTTAATTTCAGTGATGTAGCTCTAACAGTTCTAATAAGTTACAATACAAATTAATTTACATATATTTGTAAAAGATACTTCATAAGCGTAATTATAATGACAATTTTAATGCGATAAAAAACAAAAGGTTCATGCACATGCAATATTAATATTATTATTACATTTTCAATTAAATGTAAGAGAGTAGCTCAAATTAACTATAGTGTAATAATATTCAAGACACATGATATAAATTACACGTTTATTTAAACAAGTGAACATCTTGAATAGTAGTTATTCATATAACGCATTTCTATTTGTTTTAATTCACTTTAATTACATACTATTAAAATTAATTCATAAATAGGCCGTTAGTAACGTTCAACTGGAGCAGTAATATCGCAATTACCAATTTCAATAACTAATTACGTGTTAGTGAGCTCATTTTATTAGTTGTATCGTAATGTATTAAACATTATACATACATTTAGGCGTGTCTACTCTGTAATTTTCTGTTTAGAGCCGCATCAATTAGCTGTTATTGACTATTTAATAAACAGTGAATCAGGCAACTTGGTAATTAACGTTCATAATATTTAGATATGCGTACTCGAAGTGAGATATCTGTTTATTATAATAATTTTATTAGTACGAGGCTAATATCCTTCGATAAGAAAATATTTTTTCATTTATTTTTAGCGTTCCGTAGCCATAATCCTAGCAAAAACGGAACCCTAACAAAACTGTTTGGGTTCCGTTTGATGCCGAAAGCGTCATATCTATTTGTCCAAATGTCACAATTGATTTAATTCCTTCGTCTTTACATCTACTGAACTTAATACATATAGACAAACTGATAATCTAGTTAGTTCGTAAAGGCTGCGGAACCCAAAGATAAAGCATATCTACACCCTCTTGACCGGTTTTTAAGGTTCAGTACCAAATAAGGTGTATTTCCATATGTCAACGCTGATTTATTATGTATTCTTTGCACATACTGCGCCGTTTAGCACTGAGGCGTAACCTAAAACTAGAAATGAGAAGAAGAAACAGATTTTATACATATTTTTCTTTTTTTAACATTAAACGTAAATTTATTATTAAATGAAATTTCTACTTTGTCCTAAAATGCTACGGAATCCTAAGAAAAGCGTATGCAAAATCGATTTATTTTCTAAGAAACTATAATACAATATAAAATTATTAAAAAGAGAAATAAAAAGAGCTGGAAAATTCGGTACTAGGTATACTTTACTTGACAATTTGCCCTCTTCTCCCTCCCGTTCCAAAACTTGGACATAAAATTTTTAAATTACACGGAATGTCCAGTTATTCAGTTTCATTCAATTTTATAATTTTGTACGGCACCTGTGCGCACATCGAACTCGCTCTTAATCAATTTTTTGTACGTGTATTCGATTTGCAATTTAAATACAAGTTTAGCAAATAAGCGATACTTTTTGATTTGCTGACTGTACTGAATTAATATTATGAGGCTTTTGATCTTAGAAATTCATTAATTCCCTACGTTTGTATTATTATTTTCTTGTAGTTTTCCTAGACTGAATTCGTATTTTGAAATTAATAATGTTGAATTTAAAAACACTTTAATTCATTTTAATCTGTAATGTGTGTATACATTTTAACATTTATATGAAAAGTACTTGTCGAATTTGGAACTATGTAAAATTTTTGATATTTATAAAAAACTGTTATAAATAAATTGACTATAAGACATCCTTTGAAAATCTTGCAAATAACGTATCTGGATTCATTGACAGTGTGTACCTCCCTGAAACGTTACGTAATTACCTACATCAAATCAAAGAGACAAGGGAGTTTATCTATTTAGGTATCAAAGCCAACAATTATCTAGGTCCTGAACGCATTTATAAGCAGAACGACTAAGATCAAGAGCGGCCCCTTTCAATTTATTTTATTACTGTGCCTTGGCAGAAATTATAAATGGAACAGTATTTTTATTTGTACATAAATTGACTATATTATCGTAAATACCTTCAGACATATAATTCCCGTAGTTTGTAGAAATAATAAAAAAGGTATGAAGTATATATAATGTTTATGTGGGCACTGCCAGCATAGTAGGTAGGTATTGTATGAAAAATAAAAAGTACTTACTTATTTTTCAAGAAATTACGTTGCATCTAGGTAATTAATTTATTTTATGTTATTTTCGAATGATATGTAAGGACTTTTATATAAGTAGGAATTTTTGTTAGTCACCTTAATTTAAATTTTATAAAAGTAAACAGCAAATCAAAGAAAAATATTTTTGATCCAAGTTAACAATAAGTTATAGAATGATTGAGACGTAGAAACTAAAAGAGATCTCCGATAGTTTTAATAGAGACGTAGATATATGTTTAGGTCCTGATTGTTTTCAATATTTTAAATCCACACAATAGAGCAGAAATTGTGGATATAAGCGGTCTCCGTGTCCGCTTTCGAGTAAACGTTACGTTTTAGAGCCCCATTCAGAGGTGAATGAGTTTAGTGCAATAAAGTCGACCGACTTACACACTTGATTGATGGGTTAAAGGCTGCCGGGCACAAATTAAAAAACATTTCGAAGTCGACATGGTCGGGCAAAAGTAAATTCTTCAATTAAAAGCAGTTATTTAGTTCAAGATAGACGTCTAAAAAAGCTGTAAATACGAATAACAATAACCAATTTGCACCGAAAAGACTATACAGTAGCAAAGAGCTGTTCAACTTAAATGTAGCGAATTCTTTTAAATTTAATGCTCAAAGAGCAAAAGTAGCGAATTCTTTTGAATTAAAACTAGGTACTTGTTATTTATATTTTTTTAATTGAGTGTTATATTCATTCATATTACTGGGGTTCTGTAACCAAAATAGAAAAGGCGGAACCAGTTTCGTCATGTCCCTCTGTCCGTATGTCTGAGCTGAAATTTGGTAAGACATCGTAAATTTGTGATCCAGACGTAAAAATTTTAAAAAACAAATAATTTAATATTTAATACATATTTTGGACACTTCAAATTTAATTTCTACTTTGGACCTAAATTGCTATGGACATCCATGTTAATGTGTGTCCAACAAGCTCTGCCGTGATTTTTAAAACGGGGCTGCTACGAGTATACTCGTACCCTCTTACACCTTGAAACTGCCTCTCACGTGTGACAGAGTAACAGCCCTGTTTTGGTCTGGTCTGTTTAAGGTCTTACGTTTAAAGTTGTTAAGGACTTAGGTAGGTTTAAAGGTCTGTTTAGATCTTTTTTATATTTTTAATATATAATGAAATAAATATATGTGATATAATTATGTTAGAAAGAAAATGAAAGTAGTCATTTTAAAATTTTTAGTAACAATATTGTCCTGGATGTATCCATTTATTAAGCTACCTTATTACATATACAGTGTTTTCTTTTAATGATACAGTGACATAGTATGGGGAAATCCGAATAAGACATATAAGGGAACCGTCTTAGGGACCATTCGGTCTTTTTTTTGAAAACAATTTTGTTTCAAATAATGTGCCATATTTGAATTTCGTGTAGGACGTACCAACACAAAATTCAGTTATGGAACACTGAACGAATTGTTTCCGAGTGTCGGCTATGATTTAGTACATCGGATTCTTCTATCGTATGAAAAAATATTTTATTAAATGACTAACTTCTGTTGTTCAGATTCTTTTCTTCAACAATAATGTAATGAAGTTTACAGGAAACCGAGTCGATCCGCATTAAAAAAAATTGACAATATTACTATTTTTTATGGACATATCACGCTTGACCAAAAAGTTTATAATGCCAAAATTGTTTTCACAAAAAAAGACCGAATGTTTCCTAATACATTTCTCCTGTATCTCCTACTGATTTGGATTTCCCCATACTGTCCAAGTTAAAAAAACGCTATACCAATAGGTTACACTTCAAACATCAATAAATAATTGTTGATTTAAGCTTTAGTTATTGCTATTTATGTAATAAAAATGTCTATTTTAGTGTTGTCGTGCTATATATATATAACTATAATAATCAAGTATATTTTAAATGAAACAGGTAGGTACTTTATTATACTTAAAAATTGATCGTATCGCTTAGACATACAAGGAAAAAGTTAGTGAGATTCGATTTACTTATAGGCAGCAATTTTTGTTTAATATGAAATGTATTGACTTATATATTAATTACTTATGCCTACATAGGAATATAAATTTTATGAAATAAATATACTTCTACATACTCTATTAAAGTTATACAGAATACTCATATTATTTTGTAGAAACAAACTCGAGTTATGAGCAGGCAGACAGACGTTTCATTTTATAAAAATTAGAGAAACGAAATGCTGCAATAAAGAAAGGGCGTTTCTCTGATGGAAAAGCATTCTTCGATAAACATTCACTTCAAGTTGTTTTCCTTACATCACTCACACGTCTATATTATTTGCTTCAACTTAGTTTTACGCGAATCTATTCTTTTTATTACGTCTATGCTAGTAGATATTAAAACTTACACCTTTTTATGACAAACTTCTTTACCATACTTTCACATAATCTTGCATATGTTCTTGACTTTCTAACGAAAATAAACAGTCTTATAAGAGTTTATACAATATATTCCTTTCAACAAATGGTATAGTTTCTTCTTTGTAATATTGATACTAAATATTGTAGAAAAAAACATTAATCACGAAACATTTATTAATGGATATATACATAAAGATAATAGTTTCACTATTTCTTACAATAACGAAGTTATAGAATTAATTATCTTTACAACAACAGCATAGCCAATACGGCGCCTGCGCATGTAGCCGCTCACTCGTCAATCGTTTCAATCTTTGAACCTCTTAGAGTTATTTATTGATATGCCAGAAAATCTAATAAAGTATAAAGTTTATTTTTGATTTATACATATTATGTATGTCGAAAAACTATTTGTCTTCGAATATTAATAATGATGCGAAAAGAAGTGGAGTTCATTTGACTTGCTGTCATAGTGTCTTGAAAATGACTGGTCTTATTACAGAGCATATTTATAAAACTGTAAAGAGTATGATTTATTTTTATTTATATTTAAACAATAATGGATAAATAATCTAATGTTATTCAATACTTTTCAATAGTAACACTTTTTTGATGAAAGAAGTAACGAAATTTTGTTATCATTTACATAAAACATAAGACATATTTTAATAGTTCTATGTCCACAATTTACATAGGTATTACAGAGAGAAAAAAATGAAAGTAATGAATATTAAGTTAATAGTAAAATCATTTCTAGACGATTCTTAAATATTTAGAAGAAATATTAAAATGCTACGTAACTTTGTGTGATCTACGTCGGATGACGCGACATCCAAGTCAGTGATGATTTATGCGTCGTATGCGCAGTCTAATTAGGCTCTGGTGCATCTCATTCTATGTAAATTTAAGTCAGCTTACTGAACGAACGATATTATTCTCATCGTAGCAATCTGGAATTGTGCAGGTTTGACCAAACACTCGTCTTTGAAGTGAATCGTGACTGGAATTCATAATTACACCGCTATACTATACCGTATTAATTGTGTTAACAACGTATCTTTTTTTTTATAAACTCACTGGTGATAATTGCCTAATTCATTGTTTATTTTTCCAACTTTTGCGCAGATGTTTTATTTTAAGTTGAAATAAGTAAAATATATTTTTTAAGAAGTAAATTTACATTTCAGAAATTAATTTTAAGTAATTTTAGTACTTATCACTGTGAATAAACAGCACGTTCACAGCAAAATACTGCTCCTCAAGTACCTTTACCACGATATTCGACTATCTTTTAATGCTGCTTCAGGTTGTCGTTGTTCACGTTAAGTTACCAAAATCTTGCGAGATTGTGTCGCTGCATAGTACAGGGGCCCGAGGACGAGTAATGTTATGAGCAAGCCATTATTGTCTCGCCCCATACCGTAAAACATTACGCAGCCGTGCCGACCCCGATAATACTCTCAGAGCTGTACAACCCTCCAAAAAAAAACTTTTTTTTATAAAATATTTTGTAAGTTTCAAATATTATATACACGTTACTATACAATTCTAAAATTAATCAGGATAAAAATACACAGAGTTCCTCATAAATTTCGTCACGTTACGTACTTCCTCAGGCGATTAATTTTGAATCTGACCTAATAAATTAATTAACAAGCAGGAAGCGGCAACAAAGTACATAATAAATAAGCAGCGCTAAGATAACATATGTAAGGCGTCAAACGTTCTTCATTTTAACATTAAAAGAGGTGTAAGAACAGCTCTATAGAGATGCCAAAGTGAAACCGTTTAGGACCACATTCGTGATCGTTTTTACCGAAAAGTAAAAGATGCTATGATCTCATGGGAATGAAGAGTTATCTATAAGCAGTTTCAGTTTCTATTGCGAATTTAATTTTCTGATGTTGGTTTATATTTACTCAGATTTTTAATACTTGTTACATACATACATACATACCTAACCGGGTAGCCAGAGACGACGGAGCGCCAAGCGTCGCGGTTCTTACATACATCTTTCGCTTCCTCAAATATCATCATTTTTCTCACACATTTTCGCCTAGGTATGCCAGTGCTTTTGACATTTCCGTCGGCAAACACTGGCTATTTGATCTTCATAAGTCAGCCTTGGTCTTCCTTTGCTTCTTTACCACTTGCTTTCGCTCTGCAGATTTTCTTCGTCTATGTCTATGTGCCCGAACCATCTAAGCATTCCTGTCTTCATTTTTATAATAACATTGTCGTGTAACTCTGTCATAATACGTATCTCTTCATTGCATATCCTGTCCGCAAGGGTGACACCGCACTAAGAGATCAATAAGAGAGAGATAAGATTCTAAAAGATCGCATTTCTACTGCAGTTATCATACTTTCACTCAATTTC
Organism: Zeuzera pyrina; assembly: GCA_907165235.1. Taxonomy (NCBI): domain Eukaryota; kingdom Metazoa; phylum Arthropoda; class Insecta; order Lepidoptera; family Cossidae; genus Zeuzera; species Zeuzera pyrina. Next base: position 15,838,818 of record OU015628.1, read on the forward strand.
GGGCATATCCAGGCCTCACTACAGTACAAAAAAGTTGGCAGCTACAGCGCAATGTGGATGGCCATTTTGGCTGTGTTAGCCACACACTGCCTACTAATGCGGAAAGAAAACCATTCACTTTATTGTCGGCTGCTACCGTCTCTCCACATCCTACTGATATCTTCCATTCCTTGAAAACGCACTCTCCAGATACACAATTTCTTTAACCTGTTCTAGACAACTTCCATGCACCTAAATCTCACATTTCGTCTGTACCGCTTCCCTTTCAAACACCAGAACCTTAGTTTTGTTCACATTCATATTCAATCCTTTCACTTCACATTCTTCTTTCATGCACGTACCTAGTGTCTACAACTCTGCTTCTGGTGGTGCTATAAGCACAGCATCGTCAGGCAGTTTACTACTGTGTCATCACATATCATACCACTCATACTATCTTTCAATTTCTGGAGGCAACTGTCCAAATACAGCACGAATAGCTAAAAAACTAACAAATATTGTAAGTTATATAAATAAAAGCTTGTTAAAATCTCGTGTTTCTGTCTCGCATTTGCAGTATAAATGTAATGCAAATGCACTTTGTGTGTGCTGTGGTATGTGCGCTTGTGTGGGTATGTGTATGCTACCTAGAGAAACAATCCTCAACCTTTCTCTTGAATAACCGTCTTGATAAATAGAACTATATCTTTAAATTTGTCATTATATTCGCGTGTTATTCAAACCAATGTGGAATTTTGCGTGTAATTAATTCGACGATCATTTATATAATTATTTATAAATGATCGTCGTTACCCTCAAAGAGTTTATTTATATTGATGATTCTTTTGTATACCATTCTGTTCCGGAATTAGAAAGGAAGTTAGTTCTAGATATACCCTAGATATTTATTTAAGGCAAGGAGAGAAATAAAAACTTTTTAAAACCTGAAACCGTAACCGTGAACGTAAACCTGAAATTAAAAAAAAATGTTATAAATAAATAATGAAAAAATTAAATTAATCAAAACTCAAGTACAAAAATAACTTTATACATACGACAGAAATACTTATATAATTAAATTTGACAGTTATTGTAATCGGTGCCAAATCAGTGTGAAACAACAGAAAGTCTACCATAGTTTGGTAGACTTGGCACCGACTTCAGTTACTGTCGAATTTTATTATATAGGTATTTGTATCGTATTTATAGTCATTTTTGTACTTGTGTTTCAATTAATAAACGCCAGTTATTTTGTACTTTTCTGTAATTTTTTGGCATGTCTGTTTGTCCGTCTGCACGTCTGTCTGGGCGTATGCCGCAACCGATTTATCCTGTTATCTTTACACCTATCGAGCTCAAATTTATTCTAGATATATAAATTGATAGCACCAATATTAGAAATGAAAAACAAGAAATCAAACAAAACATATTTTGAATCCCACTTCTTTAGTGTCTCAAATTGACTCTAAGTGAATACATACCCGACATGCTCTTAGGCTCTTTTTTCAATTTGGACTTCATTTGTGTTAGCTGTTAGGTTATACAAGAATAAAATTGTAATGTCCGAACTCAGCAAGCATGAAATCACCAAACACAAAGCAAGTGTCAACATAAACTAACATCCGGCGAACGCTGATGTATCGCAGCCACAGAACTATGGAAACAAATCTCCCGGAGTAATAATTTACGGGTACAATATGGCCCCGCAGTTTCAAAACAAACATACAAAACAAAAACAGAAGCGCGACTTGTGATAAAAGATGTCGCCACGCGCAGGCCTCACTTCAAAGATAGACCAGTGAGTTTAGATAGTGCAACAAATAGACTATAGCTATAGCAAATAAAGGAAACGCATGCACAAGAGACCGCCGACCAATCAGCGGCAAGTCGTAATTATAGACAGTCTTCAAATTAGGAACAACATTCGTAGCGCGTGCCGATCTAAAATAGTAAACTAAGTACTTACAATAAAGAATTCTATCTTTGTATTGATGCCACATTGTCCTACGACTTGTTGATTTTTGATCAAGATAGCATAGTAGAGCTAAATGACCGTGCATAATTTGAGTTTCAGTAATTTTAATTGTTTATTTAATAGATATTATTTGTTCTACAATTTTTACTTTCGTAAACAATTTTGAGTTGTAATTAGTAATTACACATCTGGTGTATAAATACAACAATAACGGACACATTGACATACGAGCATCATTCTCTTTTTCAGTAATTAATTAATTAAAACAGATATAGATTCATGTCGAAGCTTTTATTATAAAGGTGAGGAAAGTTATCGATACAATCAATTTGATTATTTATCATAGCTCGAAAAAAATATATACAATGAATTATATATGAATTTTTGTTCGATCATTGACTTACCAGGAAACAAATTAAATACCCACTGTTCGTGCTAGGGTTGCCAGTATGATAAAATATTTTAAATTGCCCAGGGCCTATCGTCATTCCTGACTCAATTATTTAAAAAACGAATGTCCGTTGTGTATGTGTGTGTCTTTGTCGCACGTGATTTTTGTTTATATGCAGTCATCTCTTTTACACTGCGAGTAGCGGCTGCGTCCGCGCCGACCGATAACCACGGAATGTGCCGGCTGACTTCAGTCGAGCGGCTCTCATAGACAATTTAAATTGGAGAAATTGGTAGTTGAATACTCTTTGAAACAAGTTAGCGGAAAATATGTACTTACTAATGTTACCATAGAGAATACAATTTTTTGCTATTAAAAACTAAATAAGGATGTAAAAGCGAATACGTATTATATTTTGAGATCTCTATAAACAACAGCTATTTAATAGAAACCATAGGAAGTAATAAAAGTTTTCGTAATTGTACCTAATTAGTAGCAAATTCCGCTACTATTAGAGAATCTCAATAAGTATATCTAATTTATTTTTTATGTACTGCGCATTCCTTGCAACGTTGCGATCTTGTCTTACAAAAGCAGTGCAAAAAATTAAGACTAAAATATCGGCGTCCATTTAGTTGATTGGAACTATAACAAATTTGTAACTGAATCTCATTACTGAACATGTATCCGTCAGTGAGATAAGATACATAAATCGGACTCTACCACCGGGAAGTACATAAATATTACATTTTGCACTTTGGTTAATCAAATAAAATGCTACCGTACTAGTTGAGTAACGTAACTTAAATAGATAAAATATTCGAGATAAATAATATATCCACTAAAATTTGTTTTTTAAATATGTGATGTAAAGCATTACTCATACTTAAGTTGATAACTTGTAAAAAAAACATTTTGTGACAAAACGATTTTCATAAAATAAATCTGAAAAAAAATTGGTTTTCATCTTTTTTAACACTTTACCGTATGTTGAATTCGTATGTTGTGTTCAGTGTAATTCAGTAAAAATTATAAACTGAATTTTTTAGTTTTGTCATAATAAAAACCTGTCTTTTTTTTAAGATTTAGTTCGCAAAAAACATGGCGTATCTCTAAAAAACCATTTACACTAAAACTTAAAAGTTAAACGTAAAATAACTGAACATGTGAAATATTAAAAAAAAGATTAATATTTTGTTCTAAACAGATTGTGCTATAAATGTTACCCCTGTTATTTTACTTTACATTTGTAAAGATTTTATTAACACTTTAAAAAATTAAAAATACGTATATGATGAAGTTATTCATCTAATAAAGACTGTTGTACAGTTGACAGTTGACTGTGTAACTATCTGTTAGTTTATTAACAGTTAATGCCCATAATAATGCCCATAAATGTTTTTACATGAAAATGAACTGCTTCGACTATACAGGAATAGAAATAAGTACCAACAATATAAATAAAGTAAAATAACTGGTTACTTTCGATGATAAATTATCCTAATGCTAGTTTTGACGTACCTACCTATATATGTGAGTACTTCTAATGTGTTTCACTATTCTACCATAATTAATAATCCATCTGTCTATCCGGCAGCTACACAGTAATAAATAGGTACCATTTATATAGTTGAAAGCAAACGAATTAAAACTTACAAATAAGTTGGAAAATATAATTCATTATTTCGAAGTATTAAAATGACATATTGCACGAAGGAAAAAAGAAATTTCCAAACTAAACGATTTACTTTCCCCAGAAAATTTTCAAGTAGTCTTGAACGCTGTATTAAGGGTAGTATAATAAGGCTTTCTGGATTAGGTGTAGCGCTCTTGAGTGAGAATAAACCCAAGGGAAATCCTGGCTCGCAGCTTTCCTTCTAATTTATTGCTACTCCAACGGCCAGCGGCCTTTGTATCGGATCTGCCCGGAATGAGAAATATATTTCTAGATGGATTAACATGCTTGCCACTCGGAGGTAATTAGCGAGCTCAGGTACTTATGACATTGACGTATGTGTTACAGGAAATGAACGAAAGCCAGAATATTTAACGAAATCACTCATTTCTCTCTAACAACGTATTACAGTTAGTATTGTATAAAATTATATTAATGAGAATGACATGCAGATTTGTTCTTATTGCATTATTGTTCAATAGTAATAAGTGATTATTTTAATTGTTAATTTCTTAGGAAATTTATCGCACTTTGAATTATGATATAAAACAGGTAACATATTTTTAAATACGTGTATTACAGCTTAATTTATAATTTTGCAAAACTATTAGTACGATGTATGCGCAGCTATTACTAATGTAATACAAATACATATGTTGAAGTACTAATTTCATTCTGTTGGTATTCTCATTATTATTATGGATTAGATCTACTGCCTCCTAACGTTCCCTATAGTCGCCACTCTTGCTATTTCACTTTAGTAAAACTTAGTGAAACTCTCTATATTAACCTAGAAAGCGGGCTTATACTTGGACTTATTCTGTCTTTTTAATTCACGCGAAGCCACAAGCTAACAGGAATAACAAATAGTTTGGATTGTAGCCATTGAAAACAAAGAAATGCGTTTCACTCGATGTAATATGTTACTGCCTACTAAACGAATTGATTTAATGACATTTTAAAGTAATTGGATTTACATGGTCACTTGTTTCGTATTTAAGTATAGATTGATGTAGTTTACTCATCTTAATTCACAGTCTTGACTGGACTTAAATTAAGAATTATATATGACTTTGTTTTGGCATTAAGCTTTCCACTGAAAACATTACCCTCTTAAGATCTCCTGATTTAAAATAGATGTATTGTCTTAAAATCCATTTACTTTGTTCGATGTTTTTTTAAGCTTTGTAAAGGATACCGTCATACTAGTGTTTATAACTTATGCGAAATTCATGCGATTTAAACAGTTCCTTGCTCAAAAAAATTGTTATGGGCTATATGTGGTGTACCTCCTTGGGAGTCATGCCGACCACTTTTTAAAAGGTACTTTATAAAAGGTATTTTGCCGCTTCCATGCATGTATATTTTTGAAGTTTCCTGTTTCATCAAAAAGTATCCTTATTTGTTCAAAAAACTTTTGAAATATATCCGTGTAATAGTAGGAATCCGAACAGATTAATTTTAGATAGAGTTCCCAAAACAAGTCTGTGGCAGAGAAGCCCTTACGCTACGTGTTTAAGGGTCTTTAATGCGCTGCCTGTTGATATGATAATGTTACTGTATGCCCCATTTACAAACTCTTTAAAAAAATAGCTAAAGGCAAAAAAATTTTACAGCATAAGTGAATTTTTAAGTTAACGACAGTCCCAACTATGTTACCAAAACTAATTTATTATGTATGTGTATGTATTTTTAAATTATTATAATCATTTTTTACTAATAAAATATTATTATTATTATAAATATCTACGTAACTGCAATAACATCTAAAATAATATAATATACGTACTGGTGGATAAGACATGATATTACTAATGCATATTAAATCTTTGAATTTCGTCGCGACATCAAAACTATAGCTTCCGCCTATTAATTGTTGGCAGTGAATTAGTGCGATGCACACATGTTTGTAGTGTGCAGACACTTTATTATGGGGGCAGAACATAAATCAGGACTTCTAATATTAAACGTGCTTCGGTGGGGCAAATTGCGAGCTTGTCTGCGACCGTGTGGTTCCATGGTTGCCCTAGTAGTCTGATGAAGCTATTGGGGTATTAGTTAGATATTAACTAAATTTCCTAATTGTTTTAGCTGTACCGCGTTAAAAATCAACTCTAAAAATTATGTACCAAGATCCATATTCACTATTTATTTATTGAATCTGAATCATAATTTTAGATACCTAGTTTAGTTATGTTAACAAAGATGTTCATGTATAAATATATGTAGGTACATAATACGATAATTAGTAACTAACACTATCTAAAAGTAACTAGGCACAAACAAACACAAAAATAACGATTATTGTATACAATAACATACAATATACATACTTCACGCTGTATCCCTAACAAGGTAGTCAGAGAGGAAGAAGCGGCAAGCGTCGCGGTCCTTACATATTTCTTTCGCTTTTATATTTAAAAATTATGTTTGTGTTTGTCTTCTATGTTTATCCGATTGCGATAAACTTTTAGTAAGTTCTTGTGCGCATGTCGGGGAAAGTTTCTTAAATATTTGATGATCTCATAAAGGATCTAACGAGTGAGGAGAATGATGAGATTTGAGGAGGCAAAAGAAGTATGTAAGGACGGCGACGCTTGGCGCTCAGTCCTCTCTGACTATCCCTTTGGGGATTCGGCGTGAAGATAAATATGTATAAAGGAAGTCACGCGAAACAGCTAGTGGTATGTAAAATATCAAACTTTTGACTTAGAAAAATGTAATTTAATTAAAGAATTCTTTAGTCTAATTTATTTTGAATTGAAATTGAAAAGTTTTTAAGTCCATGAACTACCTAGGAATAAAAACTGTCAGAGTTCGATCATTTCGTTAATAAATTGTTAAATGTTACAGTGTTAAATATTACAGTGGTGTAATTGTTTATCTACAAAAGTCATTGCACATTGAGAAAAGTGTAAATAAATGAGGCCGCAATCGTAACTTATCACAATTTCCATTCAATTTATTTTTTTAAAACCTAAATGAGATATGAAATGTTGGGTATTTGTATTAATTTATTTTTTTCACTGCTGAAGATAAATTCGCGGACCCCTTGAAATCGCACTAATGTGATTTTAATGTACTTAAACGTCGCCTTCACCTATATTTGTATAATCTGTTTTGTTTAAGTACTTGTGGCTTATGGTTCTTGAAAAAGGTAAGCTTGTCTCTTAAAAGGCATTGAGATCTTTTATTTAAAGTGAATTTTTAATGTTGGTGTATGTTGCAGGGTTATGATGAAACCTTGGTTTTAAAAAAAATTTAGATCAAAAGGCGGGTTTCGTTAAGTGGAAAATCGAATTTATCATAACCCTTAGAAAATCCAGTATTTTTATCGGAACTCTAGACAATTTTAGAACATGACAAAATGCATTTCAATGGGCATTATTTAAATACAGGTCCATTTCGAGTAAATAAATTCTGCGACATATTATGTCGTTGCTAACTAGCTTAATTAGACAATCTCCTAATGACGTTGCCGTTAACTATTTGTGTTACATAGTACAGTATTGTAGTTCAACTAACGCCCTCTATGACGTATCATAGTACTAAGTTCAGTGAATCTAGGATTTTGATCAATTCAATGGATTTGTTAAGATTTGCAATAAAGTCGACTGTCAATTAGGTAAATTAAAACTAATACATATCTTAAAGGTTACAATAAAATCTACTTGATCAAAGGTTGGTTTGATTATTTCAGATGTTAATTAATTAATTAATTAGATTAATTAATTACTAAACAAGAATTTTATCATAGGTAATTCTGCAAAAAATACAATCCTTGTTTCAATTTTCAATCCATTTTCAAAATTGCGATTAATCTCAGTCGGTTTTCAATTTATTGAATATGTTCTAGAATATATCCCACTGATGCTTACATATTAATTGTTATTCTGCTTAAATATTTATTGTTGTGTAGTTGTCTGCATTAAAATGAGAAAGTAAATATTTCTCATTGAAATATGACTTTTCTTCTTACATAACTTTGTTACCGCCACTGTATATAAATAAAAATAAGATGGAAAAGGAACTCGAGGAAAAGTGCAATTTATATTATTTTTATCTTTTTTTGACACTATCGGTCCCTCCTTGCTCCGCGTGTTCGAGACAGGGGCATATCGAGAGTCGTTTAGGCTCAGGCCCCTCATCGTCCCCTTAAGAAAAATGGGATTTTGTGGGGTACAAAAACAAGTACTTATATAAGTAGAGAACATTTAACATTAATATATCGCGAAGTCAGTCATTAATGAAATAAACATATACTCGTATTTAGATTACTTGCATAATGTAACTATATACCTACTCACTCGTTCTAATGAAAATCTATTACCAGGTATTATTTTATGTTACTATGCATAAAACTTGCATTCAGAGGGGAATTTAATGGTTCTTATTATCGTTTGATAAAAGTTAAGATATCCCTACCTAGTCTTTAATATTGGTCGAAGCACTTAAATACAACTGTAATAAAATTATTGTTCTTCAATAGTTTGCATTTATTTCTTTTACAATTTTTGACTCACAGGTAAATCAAAAAGACCGTAAAATTATAAATTCTAAATAAAAAAAATATTTGTACATATTATAAAAACGTTATTTTACCTCTAATCAATTACCAAAGCACTAATTAACTATGAGGAAGTCGCGATTTCCGTTGAACAATCGTGCAGTAGAAATATAGATTAAATGATTTGTTCTAACGAAATGGCGGCCGATCTACTTACTGTGATGTAGGTACGTAAATGTGCATACAGGCGGGCCGTTTTATTTTAGCTTTTGCTGGATTACGTGACTCTTCTAGTCTTCTTTATGTCTGTGCCAAAAAGTCTAAATATTAAGAAAAACGTAAGAGACATCTGCTCTAACAACATATTTGGAGTTGAGTATTAGTGTATTTTTATTATCAATGGCTTCATTAATTTTGTTTTAATATATACCTACCTATATACTATATCTACTCTATATATATGATCTATATATATGATGCCCTCGATGGCGAAGTGGTTTAGGTGTTGCGTCCAAGCGCGGAAGATTCCTGATTCGATCCCGGTCCCTTCAATTACGGAAAGGAAGGTTTCTAAATAGTCTCGGGTTTGGATGTACTGGGAACACCCCTAGTAGTTGTCGTCTGGTTCTCATAGCATAGGGAATGCCCTAGTTTGAGACCAGATAATTGGTGTGTATTGTCTGGCGTATTTATTTATTTATTTATTTACCTATTCCAATGTTATAAAGATATAAACTTTGTTTGTTTTTATGTAATGGATAAACTCAAAAATTACTGGACCAATTACAAAAACTACAAATCAGCAACTAACATAGGCTGTATTTTATTTTCGAAAAAAAATCTACAAGCAGTGAAGCAGGCGCGGGTCGCTAGTACCTTGTATATACGTACCATACCTAGACGTTTGTTAATGTTTAATTACCAATATAATATACTAATAACATATAAAATCAAATCAAACCATTTATTTGTGTAGATAGGTGATATCATTTTAAGGTGTCATTTTCAAAAATGTTAATATTATATAAATATATACGTGTATATATATATATATAAATAAATATATATATAATCGCACTAAAAGAATAGCCGGCAAGGCATGGTACTATGCTTTTCTAAGAAGACATAAAGATAAAATAAGCCTCCGACTACCTGAAACTACCTCTTTACACAGAGCCAAAGGATTTAACAAGGAAAATTTGAATCACTTCTTTGACATTTATGAACGGATTGTTGACACAAATAAACTGACTCCTAATAAAATATTCAATATTCATTATATTTATTATATAAAGTATTCGCTGTTGCCTGCGATTTCGATCGCGTAGTCATTTATTTAGTAAATTAAATAATTCTGAAACCTTCGCGGATGTACGCAGAACAACTCACCAAAGTTTCGTCGCGCATAGAGGACAAACATACAAAGAAGCATTCATTTTTATTTACATAGATGAAAATATTTTGTAGGTATGTTCTAAGTTTATTCTTAGCTTTAAATTCGTGAGTACCTGCATACTTCTAATCTTATTAAAATGTTACACTACTGATAAACATTTTTTTTATTAATTACTGATTTATTTTTAGAACTGCGGTGAATGTTTTGTAAATCGTATAAGCAATCATACAGATAATTGAGTATTAATAGCCTGTTTTTTAGCACATTTTTCAGTTGGCGTTCATTGAACGCACCTCAAATGGATTGGAAAATGTTTGAATGTATGAAATTATTTTTGTCGCGACGTCTCCTGCGGCGTATACGTTTATTTGCTACTGAATCAACACCCTACTGATATATTGTTGACAACACGACGCATATTATCTATTACAATTTGTTACTCTTAGGTACTCTGCTGTCGCGTTTTTCTTTTTCTTATTCTCTTAATACAATATGAAGTTTTTTGTACTTGTAAGTACAATTATGTTATGAAATCGGGAATATTTTTATTTTAAATACGTAAATATTCCAATTTCAATCTCGTTTTTTTTTCTAAGAAATGTTCTAGTCATCAAACGGAAAAATTATTGAAATACTCTGTACAAAGAGGTCAACCGAAGGTCAACATGCCGAAAGGTGTTAATAACATCAAAGAGTTTTAAATAATTTGTTTTTTTTTTTTTTTTCGGTAATAAAATAAAAAACGTAACAAATATTGATACTAGCGGCCCGACCCAGCCTCGCCTGGGTCGAATACATAATACCTATATAGCTTATGTCTATCTGGAATATTGTAATGTACCTTTCAAATGGTGAGAGAATTATTCAAACATAGGTGCAGCGGTTCCGGAGAATACCGTTCACATATTAACGAACTTGCAAAATCTGCTCTCTCTCTTTACTATATTAGTATAGATAGATCATTGGTTGTTTTTTGTAAAGTTCGTTACATTTCTTTACGTTTACAAGCGTGCACCTTCTATCTGTAGTTTCTTAATTAAACATTTTTGATATCTTCAAGGCAAGATTACTAGTTCGTAGAAGGTACCTTCTAGGCAAGCGTGATTAACATTCGACCTCGTTATTGCTTTCTAACGGATAGAACCGAGGACAAAAAATATAAAGTATTTAAGGTATCTATGTGTTTAAAAACGAAGGCTGTATAAAAACGAAAACGAAACTATAAAACGTAGTCACTTACCTCTTTTATGAATTTTACTCTGTCTGTAGGTTAGAGTTACGAACAAGGGCACAAATTCTATATTTGACGCTGTTTCGACGCTATAAGCTGGAAGGAGAAACGCTTTAAGATTTGACGTAACTTCCTATCGATCAGTGCGATAGTTCACATACTGTGGATACAATTAGCCCTACAGCAATACACACACACACAGACACAACATATGTGGACAGGTCGGTACGTACATATGTATGCGTACATGACCACATGGTTCTGGTTACGTTATGAATATGTAGCGCTGACCCTCTGCACGCTTGGTCACTTTTGCCGGAGGTAACTCTCCCACCGCTCAAATCTTCGAGAAGTTATAAAGAATATTAATTAATATGTGTAACATATTAACATAGTAATTATTACATTCAATGTTAGTGGTGTCTATATAATACTCCTACAGCATTGTATAAAATTAATTTAAATCACAGATTTCTGTGCTTTGTAAACAATTTTGTTTCATTTCGTTGAGATTGAGATATTTTTAATTTTCACTACATGGAATATAAAATTATTTTTCTAAATTGATTGTGTTAAGAAAGGTAAAAGGGAAAGGTCGTTCATATTATGTAACACAGAATCCTGATTTTTTACCGCATTCGTGTCAATGGCTCATTAAGGTAACTTTTGAAAGGTAACACGCGTCGTGATGAGGGTACCTACTTAATGCATTAAAACTTTTCCAAGCTGTGTGTGAAGTTTGCCCAACGGGTCTACGGACATGGTTATCGCATTAAACAAAAAAATATTATTAACTTTGATGTTTATTTATGACTGAAACAATTTGCTTTACATTTCTGCACATAATTTTATATTTTGTTTTTCTTCGTTATAAAATTAATTTATATATAATAGTGCAGTTAGTTATTCGTCAATTTATAAGTGGCCTTTACTGACGCGATTTAGAATTATTTTTAAATCTAGACACTTTTGCTATTTTGAAATAGAAACTCTCATTCTTGGCGCTTTATTGCCCTGTTTATTCCATTGAGGTACAGAGGGAAGACATTTAAGAATGAATGTGTTTAGGTATATAGAAACCAATATTCTATTCGTTGAATCGATCACCTAATAAACATAATATAGATACCTACTTAGTCTTTATGTACGTGCATATACATCATTAATAATACCTATATTTATAACTTTAAATATCATTACTTGGTATAGACCGTTTGAGTATTTTTTTAAAACAAAGCACATTAATCATACTTCTTGTTAAAACAGCGTCTACCATAACACATGGTGCAACTACATAGTTGTAGAAAGCAATAACTTATCCCTCCTCATCCCAACTATTCCCTTGGCTCAAACCTACAACTATGTATCTAACCTTCACTTTCATATTGTTACTGGAAGTGGTATTCGTGAGACATATTACTCAATAACACATAAAGAACAAATAAAGAAATTCAGCGTCAGCGTGAAATTGGTAGGTCCAGTTTCATGATTGTTGCGGAAGCGATAATTTATTATGTTAATTTAATTAACTCGTAAGTATGTAAAATATGTACATCTTATAAGCACTAGTATGAGAACCATAATATCTAGATATTTCTAATTAATTTTGCTTGTTATCTGAAACATATGTGATTTACATATACTTTTTCTCTACTGTTTGTAATAAATTTAGAAGTAAGTATCTATTTATTTAAGAAGATGTAATTTAACATATAAAAAGATATAATTAGCTATTACAAGCGGTCCAATAAGTTTTATTTATTCTTTTTATTTATTTTATATCAAAATACTGTATTTTAGTTGTTCCCAATGTTTATTTATTTATTTATTTAATTCACAAAGAAATGGTTTACAAAGAAACAAAAAAACAAAAAGTAACGATAAACTTATCATTTCTAGTCAAACGCTAGATCTATAACCCTTCCAAATATGAAAGTTACTCGCGAACACCGCGCGCGTTGTACAATATATCACGTTTTGATTCGGCCGCGCCATAAACAATACAATATATCAATATAAAGCAGACGGTGGCGAAATTTGAGCGTAGCGAGTGCGTAATATTTATGTGCAGGCGGGGCTTGTATGTGCGTGTGTAGGCTTTTATAAAGTTGTTGTTCGATTCAATTTTATCTCTTTTAGCTTTTGTTAACTTAATGGAATTGTAAATAAGTATATTATGCTTGCTTGAGGAAACTAAATTCATTGATAACTTCAAGCAAAAGCCTCTGACGACACGCGAAAATAATAGTGATTACCATTATTAATATTGTTTGATTTGACTCATCAGTAACTGTATGCAGTTAGTATGTAGTTGTTTAAAATAAATTTAAAAAAATGTTTTATTTCAAAACTGCAATTGCTATGAAATAAATAATGTCTATTAGATGTAGTTGACATATTTAAACAACTTAATCTGTAAGTGATTTATCTTTTTGTCAACTACCAATAACAAGTCAGTTAGTAACAATACGAAACGGTTTAGGTGTAGCCTAGAAGAGCTCTAGATATTAAAACACCTACAGCCAAGAAATGCTTGATGAAGTTGTAGCTTTGCAATCCACGAGTACTAAGCCCGTAGACATTTACTATTTGTTAAGCGATAAGTGAGCACTTTGAGTTTAAAGTGATCTTAGAATTTATGAAGTTTAAAGTGGGTATAAGAATATACAAATGCTCAGGTATCTTTATATAGACATTGCGTTTTCAGTAACAACACTAAATAAAATTAACAGATCGAAAATCATTATATTAAATGAATAGTGATCTACATATGTGTTTATTGTAATGATTTTTAACAAATGCGAGATGATATGAATACTTGAATATATGTTTTTATACCTACCTGAAGTTCTAAGAAGTTTGTAAATTATGTAATAATATTATGTATATACATATATAATAGCTCTATACTAAAGAGATTATTAAACATTTGGTTTAAAGAAGCTTTTTTGTAATCCAAAACAAATTGAATGAGCATACAGATACATTATAAATAATGTCTGTCTGTACTCCAAGTATTATAACACTAAACAGATTTTAATGTGTATGTTGTTTGATACATAGTCCTTCTAGAGTCTATGGTCTCTAGTTATTTGGACGAAATTTACATCAATAAGCATATAAGTACATACGTATATTCACGCTGTATCCTCAATGGGGTAGTCAGACAGGGTCGAGTGCCAAGTATCGCGGTCCTTACATACTTCTTTCACCTTGCAAGATCCCATTATTCGTCACATACAAGCATATAATAAACCAGTTTTTAAAAAAACTGTTAAATTAGCAAACGCTCTAAATTCGTTAGAATCAGTCGAGTACATTTAGGAACTCATGCATGAGTTAGTGAGTTGAGCCAGTAGCGCACATATACGCGCCAGGCATGTCGGGGTTGTGGTCTAGCTTCGCGATGTTAGGGTTGTCGCTTCTGAGTACTGCATTAAATTTTAATTTTATCGTCGTTTGTTTTAATTATAATTAAATGTAAAAATGTAGAACATTAATTTTTTTAAGTTTTAAGCCCAAAATGTGTTACTTGTTTTAAGAGTAGCAGCTACAAAAAAAAATTTATTCGTATTTGAATAATTGAATATTTTTATTTCAGAATATATAGGTTACTGTGAATGTCCGAAGCGCGCGTATCTAACAATCGCTAAGCTAGCCGGTGACATTTCAATCGTATTGGTAGATCGGTTGGTTTTCAATCATACACCAGTGAATGTTATCAATTATTAATCATACACCACGTCGACTAGCTTAATCTTCATTGTGTGTGAAATTATGACTATGAATTAATGATTTAGAAATAATTTGAATTTGTTGAATGATTGAAATCGTCAAATGATTTAAAAAAATCTGCTACATTAGTACAAACAGATGTTCTGAATCAGTATAAAATAAAGTCACAAATTGTAACTATAAATGAAATTGCAAATTGCTAGAATTTGTATATTAATCAAAATGAGGAATTCAATCAGTAATAGTACCTGTACCTAATCAATAACGTACACGTTAGAGCTTATAGCATCATTCGCTATTGGAAATAAACAGTAGCGTGTGTTAACTATCACTTAAAAAGCTTGATAATAACTGTATTTAAGATTCACGGATCGTCTCATTATATGTTCATATTATGATGTATATCTATATCAAAAAGATTAATTAAAAAATTTCGAACTTACCCATTTTTATTGGACTCTCAAAGTAACATACATACTATTAATTGGTTTTAAACCATAAAACTATCATAAAACCAAGAATACAAAAACCCAGTTAAAAATAAGTAATAACGATATGTCTTGTGGTTTTTAATTATTCACTATTGCTTTTTGTTTTTTTTTTAATAATTTTCTTTCTGTACGCACTTGGTCATACAGGATTGTGTTTTATGTATGTATGTATGTATGAATCTTACGACAATCACCTAAGTATAGCTTGATTGATTAACAAATATTTCACGAACTTAGGATTTATTTAATCATTTTTTATAGATCTGTGTATATATCTAATATTGTGTGACCTTTTGAGTTGTACAAACCCTATCCGTTTCACACGCTCTAACTCGCCTCGCTCGCCTCGCCCCGCTACATGGAATTGTTTTAAACTTTGATTAATTCCTTGCTTGTGCGTTGCGTTACCTTGTTTTCAGTTGATGAGTACAGTGCTTTTGCTGAGCAGTGGTTGCTATGTTTATTAAAAGACTGAATATTACTTTGGTCATAATTAATATGTACTTAATTATAGTAGATTTATTGTTTTATTGAAGATTACTGAGCCGTGTTCGTTTTAACTTTATTGAGTTGGAGTTACTTGCTGATCTAGAAGAGACAATATATTATAGAACGTGCCAACTGATTATTATCTTCTAGTGCATATCGAAACTCCGCCGAGAGATGTAGTTTAAAAAGAAACTTGTATAGCCGAGGAGTTAACAACCTATCATTCCGTGGTTCTGAAACGAGATTTTTTTATACTTTGATCCTTTGTCCACCATGAATCGGAAATAGTATGAAGTTATATATGTAACAGTAGATACATAGATCTTGCTTTGATGATTGTGGTGTTTTTTTTTTGAGTTTTATACCTTAAAAGGGAAACGGGACCTTTATATAACCTGCACACGTGCGTCTATATGTTTGCTCGTCTGTCACAGATCACAGTCAATTTTCTCAGAACCTATGCGATGATCGAACTTGAAAAGCATAATACACCTTATCATCCACTTATCATCCATTATATCACCAATATTATAAACACGGGATAAATGTGAAAATATATCTGTTTGTTTGCCTGTTACGTTTTCGCAGCTAAACCGCTGAACGCTTTTGATGAAATTTAGAATGTAGATAAATTAAGCCCTGAGAAGAGCATAGGCTACTTTTTTTAAAATGCACATGGAAAACGCGGGTAAAAGGTACATCAAAATAAAACAAATTAATGAAATTATAGGAGTTGATCACTACAGTAGCCAGACAGTCGCCAGATTGAAAATAGTTATCACATTCCAAAAAGGGTTTCCTAGATATTGAAATTTAAAGACCACATAAAACCATTCCGATTACGGGTAGCTTCAAAACGCGGCACGCGACTTATCTCGCGAATTACATTAATAAGAGGTGTGGCTATAATTAATATTAATTAAAGTCACGTTTAGTTGGCAACATTGAATGTGTATCGTGGTTAATAAATTTACTCAGCGCATCGGTCCACCGCCGCCTTACTGATAATGATGCGTCGCCGCGACTTAACAAAAAGAACTTCAATGTAGTGTTTAAATGAAACTGTTACTTGGAGTCTCTTATTATAGAAATGAAGTTTTTGAAATGACGTTGCAAAAATCTTTCGAGAATAAAACTAAATTCACTGCCTCACTTTAAAAAAAATGGTGCGTCAAATTATTATTTAATGTCATTTAAATTATGCTTGAAAGGCCAAAAGTGTGCAAAAGTGAACATGAAAAAAATGATGCAGTCCTATGGTCGATATTGTTAAAAAAATCTAACGTATTATTTTTTTCTATTAGTACCTATTATGTTATGTAGGTTCATACCTAACCTTCTCAAATCAATTTTAATTTGTGGACTGTTTTCCACAGAGAACCAGTACAGAAACAAAAAGAGTGGAATCATAAATTAGAATCACAGATAACAGATTAACAGAAAAAACGTTTTTATTTTCTATTAATAAATAGGTATGTAATTGTTTTCTTGTATGATAATATGTCTAAACTGTTTTCCACAGAGAACCAGTACAGAACCAAAAAGAGTGGAATCATAAATTAGAATCACAGATAACAGATTAACAGAAAAAACCTTTTGTATTTTCTAATAATAAATAGGTATGTAATTGTTTTCTTGTATGATAATATCTACTAAGTTAAAACATAATAATTAAAAAAGCGATTATTTGACTTATTAGATTTTTAATATAGTAAAAATTTTTGTATTTGCTGTGCCTATATATTTGGTTATCTCATGATTTCAGCTAGTTTTGTATAGTTATCTTCTACGAAAAGCACGTAAATAAATACCTACCTACGTGATATTTAAACAAAATTATAAAAAATAGTTTGAGAGTTCTGTTTATATTTTTTGTTGAGGCGAAGCAACAATATTTTTTCCAAAAACCAATATATTTGTGTTTTGAGTACAGTAATACCTCGACTTACGCTATCCCAACTTACGCGAACCCGGAGTTACGCGATTTTCAATTCTCGTCGATTCGTCTTTTGTTTGAGCGTCACATAACTCTCGATTATCGATTATAGACTTACTGCCCGCACATTAATGCTCAGTTAATGTACATGTTCGGACTTCTCGCGCTGAATCAACGCATAGCTACAATTTATTTTGTATTATGTACATAATATTTATTTCTTACCTACGGAGTGCGTGTTTGTTATTACATTTTTATACTGTGTTTTTTATTTTATACCTATGAAGACTTTGAAAGACTACTAATGTCATCCAAACGAAGTAAAACTGATTCTTCTGCATCAAACTAGAAAAGAAAAACTTTATCTTTGGAATGTAAACTTAACTTAATCTAAGATTTTATTAGGCATTTTTTGTCTAAATTATTCTTTTCTTTAGCTTCCGGTCCCAATTAAAAATAATGTATGTGTATTTATATGCGAAATTATACCCCGATTTACGCGAATTCGACTTACGCGGTTATCGCTCAGTCCCACCTATCGTGTAAGTTCGTGGTATTACTATATATGTGTTATTTACAAAAACTACAAAAGAAACAAAAACTTTACTTAATTTATGTATCTATAGCTAATTACTTTGTCTATAGGTTGTTGAACAATTGTTAAATTTCAGTTGAATAAGATAATTTATTGAAAAATGTCATAGTTATTGTTTGTATTTCAATTGTATGTTTTGTCCATGTATGTTTTGTTATGTCCAACTCTTAATTTGAATATATGAGTAACGACTTTGTAAAACCCGTTCTACCTAAGATTACTTGCACTAACACTATAACGTATTGTGTTTCCGCATAGTTTACTATTGTGTGCAATGTGAACAAAATGCAAATGCATCATAATGTAGATGTTGTTATAAATCATGAAGGTGGCCCGCGTGGATGGTCGATAATCTAACTATGGATATTGTGATAAAACACCTATGCATTTTATGTACCTGTTATGTTCATTGAGTATTAGTGTTACCTATTAATTATTTAGTGTTAACGTAAAAATTCTGTCGTGATTGCGTGCAATATTTATTGTAATTTTACTCCATTTCCTTTTCGGAGTTGGACAGAGCAACAAAATGCGGTATTTCTAGTCATAATTTTTTATGATGATATCAAGTATCATGATCAAGGAGGAACTAAATAGTGAGAGGTTGCTAATATCCTCTATATCACATCGTTTTAATTAGACTATCACTTTGTCGACTTTTACTACCTGCGTGAGAAGAAGCTGGGTTACTCCATGTTATTCTTTCTCTACCAGACCCGCATGGAAACAAGAACCAAGGAAATATTTAGGTAATGCATAATATTTGAGCAGCAGACCAATCAGTACTATCGTTCTCTTTAATACAAGAAAATTTAATAAAATTTTGTAGTAATAAATTACAATCAATGTTGGTTTTTTCTAAAACTTCATTGAATATATGAAGCGTAAGTGTCGACAAAAAAAGAAATATTGTTCACGTACTAATGATATACCTACTTTGTTAGTATAACTTAATATTTGAAAATACTATCATACACTATATTTATAGTTTTTACCTAAATGTGACTAAATAAACAGTTTTTGGTCATGTAAAAAGAAGAGTAATCGATTTATGATTACTTTATATCGTAAACAAGGATATGCGAATTATGATGCATTTTAATATATTTCTTCTCCATCCAACAGCTAAGTGATCAGACGCTTTTGATGTACGAACTTGTTTTTAAACGTTTTAATTTATGTAAAAGAACATTTCTTATTTTTATTCAACAAGTTTATTTTATCAGTTTGTTTTTGAGTAGCAACATGGTCCAATTTCTCTCGGCTACAATATTTATTTTTTACAACAATTCATTAAATATTCCATGATAGCGTAATGGAGACAAAGTGTTCCCCTGATTCCTGCTGATGCTGAAACTGATGAAGTGTTCCCCTAAGAGCATGCAAACAGACCGACACGTAGTGTGGTATCGTTTTATATTATGTAGGTTAATTATTAACTATAATTAAGAAAATATTTACTCGTCGCTTAATCTTTAATGAATACAAGCACATACCTAGAGTGTAAAAGATAGGTAACTAATAATAAATTCACCGCAGCACAACTGGATCCAATTTCGAAATAGAAAGGGTTAGGTTATTCGTTGGCAGACGGATTAAAACGGGAGTCGTTTTATGAAAATTAAATACGGGCTCAATTTGACCCTTTTGTCTATGAGCACATGTGTCGGGATATGCAAATGACGTATCGGTTGGCGAGGGACTTTATATATTTTATCTATAGTGCTGTATAATATATTCACTTGATTAGTTTCATATGAAATATAACTATTTATCGATTTTATTTGCATAGTCGCTCGTTTGTGATACGAACATTAATTTCGGCAACCACTTAAAGCTCTGCTGCAGTAACAAACAAGAAACATATTAACTTTCTCTACATAATATCATCTATGTCACCGTTACATTGTATCAAATAAATCTTTCACGTGTCACGTTAGTTCGCTAAATAAAAATGCACTTTGACATTAGTCTTGGCAGTAAGTGTTTGGACATTGGTACTAAGGGAAAAATAAAAGTACAGTATAACGATATGTTAGTAAATTGTGTTAAAACAGAATCATGCACTGATGTTGCATAATTATTGTTATATTGCCTATACAATTGCCGTATATTGAAAATCCCTAAGCCGACTTCTACGACCTGCGAGGTAAGATAAGAAGCTGACACTCGTATATTCTGTGTTTTCCATTATCTACCAAATCATCCTGAAAGCAAGTATGAAATTTTAAAATAATTATATTAGTCACTACTGAAGCGTGTGAGGCACGCAAAGTGTGTTTTATGCAGCTCAGATATTTCATTCTGTCAACTAAATGCGTTTTGGTTTAACTAAAATTGCGTGATAATTTTGATTTTAGAATCCAACGCGACCGCGATGACAGATGCAAAAATATTGCTTTTTTGTTTATGTATGTATGTTTCTGTGAAATAACGGATAGAAATTTAGGTAACGGTTTTTGGTGATTTTTTTTGTTGATAGATAGTGACAGGTATTTGTTATTACTTTCTCCTATAATTAATAACAATATCGCACTATCAACACACATTGTAAAATATGTCACCAAAATGGCTAAAATAATAACATCATAAGATATGTATTGTAGACCATGATCTTGCATGTACTATAGATATTAATTTTATATCTTCAGTTACATGGGCGGACACATGATTTTATCTGCAAGAGACACATGTACAAAGCAAAATTTTGGAAAAAAAAGGCACAATCTTATTATATCTTTTCGTGGTTGGTGTTGACCATCAAAGAGCTTCGTACCTCAGAGCTCCCTCAGAGTGCACACTTTTTAAATTATAATAAAGTATTTGTGGCTTTACCTATAATAATTCTTTCTTTATTAGATTACTGTCTTATTTACATAAAATATTTAGTATCAAATATAATATGTTATAAATTAGCAACTTTTCTTTTTTTTTTAAACTATTAACGAGTTGATTGAACTGGAATTAGGTAAATAGATCGACAGACAGACAAATGTCGTCATTTTCCAACGTCAAAGCGAGTAAATTGAGGAACCCACTTATCAAGACCAGTTGACGAATCTTTGATGAAATCTACGCCATTACTAGAAGCAGTCAAAGAATGCAGGACAAAGTCACGTTTAAGTATAGAGATCTTTATCAGTATGGTCAGTCTCTTATGAAACACACCGCTTCATAATATGACGTTAAAAGTATACTACATTGATGTAAGAAAACGAATCTACGCTTATTTGCATTAATTTAAAAGTAAAATGAAGGGATTGCTTATTTTTCTACGTTTAACCGAAGATTCGGTTTTAGTCAATTTCGATGCAAAATTTAAATTTCAGTTCAAATTCGGTTTTCGTAGTAAATCGTCCAAAACTACCACTGAAGGGAAACTTCGTGAGTCGTCAGATATCACGCCACAGCACAGCGGCGATCAGCACAGCAGCGCACGAGTATTAGGGATTCACAATTCCCTAAGGCTCAAAACTAAGAATTTACAATTTGGTCCTCTCTGACTACCCCGTTGGCGATACAGCGTGAAGATATGTTATGTTTTGTTTACAATGTGGAATTATCGTAACATAAAGTTTTTACTTCAGCTGGAATTGGGAGAGAAACCGGAAACCATTTTTGTTTTCGATTTCAAATGTAAAAACTGATTTTGATCTCACACTACTTTTAAATTCGATTTGTTGATACATAACACAAAGAAAAAAGACATTAGTTTGTTTGATTTAATCTACAGTGTCAAATATTTCACAGAAATGTAGGTATGAAAGCTTTCCTGATCTTTTTCTTAATTACATAATTTTGTCTTTTAATACATACTATGATTCCAGTTATTTTTCATTTATTCAAAACATTCATAATAGATATAGCCATACTTGTGCGAAGGGTTGTACACTACATAAAATACAGAAACAATGTGAAATCAAAAACTTTTATTCGCAATCCCCGATTGTCTTAACCCTTCAACCCTTCCATTCGCCTCATAAAGTTCGCGAAACGTACAAAAATACGAACATAATGCCATTTGCATAATGTTTCGCTTTGTTTTTTCATAGAACGGTGGGTTTCAAATGTCACCGCAGACTGGGGGTGCGAAAACACCCATTATGGGGTGCCGAGTGTATTAAAAAACGTTTCGCGTTCTTTGCATTCTTAAGGTTATGGCCTTCGATGCGATCTGCTCAGAAACGTAGAAGATTGATACTGAAAGAAAACATTCATGCGACAAAACTTCCTCAAGTAAATTTTCTTAAATTTTAATTGTAAATACAAATAAAATAAATTTTAAAGTAAATTTTCATTTCTGTAACAGTTGAAATACCTTTTGTTTTTTTTTATAAGTTTTTTTCTTTGGATTCCGGGCATGGATCGCTTTTAAGATCGCTCATCCATACCCGCCCATCTGCCCTTCTGACCGTCTTTTTGTGTTAACTCACATACTTTGAACGAAAATTAAAAAAGGGTCACTATGAACTTTGTCTTAACAATTCTCTCCCAACGCCTGTTTTCGAAAGTACTGGGCCCCTAACTCTAAACATTTCAGAGAATAAAGCCTTACCTAAAGATTACATGAATAATAATATCACGAGTCTTCGGTTTTCAGAACCAAATCGAGTTTAGACATTTATTCTTTTACAAATATCATACGGAACATTTCGTGTACGAGGTTATTTCATTCTCACCGATTTTTGTTCAATAAGATGAAATGAACTCTGGATACAAATGCTTAATTTCTTCATTATGTAACGTTTGATTTAAATATATCGAATAATGTGTCGCAAGATATTATTAGGATCTCCAAAAATCGCAAAGACAGTTACGTTACAGTCAACGGCAGACTTGAAGTCTACGCGACCGGATGTAGTAGTCGTTCGGGCAATAACTGTTCCGGTACTGACACTCGACGCGCTTCCGCCGTCTGCGAGGAAACGGCTTCCTTTGCAATTGTTTATGCCTTCGACAAACATTGACGGGTAGGAGAAGCACTGCTAAGATTAATATTACCTTGCCATTGAGGAAAGTACCTTGAAAGAGGCTGCGTTTAGCCTGAAGTTTATAATAATCGATATTTATATAATTTAGTTATGACTGTTGGGCTACTGTAGTGAATGTCAAGATACAATACTGTGATTTGCCTGAAAAATTATTACGGTATTGCGAAAATGGTATTGTATTGCATTTTGAAAGTACACTAAAAAAAAATATACACAACATTTTAAGATAACTTTAAGTATGGATTAAAGATAACTTCAGATATGAATTAAATATTCATACTACATTCATAATGAGTAGGAGGGACTTGATTTAAAGAATAAGTAAAAAGAGTTATTCTAAGAGTTCGTTCAGTATTCTTGCTAGGAATGTGATATTAGTTTATTGTTAGTTAAACGTTAACTGTTCAGTTTCACTTAGCGCTTGTTTGTGGAAAACCCAGTATTTCGTCATCGTCACAGAGGCTGTATTTTATTGACCTACTCTCCTTTAGAAAGGTAATTTTAGAATTCAAAGTCTATACTACTGTGTCGTGAGCTGCGCCAAATCCCACAACTTAATGTCGCTATTAGTAGGACAGTGTACTGGAGCAAGCTAGCTGCTAAGATGTACCTAGTAAATGCATTATGCATCGTATTGTATATGCTTAAACCAGAGCTGGTGTTCGTAGAAATATTAAATATGCTACAAATCTCGATTAAAATGAAATTAAAAAAATTATATAATGCGCCAGACAATACACACCAATCGTCTGATCTCAAACTAGAGTATTCTCTGTGTTATGAGAACCAGACGACGACTACTGGGGGCGTCTGGTTCTCAAAGCGGTAGGAATATCCTAATTGAACCGATGGGGAATCGAACCCGGAACCTTCCGCGCTTGGGTGCAACGTCTAAATCACTACGCTATCGAAGTCGTCGAGGTTCCTTATTTTATTTCGTTTTTGGTGTATTTAATCTGCCTTTTCAGCTGAGGGCCCTTGGTTTGATTATCGATCAGATCAATTTTGAAGTATTCAGGAATCTCTTCAGTCGGTTATTTAACATTCGTAGCAAATTTTTAGAGTAATTTGGGGTTATACAATAGCTGAGTGCATGAATTTCATTATTATTATTTTTAAATTATCTATATATATAACTTCATGCCTTCTTGGTTTTCATAAAAGGTGGGCAGAGGTATTCTAAATTACTGCTAGACAATTTAGTGTCACGTCAAGTGTTCTCAACGTGACATATGTTAAGTGTCAGATGTGTTATTTAGCCCATCGACGAATCACTGAGATATAACATATCCATATACAAGCTTAGAAATCTTTTACTTTCTAAACTAATTCGAAATCTTGTTCGGAATTTGAGCATGAGGTATCTTAGTTATTTAGTTTTTACGCGAATGAAAATAATATTTTTGAAAGGAAATATATACAAATGCTACAGCTACAGAATTTGTAAATTGAACTAAAATATATTATATTTAAAATGTATAGTATTCACTATAGATTTACTGTCTCTGATTGTTATCAACTATATATTATATATCAATATCGTATTATACAACTGAAAATTAGTAGTTTCCAAATTTTACTGTCTTTAACTATTAAGCTCTTTGAAATTTATTATTTTTTTTAACTTAATCGTATTTAAACAACGGACATGAGAAGAAAAGTGATATTGAAAACATTATGTAGGGAACTGTATTTTAATAACACAAACTATTAAGTATTATATTGTTTCAATTTTCTTTAGGTACTTTAGGCTCTTAATTATGTATTTATATTTTTTTATTATTATTTAATTTTTATGTTTATATTTTTCATGTATTTATATTTTTACAAGTTAATGAATTATTTTTAATGATGCTATAACATTTGAATGTGGAGCATTATATTTTATAAGCATTTCTGTAGTTATTTTTACCAATTTCAAAGTGCTTTTAATGCATCCTTTTTTATTTGTTAAAAATAAAAAACGTAGCAAAAGTCTTTTTAAAGATATATATTAATTTAAATATTACCGTTAAGTATTATAATTTCCAATGTTCTCGACGTTTTTGTTTTTGAGAACAGCAATTTATTGCCATTACAGTATGGAAATGTAGGCGCCTGCTGCAGAAGGGACTTGGATGTTTTTAATTTGGAGTAAACGTAATGAAGATTCCGTTATTTAATTTTAGGGAGTTAGAATGTTCAGTGGTTGTAACGTTACAAGTAATTTGGGTGCCTTATTTTGTTAACCCTTCATGTGGTGTTTGATGCATTTTGCTGAAAGAGAAAATGTTTCGAATATGTTTCGGGTTTTTAAGCAAGCAGACATCGAAATAAAAGCTATTTAGTGCCTTTGTTGAAATATGAAAACATTAAAAAAATAATTATATTTTTTAAGTCCATAAGCAGTTAAATATGCAAAACACCCCCCAAACACAATATTACATACCATCCCTTAGAAAACCAATAAGAACAATAATAAATAACTCTTATCATATTTCGAGTATGCTCCTGGTCGCATCGCGAGAGATCCGAACCAATATATCACTAGGAATTTACGAGGCAAGATACGACAGGAAAATTGCAAGAATGGTGGCGCAATCTATCTTAGTTGGGTTGCTTGGGGAGGCTGGGGTCGCAGAGGACCCCGGGGGGCCGCGGGGGGTTAAGGGGGAAACTTCGAGAGGTTATTAGTCCAAGCATCTGTTGTTGAGCGGGGGGCGTGATGAAACTCCTCTGGTACAAGCTAACAAATCTAATTGCTCGGTAGGCGCCCGTGTATAGTCTTGCCTGACAAATTGCCCCTCGTGTGGTACCGCGGAGTACCTACGGTAGCAATTTGTTCTACGTTCAGGTGACCGTAAAAGATTTAATATTTTTACGTATATTGTACAGGTTTTACGGTTCCATCCTTAAGTTATGTCGGAAGGCTGATAATGTGTCCTAATAAAAAAAAGACATATTTAATAGCTTTCTGTAGCAAATTTTTCTTATTTCTCTTTGCTTTACATTTATTTTCATTGTAACGATAACGCTTTTATTTTAGCCGCTTACAATGAGACTAGAATGTTAAAAATCGGTACATCTCCCTATGGTAGGTGGTAGGTATAGCTGCCTATTTATCTATATCTTAAGATGTAGAGCTTGGACGCTTGTGCTACGTACTCTGCTCTCTATTTCGAAGAAAGGCGTAGGCGGTTTACATTTTTTTTTGAAGGTCCGCTTGACACGAGATAACAAAATACGAAAAGTTTAGTTCTACCGTATACCCACCTCATACAATCTTTTTATGCTTATCTTTTGGTGATTTATGTCTTGTTCGGCGTCCAACAACGGGAAAGAAATGAGGTAGACAAAAGTAATTTATTTTTTACGTTTGTTTTTCTTGTCTTCCATCCGAGCGTGCTGTACTGGCCAAAGGCAAACATGTTTTTGAAGTAAGCATTTTTGAGATGTCGCAATATGATTTATCTCTGACCCCGCATGTAGGCGGTGCTTAGTCCGATCGGGATTTCGGGCTTACATACATAAATCATAATACGTAAATAAATCTTTACATTAAATGTCACCTTTTTATTAATATGATTTATGTGACGCAAAAACGATACCAAAAATGTTTTCTACAGAGAAAAATAAGAAAAACGAACATTGTCGTAAATTCTAAATCGTCAATGTGAAACTGGTTATTGAAATTGAATAAAAAGTTCACGCGCTTCGATATTCGACAAACATGATCTTGTTCTCTCAATTAAGCGTCTTTTGCTAACCGGACATATGGTTGGGAATTATTCATGACGTCGCCCTACAAACAACATATCATTTCACTAAATGATTTATAAAGTTTTAATACAAAGGATTCCCAATTTAATTAAGATTTTTCATTTTGTTACAGGTAAGCTGTTCTTTTTCGTACTTTTACTTCTAAGTGAAAGCACGTGAGTAATTATTATTAATAGAAGTAGTTAATTATATTTCCATACATTTAAGGCGTCGTTATAGCTCTACATAAGAGGTTAATACGCTTTGAACTTTGGTTATTGCACAAATGGTCGTTAGTGTAAGTATTATTTTTTTACGTAAACACATGCGTCTACGGTTATATATTGTACGTGTTAATTTGAGTCCGTATGTGACTATTAATTAACAGTAAGTACTGATATATCTCAGTACTTGACTGTTGACTTGAGTTCTCTAATAACAATATCTTTATGACAGTGTTGTGTTGTGACATAGTTTCTACGTGCGGTATTTCGTACGTGACTTATGTGATTGCTATATTTTTAGTTCTATGAAATGGATTTAAAAGGCTCGTAAGATATTGCATAATTAAGTTAGACAAAAATGAGTCTTATGTGGAGCCATGTCAATTATTTGTGCAATAAATTTAGAGGCAGTGTTTATAAAAAAAATAATCGTAACAGTAAAAAAACAAAGTTTACCCTGATGGCGTGAGAGGCTTTCACTGCCCTTTACACATGTATGTGTACGTATATGTATTTATACACATTATGTACTCGCATATATATATTTGCATATTTATTTATGTATATATATACTTATTATGTTTAAATACTTGTATTACATATTTATCTGTTTATTTCTGTCTATATTGTTTTTTATTTATTGTATATTTTAATCATACAATAAATCAGATCGTTTCTTTAAAAACATAAAGATTTAGTGTTTGAAAGTATCTAAATCTATTGCACTGAGTCTAGGTCTAGCTCTACCCGTTGTATCCTTAAACATCGTTAAAAATGTTGTAATCAACGTTATTGGCTCATATCAAAATTCGGGAATACAGCAAGCATGAATTAACTCTGCAAAAGTGAATGCATTATTAAGATTACCCATCCAGCCAAGCCAAGTAGTGGACTGTAACGTACTGTTGCCAAAAATCACACAATAAATAATATGAGAGCAACTGTATGCATTATAGCCGTACCTTATCTTGGTGAATTTGAAGCCAAGAATTGACCATTAAATATGCATTAAAATTACCTGTCTGGGATGAAAAATAACAGTATTATAACAACTTAACCCACTTCAATAAATACAATCCAACCACTAAATAAATCGCATTAAATGTAGTATATGTAAAAAGATTTAAATGCATTTAAGGCTTTTTAATATTTATATGAAAAATGCGAAATGTATGGTTAAACCGATAGTTACTGGTCACCAAATAGTTATTACTATTACAGTAGTTTAAAAAAAAACAATGATTCGTGGTCGATTACATGTTCAATGACTGTCGGTTTAATATGTAATTCAAAGGTGTATCTAACCATGAAAGTTGAACCTCTCAATAGTTGTGGTTCTCACTAGAGGAACTCGCGAGAAATCGAGAAAATTTTATAGATTTGATGTCTGTGTTGTAGTTCTATAGTATATCTAATTTCGTTTTTGTAAACGGAATTGTCATAATATTATTAGAATACTATAATATATATAGAATTAAATATATAATTATGACACGTCTATTTCCAAAAGTTAAACTTTCGTAACAATAACGGGAAGCGAAGAAATATGTAGTACTACATACAATTAATTCTTACAATATATAGCTATTTTCCGCCCAAAATTCCAAAATTAATCAACACGTGTTTCGCCTCTCAACGAAGCATTCTCGGGATATTCAACGCATGAGTGAGCTGACTCAAATATTGTAAGAATTCATCACATGAAATGGATTTCCGAAAATTAACACCTGAGTCTATACAATATATGTAGTACATACTGACAAAGTAAAACTAAATGTATTATATTTTACGTTTATTGTGTACGAAAGTGTTTTAAATTCTAATTTACATTTAATCCTATACTTTTTCAGTCACTCACCGATATTACCATAACAATGCTTTTGAAGGAGTTAAATTAAAGACGAAATCAAATATTCCGTTCGCATACTATGTACGCCAAGCCTTCTCAATTAGACGAGTTGTGGGTACATTGTATAATCAGAAGTTTTACCAAGTGACCGGTTTGTTTATATTTAGTCTTAGTTATATAATTTTGGAGAGAGAATTTTAAACGTATTACTTAAGATTCTATTACACAGTTTAGATTTTATTTATATCAACAATACAATTTATATAGTTATAGATATAATGCAGACAGCTTTATTTTTTCTTTGTTATTCCGAAAAGTAATTAATTGCTCAAGTGAGAAAAGAATAATAAAATGTTTTAGGTACAAAAAATAGTTTTCAATCTGGATGAAATTATGTGAGTATTCCATGAATTAAATGTGGATTCGAATGGTGTCCAATGATTTAAGTGAAATCACTAAGCTATAAATATTTTTATTATATTGTTTCAGTATCAAACCTTTTTGGAATAAACATAGCAAGCAGATAAATTGGGAAACGGTTTTTATTGAAAAAACCTTTTAACTTTTAGCCAAAAAATTATTTTAGATTATATCGATAAACAAGCTTTGTCTTGTTGATAAACTTCCATCCAAGTATTGCGTGACATATATTAATAAATATTTTAATATCATTTTCCGCAGTATTATTTGTATGTTTCCCATGTTACCACACCGGACGTGTTTCTCAATGTGACAACAACCATGTCACATGCCAACATCATCGTCCACTGCACTCTTGTTTTCAACATTATAACAGCGTTAACCCCTACCATAAGCTTTTTTGTGAAAATTTTCTTACTTAAAAATATGTACCTACTGATAAACATTCGAAAATTTTTTTAAAAAGAGATAATTGAAAATAATATAAATAAAATTAAAAAAGTATTAATTAATTATTATGTATATACATTAGCAAAAATATGAAACAATACATTAAGCGAATCTTTCTTTCATATAAACCCTAAAATAATATTTCGTAATTTTTTTTTTAATCTTTTGTCTTTTTTCGCGATATTTGGCACTCCGTCCTCTCGGACTACCCCTTTAGGGATATAGCGTGAGGATATGTATGTGTCTTTTATGTTTCTAGTAAATTCTAAAATTACATATAAATGATTGACTGACTGACCCGTTGCTGCGTTGGTAGAGAATTTACTTTCCAAACCGTAACCCCGGGTTCGATTCCCGGTCAGGTCAATTTAAGAAACAAATTTTTATTAATTGGCTTTTAGTCTGAGTGTCACTGGGAGCTCTTCCAGGTTGTTGTTTTTTTCATAGTACAGGCCTTGTGATTAGTTTTTTTTGTGTATGTATTGTTATTATTATAAATACTAGCAAGCCCGCTTCACTGGGCGTTAGTTGAAGTTAAAATAAGTTAAACAGTTTTTATAATTATTTTGATATTGAAAAAAAAAACAAAAAAAAAATTCTACTGATCCGATTGCTACCAAACTTTACAGGAACACCCGCTAGGCCAATCTGAAGATTCCCTGAAAATTTCATCGAAATCGGTCCATCCGTTTCGGAATCCATAAGGTACATACATACATACATCGCCTTTTATATATATAGATATAAAGTCACGCCATTTCCTATTCGGGGTAAATAGAATATCAAGGCTCAACCAAATCACACCCGGACGACACCAATTTTGTTAAGATGCGTTTGTGCTTATACAAAGTGAAACCATTAGCGAACGGTTGGTAATACATAGCCTATACAATAAAGATGGCATTAAGAACGTCACATAGGCTGCACATCATTTGTAAATATTATAGAATCGAAGAAATACATTTTCAATTATCAAAATTACGATCCTACCTACAACTGATTAGGTTATAACTCGAATGTTAAGATATTTTACAAATTAGGCAATTGTTTGAGATTTTGCATTAATTGGCCAGCATAATTATTGAAAAGATTGTTAAATTTTTAAATAGCACCATTTTTTATAGATTTGAGAACTCTATGATTTACGGATACAACATTCTTATAAACATACTGTGCCAGAGGTACTCTTGGGAACACTCGCCTTAAAAACCATATACTTTAGTCGTTTTGGTCGTATAAGATACTTATCTTAGAACATCCTATATTTTTCTATTTCATACGAACCCGGAGGTATGGAAGTATAAACACATCTCATTAAATAAATGGCAATTAAAAAAATGGGAATCGTTAAAAGAAAAGAGTTGGTAAGTCCATATAACTTCATTGATCATCTCACATAACAGCTGATAGTAATGCATCGGCTCATCGCCGCGGCGTTCTGCCAACGACCGTCGTTTGTTATTCACTAGCACACAACTAGTGACATCGCCCGCATACGGCGAATACTCAATGTGGGGAATTTTCACATACACTGACCTGTCGTATGCATCTCAAAGGTCCATTGACGATCACCGTCTTTGTTTCTTGTGCAACTAGTCTACAAATATCAGCTAATAAACTTTTAAACTCTCGCGTTGCATTATAGAATATATCTAAAACGGGAATTTAACGCGATTACCTTTTTATTCTGGCTTGATGTTTAGACCGAATTGTAAAGTGAGTTTGCTTGAGACCACGGCCGATGCAACTCCGTCGAAACGTCAAGCCAGAATAAAAAGGTAATCGCGTTAAATTTCCGTTTTAGATATACATATTAAATATCAGCTAAGCTTAAACGGATAGAAATTAAAGACTGTTGTCTGCTTTTATTTCAATAATACAATAAGGATTCGACGATACACCAAGCAATAGCACAAATGTGTTGGCTGGATACATTATAGATTTTAATACTATAATTAAATTAAATAACATATCTACAAATAAATAATCTACCTCCAGATTTCGCAACTCCAAATTAAACCCTAGGCTTTCTATTTTAAGTGCCACATAACAAACTGGAAGAGGATCCAGTAACATCTATACTCCAAAATAATGTATAGGTTCCTTTACAAAATGGACCTGGCCCAGAATCAAACTCTATACTTTTTGCTTTTAAGGCATACGCACTAACTGTATTTATACAGTTTGGTTGACTTTAAATTTAATTTTCTAAAACATATATGTATGTGTATAATGTAGTATATATTCAGTAATTTTTATTACACTTATCTACAAATTTACTTTTAATATAGTGTTAATGATATGACTATATGACTAAACCGAATTCATTTGGGTACATTTTAATTTATGACCGAAGAGGTCAGTAGGTATGCCTAATGTTTCGTCTAGTTCTCCAACTGTCTGGCACTCCAAAGATTTTGATTTCAAGTTAATTTATTAAAAAAGAAATTCTTGTTTGTGTAGTAGGTATGATATGTATAAATATTGGCTTTCTATAGTATATAATATGTTGATATGTAACACTTAAATTAGAGTATGGCTGTTAAATTAGTCGACTAATGAAATTAACAGTAATGAAATTAACGATTGCGTGTTTGAGATACGAATATGATATTAAAAAGATTTAAACTATTCAGAAAATTATTTGAACGTGAATTATATCTATATAATCAAGAGACTGGAACGATTCTACAAAATCTCGAGAATATTTGGAGATTTGAACAACCGAATTTTAGTCGGTTCAGAATCACACACGACAGTTATTGCTCCTTGCTTAAAACGAAAACGTAATATATGTTGTTTTCAGAGGAGATGTGAAAGTTTTTTGAAGCTTCAGTCGAAATTTCAGATTTGAGACATAGTGTCAAACCTGTCAAAAGAACAAGTATAGGGAAATAAATGGTTCACTGTATGCATTTCATGTTATATTCCATAATATTTTGTTATTAATTACTTACATATGATTTAATGGGTATATATTTTTGTTAAAGGTCGAAAAGAACCCTAGGACTTTTTCATCATGCTTCGTTAGTATCTTAGCTTTACTTCCACTGAATATAATGATTCTTATTAATAATAAATAATCTAATTCATATAAATATTAAATTAATATGAGTGTTTAATTCATAAAAGTATCCAATTTTATGCAATTGTTACTAAATAATAACTTTACGTTTAGTAATTGACATTTAGTATTACGTAAGTATATGGTTGATTATTTATTGGAAAATAAGAAAATTATAGGCATAGTTAGTCTTAAGTATGTATGTTGGTTTTAAAGTTTCTTGCATTCATATAAATAAAAATAGAATTAGAATCACAAATTCGCAATACACAATACAAATAAAGCTAATACACATAAAGTATGTGATAAATAAAGTGTACCGTCTTGTTATAGAAGTAATTTTTGGATTCTAGGAATTTACCAATCTGTGTTTAAGAATAAAGTATGCGATCGTTACCAAAAACCTATCACAGAAATAATAATGATAAAAATAAATTTTAACAAGATATTCATTCATGCATTCCGTTATTCTGGTTTCGGATTTATGTATCACAAAATAAGTTGAAAAATAAAGGTTGATTAATAGGAGTTACATCTAAAGTCCACAACCTACTCAATATGTAAAATTTCTTAGTAAAATCACCAAATTCGTAATTTGTCTTCATCTCACATTTACTTCTTTTTAAATCTTATAAAGAAATAGTTGTGTATTTGGAGACGAGTTGTGTATATCTATTCCAAATTAGTACCTATAACATATCTTACTAAACAAAAT
Source organism: Zeuzera pyrina (assembly GCA_907165235.1). Classification (NCBI taxonomy): domain Eukaryota; kingdom Metazoa; phylum Arthropoda; class Insecta; order Lepidoptera; family Cossidae; genus Zeuzera; species Zeuzera pyrina. The sequence goes on from OU015628.1 coordinate 15,872,669, forward strand.
TCCACTTCTAAACTAAATTCACAAGAGAATGGATAAAATGCTTATAAGTTTAAATCAATATATTATCAGTAATTTAACGTGGTTTATAGATAGTTTGTCGGGTTTTTAGAACTTGATTAGACTCTTAACATTGCTGACGCGATGGTGCGAAGATCATACTTCTAAATCGAGGATCTTGAATTCGGTTACCAGTAAAATCGATTTTGAAAATCGAGTTTTAAAAGGTGGGTTGTCGAATTTAATGTTATTAAAGACGTTTCTAGTTCGTTGTATTTGTAATTGGTACCTACCTACTTTTGTCAGATTTTTATTAGTCTACTGCTTTACCAGCAGCTCATGAATTATCGATTAATAATATTAATGCCCTTTGTAAGAGAAACTTAAGTAATATAAAGTGACAATAGTAAATTTAAAAAACTAACCAACTCTATCTAATAATAATAAAGATTAACATTACAAGGCCACGGATCTTAGGCGTGACTACATTTGGCTCTGTAACTTTATCATAACATATTCAACTTAGTAGAGTAAGGTCAGGTGCCTGAGATTCTAGGCTATATGGCTATATAATAATAGAAGAATATCTCCTGTACCACTCATTATTCGTTAGAAATAGCCGGGGATAGACAAGATAATTTTCGAAACTAACTTTTCGTACATGTGTGCCTAATTGCATACGTAGTCAAAATATATTGTCTTAATAAAATGATTTTAGCACATAAGTAACACGAAATTAACTCGTGGGCAAAGTAACTGCTGGTAGGAAGTCAATAAAATGTTTGTGGATCCGCTAGTTTACAATAGCTACGGCTGTAGAGTGCAAATTCAAACAATAACGCTCATGAACCACCTTAGGGCGGGCGCAGGCCGGCGACTGTACGATTAGATTTTTAATGTTCTATATCGCGTTTCAGACTTATGTCTCTATTACAAACAAAAATATTAAAAACAAATCCTAATTTTCATACGTAATAATATGATGGTGATAGAATATGAAAATATAACCAAGTTCTTATTTTCTGGAACATATTATCTCTATTTTCGATTGAATTAGTTAAGGTTTATATTTTGGTACCAAGTTTAAAATATTAGGGATAAGTTAGATTTAGCGTTTTGTTTTCTTACCGTAGCAAATAGTGCAGTAAAAAATTAAATGTTAAATTATTTTTCAAAAATTAGTCACGAGTCTGTATAAACTCTTAGAAGCGGTGTAGGTAGAATTGCGTATGACTTAATACGGGGTCTTTGTTGAGCCTCATTGAAAATCAATGGCATGCTTTATGCTCAGATACATGTTCGAATTGTAATTTTGTATAAGGACCCTATAAAAGACATCTTTCGAAGTAATTTATTATTTATATTTGGGTGTCCTAAGAACACTTGAACATGAATTTAATATTTTTACATTGGCTATTTTAAAGTATTAGCAAAACAAAAAGCCTTAACACTATTTTTATAACTAATAGTTAATTATGTATGTTCTTATTAATTGGTGCCTAATAATTGTCATTACTTCCTTAAAAAATATAGTTGACTATTATTTTCTTTATTAATATACATTCAAGTTATTTACAGTCTCAAACAAGATTTAAGTATAAGTTAATCATACAGGTTTGTATGTATTGAGTAGTAATATTTCCTTACATAGCCATAACCATATAGGCATATGTAGGTACTATCTAATGAAATAATTAAAAATATAATCCTAGTCCGTCAGCTGTTTTTAGATACTCGTATGTAACTCCTTACTTTCTTTTTAATTCAAATAGTTCGAAGCTGTCGCTTCTACAGTCCAACACATGAATGAGAGCATTCCAACTACAAGACAGATGTGTTCATTGCTTCCCAAACAAGTGGTGAAACCATGTCACTTGAAACATATCTGATAATTTCAAGTGTGTGAAGTTATAAATTATATCCGTGGAATAATAATAAAATCATCAAACAACCGTATCGACATTTTAAAATTACAATCGTGACTTTCATTCGTAGACATTGAAAGCTCATGGCGATTTTATTTAAAGCCAAGGCGCGAGAGTCATAAATCATTTTACTGTCTTTCAATAGGATTGTTCAATTATGTTTTAAAGAATAAAACTTCAAAGATTACTCTTTCAATTGTAGTTATCGCTGGCATTTTCAATATCAATTTTGAAGAAACTGTAAAAAAAATGGAATACGTCTTCAATAGCACCGCGAAATATTTTCCAAAAAGCTTTTTTCAATTATGATCTTACTAAAAGAGAAAAGTAATTAATCTTATTTGTTCCGCCGCTGAATTTCCATAAGAATTAGGTAATACAAGTCGTTCTGTTGATTGACACTTTAGTGAATAAGAAATTGTATTTTCAATCCAGTTCACGTTTATTATATTCAGCGAAGTGCAAAATCTGACGCGAACACAATCGTACTTGCTGATAAATAAATACGACAAAACATCGGCATCGGTTGGAATCATAACGAAAATATCATTAATTGTCCTTATAGTAGGACATTGGCGGCACGCCTGAAACGAACTCTGGGAATCAATGTTCTTATTGGAACAAATATGTACATTGTATTCAGCGTCGTAAAGTTGGAACGCATGTTTTATTGTTTTTATCTAACACTCTCTCGTAATTTAAAATTATGCGGAGAGCTAATATTTTAGAAATTTTATAATCTTATAAATTGAATTATGTCTAAATTATTTGAATATTTTTTTTAGGTACTCCTACCAAAATCCTTAACAAAAAATAAAGTACGTGTTCTAAATTCTAAACTAGTGTTTATGTAAAGTATCTTATGTCTAAACCTAAAGTAAGCATAGGTTGATATGTTGTTTTGTTTGTTTAAGTTCAAGTTCAAGGTCAACCCTGTATTTGGTGACCAAATAACCGTATTTAATTGTTGCCCCATGCGTAAGTTAAATGTCTTCATCAATAATTAATAACTTATGTACAGTACGATCTGTACAAGACGAAATTGCGGCCGCCGGCTTTCCTTTGTAATCAGCGCGGAATTATAAAGCCATTGCTGCACCGCGAGCTTTGTTCCTTCTGTTATTTATTATTTGAATGTTACGACTCAATGATTGGATTTTCATCAAAGTAAATACTGTTATACGCACAAAATTTTAACTGTTTAATAAAAAAACAACTTTATATTATAGAGCCTAAGGGTAAAAGTTTATTCTAATGGTATTACCATCAAACATCAAATTTTACGAAATTTTAACTACACAAAAATAAAGCTTTTAATGAACCAAACAATTCTTTCTACAATTACTTCGTAAATACTGTAAACAATTAAGCAAATATTGTGATCATAAATTACTCGTGAGCTGTAGGTACTATATCGTACTATGGGAATTGGGAAAGCATCTTCCATTAACATCCAAGCTCTCAAGCCAAATTAAAAAAGTTCGTATGTCAAATTGACCTATAGCCGGAATTCCAACTCCAAATCTTTGGCTAGTCCTTATTCCATGAAATATTATTGCATATTTTGTAATTAATTATTTTTTCAAAATTTGTAATACCTATAACCTTAGTTTTACATAAGTCTGCGTGTGTTCGTGTGATAAGAATCTCACTAAATTGACCAATGTTTTTTCTTAACATTTTATTTAAATTGAGTGCAAATGTAATCAATTAATATGTATTATCAATTCGGTTTGTTATTGTCATAATTGTAATTTTAAGTTATTACTAAATATATCTATTTATTAGTATAAACACTGAAACGGGTTCCTAAAATAAAGTCTGTGTTTGCCAAATAATTATTATAAAACCTAAAGTTAACTGTTACTGCCAGTAATTTGTAGTGATAGAAATCTATACAAAACTATTTAAAATTGCAATAATAATTATATCTGCGAAATATCGAATTAATTTCCTGTCGATGATTGGAACTTGTTTTTAAAAGAATACTAGTTTGACTACTACATCGGCATCAAAAATAGTTACAGCTTTAAATGTTTTGAGCTTCTTTTAGTTAAAGTGGTAATAAATAAAAACTTACCAGGTACATATCGAACCACACACAGTGTAGGGTTCCGCAGTCAGGTAGCGCAAAGTTTATTTAATGGGCAGCAAAAATAAGTTTGTATTTCATAGCGGTTCTTTATGGTGAAAAACAAATTTATTTCTGCGGTCGCTGAGCGCCTAACGTAAAATAAACCATATCTCAAAAACTTCACAGCGTATTCTATTCAAACCAATTTTTGTTGACAGTGCTTTATAAATTCTACTCATATTCTACTATGTAAAATTTTAAAATTTTCCACCCCATGGTTGCAAAATAAGGAACACGTAACTTTAGAAACGCATATCATAGCAACTACAAATTGACTTCAATAAGAAAGTTACTTTGTCAGTTTTGAAGATCAATTTAAAGATACCCGACTCGCTTATGTGCACTGGAATTTTTTCTTCATTTCTCAGTTACATGTTCAGAGTGCCACCCTTAATTTTATTCTTTTATAAAAATTTCACAACATCATTTTATTGCAGCTCATAAAATACACTTATCTTGCCATCTACCTCTATATAGTACCAATACACTGTAAGTAAAATGGCTGTGACATACGGATAGACTGACGGATAAGACGCAAGTATAAGGGTTCCGTTTTCTGCCAGCTACGGAACCCCAATAAGAAAGAACCCGCGCTCAAAATAAAACAAGTTACTAATTCTCAACGTTATTCTCAAATTCTCTATAAGTAATATTATAGCGAAAACTAAATACTTTGAAAACAAATTGAAACATCTCTTAGCTTTCTGTTATAATATGAAAATAAATAAAAAAGAACGTGCCTTAAAATACATCGTTAGAAAATGCGATGTTGCGAATTCTCAACGTTATTCTCAATACGTAATATAGCGAAAACTAAATACTTTGAAAACAAATGCATTTGTTCAGTTTCAAAATATTTTTACTCACGAACTTGATGGATGTCTATCATTAACCAGCCGTTGGTATGGCTCTTGTTTACTAAAGATAAACTCCGCTTTGAGCACTTGAGATTTTCGGTGGCTATTTTTAAAGGTTATTTTATTAGTTTTAAAAAAAGGTCGTTTAGATTACGGCACCGTTAGAGGGTTAGCCTTTGAAATATTAGGTGGTGGAAATGGCACTCTTACATCATAGTTATAATATATTGCTACTTAGGAAGTTATAATATTTCCTATAAAATACTTGGTTTACGTGAAAAATATTTATTGTTAAATATATTTAGGATTTATTGCGACACACAAAGACAATCATTAATAATAATAAAATTAATAATCGCGTACCAAACAAATCCTGCAGTAAAAATGTTAGGTCTCCATTTTGAAGCGGTCCGCATAAAATCCTGTGTGTAGTTGAATGTATACCGATCCAGAAATAAACACAGTCCGCTGTTATATCTTCATCAAGAGGTGTGTTCAATCGATTATGCCGTTGTGATATTTATATAACGTAATAATATACCTCGTATGCGCGTAAATAACGCAGGGCTTTTATTTTATGCATAAAGAGAGCACGCGGTTGGAATTGTTTCGATATAATTTCGATTTATTTTTTATGTGAATGATGTTACTCTTCTTTCTAGTATCTGTTGGATATATGTTCAAGGAAACAGAAAATTGGAGGTTCTGTTACGACTTCGAAGTATATGTATTTACTGGAGACTTTTACTGAAAATATAACTTTAGCACCATTGTCTATGTGTAATGGTAGCATACGAGGGCTGGTATTTATGTATCCGGAATATCAAAGTGAAACAAACATATAGCATTTATTATAATTTTATTGCTTTTCAAAATATTCACCATGATGATCGATGCACTTTTGCATTTTGCAATTTTCGTAGCACTTTTTCCATTCGGATTGAGGTATCTCCAAAACGTGCATTTTGAACGCATCAACAGCCTCTTCACGGCTCGAAAAACGTTGACCACGTAATTTATTCTTCACGGTTGGGAATAAATAGAAGTTGTTGGGGGCCAAGTCGGGGCTGTACGACGGATGACCCGTTAATTCGATCTTTTGATCTTCCAAATACCGAGTTGTTTTGGCCGATGTGTGGCAGCTAGCACGATTGTCACGATGAAGAAGGATTCTGCGTTGTCGGTTGTTCTTTCTTATTTCTTCAAAGACTTCTGGCAAACAAATGGTCGTGCGCCATTCAGAATTAACCGTTTTACGATCCTCTAGTGGCACTGTAGCTACATGTCCATTTATACCAAAAAAATAAGCGACCATTTGCTTCAAAGTGCTTTTTGAAGGAATGACTTTTGTTGGATTCGGCTCATCTTGGAACACCCAAACCGTTGATTGTTGTTTAGTTTCAGGATCATACGCATATATCCAAGATTTATCACCTGTGTAGATATTATAGACAGCTTTAGACGCACCCTGATTGTACTTTTGTAACATTTTTTCACACCAATTGAAACGAGCCCGTTTTTGGTAAATTCTCAAGTTGTGCGGAATCCAACGTGAACAAATTTTTTGTACAGCTAAATGTTCGTGTAATATTTTATATATACTCGTCATACTTATGCCCAGAGACGACTCTATCTCGCGATATGTAACGTGACGATCTTACATTATTAGTTCCATATTTTGAATCAATCTTTTGAAGTACAACAACCGATTTAGGGCGACCTTCTTTAACTTCGTCCGTGAGCACAGACCGCCCACGATTAAACTCACTAAACCAGTGATAGACAGTAGTTTTCGATGGTGATTCGTCCCCAAAAGTCTAAGTGAGTTGATTGATGCACTGTTTTTGAGTTAGCCCTCGCCGAAAATCGTAATAAATCACAGCACGAAAATTTTCACGACTTAAATCCATGGTGATAAAGACTCGCAATTTTCAAAATGACGCCACAAAGGATAAACAAATGACAGCTACATGAAACAAATTGTATTCTTCAGCCCAAGAGTTCCATTTTTAAATGTTATAATTACTTTTTTAATATTGTTCTGTAACTGGCCAGTTCCGGATACATAAATAGCAGCCCTCGTAGTGATTTTATAAAGCTACAGTTTTTACAATTCTTTTAGCGGTTTGATGACAATCATTTAAATAATTATTTATGTATTTAAAATATGTACCTATGTCCTTTACTGTTATGTAAAAAATATCATCATCATCATCATCATCGTCAGCCCGTGTTCATCCACTGCTGGACATAAGCCTTTCCAATATTGTGCCACCATATCCCGTCCTCGGCTCTCCGCATCCATCCACTTTCCGCCACTCTCTTCAGGTCGTCGTCCACCTAGCGGGAGGCCGTCCTAAGGGACGTCTTGAACGTGGTCTCCACTCCAGAACCCGTCTACCCCAACATCCATCGGCTCTGCGACATATGTGCCTCGCCCACTGCCACTTCAGCTTGCATATTCTCAAGGCTATGTCGGTTACTTTAGTTCTCCATCGGATATCCTCGTTACGGATTCTATCCTTCAGAGAAACTCCGAGCATGGCCCTTTCCATAGCTCGCTATGCAACTTGGAATTTGTGGACGAAGCCTTTTGTCAGTGTCCACGTTTTCTCCCCATAGGTCAGGACCGCGAGGATGCACTGGTCATACACTTTGGACTTTAGGCACTGAGGCAGTGGCGACTCAAAGATTTGACGTAATTTCCCAAATTGCCTGCCCAACCCAAACGTATTCATCTGTCAGCCTCTTTTTCGAAGTTGTTTCTACCCAGTTAAATAACTTGTACTAGATAGATGTATTCCTTAACAACTTCGATGCTGACATTATCGACTGTAATTGGGGTTGGCTCTACGATTGAATTAAATATGACTTTCGTCTTGTTCAAGTTCACTCCCAGACCCACCAGTCTGGAAGAAATACTTAGGCTCCGCAACATCCCTGACAAGTCCTGCGGCGACTCTGCCATTATAACTATGTCGTCTGAGAATCGTAGGTGTGAAATGTACTCACCATTCATATTTATGCCCAGACCGTTCTAATCCAGTATTTTGAAGACGTCCTCCAGTGCGTTGGGGAAGAGCTTCGGAGAGATAACATCTCCTTGTCTTACTCCACGCTGCAAAAGTATTGGTCTTGTCTGGACATCTTGGATTTGTACGGTCATGGTTGCGGCTTTGTACAGACACTTCAACACCTCGATGTAGCGCCAATCGACTTGGCATCGCTGCAAGGAATTTAGAACAGCCCAGATTTCGATCGAACCGAATAAAGTAAAAAATATAATTTTTAATAAATAAATAATTATCGTTTCAATTATCTTCAAGACTTCAGCTCTGAGTTCTAATTGCTAATTGTATTATTGCTATTCTAAAATTATTTAAAGTTAACTGATTATTAATATTTGTGTCGGAGATCTTTTTAGTTACAAGTATTCTGAATTAATGACTTCAGTGGACTAAAACTAATTTTTACCTGACTACTCTGAAAAGCGTTTAATGTTTTTCAGGTACATGTAAGTAGGTTTGTTGGTTCCTTTTGTGCATGCCATTGCCTAAAAAGCATAGTGAATTTTGATAAATGAAGTTTTGAAAACAATCTGGGAGTGCCATATGATATGATACAAAATTTTTATCAGAAATCCCTAACAGGAATGTTTCTGAAAGAAATAATTTTAAGAAACACAATTCGATCACGTGTGCTCGTTTCTTTAACTTTGCGAACGAAATACCTATAATTTAATATTCATTGTACAAAAAAAGAACAACATTGTGTAGTGCCCGTATGTTGTTTGTATCAACTGTATATTAAATTTTGTTATCTACGCATTTAATTGAATCACGTCATCTCAATTTCATCCATTAGCTTTTAAAGTGCTTTTTAAACATGAAAGTGTTCTTGTAACATGGAACGCTAACTTTAATTGAAGAGAATAAAAAATCGAATACGTTTTATTTGATACATGCAGCATAAGCAAGGCTGCTTTTAATCAATATGTGTAAGTACGCGAAACTCGAAGCGATTCGCTGTCTTGAGTTCCTTATTTTAATATGTAGATGAACTTAATTCGCATGCATTCAGCTGGAGTATGTAAAACATTCATTGGCGGCAATTTTAACTTGCAATCTCCCTACAGATTCCAAGATAAACGGTAAAAATTACACCGTTTTAAAGCATTTCTCTCTCAGCCGCACTTTGTCATTTAGCACACCCTTAATATCGATGCCTGTGCCAGATAGTCCCGTGTTTATGTCGCTTAAATTAAATTGCTTGTGTTGATTATTGTGACACCACTTTTTTTGAGTTCAAATTTATTTAAGTTGGACTTTGTATGTTATTTTTTTAACAGATATAAAAGCAAATCAACACAAACATAAGTGGCTGAAGTTGTAAAAAAGTAGCACTTCGAAGAACTTACGTATTTATATACCAATATTTGCTATTTTATTATATTTACGAAATCTTACGTAAATATAATAAAATAGCAAATATTCCCTGTCTGTACATGTATAATATTTAAGAAAAACTTACACGAGGTGCGTCAATACCATACAAAAACCAAAACAATGATTTTTAATGTTTTTGCTGTTTGTCTATTTACTTACATACACATCACACAAAAAGCTTTCATCTTTGCTTTGCTTAAGCTCGTTAAGTTCGTTATCCTTCATCCATAAACAAAGACCTAAGCAGAGCTTTCTTTAAGTACGTCGCGCCTTGAAAGCGAGTTTAACTTATAATGGTTTTTCCGTTGATCATAGAGGTTTACTTTCATACGAGGTCACAGTAGATGATGCTGGAAGTAAATTAATGTAATGAATATAACACCCACGTCTGAGCAAACTCAGAGCGAGTGGCTATAGCATTTCATACATTTTGGAAATGTATGGTACAGATAACAACATGTTATCTGTACTTCGTATTGTAATACTTCATAGGGCCCTTTAAATCGTATTGTGTCGTTATAATCGCGTCATGAACAAAAGGACTCATAAATTTGTTTTATAGTTTTTAGTATTCGCTTTTGAATACTGATGATCGCAGAGATGGGTCGTTAACGTTTTTAGCGCCAACGAAACGCAACGGTTATCTATGAATCGTCAACTAGTTGAAAAACAGCCTAATTTTTCTAATTACTTGTCAACTACTATTTAGTTTCTGAATATTATAGATAATAGTAAACAATTAAAAATTTGATTAATTACTTATTAAAAAAATCTATCTGTGCCTCGTTCTTGTGCATAACATACATTACGAATTAAAGGTTAGATATCACAATAGAATGTCTTTAACCTAATATTAACATCGTCAGTATGTCATAAAATTAAACTATATTCTCGTAAAAATCAATATGAGTACCATAACATTTTATAAACGCCACTACGATTTAGTTAAACGTCTTCATTAGGCCTGCACGACCTCCCGATTGCGGAGCTTCACTGCAATTTTCGATTCAAGACTTGCTCAGGCCAGCAATTTGTGCTGCACGGGTCCTGATTTGTCGGTCAAGCCCGCAATCTGAAAACACCGACATTGTTCAATAATTTCTGAACCTCTGGCGAATAATTTTCGAAACTAAGCGATTGGTGGAAAAGAAATGCGAATCGCGAACAGCAATTGAGACTTAGGGCAGGTCGCCATTTTAAAAATTCCGTTGATTGAGTGCTTACCTCTTATTACATGCTTGTTACAACAAAAAGTTAAAATCTTTAAAATGTACGTGTTATTTTCGCGGAAAATTCATGAAATTGCTATTTAAAACAATTACTACGAGTATTCGCTTTTTGTGTTTTTCATAAAACCTTTTTTCTATACATGTGCTACAATTTAAGCCAGGTAGTAAAATAATACCAAATATAATCATGAAAAATATCTTGTGGGTAATTCAATTACGTTAGCTATTTTGAGATATCACAAAAAAAACCTTTTGGGTTTCGTAACAGTCATGCGGTTAATACTCTAATTATCTGTTCCTTTCAGCCACACCATAAAAATACTGCCACATTTTTCTATTACCGTCACTTTCTTTTTTATGAAAGAAATATAATTGTACAACCTGCGCCCGAACAGTACAACAAAATGATTTATACTCCAGGGCTAGTTAATTGTATTTTTCTCACAAAAAATGTCGGGCATTATCTCGCAGCTCGACAGGTAACAAATCTTGCTTTTTAAATATTATTACTCATCGTATTCGATTTGAGAGGGAGCTATGAACGTATGCTCTATAACCACCTACTCGGTATCCCGCGGTTCATGGCATTATTTGGTCCCCTAAACTTTATTCAAATGCGATGCACACTCGTCTATTCATCTCGGTTACACATGCAAAGATTAGACGCACAGCCTGTGCTGCCATCTCGCTTCTCACTAAAATAGACTGTGTGCCCAAGCGCAAAGTGTTCATGTCAAAACTTTTGTAGAGTCGGGTAATGGCTTACGAAATTTTCCCCTACGCCTACCGAGTCACTTTTTATACAGTCAGACTTGTGTGTTGGGGTCGTAAAGCTGTGTGGGTTAAAAAAATTTTGATGAGACTTTTATTGAAGTGTAGGTTTTGTGCATTGGCGGACCTTCTCCGCTAGGTGAACACGGAACGCGATTGAAATATATGAGCAACAGTGCCAGTTGTAAATAAGGATTTGTATAGACCATACGTATCGGTCAAGTGGATGCGTCACGAGCTTTATTGTTCTTGATACGAACTATTAGCTAATTACATTAATCGTTAATTTTATAGTGTTCTAATAAGAAACTTGATAGAATTTGTATCGATTAGTGTTTTCTGTGTTGACGGAGATTGTTTATATTGTGTTTCAGTGCCATCAATTGATATTCAATTAAGTGAATAAATATGGACATTTTTGGAAGGATTTGAAGTAATTGTAAGTATTAATTTGAAATCGTCGTTAACTTTATTGCATGTCAAAATATAATAATTTAAGAACAATGATGAGTTTAATTATGAAAAAAATATGAATTCATTTTTAATAATAAATCAAATGCAATAAATTATTACGATAAAATACAGATTAATTCTACAAAATTTTATACGCACATACGAGTAATGCAAAATAAATTACAGTAATTTTTTTTTACATACATACATATCATTACGCCGTTTCTTCGTCGTCGCGGTCCTTACATACTTTTTTAATAAAAAAAATATTATTTTTATGTTTTGTGAAAAATTATTTGTGTACAACTAGTAGGTAGGTAATGATTTTATCTAATTCTATTTTTATCACAAGTAGAATTTGATAAAATCATTTTAAAATCAAAGTATTTCGGCTCACTTCAAAACCTTTAAAGACCGAATAGGAATGTATCGCGATAAAAGATGTCATCCGGATTCTCAGACCTAAAAGCAAAATCAAACCAAACTGGCGTTACCTTATCGACCAATAACTACTGTTAATAATAAACCAGTAAAGTTCAATATGGCATGTAGAAACGAAAGTTGATTTCAGTTTTTTTTTCTCAAAGGACCGAGGCAAAGGTTCTGACCTAGCTTTGGGAATTCATAAAATCAAAGCTGCGTCCGATTTTGCTTTGTTATTCTTCGAAGTCAATTCTTTTTGTTTGCTTATACTTTATACGATATGTGGTATTTTTCAATATTTATAATGTAAAGAAATGGTTTTACGCGTTATAAAGAATAAAGAGTACATCACAAAACGAAAAGATAATTCCAAACATATTCTCTGAAAGCTTACCTTCGCATAAAAGCAGGTATACAAGTGACAATATTTCCTCTAAACCTCAACAATTTCAAATAAAAAGCCACGAACGTAATATACGTACGTACCTGAACTAAATTCAGTGCTTTTATCACTTAGGTATTTTTGTCAGCGACTTCCTTAGATAGCGAAGGCTTTCTCAGTCGCGAGGAAATGAAATTCTTATCGTGCCTCGATATAGAAAGAAGCTCACTTCTTTCTGTTATCCACTGAGGAAATGTATAGGGGAACGCTCGAGACGCTTGCAATAACCAACATCTGATTGCCTAACGGAATCAGGGGAAAATCTCTAGTTGAGCTCAGCCTAAAAATGTATCGCGGTAAATTTATTTTGGGGGTTGCTGGAATTCTGTGCATTTTTTCAATTTGAGAGGTGTGAGTAATAAACGATTTTTATATCTTTGTTATCGTGTTTATTAACGTTTTACAAATCCACTATTTGATTTAGCGTTCCGAGTTCGAAGACGTGTTTAAAAATCGTCAACAATGATGTCCCTTTCTTCATTCTGACGCTACACAAAATTTACGATCGGTTCGCGCGAGCGAACATTGCGTGCCTGATGTTTCTAAAAATGTGTCAAACTTTTTACAAAGTTCTTTCATTTAACTGCGTCCGGCCTTTCTCTGCAGCCTTGTGTGTTTTTTCTCTTGTTTATTTTTTACACTCTATTGAAACGTCGTCGGAAGAAATTTTGACGAACGGCGTAAAAAGTGGACGCTGCGTGGGATAATTAAATTTCTCCGTTTACTTGCTCCAGAATTTAAAGGCGATTGGCATTTTGCATTCATTGTAAATCCTTTGTGAATGCTATTTTTTAAACTGAAAACAATTATACGCCTCTTTTTACATACAAAAACTTTGGAGCATTATATACCGTTCAATAATTGTTCCAACGAAAAATTATGACGGAGAGCATTGTGACGAAATGATTTAGTAATTTATTACACAAATTATTTTTCATGTTCTGTTAAAAATTTCCATCAGAGATCAAATCCATCAAATGCAATAAAATCACTCCGTAACAACATTTCTAGCAATAGGGAATTGGAGCTTATAGGTAGGTGGCAAAATTTTATACGTGTGTGTATGATACTTAATACTTTTTATTAATGTATTTGTGATAAGACCCTTTGACCAACTACAGTACGCGCTATATTGTGTGTAAAAATAAACAGTACACGATTTCGTCTGTATATTATGCGATTAGATATTAAATACAAGTAATGGACATTAGATTATTTCAATAACATTTTCTATCAAAAATATTTCAATAAACAATACATATTTATGGTTTGAGTATACAGCAACTTGCACATCAGTTTTGCATAATCGATTTATTTCAAATTTATAAAGTGTCTTCTGATTTCATTGGGCGTCTTCGAACCGGTATTTTATTTAGGTTTTGTTTGTTCCGTCTCGTCTCGAAGCCACGCAAGCGGTGCCGTTCTAATGCAGCCAAAGTTATGAAATGTATCTTTTAACGAATGTTAAAAGATACATTTATATTTATAATAATGCATAGTTATAATACTGAAAGTATAAAGAAAGGGAAAGTTATATGTAATAATAACCATTACTTTTATGAAATAAATCTAAAAGTTAATATTTACAAACTTAAAACTAAGTATTATCTTAAATAATAGACGTACTCAAGGGAAAGTTTATTCATTTGACCCAAAGTAATCTCAACGTAATAAACTACATTTGAACGTTCAATGATCTTCAAAGTTTTTTCTTTATCGAAGTTTTTTTTTAAATAAATTACATTTTGTTTTACAATAAGCTACAGACAATGCTATTAGGGTTCCGTATCCAAAAAATACGAAAATGGAACATTTACAAGTTCACTCTGGCGTCTGTCCAACTGTCTGCCTGTCTTTCTATTCGTATATCCATCTAACACAGTCTATTTTCACAGGAACTACGTTATTTAAAAACATAGAATATGGTATAGTGGTATATTTTATTAACCTACATATGTTGCCTTAGTTAATATTTTTAAATATAATATAGTCTCTATAACCATAGACTCAATGCGCTCGCGTAAAGCTGGTTTACGTTTATTTAATTTATCATTAGGAATAAGTGTTTTATTGTAAGTGTATAACATTTTTACATACATAATATACTAGGAACATACTAGGAACTAATAACGTATAATATAATGTACGTAATAGACATACTGTACAGTATTTTCACGCTAAGGCCATGCACATCGCATACAAACTTAGTTATAAGTTTTTCAAAGTATGTAGGTATTTGTTTTTTTTTCTTGTACTTTGTTTTTTTTTTTCTTGTACTTTGTTTTTGTTTCTTATACTTTATCTCCGAAACTAATGCACCTAATTTACTGGAATAATGTAACGAAAGTCCTAGGTCTCATATATCGTTAGATTGATTTCGACAGATTAACATTGAGGTCAGAATCACTTGAAAGAAATCACTGTACAAATTTTCTTTAAATGGCCATCCACAGAGAGGTGTTGGTGCCAACTATATTGTACAGTAGCGAGACCTGGATATGCCCGCAATCAAATATAGTGGAAATAAGATAAATACAGTAGAAATCCGATTTCTCAAAAATATGTGCCGTATCGCTCAAGTAAGCACTGAGAGATGCTTGCAGTATATAAAAAGATTGGATGACAGTGTAATTGTAAAAACGAAGAAAAGAATGCTTAGATGGTTTGAGCACTTAGAAAGAATGAGTGATGAATGATTGACGAAGAAAATCTATAAAGCGAAAGTGAGTGGTAGCAGAAGTCAAGGAAAACCAAGGATGACTTATGAAGATCAAATAGACAGTGTTAGTTGACGGCAATGTCAAAAACACTCGTATACCTAAGTGAAAATTTGTGAGGAAAATTTGAGAATTCGAAATTTGACATTTCAATTGCGAATAATGTGATTAGAGAAGGCGAAAGAATTATGCGAGGACCGCGATGATCGGTACTCTGTTTTCTATGACTACCCCGTCAAGGACATAGCGTGGGGATATGTATGTATGTATGTAGGTAGGTATGTATAAATATACTTAGTATCCTTTGTGCCTGGTTCGAATTTGACTATGTATATACGCGTATACATACATACTTATGTATGACGTGAGAATTTTTGGTTACATTCTTTAATTGCTGACTTCTAATAAAACAATAATGTTTGTTATTTTATTGTTATAATATAACAATAATTATTTATTTTATTATTTACCTATTTAGAAAATTTCTCACGTATATTTTTAAACCAATAAATTCAAGTGTTCAACCAATTGTTACGGAAAAAGACTGATGTAATTAATGTGTTAATATTTTTTTGAAATAATAAGATCAATAAATTATAAACTCTTTTATTCGCGAACACCTCGCATTTATATATCGATGATGAAAAGTAATTTATTAGTAAGTACATATGTTATGAACTGTAAAGTTTAAGTGATAACTATAATAAATACATTGACCTATTTAGTTAAGTGAGAATCACCGGAAGTAAAAATAAGGGAAATTATTATTGGTTAATTATTAACATTCATATAAATGTTATGAAAATCTGGTTTAACGCAATTAATAATGTCGTTCTTCAACGAAGTAAGGCGCCAATAAAAGGCTATCAAATGACCATCGTAAATAGATACATCTAAATTCTTTGGAACTATGTATCTCTACTTATTACATACTTTATTTTTACTTAAAATGTTTCCTTTACGTCTTTTATTCACGTAATCTAGTTAACTTTAATTAACTAAATATTTAAAAAAAATAGTGTTGAAATACAAGTCGTCGTTAATAAATTAATGCGAACACAGCCTACTGTAAAGATACATATATTTTAAATTAAATTAGTGGAAAGTCTTCCGGTGTATGTTACTTATTTATATGTACAGGCGTTATATGTAAATTTATTGAAATTAGTAAAATAACATCAAGTAAGTATAAGTATTATTGCGTACAGGTCCAAATTACTTACGTATACCTACTTAAGTAAATATTTGTAATCAAATGTATTTCAGTTATCAAAGGTTATGTTAGATATCCACATTTAAATAATTCACGTCAGTTTAAAGACTCAATTATAGAATCAAATTAAAAGAGGACATCATGCAGCTACGATAGACAAGTTTATGTTTGTATGTAGTAATAAAATGTCTAGAATTATGGCCGATAGACACGAAAATACATATCGTAAAATAAACGCGTGGAATTAGTGTCTCCACAAATGGGAAATCCGAATTCACCTACCATCTTATGCTAATTGCGCAAGTTCTTCACAAAATGTTTAGTAAAAAACAACTGGCCAGCGCAGCGTATTCATATTCGACGTATGTATTCGAATTTCAAATTTAGAGATGCGTAGGCGCATAAGAATTAGATGGCGTTTAAAAAGATTTTAATCTGTCTCCAATGTGGGCAGTGAATTATAGTTTTTTCTAATATAAATGTGGTTTCCAAGTCAAATTTATCAACTAATGAGAGATTCAGGGAAACTCGGTTTCCTTGCATTTAGTTACAAAGTCGGTAAATCAAAATGACACTAGGCGTACGTTAATTAATAGGAATTCTCGCTTCAGACACTGCGTTTATCATTTATCTGGTTAGTTGAGTATGAGTTATGAATTAGAACTAAGAATATTAAGAGTACAATTGCAAATATATTACGCAATATCATAATAACTCGTGTTACAACCGGTTTCTTACAGAAGAAAAAGATTTTTAACCAAATCCCTTCCTACTTAATAAAATACAACAGAGTGTACATAGACAGCAGAGCAGCGAACGCAGCTGCTGGCCTGTTAACTGACAGCTTTTAGATTAGGGCCCCACTCCACCGTAGCGTAGCCCCGCGCAGCCGTGCCCCTCCCCAAATTGAGAGCTCCAAGCCGCGCCGTTCTAAATTAGTAACGGTTACTAAATTGCTTTTTAATTTCGAGCCCGTTAATAAGTGCATGTTTCCGAACTAACCCTTTTTTTGCATGAGTTCCCAGCATATATAATATATATAGATATTTTGTTTAAAAATACAAAATTATCGGAGTCTCAGATGTTCGATTACGTATGATTTAAATACAATATTTAAAATAATAAGACAAAAAGAAGTTCGATATTGAGTTACAAGTAACAAGAATAACAGTCGGACATCGAGAAATCTTTCATCTCATCGACATTGCTCGGCAGTTATTCATTGTATATTTGGATGTTTTTTTTTGTTCGTGATCTGTGCCTTGGGCGCGCCAAGCACGGCCCTGCCCTAGTCGCAAGTTTTGTAGCCCAACCCTAATTTTAATGGCTGCTTACACGTCACATCCGGGTAACAAAATATGGAATGGAATTTTGTACATTTTGTGAATTATATGGCTTAAGTTATAGTTAATACCTAGTTATACTACAATAATATAATATTGATGTTGATAGACATCTTAAAGATTGATGATAATAACTAAGTACTTCTTATGTCGATTAAAAATTTAACCACTACTTTATTCATAGGTATTTGAAGAATTTGTCGGCAATTTTATTATAGAACTGAATATTTCGGTAACACTATTTTCATTAAATTTACGTGAAGTCAATACCAAAAAAAGTAGCTATGTACCTATTTTGTGTCAAGTTAATTATTACGAAACCAAATAATTTAATATAGTACAAATTATGGATTAGCAATATTTAACTTTGCCATCTGTAAGCACACATGCTTATTACTAGAAGTGGCTTCAAGATATGATTTTGCTGCATTTTGAAGGACTGTCAACATTATAAATGGCGCAAAGTTATGTTTGTATGTACGTATGGACATGTATGTAGGTACCTACTCTATTATAAAAATTACGAAACTGCATATATCTAAACGATTTAAAAACTTAGAATTAAGTATTATCTTAAATATAATAATAATAATTATTATTATTATTATATTCCGCGGTACCTACTTACAAAATTGTGTATTCGTGTGTGCCTACTCATTAATGTAAAATGTGAATTCCTTTTGATTGAATAATTTATATCACACAAATTGGATTTCTGTGTTCGGAGCGTATTAATACAAACTATAAGTCATCGATGCTGTACTCGCGGCCAACCCTTCCCCGCAAGCTGATGCATGAATTATGCCGGCGTGTCCGACCCGGGCCTGTCTGACCCGGCGTGTCGGATAGAGCGACGCTTTTTGTTATATTCAACCCATAATTGCTGAAAAGTTTTCACGCCGTAGCACCAGTCACGCGTATTTTATTACTATGAAATTGAATTATTTATGATGCCATGGCCGACAGCGTGAGCGCTGTGCGTGCAATACAGCCGCCGCTGAATTTTAATATAAAAATTATGTATTTCGGCATTTACGTTGTTTGCAAATATGTGTGGTTAGCAGAGGGTTAACCGAACCCGTTTCTCGTCACGAAATGACATATCAGTGTGAGAGGCTTAATTGCGTCGGCCGTAAAGCCTTGTCCGAGATTTATGTATATCCAATCCCGGTCGCCTAATCCCGCCTGCCCGGGTCAATCCGGCCCCGGAAAAGGTTTTCCCGGTTATTTTCCGTAGAACTTTTAATCCAGCCGAATACCGACATATATCATAGAGGATTAAGAGGTTTAAATTGGAAGTTACCGACGTCCGAAATAAATTTAAATCGGTTGGCAGTAGGTATTGTGATATCGACGCCGATGCTAAATGGGATCCGATTTTATCCCGCAAGTAATCTTATGAAGTACCTATGGAGTACAGACAGAAAGTTCTGTACAAGAAATCGAAATAAGCAGTTATAGACTTCCACATTTTCAACATTCAGAAAATATATTATTTTTGTAACAATAATATTGTAGAGTTCTAGGCCTTAATTCGATACTGAAATATGTGGTCGTATGATATCAATATTATTTGAAACTCTAAACTGTTTGAGGAATCTTATAAGTAGGTACGTATCTTAATAAATACATATTATACATATATTATATATCCATCTATACACCATCACCGCAACGCAGCAAGTTTTTATCCACATGGAACAAAATTAAAATGAGTATCAATAAGAGTGTTATAAATCACACAAAAATGTCTACCTCGGCACAGAATCCCGACCCTCTGGAGTGGACACCCTTAGCTTAGGGATATCTGACCTGTCGCTGATGCATTTTGAGTCGTCGCATATTTACGTATCTACCTGCACCTATTATAATTTTAAAGATATGTAGGTATTATACATGACATAAGCATTTTTTCAATTCGTATAATATAAAAAAAATGGTCATTGTCGCACAAGAATTTATGAGTTTTATTACATTTATCTATTTATGACAAAAAAGTACATACATGTCCTAACGTTAATATTTACAAACTTCAAACTAAATATTATCTTAAATAATAGACTTCCTCAATGTTGCCGTTTAGAAAGATATCGTTTATTTTGTTAGTTATTTAGTTATTTCGCAGTTTAGTTCTTTGTGGTTTTCTACAATTATCAAAAGAGGATAATTTTCTAATACATTGGTCGACGAACATTAAAAACCCTACTTTCTTACTTATCCTTATCTACTCACGTATTCTTCAAGTTATGAGTACGAGTAAACAATATAGTTTCCACAAGTATATTTTAGAGTTGTAAATACCTGTTTACTAAGTAGGCATAGCATGCAGTAACAGCTTATATTGTTATGCAGGAACGTTGCTATTCTAATTCTTGGTTGATTTTTGAAAATTTTACGGATTTCAAATTAATATTAGTAAATTTTACGGATTGATCGCTGTTTTTTTAATTCCCGAAATACAAACTTTGAAATGAAGTATGCTAAGATTGTGATTGACATTCTTTTTTATCATCAAAAGAATTTTAATTAATATCGTTAACCATTTACTAATAATAATAACTACTATTTACTAATAATAATAATTACTAATAATATAATTTTTAATTACATGGTATTTTTGTGAAAGAGACCAAAAGTAAAACCAGAAGCCACTAAATAATTGTAGAAACCACAATATTCTGAAGGACGCTTTTCTTTGAAAATGAAGTGAGAAGAAGATTACCATACTCAACCACGCAAGTCCAGTGCTAATCGATGGATAGTGGCTACTCGAGTAGTAGTCAGCCCACTAGCAAAATTTTCAAGCCTAAGTTATCGCCTATAAAGCCCATGACCCGGCTTAGTCATGAAAGCCGAAACCAACGGCTACACGTGCCTTTAGTAGGACAAATGTTCAAATTTTTTGAAAATCAAACAAGTGGCCGCGTGCATGTTGCATTATCATAATATACTATATATTTTACTTAAATGTATGTAGATAATTACTGTTTTTTGTTTTTAATTTTAATTTTTTGAAAATATAAGTGGCCGCGTGCATGTTGCATTATCATAATATACCATATATTTTACTTAAATATATGTAGAGAGTTACTGTTATTTATTTTTAATTTTAATTGCTTCATCATACAAAGCATTGTGGATTTGCATGAAGATCTGTTTGAACTGATGATTATTGATTAAATCGAATTTACTGAATCTAACGTTTGTATTTATGATAACTTGTTAGGTATGTCATATGCGATAAGTCAATATTTTATTGCATTCATTCATACATTTATAAATTAAAAACAATTAGTGGTAATTACCAAAACTATAATGAGGTATGAACATTTATTTCGCCGACAAAGATTTAAGCTTATTATTTTCAAGTCACTCGAGATTTACATAGTCCTAGCGAAGTAGCAAACACATTAATAAAATCTTACTTACGTAGTATGTATGTACCTACCCTGCAGTATGTACGCGCTACTGTGGACACGAAATTGGGATCATAAATCATTAATCAGGTGCGTCATTTGTTCCCGCCAAAATTATTAACGTTCGCAGCCGGCGTGCTTGCCTTGCTCTTTAAAATACCGTTACGAGTTTCCGTGAGGCTAATGTAGTGCTTAGATAAACATGGGCTCACATGTTGGTCAATTAGTAAATGGTTAACGAGTTGTAAATAAACGAATTCAAAAATTATCTTATTAACGATGATATTCTATAAGTTTAAGATAAGTTTATTTAAATGTTTTGAAAAACATGTTCTTCCAATAGCAGATAAATGACAATGAATAATTATGAACTTGTTCATTTCTCACGCTGTATCCCTAACGGGATAGTCAGAAAGGACGGCGCGCCACGTATTGCGGTTCTTACTTCTTCTTCTATACTTCTTTCGCCGCACCGCCTCAAATCTCATCATTCTCCTTACACTCTTTCGCCTAGGTTTGCTTTTTACATTACCGTCATCTAACACTCTAGCTATTTAATCCTCATAAGTCAGTTTTGGTCATCCTCGGCTTCTGCTATCACTCATGTTCGCTCTGTAAAGATTTTCTTCGCCAATCTTTCATCACTCATTTGTTCTATGTGTCCAAAGCATATAAGCATTCCCATTTTTACTATAACACTGTCGTCCATCCCTGTCATAATGTGTATCTCTTCATTGCTTATTTTATCAGAGCGACACCGCACACATTTGTATTTTTATTTCTTTCATCTTCATTTCATCTTTTCTTTTTTCGTTTCTATTATTTTATGTAAAACATTGGAAGTGTATATACATGCGTTTATATCTCATGATTTTGAAGCTATTCTTGTCGTCCATTGTTTCTTAATAATATTATATTCACGCTATTCTTTTTAATGGAGCAGACAAATACATAATACATAAATCAGAAGTATCTTGAATTGTTACTACTTCGATGTTTTTTTTACATCCAATATATACAGACGTTACTTCTTTTTTAGTATTGTTTTTAGCATTACAGTTAGCACTATTGGTTTATGAAAGTGCGTCTAAATTTTTAATCTTGACAATCTTCTATCCTTCTTAAGGAGCCTCTAGTCTTGAGGTATTTCATATTCCAAGCCACACACACAAAGAGTTACTTTACCAAAGTCAGCGTGCCTAATCAAGTGTAAACTTCCAAGTTCTGTCTAGGGTTGTCCAAAAAGGGCGTAATTCAACGGGGAAGGGTTGTAGCCGCAGGGTCGTCGCAATATACTGCCGGAGGACTCCGCTGATTAATGGATGTGTAATTGTTCCCACATAATGTACAATAACCGAGCATAGATAAACGCTTAGCATGGATGCTTATATTGAATGAATTATATTAGCCAACAAACAAACTGGAAACATAAACTAAGTAGGTACTAACATGTATTTTATTATTATTTTAAAAAGACTACAATAATTATTTTTTTAACTCGATCAAATAAATAACCTCTCTTATGAATTAATATAAACTATACCTTACATGTTATTGAATTTCTAAGTACGATCTTTGTTTGAATTCTGATTTGAAGTTTAAATAAATACAAAATTTCTGAGTAAAACTTGACACATTCATTTTTAACCCTCACAAATTGTGAACATTCCTCAAGTAAAGTGTGCGGGTTGGACCCAAGGGTTTATAATGAACTCGACAAGCGTTCTATAGAACTAATGTCCTAGTAATTGTCTCTCATACCACATTCTATTCCCTATCTCGTTCTAACAACATAACATTTAGTTGCCTTTAGATATTGATAATCATCCGATAATAGCTATTGATTACGTACGTGAGGAGTATTACTTGACATGCCATTTGTGTATTATTGTGTTGTTTGTATATGAAAGTTTGAGTCTTTTCAAAATATCTTATATTTTGTTAGTAATTCAAAAAATACAGAAATTCAAAAATTGATTAAAAAAACCTATATATGTATTTGCAATACCTGTAATATGTTTAAAGTTTCAATAAAGTTTTATGATTAAAATTGAATAGAAAAATGACTTATTCAAAATAACAGAATTAATAGTATTGTAATAATAATTAATCTACTGAAAAACTTTAGTGACAAAATTATATATAGGTACAAATATCTAAATGTTATTAATTACAAATTTATAACCAAGTTCTATCCTAAATAACAGATACATTGTATAAATTCAGATGTTGGGTACTTTGGAAAAATTCAATTCAGTCGATGAATTCTTATAATTTTAAGCCAATTTAACACGCTTTTCACCTCTTAACGGAGCGCCCTCGAGAGATTCCAGAGATCAGAGACTAGGTCAGTTAACTAGTAGATTTAATCACGTAACAGACTTTCTCCAAGTTGCCGTATGGAAAACTGTCATTGCTTTGGGTGCTTAGCAGACCGGCAATATTACCTCTTCAAATAGCCAAGCTGATTCGCTGGCGGAAGAAGCTGCAAGACCAACAGTCTTTCGCAAACTTGACCAGTCGCTTACAAATTTTCAGTTGAATACCAGGCGAAGTCCTTCCGGGCACCAAGGTTCAAAGAAAAAAAAAATGGAGGTCATGAAAAAGGCGAGAAGCTTTTAAATTAAATATTAAAAACAGGCCAATCAATGATTGATGACAACTTTTGTTTAGGTACTTTACTTAAATGCTAGACATAGTAAGAAATCTTTCTATCCATCGTTCCCGTTGTAGTTGTACGAATGTCGACGTCGTCGACGTTCTTATATGTGTGCATTTCAGTACTGTATATATATGAAGCCAAAAATTTTAGGCTAGGTCATTTTTTTAAGTATTAGGAACTATAACATATAATTAATCTACATGAATGATACTATATATAAAAGATAAAAGCTTTTTAAAAACAAGATTTTATTAAAAAATTCCGTTGTATGAGTACGAAAACGAAAATAAGAGTTTCATGCAAAGATTGTACTGATGAATGTTATTTATATAGACGAATATAATAAAAAAGATCGGTCGAAATCCTGCATAAAACTATCTACTTATATAGGCGCGATATTAGGATAATCACTGAAAAAATAAATATCCATAATATTCTATTAGGTATCGTGCAAGAAATTCAATTACTTTAAATTCCTCTTTCTCTGTTTTCTATTTGCGCTACAAGCTTTTGAAATTATTTGATGTATTATTATTTGATGAATATTAGGTACATTTATGCATATTTATTTTTTGAGTGATTATCCTAACAGCGTGCCTATATAAGTAGATAGTTTTATGCAGAATTTCAATCGATCTATTGTATTATATTCATCTATATAAATAACATTCATCGGCACAACCCTTGCATACATTTTTTTATTTTCGTTATAGTACAACTGAATTTTAAAAAAAGCTCATTTAAAAAAAAATTTTTTTAATTAATAATTTTATTTTCCACTTTTTAGTTTTATCGCAATCTGTGAATTTCTAGTAATGTGTTATTATTGCAAGGTATTTTTCCTGTTAATTTTGAACTAATTATTCGATGCGGGGCCTTCTAAAGATTTTATTCGACTAAAGGCAACATAAGCTTGCCCAGCTTGAAAAGTTTAGGGCCCAAATACACGACGGCGTGCTCCACTCTGAACCTAGATATCATATAGGACCAAATCTGGATATCATGTAGCCAAGTGTTTGCCCTGACAAAACAAATGAGCTCAAACTCGATGGATTTATTTTGTTTAGTTTAGGCGTTCATATGGTCACCTTCCGACTTCTTCATCAAACCAGCTCCATGGTACCATTTTATTCCATTGGCACCTAAGATATCCAAGTATACCACATTTGAGCCCACTCGAATGTTAGGAAGTGTTTCTAATTTAGCTTTCAAGACTTGACCCACATGTACATACTAAAACGGCAAGTTAAATAAAAGCTTGATAAAATCAAATGGTGTTTCATTAATAAGAAAAAAAAATATTTTCATCTTTTATTTTATTAGATAAACAGTCAAGAATACAAAATTAACTATGCATTCTATCTTTTCTACAATCTGAGAACAGGTCCAAACGCCTATTGTCATCGTTCCGTTAATTACACAGGCTGGTTAACCCCGCAACGCCTTCAATAAAGGTGAAGAATGCAATTATCTTACCCAACTTTACAGAAGATAAATAATTCAATTACTACTCGCGCGGAATATACTGCGGGTGGGCGAGTAGGTACCTAATTGGACTAATTACGTCAATACCTCAATGTTAGTTATGAATTATTGATGTGATATAACGTGATAATTGTTAAATTATAAACAGTCGTCGACTACTTTATTGAATTGATGTTCTGAATAAGCCTTTTAGATTTACAGTATGTAATAAAAAGCTTTTTAAAATATTTTTATTCCTCCACGAGGGCATAATATAAGCCTGCTGTATGAATAAAAGCTGTAAAGCAAAATTATCTTGCAATAAGTTCGTCTATTCGATACTAGGTGTCGCTTTTATATTTATTAGCTAAGGATGTAGAGAAAACATTGTAATACTTCCGTCTGTATTATCTGTCTAGTTTTATTATTATTTTATTGCACAGTTCAGACATCAACTTTGTTTATTGACATTCTATTACAAAGCAGTAAATAAACAAGTGTGTAACCGCTATAAAAGTGATCGTATATCATACGAACGAGATTGTGATGATAGTGAAGCGGCAAATGTCCCGTAGTTCTATATTACGGCGTAAGAGGGCGTGATTTATGTCAACATTGACGCCCGTTTAATGGTTCAATTTGTCGAATAGACGATTATGAGCGCATTAGTTTTTATGAAGCATTAAACTTGATTTTAATGGGCGATTATTCAAATATTTACGTTATTTCAACGGGCTACCGTTGTCTTTAAAGGGTTTTATTTATAAGTGATTTTTAATCGTATACTAGATATGATGTAAATATTTTTTTAATACAATTATCTTACTACTTGGCGCTATGTCCGCGTTAGTAGGCAATGTGAATATTCTAACTCAGCCAAAATGACCATACACAATGCGGTGTTGGTTCTTAGAAATATGTGCGGTGTCACCTTGCGGACAAAATAATCAATGAAGAGATATATAGTATAACAGGGTTGCACGACAGTATTATTGTAAAAATGAAGAAAGGAATGCTTAGATGGTTCAAACACATAGAAAGAATGAGTGATAAAAGACTGACGAAGAAAATCTGCAGACCGAAAGCGAGCGGTAAAAAAGCCAAGGAAGACCAAGGCTGACTTATGAATTTCAAATAGCCAGAGTGTTAGCAGACGAAAATGTCAAAAGCACACACATACCTAGTCGAAAATGTGTGAGGAGAATGATGAGATTTGAGGAAGCGAAAGAAGTAAAGACCGCGACGCTTGGCACTCCTTCCTCTCTGACTACCCCGTTTGGGATACAGCGTGAAGATATGTAAATGTTAATGTATGTAAATCTTACTACTTTTACTTATAGCTTGGTTTAAAAAAAATTTGAAATTACAAATACCTACTACACATTATAGGTAGTATCTAATTTTATGTTGTGTACTCTGACTGAACTTCATTTAATTTTAAGAAGGTACTTACTTGGAGTCAAAATGATTGATTACACTTATTTAAAAGCAGTACATATTTTTTTAACAATACGCAAACATACAACAACAAATAAATAATAATATTACATAAGTTAAAACATTCATTATTTGAAAGACTGCCTTTATTATTTGAAAAACTGCCATTCAAATTACTGTAAATAAGTATGTAGTATTACGTAACTGTAAATAAGTATTTATGTTAAAAATTATTTATTTGTCTAATGCAGGTAATTACCTACCTAAGTAAAAAAGGTTTAAATATTTTTGTCGCCAGACCCAGTTTCACTATTTGTATAAATAACTAGCTGATGCCTGCGACTTCGTCCGCGTTTTTTATTTTAAAATAGGCTTAGGCTTAAAATAGGATGTCTTTCTTCAGGATTCAAGCTATCTCCATATCAAATTTCATCGCAATCGGATGAACGTTATGGCAGCTCATAAAATACGAACAAACAAACATTTAATTTTATGCGTTTTATTAGTTCGTGTTAGGTATATATAACGTGACCATACGTCCCGCTTCCAGCGGGACCGTCCCGTTTTCAGGCTGCCTGACCCGTTGTCCCCAGCTAAAGCAAAGTTGTCCCGCTTTTGCAAACAGATTAAACAATAATAATACGTACCGTACGGATACTCCTACCTACATATATTCAAATCATGTGATAAGCTCTATTCCTACTTGAAAACTAGACTCCACATTTTGACAATATAAAACAAAAGCGTCTGCAACTGAATCTAATATTGATTATTTCAAATTACATAATTATTAATACATTATTCTCAATTTTTTTAATTTAAATAAATAGTAAAGTAAACTTTTTTTTTCTAAATTTCACAAGCATCCCGCTCTGACAAAAAAAATAAATGGTCACTTTAGGTATATAGTACTTAAACTGAGATAAATATCGACAAGGAATTTGAAGATAAACTAAAAAAACTTAAAAGCTTTGTGCACGAGCGCTTTCACAAAATAATAATAACAACACGTAGGGGTAAGCTTCCCCTAAAAATTAAAAATGGCCGCTAGCGGAATGCTCTCGATTGGTGGCAATAACTCATTCTGCCGCCGCTAGGGGCGCTGGCTGCGCGTCATTTGTCTATGTCACCCCCCACCCATACTCACAGAAATACTCCAAGCTTGATGTTGTATGTCGGGGATTGTTATACACTTGTCAGTGTTTAGTAAGCATTAAGCAAATTAAGCACTTACTACGATTTTTCCTTTAATTTATTTTGTTATAGATACATGCTGTATCCCTAACGGGTTAATCAGAGAGGACGGCGCGATAAGTATCGCGGTTCTTACATACTTCTTTTGCTTAGTCTCATCATTCTTCTTACACAATTTCGCCTAGGTTTGCGAGTGCTTGTGACATTTCTGTCAGATAACACATCATTAGCAATATCATTTTAACAACTTCAAAAATTATACTTGAATAAATGGACTCTACATTAAATATGCATTAATATGTATCTATCTACATATTTTCAAATATCTCAGAATAGATTGGAAGATAAAAAAGTAGATATGTAAAGTTTTTCCTATTTAGGATTCCGTAGACGAAATGGCTAAAATGCGATTCTTCTTGTAGTATAATCATGTCTATCTGTCCGTCTGTCTGTATGTCACAATTGATTTATTTAGTCGTCTTTACAACTGCTCAGGTGAAATGCAGCTATGAAAATTCAGCTTTAGTACAGAGACGTAAATTAACCAACCGAACTCGATGTGACAAATAAAAAAGGTAATAATGGCTATTTTGGACCTAATATTTTTATTCTTTTTAAATTTAACTTATACTTTGTTCGCACTTCGAAATAGTTATTTTTTGTTTTATAACTTTTGTATTTCATTTTTTTTAATTTATTAATGTTTATTCGTTTATTATTAGAACCTAAATATTTATTTACCGCCTGTTGTATTTTACTTTGTACATATTATATTAACTTTTATTTCTTTTGTTTTGTGTGCAATAAAGTAGGTATATTATTATTATTATTTATAAAAATAAAATAAATCTGTCAGATGCTCATTGTCCCACAAAAAAAAAACAAAAATAAGTACATCAAGAACTAGAGCAACATTTATAACATCATGTATAGATGACGACGACTACTTTGCCATAGACTACGTAAGTCGAAATACTTTCAATAGTTCCGTTGAAATGCTATTTTAATTTAATTTTTTGCTCTATCCACATTACATATAAAATGGCGTAACATAGGTACATATTATGTAGATATAATACTTTAATGTGATTTATCGAAAGAATAACTTTTATAATTTTTAGAGTAAGAATGTAGAGTAGGTACTTGTACTAGAGAAGAGTGCAATGAACTCATAGCATATTCTGAAATATTAATTCATTTTTTTAATCATGCTTTCCGTGTCACCTTTACATAAGTAGTAATCCTAATCTATTATAGTTATATTTATGAATGTATTCTAACTATAATTCACAGGGACAACCGTTGATTAGGTTTCCGAAATAACCTAACGACCACCCAAGGAATTAAGCTTCAAAAAGAAATATTAAATTAAAGAGATCTTATTTCAAAAGTGATAAAGTATAGTATTAAATAACACTCACTTTTGTCCGCGACTAAGATAAGCTTGTTGTTTAGTTCTTCGCGTGATAGAGAGCAGTATTCGAACGCACTGCACGCACTTCCAAATTATTTTAATAAAACAGGTTAGGCGACTATTCTGATTTTTTTTTTCTAAAACTTTAAGGGAAGTAATGAATGCTTTACATGACGATAATTTTTTTTTTAATATTATTTGTAAAAATAATTTAATAATCAATATACTCATACATACTCATTGATAAAACAAAAATTAATTGATTCATATTAGAAATGTTAAGCGTAGACATAACGTATGTATTGTTTCCATTAGTATGTCACACATAATTTAATCAAAAATAAATCAGCAACAACGGCTCTATCTATGAAAACAAAGCATTCGCAACGATTATTATCTCTAAAACTTAATGCATTTAAGGCCAGTAGCAACACGATCTAGAGACATTTTGCAGTCTTACCACATAACTTTTGCGCACAAAGTGACCTTTGTTTCTATTACGTTTAAGTCCAAATTGTATTATTAGCTCCGCGAAATCGAAATATGCATTGAACTAATACGATTTTACTACTTACTTCAGTTCTATTGTCATGAAAATAAGACGCATTTTAGAGTGGTTGGTACGCAAATTATTGAGTTAAATAAATAGTATTGGGCCAGTCGTGATCGAGGATCGTGATTGCGACACCGCGCTGCGTGCCCTTTGTACATGGTTTCGTAGCCGTGAAAAATCACTTTAACATATGCAAGCTGCCCGCTAGTACTGGGTCCCTGGCGACGTTCTAATCTCATGTACAGACCACAATAACAACTCAGTTTAGGTTTTATTTCTCAACTTTTACGTGTAAAAATGTCTCTTTTATTTACATATTCATGTAATATGTACTTATATCTGTACATAATATGCAAAAATTATGCAAATGAAAATTAACACGAAAATACTGTTAAACATTTTCTCGTTAATAATCTCTAATGGAACTTTACATAAAATACATGTAACTACTAATATTAGAATGATACTGTCTAAACTAGCTAAATTAGTATAAAGCGATCAGTTGCTTTCTGAGTTTACTTCACATAAACGTCAACGTTCTTCTTTGTGGTGTTAACGTGTATAAATACTTAGGATGGCCTGCGCCAACTATTTAAACTCGATTTAAGGATTTGACATCTCGCTTGCACTAACTATTAAATCTTAAATCGAGTTTAAATAGTTGGTGCAAGCCACCCTTAGTAATACGACTAAAATAAAGCGAGTTATTTATTAATTCAATAATATTGTCTATTCATAGATTAAGTGCTAGTGACTCAAGTCAGACATCATTCCATTGTTATTAATAAACACTAAAGGAGGTCTTACGGTCAGTCTTGTTTTTCTGCGGACTGTCCTCATGAACAATACAGCAAATAAACTTTTGGCGTAACATGCGAGCTTTATTATGCCTACGCCGTTACTAGCTATCTTATGCGATGTGCATAAATGAATATAGGTGTTGATTTCGATCCAAGTTAGGTGTTGATTAAATGACTATGATGGCTGCCTAAATCATAGTTAGTTTTTTCTAGCAGTTTCAAATTCATTTGATTTCCATAAACATTTCTGTCTCAAAATTATATTCAGAAAATGTACAAAATACTCTGAAAACATCTATTTCAAACAAAAATTTAAAATCGATAAAAATATTATGTTGTCGTAATGTCATAAATTCGATACAAAAGTAAATAATGGTTTAATTATCACAAACTGCGCATCCACGTCAATATCGATCAGTTGTCGATACGCCAATTACTTCGATATGCTTTTGAGTCATCGATAAAATTCCAAAGTGACTTCGTTAAAATTCGATTACCAACACCTTCTTCGACTAGTAAGGAGTACAAGGGATCGTTAAATATTATGGGTCCATTCTATTCGATACGTGATAACTTCTGGAACAATTCTGTGAATGTTAATGTAGGGTTAGCATGATAGGTGCTGTGGCATCGATCTGCTTCCGGGAAGCGTCAAATTGGCGATATTATTAAATATTTTTGGAAATGTGACAGAAGTGAAAACAAGTAGATGAAACGTCATGTTTTATAAATCTATATATTTTTTTTTAGTTTCAAGTAAAAACAAGCTTTCCTTATAATTGACGATAGAAATCATAATGAAATGTTTAAGCTATACTACTACCTACATCATTTAACTTCCATTGTTATGAAACGGACATAATATTAACGCACTAATTATTGAATACGGCTTTACTCACGTATAATCGGTATAGGTACCGACTAGTTTCGGACCTATTGGAGGTCCATCATCAGGGTGAGTGGGCCGCGAACTCATCCCACGTACCTATACCGATTATACGTGAGTAAAGCCGTATTCAATAATTAGTGCGTTAATAATGTCTCACGAAAGTTTTAATAATTTAATTGCTAACTGGACATAATATTATTGATATTAACCAAAAAGAAGATATTGCGGCCTGGCGTGAGAACCTCTTAAATTAAGGGGTAGCCCTCAATAGAGCATTGCATTGCCTTGCCGAGACGAAACTACTGAATGACGACAGATTGCCTCACTTTTATTACTTTTATATCTTTTACCTTTAGCACATAATATACAACGTGCTGGTTTGATACCGTGCGTAGTGTCGTATGTCTATGTATCTTTTTTTTGGTAAAGCAGAAGCAACCTTAACACAGGTACCCACCCAGTTTCCTGTGAGTGAAATAGGTTCCCTGGTGGGTAAAAGTGAGTTATGTGGGCCTCTACCCAATAAAACTCCTGCGGTAGTCGTCCTCGCAGCGTAGTCGAGGGGTGCCGGGATCTCCTACAGCACGCACCGGAGCCGCTTTCGTGCTCTACCGAAATACTTCTCGTGGGGAGACTGAATCCCTCCCTGAAGGTATGATATGGTAGATTTTTATCAATAACTTGAAATGTCAAATCCTTATTCAATTTTAGTTAGTAATAGTTATGCAATTGAGCACCTGGTCGGAATTAAAATCCGAAACTCATGACTTTACAAATAGACTAGATTCCCCATCAACATACATATTTCTTATGTGAAATACATTACCATGTAAACATTACCTCTTCGTTTTATCAAAAAAGACTCAAGAAGATTGTTGATTTGAAATGGGCCATATTTCAAGTGTTCATTATGTGAAATAGACTAAGTCTATAATACTTTAATTGTAACTTCAATGATGGTCTGGATTAAAAATAATAGCACAGCATTCTATGCTATTTGCTAGTTACCAGTAACACATTTGTTAGTTAGTAGTCGGTTATATGGGCCAATCCAACATTTTAAACGATACAGGTCCGAATGTACATCCAGTCTACGGACGTAACATCCAGGTCCCGTGTCCGTGGACCTATACGTGTCCTATCATAGAATCTTATTAAACTCCCGATCACAGAGTACTTTTGTTCTTGACAATATACATCCAATTCTGCGGATCTATACATTCACGTTTCTAGACTGGTAGAGCCATGCTGCATTGCAGCACAAATAGGGCCGGCTCGCCCGTTGAAATACTACCATCTCACAAAATATCGGAAATAACAGCATCTATTACTGTTGTGTTTCGTTCGGTGAGTGAGAGTGCCGGTGGCCCATCACCCCCTCTCGCTCCTTTTCTTCCTTTCCCTATTTCCCTAAAGGCCGGCAACGCATCCGTGATTCTCCGGATGTTGCAGGTGTCCATGCGCGGCGGTTGGTCCACTATCCACTAGGTGACCCGCTTGCTCGTTTGCCCCCTCTTTTATAGAAAAAAAAATCCACGTACCGTGTCCCGAAATCCAAGACCCACGTTAACGAATATATCAGATGCCAATATGAGTCCGACCATAAAGTACCTACTTCATTATGCATGGGACTTTTGCTCCTGACAATATAAACTGTGCATCATAATATGTTTATGACTTAATTGTGCCATATCCGCAAAGCCAGAGATAACTAATATATTATGTACAGTGTTACCTAGACATAATTCGTTCGACAATTTTCGTTCGCACAAAAATATGTAACCGATTCCCGACTGTAGCCTAAAATTATTTAATTTGCATTGAGCTTTATTTCTTTGCAATTAGCAGTAAATTATTTGATTCGTATTAATAATTCTAATTAATTGAAAAAGATGGTGCTAAACCGAAATTCTTTAATCAATTATAGCGCAATATTTTAAGACGAGAAATCTTAACTCTGTCATTCATATTTATCAATGACAGAGTTAAGATTTGAGCCAAATTTTATTAGTGCCGATAACCTCAAATTTGGCTATACGGATATTTTAATCCAACCACTGAATACTTCGTTATAATAACTCTCGATTATGAAATACTGTTGCACTTGAAATTGCACCCAATGTACGCGATCTATTTTCATTTACACTGATTCTATTCCACTCGTCGCACAAACAATTCGTATCGAAAGATACGTATCCGATTACCACTTCGATGTACATCCATTAGTACCGCAAGGGATACGTGTTGGTATTCATCAGAACCTGCCATTTCTACTAGCGACTCACTACTATCGAAAAACGACTTCAAGGTGCTACTTTGTTTTGCCTCGATTGTTTTTAAAATAAAATATGAATGGAAATATTACTAACACTACATATACATCCATAATTTTATAATAACAGACATTGTAGTTATCGGCCCAACTTTTTACAAATAGATCAACGTAATGTAATTCTAAAAACGTCATTATAACAACGATTAAAATGTTTATGAGCAATAAAATACCTAAGTACTAATGAATATTATGTTTTCTTTGGCAAAAACTGTAATAAGGTATACTTAAATACGTTTTGCATTTATTAAGAACTAATGATGTAGCAAACAGGTTTATTTAAAGACTTACACAAAAGCACGTGTCTTTGTGGTATTGTTTTATAGATGGATATAAAAACGGATACCATGCTACATAATTAAATTTTTATTATAATATGACAGTACTTGAATATAAATCAAGAATACATATATTCGTATGTATATATGGCGATTTATGTAGTGATGATCAATAGGAAAATAGGTGAATACAGAATTATAATTTTCTATTGTTCACGAGGAACGGTATTTTATTACACGTCTATACGTATTAATAAAATTGAAGAGTCTGTCTGTAATGTTGAAATAAAAGCTTTTTCTTAAGCTTACATGGTTATTTGCACGTATCCAAAACCTAAAATCGCTTTTGTAAAATGTTTTGTCTGCCTGTCCATTCGTTTGTCCGGGTAATTTCCGCAACGGCTGAACCGATTTTGACGGGACATTTATTGGCAGGGGAGGGGCATATAGGCTACTTTTTATTTCGAAAAATACCAAATTTTACGCAGGTGAATCCGCTAAACAGCTAGCGAAATACATCTACATTTCTGTATTATATTATTACAGATTCTAGTCTGACTGGGTGTTACGTTTTCATGGATAAACCGCAAAACCGATTTTGACGTTTAGTCTTTTTATTATTTGGTCATTTTTATCTGAGTATGTGAGCGTCTGAGCGTCTGAGCTTTAGTACAAAAACAACTTGAACCCTGAAGACGGACATGAGTTACTTATTTTGGGATACATTTAAAGATAATTAAACTGATTTGAAAAAATATAATAATCCTATAAATTAATTGTTAGTCATAGAAGAAAGTGTGTCAATATAAAATAATGGACCGTGCTATTAAATTATTATACAATTCCTTACATAATTTTTTCCAATACAATTTTTATCTGTTATCTTGACAATGACTTCTGCCCGTGGTGTGAAAAATTCATAGTTGAAAATAATTACCTAAAGTTTAAAAGTTGTAAAAATGTGTAAATTGTTAATTTTAAATTGTATATAATTTAAATTAAATAATTTAAATAATGAAACGACAGACTGATGAGGATGAGCATTGTCTTCGTAGTGTACGGTTCCTGCCTTCCTTGCAACTACGCACACTTATTTATAGCATATTTTAATTTTTATTATCATCTATGTCGGTACTTCGGCACACCACATGCTACCAAAATATACATTAAAAGGTGCTTCCCCATTTCATTTTGTGGTATCCATAACACAAGCAAAGTGCTTAGTTTGTGGTTACATATTTAGTTCATTTGTCTTAATATTTATCATTATAAAATTTCATCATAATCGGTTCAGCGGTTTACCATTTCCCGCACAAAGTATCATCCCCCTTTTCACACTTTAGGATAGATTTTTGATAAAAAAAAAGTAGCCTATGTTCGGCTTTTGGTGTCAAACTATCTCCGTGCCAAGTTTCATCAAAATTGATACGGCAGTTTAGCTGTGAAAGCGTAACAGACGGACAGATAGACAGATATTTTAGCATGGATGTACCTTAATGTCGACCATTCCTACCATTACCTTCTAAAATACCGGAATTATTAAGTAGAAAAAAAAATTGCAAGGAGTATAAACCTCTAGTTTATAGGAAAATTATAACAAAACAATCGGGTCTAGTATATATCTCCAGAAGTTGTGTAAGAAATCTTTAATTCTGAAGACAATTTATGCTACGTCCTCTCTGACTACCCCGTTAGAGGTACAGCGTGAAGCGTGAAACTCAAACTTGACTATTATTTTGACTGGCCCGTTGGTGCAGTGGCATATGTGTCGATCGGTCGGTCGATTTAGGAAACGAACTTTTCTAAATTGACTTGAAGTCTGAGTGTTAGTGGGTACTCCCCCAAAGTTCGTTGCGTGATATCCATAGTACAAGCTTAGGTACTGCTTAGTTCGGGGTCACACAATCTGTGTAATTGTCTGGAGTATTATTATTATTTTTTTTTTAAGTATTCACGAAAAGTTTTTCGGGGTGGGCAGAGCATCAAAGCGTATAACTATTTACCTACTTGCGTCCTCTATGTGTTTATTAAACCAAAATATACATACGTGGTTACTCGGGTACCGTAATCCTACTAATATTATAAACGCGAAAGTTTGTGATGTTTGTTTGATGTTTGTTACTCTTTTACGCAAAAACTAGTCAATGGATTTTAATGAAACTTTATAGTAATATAGGTCATACATCAGAATAACACATAGGTTATAATTTATAATGTGTCTTTGAATTTCACGCGAACAAAGTTGCGGGCAAAAGCTAGTAAATAATAATTTGTACATAGTTTATGAGCAAAAATGAAACGAGTTAATGTATAACTGCATTTATATGAACTTTGAAATGTAAAGACTTGTAATAGAGAGCTTTTTACAAGTTGCATTTCATAAGACAATTTTAGTCCATTACCCCCATTATTAACAATCGAAATTACATATAGCGATAGACACATAAATAAAATCGATAAAGCTAATATAGTAATAATGGATATTCATATTGCCAGTCTAATGCATTAATCATCTTGCTGCTGAATGAACGTCATATTAGTAAATGGTGCTCTAATTTTACGTCATCATTTTAAGTAGATACATGAATAAAGATACGATAATCTATACTACTATATAAATCTCTAGCGTCTGTCTGTATTTATAATTTTTCTGTCAAATTTTGTGATAGATAGCCATTTTATGACTGACTGACTTCGATTCTATCATTTTTAAAATTTTTGTCTGTCTGTCTGTATGTCCTTTTATAACTGAAGAACGACTTGATCGATCTCAATGAAAATCGGTACGTAGTAGAAACATGTGGTTGCGCTCATGATAGGCTACTTATTTTTTTTAATTTGCCCCTAAAGGGGTGAAAAGGGGGAGGAAAGTTTGTATGGAAAATGGTAAACTGCTGAACCGATTATGATGAAATTTGGCAAGAAGATAGTTCGACATGTGAGAACGAACGTACGCTACTTTTTATAAAAAATCTACCCCTAAGATGGTAAAAAAGGGGGTTGAAACTTTGTATGGGGAACGCTAAAACTTGGTAATGATACAATTTGGCGCGGTGACAAGACTTTTTTTTTATCGAAAATTCATAGTCTACTTTTTTAATAAAAAATCTGTGAATAGGGGGACGGGATGGAGAAGAACAAAACTTTGTACGGGAAATGGCTAAAACGCTGAACCGATTATGATGACATTTGGCAAGAAGATAGTTTGACATCAGAGAACGGACATAGTCTAGTTTTATAAAAAAAATAACCCATAAGAGGGTGAGAAGGGGGATGAAACTTTGTACGGGAAACGCTAGAATTTGGTAATGATACCAATTGACGGGAGACGGGAGGGAGGGGAACGAAATTTTGTACGGGAAATGCTAAACCGCTGAACTGATTATGATGTGACATGGAAATAGTTGGTCACCTGGGAACGTATATAGGTTACTTTTTTATCAAAAAAACTATCCCTAATGGGGTGAAAAGGGGAATGAAACTTTGAATGGCAAATGCTGAACCGCCGAATCAATTATGATATTTGATACAGAGATAGTATGTGCCCGGAGACAGATGTAAGCTAGACGTAGACTTCTTTCAAAAACAATTTTTAAACATACTATGCACATGTACATATAATCTAACCTAATCCAGGAGAGCCACGAAAAAATTTTCCGCGCAGACGAAGTCGCGGGTACAGCTAGTATAATATATATTCCGCATCTTTTCTGCGCTAATATTAAAAAAAAGGTAGTGCAATTTTTATAAGAATAATCTCCGGAACTACAAACACCTGTTTGAAACATTCTTTCACCATATAAGAGGTATGTTATTCCAGATGGATATAAGCTGTATATTAGGTATGTATTCAATCCGGACGAACTCGGAACCGACCGATAGTATGTTATAAAAAGATAGCCATTCACTTTCATAATAAATGTAATCCTAGAAAATTTTATATTTTTAGAAAATATGCTGACTTACATTTAATATTATTTTGTATATCGTTTGTATTTGCGTATTATTGTATTATTTGTATACTATTAATTGTGTGTATAGTACTTATTATATACCATATACCTATGTATGAATATGTAATTATATTTTAGTAGTAGTTTTCCTGCCCGAATATTTTCTCATTTCACCCAATGGTTGCCTGGTAGAAAACGCCACTGGGCATTAAGTCCGCCATGTGTACTAAATGTTTAGTGCAGAAAGAATAAATAAATATATAATAATATGCGGTCTTACTTATGAACTACAACATTATTTTTATTTTATTCCTTATAAATTCTCTTTTATTTGATATTTTTAAATTAATTCCAACTTTAAGTGTAGGTCGATGGCGGAAGTATATTTTTTTGTATAACAAAATTACAAATGTTACAGGAATCATATTTAAATGGGTATGGGTTTATTTATAACAATATTTGTATAGAGGATTCTCAGACAGATTACAAAAACAATATTTTTTCAATATAAAACTAAACGTTTAGTATTACTTCACTACCTACGCTACTAAACAACTTTTCAAGGAAGAGAATGGCACTCATGAATGTTGTATCGGCCTTAGTGTCAGCCTTCAATTTATTTAAAAAACTTTGCAACAAATGGTAGTTTAAAGACTACCTAAATAGATACGAACATTAGATTAATTGCGTCTGAAGCTATATACAGAGGACGCCCGATCCAAACAAGACAAATACAAACTTCGAGCCCCGTTCAGACGTAATATAATGTGGCTACTTGAAATTAGAATTTTTAATTTAATTTAGTTTGTCCTTACAAGTGCATTAAGTAAAGTAATAAGTTGTATATATTTCTTAATAAAGTTTGCTTAAAATTCGCCTTACATATGTACGTACGTCTCATGTGATGTTACGTAGTACATCTCTAAATATTTTTTTATTTATTTTATATATTTTTATTTCTATAATATGTCTAGACATCGAAGTAGCAAACACGATGTTACTGTCTATATCTAATGGAAATTGAAACAATCGACTATTTGTGCTTCAGTCAGAAGTACAATGTATTGACGGGTGTTTGATGTGTGGCCAAAAGCATAGGTGAGGTGCCGTGCGGCGTATTTATAACCTACATTATGTTCTTAAGACAACTAGGTATTTATAATAGCAAGGTAGCTATTTCGACTAAACACAGCATTAATCTAAATCTGTGCGCACACATATGTGCATAGTTAATGATTCGTTAGCATACCAATCTGCATGCGTAACGTGTTCTGATGGTGGATGGTGGACAGTAATTAATAATTTCGACACTTGGTGATTAACATTTAAATCAGAGTTGGGATTGGTCGGGATCGGTGGACGCGTCGTGGGCGATCGACCGTAAAGCGTGTAATAAGGGGGTGTATACAATGGACACATTTTTTCATTGATATGTTTTATTTATCAATTTAGAAATTATGTGTTATTACACATAATTAGTAATATTTAGTAGTATGCATGTCTACTAGTGCTAAACATTTATATCATTTGTTTAAAATTAGCACTGAAATATTACAAAGTAAAGTTAGTACATAGGTTATTAACAATTAAAATTAAAAAAATACCTCAGATTTGTTTAACACTTGTATAGGCCCAGCTCAAAGTTATTTAACTCTAGATTAACTTGTTCCTGCTCATTTCATATCAATTCAATAAAATTGAATTGATATGAAATGAATTGAAGTGCCATAGAATTTCATTTCAATAAAATGGCAAGTTTGCAACAAGCTCAATGATTACTTCAAGATTTAATTTACGTTCGTAACTGATTCAGTTTAAATCTTCTCCATTGAACAGATGTTACAAAGTGAATGAAAATAGATGCTTAAAATATCACTTCTTGAAAAGAGACGATACATAGCTGATCTAACATACTTATTCAAAATTGCACAGTCAAAAGTAGATAGTCCTGACCTTTTAAATAAAATTAAAATTACATGTGCTTACGTTAATTTTTAGAAACATACAACTATTAAATATTAATCCAGTAAAACCAAATTACCCCCAGGCAAGTCTTTCTTTGGTTGTTGACAATAGTCGACAAATTGCAGAGTTATTATATAATCATTTTATATATTAGTTCGTTCTCTAATTTTTGCTTATATACATATTACATATATACTTATTGTAAACTACAACTATATCCTCATCATTGTATAATATAAGC
The DNA here is from genome assembly GCA_907165235.1 of Zeuzera pyrina. Taxonomy (NCBI): domain Eukaryota; kingdom Metazoa; phylum Arthropoda; class Insecta; order Lepidoptera; family Cossidae; genus Zeuzera; species Zeuzera pyrina. The sequence goes on from OU015628.1 coordinate 15,913,216, forward strand.
AGCGGATAACTGTAATTAGCACATAATAATTTATTGTCTTAAATTTTCTGTGTTGTTCTATTTTCTTGTGCTGTTAGTATTCAAAAGAAATAAAAATAAAATAAAAATAAAGTAGATAATTTTTCCATAATTTGGAATGTAAGCAATGGTGTTTCTTTGTCGATCATTATATATTGGGTTTTACTTAATGGATCAACGTCAACCGCTAATCGTGCGATTCACGCTCTGCAAGCGACAACTTCACAAGTCGTCACGCTTCATAAACAATTACTTTGTGAATTGGATTCATATTGTATGTTTGTTTTTCGTTGTAATAATATACGAACTACGGAGCAATACAATTAGCTTACATAAATATATATGAATGTTTACAAAGGTTAATATTGTTTACTTTTAAGATCATCTTTATTTAATTTCGAAAATACTTCAAAGTATTAAAGTATGAAAGATCTGCCTACATAGTATAGTTAATATTCTTAATATCAATTTATTATAGAAATGTTTTAAAACCATATAAAATATTATAGAAATTCTTCATTTATGTTTACATAATTTAGGACGATTTAAATAGTATAATATATCTTTTGTTCTGTAATGGTATGTAGTAAGTCGGTACTAGTTCATAAAATTCTAGACCACATAATTATGTATGTGAATAAATAGTAAATTTATGGATCATGAAAGCAATAAAGTACGCAGATCATCAGTAATGCATTTCAACATCGGCTTCAAACAGGACCACACCCCCACAGGTGGTGCTGGACACGCGCTGCGTTATTTTTCATCAATTCGCTGAGCGCATTGATATGCGAAATGCCACCACGTTTCGCACATTGCATACATACGATTAAAAAATCGCCGCGGTAGGTGACCCCCACGTACTCAGCGTTAATTGAATAGATTTCGTGCCACACTGCGACTCCTAATTGTCTAATTTGTAGCGAAAACAACATGCCGTTTGACGGTCGAATATATTGCAATGGTATGCAGAAGGACTTTCTTTTGGTACGGGAAATAAACAAAGCCCCGTAGGGAATAGTAAACAGTATGAACTTTTTAGGTCTTGAAATAGGTACGTATTATGAATACCATAAATGGTAACGTATTTATAGGACTTCGTCTGCAAGTCGATTAAAGCTTGGACTGACTTCAGTTTCAGAACATTGCATCAATAATAAATTAATAAATTAACTTCTTAACTGATATCAAATTAAATATGATAAAATGTTTTACAATAATAATGGAAGGATGAATGTCTCTATAAAGTTTGGTTTCAAAAAATTCAGTGCGGATATCGGAAAAAAAGTTATTCACTTAAGTATAGAGCTTTTCCTCTTGCATCCTCGACGTACATTATTAATGGTTGGTAATTTGGACGCAGAAATATTGGATGCTAATTTTTGAATAATGAGTGTGATTGACCATACTGTTGGCGTAATTTTTCAAATGTTTCGTCTCCCTCAGGTAAAAGCAACAATAATAAAATATTGCATACATACATACGTATCTTAAAGCTATGTCCCCTACGGATGAGAGGATGAAATGTCAAGCATCGCAGTTTTTGGATACTTCTTTCGCCTCTTCAAATCTTATCATTCTACATTCTAATAAAATAACTTTTTACGAAAAAGAAAGGAATGAGAGAAATAAAATTATTTAATACATAATATTAAAAACTTAAATAAAAATGATTACGAACCTATTATCTTGATTAAGAAATTGTTTACCTAAAAATGAGTAAAATTATATAAATTTTTAAACTTTCGCGTTGCATTATAAAATAAATATCTAAAACGGGAAATTTAACGCGATTATCTTTTATTTTGGCTTGACGTTTCGACCGAGTTGCATCGGCTGACTTGCTTGAGACCACGGCTGATACAACTCGGTCGAAACGTGAAGCCAAAATAAAAGGTAATGCCGTTAAATTTCCCATTTTACATATTTATTGAGTAAAATTATAATTTTAAATTTGAAAGAATTTACAAGAAAATTAAAGTTGTGTGATAAGAAACAAGTGTCTATGTATGATAAAAAAGTACAGGAAACCGCTGTAGAATGCAGTTGATTTGCAAAAATGTTACGTTGATTCTTATATTTTTTAATGTTTAAGGTATTATGATGGCGTCATGATGTTGAAGGAATAATCGTGATAGCTGGTGATCCATTCTCTCTATTTGCCCCGATAGGAATATGGCTTGAAAATGTGTATATAAATGTATGTTGTCTTAGAGATTTAATATGATATAATATGAGAGACGCAAAACTTATGGTGATTTCTTTTAATATTTTAACAAATAGAAAGTGTAATAGTATAATGACAAAAAGTGCGTAATTTAATAATTACATCCCATCGTAGGTATTTGATAATGCGACAAATTCCTTTTTATTATCCCTGTAAACAAAAAGAACAGTCAGTCATAACTAAGTGAACTATTGTCTATATGACCTTGAGTTAGCGTAGATAGATCTGCAGCATTATTCATCGTTAGTTGTTCGACTACCACACTTATAGGTATGTACACTGTGGGTGGGCAACGCGAAAGTGTTAAAACCTAACATCATAAACTTAGGTTTTGACGAAGGCAGAATACTAAATGGAGAAGGCTGCAGGTGGTCTATGAATTTTTATGTATTTGCGCGCCACGGTAGCGTCACTTTATGATGATGAACGGCAGTTCTTATTATTTGAGGTTATCAATTCCATTTATCTTAATAAATGTGGTGATGGATGGGCGAATACGATAAAATATGGAAAGGCCATCAACTGGTTTCCTAGTCTTACTATTTGGTAAAACTACTATCGAATTGTAATTTGTAATTGACTATATTTGTTACAAATAATGAGAACATTATGTTTTTATCAAGTAGAAAAGATTCTGAAGAGAACATAGTAGATTTAAATGGGTTTTTATCACTTGATCGTTGTCTACAAGGAAGATATCTAGCAATAATGTTGAATAAGACGGTTTAACTTTTTTAGCTAGGCTACTCCAGTCCTCATATAATCGTCCCGGATTTGTTGCGATTTCTCTTCTGGTTTAAATTTTAGTCATTTCGTTAAAATGTTCATCCGAGACACTTTTTTTCTAGTAAGTTTATACGCTGTTTTTAAAACTAAAATACAATAACTTGTTTTAATAATGTATATGTTAAATTGCATGCATATTGCATGCTTTGGTTTTCTAATAACGTTCTTAAAATGTTTTTGTATCAGTGTTGGATGTACTTGCAGTCCTTTTGTTTAAAATAAAATGAAAATCCTTGTAACAAACATGCCTAGGCTCTGAAATAATAATTATTTGCACGCGATGTTGTCCACCTATTAGGTAAGAAAAACAGTCTTCCTCCTATGTACGGTTTTCGAGCTTTTTACTTATTTTGTAAAATCTACTGAGCGAAAGTAACTGGTGGCAGAAGCCAAGGAAGACCAAGATTGAATGATCAAATAGCCAGAGTGTTGGCTGATAAAATGTCAAAAGCACTCGCATACCTAGGCGAAAACGTGTGAGGAGAATGAGAGTTGAGAAAGCGAAAGAAGTATGTAAGGACCACGAAGCTTCGCTCTCCGTCCTCTCTGACTTGTTAGGGATACAACGTGAAGATATGTTATGTCATCAAACTGAAAAACAGATTTTAAACTAAAATTGTTTAAACTAAAATAAAAGACCATTGAATCAAAATCATGAAAAAAGCAAATACCTAACCGTGTCCAATCCTTCAGATACATTTCTTGGATTCTTTTCTCGCGTGATCGCTAACGCATAGGTGTGTGTGTACAAATATTTTATTAAATTAAATTAACCCATTGAGAAAGTAACTTTTATTATGATGATCACAAGCGAAATACTTACCTATGTGGCATGTGAATGTCGGTCTCTTGTGTCGTCCTCAAAGTCTTCATGCCATATTAGGTGTGGCCAGTCACGTTGTTGTTACACCGTTTCAAATGTTCGTTTCATTCGTGTTTTGGATTTTTAATTTTTTTATGTTATACATGTCTTAGTTTAAGTTTGCTGGCGCAGGCCTGGAAAAGAAAGTATAGAATGTGGCAGCTGTTTTTCTTCCGAATTGAAAAGGGAAACTAATCTAAGATTCGATAGCAACCTGTCACTAGAGTAATTCGCACTCAAATATGATGCCACGCTGTGGAATGATCTATTAGTGGTTGTCCAGTAGAAATTCAACCGTAAATATAAAATAAACGTTTTTTCCTTTAATCGAAACAGCTCACAGCTCACAAACCACTCAAAATTAACAGTTTGGAACTCATTCAGTCAATCCGTATTTAAACTATTAAAGTATTTAAAACTATTTGACGACAAATTCTCTGACTATATCTGTGAGACTTTTGTCCCTCGGACCTGGAAACATAATGGACGGAGTCATAATAAATTATCGCTCTTAACACCATGTGCCACACGAATTTTCCTGTCTCTTTCTTTCTCGTTGAGCGTAACCACGAGTAAAACAGTTTTAGCTATAGTAAGCATGGCAACCTTGCACTGTCAGTGTATTTCCTGTCAGCTTATGAGTCGGTCATGACACTCATGAATTAATTATTTGCAAAATACTCGTAAATTTTAAGTGTTTTGGGCACTAGTACTTACAAAAATAAAAATATGTCATGTTCAGATGTGTATCGTTGTACTGTGACCATCCAGTCACGCACATTAGTAAAAATGTAGAAAGTCAGTTAATAAAAAAGGATACGCTTAGAGCAAATAAATAAATACGCTTATAAGCATTGTAATACCTCGTCCGAGGTTTGACCACAAACTATTATGTGTTTGACATTGACAGCATAACTATTATGTATCTAACATTGTAATAACGTAAACAGTAAATGCTTTTTAATTTAATTTAATGTATTTGTGTATATATCACACATAAATTTTATCTTTTTACGCTCAGTGACGTTACATATTATGTAGGTACAGGTATGTTATGTAATGAAGTGGAGTTATAACAAGTAGTTTTATTTTATTTGCACAATATAATATATTTTTCTTTATGCTCTCTTTTTATGCAAATTAATTTCGTTACAATAAATATAGAGTTGTGAACATTACTTATAAAAAATATTATTTGCATTATCTGATAAAACTTCGACGCATAATAAACGAATTGAACACCTAACGGAATAATAAATAAAAATAACTACCTAATTAATTTTATGACCGATGTAAACACAATCAAGATAAAACGACATGACTTACTGAGTACTTACGTCATGGTAAGCAGATATCAATTTATGTTTAACAAATTTATTTATAACTGCAGCAGTAATGAAATCCCAGTTACATTTAATAAGTCTGTAGAGTTGCATTTAATAATTCTGTTGTTTAGTTGTGTCTTTTGGTTTTTATTCCAGAGTTATAGTCTTTGACGGAAGCAACAAATATCAGTATAGACTACTCTTGAATCATAATAGATAAATAGACATTTACTTCATTTCTGTTCTAGGAGATAAATAAAAGCACATATTTATCAGCTGATGTCTGTTCACACGCGGTTTCGCTTGCGTGAAACTTGTAACAAAAGCGTGCTCCGTGATTTATTTGTATGCTTGTGTCAAGTTTGTAGATTCTAATAAGACTCACGTCTCCGTAAATAAATACATACCTATTAATATTTCATATGTTTGTAAAATCTTCCAAAGTAAACATGCTGCACAGCACTGGATATAACATCACAAATATCCGTCCAGTAGAAATTAATTAAATTAATACGAAATAAGAGTCATACAGACAGTTTTTGCCCATTTATAAAAGTACTTCAAATATAAAAAGTATGAGTGTAGCGACAACTATGTAAAAATCTATCTTATGTACCTAAATTATCAGCTATATTTCGCCAAATTACCTGTGTAATATATACACAATATATTTCCAGCTGTTACATTTGAAAACTTTTAGTTCTTCTAGGATGTAAACATGGGTGGAAACATAGGATATATTGAGATATAATTAAAAGACGTGCTATCGCTAGCACGTGTAGTTCTCGACAGATTTATTTTTTGGCATTCAAAAATACCATGTTATTATTAAGTAGCAACATCCTAAAAATAATAGTGTTCCCATTTGTTAACAGTTAATCACGAATATTGACAATAGCTAACACATTAATTTTCTTTCTAAGTCTTATTCATCACGTATTTCGCCTCTCAAAAAACATCTTCACGGAACGATTCGACTAGAAGTTTCTTTTCTTACATTTGATTGCATAAAGTTCGATGTATCTTTCTTCTTCTTAGTATAGTACCTAATAAAAAATACTACATCAATCATGAGTAATTTTGAAATATAGCAAACAAGCGGGTTTACAACACTAAAATAAAGACAAAAGACGACACTCATAAATTTCCGTTGAAAAGTAACCAAAGCGTTATACAGTTGCATAACAGTACTGTAACAGTAAATAAAAGGAATAAAAAGAGTAAAACAGTGCACGAAACAGTGCGCTTTTAAATACGGGCGACGTTGAACGCGGGCAAGGCAAAGACATTTATGTTCACTAAACAAGTAGTAAAAGTCACTACTTGAGTGTTTTTATGGCACTCATAAATGTCAGATTGCGCGCGAGGGTTTAGCACAGCCCGGCCCGCGCGGGACTCCGTATCAAAACTAAGATTTGCCGATTTATTTTATCCGTTATGGCGCAATTAATTGATTTGATTTATTTCTAAAATATTAAATTTCGATTTAATATTTTTAAGGAAACTAAACATGTAAATAATATTACGCTTCTCTGGGAATTAGCTGAGTAATTTTATTAGATTTTGTTTTTTTTTTTGCTTTATGGAATATGCTTCATCCACTGTTGTGCACTGATTGTTATAGAATTTAGGGAAAAAACGAGAAATATGTAATATGCCAGTTATAATCTTCTCGCGCAAGTCACAATAGTCGATCAAGGACAGGACTTATTACGACTATAAGGAACTATAGGCGACAAAATAAGGCCTGTCACTACTTAGGTCCTTTTTTGTTTCTGTAAAACATGTATAAAATTGTTGTTATTTAGTGTTTGTCCAATTGTTCTATTTGGTTAATCATTGTTTTTCTATTTTCAGGTAACAATTAACACCGATTTCATCTTTAAACATTCACTGTTAATGGTAAGATATTTTGAAAGACTATAAATTATGAATTTCGTTCGTTAATAACATCCAAATTTGTGTAATGGGTACTATCTAACATTACGCGATTCAAACTTCCGCAATTTATATCTTATTTATTACTTTTTTTCATACATGTCCATGATACGCCCCTAAGGGTTTCATATAGATATGTGAATACATTGATGTTTGAATCTGAAATAAAATCATTCCAAATCTTCAATTTAACAAAGTATCTAAGAGCAAAAGAACAATTAAATTATTCGTAAAAAACAATATCCTGTTGTCGAAACTCTTATTTACAGTATTAAAGTTATCTGAAAGCACAATGATGAGTGCCAAGAATGGGCTATTTAGTAACGACCTAATTAAAAGATAGGTTTAGTAACTATGAATAAATAGTGAAAAAATATTCAAAATAAAAAGAAAAATATGAGTTATTTGCTTTTAAACTCAAGTAACGGGAACAGAGTGGAGATAAATTCCATCTCTGTCATTTCTATTGCTGGACTACATCATTGAGAGTTTGTGTATTATGAAGCCACAGCTCAGTAGGTACTATTATATACTCTGTGGTCACAGCTGTGTAATGCTATCTACCTCTAGCTCAATCTCACTGTTCCCAGTACCGAAGTTTAAAAGCAAATTAACTCAATTTCGCTAAAAGATTACTCAATTTTAAGCACTTTTCACGCAATTGGATTCCATTTTTTTAATAATTTAATACAGTGTATAAAATATATATCAGTTTTAAGAACAGTCATCTTGCCTATCGCAAACATACCTAAATGCATGACTTCACACCATTTTACACTCGGGATGGATAGAGCAACAAGGCATAACAAAATCACACCCTGACTTCACTTTTTGAATTCAATTATATTATATTGGCTTACAAAAGGAAGAACGAAATTATACAGTAACAAATTGTTAGGCTGTCGCTTATTCCAGCTTCATACAATGAGTCCTATCCTTTCCTTTATTAATCACAAACTTAATTACATTTTGTAAGTGCATGGCTCAAATGGACTTATTAACAAAACGAGTTAAGCCACAATATTTAACTCATGACTCCACATAACAAGTGTTGTTACTCTAAAAGGAAAGCTCACAAATGGGGAAGACAGACGTGAGAATAGCCGCTTTTCAACCAGGCAGTATGCAAATTATTGCATCATTAAACACCTCGTTGCAGGCTTTCGTGTTAGACTGACGTCTGCAACATTCATTCTGGCCGCTGAGTGAAGTTTAGACACGATTTGTTGGCCCGGATGCGTTTGATTGGCGCTCTTCGTTCAATTATTGTAAAGGACCTTTGTCTTTCGAACAAAAATAACATAAAATATTTTATAATGAATTTAAATTTTGGAAGCTACATTCTATTAGGATTCAAACTTTAGGAAAGTTTAGATTTGTACAGAGTGAATCGATGCACATTGACTGAATCTAAACTGTCTTGAAGACGCTTCGCTGAGAAGCGAACCGTGTCAATTGATAAATTTGAATTATAAACTTGAATTATGACGGAATATAGTCGTAATAATACGTAGCGTCCGACCGAAACTAGTTTTTACAACCGAAACCGAATTTCTACTTATAAAATATCTAAAACACGGGAAAGTAATGCGATTGCCTTTCATTTTAGCTTGATGTTTCGGCCGAATTGCATAGGTTTGCTTGAGACCACGGCCGTTAAAACTCGGCGAAATGTCAAACCAAAATAAAAGATAATCGCGTTAATTTACCATGTTTTAGATATTTTAAGAGACAATGCGAAAATGTATATTTTCGGATTTCGATTTCTGTCCCGGTTTCGACAGGAAACGAATCCGTAACTGAAGCTACCTTTATATAAGATAAATTTTTTAAAGACTATTTAAAAATCTAATTATTTTACAGTTTTAGCTATAATTTACCAAATTGGCTAAATTTAAATCATTATACTTGTGTTTATAGAAGCGGTTATTTGATATATTAATACCCTCGTTGCTCTAAAAATATTAATGTTTAATGGTACAGTGTGATTGTCTGCCATGCCGGTTTCCACAAAAGGTAACGCGAGAACTCTTCGGTCACAGTTTCTGGTGTTTAATTGGAGTTAGAAACTCTAATATGTAATATCTAATATAAGTCTAATAAACTTTCGGTAAAACTTACCGAAAGTCTAGTTACATAATATAAAATATCAATCCGAAATTATCTATCCGACTTTACTTTGTATCTAACTTGTTAAATATCCTATTTACATACGCAGTATTTGACTGATATTAATAATTATTTTTAAATTATATTAGGAATATCTGCTTCGTTTTCACAGTTCCCATATAAAACTTCAATTCCTATACTCGTATAGCATTAAGAAAATCAAATTACTATTTTTACGGTTGCGGTTCTGTAGCTAAAATTGCAAAAACGAAATAAGGTCCTGCCTGTCAGTCTGTTTGTCTGCGACTGTCTGTTTATAACATCAGTTGGTTTATTCTGTCGTATATAAATCTACTGTGCTGAAATTTGACACAAACTAATCGACTAGCTTTTTTAAACTGGCAAATGGTAGGCTGTTTTATTAAGAGGTATAATCTAGGGATATTCATGCAGAAAAAACATCAAGTTTTTTCGATGCGATTCATCGATACGTTGCATCGATGTTTTCTGATGCATCGAATAAAATCATCGTACATAGGTACATATATTAATTAATAAAGTTTAGCAAAGTAGAAAAATGAGACATTTATTCCAATTATATTTTTAATTAGTCAATTACGAATACAAAGGAAGTTTCGGGACGTCCGGGATTTTTAAATTAGAAACCCGTAGATAGAATACAAGGAAAACATGGAAGCATTGAAAGAGAGGTAGTATTTAGATTCTAATCTAGTTCCAAATTAGAAATTCCAATACTTCTAAAATATGCAAAATTAACATTGTATTGACCCGTTTTCCTTGTATTCTATTACGTTGTTGATTTAAAAATTGTGGCTTTTTTGTTGTTTTTTCCAAGTTAAAGGAAAACATGTTATATGATTTTGTATATGTGGCGAAAGTAACGTATAGCGATACAAATTCCTGCAGTCGTTTTCCTTTAAAACTAATCCTACAGCATCGGAAAACGCGTGCGCTATTTCGATGCATCAAATGAAATACATAACACCGAAAGTATCGGTATGCATCGGAATGATTTGATGCATCGATTAGTGAACATCGATGATTTTGATATATCTATGTATAACGAGCATCTCTAGTATATTCACTGTGTGCAGGTTGATTAGTACAATAGTTTTTACGAAAAAGGTAAATAAAGGACAACGTATTATTCTCATAATATTGTATTAGAAAGTGATCAAAAGTTGATTTGTCGCTTCCTTATGATGTACGTAATAAATTATAAATAATGTCTAAAATTGTTAAATAGCGATCGAATTAGAACTGCTCTTGATTGTGTGATCGCGATGTATACTAATTTGCATGAAGCCGCTTAAAAATGCGTAAACCATTCACATACCTACCTGTTAGCAACGATGCATTGAAATATACCAATATCTTCATGGTAGAGTTAATTAATGTATAAAACCGCTTTTGTACATAATTAAAATAGTGGAACGGTGAATTGTAATGAAAAGTCGGTGTACAAGAACTCATTACGTGTACACATGGCCACTGTTTCGATACGACGGTATGAAAATGATGACAGCATCCGTCTACTGACTAGTGAATTAGCATAGTTAGTATGTTTGTTATTTAGGGTTAGCACTCTAAGAATTTAGACTTTGCATTATATGTAAACTTAAATTATAACAGAAAATTAAGAGCTTAAAATACAATTTCGATCTCAATAGCTCAGTAATAAAATATGGACACCATATAAGGATATGTAGAAATGAGTGGCAATGCACTTACAATGATATTTTAGTTTCAAAACTAAACATCGATGTACAAAAGTATGACACATAATATTTATCTGCTTTTTAAATATAAAAAAGATTTTATTTTATGCAATAATATTAAAACGTATTTCAAATATTATATTACTATATTTGCTTCAGCATTTGCATGGATATGTCAATAAGAATTAAGAAAACAACAAGTGGTTTAGATTCTTTTCTAATTTTTGAACAAAAACTGTTCTTTCTTTCTTTACCAGCCCTAGTAAGATATCCTAGACTGTACACCTGCTGGCGAGGGAGGGACATGTGTATGGTGGAACAGTGACTTTTATTGACACAGCCGTGTTTATTACGCTGCTCTGCCTTCTTCGGGACCGGGCGACAGTTTCGCCTGCGGGTGTGCTGTGAGTAATACGCGGACGGATTAATTACCTGAAAATTATAAATGTAACAGCTCATGAATAAATTAACGCTACTATGTACCTATTTCTTATTTAAATTACTAGGACTAGTTAAAGTATTATTCAGAAGAATACTGACGAATTAATTTTAAGATAATGTCTTGTTTGTAACTACCTATATTTTTATTAATTCATTAAAGTATGACCAAAATAATTATTTTACAACTTAATTTATCTGTGTTAAATTTTATAACTATGCTACTTACTAAATTATTAAAAAAAATAATAAAAACCCATACTTACATACAGTGGCGTGCATTCCATTGAAACAAATAGACACTGCCTATCCTGATAATTTATTTACCAATTAAATAAAGTAAAAAAAAAAAAAAATATCGCAAACAAAAACATGTTTTCAAAGTTACCGCGCTCATCTTATCTAGGAAAACACGACAAGAAAAGCGTTACAGCAACTATGCGCTTGAGACAAATTCAAATCGTGGCACGATTTACACACATTCAAATCTTTTTTATCACTGTGTTTCGTATAATTACTCGAGTGCATTTGTCGTGGTTGTAAATGTTGTAAATGGTTGTAAATAGTGGTTGTAAACATGAATACAAGGTTATAAAGAATTTGGCGTCTCTAGCCAATAACAACACCTAAAAAAGGAGTTGTCAAGTTTGAATCTTAATACATAGTTATAGTTGTTAGTCATAATGAAGTTAAACGATTAATTTAACCTATAAGAAAAAATAACGTATTACCTTCATAAAAAATATTAACATGTTTGTTAAATGTTATAACTTTTTTAATTAATAATACGAAAGTTCAAATGCTTTTTTGTTATTTTAGCGCCCTCTAAACGTTTTTATAGTGACGTTCTCTTCCTTATTTATGGAATTTTTAATAGATACATATAAAAAAACAACAGATGGCGCTTACCGGCATCCAATTACGAACAAAATTATATTTAACGTTATTGTAACGTTAGAGTAAATTATTTTATATGTATTATCTATGGTTAGAGCAACGTTAATAGAGATACCTATAGGTGAGTTTTCTTTTTGTCTACCCTACTGAAAATGTCTGTGCACGTCACTGCATACATATATATCAGAAACAAAAGTAGAGCAAAAAATTTTATTGCTTTTTTGTCTTCTGGATTCATCATGATGACATCATGATCTAAAAAACGTTTTTATAAGATTTAAAATGCCTAATTCGAATTCAGAACGCTTCCGCTTGTATCTTTTACTATACAACAGAGAACGTCGTTTTATGGCTTTTGAATTACGAATGTTAAGTGGAAAATGAGCCATGGGAATAAGAATCTACTCAGTACTTATGGTCCAGAGGTATTTGAATGGAATTGAATAAGTAGGTAAGATTCTGTGCATCAAAATAGATATTTGTAGTAAATAGATACATAGTTTCGTCTCTTGTATTTTAAGTATAGTGATTACGAATATTTATATGTCTACTTTCTTATTACAAAATTAGCCACAAATTTAATTTTTTATCTCCAAATTAAGAGTCCGCCTATGTAGACTTTGGTGTGTTGTGTTGTGACCTGGATCTCGATATCTAATTGAGTGTTAGATACAACTTCAACTCTTTATCTTAAAATCCTTAAACGTGGAAAAATGATCGGAGAAAAAATTTCATTAGAAACATTCCAGAAAAAAATTGGTTTTGCACAAAAATACAGTTGTATCTCTGAAATTCTACAGAATTTTAAAATCATTTTTAATAAAATGTATAGGTAATTATAACATCTCAAATCTCAAAAATCAATTTTTTAATTGGTAATGTAGTTTTCTTGCAAATTACAATTATGTGCAAAAAGAAATGTTAAGATTTCTCCGCGCTAAAATATGATCAAACCGTAACTGCGAAAATTAACTTTATCGTTATTGCTATAGAGCGCGGGAGTAAATAACGAATCCGGTTGCACTGGGCTGCGCAGGCGGACTCTTAAAATATACATATTAGTTAATAATAGTACAATAATAAATAGAAACGCCTTAATAATTTTTATACTTGTTTCTTAACGGAGCGTCAGTGTCCTACGTCTGGCATAAAAAAGGTGACAATTTGGGCTCATCTAGCCGAGTTTCATTAGACAGGTATAACCGGGCCCCTTCCATTTCAGTTTTCAACGTGGCGGTTCTCAGGCCTGTTATTTGAGTTCTGAAGCGCATCTTTGTGTTTTCGACTCGGTCAGTACTGCATAGGTACACCGAGTATGCTGCGTTTTTAAAACTTTTGAGACCGTTAGTGACTAAGTCTGGACATTGTAAGTGAAGATGGGCAGGATACACATTACACATGTCGATGAGTTTTCAGTTCAAATTTAATGGGTATTTGCCCTTCATCGGCTGAATTATAAAGCACTAACTCATCGTGCATGGAAACGTTATGGATACTGTGATCTATTTCCTTTTCCTGTCTATTGTAGAAAGATGTTACCTGCACCAAGAAAATGTATTCATCAATACACAATAACGTCTGCACATCTGTTTCTATTTAATTATACTTAATTATCACCTGCGTCTCCAGTACAAGAACATTACCATCCATTCATAAAAAAATCGTTACCTATCATCAGTTAAATGAAATGAACTATTTAAAAATAGCTAATCGCAAATAGGTGCGTACACGTCGAAAGAACCAATAGTAATGGCACGAGGCGCGAAGGCGCATGTCCGCGATCGTATTGCCACGATAGCATTGTGCGCCTGCGCCGCGATTGTAACGCCGATTGCGAACGCATGTCGCTTACGTGTCGCCTCCCGCCTCTATCTCGTACCGGATCGCACGCAAATTATAATCGATACCATTATTGTAATATCCGAGGAACATTCGCACCACTAACAATAGCGCTACTTTAGCGTTAGCTGCTCTTTGTTGGAACCGACCTGCTTAGTAGATATGGCGTAGGTAGGCGAGTGCGAAAATAAGCGATACATTGTTTTTTCTAATTACCGTTTCAACGCGACGTAACTTATCTGTGAATCATCTCTGCATAGTCATAATCGTCTCACCAATTTTATGTTTACTACTGGATTTATGTTAAAGTTGTTTTTTAATGATAAATGTACTATGAATAAAATCTTAACTATTTATGGTATGTGTGTTAATCTATACATTCATAATGTCCAGTTCAAGAAAGTGGATTATTAATCACATTCTGAACTATGTAATTCATTAACCACGCTACTTTTCTGCCACATTAAATGATATATAAATCCAATTTAAGAAATCGTCGTGTCCATATGTGAATGTAAAACTATCAGTTGTCAATTCATATAAAAAAGTTCGTTTTATTTCTTATTATTAGTTATAAAATATATGGTTTTTATATTTGGTGCGAATGCGGTACAGATTGAAATATCTCTTTCATATATAATAGATATAATACTTCTATGTATGGTACATATAATATGATAATTTTAACATTACGTTTGCTCCCCTAATAAAGAATAAATGGGATCGACAATTTGTAAATACATTCTCTAATATTTCATTTTGTTTCACTATGTCGATCGACATTATTCTCTTTACTCTTTATATAACAATTACATACGAAAGCATCTATGGTATAAAAGCATAAATATATACATAATTATTACATTTTAGCAACTACCTAATACTCTTTCCTGTAGCGCAATCAAAACACACTTATGTTTCAGATTACATAAAAAGCTCGACTTATACGTGTTTTCGTCTCTTTTATTTCATTACTCATTCTGCTCTACAAATCTTGACCATTTGTTCTTTACATTTATTTGTAACAAGAGTTTTAAGATATTGGTATTTCCTGTACCCAGGACTAGGATATAAATAGTTTTTTAAAAGGTGTGTATTGAATTAATAATTTGGTTTTTTTATATTAATTCATAATTGGTTTAGTTTGAAATACATATTATATTCATTTATGAAGCGTTCGACGTCCAGTTTTTTGTTTGATCATTACAATAAAATGGAGTAGTCAGAGAGTATGGAACGCCGAGCACCACGGTGCTTACATGCTTCTTTTGCCTCTTCACATCTCATCATTCTCCTCAATAACTAAACTTTATTTCTGAAAATCTGTAAGTTTTTATATTATATTGCAGATAAGACTATATCCCTTTAAATTATTCTAAATACAGTAGCTTACAAAATAAGAAGGAAAGTTAAATTCTAACATACGATGTACCCCTTTTTAGGGTTCCGTAATCAACAAGGAACCCTTACAGTTTTGCCATGTGCGTGCTGTAATTTGGCATAGTTATACATATTAATCATGTGGACAAAGTTGTGATATGAAATCTTAAAAAAATTTTTTTAGGGTAAAGTCATACACGTAAAGCGGGATGATTTTTTTTACTTGTCTATTCCATTGTCTGGGCTGTGGATTCAGCGATCCGTTTGCGAAATATTAAGCTTTAATGTGATCATTTCCGTTAAAGTCATGTGTCATCCGTCTCTACCAGTTAAACCGTTGTTTTTAGGTATGTGAAAAAATTCACGGAAAGAATATATATAACGAAGTTAAAAAGAAAACTATCGCAGGCAATTGTCTAATAACCTAATTAGGTTTTACAAGTTAACGAGTAACAGTCAAGCAACTCCAATTTTTAGTCGTTATTAGCCGGTAAACCGTGAACCACATATATTATTATAAGAATGTTTCACTATGCCGAATTTCAAATTTCTGTTTCTGAGAACTTCAACTGTGACAAAAGAACATACAGATTGACTTACAGACGTATGAGGGATCTTATACGCGTTAGTTTTTCTTCATAAGATGTAACAGAAGCCTACAACATTGTGTGATTTTTGGAATGCAAAAAAAGTAAGTTATACATTTTAACAATAGATATGTTCGTACAATTTGTGAAAGATGTGTGAACATTAGTTACGTGTACAATTAATTTGTCTTTTATTCTAACTTGTCGTTTAGAAGACAGTTCAATATCAAAGGTAATTACTTATATGAGTGCGATAATTGATACCCTTTGTCTTTACGATTAATTAGTTAAGTTATTCGCGACAATTTTATAAAAGACAAATTGAAGTTTACAATATTTATTCTTCGAAGAATATTTATGGTAGTAATTGATGAGTAAGTACCGATCTGAGAGTCTCCATTTTTTTGCTTGAAATATAAGTTAAGGTTAACGGATACGGAAGTACGGAAAACGGTATGGAAGGTAACGGAACTCTATCAGCACAAAAGCATTAATAAGACCTGGGTATCTAAATAAAAATATCCACATGCAACGCCTTTTCGAGGTTTGAACCTAAAATACGGCGAATAAATTCTTTTAGAAACTATGTATTTTTTTTCTAGTTTTTACATAGCAGCATAGTCTGAAAAATGAAAATAGTTCTATATTTCTTTATAGAATTAAACATCGTTTTTTTATACACATCGTAGTAGAATTTTTTACGTTTAAATGTAGCTTGACGTATAATTGAACGGAATAATGATAATTTGATAAAAAATTAATGATAAAGCTTCATCGATTGTTTCATGTTTATTACATGAACATGTTTATTTGAGAAAAATTACACGTTAAGACACAGACCATAATACTTAAACATGTAGGTATTTACTTTTAATGCAATACTTAATCGTCTTTTTTTCGAATTTATTTATAAATAAAAGTATCTTTACAAGGGAACCATTAACAGATTAATTTTTTTTCGAACTCAACGAGAACTGGCTTTAGGCGTGTTCGTGCTGCCACTGTCTTCATAAATCACGGGACTTACAAATATATTATTTCAACTCATAAATATGTTAGTCTTGTTCATGTCTTTATTTGCGCCTTAGTTTCAGATAAGAAGTGGTCTTAATCGACGCCTTGTAGCGTAATAACTTTACTTTTTAGCCATAGATATACTGTAGAAATTCAGATATCAAAATCTTATAAATTCCAAGTGCGATTTTAATAATTCTACGACGTATTTAAATTTGAATTTTATACACGATAAAAATCTTTAACTGAATGCTTTGAAAATCAAAGTAAGACATAAGTGTTACTTACAGATCTGTATTTGAAATTGTACCTATACGTGAAAATGTTAACAGGTAGAATAACTACGGCAAAATCCGTCCGATATATTATGATAAAATAATTATTTAATATCCGTATTTACTGCGCTTTCTTATTTATTTAAAAATAATTCTTTGGTGAGTTGATTTCCGATTGCATTATGTTGAAATGATATTCAAATATTATTTGTAAAGTACATTCTAAATTAAAATCAATTTTTGTGCTGCTTACGTTAATAATATCCAGACCAGTAAAAATTGTGTTAAATTTTTTTATTAGTTCTCCATGGTATTATGTATATTTTGTATTTAGTTGACCAGTTATTATTTAATTTTGAAGATAGTGTTTATTCTAATGCAATTTTATGAAACGGATAAAACTGAAATATTGAATACTACTAACGAGTGTATGATATGCGTAAATGTCGAAATTATCCTAAGCGAAGTCTAAGTTTATTTTGATAAATAAAATAGGATGCGATCGACTAACTAGTTAACAAACTTTCCAAACATCTGAATAAACTGGTGAAAGTTTATAGAAAACAGGGTCACTGTGCTAAGACATCACGCGAGACACAATAGCTGTTACGTAAAATAGTATTTAACGGCATCGGGTCATAAAATGTTGCGATATAAGGTCAGGGTCCCTATATAAACGTTCAGTGCTCAATGCACTACCCACAAAGTGATCATTCGTTACAAATAAATTACCATGTAATGGCGAACTAATTTGCATACTATATCCACTGATAGCGTTCTTATGACAGTACATATTAAGCTTTATTTCTTTCCACGTAGAGCTTATTTTATTTATTCGTTTCGCTTTCATTCAAAAGCTCTAGCGACCGTGCTGCTTTTGCGGAAACTTTCGGAACTGAGAGCTTTTTCAAAAGTTCTTGCGCCATTCCAGAGATGGCGTAGCGGTCGAGGGTAGTTGGTTTGTGTCGAAAATTTTAACGATGGTCTCGGGGTTGGAAAGGATCTGTTCTGTGTTACGAGGGTTGTTTAGATGACGTTTTAAGGATGAAACCGTAGATGTCGCTACTTTGATCTCACTGAAGTTATGATCGTATCCTATTATGTATTTAAAAAGAAGGGATTTATTTTGGACGTCCGAGTATATTTTTTTATAACTTTTTTGATAAGAAGCTTTTTAGTTGACATAATAGAAGACATAATATATCTCACGCCACTAGCAGTCCCTGGACTGCTAGTGTTGCGAGTTACTTGGTCATTTCTAATTTGCTTTTTTATGAGCTTTCAACAATTTAAAAAATATATATTATACGTACATAGAAATATGGATTAAAATACGAGTTATATACTCATATTAGATAAGTCATAGATAAATTATAAGTAGATTCTGAAATTCCTTTTATTAGAAATAAGTTAATATTATTATGCAAGTAATTTTAAATAATCTTATTACTTGAAAGCTTCTGTCGTCGAAAAATGAAAAATGTCAGATAGAATTTAATGACATTTTAAAATTACTTATTATAACTACTACGACTAAGCTACTACCGGACTACTACTATATAAGATACTACAAACTACACAGAAATTACTGTTTATAAATTAAAGATTCAATCAATATTCAAAAACTGTATAAAAGCAATTGTACCTTACCCGCCCTCACCAAATTCGCAACGATAGAAGAAAAAATGAAATAAAGGAGATTCCAATGGCGAAGCATTCAACGTCATCAATAATTTCGATTTTTGACAATGAAAGTGAAAGCTCCAACTTTATACCATTAAATGCGAGTAAACACAAACTTTTTGCTACCGTTGCATTGTTGTTGCACAACTGCACAAAACTAATTTGAACAATAAACGTCGTAAATTTTACCTGTGCTTAAAGGATTTGACCCAGTTCTTGACATCTATTGTTTATTTTTTTTTCGTGTTACCGGTAGCTGACTAATATTCAGTAATATACAGTGATACACTCGGGACAGACGACTTTTAGATATTACATTATTTTGTAAACCAAGTCTCATTAACTCCTTTCCGATAGTATCTTCAATACATCTTAATTACTGATAAATTAATGCGCAACTTACAGTCCCTATATTTCACCTATATATTATAGGACCTCCATATATAATACATACCTACATATATAATAATATATTGGTATATCGCAGTTCCTTCATATAATCAAAAGATAAAAGATGCTCATTAATTAAATTTTACAATTCATAAAATTTCTAAAATTTATGAAGTTATTTGTTTTACTTCATACATTTCTTTAAAATTAATAAATGTAACTATACTTTCGGATTGAAATCTTTTGGTTTGTCTGTGGTTTTGCCGTTTAAAATTATTTTTTTACTATGCTGTCATCTTTTACTTTCCTATGTTTTTCAGTATTTATAATTTTAATATATGCGTACATCATCGCTGACCTAATATATTTATATTACATAAAATGTGTGGTGTTGCGTGTTCAGTGAATAATTCGTGCAGCGTATCCGACTGTGAAGATACCGAGTGCTCATTGGGCTTGCTTAGTTTATCTCGGAGCTGATGAAACCGGAACCAAACCAAGCAAAGGTAAAAGGAGATTTTAAAATAAAACTGCATGCGTGTTGTAATTGTTGCATTTCTTTCATTTAATTTAAAAGCTTTTTAGGGTTCTGTAGTTAAATGGCAAAAAATGGAACCTTTGTAATTTCTTTGCGTCCGTCTGTCTGTGCGTATGTCACAGACATTTACTCGGTGGCTATTGGTATTATATAAATATAATGCGGCAGGTAGATGTTTTCTATAAAACCACTATGCAAAGCTGTAGTGAAAACAACGAAAAAAAAGTGGTGGCACTCCATAAATATGTAACTGAGAGATGAAAAAAAATCCAGTCTAGGTACATATTGGGGTTTTAAATTTTTTTTCTAAAATCAATAGTTGGTGAGATATGCGTTTATAAAGTGTGTCCCTCCCTCTAACTTTTCAACTATGGAGTTGAAAATTTAAAAATAATTTGAAGTAGCGGAACTTAAAAAACGCTTTCATAGAAAATTGGTTTGATTATGTTATGTTGCGCAGTTTTTGAGATATAGGATTCGGTGTTTTTAAGTGATACTGTGAAATACAAACTTATTTTTGCTGTCGATATTTTATTCTACTCTAAATGCAATAAACTACGTAAGCAGGTAAATTAAGTTTTAACTGTGAACGTTGCTTCCGACTACGGAACCCTTCACCGTGTATGGTGCTTGGTCGGTTTTCTTATTTATTTGACTGTCGGTGAATTTAATATTTATTACAGTGATGCTGATATATTTAGCCAGTGATGTTTGCTAATGATAAAAATTTCTATCGTGTGATTTTGTTCCGTATTTATTCTTCTCCGAACGGGTAATGACTTCAAGTTAAATGAGTATGAAGTTTGACAGACGTGAAATACTTGTAAAGCTGAATTTTTGGATTAGTTACAAAAAATTAAAAACTATTTTATTGTTAGAGACATCATGTGATTAGATAGAAAACGTGTTACCTTGCGTTAAATTTTTTTAACACTTTTATGGAAATACGCGTCAGAATTGTAATCCCCTCTTAACTTGAAAAATTTGGAGAAAATCACAAACATTGAGTTTAAGTATTATTATAGGTGCCTACTAACTTTCACCCACGAGTTCGTCCGCGCGGAATTTTAAAAAAGTGGCTTATGTCTTTCCCCAGGGCTTAATATCTGTCTCAGTCCATAAAAATCAATAAAATCAGCCCATGACAGCCATGACAGCTTAATAAACAAACAGAGGCTCTTGTATATCTATAATATTACCAATTGTTGCCCGCGACCTCGTATGCGTAGATTTCTTGCGTGCGTCAATGTTAAAAAATTAAAAAAGGGCAAAGTTCGACCTCTCTCCTCCTTTTGCGAGTGAAATTTTAGAAAAAATGCAAAAGGAGTGACAGCCATATTTTTGTGTAAAAGGTGCCCATACACCTGATAGATACGATTCTTGAGAAGGTAGTTAAACCTCTTAACAACACCATGTTCCATAACCAAGTATGGTCCTTTCAGCAAGACTCAACACCGAGTCATAAAGCTTGATCTACGGAAGCGTGGCTGGAAAGGAATGTTTCTGTCTTCATCAGAGCTGAAGACTGGCCGTCATCTGAATCCACATAATTATGATTTATGTTCTCTTTTAGAGAGTATGGCATTCCCTAAATTTCATGACAATTTGGAATACTTACCCAAAACATTCCATGAGATTGACAGTGGCGAATTTTCCCATGGCTAAAGTGGGTGTTTCAATCGATAACTGGCCACAACGTTAAAACATTGTATTAAGGCCAATGGAGATCATTTTCAATTAGCTTCATATTTTGAAAATGCTATTATATTGATGTATAAACTAACGCACACTGTAAACGTTACAGTGTGCGTTAGTTTAATAAACGTTTTATGTAATCGAAAAAAACGATGTTTTCTTTGTAAAAATATTTATGACAAGACTGGGTAAATAGAATATACATATAATAATAATAATAATACTCCAGACAATTACACAAATTGTGTGACCCCAAACTAAGCAGTAAGCTTGTACTATGGGTACCACATAACGAACTCTGGGGGAGTTCCCAGTAACACCCAGACTCCAAGCCAATTTAGAAAAGTTCGTTTCCTAAATTGACCTGACCGGGGATCGAACCCGGGACCCTAGCTTGGAAAGCAGATGGATATGCCACTGCGCCAACGGGCCAGTCAATATGTAATATGTCATATGTCATAAGTAGTCATATGTAATATGTATTTATAGATCATATATATGTACATATAGATGACATATGTGTATGTATAAATAGATTACGGATACGTATTAGATTTTTTTTTAATGAAAGGAATTTCCACGTCAAACTTTGTTTCGCGGATGGCAGTATTTTCTAAACAAACAGAAAGCTCTACGAAGAACTTTGTTAAGAAATTAGCGGTTACAAGTGACTATTACGACTATGGAAAATTTATTGCACATATACTTATGGGTATTTTGATTTGACGTAACTATACTTCTTGCACGCCGCAGTTCAAATAAGAAACAGTCCAAGCAAGCACCCAGGAAATTTAGACGTCTCGTGCAGCTAAACAAACACACATACGTATGATTTATTCTCAAACACGGGCCCCGATGACGTTTCCACACCATAAATCGCGTCCCTCAAGGCAAGCGGACATATCTAGTGCTTTATGAAGAGCGTAGACTTGGCGACAGCACAGCGCAAGTTACAGTGTAAATATTATTCAATATTTGCTATTTATGTCATATATGAAATTAGAATCTAAAATATTACGTTATTTTGTTACTTCCATTGTGTAAAAATGAGTACGATAAAAGAGAGGTTTCTTGAGGTTAGCTTTTAAAACAAGGCCTGCCTTGTATGGGAACATCGTTAGTCATATCTATGTTCACATTCGTATATTGTAGGGATTGGGTCTCGGGACGTCTCAGGTCTCGAAATCCCGAGACTTAAGCCAACTTCACACGTCTTGTGTCCCGGGACTTTTGAGTCGAGACTCGAGTCGAGAAATATGTGAATAGTGTTCATATAATATTCATATATGTTATAATACTAATAATAAACGAGAGGGTTTCCTCCTTGTCCTCCTTGAGGCATTATTACAAAAATAAAAAACAGATTGTCGGATGAAGGTGTCAATGTACTGATTTTTTGACTTTTCTATCAAAAATCTATCCCTAAAGGGATGAAAAGGGGAATAAAACTTTGTATGGGAAATTCTAATTCGCAGAACTTACTACAGTGTGACATTGAGATAGTTTGACACCTGGGAATGGACATGGGCTACTTTTTTATAAAACACCTACCCCTAAGAGAATGAAAAGGATGAAACTTTGAATGGGAAATGCTAAACCTCTAAATCAATTACGATTAAATTGGGTACAGAGATTGTATGTGCCCGGATACAGACGTATTAAGCTTTTTTCAGAAACAATCTTTGTACATACATATACCTTATACCTACATGTAAATGTAATCTAACCTAATTTGAGAAAGCCACGAAAAAATATTCCGCGCAGACGAAGTCGCGGGTTCAGCTACAATTATACAAATTTAAATTAGTTAGCAGAAGTTCGGTGTGTCATCGGTCGTATTAAGTTTAAAGACGATAATATTTTTTTATGATTTGTTTGAAAGTTATTTATGTCTCGTTAGCATAAACACATTTTTTTATTAATATGGTTTGATAACGTAGTGTAACAATAGATTTTTCATATTCATTTTAAAGTAAGTATATAATATATGGATTACCAAGTGTGTACTAGGATTAGCTGGGTACAAATAGTACATAGTATACCGGTCACAGGCCGGTACACCCGGGCAAACCCGGGTATAAATCTGCTGCATCCGGCGAGCCACCGCGCCGGTAGCGGCGACGATTATTCACCCAATATCGAGTTTTGGCTTCACTTACTAGCTTCTAATCTTCGCTTTCGTCGCCGAATGGATTTATGTCGATATGTGTAAAAATACTTTTACACATATTTTCATTTTCAGTTTTTTGTGGGTGTAAATGATGTATTGAAAATTTTATTTTAATTTTTAATGCTTCGTGTATTTCATTCGGTATCTACTTGATTCCTTTGTTTAAAAGGTAACTATAATCTAATTTGTTGTAATCTTAAATTAAAAGACTTCAATTAAAAGAATTATCTTATTAATTTGATAATTAATCACGAGCTATATTCTTAAACGTTTAAAATATGCATGCATCACCTATTTCAAAACATTTCTTGATCAGTAAATTGTGGATAGGTTACAGCTAAATCAAAGTGTAGTTAGGTATTAAGCTATAGGAAACTAGTCACTATTTAATAAATTAAAGTGTTTCTATATTTAAACATATATTTTTTTATGTGCTGCTAGTATGATTGCTCGGCGCTCGCGGCTCGAACGTTCCTTGCTAACCTAATTTATTTATTTATTGTAAAACACAGTAACTTAATTTTTTTTAATAGTGCTAATTCTAAGTGTAACATTATTAATAAAATGTAAATAATTCTATGAAAGATTAGACATAGTTCGAGTGAAATAAAATTAGCTGAACCTTATTCGTACCATTGTATGTAAGTGAAACTGCTCTTCAATCTGCAACCTTGACAAGGTTATATAAATTAGTCTCCTTATAAATTGTTAATTGATTTCTATCCTGTTATACTTTTTCTAACCGAATGTCTTGTATTTGAATCACACGCGACTAATACACGACCGTTTGTAATAAATCAGTTCGCCATTTTTGTTTTCAACGCACCGATAACTCTTTTGTCATAGGGTGATGTAGTGGTAGGTAGGGGCCGATGGAGTTATTTATTTGGTCGTGTTTTCCTTGCTCCAAGAAAATTTCCTTTCTGTTTGCTTCATGGGTCAGTGATCAGATTCGTTTGGCGGTGCCCTCCGTTGTTCCTCCTGGCGGTTAATACGTATAAAGTTCTAGTTGTAAATTGGATTAACACAGATAAATACCCTTTTCGTGATCAACATAACGGAATTTTAAAAATTGCGTTAAATTGTAGATTAGAAGTATATTACAAACTTACTAAACGAAACAATACACGTCTCATATAATTTTTGTTCATCATCGCCATCAACATTGAAACATTTTACTATCAAATAAAAAGTTTCAGAAAAAACCAAATACCTAATTCAGCTCTTTTACAAATACAGAATTCCTAAAATGTTACAGTATAGCCGATATTATTAGTTACGTCCTCGCAAATTTGTACCATTAGATATCGTGTTTGTCTGTGACACTATATCTAATGGTACAAATTTATAACCGATCTCTTCTTAACAGAAACACAAAAAGAAGCCAACATAAGCCCAAACGGGCGAAGAACCCATGGGCACACAATCTGCTGTATAATAGGTAGCAGCTCTAGTTGCCCTACTATACAGGAAACTTTGGCGAAGCAAGCCGCCTCGATAAGCCCCGCATAGGCGGTATGAAAAATAATTGAAACGGCAGCCAAAGTACTGAAGGAGGTACATGCAGCCGTGCAAGAAAGGCAGTATCCGATCCAAACTGTCCTTAAAGTAATGACTGCTTTTCTAATGCGCTACACCACCAGCAACAACATCTTATCTTCGACTTCTCTGATGTCGATGCAGTCTGTTAGGTAATACTCCACGTGGAGGCAACGATTGGCAGCACCACGTGGAACGGTGACGTGGCATATCAGAGGTCACCCATACAATGCAGAGTCCACAGGCCCTCAGCCTATAACGTCAGGTGCCGCCATGATGACCTCCATGTAGTAACGCGGGACGAATAAGAGCCATACGAGAACGGCAGAGGCCGTGAACAAGTTTCCTCGCCACCCGGCAAGGTAGTCTTGATGAACCCACGTCGTACCGCTCTTTTCTCTTTCGGCATTTATTGATAATGGCGATTTATAGTTAATTTGTATTAGATTTATTAACAAAAAGTACATACATATGTTAATATTTACAAACTTAAAACTACACATTATCTTAAATAATAAACTTAATTTGTTAATTTGTATAATTTTGTAAGTTGCAATTAATTGGAACTACAATTTATAATTTGATTATTTGTGATTCAGTAAAGCTCTCCCTGTATTTTTTTGACATCTTTTTGATTAAATTTGTTTTAGATTATATTCTAAAAACATTAATTATTTATCTGATAATGTTGTTATTTCTATCAATGCCGAGATACAAATTATGTTTTCAGAAGAAAATAATTACAGAATTTCAGAGGAAAAAATTTGGAGAAAAGTATAACTAGGTTTCTTAATACTTTCCGTATTCCTTCCGTATTCTGTATTTCCTTTCCGTATTCTACAGACCTTTGCAAATCGAAATAATATTAAGAAAAATCAAAAAAAAATTACAATTGCTTCCTTGTGACGAAAGCTACAGCACACCCTACTACTTCATATATTGGCCGAACTTGTTCGCTCCCTTGCCACGGAAATAATTGTTTATTTTCGACAGTTGCATTCATGTCCACTACACTAACGACCGATTATGTACTGAAGTGGGTACCCTCTTGTAGGGGTTAATCCGTTTACATTCATAGATTTCTTGCTTTTGTATATAAAGCTTGCATAATATGATTACCAACTACTAAAAACATTAAAAAAATTGGTTAAAAGAAGCAGCAAATAAAGAATAAATAATAATGTTCTTACTGTAAAATACAAAATGTTTTGACTTAAATGAAAAAACGGAATGGATTATATAATACATTTGTATTTGCTCAAAGGTATAACTTTGTAAATTATTTCATGCATTGCCTAAATGTTTCAGATCAAACATGCGAAGATTGTAGGTATGACATAAATAACAGCACATAGCGGAAAGCGAGCATAGACAACACAATGGCAAATGTCGGGGCTCACTCGCGACCATTGTAGCGTGGCGCGGGAGGCGTTACGAATCAATGGAGGGAATTATCGGCATTGAGACGTACGTGGAATCTCGTTCGCGTCTCGATTCGTTAGCATATAATTCGAACTTTTTTCCTCACAATTTAGTATTTTTCCGCTTTATAACTTCAGGTTTCATTTCAATATGGTTAATTTCCTCTCTAGCTATTGTAAAACTACATAAAACCAACATTATATTTTTATATTATATTTAAATATGTGTTATGTACGCTTTTCTATGATTACATTCTTTTACCTACATATCCTAACACTTAGTTTTGTTGTTTTTATCCTAACGTTAAATTAAAATTAAAAAACTTTTTTTGCAACACTTAGACAGTTTTGTCATGTGACCTACTAAAATTTTATCCGGTACAATGTAGGCTCCATGTCGTACTTAGTGCCAGATTAGTTCGTCCCACGCAGCGTATCGGTTGAAGAGGTAAATGAAATGCTATCCGGAGGGGAAAAGTTAAATTACTAAATTTGAGGGTCAAAGAAATAAGTCTTTTGTAGACACACGACAAGCTGTAGGGAACCGATTGATTTAAATGTTGCAATACTGCATAACATTGTGAAAAAGCATAGACAAATCAAATTATTACGTGTTATGAACGAAATCGATTTTGTTTAGATATTTTGTAAACTGAAACGTAAATATCATACATGTAATAATAATCAGAATTAGAATGTATTAAATGTCCAACATTATTTATAACTTAACGAAATATTATTTTACGCAGCACAAAAATTATTATTGTTTTATCTGATTACCCCGTTAAGGACACAGTGTGAGGATATGTATGTATATATAATAAAAAAAATATTTAGAAAATTATTTATGTTTCGGGTACCTACTTTATATTTGTTTGTACTATTTTAAAGCTTGCATTCATTGCCTTTGTTGTATATTTATTCATTTCCCCTGGAGTCAAAATAAGTGCAGTGAAAAAATACCTTCCCTTTCTCGTTAGTATAGCAAATCAAATTTAACTTTATTACAATGAATGAGAATATCTTTCTGTTTAGTCTTAATAATTTTTTTGATTTTTCCGCACATAAGTGGTCGATTCTGAATATATGGGAAAGGAGCTTAGTGAAAGCCCCTGGGGTTTCACCGCTCTATTTCTAAATTGTGCTCTATTGTTGCAAAGGGCGGAGATCAAATATCTTCTTCAGCTGTCTAATTATACTAAGTACTTATCTAAGAATCGGATTAACCCTCGTTTTATACAAAAAATAAACTTAAACCTTAGAAACTTAAAAGTGTCAAAACCGTTTAAAATGCAACTTCTGCAGTTCATTTGATAAATGCATCACATTATTTCGAATAGCTTGAAATTAAGGAAGGGTCGCAGTAATGACCCCGTTTACCGTTATCTATGTTCATCGCTACCACAGCCCTTCCAAAATACCGCCAAATTTAAAATTCGAACAACATAATCTAACTTTTCGAGGACAAAATAAAAAAGTAAAAGCAGGAATATTTTCGTCTAATGAAGAATTTCATTTGAAATTGTGTTCTGTGTGTATAGATTTCGGTTTTTATTTGATTGAGGTTTACATCCATCCGGTAACATCTGCCATTATGAGACTGTAAGAACCGCGCGCGCGCAGTTGAAATTTTGAAAAAGAAACTTCTCTGCAACAGATGCGACATGTCGGATTCCTGCGAGCATCTGCTTATTAAAAAATGCCCTCATAGATTAATCTTGAGAATTTTTTTGTTTTGTCCGCTTCTTTTATTGAACAATAGGATGTGTAGCGTTTAACAATTTCACCCTTTGTTTTATATGCGGGTAAGGTAATTGGTTTCATTTCTTTCATTTGCATTGCTGCATTTCGTGCGCGAAGTATTTTCTGCTTTAATTTTTACTTTATTTTTAATACATATATTGACTTAATTATCCATTTTTCTTTTATAAGATAAGTGTTACATAGCAATGTTCTATCAGTTAAATACAAGGATTTTTTTTTGTTTTATTCAAGAAACATAGAACAACTGTAGAAAACAACTCTAAAATGTTATTCCCGTGTCGAAGGCAAAATTTCACGGCCAATTTTTTTTATAATTCGTGGAAGTTGGCACTGGTTTAATCTAAAACGTGTTTTAACTGCCGTCCGACATGCAACCTTTGCGTGGACTGAATTTAGATAAAACTCGAAAACGATTATATCGAAATTTTTATATCACGATTTTCTTGATTTAACATGTGTCATTACCTACTATGTAATCTGTCATATTATTTATATGAATTAAACTGAGTTTTGAAACAATGCCAGCAGGGCGTTCAACTTTTGGAGTTTAATGTTAACAATTTTCGTGGTTATGCTTTATTACGAAGTCATATGAAGTTCTTTATGAAATACACATATTCATAAAACGCTTATAATTTCGATGAGGAATAATATATGTATATCAAGGAAGGAAATGTATTTCAAGATTAACACGATACTCTTCTATATGTTCTTTTTGACCAAATGAAACATTTACATAATTGCTCTTTGTACTATATGAAGGCATATATTATAGGTTGAGACTTGAGATAGTGTTGAATATTGAACTTTTGTAAAGCACAAACTAAAGCTTCCTACGTTATGTTGTTTTAGAACATATGACGTCACTTTCCATGGTAAGTAGTTTTATACAATAGCCGCCACGGGCGATTCCGGCCGCGCCCTCCTACCACGGATATAATATTTATGAGGGGTACGTTTTCACTCTATAATTACGTATCGATTCGTGGCCCCGCGTGACGACGCCCAAATATTATTCATAATACGACCTCTTCAATTACTACGAATAGTTTGTAGGTGGGTCTGTAGGTTGAGAGCTTGTGAGTATCAATCAAAAATAGTATCTACCTTTATTCACATAAAATAATCAAAAATCAAAAATAGTATCTTTTTTTTCCACATAAAATAAGTAGGTATGTTATGCTGGCAACACTTAGACCAGGAGCAGGTATGGCATGGACAAAAGTATATTGATATAAAAAGATAATAGGTAGGTAAGTGAAAGTGTATGCGTGATTGTAGTCCCGTTGCCACCGTACCTGTTGCAGTCTTATTTACGACCCAAAACAAACGCTTTATCTTCTCGTCCATAAAATGCGACCATAAAACTCAATTCTTTACAGCCATTCAACGTTTATAACTTCTTGCATAACACATTTGTTTATAAACAAAGGATTTTCAAGGTTTTTGCTACCTATAAAACTGTGTTTTTGAATTCCGTAAATTCAATCACAATCGTATAAACGAGTGTGCTTTGCACCTCTTTTTATTACTGTCATTGAAGGCGACTTTTCTCCGTTCATTGCGATATTAAATTAGACTAAATAATAAAAACAACAGAATAAAAGTGCCACTAGCTGAATGTATGTAAATAAATAAAGTATTATGGAATTATCTGAGCGATAACCTGCGGCTTGGTCACACGCATATTTCTTATTTTATCAGTTTCATTACGTTTACGATTTTATAAGTGATTTTTACGACATTATAAAATTGAATTTTAAGCTTTTCATATGTACTTTTATCGGTTGATTACGTGACTTATGTATACGTATGCAATTTTTTATTGACTGTGAAAACTTTTAAAACTCGTACTTTTAAAATCAAATTACTGTAGTATAAATTAAATAAGAGATGAATATTGTAATCAAAATCCTATCAGCATCTCGCCAATCGACAAGTGATGAGTAGACATTTTTGTCTGCTTAAAAAACGCACAAAAACTGTTGTAACGCGAGGAATGGCGGCCGTGTGACAGAGAGGGCAGCGGGGAAGAGTGGGGACAAAAAACTAATAATAACAGTGTATGTCACCCCATCACCGCTGTTCCATTTCAGCCGCACCTACTCTACTGACGTCACATGTATGAATATAAGCCATTTTAGGTTTAGATGTTCAGTAAAGATAAAATTTAACAATCTATTTGCAATATATTTTTATGTCATTCTGACAAAAGATAATTTCAAAATACATGTGTGTTTTCTGCATTATGTACATTCTATTCTAAATTAATATTTTTTAATCAATTGGATGTGGGAAAAGTGTACATTTACTATGGTGATTTTCATTTTCAATTTATGAACATTAGGTATGTGTATAAAACGAGGTACGTTTTAACTTATTCGCTTTCTTTTGATATACGTTTCATCGACCTATTATTACTTAAGCGAAACTAATCCGCCGTGTAATCTAACGTAATTATAACATGCCTACACTAGTGTAAGTCACGAATTGGACTATCTAAGCGAGAGTTTAAAACTTTAGTAAGTATACCACAGACTTACATAGATTTGTTTATAGATACTGTGCCCGGAATCTGATTATATCATCGCGGCAACAGTTCAGTTGTGACACACCGAGAGGACGAAAAATTTATTAAAACTAAAGTTGTAATTAATATTGTAGGGACGTTATTACTCAGGTACTGAGAATAACAAGCTTTGAATGTTATAGTTATTATTCACTAAATACCTACCTAAATAAATACATATCTAAAGGCCACTTCGCTTTTACGGTGGACAGAGCATGATATTCCCAACGAATATATTTTGTTTTAAGGGGCCATTCATTAATTACGTAAGGACGATTTTGGCCATTTTTGACCACCCCTACCATAAGCACATAAGATTTCTCGGACTCCCCATCCCCCTTCTTACGTAAGATTTCATCTGGTTTTTTAAAATTTGTAATTTTTCAAGGCAGTGTCCGTCCACTGGACGTATTGACGGTCGGATACAGGGAGTATAAAAGAGTGGGACTGAAGCCTCCATGTTTGGAGCAGCAAAGAAACTACGCAAGATTTACAAAGTTGTGAAATGATAGTAGTATGAGTAAAATAATATGCAATGGTGACTAATAATTTAATGCTATTATTGCATGATATTAAAGGATTTATGCATGATATTAAAATAAAATTAATATACAAAGATACTTATTACTTATTTATTTATTATTTACTTATTTACATTAACAAACAGTACATACATACGTTATTATTTACAAAGTTAAAAGTATACATTATCTTAAATAATAGACTTCCTCAAAGTTGCCTCTTAGAAAGCTGTCATTGCTTACGGTACCTAGCAGACTGGCGGCATTGCCTCTTTGAATAGCCAAACTGATTCGTTGGCGGAAGAAGCTGCCAGCCCGGCGGTCTCCCGAAGCCTCGACCAATCTCTTACAAATATCAGAAACCAGTCGATGGGCTTCGGCGCCCCAGGGACCCAAAGTTTCGACTGCGAAGGGCGTAAATATGAAATTCTCAGAGAGAGTCGCATACTTACGCCGCTTCAAGTTCTCGGCAGTGCTAGCCGCGGGACCTGCTGACTTGGAAATCGCCGGCACATGGGAAACAGCAAGTGTATTGACACAAGTGGCATCGCACACACCAGCGATCTTCCAAGTTTTTCAAGGAATGAGCGTCAAGCCATCCGGTCTCCTGCCGTCGCTGCGTGCAATACCTACAGGCTCTAAGACTGTAGGAACGCCAGCGGCGACAAGAGCCCCCCGAATGACGTCATTTAAGGCAGCATGTCGTGACATGCGGCCCGCACTACGTAAACAGTATAAACCGTGGTGACCTAGTACATCGACGAGATCACTACAGCGGCAACGGTGAGGAAGGTTAGTCCTGGCCCCCAGACGAAGGGATACTATGAGAGAAAGTGTGGTATTGTCAATCAAGTTTCCTAAGTTTTTTGAAGGTATTACCTTCAACCAGTGTCCTGACTCCTTCTCAGAAACAGCCATGAGGCGAGACCGATCTTTTTCGGTACTACAAGAATCTAAAAGTTATAAATGAACAGTTTTGCATAGAGGCTCATCCCAGTGTTTCTGAGAAAAGGTCGAGGTAGGCAGGCTAGTACTCAGACAAACACTTAACCAAGCATTTCGAGCATCAGTCAAGCACGGCACCGCAACCGATCCTAAGGAAGGGCGAATAACAGATAGGAAAAGGTTTTCCGTGCTGTAGGCTGACGAAAGAAAAGCAGGCAGTGACACACTCGAGATTTTGCGTATGCCCAGGCCTCCATAACAGATGGGAAGCGAGGCTTGATTCCAGACCCTGTCATCAACAAAGGAGCAATTTAATATTTTAGATAATGTATTTTTGAGAATATTGTCTACAGATTTTAAAAGCGTTTGAAATTTAAAAAGCTGAGAACAGTGAAGCGCATATGTAAATTTTGGAACGGAAAGGCAAAAGCGGACAATGAGGAGAGCCATGTGGGAATTAATTTTGAAAAGTTTGTCTGAAGACTGGGTAAATTTTTGTATTTGATCATTGATAAAGCAGGGTATGGAGTCATCGAAAACGGGAGCACCTAAGAGGTACAGTGATTCTTTTGACAAGACTTTAATATTTGGTGCCAGATTGTTAAATTTATTAATTATTTCATTTTTTTTAATAATTGGAACAGAATCGGAAGCAAAGAGTTCACATTTAGAAAAATTTAATTCTAAGCCAATATCTTTAAACCTTTGAATGAGGGTTTTAAGGTCATCTAAAACAGTAATTGCTTTACCTATTATTGTTCCGTCGTCAAGGTACCAAATATTAAATTTGGAATTTAAATTACAAATCGCAGGATGGATAGCCAAACTGAAAATAGCTGGTCCGAGATCTTTATATAATAATTTTGAAGGACTGCTGTAAGACTGCCAGAGGTAGCGATATATGTCCGGAACATGCTGTTTTATCTGTGTCAACAAGGTGGATCTATCAACAGAATTAAATCCATTTTTTATGCACTTTGAGGAGGACCTCACCTCCATCTTGTGTCAAGAAAGCACGCGCCGCATGCACTGCCGCTTCACATCCTCTCTTTGAGCCAAAAATAGTTTCATACGGTAGAGAGAATGATTGTGACGGCAACAAATTTTGGAGCCAATGCGGCGTATAGTTGCACCTATGGCAATTGGCCTAACGCCACCGTCTTTTTTTTTCAGGGCACATAAATTAGCACCATACAGGATATCGGTTATTTCCGGGGGCACCTTACCAGCCAGTATAATGTTTATTAGAGCTGTTAAACTAGATAAGAGTGTCTTACCGGTATCACCGACAGAGCCTGTAATCAGATCCTTATAATGTTGTGGCGTTAAGGCATCGAGACCTCCCGCGGAACCGCTTTTAACAGAATTTATTGCGGCAAACACATCTTCCTCCGTAGCTCGAGCTGACACATCATTTGGATGTATGGGATCTGGCAGACAACAAGCCACCGAGGAAGAAGGATGCTTTGATCTCAGAGCAAAAAGAGTCTCGGCCGTATTCGGTGCCATAACATCGCTGGAAAATGGCTAGTGGACGGCTCCTCTTAGATCGCCGTCGCTAATTTTTGTTTCTATTTTTGGAATACTGTCTGAATTGAAAGATTTATAAATGGGCCGAACATTAATGCTCGGAACTGAAGAGTTAGAGCACTTATGTTTAATTTTTTGTGTTAAGGAAATTTTGTCTTTATCATTTTGTTCCAAACATAAAGTCCTATAACAGAAAATGATCAGTTCTTCCCAATCGCATTTGTCATTTCGGTTTAATATTAATTGTATTACTAAATTAAGATATTTGGCAACGCTAATGCGTGCGCCACGTGGAATACGCTTTATTAAGCATACATTGTTTTTGAGCGAACCAATATATTCCCAAAAAGGTGTGCGATTGTGATTAGAATTTGAGGAATTAGTCAAATTATTGGACTGGGATGGCACTGATAAGGAAGAGGGGCCTGAAGCAATGCCGGCAGTGTCACACCGTTTGTGTACTCTGCCGACATGAATCTTCAAGCCCCTATTTCCACGAAAAAAACGAAGTTGGGAACACTAATCACATTTTGTTAAATTTTCCAGCGATGTGTCATTATTTATATGTGAGCTAGAGGGAGGTGAGGATGTGAGGGCCGGGAGCATATCACGACATAATATTACGAAAAAATACAAAAAAAAACTACAGTGAAAAATAAGCTATAAGCGCTAAAGTCTCTAAGCAACCGTTCTTGTTGACGTTGCTATGGCAGAACTGTCACACCCGGCCGGATGAGAAAACCCAGCAATATGTGGACTGCCGCTGCGTCCACCACCTGAAACAAAAAAAAAAAAAAAAACTGTTGTCAGTGATGACAATTGACTTTTTTCATATATTCAACGGTATGTATGTACTTTTTGTTAATGTAAATAAAGTATATTTGAAAAAAAAAAATATATATACAAAGAGAACGTAATATGATTTTAATTTCTAAGCTTCAAAATGTGTGAAAATAAACTTTAAAGGTTTTGAAAACTTAATATGCTTTGAAAATTTTTTAATAAGAATATGTATAAATAGAATTGTTAGAATTTAAAAAGAAAAATAGATCTCATAGTTGTTTCTCCCAACACTTTTCTCTCAAATATTCACCATTCTATGTTAGAAATCACGCATTTCGGCTTGAAAAGTATTACGTAAGTTTGGCTTTGGCCTCTCCTTTCCCCTAGATAAGGGTATGTAAAGATTTGAGAACCCCCCTCCTCTTCAAGACCCTTAGTAATTAATGAATGGCTCCTAAAGACGAGAAGAAAGAAGACCGCATATCATGTGAACCAAACCAGCCGAAAACCCTCCTCTTTGATGTTAACCTTCGTCGCGAAGTCGCTATGAACCAAACGCCGAAGACGCCTTGCCAGTTTGCCAACTTACTTGCAACTATATCTCATATTTTATCACTATCTTTAAGTCCTTATCTTCTTTCTTGTAACTCCTCACTACGATCTATTTTTCTGTTACTTGCTCTTAATAATAAACCTTTTCCCTTGGCTCTTTTTTAACTGCGAAGCAAGGTAAACAGCTAGCATTTATTTGTTTTTATTTATCAAACCAACATGGAAGCATTTAGTAAATGTAAAATAATAAGAATAAAATTTAATGATTTAGTGTCTTTGAAGGTTGTTTGATATTTTCTGCCGTAGAGAATAAATAGTCCTGTTGGATGTTGTAAAAGGTGCATGTTCTAAGCATTAAATTAAAGAAAATAAAAATTATGAACACTATTAAATTTGAAAGAATATTTATTAAAAACTCACGATTTATTGTCTTTTTAATGCAGATAGTAAGGATAACTTAGGTCAGTAATTCTTAGACATATTCACGTCATGATATCATGGACACCTTACCATAACAAAAACTTTATCATGGACTATCATTTAAATTTACGATATAATAAAACCTAAAAATTCTGTGTTTTGTCCTCTCTGATAAATAGCATTTATCTAAGTAAACGGAGAAAAATTTATCTAAGTAAATAAATAAATAAATAATATCAGTAGCGCTTATTTATTTATATACATTAAATTAAGACTATGTATATGTGTTAAACAAAATGAACATGTAATGAGAACAAATAAATTATTATTATTATTATTACTATTTAACAAATAATTAAGTATACAGTACACATTATTAATATTTAAAAACATATATACCTATATACATTAGTATAAGGAAAACAAAAGAAAAATGCAATTATACATAATAATTAAATAATTTTTAGTCTGAAAGATAACCTACTAAGTACGTGCATGTTAAGTCGTGAGCGAATCGCGCAGATCTACAAATCCGACGATAGCTATCAACCATTCAACTCTATACTCAATTTAGTAGTACTCCATCAGACTTATTATCAAAATCATTATAAATGACAGTGGAGGTACATGCTATGCTACCATTGAAGAATATCACTAGCGCTTATTTAACTAATCATTCTGTTCTGGTAAATGTATTATTGTTACAATATAGTTTTAGATGACAAAAAAAGTGTAAACAAATGCATACTTCGTCAAATTTTTAATGCTTGGTGCGGAAGTTAAACATAAATTAGTGAAGATAGTGGTCATTAGAATTATAGAAACGATATTTTAGTAAAAATATCGTAACAGCATACGCTTGCTCGGTTGCTCCCTCCGCCATAAAAAATAACAATGAAATAATCATAAATAATTTCGAAGAACTGTATTTATCATTATTAATGTAGTGAGTGTTTAAAAGAGTTAATTTTTATAATTCATTAATTTTAATAACGTTAAATAGAATCAACCAGAGACCTCGTTTGACTAAATAATAATAATAGACTTTTTAATAAATATCGAGGCAACATATTTTTTTATAAACTCACTCATAGTTATGTCATAAATTATTACCTAATTCAGTTTACGTAAGGTATTTGTGGATAATCGGACATAGCGAGCTAAGCCCTAGCAACAATAACATGACCTGCATTTGTACGTTTGTACAGTATCTAGTACTTACATTGTTTGTTGTCGTTTTTACCAACATATGCGATCACGATTAAATTTAATTTCAATGCTATTATTAAATATGTCTAACTCATACTAAAAATAATTGAAATTAAATTAGTTAACGACTGTGAATAAAGTAGTTCTTGCTTTCTGATCAATAATATACTTTGTATAAATAATCTGATTTAATATGAATGGTATGGAAACCCGAGGTCGTGATAAATTGGTTATTCCAAAATTTAAATTACATAAGTCAAATGTTTCATTTTTAGGTAACTGCATTCGTTTTTTAATAAAGTTCCTCAAGAAATTACTCAATTAACAGAGAATAAATTTAGATTGGTTATAAAACGTACATTGACTAGACAATCATACTATAAAATAAACGATTTCATTGAAGATAAAACAATAGTCTGGAAATGATGTTCTCTGCACATGCGTTTACTGGCTTAATGAAAATATTGTATTTTAATAAACCTTTTGTAAAATGAAGTTGAAAAAATGATACCTGACTGAGTTTCTTGTCGGTTCTTCTCAGTGTCCAGGTTTTCTATTCGAACCGAACTAAAGTAGATTTGACGTTCAAAAATACCATGTAATTGGGTTTACTTGAATAAATTGATTTGACTTTGACTTTGACTAAATTTCATTTCATTAAACGCTCCTTATTACACGTAAAAAATATGGTGACCCATGTCGAGCGCTCGTTCTACGTTTAAAGTTGGAAAAACATCAAATAAATTATTTTGCATCTGCATAACCCTAATCACAAGGAGATTAGCACAAATTGTAAGATTTTCTGAACTGCTCTGTGGAGGACTCGCTGGGGGCCTCCTTAGAAGTGGGCTAGTTGTGACTACTCGTTGAGTTAGTTCAACTTTCTCTATTCAGCTGTCGAAGTACATGTTTAAATATTACCAACATATTTTATTGCAAAAAACGAAAAAAAAAATTAAATATACATTAAACATAAAAACATATCCATTTTTTTTGATTCGTCATAACGACGCCAGTGTGTCACCATCCTT
This sequence comes from Zeuzera pyrina, assembly GCA_907165235.1. Taxonomy (NCBI): domain Eukaryota; kingdom Metazoa; phylum Arthropoda; class Insecta; order Lepidoptera; family Cossidae; genus Zeuzera; species Zeuzera pyrina. The sequence continues at coordinate 15,951,410 of OU015628.1, forward strand.
AATCTAGACCGTGAGTTAAACCGGCTGATAATCCTGGATGTAAACACGCGAAACACGATCGCCACCCGGAGACCGCTCGCCACCGTTGCAGCCGACACTAAAAATAACGTAATACCTATTTATTTATACCTACCTATAAAATAACCGTTCTTTGGAATGAACTATAATTATTACAACATTGATAGGGTCCTTTACTCTGTTATTTCCCCGTCAGGAACGAAGTTCCACAGCTGCAGTTTTCATTTCTCAATTTAACTTAATTGCAATAATGAGGCCAATAAAACTCACATATGTTTTAAACCAAAAAGAAAAAATAAAAATTTCGATAGTCGTACGCACTCATATACTCGTATAATAGAAAGAGACAGAAATATCACTGTGATTCTACGTATAGAGCTAAGGAACCTAGCACCGAGCGACACGCGGGTCCCGCCCCCAAGTAACACTTTTTCTTTACGTGACGATTTCTACCAATTCAAACCTCCCGCAAGCCGCGTTAAAGAACTTCATTCCAAAACTTCGTTCCAATAATAATACTCCAGACATATACACAAATTGTGAGACCCCAAACTAAGCACTTAACAGGTGTTGACTTGAGTCGTTCTATGGGTACCACATAACGAACTAGGGGAGCTCTCAGCAACACCCAGACTCCAAGCCAATTTAAAAAAAGTTCGGTCGAAAAGTTTGTTTCCTAATTTGACCTGACTAGGGATCGAACCCGAGACCCCGCTTCGAAGAAAGATGCTCTACCACTGCGTGAAGGGCCTGTTGATATTATAATTGTAATATTATATTTACCACTTGGTAAATATATGAGTACGTGTAACATTAAAAAATAATATGTCCGATTAATTTGTCTATTAAAATTACTTTCTTTTATTTTTATATTAATACAAAATATGTATGATTTTAAGGAATTTTGAAATGTGTACATTTTTTTAAGTAAATACTTCTAAAAGAACATAATGACCCCAAACTAAGCACTAGGCTTTCACTAATAGTACAAACCACATTGTACCCAATAGGAAAGCATCCAATAACTCCCATCCTCAAAGAAAATTTAGAAAATTTCACGACACTGAACAGACAACAACGCAAATCAGTGGACTCTAAAGAATACAAAATAATATTAAACAATAACCTATGTATAATATTAATCTAAAGCATCGATAGACAAACATACAACACTAATAAGAAATACTTTTTGTTATAATGCAAAATGAATTCTATAAAAGACATATTCAAAATTCCCGCTCAAATTGACAAAAGGGACAATGCGAACGCTAAATTAAATTCAAATATCGAAAGAGGAAGTCTCTGTGCCGCCCTCGCGTCTCTCGGCGAGATTTATTATATTTGTCCTGCGCTTATTTCATTATTGCCTGTCAGAGGATTCCGAACGAGCCCTTATTTGAATCTAGACTATTTAGAACATTAGATTATTTACATTACTAATATAAGGTGGGTGTTCCTTGGTAAAATTACTTAAATGGTTGAACTTATTTTTATATAACTAAAGTCAGTTGTAATTAAAAGTAAACGGCAAAATGTTTTTTTTAATAAATATTCGATAAACAAATCAAAAAAAAAATTAGATGTGTCAAATGCTTGTCTTACCGAGCAATTCGTAGAAGTAGGCCAAGAAAAAGGGCAATGCGCAAACAATTTATCACTATCAGATTGCATTTTGTCATCTAAGACTTAATTTGACATTGAGGTATGATTTTGTTGCGTATTGATGCTCTGTCACCTGAAAGCGCGACGTTGTCTCTACACGTACTTATATATTAATAAATATATTATTCGTTTTTCAGGTACATGATCATTAATGTTAAGATCATATTAGAAGAAAAGATAGGTATGTATCTCATCCATATTATACATTTATATGTACCTATATTAAAGTGATGGAAAGTTACTTTCAAAACACTAAGAAGGAAACGGTAAACAAAGAGAAGTTAATGGATTGAATGTTTCAAAACAAGAATAACTTGAGAGGGTTAAAACGTTATGTAAATAGAATGAAAATCGTTTTCTAACTGTAAAAGCGCGCAAAAACTTTTTGATAGCCTCCCAGTGATCTTGTAGTATACTTGAAAATTTCCAAGAAATGTTCTATTTTATACTTTTTAATTCGACATCTGGCTCTTTTAAACTCTTCAGTTCGTTATTTATAATATGTTATATTTTTTAATCTGTGATGGCCAGTAAGAATATGCAAGCTGTATTCTCAAAATTTTGCGTTTACTGCGCGTATTGGTTGACAAACACTTTTGTATAGAAAGCCATGAATGAATATCTATCTCGTTCACACTTGGGAATAACCTTATCAATCTAACACGAATCGAACAATAGCGTCGCATGTTTGATTTATATAGTCGCTTAGTAGAAACATTACGGATAATTATAGTTGGATCGCATAGAGTTAATGCTTCTACATAAATTTAAAAAAGATTCAACATTATTGCCTCTTTTCTGTAGTTATTGGGTATTAAATGATGTTAACATTTTAAATATTAATAATAGTCTTGAAATAAGAATTGGTTCATGTACAATTTTTTTATACCCACCTTTCTACGTATGTATTCATAATATTATAGGAAAATCAACTTCAAAATCATATTCAATTTTGCATTTGTATTTTATAAATGAAATTACACAATACGACAATCAATTCAATTCGTAATCCAAGACGTATAAAACAAGCAAATCGTCTGTTTTTCTATACCTATATAATTGGCTGCAAAATAATGGTAGTTTCCCAATTTCAAATTTCGAACTGTCACTTTGTCCATGACAAATCCCAAGGCGTTTTGTTCGAGCTACACGTCCACAAAAGCCGAACAGAAGTAGGAGCTCAGCTCACGAGCTTTTCAAGGGTGGTGGCTGCTTTCGGCGGGAAAGCAGCGGCTTGAAGCGGGGTGGGGGGTGGGGACAGGAGGGGGTGTGATGGCTCGTATTGATTTAGTGCCGTCGTCGACGAAGCTATGTACTGTTAGGTAGGTGAGTATCGCTCGCTGTCGCTTGATGCGCTTTCTTTGCTTTTACATGATGACATTGCAGCGCAGATTGTGTTTAATTTTTACAGCATTGAGATTTTATCCACAAATAAAAACAGAAAATTCTTTTACTCTGTTTTATATTTTCGTGATATATTTTACATAAAATGTTATATGTTGATTCGTATCATATCATCTAGTCCATCTAATGTTGTCTGTATTAACTAAGTATAACATTTTATAGTTACAACCATTTTGGGTTTTAAAATTCAACGCAAAGTTTGTAAGTGTTCAACGAATCGAATACAGGTGATATGAGTCTCATAAATCATAAGGCCTGAACTAGTTTGGATGATATTAGTTACGTTAAATACCTACATAAAAAGTAGATTTAATGTTGTTGTAACTTAAATATAAAACACTAGATATTGTCTGCGACTTTACTCGCGTAGAATTTGACAGAACAATATACAGCCTATGTCCACCCCGAATTCTAAATATTGGTGAAATAATGTTTAAAATCGGATGAGTAGTTACGGATATTACCACTTACATCCAAACTTACAAACTTTACCTCTTTAAAATATTAGTACAGATGTGAATGTCAAATAACAAGTATGTACTTTCATAGGTATATATCGAAATTAGAGTAAGTTTCACACAAGAAATCGCTTTCGTTGCTGCAGCGCTAAATTCCCAGGAGGAATCCTAGCAGCGTCGAAGATTTAAACGGATATTTAACTTTAGTCTCGAAGAACCTAGTCTATTGCGTTCTCCGTTCTCCAAGTCCGAAGGCTTTTTCTTAAGAGCAAAAAACTTGTGAGGCTTTTAGCAAATGGTTTAAAACGTCTAGATTTTAACGTGTTTAAAACTTCCACTTGTTTTGTTTAGTATTTGTTTTTCACTTTGGAATTGTCTATTTTTAATTTAACCGTGTTCATGAATTTTTATATATAAAGTAATTGCATGTTCAATCGAAATTAAACTCGATATTTTATTAGTCTATTAATTAATTCAGTTTATAAGGTCAATGACATTACAATAAATAATTTATGCGCTTTTTATAAGATAGTAATTTTATGGCTTTTTACGTTCGAACAAAAAACCAGACATGTCTACGTAAAAGTGAAAGAGTAGAAAGTAAGTGATATATATAGTAATCGTGTTACGAGGGTAGTAAATTTTTTTAATCCACTTATTAGTATGGAAACGCATTCACTTTGTACGTTACACGATTCTGTGAAACTTTATAACCTAACCTTGTAGCTAATGTAAATTACAGAGTAAGTGCGTGTGTCAGAGGAGTACAAGGAAAGTATAATACTAAGCAATAATGCAAATGCAAATCAAGTCTATTAATAGTCTAGTGCCTAGTTCTCAACCTGGGAGTCGCAACCCTTGGAGAGGTAACGTTTGTTATTAAAGGAGGTCGTAGTCTGTTAAAAAAAAAGACCTATATATAATAGATTCGTTTATTAAAGTAATAAACTATATATAATAAATTCGTTTATTAATATTGTCATGTAATAACAACATGAAAAAATAAACTTATAGCCTTTGTTTAATTAAAATGATTAATAATGAACATTAATTAATGAATGCGATGGTTAGCTTTGTTTCTGACTTAAAAGTATTTCTACTGTCATAGTACTACATAGTACTACATAGTATTTCTATGGTCTTTACTCACTCATAAGTAAATTATTTTCGAGTGATAACAGACGATTACTGTATTTAATTTTCAAAGCCACCATAGAGGAGAAACCTATTTCGCATAAGTAAGAAGTAGTAAAGGTATGAATGTTCTCAAAGCTTCCGTTACTTCCTTCCTTCGGCCTTCGGTGAGGCATTCGTACTCACATCGTCGTGCAAACCAAAATGTATCTAAATCTTGAGATAAAAATTCCAGTTGTAAAGTTTTATTAGCCGATAGTTTAATGTGTTGATTGTAAGTTTCAGTTTGTAACTTGGCAGCTGCAACAATATGTTCATCAAACGGATTGAGAACCTATCTTTTCGAGAAATCATTGTTGTCATCTGGAAAATATTTTAGTAACTGAATCGTTAATTCACCTAAATCCGTTTTCATGCTCTCCAACAGGCGGTCAATTACTGAATTTTTTAAATTCGCATTTTTGATAATATAATCAGAAGTGGAAGTAAATGCATCAAAATTTCGTTTTAAGGCATTGACTTTATCTATCATAAGTACAAGTTTTTTTACAGCCTTGTAAACTCGTATTCAAGTCATTCAAATGTGAAAATAAGTCCAGTGCGCCCATTCCACATGATTTGCAAAAAAGCATATTTTCTTTTATAGACTCCTCGCATTCATATTGGGAAAAACATAATAATTGCGCCATGTACGACACGTCAGTTGACTCGTCAAACCAAATGGCAAAAAAATCACTTAATTTAACTTTTTCACTTATTTGGTTGTGAATATCGATGGCCATTTCATTAATACGTCTCGATATTGTATCAATTGAAAGAAGTATAGTTTTTAATTTTTTAGCTTCATTCGGACTTATCATAATATTGAGCATATCTATGACAGCGCGTAAAATGAGTCTTTCCGCAATAATTTAGGGCTTAAATTCCCTAGCAACTCGCAGTGCTACTAACTAGGATGCATGAAGTGCTGCAGTCTCATTACGACTGGATTTTTTTATAGCAATTTGATGATTTTTCAAAACAAATGACCTATGCTTGAAGATTTCTAACGGTTTGCTTTGTAAAGAAAGGTGTAAACAAACAACATAGTGTGGCTTGTCATCCTATGCATTAAATCCATTAAATATGTGTCATTGTATAATCTAGTCTCTTTCTTCACCGTTTCACCAGCCGTACAAGGCACATTTCGTTTTGTTACATATTTGTCTGTTTTAGTTACATTTTGTTGCGGGGGGGGGGGGGGGGGGTTGAATAAATAATAATACAAGTATTGTTACATGCCTATTACTATTCTTTTATAGTTTAATGTAAATCAAATCGATAACAGTTTGCAATTCTTATATTTTCTTGAGTACACAACTACATTTAAATTGATTCTTGTAGTACCGAAAAAGATCAAAAGATCGGTCTCGCCTCCTAGCTGTTTCTGAGAAGGAGTCAGGACACTGGTTGAAGGTAATACCTTCAAAAAACTTAGGAGTCTTAATCGACAATACCACGCTTTCTCTCATACTATCCCTTCGTCTGGGGGCCAGGACTAACCTTCTTCACCGTTGCCGCTGTGGTGATCTCGTCGATGTACTAAGTCACCACGGTTTATCCTGTTTACGTAGTGCGGGCCGCATGTCACGACATGCTGCCTTGAATGACGTCATTCGGCGGGCTCTTGTCGCCGCTGGCGTTCCTGCAGTCTTAGAGTCTGTAGGTATTGTGCGCAGCGACGGCAGGAGACCGGATGGTTTGACGCTCATTCCTTGGAAACTTGGAAGATCGCTGGTGTGGGATGCCACTTGTGTCGATACACTTGCTGTTTCCCATGTGCCGGCGACTTCCAAGTCAGCAGGTGCCGCGGCCAGCACTGCCGAGAACTTGAAGCGGCGTAAGTATGCGACTCTCTCTGAGAGTTTCATGTTTACGCCCTTTGCAGTCGAAACTTTGGGTCCCTGGGGCCCCGAAGCCCATCGACTGGTTTCTGATATTTGTAAGAGACTGGTCGAGGCTTCGGGAGACCGCCGGGCTGGCAGCTTCTTCCGCCAACGAATCAGTTTGGCTGTTCAAAGAGGCAATGCTGCCAGTCTGCTAGGAACCTTGAGCAATGACAGCTTTCTAAGCGGCAACTTTGAGGAAGTTTATTATTTAAGATAATGTGTAGTTTTAAGTTTGTAAATATTAACATATGTATGTACTTTTTATTAATAAAGATTATATACTTTAAATTGATAAATAAACGTAAATTGTAACTAAACAATCAATGGGTTTCAAAAAAAACAACACACAACATGCCGGCCAGACTCAGGGTTACGAGGTTACTTGAAGTAAACGTTTGTTCTATCCTCCAATACTCGAAATACATTAATATTGGGTCCTTACAAATGAAATTAGCGTTTTGTCGTACTGACCACTTTGATCTGAAATATCTCCTCTTTGGTTAAGAATTCCAAATTCAAATTTATAATTTCATTTAGCTGGTACATTTGAGTTTTGAAAACAGTCATTCATTTGTTTTTTTCCTCATTATTTTTTTCTTTGGCGTCGCTTATTACCGCACAATGGAAAACATGAAATATCGGTATATTTACGAGTACGAGTTCTACCGTGGCACCAGTGCTGCAGAAACAGCTCGAAGGATTAATGATGTGTACGGCGCTGGTGTCGCAAAAGAAAGCACGGTACGTTTTTGGTTTCAACGTTTTCGTTCTGGAAATTTCGACCTTCAGAACCAACCCCGTGAACGGCCGGAGACCAAAGTGGAAAATGAAGAATTAAAGGCTATTGTGGAAGCGGATCCATCACAAAGCACTTCAGAGATAGCTGCAGGCTTCGGGGTAAGTAACAAAACTGTATTAATCCACTTGAAGCAAATCGGGAAAGTTAAAAACTTGAACGAAGGGTACCTCATGAATTGAGTGAATCGAACTTGCAAACACGCGTCGACTGCTGTGTTACTTTGCTCAACCGACACAATAATGAAGGGATTTTAAATCGAATCATTACTTGTGATGAAAAGTGGATACTGTACGATAATCGGAAGCGCTCTTAGCAATGGTTAAACCCTGGAGACTCAGCCAAATCCTGCCGTAAACGAAAATTGACTCAGAAAAAGTTACTTGTGAGTGTTTGGTGGACTAGCGCCGGTGTCGTTCACTACAGCTTTCTAAAATCTAGCCAAACGATTACGGCAGATATCTATTGTCAGCAACTGATAACCATGAAGGAAGAACTAGCTGCTAAACAACCGAGATTGGTCAATCGCTCTAGGCCACTGCTGCTTCACGACAACGCAAGACCACACACTGCGCAACAAACAACCACTAAGTTAGATGAGCTACAATTGGAATGTCTGCGACATCCACCGTACTCCCCGGACCTTGCTCCAACAGATTACCATTTTTTCCGGAATTCGGACAACTTCTTACAAGGAAAAAAATTCAACTCCGATCCGGCAGTCCAAACCGCCTTCAAAGAGTTTATTGATTCTTTGCCCCCATGGTTTTTTTAGTAAAGGGATCAATGAGACCTATGAGATGGCAAAAGTGCATAGATAACAACGGTGCATACTTTGATTAATTAAATATATTTTACAAAAAAAAATTGACTTTATATTCCTCCCGTACAAAACGCCAATGTCATATGTAAGGACCCAATATAAAAAAGGGCCCCACTGGCAGTAACGGCTGCCAGACCGAAAAAATTTAAACGCTTACAAAAGTTAATAATTCAGGGTTCAGCTAATCGCTTGCCGAAAATTATCCAAGCCAATATTCGAGAAACCGCAGCTGCATGAGAACCCGGGAGCTGTGGCGGAATCCACGCTACACACCTAGCCAACTCTAAAAACCCTCACAGGAAGGGCCCGCGCACGAAAAGCCCGTGCCAAAACACCCGGATCAGGCTTAAACTTCACTGCGGTCCAATGACAACTCCGGAGCACGTTGCTATGCCAACAAAACACAGTCACCACAGCACCAACTATCTGAAACGGAACGACAAGTATGAAATATGAAGTTTATACACGGGTAAAAGGTTAATTGGACTATATCGCATTACGTACCTTGGGAGGAAAATCAGCTGAACCTGGAATTTATAAGGCCCAAGGACAACTCCGGGATCACCAGCACATACTTAAGACACCAAACCCACGCACAACCGTTGTCAACAACGGTTAAATAAACGGTACAAATAAACTCTCGCAGTCACTCAGACGCAGGCCGTGCTCGAAAAGAACACCCCACCGCGGCTGTCAAACGAATATCAAGCCAATATTGGGCTGCAAGCAGGGCACGTTTATCCGAAAAATGGGAAATACGCGTCATCCAAATTCCATTCACCACAAAACCTCGCAATACAATTTAAACAAACTCCCGAGAGTAGCGAACACACAACCGATGGAAAAGTATTTCTGTTCTTTCCTATTTTTCCCGAAACCGTGATGAATTTGGTGAGTTATAATTATAATGCTAATATTTCACAATCAAAGTAAAATTATCTAATACTTTGCGTTTTCAAGCAATGAAATGAAAGTTGCTCAATTATGCTCGTAATTAATGCACACATAATTATAACTTTGATTTTATCGATGTACTTTTTACAAAGTTTTTTAGTGTAGGTTACGTATGATCATGGTGTTAATTGTAATTAATATTAAGGCTGTTTTTAATTAATAATTGAATAAAATTTTATTTTAATTTTATTTTATGAATCAATAACTTGAGACACAGATGTAAGATAGTACACTTTTTTTACATACAAAAATACGTAAATATTTCTGTACATACAAAATAATCGACTATAAGATCTGTTTCACAGTACTCTGTGAATGCATAAAGAATTTTATGGATGTTGTGGCGGAGCTCGCGCGTACGTTTTACAGCCGGTTTCGGGTTCGCTTCCTACTTATTTTAATTACCATTTTAATTGTTATACGACCGACGATAACCATCGGATCGTTATAAACACTATTGTCTAAATTCGCCCACAAAAAAGAGTTGCGTAATTGTAATTTACTCACTAATAGTGACGGTATAGGTTTATATGAAAAAATACAAATTTTTTCGTATGTTATCTTCAAAATGTAAATCCGATGTTATAACTTAACTTTTATTTTTTATGCGCTTAGTTCAGTCACTATTTGCAATTCATAGACGAGTGGCTTTAGAGGTGCGACTTTAGAGTTATCTTTTATTTATAACTAAGAAAAGAATACCTCTTTCAGGCCACTTACTACGAAATATCACTTTGATACGTACGAGAAACAATCGAGTTTCTTTGTACTAACTTTTTTAAATAAATTACGCAAACCGTATATCTACAGATTTTCAATACTATCTAAATGATTGCAGAGTTATGCAATATACATTCATTTAGCTGAGTTATTTAAAATTGTTTTCGTGCTTTATGAGTAAGTACTTACGTATTATTGATTATATTCCTCATGCAAATACTTATAAGAACTATCGCAATAATTGTTGAAATTGGGTATATTTAATAAAACCGTTTAAAAAAATAGAGAAACGTTGAAGTCCGGAAACCAGCGGGTGTTCGTTCTCATAATTATATTCACGGCTGATATTTTTGAACTTTCACGTGAGCTCTTTATTTCGGCGTTTTTTTCTAAACTTTGTGATTTACGTCAGTTTGAGTCGGATTCCATGAAAGGCGGGGTGTGTCGAAAGCTTTATGTGAGGACCAAATTTATTTTGTTTTAAACGATTTCGTAGCATAATACTGACACTTAAATATCTAGGAAGGGCTCGCAAGAGGAATGAATTTTCCAGTGAAGTAATTTTTAATCGTTTGGAGTTTTGAAATAATTGAAAAATCGGGTTCAGTTTTGTGTTATTTTTATAGATTATTTTGGTAGGTAATAAATCACATTATGTATTTGAATTATTGTAAATGGTGTATTTAAATTTGCACACACAATATTAAAATATAGTTTTTAAATATTATCGTATAAAAAAATTAATGAATGATACGTATAAAATTATGAATGAGTAATAAATAATATTTACATATTTTCAGAAATGGAGGTTAACTAAACTGAATGTATACAAATATACGCAATTATATTGCATTTACAGCAGTATAATCTTACAATTATTCATTCGGTAAATATTTCTCGTCCCTTCAGTTTTACAGTAAACATGTTATTCAAAAATAAAAGAAACAATTTAATAAAAAATGATTTCGATCCAACACGATTACTTTTTTTGCAACTGCATCTTTGAAATAAACGAGGGAAAAGTGAAACGACTCTACGCTGTAAGTTTTCGCTCTCCTGCACTTTTCCAGTACAAAAAGAAAGATTTACGTAAGCTGTGTCTGGGTCTTTCTTTACTATTCTTTTAAATATTCCGGCAGATAGATGCACTGCAGGAATGATTAGATCTCTTTTGTTAAAATTCATTTCATGCGAATTTTAATTCGATCAACATGTTCTTAGTTAACTTCATAATTGTCATTCAGGTATCCCTTGATTGAAAACGTTTATAGCAAAAACAAGCTATTATTTATTAGATCCTCGTAAAGAGTACCTCAATGAACATAGGACTAACTAAGTCGTAATTAAAATGTAAATAAGTTACAACTTATGTTTACGTGCATGACGTTTAATACAATGTAGCCCTCAACAAGTAAATCGCACATATACGATTTCAGCACATTGCTTTAGATCTGTTTCTCAAATGTTTGCAACATATGATAACTTGTAATCCATATGTATCATATACATATGGATATAACTTCACGCCATTTCGTGCTCGAAGTCATGTCACATAAAATCACTCCTCGACGCCAATTCCAGAAGTAAATAATATACGGATTTGCAAATGACAAAGTTAAATCAATTATAATTTACCTGTGACTTACCTGCTATAACCAGGTGACCCGTCGCTTGTACCTGCTAGTTTCATATAACAAGCAATATCTTTTGGCAACATGTATTACCTACGCGGAAAGAGATAGCTGACACCATTGAAATGTAGTGTGCAATGACTGGCACATTCTATCTATACATTCTCGTATTTTTCTTTCTCTCAGTGACCAGCAAGGATGCAAATTCGTAGTCAGAAATAAGTGTGTATGTCATTGTACGGTCTTAGAATTGGGCAGATCATGATGTGCCTAGAGATTTTATAGAGTTTCACCACATCGCTACATTAATGACATCCGCCATGACGGTTAATACAAATTGTTCAAAGTATTAATAAATAAAAACTAAGTGTAAAGTGAAATTAATTGTATGACTCGCATAAAACTCTTACAATTCCTACACAAAACTTCATTTAAATGCACTTTTCAGCAGAAGTTCCGAAAGCAGTCCATAAACAGGAGTTGATGAATCTTTTATTGAATAAAGTTCCGGTTTTTAGATGACGAAATCGAAGCGTTCTATATGTTGCCGTCATTCAAACTCAGTTTATATCTATGCGAGACAACTCTATCATTTTTACGACATTACATTTTTTCACATTTTATTACATTTTTATCAATAAAAAGGGTTTTTGGTAACAATTCTAGACTAAGATTTAGATCAGCTACGGACGTAACTTCAATGACGCTTTCTACGTGTTGTTTTGACATTAGAATATATATTTTTTTATAATTCTCGTTTTCTTGGAAAGCACAAAGAATTATGTCTACTTGTATATAGAGCCTACTACCCAATAACGACTTCTGGCGATTACAGAGTGTTTTTTGAACTTATCCCTATTTTCTCCTCGACTATTTTATTGTTAAGATTTTTTAATTTTTACGGTACAATATTCAATTCGTTTTAACACAGCCATTTTCAACCATTGGCCATCCAACCATCAAAGTCAGAGGCTTTAGTAGTGCTATATGCAACTCTATTATTATATATTATATTTACACATGATGAAGCACTTAGCTCGGAATATCGACAAACGTATTGATTATGAAATCATCTCATAACCAAAATTTTGATTCCTTTCTCTAAACTCGAAATTATAAAATATATCCGATTAGTTTTTCTTACCTAATATGTTATCTATGTAACTATCACCTACTTGTTCCAGAGTTGACATAATGAGTAATTATGAAAATATACTTGTGATCTCTGTGAAATGTTTGTAATTTAAAAATTTACCTATGAATATTTGCTTATTATTTTCCTTATTTATATGTTTCGAATATCACACACAGTCATGCTCTTGATCTCGGATTCGTTCTTATGGGATCTGTTAATTTAGACTAGTCTAACGCAAGTCAAAAGTCAAGTACTTCACAATACTTACAATAAGTAGTTATTGTGATACGAACAAAAATTTTGAGCTTTATAAACTTTTTGTAACGCACATATAATATGTGATTTATTCTTTGAAAAATTTGTACCTACAAAAAAATCTTTTACCCGATATTTTTAATTTAATTAGGCATATCTATTCAGACGAAAACACTTCATAAATACGTCGTTACAAATTTTCAAATTTTCCCAACTCGAACAAAGTTAATCATGATTTATAGGTTCTATTTTCACTTCTATAAAGCTGAGTCACACTTCACAATAGCGAGGAATGAGTTAATAATCCAATTAAAATTTTCCTTCGACTTCTGTGTCCTGAGCTGTGTTTCAAATTCAAATAAATCTCAACTCGAACTCGTCCGACGGAAATAGCACTCCGTCCGTCCATAAATTCCAGTCTATTTAAGCGATCTCAGACGAAAAATCAAAAATAAGCCGCGAGCATGTCGCCTTGCATATGAGTTTCATTAAAAAACAAATGCTATTTTCATTTACTTTTCTCTTTATATTGTAGTTTATTAATGAAACGATGGCAATCCGGCGTCATTCACTTCTTTGTTATTTCAACGATCACTTCGTGAGGAATTCACGACAGCACCTCTTAATTTTATGACGTGATTGGAATTATAAGCCCTTGTAAAGTGGACTCGTATTCCTAACCTTGCTACTAATGCTTGTATGACTTACTAGCTTTGATACATACCGACTGATTTGGAAAAAGTAGAAATATTATTTTCGAAGAGACACATTGTTATGTGTTTCTAATAGATATGCAACTACTTGGCGCCCTATTCGGCATCTCTTTATTATAAAAGATGATTAACAATAAATGATGTTTTAACGGAAACGCAACTACACTCTTCAACGTACTATTATGCATACATAATACGCTTAAATATGTCAGAAACTAATTTATTCTTGAGACAAAGAGTAAATTCTTTCATTTCTATTTCATTCTTTTAAAGTTACAAGTAATGATATTTTTATCACCAATAAATAATCAGCTAATAATTCGCCATAGTTTTCGTAGTAAAAAGTGTAACATTTTTGTTATTATTTTTAATTTAGTTAAACCAAAGTACATTTAAAACCTCTAAACATCTAGATATCAGTGTTACAATCAATGCGAACGTTCGCGCACGATACCCATCGGGTTAAATTAATGCAAATTTATGGAGACCACGCGGGATTCGGAACGCACCGGCGCCACCGCCTAGACTTGTTGCTGTATGCTCTAGATATTTTCACTGTGCAGGTTTCCACGTTCTCTATATTCTCTATATACTCTATATGTTTAAATGGCATATGCGTTTATATAAATATGTTTAAATGGCTTGGTTGTATCGTTTGTGAATATTTTTGACGGCCAACGCGACGTGAGAACGATGTTAGATAACCGTTTTAGGTAAATACAAGTTTAACAAGCTGGTAATAATCTGCGTTCATTAAATATCAAGTTTTGTAACCAGAGAAGTAAAATATATTAAATACTTATTTATCTTGTTACCACATTGATAGGTAACGGATCATAACGAATATCACAGTCATTAATACCTTTTGAATTTAGACCTACTCCTACCTTACTAAAATAATTTTGTCTATCGTCGCTTGCTTTTGAAAAACTATGAGTATTCTTATTATGTAATACAACTTAGCACTGCAACTGCATTTTCCTATTATACATTTTATAGAGTTGTTAACTTAACTTAGCAGACGGAAATATCAATAGCGCTCATATACCTAGGCGAAAATGTGAGGAGAATGATGAGATTCGAGGAATTGAAAGAGCTAAGGACCACGACTCCTGGCGCCCCGTCTTCTCTGACTACCCCGTTAGGGATACAGAGTGAAGTTAACTTAACGATTGTTGTTGTTGCTTTGCTTTGATGTTTCGAAAGTTACTTTTCATATCCTTGGCTGTTTCCGACAAACTAGAAGTGATACGTGCAATATTCTTTTACCATTGTGTACCTTAAGACTTCAACTAAATGCCATTATTTAATTAAGATTAATGTAATAAAGTTACTGAAGTAGCCATTGGCACGCCCAGAAGAGTGCAGATAATAATACCTACTCCGGTTTTACACAAATAGACTGATTTTGCTAATATGGAACTTTTTCGAAATGTATTAAATTACAGTTTATTAAAATGTTTCCGATTTTAAGATTTTTTTCTCCATCTTGTGACACCTATCTTGTCAAACAACATTCAAGGGGAAGTATCCCATCATATGTTTTGATGGTAATCAGTTAGTGAGTATCATACTGTTTTTGCTGCGAATTTTAAAATACATTTCGAAAGGCTATATATACTTTTATTCAATTTACTTATTTACTTTGAAATTTAAATTTACTACGATACTTGTGGGCGTGTATTCCAGAACGATACTCAAATGTAAAGAAGATTGGCAGAAACCCATGCAATTTCAGTGTCGCATATAGAGTTTGCATTTGTTAATAAAAATTACTTAAAAATATACGTCTAAGTAATTATAAAATTAAATTTAATTACGACATGTTTTCTGAAGTGGGGTTTCACTGAAAAACTTGGTTAAACAACCGTGCCTACATATGTAAAGTACTAAAATGATTTTAAAAAAGAATACAACATTGAGTAACGAAATGTTTTAATATTATTCAGCAATGTATAGTGAAATTCAGTAATAAGAATTGTAAATTACAATAAATAAAATGGGTATCAATTCAATGCCTACTTTAAGACATAATTCACACGTTTAGTCACTGCGGCGTACAACCATTTCGCAGCCATATCGCAGCAATGATAATGAAATACAACTGTACATAGAATGACAGAGTACCACGAAGTCTAGTATTCTTTAATATATTCGTATTATGATTTTTAAGTCAAAGCATATCTCTTTGAAGTAAACTTGAAAGAAATTACAATCGAATCACAATTATACATTGAGGTATATGTTCTTCTACTTTGATTAGCACAGATTAATTAGTATGTCATTCCAATTCATTGCAATTTGCAATAACAATATACAACAACAAAACACAGGTGACAGGTGACAGCTGAATGACACATTACGGCATGACATTGTGTTTAAATGTCGCCAGGGTATTCTCGAAAAACGCGTGATTATTTACTTTATTTCACGTAATAAATAAAATACATGATTAGTTTTAGTAATATAACAAAGAATCGGTATCAATAACGTGACTATGATTTGTCTATCAACTGCCTTTGTTTTTAATGTTATTAATAAAATATGTCGTTAATATTTGAATGAACAAACCCCTATTATATTTGTGTACTAAAATACAAGGTATGGCAACTTCATTAGCTCTGGACTGGTTTTTCGTTTTGATATTGCTTCATTTACTGCAAATGTAACATAATTATTTTTTAATATTTTTCTGTTTGTGCCACTTTGTAAAGAAAAAACTAATCGATTGAAATTGAACCAGTATATGTGCTTTACAAAATGTATATACTTTTTTTACATACACTCTATAAAGCAACCCTGGATTTGCGATTCTTCTTTCTACAGGAAAGTAGTTAGAAAGAAATGTCAGTATTCATCACATCTCTTTTTAACTGTGCCCGTCAGAGATTCACGCTTGAGTAATTTCAACGTCTAATTGTTCTTAACAAAAACGGTATCGATAGAAAAATTACTACGTGATCTTATAAAGGTTCTTTTTTACGTATAATAAATAAATATAATGCACTGTATATGTAAGGGATTACGAAAACGAAGGCAAGTTTACTAGGTTTTTTTTATTTATATTTTGGATTAAATTGTGTGTAAATTATCATACCCTGATAAATCATAAGACATTAAGTGTGATATCAACATTATCACCTTCATGTCGTTAATTGAGGTTCAATTCGTCTTACCTTATCTGAACGTTAAACGATGTTGACTGAATACAAACTGACCGATCTAATTAGTCGCCATTAAAGCTCTGATACATATTAATTAATCTTTCCATGCCGTATGCATTTCAACTCGTCTATAGCTTAATAAATATATCGCTAACAGTGTACGCTCTGTAATTTACTTCACATATTTAAAATAATAAAGTTTAATCTATTGCTTCATGACAAGTTGTAAAATTGGGCCACGCAGGTGAAGAACGTTAAATCAGTTCCCTTTTTTAAATCTATCGTTTTTATTAGAAATGTTTTAAAATAGAAAATACTCTTCTCACATAAATGTTATAAGTTCAATAGCAAACTAAGTAACGTTTTGATCCGTATATCAGATTTATTTGTTTTTTTATGGTCATATTTACTGACTAAAGTTTTTAATATTTGTTTATTACTACATTCTTTCGTTTTTTAAGGTCTTCTAATATAACCTTACATCTAGTATATACAACGAAATCTTTACATATAACAGAAAACCACTGCTAATTGAACCTGCTTTGCAGGTACAACTTAGCCTATGATAGTTCATCTTATACATCAGCTTCTGGATGGTGTATTACGATAAAACATACATCATTTTTTATTATCTAAGTTGAATTCTAAGTAACGTAGCTGCGGAAATCTCGTGCAATTTCGTGCAGTATATTTTGCGCGACGCGTGTACAGACTTAAAGACAGACAGTTGAAAATGTTTTAAACCATTTCTTTGACATTGTTCTGTTAATGATATTAACTCCTCTCGTGTATTTTTTTTCTTTAATACATACTGTGTAATGTAAAGCGCTATTTACTGTTAAGAGTTAAGAGTTGTTTATATTTTTATTGTATATTTCATCTATATCTATTCTTCAATACTAATATTATAAAGAGATAAACTTTGTATTTGTTAATTTATTTAAAAAAAATCCACCCGTGCGAAGTCGAGGCAAATCGCTTGTTACACAAATTTTCATCAAAATATTGGAAATATACTCAAGTACTTCAACTCAAAATAACTATTATAAAACTTTTAGTTTCATAAGGCAGTATAACTTAATTAACTTTTAAAATGTTTTAAATTGTAACGCAACTGCATAAACGTAATGCATTATGACATAGGTATGATATGTGAATATTAATCTATTAGTATAATGACTACCGCTCTTACAATATCTCAAGTAGTAATTATTTAAATTAATTGATTTCACATAATCTATCTACTTCTCTATAAAACTAAACATAAAACATTTTTGACGACATTATGTAGAGGGAAAAATGCTTAAATGTAACAACGTACAATGCGTGTTGGTGTTCTTAACGATATATTTTAAAATACTTTTTTAAGAGACATATTTAAGCAATTCTCCTTCAAATAACTTGCATTATTTCATAACGTGAGCAACAAGCAATTAACATTTAAACATTCCAAAGTCGAAGTGCGTTATATCACTTTTGCATACATAAATATGTTAAATGCGTATTTTATATTAAAGTTACTGATAAAAATCGAATCTACACATCGATAAATATCTACTCATCGATATTCGATATAAAAATCGTCAGCGGCACCTATTTAATCATGTCCGAAGCACACCTGCTCGTATACATATTCATTAATATGTATCGACTCGTAATCAATATCGATAAATGTTTTCGCAATGCAACAGATAGCAAGATGAAGCAAACACAAGAATTATTCAAATTTTGTATTAACTACAAGTTCAATAAAGAATTGAATTTTATGAAATTAAAATATTAAATGTGTCTGTTTTTTTTTGGTTTCGGTAGACTATTTGTTATTATCGTATAAAAATGCTATAGGTCAATAGTACTTTTAATATAGAGTTAATTCAATCAAATCTTTAGTCTTTCGTAACGTGCCTTCTTCTATTGGAAGTTTCTTTTTTTTTTTAAATAATGCTACATCTCCCAACGTGTTTAGGTCAGAGACTGTTAATCTTTTAATTATTATTTTCATACTTTTACTTTTATTTCAGGTTGTTTTCTCCTCCGTCTTACCGCCACTTACTTCCTTGCCCAAATATTCCTATCCTCTTTATTTTATTTCTTATTTTATTTCAATTTTGCATCTTCCATTCTATCACTCTTTCATAGTCTCTCGATACACTCAGCCTACCATGTTATTTCTTGCATTCTTTGCCTCTATTGGAAGTTAGAGTCTATCAAGGTCTTCCGTCTTTTTAATCTACGTTTTCTTATAATCTTCTTTTGCATAGGGGTTGGGATAACCGAATCTTATCTTAAATAATATAATTGAAAACCTTATTTAATACCTTATGTATCATTAAAGTCGTAATTTTTCTTACAGTAGGTATTACTTTATTTCAACATATTTTATTCAGTCAAGTCTAGATTATTATGCAGCTTGTATGGACAAAATTAAGTACGTAGGCTAAGTAAAATTTTATTACGGAGATTGACTAAGTACATAGTGAAAAGATTTAATTAAGACTAGCTGTACTCGGCCACGGGTTTTTATGACTCAACAGATAATTATATTATTATTCGTGAGTTTATGGTCTTTACAAAAATCCCATAGAAAAAATACTTTAATTTTTTCCTTAACTTTCCGGGCAACTTTTTCTTTCCATAAAAACCAAATTTGGACTGTTATGAACATTTTAAATCAAAAGTAGCCAAATCGGTCCAGCCTTTCTCAAGTGAAGCGGTTACCAACGCATTACATTTCATTTTTATTTACATAGATTTCAATCAGTGCTGAGAACAATGCCTATTAAACTAACTGCACTTTTATTATTTTTAAATACAATGTAAGATATCTTTATTCTTATATTTCGTTATTTTTAAGAAGCTGTTTTATTTATAGCTTAGTATACAGTTCATATTTAGATAATACAAAAATGGTCAGATTATATTGATTGCTTAGGTTCATACACTCAGTTAACTCATCTTTTCTTTTGTGCATTAAGCTTTCGATTGTTAAGTAGTTATATCCATGCATACCATGCACTTATTACATTAAAAGGAAGAATCTAATTTGTAAAAAGCTTTTTAAATCTACTTAAGGGCGATGTTATCACGCAACATTATCGATTAAGTTACCGTATTCTGTATTTTGTGTTCTTATTTTTTCCTTATACATTACACAACTAACGTTTCTAATCAAAGCAAACAATGGATTGCATGGAAATAACACTAATTAGAAATGTTACATAGCAATGCTAAAGAAAAATGCAAAGAGGAGACGAATTCAATTTAAAATGAGATCCGTCTACGTTCCGCTTGGTCCCGCGTCGATCGCAACGAAATTGAAAAAGAGGAATAAAAAAAATTGCGAAAGAGAAATAAATAAAAATAGAGATCCCGCTACAGCGCAAGTCGCCGTTGAAATGAAAATAAAGCAGCAAAAAGCTTTTTGTGGACGAAATAAATTAAAAAGTATGTCGCGATATTGAGCACGACAAACGGCGATGATTCTGAGGCGTCCTCCAGATGTCTATGACTAGATATTATATTAATTTGGATTGGGTATAATATTAAGAATAGGTAGTATGCTTAAACTATATACCTATACATATTTACTGTACTTAGATATATCAATTCGTATTTTAACCTGCGACAGAAAAGAGGGATGGTATAAATTTGACATTGTTGTATGTCTGTCTGTCTATCGGTATGTCCATCTGGCTGTAAACGGATGAAGAGTTTTTTAAAAGTGCAGTTTTCAAGAACGAATCTTTACTATATTTAGAGAAATTTAACAAAAAAATTGAGATTATCTTTTCGTATCCGAAGTTTCTGTTGTTTTTTGTTATCATCAAGCACAATACAATTCGTTTGTAACGCTTTTTGATTTTCAAGGAATGACAATAAAAATTAATATAAAATATAAAGAATATATTTAAATGCAACAGTATAGTATCAAATGATAACCGTACTACCCACATATTACGAAACACGTTATGTATATCTGACTAATGCATCCAAAATCAGTAGGCATTCGCATCAGGGGAAAGTTTTACCTAAAATTATATTTGTGGGTCGTCACGCTTTTCCGGACTGCAGGGGGGTGAGGTGCTGAACGCGAAGGAGGCGATTAGAGGGGTCCTTTGTGAGCTCGCCGTAGGAGGTGGGCCGCGAGACTGTATTCATAGACTTAAGCTATTTTCGATTAATAAGCAATAATGTATCCAAACTTCACGTGAGATATGGATTTATGTGTAACGGTTTGTAATCTCAATAAAATATAACATCGTATGAGGTTTAAAGTATCTGTGTTTTAATTTCTGCTAATGTTATTGCAGTTGCAGTAATTATTATATCAGTTCCGAGATATTGTGGTATGCTTACAATTACATTGAAAATAGGCTCATCTCGTCTGCTTTCATCAAATTACAAAATTACTATTGCAAAGAAATGTAAAATTGTTAGTCCAAAGGTATCACAAAAATTATGATTTCAGGCTCCATTACTGGAAATTAAAACTGCTTAAGAAGAATCTAAAACAACATTAATCTGTTCTCAATGTCATATTTTATCATTGCTCTAAAATATTATTAATAGGTTTTTTTACGGGTCATGTCATCTAAGAATAGTTGAACTCATCGTAAAATTGTAAATATAAGCTCAAACTAATTTTAGACAGCCTCCAATTTTCCACCGACGGCGTTCGCGTAATCTTTGCTTTGACAATAATCTTTTCATGCAAATATAAGTTAAATGCGTGTTTATATTCAAAATAACTGTTATGTCTTACTGGCACATAATGCGAGTACGAGTATAAGTTGAAATGATTTATGATTTCAATAAATGCATTACTAATTTAGTTATTTTAATGCACATAAATAAATATGTAAAATATTGCGCATATAAAAACTGATTTAGAATAGCTATATCATCGACTTTTAGGACAAAAAGTATAATTATTATATTTTAATTTTGGAGAGAATATGCCTTAGATTATACCTATTAAGCTGGCATGAAAATTGCGATTAGAATAGCAGGACTCTACTACACATACTTGTCATTTCTAATCCAGCTAGCACTTAAGTTGCGGGGGCAATCGGGCGTTATACGCATTTCTAACGTTTACGTTAGTTTTCTGTTCCCGAAACTAGAGTTACGTGCCAGCCGCGTTGCCTACAACGAATTATCTTATCAAGATTTTAGCGAGTTTCATAAACGATTTACAAAATGTTAATGAAGTTAGAGGTTAAACTAGGGTTTGTTGATAGATGTCATGTGTTCACTTGTAACTGCTTCTTTACTGTTTTAGAAGATTATTTGCTTTTTAATGAATTTCTATAGAAATTACTCGTATTATATAGACGTGATTAACTTGTTGGAACGAAGTTCTTTAACGCGACTTGCGGGAGGTTTGAGTTGGTGAAAACCGTCACGTAAGGAAAAAGCGTAATGTGGTTGCGGGACCCGCGCG
The DNA here is from genome assembly GCA_907165235.1 of Zeuzera pyrina. Lineage (NCBI taxonomy): Eukaryota > Metazoa > Arthropoda > Insecta > Lepidoptera > Cossidae > Zeuzera > Zeuzera pyrina. The sequence continues at coordinate 15,973,648 of OU015628.1, forward strand.
TCACGCGGCGCTAGGTTTTTGTTTCAAATCATACGTGAGTTTTATTGTCTCGTTATTGCAAATAAGTTTTGAGAAATTAAAACTGCAGCTAAAGAACTTCATTCCTGACGGGGGTCCCCCGACCACGCACGTTTTATTTAAAAACAAATATGTGCTTAATTATTTTTGGGGCTTTTTTAAAGATAAGCCATTAACGATTTATCACCAAGTACTCTTCAAATATCCATTAATGACCAATCAACACAAAGCTTTTTAAGAAATAGGATTCAAGGAAGTAGAGGGTATCCCGATCCCGAGCGAAAGTTTGCGAAGAATTTTTAATCAGGCGGCGTCTGGGCGGCCGCGGGCGGCGGGGGCGGCGTCGGGCCGGCGGCAGTGCGCCGGTAGCGGCCGGAGCGCCGCCCGCCCAGTGCCAGTCGCGAGGCAACCGCCGCCATGCCGCCCCGCGCGACCGCACACCGCTCGCTCGCCTCGACCGCGCACCGCACTCTCCGCTGCACGCGACACGAGCCCGCGCTCTGAACACGCGCGCGACACCGCACGAAACTGAATAAGTTCGACAAGTCGTTCTCCTACCTGGACCACTACATAGACATTCAGACGAGTGTATTAGATTTATAAACAGTGATATTTCCTTTTTCTTTTAGTACAAAATTGTAAAATATCTTCGGTAGAGAGATATAATTAGTATTTTTTATTATAAAGTACAAATAATGTAATATAGTAGCAGCACAGTAGCGTCTAGAATACGAATAAATACAGGGTCAGTTTTGTATGAATTCAATGTGATTGTAGTTTAAGTCGCTAAGTCGAAATTGCTGCTGTTCATACCGCTTAAAGACTACCGTCAATAATTTTAAGGTAAGCATTAGGGGATTCTTATCACATACATAAAATATACGGAAATGTGATAAGCGAACAGTTGAATGACCCGTACTCACAACATTTACACTTATATTTGCGTCAAATATGTTGATCTTAAAAACTAAAAACAATGCATTAGTTCTTGCCAACAATGTAAGTTACACCGACCATTATTAAATAGGAGATCGAAATGTCAAAACAAAAACAAATCAAAACATATTTCTATACCTTGTAGAATTGTAAGTCGTAAATGGTTTCCACCACGGTGGTCAGTAGTAGCAGTCTTCGTAAATGCAAAAAGCATATGTATTCTGCTCTCAAAGGCGACAGCGCTTGCAACGCTGCTATGATTTAAGTCTGGCGGCAAACTCTTAAATCACGCTAGGTGGCAGGGGCGAGTGCCGGGCGACAAGACTTCGCCGTGCGATCCGCAAATTGTTTATTCTGCGCCTAACAATTTAAATTTAGAATGAACAAATGCCGATCGTAAATCGAACGTTTCAGCAATTGTTTTAAGTATTACAATGAAACTTAGCAGTAGGTAAGAGAATCCAACAAATGCAGTGTACTCCCGCCAAAAGTTTGATTAATTGTTTGTATTTGTTAGGTTATCGTTTACATTACATTACTGTGTTCTATTTGACACTTACTTAACTTTCTGACAGTTAATAAATTGCTTTATCAACTTACAAGAGTTATTAACTGGATAGGTACGATTTTTTATAATTATTCAATGATACATTTTCACGACAAACGGAAGTAATGTTTTCTCGTTCATTGGCAATGAATATAAAGCTAACACTATTTAAACAATGAAACGGAGACACGACTGCGTGATCCCAAACTAGGAAAATGCATACAAATTCAAATTCTCACATTTACATTACCTAATTTGCAGCTTAATGTTACATTAGTACAAGCCTATGGGAATGTGGTTAGAAAAAAAGTATTCCATTATCTCGTGAATTAAATAAACAATGAATTTTGACATGAAACAGTTTTAGATAAAATGAGGTGATTTAGTACCTTTATTCGTTGTAACTACGTTTCACGCTTTTACGCTAAGTATATTCTCCAAAAACCTACTAAAATTTAGTATAGCTTGTAATATTTGGGTTTTTTTAGTTTAGTTGAGTTATTGTTATTTCTTTGAGGTGGATATATCTAAGCAAGCCATTATTTCATCATCACGCGACAAAAAATGATTTAGTGTTACATGTACCGGTTTTTAAAGACACATGGTCAAAATTCATGAAGTTGTCAACAAGCATGACACCGTAAAAAATTTAACAAAATGTACAAGAGATACAGTGTTAAAAAATTACAAATGATTAGGAAAAAAGGTTTTTAAACCTCCTACGGTTAAAAAGACGAAGCGACCACTAAATCATATTCAGTGCATTGTTCGCAGCATCACAAAAAAGATTGGTCTAGTTTTTATCTTTTTAGACGCGTGGACCTAACGGTAAAAACATTACGATATTAAGAAAAGATCCCTAAAATGGTAACAATGGTTACACGTGAATGGGCTTGCGCAAGATGCCTTATTATATTTTTGTTCACGATTTTTGTGAACAGTAATGCAACGCTTTATTGTTACAGGGTGGTCGGTGAAAGCGAGTTTATTGAATTTTGCTATGCTTGTTGTTTCCTTGTTACTTTACAGAGAATGAAGCGAGTAGGTACAATATTTTGTTTGATGAGTCAAGTCGCTCTGTTTATTTTGTAGACGCTATTAATAACATCTTTGGTGATCTAACCTTATACCGTTCTCACAGAAATGTCACAGCTATTCGAATTCTTACACACACACACATATGTACAAGTTATCGTTAACGATCACAACATGTTTAGCAACCGATGCAGCCTCACAGTTTGAAAACGCTAGTACCGTGACCTCGATATTACAGTTTTATTTTTTTCCAGTTCAATTTCCTGTCCGACCGTGTCTAAACTTAATAATAAAGTTAACGACTTCCATATTTCGAAACATTTTCAAATTGGTCGCGAGTTTCGCACGCTTTTAAAAAACTGAGATTTTTTGATGGGAAATTTTGTTAATGTACATACCTACACACATCTTATATTTTAACTTACGAGTATTTCTAAAATATTATAATTTTTACGTTTTTATATGAACACGTAATTACATACTTTAAAATTAGATGTTCATCAACAATATTATTTACTTGTATTAATAATAAAAACCACGAGTATGAGCAACAGTAAAACTAGTGCCATTTGCATTTCGGGCGTTACATAAATCATTCTTGAAACGAGTAATTAAAATACTGTTAACGTACGCCAGAATCAGGCTCCCGAATTTATGTGGCTGGCAGTGAGCGATGCAAAAACATGAAAGTGATATTGCATGCCTCGTGCCGCGTAAATATTTAATATGGCTGCAATAGACAAAAATAAATTTTAACAATTTTTTCATATCTTATAGATATGTAAAAATTTGCCAGATAATTAGAAATAGACGATTTCTAATCCAACATTATTTAATCATCTATTAATACCATTATGATTCCATCATAATTTGTTCAGTGGTTTATTATTTCCCACTCAGTTCCATCCCCTTTTTCACACACTTAGTTCGCAGGTTTTTGATAAAAATTAGCCTGCGTCCATTCCCAGGTGTCAAACTATTTCCATACCATGTCATAATCAGTTCAGCGGTTAAGCATTTCCCATACAGAGTTTCATCCCCTTTTCACCTCTTTAGGGGTAAATTTTATAAAAAGAATAACCTATGTTATTTTAATAAATAAAGTATCACCGCACCAAACTTTATTATTACCGAGGTTTAGTATTTCTCATATAAAGTTTGATCCTTCTTTTCTCCTTACTAGGGTTGATTTTTATATAAAAATAGCCTACGTCCGTTCTCTGATATTAAACTATTTCCATGCCAAATTTCCTCATACTCGGTTCAGCGGTTTAGCATTTCCCATACAAAGTTTCATCTCCTTTCGCACCTTTTTAGGGGTAGATTTTCGATAAAAAAGTAGCCTATCTTTCGCGCAATCACATCGTGTTCCTATTATGCACCAATTTTCATCAAGATCAGTCTAGCCATTTTTGAATTATAAAAGGACATCAGACAGACAGACGTCTGTCTAGACAGACAAAAATTTTAAAAATTGTGGAATCGAAGTCAGTGAGTCATAAAAACACTATTTATCACAAAATCTGTCAGTAAAATTGTAACACAGTCGCTATAGATATATATAGTAGTATAGATATACAGTAATATACAGAATATGTTTTTAGGTTTAAATACATAATCAATTCCATAATTTTATCTTCGAAATCTAAGTTATTGGTTCTGTGCTTTATTTTGTTTTAGTTTTATATTGAGAATCTTCAAAAAGTGGTTAGAAATTAATTTAAATTCGACAGTTATATTGACCATAAAACGACCAATTACACCATCATAATCTCAATACGCCAATTAAGGTCAGTATTACGCGTGTAAACGGGTGTCGGGCGGCCGTAAGTGCGTCGTAAAGCGGGGTTTAATGGCCCAGCTGACTGCCGAGGGATTCCCTACATCTGACTTTGAACTTACGGAATCTCTTTTGTGGATATTACGGTAAAAAGATGCGTATATCGCAAATATTTCGTGGTTATTTTTTTTTAAAAAGAAAACAACGTTTTCAGTCAAATAGTTGTGTGGTCTCAGACTATAGACAAAGCGAATGATGTGGATGCCAAACAACGAAACCCAAGCAGGGGTACTACACTCTACATAAAAGACCCAATTTCGATCTGAACAAGCAAATATGTATGCACATTACATAATTAACATAAAATGGCATATGGGGTAGACAGAGAAAATAGTAACAGTGAGTACCAGTACGTATACCTATTGCATTTTTAATATACATACATACATTCATACATACTTGCTGTGATTTTATTTAATCTAATCACTTTCTGCAATCTGCACACACCGACGTGATTCTGATGTTTCTCTTAATATACACGGCAATATTATAATAGTTAATTTTGACGATATTGGTCTGAATTCAGTACGTATGCCTTCCCTTAATACGAGAATACTTCATAGTAAATGATTTCTACTATATTTTCCCGCGATGCTGTATAGTGAAAGCTATTCGTTCTTCTAGAATGTCGGTATGAATGGAAATAGGAAATATTGAGATATAATTAAAAGACGTACTTTCGCTAGCTCGTGTAATTCACGACTAATTTATTCTTTTGACATTTAAAAATATCATCTTATTGTTAAGTAGCAACACCCTCAAAATAATAGTATTGCCATTTGTTAACGATTATGATTATTACAGTCAATCACTATATTGACAATAGCTAAGAGTAGTGTCTGTAACGGCGAAACAATAAATAGTTATTGTGGCGGATAGGGGTTCTAGTTGAAAAACTGTGTTTAGACTGGCCAAAAAGATCGTTCTTAAGCACAAAATGGTATGAACGTATGTGTAGACCGTACCGTAAAGTTTAGCTCAACAGCGCGATGGTAAATGCTCGCAAATTTCATTAATCGGACTACACATACGTAAACACCTCACTTTATTGAAAAGTTCGTACATACAAGTTACATCATACATACATAGATAAATATTTTATCAAAAATATCTAATATAAAATCTCGCAGGTACATAAATTATCTTTACATAATTCTAATAAAAAATAGGTTTATTTTAACTCTTGTATAAATATCAATATCACTACGTAAAGTACGTAACCCATGTATATTTACAATATTTGTGTATATTATTTGTGACTGGTCTTTCCCGTTGGGTACACAGCGTGAGGCTACGTATGCATGTATGTGTATATACATATACGCGTGTGCAACAATAAAGTAAATATTAGTTTATTATTAGTGTTACTTCATATTATAAGATTTTAAAAGCTATTTTATATTTCATCGTTAACAGTTATATTACACACAACACTATATCTCAATTTTTTAAAGGCAAACGAATGTATTTTATACCTATATTGTACCATAAGTCTAGTTTATTAGTGTAGTATTAAGTAATTAGCATTTTTTTTAATCCCACGGGCATATTTTCGGTCTGTTTAGTTTAACGAGTTATGTATTTTATGTAGATGGTAATGGTACTTACTATATAGAAGCATTATTTACATATTATGTAACCAGTAATTACTAAAATTTATCTAGGATTAATGATTTAGATAATGTGCAAATATTTTACATACATACATATCTTCACGTTGTATCCCTAACGGGGTAGTCAGAAAGGACGAAGCGCCAAGGTTCGCGGTTCTTACATTCTTCTTTAGCTTTCTCAAATCTCGTCATGCTTCTCAAACATTTGCGCCTAGGTGCTTTTCACATTTCCATCAGCTAATATTCTGGTTATTTGTTCTTCGTAAGGCAACCTTGGTATTCCTTGACTTCTTTACCCACTCGCTTGCGCTCTGTAGATTTTCTTCGTTAGTCTTTGATCACGTATTCTATGTGCCTGAACTATCTATTATAACTTTATATGTACGATTATGATAAATTAAGAATAAAAAATAACTGCGTGGGATGAATTTCAAAACGCTGTTTTCAGTAACATTTATATTATATTCTTATGTATGGTATGTTGTTACGTTTCATTTTACATTTTATTTGATTACGATTGTAATAATGTTAATGTTTAAATATTATAAGATGTGTTAATGTTTATTTAATAATGTTTATTTCCCCATAATATTTAGTATTAGTTTTGCTCTAAGGAGTTTCTTATTTTGAACTTAATTTTGCTCACGACTTCGTTTGCATTTTTTTTACTAATTAAAATAATTGAAAAACCTTCGCGGGCGTGTACAGAACAACTCACCAAAGTTTCATTTCAAATTCAAATTCATTTATTTATCATTGTGGTGTTAGTTTTACATAGGTTTACACATCAGTGATTAAAATATCAAACACATAGTCACAGAACTACATGCAAATTATTATTACAATCTGATGAATGGAATCTGAGGAATGAATGGAATGAACCCACATAAGACAAATACACAAAGATACATTCATATACAATCATATACATTACTAGTGACCCACTTCGGATTCGCATATGTAGAATTTTTTTAGATAAAATACCACACAAGTTACTCGCTGATAATATATCTTTCTATAGGTGAAAGAATTTTTGAAATCGGTCGAGTAGTTTTTGAGTTTATCCATTACATACAAACAAACAAGGTTTACCTCTTTTTTACCTCTCTTTAGTATTAGTGTAGATAACAAGAAGATAAATTAAAAAAAAATGCTATTGTACGTTCAATCACAATGTTGTGGTCTGTTTTTTTTTCAGTATAATGTCATGTATTTGTTCTTATATAAGTGAATTTTAATTCTTTATGAAAACAAAGTATGCTTAAACCTCCAATTTGTTGATGCTTTGTTGCGAAGCAAAACACATGACAAAAATAATTCCTTCTTTGGCAAAGTACTGCTAAAAATGTATACTTACATGACAATAAAATAAATGAGGTAGAGTTTCGTCGAGTCAATGTAATATAAGAATATTAAACTGAAGTTTTTGTAAATAATATCTTAGTTTTACAAATGGTCCACTTGGAAAAGAAAAATCGCAGTATAAACTCTTCTTAAACTCTGCTTTAGTTTAGACTACTTTCCAAACCCCGACAATCTTAATTTAAGAACTCTACCCGCGGCAAGTAAGCTAGTAAAGAACGTTTTCCTTCAATCCCGTCTGCTTGCTATGCAGGGCAGCGCTACTTGCCCTGATTTTTGCCTGATGTCGACAGTGAGCTCGAAATGTATTAGTGGATTTAACGCCTACGGAATAAGAGCTTCGATTCGAAGTGTTTGTGCGCAGAATTTTCTATTAGAGCGAATTTCACGTTTGTACCTAGTGGGTTACGGATTTCACGGCGGCTTGATTTCTGTTCATGAGAGCAATGCTTAAGTCATGTAAAAGTTCATGCCTAACATAATAGTCATTCGCAATTTGACACAAAAGTATATATTTGCTTAGATTAGATTACCGAATGGAGTGCTTAAGCTGACAGCAATAATTAGAAATTTGGGTTAATAAAATAGTAGATAATAATTAAAGAACAAAACATTTAATAATATTGTATAGACTCCGGTATTACTTTGCGGAAATCCATTTCATGTGATGAGTTCCTAAAGTCTTTAGCTATTTTCCGCCCAAACTCCAAAAACCACCAAACGACACATGTTTCGCCTCTCAACGAAGCATCCTCAGGATATTCCAGAGATCAGACTAGGTCAGCTAACCAGCACCAAACCGATTGATGGTTTTTGGAGTTCGAGCGTATAATAGTTAAAGATTTTAGGAATTCATCACAATTAATTATTTAAAAAGGCACAATAACAAATAATTACTTATATATCTAGGTATTGTTTATTGTTTTTTTACACAACTTTTTAATTTTTTTCTCTATGTATATTTTTTTCGGATTTATTTTATCGTCTTCCTTTAAATACGCTTTAAAAGAAGTATAACATATAGATGTGTGAGTTATTTAGCGTCTCTTGTCCATGATTCCTTTAGTTAATAGTTGCTAACGTCTATAGGAATTATGGCAATAATATTACAGCCTTTAGATGAATCCTAATCTCAATACACAGCTATGAACTAATAAAATTTTTCTATGCATTCAAGATATGTAATAAATTTTAAACTTATGTTATTCGTCAATGTCAAATATTACACACTGTTATCTCATTTCGCGTCGAAATTTAGATAACGTTAACTAAGAATAACAGTCTTTTTTTGTGACTTTAATTATAACTCTGTGTTTTTTCGTGCTAGTTTGCGGTAGATATATAATTAAATCTGCAACACATTCGCATTAATTATAATGAAAAACATAAATTAATAAATTCTTCGGCAAAAATTTAAATTTAGAAAAGTTATATACATTTATTTACTTAGGTAGTAAACCTACATAACGTGGCGACATTTCACATTCAGGGTGTTTAAATTATAAGGTGCAACAAAATCACGTGATGACGCTACTTTCAGCATTTGGGCTCACACATCACAGATGGCAAAGCAGAACAGACAAAGGTTGCTAACCAATCGCTTATAGCCAGTGTTTTTCAAACTGTGGGTGGCGACCCTTAGGTGAGTCGCGAAGCCTTGCTCGAAGGGTCACGGACAAAAGAAAAAAGGCAATGTTACCTACTTGCTTTCAGAGCTCTCGCGGCTTCCTTGCGGAGTGCAGGTACCTACTTGATCTTTAATCAACAATTTTATTTTTTTTGGGACAAGTATAATCGTAATCTTTTAAATCATTTAAATAAAATATTAGTAAATTTTATTTGATTATTACGGGGTCGCTACAAATTTTTAACTTGTGAAGGGGTCTCGTACTCAAAAAAATTGAAAAGCACTGGCCTGTACCATCGCGTCTGCCATGAATTTGAACAGTGTCGATACTCACTGTTAACAGCGCACAACATTATATGAAAAATTGTGAAGCGCCTTTAACGGTAACTACAGCAGACTAAGAATTATTATATAGTACAGTATAAGAGTAATGACGGCGTAAATTCGTGGATAAGGCGTAGTTCCTTATAATGAGAAAGGATTAACTAATATTTCTTTCTTTCTTCGACCAGAAGGGAGGCCAAAAGTATTTTTTGTATTTAAATTATACTTATACAATAAAGAGCATAACAATCAGATTTTTTTTATTAACTAAGTATAATAATAAGTAAGAAAGTACTTTCTATCATCATTAATGTCACAAATACACATTTACAACTAGGTATATATATATATATATATATTTATATACTCTTTGTGTACACAGTGTTCATATTTTTTAACAACATAAGTATGCCAAATTTTTAATATTATAAAACAATAACAGAACTATGTATGCGTGTCTAAGATATTTACATGAAAATGGTTTTATTTCTTACTAAAGTTTTCTTTGATTCCAAAATAAACATTTTAAGAATTATCGTTCGTTTGTGTAATAATAATAATAATGCGCCAGACAATAAACACCAATCATCTGATCTCAAACTAGGGTATTTCCTGTGCTATGAGAACCAGACGACCACTACTGGGGGCGTCTCCCAGTACACCCAAACCCGAGACAATCTAGAAAAGTTCGTTTCCTAAATGGACTCGACCGGAAATCGAACCTGGTACCTTCCGCGCTTGGGTGCAACATCTAAATCACTGCGCCATCGAGGTCGTTTGTGTGTTCGTATTTAATGTTTTTTTTATATAGATAGACGAGCTTAAATAAAAACATATTTTTACGCAGACTGCATTGCTTGTAAGACTATGGCCTGAGTTTCACAATAGGGTATACCACTATATCTTTACGATATACCTTTCTAATAAGGGTAAGCAGCATGTATGTATTCCTACTAACTACTTATATTTATTATAAAGTATAAGACCCATACCATAACACTTATCACAATACAGTGTTAGTATCATAATAATGAACACAAAAATTGTATACCTACTTATTACTTAATTGCGTATTTTTCATGACTATCACTTGTAATATCGAAATATGAGGACCACAATATTATAAATAGTACAAATAAATATAAGACATAAGATTATGAAGTAATTGTATGAGCACCTGTTAAAGAAAATTGTTAGTAATCACCCAAATACAAGTTTCGTATGGGTATGAAGTAGGTGGTAAACGTGCTTATCGCTAAAAACGATCGTCGACTGCCATCGTGTTATTAGATACTGACTCATTATTATCAATGTAATAAACATGACAATGACAAATTATGAAATACAAGTTGTATCTGTTACGTGTTTTTATTTTTAAAAGGGGTTACTAGAAAAATTAAGTATTTTATATTAGAAATTCATTCGAGATATGTATTTAATCGTTTATGTCATAACAAGTAGGTAGGTAATTAGTTATAAATACATCCTTTTATTTATTTATACAATATTATTTCACAAAGTTTTTGTTTACACCAATGATATTATAATAAAAAAGAGGTAGATAGGTTACCTTAGTACTAATTCAAGTAAAATATTGTCCCAGTTACAACCTTAAATACAAATATACATTGCACTGCTTCGCTATGCAATGTAAAACATAATTGCATTTCAAACTAACAAATCACATAGCTCTCTAAATCATTGTGATTGGTCAATTTCAATGTCTTACTACATTTTAAGCGAATCCGTAACTAATTCATAGAATATTAGTAATTAATTCCACAGAACAGACATTTAAAAAAAAAATGATTGATACCTAATGGGATTAGACAGTAAAGAATGATGTTTGCTTTTTCGAATTTCGTTTTTCTTGAATCATGTACATGATAACATATTTATTTAAAAAGATCACCAACATTTTTTAATTATAAATTTGAAAATGATGAATTATATGTTATTTCTTTTAATAAATGTAAACGATGATTAAAATTGGGTGGCTGCGTCATCACATGATCGTGTATATTATAAAAACCGTTTGGATTATTAAAATATTTTAGAATTTTGAATGCGCAATAGGCATTGCAGGACATTGTTGGTTCTGTAACATTACTTTTCATATTCTTTGACCAAGTCCGGGTTGGCTAATTAGCAAAGTTTTGAGGGTGCCACTTTTCGAGTGCATATAACCTATCTACCTCTTGTATTATAACATCATTGGTTTACACCAATAGTTTTTCAACGGTTCTCATTTTAAGCAAGGCAAGACATATAACATGTTACTTTTTAATTACAGTGAATAACCTCAAAAATAAAATTTTTGTTAATTGGGTAGGTAGGTATATACTTGCAATTGTTAGGTATTATATTATCTATGTGAGTTTTTTCTTACATTAAAAAATAATTTAATTGACATATAGGTAGGTATGTACATTTATTTTATGTACATCTGGTTATACTTACATTCCTGCAAGTAAATATATCATTATTATTAATTTTATGAAAATCAACTTTGAACTAGGTATTTTTCAATGAGAACTTACTCTGCTTATAGTATTCGTATTTATTTTTTATGTACATACTTTTAGATATCGTATTGAATGTAAGTAAAATTGAAAATACACGACAAATTAAAATGGGGAGCTCTACCCATGAATAAAATTAATACTATATAGCAAAAAAAAAACCGTCATAAAAAGACCCAAAAATCACAAAATTACCTTTTGAAATATCATTCTGTACAATTCCGAAATTAAAAACACATGTGCATTAAAGTATACCTAGTAATTCAAGTATCAAAAGATCACGGCGCGCGCGCACTTAACTAAGTAAGTTATAACACTAATATCGTTCAAACAATTCTACTAAAGAAAATTTGTTAATTTACTTAAACTCAGTACAGTATGTATGCATAATACTGGTATTAACTACCCACATGATTTTATCGAATGAATCCAAATTCACTTTGTATATGCCGTCGTGCGATCGTAAAATTGGGCAGATCATGATGTGACTGGGCATTTCGTAAATACCCACTATTTTATGAAATGACTAACAAACACCTTCCATATCGCTTAATACAAATACTTCGTCCAGATATAGTTGAACATATCGATTCTCTAAAATATTTAAAGTAGAGTCCCTGGGGCCCCGAGGACTATCGACTCGTTTCTGATATTTCTAAGAGACTGGTCAAGGCTTTGGGAGACCGCCGGACTGGCAGGTTCTTCCGCCAACGAATCAGTTTGATTATTCAAAGAGGTAATGCTGCCAGTCTGCTGGGAACCTTACACAATGACAGCTTTCTAAGCGGCAACCTTGAAGAAGTCTTTTATTTAAGTACCTGATTATCCACAAAATAAATATTGACTTATAAAATGCGGTTAGAGGTCAATGGATTTTTTACATTGCCCTTAGATTTTGTGTAACTTACTTAAAACTCTTGTAGAATGTGGTCATAGCTGCACAGCTGCACTATAAATAAACTTTTCTCCTCAAGTACTTTATTCTTTTTGGTGTAACATTCAGTTTGTTTTGATGCTCTTACGCGCATGTCAACCAATGAAAAACCATAAAGATGGGGACACTAGTGGCATGAAATACAACGCCGTGGTGTTTCGATATCTGAGATAATATTCTTTTAAGGACATGTGTTTTTTAGTTATACCAGATCAAAATGCGAAGCGTAAATACTCACTGGACTCAATATGATCTGTAGCATACACATACATAAATATACAAATATATATATATTTTTCACTGAGCTCACGACACATCGTGTTAATGTGATGGCTAGATAATACGAGTAAATCATTTGTCGAAATCAAGTCAAAATCAGCCCAAATCTACGATCAGATAACATATATATAATTATTATATTTCGCAAAAATACTCAGATTTATTTCGATATGAACACAAATACTTATTGCTATACCTACCTATGTACCATCAAGAGCTCATTTGTCGTAGTTACTCTGTCCAAATTAAGGGTTCGTTTTGTCATAATAGGTACTCTATCCGCCATGTAAGGAATTGTGAAGATATAAAATTATATGATCTATACATATTCTCATGCTGTATCCCTAATGGGGTAATCAGAGAGGACGAAGCGCCAAGCATCGCATTACTTACTTATCTTTCGCTTTCTCAAATTTCATAATTATGCCGGTATTCTTGACATTTCGGTCAGCTAATACCTCTGGCTATCTGATCTTCATAAGTCAGCCTTGGTCCTTCTTGGTTTCAGCTACCGCTCACTTTCACTACATAGATTTTCTTCGTTAGTCTTTCGTCATACATTCTTTGCACGTGCCCGAACCATCTAAGCAGGCTAGGCTACCACCTAGACTATTAGATAATTTTCCATAATTTACGCAATGTTACTGGCAGTAGATAGTAACGTATAAGTTCAATATAATGGTGTTCATAAACGTATTTTATATGGTGCGTTGCCTATATATATATAGTATATAGGTATATGCACGTAAGGCGTGGTGCACACCCGTGTCTCATTTCCCGCCCGCGCCGTTTCCGATGCCGTCATTCCATACCGCTTGGGACGCCTCGGTTAACCGGATACATAGTTGCCTAGAAGTCTAAACTCAAAACTTGCGTTGTAATATATCTAATTATAAACTATAATATGCTTTGATAAGTAAAATTATAAAATTTCACTTGAATTTCACAAAAATCTGAAACAAGTCTCTCATTATTTTTAATTAGCAATATTTCACAGCCATATTCTATTCCACATAAAAGTTTCATACGAATTTCAGCGTCCCCTTTTTCCTCTTAAAATGTAAATTTCCAAAAGTCCTTTCTTAGCCGGTCCCTTACATTATACACAAACTATCATCAGACCTAATTTATATCATATCTTTAGCAGTTTTTGAAATTTCGTGGTTAAACTGCCAGTCGATCAATCAGATATGGAAGATTACAGGCCTACAAAATATTGTACTCTTTATAAACAACCCGTTGAATACTCTCAACGCCAACCACATAGTGACCACATGTTCTTAAACCACTACGTCGCTGTACTGTTTATTTAGCTATTACATTTGTCACTGAGTCGCTCCTAACCAACTAATTTGAAAGACGATCCCTTTAAATTGTCTTCCATTTTTTCTGGTTTCTTTCGAATCCACAATCATTATTTGATAGCAACACGGCCTTAAAACGATGCCTCAGGGACGGTAACGTTTTAGTTGGAGATCTTTTTTTTCTAAAAGTTTCATACTGGCCCGGGTGAGACGAACGAAATAGTTCAAATTGGTTTTGTTTGTAATTTCCCAAAGATTATTCAATGTTTAATGTGTATTTAGTTAAAATTTGTAATGACTTATCTTTTAAAATGTTTGTAATATACCGGTCATATAACACGCCCACAACATTTGATTGATTCTATACGCTCAGAGATGTGGTAATATCAAAAACACATATCCTAACTAAAGATTTTGACGTAAGTTTGTTTATTTATAGATGGAATCTAATATTACTTTTTAAATAAGATGACAAAAACCAGTAGCAAGCGGTTATATCTTTCCTCGGTGCCCTAATGCGATGTTATCGGAGGGACGAATGAAGGGTCCGCGTCGGCGTGCTTTGCCAGTTTGAGTGAGGCTATTTATATCTACGGGACCCTCAAGACGACAGATTGGATGGACAAACCGTAGCATCTGTCTGGTGAATACGGTTTATATTAACTTTTTAAATTATCGCTAAAATTACCTACTAGGTGTAGTTTAATAGATTTTCATTTGTTCGTATAGATTTTTTTGCTGCGATGAAGTTAAAAGTTACATTTTGATTTTTTTTAATATATGTAATTGCTTATACAATGCATAATTAGGTAAGTACTTACAATATGTGAATATATGACTTACCTATAAAATTATCGAATTCAACAACAATAACAACAATTAAATTAGCGACACGTATCTGACCAACTTACCACTTGAAACATTTACCAATGTTTAAGAGTGTTTACAATATTTTTAAAGCTAGGTACCTCAAACATACAACTTCTGACGACACAATGAAAAACCTTGAATACTTATCATAATTTCTGAACACGTATAACATATTACATATTAATAATGACATCATGTACTCACAGAAGATATAAACCTTAATCTGGTGTCATTAACCCAAATTGGTAATGTGTTTATTAAATAGTTATTTATTTCTATACTTTTGACACTGGCATCTAACAATAAATATAGGCTGTCATCCAAACCCAAAAGAGGTTATGATCATAGACTACCATTCATTGAAACCAGATGCCTGGCAATTAAGTAAGATGTACTGTAAATGCGTTTGATAGGCTATCTCTAGCATTAGCCATCAGTACTGTAGTAAAACGTTATGTTTAATCTTCTGATGTATCTATATGTACCTATCTATATTTCGATTAGAATTTAAGTAGTCGACAAATTTTTCAGTTTGTATGTGGACACGCTCTGAGCTGGTTACTAATAATATATTTTTTCTTTTCAGGTACGGAATCCTTTGACACATTTCCAAGTACAATAAAAAAATCGGTAAACATTTCATTGAAATAATATAATTTCTATAAACGCAACAATGACACACCGTGAGACCGTCAATTTATGCGAAAATATAAAAATTTGTACAATACAACACTGTAAAATCCCTTAAGCATCATTCTCCTCACAAAATCGTTTTAGATACAAAACTGCATCCCGAAAAAGCGTTGAACTTTTGCACAAAAGCTCTCAGGTAAGTATACCATGTAATACGTAACGCCGTTTATAGTATAGGACAGAGTCTTATCCATCGTGAGAAATAGACATAGCCGTTTCTGTGAGGGAGAACGAGACGGGCATATGCAACTCAGTTGCGCCCGTGCAAAGCTTAGAGCTCAGCTGTCTGCCCCGAGCGGTGATGTTTGAAACACGGGACAGGCGGAGCTTAGCTACAAATCACTCAATGTCACGTTTTGACATTTGAGATATTAGGTCTTTTTTTCTATAACGCCGCCACCTCTTATTTCTCTGTACGTTTTTAGGTATCTACTCTCATTGAGTGACATTTTCTCGTAATTAGGTTTTATGTGTGGTCGCGGCATTCTCTTTTTAAACTTCGATGCGTCAAGAAATAAAAAACGTTCAAAATACAATGTTGTAATTGGCAATTAAGAATTAACGCGTCTTGTTACAGCAGCTATAAAGTTTATGACGCTCGCGTTAACAACTTGTATTTTGAATTTAGAATACAGACGAAACCTTACGAAATTACTTTAGTAGGAACAGTTACAAAAAAAGTGACGAAACCAGTATATTAAGACCTCTCTTGACTCTGTCTTGAATAATACATAATGGATGATTAAGGAATTTTTATGGACCACAACTTAATGGATAGTCATGCTTTAAGGAAGTGCCCTTAGATTGTTCAAATGAGGTCATAAAAGTCCCGCTGAGTGATGTGATGTCTCAATGCGGTTTGTACTACGCTAATCATATTTTTATGGCCCCCATAAATTAACATAAATTTGAAAAAAAAAGACGAAATCAACAGAAAAAAAATGAACCAAAATTTTCTAAAATATTCGTAGCGGATGGAACTTTAACTTCATTCTGAACATTACAAAAATAGAATTGAAAATATACCTACCTAATTACAACTATCATTCGTGATTTTTGAATATTCTTTCATACTCAGTTAATTATGTAAATAAATAAGTGTACTACATACACTGAAAAAATAGACTACAAAAGTTTTACTAAACTCGCGGGTTAATTTCGGACTAACACACGGAAATTGTTGATTTCACTAAACTTAAGATTTTTAAATGTTTATAAAACTGTTTGTTGCAATTAACACATTTTTTAAGTTTTTAAATAAGATAGGTCCGAATGACACGATCAACATACTCTTGAACTAAACTCTTTAGTAAATTTAACATAAAATTTTGTAAATTTTATTATGTTAGAACATGTAACTTTAATCTCTTTTATTTTGTAAACTGAACATTAGGGATATTGTAAAATAATTAATACTCGCATATCTAAGCGAAAATGTGTGAGGAGAATGATGAGATCTGAGGAAGCGAAAGAAGTATGTAAGGATCGCGACCTGACTACCCCGTTAGGGATACAGCGTGAAGATATGTAGTTAATACTCTAGTGAATTTTAGTTGTACGAAACAACAGATCAACTCTCGGAATTCAATTAAAGTATTTTTTCGGTGTACAAAACTCTTAAAGTATTTTAATTAAAAGATAAAACATAACTCGCAGAAAACAAAAAAAACGGGTGCAAAGCGTGGTTCACTATGACATACCTGATATGAGTTCCGTAGTTAATTGTACTTAACATTCTGTGTAACTTAAAGCAAGCTATTTTCACTTGGTTCTGCGTTTAAAACCGTTACTAATTTAAAAACACATTTCTGTTCTAGATTTTGTTATTGATTATTCTTTTATCTAATTTAAAAGTAAAAATTTTAATTTGGTTTTCGATTTACAGATTTCATATTCCTGAATTTGGTTAGGATAGTTTATAAAATAAGGAGGGAGGATACACTAAAAATATTTAACATTAACAGTTTACTAACAGTTCAAGACATATATATTCAATAAAGAATAAAATTACTTCATATATACAATAAAGAATAAAACAAATAAATAAATATTCGTCTCAAGAAATGGGACGAGCGTTCCAGTTTTTTGTGGACTTTTATCATAAGTTTGTCAGTTAGATCTTCAGTTTTAGATTCGGCGTTTGTTACGAAAAAATGTAAATGAAAAAATGGCTTGAAAACGTGTCAAATACTTTTCAGACATTATGTTATTGTCTGTTGTTTTTTTTTATGTGTTGCCATATCGACGATAAATGGCTTCTTTACTTCTGTGTTTAGTTTGACCTAAGAAGTATTTAAATAAAAAAAATATTTGGATAACCACGTATCGTTAAAAATCATTGAGAATCTTGAAAACTTATCGCCCGATATACCCGTATTAGTCAAAGTAAAGATACTTTGACTATTTATCACCAAGTACACGGTCGACTGCCGCGAAGTGTTAGCGTGTGGAGCAGTGGCAACAATCCACAGCAGCTGCGCTACTGCAGATACGAACAGTGTTTTTCTCACAATCATTTAAATATCATATTAATATATCCAATGGTGACCGGTCGCCTCAGCTTTACATCGGCGTTCTTGACAACATACTATAATAATTGAATGAATACATACTATAATAATTCAGTGTACATAAAATCTTTACAATAAGATTGACCATATAGATTAGGTTTTTTTCATAATCCATGCGGACGAAGATGCAGGAACAGCGAGGATTTAATATTTAAAAAAAAATAAAAAATAAAGATCTCATCAGTTTTACTATAAAAAGTCTTATACCATCCAAAAACAATTTTTTATTATACCATTCATTACTCTGCACAGAAGAGAAAAAGAGCTTTTTGATTTAACACTAAAAGGATTTGCAATATAAGGACATTGTATGATCATCGAAATTGTTTAATTTCTGGAGACACCTAGTGTGAATGCGAATATGAGATTAAAGTTATGTTCTAAAAATGTTTTTGTTTATCATTCAAAGATACTCATACTTATTGTCTATGCACAATTTCTTTCCTACTAATGAAAGTATTGGGAGACCGAGCAAAAATAGCTATTTGTTTAAAAAAAAAACATTATTTTTGTCTTTGGACTATCATCATCAGGACGACCTCCGTGGCGCAATGGCTTAGCGCGTCAGAAAGTAAAACGGGGGTTGCGGGTTCGATTCCCGTCTCGAGTCTGGGTGTTTATGTATAATATGTATTTATTTACAAAAGAAAAGTATGTAAGTAGTATATCAGTTGTCTAGTACCCATAACACAAGCGCTGTGCTGCTTACTTTGGGACTAGATGGCGCTGTGTGAAATGTCTGAGTATATTATTATTATTATCATTCATCGAATTATTTCTTCATATAAATATAAAAATGAGAGATTTGAAAGATTCTGAATAGACATGAGCGTTGAATCGACGAACGAATTCAACGAGCGAGTGTTCATTAACGATTTTTGAATAACGATTATAATGTTTTCTACTTTCAAAATATTCCAGTTCACAGATTCAATTAGTTTATATTTTAAGGAAACGAAAGGAAATGTCGGAGAACGTAACCTATCCATTCTAATGTAGCGGTTGCGTTTCATGGATAGGAGTCAACGACTCCTCTAGTTGAGACATACAAGAGGACGGTCTAACAGACTTACCGAAATTATGTCAGTTTCTAATTGAATATGGAAACCTAAAAAACGAGTTTTGTAAATTGCGAACAGAAAAAAAGTTATTGAAAGGACTATTTTATACCAAATGTGAGAACATTGTGACAAAATTAAAAAGTATGCTCTTTTAGGATAACAATGGATATGACATCTTTGTTTAGAATTACGCAAAACGTCCAAACAGTCCCAAGCTTTGTCAGAAGAAACAATAACCCCGGCTTTTGTTTGCATAATTAATTCTTGCCCGAAAACCCGAAACGTTCGACCGCATGATCCCGTATTACCGTTACACTCGTAAACGCAGCGGGTAACACAGTATTCGGACATACGGTCTCAATTTGCTCTTATTTTAAATCTTATTAAAAGGTAATAAAGTAGCATTTAATTTTCACTATCATGTGAATACAGCTATAAAACTTATTGTTTGCTCATTCTAATTCTGCGTAGTTATTTCTTACACAAAATAATCATTATAATGAACAACATTACAGATAATTATGTTTCCTATTTAGCAAGCATTGTTTGAAATCTATTTTAAAAATTTGAACCTACTGTGCAATATTCTTTGGATAATATAGTCTATATTAATACGTGAAGCGAAAATTTGATTCGCTTTTTAAGAAAATTTTGCTCGGACGGAGGAGTGTGAAATTTGGTACACTTAAAGTTTATATGGAAGGAGAGGAGAAAGCTAAGTTTTTTTAAATAACAAGCATTAGAAATACATTAAATTAAATAAATCACTCATTGTTTACGTTCATATTGCCAATGTCAAAAAGACTGTCAATTACAACTCATAATAGTTTGTGATCACATACACGTAACCTCTTTGGATCAAATAGTCGCACAGATTGACTGTCGCCTGGAGATTGTCGCCAAAGAGTTTATAAGTTTATATTTACGGTCGAATTTCGACCACAAGGCGACCTCTAGTAATAATAAATATTCCAGACAAGCTGTAATAGGCTCCTACCATTGTTTTACTAAAGAAAAAACGTTATTCTGTGCGTACTATGAATACCACATAACGAAATTTGCGAGCATCCAGTAACACCTAGACGCTTCTTTACATTCTGTTCAAGGCCAGAACGCAAGGGTGTGACACTAATCGCTTATAGATTGGAAATCACTTTTTTACTAAGGTCTTCCAATCTATACAAGAGTAGTACTCAAATACACGTGTATACTTCGTATTGAACTAATTAACTAGCTTGTTCCATAATATACAGTTCCAGTATACATACGGACTAATCGTGTAGAGATCGGAATAAGCGCGCCGAATTCTAGATTCCAATTTTACCCAAGCGGTTGCTTGGGTAAATACCCATTCTAGAAACTTGCTTTTGAGTAAGTGGGTGTGTGTAATGTAATTTTAGTTCAACCATTACTTAACTATCACATGCCTTAGGATACCTATAGACATGTCTGACGAAGGTTTTCTAATATAGTCGCCCCCTGGTGAGCTAAGACGGCGTGATGGATGGTCACTTTATTGAAAAGCAATAGGTAACTTCGTTTGTCTTATACATAGACTATGGTCACGCGAGTATTAACAAGATTATCTCATCCCATTTTGATTATTAAATTTAGGGTGCGCTCGAAACCTACATACATGTAGTAAAAGTAATCAAATAAAGAAAAAAGCAAGTGGCTCAGTTGTCGCAAACGCTACTAGAAGAATAGAATGACAAATACCACGTGATCTGACATAATGAATTTTAAATTGGTAGTCAACCATTTCATAAGTTTCTGTTAAATCAAATGAGAAGAAAGTGAAAACAGAAGAAAAATATAAATTTGTTGAAAAAATTTCTCTCTCTCTAGGGTCGGTCCCTCATGTCTGAGGATCGTGGTCAGCATCAGGGTTGCATCTGGAGCGGATGATCTGCCTCCACCGGTCTCTGTCCATCGCGTCTCCTACTGTATTGTAAAATTTAGAGGACGATGAGTCTTTTATTTGGTCAGTCCATCTTGTTGGTGAACGACCGCGCGATCTTTTGCCTTCAGTGTTTCCAACCACTATCAGTCTCTCCAGATTTTCATTGCCTCTACGCACTGTGTGACCGAAATAGGCAAGAAGGCATTGGTGCGTTTTGCTGTCCACGGTATTCTTAACATTCGTAAAAAAATTCGTGAAAAAATTTAAAGCTTATAAAAAAACTTAAAAAAGAAAATCATAGACAGTAAGTAGTCTTCCCGAGTAGGTAGTAAGAGTATGCCAAGAGCTTTTTAAAGGAACTTTTGTGGGCAATAGACTGATAATTTTTCTCTATAGTTTATGCTCTCTCCACCTTCTATGAGAAATGGAGTGACTTCATGTAATTAAATACTTAATAAAGTGTAATTTTTGAATACTAGAGAAATAAATAATAAATATTTATTAAATGTCTCAAGCGACACAAACATAGATGATAATAAGGTATGCTTATTGTATAACTATGAAATGATATATTGTGTAACCGTACACTATATTATTAATATTATTATCTGTTTGTAACGCATACATTTGATGAATTTTTTATTATTCATTTTTCTAGTATTAAAAAATTACAATTTATTCACTATAATGTATTTAAAAATTATTTATAACTATATATACTATATATACTTTGCGAAAATCCATCTCAATAATTACCCAGACTTAGAGCTTTTGAATTTCCTAAGTATACTTCGTTTAAAATCAAAACAATTTGTATCGAAGTGTGCGTTTGAAATTTTTTTGACGGAACATACGGAACAGACGAACGGTAAAATAGAACATAGTATAAAAAAACATTAATTTTAACGTACAGATACATTGTTTTACAGATACATGGTATAATATTTGAAAGCAACACATGCAAAATGATTACAGGACATTCACACAAATGAAGGAGTTGACTCGCAATGAATTACTGAAGTTGAATAACTTAATATTGGACGCTTACCAGACTGTATCAAACCGCTTTGAAGATGCGGTTAGATTGTATTACGTGCCGTGGTTGTAGCCGTTTAGTCGCGCCGGTTTAGGTTTATGGCCCAATTTACAATGAGGTAGTTAGATGCATAGATAACTGCAGACCCTTACGTAAAGCAGATAATTATATTTCATAAGTTTTAATTTAGTACATACTTCATTAGCAATACATTTACATGCTTTAGCGGCCTCTTAGACTGTTAAATGTTTGAAAGAAATGGCTATGTTATTCCCTAGTGACACGAGGTTAGTATAATAAGACAGATTTCTTTCCATGGTTTTTGTTCCTTGGTGTAGCATAATGCTAGTAATCGTTTGATAATGTATACTAATGTAAATTGTAATTTTGAGGCGATTACCCATCATGTACTGGCTTACTCGTCCGCACTTATGTAGCTAATAAACAATGTGA
Source organism: Zeuzera pyrina (assembly GCA_907165235.1). Lineage (NCBI taxonomy): Eukaryota > Metazoa > Arthropoda > Insecta > Lepidoptera > Cossidae > Zeuzera > Zeuzera pyrina. Next base: position 15,996,575 of record OU015628.1, read on the forward strand.
AGATTGTTTTAGCTCAAAGAACACAAGTTCACTTCTATTAAACTTTCGTACTTTGAAAAGCTCGCTCACTAGCTTTGACTGGGTAACACGTTTCAGATAAGTGAAGCTAGTACAGTTCGTTAATGTTAACACTAGCTTCGTCGATTTAGAAACTGGTTCTATCTTGGTTTCATTCACAAATCTCGTGTAGTGACACGAGATTACTAACTTAAAATTTGTCTACTTGACACTAGTTGCTAGAACAATAATTATACTGTCCAGACTACATAAACTAGCCTCGTGTCACCTCAGACTATTATTATAAAATATTATTGAAATATGATGTTCTAAGTGTGATATTGGTATGGATATATTCAGTTATGTTTAACATAGTACGTGAAAAATAAACGTGAATGTACAGCTAAACTTACTGAATGTTTGTTTCTACGTATTGCAATTTGTAAACATTTACTATTTCACAGCAGACGGAGCTGAAATGTTAAGGTTAATCACCTGACCTGAACCTAACACTATAAAAATCTGCTTACGCACGTAAATATTTTGCTTAAAAATTCGTCTGTGGATAACATGTCGATAATCGTCAGTACGTACGGCGCGCAGCGTACGGTATTCTTAGAAAAACAAAAGAGATTACTCATCTTCAGCGCTCGAACTCTATCTGAGAATTCCTTGAAGCGTACCGCGCGGTGTTGTAACGACAGCAAAGAAAATATTTGTATAGATGCATATAATAAGTGTATTTATGTGTAATACACTAAAATACTAGACATGACGAAACAAAAATGACCTTTGTCTATTCACGAAATTTGTATTATATTTACAATCCACGGAACACTTTTTAGTAATTTAAGTCTTAGATAACATTCATTTATATTATTTCTAAAATAATACATTATTTGTAACAATTAGTAAATAAAGATAAAATTAAAGAACAATGAAAATTGTTTGGTTTATTGCAGAAATTATAAGACATTCAAAAGTTTTACATGTTTAATACTTCAAAATATTTTAAAGGAATCTGATGTTTTGCTGATTTTTATTTTCCTCAGCAATATAATACCAATGACTGCTTGAAGTTTCTAATGCAATTGATTGAAAAATGGATAATATTATTTTTCTGGAATAAACTTGCAAAAGAAATTTAATGCAGGGTTTGCATTGTGTGATTTTATTCTACATATTTGTAAGTGCAATATCGCATCGGATCACATTACTATTCTCACTCTTTCAAAACACAACACCAATATTGCACAAATTATGTACAAAACCAACCTTAACATAAGATGAAAAATGTATGTCTACTAAGGGTCTGTCCGTACCCACCCTTGGCCCTAGAGCGTAAGACAGTACAGAGAAAGTTTGAGTGACGTGCCCCCCTGCGGCCCTCTTCACCCCCTGCGAGGATTTATGGCGCCATATTGGATTGGGACAAGATGACACGAGGCCCGGATAATTTGGGCAACGGTATCACGTGACGGGCCCCAAAGTGAAACGGCACTTTAATTATGATATTCGGGAGTTTATTTCAAAGTTAGAGAATGTTCTAGTAATAGCTTAGTAGTGAACTTGTTTTGTATATTAAACATTGGAGTTGTTAGTTCACATTCTCGTTTGTTCACGATAATTTCTTGATTCCAAAAATTCATACTTTCTTGCCATTAACAAACTGCTTTCTTTAAATAAATTGAATTGTAGGTATATTAATTAACTTATTTAAAATGATACTACCCCGTTAGGTATACAGCGTGAAGATATATATGTACATATGTATTTAAAATGTATTTTTGAACATCATCTCTACCATCGCTTCGGAAAACACGTACTTAGAAACCGGCAAGAAACTCGGTCAAGTTTTTTACGTTATCTTACATTTTCAATTCGAGTTCGATTATGTTTTTTCAAAAATAAATGAATATTTACATATTACAGATATATTAGGTTTATACCTAATATCTATCTAGCAGCGAGGAATATATCTAGAATACCTTTCCATTTTTAATGTTATAATATATTTTTTTATTTAAGCACGTAATATAACAATTTAATTACACCTTTCACAACTTTATCATGGTATGTAGTAACAAAGGGTAATGACATTCATAAACCATTTACTCATTACGATTACAATGAAAGGTGCTATAAACAAAGCTAATTCGAAGGCGGAACAATAAATAACGCGCGGGTGCACGCACTCCGGCGCACCGTCTGAAGTCTTGACTCCGACGCGCCGTTTGGCGTGCCAACCTGATGCGTCTGCGCCGGTGATCTAGAAACGATTCATGTAAGGAATTAGCTTTCGGTAAAATCGACTCATATTTGTCTTCGAAATGTCACAAAACTATCTCAGCGTTGAAGTTAAGTATTTTAAGTTGAACATATTATTATGGACTAGATGTTATTTAAAATTTCTTCTGAGGTAAGATCAGTTTTGTGTAACCCACCCTTAGCTTAAAGACACCGTAATTATGTGTACTTAACTAATCAATTGGAACCCTAGTCGTGTAAACAGCGCACAAACAGTCTGCATTAAAGTTTTAAATGAAACTCAAACCAATAAACGGGTAAAAAACAAATAAAAACAAACATTTAAAAAAATGGATATATTTAGTATTTAAAGAAACCTAGAAAGAGTAGGTACTTTATCTCTTTTTTTTCAAAAATAACTTCGACACCTTACTCTGTTTTATAGTAGGTCACCTTCGAATTTGACAATCAGATCATATTATTTACATCTGCTGACGTAATATTTAAGAAACAAGGGCACAAACAGTTTGCTAGGCGACGAGCGTTAGAGGGTGCGAATGCTGCAAAAACAGAAATCTCGTTAAGATGACAATTTATGGGTTGTTTTTGCTAAATGAAAATAGTCGCGAGCCGTGAACTGAACAGACCTTTTTTGATTTTCTTAATGGAATCTTTCCGCTTGGGATTTACGTCGAGCGATGCGTTAAGCTCTTAGTTTACTCAGAATATGCCATAGTTACAGATCTATGTAGATTTTTTCTCTTATTTCAACGTACCTACTGACTGGCAACCTTCTGGAAAACGTTTACCTCCAAAGAATTGCAATTAGGAAATATTATAATAAGCCATTAAATGAAATATAAACACATGTATACATATCCTCACTTTGTATCTTTAACGGGGTAATCAGAGAGGATGGAGTGCCAGGCTTAGCAATCCTTAATACATATTACTTTCGTCTCCTCAAATCTCATCGTTCTCCTTACACACATTTGCCTAGGTGTGCACTTGCTCTTGACATTTTGACATTTATTGATCTTCATAAGTCAGCTTTGATCTTTTCTGGTTTCTGCAATCCGCTGACTTTCGCTCTGTAGATTTTCTTCGTCAATCACTATTCTTACTATCACTAATTCTTTCAACGTTCCCGAATCATCTAAGCATTTCTTTCGTTTTTTTTACAATAATACTGTAATCGACCTTGCCAAACTACGTATTTCTACATTACTTATCTTATCCACGAGGGTGACGCCACACACATTTCTCTATCTATACCGCATTGTAGATAGATCGCCTAAACTAAATATATAAAGGTATATAAATATTCCTCTGTATTCAGTATAGGAGTGAATTAAAAATATAAGGTGTATCATGAGATTGTTTCCTGAAAACTGGTCTGCTAGGTGAGACGCAGCAGTCTGGTACCTGTCACATACTTGTGAAGGTAATGTAATTGAAACATTGCAGTAACTTTTAGGCATTTATTCCAGTTTGAAATGTTTATTACTACTTCTATACTTCTAAAATGATTAATAACTTTGAACTTTGTTATTTTAATTCTTATAATTTTTACCCATGTTTTTTGTTAGAAGTTAAAACTAAATTTATACATTTCCACTTCTTGGCTGTGAAAATACGTGCAACACTCTTTCTTTGCGGAAACCGTAAAACTCCGTTACGCGTAATTTAAAAATTTATTAATATTACATAAATATTTTTGAATATTAACTATAACTTAATGTTATGTAATATTAAATAATATTAAATAAAAAGAATATTAAATTTAAGTTCTATAATTAATGTAATTATTTTTTCGGCATAAAAAATGACGCCAACTGATTCCATTTTGCTTTCCCATTAATGCTCAGTCCACTCCGAATGGGAAATAGCACGAAGATATTTTAAAAACTCATTGGAAAAAAATCAATAATTTCACTAATTGTATGGCCTCTAAATAAGCACCAAGCTTGTAAAATGGGTACCAAATAATTAATTGGGGAAGAACCCAATCATAGTCAGACACTAAAGCAGTTTATAAAAGTTTGTTAGTTTGATCTGTAATTCTGAAATGGATCTAAAACGATCGAAAATTACATACTTTTTTATTTGACTCACTGAATAACGAATATTCTCAATTTGTTAAATGCGCTCAGAAATTTTTGCCTTCAATACTTATTTTTTCTATACTTTTAAACAATTTTAATATATACTTTCTGTTTTGATATCTAATAAATCAGTTGCTGATCAAGATCAGCAAGCTTGGTTTAACTAGTCCATTTTGCTATATTTGCTGTCAGGGCGCTTAGAGAATCAGAGATTCTGATGTCACTAGGAGAAAATATAAGACATGGAATTTGACGTTAGTGGTTAAAATTATATCACTTAAATTATTGTCAAATTATGTTAGTCGCATACATTGTTCTCTATAAGACTCTGGTGGAGAATCGAACCCAAGACCCTTGACATCGAAGGCAAATGCATTATCCACTGCACCAACGGGTAAGTCAAATAAAAAAGTAAATAATTATAGCTTTGGTCCCCGCCATTTCCTGGACAACGAAATACTCGTAACGTTGATACAAACTTTCTTTGTATTAAGCCAACCAGCCGGAAGCACTTCGTGATTTATGACAAAGCAAATTTTTATTTCCATTTCTCGTCGGCCATTGTTTTTTTTATTATTTTAGCACAACTCCTCGCAGCTTTTCTGTTGAAAAAAGTCGCCGTGGAAACGTCGCTTTCGCTGCTGGAAATGGAAAATGGAAAGAAAATAAATAAGTGGAATGTTCGCATATGTGCTGTGAGAAACAGCAGCGTTGTGACTGTTGGTTGTTTTGGAGCACTTTGCTACAAAACGTTATACAAATATTCTAAAATCAAAACATACGTGTAGTGTAACAACAACCAACTTCTATAATTTTTGTATATTATAAATATTATAATATAAACATGATTGTCGCAGTGACATGTCAACCTCCTCTCATCCATACATTTTGTAACAAAAATATGAAAATAATTATGACATTAGTGAAAATATTCATGTGATGACTGAGGTGCTTGGGGTTCTGTCATATCTGTCGATCCCACCAATGATATAGCGTGTTGTAAAGGATTTAAAAAAAAATTTAATGTATGATATTTATTTAAAGTACTTACTAATTAAATTTTGATAATTTTTCATAATGTGAACACTGAAAAAGCTTTACATATCTCACAGCTAAGCCCGAATGTATATATTATACATACTATGTATATAGATATTAAATTCTATGAATGTTTTTTCTTTTTTAACAAAAACATTACCTATCTTAAATATCTATATTTTTCAACTAACCTGAAATATAAAGTTATAACGTCACAACAATAATAAGAGTACAATACAAAATATAATATATTTAATGTAAAACGCGGTTTTATTTTACTTCCTAAAACATGTTATTACTAAATTAATCCTTTACTAATTCATTGATATGTCTCTTTGATTTATATTGAGTTATTCATGTACCTATATAGAGTTTTAACATTATTAAAAACACTTGTTTTATTAGTCTCGCAAACGAATAGGTACAACACGAAAATGCATTAATATATTTACGTGTATTAAACTTTTAAATAAAATATTAGATACTGTATACTAAATAAATGTAGGTACAAATATGTGTAGGTACCTACTAATCTTATTCAAAATGTAGATCAGATTCTTCACGACAATATTCTCGTATAGGAATGTAGATATGAAAAACGCTTCAAAAAGTAAAGGAAATATAAAAATCGATAGTGATAATTTAATACATACATATCCTCACGCTGTATCCCTAACGGGGTAGTCAGAGAGGATGGAGCGCCAAGTGTCGCGGTCGTCGCGTCTTACATACTTCTTTCGATTCCTCAAATCTCATCATTCTCCTCACACATTTTTGCCTAGATATGCGAGAGCTTTTAACATTTCCATCTGCTAACACTCCTACTATTGGATAATTTAATAATTTTATGAAATCTAGATTCCCGGATTCTATTATAACTCGGAAGTAAAGTAGTCTAAAAGTGTTAGACTCTTAATAAATACCTAGTACATACCAATTTGCGTTAATGCTTTTAAGAATAGTTTTGCTGTAATAATACACTACGTAATCTCAGCCTACGTCCAGCCAACCCCCGAGAGGTTCGAGAGGCGAGTTCGCCAAGGCGAGTACATGCCACTCTTCTTTGTGTCCTGCTTTCCTGTCACGTTTTCCTCCTCGGATGTGTACATACGGTACACACATATAGCTCGTCCACTCTCCCAAACTACATATGCTTTATAAAACACCTGAAATAAATATACCATGTAATTGTGTGAGTAGATATCGCATATATAACAGAATACCTGGCATTACTCGAAACATTCGAAGATTTCATATCGCTAATATTGATTTCCCAATTTCTCATAAAATTTCTTTGGACCATGTGGTCATTTCATGTTTTTAGATACAAATTACCTTCACACTTTTTTCATAGCGAGGAAATTAAAAATAAGAAATTAAATTCTAATAAACACTGCTTTTCATTAAGTATGCATATATTTGTATACCTATTATTGATTTTGTTGTAACTTTGTTCAGTGTTTTCTTTTTCCACTTTAAGATAATTCATTGCTTTAAGATTACAATATGACGTAAACAGTCTTAGACTATTGCACTCAGTAATACTTATAGCATCGCAATAAAACCTTATTTTTATTAGATACAATTAATTATATCCGTTATCTATATATTTAGTACCTTCCTAATGACTAAGTGGATTCTAAAGATACTTTCCTCAATACCAGTGTCACGACGTACGTCGTTCCATTTTCTTTATTCCACTGTGTTTTGTTGCGTCCCGCTGTTTCCGTGCGCCGGACACTTTTGGTTAGTTTGTTCTGTTTTCCGTATAATAAATAATAATGTCTATTCCACGAGACTAGGAATATGTGTTTACATAATATATAATGGGTATATATACATATGTAGATTTGTGCTTTCCCTCTACAACTTCTTCCTAATTTGTACCCTATATGTCTATTTCTTTATATACTTCGTGTATAATGTTTTTATAGATGGTAATAATTTGTTTTACAGATGGCAAAGCAGAACCAGGTAATGACATTTTGCTAACCCATCATACCATCACCCATAACACTTGCGGCTTGCGTAGCGTAACGTAAAAAAACATCTACAGAAATATTAGGTTCGGATGTTTACGATTTTATAAATATCTTATACGAACGATCAACGATCTACGCGTGAGTAGAATAGGTACTAATGACAATTAACTATTTAACGTTAAATTGATGAAAAAACAAATATATGTTAAACATAATTTTACTTAGGTAAATCCTTTCATCAACAAGGCCGTGAAATTGATAGGTATAACACACGCTAAGCCAAAGTATATTTTTATTTTTGCCTTTTTATAATTCCGAAAAATCTAGTTTTTAATTTTTATAAAATCCCTATTTGCATCTCTTACACTTTGTTCTCTCACATTATTACTACTCGCAAGTAAAAGTTTCAACGAGTTGTATTCTAAAATTGTAACAAATTTCGTTATTCTAGGAATTGGTACAGCTAATTTAAATGATTATAGTACTTTCTTTATAATAGTATCGTCGCTTGGAAGTAGTGAGTAATTCAATTTGTAAAAACAGCGACGTAAATATTTCAGCAAGTGGATACTTCAAAGTAATATAGTTTGCAAACAACAAAATCCTGTATTGAAAAATTAATGTGATAAATTCTTATAATTTTTAGCTATCCTCGGCCCGAAGTTCAAAACCCACTAATCGACTTGTGTTTCGCCTCCTAACGAAGCATCCTCAGAATTGGTCGGCTAACATAGAGTATCCTTTATATCTCTCTTTATATCCACCCTTTTCATAGTAATGACCCTCTTCACACAAATCGATACAGCATACGGCTAATTTACAGTATTGCTTGTCTTTTTCTCACTTTGATTTTAATTTAGTTGATAATTTTCAGGTTCTTTCTTTACATCATTCAATAAGACCGGCATTTAAATTGATTTACATGTAGCAAAACTTTTCATATCGTTTAATTTATTACTTTGAATGAATTTTTTTACTTCAATGAATCAAAAACACCATTCATACGCAAAACTGATAACCACAACATAATCATCATTTATGTATGCAGATTTGATGAATAGCATTTTAATATTATATTAGTCGATATTATAGACATAATACAATAATGAATGATTTGATATTATGTATCTGAAGTTCATATATCATTACACAAAATAAGGGAGATACTGTCAATGTATAATACGATTTTTCATTGATCAACGCATGGGCTTGGCACGCGTGTACTTTTATGTGTTTCTGATAAATAGGCTCCATTTAGCCGAGCGCGACTATTGATATCAATTGTGAATGCTTTGATTTATGTTTTTAGCGTGTAATTCGAATTTCCAAAATAAAGTTTTTTATACGTCTCTTGTCTACTTTCGACGAACCGTTGATAAGTTATAGCTCTCGCTGTTTCATGATATTAAATTTCTAATAGAAGTAAATTTTTTTATTAAAGAAACGTTCTCAAATAGTTTAAAACTTAGTATAATGACAGCTTTCTAGATAATTTTTGCTTAATATTTCACTCAAATATAACATAACATAACATAACTTCACGCTGTATCCCCAACGGGGTAGTCAGAGAGGACGGAGCGCCAGGAGTCGCGGTCCTTACACACCTCTTTCGCTTCCTCAAATCTCATCATTCTCCTCACACATTTTCGCCTAGGTATGCGAGTGCTTTTGACATAAGTAAGGTGAAATGACTCAAATATAAGTAAGGTGAAACCCAAAAATCAATAATAAGCATGCAATCGTGGTGCACTTATATTTTGCCACAATTTAGCATTGTAAATGCAAATATTGTATTCAAAAATCTGTAACGTTTTCAGTTCGTGATTCGCGAAGGAATCAATTTTATTGGTAAAACAAGCGGCACCGGTGATTTATTTCGTATGAACGTGGCCCCACGATAGCGTGTCGCCGGCCCGCGCCGTGTTCGCGCCTCTATCTAGAATTTGCTAAAGTATTCTTTTGTGTTTACACGTAGATAACATTTTTAGAGCACAGTTTTTAAATTCGTTATTCGAACTGAGATAACGATTTCTTTATACGCATAATTTGTGTGCATGAGCGATACATAAATATCTTCATTTGAGTAACATTCATCATACTTCGAGGCAATTAGGTACAATGCGCATAAAATCACAGATATTGTATGTATAGCCACTACTTTAGACATATCACACATTCTTTCACAGATACTTATCAAAGCAAATATTTTAAGAATTTATATTTCCAAATTTTTTGTAGTTAGCTTATTAAGAATTTTCCAAAGCAGCTAATTGTAAGAATTACTATGTACGCAGCAGCTGATTGTAAAAATTACAATATGTTGAAAACACAGTGTTGGTTTAAGTCGTTAAAGAAAAACATTATAATATTATCCTAAATGCAAGTATTTGTAATTTAAAACCAAGTAATTTCAATAAACGGCGGTGTCAAATGCAAAAGCAAAATATCGTATTTAGATAAGATAGTGTTTAACCTTTACAATAATAATTAATTTTACTATTGTAAGGAAAACATAAGCAGGTGGCTTGATTATAATCTAAACAAATGTGAAAGTATTTGATAATTAAGAGCAGACCTTTGTCGTTCGAAAGTACAAGTATTTAATTTGCAAATGGTTTATGCATTAAAAAGCAGGTGAAGAATTATAGACTAGGAGCCTGTAACCGCCAATGACGTTAATCTATTCAGTAAACATTCACAGCTCGTTTATCACATTCGACGACTACTATGCACTTAATTTACACATTCAATCGCCAATTTGCACATTTACTCACTTTGCTGCATTTTATAAGCATTTGTCAATATTAACGAAAGAAGTATGAACACACATTAGCATTGCGCTTTCTTGATGGCTTACAAGACTCATCAATTACTTTCAGTTTGAATACGTTGGGAAAAGTCGTTGACGGTTAATACGGTTTTTATTCGATCTCAAGTCATTTGTTCATATTTGCTTTTTTAAATATCTATTTACATTTGAGGAAGCGAAAAAAGTACTTTGTAAGGACAGAGACGCTTGGCGCTCCGTCCTCTTGACTACCCCGTTAGGGATACGGCGTGAAGATATGTATGTATGTATTTACATAAATGTTCTGCAGTTATTAATACAATCGATTGCTGATTTTTATTTCGTTGTACGTATTTAGTTATGTGTGATAAAGGATTTATAAAGTCTAATCCCGATAATATACACCTGATGTGGATATATTTATGATAATAAATTTTCTAAAAAATGATATTCGGTTTAATTCCGCTGAAGTTCGAGGTGCTTAAGCATCAGTGTAAGTTTGTTAAAAAAATAATATTGTAGATTAAAATATTAAATGATCTATTCTTAATTAAATTTTTTTTTTGAGTTTCACGTGAGAATTACGGTGACAAGGCTATAGGTTATGTCCAACTTAACCGTAAGAATGGTATTTGCACAGAAAAAGGGCGTGTATGTCCAGAACATCGAGTTAGGAGTAAAGCTTACACAGTTACTTTAACTATTAACGAAAAGTTGAAAAATTAAAGTTCAAGACGTTCAATATCATGACTATGCAACTTCAGCAGGTAATAAAGAATTTAATAAAAACATAAGTTGTTTAATATTATAGACAATGATAATCTTTTACATATTTATATTTGATGTACAGGTGGTTGCAAACATGCATTAGCATTGCTTGTAATATTTTTTGATGATTCACTTAAAATCTCTTGGATAGTTTGTTGTTTTCGTCTTTTTTCTGCAGCTGGTCTAAGAGTCGCATTGCCTTCTCGTTTACGGTTAGGTTGACGACTAAACTTGTGCGGTACTACATCAACTTTAATTTTTGCTCTATCTCCCATTGTAGTATAGTAAATATATTTCCCCTTATCTTCTTTTAGCTAAAAAAATCATGAAAATTATTTAAATTACATTATAACAACAGAAGAATCACCATTACATACACTTTTAAAATTTCAATTTCGTATAATACATAACCTAGCGCGTCATAAAAATATAAAAATACTAAATTAAACCGAAACCATTCGATAACGGTATACAAATTTATTATTTAATCGTTTTAAATTATTCATAGAAATTTTTGATGCTATAGGTTTTAAATGTTACGATTTGGAGTTTAGTTAAAAAAATATATTTATCGAATTCTATTTATTCAAAAATACGTTTACTTAATACTACTTTATAATAATATAAAATACTTGTACAAAAATTATCTTCACAACTGTGGACTGATTTAAAAAATTTTTTGTGGTGCCATTTCAATTTCACAGCTATTGGAGCTTGGACTTCGAAGATATACCAAATAACACCAAAAAAACAACACGACGTGGTTATTATAACCTTTATTTATATTGACGGTTCTCTTGGATATCGTTGTGCTCCAGAATTAGAAAGAAGTTAATTGTAGACCTGCTCTAGATATTTATTTAGGATAAAGTCACTCAAAAGACAGAAATAAAACTTAAAAAAAAAATTAAACCGCCTTCAAAAAAAAATACAAAGTACAAAATAACTATCTTTTACTAATAAAAACTCGAGTACAATAAAAATAACTTTATAAGGACGATACACATACCTATATAATTAATTTTGACTGTTATTGAAGTCTGTGCCAAATCAATGTGCAACAACAGAAAGTTTATTAGTTTGGTAGGCTTGGCACCGACTTCGGTAACTGTCAAATTTAATTATATAGGTAAGTGTATCGTACTTATACAGTTATTTTTATAGTATTTGGAATTCTTTAATAACTATTATAGTTTTAGTATTGTATATATTGCAACATCGTAGAACAGAAATATCTTAAAGGAAAGCTGCCAGATCACGAAGGATTAAGGTCACGTATGTTGGATAATATTATATGGAAACATCTATGTTGTTTTCGTGACTTAGAACACACTAATATTGGTTTACGTCACTGTTACAACAATTTCCATCTTTGTATACATCTTTTACATATTTGATTATGTAAAAGACCAGTTACAGTCAGCTTATGTTAATGACTTATAACATGAACAATATTCTATTCTTTATATTAAAGGATATTACAGCCTTTTAAGTTACGGATATATGGATTATGTCGGCACGATTTGTTTTAAATAAATTTACTTGTGACTACCAATGCTGCGTCCAATCACAGTAATTCGTCGTTAGATTAATTGGTGTTATAATTTACGCCGTCAGTGTACTCTTACACTTCCGTGCCCACAAATCTCTATTCGCTTAACATCGCATTTACTTCGGGTTCCAATTTCCAACAGTTGCGTAGGGAACTGTTTAAATCATGCGCATGCGCCGAAAATAAACTGCTCGCGATCACTCCTCCGCCGCCGTAAATTCACTGCTAATATACTGCCCCTCAGCGTTATAAATAAATAAATATTCGTCGCCACACTGCATCCTCTCTTGACACATTGTGCCACCACTTGTATGGCGCTGTCATAACAGATCCTTCATTGTAAACTTTAATGGATAGCTTTTTAGCCCTTAACCGCATGAGTTCTTGCTGCTTCCGTTACCTTACTCGAGTGGTAATAAGGTGTTAATGGACTTTTTAAATCATAAGCGACATTAATAGATAGGCTTGTCACATAATGTTTTGCATTGTTATTTGTATATAGCGTTTCACAGTACAGTGACAAAAACGATTAATATTCATATAATTATACAAAAAAAATCACAAATTATTCTGCCAGCGCAATAGTAACGAAAATTATTGAGTGCCAACTAGAGTGAAACACTGTAACAGCCGTACTGACGTGGAGCTTCGTGCCAGGGATCACTGGTAGGATTGTAGCGGCCATTGTAATACAAATTCTCTGCTGCCATTACCATCTATCTTGTAGTTGAATTTTGAAAAACACAAAGTATATTTCACGAGAATATTTCATAGCTTCTCTACAAATTACTATGCTAGTGATACTGACAACGATTATTACATTTGCTTTTAAATTTGAAAAAAAACTTACCAATTTATTGTAGTGAATATGAAATTTGAATTTATATAAATTATTTTATGTATACCAGTTATTTGAGGTCTCAAACCGAAATGCTGAAAGCTTGTACTCGAAACAGAATGAGAATAGATGTAATTTGAGCACGCTACAACTATCAAATATTTACATATAGTATCTCTAATATTTATATGTATTCTTATACATACATTGTTAAAATTATTTTGAAATACTGAATTCCAAGATTTTAAAGGTTTATAACTATAATACATCTTTTTAGAGTTTCACGGTCTGTGTTCATTATACAATATAAATAAACGAATTCTGACCGGTACAATAAGTTTTCATGCGTTTCCACATTTTTCGGTGCTGTGGCAAGCACGATGATCACGAGTTAACTGAATAACTAACTAAATAAATAAACTTTTCCAATATAAATACCATTGCCGATTTATGTAATAGGTCATGTTAATATCAATAAATAACATTTCGGAAACAAATTTTTCTAAATTGGTTTTGCAGTCTGGGTGTTCAATGTTCGAACAGTTTGTTTTATGCAGCATACAAGTCTTTCAGGCCACACATTTGCGCATTTGTTTAAATACTTTTGGTATTTGTCTGTATGCATGACTTCCTGACGTATGACGGCTGCTAAAGGATTTGTTGCCAAGTATGGCGGGCACGTTAATGTACTGAAGTTTTCTTCCGCTTTTTTGCTGTCTGTGAAAATGTCAGTTAGCCATTAGTCTATCTATTCGCCACACAAGCATAACAAACATACGGTCTAAATAAGGTCTAAATATCACATAGCTTCGTTACGCATACATAACCTCACAGCAATTAAAGGCCATCATAACTTAACAGTTAACACAACTTTTCACGTTGAGCATTTCGACCTATTTCAACCACATAAAAACGGGTTCATGACCTTTAGTATATACAAGTTGTATATGAAAATCTGAGTATATAGAGCTTCGCTATGGAAATTAGTAAATAACTCTTTAATTTACACATTTATGAAGCGTTATTATTTACGTCATGGAAAAGTATAGATAGATAATTATTTTATGGTTTTCAGTAAAAAGTACAATACAATTTCATAGTACCGTTTTTTCTTTGACATTTTTTGTTGACAGTCGGTGTATAGTATATAACATAACATAACTTCACGCTGTATCCCCAACGGAGTAGTCAGAGAGGACGGAGCGCCAGGAGTCGCGGTCCTTACACACCTCTTTCGCTTCCTCAAATCTCATCATCCTCCTCACACATTTTCGCCTAGGTATGCGGGTGCTTTTGACATTTCCGTCTGCTAACACTCTGGCTATTTGATCTTCATAAGTCAGCCTTGGTCTTCCTTGGCTTCTTTTACCACTCACTTTCGCTCTGTATATTTTCTTCGTCAGTCTTTCATCACTCATTCTTTTCATGTGCCTGAACCATCTAAGCATTCCTTTCTTCATTTTTACAATAACACTGTTGTGCAACCCTGTCATACTGCGTGTCATACTACAGGTATAGTATATGATTATTAATATTTATAAATTTGTTGATATATACTATAAACTTGTTGAATGTCATAGGTAATACATAATTAATTGCACAACTATTAGTGTTCGATACTTATCAGCTGCTACTAGTCGCCACAAACTTTTGGTAGACTTGTGGTAGTTTCGACACAAAGTTGTGGTATAGTTTTCTCTTTATGAAAAAATATTAGTAACCAAAACAAAGTTTGTGATAGTGCTTTCTCTTTATGTAGATATATAGCCAACCGCAAAAAAAAAATTACGGTGCAGCTTACACTTTGTGTAAAAAATATTGCCATCCACAAAACAAAGTACGTGGTAGAGCTCTCTCTTTATGTAAAAGTATTGCCAACCGCAAAGCAAAATTGTTGAAGAGCTTTTTCTCTATGCAAAAATATTGCCAACCGCAAACAAAGTTTGTAGTGGAGCTTTCTCTTTATGTAAAAATAATTTCAACCGCGAAACAAAGTTTGTCGCAAAGCTTTCGCGTTGTGTTAAAAATATATCTAATATAATGCTATCCTGATAATTTTCTTTCAAAATACTTACATCTAATTCTAAATGTGCATGATCGTTTTCAATTTGGTAGATGTTTTTAGACGTAACGTGCGGGATAGCAATTTAGACGAGTATTTTTGAAAAAGTACCAAAAAAGTAAGTTTAAGTAACGTGCGATACATTTTCGAATTTGTGGTTAAAACAGCTTTGATTTAATTTGGTACCCCACACGATCACCTCAAAAAAAAATTTTTTTTTAAATGTTTAGAAAAAGTTTTTAATTTCCTATTTAAACTCCCAAAAAGATCCGCTAAAATAGAAAAATTTACTTTTTGAATTCAACGTCTCTCTTTACCACCATTAACTATAGCTGCTCCAGATTTCAGCTGTTTACGTCAAATTGTCAAAAAAAAGGTCTGTGAAAAACAGATAGACACCGAGGCGACTTCAGATGTGTTTCTTTATTCAAATTTTAAACGGAACACTAAAAAGGAATAATATATTATAGGAAGAAAGGAATAATAAAGTAATAAGTAATAATTTGAACGGTAAAATAACACAATAATATATTTTAAAGTCGTAACCTATATGTATAATATTAATATTATATCGCGGCACTGAGCAGTGTTCGTAGCATTTGCAGGTACTTCAGCCATCTTGCTAATGTAGAACAGAAAACACGCACTTGTATATTGAGAATCACTTGATTTATTATTCATCAAATTACAGAAATTGTATTAATTTGTCAAATAAGTTTGCTTGCGTGCGCACGGCCACCTTTAACTTAAAACTGACTAAAAATACAATCAGATGTCACTTGATCACAAAATGAAAATAAAATTATGAGATACATCCGTTTCCGGGTAGTTACTATAATTACTCAGCGAGACATTTAAAAAAAAATAACAGGAAGTGCTGTTATACCATATATACATATTAAAATAAAGTTAAACAGCTCACTCAGGACAAGAACCGCGATTTATTTCATAATCCAACGTCACAAAATTCAATTTAATCGTTATTGTTATGTACTATGAAATGAGTATAACAGCGACTGGCCCCTTGGTGCAGTGGAAGTTTTCTAAGCCGAAGACCCGGGTTCGATCCCCGATCAGGTCAAATTAGGAAACAGACTTTTCTAAATCCGAGTCCGGTTATTACTGGGAGCTCCCCCAGTTCATTGTGTTATACCCATAGTACAAGCCTAGTGCTAAGTTTAGTGCCAAACAATATGTATTTGTCTAGAGTATTTAAAAAAATCCAAGCTTCTTTACACAAATGAAATGATGAGCACATGACTCATTTTGCTCTAAGGGAGTTTATTGTCGTAGCGGCTGTGCTGTCAGATTTTCCGTCACACATAATAAGCCACTGACTTGGACTATCTATCGTTTATCGGCGACAGAGCCAAGACCAACGACTTAACTTGAAGACCCATCTAATATATAACCGCGAGTGACGTTTATTAACCACGGTATTCGGAAAACAAAATGTAAAACAGTTAAGTAGATATATTACCAAGTTTTTTAATCATGCGTTTGTGTAATGCATTGTACAGTACAGGTTAGTTTTTAATAGAAAAAAATACTTATATAAAATTAATGGTTGTTCGAAAGATTGACATTGTAAGTGTCTTTAGTATAACGGTTAATTGTGGCATAAGTTATATTTCACATGACAATAAAATTATTACTTCCCATATTTTTATATTCACCCATAAGATGCCGAGAGAAAGCGTCTCAAATCAGATACACCGAATCGAGATCTGTTAACATTCGCACCGACACATACATAAGTACATGTATGTACGTACGTGAGAAGGGCCCGTCATGTTTTATTTATTCGCGGCGGACTCGTAATAGAGTCGTGCCCGTGAGAGAGACCGGCACGTTTTTTGCCGACCGTAGGCCCGACTTGTATTGAGACGTCTCTGGATGCTGATGTCTTGTTGCCTGTCTAACTATACTTTGTAGACGCCTTGTAATACCGCTGGCTCATTTATTTTTCCATGTTTTAAGACGACTGTAAAAACTGTGTCCGATAATGTGTTTCCTTGTAAAACATTTACTTGTTCTTACACGGAAGTTTTGAATATTTTTCTAGAGTTCCAATTAAATATTACATGATAGTGTAGGTTGAGATGAGCTCACCGGTTGGCTTATAACAAACAAATTTAAATATCGAATGCGTCAAACAAAAACTTCGGCATAACTTAGGAGAGCATTTTTCATCAAAAAACCTACGGATCTAGACAGCTGCAGGAGGATATTAAAAATCCATTCATCACACTGACAGCAAAAAATAAGAATTCAGATTCACACCCGAACACGGCGACTGCGAAATCTGGAGAGACGAGGAGGTATTTCCAGCCTTTCCTCCCCTCGATCGTCAGGAGGAGGGAGATGCCTCCCTTTTGACAGGAAATGATTGTCTAATATTAGCCTTGTTATAAGGTTCCTCTTTTGGGATTTGGGCGCGCCTTCTTAGAAAATGTTTTGAAGTATCCGTATCGATTCCGATGTAAACGCTTGGTATTTATAATAATAGAAGGGAAAAAGAAAATGGTTTTGTTTGGTTGCATTTGTTTCTAAAGTTTTTTAAAAAGCCTGTATACGTTTTCAATATAGAGTTCACGTATTAAAAGATTACACGCTTTATATGCGAAATTTATTGCAAAATTAAAAAAAAAAACTTTCACACGTTCTATATAAAAATTCAAAATTAGAGTTCTATAAATTATAGAAAGAATTTCAGGTCAACGGCCTGTGACGTCGCGAGCGGCACGGACAGAAAATTTTTTGAACACCCCCGATTATCACAATAAAAACTCACTGGGTGTTTATCTAAAATAAACTGGAGCTTTATTTTGAATAAAATTTATTGGTGCGAGACATCTATTTCTATTTAGTTTTCGTCACAAATCGTTGGGAAATAAAGAGGCGTCTATGAATAGTCAGTGTGTGGAATTCCTAACAGTTGGTTTTCTTAAAGACAGATTTGTGTATTACCCGTAGAGTCCGGAAGAAGATTTTTGATAGTGGATAAGTTTTATTATACGTGTAAACACTTATTAAGATTTTAAAATTCTAATTTTAATACTACTATTATCTTTGAAGTCACACAAATTAATTGTGTATTTGATTATTGTTACTTACAAAAATTTAATGCGAAATCGGTGATTCGGGCTTCGACAAGCCCACATGGATTTATAGGCTTTGTCAGATTACCTGTGGTACGATTCGATAACATTAAAACAAAGGAGAAATTCGGAACTAAATTACCAATATTCGCGCCTAACGTCACCACAGAATATTTTTGTCGGCGTGGTAATAATGTGAAACTCGCATATTGCACGATTTCGCGAGTAGATAACAGGAATAATGGGGTTCAAAAATGAAATTAATTCCAGGTTGATGATTTCAAATTGAAAAGTCACATCGGCTCCCGCCATAATTCATGTTCCTGAAACGTGTCCGGACGGCTGTGTCGGACGCGGTGCCTCGTGCAGGGTTGCCGACGTTGTTTAATGTTTTATTTATTTCTACAGCTCTTGTCGTTGCATAACAGTTTCCTTAACACAATAACCAACCCGCTGTAACAATACAGTTAACGAAATGCATCACTTTAGACGAAGTCCAATAAGATCAGGCTATGTAACATTATGGCTGAAAGAAAATTCTAGTTACTATATTAAGTACGTTATTTTGTTTAGGTATTTATTTTTTAAATTATGTGATTAACAACTTAATCTATAAATTTTCGTTTAGCGAATATAAAATCTATTTCGTCCTTATGAACATTAAAGGTACATTAATAGCCATGTGATAGATCTACTCTAAACCAAAATTTTTGGAGTCCTTACAAAAAAAGAATAGCGAACCGCCGAATGTATAAAAGCAAGTAAGCCTCGGCTTCATAATGAAATAACTTTTTTAATATAAGTTTGAAATGAACGGCTATGTATCATTCGAAATTAATAAGTGCAAATATTTGCATAATAAAACGTATTAGCGTCAACCCTACGCCATATAGAGGTCTCATTGTCACAGTCCTTTGTCAGAGGACTCTTCCGCCACACCACGGGCGATATCTGCGAAGGTGGCAGTCTCTAGCCGAATATTCATGAATGCCACTTACTATACTACTTATAAATATCTATAATAATATCATAGACCTATATAAGTAAGCATGCACTTATCTATATTAATCAAATACAATCGACATGGAAATAGATTAGATTGACTTTATCATATTATATGTCCTAGGGGCGTTCAGTACAAAGCGAGAATGAGTATGACGGATAACTTTTATTCAATGTTATTTTATTTTTTTACATAGTCTTCCTTTAGAATAATACATTTGGTATCGGTATATTTGGTAGCTAGAAATTTTTGTATTGTAGCGCCTACTGCTTCATCATTTTTAAATCGCTGTCCTCGCAGATACTTTTTCAACCTCGGAAAGAGAAATCACTAGGTGCAAGGTTTGGTGAATATGGAGAATGCTCAAACATTTCAAAGTCAACATCTTGGATTACAGCCATCCTGTCATCGAAGCTCAATGATCCGGGTATTCTGGCATTAGCCGCATAACCCATTACTGTCCCTTGACTGTTACGGAAAATAGTGCCCATGATCTTCGCGGTGGAAGGATGCAACCTGATTTTTTTAGGATAGTCTTTTACAAGTCAATCATTCTTCTTACACATTTTCGCCTAGGTATGCCATTGCTTTTGACATTTCCATCGGTTAATTCTCTGGTTATTTGACCTTCATTAATCAGGCTTGGTTCTCCTTGGCTTCTGCTATAACTCACTTTCGCTTTGTAGATTTTCTTCGTCAATTTTTCATTACTCATTCTTTCTATGTGCCCGAACCATCTAAGTATATAAATAGATGTAAAGATTTACCAAATATATGGTTAACATTTATTTATAGAATAAATCTAAGTAAGATAGAATTCAGAGAACATAGTATGTAATGACTAATGATAGAAATAAGGATAGATGTAGGACTTATAACTGTTAGAAATTAGAGCGTAGTCTTGATTATGGTAGATAGAAAATAGTCAAGGAAAGAAATGTATTATAACGTAAAAAGTAGTTGATAAGATATGACTGCAAGACGAGAAATTGTAATAAAAAGTAGAAGAGTAATATGGATTACAAAGTAAATAGGATAAAGGTGAATGACTGGAAAGAATGAGGACAAATAAAAGGAGTGAGAGAGGAACGAGTAAATGACGTAAAAATGAATATAAGCAAGTAAGGGCCTTGAATAACATAATCAGGGAAAGAGATTTATGAAATTGTTGTGTGTGGAGACTTGAATGGATGGGTTGGGACAGCTCGAACAGGATTTGAGTCTGTCCTAGGCAAATATGGTGATAAGAGAGTAAATGATTGAAGAGAGGATTGTTTTAGGAGTGTGTATGGAAAAGGATTTTTTTGTAGCTAATATCGTATTTAAGCACAAAAGGATCCATTGGTACATGTGGGAAAGAAAGGGTAAGAGAAGTATGATTGATTTATTTCTAGTGGATAGTAGGCTCAAGAAGCAGGTTATGGAAACAAGAGCGCATAGAGAAGCCGATCCGTGAACGGAGCACTTTCTGATGATAAACAAAATAAGGGGTCTGTTTGCAGCATGGCGACATCGCGTAGTGTCGCATTAAAAGCTGGAAACTGCAAGATGCGACCACCAGGAATGAATATGAAAGAGTGGTATCCGGTAAGCTTGATTATATTGAAAGTGATGAGCGAGGATGTTGAAGAATGTTAACAGAATCTTAAGGATAGTATGATCGATGCTGCGAAAGAAGTGTGTGCAACGAATAAGATTGGGAACGATAAAAGGCGTGTGGTAACGTAAATGTGTGGTGAGATAATGAGGCGAAAGAGAGTCTGTGTATAGAATAAGACAGCTTGGCGAGTTTACCGTGCTACTAAAAATAACTGCGATATGAAGAATTTGATGAAAGACAGATATAAACTGCAGAAAGCAGAAACGAAAGCACTAGTGAAAGGTGTAGGGTGTTAGACGAAAACATAGTGTCGGACAACTTCGAGGAAAATTCCAAATTATTTTGGAAAGAAGTACGTAAGTACCGAAGTGGTCTGGCACCTTGAAGAATGAAAAAAGTGCGTTCAAAAGAAAACAACCTGCTGACAGATAAAAAAGATGTTCTGCAGCGATGGAGTGTACACTATCGAAAACTGTATGAGAGTGGCGACTCGGTTTCTGATGCTGAGAGCGATTCTAATGAATTGCCACACTCGGGTCAGGGACTGGAGAATGCCATTAGTATGAAAGAAATTGAGAAATTTATAAGAAGTTTGAAATGTGGAAAGGCTGCGGTAATTGATGAGGCGACGGCTGAAATGATCAATTATGGTGGTCCTTAGGTCTGGTATGCTTTTTGTGTACTGTGCAAAATTTGTTGACAGAAGGAAAAGACTCCAGAGGACTAGCGCACCGCAGTCATAGTACATTTTTATAAGGAGAAAGGTTCCTTTTTAGACTGCGCGTGATATAGGGCCATCAGCTTGGTCAGCTTAGCAAGTAAAGTCTATACTAAGGTACTGACTGAACGTATGAAAGGCGTTTCTGAAAGATATTTGTGAAAGGCGAGAGGTGATTTTACGAACGGTAGGAGTTGTATGGATTAGATTTTCTCGCTTCGCGTTGTCGTGGAGAAGTTTCTGGCTATAGGTCAGGAAGTTTTCTGCGCTTTCGTGGATCTAGAAAAAGCATTCGATAGAGTAGTGCGAAAGAAATTGTGGGGTCTTCTGCCTGAATATGGCATGGGGGGCTCCTTATTGCAGGCTGTGAGGTCATTATATCGAAACGATAGAGCCTGTGTAAGGATAGACGGTGACATGTCGCCCTGGTTCGAAGTCTGTTCTGGTGACAGATAGGACTGCGTGATCTCTGCCTGGTTGTTGGTGCTGTATTTGGACAGTTGCCTTCAGACATTGAAAGGTAGTATGAGTGGTATGATATGTGATGGTACAGTGGTAAACTGCCTATTGTATGCTGACAATGCTGTGCTTATAGCACCATCAGAAGCAGAGTTCATGAAAGAAGAATGTGAAGTGAAAGAATTGAATATGAATGTGAACAAAACTAAGGTTCTGGTGTTTGAAAGGGATGCGATACAGACGAAATGTGAGATTTGGGTAAATGAAAAATGTCTAGAACAATTGAATGAAATTGTGTATCTGGGGAGTGCGTTTTCAACGGATGGTGGATGTGGGTTGTATGTGGAGAGACGGGTAGCAGCTGGCAATAAAGTGAACGGTGCTCTGTCCACATTAGTAGGCAATTTAAATATATCTAATACCGCCAAAGCTGCCGTCTACAATACAGTGCTCGTGCCAACTTTATTGTACGGTAGTGAAAGTATGATAAATGCACTAGAAATGCGACCTCTTAGAAATATGTGTGGTGTCACCCTTACGGACAGGATAAGCAATGAAGAGTTACGCTGTATAACGTGGTTACACGACAGTGTTATTGTAAAAATGAATAAAAGAATGCTTAGATGGTTCGGGCACTTAGAAAGAATGAGTGATGAAAGACTGACGGAGAAAATCTACAGAGCGAATGTAAGTGGTAAAAGAAGCTAAGAAACACGAAGGCTGACTTATGAAGATCAAATAGCCAGAATGTTAGCAGACGGAAATGTTAAATGTACACGCATACCCCAGCTGAAAATGTGTGAGCTGAATGATGAGATTTGAGGAAACGAAAGAGGTATGTAAGGACGCTTGGCACTCCATCTTCTCTGATTACCCCGTTAGGGATACAGCGCGAAGATATGTATGTATGTAAAAATAATTTAATATTTATTTTCAATCAAAAGTAATTGTTATTCGAACGTACAAAACTTCCCTTAAATTTTTTTTTAACAAATTATGTCATATCATGTACAATTTTTTTACTTATATTTACCTCATATTAGCTAAATCATATGTATCTAATGAAAAAATACATAATATGACTTACATGAGACGATAAAAACATTATGATACAAACATTATGTTGGCACTTATATCTAACGTAAACCGTTTTCGAAAAAATTTGCAAATACTTAATTTAGTTTATTTTGAAAAATTGATGTACATATCTATTTTAGATGAAGTTTCCATTGCAATAAATTATGTAAGTAATTACTAATTACATAAGCAGGAAAATAACAATCTATTTGCGTCACAATAAAATACATTTTTCTATTAATTATAAACTGAGCGTAACGACCTTTGGGCTTGTTATAGTATGTCTTCATTCATAATACAAAATGTGAAAGTTTTTATATGTAAATATCGCTGTGGCAGGTCTCATGTTTAATGCAGACGGTTGTCATGAACATTTGTCGGTTGTACTATTTCAGACGTTAACTACAACCTACATACTACGTCTATGAGATTTTTAATCATCGTCTAAATATTTACATAAATGACTATACCTACTTTTGTGACAATCTCTGGAAGAATAACTAGGAAAGCAAACAAGAGTCGGTTTATTTTTGAGTCCTGTAATTCAGAAAATTTTTTTTCAATATTTTGTTTAAATTTTTTCTCTATCAAAGTCATTTATTATATAAATCAGTACATACATATCCTAACGTTAATATTTACAAACTTTGTACTAAACATTATCTTAAATAATAGACTTCATCATACTTGCCGCTTGCTGTCATTGCTTAGGGTACCCAGCAGACTGGGATCATAACCTCATTGAATAATCAAACTGATTCGTTGGAGGAGGAAATTGCAAACCCGGCGGTCGCTCAAAGCCTCGACCAGTCTGTATCTATATGCCGCCAAATTCCGTTCTGATGAATCCAAAGATAAAAATTTCCGTAATGTGAAATCTATTTCCGTAAATTAATACGTTATATATCTTCAAGTCTGAAAGACATGATTAAGGCTTCATGCAAATGCATGCAAAATAAGTAGAAATGCGTAAGCTCGCATAATATATTATATGCGTTAAACAACTGAATATATAATGTGATTATAAAAGTTGCTAATGCCCGATACGCCATTCGGGGAGGACAGCATACCAAGGGACAACAAAATTACACTACTTCTGGCAGTATGTTCTTTTTGAGCTTGCAGATGGCAAAGTAGAACCAGATAGCGATAGGTTGTCAAATATGATAGGTCGTAACCTGTACGAGATCCTAGTAATAAGTAACATTTCTTAACTGACTTTTATGACCTGAGCAGCAAAATCATCAGATAATACCTATATTTTTCTTACTCTCTCAAAGCAGCATGAAAGCACTTATCTGATACTTAAGCTATTTTGAGAAATCTTATTAAAAGGAATATATTTTTGAATGAACTACGCAAGTCTTATAGTTTTCTTATTGCGCCGTAAATATTTTACTTTGAATTTTACTTTTACGTAAGGAGCTAATTAGAGAAATCTACATAAATTATAAACCGTGACGAGTTACGAAGGATCCTAATAGAAATTTTCGTGATAGTAAACAGTAAACCTGATATCGATTTAAATTTATGTTTAAATTGCTCATAACATCAAATAAAATTGATATATTGCAGACATAATCGCAGTTATCTGAGAAACTATTGAATATAGATGTTATTCTTTGTTTATTTTTTTCGCCAGCGAGGCTTCCGGAACAATAATCGTTCATAATTAAAATTTTGGATTTTAATAAGCTCCATGACGTTAAAAAATGTACGTCCGTGTTACATGTTAATCCAACTAATTATTGTACGAGTTAATTATAAAAAACCTCGTAAATCATTCCATTCTCAGACCTTAGCTGTATAAAGCCGCGAGGCTTCCATGGAAATACAATGACCGATGTTGCTGTTTCTATCTAGCAGCAAATCAAGCAGGTGCTAGAGAGAGAAGCGATTATTCACGACGTACGTTCACGTAAAACGAGGCCATAATTTGCCTGCACGAAAATTTGATAATAAATCATAATAGTTTTAGACAGAGAAGAAATAAAAAAATAAACCAATTTGGAAAGTGAATTGTAAGGCACGACGAGCACCGTCGTTCGACCTGTTATTAGAGCAATTATGTTATTATGTTTGCCGTATCTAATCCGAAAAACTAAATTGGAGTCGGCCCGCTGCCGGCGAATGCCTGATAGGTCCAATCATTTCAACTTGTGGGTCGCACGAAATTCGTTGCGGAAGCAATAAGAAACACGAAAATTCCGATCGAAATAGTTACAATTTACACATAGTTCTGAGAGCGAAATTGCGATCGATCGATCGATGAAAAAACCGAGTACAATTTAACATATTTTCGACACCCCGTTTCGCTACGGTTCATAGTTGGGTACAAATTAAAAAGGGTGCATCATTGCAGTACATATTTCAAAGTTCACATTTCATAAACAACCCTGCGTTGCCCTTTGATATCCCTCACTTAACTCATATTTCATTCAATATGACCATAATTGAAGTGATGCTTTTGATTTTATTGGAACAGAATACTTATTATTGAAGCGAAAGAGTTCATAACTGTTTGCAAACGATCAGAGATAAGAAACATTGCATGAACGATTGCCTCTTTCACAATTTGTATCCTTAGCATACTTTGCTCGTGAAACAGGTTTTTCTTGTGTAAGTTATGAACGTAGCTTTTTGTGTTTTCGTTTCAAAGCGCGTCGTCCCTTTGTATTATCAAAATATCAAATATGAATACCAAATAAGGGTTAGGACAAAAGAAAAACTGACAACTTTTTAATTTATGCATAAACGAGTACATGAAAACGTAATAATAGGAGCGTGTTTGGTAAATATATTAATGTAATAACTCTTAGGGGGCGTTCCGAAAGTGAATGGGTGCTATTTTTCTAAAATTTCACGGTATACATATCATCTGAAGCTCGTGGAAAATTGTGAACATCTTCATTACACTCTTTCCAATGTTCAGAATAAATTATTACCCTTGTCCTGCCATACAATGATCATGTTATGAAAACTAACGAAGATGTTTCACCTAACCAACTGGTAGGTGAAGTAGGTTGTGACTTAGGTCTTAAATAATAGATATTAACAATTTACACAGCTTACAGAACAGATAATTATAATACAATATACCGGCAAGTAATGGACATTGTCTTGTTGGAACTGTATTTTAAACTACGTAAATAAATAAAAAAGAAAATACTTTTGTGTTTACTTCCATAAAAAAGCAATAGTATTACTTTCAGTTTTACATATTTACTGGCTTGCTGGCGCGGTGGCAGAGTATCTGAAATCCAAATCGGAGTCTCGGGTTTGATTCCCGGTCAGGTACATTTATGAAATGAACTTTTCTAAATTGGCTTGGACTCTGGGTGTTGCTAGAAGCTCTCCCAGTTCGTTGTGTGGTACTCAAAGTACAAGCATAGTGCTTAGTTTGGGGTCACACAATCGGTGTAATTGCCTGGGGTATTATTACTATAATATCTGCAATAGGTACATGAATTTTATATAGTTATAAGAAGGTTATATTTCTTTTTGTAATTTGTCTCATTAAATACATAATATTGTAAGTAGTTATTCTACTCTTTATTTATATATTTCATTTATTTATACATCAAATTATGTACAAATTACGGTATAATCTACTCTATGCATTTTTTGTTAAGAAAAATATCTGTTTTGCATACATACTTTTCCTTATGTTGTTGTCTAGTTTTTCGTAATGAATATAATTTATGAGGGCGTACTATATCTTATAATTAATTAATATTTTATATGCACGTTTAGTTTATGGTTTAGTATAATAAATAACTTTGTTGCGATAAAAAATATGTATGAAACAAACAATTATGATTTATGTTTCTCTTTTTTAACATACATATTTAATATTTATAATAATCCCACAAATATAACTGCTTTTGATCGCGGTTTTGTTCTCAGTTTTCTGAACATAAAATATTTTTCTAATGTATTGGACGCAAAATATTTTGATTTTAAAAAGAAATTAACTTTTTCTATCATACAATTCATAATATAAGTTATAGTAGATATACGATTATTATTACATAAATTAAATATACTACATATTTAATTGCAGTAAAAACTAGATCTTTTTTTTATTGGTATTTTATCACCCACAAAAAAAAATATTTAAATCAATTAGTATTTTTTTAAATAATTGTTGGCAATGTAAACAAAAATGAAGAAAATGTACTAACACAATAAAAACATATATGCAGGTGGTTTAATTTTTTTGTAATCGCAATATCCATATCGCAATTAAATAAAGATGGGTAAAAAAACAGTATGTTTTATTACAGATATGAACTTGACCATATTATATTCTTGAGATACTTGATTCTGTTGCACTGACCCACTTATCAGTCCGATGTATACTCCTGACCCTGTCTCAGTATCACCACTAATGAAGCAGATACCAAAGTCATAGGTCACAGATATAAGGAGCCAACGACTTTTTGAAAATGTTTTTTCCTGGGTACCAGATAAGAACATAGTGAATGACTTTATATTGTCGAGACGGGTTTCTTTACTTACACTTACAAAATAAGATTAATGTACCGAATATAATAAAATTAAAAAGGCATCTTTATGGTCGTTAATTAAATTGTAATTATTTAAGTATATTTGATTTATTGCTTTGATAAAAAATAATTTATTAATATTAATCATTCAATAATAACAATAGTGACATCTATACTTTGAAAATATGTAGCAAATAATAATACATACCTCTCCATCTGCATACAAGCAATACAAGCAATTATACAATATAATTGTTAATAAGTAGAAAAGTGTATACGTACAAGCAAGCAACGCACTTATACAATATATAATGTTAATAAATGGAAAAGTGTCTAACATTTAAACGGACACAATTTTGAATTTTGTTCACTAATTTAATTAGTGAATTAATTTTATTTATTTTATTTAATTACCCGCATAAAAAGTGTCTGCAATAATCGATTTATGTTTGTTACAGGTAAGGATCCAGTAATGCAGTGGAAGATACAGAATATGAATTCGAAATTCAAATAGTGAATCCTGTGTGTGTGAACTGTTTGTTTTGACACGTGCTTGCCAACTCATATACAGTTTAATCTTCATTACCATAAAGTCGTATTTCAAATTTGCACTGCCCCCACTTTTCGGTAACTTCAATAATGGCACATGTGTTTGTAAATGAACGACAGCTGAAAATCAAAGGGCATTCTATCTCTTTCCCTACATAAAACTATACAGATAAAAGAACGACAAATGGTAGGGGTAAATATATTTGAAAGAAAAATTAGTTTTAGAATGGTTAAAATAGTTTGGTTTTGTGTTATGATGGTAAATAGTAACAGACAAGTTACATTATTAAACTAGGTACAAATCAATAGTCTAAAGAGTCTAAATGATGTTCATCGCACTCTATAATTATAAATGTTAAATAAGAAATCATTCGCGTGATTCAAATCTCAGTAAACACGACGTATCTCGTAGCGTTAGCGTTTTCCGCCCATCCGTAGCGCCGCGCTACATGCATTCACACGCATTTGGTTAATCGCTCGTAGGATTGACCACAAAGGTGCGTATAGTCGCATTTAACCAGCCATTTTGTAAAAGCGATATATATTCTGCGTTCTCTTTTGCAACAAGCCATCATTTTATACGGTCGTGTTAGAACGCTGCATGTTCGCACTCCCACCCGCCACAACACAAGTGAGTCTTATATGAATCATAGAGCTTTTGAAGTGTGCGTGAATACGTTCGCGCTCCGCTGGAGTCTGTCAGTGTGTTTGTGTCCATAGTTGCACGTGCACGTGTATATGTGTGCATGCCCACTCATGGCAGCGGACTATGACGGCTCGTAGATTTGACAGCTAGCTCAATGCGGGTTCAGACGTTCATTATACTCCGACCGATGTAATTTTCGTGAAACACGTTTGACAGTTTATTTACTTACAATAGTGTTGAGTGTTGTGGTTACGCAGGTTTTTGTGTTTTTGCAAAACAGTGATTTCTGCGCGAACTTGATCTTGACTAGTGCTACAAGAGTGCATTTAATTAACCGATTGATTTGTGACATGCCTACGTAGAGCTTATGATGTTCGCAATTAGATACGCTCCGTTTGAAATCGCTTTGAGGGGCAACGGTATGAATAAAATATCTCTTGCGCTTTGGTGGGTCCAACTAGACGAAATGATAATGTATGCGACTACTGAAAATAATAAATAGTTTTGTTTCTAATAAAGACTGAAAGACCATAAATTAAATCAATTACGTCAAACATGAGGTGATATTAAACTTGAACCTTTATTCTTGTATTTTATTTCGATTCCGTGTCATATTTATGCTTTTTAATAAGAACTATAAAATATATTCAGTGCCTGTTGAACTAGTGAATTCAGTGATATAATATTATCTTGTGAGTTACACTCTATGATTTGGAAGTTCTCATAAATGGGATCTATTTGGACGTTATGATATAACTGGTGAGTGTTAGTGATTTTTTAAAATAAGTATAAAAATATAACTTGCAAATTAAATTAAACTTGACTGAAAAGAAAATTTAAAACATATTAAACATACTAATAACAACTAACAACATTTCAATCATTTTATGAAACAGATAATGAACAGATAAATAGACTCAGCAAAATGCAATTATATATGATGTAGTTGATAGTAAGTAGTTAATCCACATAGAGACGTGAGAACGTTTGGTCCACGTGTTGTACATTTCTAGATATTAACATTCAATACGACGACAACAAAAAAGACAAGCAAGATGAAAAATAATCAAACGGAAATATAAAAATGCAAATGAAACAAAACAGCTGTGTCGGCACCATCGCACGAATAAATTTAAAAAATATTAAGGTGCACATGTCATTGAGATTAATAGAGACATTTAACACAAATAAGTATAAATTTTGTTGTTTTCTTTGGATATACATGGTGCGTTTTTGTGAGACACCCGAAGGCAGGTACCATTGGGCCTTATCGTCATTAATCAAAATCACTCTGATCTCCTTTTAAATGACTCAACGAAAGAGCAAAATAGAGTTGTTTAACTATTCGGGGGTTGGGATAGTGTAGCACCGCCTTGAGCACCGCTATTTATCAGTGCTTATTTCTGACTGATATATTTATACAAGCTTACATATTATTTATTATAATTATTAACATCAGTGTAAAGGTGTTAACTACCTTTATTTTTATCTTTGCAACCAACATTTATTTTAGATCCTTCATTTTCTAAAAAACTGTAGAGTAGGCAAATATTATTTAAAAAATGTCGTCCTGATCACACACTTTTAAAAGATATATTAAATGTATTTTAGATACAAAGATACTGTTCATTACATAATGAAATTTCTTCCTGCAGACCTGTGTTAGAAAAAATGTTACGAAAGGAAAATTTCATGTGTATAAATCCCAAAAAAACTATACAAAAGTATAATACACATTATATACAATATATAAGTCAGACATATAAACATATAGCATATTACTAATAAATTATACATATGCTACATTTAATATTATATAGCAAATACATTAAACAAATACTAATAATGTATGAAATATAATATTCAAATAAAATAATTCAAAAATAAATCAAAAATGGGTTTTAAAATGTTTAAACACAAAAACAAACACACACAAAAAAACAAACAGTCAATTATTTAGTATTAATTTGTATTTGCGTTTGGGAATATATTAATCATCGTAGTATGTATACGTATTATGTGCTGAAAATTTCGCATTACAAAAAATTCAATGACTATTCCAAACTGCAGTGACGTCACATCGAGAGTCTGCTCTAATGTGACCAATATTTTAATTATCACATTAAACAGATGAGGACCGTCGTTCCACGTGTTTCGGACAATTAAAATGATAATATCGTGTGAAGAATTTTCATTACATAATAAATATGCATAATAATTAGCATACTTATTTAGAGCTATCATCAAAACATTAGTTATGCAAGATGACTGACACTGTAGTAGATACCGCTTTCCTTTTATACTTACCTTTTTTTTTAAATGAACTTTACTAAACTACTTGAAAGAACCATTTCCGCTGCTAAAAATAAAAGAGTACTCAAATTCTATTCATTTTGTAACGGTAAGTGTATAATAGTTTATTAATATGCGATCAAAAACAGAGACATTGGGTTTACTTATACCGTAATATAATGAACTTTTGCTTTTCTATTTTAATTACTGATACCTATGTGTATTGTTGTATCAAGTTGTTATGAACAAAAGTATGTACCAAAAAAATAATATGTCATGTAACATTAACGAATTTTGAGTTAAGCACTTCATAATCATAAAATTGAAGTAATAGTTTCCCACTAGTGTACAGACTACTTACTATACCATTATTGCATCTTATTTCGGTCAATTTTATAATATATAAAATTAATGGTTTCCTGTTTGTTATTGAGCCATTAATTACAAAAATCTGCATCTACATGCATAATACAGAATCAATAAATCAAGTAAATGGGCGACGACAAAAATTAAGCTGTCAAAAGTTGCTCCATAAATTGATCCAAGTACATGGACATCGCAATATTTGAAACGCGATAGAGATTTTCTTTGTGGCTATTATTCTAACGGTGCCTTTCACCACTATCTAGTGCTGACCATCTGATGAACTGCTTTTTTAAACTGCCTTAATAAAGCGAACAGCATACAAGATTTTAATGTGCATCAGACAGTAAGATTTGGTGGATGAGATAATTCGGCGTGACTGCGTGCGCACGACTTTCTAGGAGCAAACGACAGAGAAAACATGCCGGCTTTTTTTGAATTAGGAACGGCCCTTTACATAATGAAGTAGAATAATGATTGACCAAAATTTTTTAAAGGAAACATCCAATTTTACTACTACGTTATTTAAGTAGGTACTTACATGCGTTTCACTTGTATAGACTTCACAGTTATACATAATATCTCTACTATTCTTGCTTATTATTATAAAAATAAAATGTCAGTTCACTTATTAATTTTTAAAACAAATCTAAGTGTTGAACCAAACACGCTTAATAGTTTTACTTTTGATCAAAACATAGGGTATAAGTAATCAATCGACAGTAATCAATCGCAGGTGTCATTTAAAATTAAACAAAACGATGATGCTGTAAATATCCAATACGAAATTAAAACAATAAAGAAACAGCTGCATACTTATATCAACATACGAGTACATATAATGAAGATAATTTTTATTACTATTGCATGAGAAGTTTTGTGTTTATTTTATTATCGCATACTGAATTTTATTAAATTTTAGTTCCCCTCTACGTACCTAAATAGTACTCAATGTAGGAATGAAATACTTTATAGAACTAAATTTTGATTTCGGTGCTCTAACAACTCAAAATAATATCGATTTTATTGAGATCAAATATTGGTGTCGTAGCTTAATCTCGTTTTAAGGGTCAGGTTCATGGTCAGGTTCAGGTTTTCGTTAAGAATGTTTAAAAGAAAACTGTCTTTTAAATTTAATAATTTTAGAATAATGCGTTGTTATTTTGGAAGGTTTACAGTGGTCCAATATTTCTTAATTATGATACCCAATAACATTTTTAAAATATTGAAGTCCTCATCACTGTTCTCACAGATCCACACAAGCATCTTCTCACAAATAAGTTGAATAGGAGAAGACTCATACTCAGCGATACAGACCCAATGCAAGGTGATGGATCGTAGAGTTAATTCTGGGTAACAATACTTTTTAAACATTGAAAGACCGGTCAAGCGCGTGTCGGGCCCCACGCCGTGTAGGGTTCTGTAGTTTCCCGTGACAATATCCGTACTGAGAAGGAGGCTTTTTGATATTATGAGCATATTAAGCGAGTTCACGGTTTAACGGCTAATATTGATTAAAAACGGGTGTTGGTCGACTATTACTATTACTTTACATAGTTAAAAGGAAAGTTAAAAGGAAAACTTATCACAGCTAAGTAGGAAAAAAGAAAAAATTCACAGTAATAGGTAAGTATCACATACCTGCCGCCGGGCCCACGGAAGAATGCGGAAGAGCCCTTGTTGCCCTGGCACAAAAACCCTTGAGGAACACTGTCCGGTTTTAGTGAGTAGACTTGGCCTTGTACCCTTTAGCTAAGGAGTCTCACATACCACCCCGCCACCCTCTAGGCAGGAAGAGATGCGGGATGTAAAAAAAAGTATTACCTACCTATATACCTACCGTGAATATTCCCACATAGGTACAACAACGGTTCAACTGGTAGGCGGAGGGACATTTGACTGAAACGAAAAACATTGGAATAGACGAGTAAAAAAATGTATCTCCGCTATACGCGTATGGGAGGTACCCGAAAAAAGACCTTTTTCAAGATTGTATTTCACAACTTTGCGGCTTGATTAATATGTATAACTAATATATATATACCAAGTTACAGATTTTTAGTATCAAGTCTCTGAGTTAAACCGCGGACAGAAGGATATAATATACTATAAGGGTTCCTTGTTGACTACGGAAACCTAAAAAAGCGGCCAAGTGCGAATTCAACTCGCACAAAAAGGGTTCCGTACGATATTTACAAGACGGTCAATCTCTTTATATTTTCCCTTTCGTTATATTTTTTGTAAACATTAGGTAAGGCTTTACATTTTTTGAAAGTTTTAAAATTCTGCTCTTGTAGTTTGGGAGATAAGGAATAAATGTTGAAGTTGGATACCCAATTCGCTCTCGTCTTTGTTCTCCTAATAACAATTTAAAATATTAACTAATGCTACATAATGTGGACGTTGGATGACAGTGTTATCATAAAAACGAAGAAAGGAATGCTTGGATGTTTCGGGCAGATAGAAAAAATGAGCGATGAAAAATCGACGAAGAAAAACTACGGAAAGAAAGTGAGTGGTAGCAGATACCAAGAAAGATCAAGCCTAACTTCTGAAGATCAAGTTGCCAGAGCGTTAGTTGATGGAAATGCCAAAAGCAATTCTTGTACTTAGGTGAAAGCATATAAGGAGACTGACAGGATTTGAGGAGATGAAAGAATTAAGTTAAAGACCGCAATACCTATCCCTACGTCCTGTCTGACTACTGCCTTAGTCACATTGTTTCTTAGAAAATCCACCGTGAAAGACAAATGGACAGACGGACAGAGCCATAAGTCATTTTACAAGGGTTATGTTTTCTTCTAAACCATAAAAATTAAAAAAATGTACTCTTTTATAGTTTATTAGTGGCCAGCCCCGACTTCAAAACGTCAAAACGTGTTAAATGTGCATCTCGAATAATGCACCTTTCAAATTGTGAAACCATTTTTCAAGTAGGTGCAGTTGTTTCTGAGATTATTCTCTACATAAATTTAAACAAACTTCTCTCTCATACAGATTTACTCGATTGATTTTTGTAGTAGATACAACATATAAGACCTAAAATTTAATGTAAACGCATTTTGAAATAAATAGAATTATTACTGATATAATTCTAATGAAAACATTTGATAATTAATTGAGCAATAATTTTGAAAGTAAAAAAAGTGGAATTTATCTCAAGTCCCAAATATTATTATAAAATGATGAGATGTGGTTTGTTATCTTTCACGCTAAATCTACTGAACCGATTGGCATCAGTTTTACATACAGAGTGGTTCTATCTTTGTGGTCAAGATGTCATTCAGGATATCGTTCATAATGTGAGCGAAGCCGCAGGTAAAAGCTAGTCTAAAATGAGATCCTAAGTACATTATAGCTAATATCTGTATTTTTATGTGCCAGTTTGAGGTTTTTTTTACTGTAAAGAATGACTATATCTACATACATTTTAATATTACAAATAATAATGCTATGATAATATTATGTATTTAAATATAAAATAAAAATATCTTACCATTTACATTTACAAAGTTAAAACTACACATTATCTTAAATAAATAGTTAAAAATATAGATACGTTATAATAATCATAATAAATAAACTATGAAGTCTGTTTCTTTACTTCTTCCTTCCTGCTTTAGTCAGATATTTTTGATAATACTTCCTATTAAAATGAAAACCGTTTTAATTATTTTTATAACCAAATTCATTTCTGCTCTTATATCATTATAA
The DNA here is from genome assembly GCA_907165235.1 of Zeuzera pyrina. Classification (NCBI taxonomy): domain Eukaryota; kingdom Metazoa; phylum Arthropoda; class Insecta; order Lepidoptera; family Cossidae; genus Zeuzera; species Zeuzera pyrina. Next base: position 16,031,982 of record OU015628.1, read on the forward strand.
ACTATTTACGACATTATATATTGTTATCATTTACTGTCTTTAAAGTTCTTTAATTTTTTTTATTTTTTTGTCAATATCTTTTCAAAACAAAAGATATGAATCATGGGAAAATCTTACTAAATAAGATTTAAAAACCCACATTCCCATTATCGAATTTGCTACTAATAACGTTTAAATACTTGACAACTTTGAATAATCACGCCCACCTTTGTGGTATGTTAATTTAATATCATTTGTTTATGTCATCGGCTCTTAACTGGTTCCTCATTAAATATTTTAATTAACTTTCCACAGTCATGTTACTGTCAAAATTAGATATATCTCCCGCCGGATGTGTGGACATATGACTAATATTTTGACATCACATGTAAGTTTTACTTTAAACATATTTTTGAAGTAGTGTTTAAATCACATTCAAGAAAAATAATATAAGATATCAGTTCCTGTTTCTTTGTTAAGCAATATAATTTCATTTTCAAAAACAATTACTCGGTTAAAAATAAGTTGTTTTAATCAAATTTAAGTAGATAAGTTTTGAGAATAACGAGATACGTTTATTCGTTAAGTAGGATGAGTTATAAATCCTGATGACCTGATCAAATCTTCAATAGTTATTTATTTACGCAATCTTTAGACTTACATTATATCAAAAAATTGTAAATAATAATTTTAATAATGCTCGAACCGATGTCGTTCGGAAAGTTCCCATAAAGAACATAGAGTTAACAGTAAAAACGAAAAATGATAATGTTTGTTGTATTTGTTGTATAAACTGTTTGCTTAATGGCTATATGAATAATTAGATTATTTATAGAATTCCGTAAAAATGGCGGCAAAAACATTAACAAATTGTATAAATGTAAACAAACACATTATATAACTTCAAGCTATTTCCAAATAAAGGATGACCAGACAAAGCCTCAAGACACAAACAAAACATGTATGAGACTATTTTTAGCAGTGTTTAAGCTTACAAATTGCTATTTCTTTATTGCTAAAGGAAATGATATAGTGACAGATTGATACTATATACATAACATAACTTCACGCTGTATCCCCAACGGGGTAGTCAGAGAGGACGGAGCGCCAGGAGTCGCGGTCCTTACACACCTCTTTCGCTTCCTCAAATCTCATCATTCTCCTCACACATTTTCGCCTAGGTATGCGGGTGCTTTTGAGATTTCCGTCTGCTAACACTCTGGCTATTTGATCTTCATAAGTCAGCCTTGATCTTCCTTGGCTTCTTTTACCACTCACTTTCGCTCTGTATATTTTCTTCGTCAGTCTTTCATCACTCATTCTTTCCATGTGCCCGAACCATCTAAGCATTCCTTTCTTCATTTTTACAATAACACTGTTGTGCAACCCTGTCATACTGCGTATCTCATCATTGCTTATCCTGTCAGTAAGCGTGACACCGCACATATTTCTGAGAGACCGCATCTCCACAGCATTTAACATACTTTCACTCGATTTTGGGCATATCCAGGCCTCACTACCGTACAACAAATTTGGCACCAACACCGCATTGTGGATGGATACTATATACAAGTCTCTAAATGGCCTTCTACAGCCTATGTGAGAAGACAAGTAGCTGGCACATTAACTATATATTTCTCTCTCTCTCTCAAACAGTATGGAAATTGTAATACGAACAACAATAAAATACAAACGTTTAAAATTAATAAATTTAAAAATACGAACGAAAGTGAGTTACTATCATGTTGATAAATTAGTGTTAAATAAAGATAATAACACACGAATTATACGTTTGACATGAGCAGTGGATAAAATTAATGTATATTATAGGCCCGGGTACAACCTCTCGTTTGTATCGCGAATTTGTAATATTATCGAGCGATCGTTAATGTGAATATTAATCTTTGTCTGCCTGCGCTTGCACTGATCGGAACGATGCTTGTTTGATTGAGATTTTATTCTAAACTTCGATTCGTTTACGTTTAGTTATCGATCAATGCGCGAACTCGATAATTTCACAGTGTGCATTTCATTATAGAACGAGTAAAAATTATCGCGAACATAACGTTAAATGCCAATTCAACAGAAGTATTTACATTATACTATGTTATGCTTACATACCTAATAATTCAAATCGTTAATCGCTTATAATCTTCCTCTGTTTGGATCTGATAAAAGTAATTGAGCAATTCCAAATAACGATTAATAACGATAAAAACAGAGGAAAGTCTGAAAATTGTTAACAAATTAAAAAAGTAGTTTTTTTGTAATAATTTTCTAATGTTAGGAACGATAGGGGTTGTATGGATAAAATTTTCTCGCTTCGCGTTATCATGGGCAAGTTTCTTGCCATAGGTCAAAGAGTTTTCTGCTATTTCGTGGATCTTGAAAAAGCATTCGATAGAGTAGTGTGAAAGAAACTGTGGAGTCTTCTGCCCGAATATGGCGTGGAGGATCCCTTACTGCAGGCTGTGAGGTCATTATATCGAGGCCACAGATCCTGTGTAAGGATAGATGGTGACATGTTGCCCTGGTTCGAAGTCTGTTCAGGCGTCAGACATGGCTGCGTGATGTCTGCCTGACTATTCGTGTGTATTTGGACAGTTGCATCCAGACATTGAAAGGTAGTAAGAGTGGTATGATATGTGATGGTACAGTGGTAAACTACCTATGTACGCTGATGATGCTGTGCTTATAGCACCATCAGAAGCGGAGTTGCAGACACTAATTATGTGCATGAAAGAAGACTGTGAAGTGAAAGAATTAAATATGAATGTAAATAAAACTAAGGTTCTGGTGTTTAAAAGAGAAGAGATCTGTACAGACAAAGTGTGATATATGGGTAATTGGAAAATGTTTAGAACAAGTGAACGAAATTGTACATTTAGGGAGTGCGTTTTTGAGGGATAGAAGATGTAAATTGGATGTGGAAAGACAGGTAGCAGCTGGCAATGAAATAAATGGTACTCTGTCCGCATTAGTAGGCAGTGTGAATATATTTAAGTCAGCCAAAATGGCCATACACAATGCGGTGTTGCTGCCAACTTTAATGTATGGTAGTAAGGCCTGGATATGTCCGAAATCGAGTAAAAGTAAGATAAATGCAGTAGAAATGCAATCTCTTAGAAATATGTGCGGTGTTACCCCTGCGGACAAAATAAGCAGTGACGACACGACACGACAGTATTATTGTAAAACTGAAGAAAGAAATTCTAAAATGATACGGGCACATGGAAAGAATGAGTGATGAAAGACTGACGAGTAAAATCTATAGAGCGAAAATGAGTGGTAAAAGAAGCCAAGAAAGCGAAGGCTGTCTTATGAAGATCAAATAGCTAGAGTGGTAGCGACGAAAATGTCAACAGCACTCGCATACCTAAGCGAAAATGTGTAAGAAGAATGATGAGATTTGAGGAAGCGAAAGATATAATGAAGCTGTAGAATTACTAATTTTATCTACAACTCAATTTTAAAATTGATGGTTTTCTCTATAAATTTGCTGCTTTTGATATAAATCACATCTTCTTTAAAATTAATGGTCTTTGCCACAAAGAAATGATGAACTTCAAAATTTACAGTTTTCACAACACAGTTTTGGTTACAACTTTAATCACTGAAACTTTAACATGGTGTAATGGTGATAATAAATGCATGGGAGGAAATCGTGAGGACAAATACAGGCTAAATTTAGGTTGTTTCACATTGGGTAAGATTTTGCAAATTTTTTTGTAACGTTATACAAACACGATGATATATTTATAACATTTTTTTTGGTTAGGGTAGGATAGATCTTTTTACCACAACGCGCGAGCCGAGCAAGCGAAGCGAGCGTGACGCGGCAGCGGCCGACAAAGTGCCAGATTGGAATCCGCTTTATTCAAGCAGCAGTATTGTAACAGGAGTCCGCACTCTAAATAAATAGTTGAAGTCGAGAAATTTTCCAATTCAATTTCCATTCCAAAGCAAACCTATAGGCAGTGCATAGAAATTTTTATTTGAGTAATACGTATATTAAAAAAAAAATTTGAGAAATAGGAAATTGTAAATAGTTCACTGCAAAAAGACGTTACCTACATGGTCTCATGTTATTATTTATAAAAGGAAATTTTATTTTTATACACTTTTCTTGAGTGTGTTTACTAGATATCCATCCGGTAAATGACCGAAACGGCATCTAAGCTTTTAAAATAAATCTGAGCCAAAGTCTCATCGTAGTTAGTGTAATTATAAGATTCCGATGACTACATAGGCAGTCATCAGAATCTTTCTAAACTATAAGGCATTACTAAAGATTACACTGCAACAAAAATTTTATAAACACATAGGGTAAAAACCAAATGAATTTTTGGTTCTGAAATCTAGAACTCGTCATGTAGCCGCAAAAAGGTGATCCAAGGTCATTTTCATTCGTAAACAAAAGTGAACCAATTTCCTTCCTGCACTGCTATGATATATGATGTGCATCCTTTCCCTTGCTTAGCGTCAGTCCACACTGAAACGAGACGCTACACGAGCTCTTTTTAAGAAAAGCAATAGAACATAGTATTTAGATATTTAATGCTCCATAGGGATATATTATGGTAAACATAGTGAAAGCGCGATGCCTCGACACGTATCTAGACTGCTTCCGCGTTCTCATTGAATATATTTCTTTACAGTAATAAATAAGTTCATCAATTTATTGTTAATTAAAAAGTGTGTTTGGGCACTCGTCGGGTGCGCTCCGTTCACATCTACTACCAGAATTTGGATTGCACTGTATATTACGTAAAGAGTTTAATCGTCTCTGATTGACGACGTTAATCACATTAAAATGATATTGATGACTTGTTGCTTAATACTAAAATCCTTTTAAAGTAGAAACGCTATAACTAATACTTAAACGACTTACCCAGATACGCACGTAAAACATACGTGTCTATATACTATGTACGTAGTTACAATGAACTTGGTTTTGTGTTTCACCCAACTCAAAACTTGCTAGACGTTTGGACATAGGACGACTGCGTATCTAATTAGTATACGCTGGCTATTCACGACGAGTTTATAATAACGCAGACTTGATTATATTTTTTTACCTTCCGTTGCTTTGATACGTCTGACTTTTTTTACATTTATCGGAATTTCATGAAAAGTGTCAAAAAATGAATTTTAAGTCTGTTTTCAGGAGAGGTTATATGGTTTCAAGTCTTACTGAAAAGCTCTTGAATTATATTGCTGTGATCCAAAATGGTCTTCAAACCGTAAAGCATATAGAAATAATGTATATATTTCTTAAATTTATTTTTTTCTATTGTCTCAAAAAAAGGAAAACATCTATAAAATACCATTAATGCTGATTATCCACCATAGGTTTTCAATGTACACAGGTAAAATGTTTGGAGGAATTCATTATAGCAACAAATACGTGCGTACCTACATAAGTATACGTTATGATTTCGGAATACAACAGTAACTGTCATATTTACTTGTACATAAATAAACGGAACAATTTCTACAAGACGTTTCAACCTGAAAAAATAAACTAGTTTATTTAATTTTATTTTAAAAGATAATAAAACTCACTATGCTCTATAGATGCTCATAGCGTTGAAATACCTTTATGATTAGATTTGTGTTATTAGATTTCTTAGACAATCGCTTTACGTCATTAACCTTAAAAATCAGCAACTATTGCTAGATTACAATATTTGTAAAGCGAGATTGGATAGCTTGAATACTTTGAATCGGATTGATCAGAAGTTTACCTCTACCATTTAAAAAAGTATTACCCTCTGCCCTCTCAGCCTTTTTCGCATGCGTAGGCCTATATCCAACAATACAACGTAAATAGATTGTGACCTAAGAAATTACTTCGAAAACTTTGTTTCAAGTGTAAAAAGAAAGCGAGGTAAATGCCAATCGTTCTCTATGACATTTACAACTTTGTATAGTATCGTGTTATGAATGTTATAACGACCTATTTGATAGGATTATGTTTAACCGTTCTGTTACAAATAGCGTGCGTTTCAATGGTCAGCGAATAAATTAATGATGTTTTATGAACTTGTTAATTTCTCTGTTTGACATTATATTACTGTATTTTATTTATAAAATAAATAATGGGTGTCTAAATCAGTTCATCAATAATTATCGGGGAATCAGTTTTGTAAATGATTTATTTATGCCATACATATATAGGTAATCGCTATTAATTATTGTTCCGGGTGGGTTAAAAATCAAGGCGCAGCAAGGCAACGCCTTGATTGCCCAGCAATAAGTACTTGGGTTTATAGAGGGCATAGCAAATAGTCACTAGTAGTTGCTATCCCATCGCTTATATGAGTAGAGGTACCAGTCTCTTATAATAAACTATCCTTTATCTGACTAATGACTTGCGCGGGAGCAAAAGTAGCTGACGCATTCTATATTTTTTCCAGAAGTCCAATATTACTGCAGATATATACAATTTGTAATTTGCCATTAATATTTTTCGTCGTAAGTAAAAAGAACAAAAACAATTTGCCTGATAATTTGATTGATGAACTATTATCGTAACAAGAACGAATTTTTCACTTAGTTAATCTATGTACTAGATCTTCGTTTCGTGTAAATAATTTAAATTTAAGCTAAATTTTATGTTCTGCCTAAACGTCTATGTAAATCTAATATGTAATGTACATATGTACTTACATATAATGATACCCTTGCACCGCCAACGCGCCGCCGGCAGCGATCATCATTCTCGTCTATAATTTTGGCCTTGCTTTTTCTTTTTTTATCGATTCGATCTCTGATTGCGGCATTTTCGGCCTGTAACCCGAACGGTCCTTGTAATTTGTATCGAAATAGTGACGTGACGATGATTTATCGTTAGCCTCTTTGATTTAAAATTTGTAGAATTTGATTGCTCCAGCAATTTTACGAAAATATTAAAACAAAAACCGTCGAATCACCCAAATTTATTTTTTATTTAATTTTCATAAAAGTATGTGCAATATTGGATAAGTGCGATTTAAAACTAAATAAAGTAAATCTATATAACTTTTGTTGGCGTGTTTCGAATAAGAAGATATTTCGTCTATAATTTGTCTAGGAAAACTTTTATAAGTAATTGTTTGGAATCTACGAAGATAACAATATAGCCAGTGAAGAGGTTCATGTAGGTAGGTATATTATAAAAGTTATAATGTTGTATTTTCAACAGACTTTTTACAGATGATGTTCTTGGCGTAATAATTAAATACATAAATAAATAAATTTTCGCAATTAACTTTATATCATACCACAGAAATAGGAAGTATATATTACAGGACATTTTTACTTCTATGTATTATACATATTATTAAACTCGTACCATTTTTAAATAGTACAGCACATTTTCCCATTACAACGGTGTTAACTATCTTAAATTACCTGCCCGTTATAAGAACTTTATTCTCGTTGAATTCATTTATTTCTTGTTCAATTTCTATTATCATTATTCTTTGTTGAAATTAAATTTAGAATAATTTTAGCGCTACAAAATTTTTCATTATTTATTAAAATCGTTATGTCGTACTAGATTTGTTTTTTTTTGTATAATTCCTTAATTCCTGGGAGGCAAAGAGATCTGTGCTCGTCCAGCCACGTCTTCGGTGTCTATTCATATTCTGTACGAATCACTTGTCTGTTGTAAAAATTCTTATTTCTTACTCAGAAAACACATGTCTGACATAAAACTTGTTCTATTTTCTTGCAACTAAGTCGCTAACAACAATTCAGTAAAGTGATAATAGGCTTTACTGGAGTTTAAAAGGACTTCTTGGAAGAACACGAGAACTTCAACTGCAACTGTTTATTCAGACTTTCAAACATTGTCTCACTTGCACAAAACTTTAACATCATTTTAAAACCATCAAAAGCACATGAAATAGAAAATATAATGAAAATTCCAACTTCAAATCACCCATTTCTGCTAAAAAGTCCTACCGAACTTATTTATAATAAACTAGCTTTTGCCCGCGACTTCGTTCGCGTGAAGTTCAAAGACACAATATCTTTATAAATTATAGCCTATGTGTTACTCTGATGTATGAGCTATATTATTATACAGTTTTATTAAAATCCATTGAGTAGTTTTCGCGTGAAAGAGTAACAAACATCCATACATCCATCCTCATAAACTTTCGCGGATAACATATTGGTAGGCTAATAGAAAGTAGGATTATAATAGGATAGGATAAATTTATCAACTGCTATTTGGTGCCTACTGCAGCTGTTTCAAATTAGAGCATAATCGATTTCTCTATCAAATTCTCCAATTTCAACCATTCACTATACTGTTATTGAATAGATATTGCTTGTTATACCCCTAATAAGGGTACCCAATTGGATAAACACAGATGAAACGTTAATTAGAGGAGCCTCTATATCTATACGTAGGTACCTCTCACTACTTCGAACTTTATAATATTTCCACCGGCGATTCTCAAACAATACTGTATTTCTTAGTTCCATGAGTATTCTAGTGTTTATTAGTGCAATTATAACAGAAGGTTAATAAATTTTAGACATTTAGGAAATCATAAAATTAGAGCAAATTATAGGTACTATTGTAAATAAAACTGTTTCAAAAAATGTTAAACCGACTTCAAAAAAAAAGCGCTTAAAATACAAAATAACTCTTACTAATCAAAATTCAAGTTCGTCTGTATAAGAATAAAAACGATTCAAATACCTTTATAATAATAATTACATTTGACAGTTACTGATGTCGGTACCAAGCCTACCAAACTCGTAGACTTTCTGTTGTTGGACACCGATTTGGCACCGTCTTTAATAACAGACAAATTTAATTATATAGGTATTTATTTCGTATTTGTAAAGTTATTTTTGTAGTAGTGCTTAATATGATAATAATAATAAAAAATAAATAAATAAAACCAAAGTTTTACCAAAGTATCCGTACAAAAAATAATTTCAACCCTTTTTATAACTTTTTTAAGCTTCTACAATATTCAAGGTCTAGTTATACGAAAACAAGGGAGAGAAACAGAGTGCGAGGAAAGCATGGGAATGAAGTCGAATTCGAGTAGTCAATTATAATCTTTTGCATTTCTTCTATCAATATTATATAATACATACATGCATATTCTCATGCCGTAGTATGTCTAACGGGATAGTAAGAGAGCACTGAATGGGGTTAAATGCAGAGTGCACTGTAAAAGAAACTAGGGCCACAGCTACCTAATAAGGTATATATTATTAATCACTGAAAGTATATAAAACTAATCTTGATAGTGATCTATAATTTGTTTGTTTATGTAGGACTACTGGTCACAGGCCTCTTTCACAAGATGAGATGAGCTGTATGTACTTTTCCCCTGACCTTGTTGAATTTGATGAAATTGCCAGAGTGTTTAAGCGGCTTTTATTCTGACTTACATTACTACCGCCATATTGTAGCAATATCCGAGACCAATGGCTTAACGTGTTTTCTAAAGTGAAGCGTTCACCTTCCATTCAGTAGCGCACCGCTCACTGAATTTTTAATATCACGGGAAGAACCTTCAAAATGTATCCAGCCCCTTCAAGCTAAGAATAATAAGATTGTGTTATGAGATTTTTACCATAAGACTTTTACCCACAAAAAAATACTGTAATGGTCATCTCGATATACGAGTATATCGAGGATCTCTGGGATTCCTACGAATGACACAAGAACTTCTCTAGTGCTGTGTAGAATCGCTTTAGCATCCTCGTAGTCTTACGACAGCGTAGACCACACGCGCTTTCATCCTCTAACGCACTGGTTCCCAAACTTATTTTGTCTACTGAGTCGAGAGCTCATGCAGTCGTTGTCTAAAATGACTCCTAGCTAAATGAAATTACAAATCACCCCCCAGGCCTCTACACAACGCCCCCTTTTTTTTCTGGGTCTCTTACCGCCCCCCTTTAGGCCTGCAGCGCCCACAAGGGGGCGTTATCGCCCACTTTGGGAAAGGCTGCTCTAACGGGATCGCATATAGAGAGGACGATCCATGGGGTTATTACCAAAAATTTGCAAATAGCGACAGCCCCGCAATCACTTCGCGACCGGTGAGTAATTGTACCAAAAAAATGGTATCATGTATGACGATTGTGTGTCTATAGCGCCATGTCCGTAAAATGCACTTTTCGCGGTAAATTTAGCGCCACTATAAAAATTACATTTATAAATTCTTGTTTTGACAGTGGATACCGCGCGATATTTGGCTGTTGCATGCTGACTGCAAGTTAGGTAATAACCGTGCCGAATCTGGCTCCGATCAACCACGATTCCTAAAACCCTTCTTTATCACCCCTTACGACAGGTGATACTACCTTATTATTTGGCCGGGGCAATAGGCCTGAACCGCGCACAACCTTACCTAACATCTGTGATATACCCAAAGCACCTCAAAAGGCCACGGTAAAATAGATTTCTTATTGTGTGGTACATTTTAACAATTAGATAATAGGTAATGGATTAATTTGCGATACGTAGATGTATGAAATATCGCTTGTTTGTTATCTACAGCTGTTTCTTTTGTCTCAGGAATTATCATCTGTGTAAATACACAAATATTAATGTAATAAGTGTACTAATGTTCGTAACTTGTTTGCTTTGTTCATCTTGACACTCATTTCATTGACAATGTTCTTACCAGACTTTACGATAAAAAGTGGATAAGTAGTTTGGTTCTTATTTTTGTTTAAATATTTTTAAATGTTTTTTCCTGTAGCTTGTATAATCCAAACAAATAAGGATCGAAATCGTAATTTCGACAATGAAGCTGAGTTTTTGATATAATGTTCATAAATGATACGATTTCAAGAGACGAGAGACGTAAGGTCTGCGTCACTAGGCGCTCCATCCTCTCTTACTACCGACATAGCGTGAAGATATATGTATGTTCATAAGTGTATTTTATACATGCATGTTATTTTTTTTTAATAATAGTAAAAAAGCATTGTTTTCTAAATCATTCTGCAAAGGTAAGCCCAAGATAAAGAAGTTCCGAGTAAAAATTACAGAACGTTAAAAAATTTGATATATAGGTATCTTTTTGATGGAGTTAGACGGTTCGAAGCAAAAGAATGAGAATTTTCTTATTAACGTCATAAAATAGTAAAAATTAGTAATTTTTAATTTTGTTTTTGTAGTTTACAAAAAGTTATAATTTTTTTACAGATAAAGAGAATTTTTATATTATTGTTCAAAAAAAGTTTCAACTGCTTTGACATATCGTGACCACATATCAGTTTCATAGAAAGTAATTTTAGTGCTGCATTGGTATATATTACGAAATCTGAGGTTAAGTCATGTTGGACGCAATCAACTACTGGATGGGTGAACTATTGGCATCTTTATCGAGCGTCAGGTTATTGATATTTAACGGCAGGTAGTCATTCATCCAGTGCAGACCTCATGAGCGGTTTTAAAACAATGAATCGGGTGATAGGATCTTGTGCGGGGTACCTACGTCCGAATCACTACCACTACCTTACTTTTGCTCGTATCTGATAGCGAGCTTCTCATGTTCAGCGAGTCACGGAAGGGGAGAAAAGAAAAACTTACAATAAAGAGTAATACGTGCTATCTACAATATGAATGCGAGAAAATCTCTAAGAGATCGTTTTGAAGACACTGATGTAGATACTCCCCTTGCTGTCCTTATACATCTTTGAAACTATTATGTAAACGAGGAAAATATAGATCTGTTCAAAAAGACAGCTAATATTAAATATTAATGGTAAAAATGAGGTCATAATAAATTGGTTATTACAAAAATTAAATTATATAAGTCAAATTTTTCATTTTTGAATAACTGCGTCGTTAAATAAAGTTGCTCAGGAAGTTGCTCAATTTACAGAAAACAGATTTAAATTTGGCATAAAACGCACATCGATTACGCAAACATATTTACTATAAAATAAACGATTTCGTTGAAGACAAAACAATAGTCTAGAAGTAATCTTCTCTGCACATGCATTTACTGGCATTCTGAAGATTGCATTTTAATTAACCTTTTATGAAATGATGTTGAAGGAATGATACCTGACTGAGTTTCTTGTCGGTTCTTCTCCAAGTGCAGGTTTTTTTTTCGAACTAAACTAAAGTAGATTTAACGTTCAAAAACACCTAGTAATTGGGTTTATTCGAATAAATTTATTTGACTTTGGCTTTGATCTCTACCGTACTCGGTAAACTTGTCGCCAAAGAGCAGCACTTGCACTGTTGTATTCTAGCGGAGAGAGTAGGCAATCGTTGAAATTTCTGGCGCAAGACTCACAACATTTTAATTCTCAGGGTTGCCAACACATTTGCGATCTGAAATGCTTTGTCTTAATATTGTAAATGACCGTGAACCTCAATCCAGATACCATCAAATAAACTGTTTGCTCGTTTGTGCGTAAAAAGTCTTTAAAAAATACCTATTAAAAACCCGAAATTAGTCCGCTTGATGAAGTATACACCTTTTTTATGGGAAAATACCTGTACGCAAATACGAGCAATATTACAGCAATTCGACGAAAATTGTATTTTCTTAATGTATTTCACGTGTATCTATCTACCTATGTAGGTACCTATTACTTCGCCAACTACTCAGTTTATTTTTCGAACGAATTGTTTATACTCATTTAAGGACATTGTGCGTGATATATTCGTTTAACTACTGATGTATTATAATATAATAATATAATTGCATTTACGTAGAATATATCGTCTTATGGATGGGCTGGATAAGTATGTGTGGTATCACTCTTATGGACAAAATAAGCAACAAAGAGATACACAGCATGACAGGATTGCACGACAGTGTTAATGAAGAAAGAAATGCTTATATGAGTCGGACACATCATGGATAGAATGACTGATGAAAGACTGACGAAGAAAATGTACAGCGCGAAAGTGAGTGCAGAAGCCAGGAAAGGCCAAGACTCATTTACGAAGATCAAATAGCCAGAGAGTTAGCTGACGGAAATGTTAAAAGCACGCGCATACCGAGGCGAAAATGTGTGAAGAGAATGATGAAATTCCAAGAGGCGAAAGAAGTAAGGACCGCGAACCTTGGCGCTTCGTCCTCTCTGATTACCCCCTTAAGGATACAGCGTGAAGATTTGTATGTATGTATTCCAAGTCGTCCTATATTTTATGTGAATTAATATAAAATATAGCAAATCAAATTACTAACTTATAGTTAATGTTTAACTGTGGACATGATAAATTTATAACACTTCACTGGACGTGGAGTCTCACAGACTGCTACTTTCAGTCATTTCTTTTTGATCAAAATGAATCTGTATGATTAAAAATTGTATTCGTATTCTATTATAGATATAATTATAGTAACAGACAAATAAATAAATGTCATTATTTTTATTATTATTTATAAAAAAAAATAATTAACAATCACAGTACATTTTACTACTAAAACAAATGCTACTGAGATGCTCGAGCGCAGCAAACGTGGGGAAGTGTTCGATTCTACGAAATCGCGCGGAGCCTTGGAGACTCCACGTCCACAATTAAAGGTTAAAAAAAATGCTAAAAATGACATTTTACAAGGCATTACCAGAGAATATGTTGAAAAGAAGGCCGACTTCCGCCTCATGCGTAATTGAATTGCCTAATATCGGCTGGATACGTAGAGTTATTGCATTGAGTGTGAGATACAGAGAGCATCGCGTTTAGTTATACATTTAGTACATAAAAACAACTAATAATGCACACGGATAGATTTTTCGTGTTCATTAAATATAATCTTTTGCTGTTGTTGAAGAACGATAACTACATTCGAATGACTAAAATTATTTAGGCATTTATGGACATTATAATACGTTCGTTTATGCAATTAAAGAACGAATTAAAGAGAAACGGAAGCGGTCGCAATATTGCATTGCGTGCGACCCCGACTGGCGCTACAATAATTACCCATATTCGCCCAAAATATTGGCGTCATGTGTGTGCTAGAGCGGGTGCATTTTAGAGCGCACACATATAAACCGGGAGCACATACTCAGAGTACATGCTACTGTTATGTTTATACTGTGACATTATGATATATTTTCCATAGATATCTTTGAACGTTAAAAGCCCAAGCTCGTGCTTGTATTTTGGACTTTTAAAGATTTCTATAGAAAATATACAGTAACATGTATTCCATAATTTGCATATCTTATAAGTAGATACGTCCGTGACAACCTTTACTCGCTCTCATTACCTACTATCATGCAATTCTGTAAAAACTCGAATCACCAAGCGAAACTCTCTCGACGTTTCACCTCACTTCACATTCGCACTCACTTGGCTTTCAAATGGAATTATCTAAACCAAACATTCTAGGAGTAAAGTGAAGTGATCTTAGATGCGAGTTTGTCGGGGATTGCTTTAAGAGTAAACATCTCAGTCGATATTTCGTCTTAGAGTATTTTAACTTCTGAGATAATTACGTTGAATAAAACTTGATTTATTTAGATTACATTGTTATATTTAGCTAAACGTCAAATTAATTTACAATAATACGACTCGCCGCCACACTCATCGAGGCAGCGCCAGTATCTCTGTCGACTTTAAAAAATACTAGTTCATAGTTCACAACTCTCCGTGGGTTCAGAAGTGGATTTTCGTTAGAGAATCACATGGCTGTTTACAGAGCAGTAACTGTAATTTGATTACCTACAATGCAATTATTATTCAATTCATGCACTGGTGACTTTACATTGAGTCAAAATCAATTTCTTTTATTTCGAGAAACCCTATTTAATTTTGTTTCTATTCAATTTGTCAAAAAAGTAGGTTATATTATAAAATTTGGCGTAACATTAATATAAAACATATAAAATAAGTACTTTTTGACTAAAACACCTAGCCATAAATATATTTTGCTGTATGTTTTGTTACAAATAATATACATTGGCATAATTTATAAATAACCTTTTTATTTAAAGTGTTGTGTATAAGTTACAACTATACACACTTTACAAGACATACCGAAATATATGATTTATTAACTTAAATCATTTCAAAATATCACCACATTTTTATAATGATCTTTTCAAAAGTATAAAAGCATGATTTAAAATAAAATTGTACATATTCATATTTCTTATTAATAAGGTATTTAACTCACTGTTTTTCCAACATGATCTACAAAGAATTTTTAAAACGAATTAGAAAAAAGTAGCTTATATGTTATTTCCCAAGATTTGGGTTCTCACAGAACATAAGTACCAAATTTTATTTAAAATCTGATCACTGGTAGGGACAGACAGAGACAGTTTTGCATTTATAATATTCTCTAGCATAGATTACATTCTACTTCTAGACAACAATATGTAGTGACGTTGAAGTATATTTTCTTTTCAAACTCGGAATTAGTAAGTAAGAATAAGTAAGGAATGAAGACTGATGGAGATATGCTAGTAGCCAGCCAACAATAGTTAATAATTTTTAAAGAACCTGATCTAGTATAACAATAATTTGGCAAGTTCAACGACGTATAAATGTAACCCATTTTTTGAAGTTTTTTGAAATTTTAGATGGTTTATACCTACAATATGTGTTCGTTAGTCATCTAATAGGTAGGTACAACGAAGTGTTAGAGCACCGAAAGAGCCTTCTATTAAGTTTTTCGTATTGGTAGGAACTTATTTAGTTTTAAATATTAAACTCATGAAGTCTGTTTATTCAGTTGTTTTGTACATTACTTTTTACAAAGCGAAACAACAGTTTTTGGAAATTATTTATATCATGCTTCATGACATTTGTTGGTATCTGTCATAATATTTTCATCTGAGTCTTTTATTTCTTAACATAAATTACTTAATTTATGCCTAAATGCAATTTATTTTCTGGTTTCATTTCTTTCAAATCAAACGGGCAAACAACAAAACTAGCCAGTAATAGCAATAGGCGTAGCTAGTGATGTGCCAAGCAGCGAGGTGTTTTCGCGTTAACTGCGCTCTGTCACGCAAGTGGCGCTCCGCCCATCCTCACGCACTGTAATAGGCAACTGATTTTTGTAACTTTTATTTTTTTTACACTAAGAATTATAATATTTTTGAATTAATCGTAAATGTATATAGGTAAAACTATTTTACATAAGTATGAGATGAAACGTCTATTTAACATTATTTCGCTGTTTTCGAATGTTGGCATTGACTAAGTATTTAAATATTGATAGGCATGAGTAATGCCTTGTAATGCTAGTACAATTTTTAATACGTACCTAATAGAGATCTAAATTAATTTTCGCCATTAAATTCAATAACATTTTTATTGCAGGTATTGTATAATATGTATTACATTGATGTTACCTTTTTAAATAAAACGAACATTTAATAACTAAATACACAAGCGAATGAACTAAGAAACAAAATCTTGTCTGCACCTAATAGAAATCACATCGTAAAAGACAACCAATACTCAATAAAGCTCTGCAATGAATAGTGTAATCACTCAATAACCTAATGTCAAATATAGTCCAAATGTAGGGAACTAACACTCGTTCGTGATAAACGGCGGCCATCACTGTACGACCTATTATGAGAGCGTGACGTCACCGCCCCGCCCCCCATCTCCCGCTTCAATCAAACCAGGGGAACCCTCGTCATGCCCCCACCCTACGTTCCGCTTTACTGACTTCGCATTTTTTTCTCATAATAATAACGTTGAAAAAATCGCGCAAAAAATCTCGACAGACGCGTTGCTCATCCCATCCCTACAATCGTGTTCCTTTTTGACTCGTAAAATCTGAATTTTTTTTTATTACCTAATAGATAATTATAAAAAAAATACAATGAAAATTGTTATTATTTGTGTTACGTTACTTAACAGCAGATAATTTATTATTAATGGTAACTTTATATAGGAGTTAACTTTTATTTTTCATACCGATTTTTGTAAACATGGTTTACAAATTTAATATAACATTATAGTTTGAATTAACTCCAAATCAAGACATTTATGTAGTTAGATATGTGTCTGTAGTATTGTTAAAATTCAAACTGTTATCTAACAAAACCAGCAACAATGTTATAAAAGGTCGTTCTATTATTATTAGTGATCACAGGTGAATCAATACAAAAACAAAGCAAATAAATGGATTAAATTGTTATTGTTGTATTTGTCTTAATTCGACAACCCATAGATTATGTTACTTGTTTGACGAAATGAAAATAGGTACTTAATGTATTTTAGAATAATATAAAAATATAATAACAAAAACAATCATACATTACGCTCTATATGCCATCTGTTATTCAATAGGAATACATGTCAAATGTTGGCTCTGTTTAAGCTACTCGACGATAGAGGTCACAAGTGTTACAAAGTTTAAACTTTTTCTTGACAGCTTCTTTCGCTTGGTTTCGATTCATTTAGTTCTATACGTTCTAAACAGATGGTGCTATAATATATCTCTCGCCATTAAATTTAAACTTTCTTGTAGTCAGATATAACAAACTGTATAATCGATGTGTTTTAAAAGAACATTACTTCATCATGTTTTATACTAAAGGGTTTATTTACGTATATGTTAACTGTTGTAATTTCGTCCTCGTGACCAAAATTCTAATATTTTAGGTTCTACGTACTTCAATTATGCTAGGTTCTTATCAATTATATTAGATAAATATTTAGGGCAGGGTTTTGTGAGAGAAAATTGATAGAAATAGGTATAAATATGCGAAAATTCAAATTCCATAATCATAAGGCTTAACCCTTGTCAATTGTGACAGCGTCTAAATTAATAGTGCGTGAAGGTATTTAGTAAAGTATGACCTTAAGGGCGATTTAATAATAAGATTTATGACTGTTAATACCTGCAAATAACGCTACACAGAATGAAAATTAATACAATTACTTAAAGTTATCATTTTATTAAATTCTTATTCAGATCCCTTGAAATTATTAAAATTGTCCTGCATTTAAATAAGTACTCATGCTTTACGCTAATAACGAATTAGGTAATCTGTGCTAATACATTCATTAAGAGCAAAACCTTGGTACAATATTTAATCGTGAGGTTTATAAGTAAAGAGTATACGATTAAACTACAAACATTAAGACAGGCACTATTTACCAAAATCAATCGTGTGTTTTAAATTCTTATTAAAATAAGATCTTAGTATTCGTAAAAAAAGTTTAGTCAGTATTTAATGCATAGAATCGGTCTCGACTAAGATCAATGTGATGTACAGAGTATTACTAAATTTTTCAAGCCTTCTGTTGGTTTTATTAGTGATGCATTCTAAGCCCATTGATTTTCTGTTAGTTCAAAAATGTGAGTATCTCCTGAAGGTAACTCAAGTTGCAACTTAATTCAGATGCTTTGAATGATATAACAATAATAAGAAAATAATTGAGAGAACAATTCCAAATTGTTTTTAAAGAGACGAAAGTAATCGAATTTATGTTTGAGAATATACAAATACATTATACACAGGTTGTCACAATACATTTTTGGTTGAAAAATTATGAAAATTAATTGATTCATTTATTATGTCGTAGTCTTGAAACATGAAAAATAAAGTATACTTTGTTGTTTTTAATTTAATGAAGCTATATTTCGATCGATGTTGCAATGAAAAACTCTGTGACTATTAAACAGTTTTGAAGAGTTATGTATTTCGTTAACTTTGTATTCCAAGGTTAAAACTCACTCATACGAGCAATCGTGAACATAAATATATTAGTTTATAAAAAAAAATACAAATAAACCTAATTTTACTTTACACCCATTTCATCAAAAATGTTTGTTTGTTCACATTTAAAGAAATATCATCAACTGAAACTTAAGGCAACTAAATAAAATATAAGTAGGCTTTTTAAGTATAAAAAGCTGTAGTTACTTTGATAGTTAACTTGATTGTCGAATACTTACGTTGATAAAAAGCTTTAAAGAACAATAGGAACGTAAACGGAAACACAGCATGGCATGGAGTTAATTTACGTACTGGGCGGGCGGTATCTGTGAGCATCCGGCCTGTAACCGGTAGCGATGAAAACCATTCATCAACGTTCGGTCACAACACGCTGCTTCCAATAAACGTTCCTTTGAGCTAATAGCGGACTAACGGATTCATTGTTTTATTAATTCTAATAAGAGTTTGATTTCCGTTATATTATATTGAACCTTTCTTTGTCTGCACTCGAATATCGTAAGAGACGACAAAAAATTTTCAAACAAAATTCACTACCTACAATTTGATGTCTTCATTAGGTTCTATATTTATACTTTTTACTGCAGTTATTTTATTCAAAATTATTTCAAATATATCTAAATAAAAAATCAAAATAAAAAAATGAATAAAATCAAAAATAACTTTGAATAAAATATGTTTAAAAAATAAGGTATGGATACTATATGAGAAAAAACTGAACCCTTATAAAATGACTCATCCGTCTGCCTGTTCGTCGGTCTATGGTATAATAGTCAATTTTCTCAGAAAACTTGTGTACATGTACAAACTTGAAATTAAGTGGTTACAAACTTGAAATAAAGTGGCTCGTCCTGTTAAGGTGAGACACAGTGATAAACAATAACTTAATCTAAAATAGAGCTTCTGCACCATAAAAACGTGCGCGCTTTAGCTTACGAAACATACTGAAAAACAGTTATTTTCATTTATGTTAGAAACTGTAATTAATCTTTAAAAAATCCAGCTGGCATCTTGAAGAATGTTTAATCTACACAGAAAATTTAGAAGCATAATTCAGTTCTGTTAGTCCGAAAAATGTCAATCTCTGTTTTTAAAGAGGTTTCTTTGATTTTCTTTCTGTTAAGAAATTTAACCAAAATTTAACGCAACTGGGAAATTGACAATTGAATGTCAATAAAATGAAATATCAATACCAAATATCACTTTCACACGTTTTTTAAACACTTAGAAAAATTGGAATCCCTGCCGTCAAAGAAAGTCTCAAAAGTTGTTTTTATATATAATTTTAAATATTTCGAATTCTTCGCCTTAATTCACATATTATGATGTAATTTTCGTTAGTTCACATTTTAAAATATGGGTTCATGAGAATGTTAAAGAAAGAGAAAATAAATAAAGAAAGAACTCGGACTCTGCTTGACTAAAAATTTAATTGAAGATTAATGCTAAATAACAATAAAGCTTAATTTTTTTGTCATCGTTTATGTTATCTCAACAATTCATAAAATAATTATTGAAAGATTAACCAATCTATTTTATAAATAATTATTAAATAACTTAAAATTCAAGTCGAAAATAAAAACTCTCCAAGAGCAAGTCTTATTGCAGAATTAGTGTTGCATACTGTTGTAAGTGTGGGGAGTGAGAACAATTATTCTGTTAAAGTAACATACACAATAAGTGTTCGTTGGGGTAAGACTTCTATTAAAATTTAAAATATTGAAATGGTTATATCTAAAACTGTGGTTTCTGTGTTACCAACATCAACTGCAAAATAGGGTTATAATAAAAGTCTATCTAATGTAATATAATCCAGTCCAAAAAATTAAAAAATTGGCCCTCATAATTGAAATAAGCTTTTAAACTTCACGTCTGTCTTTGGATAACCGTTTACTATTTAACTGCTCCAAACAGCTGTTTGCATCAAATAGTTTCTAGAAAAAGCAGTTGTGACAAACAGACAGATAAACGAACATAAAAAATACAGACAGATACACAAAACTATGGTAGTTTTGTTTTGTAACATTGTTTTATTTCTTCTTTTAGCAAAAATAGATACATCTGTATGTTACATTTAGAATTACGTGGTCGATATCAAATTGAGAAAACGAAACATCAAAATTGTCTGCGTAGATACTTACCTAAGATATAATTGAAACGGTTTGTAACACCTTATCGACTTACCTAATTTAAGTTCAAAGTAGTTCTGCCATGATTTGTATAGATGGCGCTTCATTAAATCAATGGCAAATATAAAAGGTGGCGCTGTAATCAAGTTTTAGTTCTACGAAATTGTTTTTTTGTTATTTTCAATTTAGTAATTACTATTTCTTAATACATATCATAAGACCACGTATAGACAAATAATATTATTTTTGTAAACTTTGCGTCAATAAATTATAAGTACTATGTTCAATTCCATTGTATAAACCGAATGTGTATATGCAATGTAAACGATGTTAGAAATTAGAATCACGTGTGATAATTACAAAGGTGTCAGACTGTGTCTCGCTATAAATCAGCTTTGCACGATATAACAATTAGCTGGTATGATTGCAATGTTAATTAAATGCTTATAGTGCGATCGCAGCGCCACTAAAGTAATTGTGGTAGATGCTGGAAACACGAATGCATTCATGCTGAGACGATAGTTTCTAGAGAAAAAATTCAGATAACGATTAACTGAAAGAATTGCATGTTTCATTTAATTTAAGCAACCCGAAGCAATCGAATTCTTTCTTTACCCTCTCGCCTTATGTCGGCAGCTATAAGGTGGATTTTTGCAATTGCGTTTGATCATATTTTATTTTATTTAATTTAATATCACTTTCATACGTTTTTTAACCACTTAGAAGAATTGGAATCCCTGCCGTCAAAGAAAAAGTCTCAAAAGTTGTTTTTTTTTTATAAATAATTGTAATCTGGAAGAAAACTACATTACTAATTAAAAAACTGTCTTGACCCACTTAATCACCTATCTGTATAATTTTTGAGATCTAACTGAATAAAGATTTTTCACTACCTACACCATTGCAATTATATAGAGGTTTATATAATACACCTACCTGAGTTTCATGTTTAAGGTGCCAATAACCTCCTAGTAAAATGGCTGTCACATAGAGACAGATAGACGGACAGGTGGAGAGGAAGAACCCTAAAAAGCTACGCTCTTAGGCGTACCCTGGACCATGTGACTTGAAGCCAAAAATTCAAAATAATTGCATCTTGAGATATCTAGGTACTAAAATTCGAACGTGATAATTGACAAGACAATGCGGGGCTCGGTGACGTCACGATTTCACTTTAAAAAGTAAGGTAAAATTATGACAACGAATAAGGGTTTTTCTTACTGCTCTAATCAAAGGTTTGCATGCGAAAGAACCTGCAAACATGTAATAATAATATTAATTATATGTTTTAACAGTTATCGTAAATAAAATGATGCTATTAGTTTAATGCATATGAATACATTTCAAAGGTAGGTAACTGTTTGATGTTGACCCCTTCCCGGAATGTCAGGCAACAGGCATTTTGATTGCACAGCCTGTAATTGATTATACTTGCTTTGATTAACGGATTCCTGCACCATAGATATTTTGCTTCATATAAATATCTGAAAGTACCTATATGGATATTCATAAATTGGATGATGTAATAGAGTAGAAATCATAGCAATTGATATTATATTAAAAAAAATTGTTGAAATTTTTAGTTGCATAGGTATGCGATTGAAGCCAGAAATAGTAAATTTATATACCGAAAATTAATTTAAGTACAATAGTAACGTGTATTTTGACTTACACATTCTGATGCTCATTATATATTCCCTCAAAAAGAATTCCGGTAAAAATTATGGTGTTCAGAAAACACAATAAATGCAAATGAACTAGTACGCATCATTTTTAACTAACTTAGATTTTGTACTAATTGCTCCCCGTATCTTCGTCCTTTTGAATTTTTATGTAAGTTTATTATTTTATTATTAATTATGTAAATTATTTTATTACGTAAAATATTTCATATGCATTGACGTTATCGGCTCTACACCCTTAGATCACAGAATAAATAATGTAATAGTTCCGTATTGGGGTGTATTTCTTAAAATTGGCTAAATATGTATTTCATTGTATCTATACCTATATCTAATGTAGGTATAGGTACTGTGTGTAAATATAAGTGTCTTTACACTGTATTCCTATCGGAATACGCCGACAGGAATCCTGGTCTGGCTAATTACTTACTTCTTTCGCTTCTTCAATTCTCATCATTCTCCTCGCACGCAAGTTCGTTGAGGTGTGCTAGTGCTTTAATATTTCCATCAGCTAACATTTGGCTATTTGATTTTTAACTCAGCCTTGGCCTTTCTTGTCTTCTGCATTTTCTCCTGTAGATTTTATTCTTCAGTCTTTCTTTCTCTCTGTATATCTAAAATTTGAGCCATGTGCTTTAAGTATATTTTTTCTCATTTTTATAAAAACATTTTCATTCAAACTTGCCATACTGTTTACCTCTCTCTCTATCGCGTATTCTGTCAGCGAGGATGATTTCGCATATATATTCTTTTGATAGATCGCATTTCCATTGCATTAATCTTGCAAATTTTATAAAAATTTTATAATTTATAAATTTTATACTATACAAATTTTAACTATAGGTACCAGTTAAAATTTATATGGAAGTTTTCTCTTCACATATATGTAGATTGAATTTTCTTAAACCTAGTTAAAACCTATTTTTTACCATATTAAATTTAATTCATTTTTCTAATCTGTTATTAAGCATATATCACTCAGTAAATTCTTTTATGTGTGTACATGAAAGTTTCTGTGCTGGTTAGCTGACCGAGTCTGGTCTCTGGAATATCCTGAGGATGCGTCATTGAGAGGCGATACACGTGTCGATTCGTGGTTTTTGGAGATTGAGCAGAAAATAGCTAAAGATTTTAGAAATTCATCACATGTACATATACAGATTTAAAAAGGTATCACGGAGTAAATATTTGTTTTCTTTTTTTGCAGTCCTACAATAAAATGACACATATCCTATGTAGTACTGAGAAATAGATTGTGCATATAACTCTAATTCTACGTAAGTATTTTTATAGTTACTACTAATAATTTCCATTTTATTTTCATATTCCAAGTTCGAAACCAAAATATCAATTCATTTGATTAGAAAGACACATTACTTCCTCTATTACATCTACCTATGACATCTTGAAACTAAAAGCTTTTTTGTTATTAAAAGCTTCTTATAATGCTTATACGAGTACATTATGTGTTTAACGAAGCTACGATCGTTTTAATGTCACTTTTCATCACTAATAATAATCTAATTACGAAGAAATAATAGTCTAATGTTCTTAAAGATATACCAAGTGCCTGCTATTTGCTTCATAAGTGAATAGCTTGATACTTATGTACTCGTATCAAAGTAACAATTATACATCTGACGGATCCGTTGATGACCGCATCAGCTGCGTCTATTCCCGGCTAGTGTTAATTAAGAACCTGTCCATCCAGCCAAATGCAAGCGAAATCGTTCTTCTCACCCGCATCTTGTGGCAGCAGCTATAAGATTGATTTCTGCAATTGCATTCGAATATATTTTAGCACTCACAACTTTCTGTTGTACATAATTGCATTTTGCAAGAAAACTGCATTAGCGATTAAAAAACCTATATGAGCCATTTGGGATTTTATAATTGGCAATCCATCGTAGTGAAAATTATATAGAAATTCAATAGAATTTCGGAGACACAACTGAGTTTTTGTGAACAAGGTTTTCCGAGATTATTTCTTTATCGAGACTTTTTTTCTAATGTTGTTTCTATGTGTGAGGACTTTAAAACAAATAATTGAATTTGTAGGTATATCAAAATTTCTAACTTTCAGTCTCTTAAGGCGTCGAGGTGGAGTCAGTTTAAGAAACGAAGTTTTCTAGATTTTATCGGGTCTGGGTGTACTGGAAAGCACCCTTAATAGTCGTCGTCTGGTTCTTATAGCACAGGGAATGCCTTAGTTTTGAGACTAGATGATTGGTGTGTATTGTCTTGTGTATTATTAAAGTGCTTACTTTAAGGTCACACTTTACTTATACAGTCATTGTTAACTTGGATATAATAAACAGTATCACGTATCTTTGAGCCGACAACACAACTTGGTAAACAACAACGTCCTCCTTACTCATAGTCACTAAGAAAACTCACCCACATTACATTCCATTAAGCTGAAACTTCAGTTCAAGTATCATTGACATACTACCACAGCAGAAACACGTTAACCCGCCTGCCTCCGCGTGTTCATGAAAAATTATGAACCCGCCACGAAAATTACAGAACTTGTCTGATTAAATTTAGAAGTTACGTTGCGTAATTAGGGAGAACATCGCATTTCACTCAGAGCTCGCTTAGCGGCGCGGGATTTACTCTAGAGGGCCATTTTTAGCAGGCCAACATTTTGATGACGCGAAAGTCCATGGTTTTTTTTATTAAAACATGGATTAACGTCTAAACACGACACGTAGACAAGTAAGTAGTTACAGATATCAAACTAATATTAATTTAATGACGCATTTGTATTGAAATTGTTTCACATGATCTTAGCTAATTCTTACCATTGATAACAATAAACAACTGATAAACAATAGCAAAATTACACAGCTTATTTTTATACAAAATTATCGCAAATCTATTTAATATCTCGCATAATAATATTTTCATCAAAACTTCTAGTCTTTTTCTGTTAGCTCTATCAAACAAGCGTTTCTTTATATACTGCTATATAAGGCATATCTTTACGCTGTATGATATTAATGCTCAACAAGCAAGGAGGTTATTTAACGTAAAATTTAAACAAACTGTATACAATCTTATAATTGTTAGTATATAGGAGTGTATCTGTAACTGCGACAGCTGCTCAGTTGCAAGAAAATAAAATTTAATGCCCCATTAAAAATCACGCTGACTTTATTGATTTTGATATTATCAAAAAGTAAGAGCATGATCTTTAATGAAGTTAACTTATCATTAGTGGAATTTCTTGCAACTGGGCGTATATATGCGAGTATTATAAGTATTCTATTATTTGGTCTCTCCGCGGGTCATACAGCATTGATAATGTAATCTCGACTATAATTTTTGCTAATTGGAAGGAGATAATTTTGCACACTATCGTGGTCTATATATACGTACCTACCACGTAAGCACGTATGTCTATATTATAGTTTCTTCAAATCTCATCATACTCTTCACACAAGAAATAATTGTATCTTTCATTACTATACTTTACTATACTTTTATTGAAGTAACTGTTTTTCGTACTTTTCTGATTAATTATTTAATACAACAAAAAACAGAAACTGTAATATGTAATATTGTCCAAAATCCAAATTTAAAGTTTTTATGTAAATTTAAAATTTAAAGTTGTCTAGGTAAAAGATTAAATTTAATTTCGTTTAATGATGTCGATAAATTTTATTGAATTACATTATTACAGTTTTAAATAAACTTTAAAGTAATTTACAAATTAGTTATTTCTCGAAATAGCACTAACAGTCGACTAATTAAAAAAATAATATGAATTACGTTAACGATTATACCAAAGATCAGAGAAGTAGCAACTTTGATTAATTCTTCCGTGCTTTAAAACAAATTACATTACACATAGGTTTTAGGAAACGCACACACTATTATTTTTCCTATATGTGTTTATTTATTAATGTTTGCGTAAGTAAAGATGAAATAATTCTTATATTTTTTAAAGTAAATAAAACCATTCAATCAAAAGATGTATATCGAATACTTCAAAAGCGAAGCAATCAAAAAATTAAGCTGGTTCGCATGTGATTTGACACATTCAAATAGCATCACGATATGAAAACTTTCATTCATTCATTGATTCATTGCGTTGTTTTCTATCGAAAAAGTGTCCTATCGGCTTATTTAATATAAATGTTTTAGGTATATTTCTACAAGAGGAGTGATTTATTTTAGTCTTTTCGTTTTTGAAGTACGCGAAACTGAATATTATCTTTGTACTATTTCTATGATAAAACTATAAATATATAAATCGATAATCAATTAAACGATATTTGAAGCGCTTTCCCGTTTAGTTCAATTTGGAACATTATATTATTTAAAATCGTTTTCGGAGTTACATTCTTTCAAAATAAACTGTAATTAGAAAGTGAAGACTTAAAATAAACTGTAATTAGAAGTCAGCTTGCAGAGCATTTTCTCTCCCATAGATATCTTTAAATACATCTGAGTATAATATTTGTTATAGATAGACCCAATTAAAATCTATTTAAAATCTAATAGGATTCCGTTAAGAAGTAGATACCCAAAAATATAATTACAGAATTGATATATTATCTCGCATTTATAGGAAGTTGATACGTGTTAACATGCAATAAGGCTAAAAATGTATATATACAAAGCATTTACATATGTTCTGCATGTAATCTTTCAGATTTTAGTATAATCATGAACGTGATTACTCTATACATACAAGTAAATATTTGTTGAGTATTGAATTTAAGATCTCCTTATAGTGCATAATTATGTACGATGTATACATACAAATACAAATATATACAAAAACAATTTTAACAATAAATACTAGTCTATGCATGTGCGTAAGGCCTTATATTCCTACTAAGGTCGCAACAAATTTAACTTCAGTGCGGGTTATGAAAAATGCGTGTGTCCCAGATGCAGCGCGGCTTCTTTTAATGTGATCTTGAATGCAATAGCAACGTCAGATGAATGCTCAACTTTAGGAAAATTTGTGTAGGTAATAGATTTCAATCAAGATCAGAGATCAAGATATAAGGGTCGCAAAATGTAAGAATGAGTTATAAGTCATTTTCGTTACCTATTATTTCTAAGTGAAGATAACTATAACATGAAGCCTAATTAAATTTTTAATCGTATTAATCAAATAAATTCAGAAATTATATTATAGTAAATTGTTACAAAAATCCGTTTAGGTATCATAAAAAATTCTGGAAGGGAAAAAAACATGCATTAAAATACAATATCATCTAGATGCATATTTTACAAGACAAGCAAAAATGGCTATTACTTTGTCAATAATAACGTTTAAAATACGCGTTGACTTCGTCTTTGTAGTAAGACTTCGCATTATATTCTATTTTCTTTTATGGTTTTCGTTAAGACATTTTATACCCTTTACATGTGTTTAATAATTCATTTTTAGAGTACTATCAAGTAAATTTAAGTGAATAATAACATAATTTAAATTAACCTTACATTATATTATAACAGGACTAGAATTTTCCCAAAATACACCTCTTTAATCATCACCTGAAGTATATAAAATATAATATACGTTCTTATTGGAATAAAGAGTCATAAATTAGTTTCATGAGGTGGCATTAAATTTGAAACGAAAACATCTAAACTGTATACACGTAGATACACAAATCTGGTTGAAAATGGGGTGTTTTATAAATATTTAGTATGATTAATACATTTATTTTTACATACAACATTAAAGTAATAAACAATGTAGAGCATACATTCATACAGTGCGGCCGTCGAACTGATACAGGAGGTATAAATCAAATCCACTTTGTGTTCCCACAATAGTTCTCTAATTGACAAATAGTGGAAATGATAAATACAGGCACTAGAATTTTCCCGAAATATACCTCTTTGATCGTCACTTGATTAACAGCCACCGACTGTCGCGCGCGAAATGTTATTAATTCACTTTTTAATATAGCGCCTAGTCTATTAGACCATGTATTTCAGTATGATTTATCATGACCCGGACCTAAAAACATAATAATTGAAGACTTACCGATTTATTTTTAAAAATCTCGTCCCTCGCATTTCTAATAAGAATCGAAGCAAACTGCACAATTCCTCACTTATTAATTGGAATTAATCTAAAAAAAAGCGTAAAAATATTTCTTTTATCTAAATTGTTAAATTGGCAACATTAATCTAATGTCTAGTGATACATATTTTTTTCTTTTTGTACATGCGTAAACATTTCATTCAGTAGTTTTTAATAAATTAGATCAGTGATGTTTTTATGTCCTGCGTTCGTTGTCAGCTCCATTATACATAAACAATCAGATAATCTAGTTAGAAGTTATGTTTAAAATTTTGATATGTTTAACATGTAAGCAACTACTTAATTTACAAAAGCACACATACTAAGAATCCATTAGACTTGTTCCAACCTAAAGGGCATGAGAATGTAAGAGGCAAACTCTTGAGTGACTCACAAAACCAGTTCCTTAGGAAATAAATCAAAGCCAAGCACACTCCGTTATCAAATTATCAAAAGCACGTGAGACTTAATTTCCACGTCGGTCAGTTTAAAGACATGTTCCTTGAACCGGGTTTCGCTTCGAGATTTTTATCTTAAACATAATTGCAGCCTAGAACATTAGCTCGTTACGTGAGTTACAGATTAAAAATTGTAACTGTGAGATAAAATTTCTGTATTATTAAAGCATTAAATATGTATTTTGTTGCTATTTTTACTGTTAATAGTGCAGTTCTGTATTTTTTATTGGTTGAGTTTTTAATATTTACGTTTAGTGTTTTTTAATTACGTTTATTCTCGCCTATAGGGATGGATGTACATTTGTAGATTGGACAGGCTAGTTGTCGGAATGCAAATGGAAATTGAAAATTAAAAAAATGCGAGGGTCGTCCCGCTTGGGGGTGGTGGAATCGTAAATTTAAATTGTCCATCCCTCAACATGCAAATTTTCCAGTAGGCATGCCTTTCAATTGTTGTAGGTACCTACGCGTACACAATTTTAGTAGCGAGATTCGTTCAGGGAATTAATTACAACTGTTATAAACAGATTTTTCGTTTACATTGAGAAAAATAAGATATGATGTCTCGCAGAAACGTTTAGTAAATATTTATTTTTATCCCCTTTGCCAAGGTTGACGGTATTAATATTGTTTACAACTAATATATTTATGTATGTATGAAACGGTAGCATCTGCAAGGAACATATTGTCTGAGAGTCGCCGCCATCATTAACTACCGCTAATGAAGCTTGAGCATTTGGGTTTTAAATAACTTACGCAGCCTCGAGGGGCGGAACCATTTCTGAACACTGTGCCATATAGATTTTTTATTTTGGACATGAGTTTAACAAAGCATATCGAAAATATTACGACGTGTCTTTGAAATGATGCTGTAAGCCACTATTACAGTATGAAACTTTAAAGTGAGCAGTAGTAAACGTGCTGTAATTTAATATAAGAATTCTAAGAAATACAAAGTTCACAATAAATTCAGTCTTATAAATGTGTTATCACGTGTCTCCCTACCTTTTTGTACCAATTCATACCCTTTTTTGTTCGTATGTACTTGCCACATGGTAATTTCTTGTAGCTGTCGCATTAAGTGTGTAATAAATTCTACGCTTTATAACTAGTTGAACAAGATCTCGTGATAACGGGAAGGTTTCGGTGACACTTGTGCCTCTATACACAAATTAACGTCAGTGCAAAGTTATGTCGTCGGGCTGCTACGCGGTTGTCACTCATGCTCCATCAACTGTTGGGAAATGTCGAGAATATGATGGCGGGTCAGCCACATGTCAAGTCGAGACGTGACTGTATTTCATCTCCTGTCTCACTTTTGAGATCCTCCTCTCTTCAGACAGACAAAGACAGACTTCGAACTCATTCGTGTTTCTAAGAATGCATCGCTTAGATAGCTGCCGTAAACGCGGGCTCGTATCGTAGACAGGTTGTCGCTAATAGGCTTTTTACTTGGAACATGTGATGTTTCATATCTTCTTGTGTGTCCCGACCACAGGACACGTGTCAGTCTGTGTCGGCCGTTAGGTCGGCGGCAGCGCATATTGACTTTGGCGCAGTCTAACGCGAGCTCGCCAAAACAAACAAATAGTCGATCTATCGAGGGTCACCTTTTGCCACCTTTAAAAATAATTTAATAATAGTACGACTAAGTGCATCAATCTTCCATTTCAGATACTTCGAGGAACCGATGAAGAACACCGTCCGTCACCGTCGTCACTCCAAGTGAAGCGACAGTGAATTCGACCGCTGTTGTGTAGTGAATGGAATCCGAAGTGTTTGTGTGGTGATTGAACGGTGATAGTGTCGGCCCGGGTGGCCGAAAATCTGCAACGGAAGATACGGACGCGAGCCGCGCGGGCTGTAGGCCCGCGATGAGCGCAAACAATTGCGACAGTATGACATATTTCTCAAACGCATACATGCCCGACATGAGAAACGGAGGAGGTCATGAGCACCAGCAGGCACATGCGCACTATGGCGCTGTACCGCAACAAGGCCACGAGATGGAAGGCTGCGATCAACAACTTAGGCCTGCACAGCATCACTATCCCGCGCAACCGGCGCCCGGTATGCCCTACCCAAGGTTTCCACCTTACGACCGATTGGGTTACTACCAACAAATGGAACAAAATGGTTACCGGCCAGATAGTCCGTCTCAAATGGGACACATGGGTCCAAAGTCTGACGGGTACGGTCCAAACGGGCATCAACCACCGACACCTGCGGTTTACACGTCGTGTAAACTTCAAGCGGCAGCGGCGACGGCAGGCGGGGTGCCAGGAAGTCCACCTTTAGAACAAGCACAACAAATGCCTCATCACATGCACCCTCAGCAACATATGGTTCAACATGGAGTCCCTCCACATCAACAGCATCTCATGTATCCCGTTGACGACATGCAGCATCAGACGCAAATGCCACCCATGCATCAGCAGCCAATGCATGCACAACAACCACCCCCGCAGCAGGCGCCTCCAAACACTAACGCGTCGCTACCCAGTCCCTTATATCCTTGGATGCGAAGTCAATTTGGTAAGTGTTCCCTAAGTATTATATATTCTCATATTTAAAATATTTTTCAACTTAGAAATGGACAAAGTGACCATCCTTGTCTAGAGGGTATAAGTAGTAGTTTGCTAAAATGTAAAAAGTTGAAAGCTGGTTATATTAACTAATATAGACAAAAATAGCCACTACCACTTTGAAAATGACCGATCAAACGCAAATGAGATTTTAAAAGTGAGAGCAAATTCCTGTCTTGAATACAATTAGTTTTGCACAATGTACAGGTAGCAGACACATATTTGCCAATTTGCAAAAACACTTTCGCTACACGCACGTATTGATGAGAAACAATAAGGTGCCGGAGACAATACCCTAGCTCCTTCTATTCGGGGATTATTTATGGGACGAACAAGCATTCAAAAGGAATTTCACTTTTCATAAAATTTACAACTCTATTCACAAAGGCGCTCACCTTCTGTTTTGCTGACGCCGATGGTGAACAATGCTCTCAAGTTGCGCTACCGTCTCCTACTGTTTTTGAATTTGTCTGACAACTAATTTATGGCCGAGTCTCTTGATTTAGGAATTCTATTGTAATTGAGGTCATTCAAGTTTGCAATTCACAATTTTAGAATCGGTAGCTTAGTTTGCTTTCTGAGTTTGTGCAGTGCAGGTTCGTTAATAGTGTTATTTATAATTTTTCTATGGACAACGAAATAATGGTAAATCATAGACACACCCTTATCAAATCCGTTTGTATTTGTGAGTATCGAACATCAATATTCTATATTTGTATTAGTAAATATTGAAAAACCAAATGCTAGTTGAAACATTATTGTATTCTGCTGTGCGGCAGTCTAAACTCTATGAAAGAGAATTGAATAATCAAGCGATGAGAGCCTTTATTCATTAAATTCAGTCATGGATTTGAACGGAAGCTTACCGTTTTTCCTACATATAGCGTCGACAAAAAAGTTTTATTTCGAGAGGTGAATATTTTATCGATATAAAAAGAGACGCTTGCTGAACCAAGTAAAAACGATAATATGTTCTCCGTAAGAATATAAATTGTATTACTTCAAGGATAAGTTTTTCCGTATTCAATAGTTTTGTTATTATCTAATTGTAACTAAATGAAATTTTCAATTAAAAACTATGCTATTATTTTTGAGGATTAATGCGAGTGACTCATTGGTGCAGTGGTTAATGTCAGAGTACCAGGGTCCGATTTCTGATCGAGTTTTAGAATAGGAATTTTTCGAATATGACTTAGAGTCAAAATATCACTGGATGTTCCCGAAGTTAGTTGTGTGGCTTCCATAGTACATACCTAGTTCATTTGGGGCCACACAAATTCTCTTAATTGATGGAGATCGGAATTGTAATTAATAGTACCTAGAGATACCTTTTTCTTTATTTGAAAATGTGTTTTCCGAAAATCTTTTTGCTTCGTAGTTCATTAAATACGAATTTTACTAACGTACCGAGCGTTCCCTACGATATTTATAAAATAATATATATCTGAATAATATAATTTCCAGAGACATATATAGAGGAGTAATGCAATACTGATAAATCGCTTCTTTGCTTGTTTACGAAAGTGATGGAATATGTCGCCAGTGCCCCTATCTATGGCTATCGACAGCATAAAAATTTATATCAAGAAGTGCAACACCCCTAACTTTGAAATTTTGACGCTGTCGCTATCAAGTCTATAAAATAAACGCAGCACTCTCTGAAAAATATTGTTTTAATGACTTATTAAAGTTATATTGTTCAGTGTTTACATGCTTTGAATCCAAGTAATTACGTAAATTATTTCGTATTGTATTTATATTTATCATAAAATAAAAACAAGCACAGCCGTTTTGTACTGTATCCTACTCACTTACTCTTTAATACACCGTGACGCTCTCCCTTTTCCGTTCTCCGCATTTACGCTGTGTCTCTGTGGTCTGTACTGTGACAAAGTTTTCATTTAAAATTGTATCTATATAAATATAATATGTCTCTGATAATTTCTGGAAATGGACTTTGTATTTGACTTCGTTATATTATTCTTAAGACGGGCATTAGGCAAGTCTATTTCAACTATCTAATTTACCCATTCATAAATTCTCATATGCGTATTTTTAAGTGTTAACTTACTTCCATAGACGTTAAACGTACTACGTTTTTATGCTTCTTCGAGTTATGTATCGAACACATTAATACATATAAACATTGTTCCCATGAGATGGGTATGTAATACCTATGTACGATATCAATATGTCATTTTCATAAAGCAGTTTACCTGCGCTGACATTTAACTTACCAAGTTTTTTTACTATCTATATCAAATAATGCGTAGGCGCTCGAAGAATCCAACATCCAACTACGTACAAGTTCTGGCGACTCGATCAACCCATGTCATAACCCTTATCTATAGACTCGATGCCAGATAAGATGTGCCAATTTCGAGTTAGTTTGCTACGGGCCAGTCTGGGCAAGTTGGCCGTACCAGTTAATTAATTTGAAACTTTAATACCGATTTTGATACAGAGATATGCTATAAACTATAGAGTGTACGTAATGTATCTATTGGAAAAAAAAATTAAAGTCATTGACACTAAGAATTTCGTATAGGTACGGAGTTTATGTGCGTGTTGAAATGATCATAAAACACATTATTATTCAATCAACGTATTGAAACACATTATTATTCATCTTTAGGTATTGACAGTTTTGATAGATTCGAATGAATGGTTTTTAATGAAGATGTAAAAAGTCCTTGGTAGGTTTTAAAGCATCCAGGTTCGATTCCCAGCCAGGCCAATTTAAAAAACAAACTGTTCCAAACTGTCTCGAAATTTGGGTGCCCCGTGCATATTATTTGGCACCCATAAACCCATAACACAAATCTTACGCTTAGTTATGGGTCAGAGAATTGGTGCAATTGTAAGAAGATTAAATATTTTTATTTTACTGATACTTTGATGTAGAAGTTTGTAGGTACATTATATAATGTATCAAACCATTAGATTACAAAGCTAAGGATTCCAAGTTCAAATCACTCTAGGAACGATTAGGCTAGTGGGTGTTACTGAGTACTTCTCTATTTAGTTATTTTGATCTGTAATACTGTTAGTAGTTAATGCAGGGTTTTACATACATACATACATATCCTCACACTGTATCCCTAACAGGGTAGTCAGAGAGGGTTAGGGTTATACAATGAGTGTAATTGCTTGGAAATTTAGTGTTTTTATGTTCATATCTGCTTTCATGCAGGTCTAGGAGAAAAAGCTCTTGTATTCCGTAAAGTTGGCTAATACTCGTAAATAGGGCTTATTATTCTGGTAGCTATATGCGTCGTACTAGCAACCTCTTAGTATCGACTTCTGCTTTGCCATTTACATACATACATTATACATTTCATCTGTAATTTTTGATTTTGTTTTGATTCATGTACAATTAAACAACTATTATATTTCCTAACGTTGGATTGTTAACGAAATTGATCTTTACATTTAGAAATATGTTATTAATCATAAAGCTGTAATAAAAAAACAACGCTTGAAAAAACCACAACACAATCTCCTTGGCGCCACATGAGTCTATTTAACTTATGAATAATACGTTTTATTGAAGTACCTACAGTAGCAAACGCTCGCACTTAAGCTCTCGTTAAAGGTTCACATGTTATCTGTTTGAAGTCGATCCTTCATTAATTATCTTCAAAATCGGCTGCCATTTTGGGAACAAGCTCACCAATGAGAGACTTCAAATCTGTTCTTTTGAAAATACAACGCCACTGCGTATCATTAATCATTTGAGGTGTTCTATATTAATGTAGAGAACCACCAAGCTCTATGTATTTATTGCGCGTTATTTGCGGAGTCAATTGAAGTTGTCTTCGTAAAGATTAAAATGTGTTAAATGGATCACGCGCTTTATTAAAGAGATCATCTTTTAGTTCAAGTCATGTTTTATTATTAATTTCTTGCAGTGATTAATCATACAAATACATTTATCATCTGTATCGTCTAATTATTTATATCCGAGTGTCTCTACTTTTGTTGCGTGCGTTGATTCTGAAACAGAATTACTTTTATTTCGGCCCGATTTGACGTATAGCCTCACTGACTAACGGCATAGAAAGATAGACTTACCTAGTCCGAGAGAAGGTAGGCCGCGATAAGTCGGCGGGAATCGAGGTGGAAATGGAAATATAATGGAAATCCCCCTCGCCCGCCCCTCGCCCCCCACCCCTGCGGCGTACAATGCCGGATAGACGACTTGTTACATTTCATTGTTCAGTTATCAGGCCCGAGGCCTTTGTGAACGCCCGATGATTGAATACGTGAATTTGTTTTGGTGCCTGCTTCTGATTTTCTCCGTTTGCTGCTGAAAGCTCGAATCGTTTGGTATTAAACAGAGAGACTGAAGTATAATACAATTACAAATGAGTGTGGGTTGAGTTCGGGGATTCCTAAAGAAATTTTTTTAAGCTCGTGGGCATTGTTCACATTTCAGTATCGAATTCGCTATATCTTCCTTAAAATTGGAAAATTCAGATTTTCTTTTACTGAAAAATTGGCATCCTTTTTTGTGATTATTATTTACATACGTATCATACAATTATTACTCTAAACTCATTCTCCATTTACACTTTGTGTTCATTGTTTGGGTGTAGTATAATATAAATTTAGATTGAATTCATAATATTCAACTTTAGAAGGAAAAGGGATGCTTATATCTGTTAAAATGCCTAGCGATATATATTTATAGACACAATCACTCCATTTTTTCACGTCGTCTTGGATAAAATCTACCGATTTCCACTCAAGTATAGTCGATAAGTTCTATTGTCGGGACTCGTTCACCGCTTGATCGATTGACGATTGTCGATAGGTAACAATGACGATAAATGCATTGCTAGATTGAAAATCCAATTCTCCCCATAAGTCTGATTCTCTTTTCAATGAACAGAGGAGTTTTAAAGAAGCCTACGTCTGATTAAATTGGATATTGAACAACGTTAAATGTCTCATTTGAACAATTCATTCTGGTCGTATATTATCCGAATTGCACTGTAGTTTTTATGGCATTTATAACTGTCATTTCTAAAAAAATCATTAGATCACTGCTATAAGACTGACCACTGAACTGAAAAATCTATGAATGGATTAGAAAAGAATTTAATGTTGTATTTAGATAGTAAGTTGTAAAATTTTTGTAACTTACTCATTCGCAAATTGGGATAAAATTTATACTGTAGACTTACTTGTAGCACTGTCATGAATTGCTCTTTAATTGGAAGAATCAAAAAATAAATGTGTAATAAAAGTGCGACCGCAATTTTAATTTAAAGTACTTATTTCGTTCATTACTTTTGAGGTCAGTACGTCCAAATTTTATTTTCCCGGATTTGGCTCCTAGTCACAGCTATTTAGTAAGCTAGTTATTTTATAATACCTATTATTTATGTCTAACACTAAAAAAAAAACAATAGTCTGGAAATAATCTTCTCTCCACCTGCATTTACTGGCTTTATGAATATTATATTGTAAATAACTGATGTAGAATGATATTGAAAAAATGATACCTGACCAAGTTTCTTGTCATTTCTTATTGGTGTACAGGTTTATCTTCGAACTGAACTAAAGTAGACTTGAGGTTCAAAAATATCTTGCAATTGGATTAACTTGAATAAATTGAATTGACTTTGATTTCGACTTTGACTCTTTTGGTATTTATACATGTGTAAAATAAATATTATCTATAGTTGCTCGTTTTAAATAAAATAAAGAATTTTAATGAAATGTACGTATAAGAAACTATGTATGTAAATCATTATGATAAACTTCTACATGAAAATAGAGTCCCCTGAATAACATAAACATAGTAAATTATACAAATTAACCAAGTTTTATAAACTAGTGTTGCATGTGAGCTCGTCCGCCTGGAATTTAGCTTTTTTCTGCACTGAAGACACCTTTTTTACCCCATAGATATATAGTTTTACTACACTACATTTTATTAGGTACTTTTGTGGACAAACTCAGGTTTCTAGTCCCAGCGTTGACATATCGGTCAATAAGTCAGTCAAGCACTTTCTTCCTTTATTGTTTATATATATAAAGACGATGAATTAACGCCTAAGGTTTTCGTAAATCAGAAAAAATCGTTTAGGATGCTAATGTTATAGACAATTAGTTTTTATACGTTAGTGTCAGTTTAAATTTAACATTAATTTGTCATCGCGGATCTTCCCTCGTTTATTCGCTGAAAAAGTTAACTATAGATTATTTTCCAAAGACAAGATTTCCCAAATGTTTTTGTTTGAAACTATAAATTATGTGCGTTTACGTTTCTTTGACTTCCCTTTGTATTTACACGTGCTGTTATTTGCATAAAGTTTTTTTATTAACAGGGGTGCGGTGACGTATAAAAATACATTTCTAATTCTGTAGAGTACCGACTTTCCGCTTTTGGCCTAGTAGTACTGCCACGTTGACGAATGGAGTTTTTGTCTTTTCCATTTTTAAAAAGTTAATTTGTTGTTCTAATTTTAACTAAGATTTAAGTTCTTTATTCATGCTCCGTACTCTAATG
Organism: Zeuzera pyrina; assembly: GCA_907165235.1. Taxonomy (NCBI): domain Eukaryota; kingdom Metazoa; phylum Arthropoda; class Insecta; order Lepidoptera; family Cossidae; genus Zeuzera; species Zeuzera pyrina. The sequence continues at coordinate 16,070,038 of OU015628.1, forward strand.
ATACTTTATTAGGGACCAAAATAGTCTAAAACCTTAAAGTTTTGTATTGTCATTATTAAATTATATTGTATGTACTATTTTAAGGAAGGAAAGGAACTGATGTGCTAACTTATGTACTGTTACTTATTAGTTTAATCTTTTGTAGTCAGACGCCATAGCCAATATTGAACATTTATATATTTAAAAATTGATATAATAAATAGCAATAAAATAATATATTAAATTAATAAAATTAATTTTGTGATAAAATTAATACAATACACATACCTAAAGCTTATTTACTATTTACAAAAAATTGACATTAGATAACTTATAATTTAATAAAAATTGAACCTAATTTAACTGTGCATCTATTATTTACTACGTGCAAAGAAAAAACAAATAGATTATATCTAACAAAAAATTGGGGAAGTAAAAAAAGTTAGGAGCTTATTAAAAAAACATTACCGTTTTATAATTATATACACCCACATCGAATACACCAATCCCATTAATATACGTCTAACGCAGAGTTACTCACACAACGAAACTCAGTCGCTCACCGGCAGTGTGTTATTCATACATTGACAAATAGCCATGCGTAGTTCTCATGTGTGCATGTAGTGTTACCAATTGCAACAACTTTCCCAATAATTTTGTAAATTTATTGAGAATTGTTTATTATGCTAGGTATTTACATTTTAAATTTTCAAACAATTACTAAGCTCAAAAAAAATAGAAAAATATAGCTCATACAGAACCAACAATCAAGTATGTATTGTTTTAAATCTTCTATTGTAGTCGTATTTTCTTTTGGTCAAGGTATCGTTAAAATATGAAAAGAAAATACTACCTATATGAAAGCTGCCAAAATAATTAGATGGTGATTTTGCAATAATGCTTTTCATACCTGAACCTGATTTCCAAACATAATTCTGGCCTTAGCAATTCCGACTCAACGGTGATGACAATACAGACTCAGTACGGATACGTTGTTTTACATTATAATATGTGTACACTCGTTTGAACCTAGGCATACAATGTATACCTAATTACTTTAACTCTCTACTGTGGCTGTAAAGTAAAGCTAAGAGGATTATTTTAAAAACGTCCATTTATTAATTGTGTTAAGCAAAGATACAGCGCGAAGATATTATATCGCCAGGTTATAAGCTAACCAACTGCTTTTTTAGATTTTTTTCAGGTTTTTACTATAATTACATCTTTCAACTTACCGATTTTATCAAATTTTTGTACAAATCAAATTAATGTTTATATTTAGCATTTAATTAGCATGTATTTTATTTATTAAAAATTTTTAAATTGACTTATTTTGGAATAAACATTGCCCTTTGTTTGCCCTTAATCCAGCAATGTCTAATAAAATATTACCTATATGAGTGTACACATATAGTTATTTATCTTGCTGGAGGTAGTTTCTGTGATAGGTATTGGATATTATGTAAATAAAAGCAACGCGTAAATCTGCGTAAATATCTGCTTATTTTTTTTTACTCCATATCTGTTTATCAGCCTAGCTATCAATATTATTTTATTTGTATCATAACTATAAAATTATAGATCCAACTTCATTAATTTTTATAGTTTATCTAACTTCGTTCCTATAATTTTCCCTTATGTACAAAAATTTTACTTCGGAGTGAAGTTTAAATCAATTTACTGGCAACATTTGGAGGAACTATCTATCCTTTTCTAACGTATTTAAACTATCTCTTTTTCACTTGAGGTTGGTTAGCTTGCCCCACATTAATTAAACGTCGGGATAGGACGCCAATCAAACTTTGACCGCTGCTAAGCCGATGAAGCCGAACTTATTATGTGGTATTAAAATTCCATTTTCGTATTCTGACCATTTCGAATTGAAAAAGATACGTTATACACATATGCACGTACCCACCTATTAAATGATAGCCGCCAATTTAAACTGGAAATACAGGGAAATTATATGTAATAAACCGTCTGTTAGTAGTTTTTACTGGCACAATTACCGCATAAAGAAATGAATTGCGACACTAATAGATATTGAAATTTAATTCTGTCATCGCATGAAACTCATTAATGCGATATTAAACCTGCTCGTATCATTAGACGAGCACAAAAAACGTCGCATGATGCGTGCACATGTGCGCGTAGACGGTGGCACATAAATCATAAACGTATCTTTATACTTGTAGGTGTAGGTAGCCATGTCGATAGAGGAACGGAAAAAAGCCCCCCCGTTTCCTGCCCGGGATCACACATGACCGGCCTGTCTATCTGCCAGACCCGTGTCAAATATTCTCTGGAGCGGAGACCGCCCCCACCCGGCTTTTGGGGGCAGGGGAGCCCCCTGGGGCTCGCTGTCCCGCGGCGAAGCTCATCTTGGAGCCCTAATGCGTACGGCGCTGAGCATTATGCCGAGATGAATTTTTAGGTGGCTCTGGATACGCTACTTGTTTTTGTTTGGCATTGTTCAAGGGAATGATCGAAGCAGAATAAGAATGCGAATTCAGTTTTGGAATGTTATGAAGTAATTATTAAAGAAATTTAATATCGGTGCGGGTGTTCACGATTGAATATTTTCTTTTTCATTAAGATTTTCGCTTTCATGGCGGGCGTTGAAAAATCGGCTTCGTCGGTACCTTTCATAACTTTTCACTTCGTGATCCAACGCAATTACTCACTTTCCATCGCCTTCTCAAATATTCATTCGTGCTTTTCCTGTTGCAAATTATAGTAATGGCTCGAACAAAACTGGTAATTAGCTGCCTACGTGTAAGGAAGGGCAGTTATTTTTATTAAAGTTACGACTGATCCTATTTCACTTTTACGTGTTTCGGAAAGGTTGATGGCTTTATACTTAATTGATTTAATTTCGTTAATGAAATGAAATGGATTCTATTTGAATAATGCCTGGTATTCCGTATATGAATTTTATTTAGCATTTTGTAACACATGTTTTAAATTTTACTTCCTCTGTCAACATACTAACCTATGTGGATTATACAGTTAGATATCTATTGTAGGTGTTTTAGTTAGATTGTACAGTAGAAACCGGGAACCGGGTAGGATGTCGCGTCGACAGGCGGAGTCGGGCGCGGAACAAAGCTCTAGCAGCCTAACAAAGACGTCACCGGCCGTGGCTGCGACGCGGAGTTATGGCACCCATTGTGCGCAACAATACCCAACAAACGAGTTTGTATAAGCTATTAGGTACGCGCATTAATATATATTTTTTGTTCGCCCGAAAATTTAGCATTCCATTACGAGGGAGAGAAATGAAACGCCCGCCGCATGAATTATATTAAAATATATTTGAATATTTCATTTGACACCTTTTTTGCGGGTGGAATTTTGTTCAATCCCAGCTCGGCTCTCGTAATTTTTGGCGTACACCAAAGCGAAATTTTCGGTGAATAACATTCCATTTCGGATGCGGAACACGACGCGAATCAGCGTCAACACAACAGAGAGTGATAGCTCTGTATTCATGATTCAAATTATTATTTAGCCATAGGTACATTTGTTGTGGAGCGCTACAGCCACCTACTCTACACTGTTTACATACGTATTTAAATACATTACATAATATTTATATCTGTGTATTTTCCTGTTCAATCTACTTATTTAATTCTAATCAAATAAGGCCTCCATGTTCTTTCGTATTTTTTTCTGTTTTCGTGTAGTTAATTCACTGCTTTTTAGTGATATTTGTATTTGTTTTACGTTTCATGTATGTAATAATGAGATTATATTTCTCTGAAGTATATAGTACATACCTACTCAATCTCATTGATTTCACTGATTATAATTATTTTTATCGCGCACGCATGTTTTAGCTTTGAAGGAGCCTTATTAAAGTATTTAACCCATAATTAAGTAATTTATTTAGATAAATAATTTGACATATAATTTCCTTATAAATATAATTCACCTTAATAATTTTTTAAAATCGAATTAATATATAGATTCATTTACGGCAATCTAATTCAATTATTTGACTAATAAAATGTTTTTCATATATATAATAAAATATTTTTGGTAGAATGTATTTGAGACAATAATTTAAACATCATTGTTTTACGTAATTAACTTTTGTTACTATAAATTTTTTATTCGTGACTCATTTCCAGGGATCAGTTATTGCCTATAGTCAGGGACAGCTATCTCTTCCCCCGTATACTTTCTGCTAATTATATGTAATAATAATCATAATAATGATAAAGAACAATATCACAAAATATTACTCAATCACATAATGTGATTATGTTTCTATATGTGTTTCTACACATAACTTTCAAAACATATTTTCATATATGTAGGTACACATATATATGTACATAATATGCAACAAAAAGTCATTAAGCACGTAGAGTAAGTGGCACTATAGTTACGTATACCTCTAGACACCGCCCAAACCGCACCAAATGATTAATGAATATCAGAGCTCGAAAGGCCGCCATGTTCTTTCGTATTTTTTTCTGTTTTTCATGTAGTTCATTTACCGCTTTCCCATGATATTTGTATTTATGTTACGTTTTGTATAATGTAGCAATGATATTATATTTCTCTGAAGTTTATAGTATAAAGGTAATAGTAAACAGAGACTGAGTAATTGACAGACGCCTTTTCAGACCTCGATTGAAAATGCACACAATTCCTATCAGGTTATGCAGCAGATATACTATTTAATAATGTAGAGTTCGCTGATCAATAAATAATTAAAGCATCAATGTTGGTCGTTGCTATTAGCTTATTAATGTTTCAATATGTATTCATATTAATGTTCAGAGCCACTGTCTTTTATGTCGAGTTCATTTTTAGTCGGTATATTGTGATGTATTATTATGTATGTTTATATATTAATCATGTATGAGGTAGCCGTAATTATCGTGTTGCGTGTATTGTCATCCATTGTGTTTTGGTGCTATGAATGTTATCAATGCTTTACCTACAAATTATGTTCGTGTTACTAAGGTGGAGCTTTTTTCGTAATCTTATGGTTATCGTGATTACTTGTATTTTATTCTACATTTGTTATAGGTATTAAAAAAAGAAATATATTTTAAAAACATTCTTTATTTATTTGTATTTAGTATTTTAGTGTTTTTTTAAATACTAGACATGATAAAAATTACAATTAACTATTAATAATCTATACCTATAAACAAAATTGTAATGTCCGGCTGGAATTTAGAAAAAAAAGGCTTTTTCTTAAGCTTAGGTGGTTATTTGTACGTAATCAAAACCCAAACACACTTTTTTAATTTTTGTCTGTCTGTTTGTCCGGGCTAATGACATGATTTTCATTGGCAAGTTGAGAACTTTTCAGAGTCATCTATTTTGTGTGAAACCGTGAGTCACACCTAGTTATTAATATTTCTTCAACATTTTAAGTTCAAAATTATAAAAGAATTCTTGCCTTGACAGTAGATAATAAATAAGTCACGACGTGCGAATATAGGGGCTTTGGCTAGTAATCTCCTAAGCTATAACACAAGATTGCACATACCTGATTTCATATTATATGTATATCAGGTTGCCTTTCATAAGTTAGCTATTATAAAAAATTTTGATTAGGTACTAATATGTTCTAATATCTAATTATGTAAGGTAAAACTAATTGGGATATCTGAAGCAATATTTTATTTATTAATACGCAGTATATTATGTTGTCATTATTACTTTGGAAGTATGATAGTATATACTCAATTATTATAATGGAAGTAAGGTACTTATTTAATTTTTTCCCGGTTACAAAATCACCACACTCTCATTAATATATTATCGTAGTTCCAAACAATCACGTTGTCTACAGAAATAAAAGTATTTGTCAATAAACATCAATGATCAATGAAATGAGAATACTCCGTTGACACTAGTAAATTATATTGGCCTTCAATATAAGGCAATCGAAGCAGACTTGTGTTTTATTTATTTTAGCTTAATTGCAATATCAATTAAACTTATTAACCAAAGACCGACCTTCGAAGCCTGGACTTCGGACATCAGCAATTTTATTTACGACGTGTAAGCGTTTAAGAGAAATTGCATTAATCTGAATACCCGTTTGATATCGTGTACGATGTTGCAATACACAGAATGTAATCTCCTATCCATACAGTTATAAATAAACCGAAATTTCAACACATATTGCGCTCTGTGTTATATGCAATAAAGTTAAATTTTGCTTGCTTTACGATAGAAAAAATATTACCGTTGGTCCGCGATGAAATGTATGAAATTGTAGGACATGAATTATGGATTGTCGATATCGCTTCAAGCTGTTGCTGTATTTTTTTCGTATTCCTCTGGCGTGATACCGCAACGAATTAAATTAAAAGCTCTTTTCACTTGTCATCCCTTGATGAATTTGATATTTAGGTGTACGGTCATTATATCTATAATATTACAAATATTTTTTAATATCAGTGCCATGAATGAAAGGTTATATTTTTGTACACAAAATCAAGACGTTTCAGGAATATTCTGTTTTGGGTTCCTGTTATTCCAGTTTCAATTATCGTCATTGTTTTGTTATAATTTCCTTGTAAATAATACAATACCTATTATTTCTAAGGCATACTTACATACTATAGGTGATCCGTAACAGTAAATTTGTTAGAAGCGATTAAAATTTCGTTTCTCTTTAACAAAATGCCTTCAATTTATTGTTTTCTGTTATTTACAAAAAGTTAAGTTATTATATTAATTATATTAACAAGTAAACTAACTTTGAGACAGTAGCTAATTGATTTAAGGTCACTCCCACTATTTTTTTTCATATCTTGCAATACACAGTACGGTGAAAATCATTTCTTATCATCTATAGCCTCTTTTTTCGACCCTTTAGCTATCGTATCGTGTACATAGGGTCCCCGAGCGTTTAATCAGTACAAATGCGATCCGAGATAGCAGCACCAGTGCTGCTCAATATTTTACCACGCATTTTATCCAGATAAGTGTACGTCTACCTCTAGGTCTTGAGTAAATTAGATTTGCCACAAATAATTGTATGAATTCTATTGCAATTATTTGTAGCTAATTCATAGCGGTACTTAATGATTTTATTGACAAACGCTCGGGTGTATTTATTTAGCATATTTACTTGCTTAGTATGTGTTTATAATATATATGTCATACATAACCATTATCCATTTGGCGTTGACAGAGCGAAAAGGCACTACACGTTTTTAGGGAGCGAACATTTAGGGTTGGACATGGAAAAACCCGAACTGATAATTACAAGTTGATAGACAATAGTGAATATAAATTCTCTCTAAAGAGTCTTATCCCTTGGTAGCTATACGGTCTACGAAGGAAGATAGCAGGAGATACATTTTTACTTCCAAAAAAGTGCTAGGGCACAGCGCTGAAAGGGCTCCGGTACGTTCCTTGGAGATCCTGGAACTCCTCGACTTGCCCAGAGAACGATCACCGCGGGTGCTCGCGGGTAAAATTCCACATAACCCAATCTCTCCCTCGGGGGGACGGTATGTCTACCTTTTAAAGCCTTTTTCTTACACCTTTTATATTCTTACTATTTTTCTAAATTGGCTTGGAGTCTCGATTGTAATACTACATACTAATATATTCAGGATGTACTATATACTAACTTAAAGTCGCGTTTTGATCACTAGATTTCAATGTCATCGCATCAACAAGACCAATATCCATTTAGTACCTTCCATTACTCTCAGTCCCCACTTACCTAATAGTGACGTTCAAACAAGAAACTCCGATAAGTTAACGCGTGCTTGTCCACGGAGCTCGCATCGTGAAAGTAAACCGGGACCCCGATTTTGTACTCTGCTCCCTCCTGGCCGGCGATGATTTATATCCGCCCGCCGACACATGCAGCGCTGCGCCCGACGCTTCTAAAGCTGCGATTTCGTTGTGGCACTGTACACGAGCGAATAAATCGCGACGTTTGAAACGCGTGTTTGAATAAATGTATGTATAAATAAAATTATGGTTGTAAAATTAATTCCTGGGATCCAAAAGACTTCGGTCTTAATTATAACTCTCATTGTATTTTCCTATAAACAATTAACGGGCTACATACTCCTGAATTTGTTATAATTATAAATCCAATAACTTCGGAGAAAGGCGGAGGGTAATAATCGAGGTCGAATATTTATATTCCACCACTTCAATTCTTCTACGGATGTTTAAACGTGTTAGTGTAAAACGTGCGAGTTTATAAGATATGTAACTGTGCTAGAAAATCGATTGTGCCTAACTGACAGAGGAACGGATGCGTGACTGATTTTATAACGACTCCGTTTTGATATTACAATATACAGTAAAATAATATGTATACAACATAAAATTGTATAGTAGAATTTAGCAGTACAATATGTACATGTATGTATAGTATAAATCACTTGAATTTAAATAGTGTCATGCTTGATCTATGCTTAAATTTAATTGTATTTTTACAATGTCGTATTTTCTGTTCTTTCTCGTGATACAATCATTGAAAAGTTTGACCTTCCCTACCTTATTAATATTTGAGTTACTAATAATCCACTCTGGCAAGTCTCAGATTAACTTCCTTCTAACGCTATCTATTGTAGCTGTATATGAAACTTACAATTAATGGAAAACTTCTGCAACTTAAAGCCACCTTACAGGCGCGACAACTTAAAGAATTATCGTATACGCATAATTATTTTTTCAAATTAGGCTTTAAGAAATACAACTGCGAAATCCCGTTCAATTCGTGCAATTCGTCTTTATGTCATAAATGCGCAAATATACAAGCATAAACATGAAACTTTTACTTTTTTAATGTTGTTAGCACTTCTCTTGTATCTTCTCTAAATATTCACATTCAACGTCTAGACAATACTTAAAATTAGATTAATTCACAAATTAAAATTTTTTAAATAGTTAATTTGGGTAGATGAATAATTCTTCTGGCCCATGATCATTGGTCCTTTTTAAATTTTTATTGAGAAAATTAGGTTCGTTTAACAATTGGATTGAGATTAAGCGAGCATTGAATTGGACGTTCTTAATTATTTTACTGGAAATAAATTGAGAATATGTCGCTTACTGCCTCTGCGGGCGTCTCTCTCGCCTCCCAGACGTGTCCGCCTTTAATGCTCTTATTACGTACGGTTTAAATCTGACGGCGGGATCATGTTTTATGCATCTGAGTGCGCGATGAAACCGCTACATTGTACATACATATATCATATTATGATACAGGGCCCGCTGGGTCGGGGATTTTCTGAGCTGTATTGCTTATTTTGAAGATTTTCACTATGACATGAAAAATGGACAACATAAGTATTCGTTCAAAACGACGATTCTTGTCCTCTTAATCCTTTACATTCTTAGTACTTGTAAGTACGTGAATGATGATGTTATTATTAGGTGTTCACTGTAGGTATGTATGTTATTAGTGTGACTACTTACATTTTTGGCGTTTGTTTTAAAATCATGAAAACATAGGGTGGACATGCAAGTGGGGTCGACAAAACACAACTATACTATAGACATCTTGCTAACCCATCGCTTAAACAAATTTCTTAGTATAATATTATTACTGTAATAATTTCTTTTTATTGTTATTGATACGAATTTTAACTTTAAGATACGGGCATATTCTATATTATGCTTTCTCTCCTGAATCAATGTAGAAGTAAACAAATAAAACTAAAACATAAAATAATATTATATTCATTATTTTTCTTGATGTAAGTAATAATATTGTTTAAACAAGCGTTTGTAAGTACGATATACATATGTATCAATAAGCATTATAATCATATACTAAACACGATTCCAATCCAGTGAAATCGTTATCAATTCCATTATTGAATAATGTTCGACGATATTCAATGCTCATTTAACAATAACATCTGCATTCTTGAATGCGTCCCAAAATCGGGAACGGGGTCCACGATGAGACTGTTATCAATTTCCCGCGCAACAAGTGGGCAATAATTTTGAATCTGTTGCAGCAGCTATAGCACTAAGAGTACTAAGCGATGAAAGCCTTTTATGTTTCTATACAAATGTAGAACTCAATTTAAGAATAGGGCTCGTTTTGACGGACTTTTTATATATATATACCTACTGTACGTCTACCGATCGGTCAAAGTTTATCAACAACGTGATGACACTGTACTCTGTTAAATATTTCTTAATTCTGACGGCACATACAAAACGCTGAGTTTGTCGTGGAGTTGTTAATATTTTTACATTTTCCTTTTTTTTTAAGACGTTATGAATATTGTGTTTCTGCGAAACAGTGGCTAAGTTGATGTCATTCACGTCGTAATCCCTCGTTTCGTGTTAGCAAATTTCTTCGAAGTTTGCGTGTTTATCTTGTATGGCAAGTCGTTTTATGTGTTTCAGTTGAACTGCAAATAAACCAAAGTTTGCATTTGTTGGAGTTGGCAAAAGTTCATTTCCAACGTTCTCCAGTTTCGAATTAGAAATGTTTTCTGTTTAAATTTATTTAAAATGACTAATAGGTATTCTACGCAATGTTTCAAGTTATTGCAAATATTAAATACTTAGGTAACATTCATTCGTTTGAAGTTAAACTTAAATACATATGTTGCCTATATCATGTTAGAATAATTATTATAAGTGTAACCATTAAAAACTATCGACTTAGAAAGATCCGATTTTATGTTGTATAAGAATTATTTTTTTCATTTTGTAATACTTACTCGTTTGAAATTGAACTTAAATACATAACTTGCTAATGTCATTTTACAATAATCACTAAAAACAATGGACTTAGGAAGATGCGAAAATGATTTTATACTGTTAAAATCTTTTTGTAATTTTTTTATTACTCTAGAGCCACCCATTCCCAAAGTGGGCGATAACGCTACCTGTGGGCGCTGCAGGCCTAAAGGGGGGCGGTAAGAGACCCAGAAAAAAAATGGGGGCGTTGTGTAGAGGCCTGGGGGGTGATTTGTAATTTCATTTAGCTAGGAGGCATCTTAGACAACGACTGCATGAGCTCTCGACTCAGTAGACAAAATAAGTTTGGGAACCTAGACTCTAGACAATTACACACAAATTGTGTGATTCTAAACTACGACCGTATTGTATTATGCATACAAAGCTTGTCTATGGGTACCGCACTGCGAACTAGGGGAGGTCCCGGTAACACCCAGATTCCAAGCGAATTTATAAAAATTCGTTTCCTAAGTTGACCTAACCGGAGATCGGACCCAAGACCCCGGCTTGGAAGATAGATCTGCCATCGTACCAACAGACTAGTCATGTCAGTCAAAATAAGTCAGCTGTTATTTATTGAATTCCATCTCAAGTGGTGAATTTTTATATTTACCACCAGCATCGAAGATGTAGCTTTAGGTGCTGGTTATTTAACAAAGTCTCATCTCAGGAATTTCCTGAAGATGCTTCGTCGAGAAGTGAAATATGCTTCTGTCAACAAATTTCAAACTTTCTTCCAAAAATAGCTTCAATACATACGAATTCACCTCTTGAGATGTGATTTTAGTTAGCACGAATAGTAAGTTCCAGACATTTATACCAATTGGGTTACTTAAAACTCCGGGTATTATAGGTACCACGAAATGAATTCGGAAAGTATTTAATAACATTCATTTCAAACCAATTTGAAAAAGTTCTTAGGCATCTCGAATTTATTTAGTCGAGAACTGAATCTGTGACATTCACCTTTGAAGTTATTCGTTAATCTTCGCACCAACGAGTCGTCCAATTATTGATTGCGATAGATTCCATTTATGTTGTATTTCTTCTCTGAAGCATTATATAATAATCTATTAAACTTAAATCATGTAATAAGAGAGTAGCAGTTTCAATTTTAGGTTTAGACTTTTTTAATTCAAACAAATTACGGTTCAAGGCATCTTCTAACCGTGTAATAGGCTTCGCATCTTTCTCGAAGAATAATGATTACAAAATGAAAAAGGCCCGCGGCATCTTAAATTATTTTAATTGGCTTCAGTAGCGCTTCGGACCAAACATGCATAATCTTTTTATGACATATCTTCGTATATTGCATACACATATACACAACTGTTCCGGTAATACATCAGAATTAACTATATGTGAATTTATTATTATTTGTGCCTCTGGTTTCTGTTACGTATTAGACACGGACTCTGGAGGTACTTGAATGTATGGACTGAGCGCTATGACATTGACTGATCGTAGTAAATGATAATGAGGCAACAGCGAGCAGTTATTTTGAGTTTAATTTCCTTTAAATTGATATAACAGTGCCCAATCATTATTTGTATGACCGTTTGTATATATTTACTGCATACATATAATATACATACATAACGTCGCGATATTTCATATTTAGAGTGGACATAGTATCACTGCGCAACAAATTCACTCCATAACGCTATTGTTTACTTGTAAATAACAAAACAGCCAATCGTCTGTTCAAGTTCTTTATAATAAATAATCGTATGTTAACCGACTTTTTTAACATTCGCGAGAAGACAGGCGTCTGGTACATTCTATATTATTCTTTCTTCTTCATTACAGAAGAAAATGCTTCATTTACAAACATATAAGTAATTTTCTAGAAATAATAAATCACAATCATTGTACTTTAATTTTGCTGTTGTCTGGTGTCTGCCGTTACTAGAGTTTCTACAAAACTTGTTACTCCCGACAGCCAAGAGAAATGCCCAACAAGCAAAAACAATTAACAAATTGATAAGCTCAAAACAATTTTCAATTAACTCCGCCGGGAGTGTTCGCTCGTTTACAAATAACCACCATTTATCAGAAATGCCTATGCAGTTTTTAATGTTGACTACCGCAGGGCTGCCTCGCGCTCACCAATTAAAAACTACAATTTTAAAAGTTAAATGTTCCATACTAACGTGTACTTTTTAACAATTTCAGAACGAAAACGGGGACGACAGACGTACACGCGGTACCAGACACTCGAGCTGGAAAAGGAGTTCCACTTCAACCGGTACCTGACGCGAAGGAGAAGGATCGAGATAGCACATGCGCTCTGTCTCACCGAGCGACAGATCAAGATATGGTTCCAAAACAGACGCATGAAGTGGAAGAAGGAGAACAAGACCAAAGGCGAGCCTGGTTCGGGCGATGAACCGGACAACATGAGTCCGCCCACCTCGCCACAATAAGGCCCCTTTAGCTTAGATCACGCGGTCACATAGGATCCTCCCGTTTCAGATTTAATCCGACCATTCCAGAAGTTGGTTTTCGATGTCCATTTAGTTTCGGTAACGTTGTATTTTACTTTATATGGCTTCAACGTAATGGTAAATCTGAAACGAACGAGGAGGCCGAAGTTACTAGAACAGTTTAATTTGTATAAATTGTATGTTGGACATTCATAATATTACATTATTAACTAATACGTAAATTAGTGATTTCGCATAAAGAGTAATGATAGTGTGATGAAGAGATTTTTACAGTTGTTAAGTATAAATTAATTTATAGAAACAATCTCAATACCAATATTTACCAAAAACGCAGTGTATATGATTATTAAACTGCATCGACGTTTATGTGATTATGTAGCTGGATAATTTACGGAATGAACTATTAATTTGCTGTTGGATTTGTTACACCCGTTTATTCAAACATTCATTTTTCCAGAAGTGTTTGATGATTAAAATATTCTTTCAATAGTAAAAATATCAGTAACATCTGCTTAGCGGATTTACTAAATTGTAATTATTATCGTTAATATGAAATGAAATACCTACTAAATCCTGTAATATAGGTAACAATTCAAAATATCTGTATCAGCGTCAAACACTTCATAAATATGTGAAAATTAAAATACTTTGTAATAATTTTGAATCACAAAACCATAAGGACCTCTTATAATTAACCATTGATAAGAAGGCAATTAGATCGATATTGTTATTATTTAATATATTTGACGTTTTATTTTAATTAAGCTATGAAATGCTATTCTGTAAATACAATACACGATAATTTTTAGAATTTATATATTGTACAATTGTTTTAGTGTGAATAATTACTATTGAGATTAATTTTGAGAAACAACGATTATTTCGTTTTTTGAAATCAGTACGAATGTCGGGTTTGTGAATTATTTTCGATTTTTTTACATTATCGATTCTAAACTTTATAGTTTAGAAAGGCCAGTTTCACAAGTGCAATGTATACGATTTTTCGATGACGCATATACGTAATTATTACTGATAAAATTTACGTCATAGGAAATCTATAATTATTGTAAATTGTTACGAAGAAGCTTATAATTTAGATTAAAATACTTAACGAGATTCTCATTATTCTTTGATGAATTTCTATTTACTCCTATAAAATGGTCGTCGTACCATTTAATGGAGAAAGAATCTAAAAGACATCATGGACTTGACAAATATAAGTATTTGAAAATCTTTACTGATTAATCTTTAATGAAACAAAAGTTACCTTCAATTCTGTAAGTACAGAGGTACTTTATATCTTATTTTTCTTGTCTTTTTATGGAATGTAAACACGAAACGAACGTGTACACAGTATACCAAAGTTAGGAAATAAACTACTGGTTGTTTAGTGTCTGTGTATAAAGGTAACCTTCTATATACGTAGTAGGTAAAGATATAACTTTCAACTGTTTCATATATATGTCTCCCTGAGACACCGTCGACTTTATTAAAAGGTATTTTTATAAAAAACATTGCCTAAGGAAACCGATATACGTAAAAATAACGAACGTTTAAATATATTTACTCGTAACGATAGTTTTACGAATACATAATGATAAAATTGGTGAGTGAAATTCGAGAGGTTGATTCAGGATTCGCGTTATACGTTTTTCATAATAATGTAAACTACTTGTAAATTGTTTTCCGCATAGATTGTAGCTAGTGAAAGTTTTTACTAAGATTCAATGAGCCGGTTTCATTTATACATACAATATTATTTTGTGCTGTGTTCGTTAAGTAAATGTAAATTGTAATAATTGTATATTGTCGATATATTCAATATTTATTTATTGATTTGCTTAAATTAGGATCGCTTTTGTTTAATATGTTCTCTTCAAATTTGGTAACTTTAAGTACTTCGATAGCTGTCTGGCTGGGATGCATTTTTAATATTATTATTTTTCGAAGTTTGCTCAACGACCTCGTCTTTGTTTGTTGTAAATTTATTTCTAGCAATAAGCCTTGTTCTGTCCTCATTAACTTTAAAGTTAAGACGCGACATAAACCGACTCTAATTTAAGTTTTCATAAATACTTCCATTATCAAGTGCAATGTAAAGAGAAAAAAATTATAAAATTAATCCCTTGCCAGATAGAAATGTCAATATTGAATTTGACTAATAAAATTTTAAATTGGAGTAAAAATAGGTTTATGAGAAAATTTATAATTAAGTTTGAATTGTTAGGTCTACTGAAAGCTGTCCTTGACTTTTCACGAATTAGGCCGTAGAGAGACAAAATATTGAAACTTAATTTGAACGATTTTATTTACCATTATGTCCTATCGATTCAAAATTTATGAAATATAACTATAATTAGTAAAGTAATAAGGTTAGGTGAGACGATATTGTCATAAATATATAAATACATGAAATTAATAAAGCATAATGATTGTATTTCACGATTTTTATTATTAACCTCGTTCTAAATAACTAGAAACATGTACAGGTAACATTATAATCTCATTTTCTGTTGCTTAGAATTATTTCATGTTCAAAAATAATTTAAAGGTGTTTATGGGTGATTGTCAAATTTGAAATTGAAACCTAAATACTTTTTCGAATTAGTTATAAGACGAAATTTTGGTTCAAATGTGGTTGTAATTAATTTAAATCTTTAATAGAAACTACTGAAACTTCATAAGTATTCTGTTATTAGGTTGAGTTTATCGTATAAGATTAATTTCTAATAAGATTTTATTACTGAGTTTCAATAACTATAAAGTTGTAGTTTGTAGTGCCATACTACGAGTACTTATACTATTGGTATATCAAAAGAAACATCACTTACTTTTATGAAAAATTGTGATAACATTTTTTTTTCTAGGCCATTGACTTTTATAGGACACATTTCTTAGTGAAATACTTTAGAAATTCTAACGACGATTGTATACATAATGTGCGTACTTGAATTTTAAATTTAAAAAAATGGTTTGTAAACAAAAGTCTGGGTTTTGAGTGAAAATTTTGGTCAACCACTTTTACGAGAACTTTTGCGTTGGAATATGTATATGTATTTGTTTAATTGTTCCTCGTACACATATGTATGTATGTGTTAGTACGAATGATTCCACTTGTTTCATATGCACCCTAAGTATAGGAGTTTCTTTGAACGCAGATCGTGTCTTGAGATAACGTCATTATAATACGTTTTCCTAACGACAAAATAATGATTTTGCGTGATAGAGCCTCGGTTCCTTCCGTGTCAGTCACGGCTGATTGGCGCCCCTCCCTCGCCTGCCGCGGCTCAAATCTCGAAATTACTTTTTTCTGTTTCACGAACAGGGTTATTTATACGGCTAGGTGTGGCCGACACTAATGCTTTTTTAATAATGCCCCGCGTCCAATGAGCGCTGAGGGCAACGCATTATTCTCGTATGTAAGGTGAAGTAATGCGATTTTGACAAGTTTCAAATTGAGGCAATTATGGTTTCGCATCGTTTTAAATGGTGCTGGATATTTCTGTTGGATGTATTTCAGCTATGATGGGTTGGGTGCCCCGGAAGTTATTTGTTAATTTTACATGTCATATGTAGCTAGTTTTTGCCCGTGGTTTTTCTTATTTGGAACTGGCAAATGTCAATTTATATTTTGGATAAAATTATAACCTGTGTGTACAACGCAAAGTTAATTTCTTCAGGTTTCTCTTAAAATAAACACAACGCACAGGCAATATTATCGTATAATATTAGTACGAGTTTCATTTTTGACTTGTTGGGACCATCGCTATTTTTATTCCTGATGTAATTTTCTATTGTACACAGACTTTCAATCACTGAAACGTTTTTATCTGCATGATCTCACGTCAAATCCAACCGTCAAAATCCAATTTCTCTCAATTCTATATTCATATCTCAATAACCAGATACAAAGGTCTTCCATGCCTATGTTCTTTATGCGTGTTCTATGTATGCTCAGAGGTTAGGTTGATCTGGTTGTCGCTTGTCGCCTCGACCTACAATGATAAAAGTAATTTATGAGTGTGTTCAATATGCCATTGCACTTGGAACATACTGGGTTCACGGTCAACAAAAGATAATGTTGTTATATAATTGACGACAGCTATTTTTATGAAACTAACGTACATTTCTGACTCCACTTGTTCACTGAAATTTACTGGAAGCGACCATATCCAATAGTTCGAGGATACCCGATTTATTCAGCAAAGACATCGTAAGCAACGAAATTGGCTTAAGAATTTTAATGTAATATAAAATTAAGCAATTTTTATTTATAAACAATGTTTCATACGAAGGTGACTTTAGATTAAATCTGGGGTCTATGGTCTAGACTTTTTTGTGGATTTTTTTTTTACATTAAATTTCGTAGTTCATTGAAGAAAAATAAGAATAGATACAATTAATGTCGGTTATTGGCATTAGACTTAAATCAACAAAGTTATTTTTAGTACACTAAAATGTAGTGATTTTAAGTTTCGTATATAAAATATCACGATACAGAAAGGAGTAGACAAAATGTTTGTATACTAATTCAAAAATGATACTATTATTGGCTACTTTTATACTAAGCACATATAGTTTTTTACAGGTAAATTTACAGACCTACATAAAGTTACAGTATCTCATGACAATTTGATACTGATTGATAATTTGATAGTGATTAGTCGAGTAGAATTTCTAAGATTAAACTACTTAATATGTAATGAATTAAGGAATAATACATATTATGCTTATAGGTAATTATTTTGAGAGATATTATTGAGAAACAATAAATTGTGGTATTAAAGTAAGGCAGAGGTGTGTCAAAAGTTAAATACAAACTATTTTGTAATCAACGTAAATTGTCATAAAACTAGAATATCAATAAATTGTAACAGTTAATGACAAAATTACTAGGACTAACAGTTATAAATAAACTAAATAACGAAGATTAAATAACTCTCACTTATGTTTTAATTTCTATTTTGACAATCAGTTTAAAGTTAATGCAATTTCAGCTTTAAACTAATTAATTAATAAAAAAAAATCTAAATTTATTTTAATATAAATTTAAACAAATGTTTCTAAGAAATACTTTTGACGCCATGAACAAAAAATATCATATTAAAGTCACACGAGACAAGTTTGGCCATTTAACGAACCAAAGTAGTCCCCAAACACAGCATTAAAAGTCTACTGCCCCGAGATGAAGACATAAATCACAAACGATTTTTCACGTGCGACCTTGCCTCATAACGCTCAATTTTATTGACTGCAATAAACTAAAGCAATGGTTAAATCAACGCCGTTGTATCAATATAAACACCTCATAAATATCGCACCTCTCTCTCATACCAATCTAAACTTATGTTAATCTAAAAAGGATAGAGACTTCATCTCTTCATTTTGCTGTTACTGAAAATAGTTTATGAACTGTGGCGTTGCATCTTATTTGATTATAGACTTAATTGCTCGGGTAGTAAAGTTGGATATAACTTTTTGTAGCGAATTTATAGCTTTTAAATGGGTCCTTATATCGCAATAACGATTTGTTTATAGATCGTGTACGCCACTTGCGAGCTTTTATGAGATGTTCTAATTTATGATTTCAGAATTTTGTATGACATTTATTCATAATTTATGAGTTTTTGTATCAAGCGGTTCATGAAAATGTAATATTTATTGGCAGTTGTTAGATAACATTTGAATGATATATGGCTTTCAACAGTTAAACTACGGTAGCACTGAAACTTAGTCTAATTAGGCAATATTTTTTTGTTTTGTCGTATCTACTAACACGATAAAAGTTTTTGAACAGAATATATTTAAAACTATTTAACCGAATAATATATAAACATGATAATATATTAATAATAATTCATAAAAAGACAATACATCATAATATATAAAAATAATATATGCACATATCGGTATACAAAACTTCACGCTGTTTAGCTATAATAAAAATATTTTAAACTAATAATTACGTGGGTATATAGGTATATTACATATGAACCTATACGTATAAATAAATAAATTGAAATATTTGTGATTTCGCGTCATTAAATAAAAAACTATAAACTATTAAAAAGAATTTAAGAAATTCTTGTACCTAATGTTATTAACCACTTTATTAATTTTACCAATGAATAATTTGAATTTAAATGTTATAACTCTTAATTTGAAGGTGTTTTTTAAGAACGATCAGAAATTCAAATTTTGGCGCGCTACAGTCCACCATTTTGTTTAAGGCGGCCCTTTAACGCCCCGCCTCTCTCTGGCTCCTCCCACACGCAACTCGGACGCAGCCCAACTCATTTGTTATAGTGTACAGTGCGCCCAACAAGTTCTTACTTCAGGAATATTTCTGTAAATATTTTTTATTATATTTGCCAAATAAAATTGTGAATACGTTAATTAATTAATTACTCTTTTTTAAGTATCTGACATCATAAAATAATTACATAGAGCTATTTCATAGATTTTTTTTGTGTTAAGGCTTTTGATTCAAGGATTCAATAAAATCAAGTCCCTCAAGTAATAGATTCGTAAATGTCTAACTAAAATAATCGAAATTAATAATATGCAAGTAATGTTTGTTGTATTATATTTTATAGAATACGTTTCTGTTTTTATTTACATCGCACATTGTGATCGTATTCTAAAAAATAATATACCGTATACAATACAGGTACAAATTGATTAGGTACAAAAACAAACAGAAATTCAAACAGATTATTCAGATGTCCGACTTTTTTTTATTCATGTGAAGTATACATATATAGATATACATACATATATATTCAGGGTAGTAAGAAAGTACGGAGTGCCAAGTAGTGCGGTCTTTAGATACTTCTTTCTAAAAGAAGGCTTTTAATGTCATCATTCTTGTTTGCGCTTAGGTTCGCGGGCACTTTTGACTTTTTCATCAGCTAATACTCCGACCGTTTGATCTTCATCCTTGGTTTTTTGGTTTCTGCTACCATAACGTATACCTAGTGGACTAATTTTAATTTAGAAATAAATTAAAATCGGTAACCTGTAAGAGAACAACTTTTTGTCGCTGGATACACGTCAGCAGTTGCATTTGAAGATGATGTCGCTTGAGCTACGACTATCTCATTTTATTTTATGGTAAGTTGTATATAGCTATCACTATTAATTAAGTATTTTACGTGTTACGTCTAGAAAAGGAACGATCAGTGTAGGGGAGTCGTTACGTCACTTAACGAGCGACACGTACAAAGATATGTACACATATAACTATACTTATGAATTTGTAGAACTTGCTATCTATAAGTAAGGGATCCTATTTCGTATGGATGACGTTATAGTACATTTTATGGAAGCCTGAAGACTGCGTTGGTAAGCACAAATTCTACACCTACATGATATCTACATTCCTTATGTAAAATGCGGTGTCAATTGAAAAATAATATCAAATAATATATGAAGGTAATTTTATAATTATATTGACAAATAGGGAGGTAACAATATTAAGGAAACAATAAAAAAACTCAGAAAATTGGTCTAATTACTTAGATTATTTATATATGTTGTTAAAAGATTTCAGATAACAATAATCTGGTAATTTGTAGATCTATGGTTAAGTACTTTATTCTTAAATGACAGAAGCTTTATATTGCTATAACAAGCACTTATTGTTGCACTTATTGCAAGCACTGCTCAATTTGAAATTTTGTCATTAGCAAGAAATTTGTTTAATGTATGTGTAATCTAATCCCGCTAAAATTATTTTTTATGAAGTTATTTCTTATTTAAATCGCAGTTGATGTCGTTTAAAAAATGGTTGTGTAATTTTGTTATAGTTATTGATGCTAATTCATTGAACTCCTTACAGATACTTAGCAAATAATTAGGTATAGATGTTAAGTTATAGGTCGGGGCAACGTCATAATTAATACGATTTTATTAATTTTTTTTGTACGATTTTCCCTTGAGAGGGAAGTCAAAGGGATCAATGTCCATAACAGCCGATATCTTCTGTAGTAGATAAATATATTCTTCACATTATTTCATTAAAATGTCAACGTAATACATTTTAATGTTTCTTGGAGTTTTTGTTACAAATACAGTTAGGCAGTCTTTCTATTTACTGACACTACTGAATAAGCACTTCTTTTAACAATTCCACACAAAGCACAACAGCGTAAGCACTTGAGACGCAAAACTATGCCAATTTTACATCACGATATGTACTAGAAACAATTTGCGAATAATTAAAATAAACGCTCAACCACTCCCCATAAAATCCCGCCAAAAACTCACAATTTTATTAAATGCGAATTTTTTTTTTCCGAAGTTTTTTTTAGACCATAGACCATGTTTGTGTGAACCTAGGTACATACCTAATAGATTTAAATGTATGCAGTGACTTTCACTTATATGTTAAAAAAGTAATTACGGGACGCTAATTGTAGTTCATATTAAGTAGGCGTGTACGTATTAACAGACTGATTGCCAATTAATATGGTCACTTATTATCATAATAAAGTGCTTAATACTTTATAGGACGAAGTAGCGTAATAACAGTTGACACCTACCTGGTACTTATTTAGCATGCACACGTTAAGGAACCTTGAGGTGGTTTTTTAGATTGTGCAATATCTACTTTAGAGAATTAATTTTTTTATACACCCACCTATATCTACCTATTTTTTATACTCTTATCGTGCTTTAATTACATTACAGTTACTGTTTTCGTTTAATTTGTTTTTATTTTAATGCATTTTTCTACACCTTCCCAAATGGAAACATATTTATCATTAAATAAGATAATTAGGAATACTCATTTCTAATCGATTTATGGTGACAAATTGTCGTCATGATGCCAATTTTAGCAGATAATTAAAAGACCATTATTATATAACCCAAAGTTTATTTAGTATTTATGTACCTACCTATATGTAACTGCACATGCGTTATGAAACTGAATAGTCGAAAAATAAGTCAAATAGGCAATTGAACTGACAGCTGAAGAATTGGTACATTTTATTCGAATTTTAAACTTTCATAACGGTTATCCTATGTTCTAAAACGTCCATTTATCATGTACAGGCCTTAAATTTTATATGATAGTATCAATCAACTATTAAAGAAGTTATAATTTGACTTTATCTTTAGTCTGCATTTAAAAAACGACTTGTAAAGAAACGGATTATACCTTTAACTTATAATTACGTTAAATGCTTATTTCAAAGTAGATTGAGTAGAGTTCAACAATTATATCGACATCATACACACATAATGTGTCTCGGCTAATGATCATTTGATAGCGAACATCATTCTTACTCTATCATACAATCGGTTTAATTGCGCGCCTGAACTCTACTAATGAAAAATGTACCTAAAAGAGTTTTTAAGTAGAATACTTTTTCATGCTAAATTAAATTTATAAATACGAGTAAAACCGTACGCATAATATACATGACACAGAGGTTTGTTTAAATACGTAATTTCAGATTGAATGATTTTTTTTCAGTTCATTGTTACTTATAATCACGAATATCTCCTACTATCTAAATATCTTATTGGTATACATAATATTTTAAACAAACGTCTATTTACTTAATTTTAAACTTACTTATTATGAGTTTGAGGTAAAATTTCATTTAATATTCTTTGGAATGTTATTGTCTCTTGTATTCATTGTGTGGTACAATGAACACATGAAATAACATAAAAAGCTTAATATTTACTTTGTAATGACATAATTGATGAAGTTGCGTGAAAATTTAATTAATGCCAATTAATGTTAAAAATGAGCATTTTTGGTAGCTCTATAAACCCTTAATTCTTAGTTCACCGTCGGAAATATTAAAATAACTTAGAATCCGACGGAAAATTCTATATTTTAATTCTTGTAGTTTTACCAAATTACAATATAGTCTATATTATGACAATAAGCTAATTATTAATTAACATGCATTTATTAATTTCACCTGTATGTTTGAATGTAACGGAATCTTTGAACGAGATTTTCACCCACTTCAAAACGTCGGATTAAACTGAAACTTTGCACACTTATCGAAGATCGATGACAATACAATAATTTGATATTGAAATTAATAATTTTTAATAAAATTTTTTGATTTGGTTTGATTAATTAAAAAAAATGTCCTATCCTGTGAAAGCTTGTGAAGTAATGCAAGAATTCTATATTGGCTACTTTACTTGTTTCATTGAAAGATTAGTGTTTATTATCTAGTACTAAATATTTACTGAATCACCTGAAAAACATACGAAAGCATTTTTAGTTAATAATAGTAAGTAATTTCGTTCTTAAAAATTGTTAGAGAATAGTACAAATTACATACTAAATAGACATTTTTTAGTTTGTAAAAATTGTTAATCTCTAAAATTTCATTTGGTCTAAACCTAAACATATTTCTGAACGGAAAATGTTATAAAAAAACTCGTTTAACATTGAAAATTTTATGTCTAAATAAAACTATAAATTTACTGTTCATAAACATAAAATTGTAATAGCTTAAAGTTCCTATCAGTTGTCCAAATTTTTTTTATGAGATTAAACTGTGGATCTACCAATAAATAACTGTAAATGCATAAATATGATTTTTTTAAATATGCCGTCATATATTCGGGCAGATACGTAAATATATTATAGAATCTTCAAATTATGTGTTACATTTAACGATTGTAAAAAGAAACGTCTTATTATAGATACGAGGTGATGTTTTTCAATTTGGGCTTACTGTTTAATATGATCACGTCGAAACCTTTCATGGACCTATGATCCGTGTCAGTCCAATTTATCAAAAAAGGTAAACAATCTTTTTGAGTTTCTTTAGATAAAGCGGATGTTAAATATCCGCTAATAATGTTTATAAGTACGAATTAAAATTTACTGAAAAATTTCTCTAGGATTTAATTTATATGAAATATTGTTTAAATATGTTATTCAATTAAAGGCAACACTAAATTTTATTTACCTTTTTGGAAAATTGGATTAATACGGACTTTAAATAACGAAATTGGATTTGACAAGATATACGACAGCTATAGTAGCTTCATTCGTAGATCGCTGATTTCATAACTTGTAAATATAAATTTATTTATTTATTATACAGCACACACATTACACATTCTTACATAAATTAATAAACGCTTATCAACTAATATGTATGCCAATTAAAGATACACACAACATTCAATATGCTTGCGTTATAAAAAGTAGTCATAATACAGCAATACTAAAATGAAAAGTACATCAGAATACAACATCATAAACACACTAAATAAGATACAGATTAAGAAAGTAGGCGGCCTATCTTGTTCCTATATTTTGGAAGGGAATCACAAAACAAATCCAAGTCAGGCAATTCCGCTTGCACTCTACCGAACTCATCACAGATTCTAGATATCGGTGAGTGCCTACCAACATTGGTTCTGCTATTGGGTGTGTAAAAGAGCTTGGTGATCGGTTTTCTGGGTAGCCTACTTGGAACAGACATTGAAAAGAGACCAATCAAATGCTCGTTTTTGATCTGACCATTCCAACATTTATACAAAAATGTCAGATCCAGCATCTTTCGACGATCCCGCAACGATTTAATTTTGAAGAAAGTAAGACGTTGTTCGTAAGGGCATCTATGTGATATTCCCTGAGATATGTAAGCAATATGCCTGGTAAAAGCACGTTGAATACCCTCAAGACGCTGAGAGTGTAATGTGTACACAGGATTCCGTGACACACTGACATATTCTAACCGACTGCGTACCAATGAGTTAAAAAGAATTATCTTAGTTTTCGCACTGAACGATTTAGTGTTTCTAATAATAAATCCAAGAGTTTGTGCCGATTTTTTCACCACCTCAGCGATATGGGAGGTAAATTTTAGTTTGTTGTCAATAATGACACCGAGGTCACGTATCTCACAAACCTCTAGCAGTGGACTTCCAGCGAGATTATAAGCAGATGGAAATGGTTGGTTCTTTCTGGAATACCGTACAAGAGAGCACTTCTCAACATTTAAGATCATATCATTAGATTCACACCAATGGTGAATATGATCTAGATCTTTTTGAATTAATAAAACGTCAGCTTGCGATTCAATCTTCCTGAAAATTTTGAGATCGTCGGCAAAAAGAGCATAATTACAATTATCAATGTGATCAGCAATGTCATTAATAAATACGATAAATAGAAGGGGTCCCAAATGGGACCCCTGTGGAACTCCAGATTTAAATGAATAATAATATAAATGAAAGAGGTATGTTAATACTTACACATATTTTGATCTACCTATTCAAATCATGTTACTCTGTCTTTCTATTTTTGGGGTTCCTAACCTCAGAAGGGAAAAAGGAACCTTTACAGAGTCACTCGATTGTCCGTTTGTTCGTCTGGCCGTCTGTCTGTCTGTTAAGACCTTTTTTCTCAGAAATGCTTGGAGGTATCAAGTTAAAATTAATATCAAATACTTAGGTACGTCTAGGGTCTCTTGAAGCTGTAAAAAAATCAAGCTTCTAATTACGTTTACACACAATCAAATAATACGCCCATCTATGCCTTATATTTTGTCACTCGTAAGTAAATCAAATCTATAGGGTACTTCTGACTGAAGTGTCTTTCAACCATAAAGTAAATTTTTTTTGTAATTCGACCTAAATTTTTTAATAAATAAGTACCTATGTAACACAAATACGTTGTATGGTGGTATGGAACCCTCGGCGCGCGAGCTCGACTTGTATTTGAACGGCTTTTTTAACTATATTGTTTACCTATGTTAAATATTGTAATATTTAACTGAACTAAAAAAATATCAAGTTCGGTCAAGATCATGGAATGAACAAACGTCAAACTGAACGTGTAACCTTCGCCTATGTCTATATACCTATGTATATCTAAAATCTTTGTTAAGCCGAATAAATTAGATAATGTTATCCATCTGTCAAACATCCAAATGTTACAAAGAGATGAAAAATGAATGTGAGACATTGATATAAAAATAAAACTTAGACGTATTTTTGTCGGTGCTATTTTTGGTGGATACAAATAAATTTTTGTTATGTTTAATATGCAACGTATTTTTAGTATTCTGTTAGTTTAAAAACCGGGAAAATGCAAATCGGACTTGCAGATTTAATGTTCCGTACTGTAACTTGTTGCGATCCGCAAAACAATGTTTAGGACTTTTTCTTCATGTAAATAAAGTAGGCATTGTAACGAAAAATCCTGATAATTTATTTTCTATTTACATGATTGTTATTTTTAATGTTCACGTCCTTAACGACAGCAAATAAGAGTAGACTGTATTTTCACTGGTTTATTACCAAAAGGAGAAATAAAATAATATTATGCAACAATCACCAACGTAGGTGCGCGTGTGCCAACATCAGAAGATTTTAGTTCATTGCTGAATAGCGCGGGCTCCACGTCCTCTGTGTCTCTTTATGATCCGGACTTAGCCGAACTATTCGCGAATCGCAACACATGACTTTTTAAGATTTTTGCAAGCGATACTGTGTTGTGATGAAAATACTCGTAAGGTAGTATTTTGAAGCTTACTTCAAAATCGCTTATCGCTGAATAATCGCTTATTGTACTTATATAGGTATCATCGAAAGTATTGAAAAAATAATAACATACTCTACTATTTGTTACCCATTTGTTACCCTTCGTTACTTGTTTCTTACCCAATTGATACCTACCTATTGTTACATATTTGTTACCTATTCGTTACCTAATTGTTATCCATTCATTATCTTTTTGTTACCTATTTCTTGCCTATTTGTTACTTATCTGTTTTAATTTGTGATTTAAATGGATATTTCACCACACGATAACGTCGTTTCATATTTTTTCAATTTTTTTTTAATCTTCAAAAACTAACTTCAAAGTTAAAATTCAATTACCTAATGAATTTCACGTCTACGTTCGGGCTTACCTACGACTGTATTTACTACTGTTCTTCTAATAAACTGATGTCTACGTCAAAATAAAAGTCTTTAAAAACATCTGTTTGTGTGTGACAGATAAACAGATGACAAACTGACGAATATCGAAGTAATTCTATAAGTGTACTGTTTTTTCAATTTTGACACAGAACTGAAATTCTAACATTTTAAAAACTCGTACTATTAGTAACATAAAAAAGAAATATAAATGTTCATTGGTATATTTTTACAAATAAATAATTAACATATCTACATAAATCTAGACTTTGGTGTCAAATTACGAATATACCAATGTATGTTAGATTAAAATGTAGTAATAAATAATAGCGGTAAATGTCTAGACACCCTGTTATTAATAGTTTTAAACAGTGAAATTGCCATGTTACAGATAAACGAGGTGTATACATTTTTTCTATGCCTATCTAATTCAAAAACATTTATGAATTTATTACTTCATGTAGAACGTTCGTTAATCTACATTTTATACCTATTTTTATTCGACATGAACTATATAAACAATATAAATATCCATACAAAAAACAATCCAAACGGAGTATTCATGTAGCAAGCGCTCTCCGGCCGTTGTTGATACACTCACACATAACGTGGCATTGTATATAAGTGACTCTTCATCGACGGACTCGCGAACGCGTCGCTGTGGTACAAACAGCTTTGAGTTGGCTCTATTACAAATCGTAAAATCAATAGCAAAATTTAATTAATTGCCAATTTAAATTCATTACATTAAGTACGCACAGTTCAGCCCTGCTGTCGATTGTCCTACAATCGACAGGGCTTAACTGTGCATACACAATGTAACGAATTTTACTTGGGGATTAATTAAAATTTCGCTAGTGAATTCACGATTTGTGAGTTACAAACGATAAAATAACTGGCATTGTGTGCACGACTATGTACTCTGTCACATTGATATCTGACACAACTACATTTGTCTCACATCTATTTTAATACTTATCTTCCAGTGTAGATCGTAGAAGTCGACCAAGGGCTATCCCTATTGGAATAACAGCTGGCAACCTAGCACCGTATTTTTCTTTGCCATTAGTAAGCTAATTGGAGATCCGGGGCTATGGAGAAATCAGTGTTGTGATACTGACCTGATCGATGTGTGCCCATTGCAACATGTAATTGCCTCAAACCTTGCTGTTTTAACGGGCATCAAGGTGTGATTGCGCTGTGCACATTGATGCTCTGCTCACTCCTAATGGTAAATGATATACAAGCTTATGTATCCATATATAAAGGAAATAATTTGCTTGTTTCATTGTGACATTTTTAAATATTTTTGACGTATCCAAAACTTTAGGTTTTAGATTTTTTTAAATAATATAAATTTGAACTGGAGCCTATTCCATTGGGCTCGTAGCGTGAATATATTGTAAGATCTGAATTGAGACTAAAGCGTTGGACCCATTTTGGACTTCGTTAGAAATTACGATTTTCTTTGAGTATTAGAAATTATTGAGATGTGTACAATGTTTAGGTATATATATGGCGCAGTGGTTTAGACGTTAACCCAAGCGAGGAAGGTTCCGGGTTCCATTCCTGGTCGGGTCAAATTAGAAAATGAACTTTTCTAGATTGTCTCGGATCTGGGTGTACTGGCAGTCACCCTCAGTAGTCGTTGTCTGGTTCTCATAGCACAGGGAATACCCTAGTTTGAGATCAGATGATTGGTGTGTATCGTCTGGCGCATTATTATTATTACTATTAGATATCACCGTTTTTGAGTGTGATTTGTGATTCGATAAACAAAAACATCAGAATCTCACTGAGTAGAAAAATAACACAAAAACGTCGCTGTCACAATGATTGATATTATTCTGATTGTTCTGACTGCGATTTTTACAATGATTTTTACTTTAGTAACGGCCATTTTTAATTTAACTTTATATTACGTCCTCTTTTGATATGTCAAAATATATATTAAACTGTTCTTACACGGTTCGTGAGCATACTTTAGTTATTACTATAATAGTTGGCCTTGATATCCTTGTTTTCTTTTCTATCAAAGGACATGTGACTATTATCTTACGTGAGAAAGACTATAGTAACCTTTATTCTATCAAGAATAACGTTACAATAATGAGAGGAAGTCTTATTGTAAATAATGTAATTGTAAAACTGATTGAAATCAAACTGGTAATAACTTTGAAGATGTCAGTTACAGAGGCTGTTTTGTCGGTTGAAGGTCGGTTCGCATCATTTATTTGCATAGGCATTTCGTGACACCAAAGTGCTTAGTCACGATTTTTTTTTAATGTCAGTGTTGCTCAATGTTAAACTTTCGAATTCGAACTGCTTTAAATAAATTATACGTACCACTCGCATCTTGCGGTGCCGTAGCTATATCGTAAGAGAATATTAACATTTACATAGTAAGTTTATTTAAAGATTAGATGAGAAGACGCGTCCTTATACCACGTGGATCCAACGCGGGTTGGTGGAAACATTCTAGCGGCTAATATTCTGTCGGAAATTTCAATCGGCCTTTATCTTCTTAAAACACTACTATTTTAGCTATTACGACATCATTTACTTGATTACCTTGCGGACGCGGTCAACAATAAATGAAAGTTATTATTTGTTTTTAATTCGTTGCGTTTTGTTACATTTGAATTTGTTACATTACAGTACATAAAGCGGCGAATGTAAGAGGTAGTTACAAAGATACATGTAGACGTAGTAGACGTTCTGTAGGTCGATTTAAGCGTGTATGACATGATAGGATGAGGATGACAGCTAGTGCACGGAGGCATTACAGGAGACCCCGTAGCGGCGTAAGTGAAGTTTGTTACGACGGTATTACACTATATTGCCCTTAAGGGGTTTGACCAGGCTAACATACTTCCATATTGTAGCAGGAATCAACAGCTTCATGTGTACACGAACGCGCCCGATGTGGCTCCAGCAGGTTATCCATCCAATAATTGAACGTACATAACGTTGTTTAACGTCAGTCGTATCATATGGCACGTCTGTGCTACGAGCATTTTCCAAGAGGACATTTTTTGAAAATAAATAAAAATTCAGGAAATTCTATGATGCATACTTACCATATTATTTCACTAAACCATAGTACATTTTGTATTTTACATATAGTTCGAGCTGAATATAGTGATATTGAAATATAAATACACGTCCTTGTGCTCGTTGTTCCTATTCTACTCTAGCTCGGGCCACAACTTTGAAGGAGTTAATGTATCCTGTAACGTCAGTATTTATACTAATATATTTCATTTTATTATTACATCCAAGAAGTCGTTTATAACTTCAGTAAAGCCTACTATCACTTTACTGGAGGAGTTTCACGATAAGAAAAAAAACCGAATTTACTTCGAATGTGCTTCATGTCCATTCTACTTATTAAAACGTGTTAATACGTAACATTAGCAAATGCGCTAATCTGTGCGCCATGCCATGAAGAAAAAAAAAGGAAGATGGTTAGCTCTAAGATGCCACTAATAAATGCCTAAAAATAACAAGCTACTCTTAGTCGAATATGTATTATAGGTAAGTGATTTAACGTTACTTATTTATTTTGCAGTCACTGATGACGTCGAAACGATTTCGTTAAAAAATAATTTCACAAAATGACCCCACATTCAGCTCTAAACTTGTGTTTATATGGGTGGCCACACACAGTACCATAAGTCAATCCATTATAGATGGTTCAAAGAAAACATTGTTTTGACATGCTGAGACGATTTCATTCTAACAAATAATTATAAAACCCAAAAAAACTGAGTGTGGTGTTACTGGATTAATTTTTTTAAAAGTGTGATTGATATGCTTGCATTATTACGTAACTTAGTCTGAACCATGACTGTCAAATATCCTACGTTTAATATCCGTTCTGTATCCTCTCACTTGGTACTCTGAATTTACTCCACTCGTCTGAATTTATTTGTGTTATATAACATAAGTAATAGATCCTAGTGTATTGTTTAATATTTATAAGGCGATCAAATAGATGTTGTGAGAATAAAATCCGGTTTATATAGTCAATTTAATAAAATCGTTATCGGTAATTAAAAACATTTAAAAATTAAATAAAATATTACGTGGATCTGGTCTTACTTCAGAATATAAGTTTCAAAGAGGCTACCTCTTTTCATAAATGAGGTAAAACGGAGTCTTACTCTATCACGTATGATAGAGGTGAAGGCTCGTGACACACCATACAAGCTACTTAAGTGACATTTGACTTATTTTGCAACTATTACTATAAGCGATAGCTGGGACCCACGGCTAACGTGCCTTCGAACCATAGACTGTTAATATGATGAATGGGCGAAGTTAGAAGGGGGTTTAGAGGTATTAAATCCCTCCAAAAACCGAATTAACCCCCAAAAATATAAAAATATTATCCCACACGCACTTACCGATTTACCCATACACATAAAGTACCAAATTACTACACAAAATATTTATTCGTATTAGGGTTTTAGTCTCCCAGGTCTGATTAACCTAACTCGTAGATATAGATGTTACTAAATTATTCTTTCAGTACCGCACACAACGTTCATTTGCCTCGTTCATGATAAAAAACATCAATACCACTCTCAAGAGTGAATAACGTGACAGATTACTATGTTTATCAAAAGCAGAGCAAGTTTAATGATATCATACTATAAAATTCAGTGTAGAAAACGTACAAATAATCCAGGCGCAGTGAGACGTTGAAAGCGCAACTATTTCCAAGTTATGCCGCTCGACTCGTGCTGAGACCAGCGTGTGGTAATTCAATAAAGATAATCCAGAGATAGCTGCTCGCCATATCTGTAGATATAGTAAGATATGAAAGTATATATAACTAAGATAGATATGATTTTTAAATACACATGTTAAGTATGCATTTCTCTTGAAACTTATAAAAACACGCAAATGTTCAAAATTTATGAAGTATAAATACGCTATTTCATACACACATAATTACGTCAAGACATGCTATTTTGTTAAAAAAAAATGTCAAATGTGTGTTGTAGAGGGTTCCTTAAAACTACAACGTACAAAATTCATAAAGTATAAATAATAAGCTATCTTATTAAAAATTAACCGTTGCGGGACGCCTGGCAGATGTTAAACATTGAAACTATTTCCTATAGAAAATTTGCGTGAAAGGATGGTTTATTAAAGGAAATAAATATGGCATAATCAAAAGATATGGCATAATTAAAAACAAAATATTCAAGTTTTTTTAAAGAAATATTATTCTTTATTTTAAAACAGTCAACGTGTTCGGAAGTGAATAACAGCACTGCATAGGCTATAGGTACCTATACGAGCTCAGTACAAAAAAGTGGCGACGCGTCGCCACGCCAGCGGCTGGTCTAACCCGCTGAATAAGATGTTTCACATCAATAAAACTCGAATGTATGTTGGACTCGCACATAGAGCGTTCAGTACTATATTCATAAATAATACATTTATAACCTAAATCAATATTTCTGACCTAGTGGTAATGAGATTTTTTTTTAGTGGGTGGTCAAGTTAATACAGCCATTACGCAAATAAATGAGAAATAAAAGCAACAAAAATTACATTGGCAACAGTTTAATACAACTGCGAAAATAATACTTTTATAGAATTTAAAGAATTTAAATTAAAATGCACTGGCTCTAATAAATAATAATTTGGCTACCCACTACAGATTAATCTTTAGGAATAGCTTCCCATTCCTTAAAATTTTTTAATTTGTAAATCCAGTCTATCCATCCAGAATAATAAAATGTATAATCTGTACTAATATTGTAAATGCGTGAAAGTCTGTTTATCTGTTTGTTACGTTTTTGCGGCTAAACCGCCGGACCAATTGTGAAGAAATTTAGTAGACGAACATAAGTTACCATAGGCTATTTCTTTTCTTAAAAACTACCCCTGAAGGGCTGAAGAAGGGAATGAAACTTTGTACGGAAAATGCTAAACCGCTGCACCGATTGTGATTAAATTTGGTACAGAGATAATATGTGACCGGAGACGAACGTAGGATACCTGCTTTTTTTTTTTCAAAAAACTGTCTCTTACCCGAAAAAGCCACGGAAATATTTTCTACGTGGACGAGGTTGCGGATACAGCTGGTGTAAAATAAGTTATTTAACAGAATGTGTCACTCATAGACTTTTATGTATCACCATGTCACAAGTCTATACGTCACATAGTTTGTAACAAAAACGATTGTGACAGATATCCAGTTGAATACACGGAAGGGCGCATTATTGATCTTCTAAGCAGTGATCGGAATCATGGGTGTTATATTACTATCAAAAGTATGGACATGATCCAAAATTCCTGGGATTTATTATTACATTTTTTTCTTTCGATTATTGAGTAAAAGCTGTTAAATTTAGTTAATTTATGCGAAAAATATAGACTAAGAATTGTAATGATTATTTTATTTTATTTTGGTAATTAATTTCGTGTCGGTAATTTTTCTAATTGTAACATAGATTTTACTGAAGATAGATTTTGTACATAAGAATTAGAATCATCTTCGTTTGAAATCCTAGTAACTTATTAACTTGCATTACTAAGATACTGTGAATCCCGGGACACCCGGGGAATTTTAGGTCATATCTATACTTTTGATAGTAACATACATCATTCCGATCACTGTTTCTAAGTTATCTTATTATTCTTTCCTTTTATCTGTAATATACATGTAAGTAAATTGAATTAGTGACGTTCTCTAGCTTTGTTCATTTGGATGTAAGTTTATAATCTAATTTTTTTATTTTGCGAAGAGAGTTAAAAGTGATTTTCATTCTAATAATAAAAGTTTTACAGTACTATTTATGTCATTTATATCTTATTACACAACCTATGGTAAACAGGCTCGATGTATGACATACTGAATTCCCAAGTAGATTTCTATACTGTATTCGCAAGCATATGGATGAATTGAGGAGTCTAATATAATAATTTCGTATTCTTCAAGGGGAATGTGATTAATCGTTGCGAAAGTCTGTAGAAATTAATTTTATTTATCTTTTGGGATTAGATTTTGCATAATGCATTTACCTACGCATATTAAATTTTATGTTATAATAACTGTTATAAGTCGTAGCTAATAATATGAAGATAATAAAATTGTACAAAGATAAAGAAATTATTACAATTGCAATTGGGAGTTAACGCATAAATAAAATATAATTACTTTAAAGCAACTTCATTTTATTTACTGCAACAAGCACCTAAATTATTATTTATACATATCAGAAGAAAATAAATTAGAAATTAGAAAAACAAAATATTTCTTGGATATGTTTGGAGTTCACAAATAATAATGAATATTAATATTAAGTGAAGTGCAAATAATTATAAGTTCCAAAGTAGTGTTTTAAATTTTATTTCAGTAGGGTAATAATGTTATTTGTTAATTGTAAAATATAACACATCGTTAATGTTAGATTTAAACAACAACGAAGGCTGTGGCAACGAATATAATTGCAATAAAAAAAATCCATGAATATAGTTTTAGCAAGTATGTAGGTATTCAACGTAAAAATTTTTGGTAACATAATTTCATTTTTTCAATAACTATACAAGAATCCTATTCGTCGTTACAAAAACCGTTATCTGTAACATAGTGGAGTGTTAGGTGTATTACTTAGACATATTCAGTCTGTATATATACATCAATACATACCAATATAACTTGACCTGCTACACCTCTCCATTTCCATACAGATTATAAATGCTGAAAGGCAGAAGGACGTGGGTTGAAAGGTCTTTTAACAATGGACGTTGTAAGTTCAGTTTGAGGTAAGCGGCTCTATTGTCGTACTCAATTGATTAATGTTGTAGTTTATCTACCGATATGACAACAATGGCGTCTTACCCGAATGCCTTAATGCGTTCTGCCTATAGGTTTTATTTACGTACCCATCCTTTTTCATACAAAGGCTGTTCACAAATTAAAATTTTGATTTCTTCCTTGTGTCATGACTCTTAAAAATATATTTATTATATATCGTCATGCTTTTAAACAAACATGAAATAATTAAAAAAATTGGGTTAATTTGTTTGATACAAAATGTTTAAATTTCATAAAAAAAAATCTATCTTAACGCGCTCTGTTTACTAAAAGCATGCACATACATATATTAGAAAATTCATATATGTTTTACACTCCTACACAAGAAATTGTGTTGTATTTAAAGTTTATGTATGTACCGTAGTCCTACATGAAATATGTGACTTACGTATTGGAATAGAATCCATACATCACATCCGAAACTTACATTAAATACAAAAAAGAGTAGTCAAAGAGGACGGTAATTTATGAAATAAAGCAAAAAACTTTCCTTATGTTTTTAATTAAATACAAAACTAAAATGATTGAAAACAAAATAATGAAAAATACGACAACACGTCCTGTACAGAATTCATTAGAATTTTTAATAGTAATCTTTTATTTTACGATAATATCGCACTGTTTCATGATTACGTTTTTTAATTTTTGATTAAATTTATTACGTTATTACGTTGTTAATCAATTACCATATTCGTGTTTTATAAAAAAACGAACACAACATTATTATTCCATTAAATTATTTCAATATTAATATTAAAATCACGTTGAAATATTTGTATTTTAAAAATAAAAAATCGTTATTAAATGAAATCGATTTGATAGAAATCTTTTTCGAACAGACTGTATGTCAGTGAATACGAAATGTCACTCACATAGTTTGACAAATAGCATTGCAGCATCGTTCCATTCTATGCAAATGTTCACCCTCGTGTTACCTACACGACGTACCTGATATATCCTATTGATTGATCTAAATTGTAGCATTCCGTCCACTTTAGGAGTTATGTGGTAAGCTTGCCACCGGTTTCCTTTATGATGTATGGCCGACACTTAGGAGATGGAGTTAGTGATGTGTTTGAGAACATTTAGATTTAAGATGTGTGGCCATGTAAATATGTATTAGTGTGGTATTTCCATAATGTTAAACATACACAAAGTGACTGATTGATTGTAATATTCTAATATTTTATAAAGTAACATACGTATTTAACGCACGGAAACTAATGCTTGTGGACTAGCATTTGTTTACGTGCATTAAATACGTATGCTACTTGTGCATATTAATTCTAATATTTGAGAGAACGGCAGGACAGCGTGGTGCAAAATTGGCCTAATATTTTTTGTAAACAAAAAATCAATAAAACTTCAAAAGTGGTAAAAATTCAACAAACATGCAAGTTTGATGAACTTTTCATGCGATTTTTCCGTACCAATGAAATATAATTGTAAGTTAAATACAGAACCGAACTTCTTGTAAATATAATGAAATGGCTTTCGAAACTTTAAACTTTCATGACTGTAATAGGCTAAAAAAAAGCTGATTTTTACGCACCTTCTTTCTAATCCGGAAAAGAAAGAAATATAATATGGAAATGACCAGAAACTTATTTTCTCACATTAAAAGTCAGCCAAGACGGTCAAGCCAATGGGCTAGCGAATGTCACTATCTAGTACCAATTTGTCGTCCAAACTCTTATTGCTAGATGCGGGTCTGTCTACCCGAATAAGAAATAGCATAGAAAAATACATAGGTATTAAACGTGTACTTTTAATGATTAACAAATAAAGCTTTTAGGTCAGGACTATGAATTAATAATATTTGGAAAATCAAATAACTTTGTAGCAGTCATATTGAGTCTCCATCGACATGGAGAACAATAACTTATAATATTTATAGATGCACGTAATTACTTAAAGGATAAATTAACTTTTAATTTCTGTTATCTAGAAAAATAAAGCATTTCTTGTTTAACCTAAATGTTTACAAACAACATTCACTATGACAGACGGACATGGACAACGTAGACCAGTTTAGCTTTCTTAAATCACGTTTGAAGCATTGACCGTAAGCCTTTCAGCAGGAATAAATTTGTCATAAATATAGTATCTTTGAGTATTGAGTGATAGTAATGTATAAATGACAACCTGCGAATTATCTAGATCCCTTTTAGTAATATTATTTTTAATAATTCGTTAGTAAATAGAACTTTCTACAACATTCTAGAACACGCACACGGCTTCGATGACAAATGTACCGTTGGTCTAGATCAGCCATTCCCAAAGTGGGCGATAACGCCCCCTTGTGCGCGCTGCAGGCCTAAACTATACAACTAAGGTAAGAGACCCAGAAAAAAATGGGGGCGTTGTGTAGAGGCCTGGGGGTGATTTGTAATTTCATTTAGCTAGGAGGCATCTTAGACAACGACTGCATGAGCTCTCGACTCAGTAGACAAAATAAGTTTGGGAACCAGTGGTCTAGATTATCTATAGTTAGGAGTGTGGATGTAAAGATATGTTCGATAAACGTATCGATAGACTCTAAATATGTAGCCTTTGTTTTTAGATAGCTCTAAGTTATTGAAATATTAGGTCTCTAGTTCATAAACTTATTAGTACGAACGAATAATAATAAAACTATTGTGGACATAAACGTCATACACTTAGAAAGAAATAATGAATTTTATCGACTCGCTAGGTAGGTGTTATTTTAGACAGGGTTTGTCGAACACTGTCTCTGCACTAGTTGTTCCAGGAGTAGGAGCATAGGTGACCTTCGTCGTGGGATATAAAAAGCGTCTCGTATCCGACAGCTCCCTTTTTCTTTTCTCTCTGCTGCGGGACAAGCTGCCTCATCAAGGTCTCATAATGTAAACTAAAGTTAGGCCACATGTCGCCTACGATAGTCTTAGCTATATTTGTTTGGGAGTAGCAACCCCAATTAGAATAAATGAGTTAGTTAAGTTAATAATATGTTAAAGTAGTTGAGGTAATCTCATGGTAGATGCCATGGTGAGTACTATAGCTGTAGATAAGGGCAAGCAATAATGATAGGACTAGGGAATAGGATCCTAATGTCTACATGTGCTTGTTACAGAGTTCAAAGGACACCTATAGAAACCAGTTGGACCTCCTGTCCCTATACGTAATGAATACTTTGGAATAGCAGTAAAATCTATTCAACATTCATCTAAACTTCAGTATGAACTAATCAAAATAGTTCTTAGAATGGTTTGGTGCACTACTCTGACTATCAAGAAGTCTAAGTCTTCTTCACTTGGGTGCTATATCGCGTGGCCAGGCCGCAGTTCCTGTTAAAGGGGAAACTTTGAGGACCGGGGCATGTGGGTGCTGTGATGTCAGTAGATGTTCGATAAAGGGGAGGACCGAAGAGTGGGTGCAGTTGGTGGATGACCAACTCCTTCTTAAGATTGATCAGTGAAAAAACTGATAACACTCTACTTGTAACTAATAAATGATTCTCTGTTAGATATTAGCTCCACATAAAGGTATTGTGTATCTAATATATATTTTTCTCTGTGAAATGAAATACTGAGTAATGAGGTATAAAATGTACTTGGGTTTATGTATCTGTACTACTAAGAATTTAAATGCAGTACATAAACAAGGTAATGGTGTCTAAGTCTTTATAACTAGGTACACTTCTCTTTAATTTAAGATAACATAAATAAATTATGTTGTTGTAATTATAACAAGTAATACCTGAGCTCAATACTTGTAAAACTTTAATACTAATGAATTATTCTGTAAAATCATTAATACTTAAGTGCTGTTAGATAATAGATGTTCTTATTTAATATATATGATAATAAACAAGATAATGTTATTTAACCATAGCATTTAATCTTTTTAAATGGTTACTAACTTTTATAATAAATACATAGTGAGCTGATTGAATCCACCATAGAGATTAAGTTATAAGAAATAAATGTTGTTTCTTCGTGTGATGTTTTTCTGGTGTCTAATTAATTAACTTTCTATAAATATCCCAATAGATGTCGATTGCAGAGGTGTACTAGGCGCCCTTAAAAAAATTAGGTACACCACTCTCCAGGTGACAGTAATAATAACATCATCAATTACTCAACCCACACCTCACTCTGCCGGCCTGAGCAAGCCACGTTGCAACTTTTGTGTAACATATACAATTATGAAAGATTTCCCGTCTTTTTGTAAAGAAAAGTATTTATCTTACAGGAGTTCCGTTTTACCTTTTGAAGTACGAAGTCTCAATACTTATAAAGTTTATTCATAAAATAAAAATCTATTTTCTTAGTAATAATATTATAAATTTAATATTTTTGATAGTAATAATAATAAATAAATGAAATATAGGTATTATGTTGCATGAGATTTGAGGATGCAAAGAAAGCATGTAAGGACCGTGAAGCACAGTGCTCCGTCCTCTCTGAATACCCCGTTAGAGATACAGCGTGAAGATAGGTACGTATGTATGTCGTATAATTATTACGAAATATATTTATAATACAAAAACATATTTTAAATAATATAAAAATATTTTGTAAAGAATTTCTATCATTTCCTAACTGTACACTGCCGCGCTTCACAATGGTCATTTTTTAAATTAAAAATTGTTCAAACTACTATCTAAACATTTTTAGTAATGTATCAAATATAACCAATAAAGAGCTCAATAATTGAATGGTATTTGAGGACTCATATTAACAATGTGTTTTTATATATTGTATACAAATATTTGCTCATAAAAACATACATAAACAGGAATGCAAAAAACACAGAAATAAGAAAACTAAAGATATTTGTATTGAAATGAAGTATGTTTTAAACACCTTATTACACAGATCCTCTACGGCGTCGATGATTGCATTCGTCACTCTTGAGTGAGGGAGGGTATCTTGATACAGCGCACGTGGCCTTCGCATGACATACGTATAGTGTTTCATTTCATCAGGTGGGTGTGTCTACATTAGTTTGTTACTGGAATAACCTGGAAACATGAACGTTATAACACCTTATGTACTTGAAACTATTATTGAAAACATTTTATTTATTTATGAGTTGAACCCTGTCAGGTCTCGTAAAGGCTATTTTTTAAAATAGAAAATTGCTAGAAAACTGTAAATTCTAATTTCTTTCAGTAATGCGTCGAGAAATTAATTTTTAATCAATCGATCGAGTGATATTCGATTTCGATTCTGTAAGTGACACGGATTAACATCGATTTCCGTACCTTTATTTTTTTGCCCCAGCCTTTTTTCCCGGAACCGCCTAAGGCATCACTTCGGGAAGACGGTGGTCTGACTATTGTCGCATAGTTCTGCTTTTCCGTATCATCCTTTTGCCTCCTGCCAACAATGTCTCTCAGTACCACCGTATCCACGTTTTGTCCTTCACAGCACGACAGCATGTTGGTAATGAGACTTTCTGGACCCAGTGCCTTAAACGTTTTTTTTGCGGCTGTTCTCTCCGTCTCAAAAACCTTGAGGTTTTCGATTTTGCCTAGCAGTATCCTTTCTAGAATTTTTCTATAACTATCCAAAAAGCATAATGGCCGGTAACTAGCTGAGTCATCTGCTGGTTTATTTCGTTTTTGTATTAAGATTATTCGCGCTATTTTCCATATAGGTTTCCATGGAAACTCCCCATTTTGGAATACACTGTTCATAGCCCGTATAATTGTTTCTGGAATGCATTTAACTGCAAGATTCACCAGTTCAGGAGTTATGAAATAATATAGGTCCTGATACTTTTTGAAGTTTCATACGATTACAAGCTTGCAAAAGTTTGTTTGTTGTCACTTCGGGCACGTCTGCTACTTCATCAGTAGGCACGAAATCCTCATCGGTGGGGAACAAATCTTTAACTATGTCGTGCATTTTCTCAAAGCTAATTTGTAACGGTGGTGTTTTATTAATTTTTTTTGTAACTATTTCATATCGTAGTCCCCATACATCCCGGTTTATATCCTCACAGATTTTTTTCCAATGGCTATCTTTACATTTAATAATCCATGGTTTGAGATTTTTTTAATCCGTTTTATAGTTTTTCCTGTGGTGTTTCTTCTCGTTATTGCTTCTCTGCCCTTTTCTTTTAGTGTTTGCCCTAATATACACACATCAAAAGTGTCTAGAGATCAACTACGTTTTAGAGTATCGCCGCAGTTGAGGATTATTATTTTAACTTTTCTGGATCGTTATTGATTTTTTTTAGTGATTTTGATTAAATTTTGATTAAAAATAGAAAATCAACTGTCAATCAGGATTCCTATAAAAGTGTGTAATAGCGTTTTTACAAAATCATTACAACTTTTGCATCGGAACTGAAAAAAAAATGCATCGATATGAAGCGACGACATCATTTGACACGAGAAGAGATCGTGAGAGCCGTAGGAATGTTGCAAGCTGGTTCCAGGCAACGTACTGTGGCTGTCGCTCTTGGCACTACACAGCGTGGCCGAGCGACATGGAGGACGATCTCGCATCACCACTCGCAAACAGAAGCGGTACATCCAAAATACTGCTCGACGGAATCGTACCATGACCGCCATGATGTTGGCTACGAGGTTCCACAGCTCTTCAGGCTTGCTGATAAGCGACCAAACCATCCGAAATCGTGAAATGGGTCTGTGTTCCCGAAGACCGCTGAGAGTTCCGCCTATAGAATCCTGCAATCATAGGGCTCGTTTACAACGGATTCGCAAACACAGGAATTGGGAGGAAGAAGACTGGCGTTGTGTTTGCTTTTCCGATGAATCTCGTTTCGGTATGAGACCGGATACAAGACGTACTCGAGTTAGGAGGACCTCTGGATGTCAAGAATGTTTGAAATTTTGTCAGGAAGCTCATTCATATGGAGGGGGAACAATAATCGTTTGGGCCGATATTTGGATCGGTGGAAGAACCGATCTCATTTGGATAAGGAGCAACCTCAATGTTCAGATTTATGCGGAGAGGATTGTTTGAGACGTGATGATCCCTTTGCGAAGGCGGTTTGATGATTCGTTTCCACTAATGCACGACAATGCACGTCCACACACGGCTAGAGTCGTAACACGCATTTTTGCCGATGCTCACATCAACGTTCAGCCGTGGCCTACTCAGATTTCCCAGACCTCAACCCAATTGAACACGCATGGGATATGCTCCAAAGAAGAGCTCTGCCGAGTATGGATGCTATGCATACCCCACTACAACTTTTCGACTTGTTAGAAAGAACGTGGGGGGCCATTTCTCAAAGTGATTTTGATGAACTGATTTTAAGCATGCCAAATCGCTGTGATTGTGTGATTGGTGTCAATGGTGGAAACACAGATTATTAATTTTTTTATCTTTACAATAAAAATTAAAAAAATCCTTATATTTGCCTTTTTTTGCCATTTAATTGATGACATTAACTTAGGTTAATTTCCCACAATTTGCAAAAAGTTGCAATTTTTCTTAATTTTTTCAAGACTTAAAGTAAGAAAGAAGCCAGTCTGGAAGACTAGATTTGATAAATATTAATTGGATATTTTTTTATCGTTGCAAATGTACTCGATCCCTAGATTCTTTTGATATGTAGTTTCTCCTTAGTTTTGGATATTGTCTCCTAGCCCTCGCAATATCCTCGTTCCACCAGTACACAGGTTTTTTCCGGTTTCCTTTCTTTCTGTAGCATTGCATGATCAAGATGCATTGCATGATAAAAAAACAAGGTCACTGGGTGTGTTTATTTGTGCATATTTTAGTGATCTACTAAAGTCATAGTCAATGTTATATTGTTTAGACACCATTCTCTGACTGAAAAGCTCCATGTATTATTTATACATATACACTCACCCATCTCGTATGTTATGTACTTATGACCACTCATTGTTTCTTCGTCGATTACTTTCCAGTCCGTCATCTATTCCGCTAAGCCCCCGCTGGCTAGTGTTATATCTGGCCTAGATGTTTTCGACCCTCTGTCAAAAGTGGGACACTTCACAAAATTGATTATACATAAATACAGGTCTGCCAGCATCTCTGTCATGTAGTTACCTCTTCAGTTATTTTTTTTTGCTTCTCCACGCTTTTGATGCCGCATTCAAATTCTTTCCCGTGACTCATCAAGATCTCTTTTGTTATCTTCTATTATTCAGTTTGGTGATATATAGCAGCTATAGAATGTAGTTCCAGATAGTCGCACCCCCACAAACCCACTTCCTGCTCTCGTTTGATCAACCACTATGTTACTATATTAAAAGATCACTGCCGCGTCAACTCTTTCATCTCTCACCCAGCCAGCAGATTTAGCAATGCTTTTGTTAGGCTCTACTACCAATGCCAAATCTATATTTAACTTATGGGCAGTCATCACGAGAAAGTCGTGGACAGCCCTAACCCGATCTGTAATTATTTGTAGTATTCTAAGAATCATTTTGGAACAATTTTTCACCACTCTTCGTCTGTTGTCTTTTTTCTGCGTCCTTGAAAGCGTTTCTAAATCTTGGACAACTGGTCGTTGCCTCTGTGAGCTTTCTCTTTACATATTGGGCAAAACACAGCCTTTATGCATTTGTCTTGTTTATGTCCACTTCCATCACATCTGCACAACTCTCTTCTATCTGGTCCTTTATATTTGGCAGCTATATGTCCAGTTTCCCAACGCCTAAAGCAATTAATTATGTATATCCATTTCTATACTCTACATTCAGACCAGACGCATTGTTTCGATTCCATTTTTATGATACACATGTTTTTGACAAATAAGGTAACCGATTGTCCATCATACTTAGTGGGCCTCAGGGATCTTACTTGCGTTGGTATACCCAATTCTTCCTGA
This sequence comes from Zeuzera pyrina, assembly GCA_907165235.1. Taxonomy (NCBI): domain Eukaryota; kingdom Metazoa; phylum Arthropoda; class Insecta; order Lepidoptera; family Cossidae; genus Zeuzera; species Zeuzera pyrina. The sequence goes on from OU015628.1 coordinate 16,113,733, forward strand.
ACCGCTCTTTTTATTTAGTTATTATCTATGTTCTCCTCGATACCTGTTATGTGGATTCCCCTCCAATGTTAAGTTCTGCCATCTCTAGAACAACAGCCATTTTATTTTAAAAGGCTTCCATCTGAGCTCTTTCTCCAGCAACTTTCATCATTATCTTACCCTCTGCAATTTTCTCTACGGATCTCACTGTAACTCCCAATTCACGTATATCTATTGTGGTCATCTTTTTCACTATATCCGCAAATGTAGCCTCTCCTCTTACTTTTACCGTACATATCTTATGTTTTTTTGATTCATCATTTCCTTTTCCGTACTTCAAATGGAAAAATGACCCTTGTAGGATCACTTCAATGTCTGTCTCTCTGTCTGTCGAGACTCTTCTTCAGGAACGCGCAGAAGTATCAAGTTGAAATTAATTTCAAATACTTATTTCTGTGGTCGCTTGGAGCTGTAAAAAAATCTAGCTTCTAAGTTAATGCAATCAAAAAATACGGCCACTTACTCCCTATATTTTAACACTCGCAAATAAATCAAAACCTACAGAATACTTCCTATTGAATAGAATCATAAAAATTGGGAAAACGCAAGATCTCACAGCATAAGCAAAGGAAAAAATTCGAAAATCATTGTTCTGCAGTTATATCACATAAAAAAAAATTGTTTACAAAATACGAAGTTACGCTCGCAGTCGGAGAGTATAGGAGAACTTGTTGTCTTTCAACTGCAAAGTTAAGTTTGTTTATGAATCCGACTTTAATTTTTATACATTATTATAGAGAACAGGTAAATAATTAAATAACAAATACCTCAGATAATTATACCAACAGTTTGAAATTAAGCACTAAGCTTGTAATAAAGATATCTAACAAGTCACACAACGAAATGGGGTAGAATAGCACCCTCGGTAACATCCAAGACGCAAAATGATTTAAAAAATTCTCTTTCTAAATTGACTTTGTCTGGAACCGAATTTGGAACCCTTAGTTTGCAAACAAAGTAAAAACGTAGTAGTTTATCTTAATATAATTAAAACAAGTACCTCTTTTGGTAACGCGGGAGAAACTCAAGTTACCCAGCCCCTCGGAGGACAGATAGGTTATGTCGGACTTTTACCCGTAAAATCTGCAGCAGTCGTTATCCTTGGTGCATATCGTAGGCCTCCAGTATCTTCAAAGAACGTACCTGTACTCGTCTATGTAGCGCTATGTATGTATGTATGCCGAAGGGGGCAAAGAGGCTTCTCAAGCAACCTCACAGTATTACGACAGCGCAGACCAAAGGTGTTGTCGTCACCCTCGACGTCGCTTGAAGTGGACTACTGGAGCCGCTGCTCCGGTCAGTCGACTCAGTGTTACGGTGCTGAAGAACATTACTGAGGGTGAACACAATCGTTACTACAATTTAAAACATTACAAAATCTTAAGTATTATAATAGTTAGTTACCTATGAAGTTGCCGTTCTACAATACTGACCATTTGAAATGTAATTTATATATGGCTGGCAATAAATTCTAAACTCAAATGAATTTTATTTTAAAAATATGGAATTTTATTTCCAAATTCAGTCATTTTTCACTACATTTGTATCTTTTTCATCAGTATGGACACGATAAAAATACGAGTAATTACGGAATACAAGTTCCGTCGCGGTAGCAATGCGGCACAAACGGCACGCAACATTAATGACGTGTAACGTAGTGAATACTACAAACGAACGCATGACCCTTTATTGGTTTGAACGCTTCCGACATAGAAATTTTGATCTGAAAAATGAACTCCGTGGTCGCCCGAAAACTAAAGTCAACAACGACTAATTAAAGGCGATAGTGGAAGCTGACGATACTCAATCTACTGCTGAGTTAGCAGCAGCTTTCGATGTTAGCATCAAAACAATATTAGTCCATATGCGTCAAATTGGCAAGGTAAAAAAAAAGCTTGAAAAATGACTGCCGGATGATTTTGAACCGCATTGTCACTTGTTTGAAAAATAAATTCTTTTTGAAAATCGTAAGCGGTCATCATGTTGGTTTGACCCTGGTTCAGCACCTTGGCAATGCCCAAAACGAAAACTTACCTCTAGAAATGTGATGCTTACTGTTTGGTGGTCTAGGGCCGGTGTAATTCATCACAGCTTTTTACCAAATAGCACAAGTATTACTGCGGATGTGTACTGTGAGGAACTGGACACAATGATGGAGATCGCAAATCTCCGGCCAGTCTTAGTTAATCCTTGTTCGCGCTGCTTCTGCGCGACAACGCTCGACCTCACACGGCACAACAGACGGTCTCTAAGCTACAAGAGGTAGGGTTGGAAGTTTTGCGTCATCCACCATACTCACCAGACCAGACTTCTACTTTTTCCAAATTTTGGACACCTTCTTGGCAGGAAAAACTTCTATACCCGAGAGGCAGTACAAAATTCCTTTGAAGAGTTTGTTGCGTCCCGTACACCTGACTTCTTCAAGAGGAGCATTGAAAAATTACCACTGCGCTGGCAGAGATGCATCAATAGCATGTGTGCATACTTTGAATAATAGAAATAAAAAAAAAATGTTAGAAAATACTTTAACTTTTTGTATACTAAACGGCAGTTTCATGGGTAAAGACCTAATATTATTCAACACCAATCTACACTGAGGCCACGTAAAAGAGTACGATATTGCCTGCGTAGAAGTTTCTTTATTATTCTCATTTGCAATGAGACAAATCAAGTTGTAATCTTACTATAACTAGTTCATGGTTTATATTATGGCCTAAAGCCAGCATCTTTTTTTTTCAGGGCGCATAAATTAGCACCTTGAAGGATGTCGGTTATCTCCGGGGGCACCTTAATAGCCAGCATATTGTTTATTAGAGCTTTTAAACGAGATAAGAGTGTCTTACCGGCATCACCGACAGAGCCTGTAATCAAATCTTTATAATGTTATGGCGTTAAGCCATCGAGACCTCCCGCGGAACCGCTTTTAAAAGAATTTATTGCGGCAAGCACATATTCCTCTGTAGCTTGAGTCAACACATCGTTTTGATGTGGGAGATCTGGTAGACAACAAGCCACAGAGGAAGAAAGATGCTTCAATCATAGAGCAGAAAGATTCTCGGGAGTATTCGGTGCCATAACATCGCTAGAAAATAGTAATTGCGCGGCTCCTCTTAGATTGCCTGCGCTAATTTTTGTTTATATTTTCGAAATACTGTCTGAATTGAAAGTTTTATAAATGGGCCGAACATGAATGCTCGGAACTAAAGAGTTAGAGCACGTATGTTTAATTTTTTTGTTAAGAAATTGTTGTCTGCATCATTTTGTTCCAAACATAAAGTTCTATAACCGAAAATAAGCAGTTCTTCCCAATCGCATTTATCGTTTGGGTTTAATATTCTTTGTTTGTGTAAGTTAATAGATTTGGCAATGCTGATGCGTGCACCACGTGGAATACGCTTTATTGAGCATACATTGTTTTTGAGTGAACCAATATATTGCCAAAAAGGTGTGCGATTGTGAATGGAATTTGAAGAATTAGTCAAATTATTAGACTGAGATGGCTCTGGTAAGGAAGAGGGGCCTGAAGGAATGCGGGCAGTGTCACACCGTTTGTGTATTCTGCCGACATGAATCTTCAAGCCCCTATTTCCACGAAAGAAACGAGGTTGGGAACACTGCTCGCATCTTATTAAATTTTCCAGCGATGTGTCGTTATTTATATGTGAGCTAGAGGAAGGTGAGGATGTAAGAAATTATATTAAAGTCTTTTCGCCTTTTTTTGGTCAAATTCCATTACCGTCATTTTCCCCATATCTGGTTCTCACAGTGGTGTTTTGTGTTTCAGGTGGCGGACGCAGCGGCGGTCCACATATTGCTGGGTTTTTCGCATCCAGCCGAATGTGACAGTTCTGCCGTAGCAACGTCAACAAGAACGGTTGCTTAGAGACAAATATGAATGAGCAAAAATTTGATTATGATTATGAGTTGGTCATAATAAAATTTTTGCTCATTCATATTTTGAACTAGTTTTTAAGAATAACAAGTATGTTCTAGGTTCACTGTATACTTTACGTAGGTAGTATTTTTGTACTTTGGATTTCTTATAGAAGAAATCCAAAGTACAAAAGGAGATTACATAAAACTTTTTTCTTGACGTAATATATTATGAAAACGTGCTCAAATTGAACTTTAGCCCCTTTGATAAAAAATACACGACCTATAAGGATTTCGCACTGACTCAGTAACTACTCCAATAACACGAATAAACTGTACTTATTGCTTACTGCGTAAGCACAGTGTAATAATACTCGTATATACTGAAGACACTTCAAAAGTGGACGTAACAAAGTCGATCGAAGTGATTTTTTTTGAAGAATTGTTAATAAATGTGACTGATAATCACGAAGTGCTTTATTCTGCTGTCATAGTAAAAATATATTCTAATGGTTCTCTTAATATGATAGTGTTACTCTGATATGACATTAATGTTTTTGTACATATATCGAACTAATTTTTTTTTTTTACCACGCGAAAACTAAACAAGCAGACAGTCCACCTGATGATAAGCGGACCGAAGGCCGTAGATGTTACAATATCAATAACAGGAAGCTTTTGAGTTTGTAAATGCTTTGACAATACTGACGACTAAGATTTCGTGCCTCTTGTTCCAGAAACTTCACTGACCGTCTTACCCTCGACACCAAACAACAATGCAAGCGCTGCTGTTTGGCAATACGATTAGGGAGTACCATGATGATAACAATCCAGACGGATTCAACAGACCAGACGGAGAGACAGACGTCATAGACGTCGGAGAAACAGACGTGGTAGAGCCATGCTGCATTGCAGCACGAACTGGGCCGCGTTGCCCGGTGAAATATTGCCCTCTCACAGAACATCGGCGTGAAATAATAGCGTCTATTGCTGTTGGTTCGTTCGGTGAGTGAGAGTGCCAGTGGCCCACCTCCCCCCTGCCCCTCCTTTCCTTATAGGCCAGCAACGCACCCGTGATTCCCCGAATGGTGTGGGTGTCAATGGGCGGCGATGATCACTTTCTATCAGGTCACTCGCTTGCTTGTTTGCCCCCTCTTTCATAAAAAAAAAATCCCCGCACAGGGTTGTACTACTCGCAAATACATTGAAAACAATTATTTTATTATTTTTAAATAAATCCAAAACAATTATTTTGCCAATTAATGTTAACGAATAGACGTAATAGTTTAATATATTAGTGTTATTCGGATAACTTTCATAACTTATGAACATTCAATCTCGTCAATATTTAATATTTATGGAATATTGAATTGATATAATTTATGACTAAAAGTAATACAGATATTGAATCATTAAGCTCCATTAGGTACGAGTATATCTATTTTTATATTTCATGCTACAGATAAGTATCTACCAATTAGGTAAGTAAAGTGTAAAAAGTAATACACTCACTTAATTGAGTCGTTCAAAACCTTTAATACTCTATTAAGTAAATGGTGAAACTAATGATTACGAGATAATGCGTAAGAAATGGACGATGGAAGAAACGCTTTCCTACGTTCATTCAGAAAAAGCGAAAAAAGGTTTCGTGATGTAGAGAGGAAAAAAGAACGAATTTTGTCTCAGGAGAGTAAGACTGCAGAACCCGAGTAGCTAAACCTGAAAATAAAGATAACATATTGCAGAAATGTGTGAACAAAATTAAACCAAACAGTATCAAATATAAAACATAGATTGCTTTAGCTGAAAAAAAGGTATAGGTGGACTTCTATCCGGTTTGTATCAGAAATATCCGTGACTAGTGAGAAAGAGACAACACAAAAAGAGCGGGATAAAAATATGGCATTTTGATTAATACGTAGCCATTGCTCAGAGCGGGCTGTGTACCATTGCTAAGTAATGACCACTCCATAAAGACATGGTTAAGGTTAAAAGAAAATTACTTTATCAACGCCTTGTTTTAAATAAATATCCTGTTTCAGGAAATATTATTGTTGTTTCCAATACAAGAAATTGAGACGTAAAGTAAGATGTTAAGATTTCGCCGCTTATTGATAGCTACACAAATGACGTATCATTATGATCGTTTATTTTGTACTTTTGTTTCGATGTTCTTTTCATAAGAGTGTTTGGCACTTAATTATGTTTAAGAGAATTTTGTGTGAATACGTGTTTGTTGAATAGATATAGATATCGATTATGGAACATGTTATTGAAAGGTTTAAGATATATCAATATTAATTATATTATAACCATTTATTTAAACATTTTTTGTGATTCACGAGTGAAATATATTTTCAATCAAATGAAAGATAAACTATTTATATTCGTGTGTTAGTAATTTTTTTTATACAGCCTATATCAAATATTGACTACAAATATTACTAATATGTAAATGCTTAAATTTCGGTTAATTTCAACTTAACTCTTGTTGAATTATTTTCTTAATTACGTACGTATTTGGAATCATGTTGTTGATGTAGTGATCAATATGACTAAATTAAGCACTATGTTTGTATTATGGGTACGATGTAACGGACTTGGGGAGCACATTATAACACCTAATAACTTTTGAAAAATTCGTATTCTAAAGTTACGAATACGAATTTTAATTTTTTTCTAACTAACTTGATCGGTGACCGAACCCTGGAGTTTTGGCTTGGACCCACTTCCTGACCACTGCGTTAATTATTAATGTATAAATCTAAATAGGTACAATGTATACATACATACATACGTACATAATACAAGTAAGCCCACATTCATATTTATTTATGTAAATATTGCACTTAATTATTGTGTAAATCTGGATTTTGTTCAAAAGCCTAGAATTTGGATCAAAGTCCTGGTTTTGACAAAATGGAAACTTAATTTTATTATAATCCTAACAAAATCCAGTGTTTTAATAGAAACATACTAGACTAGATCAGTAATATCCCATTTTTTTATTGTAAATAAAATATCACTTTTCTAAAAGTTTCTATTTTGTGAAAAACCCGAGCTTTGACTAAACTCGATAAAAATAAAAGATTTTGATCTGAACTATACACTATGACATTACAATGATATTATAATGTCATAGTGTATAGTTTCATTATAAACTGCATTGCGTACGATTGCCACATACATTAATAGAACACGGTGTATTCAAAGATTGATGTATTCACTCGTACTAAACCGCATAACGGATATCAATATACCATGACAATACTAAATAGATTAGTAGGTATAGGTAAGTACTGTGGGAGGATAACAAAAAAAACAACTTAATGTAAATCGTGCGCCTATGACATTCTCATTGGTTAAAAAGGGTTAAGACAGCTGTCAGATTGGTGTTCCAGCAAAGGAATGAATAATGACTTTAGATAATCTGTGACATATTCGTCTTACTAAAAAAGCCGACGGTTGACGCAGATAAATAAGATTATTCAGACATTTTTCAACCTTGAAGCTTCGGTTCCTGCTTTAATTACCTGGATTCTCACAATGTGTGTCATATGATTATTTTTTATTCAGTTCTTTGTCTGTTTTAAATGCTCTTTGTCGATTACGATTATCTGTTGTATTTGTTGATCACATTTGCATTTTGACTTTTTACATTAGATCCTACTCAATGAAAAAATATTACATAAAAATGTACGCTGGGCTTTTTTATTTTACAACGCAACAATACATTTATAACTGTTTAGTATTATAGTCCTAAGCATTATAAAAAATCGACCTGAGTTCATAATCGACGACATACAGTAACTTCTAATCGATGAAAAACTATTATAATAAAAATATACGCTAGGGTTTTCTTTATTTAGCGATGCAAAAATACAGGTTACAATAGCATATTACTGTCTCTAACGCTGTCTAGTATTACAGAGTCCGGAGAAGTACAAAAAATCAACCTGTTTTCAAAACGTCGACACACAGTTAATGTCAAAGTCTGGAATCCAGACTATACATAACACAAACACTAATTATTTGACCACGAACTAAGCTCTAGTACAGGCTTTTAGTATAATATGTAGATGTAACACAACAAACTGGGGGAGTAATCTGTGACATCAAGACTCCAAGACAGTTTAGAAAAAGTTTTTTTTCTAAATCGACTTAATCAGGTATTGAATGCGGGATTCTTGCTTTGGAAAGCAGGTGTTCTAATCATTGCGCCAACAGATCCTTGCTCGATTAGTTTGAGCATAATTTCACAAAATATAATGAAGCGAAGTAGAAGAAACGTGTAATGTGTCAAGAGTTGATTGTTTCCAATAGCGAACCTCTTAGTACTAACTAACGTACTGACACTACTTTATGTTTCACATCCCATCTTATCTCATCTCACATCCCATCATACCCATCTGAAAATAAGTAAGGTCTGGTGGCCCTGAAAATTTGCTTTATCTCTTAACTAGTGACACGAAGGTTAAGAAAAAAACTCGGAGCCTAATTGATATTTAGGGCCCAATTTAGATTAAAAGTAATGAGAAATGTACTTCACACTTAATGTTAGTACTTTCAGATTTTAATAAACCGAAGACACTATTACTGTGAAAGGGTTCAGTAGGATAATCAATTATATATGGCTAGGTGTAGCCACCAGACAGTTAGTCGGAATGGTCTCACCATTACTGCCTAATTCAGTGTCATTTGCCTGCGGCGGAAGCGGAGCGACGGTCAACCGATATTGTACTATGGTTCTTGACTTTGATTGTCTCGCGTATATTACTTTCACAATGGCTAACAACATTACAAAAAAACTATGATACAATATATATAATGACACAATATGCATACTACAAGTACAGCATGTTTTACGATTAAATAATATGTTCATAGTTTTTTTATTTTTGTTTATTTTTTGAACAACATTTCACAGCGTGTTACAAAATTAATTAGTACATTTATTATACTATTTAAAACGCTAATTTAAGAGGTTCAGTTATGTAAATATAAACTAAAAATAAGAAATACAATGTAAAAAAAGAAAGAAGACAATATAAAAAAACAAGAAAATTACTAGATTTTTTCATAACAACCAAGTCTATACATGCGTAAATTTTCTGTACTATTGTAGTTTTTTTAATTACGTTAATACATAAGAAGTATTGCTGATAATTTTAATGCCTTCAATAAATTAATGTCATAAACTTGAGGAATTACTAATAATAATAATAATACTCTACACAATTACTCAGATTATGTGACCCCAAACTAAACAAGAAGCTTGTACTATGAGTATCACACAACGAACTTTGGGGGAGTTCTCAGTAACACCCAGACTCCAAGCCAATTTAGAAAAGCTCATTTCCTAAATTGACCTAACCGGGGATCGAAGCCGGGACCCCAGCTTGAAAAGCAGATGTACATGCCACTGTGCCAACGGGCCAGTCGAACTAATAAAAAATAGTGCTATCAGGATATTAATGTACTACTACTCTACTTTTACTCTGTACGAATATACATATACATAGATAGGTACATATTCGGTACAATAATGCTTCCATTCAAGACCATTAGGAGAGAAAATCATATAGAATCTGCTTGCTTCCCACGCAGATCGTAAAATTCGGTCAAAGAATAAAGGTCAACATGTAGCATCTCGGCAGCCGACAAGCACCGCTTCGCCGCTCGGCGCCCACTCATCAACGGGTGACAAAGAGTGGATGCCGCACGGTCAATGAATTGTTGAGAATATGTTATATCACCTCATGTGAATTACTTGCGGTCGGCGCTCGGCTCGCTCACGATCGGCGCGTTACAAACAATTGGATGGCGAGTTTTCAATGAGTGGTTCGCTGTTCTCATACGGACAGCTTGCGAACAAGGTGTTACTTACTTACGGTGCCGACATGTAGTTGTAACTGACCGTGTATAATAATAATAATTGCGTCAGGGAATACACACTGATCATTTGGTCTCAAACTAAGCTATTCTATGTGCTTTGAGAACCAGTCGATGATTACTAGGGGCGCCACCAAGTACCAGACCCAGACCAGAGACAATCTAGAATAGTTTCATTTCCTAAATTGTCCCGACCGGGAATCGAACCCAGAACCTTCTGCGCTTAGATATAAGACAAACCATTGCACCATTGAGATCGTCAATGTATGGAAATATGATACGTATGAAAAGTTTATAAAGCAAATCACGTGAACTTTAAAGCTTATTGCTTTAACGCTTTGTCCATCTCGAATGAGAAATAGTGTTAAGAGGGTGGCGGTCTGTATGTATAATAACAGCATTTATTGAATTATTCTGAATTTTATATATCTAAGGAGATACTTGTGTATATTAATTTATGTCTTTTTGTTTTTATTATACGTATATCTTATTAAGGAGAATGATCTATTTAAGGAGGCAAAAGTTACTACTTTTGCCTCCTTAAATCTCCTTTTGATATCTTTTTGATATCCTTTTGATGAATTTGATCTCCTTAAATAGCCTTTACATACTTGTAAAGGCTACGATTATCGGCATTCCATCCTCTCTTACTACCTCGATGGGGATACAGTGTGAGGATATGTATTTGTGTAACTTATAAAGAAATCATCAGGTTAGGTTGCATTTTTTGTTATTCGAAATGAAATTAACTGAACTGAAAACTTATATAGGTACAACATGTAAGTCACGACAAAACTGACTATAAGCGAAACTGTTTTCGACAAAACTTCAACTTTTAACATTTTGTTTTTTATCATTTTGCTATTATTTCGATCACATACATATATAATTAAAAAATTACACCATTTTTAACCGACTTCAAAAAAAGGAGGAGGTTCTCAATTCGTCTGTATGTTGTTTTTTTTTTGTATGTTTGTTACCTCATAACTCCGTCATTTATGAACCGATTTCGAAAATTCTTTTTACGTTTGGTAGGTAATAACTTCAAAGGTGGTCCCAGTTCAATTTCACCGATAGTGGAACTTGGACTTCGAATAACTAAACTAAACTAAATAACTAAACTACACTAAATAACGCGACCTGGTTATAACCTTTATTTATATTGATGATTCTCTTGTATATCGTTGCGCCCCGGAATTAGAATGAAGTTAATTGCAGACCTGCCTTAGATATTTATTTAGGTCAAGATCACTCAAAAGAGAGAAATAAAAAAAATTTATTAAAAAAATTAAACCGCCTTCAAAAAAAACACTGAAAAGTATAAAATAACTATCCCTTACTAATCAAATCTCAAGTACAATTAAAATAACTTTATAAATACGATACACATACCTATATAATTAAATTTTACAGTTACTGAAGTCGGGGGATACTTGGGATTTGATTAGTAAGGGATAGTTATTTTATACTTTTCAGTGTTTTTTTTGAAGGCGGTTTAATTTTTAGTAATAATTTTTTTTTTTATAATAACACACCACAACTATAACCTAACGTAAACCAGCATACAGTTAAAATATTTTCCTTAAACTAGATCAGCTAATTACTTTTGTGCAACGATTTTGTAGTAAATGTTACTACATAAAACACAACAAACATAATTAGGGATAATGAAACTTTGTACAGTATTAGAGAAACTCGGCAGCAAATAATCGAATATGCATGACACACCACACGGAGTGGTTGGGCAGTTACAGAGAATGGTCACGCCATTACTAGATAATCTCTAGTCATTTGCCTGTGGCGACTGTTGCACTTGCTACAAGAATTTGGCGGTTTACTTTAACTTACCTACTAACAGGAATGGGACGTGATTTCTTGGTGGAATACCTACTATATAGTAAGTACAAATAACGAATTTATATGATAGTAAACACACGATACACAATTATTAATGTAAGCAATTAAAGATTATGTTATGAACGTGGGTATTTAGTAATTTATTTTACGAAATCGTGTATAAATTATTTTTCTACGAACACTACAAATAGAAAATATTACCTACTCTATGTGTCTAAAGAAGCAAAGTTATCAATAATACGGCAATATCGAATCCCATCACATCTCATTTTAATATTAGTTTTGTTTTCATTGCTGTACCTACATTCTACAAAACAAAAAATGAGACGCATCTAGCAGACCGTCACACCCTTATCAATCATTGGCAATATTTGCTATTGGCTGTAATCTGTGTGCCCAAACTTTACCCTTGAGGGACACCCATCTATGGGACAAAAATCGACTCTCACGAAGAATTATATTGATATTCAATACACAATAAATGGGAGCTGTCAAAAACTTGCTGTTCGCTCCTACGGTCATCCCTAAGCTATCTGTGTCATTTGCCATTAGAAACGCAACGCTGTTACTTCTCTCATCTCGTTCCTTCTTTATATATAAGTTAGAAAGAGATAACTATGTATAGTTGGTTTAGCGCGTCTTTGTCACGAGGACTGAACTAATTTTTCATCATACGGCCCGCGACAGTTACAAATGCGGCCCGAACTGTCTCCTTCTTTAATAATACTTTTTATATTTTTTAAGGGTACTTCGCCCTCCAACAAATGAAGATTTTCATCTGCCAGGGGAAAAATTGGAAGAAGCTTAAAATGCAATTTGTTAGCGCAAACTCTTTAATGCGGACTCAATTAAAAAAGGACACCGAGATCATACTGTTTACTCGTGTTCTTACGAGATTTGAGTTTGTAGTATTGGTATGTAGCGTTAACTAATAACATTTTAAAAAGTTGAGACATTTAATTACAAGAAAGTATTTAGCTATCAGCAGTTACAATTTATTTCTTTATTTTTTTATTATTTTTAGTTTTATTCTACAAAATATAGAGAAAGTATTTTTTAAGTTTAGTTTATTTACTAGTATAATATAATTTAGACCGAATTAAATAGTACGGATTAAAAACTAGACCGGGCAGTAAAGCTATCCATCTAACTCAACCTACTCATAATTAATCTTTGCACTGGTGTGGTAACTTATCCGTTTTCTGACATATAATAGTTCATTGAATTTCATGCCACTTCTCAGTATCTATAGGAGTCTAACTGCTTAGCTACCGTAGACTGGAAATGGACATAGTACTTTATTAATGGGATGCATTTAATGGCACTTCAAAATTGGTGAAAATATACACAAAATTGCTATGGATTGCTAATAAAAAATATAATCTTATACAATGAGATGTTACTCCTTCATAAAAAGGATATTAGCTTAAAAAAATTTTAAGACGCTATAAAACAACTATTGTCTATAAAAAAAATAAACAATCATTTAAAATAATAGATTGTGCTAATAAAAATAACATTTTCTATAAACTAAATAAACTTTAGAAGCTGTCGTCCTGACAATGCTGACACATCCGGCGCAGCGAATGGAGTTGGTGCAATTGCGCTATGTCTCTTCCTAACTCCTGAAAATAACTCTGAAATACACCTCCTAGTATATAAGATTGCCACATATGCATATACCAACAGCAAAAGATAAAAAGAGATGGAAGAATATAGAGATGTTTCAAGATTAAATTACCCGACTGCAACTATCTCCTTGTAGTGCGGACTCCTATTTCAATACTGATCCTGGAAATAGCCGATAACAGATTTAACTTTCAAAAATACTTAATAGTTAAACGAGTCGAATTCGTGAACCGAGGGTTCCGTACTTATCACAACACAATATATTTGTGTCATGTTATTACGCAAAAATTTGCAAGATTGTAAATAGCACTGTATATAGACGAACTTTGAAAGGTAAATGTATCATGTGTACCGTTATACAAGTATGTGGTAACTTATCCGTTAGCACTATATAAGTTATAATTATACAATGGCATAATATAGTGACTTTTTTATTAGTCTATAAATGCGGCGAGATATGTGCTTTTGAAGTCGTAGAAAATATAACTTTTCCTCTCTAACTTTTCAAGTATGGTACGGAAAATTAAAAAAAAAAGTTTGGCAGTAGAATTTAGAAAACACCTACTAAAATAAGTTTAAATAATCCTATTCGAATCGATTTTTGATTCTGGACATTTTCTGGACTACGCAACAGTTGTGCAGTTTTTCTTGAAGTGCTGAAAATGTCCAGTACGCTACAATTACCTTTAAGATTATTTTTAAGTTTACCTATATTTTCTTCGAACTTGAAACAGCGATATCAACAAATATACTCCCTCTGTGTTATAATTCGGCACCCTAGCAGATCAGCGGCGGGCTCAATCAATCACTGTACGAATCTGTCATGTTCGGTTTATGAGAAAAATTGTTAGGACGCGCCTGAGGACCCCGGGCTCCCCTATATCTACGTTGATGGTAAACAGTCTGTGTAGTAATAGTTATATTTATGTACATATACACTTATGCCAATAACTAAGAAATATGAATTGTTATGTAATATTAAACAATTGTACTAACAAAATAATCACCGCGTTAATGGAATGAAATTGACAGATGTAATTCAAGATTTCGAAATTTTCTTTATGATTACTAATTCACATATAAAAAAAAACTGAGTTTTGAGATAAATACATACATAAATATTTTCACTTTATAACCCTAATTCATATTATAACTATAGTCTAGTTCGATTTATTGTTACAAGTCAAAATTGTAAAATCTTAATTTAGATCATTTTTTATTATTTTATAATATTAATTTGTAAATTATAATTTACAAATTATTATTTCTGGTGTAAAACCTGTTGGCAAGCCTGTATTAAATAATTAAAATAAATAACTGATAAGTATATAGAATCAAAGTAGCTCGTGCATATACTTAGAGAGAATCGATGAGGAAAAATTTACAAAGGCAAGATTCAGAGCAACAGCAAGTGGCTGTTGCCCAGGTCTGACCTCTGAAGAGTATGTGCCTACTTGCATTCTAAGTTTATACGAGAATTGAATGAACTCAAATTTCGTACAAAATTATTTAAAGACGAGCTAAAAATGTATGAAAATAATGATAATTGATGACATTTGAAAGGCAAAAAAAGTGCGTGAGGATTTGAGTACTTATGTACCTGTCTATTTTGATGGGTTTTTTAGGAATTTGAATTTGGAATGGAAAAAAAATTCGTTTGTTTTGTTAGTCAAATTGTAGTAATTATTTTTTTATTTTGTACTATACAGTAAAAAACGTAAAACTTTTGAAGGTTTTAGATTTTAGATATTCGGAATATGTTAGATATATGTATAAAAGCTATTCAGATTCTTTCATATTTACATTGAAATTTGAAGCAATTAAAAAAAGTCTCCTCGAAAACACACATTCTTATATTGTCAGTATTTTTTAAATGAAATTTAGTAATCTAATTAAATAATATATCTACATTGGGAGTTGTAAAAAAGAAAAGTGCGTACCTATGTAGTCCTTATTTACTAAATCCCATTAGACGAAAAACGCAAAAACATTTTGAAGAAAATACTCCTCTTGGAAATCATTTGTCTAAGCATCGGAGGGGTCAATGCGACTCGGCGGTTCCCACGCTGAACCTTCTAAGGAAAACCAGATTTTCTCTAACGTTCTTAAACCAGAATTCTTGAAAATTTGAACCTAATCGTACAGGAATAAAGTCTTTCTCAAAGTGCAGACAATTTTAACAGAAGCAAAAGAGTGCTTGTTGAGCTATAGGTATTTCTAGAGAGTTCCCGCTAATCGCCTAGAAAAAATATTTGCCGATTCAGCTCTCTCGCTTTTTTGCCACTGATAAATGTGCTCAGAATATGTATCTGGCAATTTGGGAGTAGTTCGGATCCTTTTGTTTCATTAAATACGTTTGCGAAAGGAATTCTTTCTGGAGTTGCTTGGGAAACCTAGCACATGTTAAAAAGAAAAGGTAATGCACGAACATCTAAAACCAATAATATAAAGACATCATTAAACATTGCAATATTGTCTTGATATTTACTTTTATAATAAAGCTATATAACATAAATATCAAGCTACAATAAATAACAAATAATTACATATCATAATCTCCAAACAAAGTGCTAAAACTTGTTAGTACTGTAAATGTCACAAAACGAACTGAATGTGCTTTCATTGAAACTCAAACCCATTCTCTTCCTTATTTGATTTTTTCGGCCGCCAAGGCTTAACATTTAGACTCTTTCTCGAAATTAATCTAAAACAAACTTTACAACTTCTTATTTGAAATTATCAAGCTTTGCCAACATCTACTTGTGTAATGCAATTTTATTTATGTAAAAAATGCTATCCGTATACATAATTTTAGGTAATATCTGGTTCCATGCCGTTTATAAGCCTAAATACCTTTTCTTAGAAATGGCGTCAAGTTGTGTTTTTCTGTGCTTTGGTGTCTTTATGTTATGTTTTATGTAATACTAAATATAAATTATTTACTATAATGCATATAAGGATAAGTAAAATTGCGACCCTTGGATTACTCAATCTATATGATATAGAGCTGCGGAGAATCCTCAAGAGGCAAAGGGCTAGTTTGTAGGTAAATAAGCCCAAAAATAAAAGTGCTCACCGCAAGTCATAAAACACGCATTAGGCTATGCCCACCCGAAGCGGATAGATATTGAAATTCAAATGGCCACCCGTGATTTAGTATTCATTTGACGCGACGGAGGCTTTACTTCGGTTTAGGTTTCGCCAGGCGTCGTCTTCTCGTACATCATAGCGGGCCACGTTCGAGACAGTAAGGTAGTGGTGTACCGAGAGAAACGATCTTAGAACTATCACCGTACATTGTTTAAATTTTCTTTTCTGTTAAACATTTTTAAATTATATTTCGCAGAATGTTTTTTATATATTTATACATATCTTCACGCTGTATCCCTAACGGGGTAGTCAGAGAAGACAGAGCGCCTAGCATAGCGGTCCTTACATACTTCTTTTGCTTCCTCAAATCTCAAATTTTTTAATGTCAGACAAAAGTCATGTCATCTTTTAATATTACTTTTTTATTCATATCTTATAAAAAATTTTGAAATATATTTGCAATGTTTCGTAAAAAACTTAAATCTGACTTAAATTTTTAGTGAATAAATTACTATAAATAATTATACGTGTGAAGCAAATACAGTATTTTGAGTATCTTACAAATAGTTGGTATTTAACATTACTAATACATACGGGAACATGTAACATTATAAAATTGCATAATTTTAAAATTAAGCATAACAGCTGATAGTCTCACTACTCACCATGGAACATTGATCTCTTCTTAGAAACTAAAAAAGAAAGAAATATGCCATATCCCACCAAATAGACGCAGTGCGATAGATTTCTCATATTATATACCCGAGTGTATTTAATAATTTAGTGAAGCTATATTTCTAATTTTGTATTTATATTTCTTCTCCTCTCTGACTACTCCGTTGAGAATATAGCGTTTGTATGAATGTACATTTCTACTACCTGATCTTAACTAGCTTGTCGAGTTATTTTAATCCAGATATGAATAAAAATTCTCATTCAATAAAAAGGTACCATCGCGATATTACATAAAACACTCTTTTCGGAGATACAACAACGTTTCAAACAAAAATATGCACAACTGAATGAGTTCATCTATTTGAAGCTACAATGACAAAGACAAACACACAGATAGATAAGTGGAAAAGCGGAACTGACATAAGAAAATAAAATATGTGATCTTTAAGAAGTGAAAAAAACGAAATTGAGTTGTAGGCGCTCCGAAACTCGGTGTGCATCGAACATAATTGAGTTGACGGCAGCGTAATCCCTGAAGATTTCCACTTGGAGCGCGCATCAACTCGCGTCGCCCTACCGCTACACATTCTAAATAATAAACAGGAGCTCTCATACCTTATATCGACCAGCGGCTTATTTATTGGTCTTAGGTAAAAAACGAAATTCGTATATTTCTGTCACGCATAAAGTAAAAAATATTAGGTACAGTTAGTGCTTTATCTACTCTCCTGACATTATACAGTGTCAGGCACAATTTTAATTTTGACCTCTTAGTATGTGATTGTAATATTGAAATGAAGCAAAAAAATACCAAAAATGATTGAATTTATTTTGTTATTTTTTTTTATACATTCATGCGACATACAGGCTATTGACATTTTATTCCAAACGTGTAGAAATAGCTATAAATATTTTTTCTTTTTGAGAATATATTTTATATGCTTGGCTTGACTATGACTCTTATATGTGTGCTTACACGTAAGGCAGTGTTAAACGAACATGTAATCTTTTGCGCTAACGAAACGCTGCAGAGCATTGACAAAATACATAAAGTTTGTGATAAATCGTTAGCCAATGGGAGAAAAGCACTTCTTTCACTGACCTTACCGTCCCATTCTATGTCTTTCACAAAAGTTTATCACGACAAATTACCGTATTAACCATTTCAAGTCCTTTGCTTTCTTTCTATACAAGGAAATGTAGGTGTTTAAAGCCATCACCGTCAATGGATTTGGTGCACTATAGACAGATTTTTTACCTAGAGTTGGTAAAGTGTTGAATAGTACAGTGATGCATTCGCCCTGTGCCAGGCGTTTGCGATTGATGCACTGAGAGTTTGAACGTATTGCAATCGTTATGTACCAAAATGTCGATTTGATTTTGTACATTACTTTCGTCAATGTTTATCTGTCGATTTTTTACTCTCCGCGTGAATAGAAGTTAGCAACTCAAATACAAGTGTAATGTTTTTGTTTTATTAAATATTGAAATGAGCTTAGAAGCGAATATAAATAAATTATGTGTTTAATTTACCACAACAACGACTAAATACAATTAAATTATTATAATTTAACAGTGGCAGAAATAAATATTTGCTATTCAAATCCTACCACCTACCTATATATACACTATATACCTACTTGGATTAAATATTGCAAATTGAAATCGTTGCTCATTTAATTTTGTTTCTATAATCGAAAAGACCAAGTTTTCAAAATGACTAATTATTAAATGACCGTAAAACATTTAATGTCAACATTTTTAGAGAAAAGATGAAAAAATTATTATTACCAAAGGCATATTATAGTGTAAATGAATTTTTAATAGACATTTTATAAGTAGACATTTTCTTTATTATATTGACATTTTATTTTTGATTTAATTTGAAATTTTGTTTTTATTAGGGCATGCTAATCACAACAATCACGATTTCTACATATTTATATTATTTGCGGTGTGTAACTTTATTGTATAGTAGTGAGTCCTGAATATGCCCGAAATCTAGTGAAAGTAAATGCAGTAGAAATACAATCTCTTAGAAATATGTGCGGTGTCACCCTTGCAGACAAAATAAGCAATAAAAAGATACGCAATATGACTGGCTTGCACGACAGTGTTATTGAAAAAATTAAGAAAGGAATGCTAAGATGGTTCGGGCACATGGAAAGAATGAGTGATGAAAGACTGACGAAGAAAATCTATAGAGCGAAAGTGAGTGGTAAAAGAAGCCAAGGAAGACCAAGGCTGACTTATGAAGATCCAATAGCTAGAGTGTTAGCCGACGGAAATGTCAAAAGCACTCGCATATCTAGGCGAAAATGTGTGAGAAGAATGATGAGATTTGAGGAAGCGAAAGAAGTATGTAAGGATCGCGACGTTTGGCGCACCGTCCTCTCTGACTACCTCGTTGGGGATATGGTGTGAAGATATGTTATGTTATGTTTTTATGTTATTATTAATGATAATGATTTATGAATGGTTTATTTTTTATGATTTAATTGTAATTCATATATATTTTTGTAAATATTCATTTATAGAATTTGTACGCCTGATGTGGCAGAACATGTTTGATACTATTTGTAAAGTAATGTAACAACTATTGTAACACATGTTATAAACAAATGATTTAAAAAAAATTAAATATGTAGATGACATAAAATTGTCGAATTATTACTGGTACATAAGACATCAACGCAATTACTATTTCGAATTACACTTGTAATATTATCATGACTTCGACTTGTTCATGACAACTAATACTTGTAATCTGGAATTGTAGACAACGTCCCACCCAAATTAATTTTATCTTTTAATACACTACCAGAAGACGGATTTCAGTACATCTAGAACTAGGAAGCACTCACAAGACTGGTTGAAACATAAATCTGGCTCGGCGGCTCGGTCGCGCGGAAACTTTTTGAATTATTAGTTTTAATTTCCGCCTAAGATCCGCCGCGTCCCCGTATCTGTCAGCAGACATATATAGGCTGCGAATATAGGTATATATGTTGTATGTGTGTGCGCTGATGTGTATGAGCGCTAAATGATGTAAAGTTTCAAGTGCGTGTGAAATAATTTGCACTTATCTTATATTGATATGCATTTAAATTTATGATTACATAGATATGTATGTAAATACGCATAAATGTGCATTCACTGAAGTTATTATTATTTTGTTTGTGTTTGTAATTAGAGTTGTCTGTAATGTTTGTCACAATATGGATTATGTAGCTATGTAATACAACTCAATTTGAAAACTGTACATATTATATTAATGAAAATATTGACATATGGAAAAGCATATACAAAATATATATATTATATAGATAATTGTAAAGTCGTAATGCTACTAGTTACGTAATAAACTTGTTAAGAGAGCTATAAATAAAACCTATGCAAATGTTTAGCATTATAAATAACAGGCGAACATAAATGAATCGTTCTTCAAAATGTTTAAAAATCAAGGTTCACATTAAATCCCGATGCAAGGAAAGTCGTATCGCCAACATTCTTAACACTATTAAAATTGCAGGGCATTATTATTGAATGGGGAGCGTAATTACATAGTGCCGACGATTGCCACCGGGCAAGCTGCTGTTGATTTTAAGCCCATTTCAGATGGAAGCTGGTGATACTGATGCACATAACTCGAGTGTTAATACGTGGCTAACAGTGAAAAATTACGTGGGCGGCAGGTTTCATTTTTTATGTCTTTAATTTTCATTATATTACACAGTAAAACTCGCTCCAGCCAGGATTTTTTTAAGTCTTGTATTCGCACGAATTCGGTATGTATCGAACATAATTTAAATTTTATTTTTTCTCTTTTATATCACTATATTATGGAATAACAGTAATATTGTTTGTTGTATTATTTATTTCAAAATAAAGAACTAATAGTGCATTTTTATGAGCGTGCTTTATAGATATAGTATTTTGCATTTCATTGTTTGTTAATCTTCATAAAATAAGGTGAATAAATAAATAATTCGTTTAACATTAAGGTTTTTTTATACCATGGGAAAGCCAAAACAAGAAAACCCTCCTGATTCAAGAATCAGTTGCCTGAGCCTCAGTTTACATGTCATCAGGAGACCTGACGACAAGTGAACTGAGGTTCAGGGATATCTACAATATCAAGGCAAGGAAGAACTTCAGATCGTAAATATGTTGACAACCCTGAGGACGAAGACGTTATGCCTCTAGTTACAGAACCAGCAAATAAGATGGTACTAGCATTCCAGATGGACTTTGTCCTATCACCCTTAACTGAGGTTAGATTAATAATAAATACAAAGTAAAAGAAAAAAAATGTATTAATTAATTATTGTATGTGAGGACCGCTATGCTTGGCACTTCATCTTCTCTAACTACCCGGTTAGGGATACGACGTGAGGATATGTATGTATAGATTTGTGTATATATGTAAATTTAACATAAATTGTTGCATAATTTTCACACAATTTTGTTGCAAAATGTATACAATTTTAAGTATAAATTGATAAATAATTTGACATACTTAAAGCAACGTTCGTAACATTTTAATAACTTTTGAAATAAATCTTGTTAAGTCAGTATTTGCTTGTTATGATATGTATCCAAGTTAACTTATCTATTATTACTGTAAGCTAATTTTTGAAAGCTTTTGATAATAATATAATTGTTACCTATAGCAACAAAATTATATTTGTAACCTATAGTAACATAACTGTCACACAATTTAATCTGCAAATAGAATGCTCGATACAGAGGCTACGTATGAAAGCCGCCGGCCGATAGGATTAATAAATTTGTCTAGTGGAAACGCCGCTTTCACCGTTTCTCCCTTTTTGCGTGTGTTTCCACATTTTTCACGCCATAAATCATATTTTTTCACCGGTAGCGCTTTTTGCGCTCGCGTCCTTTCGGTTTGCTAGAGCGTACTGTCATTTTTTTCACTCGGACATGGGGAGTTTGCACGGGGCTATTCCGTTTTTGTTTTGTTCAGCATAAGCGAATTTATGATTAATACGTACGAGTGACGCAGTCTGGTGACCTTGCTTGAGTGAGCTACTTTATTTACTATTATGTACGTAAAATAGTCCGCCACTACGCTTTTAGTAATAACAGCGCTGTGAACAAATTGCTTTTAATTACCGCTAAAAACCAAAACATTAAAGTAAATACTCCGAAACAACGCGAACATGACAAATGCATGTCCAACAGTAGGGGGCTATGGCGAAGCGCTTAAAATCTCTCATCGCGCCTCCACGATTTAATTTAGCTACCTCAACGAGAACAATTTAATTTAATTGCCAAATCATTAAGTTAAGCACAAAGTATTAGCCAGGCACTAGTGTGACTGAATTAATAAACTCGCCAGTACAAATAAACATATCAATGAGTTATCTATCTTATGGAAAAAATGGCGGAGAGTCTACATTAATACGTGGCCATAAATTAAAGCGTGGCTTAAAATTAAGACAACAAGCCTCTTTAATCTACAATAAATGGTGGTCGTCGCTCCGAGACCGGTTCCGGAGATGGAGGCGCAAGAGAAAAAAAGAATAATCCGGTCCGAAGCGGGTCCAAAATATGATAGGCATCCATAATACAACATGGCTGCTAAGCTCCTATGTCGTCCTCTGTCTAACGCAATGGTTTGGTATAATGCCGTCGCAGTTTATTAAGGTTGACCACATGTGGAGTGTTCCGCTAAGCCTAACCTTGATATCATACTCTTTGCTATATAGTAGGATGCTTAAAAACACGTTATTATCCTTTTAGGTCTTGTTAATTTTTCCAACATTTGAGATTTATAACATTACTTAACTAAAAATAATATACCACATATTACATCATATTTTTAAACTATTTCTAATTGTATATAAAACATTATATTTTATATTCAATAGAAATTGCTAAGTAATTGACTAAAAAATTTCGCACTAATTTTTTGTTACAAATACAGTTAAACCAATGAAATGATGTTGTCAATGAACCTTATAAGTTATGTAAATAAATCAGTAAATAAATTATGTGAATAAATAAGTATAAAATAATTAAATGATTTCTTAAAATCAATCAGTTTAGAGTATGTCGAACACTAACTTAGAATTTAATTCCGAAGTAAGTAACAAATTATGTTAAGAAAATTGGGTATAAAATATCCATTATTTAATTTTTTGTTTAATTTTTGTGTTTGAACTATGAATTGACGTTTCTGTACGTGTAAGAACGTATGAAGATGACGGATTAAATTGCCTGTGACATACGAATAGGTGGACAGACAGACAGACAGATGGTTAAACGTTCTGGAGTATATACAGACATGAAGAAACTGTAATAGACATGATGGGATATTCTACCTTTAAAGCTAGTCGCGGTTTTGATGACCTTTGATTTTTACATACTAAAATGTCGCAATGATGTCAAACACCCCATATATGGCGGTCAGCGGGTCCTCCCCTCCCGCGAGCTCCGCCGGCCAGTCGCGACCCAGACCACAGCATTCCACATTACAGGCACCACCTTATAAATAATACCGTTTATGTGAATCTACCTGACGCCACAAGTCTCAGGAAAAAATAACTAATTCGACATACCTTGTTGACATCTCTCTTGGGAATTTATTTAGATTTTTAGATAAGTGTTCAATGTATTTCTTCCATATTAATGTCGCTTTCCGAGTATTCTATAGGTATAACGATGTTTAGACACTTCGTTTATTATTCACCACATATTTAATAATTTTTATTAAGCAATTTTTCCTCTGTTGTGACTTACTAATAATTGTTATTTCAATTAGTATTTCATTCATACTAAATTGTTATCTTATAGATGGCACAGTACAGTAACCTAAACGAACTATAGCGTAAGACTGAGTCACAACAGGTCTGGGTGAAATCGAAACCAATTTTTTTATATTTGCGAATAATTTAACTGCACCAGTTAATCAGCAGGTGGGCAATTGTCCACAAGTTTAGTCTCTCAAGGTCATTGTGTTTGCTCAATATGCAAAACTACTCTCGCATAGAATTCTTTCAAAGCTCCGGCGGCGACTTTCGCTTTTATTTAATTTTGCACACTTGAGTATTTAGCGACATGTACACTTCCTTACATTTTTTCGGGAATTTTATTTTTTGTTTTGTCGTCAAACGTATTTTGTTTGCCTGTTTGTGGCTAAGAACCCCTCGACATGGTTATAAATCTGCGAACTTTCTTTTAAAGAGAAAGGTGTAAAGAAAGCACGCATCTACCTGTTACGAATCAATTGTTTTGTTATAGTAAGTGTCTGAAATAGTTTCTTTTCATTATAACATTAAAAGGTTAGGAATTTTAATGGACAGGAAGTTCATACGCACATATTTTCAGACCATAATTCTAACGTAGTAGACACGTAGTAATAGTGATAAAGATTATTTTGCTATACTAGCTCATGCCCGCTACTTCATCCATGTTTTTTATTTTTAAAATAATCTTTGTCCGTCCTCAGGATTGAAGCTATCTTCATACAAAATTTCATCGCAATCGGATGAACGGTATGTCAGCGCATAAAATACGAACAAACAAACAAAAATTGATATTTATATATTAGACATAAGCTTATAATGAAACTAACCCCGAAGTTAAATTAACTAAACCTGAAGTTAACTTGGTACTACTTCTAAATGGCGTTACTTCTTAAGGAAGAAATTATATGTGTAGAGAAGCAGTTGACCGAAGACAAGCAACCAAGACTACGTCTCAAGTCTCAATACGTAACGGTCATTGATCAGCCAAGTGTAAGCATTTGTTATACATGTGGTGCTGATTTTGACTTACCCGTTAACGTAAAGGTTGCTTTATTTGTTTTGAAGCTTTCAAAGCTGACAGCTTGGAGTTTAATCCGCAGCCAGATCGACGAAATGAAATTGTCTAAATTGTCTTATTGTTAATAACGAGTGATTCATTATTCCTTGTGTGGTATCAATATTAAGTTTTTCAATCTATCCATAAATTTAGTGACAGCATGAAAATTATAGTATGGGTACACAATATACATACTAATTACATAAACATAACTGCACGCCATTTCTCGTTCGGGGTGAGCAGAGCATCAAGGTACAACGAACATCACCTTTTGACGTGACTTCTACTAATAAGCAGATATTTGGACGAAATCAAATAGTCACAGTTTATGCTTCAACGCTTAAGTTCCTTATAATAAGATCTATCACTCGGCCAACTTTTACGACCTGCACGAGAAAATAAGTATAAGAAAGAAGAGAGAATATGAGGAGACAGAAAATATACGAAATATCTTGTATATTTTGTAGTTGCATGTCTTGTCTTGTTGAAATATCTTATATATTTTGAATGTTTTCTCTCTCTCAGACTAATATGGAAGAATATATATTTATATACACATGTTACCTATGTTATACTTTCTACAACATTGTTTTATATATACATATAGATAAATCGCCGTTCATATTATCGTATTTTGTCATTCTTTCTAAAACAAAATGATATGCGTAGTAAATATCACTATTAAAAAACCTATTGATAACACAACCGGATTTTGCGGTATAAGTAATTTCTCTTCAGCTTTATGTAACAGTGCCTCTTTTATAATACTCGCATCTGTTAATAAGGATTCAGTTTTACGCAAACTTGCGATGCGAAACAGTAAACAGCTTTGTTGTCAATTGAAAACATAAAATCTCAATTGTCTACAAAGTCATTTAATTTTTGATTTATGTAATAGTGCTTCTTTTATGGTTCACTTAGAAGTTTAGTCAATCTGACACCGTCATTGAGATATTACTGAGATCGAAAAGTTTTCGCTAAAACTTCTTAATTCAGTGTGTGTGTGATGTAAGTTTTAGGAATATGTATATTTTATGTATGTTCAAACATATTTCTTCAATAAAGCCTTAAAAAGCTAGTTTAAAATTTAAATACCAATTGACTTTAAACGTTAATATTTTTTTCGTCATAATATGTTATAGCATCGTAAACTCTTGTACGTCGTTACCCTTACTGCAACTCATTATCGCGCCATCCCTAGAATAACAGATGTTCTGTTGTTATTAATAACGTCTGATACGGTATTAATTCGCTGTTTAATATTATACCGTGTTACAGTCAATTTCGTAAACACTATTTTTAGTTCATTGAAACTTGATAATGTGCAATTTTATTTATAGTGTTGCGGTACCTAACTTGTCTTTTACGATTTAAAAGCTTATTTATAATGTTTTGTCCGTCTATTTGTTCGTCTGTACGTCTGTCTGTTCGTATGTCACAGCTCACAGTTGACTTATGCCACCATCTTTGCATCTGTTATGCAGAAAGGGGGTTCTAAGATTTTAATGTTTTTAAAAATAATATAACCACGAGAAAAGTTTATTTTTTCTAAATTAAAAAATATATGAGCACGGTATTACAATTATTTTTCATGGTTATTAAAGTCTTATACATGGAGCTTTTATTGCAAATAACTCAGTAACGTGACACTTTAGAATATAGCAAACTCTGTAATTATTTATTTCTTTGTCTAAGAGTCCCCAATCAATTTATATAGGTTTTATCGTGCGCCGTAATTAAAAAAAAAATGGCGACCATTCAGTATACCAGGCTCGGAACAAAAATCTTCAAACTCCTTTGGCACAGCGTCGATAACTGCTGACGTATATTGATAAAAGCGAAAGGAAAAATTTAAGCACGAGTATTATGGACCTATGTTTTTCGATTTTATTAAAATTTAACGTAAATTTATGTTGGCCGTAATTGCTGCGGTATCTAAATTAATACGTGTCAAATATGCTCGGCTGATTTTTATAATATTTGGAGGGATACATTATAACTTACGCCTTATTGCTGCTACGTTCGAGTTAAAAAAAGAACAAGCTTTTATCTGTGGCGTTGCTTGCGTGGTACTGGCAAGTCGTACTTTATGTTTTGTCCAGAAAGAAACCCATATTATACGCTTTCGAGGCCGACTATACCAAAAGTTTTTGTAGCGAAAATGGAAAATACGGAACCCTTACAGTTTTGTTAAGTCTGTATGTCTGTCCGGAGGTCTATTTATCTCAGCCGTTGATTCCGTTATATTTCTTCTAAAACAGAGACGTACTTTAACTGGGGACCTAAAACCAGTAATAAAAATGTAAGTATTGGGTAGATACTTTGGGCAATCCTTTTTTAATTTAACGCCGGTTTGAATTAAACATTCAATTTCCCCGAAATTGATTGAACCCTAAGTTAACGTGTATCTTTTGTGACACGCTTTTAGCTGGTATCTAGCAGAGATGTAGGAAAAAGAAACTGGAGTGAAGTGGTCACCTACCAATATCACCAGTATTTTAATTCTTTTTAATATCTTCAATTAAGCAAAATTTAGCAATTAAGTAGTCCAATGATAAAAGTTGAACTTAGGTCACATTACTGCCTAGTGAAGAAATTTTTGATATAATCAGAATGAATGTAATCCACTATTATATTAAATAAGCAATATTTGTATAAATATGTATATATAATTATATATATTTGAATATCGCTTTCTCGAAAATGGTTCTAGCGATTTCGATGAAATTCACACACTAAAACTTCTAAACTCTAAAATCTTCTAATTTCACAACAGAGTTTACCTTCTCAGTAGTACAGTGGCCTTTAGAGGTAGATTTTTGAAAAATAGAAATATATTTTTAATAGAAATGATTTATCTCTGTACTAAATTTCATCTTAATCGGTTCAGCGGATTGCATTTCCAGTATAAAGTGTCATCTTATCTTTTTTTTCACCTCTTTAGAGGCAGTTTTTTGATAAAAAGAAATATAAATTTTTTTAATAGAAAAGGTGTCTAAAATCTCTGTACCAAATAATATCCTAGTCGGTTCAGGGGTTTAAAATTTCCCATACAAAGTTTCATCCCCCTTTTCACGTTTTTAATGGTAGATTTAAAAAAAAAGTAACCTTCAGAATCGGTCCGGGGGTTTAGCCGTGAAAACCAAGCAGACAGACAGACAGACAGACTTTTGCATTTATAATATTAATATGGATCGTAACATTTTTGTTAGAATATTATATTGTTTTTTAGCGATAAATATAATTGACGAAGTGCTTTTAAATGCTTCTTTTTATTTTTTTATATAAATTATTAGAACAGAGCATTAAAATTAAATGTGAATATTTCTGTATTTTATATGTAAAAGCGAGCATTTTCTTCCAATTTTTGTATCTGTAACGATTTTACTTATAAATTCAATATTTCAATATATTAAGTGCAGTATTTTAAAATACACAGATATATACAATAATAGATATCACAAACTCGTTTAATGAATGTGCTGCACGCTTGACCCAAGGTGCAAGGGAAACAAGAACAAAGCTCCTAATTCTATTGAAACACCATTATCTAATAACTTGATACACCATCCATCACCACGCATGCCGTCCCCTCTTCACTTCCATATCATTAATCAGAATCTATAAGCATCGAACCGACACTTGTGTATAGAATTTAAATTTTTAGAATATCGTTATGAGATAACGGACATACTTTCTTATGAAAATATTTTCTTCTATTTTTGGTATATAAATCACGAATAAATCAACCTTGTTAATATTTTTTTTTATACTACGAAGGTGGCAAACAAGCATACGGTCCGTTAGATTTTCAACGGTTACCGTAGTCTATGGACGCTTGTGACATCAGGAGTATCACTTGCACATTGCCCATCCTGTAAGAACCTTTATACGCTCTTTTTGAAGAACTCACGCAAATCATCCCAATATGCTGACTGACAGTGCCATACGCGAAGCCTTCTTGTTGGACAGAGTGAATTAGCCTGTGCGCAGGTCACTTGAGTATGGACGAGACAGTGGGCTGATGAGCCAGGTGGCGCATTCACTGATATGGAATATTCGTCTGGACGTGTGGTCAGCAGAAGGTCCAGCAAAGAGCTCGTATGGTTCTCTATATCTGGTATTCTTGTCGGAGAACGGACCAGTTTCGAAAATTCATAAATCAAAGCAAATTCGTGAGGAGACCTTGACGCGAAATCGGTGGATCGAGAACCAAGCCACTCAATATGATGAGCGTTAAAATCGCCAAGAATCGCCAACTCGGCGGACAGATACTGCTCGAAAACCCTGTCTGCCGTCAACACAAGGTGCTCAAAAAGTCGAGTTGTGTCCGAATCACCGCTATGAGACCTGTAAAGGCACGCGTAGATGAGGGTGTGGCCATCGTGATCTACCAATTGAGATCCAATACTTAATACGTTCGTCAAAAAATATTTCTTAAGTTTTCTTGTACTGTCTGCAACGTAATTACTCTGTGTACGTATTCCAATGGTACAGTCACAGTAGTACAGTGCAAGCGCACCGGGCCTTAGTGCCGCGCTGTGCGTGTGCCGATTTGGCGACCGAATAGAGTAGATACCATTTTCAGAAACATTTAATGTATTATTACTTTTGTATGAAAGAAAAAACTTACGAATTTTTAAAAGTCGTAGAACAAAAGTTATTGGGGATAATGTTTAGCACAAAATACTAAGAAGATATTAGCATTTTTAAATTAACCCTGTGTAATTCTTCTGTACGTGTGTATGTCACTGAACACCCCCTGGACCGATTTTGATGAAATTTTTTATGTGTTTGAGTGGATCCCTAGATGGTTTAGATTCACAATTGGATCTGGTAGGTGGCACTGCAATCGGGTTTTAGCATTTTTTTTTATTTCGGGCAGGACAAAGTCTGTCGGATCCGCTATTATGTTAAATTATTCTTTGTATAAATGATTCCATTTTTAAAATACATTCGAGTAAAGCAAAATTTTTAATGTGTACTAAAATGTAAATTGTGTCAAAGGAAAACGTTTCAGTTTACGTAATATCCTACGTCCAATAAGTATACACGAACGTCACGCGACAAGCACATTTGAAGCGAGATAATAACTTGACAATTACAGTAATGAACCGAAAGATTAACAGGGAATCTTTTATTAATTACCCAAGTAGTCATTTAGTCAATTTGTCTGTCACCGAGTACGACTAAACGGCCGAATCGCCTGACGAACTAATGCCGTGCATTTCTAAAAGCATTAACTGTAAGTGCCAGAACATAAAACTGATAGGTATGCAATATATCCGACCGATCATCAATCTGTCGGAATAACATCGACGTGCTTACTTTGATTTTCAGTGTCGGCGCAAAGAGAGAATTCAGTACGCTTTGAAGATTTAGAATTTGCAGAATTATGTCGTTTCAGTACACAGGCAGTTAATATAACAACCACTACGCGTGATACTGAATATAAAAACCCTTTTCGGCTAATTTATTATTAATTCAGTGCCACTGACGTGAATAGTAATTCTGAGGAAAGTTTACTTGAATAAAGTACGTAGTTACTGCTCAGAAATACATTACAAATACTTATTTGTAATGTATTTGTAATGTTTTACTCAAATTGTGTACTTACACAATTTGAGTAAAACGGTCTCAATTGAAACATTTTTGGATTCGTCGACGCGACGGTTAATGTATATGCCTTCTAGGTGAGGTTCAGTTTCAACAGTTCAATTTAGCAATCGACCTACTTACTCTAAATTAAATCTGGTCCGTTACATGATATCTATAGTATAATTTCTAGTGCTTATTTTCGGGTCACTCGATTGGTATAATCTTGACTAGAAAATATTTATTTAAACCATCTTAATCCAAAACAATGTAGGCATACCAACTCGAATCGATCGCAGGAAGTTAGATTAGCATCGCCGTTACTTAAACACGGAATGTTCTATCCAATAATAGGGGACTCCACCCTACTATGCGGGCATTCAGATCATGTACTACGGCATGCAATCGTATCGCAGTGTTACTACGACACATGCCACTACTGTGTACGCGTTCTTGTGTGTCGACACCCATTTGTCACCATCGACCGTGTTCGCCATCACTCTGCCTCGCAGTCCAGACGAGAGCGATAGTATTTGTAATAGACAATTGTTTTATTTTCTCCTTGTAAACGAAATTTTGAAATATTTTACGAGATTTTACGAGCGAAGAATATAAAACTCAACTTTATGTACTGACAGATGTTATTTTTCAATAATTTTCAGATGTTATTTTACAAGTATTTTCCAGCTGTATCATTCCGTCAAAATTCAAATCCAGTAAAAACACGTGTTTTGCTTCTCAACGATGATAAGTTTAGGCGGGATTGGTTGTCGTGCACAGAGTGCAAAATTATAATAAGCTACAACGTTCGTTCGAGATAACTAAAAAGTAACCTCAGTTAACATTTTCTGAAGATGCTTCGTTGAGAAGCGAAACCCGTATCGATTAATGGGTGTGGAATTTGACATTACACAGCTAAAACAGTATTAAAAAAAAAGGTAAATTTATTAAAATAATATATTTCTGAAATGTGTTGGAGTTGTTTTTACTCTTAAACTTTCAATATACCAGCCATGTCCTATCGTATTGCCGTAACGCTAATATATCAGAGTTAATTCTATAAATACAAAACATTTATTCATCCCAAGAAAATACGTTTATAAACTTACATATCATACATACCTGATATCAATGAAAGGATCAAAACCTTATTTAATCTTACTCAAGCTGCAGAAATGTGCAGAACAATTTATTTTTCGTTTTTTGAGTAACTATTACCCATTATTATCTTAGTACCTTACATTTATGTAAGGAATAACTTCTTGTGGTAGTTTTATGATAATTATTTTTTCTGTTTAAATAAAATAATAGGTAGATACTTTATTGTTATTATCTACTATATAAAAATTAATGTTTGTTTGTTCGTATTTCATGGGCTGCCACACTATTCATCCGATTGCGATGAAATTTGGTATGGAGATAGCTTGAATCTTGAGAAAGGGTATAGTCTATGTTAAGAGTTAAAAACGCGGTCGAAGTCGCTGGCATCTGATAGTACAATATACAAAAATCTATTATTTTTGATTTTTCGATGTGTATGAAATTATCTGTCACTAGTGATTGTTTTTTTAGAGCTTCAAATGAATTTTATATCTTCTGTCTGTAGGTACTTTAATATCTCGTTTAATTAATCTGTATATATTATATGTCATACATAAATTACTTTGCAAAAAGCCGTTGAAATATATTTTTTATTCTAAGGCAAATATTTTTACCTGAAGAGAGAGTAAACTTGTTCATTAATGTTCGTATTAAAAAAAAATTTGAAATGAACATGTTTCAGTGACACAATTAAGAGTTATTATCATTGTAATAATAATTTGAATTAAAATGTATTAACTTATCGAGACGCGAAAATTACGTTCATTTCGCGTGAAGTGTTAATCGATCAATTATTGTTCGTAATTCTCGAGTCTTGATGCTTTTGCAAAAAAACTTACATGCATGTAATGCTACACCTTCATCACGAAATGCATGTGCAGAGTTCATTTTTCACTCCCAATTGAGAATGACTTCTGCTGGTATTATCACTCGGAGGTCATCTTTTAGCTACGTCTTTATTAATGTACATAACCTGTAGTTCTTAATGACATGGTTGACAATTTCTGTAATGAAATATAGTATGGATATGTATTATGCATTTTTCCTTTTTCTATTTTTTTTATTAACTCTTTAAGTTACTGTGTTCATAATACAATACACGTACTACTCGATTATATTCGATTGAGTATATCTTAGTATTTTTCATAGATTTAATATACATAGGTGAACGTTATTAGATTTTTTAATTAAATATTGAAAGCAATGAAATAATGTTCTTGTTACGCCAATTTGGTGAATAGTTATGATGCGATGCGTACATAATAATACGTGTTTATTGTTTTAATGAACTTATTTAAAGACCTGATAGCTTCGTAAGATCTGTACAAAGAAAAGTAAGTTTACGTAATACGTCTTTCAAAAACACGTATACATCGTAGGCGGTAAAAATTCCCTTTGTTGCCGGCTGAGCGGGCTGATTTCTTAAATAATGTCGGTTTGTGTAGGTAGGGCTTGGCCACATAGCAGGCACCAGGCAGCCATAGGCGAAAGCAATCAGTCTTATTCCGCGCGGACGCGCCGCGATTAGTCAACGCCTGCTGCAGAGACAAACTCCCCCGGCCTTCTCTAGGGAGATTATCGATTTAGAAGTAATCGATTTTGGTTTGCGCGGTGAAAAGTATCGATTGTAGCAGATTATTTTAGTTAGACGTTAAAGGTTATTTAATTAAATAACTTTAATTCTGGAATAATTGAAAATGATTAAGTTTTGTAAAAAAATACAATTGATTTACGTGCTTATAATAGATTACTATCAGATTACCTGCCGTAACCCAGTAGCGTAAATGTCATTATGATTACAAAATATCTGCATTTCAAAGATGTAAAATTTATTGGAATAATTTAAAAATTATTCCAATAAACTTATTTTATTGGAATAATTTTTAAATTAATCAGTAAATTTTAGGTTTTAGGGATCAAAGAAACAACGTTTTTTGTATGCAAGTTATCTTAGAAAGTACATAATTCATGACCGTTATATCATTGGAATGTATTTAGACAAGTTACTTTCACAGGTGAACTTATAACAAGCAAAGAGTGGCGTGCGGATATTCAATTAACTATATAATTACATTACATAGAAATATACCCAAGTAGTCATTTAGTACATTTGTACATTTAGTACATTATTATTTAGAACTAAACGTAAAATCATATTTATAACTTATGTATGTATAGTAGGATGTAAGTAACTTTTTAAGTTTGCTTGTTGATATTTTTATTCAGTCAGTAAGCACTTTAATCTATATTGATATTATAAAAGCGAAAGTCTGTATGTCGTCTGTCTGCTACGTTTTCGCAGCTAAACTGCCGGACCGATTTGATGAAATTTGGCATGGAGATAGTTTGACATCAGGGGACGGACATAGGCTAAATGTTAAACCGGTGAACCCATTACGATGTATAGGACAGGGATAGACTTTTTTAAACGAAAAGACAAAGTCAACTTTTTATGAAAAATCTGCTTAAAAGGGGGTGAAATCTGCCTAAAAAATTTCCACGCGGACCAAATCGCGGGTATAGCTAGTATCTTATATTTTTATGTACATAAGGATTGATATGTTTGGTACTCCATTCTTTTTGATACCTCGTTAGGGATTAAGCGTGAGGATAGGTATGTACGTAATATTTTTATAACAATAGACGCCTTAAATGTAGTGAACTTAAAGGAGATGATCTATATCAAGAAAGTCGTGTTCTATCCAATTATTGAACCCAAGTTTATGGCTCTTTGAAATACTCTAACTTTAGCAGCCATGAGTTAGAGACGGTGAGATTAAGCTTTTCTATTAATATTATTAAGTTTTATTTTCAAATAGCTTGGTAGTCAAGAAAGAAAATAAAGCCAAATCTAAACAAAGTATTTAGCACAACAACTAATTTTTTTCTAAACTTTTGTGATATCTCCTCCTGATGTGATATAGTGCTTTTGGCCTGCATAAGTTTTATGATATATCTTCACAAATATCACCTTTGTAAAGAAAACATACATTATGTATTAAATTATGCATACTATTATAGAGACAGCAACATAATTTGTCTAGTAATATTTATATCATGACGTACAGACGTTATTTTTTATTAATATAGAGTTGATTGTTTTACTCATGTCTTTCAACTTCCTTCGCTGAACGTTAAGGTTAACGTTTTTTAGATTTACTTTTTTTTAATAATTTCATATTTCGAATTTTTGTATATAGTAATAACATTGTAGCTCACTGCGTGTCATACCACCATGCTTATTTCTACTTCTCAGATTCTCACTTTACGAATACATTATATTGATAATTACATAACTGAAAATAAAGTTTGTGGTTATATAAAATTATTTATATTCATTGTCATTCATAAAATTGTACAATTATAAATAATAGATCTTATCGTTATTGCTATCGTCGACTGCGTCTCTGTCAACACATCCATTATTGCCGTTTCCGACAGAACAGGTTTCTCATTTCGTCGTCTATCTGTATGTTTATCTACATACTTCGTTCACCTTTATCAAAATTCATTACCTATACTTTATCCACGCGCCCAACTGTTATCACGAGTTTTCTCACTGCGGCATTATAATGAAGAGTTTAAATTTAGGCGTAATGGTTGACCAATAAGATAAAAGCGAGAGGGCTATACCCACTAACATATCCTTGCACACAACTTGACTTTTAATACCAGAATCGCAAGGCTCAAAATAAACAGTAGTGAAGTAAAGATAACTTAGCGCGTGGGTAATGACGGACGCATGGACCGCTGCATACAAAGCAGTCGGCTACCAGAATAAAGTTATCTCGCGATACATCCCTGAATTAATGGCCAACTCGTTACTTGGATATTGAGATGTTTCGATCACCTAATGGTTTGAAGTCATCGAACTTTTGAAAATAAACAGTGAACAGGTGAATTAAACTTCAACTATATTTTTATTTATACTCGCGCTATTTTTATTTGTAATTTATATCGTCCATATTTGCTGATGCAAAAACAAATAAATTTAAAACTATTCATGAGTTAGTGACATTCGCACATTTTAACTACACATTTTTCATCCCCTTTTTAAAATATTAAACAAAGTATATACGTAAGTATGTTTTTTCCTGATACAAATAAAGCATCGTAAAATACATATATACCATTTCAGGCTTGACCGTCTTTATCGCAGCCACGTATTATCCGGGACGTGATTGGCCGAGGACCTCACTGAGGACTAATTGATAGAGTTCAACTCGCTTTAAGTAAAAGCTTTATGTTGAAGAAGAGTATATGTTTATCTTCGTAAAATAAAAATAATATAATGAATGTATTGTTTCTATTTGTAAATATCAAAGTACACAACTCGTCGTTTTCTTTTCATGTTTAAGGGTGAAGAAACGAAAATAAGAGCGTTGAAAGAATATCAAGGGAAAGGAAGAATAAAACTATAGTTTATTATTACTAAACAATTTATTGCTCGTAACATCTATAAAGGCTATCGACATGTTTTGTACATATTTCTCAGTTGTGTTTAAAATATTAAGTAACAAAGCAATATTTTTTAAAATTGCAGTCATAAACTATCTAATACATAAAATAAATTTCAAACATAGAAGCTTTTAGTTATGTCCTATAATGGGTCATTTTTACAATAGTCACCGTAAGCAATCATGGTGATCTCTATCTTTACTGTAACCACGGTCGATGTCTGCGGTCCAGGACTGTAATTTGCCAGTTTTCACCGCCTAGCTGCCTGCAATTTTATAACAACTTCGAGCCCGCTTGAAGACTTCATTTTGCCGTTTACAAGTTTTGTTTTTATATCGATAATAATATTTAAAGATTAGGATTAGGTTACGAAAGATACTCTTTCTCAGTTTTTATACTACATTAAAATATTTTTTAAGTTGTATTATCAGCATGAAATATATTAAGCAATTATTATTCTAAGGATTTAAAAAAAGTAGCTATACTTATGAAATGTCTTTCTTAAAAAAGTCAAACGTAATGTCACAATAGGAGTGATATTGAGCATATATTTCGATTACATATTCATTGTCTTTACCCTGTACCAGTTGTATAATAATAAAGCATATGTACAACGTACATAAATAATAATCCATTACACCATTATATATTATTAATAAATTAAGAAGCCATGAAAAATTATTTGTTTAATGGTACAAACAAGAGACTGCAATGGAGAATATGGTACTGTTAGTTCAGGATTTTTTTTTAAGGTTTCAGAAGATTCAGTATCTATATATAGTGTAAAAGTTTCCAGAGGGTAGCCACAACAGCAATATTTTTTTTTAGAGCTATACGCCTACATTTTTTGGTTGATTTTACTTAAGAAAAACGAGCATTTTACTTGTACCCACGTATTCAATACGACAAAAACTACAAAGCACGCGTTAAAAAACAAAATAATGAGTCAATGTGACTTGTTTACTCACGTATAGTTTCGTTCCAGAGAGACCTAATCTGGTAACCAAATGTTCATTCAAATGCTAAGGACTTATTGACCGTTGTTGCGCGGTCCATTCGAAAAAATCACTATGAGAGAACCATTAAAATGTGCAAAGCACAAGTTGAAATATTTAAATTAGGCAAGTGTCATAAAATGTCACAGAAACGTCACATAAATCATAATGGCTTTTGAGACAAAAGGCGTCGTGGTAGTCCAAGTTCTTTGATTTCGTGAAATCGGGTCAGAATCACATGTGCTTCTGGTCTTTTGTATGCTCAGCACAGACAGTATTGTGCAATCTTCCGGGGTTTGCGGCGCCTATTGTGAGTATATCCGCATGCAAATTTTTTGCTCCTTGTTTTCGAAAGTCTTTTGCTGTTACGTTTTGAAGTTAATGTAATTTTTACACATAGTTTTTACGTACAAATACACCGTGTAAAAATAAACTAAAACTACCTTTAATATTTTTCCACTGATACATAGCATATTTCATGTTTATTACACATTAATACAAAAAACAATTTTTTGTTAATTGTATTTTGTATTAGGTTTGACCTTAACTGTTACAGAAGTCAAATTGTTAATTTTGCAACATTTTAAGTATGAAATGAGCGACTGTCGTAATTGAATTCGTGAGAAACTTCAAACTAAACAAATCGCCTTGTCACTTTATCCATTTATTTGCAAATTTCGCGCAAAACTCGAGAAAAAAGAGCTCAAGATAAAGGTACAAAATGTTCTATTCTAGTCGCCAAATGAATAATTACCTTTCACGTTTCGCCTTTCAATCTGCGCTCAGCGATCGATCAGCGTCGCAGAACTCTTTCAGCTACGTCACCCTTGCCGCCGCCACCTCAGGTAAAACGCAATTAATCTGAAACATCCCAACTTAGTATTACATTAAAAACGAAATAAAAACCCCACGGCCTGCCGTTTTTTCGCCGCCGCGTTTTCTTTTCCATTCAGATTTTTTTGACAGCACGAAAAATGAGACTCATTTATTTGACTCGTACACAATGTAGGACTGTTTGAGTATTTGCTATAAATACGCATTTTTCTCTACATCTCCTTCCTCTATGTGGGGTGAGCATTAGCCTCGGATGAGAAGGGAGTCTCACGTGTTCCCTTTGTTCGATTTCGAGATTTTAGGGGAGTACTGATGCTTATATTCTGTAGGAATTCATCAAAATAATCACATGCTCATATATAATGGATTGCGGTGTCAACAAACATGCGAATGATAAAATACATTCAAAACCAAGTGATATTGTTTACGTGATCTAAGTAAGTATATTATACATTATTCATCTTATTGTCAATACTTCGTTGAAAACGAATAAAAATAGACACCTAATATTATGGATGTTAAGTAACATTCGCCTTTTTTCGCCTAAATCTTTTTTAGGGTTCTGTAGCAACTAGAAATTTTTATAGTCTCATCGTTCATCCGACTTTTCATTCTCGTACATCAAACTTCCCAATTTTATATGAAAAGATTTTGCAAAGTGAACAAAAAAATGTGTGTAAAACTAAATGTGACTTAGATCACCACAAAAAATTTGAGTCCTCATTATTTAACTCTTTATCTCGTATTTTCAACGAAAATTGTGAAGGAAACTATAATACAAACACTTCCCGAAATTTTTAACTGTCATGGTTTTTAGAATACCAACAAATTTTACATAAGATGAAATAGTTTTTAATTCTTAATAAATTTTTATAGCTACGGAATTCGATCACGTGTGTAACCAACACAATCCTTATAGCTTTTTATATTGTTTGCATCAAAATTATCACAATAATATCAGGATATTTAGATATTAATACTCTCTTAGACATAATTAAAATAATCGAAGTACTGATATTAATTATTAACTGTTTTTACCCACTTTATCTAAAAAAAAAAACAAAAGTAACATTGATATACATTCGAAACAATTGTACAATTTACTTCCTTCATTCTTTATAATTAAGTGTATACAAAATATTACCGTACCCCAAAACAATGCAGTATCAAAATTCGTTATGAATATTAACGCGTGGACTTTTAAAATGGACTCATTAGCACACACATAAAAGGCAATTGTTTCTTTATACTTTTGAATTGTTATCTTTTGTTTTATTGAAGGAGCGTACGCGAGTCTGTCATAGTTATGTTGTTCTTTCATTTGTCAAAGTTTCTTACGTATATAACTAATAGTTTCTCTAAACTCGATTTTTAAGGTTGTTGGAGCCCATTGTGCGTTTTGTGTTCGCGGCTGTCCGAAACATTGCCCCTTTGTTTGATAAATCTTCGAACATAAATACTGTATTGTCTTTGCTCATTCAGTTGTAATTAGGTAGCACAATTTGCTCTCTTGAATCGTTAATGAGACGTTAATGCAGCGAAACTTTGAAACAATGACGCGTTAAATCAATTATGATGGGTTTTGCGTCCTTAACTTCACGTTTCGTAGAAAAGACGACTTTTTTCGAGTTACCTTTAGAAATTTGTTGCGATGTTATGTAATGTAATATAATACGTAAAATGATAGGTAATACTTTTGTCTGTTTTTTATTTCTTATGCACCTAATACCTTAAAAAAAGAACACCTTTGAATTTTTTTGTGAAACAATTTTCTTGTTGTCTTCGTTTTTAAGTAAAAGTTGGTTGTAACTTTAATAGAAGTGCATAAAGTCCATACATGTTAATTGTTTTCACGTATTGCAGAACTATAGTTTTTTAACTATTGTATATGCAAATGGGTACCTACTTTGCGATCGCGTATGACATTTCCATTCATGTGTTATATTCAATAAAGACAAAAACACCAGATGTTAATCCCGATGTGTCTGGCAATACCGAATATTCTTTAACCGACGCCAGTTATCAATCAAGACAGAAAGACATTTGTAGCAACCTCTCAGCGATTTGTCCAAATGAAAAATTAATTTCGCCGATGATTAATATAATGGCTGGCAATAAAACGTAATCGTTGTTTCGAAGTTTTTACATCTTCTTCTTGCCTAAATTAATTTGTTTTTAGGAACAAACGGCAGAGGGTGTAATCTTGTTTTACAGTTTATAGTACTTAGTAATCCTGTAAGTTTCAATTTCAAAAATAATGCAATATATATATGAAAAATATGAAAATAAGTTTACTTGAAAAACTAAAAAAAAATTTTTATTGCTATACAGATTTGTATTTTAATTATACATATTATTATTTTAGATAATATTGACATATACATTCAAAACTTAATAGAAATGTTATTTGTAATTTTAATTGCATTAAGAGTGATATACGCATTACACAGTTAATAATAAAACTTGTGATTAAACTTAAATGGAATTCATCATTCTCTTCATTCTAATAAAAAGAAATGTAAATTTAATATTAAGTTTATTTTAATAACAAATAATAGATAACAGTAGATAGAGATTGTTTTAGCTGCTATCAAGCTGCTATGTACTTATATTCGTTTTATTTATGTAGAGAAAAACCATCAAATCGTTCCAAAAGAGTTCGTTCAGTTGAAATCTGTGAACTTAAACAATCAGGTGACAGTTTAAAATATGACGTTTCGTAAAACAATGAATGGGATCTCGCAGTAATAATAGGATGAAATAT
This sequence comes from Zeuzera pyrina, assembly GCA_907165235.1. Lineage (NCBI taxonomy): Eukaryota > Metazoa > Arthropoda > Insecta > Lepidoptera > Cossidae > Zeuzera > Zeuzera pyrina. The sequence goes on from OU015628.1 coordinate 16,154,365, forward strand.
CTGTGGTAACAATTTATATTCAAACACTGGATCCAACTTGACAATTTATTAATCAAACCGATTACCTCTAGCGAAACCCCCGGCCTATTGTGAAAATATTGTCGCTGCAAAACAATCCTTTGAATAATTAAGGATTTAAATTTTCCATACAACAAAAGCATAAAACAATAAACGCGCTTCAGAGTGGACAAAAGCATTTCTGTGAGTGGCATTTTAGATGCCCCTCTCACAACAAATTTTAATATGAGGGGTCGAGTACCTCCGCCTTGATTGTTGGGGTCCATCTACACATTAACACGTACCTACTTCTTCGTTGTTTATTCTTATTGGTGTGTTTTCCTGGTGAATGTACTTAATTATGATGTTACACATATCATTACGTGTTTATGTTTATTTTTTATAAATGCTTATGAAATTTGTAATTGTTTGAGTTTAACCAAATAAGTATTGATATTTATTAAAACAAATAATTTAATTATATTTAAATAGTTCTCAATACTCAGTACGATACAAACCTTTTAACTAACCGACTTTATATTATAAATAGATAAAGATATTTTAAAGTACCTAATTTATAAAGAAAATAAGTGCATAATGAATATGCAAAATTAATACTCGAAGATAGTCTCATAGAGAAATCAATTAAGTCCACCATCGCTGGCTTGGTCTACGTCTCCTACACATGTCGGCCCCCACTTCCCTCAGCTTTTTCCATAACGACCTGTGAGCCCCTCCCTTCTTTAGAGAGAAAAGCATAATCCATCACTGTACGTCACCCCTATTTTGGCATGTTCCGTCCCTCTCATGCGTACACTCGAAGTCTATAACTTTCCTTATCCGACCCGCTAGGGGTAGTTTCTCTCAGTCGCCGCTTGACGGGTGATCATTTTTCTTGTGGCGCGTTCAATCATCGCGTCACTATCGCTTTCTCACTCTGCCAGGGACCAGTTTTGTTTCTCTCTCGCTCGCACAGACCCTTCCTGTCTTTCTGTGTGTCCCTTATTTTCTGTTAGCGGTGCGTGTTCCACTACGTGCCCATGGACTAAATATGGCGTCTTTTATGTTTGATTTTGATGTTTTAATTTTCGTTAATAAAGTGATCTGTTCTTAATTATAACGCGTTGTTTGACACTGCAATTAATTAAAACTTTTGAGAAACCAGTTAGATGACTTTTACGGTTATAAAACTGTGAGTTACTTATTAAATAAAATATTACTGAAAGTATTACTTAATTGCTTCAATATTAATGATACTTAGTTGCTGTTAACCTTCTATTAGAATTAATAGCGTTTTGCATCACTGTAGCTGTCAATTCAAAGTCTAATTAATATTCGGCCATAAATCACTAATTCTATCAAAGCGTAGCGCTAACGCATGTCTTAACTCGGATCACAGTTCTAATCCACAGTTGTAGGTATCCCGTTTAGAACGTATGCAAATGCACTGAATGAATTTAATGCGTTCTGTATATTCTAAATTAAAAGATAATATATGTTATTTATTCTAAAATTCTTATTTCTGTGAATCATGCCTGTATGTAATAATGTGGAAATATAAATAATAGCGTGTGTCGACACAATTATGTAATTTTTTATCCATTCTGTTCTCATCAAACAGCTTACAACTTTCTTAAGATATGTGGAGATGAAAATTAGTACTTAGGTATATAAAAAAATTCTAAAAAGAAAGAAAATAAAACGTTACAGAAAATATTACCCAATGTAATCTAAATTACGTAATTCCTACTTTATAGTCATATCATTGGCATTGACAATTCTTCACGTTGTATTCCTAACGGGGTAGTCAGGGAGGACGGAGAGCCAAGCTTCACGGTCCTTACATACTTCTTTCGCTTCCTCAAATTTCATTATTTTCCTCACACACTTTCGCCTAGGTACGCGAGTGCTTTTGACATTTCTGTCATCTAACACTCTGGCTATTTGATATTTGTTAGTCAGCCTTGGTCTTTCTTGGCTTCTTTTACCACTCGCTTCCGCTCTGTAGATTTTCGTCTTCAATCTTTCATCACGCATTCTTTCTATGTGCCCGAACTATCTGAGCATTCCTTTACTATACATAAAAAGTAATGTTTTGCTTATTATATATATTACACAAAAGTAAAAAAATGGAATGCATTTATTTAACATTAAACTTTCTTACATTTAAGATCATGATTTTTCAGAATGTGTGCATAGTATTCTTTCTCTACTTTTTCAGCTTATACTATATCCGTAGGATGCTCGCATGGTCCGCCAGGGAGTCAACCGAGGGCCGGAGACCACTTTAGATTGACTTGTCAGAATATTTGAATTTTAATCCCGGGTAGACATTATATAAACATTTGTTTATTTATTCATGAGTTTACGTGGTTTTGCAAGTTTGTTAACTTTCAATTTCACATGAGATTTTGCTTCAATTTACTATGGTATAGTTTAAGAACACTACCAAGACTTTAAAAATGGATATATTACTCTACGCCGTCGTTACTAAAGGAAAGGCTGATTCAAAACATAATAAATACTATTTTGAACGAAATTAGTTAATTTATTTGCATATGTAATTCTGCATCTTTTTAATGTGGTCTTTATGAAAATATACCGAACTCTGGAAGGGAAAAAAATTTTAAACTGTGTTTCTGTTGTTGTGTTGTTATTTATAGTTTATTATATCACGCTGAAATAGTGGACAAAACAGTTACGGTTGTAACAGTAGTCCAAGATCCATCTAAGCTTTGTCGTGTATTTTTACAAGACTAGCATTGCAAGATCAAAAGGAATTTTTATCATGACTAGCTTTAGATTAACTTAAATTGTAATTGAGTTAACAGATTAACTTTTTTCTTCAGAATAGTTTAATAAATTTTAGAGCTCTAACTGAAACAAAATATTTGCAAAATAATTATCTTGAATAATATTAGATATTTATTGATCTACTTGTCACAATTTTCTTTCGAAAACACGAAGGAATAAAATGAAGTAGGTTTTTGTTTGTCACATAAAAATGTTCTTTTTGTTTGAAAAAGTCTAAGTGGAATCGATAGTAAGTTTTGTTTTTGTTTTGACACTTTATACAGGAGATAGTGGAGTCCATTAGTGATACAAGACTGAGTAAAGAGCCGACACCGGTTGTTGGAAGCATCCTACATAATATAAATATTCAATAGGGGTTTGAATATGTTAATATAGAGTCTCCTCATTGGGTTGTAGATTGCGCCGTCGTTTTTATCTTATACGACATTTAACTCCGGTAATTCAATTTACTCTATTTGCATAATGTCGCTTGCTTTCTGAAGTAGGTGAGTATGGAAATCGTTTGGAATGGGGACGTTCATTTGATGTTATTCTTCTCCCATGAAACTTATTAATGCATCTTTTGTGTTGATTTCATATGTTGATAATCGAATTATATTGTAACGAACGTAATGCACTTGTATTTCATTTGCATATTCACTTCTAGTTTGTTTTCTGTAGATAAATGATAGATAGCGACTCTGAACAATACTTAATGACGAATATTTTATACTTGTCTCCTCCCACACATCTGTCTGTTGTTAACACCACACATGGAATCAAAAAAAGGTTTCATCACACTATATCGTATAGGCGAATGGAGATATCTAGAATTAATCGGCCTCAGAAGGTATACAAAGCCGTGAAATATGGCTCGCTCGTTGTTCACAATGGCTACGTCTTCATCACGACCCTATTGTTTTTTTTCTTAGGTACCACACGCGGGATTGTTTCTCTTACAGTCAGAGTTGGGAAACGTGTTCTTCTGTCGCTATAGTAATTTGTCAGGTACTACGCACTTTGATGATTTAGCTCTACCTAAAATAAATTGGGCGCAAGGCTCAAAGAATAATTTTATTGGAGACGTAATTTGCTTGAACAAAATTAAAGTCAATTAAAGGTTATAATATTTTTTTTTGTCGAAACTGCATTTTAAACAGTTATCCAAACAAAAGCGTCATATGGTTGAACGTGATATGTTTCACTAACACATGCCTACCTACGTTTACTACACGTAGAGTCACGACACAATAGAACGGTACGCTCTTCATTCCCCGTTATCAATCTACCATGATGCCATCTGTGACGCCGCCATTACTCAATTTCCTCTCCCGCTAAAAAAGAAAACGTAAAAAAATCAAAGAAAGACGAATTCAAATAGACGTTCGGAGATGCGGAATAAAGACACTGCGTCGTTTGATGTTTTATTAAACAAAATTGTATCTGAATTTGAGTCATGAAAACAGAACTGCTTTTGTTTAGAACTCAATTGCTCAATACATATTTCAATAGTAGAATACTGTGGATATGATATTTTAATACACAAAATATGTTATTACTTTTTGTGTGTACAGTTTTATTACCGAATTCCAAGGGGATTCCTTATTATTTCTACATAATTCTAGACACTTTCTGACCTACTTATTTTGAGTATACCAAGGTAACAGTCTAACAGGAGACCAGGCTGTTGCCGCTTTAGAACACAGCTACGTAATAGCAAACATTAAATTGTCTAGAATTATTTTTGTAATTTTAAATTGTATACTTAGGTGTAGATATTATGGATTCTCAATTTTCATCAATTAATATTGCTTATTAATTTTTGGCGTTAGGATATGATAAAATAATTATTCAATTTATTTTGAAATAAATCGTTAAAATTATTATAATTACGACATTTATTATACTTTATTATAGCGTTTTAAGCAAGGTTTGAATTTAGATAAGAAAAAGTAGAGTACGAATTGATTTCATTAGCAACTTTTAACTTTCTCATGACAATTTTTTTTTACGCATGAAAAAAACAAACAAAAATGGAAGAAGTAATCATAAAAGGCAACGCTTATCTCTTCCAGTAAACCTCATAAACAGAGTAATGAACGAAGGTAGTGTATATAGTAAATAATGAAAGAAACTTAAATACTTTCTAAAATTCATTGAGTACTAATTATCTAGAAGGTGGATGTTTGTACTAATTATCTAGATTATTAGTCCTAATTATCTAGAAGGTGATATTGTGGTTTATATGTAAAAATTAGATACTAGATTTACTGAATATATACACATTTGGTTTTGCAAGAACGACAATGCCTAATGCACCCACGCAAGTCCAATTTTGGGCATAACTGTTGTATATGTTGGTACCACTGAATGATAATTTAAATTCATTCTCTCCGCCGCCCGCGCCATCATTTGGACAAATGTTACGTCATTTGTCTAGGGGTGTGAACCGCGGTGCGGAGGGTAAAACCTCTAACTACTTTAGAGATATTTTGCACCTTCACGTGAACTACTTTAAGTACATTTTAGAATGGAGTATTCCTATCAGATTCTGAAAACTTCTGTTACTTTAAAAACACGGAAAAGGCACTTTTACGCTACTGAACTTAAAGTCCTTTATAACTTTGATTAGCAGAATCTCATTTTCAAAGCTTCCGAATGCGTTACCGTGATGGAAAATGAAGCTTATGTGATTTGCACGTTGGTTGATTTTTATGAAACAAGTTTTCTTTCAATGAGTATTGAATTAAAACTTACCGTATTTGTGCTACGTTACTAATTAATTTAATTATTTATCTCATTGTACGCGTGTTTATTCAATACACATAGCTTCAGTGAGTGACGAATGAAAATTACTACCGTAATCAAATTGTGATCACTTTTCTTGTGACATTTCCATCGATTTATTTCCATCCACATTTATTTGAATTTTTTTTAACAAAGTTATGTTTAGTTATTTAAGTGGTGATGCAGAGGAATAAATATATTTAAATTATTATCTATAAGAGTTTATTAAGAATGGATTTTCATCACACAACCCTATCGCTTCTTATCGCATTGCTTAGCGTGTCTTGTATGAAGTGTGACTATGACGTGATAGAATAGGATTCAAATCCCGTCATTGACATGTATGTTTGTCATTACTTTTTTTAATTCCTTTAATGTATTCGATTTATAATAATTATTATAAGATAAGTAGTACAAAACCAATTTTTATGTTTATTACAACAATTTATTTAAGAATAGCGGTTCCAATATTATTGTTATTTTGTTATTATTGTTTATATAAGTGACTAAAGCAAGTATCTAGTAGTATTCAGATTACCCTGACTCAATGTTTTTTCGTTAGATTAGCTGTAATCACTCTGGATAAGTCACGAATATTTTAAAATTTTGACGTGGCTGGTGGAAACATCAAGTACTTTTATTTCAAACGATCGGCGTTTGCAAGAAACAAAATCATAAAATACAGAATAAAGAAAAATTACAAAATATTATGTTGATTAAAATGTACGAAATGCGAACCGATAGCGCTAGAGAACGCTATGTAAGCATGGTCAGATATATAATTACTTTATTTATTAAACTGTACGAGAACTTACAATTCAGCACATCCTCTCGATCATCTTGCGTTCGAATATATTATGAATATTAATGCATTAAGAATATTCTAATAATAAAATCACATGATTCGTCTCTGACGAAAAAGCCATTCTTGTCTATCCCCAAACTAAAATTCAATTATTATATATTATAGGATTATATATATATATATATATATATAATAATTATTATATGTATAACAGACTGATAAAATATAGATTAATTTGACATGCTCTTTGTTTGTAATATACCGTAATATATATATATGAGACTTGTTTAGCCATTCTCCTTTCTCATTACACATTTCCAATAAGATATCGATCTAATTAGATAGACATCAAAGTCAAAAGTCAAAGTCGAGGTCAAATAATTTTATTAAAGTAAGTCCGATTGCAAGCTATTTATGAATGCCAAATCTACTTTTGTTCGGTATGAAAAGAAAACCTGCGCACTGAGAACCGACAAGAAAGTATAATTTTTTCAACATTATTCTACAATAGTTATTTTAAAATACAATAATCACAAAGTCCATAAATGCATATGAAGAGAGAATTATTCCCAGACTATTGCTTTGTATTTAAAGAAATTTTCAATACAAATGACATTGGCGCAAAATATTTTATGTAATACCATTTTTCAGAAAATCTTATACGAAAATTGTGTATATATTATATGATTTAAAATCTGTTTCCATGGTCACTGTAAAATAAGTTCGCCAACATTACATGAGATATGTTTTCGAATAATGGAAACCCGAAAATGTTATATTAATGGTCATCCATTTGTTGAAGTGAAATAAATTTGATGAAATGAAAGAGAAAAAGCGTATGAATAATTGGTTCATGTAAATGCCTTTACGTTCTATGTTTCGTTTTGTTTTGTTCAGTATTTTGACGGATTTTGTACTATTTGTGGTGATATAAACAATGATAGTCAAAATTTATTTTGTTAACAGTATTTTTTGTATTTAGTTAATCTTGATCTATACAGTCTGTTTCTATGTGAACTAGCATTAAAAACGCAAAAATGTTTTTATCTGTTTGTTCGTTACGTTTTCTCGGGTAAATCGCTAAACCGCTTTTGATGAAGATCTGTACGGAGATAGCTTGAATTCTGGGGAAGGACAAAAGTTTGTTTTTTTAATCCAAAGCAAACGAAAACGTGAGCAACGGTGGTTTAATTAATATCAAAGATATTAATATTAAGTACTTACATAATTATATTTAACTAAATGTGTGACTATTCAGATATGACTGTTAGTTCATTTCTGTTGTAAGAAAAGATGTTAAATTTTTTAGTACGTTGACTTCAGATTTGTAAGCAATCTAGTTTTCAGAGGGATCTCATTAATTTTCTTTTTATTTTTTTTATTTTATCTAATTGTGCCCGCGGTATGCCCCAGAGATGGGGTGATGTGTCGCGGAGTATTCACCCCGCTGCCCGCACTAAAACCAATTTCAAAAGACACAGAAAAAGAACAGAGACGGATAGATTGTAAAATATTTAATGTAAAATATTTGGAAATTTAAATATAAATTTCGGAAGTGCAATTATTATTTCTTGTGTTAGTCAAAAAACTTCATTAGATAGATATCGATTGAATAGGTACTGGTATTTAAATGTAATAAAAGGAAACAAAAATATAAGATGAACGATAAAAGGCATCGGTTTTTAAGATTTAGTCAATTGTAAAGAAAAATGTACCCTTAGAAAATATTTTATGAGTTCGTCAGTGTGTTTGTTCGTCTGCCAAGGTCATTTAATTCAAAAACTAGGCATAAATGTAAAAACTTGAGATTTGGCACATATCTTATTAGCACACGTAATATATTGCACTAGATTACATATTGAAATATTCATAGGAGAATTAAAAAGAATAAGTTTAAATACGAACTCAACTTGACAAGACCCCTCCTTATTTTTGAAACTTCAGAAAATAGAATCCTAAAAATTTCAGGGAAAATAAACCTGTACCTTAAGTTTACAGGCGATTTAAAATGAAAGAATACGCCTTACAAATTTTCAGAAATCTAGTTTTGAAATTTACAATTTTATAGAAATGTCACGGAACCCTCTATGCGAGACTCGCGAAAATTTATAGGTCACTACATAAATGTACTATTTCTGACTTTAATCATTACGATATATCTATGAATAATACCACCATTTAGAAATAAAAACAACCATTAAAACCAATTAATAATATTTTGCATAAAATTTATTTTTTTGACCATCACTAGTGCCAACCTTAGAATTAATCGTTTTAATAATATTTTTAAACTTAAATCACATAAACCACGGAAAGAGTCATTGTTAGTATAACATCATTTGTATTGAAACAAATTATACATGGATTTGTATTTCTTTAGTGAAAATTATCATTTTATATTGTTTTAATTTTCTTTTACAGTTTACAATTAGTTTACAACGTTATTAATTTTTTTCAAACTAACACATTTTAACATACCTAAGCGAAAATGTGTGAAGAGAATGATGAGATTTGAGAAGGCGAAAGAAGTATGTATGGACCGCGACTCTTGGCGCTCCGTCTTCTCTGACTATCCCGTTGGGAGTACAGCGTGAAGATATGTATGTATGTATATATATTTTTAATGAATTGGTATTATTTTATTGTTTCATGCACTGGATTAATTTTATTTTTTAAAGCGGGAATTAAAATTTTATTTTTATTTCTGTCATCAATTTTTAATGCAATATGTAATTACTGAAATTTGACATTATGCTAAATCTAATTACGAATATTTGATAAACGTTCTTCAGTATCTTGAGTATCGATTCTTTTTTTAATTAATCGAATGATAGCTACCTCTTATATCTAATAACTATTGGTGTTAAATCTTTAGTATTTATAAATATATATGCACTATACATATCCAACATGATTACATTTCTTAGTTATATCTTAGTAACTCTGAATAGAAATCTCTATTTCGAATTGGGCTATTGCATCACTTTTTAAGCCTGGACAAACGAAAATAGTCACGTAAGTAGCAATAAAATAATGTTTACTTTCAAAAATGTTACGCAAACATGAGTAGCATTTGTTATCGATGTCATGTTCAAAATAATCTCTGACTCCATCTTCACTAACCCAAACATTCTACAATTTACATATAGATACGTATCTGTACCGAAATCCAAATAGGGAAAATGTTATTCCGAAAGGATATCCTCCACTCCGGCCCTGGACGAAAGTGGCGCCCCCCAACCCGCGAGTGACACTGACGGATCGCGGGACATTAGTCATAGTCGAGACCTCCCGCCCTTCTCTCCGAACCTCACCTCACCCTCTATATACCCTGTTTATTTACTTTTTGTAACGGTATTGATGTTTAATTATAGAGAGCGCCCCTAATGTAAAACACCTAATTTTGGCGCGCAATGTTTTTCTTGTAATTTTTCATTGGAATTTGTTTACTTTCAAACTAGTTGAAATCTTAAAAACTTATATTTAACGCGTCATATATTTTTGGATATTACATTTTATTCGCATGTCAGTACTGAAATATAACAATAAAAATATAAGTAGCAATTAACAATCTCAATCATTGACTGTTCGGAACTCTACAAACCGTTACCACAGTCCTGTCGTCACTTACCTGCCTGTGAGGGAGAAGCCGTCATTCCCGTACCTTATCACATAGCTGCAAGATAAATGAGTTATTCCTATCTGTTAATTAAGATTTTCACGGGCCTTCACGTGTAGATTGATACCGGTAATTTTACTTAAATTGTTTGTAAGTGTTGAGTTTGTTATTTGTAATGTAATGTGCACTTTGTCAACAATTTACTTAGATTTAATGCATAGAATGACTACAGTCGTAGAGTATATTATAATTTTTTATTTGTATGTTGTAATATGGATATAGGTGTGATTAAATTAGTAATAATTACGTGATACGTTATATTGCGACAAAAGTTCTCTTTTTTTATGTGTATTATTGTTTCTGTCAGTATGCAATACATACACAGATCCATAAACAGAACACACCAGTATACATGGTGCGTATTAAATTACATCGCTTTAATAAATACATTCGTTTCTTTTAGAAATTTATTTGTTTTTACATCGTTACTTAAAATTTACTTAGTAAATACACAATTAAAAGTAAATAATAAATATCAATTGTTTTATAAAGAAAATGATAAAAGTAATCGCGAACGTTTACAAGCACAAAGTGTATAAAGACGAAGATAGTTCGCTGATCACCGATAGAGGGCGGGCCCCGAACTCTCATTTGTCAGGGAGAGGCTCATTAGGGTCGAATCTGGTTCAATCTCAGGGGATTAAGGGCCTAAACACCGGTTTGGACAGTACGTTGTGGTGTCGAGTAAAAACCTCGTCATTACCAAAGTGGAACAGCAAAATTTTCATTATTGATTTTCCTAATGTTGTCACTCAATGAAAACAGTAACTCGTATATTCTCGATACCATTATTACGATGTTTATATTGATATTAATTTAATCGGAGTTCATACTTTAGGATTCTTAATGCCCAAAACGGAACCATTTTTAATTTTTTTCTATTCATTTATTTATTAATATGGAATATAAAAATGGAATAAAAGCATATGGCAACTCTAAACTATATTATGGTTAGCCTCGTTGCCAATATTCTTGGCATTAATTTGGCAATTTTCTCCGTTTTAATTTGACAATTTTATTATGTACGTATATAGAAAGATGTTAGACAATAGTTGTGTGTTCGTCTGTGTGATCTATTCTGTCATCTTTATATCTACTGTGTTGATATTTTATACAGAGACGTAAATTTGTAACCCAAACCTGGAAATAGAAAATAAAAAACAAAACTAATGAAACTATCAATCAGGTGAATTTAGAAAACAGATTTTTCTATTTCGAGCCTGAAAAAGCAAGCGATAGTTTGAGAAACTGTCACTTTGGAATACTAAAAAATAATGGCGGTAATAGTTGCGTACTATCATAGGGAAAGTGTTAATTATACAATCTAACACTCGCGTCTTCTTTAGTGTCGATTTAGTACTTTTGTTTTATAATGAATGAGTAAGGGGTTTATTTATAAATTAATTAAATTACGTCGTTCCCCAGGATTCGAGCTTTCCCGTACAAAATTTCATCTAAATCGGCTCAGTGGTTTAACCATAAAAATGTAGCAATTAAATAGAGTTTCGCTATAGTAGTTATTATACACATTCGCATACATATGTATATTACTATATGTTGATTTGTCTTCGAAATCGTACTTAATGGTCTTAAATTTTAATTACCACAACAGAAAAAGCAGCGAAGAATCCTCTAAGAGCGTGCCAGGCATGTATATTAACTTTAGTTTCCATAATAATTTTAGACAACTAATCTATCAATAATATGTATACCTATACAAAATATCAGACGTGCATACGAAAAGACACACATGAGGAAATTGTGGCAAGTTTACGAAACTATAGTAGCCAGTTTGGCTACAGAATTCTAAAAACTACAGGTCCTGATGGAGAAACTGAACAGACGTTTTCAACCCATATTGTTTGTTGAAAAAAAAAACTATTTCATTAGTACACAATTTATGTTTATATGCTATACATAAAGACTACTTTTTGCGTTTATTTCGGAGGCATTTACAAAAATCTGAACAACGCCGATTATAATGACATTACCCGATAGATACAAACTTATCTCTGCCGCCAATCAGAAACCAGAACTCGAAATAAATCGATGTTACATCCAATCATTACTCTACGTCAGGATCGACTCAATTAAAATATCGTTAATGCAGTAAAACTGTTCAAGAAACAACCTTGCACCATTGTTTTACGATAGAGTTTACTCCGATATTGTATTACCTTGCAGTGGTCATTATGGTAAATGTAGTTATACGTGGTTATACTATAAAACCACGAAATCGGCGTGTCAGAATCAGAATAAGGTTAAAATAAACAGTTAGTAAAACCGCGCGGTACGTTTTAAACGAAATAAGGTAGTGTCATTATAAAAATATTAACTTTTACCGTAAAACATGTAGTCTCAGACACTTTAATGCATGCCAGTGTCTTTTGGTCGATGAAATTACATGAAATATAGGTATTACATACTAAATTTTAGGTTGGGAACTTTATTCACTGTATTAAACCCAACAATGACATGTCAAAATACTTTAACTAATAACTTGTTAGTATCTGTTTAAACTAGTTTAAAGCAATGTAAAGCTTTTATCATCATTTCCAAGCTGGTTTAGTAGAGAACGAAAAACAGAATAAAATGAGAGCCGTTTATCTACGCATACTCGTAGTTCGTAGAAGTCGACCTAAAGGTAGTAAACTTATAACAGAGAAGGAAATTTTGACGCCAGGAATCTCAATTTTTCTAAGTGACTACAAAACGTATGACAGTGATATTTGGTATCCTGATTCTTCATTTCATCGACTTCATTTTGACAGTTGTGATACACGGTTGGTTAACTTTTGTAACACAAAAAAAATATCAAAAAACATCTTTTAAAACAGAGATTTACATTTTTCGTAAAAATTTTTGTTTAGTTTACTCTAAACATATTCCTCAAAACAAGTTGGATTTTTTAAATTAATTATAGTTTTTAAAATAAACGAAAATAGCTGTTTTTTTGTATTTGTCGTAAGCTAGCGCGCGCGCACGTTTGCATAGAACAGGTCTATTTCAGATTAAATTATTGTTTATCAATGTGTCGCCTTAACAACTTGTCGCTATCACGTTCTGTAAGTCAACCGAAAAAAGTAACGATAAAGTAGTGGTTCATCTCCCAAATGGGCAATGGCGAGGTTGAGTAACGAATGTTAACCACTATTTTTTTTGTAATGTATATTCGTTGGTAAATTTTTAATAAGAATTTTATGTAAAGACTTTTTATGGTGGAGGGTCAAACGAGCCGAAGATTCACCTGATGGCAAGCGGCAACGTCCGGAAAATCATGGGCGCGTTGCCGGTCTTTAAGGAAAGAGTATACCTCTTGTAAAAGATAATTTTTGTTTATAAAATGTGTATCAGATAGTTATTATTAAATATATATATATATATATATATATATATATATATATATATATATATATATATATATATATATTGCGTTCTAATAATGGAAGCTTTTATTGTACAGAACATAAAATGCAATTTAATTATAAGCTTTTAATAAAACTATTTAAAATAATGACACGATTTAGAAAAAATGTGCATGACAATTACACCAATTGTGTGTCTCCAAAATAAACTCTCTCTATGCTTGTACGATGTAACCACACAAAGAACTGACGGAGTACCCAGTGGCTCCCAAACTCCAAGACAATTTAGTAAAGCCGTTCCTTTTATCTGGTCGGGAATAAAACCTGGAGCCATCTGGTTAGAAGACAGAGGTAGGTAGACTCTTGGCAACGGTCCAGCAATGAACAATTAAACACATTTTTTAATAAAATAATGTTTTGATATCACATTTTTAACGGTAAATACTATCTTAATAAGACAGCTCGAAATAAGTAAACAAGTTTGTTATATAATTATACCTATTTTTTATTCGCGAAGAGCTATATTCTAATTTAAAATTACAAATATTATTAGGTATTCTCCCACTTAAATAACATCTTTCCGCAGAATTAAAAAAATATATTTACACTTACAACACCGCCCTGTTATCCCAGTGTACGGGCGATAAATTACTTGTAATTTTGTATTCGGGTGATACCTGAGCTCAGTGAAAAAACACGAGACATAGACGTCTTGGTGCGTCGCAAATTACGGTCATCATCTTCTCATCAGAGGCGTGGGTAAGCGTTGATGTATAAGAGTTGAGCTGGAGGGTACAGAGTTACAAAGCGTTGAGGGAAGACATGTCAGATGTAGATACCTGTTTTTGTAGATTAAAACTGAAGGTCTCTCAGAAGTTAAAACTAGTAACGTCTAAAAAATGTGAAAGTAATAATTGTAAATGCTGTACCATTGTAATTTTTTATTGCATTTGCATTGACATTAATTTGGCTTTAATGAAATATTTACATGAAATTTTGAAAACAGACTATTGAGATAAGATAATTACGTTTCATTATACTCAATTTTAAAAATAAGATATGAGTTCTATGTATGTTCAAACCTATTATTTGTTAAATTCGTTGAAAATATATTAATTTGACCATTTTTTCGAGCACAAAGAGAACAACACAAATTACGCCATAACATGATATAGGTAAAATCTCGAAATATTTTGTGCAACTTGTTTATCTTTGAAATAAATATGAGCACTTTAACATCAGAGAGTTGGCTTAAAGAGTAAATGAGCGTTCAGTGTTAGGTTTTAAACTCCTCTGAAGTTTGAGCCATGCAAGAAACAAATTACAAGGAAATGAAATTTCTGTGCTTTAATGCTATTATTTTCGACATTATGTGAAATTATCATGAAACTTTATCACGTGTTAAAACTCCTTTTTGTTTTAACATAATTCATGTAGGTGTCTCATTTCTTCACCTTACTGCTCAATACCTAAATAGTTTCTTGTACTATAATCTACTAAGACCAAATACATATTTTTAAGATCAGTAATTATTTTTTTTAGTTTCCATAGTAATTATAATCAATTACAATTATACGATTATAGCATTTGTCAATTTCTAATTCAGATGTCAGTCAGATGACTTCCATACGACACTAGGAGGAGTCTGTTACGTTTACGAAATCATAATGTAAGGACGAGTTAGAGAATTTCAGTGTCACCTTATACTCATTTTCCACTGTAGCATAAGTATTAGAAAGGTAGGTAGCACTAGAGTGAACGGCTGACGGTAACTAATCGCCGAGCACGCGTGTCGAATTGAAATGACGTAGAACAATTGCTTTTATCCACGCTTTTAAAAGGTAGCCATGGGTGTTATGTTTGATGTGGGAAGATTTCATTTAGAGTTCCGTAGGTTAATATCGATCACAAGGTTATTATATTCACTTTGCAAATATTTAACGTTTACCTTATGATATGAACTAGGTAATTACAACTGAGTGTGTTTACATATATTTAGAGTTATAGCTTTTTTAATTCTCTATCCTTTTCAAGTGCTCATTCTGATATTAAAAAAATTTAGTGATTTGTAAAGGAATTTATTAGGTACCTGTGCGAAGTAAACATTTAAGAATAAAATTAAATGATATCGTATAAAAACAATTCAATTTATTTTTTGTTACGATAACGATGATATTTTTCTACGTTCGCCCCTAAAACCGTCCCTGACACCAAATGTATGAGTTTTTACGCGTGAAGCGGTAGTTGTGTAAAATGAAAATTACTAAAACGGATCGTGTCTAAAAAAGTGGGCCGGTCCGAGTATTCATTAGTATGAACCAATGGTCGTTACCTAAAAGTCATTATCGTCGACTTTTACCGTAATTTGGTTCGTATGCGAAGCTTGGTATATATGCATATGTCTATATAAATACGATGTGACTTTTTTATTCCATTATACTAATAATATATTATGTAAAAAGAGCCAATTTCATGTTATTAGTAGAATTTTCGATGATGACTTAATCGGTATAACTCGATCGTAAAATCGAGTTCGAGGCAACTGGTGAAGCGAGTAAATAAATAAATGTTTTCTTCTTCAGAGTAGCCATCTGAAAAGTTGAAAACGAAAAATAAAAGAACATTATAAAGCAAGGAGATGATATGTAGATTCCTGGGAACTGGGATGGGTAGCCAATTAATTGGGTCTTGAATGACTTCTGTTTCCCTGAATTATAGATAAAATGATAGAAATAGAATTTCCCTGATTTCTAGATATGGTCACGTTTACGTAACTAAACAATACATCGAATGCAGAGATTTCGTAATATTTTTCAAAAACATTTGAAATACAATGAAAAATATAACCGTTATTCGTTTTTAAACTCAAACTGAAACAGAGTGAGGATCAGTTCCGTCTCTTTCGCCCCTAGCATTTGGCAATGACACTGTGAGCGTGTGACGTCACAGCTCTGTAATACCATCTGACTAGCTTTTCTCTACTTTGTCCACACTTCTGAAGTTTGAAACCCAATAACTTCTATTTTCTCATAATGGAATAATCTTTATTTAAATTAACAAAAAAGTACATACATACGTTAATATTTACAAACATAAAACTACACATTATCTTAAATAATAGACTTCCTCAAAGTTGCCGCTTAGAAAGCTGTGTGCTTAAGGTACCTACCCATTCATTTTCTCATTGAATTCCAAGTGGTTTTTCACATTGTATTCAAGGTTTAAATTTATTTCAGTGTACAATGCACAAAGTATACTAGTTTTAGGAACGATCAACCAAAATATAATATTATTTTGGATAATAAGGAGATAAATTTTAAACGGCTCCATAGCATAGAGTTCTAAACAAATAAGCAACGCAAAATTGTGATTCGATTGGTAAACGATTTCTTAAAGTTGATCTCTTTGATCTGAAAGTGTCAGAAATGTCGACGAAAAACTCACCTGTGACCATGAAAGAGTGGAATTAGACTGTGACTTTAACACTCATGTCCACTTGTGACCGTAAGTTTCTGAGAGACATGACATTACAGTAGCAGAAAAAACTTTAAATTGTATTCTCGTTGTCAAATCTGCTACTTTGTTACTTCTCCGATGTCAGTACTATGTTCGTCAATTGTTCTAATTACCGGCTCCATTACCTATAATACCTTATAATCATAGAGTCATTTGTAACGTTCGCGCCGGCTCTCAATGAGGTGTAGAAACGCACCGCTTTGTGGTGCGTGCTTTCTGGAAGAATTTTTTAGCTCAGCGTATAAGTTATAGGCATTTTGCGCCTTACACGGCTACGGCCAGAACCAAACGTGGTCGTGTTTTTCCAAAGACATAACCAATCATTCGGTTAGGTTGTGTTAATGTAAAGTACTGTAAACTGTGTTAACTTTGGCCGCAATAACTGGTCGTGTGACCGGGGATCGAATCCGGGACCCTGGCTTGGAAAGCAGATGCTCTGTCACTGGACCAATGGGCCAGTCAATTGTTTTATATTTTGGTATGATTAACAAAATTTATTTCGTATAGTTAAAAATGATATTTCTTTGTGTAATAAATGTTAAATATCTTGCTTACATTTTTGTATGAAATTTCGGGTTCTATTGTGCATTTTACTTTAGTTCTAAAAACTCCTTTAAAACTTATGCTTGTGACTTAAGAGTATAAAACATATTTTTGTTCTAGCGATATGTCACAATAACTTTTGACGTAATATTTGCGGCTTCTGCTGCTATTAATTTAAATTCTTATATTTATTCTCTACACTCTTTTAATATGTACCAAAGTCTGCAGTATCTACTTTTGCTAGTTACGTTGACGAGCGGTAGCAACGGTGCGGTTTAGAAATCCATTGTACAAATTATTATATTAATTATTTCCTGCTTTTGAAGGTATACAATCCGTTGACGTGTTAAATGGCAAAAGTGTTATTTGAAGCACATTATTTCGATTGTCTATAATTTAATAAGTGTCTTGTTTTTTGGTTATATTGAGTTACCTTAATATTTACAGAAAATTGATATGGATTGAAGAAAATATACAGAGCGAAAGTGAGTGGTAAAAGAAGCCAAGGAAGACCAAGGCTGACTTATGAAGATTAAATAGCCAGAGTGTTGGCAGACGGAAATGTCAAAAGCACTCGCATGCCTAGGCGAAAATGTGTGAGGAGAATGATGAGATTTGAGGAAGCGAAAGAGGTGTGTAAGGACCGCGACTCCTGGCGCTCCGTCCTCTCTGACTACCCCGTTGGGAATACAGTGTGAAGATATGTTATGTTATGTTATGATATGGATTTGATTTTTTATTTCGCTGAACATCAATGGGATAGCATTGAAAGATAATTAATATGTATATCATAAATTAAATATCATAATTTTCATATATTTATTTTAGAAAATTCTTAATTTTCTATAACCTTAACTAATCTCATTCAGTACATGACTTCGCTCGCTATTTCGTTGTAGGCTATTTGCTTTCAGAAATCAAATCAAACTCTTCAAAGTGAAGTCATAGTCAAACGAATTTATTCAAGTAATCCTAATTACAAGGTGTTACTGAACGTCCAAATCTACTTTAGTTCCGCTCGAAAAAAAACTGAGAAAAACCGACAAGAAATTCAGTCAGGTATCATTTTTTAACAAACTTCAAAAGGAGAAGGGGACTATTTCGTCTGTATGTATTTTTTTATGTATGTTCACGAATAACTTTGTCAATTGTGGACCGATTTCGAAAATTGTTTTTTTCTTCGAAAGCGTATATTTTTGATGTGGTTCCAATTAAATTTCACAGGTATTTGAGGCTGAACTTCACCAAATAACACCAAATAACGCGAACTACGCTTTATACATTGATTCTCTTGTATGCCTTTGCGCTCCAGAATAAGAAAGAAGTTAATTGTAGACCTATCCTAGATATTCATTTAGGTCAAGATCACTAAAGAGTAAGAAATTAAAAAAAAATAAGAAAAAAATTGAACCGCCTTCAAAAATAAATCACTGGAAAGTACAAAAAAACTATCCTTTACTAATCAAACCTCAAATACAAAAATAACTTTATAAATACGGTATACAAATACCTACATAATTAAATCTAACAGTTATTGAAGTCTGTGTCAAATTAATGTACAACAACGGAAAGTTTATCAGTTAGGCTCGGTACCGACTTCAGTAACTGTCAAATTTAACTATATAAATATTTGTATAGTATTTGTTAAGTTATTCTTGCACTTGAATTTTGATTAGTAAAGAATAGTTATTTTGTACTTTTTGGTATTTTCTTTTGAAGGCAGTTTAATTTCATTCTTAAAATTTATTTTCAACATCATTTTACAATAGGTTTATTAAAATAAAATGTTCAGAAAGCCAATAAATGCATGTGCAGAGATTATTTCCAGACAATTGTTTTGTCTTCAACAAAATCGTTTATTTTACAGTACGTCGTCTAATCCAGCCATTCCCAAAGTGGGTGATAACGCCCCCTTGTGGGCGCTGCAGGCCTAAAGTGGGGCGGTAAGAGACCCAGAAAAAAAATGGGGGCGTTGTGTAGAGGCCTGGGGGGTGATTTGTAATTTCATTTAGCTAGGAGGCATCTTAGACAACGACTGCATGAGCTCTCGACTCAGTAGGCAAAATAAGTTTGGGAACCAGTGGTCTAATCAATGTGCGTTTTATAAGAAATCTAAAATTATTTTCCGTTCATTGAACAACTGCCTGAGGAACTTTATTAAACGAAGGCAATTACCTAAAAATAAAACATTCGACTTATTTAATTTAAACTATGGAATGACCAATTTATTATGACTTCGAGTTTCCACAACACTAATATCGCCATCCTTTTTAAACAGATCTATGTTTTTCCTAGTATACATAATAATTTCAAACATCTATAAGGACGGCGAGGTTAGTACATCAATGAAACGATCTCTTAGAGATTCTCGTTTATTCATACTGTAGATGGCACGTATTGCTCTGTCGTGTAAAATAAAAATGGACTTAATATGCGCCGCTGATCCCCACAGAAGAAGGCCATAGAACATTAAGCTATGGAAATATGCGAAGTACACCAACCTAGCCGTATCCACATCTGTCAATTGCCTAATGCGTCTAATGACATATATCGCGGAATCGAGCTTACTAGCCAAAGCCCCGATATGCTCCGCCCACTGTAACTTGTTATCTACCAAGAAAACTGGCTGACTTAACTAATTCTAATTGTTTCTCATCCAGTTCTATTTTATCATGGATTCTGGATGCATTAGACATTGAAAAGTTAATACATTTGGTTTTTTGTGCATTCAGTAGTAAATATTGGAGCGAGCCATCTCGAGACATCATTTTGTTAGGATCCTGTTTACTCAAGTAACATCTAGATCCCTTCTGTCTAGTTTAAATAACAATGAAGTGTCATCATCAAATAATACTGATTTGCATAATTCCCTGAGCAAGAGGGAAGATCATTAATATAAACCACTATAAGGCGTTCTCAGGAAATTCCGGAGATCAGAATCAACCTGGTACCTAGCACCGATGCTCTGATACTTTTGTGCTAGGTAGCTGACCGAGTCTGAACTATGATCTTTGGAACTTTCTAAAAATGCTTTGCTGAGAAGCGAGACATAAGATTGAAGATTGAAGATAGCTCTAAATACATATGCAAATAGATAATTTGAGATGGATTTCTGCAAAGTAACAAAATGTATGAATGTACTTATGTATTTGAATAATATTTGCATGTATTAAAAAGTATACAACCAAAATGAGTGTAACGTGTGCATTTGACTGTACCTGTATGAATTATAACATTTGTTTAGTTATGACGATCAAGACCTCACTTTCAGAATTTATACTATAACATTCAGTCAAGAAAGTATCGGGAATTAATGATTTGTTTATGGTTCCAAATTCAATTGTTTGTTTGTTTGACATGCAAACTAGTCAACAAGCTTCTGAGTGGCGCCTTCCAACTGAACCGAAATCGAAAAAACCACGCCAAAGTCGATCAAAAGTCAAAGTCATGTTGACTGTTTTCTTTAACTATCGCGGTGTTGTGCACTCAGAATTCTTGCCGGAGGGTCAAACGGTAAATAAAGAATATTATTTGGGCGTTATGCGGCGTTTAAGAGAGCAAATTCGACGAAAAAGGCCAGATCTGTGGAAAGAAAATTCTTGGATTCTGCACCACGATAATGCGCCTTCGCACAAGGCCATCATTGCGAACGAATTTTTGACCAAAAACTCAACAAATACCATCGAGCAACCACCTTATTCACCAGATATGGCTCCAGCCGACTTCTTTCTTTTTCCTAAACTCAAATTACCACTTCGTGGCACCCGTTTTCATTCGGTAGAAGACATAAAGGAGAATTCGCGGCGAGTACTGAACTCAATTCCGGAAAAAGCGTTTAAAAAATGTTTTGATGATTGGATTATTTGTTGGCGTAAGTGTGTCGTTTCTGAAGGAGCATACTATGAATATGATAAAATAAATTTAGATGAATAACTAACATTTCGTGTATTATTGATCTTTTCCCGGTACATTCTTGACAGAGCAGTACTTACCTCATCCTTGTAATAAAGTGGGACTTTATTATCCATATCAACGCAGTCCTTAATTAAAATTTTTTTCAGTACTTCAGTAATGTTCAAACAAACGAATAGTCAAACATTTTCAAATTTTTTAATTTTAAATTTCGAAATGTCATATTTTCAATGCATAAACTTTACTCTGTTACTCTTTTATGATAACATAGGTGTACCTACTTTTCTTTTCATCAAAGTTTTCTTTTATGGATTTGTATGACTCAATATTGGTATAATTTACAGTTCCAAAGATAAAGATGTCATATTCTCTGTGGTTTTGTTCTTGAGAGCCGAAACTTTAAGTTACGTAGGGGGCTTAATTACATACTTTCGAATAACTAAAAATGAAAATGCGTGCTATAGGGCCATCAGCTTGGTCAGCTTAGCCAGTAAAGTCTATGCTAAGGTATTGACTGAACGTATGAAAGGCGTTTCAGAAAGATATTTTTGGAAGGAGCTAGGTGGTTTTAGGAACGGTAGGGGTTGTATGGATCAGATTTTCTCGCTTCGCGTTATCGTGGGGAAGTTTCTGGCTATAGGTCAGAAAGTTTTCTGCGCTTTCATGGGTCTAGAAAAAATTCGATAGAGTAGTGCGAAAGAAATGGTGGAATCTTCTGACTGAATATGGCTGACTGAATAGGGGCTTACTGCAGGCTGTGAGGTCATTATATCGAGATCACACTGTCTGTGTAAGGATAGACGGTGACATGTCGCCCTGGTTCGAAGTCTATTCTGGTGTCAGACAGGGTTGCGTGATGTCTGCCTGGCTGTTCATGCTGTATTTGGACAGTTTCCTGCAGATATTAAAATGTAATATGAGTGGTATGGGATGTGATGACACAGTGGTAAACTGCCTATTGTATGCTGACGATGCTGTGCTTATAGCACCATCAGAAGCAGAATTGCAGACACTAGTCACGTGCATGAAAGAAGGATGTGAAGTGAAAGGATTGAATATGAATGTGAACAATACTAAGGTTCTGGTGCTTGAAAGGAAAGCGGTACAAACGAAAAGTCAGATTTATGTAAATTATAAATTTTTAGAACAAATGAATGAAATTGTGTATCTGGGGAGTGCGTATTCGAGGGATGGAAGATGTGAGTTGAATGTGGAAAGACGGGTAACAGCTGGCAACAAAGCGAACGGTGCTCTGTCTGGCATTAGTAGGCAGTGTGAATATATCTAACACTGCTAAAATGGCCATCCACAATGCGGTGTTGATGCCAACTTTATTGTACAGTAGTGAGGCTTGGATATGCCCGGAATCAAGTGAAAGTATGATAAATCCACTGGAGATGCGATGTCTCAGAAATATGTGCGGTGTCACTCTTGCGGATAAACAATGAAGGGATACGCAGCATGACAGGGTTGCACGACAGTGTTATTGTAAAAATGAAGAAAAGAATGCTTAGGTGGTTCGGGCGCTTAGAAAGAATGAATGATGAAAGACTGATGAAGAAAATCTACAGAGCGAAAGTGAGAGGTAAAAGACACTAAGGAAGACCAAGGCTGACTTATGAAGATCAAATAGCCAGAGTGTTAGCAGACGGAAATGTTAAGAACACTCACATATCCAGGCGAAAATGTGTGAGAAGAATGATGAGATTTGAGGAAGCGAAAGAGGTATGTAAGGACCGCAACTCCTGGTGCTCCGTTCTCGCTGACTACCCCGTTAGGGATACATCGTGAAGACATGTATGTATGTATGTATGAAAATGAAAATTTATTTACGTCTTAGATTCATTGATGGACTTTGAACAGATGTCAGAAAGGAATTTCGAAAATAATGAATCAATGTGTCAATTTCCAGATAACGGAATTTACACTATTATTGTTGATGGATTGCCGTGCAGAAAATGGTCACACAATACATTTAATTATCAATTATAATGACGCAAGAGATTTTTGTGAAAGATCGCCTTATGGTGACGTGCTTCTTCTTTAAAAGATCCGTTCCTCCGTTTTGAAATAGTTTTTAAATAAAATGTATACATTGTGTAATTATATCCCACTATTACTATAAAATCACCAAGCAAAAATATTTGTTGTTTCATTCCGCATAATGTAAAGTAACGTTTCAAGTGTAATGTATCCAAAATTTAAGGGATGTAATTTCTCTAGTATTCATAAATGTACATATATAGTACTTAATATGAAAAATACACAAACATATGGAGTGATATCGTCATAGCTGCGCGCTGACAGTGAAACGTTCACTCGTCACATATAATTAGCCCGCGTATGATAAACGAGCTACAGAGTTACTGTGATAGGGTTGCATCGAGACACTTTAATGAATCAGAATTACTATTAGTGCTAATAATAGAAAGTTCAGTAATAAATACATAAATATATGTATACATACTACGTGTCTATAAAAAGATTGAAAACATTATTACATTTTTAGAGAAACCACGCACTAATCTTATTTAATCTTATCAGGATTTTACGAGTAAATATCGGTGTTAAAAATAAAATGTAATGGGTGGAATAATTTTATTATTTTACTGAATTATGGCTGTTATCAATTAAAGAATTTTTTTTTGAAAATTTGCAATTGGGTTTGCAGATTAAGGGTGATTCTAGTATTTGCAATTTAATTGTCGAATTTCGAGTAAAACGATAAAAAAAATATGTGTAGTAGGAATGAATTTAGTAAATTACAATAAAAAAAAATTATGAAATGTCTTGTATTTTACTTTCAAACTTTAATGTCTTACAGTTGTATACTTATTTATGAGTGTCATTCATTGAAAATTGCTATTAACATCGCAATGAATGAATTTCATATTGATTCCAGCGCCATGAAAGATACGTAATTATCTCGTTAATTCGAATTATCTGATTTTATAAAATGGACTTGATATGTAGCCTTGACAATTCTGTACCTTATTTAACATGACGTGACATCCCTAGTCAGTAGCGGTGTCACTAACGAGTCGACAGTGTAGGGCCGTTAGCCAAATTCAGGACGACCCGAAAATCCACTTAGCCGGCTTTTGCGGCGAGGAAAACTGGGAAAGGGTTGCAAGCCTGTGACGCGTCAGAGAGTGCTTTAAAACAGGGACGTTTATTAAATTAGACAAGGTAATTATTGGATTGTGTCATTTTCTTATTTTCAATTTTGACTTTTTTTAATAAATACGAGTACCAGTTTCGTTCATATGATTTTATTCTTTTTATACGAGATACCAACTAACATTACTACAGTTTAGGTGTTATTATTATTTATTATCATACATACATTTTTACATACTATCCTCGCGCTGTATCCCTTACAAGTAATTAGAGAAGATGGAGTGTCAATCGCGGTACGACTTCAAAAAAAGAAAGAGGTTCTAAATTCGTCTGTTTGTATTTTTTTTATGTATGTTCACCGATGACTTCGTCAATTGGTCAATTGTGAACCGATTTCAAAAAATATTTTTTTGTTCGAAAGGGTATACTTTCGAGGTGGTCACAGTTAAATTTCACTGACATTAAAGCTTGCACTTCGAAGATAAAAACCAAATAAAAACAAATAACGGGAACTAGTTATAACCTTTATTTATATTAATGATGCTCTTGTATAATATGTATGACTGAACTATCGTGTGTGGAGACATGAATGAATGGGTGGGGAAAGTTCGAACAGGATCTGAGTCTGTCCAAGGCAAATATGGAGATAAGAGAGCGAATGATGCTGGTAGGATTGTGTTAGGAGTGTGTATGGAAAAGGATCTTTTTGTTTCTAATACCACAAAAGGACACGAAGCACAACAGATTTCATCAGTACACATGAGAAAGGAAGGATGAAAGTAGTATGATTGCTTTATTTCTGGTGGACAGCCGGCTCAAAAAGCATGTTATGGACACGAGAGCACACAGAGGAGCCGATCTGGGAACAGACCACTTTCTAGTGGTAACTAGAATAAGGGGACTGTTTGCAGCATGGTGATATCGCGTACCGTTCATACCTGCAGCGGTCTATTGCATTAAGAGCTAAAAATTGCAAAACGCGACCACCAGGAATTAATATGAAAAGGTAGTATCCAGTAAGCTTGATGATACATTGAAGGTAATGAGCGAGTATGTTGAGGAACGTTGGCAGAACCTCAGGGATAGTATGATCGAAGCTGCGAAAGAAGTGTGTGGAACGAATAAGATTGGGAACGATAAAAGGCGTGATGTGTGGTGGGATGATGATGCGAAAGAGTATGCGTATAAGAAGAAGAAATCATGGCGAGAATACCTTGCTACTAAAATCAACTGTGGGACGAAGAATTTTATGAAAGACAGAAATAAGCTGCAGAAAGCAGAAACGAAGACACTAGTGAAAGAGAAGCTGAAAAGTGTAATGTTAGACGGAAATATGAAGTTGAACAACTTTGAGGAAAATTACAAATTATTTTGTAAAGAAGCACGTAAGTACCTAAGTGGTCCGGCACCGTACAGAATGAATAAAGTGCGTTCGAAAGAAAATCACCTGCTAACAAACGAAAAAGATGTTCTGCAACGATGGATTGAATACTATAGACAATACGGTATGAGAGTGGCGACTCCGTCGTTGATACTGAGAGTGTTTTTAATAAATTGCCACACTCGGGTGAAGGACTAGAGGATACCGTTATTATGAAAGAAGTTGAAAAAGTGATGAGAAATCTGAAATGTGGAAAGGCTGCAGGAAAAAATGAGGTGACTGCTGAGATGATCAAGTATGGTGGTCCCAGAGTCTGGGATACCTTCTCTGTGCTGCGGCAACGTTTGTTGGTAGAAAAAAGAGGTGCCAGAGAACTGGCTCACTGCAGCCATAGTACCTCTCTATAAAGTGAAAGGTTCTCATTTAGTGCTATAGGGCTATTAGTTTGGTTAGCTTAGCAAGTAAAGTATTGACCGAACCAAGGTATTGACCGTACGTAAGAAATATATTTCTGAAATATATTTGTGGGAAGCAAAACGTGGTTTTAGAAACGGTAGTGGTTGTATGGTTCAGATTTTTTCGCTTCGCGTTATCGCAGGGAAGTTTCTGGCTGTAGGTCAGAAAGTTTTCTGTGCTTTCGTGGATCTTGAAAAAGCATTCGATAGAGTAGTGCAAAAGAAAATGTGGAGTCTTTTTCCTGAATAAGGCGTGGAGTGCCCCTTACTGCAGGCTGTGAGGTCATTATATTGAGACCACAGAGTCTGTGTAAGGATAGATGGTGACATGGCTCCCTGGTTCGAAGTCTATTCAAGCATCAGACAGGGCTGCCTGATGTCTGCTTGGATTTACGTGCTGTATTTGGACAGCAGGCTCCAGACATTGAAAGGCAGTATGAGTAGTATGATATGTGATGATACGGTGGTAATGATACAGTGATAACAGTGATGCTGTGCTTATATCACTATCAGAAGCAGAATTGCAGACACTAGTCACGTGCATGAAAGAAGAATGTGAAGGGAAAGGATCGAATATGAATGTGAATAAAACTAAAGTTCTGTTGCTTGAAATAAAAGTGGTACAGACGAAATGTGACATTTGGGTACATGAAAAATGTCTAGAACAAGTAAATGAAATTGCGTACTGGAGAGTGCGTTTTCGAGAGATGGAATATGTGAGTTTGATGTGGAGAGACGGGTAGCAGCTGGCAATAAAGTGAACGATGCTATAACCGCATAAGTAGGCAGTGTGAATATATCTAACACAGCCAAAATGGCGGTGTTGATTCCAACTTAATTGTGCGGTAGTGAGGTCTGGATATGCTCGAAATCGAGTGAAAGTATGATAAATGCAGTGGAGATACGATGTGTCAGAAATATGTACGGTGTTACTCTTGCGGATAGGGTAAACTATGAAGAAAGGATTGCCAAGATGGTTCGGGCACATAGAAAGAACGAGTGATGAAAGACTGACGAAGAAAATCTACAGAGCGAAAGGGAGTGGTAAAAGACACTAAGGAAGACCAAGGTTGACTTATGAAGATCAAATAGCCAGAGTGATAGCAGACGGAAATGTTAAGAGCACTCGCATGCTTGGGCGAAAATGTGTGAGGAGGTTGATGAAATTTGAGGAAGCGAAAGAAGTATGTAAGGACCGCGACGCTTGGTGCTCCGTCCTCTCTGACTACCCCGTTGGGGATAAACCGAGAGAATATGTATGTATATATTAATTTTAAGTTATTTTGTTATTTATGTATTTAACATTTCTAATTGTTTTAATAAGTACACAATGTAAATATAAGTGCCAGTTTCAAAAGCAGTAAACTGGCCTATCCTGCTTCCGATGGCGTATGAGCGTCATCAGCGTGTATAAGATAGTTTAACATTTTGCCACTACGCATCATACTGCTCTTATACCACTAATACTACTTTTCAATGCTTGAGGGATAAATACAATACGAATATTCAGACATATCACACAGCCCTGTCTAAGGCCTGAATAAACTTCAAACCATGATGGAATGTCACTCTCTACCTTTACGCAAGCTCTACGACTACGATGTAATGACCACACAGCCAGGAATGATCCCCCCTCCGCTCTATATTCAAGCACTATATTCTAAAATTTCTGTCGTACTACTGTATCAAACGCTTTTTCTAGATTCATAAAAGTGAATAAAACTTTCTGATTTATAATCAAGAACCTTCAGAAATGTCTTATTTTACTTGCTAAGTTGACCGAGCTCAAGCTCAAGCACGCATAATCTAGGCTAGAACTTTTCCTCTACAAAGTTGTACTGTGAATGCGGTGCGCTAATCCTCTATAAACCCGCTTCTGCCAAAAATGTTTGCTCAGTTTATAAAAAGTATCGCAGACTTTAGAACCACCACATTTGATCATCTCAGCAGTTGCCTCGTTATTTTCCGCAGCCTTTCCACATTTCGGAGTTCTTGTCGTTTTCTTAAGTTCTTTCATACTAATGACTTTCTCTGGTCACTAACCCGACTGTCGCAATTCACAAGGATCGATCTCAGTATCAGAGACAAAGTCCACACTTTCATACAGTTCTTTATAATGTTCACTTCATGTTTACAGAATATCTCGCTCTCTTTTTCCTGTTACTATTAGCATATAGTTTTTTTTGAACGCATTTTATTTATTCTGCGAGATGTCGGACTACATGGGTACTTACATACTTCTTTCCAAAATAATTTGTATTTTGCCTCAAAGCTGTCCAACATCTTATTATTATCTAACACTACACTCTTCATGCTTCTCTTTTACCAGTGCTTTCGTTATTGTATTCTGTAGCTTGTAATTCTCTTTCATCTGCTCTTTCTTACAAGACTTCACTAAAAACTTATATGAAATTGAACTCCAACTCCAGTGACATCTAATTAGATTCATAGAACATATTTTACGGATTTTGGGACACGTTCCAAGCTTATAATGTCTCGACTGTCTAGTGAAGTTAAGGTTTCGTTGAAGTTAGTGTCTCTGCCAGGTGTTTTCAAATATTAAAATATGATTTAGTTTCAAATATCTTATTTTGTAATGAAAATTATATTTTTTTTATTATTCGTAGATAATTTTTTTTATATGTACATCTTAAATAGCTGCTATAAATGCTTATACATATTATGCATTAGAGAGGTACGAAATTAACCTAAAAGTGGTAACGATGAACGAATTATATTTGTACAGATCGTCGTATTGCTAAATCCCTTACCGGACCAGTCGTCGACGCGACATCAAAATGCTAATCGTTCAGACGCCAAACTAAGACCGAGCTCAAATAAACTACATTATGCTCCGATGCTTCAGATGTTCAGTTTTACAGCACAGCTCAGATAACAATCCACGCTTGGGGAGCGAGCGTGCAAACTTTTAATTGGCGTGCCATTAGTACGGGCGGGAAGCACTAAGCGATTTGTGGTGTACCGGCCTGCTCTCTCGAGGTTTTAATTTCTCTCTCACCTCTGGATAGGGTATGTTGATTACGTATTCGAAGTTTACATCACATCGAATTCTCGACGTCTTGAACATGAAGACGTCTTTTCAGGAATTACGTACATATGTTTATTTCTCTGAGTATTTGTAAACAACGGTAGTATTAAAAATTGTGGGTGTGATAATCACTGAGAATGAAGATTACATTGTGTATTCATTACATATAAATTAACAATCAATAAGTTCTATCCACAATTTTTTTAATAAAGCTATTTCTAAGTATAGCTAACAATGCTTTTAATTTCAAATAACTCTGTAAAGTATCTAACGAAACTGTTCGTTTCTCTGAAGCTATCCGCAACGTCATTGAACACGACCATGTCTTCCGTTAATGACATCTCGTTACCGCCACAAATCTCCGCTATTACAACGTATTAAAACTCTAAAACTTCACTGCCTTGCCATTTGGCGTGAACAAAAACTTTTCTTACATCATTACGATTAAAATTCAAGTTTTGTTTAGAATGATGAGATATTTAACACAAGGACGTCTGTGGTTGCTATACTTTACGGCTTTATGTATTGTCAAATTTATTATTTACATTGTAAGCATACTGCAGAAGTAGGTAGGTGCAGATTAGTTTTCATCTTTATGCTAAGTATATAATATTTTTTGAGCTAATCCTATTTTTTTTATGGCGTGGCGCAAGATAAGTGCATTTGTCAAAAGTCGTATTTATTTATATTGTGTGAGGAGAATGATGAGATTTGAGAAAACGAAAGCAGTATGTAAGGATCGCGACGCTTGGCGCTCCGGCCTCTCTGACTACCCCGTTAGGGATACAGCGTGAAGCTATGTATGAATGTATTTATATTGCTATGTTAATTGAATAAGCAGTTTTGAGATTTGATTTTTGTTATGTAGGTGTATAAAGCTTCCAATAATGATTTTAGTATTCTATTAACATTAAAACACTGAAAAGTACGAAATAACTATCCTTTACTAATCAAAACTCAAGTACAATTACAAGCGTTATTTGGTGTATCTTCGAAGTCCAAGCTCCAATACCAGTGAAATTTGAATGAGACCATTTCTGAAGTATGATCTACAAAACAAAAAACAAATCATCGATATCAATTTATAATTGGCGGAGTAATCCCTTAATAAACATACCAAAAAAAAACATACATTCGAATAAACTTTCTCCTTTTTTTTGAAGTTGATTAAAAATATGCACGTTTCCCGCCATTTCCTTGCGACTTGATTTTGCGAGTGGCGCCATTTTGCAGATTATCTTTTGCAACCCCCAGTCACGAAGGGATGAATTTAATTATAAGACTCATGTACAGATGGCGCTATAGGTACTTATTAATCTGTCTCCTAGCTTCGGTATTTCTTTGCAGATGGCGCTGTTAGAGGTGCGTCAGGAATTTCCGATCTCTACTAGTACTAGGTATACATAGAATAACGAAGTATCGCATATTATCTGATCATTTTGCTTTTGAAGTGAGAGTAATTAAAGAAGATAAGTTGTATAGCTAGAGCCAGAAATGAATATGAAAGGTATTCAAGAATGCTTCAAACATAATAAAATGTTTTACGCAACTAGATATTACCTACTTATTAGTTTCCTTTATATGTGTACTGGCTGTTACCTGCGACTTGGTTCGCGTGAAATTAAAAAATAGCCTATGTCCTTCCCACTTTTACAGCTAACTAAATTATTTAAAGCTAAGTGTTCAAGTTTATCTTACGTTATTAATTAAAAAAATAGGATCAACCGCATTACAAATCTTCTGAAGCAAAAATATGCCCAATATTATCCTTCTACCATCCTACAGTTACCCATGTTTGTTGTGCTTATATCTACATTTAAATAATTATAATAATATAAAAATCATAATAAATGTGTAAACACTAACAAACAGTAAACATTATGAAAAGAATTTTTAAAGGAATTTCATTAGAACTTTTTCTATGTATATGACTACAATAAAGCGCTTTCACATCGAACGAGTTCCTTTTCGTGCTACAAATTTCCTCTCGTGTTGACACGTTTGGAAACACTGTAAGTAGTAGAGTGAACGAGCACCGGCTGTAGGAGATTAGACACGCTAGCCGGAACAATTTTTTAATATCCTCAAACAAGGAAGGCGAGACGTGAGCTTATACGAGAAGCATGTGGATATGACCTGCTCAAAATATTCACTACGATGTAATAAATTTAAAGGTTCAGTATCTTTTGCAAAATCTGTGACTCCTACATTAATTTGATTAATTACATTTACGACTTTTTTATTACCATGAACGATAAAAATTTTAAATACATGTTATTTACATTTTCGGGCTAAATTCCTTCAAAATTACAGACGTGAAAAATTTTGAAATAACGGTAAATATTTAACTGCAAGCACAAAAGTAATATCGGATATGAGTTTTTTAAAGTGTAGTTTAATTATATCTATTTCTTTAAGACATGTATATTGCGCTAGAATCAAATATTTATAACATGTTATATTTAGTGGATATAAATATTTAGTATATAGGTACTACCATTTAACAGCTAATATTTACCAAGTACAAACCTACTACAGCTTATTAGTATCTACTGCTTTATCCTGTCTTGTATATGCTATTTATAGTACTGCTTTATATCATATTAATATTCTTTTGTTTTTTTTTGACGAAACTAAGTCAATAATTACTTTTAATTTTTCTAAATTGTTAATTATTTCAACTAATGAAAGCATAGGTTTTTTATCTAAAAAGGTTTTTATATCTTTAATCCAATTTAACGATTTGTCCTGGTACACCTTCACCTTCGTTAGGACTTATTAATTTCGTCAATAAAACTGCTAATTGTCCAGATTATATTCCAATATAATATGTATATCGGTGTCGCATTCGGCATTCCTGACAATAAATAATTTTCGTGCATTCTTATTTTTGTGGAATTATTTTATACAATTAAACTGTAACCGAAAACGCAGCCTATAATAATTATATGAATATTATAATACTTTGCTTTAATCATCTACCATGTTACACATATTTTTTTATAAAATATAATATGCACGTTCCATTTAATTTATACATATACATATCGTTATATCCATACTAAGCTGTCGTTTAAAGAACATCAGCAGTACCTACAGGAGCTAGTTTGACAGCGAGAATACGTGGTGTGACTGAAATTAGCATACGCAGCACACACTTGACACTTGCACTTGTTGGCCCTGCCAATGATAGCTCTGTTTCACATGACGTCATTTTATTTCTGAAGGTTAGAAGGGGATAGATTATTGTTTTTACATATTATGTGCCACATAGCACAACTGTATAATACTTACAGAAACTACTAGACAAATTACATAATAGGTATATAATATTATATTCACTAAGAAGCATTATTAATTCTGTTACTATATTTCGTTTTTATCAATATAAAGTTCTTTTGTTCAGAATTTTTTATAAATAATTTAAAAAATATTTTATAGATCCTTTGCTATTAGTACTTATTTGTAATAACATCAAGTGTACCTACACTTTAAGTCGTATTCAAAATGAGCAAACCGTAAACCTCGAAAGCGTCTGCAAAATTATTTTTACAAACAAAGCCTTAGGAGTCGGTGAGTGGTTTCACAAACACGGATTTCCAATTAAGTTAGGGCCTGATTGGCAGGTCGTTAGTCAACGCTTCTGAATGTGGGCGAACGTCTCGAACTCAGTTCACTTGCTCACTGATGTTAGTTGATTATCGACGGCTAATACGACATGTCGGTATTTTACTAATATAATATGTTAAAAAATATATTCTTTTTATTATCTTATTTTTAGTTACGGAAGATAGTGACATTGAATTATTGTCTGATATGTCAACGTACAACCCAAATCATCGGATATAAAACCTCGAAATTTTCTGGAGATTTCTTATAGATATGAAATGTAGGCAAGCAATAAGTAGGAATTTTAGAGAATTCAACCCCTACGATTTTGAGAATTTGGTGAAAGAGGCGATTTGAATCAATCCAAAATTTTGTGTAAAGAATATATCAAATGTTAACACCTTGATACTGATAATGAATTTTTATAGGAAACACCATGTTAATAAAACACAAAATGAGTATTTAAAAAATTGAATTTCGGTTACATAATTAATAAAGTAATTGTGAAATTAATCGTTTTTATAAAACGATTACGTTTACGTACCGCGTGTTCCATGTATGTACTCAAAAAAAATTTTGCGCAGAGCTTTATTTTTATGTGAATAAAATATCTAACACAATTTTAATTAAATGCGCACTTTATTTTTATTGTTAATGATTTTTTTAGATTTTGATGTTGTTTTTGGAGACAAGGTAGAGAAACTGCAATATTGAAATGCTTTTTCAAAAAAGTTTTACAACAAGTAATATAATTAGCAATGTTATAAGTTTTTGAATTACACCATTGCACTAAAAAGATTGTTTTCTTAATTTTTAATTTAAACCCCAAAACTAACTCCCAAAAGTTAAAACTTCACTTTCGAAGTTCAAGACTGTTTTTAGTTTCTATAATATTTATTTTACATCTACATAACATATATCTAGTCTTGCCATAAATATTGTTACAAACACCGTTTTTTTCTGTGTCATAAAACATTTATTACTGCAGTGTGCGTTATTATATACATTAATATAATAGCACTTTAAAATATGACGCTCACTCAAAATGATTTCCATTGCCCTTAATAGAATCCTTTACACGTTGTGGCCAGTTATCGATTGAAACAAAGACTTTTTCTACAGCATTTAGAGCATGCCATACTCTCCAAAAGACACCATAAATCATAATTAAGTGAATTAAGATCGGGACTAGATAACGGTCAGTCTTCAGCTCTGAAGAAACCAGAAACGTTCCTTTCCAGCCATGCTTGTGTGAATCGATCTATATGACCCGGTGCTGAAACTTGCTGAAAGGACCCTTTTTGGTTATGGAACATGGTGTTGTTAGGAGGCTTAACTACTTTCTCAAGAATCGTGTTTTGGTACATCTGGAACGATGTTTTGATACCTAACACCCTACCAAACCATCACTGAAACCGGAAAATGCCCACATCGTACCTTACTGACTAATCTAGAAGCTTCTATAGAGCTTTGAGCATAAACTCGGTCATTCTGATTATTAAAATTTTGCTCGATTGTAAAAATTTCTCGTCAGTAAATAAAATTACTCTGTGACCGCCCTTTGTTTACCACCTAAGAAGTTGCTTTGATTTTACCACCATTACCACCATTTTTAAATTGTCGGTAATTAATGACCAGTGAGTCTCGCAAGCTGCGAGTCTTAAGTCATCTTTTAAAATATGCGACATGGTTCGGGGTGCTATATTCAATTCCCTAGATAAAATCTTTTGCTTTCGGACAGGATTTCTTCAAATTCTTTCATTCACTGCTTTGATCGCCTTTTTAGTACGAATTTTACGTGGGTGGTTAGATGCTTTCCTATCACAAACAGAGGATTCTACCTATCAATAGTCCGGTACATAAACATTCGACAAATACCAAGTGGATGGAGAGTTCCAAAAATGGATTTGGATTGACACGTACTTGTGTAATGCTATTACAACAATTCCGTTCTCTTTATCACCCGAGTTCATTTTAATATCACAAGAATATTTAACAAAAATTGGCGCGAAAATAAGAAAACACTATGAATATTCACATGGGAATGACAGGTTACAAATTTAAATGTAATATTATTGTTATTTATTGAAGTAACAGTATTTATGGCCAGACTGTGTATATTACCTCTACCCACACAGTTTATACTACGCACGTCGCACATATAATAAGACGCGAAATGCAAGAATACACAAAGCGTACAATGACGAATACGCTTTTGTAAAGATACGCCTCCGTGGACAATAGTCCCAAGTAGTATTCAAAAATATCTGGAGTTCATTTTGCATCGTTTTGTTCTAAATTTTTCCAAATGCATGATCGTTTCCAAGGAAAAAAGCGACAACAACTGAACAATGTTGAAAAAAGACCCTTATTTATATGTTTATTCAAACACGGTAATTAAAAAGTGATTACTTTCCGATTTTAATTTAATATTGTGAAGAAACTTTATAGAAGTCTAATTGAACTTAAAACGATGGTTAAAGTAAATAAGTGAAACTGTTTAAAAAATCATACATGAAGCTTAATAAGCGTCCGCCTATGCAGACTTTGCTGTGTTTTGTGACCCGAATCTCGATATCTAAGAACACAGAGATTTAGATATTCGGACGCATACAATTTCAACTCATTATAATTGACTCTTCAAATGTAAATCCTCAAATGAAACACGATTGGAGGAAAAAATTTCAAAGAGGACAATCCAGAAAAAAAGGTATTCTAAAGAATTTTGAAAATATTTTTATCAAAATGATTAGCTAATTATAATATCCCACATCTTTCAATCCAGATTTGTATATAATAATATAGTTTTCATGTCAATCACAACTATGTACAGAAACCAAAAAATGTTGAGACTTCTCGGCGCTAATTGTTCTCAAACCGCAACTGCGAAAGTCGACCTTATTGGTGGTCTATATTTATTTATTCTTCATTGTAAATAATGTATACAATAGGCGGGCTTAATGCCTAATGGCATTCTCTACCAGTCAACCTGAGCTTTACTGTCAGAAAAACAAGTAGCGGTACAATAAAGTCACCGAAAAATAACTACAATGTGTATATATCATACATATAGATAAGCATAAACATACACACACGCACATATACACATATACATACATAGATTCATACACATGCACAACAAACCCTCCATACCTATTTATGTATACATACAAGAACACACCCAAGTGCAAAAAATTTAAAAAGATAGTATAATATATAATAATCTTATGATTAGGATACAACATAATAATATATCACAACATAACAAATTTAACAGATAATAATCATCAGCTGATCAGTTTGAGCAGATGGTCTTTAACTTTCATCTTAAAAGTTGACTTGCTCGGAGCATTCATGACGTCAAGGGGAAGGGCATTCCAGATTCTGATAGCTTGAACAACAAACGAATCGGACATGAGTCTAGTTCGATGAGCAGGCACATGGAGCAAGAGTCTTGAAATCTTGATTTTAGGTATTCTGGCGCTAATGGATCGTTTAAAATGGAATAAAGCGTGCAAAGAATCCGTAGGTTACGACGCTGACGTATATTTAGCCATTTAACATGTCGACGATATTGAGATATGTGATCGTATTTGCGCAGTCCAAAAATGAAACGAATGCGGTTATTAAAGAGGGGATCCAATTTTTTGAGAAGATCTTGGTTAATGTTAGTACAACAAATGTCCGCATAGGCAATCAATGGTAAGACTAGAGTCTGTATCAGCATAGTCTTAGTTTTCGTGGGTAAAAAGTTCTTAAAGCGATATAAGTTTCTGAGAGTGACAGTAAGTTTACGGCTGATCTCCACCACCAAAGGTCTCCAACTCAGGGTTTCATCAACAATCAGGCCTAAATCTTTTACACAAGAGCAGTAGGGAATATGGCTTCTGTTAAAAAGAACAGGCGGTATGGTTTGGTGATCCAGTTTAGAAGGCTGATATGGAGCACCAATTATAATGGCCTGCCATTTGCTTAGATTTACTGAAACTCCAAAATTGGCAGACCATTCGCAAACAGCTTCGAGAACTTTATTTATTTTATACGGCACTCTTTATATTTCTCACCGCGGCTTGTGCGTACACTTGGAGGTCATCAGCATATAGATGGCAACCCAACAACCCAGATCAGCCGTAATGAAATTAATGAAAATAGAGAACAGAAATGGAGAAAGTATGCCATCTTGTGGCACTCCAACATCCACCTTACACCCGTCAGACAAGATACGATCCGCACAAACAGCTTGTAGGTGACCGCGTAGGTAGGAGTTGAACCAGGCCACCGCATCAGAAGAGAATCCCAAATGCGACAACATAGCGATGAGAATATCATGATCAACACTCTTGAACGCGTTGGAAAAGTCAATCAAAAGCAAAACTGTCACACAAGAATCTTCCGTTCCATTACGAATGTCTTCAATTACTTTAAGCAGTGCAGTACTTGTGCTGTGGCCAGGTCGAAAGCCAGATTGGAACACACTTAGTATATTATTTCGGTAGATAAATTCCGAGACTTGTTTGTGAACTACAGCTTCTAAAATTTTGGACAAGAACGGTAAAATGGAAATAGGTCTGAAATCTTTGAGAGCGCAGGGGCTGGAAGTTTTGGGAAGAGGTAGGACAAAAGCATTACGCCAGACATCGGAAAAACCCCCTTCTGCTAATGAGTAATTTAAGATGTGAGTAAGAATTGGCAGAATAAAATCAATTAGATAGAGTATTATACTTCGACTCACTTCGTCCCGACCGACAGCCCTAGTCTTGACAGACTTCAAGATTTTGTGAATCATCTCCCAATTCATAGATGAAAAAGAGAAAGTGTAACAAGTAGGCGAGGTTAAGGAAGCAATATTATTGACAGCTTGTGACTTAGCTGCTCCATTCAACACTTGTGTTGATGAAAAATGATGATTTAAATCGTTTAGCGAGACGGAAGAGTTGTTAACAATGTCAGAGTCAGACTTAGTGCTGCCCAGTCCAATAGATTTGTGAAACTTCCACATATTAGACGATGAAGACGCCAAAATGTTGTCGATAATGAATCGGCACTTAGCGGCTCTCACGATCTGATTGCATCTATTCCGAGCACTTTTATAGATAAGCCAAGTCCTTTCACAGCGTTCTCTTTTAAATCGCCGAAACGAACGATCCCGTCTGCTCATTGCTGTTCTTACCCCCTGTGTGATCTATGGTGCTGGAGGACGTTTTACTCTTATTGCTCGAATCTTCTCATTGATAGTGGAGGCCTCACAAATTGTCGTTCAATTCAACTTTGACGCATCGGTTAGCAACTTATCGATATCAAGTTTAGCAAAACTCCGCAAAAATATTATCTTCAGTTGCAGCTTAGGGGATTTAATTTTATAAGAAAGTAAAAGAATGTCATGTCGAGAAAAACCAGGAGCAAGTACTTGGCCGTGACTAATTACGTACTCGGGAGAGGAAACGAGCATATAGTCAATCCATGTGTCGGAAGTATCGTAATTATGATGAGTAGACTCTAAGGGGAGAAGTAAAAAATATACAGAATCAATCAAAGAGCGGAATTAGCGGGAGAAAGGAGTATCTTTTTGTAGATCAGTGTTGAAGTCACCCATGACTATGTAATGCGCACGTTCAGAACTAATGCCCTCAAGTACCCCCTCCAATTTAGGTAAATAGTCAATAGAAGGAGGGCAATAGACTACTCACAAAACCACTCTGACTCCCCCAACCACCACTTCCAAAAACAAATATTCCGGCGAGCCGGGACAATCAGAGGGAGAAGCCTCCAAAATCTTGGAAGGCAGTTCACTGCGGAGAGAAATTGCAACTCTTCCACCGCACCTACCCACAAGGTCATTACGTAAAAAAACGAACCCCGGAAGACCAGCTCTCAGAAATGAGAATTGCATGAACGGAAGACGAAGTAAAAGTGTCGAGTAATTCAGTGTAGTGACTAGGAATGCTTCGTGCATTAAGGTGGCACACATTAAAATACCTAGTATAATTATGACAGTTTAATTGTGTAATTGATAGGTCTGAGGATGTAAAACTGTCAGATTTAGACTTATCGAGAGAAACAGAAAGACGAGATTTATCGACAGCAGAATAAAATGAATCGTAATCCGACATAAATACACAAATTATAAAGAGGAATTTAATTTTTGTAATATTTATTTAGTTAATATGTAAAATAACTAAATAAATATTACAAAACGCCGAAAAATATATTATATTAACGATATAAAATATATAAATATCTAAATTTAAATATACTATATATACTATTATAAATCACTTAAATTTGAATAAATAAACGCGACTATAACTTTTAGATCTACACAAATACCTAAATTACTTAATATAACATGCCGGATGACTGTTAAAGAATGTTCACATAAATTAACAACAATGAACTTAACTATAAAAATAATGCTAGCACAGATATTCTATGTTAGTCACAGATTAGGTATATAACAAAGTACAAAATGATTAAAATTATGCATTAAAGATCAATTCCCCGTAGTTTTAAATTTAACAAGACTAGGTATATTGTAACCCATTTATTAACCAATAAAGCGATCGTGTACATTGTGGATGTATACAAAGAACATCTCTTGCCTGTGATGCCTTTACCAAACTGAATGACACTTGCGTACACATAAAAAAAGAAAAAAGAAAAAGTTGACATTACGACAATTCAATTTAACAATCTACCTGCATTACCTATTACAGTTTAAAACGTCATTTTACCTTGCTATATCCAAGCAATGACATTAAAAACATACAATATGCATATAGTTTCCGAGCAAATAACTAATAAATGTACTACTTGTATGCTTGCTATTCACATGAAACTACATAAACTTTGT
This sequence comes from Zeuzera pyrina, assembly GCA_907165235.1. Taxonomy (NCBI): domain Eukaryota; kingdom Metazoa; phylum Arthropoda; class Insecta; order Lepidoptera; family Cossidae; genus Zeuzera; species Zeuzera pyrina. Next base: position 16,194,226 of record OU015628.1, read on the forward strand.
TAAAAATGTAAAATTATAAGTTAGTATAATACCTAGATTGTATATTACAATTTGAAAACATATTCCTTCAATCCCACCTATGCATTATGTTGTGAACTTTCGATGAGAGTGACAATGTGTATTGAAGTGTAGAACATAAAGTTTACACGTGATATATGCAGAAAAAACAGTGACAAAATAACAAGTAATATTAGGACGAAGCAACATAGACAATCAAGGCAAAATACATAAGCACAACGAAACTAGATACCCATATAACTAGACGTAATACTAAATGACAGCAGTATACGGTAATTTTATGTCCCTTAAATAGCCTAAAAACTGGACCTAGACGAACTGCGTCCAACCTATATAAAGTTCAAAATTGTTTCAAATGTTGCTTCAAAATATTTAATCATAAATAAAAAACATATAGATTTGTAGGTAATATAAAGAGTACTCTATTACATAATCAGTTACTAAAGTATAAGAATCAAGAAAATGCTATAGGGAGGCCATAGATAAACAATAAAAGCAGACTGAACAGGCTATGTGGCACGGGGATGAAGAATAATTCGCTTGCGCTGGGCGAGAGAGGCGGGCTGTTAAATTAAATTGGTCAAGTGTTAGTTCGACTCGCGCACAGAGCAGTAGGAGAGCTAGCGGTCCCTCCGACTAACCCGTTTCCCACAAAGCTAGAAATTTTTAAATAATGTTTTATTATCGGTCACTTAAGGAAGTACCGTTTTGGCAGGCATCTCGTGGTTGCGTCATCATCCCTTAAATTTTTGAAAATGTAAATTGTAAAATTTAAAAATCTACTTCCACAAGGTTACAATTTTAATATGTTTTAATTTATGTTGTATTAACAAGTTACATACTCGTTACATACTTACCGTTACATACTCGTCTGGCAGACACTTGCAAACGTTAGAATAGGCAGACTGTTTACATATATTTTTAAAACTATTAAAAGAATATTCCTCGAAATTTCAACCTTGGGGGAGCAGGTTATGAATTACTATCCCTATGACAATTTTACACTATCATCTGGCACATACTTGCAACTCACAAAATGGGTTATCAATTTTTTTTTTACGCTTAAACATATGTAAATTGAACCACATTAAAATTGTAGCCTTGTGGAAATGGATTTGTTTAATTTTATTTTTAAAATTTTCAAAAATTTAAGGAATGATGACGCAACCGCGAGATGCCTGCCAAAACGGTACTTTCTTAATTAATCGATAAAGAAATATTATTAAAAAAAATCTAGCTTTGTGGGAAACGTGTTAGTCGGATTGACCGCTAGCGCTTAGTCTAGAGCGTTTCGTGTGATATTCACAAAATAATAAATTACCAAACTTGATTGTTGAAAATATGTAAGACGTACGTCCAATAATTTCGTAGATAGTACGTCCAATCATTCTACGATTGGTATAACCGAGACCGGATTCTTAATTTTTACCTTCTTTAATACTCAATGAATATTTTAAGATTTAACTAGGGCAAAAAAGTGGCTTAACAAAACATATCACTGTGTCTTTCAAGTTTGTGTGTCACACACTAAGACAATCAATTGTGACTGACGGACTGACGGGAGGACGATTGGCCGCATGTGTGATTCTTTTTAACTTCTAGTACCGACGGTCGTTTCACTTACATAAGTACTGACTCGTAGTCTCAGAGATTATTTAAATATACATAATTACTCAAAACGAATTTATTTTTCATTACTTCTTCTGGATTTTTCGACTAATCTAATCTATCTATGCGTCTATCCGTTAATCATAACAGAAAAGAAGCATAAAGTTTTTAATTATTTTTATTAATCAAAATTACAGTCAACTTCCTCCCAACCATTCTATCAAGATCTCTTCTTGACCACGCGTTGATACTTAAAGGTTAAGTTACAAAATCTAAAAAGTAATAAAAAAATACAGCACAAAAATTAGAAGAATAAAAGATAATAGACATTACAATAAAAGTGTGTTTATTACAATAACCTGTGTAATTTTCATTAAAATCTGTAGAAAAGACTTTACGAAGTTAAATACCAGTAACTACAGTACTAAGCTCACGACATCGTTAATTACCGAATACCTAGCACACACAAAGAACTGTCTCTACATAAAACATGATTGATTGTAGAAACGTTCGTCGTAGCAAAGTGAAGATATCGTGGAATAGAGAGAAACATTAAGTGTATTCCTGTGTCAGTGATATCATTTTCATAGGGCCGTCAAGGTTCCTGGATCTCCCCTTGAATGTTTGCGGATATAGACATCTATGGAGACTTCTTATTTTCTTGCCTATTCTAAACAGTGTGTGTAATACACGAAATATCTTATATCAAGTATGTCATAGACATTGAACAAATTGCGCTTGAATTATGAAATTAAATTTAATAATCTTTAGACATTCAAAAATGCGAACGCGAATATTTACTTTAAGTACATAAATTAAGATTGACCTACTATTGCGAAATAAATAAACATTCTTATTTGATTTTGCAAATATTTTTTCAAAACTTTCGATTTCCATTTTTATTTCTGTATATATATATCTGTATAATATTTATATAAAAAAAGAAATTAGGTAATAATTCACATTGTATTATTAGTATACAAATGCGATGCCAATCACTAGTATATACACGAAACACACATAATATAGGTATGTACTGTAACGTAAATTGTGATAGGTACGACTATTTGGTTGCTCGTTAATTAAATAAAATACTAAGTTCCGGAGAAAAAAAACAGGTACTGTATTTAATTCATTTTTTTAATTTTATTTGTCGGTAAATTACATTTATATTTAGGTTTAATTACATTTAGGTGCTGTCACATAAAAGAGTAGACATGTAGTCATTTAAAACAGAATTTAGCTTCATTTACTAATTAATATTAAATTTAATTTTATAATAAAACTATAAAAAGGGAGGGTGGTATTTGATAATTATTTCATATTATTATAAGTGTAAGAGAATGGGGATGGTGGCCTGTTTGGTCGATAATGAGACTTTTAAGAATATTAAATTGATGAACACACAAAATTTGTATAATAAGGTGTAAAATTATGGGAAAAATCGTTTTCTCAGTCACCGACTTAAAACTTCTAAACTCTAAACTTTTTTAATTTCGCAGTAGAGTTTACGTTCTTAATAGCACAGTCACTGAGTGTAGATCTACCACGCCGAAGGGCGCAAGTACGAATCCAGCAATGTGGTCAGACTTTTGTTATTTTTTTAATAATTCGAAATAATATTTCTAAATTCAATTTGCAAGAAGTACCTATTAAAAACACATATCACTTCAATAATGTACTTATAATAAGAAAATAAAATGAAAAATCATAATAAATACATAGATTTCGTAATTTCAGACAGCATGTTCCGTACTACGAAGTAAGGGAAATAAAACCAAAATGTTGATGTGTGGGTGCTGTTTTCTAATGAAATGGCGACCAATCAGCTTATCTGATAATAAGAGTGTGTAGTATGTACAGGTGAGTCAGGTTATCTGATTTAGCTCGCTGTTGCTGCTATAACACGGCGTCTAGAGTTATATATAAAGTATATGGCTAAAAGTCACTGAAAAAAGTCTATTATTCATTTTCCTGAACAATGAATCGAATGCTAAATTTCATGGACTTACTTTAATTTAAGATATTATGTATTTTAAAAGAATAGTTTTATATGGAACAGTATTATATGATCAATATTTGTATATAAGTAGGATTGCGTTCACGAAAACGATTCTAACGATTTCGATAATGATTTCGATGAAATTCATAATATAGGGATTTACGAGGGCGAGAATTCAATCTAGCTAGGTCTGAATTCTGCGAAAATTCGTTTTATTTATGTGTTTACATTCTTAAAATTCTAAACTCTAAGCTCTTAATTTCACAACAGAATTTACTTTCTCAGTAGCACAGTGGCTAGATCGAATATCTACTGTGCAGAAATGCTATGTGGTCAGACTTCTTTTTTATAAGACACCGAGTAAAGCTCGGTCGTTCAAGTAACTTGGCCAAGGTTTACTATAGACCTGAGCCATAGGTCAGGTCCTGAAAATGCCGGTCCGTAAGATTGAGTAGACAGAAGATGATAAACGAAGAAGATAAATAAAAAAGACGTCTTTTAGGTGGTAACCTGGAACCGAAACACATTCTATTGAAACTTTTGTTTCAAATGTTAATTTTTATTTTTATGAAAATACAAAATTTCTATGCAAATATCTAAATTTTCTGAAATAACTTAACTAAGATTTATAGGTGATTACTATCGACATGTTGTACGAATATCAATGATTGTTAAAGGAATTCATAAACGTGATTGGAAAAGCGGATAAAATTGATATGGCTCCGTTTTATCGCCCACGCTCTACTCGCTCTACACTCTACACGAACGACGTCGCAAAAACCCCCAGTGCAGAGATCGCCCTATTCGCGGGCGATACTGCACTTTTTACATCAGACCGTAGTCGCCTCAGAGTCTCCCAACTCCTACAAGTCGCGGTCACGAGCCTAGGCGAGTGGTTCCGTCTTTAGAGTATCGAAGTCAACCCCGAGAAAAGGGCCGCCGTGTATTTCTCGAGGGCCACGACGACCAGCCGCGCCTGCCTCGCTAAAACTCTCCGTACTATCTCACTTTTCGGCCAGGATATCCCTTGGACAAGGAAAGTCAAATACTTAGGAGTGACTCTTGACAGTGCCATGACCTTCGGTCAACACATCAAAACGGTCCGCGACCGCGCCGCGTTCATGCTCGGTCGTCTCAATATGCTCATTTGCACGAAAAGTAAAATGTCCCTCAGACATAAAGTTACTTTATATAAGACGTGTGTCAGGCTTATCATGACGTACGCCGTTCGCTCACGCCGCACCCACTCAACTCCCTCCAAGTAATTCAGAATCGTTTCATGCGCAGGGCCACCGGCGCCCTTTCTTACGTGCGCAACGTAGACCTGCACTACGATCTAGAATTGCCCTCAATAACTCAATATCTAAAAGAGGCGTCCCAACGCTTCTTTCACCGTTCGTCCTTATACCCAAACCCCCTAGTGGTCAGGGCGTCATCATACACCCCCAAGCCCCGCGCCCGCAAACGCTATCGAAGGCCTAGACATGTTAGGCGACACTGACGACGACATTACACGTTCGAACTCGAACATGCCAACTTACATACTACGACCCCACTGCCCCCACCGGCGGAGACGAGAACAACCCCCGCGACACCCGTAGTGTTTCACGTTTAGAAACTCGATCACGTAGCTATACATGCACACTCGTGGACCTTAAGACACATTGTAAACTGCCACGCGAAACACTAGGCACACTAACCGGCCCTTAGCCACCTCGCCGGCCGGGTCCGCTAGAGGCCCGGCCCTCACCTGAATAGGAAGCCCGATAAGATGCACGCAGGTGCGGAAAGCTCCCCTGGTGACGCCTTAAGCCCGAGGTCCTCCTCCATACGAGGTATCCCTAGGCTGGAGGAACCCTCAGGCGGTCGACCATCTGGCAGGGCACCTTTAGCGCTCGCCCCAACGCGACCTGTGACGCTGTAAAAGCCACTAGAGCTAACAGCAAAGAGAACTTTTGTTTAGTCAGTTCGAGTCCGACACTACCCAGTCGGCGTAGAGTCCGGCTGGCTGTTCGCGGGAATTTAATTTCGCCTCTCAGAAACCAAAAAAAAATCAGCGTTCAGTCGAGAAAGCAGTAAAGAAAGAAGAACTAAAAGAAATGTCACTTTGTTAGCGTTTACACCGTGACCATGGTAAATGTTTATTCTGATTAAAAAAAGCAACGTTACAGTGCGTAATTAAATCTATGTTCAGATTTGCTTCATAGCTCTAGATCGAGATTTATACGCGTACTCATAATATGGGCATGGCTTTTAATGAATAAGTATCGGTAGGGACAACTAGCAATATTTTTAAATAACATGTTATTAATTATGAAAACGACTGTTTAGAAAACTTCATTTTGTCACATTAATAAGATTTTCAGGTGATGACTAATTTCATTGATATGAGAACATAAAATAATCTAAGATAAAGCTTTACGTAAATTATAACTGTGATAAAGATATACGTAAGTAAGAAAGTATAAAAATCGTATAGATATAGGTACTTAAATAGATATATTATAATAATAAAAAATAAAAACAAAAAAAAGTTATGAAATAACCGATCTATAGCATCCTTATTCAAACCGTTTACTACGTGTAAGAAAGGCGTTGGAAAAAATAGAACAATTCAATCGGACACTTATTCTGTGGTTTTGTCTTGGCCTTTACAATTACATTTATTAAAACCGTATCAGATTGGGGAAAATTATTATTTACTAGATATAAACTAATATTTCGTACGTATTTACGATCAGTAATTAATAACTTATAGATACAGAAGTTTCATTACATTTAGACATCAGAAGGCGTATTTTTGTGATAAAGTTCTTTATGTCAAAATTGTTTAATAAAGTTATGGTTAGAAACGAAAATCGACACGGAATCTGTTTCCCAATTTTATAGTGATTCGTATGCAAATATATGTTAATCCGACATTTTCGTGTTTAATTTTATTCTTGGCCACATTTCTCAAATAATATTGTCTCGTAAATCAGTCGGTTGGTGTTTTTCTTGGAGCAGACCACGCCAACGTGTTTTGTTTAGAATCACGCACACCCTGTCGCCGCTGGTTCTGCAATTGTGATTTAATGCTCTTGAATAGTTTTATCATCAGTTTCAAATTTTTTTTTTAACACAGTATTCATCTATTATTATCTTGGTTGTATTTGTATTTTCAACACTTAAAAGATATAACGAAAACTATTTTATTTTCCGTATGATATTGGATTACTTTATAGCTACGGACATGATTAATTTTTTAAAATTTTAGTCCAGTATTTTTCAACAGATTCTTTGTGACGTAGCTCTCGCTAGTGGAAGAGTAATTATTGTTATTCTAATGGACCGTACGCGGCATTCTGAACATTCCCCATTGTAAGAAGTCCAGGATCGAAGTTCTGATTAATGGTTGTGCAGTGAGGGGCAGCTAAGGGGAAACGCACACTGTGAGCACTGAGAAAGATAAAATTATTCTGTAAAGAAATCTGTAATTATGTAGAATTGTAATTACGTAGTTAAATAAATATTCTAGAGAATTAAGTACCTGTTACTACTAAAGTCAAAACAACCGAATCATTGAAATACCCGTATTTTCATACTTATTTCTATGCGTGCTTCGTAAACTTTCTCATAAGAGTTACATACTATAACTTTCTTAACAAATACCTTTTAATTATTTTATAAACAGTATTTGTATTCATATAATTTACAGGTTTTTAAAGACCTTAGGATAGGTGCATATCTATGTATATGTAAGTACATAAATATGTAAAAATATCCACTAGCTAGACTATCGTAAATATTAGTACATATTAATAAGCTCGAGATCGAATTCTTGAGCAAAAAATTAGTCAAACAGTAAGTAATAAACCAAATAGTCAAAAAAAAATTTTTTTACTGTTATTTTAATATTTTTGAACAATAAATGTGATATTTTTCAAAATAAAGATCTATGTTATTTTCTTAAAAATGCGATTTTAAATTTTATTTAAGAAGTCCAGTGTTAGTTGTTCCTAATGATATTATCGCGACATAATACGGCAGCAAGAGAGAATATGCCCATAACGTTGACTGGCAACGTTTGTTTGCCAAAGTCGAGATCCGTGGGGTCCATGGTTGAACACGTAACACACGACTGATGGGAACTCACAGCTCTGATCATAATTGATTTCTTTTTGGTAGATAATTATATACTATGTGTACATTATTAATACATACACGTAGTCGCGTTAAAATATTTTTTTTAAAGATTTTTTTATGAGTAGTTTTTCATAAAGATATATTTGTAATTACACACATCAAAAAAGTCTAAGCAACATATACGATTTTGAAATTTTGAAAGATTTTTACTATTGTAATATATTTATATTTCTTATATAAATAATAACTAAGCATTTTTGACACATTAGTGACTAAAGCAACAAAATCCTTCATTCAATTGTTCATTTAATCAAAGTAATTAAGAATATGTGTGCCGTAACATAAGTAGTATAAAACAAAGGTAAAACGAAATTAAACTTTACATGTTTTACAAAATTAAATAAGGACATTTTTTAATTATTTGGTAATTCAAGACAAAGTGTGACCGCCTCTATTGTTTAAAGCTTGTCGGCAGCGATTTTTCATTGAATTTATAAGATTGTTTATCTGATCCTGCGGCAATCGGTCCCAATGGAATTTTAACAAGTTTTACAATTGTTGGCTTGTCGACACTCCGTCCAGGTTCTTTATAACACGTCTCTGGAGCATGTTCCATGCGTGCTCGACAGGATTGAGGTCTGGCGATTGTGCAGGCCACGGCAATATTTTCCATTGCCAAGTACTCTCTGATCTACCGAGCTGTGTGCGAACGCACATTGTCATGCATCAGCGTGCAATCTTAGCCAAGACTTTGCTCAAATGGGTGAACATAAGGCCGAAGGACATCTTCAACGTAACTTTCAGCGTTCATATTGCCATCTACAAAAACGAGCTCAGTTCGTCTGTTCTTCATAATACATGCCCATACCATCACTGTGGAGCCACTGTAAGGGTGCACTCCCTGGACGAATCTCAGCTGTTCAGCATTTTCGGTACGACGATACACTCTTACCCTTCTCGTATCAGGCCTAAATCCAAACCAGGACTCATTACAAAATAAAATTTTATCCCATTGCTCCTGAGTCCATTTCAAGTGTTCCCTACGCCATTCGTTTCGACGGGCGCGATTCCCATGGCGTATAGCAGCCATTCCCAAAGTGGGCGATAACGCCCCCTTGTGGGCGCTGCAGGCCTAAAGGGGGGGGGTAAGAGACCCAGAAAAAAAATGGGGGCGTTGTGTAGAGGCCTGGGGGGTGATTTGTAATTTCATTTAGCTAGGAGGCATCTTAGACAACGACTGCATGAGCTCTCGACTCAGTAGACAAAATAAGTTTGGGAACCAGTGGCGTATAGGTAGGCACCTAATGGGGCGTCGTGCTCGTAGGCCGTATTCATGCAGCCTATTTCTCACGGTTTGGTGGCTAACAACAACACCGCTTGAGAATTGTAGCTTTAAACCGATCTCCCGGGTTAACATCGGCTGACGTCTTGCAGTCAGTTGTATGTACCGGTCCTGTCGAGCAGTTGTACTCCGTCCACGTCATGGGTGCTGCTCAGCAGGATCCCTTGTGTTAACGTAACACTGCTAAATACGACAAATCACGCTCCTATTGACACCAAAATGCCGAGACACTTGGGACTGATTTCTTCCTGCTTGTAGCATTCCAACAGCTCTCTGCATTTCATCAGCAGTCAAATGGCGTCGCTCCATAACATAAAAAATGACACCACTAAATTTTTTCAAAAACTGTATATCTCGAAATGATAAAAATGCGATAAATACGAAATTTATCAAGCAACGAAAACACCTGAAATCGGGAAAAAATAATTAGCTTTTATTTTAATGAAAACAAAACACAACCGCAAAACGTTCTATTTTTAAAATCAGCCAGTATATTTTTCCGAAAACAAAAAGGATTGTATACCAATCTACTTTTCTAAGAAAAAAATAAAGTATCAATTAATAAACCATGCAGTTTCTGTAAATTATGCGTGTTGCTTAGACTTTTTTGACTTGTGTATTTAATTAATACTAGAGTGATAATTATTTATTTTACACTATCGAGCTGTACCATCTATGTTATAATAAACCTACGTTATAACATAAATACGTGTTAAGAAAGAGTATGTTCGTATTATATAAGTACATAAATTCACGCTATTTTCCATTTGAGGTGTCCAGATCACATAGGTGTAACGAGATCTCATTTCACACTGACTTTACTTCTTGCAATAAGTATTTAAGCTCACAAACGGTAGATATAGTGGAATCCGACAGTGATAGGTTGCTGTCTCATCGCCCAAACTAGTTCCTTAGTATGAAGTCCTTAGTTTTTACCACTTGTGTATGAAGATAAGCAGCTGCTGCATTCTGTGGACACTTTATTTTATACTTTTTTCGGGAAATTTGCGTATAGATACCCAGCCTTCTGGGAAACAAATTAGATTGTGTGGGTCTTTTATTTACGGAATCTCCTGCGGTAGTTCTCCTCTGTACATTGTTGAAGAGCTCCGAGATCTACTAAGCACTTTTTGGTAGGCAGTTAAGGAGCCCTCCGGTACCCTCGTAGTGCTACGACAGCACGAACCCCATGTGCTGTCGTCCTCCTTGGGGTCGCGTGGATGAACGATCGGAGTTTCTACATCGATCGGCCGCGACCCTGAAGGCCCATTTAGTCGCCTCTTACCACAGGCGGAAAACGTCGTGGCCTTATTCTTGGGCTCAGGCTATTATACAAGGCTCAAAAAGTAACTTTTTTTTTTAATATTCAAGCAAGCAGGTCACCTGATGGAGAGTGACCACCACCGCCCATGGACACCCGCAATGTTCAGGGAAACACGGGTGCATTGCCGGGTTTTAAGAAAATAGGGAAAGGAGGGAAAGGAGGGGGAAGGGAAGATGAGCCACCGGCACTCTCACTCACCAAAAGAAACACATCAGCAATAGATGCTGTTATTTCACGCTGATATTCTGTGAGAGGGTGGTATTTCACCAGGCGAGCCGGCCCAATTCGTGCTGCAATGCAGCATGGCTCTACCACTCTAAAAAGAATTAAATTAAAAAACATACTGTAATGGCGGAATTTGAACCCACAGAGTATGAGTTACGCGACTGTGTAATATACTAAGAAGCGATATACTTTATTCTCTCCTAGCTAGCAAGGAAGCATTGAACATAAACAGACGTATAAATGAATTAATTTATTCGTCTCATTATCTATTTCTTATTCATGCTCATTGTATTTATTGCTACAATAAGTTTCTTGTTGTTCGGTCTTAAACATTAAATATCGATCATTATAGTTCAATGATACCTCGACAGCTCTTGATTAAAATGATAATTTCTAACCAACGCAATTAAAGCAACAAAAAATCAAAAGTGAAAAATTCACTTCACGGTGCGAATAAAAGTTTTCTTACTTTGTCGGATTCCATTTGTAGACCACTCAGTACCTGACTGTGAGCTTTATGTTGATAAGATATTCAAACGACTGGCACGCGTTCCGTAACGAAATGCTTTTGCACACTCAATACACCGACAAATACAAACAAAACAAAGTCATTGTTCTAGAATAATAGACAAAAAAATGCAAGCGGACCTTTACTTTGCTTTACAAAATTAAAAAATAGCGACGAATTTTCTGACTTCTTTAGGATTTGCCGATTCTTCGTTTTTTACAAAGCTGTTTTTTTTTTTGCCTTATGATTTTTTTATAACAGAACCCTAGCATTTTCAAAGAATTCTTAAAACATCGGTAAGTAGTATGATTCAGCTTTTTTGCAAGTGAAAAATACATGTAATTTAAAATAAGCTTATTCAATCAATGCAATGTTGTATTTTGTCGACATCGTTGTAATTGTGTATAATGATCACTTTTGCAGGTGATTATTTTGCAGTATTTTTCGAAAATATACATATAGAGTATACAAAACCTTCTACATAATATGTACTACGCGCATAATATTTACCATTTTATTTAAACATATATCTCTAAACCCAATGATAATCAATTTGAATAACAATGAAAACTATCTCTTAATACTTACGCTTAAAGTTCAAAATTAATCGCACAACATTTAGTTTAAACAATTTAACTCCCGTTTCCAAATAGTACGTCGTCGGCTCTTTCCGTAATTCTGAGTGTTATAAATCTTCTAATTTAGCAGTGTAACTGTAAACAAAGTTTGAAGAGACGATATAATGGAAGTCTACGACGTTTGATGATCAGCCTAATTGTTCGAATGCAGCACAACTAAATTCACATTGTCGTGTATCGGTTGTTCGAAGAAAACACGTGTCAAAATACGTTCTGCTGTTATAAAACTGTACAGAGCAGCGTTTATTGTAATATTTCAAGAAATAAGATGTGATTTCAAATTCTCATGAATCCACATCAAAGTCAAAGTCAAATCAATTTATTCAAGTAAACCCAATTGCAATGTATTCTTGAACGTCAAACAAATACAAAAACATTTGAGATTTCTGTCTTAAATTATAACTCTTTTTTAAAAAATTGAACAAATGTTATAGCATTTTTTGACAATCAAAAAACTCTTTTGACAACAAAAACAACAGTTTTGACCAACAAAAACAACAGTTTTGACCAACAAAAATTCTCAAGAAGGTGAAATAGAATTGCTCTCTATTTTACCTTCCACTGAGTATTGATTTTATAAGTGGAAAAATTGATGTGGAATTTTCAGCCAGTAACTTGAAATAATATATACAATAATGTAAGTATATGCGTCGAAAATGTTAGATTTGAAAATAAATGTCATTTTTGTAATCAGCACTCGGAGAAACCTAGAAAATGGTACCCATGTCATTTCATTTAAAGAGTTAATATGTGCCATCTTAGACTTAAAAATAGACGTCTTTGTCATAATTAAATCCCCGAGGAACCCCGAAAATATGACCCATTATAATTTAATTCAATAAATTAATGTCGCTGAGTACCCAGCATGTGCCACAATGTCGCATATTACATAACATACAGAAACACTACCCTGTGTATTTTATTTCATTAGATAGCAATATTGTTGGAGTTCTTGAAAAAAATTACTTAAGTACTATCCCGGAGTATCCGCCATGTTGAATTTACGATGACGTCACATATACAAAAACCCTCCCGTGCGTATTCCATGTCATTTGATACCCACATTGTTGGAGGTTTTGAAAAAAGTTACTTCCTATCGCAGAACATCCGGCATATTGGATTTATGATGTCGTCACATATACCGAAACCTGTCTCTGAGTATTCCATTTCATCTGATACCCATATTGTTGGAGGTCTTGAAAAAAGTTATTTTCTATTATGGAGTACCCGCCGTATTGTATTTATGATGACGCCACGTATACAAACCTTCTCCGGTGTATTCCATATCATTTGATACCGATATTGTTGGAGATTTTCAAAAAAACTACTATCGCGGAGCATACGCCATATTGGTTTTATGATGACGTCACATATACAAAAACCACATGGCATTTTTGAAAAGCAAAGCCAAGCCTACCTTTACTTTCGGGCACATACTATCTCCTGTACCCATCATAATCAGTTGAGCGATTTAGAATTTCATCAAGTTTCATCCTCCTTTTGCAATTCTTTAGGGGTAGATTTCTGATAAATAAGTAGCCAATGTTTTTTTATTAAAGATGTCTATCTCTGTATTTCATCTTAATCGATTTAGTGGTTTAGTATTTTCCATACAAAGTTTCATTCCCCTTTTCAGCTCTAGGGATATATTTTAAAAAGAAAGTAGCCTATGTCCCCTGGTGTCAAACTACCGGGATGCCAAATTTCATCAAAATCGGTCCGGCAATTTAGCTGAGAAAACGTAGCAGACAGACAGACAGATTCCGCATAACATTAGTATGAATTCTTTCGAAAATAATAAAAAATATTTCAACATCCTTCAAAATTGCACCCCTAGTAGTAAATGCGATTTTAACATTTGGTTTAAACTTTTTTTTTGGTCGCGGTCACAGCAAGGTTAAGCTACTAATTATGCACCCACCTGTGTGAAAACAGAGCTAGTCGTTAGTGCAGAATGAATTGTTGTTTGTTTGTTTGTAGGGATGTCAAAAAAAATTGAGGTCGGATTTTGGTATTTCTTTCATCTACCTATTCATCTTCTACTTATTTAAATAAAAATGATTTGCGGCATGTATGACAGAATATCACTTGAGAGCGGCTCGACCGATTTGGCTGAATTTTATTTTTGTGCTCGTAATTGTGATAAGGTTTGTATGAAAGAAAATTTTGAGAAAATCAGTCGGAAATTCGAAAGACGGAAAGTCGAAAATTTTGATGATATTATCATATGCATGAAAAGCTTAATAAAAAAAATTTGGTGTGAATGTTTATTCAACATCCCACCCTGGCGAAGCCGGAGTGGGTCGCTAGTTTAAAATAAATATAAAAAGAAATAACCTTTTGTTTTTACCTAAACTACGCATTCTGGATATTCTCGACGTTATACTTATAACAAATATCAGATATCTAAAAATTTGTATTCATTTCTGTATCAGTTTTGAGTAATACCGGTAGGTTACTTAGAAATACCGTACATGTATTATTTTTTCGGTTTTTTTATTTGTTAACATAGTTACAAACAATTTTATATTTGCAAAATCCAGCAGCAGGTACAATGAACAAAATTAGCTTTATGGCAGACGAACGCGTTGTCGGCATCTTCAAAGAGATATTGTGAATAGAGCGGTTTATTGTTTTATTACCCCCAATAAGCGAAGAAATATTTTTTTTATTCCAGTCACCGTTTGTTTTGTCTTTCATTGTTTACAATACTCTCTGTTAGACCCACCATATAGATAAGTATGTTTGTGTTTACTTCTTTCTAAAATAGATGAATAAATAACTGAGAATGTACTTCTATCTATTACATATTTTTGAAATCAACCCATGAGTGCTGAAACAGGGTGAAACAGTGCTAAGATGTCTATGGAAGGGATGTATTACATGGCATAAATAATTGCGAATATTTTAGTCGCAATTATTGATGACATAAATACTAAAATAAAGAATATATTATATAATATAATAAATAAAAATAATATTAAAACAATAAAAATTCACAGATTGCCTATTTAATTCTAAAAACATTATGTGCAAAAAAAATTACGTGCAAATTACACAGAATTATTATTAATCATGGTATGTAATTTGAATCAACATTGCGATTTTTTTAAATTTTTATTAATGTTTGGCTGCAACACGACAGATGTCAAAGACTTTCAGCGGAAAACCATAAATTAAATAAAAAGATCCAAAGCAAATATCAACCGAAAAGACCCGCGGCAAAACCAAATACAATATTCTGAATAAGCCATCGATTGATTTCATAAGATTAATGGTTTTACATTGTCAGCGCCACAGTATGACGCGAAAATGTTACGTAAAATTTGCTCAACCAAACTGTATTTTATATTACTCCAAATAAGAGCTAACAAATTTTATTTTTAGAGTACTTTTGATCTGATTGAAGATTGAATCCTGTTCACTGTTTCATTGCAATCATAATCAAATTTCAACCTTAAAATGATTCCATGCTAAGATCCAATTCATACTATCAAAAAAAATTGGTATTTGTCGTTTTTATTTAAGGCAGAGAAGAACTTGGGGCTCGATAGAAATTGATTTTGGAATTCAGTGTGAAATTGAAATAACATTTTTTTATTAGGAAGCCGCAGTGCAAACGACAATATTGCTACGGTTAATATGATTATTAAATATTTATTTATTTGGTTTCAAAAGCCTATATTTTTGTTTGTAGTTAGCTTCAATTTAAATGGTGACATTAAAGTTTAATGGTTTGAACTGAATATTATATTGTATTGTTACAAATTTTGAGTAATGGACATAACAATATCAGTTATATTATTTTTGTATTCATAATGCAAATATTTAATTAATTCTCCTAATTACATTTCATTTGAGGAAAATCTTGTAAAGAGCTCATTTTAATAACATAGTTTAATGTAGTATTTTTATTATATACTTATCATTCAATCTTCACGCTATATCCTTCACGGGGTAGTTGAAGAAGACGGAGCGACAAGTTTCGCTATCCTTACATCAAATACTGTACAAACTCTACCGAGTTAGTATTTGCTTACATACTTCTTTCGCCTCAAATCTCATCATTCTCCTTACACATTTTTACTTAGGTATGAGAGTGCTTTTGATATTTCGGTCAGCTAAAACTCTGGCTATTTGATCTTCGTAAGTTAGCTTTGGTCTTAAGATAAGTACGAGTATGTATGTACGTATATATGTATTTAATACGTAGATAATAGATATAGAGTTTAAGAATAAACATTAATAGCAAAATTAGGGTTTTTAGGGTTTCATAACTGAAATGGAAAATATCTTTATAGTTGCAGTTTCGTCGTGTCAGTAGGTTAGTCTATCTGTATGTCCGTCTAAATTAATTTGTCTTAATTAATATTATATAGAGTTTGTAAGTTTGGATATAGGAGGTCATCTTCGAAATTATTCATTCGATTATTCTGATTCTAAAAATTAATTCACCAATATTTAAAATGGTCCTTCAGGGTGGATATAGGATGTATATTGTTTATCCACGAAGATGAAGTCGCGGGCAACAGCTAGTATGTAATAAATTGGCCGTGACTTGTCACAGTTGTCATTTACTTACACCTACTAATCTGAAAGACACAGAAACGTAATATTAAACAATCAAATATTGTAACCATTTCTTTTATGTATATATTTTTTTATTAAAATTTAGGTAATTTATTATACTTTATTTGTAAGTGCTACATAACTCTATGTCATTACGTATTAGACACACTCTTGACTGGTTTTAAAAAATATTTTTGTATTGTACTTGTTTTTATCGTGTAGTTTTTACGAAATTCGGAATTTAATTACATAAATCACTTTATCACAATAAAACCTTAAATGTCATTGTGGGTGTGCGTATGTCGAACAGATGTGAGTTGTCAGAGAGGTGTGTACTTTGACAAAGAATGCATATGTGTAGTTTTGATAGCACCGAGCTGCTATTGGGCACTCAATAGTGCAAACGTAATATGACTCTGCAATTTCTTTGTACAACTTTGTTCCTATAACGAGATATAATAGTGAAGTCAAATGCGTTTATCGGTTTTATATGACATAAAACGTAGGTACCTAAAGCGCAAGCACAGGCGTATATAAAAGGATTAAATTGTTTCCTGATATTAATCAATAACTTTAAAATTGGTTTTAATATCTTAATATACATATACAATATATGATTGCATTCTATACAATTTAATCAATTTATGATTATTATCAATATTTTGTATATTTTACAAAAATTTGTAGAGATTAAATTGAAATAAAATCTTTTATTATCAAATATCTAATGCTAGAAGTAGTAAGTTGACGTATTGTCTTACACAATGATTTTGTCAGTTGAAAAATTTTGTTTAGAGTGTAGTCGAGTCTAAAATATTAGCTTGTACTAATTAATTTACGTCCTTGTGAAGGTGCGTAACTGAATTACATAATGCGTATTCATCACATTTGCCTTGTTGAATTTCCAAACATGCATTCGCTACAGCGTCGCACGCGCAAGGCCACAGGCTGCGCTTTTGTCACGAACCCCCGATTGAACTGTTACAGGACTGCGTGAGTTATGTTCCTAACGCGTACGGCGAGTATACAGGATGAATTTATTAATGAATTCATTAATGAATTCAGTTATTTTTAAGCGCTCAAAGTGCTTTGGTTCTTGATCAATAACGATGTCAAGTTATACTGCACGTGGGCATCTACTGGATGGGTGCCTTGCTTGCATTAGTTTCAACTCTCCTGTGAATAATTATTTTTAAGTGTGAACTAGTACAAAATATGTAAGTTGAAACGAAGCATCACGTATACGCGTAAAATTTCAGTTGTGCACGTCACATAGTTTCTGAGAAAATCGATACCGACCAAGGGACGGACAAACAGATAGGCAGACAGACAGATGGATGCGTAAGTGATCTCATAAGGGTTCGTTTTTTATTTTTATCTATACCAACGCTATAAATTTTCTATAATAGGTTCAGAAACCATAGCTTATGACGTGCATTATGTCAATCAGTGTTATAATGTTGTATCCACTAAATTTCACTATAAAACTCAAAACAAATTTCATATTATTTTTAATATCATCTCGGTTCGCGCTGTATTTGTCTATGTATTTAAAAAAAGAATATTTAAAAAATATGCAAGCATGCGGGAGGCACTATTTGTACTATTCAAAATGTCAATAATAATTATTACGATAAATTATTATATTTTGCTGTTCTCTGTCATGCGTGTAGATAAAGTTGAGTATGTAACTGTACATAATAATACTACTATTCATGATACTATTCATGATCGTGTCAATATATTAAGAGAGTTGTATAAATAAAATTATGATATTAAAAAATGTCGAAATTCCAACGTTTTTTGATGAAATAGGAAGGAAAAAATATGCGACAGTTGTTTTAGTATCAAATCACTTTTATTTGAATTTTATCTTAAAAATCGACGACAAATTTTAAAATAAATATTCATGGGAGAATATAAGAAGGGTCAAATTAAATAATGTTAAATAAACCTTAAATTTATAGATTGCATGTCATAAATGTCGCTTCGCGTCTTTTTACTTGAAACAATAAAAGAATTGAAGAAGCATTTTATTTTTTTTGGACTAATGTAGCGACAGTCGTGTGTCATGTTATTTTAACTAGCTGTTTAATAATCTCCAGTAAAATATTTAAAATATCGAAAACTATAGCATGCATATTTTGTTACACCGTCTTAACTATTGATTTAATAAAAAATAATTTTTCAGTAGGTGTAACGATAATTTATTGAAATAATATTATAGTATTACTTTTTATGAACCCTGTATAAAGCAATCCCTAACGCAGCACAGTGACACACATACGCGGCTTAACACTAAACCAATAATATAACATAAAGAAATCAATCTATATCGCCCTCTCAATGCATACGACGCTATACCCAATCAATAATTTTTCTATCACTACAAAAACGCACACATACGTCAGCTATTGGAAATATTGGCATTGCAAACAGGATATTTGCAAAATTTTGCATCAAACACGTGAACTATATCTGTCTTTGTCACTCACATCTCTTTAAATGAGTCTTTGTAGTTTTAGAAAGAGATGGGCTACCTGGTTTTACAACCCTGCAGAGGGACAATGGCGATGCTATTGTTGAAATTACCCCAAACTTTTTTTAGGTCATACAAAAGTATTACATTTGTAAGGGACACGCCGCCTGCATTCACTTACTGCATTAGTTTCGCAGTCGACCTAGAAGACGGACGAGCTCCTACGCAGTCCAGTTTAAGCGTATTTTATGTGAAAATAGTGAGAGTTAGAAAAAGTGAATTGTAATTACTATAATATGTCATCTTTAGCGACGAGTAATCGTGCCAGTGATATGTGGAACGCTTGTGCTGATGTGAATAATCCAAGTGTTACTCAATCAAGACAGTATGGTTACAATAATTATACGATGATGCCACCCGATGCTTACAATTATCAAAATAATATTTACATTCAAGGTTGTGACTATACTAACGTACCAGGTGCTGATTATCCCAGAGGCTATGAAAATAATTGTAATTATGCATTAGTTAAGCCAGAGCAAGTAAGCCCGCCCACTTGTACAAGAAACAGAAGAAGTCATCCTAATTTGCAATTAATTAGTGAGTGGAGAAGAACTAATTACTATACACATCCACAATACGAGAATTACTATGAACAGAATATGAGTAGTCGAATAATAAATAACAATGCAGACGTCCTCGATGTAAGACCAAACAATTCTCCTAATAACACTTTGTCTGAGGTTAGCTTTGGTTCACCTCAAAGTGTATCAAGTTATATGAACTCTACGACTCCAGAAGTAGATGATTCATCAAATCTAAGAGCGATCCAGATCAAACCACCGCATCAAACGCCACCGCAATCGTACTGTATGAACGTTGAACAGTCATATAGTAATCAAACTGTGCCGCATGTAGTCTTCCAAAACAGCAACGATATTAACCATTGGAGAAAAAATAACGAAACAGTGAAGAAGGAATGCAATTTGGTGAAATTTCATGGTGGATATGAAAATACCGCAGAGGGTCAAACGTCAATCAAAACTGAAGGTACCGGGGGCGGGACGAACGCGAATAAAGGCGCACAGTCATCGCAGAGTCCTGTGGAATCCTGTCAGAAAATAACGAGGGTTGAAGAAGGCGGGGACAAAGTGGATTATACCGAGAACAAAATGGTTGCGGCAACCGATGTTCAAGCTTTCTATCCATGGATGAAGTCTATCGGTGGTATGTTAAAATTTATAATTATACTTTTCTTTCTACGTAGTCACATAACTGCCATTATGCATTATTGCAATCGTGCCATATCAATGTAAAACAACAGAAAGTCTACTAGCTTGGTAGGCTTGGCATCGAATACACTAACTCTCAAGTTTATTCGTATAAGCATTTTTATCATGTTTATAAAGTTATTTTTGTACTTGAGTTTGGATTAGTATAGTTATTTTGTACTTTTAAAAGTTTTTTTAAATCTGATTTTTTTAAAATATTATGTTGTTATAGCAGATTACACAATGTTCGATTTTTATTTTCAGGAAACGAAAAAAAAGAAGGAACTAAAAGAACGAGACAAACATATACACGATTTCAGACACTAGAGTTGGAAAAAGAGTTTCACTTCAATAAATATTTGTCAAGAAGGAGAAGAATCGAAGTATCACATGCTTTAGGTCTAACGGAGCGACAAATAAAAATTTGGTTCCAAAACAGAAGAATGAAAGCAAAGAAAGACGGAAAGCTGACATCGTCGCCTAATATCTATGGAACAGAAGAAGTAACTCCCAATATTATCGGAAATGTACCAAATTATGTGGACGTCAGACAAATTCCGGGACTACCTGAATATCCTAATCATACTGTAGGTGTTGGAACGCCTTTAATGAGTCAAATGCCTAGAACTGTACCTCAGAATTGCATGATGTATGGGGATATGCCTAAAATGTGACATAATGAAAAACTTTTATATGTAATAAAAAATTACAGCCATTGACGATAATTTGACAATTCAAATTATATTCCTACAATACTTAATAATTCATATACGACGACCGATATTCATATTACTAAGTTAATTATATATGTAGATTTGTTGACATTATTTGTAAGCTCTTTGATTATAATCTTTATTTACGATAAATGTGTAAAATTCACCTTATAAACATAATGTATAGATTTGTTGACATTGTAAAATTTATTGACTATAGGTCTAAACTTTTCTTTTTTCGCTTTGGCAAATATGCTGTTGCTTGTGCAATAAGCAAAGGCCTTGAATGTATATTGTATTATAAATACATTATTGTATGTACACTACACTATTGTAAGACAAAAAATCGTTCCTATTAATATAAGACAACAATGTAATTATAATTCTAATATTACGCGTATCATATGTATGTTATCTAGTCAATGAAGGGCGCTATTAAATAAAGAGGAGTTTAACAGTCCTATTTAAAGATTAACATTGTTTATTTTCAAAGATTTTACCTAAATCCATTCTTCCTGGCTTTTAAAGCAACACATACAACTTGACACTCATTTACGAGCAAGCTAAATATCAAGGAGCAATAAATTCATGTAATTTTGCTACTCCTATTAATAAATTTGGCACATTTTGGCTTATATAGAGATATTATAAATTAATTAAAAGCCTTCTGTTTTATTAATATCATGATCTGATCATTAAATATTTAATGCGAAATATTTATTACATTATGTTTCTAGTGTTATGTACCAAGTAAAGTATTACTTGATACATAACAAGAATATAAAGTTATTAAAATCTCAATACAATTTTCATGTTGGTCTAGCAGAGCAAGAAAAATAAATAGTATAATGCCACGTGCTTGTTGTTAGGGCGTAAGAATCGGGCGATTAATGGGGCTTATTACTAAAATGTATAGATTAGCAATCACTCTTTACGGTCGAGCTTTGCTATCTGTAAACCTAAACAATGAAAAAATAAGCAGAAAAAAATGGTAAATTTGTTAAGATGTGACAAAAGTTCTTATTTAGTATTCATTAACCTACAATATTTTTCATAGTAAATTAATATCGCGTTGCAGAAAATAAGCTAACTTGAATAAACGACCAAAGCCGATTTGTTTAAAATTTACTATTTTGAACAATGCAATGATTGTTAACAATGTTTTGAACCCTTTAGGGCGCATTCTTTAAAAGGGCCGGACGGTTAAATACTGCAAGTCAACAAACCCATTCTCAAGGGACCGCTTGTAAAGGTTCAAACGCTGACAGTAATTTGACGTGTTTTGACTCCTGCGTTTACGTTATGGGATTTGGTGGCTTTTGGAGTGAAAAAATGGATATTTGCTTAGTAATCGTGTTATGAGTAAGCTTTGCAATGAATACCCTTTTTGGACAATACCTGAAACAGTAGCTTTGTGTAACATTAGCAAATAAATATCGATGCTTTTATTGATTTAACTCACCCATTTTTAGACCATTTTTGCTAAGCTAAGTTATATTGGTAAATAAATATCTATACAGTGTTCAAAAATTTGGTAAAGCAATAAAATATTCACTCAAATAGTTTGATGAATACGTATTATGTTTAAACATTATCTCATACATAACAACGTTAAAACAAATTACAGAAAACCGTTTCTAATTTAGATATAATTATTTAATGTGATTTTTACAAAGAAGTCGAGTAATGATTTGAATTTTCATTGCACTTTACATTATTACATTACGTATGTTCCGCTTTGCCATCTACGAGTATATGTCCAAATATTTACTGTCAAAATCAGTTTAACAAGTGCGATTTCATCGTGCTTTGATCAATGATTTTGTAATTACAAAAAACAATAATTATGACATCGTTGACGTTGATATTCTGTCCACCCCGCATGGAAAACGGCGTAGCGTTGTCACCTGGGTGTAAATTTATTAGGTCTATATCGATACACAAATCAACCAATTTTTTTATTAATAAAATAGACAAATATTTATATGTTAAAAAATTGTGTAAATAATTTCAAGTTAATGAAGTTACAAATTTATTACTGTTATTATTTTTATGCCATTAACTTGTAGCAAACTTCAGTTTACTGTATCACAAAAGCAAACCCTCGCAAGTTTTTTTACAGCGAATAACAGATCTAATAGAAAGAGATGGGCAATATCAATGTCTTTTACAACAGAAAGAGATGAAAAGAAAACCATCCCCTCATTCAGGGTAAAATTGAAGCATGCGTAAAATTCAACTAAGATGGCTGCCAGTGTTAATATTTTGTTCGCAATATCTCAAAATGTGTTTTAGTTCAAGCATTCTTTTTGAAAATGTGATAAAATCTGTTACTATTGTTGTAAGTTGTGTCGATAAAGGCTATTTTTAACGAATGGAACTATAACGACGTAATTGTCATAAGGTGAGTTAGAGGTTATAACTTTTTAATAAAGATATTCTATGTAATAAGCGTTATATGTACTTATCACAGACAAAATTTATATGTAAAATCGATTTCTGCAAATAAACACCTAACTCTATACAATATTTATATAAAAAAGTATTAACAGATAACAGATTTCATGTGTTCCTTTGTCCCTTTATTAAAAATTTGGATTTGGAATAGAAGACTGTGCGACTGTGTAAAGAAAATTAAAATAAAAAAAATGAAATAAAATCTATAATATGTCACTTATGTACTGTCGTTATAAATATTGACGGATATGTTTCTAAAAAGTGAGTTTGTTATAGTACTATTGTTTTTGAATGAAAATATTTATTGTGAAGAGTAATTAAATAGAGCACTAATTGGTATGATAATTCCGCTCATTTATTTAAAGTTCATTCTAATAATATCAGGTTTATTAAGTTCTTGCGCATGTGCTAAAAGTTTATTTCTAAAACTCAGTCCAGATTTTAATCCACGTGAAATAATTCTATCACAATAAAATGTGTTTTCATGAGATGTATGTTTTAAAAATACTGTAAAGTCGTAATTCATATAATAAAATTAATTATTGTTTTATGTACTTGTTATTATTATTGTTATATGTAGGTATGTAAAACTTAAGTAAATTGAAAACTTACTACAGAAATGTAGTATATACAAGTTCTTTATTATAAGCCCTATCCCTTGGCCAACTTGTACAACCTGGGTGAGTAGACAAGAATATTGTGTTTCACTTTTTCTGTCAGACCAGCATGAAAGCTAAACTCAGATACCTACATAGGTACGTAACAAAGAAGGTAATTGATCTTTTGTCTAGATCACTGGTTCCCAAACTTATTTTGTCTACTGAGTCGAGAGCTCATGCAGTCGTTGTCTAAGATGCCTTCTAGCTAAATGAAATTACAAATCACCCCCCAGGCCTCTACACAACGCCCCCATTTTTTTTCTGGGTCTCTTATCGCCCCCCTTTAGGCCTGCAGCGCCCACAAGGGGGCGTTATCGCCCACTTTGGGAATGGCTGGTCTAGATGAAAGTAGGTAAGGCTATGGACACAGAAAAAAAAACAGTGTTGTAAATGTGTAAAATTGTATAATACAATTTTACGTCACCTATTTGAAACTAAGGTAAGTAGAAGTAGCGAGATTAAGTATTTGATTCACATTATATTGAGTATTCTTCTCTAAGTAAAACATACAACAAAAACGTTATAACTGGGATAGTAATAACTTTTTTGTTGTACGTTTTATTACATGTATGTATATCAATAAATAACAACAGAAACTTTAGTAGTTTGGTAGGCTTGTCGCCGAATTCCATGAGCGTCAAATTTAATTACATAGGTATTTGTATCGTTTTTTGAATTATTCTTGTACTTAAGTTTTGATTAGTGAAGGATAATTCATTTGTAATTTTCGGTTTTTTTAAATTTTGAAGTAAGTTATTTATTATTTATATTTTTTGTTTTTGCACTGACTACGCCGAAGAAAACATGAGGGACTGTATTTCTGTACTCCAATTCATTGCCTAAGTTGGAGGTCATAAGAAAAAAAGTATATTAGACCATCGACTCTGATAATGATATCAAGAAATTTACAGTTCATCTTGTTCGTAAGTTTTTGATAAACACGTGCAGTTGAGTTTTTGTTGTAAAACTTTAATTTTTTGAACAAATCAAAAATGAATCTTTTTTTCAACAACAACAGAAAAATAACTAATAACAACAACACAACAGAAAATATTTTTCTATCATATCAAAAATAACATTGTATTGTTCGTATTATTATTCTATTGGCTACGTTATTGATTAAGTCTCATTGTTAATAATTTTTTATCCCAAATACAAGGCCTTTCTATTTTTTGTTCGATAGATGTTGTAATCACTGAAGCAAAAATTATATTTTTATTTCGGTTCTTACAAAATAGAAACATTCCATACAAACCAAATAGAAACAAGAACTTGGTTCCGTCAAACACACCTTAATCCTACCGTCTTACCACAATATTTTGTCGGCTAGAAAATTAGAATTTTACTGTAAATAATTCAGAATTACGCAGTGTTAACGAGGTTTAGATTTGAATTTTATGTTTCCAAACTGTAAATTTAAATTTGTTTGGTCACATATTGAAAAGCTTGGCATGAATGGCGGGCCTAATTAATCCTAGTCGAACGAGGCAACGTTCATTGAAGCCGGATCAAAAGAAACCTTCTAATGGGTATTTGAATGCCACGATAGTACGTAGGTACATACAGGTGCCCACAAATATACATAGATAACAGTCAAGCGTATGAAATAAACTTTGAATATTTATGCAACTTATGGATTTATTTTATGTAAATAAGTTTCATCGTCTTCGACAAACAATAATTCATTGAATTAAATTAACGTATGAATCACATATTATGTAAATAAAGTAAGCATAAGTTAGAGATTTTTACTAAACTATCTACCAATCTATATGGTGCTACATGGTGCTCAAAAGGCTGTTACTACTAACATTCACCACCATTCTGTTACTAACTAGATATAAGCAAATCTACAGCCTGTAAGCTTCCTCAACCCTCAGGGTTAACCTTCCTTAATAGCGATTTTCAACAGACTTCCAAAAAAGGAGGAGATTCTCAATTCGGTTGCATATTTTTTTTTTATATTTGTTACCTCATAACTCCGTCATTTAAGAACCGATTTGGAAAATTCTTTTTTGTTCGAAAGGATACACTTCCAAATTCGTCCCATTGAAATTTCACTGGTATTAAAGCTTTGGTTTCGAAGATACACCAAATAACGCGACCTGGTTATTCATATTGACGATTCTCTTGTTTCTTGTATGTCATTTGTTAACTATCGTTGTCCCCACATGGTATAATGGTAGTATGGTATAATGGTAAAGTAGGGAGAAGATATAAATTGGCTGTAATATAATAAATTCAGTCAGTAGAGTCAGTCTTGTGACGGACAGAGAATACGGCTGGTGGCTGTCGTCTTCGGATTGTAAGAATACTGTTAGGGTATAATTATGATGCAACCTTTTACACTGTTCTTTTATAACTGATTGATATTGATATGATATTATATTGATGATATTGATAATGGCCATAATGGGCAATAATATCCCATGTTCGATCTGTTCGCATCCTTTACTGTGAAAGCTCACGGTTTGTGCTCCTCAATAAAATGGAAGTTAACACATTGTTCTCTAGAATTAGAAAATAAACTAATTGTAGACCTGCTCTAGATATTTATTTAGGCCAAGGTCACTCAAAAGGAAGAAATAAAATAACATTTATAAAAAAATTAAACCGACTTCAAAAAAGAACACTGAAAAGTATGAAGTAACTATCCCTTACGGATCGAAACTTAAGTACAAAAATAACTTTATAAAAATACGATACAAATATCCATAAAATTAAATTTGACAGTTATTGAAGTCGGTGCCAAATCAATGTTCGACAACGGAAAGTCTATTAGTTTAGTAGGCTTGGCACCGACTTCAGTAACTGTCAAATTTAATTTTATGGATATTTGTATCGTATTTTCATAAAGTTATTTTTGTACTTAAGTTTCGATCCGTAAGGGATAGTTATTTCATACTTTTCAGTGTTCTTTTTTGAAGTCGGTTTAAAGAAGGAGGGGGTTTTAAGAATTAAAGAAGGAGCAAATCGAGTACCGCAGTTTTCTCTTCATTGCTTATTTTGCCCGTGAGGGTGACACCGGACATATTTCTGAGATGAGCACAGATTATGGTAATAAGTATAATAATAATAATTTACACACGTAAATTCACGTCTTTTCTGGGGTGAACAGAGCTCTAATGCACAGCAATATCACGCCTTGAATAAGGGCTTAGAGATGGTAACAGGCTAATCGGAACCAGAGAGTGGCAGCTTGCTAGCTTATCGCTTATTTAAGCCTTAATCAACTTCTCGGGTGGATAAGTAACTGGTACCATTTTTAATTGTAGAATTCCGGTAGACAACATTGCAGAAAGGAATCGCAGTATCCGTTATCTTTACACATTGGTACTGAAATTAATTTTTGAATAAAGTTAATAAATTGGTAAATTGGTAACCCAGAAACATAAATCAGGAACAAAAAATTAAATAAAGCCTATTTTGGACCAACATTTTTTAATTTTGAATTATTATTTAAATTAAACTTCTATGTTCTTAATTGCAACATGTTATTGTAGCAATATTACTATACTTATAATATCTAAAGTAATAACAGTCCAATAACCAACTAATATCGGATATAGACTGTTTACATGTGCTTATGAAGTATATTGTTCATTTTAAATTGAGATTCGAATATTAAATATAGCGCTAATAATTTTAAATCGTGGCATCCTTTTAACAACGATTTTTAAGGTAAATGCCAAAAAGATATATTTTACACATTTTTATTTTATAAAGGTCAATAGCCGTATTCTGATGTCTCTATTTTTTGCTTAAATATATCAATGAATGTAAGTCAAATAGTTGTTATTGATGAATATTTTACCAGTTATCTCCTTCTATAGTATATTGGACAAGTATTTATAGTTTTATCAGGCGTAACTAACAGCGAACAGATGTTCTGCGGCGCTTTCGATTGCATCAAAGAGACCTTATCAGTACAAATAAATTACAACATAATTATGCATAATGAACAATTAATTTACAGTGGGAGAAATGTTATTTATAGAAATTTCTCTTTGAAGTACATAATATTTATTCGATATTGGTAATTTCATAAATATAACCATTTATCCATTTTGTATCAGCTTAGATTATATTTTTAGCACAGCCAGAATTAAATCAAGGCATTAGAATTATTTAAAACGAAATGTTTCCTGAAATTCTTTAACATATTTTCTTTCAAAATGTAGGTTATTCTGTTACAACTTTTAATAAAAGTTTTGTATGTATGACGTAAGTATGTACAAGAGTTTATCACTAGGCGGAATCATAATATAAAAATGGTAGGCATATTCGAAGACATTTTTAATTTCTATTATATTTAATTGTATCGTGTAATAAGGAAAATTACCCATGGAATTATTATGCTAAGAAATCATGAGACAACGTTGTTTGTTTTTGGTACCTTGAATCTTTTATTTGAATTTAGATCCCAGATTTGACGCGAAGTAGCAGGTACAGTTGTAAATATGAGAATAGTTTGGGACAAGACACAAATTAAATAACATTCGATTTGTTTAGCAAACGTATGATACGTTTAAATAAAAATTACATGTGTCATTTAGCGACTCTCCTCTCCACCTCTTTATTCTCCCACTCAAGAGAAAGAATAATAATTCTGAAGAAGTAAAGTTCTCGTTTGTGTTCTAAAAATAAATTATGCACTCGATATTTTACATTTCTGATACTAATTTTTTGTGTTTTAGGACAGTCGTAACAGTTTCCATAGACCTCAAGTTTTAAAATCAAGAACAGACTTAGACAAAGTTAATAAATTTTCATCCAGGTGCCATACTTGAACAGAACAGAAAAAATCCCGAACACACGTACACGTCGCGGACACGTCACGTTACAGAAACATCAGTGTCCATACAAAAACGTCCGGGGATCAACAAAAGAATCTGCAGGGCGCATTGTCCCGACGAACATCATTTATCAACAACGCTCCAGTGGCGACGTTCGAAAGCAGGACTTATCAATGCTTAGCCGAACCGAACGGGGGTGATTTGGTGCGATCGATTAAAATTTTTGCATTCATTTGGGAAATAGGTATGAACTAAGTTATAAATATTGTAAATAGATGTGTCGTTGTTAAAGCATTTTACTTAATATAGTGAAAAATTTATGGTATGGAAATTGCTTGGTATCTTCATACAAATATTAAGTAAGTAACCGAAATTTTAGAAATTTTATCCTTTCTACTCTATTAAGATTTCATGTATATAAGTAAATATAAATAAATACGCCTAATAATGCACACTAATTGCCTTGCTTCAAAGTAGAACACTACCTTTGCTATGTGAACCAGAAACGCCTACTGGGCGTCTCTCACTATACCCATACCCGAGACAATCTAGAAAAGTTCGTTTCCTAAATTGACCCGCCCTGAAATCGAATCCAGAACCTTTTGCGCTTAAGAACAATACCTAAACCTCTGCGCCGTCGAGGTCGTCTGTATGTGTATCAACATATATATTAATTAACATAAGAAATTCGCCTACGGCTATGTAACAATAATGACCAAATATACTAAAGCTTTTCCAGAGTTCCTGACTTCCTGTATTTAATTTGTCATTCTTTCAAGTCCAAGCTGTAGCACGTGAGTAGAAGAATAATGTTACGGTGTACCCTGTTTATTTAGCGAGGCAATCAAAGGGCTTACGGAGCTTCGCAGTCATATGCGCTCTGAATAGGCGTTTCCAACTTTTAGTTTAGGCAGACCCGAAGATGATGGCAGCGTGTGTGGTCTTCGGTACCGTGGTACTGTGAGAGTATTGGAGAAAGGTGCTAGGGAGCACAGGTAAATTTTGTAGGACAAACAGCGCGAGAGTTTTATTGGATATGTCTCACGTAACTCTCCATCCCACAGTGGGCTGTGAAGATCACTCCACGTCACTGAAAACAGAGTTTTCAATATCAAATTTTGAGATGAATGGACCGCATAAAAACGATAAAATGATTAACAAAACTTGTGCAGATTTGTTACGCATACCTAAGTACCACTTATACTATAAACAAACATAATATTATAGAATTTGCCAATCAAAGTTCATATACGATTATGGTGCAAATTCATGTCGTAACCCCACTTCTAATAGTAAGTTGATGGTTCTCATTTAAGTTTTGTTGCATGCCACATAAATATATTCTTTTTTTTATGCAAATAAATCTCTTGTATTGTGATGCATGTTATTATGCTTTCCAAGTTAAAATTAAAATAATGCGCCAGATAATACACACCTATCATCTGATCTCCAACTAGGGCATTCCCTGTGCTATGAGAACCAGACGACAACTACTGGGGGCGTCTCCCATTACACCCAGACCCGAGACAATCTAGAAAAGTTCATTTTCTAATTTGACCCGACCGGGAAACGAATCCAGAACCTTCCGCGCTTGGGTTAACGTCTAAACCACTGCGCCATCTAGGTCGTCACAAATATCCTACATATCCTATAATAGTCATAAATAACATAAATATACTTACGATGTATTGTTAACAGGGTAGTTGGAGAGGATGGAGCGCCATGCCCCAAGCATTGCTGTCCTTGCGTACTTCTTTCTCCACCTCAAATCTAATCATTATCCCCACACACTTTCGCCTAGGTATGTGAGTGTTTTTGACATTTTGGCCGTCAGCTAATATTCCGTCTATTGGTATTGGTATTGATAAGTCAGATATATTGAAAAATTAACAAAAATGAAAGAAGAGGAAAAGAAAAGAAAAAAGATTAAAAAAATTTTAAAAAGTTAATTTGTGGCTAACAACAACTTACGACGGAGGCACCGATGAATTATAACCAATTAGGACTAAGACTTGTAAAGCAATTCTAGACATTACTGATTTTGTTAGCCCATCACATAAATATACTAGTCCCTTATAATAAGCCCTGCCCTTTGGCCGCTGTTCACTTCCTACAAGACAAAACAAGTCGTAGGCGTATTGTAAATTTTTAGGATTAAATAGACGAAATGCCATAATCAGAATCCTTATAGTTGCGTATATCACAGCAGATTTGTTCCATTTTCACATCTACCGTACTGTTTGGTTGTGTAACATAAATTGGTGAACCAAACCATAAAACAAAGACTATTTTTTTTTATTGTTGGTGTGTAAACTAAATATTAAACAGTGGGTATATTTGAACCCATTCACACATATATTCTCTTCACGCTGTATCCCCAACGGGGCAGTCAGAGAGGACGGAGCGCCAAGCGTCGCGGTTCTTACATAATTCTTTCGCTTCCTCAAATCTCATCATTCTCCCACACATTTTCGCCTAGGTATGCGTTTTTGACATTTCCGTTTGCTAAACTCTGGCTATTTGATATTCATAAGTCAGCCTTGGTCTTCCTTGGCTTCTTTTACAACTCACTTTTGCTCTGCAGATTTTCCTCTTCAGTCTTTTATCACTCATTCTTTCTATGTGGCCGAATCATCTTAGCGTTCCTCATTTTTACAATAACACTGTCGTGCAACCCTGTCACACTGCGTAGCTCTTCATTGTTTATTTTGTCCGCAAGGGTGACACCGCACATATTTCTAAGAGATCGCATTTCTGTTGCATTTATCATACCTTCACTCGATTTCGCGCATATCCAGACCTTACTACCGTACAATAAAGTTGGTACCAACACCGCATTGTGTATGGCCATTTTGGCCATACACAATGCTGAGTTAGCTATATTCACACTGCCTACTAATGTGGACAGAGCACTGTTCCCTTGATTGCGGGCTGCTACCCGTTTTTCCATACCAACTCACATCTTCCATCTCTCGAAAACGCACTCCCCGTTCAATTGTTCTAGACATTTTCCATTTACCCATATTTCAGACTTTGCCTGTCCATCTTCCTTTACAAACACGTTGCACAGTGCACAGAAACCCTAAGATCACCATACTTGATCATCTCGGCAGTCACCTCATCATTTCCCGCAGATTTTCCACATTTCAGACTTCTTATCACTTTTTCAATCTCTTTCATAGATTCTCTCTGGCATCCTCCAGTCCCTGACCCGAGTGTGGCAACTCATTAGAATCGCTCTTAGTATCAAAGACAGAGTCGCCACTCTCATACAGTTCTCCATAGTAATCACTCCGTCGCTGCAGAACCCATTCGTTCTTTAAAATTTTATTTTAGGTTAACGCGTGTTTGATGCATTTTAAGCCGATTTTGTCTTTATCTCTCAGGCTACTATCGATGCCTACAAACAAAAAATATCTAAGCACCTATATAAGTTAAAAAATATACAATACACGTAATTGCATTTCTAATTGATTTGTTAGTTTTTTTGAATAGATATGATAGCTCTTTTTTCATTTCTTGCGTTTTATTTTTGGTTTTAATAAGTTCGGTGCGTCTTTGGATCAAGAGTTTCGTTGGTTCACTGAGAACTTTTTGTATACTAAACGGCAATTTCATAGGTACAGACCTAATAAAATATGGACATGGATAAAGACAGACATTTATTCGGCATCACTCACGCAGGATAACAATTAACAAAACAATTACTGGGTGCAGTAAAGAGCACAATACGCTTACACGGATGATTTAGTAAGAAGGTAGTATAGAGCTTGCTATCGTAACCTATCAACTAAAACATAGGGGTTGAAATATGAAATTACCGTTTCGTACTGAAAAATTAAACCAATTTTTTTGTAGGATGAAATATATTTATTTAATCGAATTATTTACCCTCGTTGTCTACACATTTTTGCCATCTAATCGGATGATTATTTAAACCTTTGCGATAGAACTCCGAGGATCTGGATTCCACAAACTACGTGAAGATATTTTGTATTGCTTCCTGGGAAGAAATTTTTTTTCCTCCATAATTCTTCAAATCGTGGAAAAATGGCAGTCAGTAGGGACGAGGTTCGGCGAGTATGGAAGATAAGGGATGGTTTCTAACTGCAGGTCTTGTAGTGTTAAAACTGTTTCTCGAGCAGCGTGAGGTCTTGCATTATCATGGAGCATAATGGTGAATATCGATTGACGAGTCAGGGCTGTTTTGCTGCGAGGTTCACCATCATTGTTCGTAGTTTAGCACAGTAGACATCTGCTGTTATTGCTTGACCGGATCTGAGGAAGCTGTAGTCAATTATATCATGAAGTTACCACCAAACAGTTACCATCACCTTTCCATGTGTAAGCTTTGGTTTAGGACATCGGTGTCGCGTTTGACCTGGGGTCAGCTATTGCGTTGTATGTTTGTGATTAACATAAATAATTCACTTTTCGTCACACGTCACATTTCGGTCCAAAACCCCTTCATTTCAGTACTGGCTTGGCTTGGCAAGATAAGGCAAACTTCAACGCGCGCTGCTCACTGAGGGAGCCGTTTTTCAAGTTTTTTAATTATACCGATTTGCTGCAAATGGGTCAATACTGTATGCTAACGTCAAACCACGCCACTAACTCCTTAATAGTTTGATACAGATCGGCTTCCGCCATAACCTTAAATCCGTTGTTAGTGGCTGGTCTTTCTCGTCGTTCATTCTTCAAGTCGAAGTTTTCACTACTAAAGCGGTTGAACCAAAAACCCAAGGTACTTTCGTTAGCCGTAGCCTTTCCAAACACAGCATTGACATTACGAGCAGTTTCTCCTGCGTTAGTCCAACATGCGGAACTCGTATTCGAAAATTACTCTGATTTTTGCTGTGCCATAACCATCTTCACGTTATAAGCTGAATGTAAAAACAATTCAAAGTCGAACAATCAAATGTCATGATTTTTAAAAATTTAAAATGTTATAGTTTTCGTGTGAATAAAGTTACACTCTGAAATCTGACACCACGCGGGTTTAATTTTAATTCAAAGTGGCCAGTGCGTTAAATCGGCAATTTCATACTTTAACTAAAGACCCTAAACTTCACCATTATTTATCTTATGGTATTTTTTTTCAATTGCGAAAAAATGCTATTTAGCATTTTTACTAGTCTACTGTAATTTAATAAACACTACCAGAGAGTGAGATTATTCTTTGTTGTGTCTCTGACATTGCCTTATTATATAGATTTCTATGGTCATATGGTCGCTAAAGGCTAGTTATGACTAGGCTTGCAAGAAAGCTCATGTTAACTACTTACACCGTTAGTTACATGCGACGGTACATTCAAATACACTACGCTATGAAACCCATGCTATGGAAGAAATACCTTAAACACTTTACGCATTTACGACATACCTGTATGTCAATAAGCACCTAATATTAAGTTGACCTGTCTTCTTAGTCTTAGATGTCCAATACATAATAATTACAGTACGTCGATCGTTCACTCTGCCACTGTATAATAGCTGCTATTAAAATTTTGCAATTTAACGCCTTCGCGAAATTTATAATGACTCAATTTATGAAACTCGCTTTTTTTATGTGCAAAATTGCACACAAGGCTTCCGTTGAGTGGCTCATTATGGAAATTTATTTTAAATGTACTACCCTTGTTTTTGTTTGTCCATAATCTTGAACTTCGCATTTCATTTTGTGTGATATTAAAATAATGATGTTGTTCACCGCCATCTTAATTTTATTATTAGGGACGTACTTAATTTATTGATATTTTTCCTCTGTTAGACTCAAAACTCTAGATTGCTGCATGTACAGTCAGCATCAAAAGTAGCTGATTAAAATTAACTCTCAAAACATACACATTTTCTTAATTAGATGATAAAAACGAGTGTCAGTATTTTATAACTATAATTGTGTCAAAACATGCAAAAAAATGTTGAAGCTTTGATCTCATTATATGTTTAGAAAAACAATGTGTGGTTTCACTGTAAAGTTAAATTTGTTCAACTACTTTTATGACGATTGGACATATATTTCTAGTCACTTTAATTGCAATACTATTTCGGTGGCAGGATTTCAATAAATCAAATCGCAATTTAACTTAAATTAAGACTTTTTTATGATTTAGTGATGTATGCAGTATATATAATATATTATGTAATGTAACATATAATACATTACATTATCTAATTTTTATAAACACGGTTTTATTCGGTGCTGGTTAGCTGACCGAGTCTGATCTCTGGAATATCCTGATGATGATTCGTCAAGTGGCGAAACACGTGTCGATTGGTGCTTTTTGGAGTTTGAGTGGAAAATAGCTAAAGATTTTAGGAATTCATCACATTTTATAAACAAGTTTTTTAAAAACATACCGAAAAATATGTTAAAAACATTTATTGAAACATAAAATACATACAGATATATCATGTAAGTATGTCTTATATTTTTACGCGCGTCTATGCCTAAAAGGACTAGGCACTCTACTAACCGACTGACTCGAATATGTCTCTCTCGCCATAGTTTTCACATACCACGCTCATATTTTTTTAACTAGACTCACTTATGATTCATAGAATGTTGGTTTATGTCTGCCTGGTTTGACCTCTTCTGAGTCTACTACCTCTATATGTACATTGGACACACTTCTCTATACTCGTCTTATTTATTATGGTTGTATGTGGTATGGTTATGGTCTTATTTATTATACCTCGGAAATTTTAGAATACAGGAAATTGATAATGTAAGGGTCGCGATTTCCACCTACAATGTTACACGATGTTACAGACAAACACATAGATAGACACATACACACACATCAAACGCAATGACGCATCAAACTTATAATACCATTCTTTTTTGTCAGGGTTTAAAAATAGAATTTCTGACAAACAAACTTTCTTCAGGAACAAGAAACAATGTTGTCTAATCTGTTTACTATAATTGGCATTTGATAGAAACGAGGAACAATTTTTATATTTAGACCGTTTTCAAGAAAACTAGGAATGTAGTGATTGTCAGTCACAGTGCAAATCAAAACATAACGTTACCTGATCCTAATCTAGTATGACGTACCTATCTACCCAAGAATACCAGTGTCCACTGACTCTCCAACTTAAATTGACCTTTAAGGTTTTAGTAGTTGTTCTTTAGTGTAATAACGGAACAGTTCAAGTTGAGTTGGTATTGGCGTCGACGTCAATGTCACTTATGTGTTTAACCCGGCGAGTGGATGGAGGAAATGATGGATTGCGCAGCAACCGGCCCGTCGCTGTAATAGGAGGGACAGGAATAATATCCATAGAGTTGTTTATTCTACCTTTAACGTTATTATTAGTGTTATTTGACATAATTGTGTAGCGTACAATAATATTTAACTCTCATGTCGTAATGTATCGTAACGTATATGATCTGTCTATTTTTAACCGACTTCAAAAAAAGGAGGAGGTTCTCAATTCGTCTGTATGTTGTTTTTTTTTGTATGATTGTTACCTCATAACTCCGTTATTTATAAACCGATTTCGAAAATTCTTTTTTCATTTGGTAGGTAATACTTCAGAGGTGGTCCCGTTTAAATTTCACCGATATTAGAGCCTGGACTTACACACTATACACTAGATAACGCGACCTGGTTGTAATCTTTATTTGTATTGACGATTCTCTTGTATATCGTTGCGGAATTAGAATGAAGTTAATTGCAGACCTGCCCTAGATATTTATTTAGGTCAAGATCACTCAAAAAGGAGAAACAAAAAATTTTTATTAAAAAAATTAAACTGCCTTCAAAAAAAACACTGAAAAGTATAAAATAACTATCCTTTACTAATCAAAACTCAAGTACAATTAAAATAACTTTATAAATACAAAACACATACCTATATAATTAAATTTGACAGTTATTGAAGTCGGTGCCAAATCAATGTGCAACAACAGAAAGTCTTTAGTTTGGTAGGCTTGGCACCGACTTCAGTAACTGTAAAATTTAATTATATAGGTATGTGTATCGTATTTATAAAGTTATTTTAATTGTACTTGGGATTTGATTAGTAAAGGATAGTTATTTTACACTTTTACTTAAAGACAGTTACTGAAGTCGGTGCCAAGCTTACCAAACTAAAGACTTTCTGTTGTTGCACATTGATTTGGCACCGACTTCAATAACTGTCCAATTTAATTATATAGGTATGTATTTCGTATTTATAGTTATTTTAATTGTACTTGAGTTTTGATTAGTAAAGGATAGTTATTTTATACTTTTCAGTGTTTTTTTTTGAAGGCGGTTTAATTTTTTTAATAAAAGTTTTTTTTAATTACGATATTTTTATACATATTTTTATGCCAATCCTTAAAGGTTATCTGTAAAGGTTATCTGTAAAGGTTAGTTAGAAGTTACATAACTATTTGTAGGTACAATAAAAACGTGTGCGGTCGGGGAATCTCCGTCAGGAACGTAGTTCCTTCAGTTTCCATTTCTCAAAACTTAATTGAGAGTAATGAGATCAATAAAACTCAAGTATCATTTAAATCAAAAACAAAAAATAAAAATTTCGATACTCGTATGTACACATTTAGTCGTAAATAATAGAAAGAGACAGAAATATCACTGTGAATCTATGTACAGAGCTAACAAACCCAGCGCCGGCGACGCTGGGGTCCCCACCCCGCGTAACGCTTTTTCCTTATGTGATGATTTATACCAACTCAACTCTCCCGCAAGCTGCGTTAAAGAACTTCGTTCTAAATCTTCGTTCTATAAATATTATTTTTGGAAACCTAAAAACATTATTTTTGGAAATTACGTAGCTTTGTTCTTCAAAATGGTAGCAATCTACGTAATAAATAGAAAAGAGAACAATTACATTTTAACTTACGATGAAACTTCGAATTAATATTTTTCATATTTACCGATCTCAATGCACCCGCTCTTGTTACCACTCTGTATATTTATCATTTTCCTACCGTGTTCTCCGACCCTCCGCGCGCACCAAATTCCAAATTGTTTTTGACTGACAGCTAAATGTAAGTTAGCATTGTTCGAGAGACGCACCACAGCCTTTGGCTACCCGGCCCCTTCTATAATTATTTCTCCTTCAAGCAATATGAGATTAACCCTCTCTATGTTCACCTTCGGAAAATATTTGCATTTTTAACATCAACAAGCAATTTTAATTCTATACAAGGCTTTTACCTTTATAGAAGAAATTACATGCCTATCTACTTATCTATTATTTTAGTAACCTATATCCACTACTATATTAATCGAGCAATATTTTATATACAGTCAAATATACAGAGCAATATATGTATATATATATATATCAAATATAGAGTATTTTTATTATATATGAAATATATAGTATATTTAATATCGCCTTCTCGAAAACGGCCCCATTGATTTCGATGAAATTTACAATATAGAGGTTGAGGGGGCCGCGAAATTCATCATTCACATCAGTGTGTGAAAGACGGAGAAAAATCATTTTCTCCGTCTTTCACACACTTAAATCTTCCAATCTCTAAACGTCTAAACTTTTTTAATTTTGCGGCAGAGTTTACCTTCTCAATAGCACAATGGCTAGAGCGTAGGTCTACCATGCCGAAGTGCGCGGGTTCGAATCCTGCAATTTAGACAGACTTCTTTATTTTTTTTTGTGAGACACCGAGTAAAACTCGGTCGCCCAGGTACTGTATATATTATAATTTAAGTACTATTTTTTCTAAGCATGAAATTTACTAGTTAGACTCGAAATTAATTTAAAAACGTTCATTTCCTAAATTGACAAGATCGAGAAATGAACTAAGGATCTCCGGTTCGTAAATCTGTTTCAATTTCCACATCAAAAGACCAACTAATTTTTTAGGAAACAAAATATCTGATTTCCATTCTTAATTTAACAGAAAGCAGTAAATATAGGTAGGCCTTCCATTTTGAAACGATTAGAAAATTCAAGAAATTAAATTATCTATTTTAACTTTGAGTCAGGATGTCATTATACTTCCTCGTGTTGTTGTGTGGTTTCAATTTCTTAAAGTTTATTGTTTAACTTAAAGCTGTGTATGTAATTCGTATCTTTAAAATAAATTAAAAAGAACGTTCGTTAATTAATTAAGTTTTTTTCCAAATAGCCTAGAGATAATAATTTGTTAAATGATCCAGCAGTCGGAACAACAACAATCTCAATGTGCTGCGCACTACCCACTTATTGTCCGTTGTCTTAATATGAAGTCGTGATTAAAAAAGAAAAACAGTTACGCATCTAAAAATCACAAAATGATGGAAACGATATTAATATATCATTTTGTACAATTTTAAATTTTAAAACACATGTGCATAATAAATTAATGTCTTAAGTATCAAAGTATACGGCGCGCGAACACAAACCTGAGTAACAATACTTACTTACGTTCAAGGTTGCCTAATAAGAAATTGTACTACAAGAAAATTGCTTAATTTTCTTAACTCAGTGCAGCATTGCTATGAATATTGATATGTACCACTTACATGATTTTATCGTAAGAATTCGAATTTACCCTACATCTATTAACCTTAAACAAATATTAAATACTAAGTAAAATTAATTATATCAGAAGCATATTATGTTAGAGTTAAGAAAATTGCTTAATTTTCTTAACTCAGTGCAGCATTGCTATGAATATTGATATGTACCACTTACATGATTTTATCGTAAGAATTCGAATTTACCCTACATCTATTAACCTTAAACAAATATTAAATACTAAGTAAAATTAATTATATCAGAAGCATATTATGTAATGTGATCTTTGTGAAAAAAAAGTTCTATTAGGTACTACAAACCGCCAAAAAATTGGTCGGTAAGCTCCTTAGATTGACAGACACAGAACGATTCTTGGAGTACATTTTCTGAAACTGTCACTTTTTGGCACAAAATTTATTAAAACAATTTTATTTTGTTTATTTTATTATATCACGAATTTTAGGTTTCACGAAAGGGAATCTTATTAATCTACTTACTGTAATGTATTATGTTCTGTATTATTTTATTTATTCGGATTTATTTCTTTTATTATTTATTTTTTTACTTTAAGACGTTCCGTAAGAAACTATTTCAGTACGAATGACTCATGAAGAAAATTCAAATAAATGCAGGCTACTTTTCGGACCAAGGATCATAACGGACGGACCGGAGTTGCTGTTCTTATCCCCTTGTGTCAAACGTATTTTCATGTCTGTCTGTCTATCTCATTGAGCATAACCACGCGTTAAGCAGTCATAGTAAATTTGGCTACTCACACTGTCCGTATAACTCGTGTCAGGTCATGACCGGCTCGACGTACAAAACATCGCAGTACTGAAATTATTATTTGCAAAATACTCGTTAACCTTAAGTGTTTTGGCTACTGGTATTTACAAAATTAAAAATATGCCATGTTCAGTTGTGTATTGTGTAATGTGAACCGTCTCTAGTCACGCACATTAGTACAAGTCTAGAACCTCGCTTAAACACAAAAAATGGATACGCTCTTAAAACAAAGGCCATTCCATTATGATTATTGGTCCGAGGGCTGCTTAGTTGATGCGTGTACGACTTATTTGGTAATATTTTATTATTAAATATGAATGTCTATTTTTTCTGGTGCCTACATATTCGATTGAATAAATCTGTTACTTTCAATAAAATTTAAAACAAAAACAGTAGTGATGGTTTTATTTTACTTTTCATCTATTAATTGATAAAGGCAGTAATTGATTAAAATTGATACTCTGTCTTCTCTCGGACAATCCAAATACATCGTGATGACATGTATGTATGTTTGATGGGGGTAAACACTGAATATCTTTTTTTGGTTTATAGCATGACGGTCATTAAACTAGCATGAACTGTTGCAGTTGAATGTTTTGTTGTTGGGGCATTATTACTGTTTTACTCGTAATTTGTCACGAAATACTAGAACCCTACATATAGATATGTAAACGTGCCCCATTTTTAAACTTATTTATAGCAGGTTCTCTCTTTCTCTTGTATATACATACTCGTAAGGACTCACATGTATGTATAGCTACAATTTTCTCAAAAACTGCTGGATCAATTTTAATGATTTTTTGAATACATTATTGTCTGAGAATGTTTTAGTATATAACCCATTATAGTATCATTATGTTTCCAGTTTTTGGCTACATTATTATAGGATTAAATACAGTACCTATTTCACAAAATATTACCTACTTTTAAATAATTTTGAACGAAAACTATAAATGTAACCATGTTAATTGTGCATTTTAAACCAGGTAAAAAGAATACTAACACGAATATTATAACGTCTACGTATCTGTTATTAAATTTTTATTTATTTATTTAATTTGTCCTTTAATTATTTATGTACATACACACATGTTTAAGAGATAGGTACGTGGTAAGGTAGTACTGCTTATTTCATAATGTAATTTCTACCAGCCGACATGACTATAGGATTAGATACAGTAATTATATTTCTTTGGTATCAGATAATTGTATTGTATTACATATTTAATATTTTTTGTTGGTAATATCTTTTTTGCAATAGTACCGATAGAAAAATATTGCTGAAATTATTCTATTAGGTATATTACTTATTTGATTTTTTACATTATGTTTATAACAATGTACCTAATATCAGCCTGATATGTTCATTTTGATCTCGGATTTGATATGTCCTAACATCGTAGCGAGTAGTATTCTTTCGATATTAGCAGCAGCTCGGGTGTCAAAGAGTGAACTTTGACAAGGGGTGACAACTTGACGAATGGTGTTAAACGTCACTAACTTCTGCGGTGAGGTGAACGGAGTGAACGTGGAACTGAAGGTAAATGGGGTAAGAGAAGAGATTAGTAACTTACAACGTTGCACTGTTAAATGAATATCGTACATACAATTTAGTAAATATATTCAAACTTAATTTGGCATATGTTCACGTTATGCAAAGAACATTTTACCAATGCATTCTTGCACATATTTTTATTCGATACGTGGTTGTAATTTGTAACCTTTGGACATGTAACTGTTGGCAGGATATCGTAGAGAATTAATGTTTTGTAAAATATGTCGTTAAGTGATTATATTAAATATTCAGAAGGCACATGAATATGGAAAAAAAATAAGTTTATGTTATTAAAGAGTTATTTATGGCAAATAATGAAGAAGGTTTATCTACTACAGCATTCAGTAATAATTAAAAAAATTAAATTAAAATAATCAAGACGTCTATTCTCTAACTGCATCCTTTTAAGGACCTATTCTCAGTCCATCTCCATAATAAGCCCCAAAATAATTTTAACAAATTAGATTTTTTGAACTTATTTCGACTCGTTTTAGTTTTGTACGACTATTTAAATTTTGAAAAATGTAGGAAAACATGCTAAAGCAATTTTAAATTCATTAAATTTACACGAAGTTAAATGGTTGTACACTACATATTACCAGGTGCATGGCATATTTCAACGTTGCTTTTATTCTCAAGAACTGAGCAACTACTAGGAATAAGAGATTGGGAAACCAAGGTTTGCTTTCTAATGTGACATGAATATTATAAAGATATTCCATGATGACTCTCCCTCCATAAATACGTACTTAGAAAAAGTTCAAAACTTTATTGTGAATAGCGCCATCTGTTATAGATTATGTCTGTAGGTGTTATACAAGAAAAACTAACAAAAGTGGCGCTAATAAAGTAACATACTATAATATTTTAAACAAACGTAACTTTGTAAATGTAGGTAATCATTTAATTCATGTTCTGCCGTACACTTTTAAAGTATGTACATATGTAGGTAACACTACAATAAAAACTAAAAAGGTAGAGTCGAAGTGGATCACGTAAAATCTCATAATGAAAGAAGAAAGCACAACTTCTTTCACTGCCTAGTAAATCATATAAACTTAACTGTTCATAGTCTGTGGCACGGACTCTGTGCTAGTGAAAAAGGCAAGCAACCTAGCATAACGCCTCAGCTCACGGAGCACGGTGCTGATTTTGAGGCGCTGCCTTCAGAATAAAGGTAAATATAAATAATAAACAATATAAATAGCACAGATACATAAATTGTATGATAGAAGTATAGTACTAGTAGTACTAGTAATAGTACATCACAATATCATTATAGTAATACGTGAAAAGAAT
Organism: Zeuzera pyrina; assembly: GCA_907165235.1. NCBI lineage: Eukaryota > Metazoa > Arthropoda > Insecta > Lepidoptera > Cossidae > Zeuzera > Zeuzera pyrina. Next base: position 16,237,082 of record OU015628.1, read on the forward strand.
GCTTCGAAAAGGCTTCGGATCCCTTTTTAAAAATATCACGCGCACGGAAAAATGTGAGATTTGGCATAGATAAAGTTTATATGAAGAAAAATGCAAAAAGCTAAATTTTTTATGTATTATGCGTTACAAACACATAAAATTAAATTAAATAAAACACTCATTGTTTACGTTCATACTGCCAATTTAAAAAAGACTGTCAGTATCAAACACGTAATAGTTTGTGAACATATACGTAACCTCCTTGGATCAATCAGTTGTATAGAGTAGGGATTGTCGCCAAAGACTTTATATTATAAGTTTCTATTCATATTCTCTAGTATCTTTAAAATAATGCCAAGTAATGTTGGCAGACGAATATCTAGTCGAACCGATGTTAAAATTGCTTTAAATATCGTAGGTATTAGGTAGGTATGTGAAGGACTATCGCCTGTCGCTAATTAAGACTTAGTAGTTTCGCTTTGTTATCCATAAGTACCCAAATATCTACAACTAAACGTGGCTTCGAGATGTTAATCTGTTCTACCTCAATGTTCTGTTCTACTCAAAAGGGAAATGGTAAGATATTTGTATGTCAATTTTAGTAGGTACATGTAATTGATATTAACTTATTTATATATAGCAGCGTCTTAAATCTATCTATTTAATTAAACATATTATAATGATCAAATAGACTTATGAAGATCAAACAGCCAGTGTCAACTGATGGGAAAAGCACTCACATATATCTGTTAAAATATGTGAAAAGAATGACGAGATTTGAGGAGGCGAAAAAAATATTTCTTAAAAAGGAGGCCGAGAAGGCGATGCTTAGCTTTTCTTCTACTGCTTCCTTTCTCTCTGACTGCCTTTAAGGGATACAACGTGAGGATATGTACACATACATACATTGTAATTACACATATATTGTAAAATGAAACTATATTACTTTATGATGATATTGATCAATATCAACTCAGATTCATATGCCACTGCACCAACGGGTCACCATCAATATGGTAGCCCGTTGGTGCAGTGGCATATGCATCTGCTTTCCTAGATAGGGTCCCGGGTTCGATCCCCGGTCAGGTCATTTTAGGTAACGAACTTTTCTAAATTGGCTTGGAGTCTGGGTGTTACTGGGAACTCCCCCAGAGTTCGTTGTGTGATAGCCATAGTACAAACTTACTGCTTATTTTGGGGTCACACAATTTGTGTAATAGTCTCTGGAGTATTATTATTATTTGTTCGATAGAAAATTCATTATATCCAATTTTTTTAATTTTTGATTTAGGGTAAACAAACATAATTTCACTAAATTTTCACCGTTCGCTGGTCCGACGTATTAGACGTAACTCTCTAATAACACTTCTATTCCGTCGTATACACGAAACTATGAAATATTAACGAATAACACTAAATATCGTCTAATATCAGCATTAAAACAATTTTGGTTATTTGTAAAGCGTTTTTTTTTAATTGACATGTCACTTAAAGGTTGCTTATATTTCTAGGTCAAATTAGTGTCATAAATCAGTTCACTTAGGTTCGCTCTAATATTTGAATGACACAATTCGTTCTAAATGTAAGAGAATAATAACAGAAGAACATTATTGTTTGCAATCTCCCATTCTTTAATTTAAGTGATTTTTAAAAATACAAATGTTTACACTTATCATGACGTTTTAATTGATGGTGGTTTTTATTCAAGCACAAACACTAACGGAAAAAATCTATAAATATTTATTTTACCCATAAGTATGACAACTGCGAATCATTTGCGATCTAGCCCATCTCTAATTATGTTATAAATTATAAATGTCATAGTTGCCAAATTTGTTTACATTAAAGACAAAAACAAAAAAATAGGATGTACAAAGGTACAGTCATACTAGGTAAGGTCGCTCCAATCTGCTTTCCCAAAATGTTAGTAGTTCGGCGTGTCTTTTAATTATGTAGCTACACATGCTAAAATACATAATATAGCTTTGGCATAGATATATTACTTACTATGTTTATAGAAATTTTTCAATAAATGTTATTACTTATAAACATTAGCTTACCTATTTTATAACATTTGCTTTAAGTAGATCCAAAACGATTTAATCGGATAAGGATTTAATTGGACCATAATAAATTAAACATAGTAATAAACATTATTTCATTACATTAAAAATGTATGACTTACAATTATTAGGTATAGTAAATTTTACAATATAAAATCTCAATCAAAACAATATCAACATCTAAAAATGTTTGTAAAAGTTAACGACAACTTGATTACATATTACCATCTGTCACGTAACGTTCTTCAATTAATTATAATTTACAGAATTTTTTTTTCATCTCAAAAATGAGGCAAGTATTGCATCGAGAAATTTCAACCAGAAAATCTAGTATCAGGCATCGAGAAGGGGCTATTCCTGATTGCCTTTCCTTTGAATATCTTTGTCCACCACTTATAGGTACTAAGTTAGTAAGTAGTACGTAGTTGTAGTAGTAAGTGAGCTTGGTTTAGAAGCGAAGATATGCTGATCTACGTAGTAAATATCAAGTGTTACGGAAATAACTCGAGTGAATATCTAATAGGTCTGCGATTACTAAAGTGGGTTCCGCGGAACCCAAAGGTTCCGTGTAAAAGATCTTGATCTAGGCATACACATTGACAAACATTAAACCATTTTTGTTCTATAGGTCCTACACAATAAAGATGGTCGATTTCAGACCTATGGATAGTTTTTACCGGAAGCAATGAACTAATGTAATTCATCATATTAATCTTTATTTCAAATATTTATAATAAAGGATTTTTCCACTTATTTTCAGTAGGTATCTTTTATTTGTTATACATCGTTTGCTATGGTGTTCTATAAATTAAAGGAGATTTATTGAGTGTTCCATGGCCTTAACAGTTTAGGAACCACTGTAATAGGTGTCGATATGTACATAGTAAGCAATACGTAATTGCAGTGAATATTTTATAATTTTAACTTGAATAGGGCTAACCATAACAACACATTTGTTGTAAAAAAAATGTTACAAAATTTTTTGGATAAACATTTCGTAGCATTTATTATTACCCAATAAACTCTACTGAATTCTTGGCGAAAAATTCAACCTTCCAGTACAAGTGTTCATGATTTTACGGCTTATAGGGTAGTTAACGATTATTTTTAAACCTTTATGTCTTATGGATTTTTGTGCATTTTAAAAGGCGCCTAATGAGACCCACATTTGACGATTTGGTACAATAGTTTTAGCCAAATATATAATTTAATATAAGACAATTTATTTCATGTTCTTTATTGGCATTATTATCGATAAAATTTTTAGTCCAAAAGCTGCCGTACTCTTTTAAAGTATGTAGGTATGAAGGTAATACTCTACAATAAAAACTAAAAGGGTAGAGTCGAAGTGGATCATGTAAAATCTCTTAATCTCAGCTAAATTGTTGAAAATAGGTTCGCATCTCTACTTAATAGTCTTATCGGAACTGTAACGTGTGGATAACGCGAGTCGAAAGTCTTAATTTCTTATTAGATAAATAATCAAATTCCTATTGAAAACTGTTTATTGTCTTGTTAGCTAATTAAGTCTATACTTTATCTTTTACATGAGTACATTTTTCACTTTTGAAAATAAGTATTCATAAAATATCATAAGTTCGCAAATGAGCGTTATTTGAAATAAAATGTAATAAATTATTACTTACAAGCAATGAAACGAATTCGTAAACTTTTACAATTTTTCTATTATTCGAAACACGTTTTCGAGAGGGTGTTAAAAAGAAAATTTTGTATAATTTCTAAAAGTTTTCAACTATAAAACTCGTCAAAGTTTTTGATCACATTGACACCCCACTTTACCAACTTACGACCACCAATCAGAAGCCGCGATAGCACGCAATTAGCTCCGCCCTCCACCGCTGCAATACGCATGCTTCTACTGCAGTGGAGTTCCCACGAAAGTTCTTATTCTTTCACTCCCATACAAAAAGCGGTCGAATGAAAAAGATAGCAGAAGATTTTGCCATTATGATAACATGTAAATTTTTTATTCATTTGCAAATTAAGTGTTGCATTACATGTATTATGTCAGTAATTATGTATTATTATGTTAAATCACGAACTGCGTAAATAGTAAACTCATGATGGTACAGTAGTTAAAGGTAGAGATGCATGACAAAGAAATTACGTTCAATCAATTGCAGACTTAAGAAAATTGATAGGAATGTATTATGCAAGATTCTTTTTTTAAATCGAGGAAAGTCCTACAAAAAACTTTGTTTAGTAGTCTGTAACATATAAGGACTGTACAAGACACTATTATCGTATATGCGCCTTGCACTTGACAAGTTTTTGAAGAATCACATTGTGAGTACCTTTACTAACATTCAATATGTTCATATAAATGATTTGGATTTAAAAAAAAAGACGTTAAAAATAATTATGAAGTTACGATTTGTTACTCTGCTTTGTAAATGTCTATTTTTTTTGGTATATTTTAATGTAAATTTTCTTTGCGTATATTTTTACACAAAATTCATCAACTTATCTGTGTAAAAATGTACACGTAAAGGAATATTTTTTGTCTTAATACGACATGATATATTATCGAAACTCATGATCTTAGTTAACTCTACCAATACCATATAATACAGTTTTTATCATTCGAAAATGGACAATTTCTTTTAATAAAAAATTCCCTCTATACCACAAACATAATTAAATTCCGATAAACGATTTTTAAATAAACATGTTCGAATCTCTCTTTCCTATTAGTCGCTAGTGAAGAAGACAGGTAGAGCGGCCTAAAGCCGTAAATTACTGGAGAGACAGCATGCTAGAGTATGAAATATGTTTCAACATGTGTGTTGTCGCGTGACCGGCTGATTATTAAGTTGTAATAAATTTTGTGGTCCATGGGGTACGAAGGTGTCTATTGGGAAAGCTAGAGAGGTAGAGACTTTTTATTATATTTGAAAAGTCAACAAATGAACACATGCAACTAATGTTGGTTATATGAAATGCCTTCCTGAAATAGCTTCTTTCGGTAGAGAGGTAATAAAACGCTGTGGATGTCAAAAAGTCAATTTCTGATCACAATATCTGACATTTTAGTTAAAATCGTCTCAATCATTTTTTGTTTGTTTTAATAGTACATAAGAATTTCGCGTTGAATATCAAAGAATAACTTATAACGCTAATTCTCGCTAAGTTTCCAATGGATAGAAAAAAAGTTATATGTCAGCATCGCTATCCAATCCAATGCAGTTCATGTGCAATGCGAGCAAGACTATATTGTATAAAACTTTATATGCGAAGTCACACTGAATGCAGTATCGGTCCTTACATGCGTCGTACAAGTAACTGTCACACATACGTATATTTCATATGGTTTTATACATTGTAAGTCATACAGTTTTTCACGCACTGTACACAGATTGCGCCCGTATTTGGTATGATTCCGCGTTACCCAGGCGCTACGGTCTGCTTCCACAAAATTTATCATTATTCATATTTCTGGCGAAATATAAAAATTCTGCCATCTTTGTCAGTTAAGCTCACCGCTAATGTTTTAATAATCTAGACTTCGTATTAAGTAAGTTAGATATCTGATCTCTGATGGCCGTTTTCAAAAATAATTTTCTTAGGTAAGTCCAACGATAATTGAAGTAATGCTTAGCACTAGTTCGTTTTTACCAAGTTAAGGAGACACTTAAGATTTAAAACAGACTTCATAATACAAACACTTAAAACTAAAAAATAATAATTATCTTTTACTAATCAAAACTAAAATACAAAAATAACTTCGTAAATAAGACAGAAATACAGACAGTTAACTGAAATCGGTACTAAGGCTCCAAAACTAGTAAACTTTCTGTTGTTGTTCATTGCTTCGGTACTGACTTCAATAACTGTCAAACTTAATTACACAGATATTTGCGTTTACATTTTTTTGCGATTTCATGAAGTTATTTTTGTACTTTAGTTTTGTTAGTAAAGGATAATTATTTTGTAGTTTTCAGTCTTATGATTTCGAAGGTGGTAAATTTTTTTTTCTTTAAAAAAAATTATTTTTCCCTTTTGAGTAGCCTTTTCTTAAATTAATATCTAAGGTAGGTACAACCAACTTCTTTCAATCTTAAAACGGAATGTTAAAATATTAGGGTCATCAAAATAACATAAACTGTTGAGGAGTTTTTTTGTTTAAGGTAATTTCTGTGAGACCATTTTAGACATATTATATTCTTTCAAATAAAGAAAAATCATAAAAATCTAGGTTTTTTCTGAGTAATACCTAAGGCTTGAAGATGGAATAGGTAATTGAAAACACCACAATACCCGACTACTACATAACAATAGTACATTCCATAAAATGTATATCATGGAGATTTCTAATAAAGAATAAATATGGAAAGTCCGTTATAAAGTTTCAATATTATAACCATACTTTGAGGAAAACGAGCTCCTTTTCCCAATAGCATAATATCTAAGACATCGCAATTTTCACTACAGTTAACTCAAAAATAAGCTAAATTGTTACATGAAGGGATTCTCAAAAGCAGGTCAAATCAAATACTATACAATTTAGAAAAATATCGGGAATTCCATTTTGGATCACGCCATTTCCTATTTTAGATGTATACAGCGTCAGTCCCACAAAATCTTAACACCACATAGAATAAAATCTACTGGGGCTTACCATTTAAGTAAGCAAAGCAGAACCATATAATGACAGAATACCAACCATTAGTCCATCGCCTATACGAGTTCCTCATACAAGACTTTTATGAAGAAAACAAGTGGTTGCCACATTGGATGTTTTTGTCTTCCTCTTCCGAAAAACCACATTTTATTTTACTAGTGTTAATTGTCCCAAATATTTACATGCGTAATATAATATATACCATATCAACCTATAGTCTAAGCCAAAGAAGAGAGTTATGATGTTTCTTGCCTATCGTAAAAGGTAACTCATTAAGGGACGTTTGGATTCGCATCAGATCAGACCGGGGGCTCCGACTGCCCATCCATGTGAGGTCTGAGAAAGTCGTCAGAATGTATGATTCCCACTGTTGTAGCACAGCGAAGATATGGAGGGTAGTCTTTGCCCACCCGAGATATGCTTCGGCACAGCACGAGAGTGGTACCGTAGGAGATCCCAGCCCCCTGGAGAACTGGCTGAGGACGACTACTACAGGGGTTTTAACAGGTAAAAGCCTTACATAATCCAGCTTATCATCCAGGGGCTGAGTATTTTAAGGTTTCTCTAGGATCATCAAAAAAGTACACACATAAGTACATACATAATAATAATTGGGTCCATAAAAGAATCATATGTATGACATGAGTACCTACATACCTACATATGATACTTTTGTGGAAAACGTCCGTAAAAGAATCAGTATATACTCATGTCATACATTTGATTCTTTTATGAAGCCAATCATTTGATCAAAGTTCATTTGTATCTTAATTTCTTGGACCATTTAGATTAACATCGTCCTGAACTCGTTTCGCAAGCTACAACTAAAACAACTTTCAATAAAAACATAAACATTTGCTCAAATTTAAAGATGTTCCTTGGAAGCAACAGGAAACCATACCTCTCTATAAAATGAATTGGAAGTTGCTTTAAATTACAATATTATTCTTTTATCGCATTTTTGCTATATTCAAAATCTATTAGTAAGTTTAATATATAGGTAACTACAGCCACAAACCACTTATTGTTTTTGTCTTTTGTACTTAAATATAATCATCTTAGTTCTTCCAGAATACTTTTATTGGATAACTGACATCATAGTGTTAGTACATAAATACCTAGATGTTCTTTGATATTCTTTGTATTTTTTATAATTTTACTAAAAGACATCACACTAAGCAATGACTTCAACACTTATTTATAGGCAGCCCGGCTTATTTTTGTTACCGTTTAATTACGTTTAATATTCTTTTTTATATATAAGTATCTTTATAAGAAAGGAGGGCTCTAACTTATTTAAATATAAAAATGTTAGATTACTGAAATGTACGAATTACTTCACAGTACATACGTATTCTGAATAATTTTATTATTACTCGTTTCACTATTTGTACTCAAAGAGGTATTCAATATTATAGTTACACATCCTTGCATAATATTGATACAAAAATAGATAGTGAAGTTCTAATAAATTATTTTAATAGTAACGACAATTTTTATTCCTCAAGAGACGTCCCGTCACGTCACTGATACATGGCGTATGTCCGCTTCACGAGACGATTACTAAGTACCGCCGTAGGAAGGATTATTTATAATTTCATATTTGTGTTTGTGTATTATTTCTCTTTTTGCATTACTTTTAATTTGCCACAATTGTTGACAAAGGTTGATGGTAAGATAGATATAAAAAGTTGTTTTTTATTTCGTTTAATTAGAAAAAAAAAATGTTTTCTGAATTGTTTAAAGTCCAGACATTAAACAGTTTAACTTATAAAAGTTTTGATACGTTTTAAATCGACCACCTATCACTCAGCAAACTGGGAATACATTGATCAGAAGTTATTAGTTCTGATACTGTAACAGCCTGTACCTATGAATCATAGCGGTTACAAGCCTCTTGAGGTGAAAAGACGGGTCATGTCTCACTAAACTAAACTAATGCGAATGCTACAGATAGGCCAGTAACCAATGTACTAGATACTGTTCCTGTAGTATCCTTAACATTGGTCACTAAGATTTTGGTCACTAGCCAGGTCACTGGAACACTAGTCAGGTCGAAGACTACAATCATAGCAGTAGCCGAAATCAAGGCTTAACTTGCCTTTTGAAACACAGAGGTGCTCAATATGGATGATATTAAATCACCAATCAAGTAGATCATTCTCATGTATTGTACAATTCATTTGATTGAGCTATTGAGACAGTTAGACAATACAGAAAGACAAGAAGAATTGTTTGTTGTTTTGGTATTATGTGTACTTTTGCTTTAAAATAATGATTGCGCACGCTTTAACACACCTGTATGACTGCGATCATTATTGAGCTATTGTGGTCGCTACTATAGTATATACGCTGGATAAGCTGATACGCTAAATATATAGCACAGTGCATCAAATCCACGGCAGTTAAAACTTGCAGAATGTTCCATGAACATGACGTAACTAATATCATTCGAACACAATCAGAGTATTTTCTTGTTTCTCGTTAATAAGTAATCATCAAATATCACCCCAGATCTCTTGTTTACTACTAAATTTGAATCTCTACAGCTTTGCTGTAGAATTTCATGTAGTACCTAAAACAACCCACGTTGGGATGTATAAATTTAAAAAACAAATTTTATTTTCCTCTTACAATTAACTTTAAAAAAATTAGATTTCTTGAAATTCGTCGAAAAACGGAGTGTAAACAGAACTAAGTAGAGTCGTTCTCAAATATATCTCTGATAATAATTGACTTATTTTAACTTAAAGCTACTTAACCACATATATTTTAATGATATGATAAATTGAAAAGATATATAGACTTTATACAAATAAATTACATGAACAACTAAGACATAGCAGTAATTTCATATTCATTTCATAGCTCTTTAATGACTCGCCAAGACTATCAATTGTCATTTAATATGGTACTAAACATACTTGAAAATTCGTGCACAATATACGTACATAAAAAAAATTCCTTACCACAATAACTGAAGAGAAATAATTCATTATATTTTTGTGAGAGTTGTATCGGTAACCGGCTAATTTGGTTTCATGTCACTTTTTATTTTTTTTTTAAATTATATGTTCTCCTATGTATAGAGTTGTATCTGGAGCGAGCAACGCACACGTGGGCACTGCGGCTCAGGTGCGCCCCGCCCCGCTCGCCCCGCTCGCCCCGCCCGGCGCTCTTGACGCCGTCAACTCAACCGCTCACCTCGTCGTTCGTCAGACGCGCGCCACACTCGACGCTCGAACCCAGGAAAACACGAACCGTTTTCCGACCGCGACGTACGTACCGCGCCGAAGTTTGTTTTTCGAAAGCGTTCGATTTTTCAAAGTTATAATAGCAATTTTTAGTTTTTAATTGAACTGACACGAGTAACGGTAACATCAAAAAGTTTTTAATCGCTACTGTTTTTTTTTTCTTTTTCTGAAAAAATTATATTTTGTGAAAAGTGTTTGGAAAACATAAACTTGTGGGATGTTTGTGATTTGTCTTCAACTCTCTTGATTGTGATTTATATCATTTGCTGTAGCTGTTGCCACTTTAAAAATAATTGTTGAAGTGAGTATCATGACTAAATTTATTACGAGCTGACAAGGATTATTCAATATGTAACAAATATAATTAAGAATAAGTTTAACATTGAAAATTATCTTCAATTGATATAGTTATTCATAAAAGGCGGGATGTCGTAAAATCAAAGCGTAGCGCTGTAAATCTTCTGGAACGGTTTGGATTCAAACTGTCCACTTGACACGGAGCATTAGAAGTTATTATATCCAGAGAGCTTTAGGTATTAACATCTAGTAAAGTTATTATATTCGCATTTAATAATATGCCCCAGTATTTTGATATATTTCATTTGTTTTTTTGAGTGTCTTTATAAATTAAATTAAATTGATGTCATGGAAATAAATAAGCTTCAATTGCTACAAATAATTTGAGCAAACGCATTCTTTTTTGTTGTTTATATGATCATATTTAATAAAAATATTTGAAGCAAACAACCGATATGATAATTATCAAATGTTATATCGCTTTTTATTTATAAATAGAATTTAATTAATACATATTATATTATAATGACAAATCCAGATCGAAACTTTATAAAGTTGAGTCTAAATGTTTGTCTCGCTATAACGTAAAATTAAATTAAAAATAAATAAAAATTTACATTCCGCTCTAATTCACTAACTTTAGACTCTTTAAATTCCAATGAACTAAATGAAACACGACACAATAAAAGCAATCAGAGCATCGAATTAAAATTAAAACAGGCATTCAAAACATGTCCCCTCATCAAAGGACGCATGAGAATAAGAAAAGATAAGAAATAAAAGAAAAAACGGTATCGTTCGGCCCATTTAATGTGGACCGGACGGGAGACAAAAATCGTGAAGCTGAAATAAACTGAACACACATGTGTCTGAATGTCAAAAGATGTTCCAGAAACAATATTATAGTAACAATCTGGAGTTACTTTATTGAGCGATTTGAGAACGATTTCGTCAATTTAGCGTAAACTTAAATAAACTTTAGGAGAAAATAAAATAGAATTAAACATCGTGATGTATGTTGATGTATTAATGTTGTTATGGACTTCATAATAATATCCATAGAACAACAACTAATATGATTATTTACTGTAAAAAACTGTTTTAATTCGGAATTGATTAAATTAATAGGAAAATTATATAGCTAATCTACATATTAAAATTATTTACTTAATTTAATTGTTATTTACTGGGAAAGAAACAAAAATATCAATATGCTTATCTTCCCATTTTAGTGTATCAAGGAGTAATGCGTATAGGCGATGGATAAGAAACATACCTATTTAATTCAGTTTCAGTTTCGCCATCTGAACAGAGTATTTGACTATACTTTTTGCAAGTAAGCCCTGATGCTTACTTGCAAAAGGTATTGTCAAATACTCTGTTCACTCCTAAAGAACCATGGTGTGATTTATATATATATGTCTATTCAGAGTTAAAATAGTTATGGATGTAATTGTCGTTATCTATTAGCACTTGAGTTTTGATTGAGCTTTATTGAAAAGTAATAATATAATATTATTTCAATAATATTATTTCTATAGCATTAGCAGATTACAGGCAAAGATGTAATGTTTTTTTTTTACTAATTAAATACTGATTATAGTTACGTGATTATTTAGTACAGCTAAATTACGATTCTAGTGATGAAGTAAATAATAGGTTGGTATGTTGTATTGAAAATTGAATGCATAAACCTGGAAATTATTTCAAGAATCTACTGAAGTTATTACCATAATTCGTTGATATCTATGATGAAGTTGAATCTACTGAAGTTGTTACCATAATTCGTTGAGCTAATAATTTCACAGATTGCTTTCTTTATTTCTCTATATCGTATTAACATGAGACTAAAAATCAAACGAATGTACACATACATACATATATGTACTAACAGTTAAGATTGCAATTTTATGATCACGATAATATACTAGGAATGCTAATAACGCTTTCGTAATATACTATTATCTTTTACAAAAACAATAGTTATTAGCTGCTTTATTTTTGATTTCTTAAAAATTTGTAAAATGATTTAAAGATCTTTTTAGAATAGGATTTCTAGAACGTTTTATAAATATTATAAACAGATGTGAGTAATTTAATGAATGTTATATAACGTATCTACATTTAAATAATATTATATTTAAATGATATGTCTCTATATAATGTTATTTTGTGTATAATGATTACATGTAGGGTGTAGGGATATTATCTATTAGACATTTCAATATTCATCACTTTCAAAATGTCTGTGGGTACGTGGTAAATATTGCAGTATGAAATATAAACGAAGTAATTGCGATACATGCAGAGCAATGATTTTATTTCAAAACTCAAAGAAATGCCGCCGAAATTCACACATTTGTCATTCGTTCTGCAAACGCATAAATAAATCTGAATACACAATGACTGCTAATTTGCTTGTAAAGACGTATGCACTGGGCGAAGTTCATAAATCGGGAGAAGTCACATTCGGCCTACCGCTTACACCCATAAACCTCTGCGGACATTTTTATAGCCCTACCACGTGGCGTAGTCGGATTTTTTCCGCACTTGACTTGACATGTGCATATCTCGCTTTACGAAAACTGCACTAATATTAATAATTTATTGTTTTAAAATAGACCCCCTACGCTCTACCATAAATCTATCCAAGTCGGAATAATTTTAAGTTTTCACAGATTTGTTTTCGTGAAATTTTTGCTCGTAATTTTATCGAAGACAGTCAAAGAAATATAATTACAACAAAAATACTGAGGCAAATCACTTTTGGCCATGCTATATTGTCATTTTTTGTATTTTTAAATATGAATATAAGAGTACTACCAAATGTTTACATGACTTAATTACCAATAGAAGATCATGTACAAGACATCATGGCTCTATTGGAATTGACAGAAACTTAAAGTACAACTGATAAAAGCTATTGGCAGTACTTGGGCTTACAGAATGCCAAAACGTAGCCATGTTATAGTCACAAGTTGCTAAGTTCTTTATAACATAAGCCCTTAGTCGACTTTTATGTCTTGCTCTGGAAGGTGAGCAGCTAACACTAAATTGTATTTCTCTTTTTCTCCTAAACCAGCAAGGAAGCAATAGGTGTAATTTACATTTATAATAGAGATAATACAACCTATGTCCATCCTGAAGGTCCATGCTAAATATCGGTGAAAGAATTTTTGAAATCGGATGAGTACATTCGAAGATTACCACTTACATCCAAACTTTCAAATTTTAACTCTTTATAATATTCAGTTTCGATAATAATTTAGAACGTTTAGATATACTGACCAGATTTCTGAATCGTGGGCATCTGTTTCTTTCACATGTAATGAATAAACATCTATAATATAAAGTTAATTATACGCATAACTTTTGCACATTGAATACTCAAATTACATTTATTTGATCAGTGTCAATGCACTTATAGTGAATAGTAACAGAACATTTTGATATAGAAGCGATGTATCTGGATTTTGATCTAGTCTTTTATCTGTACAACATTCATCACCAATAACGAGGCAGCGCACTTGACCAACTAATGTGTCTCATTCTATCACAGGTCCATCAATCAAGCCCCACTCCGCGAGGACAATTGATGCGGACCGCGACGTCGGTAGCACTTAACATGTCCAACTAGTGTATTCAGTGCTTGTCTAGAAAGATGACAAGTGTAGAGTGAACTTAAGATAAAGGATAAAGGTTTCTGTTACCGATGAACGACCTAAATTACAACGCAGGGATGAGTTCCTATCAGTTCGTCAACTCCCTTGCTTCATGCTACGGGAACCAAGCTCCAGGGCGCACTGGAACTCCAGTTGAACAATCAGGACATCCCGGATTACCTACACCTGGAGCGGATTATTATAATCCCAATGCAGCAGCGTCAACCTATCCAAACGCTTGCTATTCTCCTCCGCAAGTTGGCCATCACTATCCTCAACATCCATATGCTGCTCCAGCTACAGGAGCACATATGCAACCCCAAACCATGATAGACTACACACAGTTACATCCGCAGAGATTGGGCAGTACGGCAAGTCATTTGCATCAACATTCAAATCCAAGTCCTGGAGCGTTATCACCTAATTTGATGTCAACTCCACCCAGCCAAGCTGCTGGTGCTAGTTGCAAGTTCGCCGACTCTACTTCAACGACAGGAGTAGCATCTCCACAAGATCTTTCAACGTCTTCCGGACCTGGAAGAACGTCGCCCGGATTTGGAAACGTTGGAGGACAAAATTCTAGTGGATCTACAAGTACTAAGCTAGGACTGACTACTCCAATAGCTTCACCAGTAGAGCATAAAGCAAATGTGAATCAAAATATCTCAAGCCCGGCTTCAAGCACGTCGAGCAACGAAAGCAATGAGGCTAATAACTCTAGTTCAAATAACTCCAAGAATACTAAAACGGCTGCTAATTCGCAAGCGAACCCACCTCAAATATACCCTTGGATGAAACGAGTACATCTAGGACAAAGTAAGTAATTTCTCATTATAATCCTTAATTAAAATTCGCGTAGGCTCGCTATAACGGTACATATTCCGTTCTCGAGTTAATTATTTTTCGACAGCGAAGATAATCAATATTGTAAACAGCTCGATTCACACTTTTTTACTTATGGCAGCGTGAAATCACAAATAGCTCAGCTTCCTCGTTGAGACTAAAAAGTTTAAAACAACGTTCTCGACCACGCCTCTGTTGAAAACCAACAGTTTGTTAGAAATAAAACTATTCATCATATCGGATGCCGAGGTGGAGACAAAACAAATTACATATCTATTTATAAAACATTAGCATGCAGTAATGTAGGATCGATATGGCTGGCTGATGGATGGTCGCCATAATAGGGCATAATGGCTTTGTTGGCGGGCGCTGAACATCCGAAGCCTTTTTTCTCTCGTCTCCTAATGACGAAGAAAGTGTGTCGTCACCGTGATGTGAGGTTTTAAAGATACAAACCTTCTGGTGTTAACCGTGAATTGGGTTATTCAAGGTTAATCTGTTTTAAATTGAAATTTGGGCGTTTTTGTTGGTCTCTTATTTGTTTTAGTTAACGTTAGCTTTTTGCCTAATAATTCTTAGAAATATTATTTGTTTTTCTTCTGTTTCATTTACAATGAATGTGGTATTTGAAAATTTACTTTTTCTTGTATTTGTTGTATATTTGTATCAGTTAACAAATAAAATAGCGTACAAACTCCGAAAAAAATAATATTTGAAATTAACACAAAATTCGTTACAAAATCTTATATCATCCTTGCTCCACTTCCATCGTTTTCACTAAAATGCACGAGAGAATTAAAAATATTAACGACACAAATAATAATAAGCAGCAAGCTACGTACAACGAGCTGTCACACTAGAACTTGTAGATGTCTTGAGATAAAGACAGCGCAGATGTCGCGGGACGTTCCGGGAAATTAAAGCGAATGTATTGTTTCCAATAACCTACACAATATTAGCGACCTTGCCGAGTTCAACTGTAATTGTTTTTCTTACGTCTACAAAAATGTAAATGAGTCAAGTCGCTATGAAAAAGAAAGCATCGTTTAATGTATGATATTTTCGTACTTTTTGCACGTCTATTCACTTTGTTGATTCATTAAACGAATTCAAAATATTATTGAAGTATTACATCTACTAATAGTTCCATAGTATATTACCAATAACAGATATATTTTCATACAGAATTCGATATGAAAGACTCACAATATATTATACTTCAATACCGTTATGTGGTAAAAACGTTAAAATATGATGTGCCATTTGCATGTGCTATAAAATACAAAAAATTAAGCTTAACGTTTATAAATATCTAATTTATATCCAATTTATTATCCATTCTATGACAACATCAATGAGGATGATTAATAAAAAATTTATACCTACGAGTTTTTGATTACACATTAAATAAATGCAATATTGTTCTAAATAGTTGCGAGAAATAAAGTAGGAGTTATACTGTTCTTTTTTTAAATAAAACGATTCCTTAACATTTAGGTACATACATAATATATACAAAATTGTAATTTAAAATTTTTGTATTACAATAATTATTATTAAGCAAATAAGAATAGATAGCCATAAAATAATTATTTACAGAATTATTTTTTATATGAATGAGCATGAACAGAGCTATGCCTATCATAATATTCAGCTTGTCGAAAGGTTTCTAAGACACTTATATATTATATACAATTATTAGGTATTTAAGCTTATACTAGACTTTTCCTGATAGGACTAATGTTACAAACACATAGCAAAATGCCAAATGAAATAAAACAATTGTTACTTATGTGTATTTAATTTTAAATTATCACTTGCAAATTCCGGCGTTTAAGGGAATTCAAATTTACTGTTTGCCACTTAAGACTGATTGTTTTGTTCTGAAAGGAGTAATATTTTGCCAGACATGGTTGAGTACGTGCGGTCGTTTTGCGAGCCTGTCATGTCACCCGGGTGTGCTACACCCAAGTATGCAAATAAAGTAGGAAAGAGGCGAGAGGTCACGGCGCTTACGTGTTTCAAAGCAATAACTCAAGAGGTGCTGGAACCAACCGACCCTACATGCGTGACGACTCATAAGATTTCAATACTTTATTATTCAAAGCTAGGATGAAGTTTCTTAACTAAAGAAGAGAAGTGTATTTATTGCTAGGAAAGTATGTTACTCGGTACATATTACATAGTACCTACTTGAGAAAGGTATACTGCGCATTGCTATAAAAATGAAACCTGCAATATATTCTCAATTGTAATATGTGTTATGTATAATTCTGGTTTTGTATATTTAAAACGCCATGAAATTAATATGATAATGTTTGCAACAAGTGTCATAAGTTCAAAGAATGTCATATATTATTTATTTAATATTTTCTAAAGAGGTGACTAATTTTCATTTATTTTATTTACACCATTTATAAACTTTTGCTTCAAAATAGAAAATCTGACCTGCAACAGAATAATGCATAATGTTTTATCTCACAAACTGAGACTAATTTTTTTTTAATCAGGCTAGAAGATGTACTTATTTCAATGTGAGCCTGCCCCTCACTTTGATTAAAATCAGTAAAGAAGCTGACAGAAAAACAGGCAAAAGGGAAAAAAACTACTTTAGTATCTTTTGACATAAAGAGTCTGTACATATATTGTATACATGGTTCTATATGACGACATGTATGTAAGTTCTAGTATGTGCTTATATCTTGATAAAAAACGAACACATTTCGATAGAATTTTGCATTATATTCCTAGTCAATACATGAGTACCTAATAGCCTGATATTTATCTACTTCTGTTTCTTTTCATACATGCTAAAATAAGGTATAACAAACCAACTTTCGTATTTTCGTATATTATTTTTTTGTTAGCTTTATTTAAACAATATTATTCTCACAAGTGAATAAACTATTACTTCTCTTTATAAGACAAGCAGTCTTATAATTATGCAATATCGTTACTGATTGGAAACTTTTAAAATAATTGATTTTAATTAATAAAAATAAGATCTGGCTCGAAGGATTAGGGATACAGAGTGAAGGTATGTATGTATGTATGTAATATTTATTCAACCGTGAGTTTAATTCGAGCACAGAGGGATCCTTATTGGAAAACTAATAAATTCGTGAATTTAATTTGTAAACGTCTAAACGTCATATGTAGCATCGCCGTTATAATTTTTCTGAGCTTTAAGAAAGGTACTACATTCTCTGATATTTTTAAAATTTTATTTAAAAATATCACAAGTTAAAATCGAGTCGTCATTTTGTACCATTTTTAATTCTTATACAAGTATCGACAGTAGTTTTAGTGTTTTTCAGTAGCAAAGCATGTCGATTAATAGGATATAATACTATACCAATTATTTCTATGTCGCACGGTTTCTGAGAAAAACAATTGGAACAGGCCGACATTGGGACGGACGGACGCGTGAGTAACTTTATATGGGTTCCATTTCCTTTTCGTGTACAGAACACCAATGAAAGAGAAAAGTTACTTAAAAAATAGTAATAATCAGACTATTTTTAAAACTTTGAAGTAAGGCACAAAGTTTTAAAGTAAACTCTACCTATCGGACAAAATAACTTGAAAGAATATCGACTTCGAAACCTTTTGTTTAGAACGTAGATTTAATAATATCCGCATCAATGGTCCTTATAATTTGAATACAAAATTACTTAAAAATATTATTTTTCTGTATGAATATGAATACAAAGATTTATAAATAAGTTTTCCTGATCACTTTTTACTGTCGGAATAAAAACCGAAGAAAAGGTATTTGCCTTTTCTTCGGTATACCTACCTATATACCTATAATACCTATACTTTTTTTTTATTACTTACTATAGCTTAATCACTAAAATTCACAAATTTGTCACATAAATCTCTGCGAGATAATGAACAAATTCATTAAAATACGTGCGAAACATTCAGCTCAGATATCAGATGAAAACATACATTAAGTCTTGAACGAAGTTTAATTTACTCATACTTATTATATATGTATATTATAACAAATAACCATAATATTTTGGAAATCACAAACCTGTTTATAGTGACCAGTATCTTAAAGTCTAGTTTTGTTAGCGAGAAAATAACTTAAATCTACATTTATTATTGTTCACTTAAATGGGTACAAAAAATATGTTGACCCTATTTTTCAATTGGTCTTATAATTTTATAAAAATATAGGTCATATAATAACTTAAGAAAATATAATAATTTATACTTACATATCTTCACGCTGTATCCCTAACGGGGTAGTCAGAAAGGACGGAGCGCCAAGAGTAATTCATGTAGTACAATAATCGGAATTTTCTATTATATTGTATTGTATGTTGCGTTATCAACCACTTTATTAATAAAAATGATTTATCTCAAATTACAAGTCAAAGAGTAAAGATACTAACAGGAAGTTCAAAACAGTATTAATAATATTACGAATTAATAAGCAATTACAATCGATAATAACAAATATAAACCTCAGTAATTGCACACATTGCACAAATAATTCCATTTGCTCATAAGAGCAACAAAATCACATTTTAACATCACTCTCAGCAATATTTGGGTTTACTTGTGTAAAAGCGAAACCAGGTAGTGACAGGTCTCTAGCTAAACCCCTATAATACAAGTTCTATATAATAAGCCTTATCTGTTGGCAGATTCTTAAGAGCTGCGCCGAAAGATAATAATTGTACTTGTCATATTCTCTTTTTCTTATCCTCCAGACCGGCATAGAAGTATATACCAATAATAAATAACGAATAATAAATGCTACGGACAATTGCACCAAATGCATGACCCTAAACTAAATACTAGTCCTGCACTGTAGGCATCTCACAGGAATCTGGGGAGTATAAAAACCAACAGTAGTAATTAAAACAGTAGGTTGATTTTGTATTACCACCACAGAAAGTTCAAAAAAATATCTATTTAAAAAATATTACTGCATAATATATAATTGTTTTTTCTTTATTTACATTAACAAAAAGTACATACATAAGTTAATATTTACAAACTTAAAACTACACATTATCTTAAATAATAGACTTCCTCAAAGTTGCTTATATAATTTATAATGTATGTCTCAGTCATACAGTTCCTTATCAGTTCTTTGTTTCGTTATTTAACAAATAAACTCAAAGCACTTACCCTATTACGTGTGTATGTGTAATAGAGTTTTCTTTTAAGAAATAGCATTGGATAAATAACATTTTAGGGGATAGTTAACGTGTGAATTAATAAAAATAATAAATCAAAATCGCTAAATTAATTATTAAAAATTTTTAAACTTATTTTTGCTCCGCTTTTCTTGAATTTTGCTATAAGACAATAATTAATTTTAGCACTGTAAATTAAATATAATAACTAACATACTTTCGCGATTCGGTACCTGTTTAGCAATTATATTGAAAAGATCTAAGAATAAAAATATTTAAACATGTATTAAAAATTGTATGCGAAATGCTACTTAATTGATTCTCATTCAAAAGATTGTATAATCAATAATGAAATTTGCCTATCAGTAGTTCTAATTAACAACAAGTAGGTGCTTCCGTCTGAAAAATTTCGCGACATTACAGTATTGGCACTTCGAAATTTTAAAGATTTTCGTTCTTTTATTTTCGGTGGAAACGTAGGATATAATTGAACAGATGTGCTTTCGGTAGCTCATGTATTTCTCGACTGACTTATTTTCGGACTTTCTGACATTCATAAATACCATAACATTATTATTAAGCAGCAACATCTTTAAAGTAATAGTGTTACCATCCGTTAATGATTATAATTATAGCAGTTAATTACGAATATTGACAATAGCTAACATTATCTTTCAACATTATCCTCTCTGACTACACTGTTAGGGATACAGCGTGAAGATATGTATGTATATTTCAACAGGCATCTTCAAAAGCTTCAAACGCTAGCAAATGATAATGATATTACAAATTCGTGCCTGTATAGTGTCGTAGACTACTTATACTGCCTACACAACGTTTTTTAACAATCAGTAAAAGTTCGTAATGTATTAAGCTTCTTGGGAGATAATCAGGATATTTATCCACTAAAATCTCCTCAGAGGTCGCTATCAGTGCAACAGCGAGGGCTCCGAGATCTCCAAAGTTAGTTTGAAGATAGTAGTGATCCACTGCGTTTTATTTGCACAATGTAATATTACATATACCGTAATATATGTAATGGCAAGGTTGGATGACAGCGTTATTATAAAAATGAAGACAGGAATACTTAGATAGTTCGGGCATATAGAAAAAATGTGTAATGACCCAATTGACGAAAAAAGCAATACAAAAATGAACGGTAGTAGAAACCAAAGAAGACTATGGCTGACTTGTGAAAATCAAAGAGCTGGACTGTTATATATTATGCAACATCCCAAACACTTTCAATTTATCAGGCCGAAGTGAGGTCAAACGCACGTCCATTACAGTAAAAAGGTCGTCATGGGTTAAAGTTTAATTTAAGGAACTCGTTTTTACTTATTTGTAGTTTAGTCAAGAATTACATTAGAAGCACATCTTTTCCTTATATCTCTATATTTATATTATTCTATATTTCCAACTACGTCAACATTCTGAAAGAACTAAAAGCATTGAACAAAAAGTAATATTGTGTTCATAATTTCAATTTCTTTTTTATTTCATTCTGTTTTTTTTTTTTTGGATTTGGGTTACCAATTTATATTTCTGCTGAATACATGTATGCTGAAAATATGTATTTATGCTGAATACACTGATTTAAAAACTAATTTTCCCTGTACCTAAACAATGATCGTTCGCGTACAGCTAAAGGTAAACTAATTCTGATTGCACTAGAGTCACTAATCTACTTCCATCTCACAGCACATGGCGGTAGTTAGAATTGCACTAAATCTGACTACTAAGTGGCTATTTAACAACTACTTCTCAAAGACTGAAGTCAGACTCTCACATAGAGCCACCAACCTATTTTATTCTCACTTTTGTCATTGGAATCTTACAAATTACCGATGCTCATTGATGGGAAATTTGTAGTGAAGCTAACAATCGATCTTCCTGCATTTTTACGTCTTCGTGAATTGTGAATTTAAAATATTTCGTTCATGTACAATCTTATCTCGATAATTTAAAAAATGGATCTAAACCTGTGTAGAAAGAACTGCATCAAGAAGAACCGTTAAAAACAAGAAAACTGAAGCCAGTTGTCGAACTCTATGCAAATCTTATGTTAGGCTTTTACTCATCTACATTTCATGTTGTGTATTCTACATGTTTACTCATCTACATTTCATGTTGTGTATTCTACATATCTACAACTCTACAACATTCCATGCTGCAGCCTCTACATATCTGCAAGGTTTCGTGCTGCAGCCTCGACATATCGACTTTTTTAAGAGTTCTTCACATTGCCAAAATAATCTTATGGATAATTGTGTTCTCCACATATACAATATAGAAATTTTAACTCTTTTCCTTATTGCCACCTTAATACCGAATGCCATCACAGCATATTGCAAATGTGTCAGTTTTCGTCTCCATCGTAGTATCGAATATACGTATTTTACAAATTCTGCAAAATAAATGCAAAATGTAATACAAAAGACAAATAACTAAGGCTGGGTATATCTAATTTCTGAACTAAAAACACACATACTGCGTTCACTGAAATTATCACTGATTTACCTAACCGTTGACTTCGTTTATACCTAAACAATGGCCGTTTGTTAATACAGTTAAAGATTCTGATTGCACTAGACTGAATATTGCCTGAAAACACATGGCTGTGGTTAAAATTACATTATCTCTGACTATCTCCAATCGATTGCACTGTACACGACAACTTGGAGGCTATTTGACGACTACTTTTCAAATATTGAAGTCAGAAACTATGAGAGCCTCATTCATGCCACAGGCAACCTATTTTATCTTCACTCTCGTCATTGCAATGTTATAAAATTACCAGAGACTATGGCTAATTGATATGGCTAAAATTTTTGTGAAGCTAACATTTGCGATATACAAACCGGACAGATGAACATGGCGGAAATATATGTTAGAAAGAAAGAAAGAAGAAAAAAGAATTGATTCTTATTCGCTTTAATATTATAACCACAGTAAGATAATGAAAGGTTCTAATTCTAACCGGAAACAACAGGACTGATGTACTTTTATGACTAAGTCACTACCTGCATATTAACAAGTTATCTTGATGCACAATGAGAACAATAAGACCCATTCATTAATAATATTATTTTCGTTCCGTTCATACTCAGTGCCGCATCCAAATTGATAATAATTACTCATATCTCTCTGATCGGATGCAAACTTACCTGTTTCAAAGTGCCTAGGAACGATTAGTAAATAAATAACAAATTAAATTCCAGTAAAGATTAGTGGCGGAGTCAGTCATAAATAAATCATCTGGTATGGTTCATTCGGTCGCGCCGCAGTAAATTATGACTCAAATAATATTATGCTAAAGGTATGCTTAGTTTTGTAGTCGCCACTTTAATGGTACGTTCTGTTGAATATTATACGGATTTATTATTAACTTCGGATAATTTAATATTATTTTAATAAGTCTTGTTAAGTTTGTGAAAAAATACGTTTTGTTTTTATAAGCAAAACATCGCTTAACTTACTCTTCACAAATTTTCAGCTGAACAGTATGGTTTACAGACATGTTTATTTTTATTTCTCGAGATAATTACAATAATTTATTGTACCCGAACTGAGCACTAAATTCGTACACACAATTTAGATAAGTTTATTTCCTGATTTGAGTTGTCCGGGAATCGTACCTGACAATAAATTATAGGCATGTTTACATATTTGACAGATAGATTCCTTATATAAAGTAAGCATCCGTTAAGGATTTTCCTAAATTTTACTTCCGAGTAAGTGGAAATGCTTTGACAGTGGATTGTTTAACAGTTTTATAAAGACAATATGGAAATACTAAAATAAAACAAATTTAAGATAAAAATTGTCTTTTAACCAAAAAATTGCTTTATGTGGTTTTCGTACAAATTAAAAAATATCTGTTGAACAGTCTGTGAAGGTGTTTAAAATCTATGATTATATATATGTACATCAATAATAAGCTTACAATATTAAAAAAAATATTGCAGCCGGCTGAGAATGATAAATACTTAACAACTGTACAGAAAATACTTTCTCTTTCTATTTAGATATCAAGTTTCCATACAACAAAGTTTTTATCAAATTGTAACTCTTTCTAATCTACAGATCTCTAATGAAGTTTTACTTTCCTTTTCTTAAATATACATAATATATTATTATATAAATTGAATCAAAGTTGTTCTAATTTATTAGTTTTAGCTAATCTAAACTAGGAATTTAGATCAACCCATAAAATCGTGACACGAACTGAGGTTGAATTTCTTGAATGCTCCGCCTTACTAATCCAACCACTCATACCGTCTTAAGTATGCATAAAGGGTATACAAAAATAAAAGTCAGAACTTGAATGGTTCACAAAAATAAGTAAATAAGCTTTGTAAAGAGATTAGCCGACCGAGTCACGCGGTTGGTGGGTTCAAAGCAATGGCGGCGATGATATTGCAGAATTTGACAACTGTGTATTTGCCTAACTGCGTATTTGTATTACACCCATATGTAGTATTGTAAATATAATACATCTACGTGTATATACAAAACTAATTATATATAGACTGATAACTTATTAAAACATTCAGTCATTAAAAATACTTAATTCGCAGTGATTGAATGTTTTAAGCCATACTTATAAAGTGAAATTAATCACAAAAAACTTGTAACAACAGCCCAGCAATGATAAATTCATTTGCTATTTATTCTAACAAAAACCATTTAATAATGTATTAATTAATGTATATAGTATTTATACAGAAGACAGAGAGATACAACTCTTAATTTCTTGCAATTTGTGCTTAACAGCTAACAAATATGTTCTGAATTTCACATTTGATGGAAAAATATAGGTACCTACTTCATACAAAAAGTATATACATAAAAATAATGAAATCGATAAAATCACTGACTAATTGATTACTCATAAAAAAGATTAAATTAATTGCAAATAAAAACTTTAGAATATTTAATTAAATTAACTATTTAGACTATTATAAAAATATAGTACATTTTTTCTTAAATAACAAACATACTGACCAGTGAGCTTGATAAAAGTATAAAATAAAATGACAAATTCGTACCCACATCAGGGATTCTAGTAAACCCTGCTCCCTAGGGATGTACCAACTTCAATTATTGAACGCAACTCTTAGCCTCTGTAAAATATGGGGGAGATCACCACTATTTTTCATCTGGTTTAGCTTTAAATAACTTGTACTAGTGCATGTTTCTTTGGCACATTTATTTTTCACCAACCAGTAATTTATAGGCTACGTTTTTAAATATTCAAAACATTGAGGTTTTTCACACGCAACTTGCGCTATAATGTCCGCTGCAAAGTTCAAGCCGTCTGAATACAAAGCGAATGCAGGTGCGTCATAATAACTTGGTATATATATTTTATTGTGTCGAAGTAAATGAAACAGTTTTAGCTAATGAATTATGCGATATGGTTTATAATAACATTTTTCAAGGTAGATAGATGCTATTAATTATTGTAATATTGTTATAATAAATTCATAAATTAATGAAAAAGATAAATTTAAGTCTGGTTAAGTTGGTGTACGGTACCACGGTCTTTTAAAATTTGTTATAAATAGTTACTAAAATTTAGTACTAATTTATGAAATTTAAGATGATTTGCCATGTAGATTTTACTGTTTTGGCAACAATAAAATGATTTATTAAATATTTTTTTTTGGTTAAAAAAAGTAAATATAATAAAATACATATAACAACATTCTAACGGATGTTTCAAATAGGTGATATATAATATAAGTTATGGTTTACAGTGTGTTCCAGAAACTTTTGCCAAACCGAATCTGTTAATAGCTCTAATCATGCTCTATCATTTTATCAAAAAAAAAAAAATCGGTAAAAGTATCACGGATTTCCAGATTTTCGAGAGTTAAATCTTTTTTAATTCTAGTCTGTGTCAGTTATTTAAAAACATTATACTATTATTATAAACTAATAACTTTATTTGAAAGTTATACTTCTCCGAGATATTATAAAGAAAAAAAACGAAAAATTCTTTATATTCGTATTAGTAATCGGAGCGAAATTATTGGTAGAGGGATAAAAATACAGATAACTCAAAATCCGTGTCCGAATTCAATCCGTGATCAAAATCCAAACTTTTAGTGACGTTATTTTTGATATATGATAATGATAAAACATGAATTATATTAATAGATACAGTTTGGAGATGGGTTTCTGGAACACAGTTTTAGATTTTATCTAAAGCAACAACTTATTATTTTCTATTTACCACCTGAACATTGTTCGCTTTATATGTTCGATAGTTTGATATAATTAAACAATTTTTCATAAATATTTTCTGCTGATATTATCGTCAAATTTGTCGGCTTTTTACAACAACTATGGCAATTACTAATTTTATACCATTTGATTATTTTAAGTTATTTTATTTTGCCTACCAACACATTTTTACTTCGTGTAAGTATTATTAAGTAAATCGCTATACTGCAAGCTGCCTATGTAATGAGAGTTAATAATTATGAATATTGAAAGATAATTTTTATTTTGTTTTTTAATATGCATCTGATCATTAAATTTCAACGCATTTTTAAATTATCTTAATAATTGAAAAATGCTCTTAATATAACATTATATTTTAAAATATTAAATTAAAATTTAAAAACACTGTTGAACTTTATTTCTATACAACAACAGAGGAATAAATTAAACGTGTTTGTATTATATATACTTTATATTTTTTAAGCAGATTTGTAGTTTGATAAAAATTAAATTAAAATATATGTGTAAATAGTAAACGTAAAAGCTCTAATATATTACATTTTTCTTTTACCTCCATAACTTTTCATCGTCATTGGATTCTGTTTCATGAAGTTATTAGTAAATATTGCTCTTGGTTTAGTTTCGCATACGTGGTACATAGTGCAGCGAAATATTTTTAGAACTAATTTATAAACACAAATTAACAAAGTCGAATAAAATAACCAGTATCGTCATGTTGACAGTGACAAACTTTCCAATAAGGGCTATACTGAAATGTAGCGTTTGTTAAAATGCGTTTGAATTTATTGCTTTTTTGAAATTAGCATAGGAATCTTGAATCGTTGGTTAAACGATCCGACGCTTGGTATATATTTACAAGTGTAAACAGCTGTAATTGTCAATTGTAATATGGAAATGTACTTGATACTGTTGAACGAACATTTCGAAATACCATATTGCAATTACTTATTCACATCTAATTCTATACGAGTTTATTTGTCATTCTTTTTTAACACTCCATTATTACCTTCATCTTTAGCACAAACTATATGATATTGTTTACCTAAATAAAATAAAATTGACACCTACGTATATTACTTATCGTATATGCATTTAGTCCACTTTCCAGTGGAATTAAATTATGAGAACTTTTACATTAATTGATAATTGTGAAGCTAATATAATTGACAACGAATACTTTAACTTGAGTATAAATTCGAATCTTCATAATTTAACACGATTCTTCTGGAAAATTGAAAATGCACTTAGGGTAACATACGTTGGCGGTGTCTAAACCACAGATGACAATGTCTAAACATTCATTAATATTTTTACAATAAATTATTATAAAAATAAAAATTATAATCGTTAAAGGAAACCAAAATAGCTGAAAGCTAAAATAAGTAGTAATAGTATCAAATTCTTTTTTAACTTTATGCCCTAATTCCACAAGAAATTTACAATTGTAAGTATGGTTTTTTACAAAACAATATAATTAGCAGTTACCTACTTATTAAGAACACCGACCCTCAAAGAAACCTATTTCTAATAGTGTCCTAAAATAAGTACTAAAACTGGGATAGTCGTGTGACAAGTTGTCAGTCTGTCACTGACTTTGTAATTGTCCACTTTTGTAAGAAAAAATTGCTAAAAAAAAATTGCGACCAAAAATCAAATTCAAAATGCCGAAATAATAACATATTTGTTTCTAATACAACAAGGTGATATTTTCCATAAATATCTATTCACACCTGGCTAATGAACTTCCACATGTTATAGCGATTGAACAGAATGAGTTTTATCTAGAACTACTAGAGGCTCGTTCCAACTTCGCTCGGGTTGATCGATCCGTCGATCCATCCATCTCCATATCCATCGTCCATACCATGTTGAAAGAATTTTTTAAATGATTTTATAGAAATTTATATTAATTTTTGTACGAGAATAGAATGTTCTAATTTAGACATAAGCTTTTCAAGGCAAGCCAAAGTCGAATATTTTTTTATTCAAACAACATCACGGG
Organism: Zeuzera pyrina; assembly: GCA_907165235.1. NCBI lineage: Eukaryota > Metazoa > Arthropoda > Insecta > Lepidoptera > Cossidae > Zeuzera > Zeuzera pyrina. The sequence goes on from OU015628.1 coordinate 16,265,235, forward strand.
GTATATTAAAAGTCAATCTGACACTTTACCAGTGTAGTTTACCAAAGTTAATTTTGTATTCAATTTAAATCCATAGAATGTAAAAGAATTTATAATCTCTACTCACACATTCTTCAAAAGAAAATAATGTATTATATCATAAAAGCAATGCTCTCAATTTATTGAATTAAGATACTTTACTTACTATAACTATTGTATAAAAGTCAAAATAAACTCGACGTCTTCATCTCATGTTCGCGACAAAAAACAATATAATACACTTATTGCTGTCAAATATGAAATAATGGTAACACTGCAATTGTTTTCGTGACCATAAATAACTATAACAAAAGATTTGCGGTTTCCTTAAAAGCTAAACGGGCTGATAAACATTTTTTTTCTTCCATCTCGAGGCCGACTTTCCTGCGGCGGTACGATACCTATAAATATTAATACAATCAAATGTTTTGACGTGGGCCTTTTTTAAGCTTTTATCTTGTACCTTCGCTTATTTTTTGTTGGAGTTGATTTCGTTTTTATTTCGTGTTAATTTGGACAGCGAATGCGGTCTTTTAACAGGTCGTAAAGTAGAAGTGCGGAGTGCTCTACGAGCGATGGCGCCAGGTGGTTTTTGCGAACGTTTAGGGTGAATTTTTATAAAGAAAAATTCAATAAAACCACAGGAAATGTTTTTAAATTACTTTCAAAAATATATATTCGATAGCATTTAGGCTAAATCCAAATAATAAACAGATGATTTATTATCAAAGAATTATGTGAGATGTGGAAGTATTTTATCTCTGCGAAACAGCGGTAGCATTTTGTGTAGATGTAGGTAATTTAAATAAGTAATTAGCATAACGGGATTACTCACACTACATCATTAATTCTTAAATAAAAACATAAATCTTTAAAGCGACTCTAAAGTCTGTAGAACAAACACCCACTATCTTAAGTTATTTACAAACGATTTCCGACTGTAACCTGTTCTGCATATGATTTAAATGAGATTGGAGATTCCTATATCAAGTTCGGTTTCGACAAGATCTGATCAAAGTATCTAAAATGGTCACAGTTAGTGGGTTAACCACTTTAAATTGTCATCCGTCTGATTTATTTCTGTATCTTTCGCGGCGAACACATTTTTGTGAGAGTTCTCAAGGCTTCCACACTATCGTTTAGATATTTTTATTTCTGAATCACATATTTACCTAAGCTTAGGATTTTTTAAATTTCACAAAATAATAAAAAGTCATTGTTCATTAATCATTCAAGTACAAGAAATATAATTCATTGAAAAATCTAACTTTAGAAACCAAGTATTACAATTTTCTCTTTTGCATTTTTGAATACAGATTTTTTGTAGCACATTAACCACATATATACAGTCCATTGCTGTCCACGTCAGAAGAGTATCACATAAAATGATCATAAACTATAATTATTTGCGGGCTCCGTACATAATTGCTAAGTTCGGCTCTGGTTTTTGTCGGCCGTTGCGCCGGCGCAGGTAATATAGTCATAAATTTCCATAACTGCCACTCGATCTTATCAAACATGATTTTAATTTGATTTTGGAGCCACACGTGTTGAGGTCGTTTCATACGCAAGTTACGACTGTAGGTATACCAAAGAACCCACTACCAAATTTAGTAGCACGTAATAAATTGTATTGATAGCAGTTTACGGCATATTGCCGTCTATAGATAATTTTGAAGTGGTTTATGTCAACCATGGTTGAAATTTTTTTCAAAATTAAAACAAAGCATACAAATAAACTTGTAAGGTTTTTTTAGCTCAGACCCAAACAATTACACCAATTGTTTTAACCCTAAAATAAGCATTAGGTTTGTACTATGAGCATCACATAACGAACTGGAAGAATATCCAGTAACACCGTCCTAGGACTCGTGAAATGATTAGAAAAGTTTGTATCATATATGTGTATTACATAGCTAGAAATATAAAACCCGCGACCCTCGGCCTGGAATTAATGAATCCACCACAACTAACGAGCCAATAAGATTCCATGGTTTATTAGAGTTACCTTATTTAAAAAAAATTATGTAACCTTACTTCGTAGGCGTCTGAAATCTGTTATCCTTTTAATACGTCTCTTCACTTCAGATTCGTTTTTACTACAATTGAATGGATTAAATGGATTCAAGCATAATATTAGAAAATTAACCTTACGAATAGATTTAATAATAGTCAAACTTTAACATACGTAATTCATAATCATCATTAAATTACTTGTAATCTTAATATCGATAAGTTCACCATGCAAGTGAAATTTGAAATAAAGACAGCTTGTAAAAATGGCAATTTTAAATTTTGTAATTGAATCCATTATTTTAAAAGGTGCTCATTCCGTTAAGTTTTTGTAGGAAAAGACGACAACGTATTATTCCAAAGAATCAGTTTAAAAAAAATTAAACATATGTACAAACACCTAATATGAAAGAACTGTTTGAGTGACTAACTGACATATCGAACAACAACACAGCTCTAACCGCTGAGTCTAAAAACATGTTTTGCTTTTTGAAGAAACTGTGTAGTTTCTTCAAACGATGTAAGCACTTGTCAAGAAGGGATTTTTCGAAAATGGAATTCAGGAATATCCTAAGAACGTAAAATGGAACAAATATTTGTAAGAAATACCAGCATTTTTGTAGTTAAATCCATGAAAAATGGTATTTATCCCGTTCGAATATAATATAAGCGAATCCGGTTAGAACATAAGCGATAAGTTTTTTAGAATTATTCGATACATATACAATAATTTAGAAGGTATTATAGGGGTTGAAATTTCGTATAGGAATTTCATTGTTTTTATAGTTAATGTTATGATAATAGTTATTTAGTTATTGATTTGGAAATAAAAAACGACGTTTTTCAGCGTTTTTGTAAAATCATTCTATAAATTGGTAAACAGAGTCACCAATTTGTGTAGGAGTTCCAAACAGTCAAAACAGAACACACATAATTTACAAACTTATTTCTTTTACATTTTCAATTTGTATTTCAGTTTATTTCGAGATTCACGCGGACGAAGTCGCGGGAGGAAAGCTAACGTATAAGTACAGAAAAACATACTTAAACATACAATTACAAATCAAAGAACTATTCCAATGTACGAGTTTCTGATAAATATCTAAGCGTACCGTAATCTTCAACCTGATTCCCACACAGTCATAAGCACATCACAAATTATTGTCAAGCGTAATCAATTACAGCAAAAACCTAAATCGAGTTCTAATGACACGTTTTAACAAAACACGTCACGCCTTAAACGTATCAGAACATCTGACAGTCGATATGTCATTAAATCCAAATCGCTGTAACAGTGATATAAGGTTAAGGCTGTCTATTACGCCGTTATGTGAAGAAGACTCGCAAATCTTCTAAAGATCTCTGAGCAGATATCACTGTTTTATATTATTTTATTTAATACATTTGTGTTTAAATTATTTCTTGGAAATCGCAATATACTATACATTACAGGTATCACACAACCAAAAGTGGGATTTCCTGTACTACGGTACACTAAGCTACTTCGGAATTTTTAATTGAACTGACCAGAATCGAATTTAGAAATATCCTAACGAAAGTAAAAGTTCTCTGAACAATTTCAATAACAAATTTTTTACATCCATAGTGATATGATGTTTCTGTTGAGCTTTTATGAGGAGATTTCTGAAGGCAAATCTTGGATCTGTACGAGATCTTAGCCGCGAAACAAAGGAGCTAGGAATAAAAAAAATGTATTTTTTGAGTTAAACTGGTTTTATATATTTCTCAAATGTGACCTTGATAATCCACATATATGTACCATATATACATAACTGCGTTTGTTATCTATGTACATATATTTATACGCCATAGAGTCGTCAGTGACACTATTTATCGCCGTATACATGCATGTTATTTATACATTGAAATCTCTTCAGTAGTATGAACGGCACTGATATTATTCACTATCGCTCATGTGGTATTCTATACAAGACGAGATTTATAGGTTTTATATGAAAGTGTGAAATGATGATACGTACCTAATGCTTTCATATTACACAGTGTGATAGGCGGCCGACCTAAAAAGAATAACTGACCGTCGATTACAAAACTACGATTTACAACCCACAGTTCCTATTATCTAGTATCAGACTTTAATCCATTTATCACCGCTTTTGTTTACGATCCTCGCGTATCATCGACTATTAATTATAATGCGTTCTTCGCTTCAAACTTTGACGTTCTCGCCGTGTGACAGACCAGAGATAAGAATTTAAATGTTATTCGATATTGACTGTACTTCATTGCTGCAGTAATATTAAAGAAAAATGTTCTTTAAATTATTGCTCATTAAAGTCCATTGTAACTTTAACAACGATATAAACAAGCTTTGACTGATAATAAATTGTAGCGAAACGTGTTAAGGTTGTTTTTTGAATAATCAATCGAAAGAATCTGAACACCTTCGAAGCAAAGAGCGGAGTTTAGAATTTTGATGGATGTGCTTATAATTGTTTCTGTATCGATTATGCCATTGATAAATATTTCGACTATTGCTCATTTTATTAATGATGTGGAAGCGGAAGAGTGCTGGCGGTGCCCTAACGACAGTGTAACGTCACAATTAATATTATAACTGTCAAAACATCTGTCAGCGGACACGGACTGCGTCTACTATTCATTATGATGTAATCAAATTAAAAACAAATATCTTGTACTTGCTCCAAAAGATTGTGAAAGTTATCATGGCTGTAAACGTTTAATTTATAAATGTAACATCACGTTCAAGTCTTTAAACTATTTTCAGTACGGTTATGCAATTAATATTTTTTACTGTGACAAAGCAAAAATAATCTCTTTTAGAGACAAAAGTACGAAACATTCCTGTATGTGTACATATTACGTATGCATATATATTATTGTCATATTATACCTATTTTAAGGTATGGACATACCTTTTCTATTTTTCAGCTTAAAAATTCTGGCTCATACTTACCTAATTGTTTCTTTTTTCATTTTGAAATTGTGACCTTGGTATGATACTGAATAATGACGCAATACCCAAAAATTGAAGAGGACCTACTTTATAAGACATATTGCATTAATTACTTTAGGTTAAAGGAATTATACAGAAAATCAATATAATACCCAGTTCAATTTTCACTAAAATTAACGGCACCGTATAAACCAGCGACGCAACAAACCGTATCGGAATTTAAATAGTCTAAAGACGCTTTTAAAGAGGCCATGTTCACGCAATAAGGTTTTATTAATTCCAACGTCGTCTCGAAATTGAACAGTATATTTTATAATAAATTATAATTATGAATTAACACGAAGAACTTTTTGTAATAGAATAGGATGTAAGTTTTGTCATTTTATTATACCTACTTACATTTTAAGTAAAAAAAACATGGATCAAAACTGTGTAAAAGTAGCCTAAGGGTGTCGAGTTCAGCCGGAATCCATTTTATATATAATCGATATACATCGTAAATTGAATCTAATAGCGAAAACCGTAAGAGCGCTTATAATTTGGTGGCAAATGAAGCATTACTCTTGATAGTGTTTTCGAAATTGATTAGCGAAAAACTTTGAAATTTTTGTTATCTCTAATTTATTGTACCTTGCAAATAATATTAGTCTTACACCGTTAAATAATTTCAGTAAAAGTTAAACCTATTTGTATTTTCTGCAATTTAGCAAAAGTTACGAAGCTTATGTTAGCACATTAAACTTTAACTTTGTAATATTCAAGTACGTAGGTACTTACTGAAAATAAAATGAAGTATCCATTACCCGAAATTTCCTATCCGCATTATTTAAAGTAAGAACTTTGCTGTTCTCTCCATGGCAAGGCGTGGGACCACAGTGGGTTGCTACTGATGTATACCTACACACATATGTATATTAAAAACTGAAAAATAATGTTTGCGATATAGTTAGATGTAAATAATATTAAAAATAAATAATAATAGAAATGGACTCAGAAACGAAAGAGGGATTAAAAATGAACCACTCGTTTAGTCTGCCTCATCGGGTGTTGAACTTTGTACACATTTTTATATATATAGGTAGTATGTTGCAAACTCTCTGATTTATTGCTGTAATAAAATATGAGTATCTGACAATATTTTTAGTGCATATTTTATGTAATATTTACGTTTTGCTTTGGATCTATGTGTGTTAAACACCGAATCCACATAAATATTAAGAAAATAGTTGTAAAAGGAAAGTTAAACATGTTTTCTATAGACATTCCAACGTTTTGGGGCATGTTTACGTGAAGTCAGGAGTTCAGGACGGGTTCGACAGCAGTGACAGGGGTCGACGTGCCCACTTCATTAATTCTTGAACAACGGCTGATCAATACCATATTGCTTGCTGAATGCCATGTGGTAGGTACTTACTGCTCATTGACTTTTCACCTTTGCAATTTTTTCGTCAAACTGAAGAAATTATTGCTTGTAAAGGTATAGTATATTTCCTACTACTTCGTTTTGTTTTATTCATACATTATTCTAACATTGGAAGAAGGTTTTTTTGAAATTATGAATTTTCTTCAGTTTAAATAATAAATATGAAAACTACAGTAAGTGTTAAAATAGCAGAATGCGCCTACCCTAGAACCGCACATTGGGGCGAATTGCGTCCGCGAAGGAAACAAACCGACAGTTATTAATGGTTATATGGAAAAAATATTGTTGCGTTTTCGTTTCCCCAGCTTTTAAAGCGCAATAAACAGTGTACAATTAAAACGCCAATACCAGATTGATGGTTTGATTAATCGCAGGAAAATTCTGTTTGGTGCTGAGCTTTCGGAATAAATAGATACTGTTCCAAAATAGTGAGTATCCTAGTAATATAAATAGTTTAAGACATAGCTTCAGTAACGTAGATTATAGCGGTTGTGATTTGTTTTTCATTTAAAAATCTGAATTAGCAGTTGACTAAGAACTATCTTAATACCCAACTTAATTATAGCTGTGGTAAAAGATCTTCATAAGCAAAGATAGGGTTAAATTGCAACACCGTGCTATCGAGTGCTATCAGATAGATTAATGTTTCAATGCATATCGAATAGCGAACCAATTAAGTAGCGAGAATGGGTTGTCATATTTTAATTGGTTAATTATTATCAGTAAAGATGGGCGTGGACAACGCACGCGTATCTGTGCCTATATGTTTGCATTGTGAGTGATGGAGGCAGTGTAAGGTAATCGGGGGCTTACAGAGTTTTGGGACGCCTAATTTATTCATTTTTTTTTAAATAAACAAAAACAATATTTTTACGTCAGCGATTCGATACCATTGAATTTAAATAATTAGAGAATTAACGATTCTCTTATCAATTCCCTCATTATGTTAATTCAGTCTCATAAGTGAAATGCAGGATCGTAACGGTACTGGTGGGAATTCATTCACATTATAGTTAATGCAGAAACAATGGTGAGATTTGAACTCGAGTTTTAAACTCAAACCATTGAGCTACAGATGCTTCAATCTTTTATTTATTAATTAAAAACATTAAAAAATATAAACAAAGCCGAAAAAGACATACTAGGTACGATTTGTGTCTTTGTAATTGGCAACTCGTAATAAATGTTACTAGTAAGTAGTAACCCAAAATTGTAATATAAATTGAAGCAGATACGGCAGTCACAAATTCTGAAGCGTCAAATAAGAGTTAGCTTACACCAGTGCGTATGAAACGCTGTTACCGTTGTACTTCACGGGGTCTTACAAAAAGCCAGTGTTATTAAAAATGAGAAAAAAAAATACTTTCTTTTTTACTCTTGTTGACTTCATACACATTGCTTTCTAATTACACTTATGTAAATATTGTTTGTGTGTGTGTGTAATATTGTTAAAAGTCTAGTTCAAGGATAGCATAAAAAGTTTAGAAGCTATAAGAAAATACACATATAAACGCAGATTGCGACTTCGTTTTATACTACCTAGTAAAGAGATCTCAACTATAACATTTTTTTTTGTTCATAGTTTCCACGTGGAAAGTCTATTTAGAGTGACAGAGCACGAATTGGGCCGGCTCGCCCGGTGTAACCCTCTCACAGAATATCGGCGTGAAGTAACAGCATCTATTGCTGATGTGTTTCGTTCGGTGAGTGAGAGTGCCTGTGGCCCATCAGCCCTTCTCCTCCTTTCCCTATTTCCCTAAAGGCCGGCAACTCACCTATGATTACCCGGACGTTGCGGGTGTCCATGGGCAGCGGTGGTTACTCTCCATCAGGTGACCCCTTGTTCGTTTGCCTCCTCTTTTATAAAAACAAAAGTCACTTAAACGAAACGGAAAAAATATTATATATACCTAAATATTACATAAACAAAACTTCTACCCATTTCCCAATCAGGATGAACAGTGCATTAAGATACATTATAATCAAACTTTGCTACAGTTTTGACAGGAATTACTTGAGATTACAGATAATAAAGCGTAGTCATAATAAAGAGATAGCTCGCCTTGCAATAATCCCTTTTCCTTAGACAACTTCTGCGACCTGCGCGAGAAGACAAGCAGTCGACGTATGCTACACCTCTATATTTCTTTCCTTCTCACAACTCAGACCAGCAATGAAGACTGTAAACACGCATTTTTAACGTTGACAATGTTTTTTCGATGGCTGCTGGGAGGAGCTCATTTGCAGACATAGTGTGTTGTGATTATTATCTGGAGGTTCTGGGTCTATCGTAACGATGGAGGCGATGGTTGTCGAAATGTGTCTATTCATAAAGACTACAATATGCAAAAACAGTAAAATCGAAAGAGTTCCAAGGTTTTTGAAAAAATCGAAAAAAACTGATAAAAACAGAGTTCTTCGTCTCTTAGTGGGCTAACCTAACTAGCTAACCTAACTAGTTTTAATTTTTATAATTTTTAATTTTAAAAAAGTGTAACCTGTACAAAAATATTATACACCGAATGTGTTTTCAAAAATATAAGTGTATTAGGATTATTTTGAATTACAGGTGTTTCTGTGTGTGTGTGTGAAAATGCTGAAGCGCGCACGCATCCGAAATTGTTCAGAGTTAACGCTTCATTTTATATGGGATTATATACGCTACACTATATATTAATTATATGCTAATACTTATAAATTGCAAAAATTTTAAGTATTTATGGAATGATATGAAATAATTTTCAAGAACATTTCTTTCGGTCATCCAGTGTCTACTTAAATTAAACTATTCATTCAATTTGACCTAAGCACCTAAGTAACAGTAACTTCGTTGATAGAGTTTTGGACATCTTGTTGTCAAAAGTAGGTACCCAGTTTTTACGTGATCAACCTACATACCTATTACATTTTTGTAGTTACTGAATTTCGTAAATATGTTTCGTTGTTTACATATTTTTATTTTTTCTTGTACATCTAGAGACCTTTTCAATGCCTTTGATAATTACGGGAAGCGTGGGTGAGATCTGGGAATTTCTTTTAAATTGTTAAATTTTACAGAAATTTTTCATTATGTTTATATGTTATCCGTAAGTATATTTATAACTATTGCAAGGATTTAGTTTATGTTATTTTTGCTATTTATTGAATAGCTAGCTTTTTAGAAGTATTTTTAGATAGATTCTCAGTTTGTTTATTCATATATTTTGTAATATGGCTTTGTAATTAGGTAATAGGGGTTAAAGTATGAGGTTACCGTTTTATAGCACTGGCCACTTTAAATTACAATTAAATCTGCATGGTGTCAGATTTCAGAGATAAACTTTTTTCACACGAAAACTATAACATTTGAAATTTTAAAAAATCATGACAATTGATTATTCCACTTGCAATTGTATTTACATTCAGCTTTTAAAGTGAAAATGGATGCAGCGAAAATCAGAGTAATATTCGAATACGAGTTCGGATGTGGGACTAACGCAGCAAAAATTGCTCGTAATAGGCATAATATAATAAGCTGTAATTTAAATTACTAACTCTATTGCTCATTTATGCATTTTTTATGAGAATAAAATAAAAGAATGTATGATCCCAGTCTATATTCTATGGAAAGAAATGACGAAGCCCTATGACAATTACGGCTACCTGCTTAAGAAGGGGAAAGGTATTGGAGTCACGCTTTCCATAAAGTTCTGTTCCATTAAGACTGGTCAACTAGTTGTTTTTCTCTGAATTTTCCCATTTTTTACAATGTTTTTATCGAGATAAATGTTAAAACTGTAATCTTTATACTATGACATACGAGTGTTCAATAAATAAATAAAATCAAATGTCAAGTGCACTCTCGTAGTGTCACCATTATCCCTGTAATGGCTTTAAGTTTTATATCTGAAGCTGTCCGTTCAAAATATTAGTATCGAAATTATATTATAACAATTGTTGCCTGTGATTTCGTCTGCGCGGAATTGTGCTTTTTGCAATTCAATCGAATGGTCTATGTCCATCCTGAAGGTCCATTCTAAATTGGTCAAAGAATTTTCGAAATCGGATTAGTAGTTTAATAGATTACCTCCTACATCAAAACTTACAAACTTTACCTCTTTATGATATTACTTTAGATTTAGTAATATGATACAGAACATCTTTGTAAACAATTTTTATGTATTTCTGATATAAACAATAGTAAAGAAAAAGGGCTTAATTAAGTAATCGTCACATACGACTTGCTTTCGTGACATAAACTACGGTGCGAGTTCTAAACACGTCATTACATTATGATTAATGTTTCTATCCCACAGCCCAGGGGAATCAGCGAGGTGGCGATGTAAATGTTCAATTCATAATTATTCCTTTATCATTCATTTCTTTTTTATAAAAAACGATAGCTATGAATGCTCGCTTAATAAAATTATACACCCTTCTAGTAAAAACTTCTCACAAGGGAATAACGGTGGGTGTAGGTTCAAATGTAGGTTTTAAAAGTATTTTTTAAGTCAAGAAAACCAAGAAAATATTGAAAATATAATTAGAATATATCGTTATAATTAAAAATAATAATTTCTAAATTATTTAAAAAAAATCTTCGACATTTAAAATTTTGCGTTAATCAGTATGCACAGTGGTTTATAATACCGATTTAGCTAGTCAAAATACGTTCAAACAGAATCGAGTTTGCGCGAGAAACACACGTCCAAATACTGACGTTGTACTTCGAAGAAAGATCAGTTTGTTTTGAAATGTCTTGAGCGCCGTTCGCGAGCCACTCGTTTCATGTCATGATGAATACGTTCGTCGGTTTACAAAATATTTTATGAAAATTACTCGACCGTACGTTACACTCAATGAAAGCGTCAAAATAATTCTCATTCAAAGATGTACACGTGCTTCAATATTACGAAAGAAAATAACGGGAGATGACTAATGCTAGTTGCATAATTATTTTACGCAACTAGTCCACAAATTTAAAAAAAAGCGTTTTCTATTTCTCTAAACCAGATTAATCCATACAATCAAATTATTTTCGTTAGTAATATAACTTTTCGTTTATATCTAAATATTAAGAGAGTATATTAACTTTAAATAAAATTGAAAATCCTTTCCTTTCCGTGACTGTAAAATACCTTCATGTTACTACTGTCTGGTTGGATGACACGAAGCGCGCGTGCGCAGGCCCGCTGTCACTCGCCGACAGCGTCTGCGCGGACTTATACGTAGAATCACGGATTAAATAAATCCACACGATAAGATGTAAAGCGCCAATAAAATACATTCATAGTTATTGCTCTATTAAATCGTGTCTATAATCAACGATTTTGAGGATAGAGTTTTAACTATTGAAATAAATAACTATTTAATGAAATAATCAGTAACAATGCATGTACTGTTCCGTATATTAAAGATTCAAAATAAATTTTACAATAAAATTTAACCACAAAATTGTGTTTCAAACCATATGTAGTGATTCATAATCAGTTGAACACAGATTATATATGAGTTAATATGGTTCTAAAGCAATCTTCTTAACATAAAACGTATCTTTCCTCCGCAGTTGGCTCATCAGTCGGCCAAGGAATTAGTCCGTGTCACTACAATAATATACAATAAGGAGCACACAGTGTTTCGGAGGCCGCGGGCCGTCGCATAAATCGTTCAACACTGTGGAGTAATGTTTTGTATGGAGATTTCTTTCGACGGCACCCAGCTTGCCGTGTAGTGGCCTCTGTTATCTAGTCTTAGATTAATGCTCGAAATTGTTAAACGTCAAGTCTCTTTTCTTATTGAGCTGCACGCACGCCATCTACTTGTCAATTATTTTGTAACTTCATTGTTATACATTTTTAATTGTGAACGTTGAAAAAACTACATTATGAATTCATTTTAACGCAACTCTCTCTATCGTATTCCATACAGTTCACAGCCAAATTGCCTAGTATTATGATATCATGATCTATTTCTGGCCCATTATAGCATACATTTACATCCGCGCGAACGCCGAGGTCTATATCTACAAAACAAACTACATGTACTGAGAGTCCTCTATGTTTGTAGTACGGTGTTGACTAGTGCATTGTTTAATACATTCAATACAATTTTCATTCGTAAATTCTTAGAATACATTTGCATTATATTAGTTCCAACCCTGTTACAAATATGCCATAAGCGGTCTTTTTAAAACAACGTGGTTTTGTGCTTCAACATTACAACAAAGCACGTCGGCCATGAACGATATAAATCATGGCTCTGTGCGAAATTTGCCAAATGTTGCAAAACTCAATGCTTACTTGCGTGCATGGCCTACAAGGTTAACTTGCATTCAAATTTTGAATAAAATTTTTTTGCAATCTCTAACCAGGATTGTGCCCATTGTGCGACCAATGAAAGTTTGAAATAACTTTCGTTTGCTCTGTGTCACAGCAATTACTGTACTGATCGACGTATTGTATAGTATCCATTATACTTATACTCTCTTCTAAAATAAGTGATAATGACTAATTGTTTCAGTGAAAAAAATTTAAATTTTGCATTGTACGGACCCACCACTGGGAGGTAGTGTATCGTAATCGGCCGATTTGTCTTATTGTCAGAGATGTCGTTTGTTTGTGTGCAGTGACCGCGACTGCTCTCGAGATAAAAGCCATAAATTACGTGAAACGGAAGGTGTTTGTAATATGGTCACCGCCCGAGGTGTGGCCCGCTACATTAGTAGATGCTGTTTGACTAACACACTAATAATAAAATTTAATCCATTTATAATTGTAAAAAATTAAACACCAGATTTTGAAAGGAATATGATTTTATTAAGAAACTAAACTATTATGAAATAGTTGCCAAACATTACCAGTTAAGTTATAAATAAAGGCCGTACCTACAAATAGTTGTTTGACCAGATTTATTATGAAATTAATATTCAATTAGCTTTCCGCACATGATGCTGTTGCGTTGGGCGTACGTATTATTAAATTTAATTTATGGCATCCTTTACTGGGCGATATTTTTAAAATTATTACTGGACTTACAGCGTCCACGGTAATTGTGCTGCTATCAATTTGGTAGGCAATTGGAACAACTAAGATTTATTTTTGCTTTCACACAAAGGTATTTGCTCTTAGTTCATGTTCAATTTGTTTACAAAGACATTTTTATTTATTGCTAACAAATACTAAACTTCATATTTCTGTCGTTCACACAAAAAATTTAGTGGCATTTTTTTACGAACTCCAAGAAAGAAATTGAAAAATGGAGAATTTCTACTGCATTTCTGACTCATGAAATGAACAAAAATGTGGTTAGAAAAATAGAATTAAATTACATCTGTTGCTGATCTCGTTTGTAGTTCAAAATATGCCTTAAAAACAAGTTCTTCATTCATATAAACCTAAGGCGATGGCATGCCGTCATCATATTGAGCCTCATTTTGAACAATTATATACATCCGCATACCTCGTATCCTCCACTGAGTGGTTACACCATATTCTGTGAATCATTTAGGCATTTAAAATAAATAAAATGAACTATCTACATCGTTGGTATTCGATATTTTTTTTTAAACTAGCTTTCCACCCGCGACTTTGTCCACGTGGATCATGAAATACAGTACATAACGAAAAAAAACACAAATAATAAATCGGTAATCTTAACACCTCTTTGTAGTTTACATTTGTGGTTTCTCTTTTAAACTCAAATACAAGCTGTGTTCCCTAATTTTAACCCCTTACAGTGTGATTCTTTAAAATTCTGAAACATGACATTCTTAGTTTTCAGTTAAAAGAGTAAATATCAAATTTATAGAACTGGCAATACCAATAATACTTACTCCAACACTTACAATTCCCTTAAATTTGAGGAACACATAGCAGGTTTGAAAGATGTTCAAAAAGACCTCGGAGTATCAGGTTCGAAAGACAAATTTCAAAAATTCCTTGTATTAGGTATGGTCCAATTGAATAAAATCTCTTTTAGTAACGTAAGTGCAAGTTGTAGTTACGTAATTAGTGTATAGTGTGTATAGTATCAACCGCAAAACCGAAGTTTAAGCCGAAGCCTTCTTCTTATACAAACAAGGGTCAAATATTTTGCAATTCACATAATTTTTCTTTATTTCGCATCTTATTTTAAACGTGCGTGATCCTTTTTTTTATTTTCTTGAGCTTTACACTTTTGAAGATGAGATAGTAACACCAATTTTGACGCAAATTAAAAAAAAAAATGTTGTCGACTCAATACAACGTGTTGTAATGTAACGTGTTATAGTTTGGCGTTCTGTCCTCTCTGACTACCCCGTTAGGGATACAGTGTGAGATATGTACCTATGTGTTATAGATTTTTGAATTTGTGACGTAAAGAACTATAATTTCATACTATTTTGTTTTGGACCTTCTGTGTATCTTAAGCCCTTTTTTTTTTTTTTTTTTTTTTTTTTTTTTGCGTCAGGAAATGCTTTATGCATCCCGTCCTGCCGTAGGAGGGTAGCAGGGGGGTATGTGGGACTCCTCGACATTAGGGTGCTAGGCCGAGTCTATCCACTAAAACCTGACGGTGTTCCTCGAGAGCCTTGATGCCGGGGCAACGGGAGCGCGTTGGCATTCTGCCGCGACCCCGGCGGCTATGCCCAGCCTGAGCCGGGCCCTCCTCCGATTGCGGGCAGTTTTACCTGCCCGCTCTCCTGGGAGGCGCGCGGGAACAACCGCGCGCACCATCCCGAGGCCATTAATGAGGCGCCTTCCCCCGAAGGACACCCCAGGCCTCCGAAGTGGCGGCTTCCGCACCCCGCCTACACCACGGCAGGGGCGTCAGCACGCCCACCTGATTTTTACGTGTTTACTCACGGGTTTTTACAAGTTTTCCTTCTTCCCACCTTTGATTTTAACGTGTTGTCTCACGGGTTTCATTTCGAGTTTTCCTTCTCTCCACCTCTGGTTTTAACGTGTTTTCTCACGGGTTTCATTTCGAGTTTTCCTTCTCTCCACCTCAGATTTTTACGTGTATCCTCACGGGTTTTTAAAAGTTTTCCTTCTTTCCACCTCCGGGGTCACAATACCCTTCCTGAAAGAGGGGCAAGTGACCCCGACACCTGACCCCCGCCCTCACGCAGAGGACGGGGAACACAACTTGTCCCCATAAATGGGGACATCCCCCCCCCCCGGTCCGGGCCAGGCCCTTTCGGCACTGCAGCCTCATCGGCCCCGACCCGGTACTGAAGGCGCTGCCGAAGCACCACCCTCAGGAGTGTTTATCGACTCTCCAGTCTAGATCCGCAGTGTTCAGTGGAAACAGGGTCACCTCGAGAAGGGTGTAGACATGAAGCCTACGCACTGCGGTCTTGGGATGGCAGGCTAAGGCTCCACTTAATGGGAGCTATAAGCGCCTGTTGGTCCACCCCCTGTGGCGGGTCACCCACACCACTCGGCCCCGTGTATCTTAAGCCCTAACCTAACCTAAATCAACCAACCTTTGAAGGTTAACGTCTGTCTATGGGCCATCGCTTTGAAATTTGGAACTGCTGTTACAAACTGACTGTGATAGATAAACATATGAAAACTAAGGGGATTCCATAAGTATTCCTTTTAATAATTCCAGTGCATATACCTAAGCGTGTGGCGTATGTTTAAATAGATATTATATCATTTATAATATATAGTTCCAAATTACTTTTTTATTTAAGGCAACAATTAGTTAGATGTAGGTACAGTTCCAAAGTTGTGAGAAGCGTCCCCGCCTCTAACTTTTGAATGGAAAATTCTGAAAAAATATGAGACAGTAGCATATGAATAATTTCTGTTATTTATTATTCTTATCGTAATAGAACTTAAAACACACTAAAGAAAATTAATTTGATTAAGATATTATGTTGTGTAGATTTTGAGATCTGGGATATTTTCGTTTGCACGCTATTTGAGTTTAGCAACCGTAGAAATAAATTTGCTTTGTCTTTGAGAAAGACTATGAAATAACAGCTTATTTTAGATGCCGATTAAATGAATATCGTGCATCCCAACTATGGAACTTTTCACTGTGCCTGGTCCGACATGCATATGGCCGGTTTCTCATACTTTTTTATTTCATATTTTACTATACCTAATATGAAAAAGATAAAAAAATAATCTTCGCTTCAATGCTGCTTTATATCCATTTACTTCTATGCTTCTATTCTGATCTGCGAAAGAGAGAAAAATATGAAATGTGACAATTGCTTGTTTTCCTGCGTGTCGTAGAAATCGGTCAAGAGATAGAGTTTAATAAAGAACTCGCATAGTTTAATATTCTGTTGCTATGTATCCGCTGTGTCATTTGTAAGCCCAAATAATTTACTGTTAAAAATGATGTCAAATTGAAACTTTGACATCTAAGTCTCAATTATTATCACTTTATTGCTCTGTCCACCCCGACTGGGAAATGGCGTAACGTTATGAATGTAAGTTTAAAATTTTGTTATATTCACAGTAATATCTATATTGTACAGCGACATTTGAGTTATCAACAGTTTTACCCAACTAACTGCTCTTTTTCCTTTTATCAAAGACTTTGTGTTTCACGCAGAATAAAATTGACAAAGATTAGTTAATACATTTAGAACCAGGTAATGGAAGTTTAACTAGAGATAATATTAAAAATTGCAACATATCACTACTTAATTGCAAGTAATGATAAATGTTAACAAAGATAAAACGTAATAAATCACATGTGATCGAGTGACACGTTTCCCCATTCCAAGGTTTTCTTACTTCCTACATGCGACAATACACAACATAAATAGATACACTGCATTGTAAAAAGAAGACACAAACGTTATATTATTTAAAAAAAATGTAATCCAATTACGAAATAATTTCAGTTTATTCAAAATATATAAAAATACCTATAAACAAATGCCGACCTTGAATTGCTTCTTACATGGTTACCATTTGCTATCACTATCATTGAATATTATAAAATGAATTCTCAGACGCGCGTTTGTACGTCTGTTAGTATGACTGTACTCTCGAGAATTTGGATAAGATTTTCATTGTTAGATCTGCACTGCTTCAGAAAAGTTTATGTGTATTTAACATGTCCTTATCGCTTATAGAAGTTAAGAATTATCGATTAATATATCGCTGTGTAAACTAAATTCTACCCGAACGAGGCCGGACCAAGTCACTGGTAGGTAACATAAAATACATTTTAATATTTTACGAAATATTCAACACTATGTATGTATGTTACATTAAAATATATGTACATATTAAAATTTTAGCTTTTTAGGAAAAATGGTTCAAAAAATGTAAATAGATACGATTGAAAAAGTAAAGGTGAAATAATTTGTTTCACAGTCACCATAAATAAATATTATATAACAAAAATACATTTTTTTTGCAAGAGCGTTTACTTATGTAGGTACACACTGTAAGTAGGTACTGTGTGCCGGTTTGATCACCGAACTACTCAGTACAGATAATTCGCTTAGCTAGACGATTTATCTCACAGATAACAGATCTAAACATAAACTATACATAATGTAATCGGCTATTATCATATTCGAACTAATGCGTTTGTTTACATAAATGACATATTGTTATAGGCAAACTAAATCATTGTGCTAACATTCAATATTTAATTTTAAATATTTCAAGGAATCAACACAAATGCTTTTGATAAATTTGTGTACAACGCCCTTTTAAGTCGAATATCAAGGGTTTCATTCCCATTAATGTCAAATTAAAAATGAGCTTATCCAAATTGTTTCGAAATCCAGGTGTTATTGGGTGCTTTTCCAGTTCGTTATGTGATACCAATCCATGGTACTAGCT
Source organism: Zeuzera pyrina (assembly GCA_907165235.1). Taxonomy (NCBI): domain Eukaryota; kingdom Metazoa; phylum Arthropoda; class Insecta; order Lepidoptera; family Cossidae; genus Zeuzera; species Zeuzera pyrina. The sequence continues at coordinate 16,283,428 of OU015628.1, forward strand.
AAGTCTTAGCTTGGTGTCTGTCAGATGAATTTATTTACCATTTGATAAGATATGTAATGCTTGGAACTTGATCTGTTCGAAATATGAGTTTGCCTATGAATCAATAGACAATATTTGTTTAACGAATTAAAATTTACATTGAAATCGATTTATTGTATTATGAATTACAAATAACTATTTTGCTATATTTTCTTATGGAATATTTTATTTATTTTAACCGTAACATAAAAAAAAAAATATTTACAATTTGTTTCAAAAAGTTGGATAGAATAATAAAGTTGGATAGAAAAAAAGGTGGATAGAAAAAGAAAAAAGTCCTCATGATTCGTACACTTACTGAAAATGCGTATAATTTGAAACCTATAGCTAAGTTAAGAATCAAAGCTCAAAACCCATATTAAATGTCTCGAAAAAGGTAGATACCGACACTTGTTTGTCAAGATGCTAAAACCCGTTTTACGCATGTTGCGTCAGATTTACTGCCTCCTGCACTTGTGTATAGATTTACTTACATTAGTCATATCAAGTAGGTAAGTGGATTTATTGCCCAACAGCTCTTTAGGTCATATGCGACTACTAATTAAATGTGTTAATATTATTTATCTCTATATTAATATTATATTGTAATTATTTCGACGCTTTAAGTCCGTACATGTAAAATCTTTTCTTATTCATTGATGAGCATAGTTTACATTTTATTATCGCTAATTAATTTTTGATATCTAACACAAGTGTTTTTGTATTTCGAGATTCGAAAACGTCTACGATAGAGTTGGCCGTCGTGCTCGTGTCGCTTCGAAATAGACCATCAACCACCAATAAGAATTCATCAACGGCGCCGACCGCAACGCATTGCGCCCGCGCACTGAGATTTATTGCGTGTTATGTAAATGTGTACAAGACATTAGTGTCCTTAATATTTTCACGTCGTGATTAGTGCACAAGGCGATGGTATTCAACATTCAGAGTGCTACTAACGTGAGAAATTTGCTTTTAAGCGAACTTCGTGCATAATCTGGATACTACCGTACAATCTTTAAACTTTGTCCGCGGAATACCCATGCGCATCTCAAAATTACTTATTCGTTTTAGTTTAAAGCTTTAATGGAGCTTTCGATTAATATCTAAGTAGTTATATTACTTGTTATATTGCATTTTGCGGATATAGTTTTGGGTTCTGAGGCATTACTCGAAAGTTATCAGATAACCAATATTGGGCAAATAAACTGAAAAAACAGCTTATTAATAGCAAGTAAAAAAAACATGCACGTTATAAGCAATTGTGTTTGTGGATGTTTTCTGGTAAAACTTATTATTCTTAATTTAAGTTAATTTTTTCCATATGCCCGGGTTAATAATCGCAAGGCAACGAGCCAAATAATAACAGCATAGACTAGAGGCAGTGACATTTGAAGTAACATAACATGATCCAGTGGGTTGGTTGATGACATAATTTGAAACATGCGTGCGGTACTGTCTTCATCGCGACTATATTTCATTACTGCTTAAGCGTTATATCATGAGTCAGTGGTGTTTAGAATGTACAGGAATGTGTTATGGTAAAATTTGGTTTAAATCATGAGCAACATGTTTGTTTACCCGGCTCGAAGGACCGAATGGTATTAATCAAAACCTAAATAAATAAATATGAATTAGCATCATTTGTGTATTTAATAGCAATTATTTGTTTCGTAGTGGAACTTTTCATATTTATTGACTTCAAAAGCTCGCATTTGAAGATTCCATCTTTAGTAAAAAGGTAAAGTCAAAAGTTTTGTAAAGCGGGACCGCAGGACAGGCTGACACATTGCGGTGATAGCTTGGCGGAGATACTGAGCAACAAAACAAAATAAAAAAGTATATCTTCAAATAAAACTAAGACACGAAGCGGGTAGCACTTTGAAAAGACTTGCGATAGTTGGGCGACAGTGAAAAATAATTACCTACAGTTAAATCGAGGAAGGCTTTAATTTAATTAGAATATATGACTTACGAAATATATCTCAGGAGCGGTTTCTGCAAAAATCAACTTATTTTGAAATACTTATTCTTATTATGATTAATTTTCTAGATGATCATAATGATATAGTGAAAATATTAAGGTATGTAATATTATTACATTTAAAATCAAAAGGCAGATATTTGCTTCTTAAAAATAAAATAAAATTTTGCTTTGTCAATGACTTCTAGGAACCTTTACTTCTCAATTGATTAACCGACTCAAAGAGATAAAAGTAATGCAACACCTATACCAGTTCCATTACTAAATTGGTTTGCGATTTGGATTCTTCACTTCTCGATAGTGGTGAATACCTAAATGTCATTTTTTTGTCAACAAAGTGCCGGATAAGAAACATGCCTTCTACAATGCCACTAATTCATCAAAACCATGATAGATTTATCGCGTTCAAAGAATTAACAAATGTAAGACATTGTTATTAATTGAAAAATAATGACTTTATTTCGATTGCATAAAGTCGAAAATTTCTTGGAGCAAGAGCTAACAACGGGTAAATATAAAATGGTCAATGTTGAAGTCTAGGAACCGGAAGGCTCATTCAAAATTCTCATGTCACAAGCCACCTTGCGACTGTCACTTGTTGCTGGCAATAGATTACTTTACTTGACACTGTTTAACTTCCTTTTGTTTGAACTAAAATGAGCAGTATAGTTATCTGTTGTATTGTGAAGAGTACCGGTTTGCGAAGACTTATCATTAATGAGATTCTATGGTTTGTTTATTTTTTGTGTTGAGTTTTTATTACTGTATCTAGATTTTTTTAAGGAATCGTCTATAAGAAAATACTAGGAATATTCCTAGTATTTTCTTATAAAAATATTAGGTGCTCATTACTCATAGGTTTAGTCATAGATTATTTAATCTAGGATTCAGTTCATATAACAAATAATATAAAATATGTGCGTATTTCATTTTTGCAATAACTTCCGTAATACATTCATAACTTCATGCCGTTTTCTACTCATGGTGAACAGAGCATCGACATGAAATACAATCCTTTACGCTACTTCTAGCAATGAACAATGAGGGTTACAGACGGCAAACCTTGTAGTACCAATGGTACAGGCCTACTGCTTAGTTTAGGGATAGGTACATATTTGGTGGAACTGTCTCGAGCATTATTATTATACATTTTTCTCTCTTCGTCTCTTGCTTAACACACGCTAGTTAATTGAGCAACGTGGGACGGAACCCGTGCGCCGCGCGGTTCTATATGTTCATTAGCTCTGTTCATAGATTCACATTGATCTTTCCGTCTCTTTCTATTATGTACCAGTGTGTGTGTGCATGCGAGTATCAAGATTCGAGCAGACGACCAGCGTGCGCGACCGGCTTTATAACTTCATATACGAGAAAACTTTGTAAAAACTTATTTGTTTTTTGTTTTTGTTTAAATCAAACGTAAGTTTTAGTTCATTATTTCAATTAAATTTAGAGGAAAGGCAACTGTAGTTAAGGAACTTCGTTTCTGACGGGAGTCCCCCGACCTCACACGTTGTTTTATTTTTCTTTTATATTTGATGAGCTTGTGATTCGTCACAGTCTTGCCTGATAGAAAGCAATAACGAGGCTGAAAGACTGACCATTGGAGAACTAAAAGAAGCATTAGGAGCCGCGTGGAGAAGAAACCATATTGAAGGAACGGCCTTCGTAGGTCCAACCACACCTGATTGATGACCAGAACCATTGTTACGACCTGAGAAGCTTTCTAAATAGGGATAACCCCAACGAGCACATTGAAAGGACAGCAGATGATCCGATAGTAGTTAACCACGTTTGCCAGGTATCTATTTATTCTAGTCCTGAAAATGTTCAGGTTACTCTTGTAAGTATAAGTAAAAACTGCAACCAGATTGACGAAAGTGTTTAGCAGTACTAAATAAAGAAGTATCAAATCGTATCGCGCCAATAAACGTAATGCCTACAATTTATTTGCGTGTCTTCAGTTGTTTTCCATGCATCAGTATGAATCGTCAGATCACTGAGAGGGAGAAAAATATAGAGTGAATAGTTGCTTATCTTCTTGCCTATATTTGTAAACTCGGTCAAGAAAGGGCTTATTGTAATTACATTTTATAGGGGATCGGCTAATAACCGTTTATTATCGACTTCCATTTTTATTTCGTCCATAAACCCAAGAGTAGCGTTAAGATGATATTTTGTTTCGCTCTGATAAGTTGGTCACCTCGAACATAAAATAGCGTGATTGTATGTTTATACGTATGTACTTTAAATTTTGTAAGAATAAGGAATTGTATGTTTTAAATGTGATAAGTTCTACGCTTAAAAGGACCTAACTAACGATACATCGACAGTCGTAACGGACAGATGTTGTAACTGTTTTGACAATTGCCAAAGCATTCGGATCACACACTTTAATATTGTCTTTAAAATTCTTTAAATTTTAAATGGATATGAATTATTTTTGGAGGTAATGTCACTTGTATGGATAAAGAATTCGTAAGTAGGTTATTTTTAGAAGATTATCTAAGTACGCATTTTGAATTCCGTGCGTGATTTCTAATACGAATACACGATATTACGTAAACAATAAAATGCCTTTGAATACAAAATTTATCTCATGATACATCATAAACTTACTTCTCACACTGTTTTGTCTAATAACTTAACATGTTAGTAACAAAAATGTTCTGATCTTATAAATTTAAATTTTTAAATTTAAATATTTTCGTATCTTCTCTAAATGGTTCTGTCGAGAGCACACAAAAAAAAGAAGCGTTTCAGATCACTAATAGTATATTTACTATTAACTTTTACTATTTATTAGTTACTTCTGACTGCCTAATATTTACTCTCACTCCTTCAATGTGACGGGTGTCTCATCTGTAGATTTTGAGATATACCTGGAATGGTTGAAACCCTCAATGCTATATATTATGTGTCCCCACAAGCTCATACTGATTAAATTTCTATTTAGCTGGTCGTTTAGAAAAATTGAAATCAATTTCCAAGCCTATTGATAAGCGTGAATTCTGTGAGATGATTGGATGATGAACATTCGATTCTGAGATGGCATAATAACACTATAAACATGAAAACATGGTTAAAATGTTTATTTGTGATTTCGAAATAACATTATCAAAACACAAAAAAACCGTATTTAGAACTGTCGCCTACGTTTGTCCGAATTAATTTTGAGAGCGACCGAGTTTTGAAAGTGAAAATTGAGTGTTTCGTGGGAAGTAACTGAGGCTACAGTAAAGATCCATTTGAGAAATCAATGTGGACGATGTAGCGGACGATTGCGAAAACGGTGTAAATAGATTTCATGTAAGAATTATTGCAAATACATAATGTAGTAGTATAAAAACAAAACTATTATGTTTTTTGTATATTTCTACATTATTGCACTGTCCTTATTATTTTTTGCAAAAGTAGCGTAAAGGGAGCCCTTATAATTTCATCACGGGTTACTTTTGTTATCATTTACCAATATTTATCAGCATATTTATCTGTCTATGCATCTGCCCCTCTGAATGACATATGTACCAATAGGTCACAGCTGGCAACAGATTTAGGAATTCCTTCATCTGTACACCGTTTTATTTTTTAGTCTACGTATACTGAGCAAGGACCTTATCAACTCCCTCCATTCCCTTCTCTTCATTGTAATCTTCTGCCATTCTCACCGTCTCCAAGACCTGTCTCACCCCCCATGTCCAAGGTGTGCCGACGTCCAAAAGGTTTCCCATCCCATCCTATTTTTCCCATCTGTCCATTTCTATCCGACAGACCCACTCTCGTTTTATTTTGCCAGTTCTCATACTGCCAAAACGCCTTCAGTCATCTCATACGACAGGTGGGGAACACTGTAACCTTATTCTTTGTCCCAGGCTACATGACTGGTGTTATTTACACCTACTGTGCTGAAATTTGATACAAAGATGTAAATTGGTAACCCAAACTATAATGAAAAACAAAAAATTAATAAATAAGTTTTTTTTTTAATTATTTTTTTAGAATTAACTTTTATTTCGTTCGAAGCTTCTGTGACAGTCTTCGTTTTATTTGGGCCTGTTTCTTATTCCTATGTGCATTTTTTTACTAACGTTGAAAATGTTGTGGTATCTAATTTTTAAACAGTAGGTATATTTACCTTTCTAATGATTTTTAGTGTTAGTTATAAATGAGATTTAAATTGTTTAAATTCTTGTGAAAACAAAAAATGTCGTAAAGCTATAAAAATGCAGAACTTTCGATTTACTGTGGTTCTATAAGTTCGTTCGCGAAACAACAAAATTAACAATTACACAGTCTATATAGCCACAAATAAAAACTTTTTGTGACATTTTTATTGCATGTATTCTGTTTTCATCTAGAAATCATTAGTCATTTTCTCTTTGATGTTTTATAGTTAAATATTTTTATGCTGGCATATCTAGAGTCACTAGTCGTTATTTATGTATCCTTGTTGATAGAAGGATAAACTATCTAATACAAAATATTATTCTAAATAGTTTCACACGTTTATTTTTCATATTTATTCTGAGCAATAAGAAATATTGGGTTCATGATCAGCGATATTAATATTAACTATTTTATTTTAGATTGTTACCTGCTTAATATATGTAGTTATGCATTGTCGTCTAATATGAAATAGACATATCCAAGGAAACATGCAAAATAGTACAGATGACAACAATAAAACAACAAAATTATTATGAACCACTGTGACGTACATAATATAATAAAATTATTATGAACACGACTAACGTTGTATTCCGGTGACTATTAAAAATTGAATAGAATAATTTGTCAACAAACAAGTTTACTTACTTCATCATGATTTAAATACACAATATTATATTCCAGTAGAACTTGTGGAAAAAAACAATTTTTTTTCAAACCATCGTCATCAGTCAGTGTTTTAGATTTCAAATTTTAACCTCTCATCCATTTGTAATGTGGTGTCATTCACTTAAAATTCGATCGTGCAATAGTCTAGACTCGCTCAAACAGAATATCAATAGTTTGTGACCTAGAATTTCATGAAATAAAAAGAATGCCATTTCGTATTTGGATTCTAATCTCTCAAATAGTTTTTACAATATAATCTATGTTTCAGTACCTATATGTAAAAAATAAGTTACGCATCTTATTCTACTTGTACCTATTTAAATAAAAAAAAAAAACAAGATATAGTTGAAGTTTATTATTACTGAGAATATTTTTATTATAGTGTATTATCAAAAATTTTCTAGTTACACTTTTTTTTTAAATACTTATTGAGAGGGAAAGTATTTTAAAAAAGATCTGACACTGTAGCAATAATACAATTATGCTTATTTAGTCTTATACTTTCCCCAATATTAATCATTCTACTTGAACTTATTAACATTGAAATGAGAAGCTTAATGTAAACATTTAAACAATATCACCATATTCGTAAATTCCATTAAAATTCAAATGTCCACGTATTGCATCCATTCTTTTCGTTTCCATACATGGATTATGTTAAAATAATACTGTCAGTCAGTTGTTTGTGCATCAGGCTGTCAGTAACATTTCAATCTTCATAGAGTTTTTGCCGCGGCTTCACTTGCTTTAACTGGACAACATCATCCGCATCGCATATTTATACTTTCTTAAACATCTTTATTGACGCGGGCTTGACATGTGACACAGAATAAGGGAAAGTATCGGATACCTCAGCTGAATTTATTACAGCTTTTTTACGAGTCAATTGTTTCGTATTATTAATGTTTTTGTCAGGATATTTTGTCTCTTAAAAAAGTACGTCAATGTATTATCATCAGCTTCCGTGTAGCAAATTGTGAATATATTGACGTCTTCCCTATGTGCTCATTTATGGTAGATAATTACGAGTAGCACTCATTAGTGGTCGAGGCTGCTTAGAGATGTATAACAAATGGCACAGTTTAATTTGGTAGACACACACTAGACGAACGGCGTATCTATCATCACTGGCTTATGTCCAAACCGGACCAAGCGGTGGGCCGTACCGTCGACACGGTATGACAGGTGCGGCATGTGACCCATGACTTGAGTGACGCTGTGATGCCATCGTCACGGCATGCCTCTGTAATACAATGTAACGTATAACGATCTTCTGGAGTTGCATATCCGAGTACATAATGTAAAAATATGCATTAGTATTAATACATAAAACAAAAAGAAAAATAATTCGGTTCGAATGTTGTTAAGAATTCTTAAGACATATTTATAATATTTTCTTTTTCTTTTTACGATTGTATTATTCTAATTAGAATGTTTTAGAAATTGTATTATACCTACTACTTATAAATAGAAACAAACGTGTGCCAAAAATGTCTTAAGGAAAGGTGTTACGTGGCAAATCGTACGTTATAAATTAACAAAAACGGGACAGCGCCGTGAAATAAATTACAATTAATTTCACAATAGTGTTTGGATTTCTGAGTTGAAATCTTGTTTTGAATCGAGCGAGTTGCCGCGAGCTGTACATCACAATCGAGCAAGCGTGGCAAGGCACGAAGTCTATCGAGCCAACTATTCATTGGCGCTCAAACGAACATTCAGTTCTAAATATTAACGCGCCTTGTGACTAGAATAATACTTAACGAACAAACGCAATAAATATACACTTCATCATCTCATCCGTTCACACATTCTTAATGTTTTGTATGAAACTTTTTTCAGGTACGGTGAACGCGAACGGCGAGACGAAGCGCCAAAGAACTTCATACACGCGATACCAAACACTCGAGCTGGAAAAAGAGTTCCACTTCAACCGGTACCTGACGCGGAGGAGAAGGATCGAGATAGCACACGCGCTCTGTCTCACCGAGCGACAAATCAAGATATGGTTCCAAAATAGACGCATGAAATGGAAGAAAGAGCACAAAATGGCATCTATGAACATAGTACCATATCATATGAACCCGTACGGTCACCCCTACCAGTTTGACCTTCACCCGAGCCAGTTTGCGCACCTCTCAGCATAGGATCAGTGGAATTTTTCGAACAGTGGATAACTGATTTATTGAATAGACAGTCAACCGTTAGTTTAACGGGGTTGCATGTAATATCCTAAGTAATTCTGATGTTACAGCAACTGGACTGGATCAGTTATTCGCTGTTCGAAAAATTTCTCTAGTGTAGCCTAATTTTGTTGAAATTGTTGAAATGTGACGTTATCAATGACATTAAGACTAAGAAGAAGGTGTTTCAAGAAGTTGTGACATTGGACTGCAGTGATGAAATTCTAGAATATTTAAATCGTGGTTTAAAATAAGACCAAAAGTAATATACTTATATTAATGTGTTTTATGTTAGATATCAGATTTTTTAATCCTAATAATTCTGTTAGTAAAAACAGAATAAATAAAAATTGCTCTGTGTTATAGTTCAAAATTAACTTATCAAATTGTCATATTTTGTCGTCACAATACGATGAAATAATGCTAAATTAAAGTAGAAAAAATTGCCTAGTCATAAGCTATGATTCGATTTGCATGTTTGTCATTAAAATATAAGAAAGAACTTACCGAATAGTGTCTAAATGACGGCTAAATCTAATATAAATTGAAGAAGTCTATAAAATTTTTAGCCGTCACGTAATAACAAATTCGGAATTGTACAGGGATAGTGTAAATCATAAACTTGGACGAAAGTTAACGGAACACAAATGTATCAAAAAGTATGATTAGGTCTTGACGTACCCTATACATATAAATGAATATAAATACATTATAAATTAGAGACGGCCTGTAAAAGCGCTGTGAACTTAACTAGACTACGTAAGCTCAGTAACTATAGACATCTGTGAATAGGTAGATATTATTCCTTATTATTGTAAATAAATTTGTCGTTTAGTAGAATACAATGAAAATTTTAATATATTTCAGTACACTTCCCGATGAACTGTTTTATGTTCCTGTCTTTAGTTGTAAATAACAAAGTATTTATCGAACTATAAATACAATATACGATAGCTAATTAGCTTTGTTTAGATATAAATAATGATTTTTCTAAAGTTTCCACAAACAATACCAAGTTATAATATTTCATGTGGCTCTATTGCGTACTTTAAAATCTTGAATGTCGTATTTGTAAATGTACTTAAATATGCTTAGCGATTTCAATTTTTTTCTTCCTTTACATGAAAAATTTTCTTCCTTAGCTATTGTTTTAAAATAAAATCTCTTTTTGTTAGCTCTGTGAAGATATCTTCACGTAGTATTTTGTAAAATCACATCTTTATTAAGAATGTCGTGGTCAACTGTGATATTTTGTTAAATTTACTTAATTCCTAAGTTAACAACACGAATTGATTATATCTTTTACTTAATTTTGTTCTTCTGTCCGACGATGTATTTGAAATTCTTATTTCAATATTTCTGACTGGTTCATTTGTTGCTTTATTTATTGTTTGTAAATATAAAATTAGATAAAAATGCCACTTAGATTTATTAAATAATGTTCAAATTCTTATGTAATATTCTTACATACCTAAGAATTGTTTACGTTATCTTTGCTTATTTGTAAATTTTACTGTGCAATAGGAAGGGGCCTCATTTGTTTTTCTTATTTCTTCCCTATCTATGGTTTTGTAATATACCTTTTTATTTAGTTGTGTTATTTCTTTTAAACTAAAATATAAAATATGTTTATCGTTCATTCCAATTTAAATGAGAACTCTAGAAAGTATGCTACTTGATCATTTAAATTATTGTATTGTATGAATAAAATGTAATAAATTTGAAAAATTGGTGAAGATCATAAAATAAACTACGAATATAAACTTGTCTTTTATTCTTCACTGTTTGTAAGATGAATTGAAACTTAAGTAGTAGCTATACTGAATTTACTTACATTTTTGGGGAACCCATTCATTTTTACCAATACTGTCTGAATTTTCTATTAAGGGAAAGAAAAACTCAAACGAAAGTTCTTTTTCAACTATTCGGAGCAGCGTGCAAGCGCCAGCTCGACGCCGCTCAGTTTGATGGCAGTATTGAGCGATGATAAATGACCGGCATAGCAATGACATGACAGCCGAACCTGCGAGGGGCGCCACGCCAGCCTTCACCACGTGCCTCCAACAAAGGAGTGTCGAAAAATGTGAAGGTTGCCTTAGTTTGTAGGTCGCGAGTGTTGCGTATCGGAGGCTGGACCTATAAATCATTCTGTCGGAATATTTTGCTTTATACGCTATTTTGATACAGTTTCAGCTGTGAAAACGAACGTGGTTTGAGCAGTCCTGATGGTGAAGAATTTATTTTTGCTACCCCAAAAAAATCATTTGTAAGCTACATAGTCTACGTTTCGTCTATCTCTAAATATTTGAAAGTGGCGTTTTACATTTTTTGGGTCTTGAAATAGTACTCTCGGCATTAAATAATGTATACCTACACGTGTTATGGTTTGAAGAGGCAATAGGTGCATCTCAGTTTATAAACATTGTACATATACAAACACGCTTTCATATTTTAACATCATAACAATCATAGATATCACATACCTATATGATAAAATTTTCATTAGGGAAAACTAGTAAGTACAGTAGAATCCGCTTATAATGATATCGAAGGGAAGTGACAAACACGTCATACTAAGTGGACGTCATATAAAGCAGTTTTAGAATATAAACGATTTCTTAATTTTGTTAGGTATGTAATTTAATAGAGAGAAAAACTACATATGTATTTAACCCAAACGTCGTCGCAAGGAGAGGGGTGGGGAGGGTCACGAAAACGAGCGAAGGTATTAGGAATCATTTCGATGCACTATAACCGGACATAATTTCTTAAAAATAGGTCATAATGAGCAACATGTCACTGCCGAGAACTTGAAGCGGCGTAAGTATGCAACTCTCTCTGAGAGTTTCATATTTACGCCCTTTGCAGTCGAAACTTTGGGTCCCTGGGGCCCCAAAGTCCATCGACTGGTTTCTGATATTTGTAAGAAACTGGTCGAGGCTTCGGGAGACCGCCGGGCTGGCAGCTTCTTTCGCCAACGAATCAGTTTGGCTATTCAAAGAGGCAATGCTGCCAGTCTGCTGGGTACCTTAAGCAATGACAGCTTTCTAAGCGGCAACATTGAGGAAGTTTATTAGGTATTTAAGATAATGTGTAGTTTTAAGTTTGTAAATATTAACATATGTATGTACTTTTTGTTAATATAAATAAAGCTGTTACTGCATAAAATAAATTTCACACATAATATTGTTCTTGTATTTATCATAAAGTTAGCTTTAAGATTAATTTCATTTCAATATATAATATTAAATTAACTCTTAACAATATTTCGATATTTATCCTTATTTTATCGGACGTCTAGAAGACAAAAGCACTTTCAGTTGTCCAAAGGAGATTTTACTATTCCTTGAGGTTTTTCGATTTTGCAATAAATAATTCCTAGTCAATAAAGTATGTTTCTCAGTGCGGATTATGTAAGTTATTATCTATCTTTTTCAGTTATTAAGACAATAAATACAGTCATAAAAAAATATTTTGCCAAATTAACCGACCAGTACAAAAACTAATTGATCAACCCACTTATAAACTTCATATGGACATTTCGAATAAAAGTCACTTGTTTTATAAGTATATTATGTCATATTTTTTATTAAGTAGATAGCCACTGGATAGCCACTGGATAACCACAAACATAGGCAAACACAAGGGAAATCGAAATATTGTTCAAAGTAAATTTAATGTATCGATGGAATAGATATTAACTTCATGATAACGCACTATTTATGTATTAAATAAATACGAAATTATATTTTCAAAATTATTTTTGCCAAGAATTCAAGGACCACAATGACACAAAAAATGATGTACTGATAAGGTACTGATCGAGGTTTTGTAAGTATATTATGTCATATTTTTTATTAACTGGATAGCCACTGAATAGCCACTCAATAACTACTAAAGTAGGAAAACATAAAATACTGTTAAAAGTAAAAATAAGACCGGATAGGATAAATATTAGCTTCATAATAAATACGTTATTTATGTATGAAATGAATAGGTAACTGTACTTTCCTAACATTTTTGTCAATAATCCAAGGACTACAATGAGACAAAAATAATTTATTGAACCATCCATTTACAACAGTGCATATGAAAGTACGTCGCGAAAGGGTAATTTAATACGAAAATACTTAAAATAAGACTATAATGTCAACAATATTCATATTTATTTTGCAAGACTAGGATCCACAAACGGACAGATATAAAAGCCAGTCATATTGACGTGATGTTATTAATGTTTCCCTGTCTGTCCGATTGTGGACGCTGCTATTGCAAGATCTTTACATTAAGGTGTGCTCGATGTCGCGAATCATTTTTCAACCGCATGCTGGGCACATGCTTGTATACGATATTGTTTTGACAACTATGATAAAATTCCGTGTTAGTTTGATGAGTAATTGTGTCGTGGGTTGGGACGTCGCCTTAAATAATTTAATGATAATTCATCGTCATTTATTCATCTCATTGCACTGTTAATCCTAATACCTGTCTTTTGTATACACAGGTACATTCATAAATACATATTTTTGATCTTTGTCGCCAACGGGGTAGACAGTAAGAACTAAACGGTGTTTAATTATACCATATTGTACATGTAGGTCCTACTCACTTTTTCACTTTTTAAACTCTAACTCTTTTAAGGCGGAATGAGATTTCACATCATCTCATATTTTTCTTTTATTGTGGTTGGTATTAAGTGTACAAAAATAGAAGAAAATTATAGGTATTGCATATTATATTAACATTTGCAATAGTAACGTAAGTAAATAATTTAAAGGAAATTAAATACAATTACTGTACCTTATAAAAACAACAAAGATCTAATAGCCAGAGTGTTAGCCAACGGAAATGTCAAAAACACTCGCATACCTTGGCGCCAATGTGTGAGGAGAACGATGAGATTTGAGGAAGCGAAAGAAGTGTGTAAGGACCGCGACGCTTGGCGCTCTGTCTTCGACTATACAGCGTGAAGACATGTATGTATGTGTAATTAGAACATGAGCTGTGTATGTAATATGTACAGTACAGTATACTTGTACAATTTGTCAACGTTCTAGTTATTTTTTGGTTTTTCGAGAATTGTAACAATAAGTTTAATTATAAAGTAATATTAACAGAGATATCAAGGTTAGTTAAAATAATTATTAAATCGTAATATAATATCGCGTATCGCGTAGTGCAATGTCGCATAGCGTCTAAGTCTGCTGCGATCTGTCGCATAAAAAGATAGAAACTGTGACCACCAGGAATGAATATGAAAGGTTAGTATCCGGTAAGCTTGATGACAAATTGAAAGTGACGAGCGAAGATGTTGCTGAAGACTGTTGGCAGAACCTTAGGGATAATATGATCGAGGCTGCTAAAGAAGTGTGTGGAACGAATAAGATTGGGAATGGTAAAAAGCGTGATGTGTGGTGGGATGATGAAGTAGGAAGTTGAAGGTAGAGTTTGTGTACAATAAGGAAAAAGCTTGGCGAGAGTACTTTGCTACCAAAAATTGCTGTGGTATGAAAAACACTACGAAAGAGATATGTAAGTTGCAGAAAGCGGAAACGAAAGCACTAGTGAACGAGAAGCTTGAAAGGTGTAGGCTGTTAGACAAAAACAAGATGTCGGACAACTTCAACGAAAATTCCAAATTATTTAAGAAAAAAGTACATAAGTATCGAAGTGGCCTGGCACCTTGCAGAATTAATAAAGTCGTTCGAAAGAAAACCATCTGATAACAGATAAAAAAGAAGGTCTTCTGCGATGGAGTAAACACTTTAAAGAGCTGTGTGGGAATGGCGCCTCTGTCACCGATACCGAGAGCGATCCTAGTGAATTGTTACACTCGGCTCAGGGAGTGGAAGAGGCCATTAGCATGAAAGAGATTGAGAAAGCGAGAAGAAGTCCGAAATGAAGAAAGGCTGCGGGAAATGATATGGTGACTGCTGAGATGTGTAGTAGTTCCAGAGTTTGGAATATCTTCTGTGATCTGCGCAACCTTCACTAGCAGAAGGGAGAGGTTCCGAAGGACTGACCACGCCGCAGTCATAGTACCTCTCTATAAAGGGATTTGTCATCTAGACTGTGCGTGCTATAGAGCCGTCAGCTTAGCAAGTAAAGTCTATACCAAGGTATTGACTGAACGTATGATAGGCATTTCTGAAAGATATCTGTCGGAAGTACAAGGTAGTTTCAGGAACAGTAGGGGTAGGAGTAGGGTAGGGTAGGAGTAGTGCGAAAGAAAATGTGGTCTTCTGCCTAAATATGGCGTGGGAGGGGCCTCACTGCAAACTGTGAGGTCATTATATCGTAACCACAGAGTCTGTGTAAGAATAGATGATAACATGTCACAGTTCGAAGTCTGTTTAAGTGTTAGACAAGGCTGCGTGATGTCCACCTGGCTATTCATGTCGTATTTAGACAGTTGCATTTATACACTGAAAGGTATGAGCGGTATGATATGCGAGGGCACAGTGACAAACTGTCTCTTATACGCTGACGATGCTGTGCATATAGCACCAATAGAAGTGGAGTTGCACATACTAGCGAAGCGATTGAAGTAGTGAAAGCCGCGACGCTTGGCTCTTTGTCCTTTTCTAACTACCCGTTAAGGATACAGTGTGAAGATAAAATATGTACCTATATATGTATGTACTTAATATATATTCATATTTTTTAATTTCTTAAAATATGGTGTAGCGTTGAATGTGTGTGCCATTGAATTTTTTTTGCACAAAAATATCAAATCAAAAATAGTCATTGCATTTACGAGTAAAATCAATTTAACATGTAACAAGACAATGAGACAAACACCACATAAATTCCTTCTCAGTGGGTAAAAAAAACATTGTGGGAGGTGAATGAACACAATCGCAGCAAAGGGCGTTCATCAATCATACTACTTGATTACCTACTATTGACTGAAAACTGCACCTTGCTACTTTCATGTTCGTTATTTTTGACGTTTTTAGCGTAAACGTAATGAAATGGTTTATTTCGAACATCAACTAGTTGAGAAACGGGTTACTTTTTTTAACTAAGTACTTTGCTAACGTCAAAAAATCAACCTTTTGACGAACGAAACGATTGACAATAGATGTGTCCATTTCGTTAAATAAAACTAGTCCATCAATTGGTTATCGACTACGGCGAAACGAACAGTGGTTTATGAATTTAACATATTATATAAGTGTGCATGTTTGTCCATAAGTAAGTACCCTTTCTGTACCTCTAGTGCCTCTGGAGCCCGTGAAATAAACTGTGTTATTTTTTGAAAAATTAAACATAGTTGATGTCTGTAATATTTTTTTTGTCATATTATGACAAAAAAAATCATCAAGACTAATCATGATGGGTATTAGATTCAAGAACTTGAGAAGGCTTTTGCAATTATATACAACGTGAAACAATGGTGGTGAAACAATGTCATATTGTTTCGTAACCGTTCCGTCGTAAAAATATAGGTATATGTTAATAATGTTTGTTTTCTTTCAATGCTATATTGGCTTCTGTGTGTTCTGTTCCAGTGATGAAGATTTCAAACGTTTATACTTATACGTTCCATCCAGTGAGAAACCGCGCCGAGACTCGATAAGCCGTCAAAAGGATGGAGTTGCATACAACTTCCAACTGCTTCTAACCAAATAGTATCAGTCTTCTACAGTTCTACATAAACTCGAACTTCTGCTGCCGTAATGCGGAAAAATAGTTTGAAAGTTTGGAGGCCTTGGCATACGCAAAATCTCGAGTGTGTCACTGCCTGCTTTTCTTTCGTCAGCCTACACCACGGATAACCTTTTCTTATCTTATTATTCGCCCTTCCTTAAGATCGGTTGAGGTGCCGTGCTTGACTGATGCTCGAAATGCTTGGTTAAGTGTTCGTCCGAGTACTAACCTGCCTACCTCGACCTTTTCTCATAAACACTGGGATGAGCCTCTATGTAAAAATGTTCATTTACAACTTTTAGATTCTTGTAGTACCGAAAAAGATCGCTCTCGCCTCCTGGCTGTTTCTGAGAAGGAGTCAGGACACTGGTTGAAGGTAATACCTTCAAAAAACTTAGGAACCTTAATTGACGATACCACACTTTCTCTCATAGTATCCCTTCATCTGGGGGCCAGGACTAACCTTCCTCACCGTTGCCACTGTGGTGATTTCGTCGATATACTAGGTCACCACGGTTTATCCTGTTTACGTAGTGCGGGCCGCATGTCACGACATGGTGCCTTGAATGACGTCATTCGTCAGGCTCTTGTTGCCGCTGGCGTTCCTGCAGTCTTAGAGCCTGTAGATATTGCGCGCAGCCGGAGGAGACCGGATGGAAGTTGGAAGATCGCTGGTGTGGGATGCCACTTGTGTCAATACACTTGCTGTTTCCCATGTGCCGGCAACTTCCAAGTCAGCAGGTGCCGCGATCAGCACTGCCGAGAACTTGAAGCGGCGTAAGTATGCGACTCTCTCTGAGAGTTTCATATTTACGCCCTTTGCAGTCAAAACTTTGGGTCCCTGGGGCCCCGAAGCCCATTGACTGGTTTCTGATATTTGTAAGAGACTGGTCGAGGCTTCGGGAGACCGCCTGGCTGGCAGTTTCTTTCGTTCAACGAATCAGTTAGGCTATTCAAAGAGGCAATGCTGCCAGTCTGCTGGGTACCTTAAGTAATGACAGCTTTCTAAGCGGCAACATTGAAGAAGTCTATTATTTAAGATAATGTGTAGTTTTAAGTTTGTTAATATTAACGTATGTATGTACTGTTTGAAAGTTTATTTAAAGAAACCTAATCACTCGCGTGAAGAACATTTTAGTATATGTAAATCGTATATGAGTATTGTATCTACAAGTGTTGTTTACATAAATTAAGTATGTGTATGACAGAATCGGGTTATAAAATGCAATATTCCAATATGTGTTTCTCTAATGCCCTCATATGTACAGAGCATTTTTTTTAATTAAAAATAATTATTCAACTGTAATTCGATACCCGACTGCTTATTTAACAAAAACTTCAATTAAGACGAAGTAATTGTAATCTTTTAATTACTACTTTCTTTTCCTTACGGGTTATTTAGCAAAAACTTTTGCAAGTTTTTATTAAATATAAACAGATTATAGTTATCAAATTAAATTTTTGTTGAAAGACTGAAGCAATTGAACTCTCAGTCAATGGTTAACCGTTATAATTAAATAGTTTGTTAGATCTCTATTCGCTACTTGCCTTACTTTATAACAACAAAAAAAATGTCTGGTTTCTATTAGAATACATACCGAATATACAAAAGCTGCATATTTGTGTTTATTTAAGTAATATCTAGCATGGAAGGTAGCTGTAGTTTACAGTTTACATTTGGATAAGAAGAACTGAAATTCGAGGTCTATGCCGTGTGTTGAGAGATGTCTATTTCCAGTAGCGTACTAATAGTACAAGTTGCTGATTACATAGTATTATGTAAGTAAATGCTATGCTATGTTTGAATTTATTTTTCAATTGCACCAGGAGTGCTGCTACACAAATGACTTTCACATGAAAATTGTAAATTATACACACGTTTTTTAAATTATTTTAATTATACCTATCTGTTATGGGAAATTCTCTGCCTACATTCATTTTTGTACAGATAAAGTATTTTTATTGTTATGTACTGTAACAGGAAATGTGTTAGGATTGCATTACTTCGATAGCGGTATATGGTAATAGTGTGAAATTATAGATTTAAACAGTATGCAAAATAAAACAAACATATGTTTAAGCTGTACCCTTAACGGGGTAGTCAGAGTGGATAGAGAACCACGCATCGCGGTCCTAACATAACACTTCTCAAATCTCATCATACTCCACAAAGGCTCTCGCCAAACTGTCGCTTTGGCTGGATTGCTGGAACTGGATCTTCATAAATCAGCTTCATTGGTTAAAGATTAAAAAAAAATAAAAATTAAGGAAATGAAAAAAGGGAAAGAGAGATGTCAGAGGAGTCTATGTATTTGGACTTACAGATGATAAAGCAAGTCGATCTTACGAAGCGAAAGCAAAAACGAATTTCTGCTTTTACTTCGTAAATTTTCTTCGACAGTATTTAATCACATATTTTTTTCTATGTGCCAGAATTACCGAAGCATTCCTTTCATCATTTTTACAATATTCATATTCAATATTTATTTTTACATTTTTACAACCTTGTCACACTATGTGTCGTCTCTATCTTGTTTATTTTGTCCACAAGAATGACATCGCACATATTTTATTTCTAAGAGATCGCATTTCTACTGTATTTACATATTTTTCACTCGATTTCGGGCATTCCAGGCCTCACTATCGCATAATAAAGTCAGCACAACACGGCATTATGGATGGCGATTTTGGCGGATTTAGTTATATTTACTTTGCCTACTAATACGGCCAGAGCACCGTTTACTTTACTGACAGTCGTTACTCATCCCTTTATATCCAACTCACACCTGCCATCCCTTGAAAACGCACTCCCCAATATACACTTTCATTCATTTGTTCTAGATATTTTTCATTTACCCACATTTCATTCTTCGTCTGTATTCATCTCTTTCAAACATAAGAACCTTAGTTTTGTTTAAGTTGTATTCAATACTTTCACTTCGCATTCTTCTTTCATGCGCGTGATTAGAGTCTGCAACTCTGCTTCTGACTGCTGATGATGCTAAATTCACATCGTCGTTAATATATAAAAGACAGTTTACCCTGTGCCATCTCACACCAGACCACTTATACCACCTTTCAGTATGTGAAGGTAACTGTCCGAATACAGCAGAATAGCTAGGCAGACATCACGCAGCCTGGTCTAACATCTGAAAAGTCTGAAAAGTCCATCTATCTTTACGCAGGTTTTGCGGCAACGATATAATAATGACCGCGCAGCCCGCAGTAAAAGGCCTCTCACAACCTATTCAGGCAGAAGGCTCCACAATTTGCTTCGGACTACTCTATCAAATGTTTTTCCTTGATCCACAAAATTTCAGAAAACTTTCTGACGTATGGCGATCAACCTTCCCAGGAACATGCGAAGCGAGAAAATCTGATAATTACAACCACTACAGTTCCTAAATATAGAATAAAGCAAAATTTTCTGGCCATAGGTCAGAAAGTTTTCTACGCTTTCGTAGATCTTGAAAAAGCATTCGATAAAGTAGTACAAAAAAAACTGGAATCTTCTGCCTAAATATGTGGTGGAGGCCCTCTTACTGCAAGCTGTGAGGTCAATATATCGAGGCCATAGAGCCTGTGTAAAGATAGATGGTGCCATGTCGCCTGGTTCAAAGTCTGTACAGGCATCAGACAGGGCTGCATGATGTCTGCCTGGCTTTTCAAGCTGTATTTGGACAGTTGCCTCCAGGCATTGAAAAGAAGTATGAGTGGTATGATATGTGATGATGCAGTGGTAAACTGCTTATTGTACGCTGACGATGCCGTGCTTATAGCACCATCAGAAGCAGAGTTGCAAACACTGGTCACGTGCATGAGGGAAGAATGTGAAGTGAAAGTATTAAATATGAATGTGAACCAAACTAAAGTTCTGGTGTTAGAAAGGGAAGCGATACATACGAAATGTGAGATTTGGTCAGTGGAAAATGTCTAGAATAAGTGAATGAAACTGTGTATCTGGGGAGTGCGTTTTCGAGGAATGGAAAATATGAGTAGAATGTGGAGAGACGGACAGCAGCTGGCAATAAAGTGAACGGTGCTCTGTGCGCATTAGTAGGTAGTGTGAACATAACAAACACAGCTAAAATGGCCATTCACATTGCGGAGCAGGTGCCAACTTTATTGTACGGTAGTGAGGCCTGGATATGCCCGAAATTGAGTGAAAGTATGATAACAGCAGTAGAAATGCGATCTCTTAGAAATATGTGGGGTGTTGCCCTTGCGGACAGTATAACCGATGAAGATGAAGAGATGAAAAAGAGAATGAAGAAGAAATACGCATTATGACAGGATTGCACGTCAATGTTATTTTATAAAAATGAAGAAAGGAATGACTGACTACCCTGTCGGAGATACAGCATGAAGATATGTATGTATATATGTAAGAATTAAAAATACTAATTCTTATGCATTGCATGTTCATGTATACATGTTATGTATTTATATAAAAATTTTGCCGTTTAATTGTCAAATCGTCGTATTTACTTTCTCTACATTGAAGCGACCTCTTCACAATAAAGCTTTGACTAAAAATATTGAAAGATTTGGAAAAGGCAAATAAATTTCTTAAGTACTCCGCCATCTACCACCTTCAAAAGAATTAAAACGTAAAATTCACGTACTTCTATTGAAGCCTAAGTCTACGAACGTCTACGAATTGTGTTTTCTTGAGATGTCGCTAGTGTTCAAGTAATTTTTACAAGCTTTAGTTTTATGTGCAGATCTTATGTAATATAATATGCGCTTTAATAGACATCTGTGTTTTATAATATCCGCTTATTTGATAGGACAAACGTAAACGGTATTTAAAAATTACAGTGAATGTAGTTTTTCAATCTTTATTAAGACTAATGTAATGTTTCTATTCCTCACTAGATGGCGCAAACAGCCAACGTATTCCGACGATAAAACAGTACGTTTTCTGTCGTCAAAGCCATGTGAGCTTTCGAAAAGCTTCAGTACAGAACGGAAGACGCATTTCAAGCGTTCAGTTCTTTTTTTCTTTAAAAACAAGTTATTTTTTAAACTGCGAGTCTCGCGGAACGCTTAATTCAGGTAAGTGTTTACATTTCACATTATTATATAATATAATAATTAAAATTTAAAAATAAAACCATAAATATGACCATTTTTTTTTGCTTTTAATAATCTCAATTTAAGATATTATTTGGATATTAATTGGAAGCATAATTTAATCTCAATTAAGCAATTGCATTATTTTAAATAAAACGGTGTTGTTTATTACTTGTATTGTAAATACGGCGTAAAGGTATTTCAATATTAAGTTTACAATCCTAGTAATTATATAATATTAAGTAACATGTAATACATAATTGAACAAAATTCAAGTATATACATTTAAAATTGTAAAGGTATGTATTTGAACTAATACAATAGAAATTATTTAGTTTTTGTTCGTTTAATCTTATAAGTACCCGACCATTGCATAACCGTTTTTAAACCTCTTAACACGAAATTTATACCTGACTTCTATGAATGGCCACATTTTTGTTTAAAAGGTCGCTCGAAAAAGGGCAATAAAATATGGCCGCCACAAAGGCACCTCTGTTGCGCCTGCGCCGATGCTGGACTTGCGCATTTCAGATGAAAGAGTTCACAATCATTATAATATATAAAAATAATTGATTTGAAACTCGCTTCTGAAAAATGGAAAATGACAATTGATAAACAAACAGGTACAAACAAGTGAAATTACTTTTTCATTATCGTTTTAGAAATTTTCTGATGTTAATATTTTAATTTCGAGGACAGTGATTAGGAATTACACCGCTGGTATATTATTAATTTATAGTTAGCGTATTTTACGTGTATTATAAGTAGTTACTAAGTTATGAAATTAAAATTACAAAAGCCTTTGGTTAGATAAATTCATGCTACCAAATAGTTTCATATTATTGGTATCCGAAACCCTTTTACCGCATTGATGAGCAATATCTTGACTTTGATTTGTGTCTTGCCTTGAACATTTTTATTTTGTCACTGTTATAATTATTGAGGTATGCGTAGTAATCAGTTTTTAAACTTTAAGCAAAGTCCAATTGCTAGATTTTTATAGTCAATTATTTAATAAGAGTAATAATAATAATCCATAGTTAACAAGATACAAATTAGAAAAACAGCAGATGGTTTGTGATATGGTCGTGATCTTGATTATGCATGACAAACAGTATGACGTGTGATGAGTCATAGTTTAAATAAAACGTATAATGGTATTCAGAAGTGTGATTATAGTTTACATTAATTTAAAAAATGTAGTAATGCCATAAGTTTTTTTTTACTAGATTAAAACTAAAATATAAAATAAATTTTGAAATGGCACACTACGTAATACTTAAAAATTCACTCGGAAACACAATTCGGTTTAAACAAGAATCAGCTCAGTCTGTCAGCTTGTATTCGAAGGGGAGCAGATTAAATTGAAATTCCCTTTTTAAATTCACCAATAGGGGGAAGGGTGACGCGGGATTGGCCCTGCGCGTCCGAGTGTAATAATCCTTCGTCCGATTGACGTGGGCTATTCCATAGTTTATATAACTTTTTTTTATTAAGAAATGCGTTAGCTGCGCTATTATAATATTAGCAATTACGAATTCGACTCGTGCGTATATAAAATTAAAAGTTAAAAACTAGTTTATTATTAAGAAAATTAATTTCTTTAAATCATTGAGATCTAGGACTCTCATAATGTTTTCGCTGTTATCTTTAATAACTTAATTGTAATCTAGGCGAAAGTGTGTAAGGAGAATGAGATTCGAGGAGACAAAAGACGTATGTAAATACCGCGATTCTTGGCGCTCTGTTCTCTTTACGTACGTAAAATACGCACGTAATTTTTTAAATTTTTAGTCCAGTAGTTTCGAAGCGATGAATTGGTTGAGTCGAATTGGAGTATCCAATTTTGCCCCTCTTTAATTGTCCTATTAACATTTTAAAATGTCATCTAAGTAACGCAAAATATGTAGATTAACTGGATGAATTACTATACCAAATTTTAAATTTCGTACCTTGCGTGATTTTTGAGAAAATATATTTCAATCATGAGATGTTCGCGCAAGTCAGTTTCTCTTTTTTCGCTATTAAAGTATGGAATCTCAAAAATGGTATTTTAGCATGAGAATAACAGAACGACTATTAAAGATATAATAGTCGTTCTGTCGTTTTAACAATTTACAACGCACACAACATCATTATGAAAAGAAAGATACGTACATAAAAAAGAACAAAAGGTACTGCTTATTTCTAAAAGAAATTTCTCCCTTAGCACTCGCGAGAGAGACATTTTATAAAAAAAGAGAGGTACTTTTTTTAATTGTCAATTTGCATTCGTCTATTGCTGTGCCCAGTTATATTCATGTAATTCAATATAACTCCCACGGTCATGCGTGTAAACGTCATGTCTGATATCCATACATTTTTAATCAAAAAATGTTATTATTACATGACTGTAAATGAACTTAATTAATAAAAAGCTGCCTTTTTGATGTCTGTTTCAAAATTACTACATAAATGGAACACTTGTGGAATCATCTCGATGTATCTGTTAACTTGTCACTAGTTTTTCTCAGAGATTATTTGACATCCGTCAGCTGACATATTAGGAAAACCTTTGGTAAATAGTGGCTCAAAAGCAGACATGAGCATCAAGAGTTGAGTTTTAACTCAAAGATATAAATAGAAAAATATTAAAACAATTTTTTTGAGTCACCGCGTGGGATATTAAGTGAAAGCTCTTTAAATCTCGAATTCAAAAATTTATAAATAATATAATGCTTTCAGTCACTCTTTTTTTTAACGTCTTTACGAAAAAGCGCTTAAAAATGGCTGTCCCCACCTCATTTCATATAAAAATTGAAAGAAAATACCAGGGCTGCATTATGTTGTATTTTAGTCTAGAAAAAACTTTATTTTGTAGTTAATAACAACATGACCGGTCTTTTTTATCCAAAATACTCAAAAACTATGCAAAAATTTTGCAATATTTTTTATAATTTATAATATGCTTCTAAGGTCGCTATTTCGATGAAATTGAAAACAAAAGTGATTTATCTCTTGGCAACTATCGTTGACCCAAACCGGTTGTGTATCCGACCCGTTTGTTGCACTGCTTAAAGAAAGCATCTGCCTTCCGAACCAAAATTAGTAGCCATTATTTCTTTTTCAATAACTAAGTATTCATGTTTTCAAATTTATAAGCCACACATTGCGATTTTATGAAATATGTGTCATTATCATTAATATCATCATTTACATATTACATATATAGACATATTATATCTTTACATGAAATTATATCAATAGCGTCTAATCAATCAATCATAAATATCATAACGTATAAGAGTTTGTAAAAAGCGAAATCGTTTTATGTTATATTTTTTTCTTATATAATTTGTTACCTTATCTTATATGTGTATAAATAAGTGTTATATATCTACATGATGTATGTAAGTTGGTACATTTGGTTACTCTTTGCTATCTTTAAACCTCGATATTTACTATGCAAAGTAACGTCCGAAGATATAATTTTGTTATGCCTTGATGCTCTGTATACCATAAAATGGCGTGATATTATACTATACCCACTGCTAAACTTAGGTTTTCAAGCCTACTTATTTAAAATTTAAAAAGTTGCTGTTACTATCAGACATTAGACATATAAATTAATATTATATACTAGCTGATACCCACGACTACTTCCTCGTTTTTTATTTTTAAAATAGTGTATGTCCTTTCTCGGGATTCAAGCTATCTACATACCAAACGTCGCAATCAGACGAACGGTAAGGCAGCCCTTAAAATATGAACAAACAAACAAACATTGCTTTTGATATATTAGATTTTGTGCTTTTAAACTTAAACTGTTTTAAATATTTGATAATTTACTTTTAATGTTTGAAAATGATAACAATATATAATATCAGATTACACACCAGATGATTTGATAATAAAAATTAATGACAGCACACTAACTTTAACAATCGATAGGTGAGTTATTTTAAAAAAAGTTGTACGTAACACAAAAAAAAACACAGACATTTCGTTGTACAAAGGACTACAATGTTAAACAAAGGATTTTATAAAGGACAATTCATATTAATGACATTTTCCGTTCATTTTAAAATGTTAAAGTTTGGGAAGAAAACAAAAGTTTACTAAATCGTAATTTCGTTAGAAATTTCAGAAAGCAGAATGACCATTTTTACTTAAAAAAATATCTTACAAAACGAAAACAATAATATAATCTTTGAGAAGTTAACGAGAGAAGTTAACGAGAGAAGTTAACAACAAATAAACAGCTTCTTCTTTAAAACTTCAGATATTCTTTCGTTAAAATAACTTTATAAAGTTATACTAATGAAAAAAAAATTGATTCCTACCAAATGTACACAACTTTATAACTATGTATTTCTATGTGTAACGTTACACATTGTTACCTAAAACAACGATATTTCGTTGCGTCAAAATAATTTCAAAGAAATTACAGAAAAAAATCTCAGTGGAATGATCTAATTTCACTCGTATACTTTTATTAGTTTACGAAATACACGAATAAATAAAGTTTTCACGTTACATACACGAATTTATTTCACTACAAAAATTGAAATAAGCAGGTCGAAGACGAAATATCAATAAATTAATATGGCCGCTCTGTCATTAATTTGTTAAGTTGGTAGAAGTGTACAGTATCGCCAGTCTTAAATTAACTAAAATTTAAAAAAAGCGTTTACAAGAAGAATATCCCTGATTTTGTTGTTACACATAGGCGTAATACAAAATATTCAAAAAGTGGACCTGTATTTAAATGCGATTTTGTTTGGCATAACTTGAAATTTTTTCAATAACTAATTTTGTTTTCAATATAACTATATGGAACTTGATACACACTTAACTAAATTTAATAATATTTTTACGAAATCGGCATCAGTCAATGTTTTTACTGTCGAGGGCATTAGTGGGACATCACGAAATTGTATGGAGAAGTGAATAGGACTCTTCGTTTTCTTTTTGCTATAGTCTATAATATAAGTAGAAACCAAGTACTGAAGGTATGGATTTCGAGATTCAATTATATATAATGTTAAAAACGAAACAAACTCATGACATCAACAACAAGTTCTTCATATAACGATATTTTTTGTCGAGAACAAACAATGTGAGCGTAATGTACATCTTTTTTGAAAAAGATTCAGGTATTAAATATTTAACTGACAAAAATATTTAACACGTGTAACACTGATGATATTCAATGCAGTAACATAATATAATCATTGAATTGTAGAAGTACATTATAGTCTATATAAAGTTATAGAAGTACATTATCCTTAGGCTTCATTAACTTCAACGCTGCGTTCCAAAATGCAACTTTGAGGCAAATCGAAGAAGTGAGTCACCTGCACACACGACACACATTTCTTATCAAATTGATCGGCCGCCAGTTCGTTAGAAAAACACCTACACATCTAAATTTTATTTGATTTTATTTACCTCACTTCGTAGTACGGGACAGGGTGTCTGGATGAGTTATTAAGTCTAGGATTATAACTCAATGTATATAATACAAAATATATCAATGTAATTTAATCTATCTAATTTAATTAATTAATTAATCTACTTTATCTAATTTATTATTCTAATTTAATTAATCTTATCTATCTTTTAAAAATAGGTAAGGTGTCCTTTAATGAACTTATATTTTTATTCTCATGTACTGTTGCAGATTTCAAAAAACTATTTTATTTTTAGATACATAAAATTTAACCCATTCTCCTGTATTACCTTAAAAAAAAAAACAAGCAATTTTTTTAATCACTGTAAACTAAGAAACCATAGTTCAATAAACATATAACTAAAATTGAATTATCTGACTACGATTTTGAAATAAAGGCTTTTTCTTAAGTTTAAATAGTTATTTGCACGTAACCAAAACCTAAACATGCTTTTTAAAACGTTTGTTTGTCTGATTGTTTGTCCGAGCTTAATCTTTGAAACCGCTGAACCAATGTTTACGAGACTTTCATTGGTAGGTAGAGAATTTTTCAAAGAGTAATGTAGCCTATTTTTTATACCGGAAAAATACAAAATTTAACGCGGGTGAGACCATGATCCACAATTAATAATAAACAAGCCAATATAGAAATTTTAAATCACTTATTTTTCTTAAACAAATGCATATCGACCTCAATTATTTAATTTCTTATTAAGGAGTAAATGATTAAAACACATTTGTTTGTCATGCTGGCAGAAAAGTTTGACAATGGTATTACATACAATGTATTGAATCATCAGGCCGCGATATGGATACGCCATATGGCATCTTGTTAGTTGGGCATAGGCACCGGACGGACGAGACGAGACATCATATCGTGTAAAGGCTGTATTCAAATTTGTAGTTTTTATTGCATCATAAGTAGGTTTTAATTTTCATTAATTTAGTAATTAGTAATATTAAATCTTACTATGTGTATAGTTTCAAAATTCGTTGTTGCATATGTACATATGTCTTGTACAAAATGTTTCATAAAAGTAAGTAGATACTAACCTATAACTATTTTGGCGTCATGTACTGTAATGATAAGATGCATTTATTGGTCACGTCAACATAAAATGAAGTAAAAAAATTGCAAAACTAAATCTATGTAGGTAGGTAAATACTATTATTTGGCTATTATGCCAAACTTTAATAAGGTAGTCCCAATTTCCTTATTTTAAAATTAGGAAAAGAAAGAGTGAATTAATTTCAAACAAATAAAAAAAACTACTAATAAGAATGAATAATAACAAATATAAATAAAATATAGAAGGCATCTATCAAAAAATGTCGATACTAGTTTGTTAAGAAAATTCTTGCTAGGGTATTGCGTAATACTGTAATAAAACACATATGCTATAACAATCTTTTCTGGAAAATATACTGAAATGAAAACGGCCATGTGAACACAGCCTTTGTAACTGGCAGGCGGTCTTGGTTGCGTCACTACACGTGCCTAGTTACATTAACGGTTTCACTGTCAATACGCTTATAGGTATATACATTTATCATATTTTGTTCAACATATTACATATTTTTGGCATAATTCCAATGTTTTTACCATTTTTGTTCGGTTAAATAAATATTATTATGTTATAGTAGATTTATCCATACCGGTCTGGGAGAAAATGTTAAATATGGAATTATTATCTTATCTTTCTGCGCAAGTTTAAAAATTGGCCAACGGAAAAGATTTATTATAAGTCTCATTATAAGGCTTGTTATAGGTCACTAACTGCTCAAAAGCTCAAGAATACTCTATTTATTGCAAGAGGTTGTATTTTATCATTACAATTATAACATATATGTATGTGCAATGAAATGTGCGAGGAGATCTGAGGAGGTGAAACATAGCATATCTTCACGCATCCCTAATGGGGTAAGTAGTCAGAGAGGATGTAACGCCGAGCATGGCAGTCATTATATACTTCTTTTATCTCCACAAATTTCGTCATTTTCCTAGCATACTTTCGCCTAGGTATGCGAGTACTTTTGACATTTCCGTCAGTAAACATTCTGGTTATTTGGTCTTCATAGGCCAGCCTCGGTCTTCCTTGGCTTCTGCTACCACTCACTTTTACTCTGTAGATTTTCTTCGTCAGTCTTTCATCATTCATTCTTTCTATGTGCCCGAACCATAAAGAACCGATTTCTCTCTTAATTTTTACAATACAACTGTCATAACAAGTTGGCATACTGCGTTTCTCTTTGTATCTTTTCTACACATCTATATATCGCATTACAATACTCAGTAGTATGCATGCACACAGATATATACAAAACAAAATGTATACGGTGTTAGGTTAGGACTTCATCAGGCGCGGATTCAGCCCTGTGGACACAGTGGGCATGCCCACATCTCTAATTGCAGTATTAGCCGATTTTCAGATAGCGTGACCATAGCCTTTTTCAAGGGTTGGATCCGGGACTGGACTTCATTAAGAGGTGATATTTGCTCACCCCTAATAAGACATAGCGTGATGTTTCGTTTGTATTTTTTTTAAATAATGTATATATCAACGACTTATTGTCATGTAGCTAAAGGTTAAAAATATAATTTGATAGTTTTAGTATAAAAATAAAGGAAAGGACTGATAAAACACTAAATTAATGTTCAGCATATCCTGCGATGAATGTTTTTATTTTTATAATTTAATAAAAATATGTATTAGTAATTACGAATATTATAATTCTTCCTTCGGAATTCGGTAATCGGTTAATCATCTATTTAAAAAATAATGATTTTATAGTAATTAATAGGAATTTGATGTTCAAGACCTGGTTAGCCCGACAGGGGTGAGGGCAAATCTGAGTTAAGGAGTAGGGCGGGGCGGGACGCGGCGTGCGGGGTATCACAGAGTAGGCCTGTCGTCGCTGGCACTTCGCAATGCGCAGCTGCCCCTTGTGCCTTCGCTCTCTGCCCCGGTGCCGGTAAGCATTTCGATTCCATATTTAAATGTTTAATGTCTATTTTTTTATAACGACATGTTTGTGTTGGCCGTTATATTTAAAAAACTAATAATTGTGTTGTTCGTACTATCCAGCCATTATGTTTTGCCTCAGTTCAAAATCATTTTAAAATATCGTAACATAATTATCTCTTATTATATCTAAGCTAGAATAAGTTTTAATTAATAGCATAAACATGTCGATATAAATAGGCTCAAATGAAGGCGCGACCGGTGTTACAGATTCGAGTAATTATACTCGATTCTCAACCTTATTACAAGACGTGTTCAGATCACATTATTATCAAGGGTGTAACAGTGATTCCAAATGTTATATCTGTTGCTAGTTAGGTACGTATTGATGAAGGAACGTCGGTCGATATTAAGTTAACAACATAAACTCGGATATTACTACGTATTTGCTCATCTTATGTAAATGTATATATAATCATCTCATATATTTTATGCAGCGTTGTTATTTGTTATCCACAGGTAAC
The DNA here is from genome assembly GCA_907165235.1 of Zeuzera pyrina. NCBI lineage: Eukaryota > Metazoa > Arthropoda > Insecta > Lepidoptera > Cossidae > Zeuzera > Zeuzera pyrina. Next base: position 16,314,096 of record OU015628.1, read on the forward strand.
TAATCTACCATTAGTAAAAATAAATTACTTAAATATTAAGAAATAGTTGTGCATATTGACTCAGTACACTCACTGTTTTGTTACAGTTTTGTCATATGTTTTTACGAAATATAATATAATTACTATCAATATTGTACAATATACTATAAACGTATCACTCAACAAATACTCGCATTTATTAAACAACCTCTTGCTTCACTAATACTAAACTTTTCTCAAGTTCTTTTGTTAGTTTGTTCAACGAAAACCTAGACTAGATTTTCCGAGTTTGTTTATAATCTCTTTTTAATTATAGGGCGACTGGTGAAAATATAATATGACATTTATAACGTATTGTTTAAATATTTCTTTTAAATGCACAAATGTACGTATGTTATATATAGGAAAATAAGATTTGAGTAACTAAAATAAAATTACATGAGAATGATAATCAATAATTGCGTTTTAATCGTTGAATTTATTAGATAATCTAACCTTGGTGCATACTTTTTATTTTTAAATGTTGACTATGTCGTTTACGAAAAAAATGTTAGTACCCTGTTTATATATATATTACTTAAATATTATATTACTTGTTTAGATGTAGGTACTTCATGTAATGCCAAGACTTCAGTGATAATATTTCAGTTGTTTTACCCCTTCTTACATAAAGAATAACTACATAATATAGTTACCTTCTTACTGAAGTGAAACTCTGGCATTTAAAACAGCGCAATTGATATAATATTCTCTCTTTAGTTTTTGGGTGACGCTTGAACAAAGAGAAAACAAAAGTCTAGGTCGACCATTTTTTTTTTCAAAAGTATAATAGAGAGTTCTTTTACCAGGCTATTAAGTATTAATTCTTCCCGATAAATATTTTATAAGGACTCAATTCAAAAATATATTTTATGTAGGCATGATTTTCCTTTTTCACTTGAACTTACTTTATTTGTAATTATTATTTATTTTATTTTCTCTGTCAATTAGATTCGCTTCTTTGGAGGGATTTATTCGTTTCATACCTGATATGGTTGTATGTTCTCTTAACGAATGATGAAAGAGAGTCGTCGGGCAAGTCCATTTAAATTTTAAGCAGAAATCATTTGTATAAAAAAGCAAAGCTATGTAACATATGTATGTACCCTATGACTATTCAATATGAAAGCACTGGATATACCTATCTAATAAAATACAGCAATTTAGTTTCGAACTACTTTAAAAAAGTTTGTAGGCATAAATAAGGTTATATAATGATAATGATTGAGTTAAATACAGGAAAAGAAAGCGAACCCAAAAATATGTAGTTTTATGTTCACGCAAAGTTGTGCAAAAAACAGCCTTCTAGAAAGAGTGTAAGTAAAAAGTTTCAAAAAGGCCTGTGGAAATATCGAATAGTTTCTCTTACGATGTTATCTCTCAATAAATTTCGCAAATAAATAACAAGCAAGTTGTCATCCCATTTTCGGCACGTGTAGTCAAGGAAAATTCGCATGTCAATATTGATACTAACTCCTGTTACCCAACGAGGTCAACAGCCATCAATCTCCTCTACAATTTATACAATCCTCGTAAAAGAATCGTATAGACGGAACGAGCTCGTGTTGTATCAAGGGACCGATCGTAACAGTCCATCAAGCTGGCTCTGGCAAACCTACCAAGAGCAGAAGACATTCAAATCGAGTGCGATTGTATTATTTTTATTGTATTATTTACATTATCGGGGTATGCCGGAGTCTGCGCGAGGACGCTCTGTCGTCCGTCGATATCGGAACCAGTTGTACGCATGTGCGGAAAGCTTGATAATATTCTGATTTCTCATTTTATGCATGCTAATGTGCGATATCAAAAAAGGTTTGACCTCTATGTCGCCCCTTTTCACAGTTTGAAATCTTTGACAAATATCTCTTTATAACACCTACCTTTATAAGTCCTTTTCTATTTTGTGCTGACTTTCATTTCCTGATCCACGTAAGTTACAACAGCTAAATTATAATAAATTATAAAGCTAAATTATAATAACAGTTAAAATATCATAAAAAAAAACTATAATTCTCCGACTATAATAATAATTGAAAATTGTATTCAGACTTAGTTATTTCAATCAGAATTACAGGCTAAAGTGACCTTTCGACAAGACGAATCTATCTAATAAATAAATACTTTTTCCTTTTCCGAAAGGATACCGAGAGTTCTGTTCCTGATGTTGCTAGCCTATCGCCTGTAAAGGAGATGTTTCACGAATGTATGGAGCCCCGGCCTGCACTTTGTACACTTATAATTTAGAAACTTTAATATTAAATAAAAGTGTTTTAGTTATGGTTTCGGTATATATTAGCCTAGTTCTTTCGTACAAAAGTATTATATGCACATATCATAGGCAACACCTTACCTAAACAAGATGGCGTCTATGACATATTTGACGTATTCCACTTTTAACAGTTAATTATAACTCTTTGTAACAAATTATATTGCAGGTCTTAACTGTTGAAACCTATTTAAAAACTCAAACAGTGGCCTGTTCACAGTTTGAACATATCCACACTGCAGTTTAGGGTATAAAAAAATTAACAAGAAATTAAATCTTTGACGCCTCGGGAAACAGATCAACCAAATCAACTTTTCTTTTGAGAAATGCAATATAGCGACAACAAATGTTAAGTTAACAGATTAAATAAGTTCTATTTTATTAATCTTGGTAAATAATATGGGTAAAGTATACTACTTAATAAAAACATAACTCCGTTTGAGGAACAGGTCAAAGTTAAGTGAAATTAGAAATAAACACGCCTTTTTTGATATATGCAGTTCTAGTGTGAATTATAGAGATTTTTAGTCAGCACATCAAAGATAGTGTTGTAATTTATCAAGCTTGATTAATATGAATAGTGATAAAAAAATAACCTGAACATTTAAGTAGGCGATAGGAGCGCCAAAACGAAATACATAACAATTACGGTAAAGCGACTGTCGCATCTGTAGCTTGCTACAAATACTTATTCTGTGCTCCATAGTTTTTGACAGCGTTTTGACCGATTTGACCCGTGACGTGCGCGACGTTCAAAGTATATTCGTAATCACAACTCGAAGATATTTTCAACTACACATGTTTTCAACAAAATAAAAATAGTTGCGCTGAAAGCTCTTTGTAAGTAGGTATTTTTGTTTAGTAAAGAATTAATTAATGGATGAGATTTTTTTATCATTACTTTGTTAATAATATACCTACATATCACATGAGTTTGATAGTAAATTACATACTTCGCATTTAGTTTTGGAACGAACTTATGGCGTACTTGCTGTCCGTATAGCCCCGTTAAATAATAAAATATTGCTCTTGTACTAAAAATATATAATAAAAATTTCAATTTCACTATTTTTCTAACAATCTTTAGATTTTTCCTCGATTTTCTAAATAGCGTACAAAGCGCGAGCCTAAAATCTAACATCTCCTTTCCTTACAAAAAGCTATCCCCTTGACGAATTTTACGACCTGCACGGGAAGTAAGCAGCTAGTATATGGTATATTTTTCTTTCTCCTGTAGACCGGGATAAAAGTAAATACTAATTGCAAATAAATATACAATAGGTAAAAAACTTAATCAAAATTACAATTTTTTATGATACACTAAGAGTACATTCGCGTGACAAAATTATATCAAAAATTAACGTTCACTTTATTGCCTACATAAGTTATTTTGGTTGTCATTAAAACTTCCAAAATTCATGAACAGCAATGCAAATAAATGTATTCCTGAGTATCGCGTGTCTCCTCTGATATTTGTATTTAACTTGTCACGGAAAAGTTTTATGGTCTATATTTATGGACGCGACTTATAAAATAATTATAGGTACATTTAGTTCGTATTGAAGTTGAACCTTTCACAATCATGCATTTTATAGAAATACTTGTTTTTTGCAATTCAAATCTGGTATATCTTGTCTCGTAACGACTTATCATAAAAAATACAAGCTTATGACTAAGATTTGTACGCCACGTCGCTCTTATGCTGAACGTAAATAAAATTCTGCCACATAAATTAATCCTGTGTTTAATAATAATTATACATAGCAAGAAATTAGTAATACCAATAATTCATAATCAGTAATGTTTCTTAATTCTTCAAGTTAACTGTGTTTACGTCTATATAGAAAATTAAAGTAAGCTTAAAAAATTTGAAAGCTATCCAGGTACTAATTTCAGACTCACATCGGCCCATATCTCTTCTCTTTCTTGAATTCGCCACCATGCATGCGGTCTAATTACGCATAAAAGTCGACATAAGGTCTAATTTAGTTATATCGGTATACCAATAACAAAAATGTATAAATATTTATATTATTTATATTGTAATTTATATTATAAATAGATAAAAATTCATCCTCTTTAATCAATAAGGTTAAAAGGATAAATTACATGATAATTAGCATCATTTCCCGTTTAAACTGAACAAAGCATCACGAAGTCGCGATTAAAACTCGCTCCTTGACGGCACTGGGCCCGCTTTGAGATGTCAAAGCGGGCTCAGATAGTAACAAAATGTCAAATCGATTAATCTATGACAATCAATTTGACATTTTACCATGATCTTGTGCAAGTAAAGTCGATAAAAGTTACGCAGTTAGTAATTAGACATTCGGTTCTCCGATCTTTTCATCCAACCACTGCTAAAAACCTTTTTGATATTGTCGGCCCATCTGGACGAGCGCCAGATCTCTTTATACGTCATCACTCACTCATTTTTCAATGGTTATCAGTCCTACAACAGATATAACTTGTCCATTACTCTCCTATCATCTGCTGATTCGTCAATTGTCGTTCACTTTGATTCTCCAGCGAATTATTGGTTTCGGACTCCTCCATCATCATCGAAAAGGTAAACCTCTGTTCATTGTTCGTTGAGCGATATAAAACTTTCAGATCAGACCAACCGTCAGGGTAATTATTAATTACAGTTATGTTTGCATTATCTGTTACAAATCATTTTTACGATTCAATTTCAACGAAGTATCTAAGTTTTATAATTTTAGTAGTACATGATCTTCTTCCTAAAACATAATATAGGTACAAATATGTGGTATTATATATAATACGTATATGCATAATACTTATACACGCTACTAAAAAAGATATTCACAACAAACTGTGATACTTTTTTCAAATTACTGTACAGGCTATGAGATATTTATAAAGATATTGTGATCACTGTGTTATGAAGCACTATTATCGAGTCGCACTGCATTGAAGAACTGCAGGATATTCTCTAAAATGGTATGCTTAACCCTATAAACGAGTAAATTACTGGTGCGCGTTAGTGGTCCACAATCATAGTAATGTGAAGAAACTGTTTATATCGCTCCTTGACAACTCTGTGTTGGCACGCAGAGTTGTGTGTTTTTTAAAATCCCAAATTTAACATGTGTATGCAGCAAAGTCTAGTATGAACTCTTACCAAGATACGAAAGCTCCCATGTGTGAAGTGTGATTGCCAATAAATGTAAGTGAAATCGTAACATCTCTTTGTAGGTATACAAAGAAATAAATTTTTACAAAATGATCGTTAAAAATAGTAATCATTTTGACAGTATTTTCGGCCTCAAACCAGTGATATTGATGACGTCACGACCTAGCTAAATAATTTTTTATTTTGCTGAAGCTAATAAGGCTAATATTCCACTGTATTCAAAATACATATATGTAAAAGCTTACGTTTACCAGAGAACTATTTATATTTTATAACCTTCACATATATTTTAAATCATGTAATATTAGCCTTATTAGTCCAAGTAAAATAAAGTTTTATCACCAGCTACCTTAGGAGGTAAACAATATCGCTGCTTTAATCTTACTTTGATACGAGATTATAAAGTCAATGTAAACAGTTGAGATGGCAGCTTCCGTTGCGTTAATCTTTTATCTGAAGGTAATCATTAACCAAATTATGTAGAACATCAGGCTAATATAATATGTGTATGGTTAATCTTATCAATTTTTATCTGTAACAAGCTGCTTAGAGTATTTCTACTGTATCAAGTTTTCCGACTTTGCTTATCTGTTTCTTTTCACTAATCTAAAAAACTATCAAAGTTTAATGGATTTTCATAATTGTATGAGTTTTTAATAGATTGAAATTGATAAAATAATGTTACTAATTTTTTTAAACTGCGAAATCAGTTAGTATTTTATTATTTAGATTACATTATGTCATAACATAGTAAGCTATGAATTGTTATTGTTTGTTGTTTTTGTTTCTATGTTATTCGGATTCTTAGAAGTAACTTATAAACCTAATATCAACCAGAGAATTCGTTAACAAAACTTCTTTTTTTACAAGTCTGTGCGTATTCACTAAGTAAATTGCTTCATCTATGTGTTTGTTATCACATTGTGTATTTTGTTAATTCCTATGTAGGCAGATGAATATTATATGCGTACAAAATTTTCGCTTTGTCGGAATACATACAATCAAATATTAAAAAAAAAACCGGCCAAATGCGTGTCGACTGTGATGGGATGAAAGACGGCGTATTGCACAGCGTTTCTCAGTGACATTTAAAAATAAAAAGTAATTTTGTAATTTCCGCGGTCGCTTAGCGTGTAACCGTGTATCTATACCGACCCGAACCGAAAATACTAATAGGTACCGAAAATACCCTAGTCCTTTTAAAGTTAGTAAAACTTTAAAAGGAATATCTCATATTTTTTAAAAGTTAGTGGGGAGGCGACACACTTTTTACAACTTTAGAAGCGCTCAGCAACTATCGACTTAAATAAAAAAGTCGCTACGAAACCTTTATATCAATTTTAAAGACCTATCTGAAGATACCCCTTATGTGTGCTGGAATTTTTTTTTATCCCTCGACTATATGTATGGACCGTCACCCCCAATTTCAATTTTATCTAATTTTTACTGCAGCGTTGTGTAGCGGTTTAAAGAAAGTGCCTTCCCTCTAAATTTCATATAAAGTGAATGCGAATAGTCTCTGATAGATGGGATATCATTATAACGGTTCTGTTTTTTTGGCATCTGGCTACGGAACCCTAAAATATACTAAATAATATTTATTATCCATACAAAAACTTATGTTTAGTGCAATAAATATACATCGTGTATAAAGTTCAATGAAAACCAAGAAACCAAATAAACCATAAATCCTGTGTCAGTGACCCTGTGACTTGAACACAACCAATTCCGTTATGCAAAACATGTTTCATTAAAATACTCACTTTACGAGATAGTTACAATTTTGTTACAATTTCGTGTAGATGTAGAGAAAAGAATTAGGCCCAAAAGTACTAGGAAATTTTGTTTGAAAAATATCGTTTTCATTTTTTTTTCAAATTTTTTAGAACTGAGGATTAATTAGAAATATGCAAAGGTATAATTTAAAATCTAGCAACTTGTAATTTAGTTTACCATCAGAATTCCCGTTTTAAAGCCAAAACAGCTATGGCAAAAATGTCGCTCAATTTGTGCTTAAATTTTAGTCTCGACTGGTCCCTTTTTGTTGCCATCTGCACGCCGCCGCCGACCCGAAAGTCCAGACAGCTCCACCCTAAAAACGGTTTAGACAAGATTCCTATCCTTTCACTTGCCTGTCAAATTCCATATCGTTATCTCTGTCTAAGCGTACGTATAAAAAGAACCTGTCGCCCATCTCGTTTTTGCACCCGTGTTCAGATTATTTTATCCTTTCTGGCTCGTAGTAATTCGTGTATTTCCGCTTCCCACACGAACGACAGCCATATTTGGCGGAACTGTCAAGTCAACGCTAGTTTGGCGCGTATCAAGCTTATGATGAGCTAGGTCTGATTAATATTTTAATACAATTAATACATTATGTTAATTGTCTACATCTAATTTTTTAATGGTTTCAGATTATGCGACAGGCACCGTTTGGAGAGACATTGGCAGATGTGATATTTTGGAACGTAAGTTGAATTTTGTTGTCTATATCCCAATTCTTTGGGCAATTGTTAATTTAACATTTGCTGCTATTGACAAAATGCAGAATTTTAGCGGAATTACGCAATGAAAGTCATTTAGATTTACTTTAGCTTCATATAAGTAGTACAAGTGTATTTTTCTGCAAAGTACCTACCATGCATTTAAAATGTGTATATTTATACGCTTGTTTGATCTACCCTTACTTATACTCTGAATTTATTTTATTACAAAAAATTTTTTTCATTTTATTTTATATATAAAATTAAAATTGGAACCAAATTGCACATAATTTTGTAACCTAATTTAGATTTTAACATCTCACAGTAATTAAAAACAAAAAGTTATCTCAGAATGCCATGAACATGAATAATTTTTATTATTTTTATTTTTCCTTCTCTGCTATCACCCAATGTTGTTTCATTTCATCGAAATCTCAAACAAATAAGTTCAAAAATATAAAATTTTAAACAATAATCTTAATGTCAATAAAAGCTGTAAAGTGCATAAAAGGCAGTCATAGACAAAGGATGCTGTGTGTCGGCATGAAATGGCGTAACAAAGCGAACTCGATAATTTGTTCTTGCTCCAACAAACTTTCTAGTTCAAGATTTATTAGCGCTATTCAAATAACGAAATTTCCTTCTGGTTCTTGTTCATTTAATTTTTGAATACGCTTTAGAATTTTGAGTGGTACTACTACAAATGGATTTTTTTAATGACTAATTCTCTTTTACGGATTCATTCATGTTTTTATCGCATACTGTACAGTAACAAAAAACCTAAATAACATTGGTATAAATAAATATCATTCGATTTGATTCAGTAGTTATGATGCAAAGGTTTTATTTGTATTTAAGCAATGTTTTATTTGCATTGCTTTTCATTTGAAATAAACATACAAACATAATATAATTATCATATAGGTTCCTATCTAAAAGTATATTAATCTCTTTAATATTACGCAGCAAATAATTAAAGAGTAATTAACACTCAAACTCGAGATCTCTTTTAAACTCAAATTCCTAAGTATCCATTAACACTGAAACTAGTATAATTTAAAAAGATTTGTTTGTTACATCAACCCTGAATGTTGACAATACCGGAAATCGAATTCAGGACCCTCGGCTTTGAAGATAGATGTATTACTGCTGTACCAACAGACCAATCATTTCGCTTTATAACTAAATTTATTCTACAAGAGGACTGCATGAAAATCTAGTTTGTGATAAATGATATAGTAATGAAACTTAATATTTAGGTATATAGAATTACGATTAGTAATATTGCAACTTTTCGACAACCTTTCGAAAGTCGCCAGTTCTTTATTATCGCTATTGTCTTTTTATATTAATTTTAATTAATCATAGACTAAAAATTTGATGCATCTATTTATAATCTACATCTGATTTGAATGCTACCTAATGCTTTGTTCGTCACATTAACAACTGCACAAACAATGCCGTAAATGATATAACTAACGCCATTGTCTCATATAAGCACATACAATAGTATACATGCAAATTACTATTTTGTAACCGTCACCCACATAATATTAGATTTACACAGTTGTAAAGTAGCTACAGTTGACTCTGGTTCACGGCCCGCGTCTAAAGGAATTATAAAAACAGTGTGTGCACTTTGAAATGTATGTAATATAATTTTTTTTATTGCAAATGGTAGTAATATCTCCAATTATGTGTATATTGGAAAGGAATGTCGCGAAAGTAATGTACTATACTGTAATTATACTTACGAAATTGTTTTGAAGGGTGAGTAGATTTACATATCTATTAATAACCGTGTCGAAAATTTTTAAACTTTGTACTATGGATTTTTCATAAATAAATATATTATATTGCGTTTTCACGCTGTGTCGGTGTAATGTTGATACAGAAGACTGGACTCATCGTTTCTATTCTTTTACATCTTTTATGACACCCTTTGACATTACTTAATACTTTGCTTTTATCTTATAATTAATATAAATTTGTGTATTGTAATTTATATAAAATATGAGTACACACACATATATACATTGACATGTGTAATGTATTCGATACATTCGTATATAAAGAAAATGTATCGCATAGTAGGTATGTAGAAATAAAGCATATTTCAAATAATAATAAATTAATAATTATACTCAGATTATTACACTATATGTTCATGTGACCCCAAACTTAGTACTAGGCGTGTACTATGACCTATGAGTACCAAAACGAACTGGAGGAGCATTCACTAACACCCAGACTCCGAAAAAATTGAGAAAAGTTCAATCTCTAAATATAGGTTAAGAGTGTGTCAGTAACGTTAACTTAGGGTTTCATAGATATTTAAGTACAGTGGAAGTTAATTTAAAAAAAATGGATCCAAATGAACTTCCGTGCATTTCGTGTTTGCTACATTACATGTGTACTTTTGTATCATCTCTCTTGTAAACAAGTAGCAATTATACAGAGCTGACTAACAAAACGTGTAAATGGAGCAATTACCGCTGACTATGTAGGCTACCGTACAATTAGTGGCTTGCTAATAGTTTTCATCACCGATAGTTACATTTAGTTCATAGTGTGAGAACACATCAGATCAAGATCGACTGTTGTTCCAATCGCATCTCATTTCTGAATTTAAATTTTAACATTCCCGTATTCATTCTATTTTAGTATTGATACAGTGTTTATAATTTTTTACTTTTATTATCATTAAAGACAAATTTGTTTTATTATTTCCAGCTTGCTTTCTCAATCCGGATTATCGTTGGATGTGGGTAAGTTTCTGCTTATATTTAATTTTATATTAATGTTATTAAATTTTATATCTAAGAAATTTAATCATTTTTAAATGGGATTATGAAATTAATAATTCGTGAAATTGAATTAATTTGATTAGGTCGCTAGTGCAAACTTCCAGAGACAAAATAAATTAACTTACAGCGTACTTACAAAGGGCGTAAGAAATTTATTTTAACGATGGCGCTGAATTGTAACTTAATTTGTATTCAATATGATTCGTCTTCTTTTCTTTTTATAACTCTTACTAATGTTTTTCAAATATTTTATCAATATTTTAATGTTTTACAAATCTTTAATTAGTTAACACTGCTTATCTTTGTATGTGCATTTAGTATCTTGAAAATGTTAATAAGTTGGTGTTGACATCCTTGACCTTAGTAAGTCAACGAGGCTAATTTAGAATCCTCTTCTAAATAATCATCAAAATTAAAGAGATGATTTTGACCATGATGGCACTCCCCTTTGTTTCTGTTTCTGTTTTTGAGACCATACAGTTAGTGTATTTATTTATAAATTGTAGATAAATATACAAAAATATAAAATAATGTTCAACGTCACTGTTTACTGCATAGCATGAGTAGTTCAAACGCATAACACACTAAGTTTCTCTTCAATAAACACTATAATGAATGTTGAAAATTATAAAATATACTAAAAATAACAAACTTTAATTTTAGGAATTTACAGTTATTATTCCACAAGAAAATAGTAAATTTTAAGTATAAGTGATGAATAGGAAAATGTGTTTGTGAAAGATAGAGTATAGATGAGCAATTAAAGAAGATTAGTGTTGGAATATGTGTAGTTTTAAATGTTCTGTTAAGTAAACCGTACTGCTTAGTACGGATCGCACTATCCGAAGTTTAGCAACTGGTGGGTTGAACACTCGAACAGATTTTGTCTAACAGTTGAATAAACCGACGAATTTAGTAGAGCTCTAAGCTATTTTTGGTTTTCACTGAAGTCGTTACGAGAGGGGAGGTCTACGCAGACTGGTAGCGGGTTATAAGTGGGGGTCTGAGCCATTCATTCCCAGGCCGGGGGCGGCGCTCATTGCCCGTGTCCGGACCGCGCATGCGCGTCCTCTGACCCACTTGCAGGCGTCGCGTCGCCGCCTGGCGGATGGCGGCCTCGTTATACCAAGGTTGCCGAATCAACGGGCAAGTTCCATCCAGACATAGTGACGCGACACATCACTATTCAAATTCCAAAGAGCCTCCTAATATTCAAGGCCAAAATTTTAGTAATAAAAATAAGCTTAAAATAAAGGAAAATAATTCATCAGATGAGTCAGTTCGAGCTTTTTATAGATATGGTATTACATCATGCGAATTAAGTTCGATCCATAAATATAAAAATATGTTATTTAGGTCAGTAACTTCCTAAAAAACCTGATAACTGTTATTTCTGTGTAATTATAAGTTGCAAAATTTCACATATATTTCATGTAGACACAGCGTCATATACCTCATATACATACGTCTTTTAATAATGATTAGAACAGACACTAACTCGTATTATTCATTTTGTAAACAATGCCTTCCGTTGACTAATATCTATTAGGTAATAAGCAACTTTTTACTTTCGCTTCGCTCACTTTCCACCTTGCAACGCAAACACAATCACGTTTTGACAATTACTCATGATGGACAGTATCGTAGTTCAAACGGAGATGTCCCCACTTGTCAGTTTTCCACTCAGTCAGTCAGGCTTATTTTAAGCGAGCTCTATAGATAGAAAGTAATTACGATGATCGATTACGACAGTACAACTACTGTATGCCACTCGCCTAATAAGAAAGCCATTGTGTAGGTGACACGCCCGCCTCACGCGTTGATTTTACCGTATCGATAAAAATTCTACGGTGCGCTGACATCACTATGGTAAATTGTGATTGATATGTTTTGACAAAATTGGGTTTAAATATGGCTTAGCACATACAATAAATAAAACGTTGTAGTGAAATATTTTATTAGTTATGACGTACATACTTCTAAATGTTCGCTTGTTGTTATTTTTTGTCATGAGTTACGTATCATATATTTTTGTTCAGGAGTTTTATTTATACAAATATTAAGGCAGTATTTTTACAAATTTCAGATGCAGTTTACTGTGGTAGAGCGTTCGTGCGCTCATCTTCTAAGGATTCAGAGAAGTTTTATTTAATTTTCTTTTTTCTAATATACATAATCTAAAATCAGTTTTAATGTTAAAAATGTTATATTATATAGTATTGTTAGACTTGAGACTTATTGCCTAATAAAAACAACAGGAACACAGTTTAAAGAACTATATAACATAATATTGTACGTAGAAGCACTAGTAAAATCAATATTTTCGTAAAAACTACTAGTTTAATTTTCAGTATGATGACGTACAATCATATCGAGTAATATCACGCCATCTGGTTATGTTTTGAAATATTTTTAATTACTTGTAACAAAGCTTACGATGTGATTTATCAAATTTATTTAATTTTAATATTACGACTATTTAAATTTTTACTATTATTTATAGAATAAGGCTGTTGAAAAAAAAAAACTAAATTTAACGTACCATTTCATTATTTTATGAAATTACAATAACTTTTTCTAAATATTATTCAAATAAAACCTTAAACAAAATTACGCGCAGTTACCAGTGAATTGAAAATATAATAATGTATTTTGTTGTAGCAATTAATCTCTATTTAGTATTCACGAACACTGTTAGTTATTGACAATATAACATTATAGATAGCAATAGATTCCAGAGAACGTCAAGAGTAACGCATTTGACTTTTTACTTTATTATTACCTACTTATCTTTATGCAATTAATTTTTGTAACGAACTTAAATTAAATGTTTGTGGGCAAGAGATCGTCACATGTTTTCATTATATCCAATGTCACTTGCATATTGACACCAAAACATAAAACAAAAGCATATCTTTTCTCGGAGTTTTCATTGTCGTCACTGATTACAATTTTTTTGTTTTTTCAGAGCATGTCAACAGATATCAGAAGTTGGTGTCCATCGGCATCAATATTAGTGCCCTACATCTACCCTGTAGATCCGAATTTGTTTGAAGTGAGGCGACAAATTCGGTTCTAGAGAGGTTTGTGTGGTGCATGCACGGCTACGATGAATGTTATAAGGAAGACACGAACAGTTTCGGATTTTATATATAAATAATCAACTTGTTACTAATTCATTTCATACTAACAGTAGATAACACATAATGAAGAATTCTGTGGAAGCTTCGTGACGATTGGAGCTGAAAAAATGTGCCCTAAACTAATCCCATTAGGTAAACTAAAGTTATGTCGAGTGATTAAAACTCGTCCAATAATTTTTGTGTAATGCACTTATAATATTATGTTTGAAACACGAAAAATCTCGAAATATAATTTTTTGTCATATTCAATGTATAGAATTGACCCTCTGCTAGTTTTAATAGCATTCATTATGTCTAATCATAGATTAGGTATGTTGTAATTCACTTTAGAAAATGTAAATTGTGTTACATTCGTTCTTATATTACATCTAAAATCTCATTTGTTATTAGTACCTGCATTTTTAGGTTTCGCAACAAAATTGCTAAAATTCATTATTTATGTGATTGTCGTCACATAAAACTGTTTCAGAGCCTCTTCGTAATAAATTACTATTATTTAACTAAGTATTAATTATTGTATCTCCTCATAATCTCAAACATACACAAATCTATGTTATTCGGAATTCGAATTTATGGACGGCTTGTCTAATAACCGCTAATGAATGAATGCAATAATTATTACGTCATTATGTTTATGCTCGATGTGGCCGAAGATGACGCATACGTAATGTTGTAGTTTTAATACAAAAAGACCCCGTAGGTAATTCGCGCTAGAGTATAAAGAGCATTGTTTCATAAACAAATTAAAAACATTGTATAGACTCAGGTGTTACTTTGCGGAAATCCATTTCATCTGATAAATTCCTAAAATCTTGAGCTATTTTCCGCTCAGACTCCAAAAACCACCAATCGACACGTGTTTCGCTTCTCAACGAAGCATCCTCAGGATATACCAGAGATAGGATTTGGTCAGCTAACCAGCACCGAATCTTAACCGAACAACACGGAAAACACAACACCGAAATTAAAAACACGCCAGTAACATCACGTATCCATCCATCGTGCCAGTAAGGTTATATTTCTGACCCTAAAAGTAGATGAATAAGACTACGGTTTCAACTGCCTGTTGTAGACCTAAACGGACCTAAGAGTGGATGCTCTGATCGTTCACTTCAAGCGATCTCAAAGATGGCACAGTATGTGATTTGCGTTGTCATATCACTATGACGGAGCCGAGAAAAGCCGCTGATGCTTCCTTCAGAGGCTCTTAGACATAGCGCCAAGGCTCTGTCGTGTTCCTTAAGAGAATGTGCATGCTTATTATTATTATCTAACTTACAGTCGGCATGCGACAGCCAAATATCGCGCGATATCTGCTGTCGAAACGTGACTTTGTACAATATAATTTGTATAGTGCCGCTAAATCTAACACGAAAAGTGCCTTTTACGGTGATGGCGTTATAGACAATCATCATACATGATACCAATCATTTATCACAATTATTCACCGGTAGTGCAGTGATCACGTGGCTGTCGCTGTCTGCAAATTTTTAGGTAATAACCCCCCTATCATGGGAAGGCTGTTATCTCGAGAATTTTAGTGGGTAAAAATCCGACATAACTTAGTCTGGCCCTCGGCGTGCTGGATATATTTGGCTTTTATAGCTTTCCCTTACGTCACCAAGAAAAAAGTAATAGATGTGTAATGTACAAATAATTATTTTTTTCTTATTTTCCCTTTTGAGTGACCGTGGCCTAAATAAATATATTTATTTACATATTTAGTGTAGATCTACTCTTCTAACTTCTTTTCTTATTCTCCAGAATTGGAAAAGAAGTTAGAAGAGTAGACCTATACTAAATCATATACGAGAGAATAATATTTAAGAGAATCATCAATGTAAATAAAGCTTATAAGCAGTTGGGATTATTTGGTCTATCTATGTATCATTGTAAAAAAAATCTTCGAAGTCGAAGTCCAATATTAGTGAAATTTAAATGGGAGCGAGCTATACTGAACTCAACTGAAAAAGAATCGTTGAAATCGGTTAATAAACAAAGAATTTACGCCCGAACATACATGAAAAAAAAACCATATATATACAGACGAATTGAGAACCTCCTCCTTTTTTGAAGTTAAAAAAGATATTTAACTACAAATGATGTAGTAAAACAGTCATTAGAAAATTTTTTATATCTTGGTCAGTATGCTTTCAGTACCTAACAAGACATAATGTGCACAAAAGTGAAAGTAAAAGCATTCTTTTGTAGATAATAATCTTTGTGTAGATATGTAACACATATTGTATCTCTTAGTTTGATCGATAGGTCCTTCTTTGAAGTGTCTAGGACGAATTGTCATTAAATGTTACTATTACTTAAAAACAATAATGTAAATTAATACAACTTGTAGGTACATATAACTCTTACTTAAATATACCTAATGATAATTATCTCTCCATCTTCTTTGTATAAATATTAGATACTGTTTTGCATAAATGAAAATTGTTATAATTTCAGTATGTATTTACTTGTTTTAAGAATTTCCAATGTATTATAAAGAAAACAATAAAGCGCACACTAATAAATAATTATTTAAAAATTACATGCATTTGTTCTTTTCTTATCACACCTACATTCAACTATGAAAATAAAATCAATAGGTCTTCATCTTCCCAATATTATGCTAAATTATGCTTAACTGTATAAAAAAAATTGTCTTATTTCATTGTTATTTACTTGCATACATATAACATTAGGTGTAAAATACGTTGCATGAACACTTATGTATTGCAAATTATAATTAATTGTTTTAAAGATTATTTATAACAAAAAAGTAGGTACATACATATCCTAACGTTAATATTTACAAACTTAAAACTAAACATTATCTTAAACAATAGAATTAATTTAAATAAAAATGTACCTATCTATGTCCCATCCATATTACCCTTCTTGTAACTAAATATATTTTTATCAAAAATCAATATAAAGTGATAATACAACCTATGAAACTACTTGTGAACTAAGCTTCTTCGTTAGTTTGCATGCTAAGATATCTACTAAACAAGAGATGGCGCCAGATGTAGTCTTATAAAATTAAAACAAAGGATTTGTAAACATGAATTTCTATTCTACAATAGATGGCACTACACTTTTTCATCTTATGAAAAACGTAGCAAAAATTGGTTTTATATATTTAACTGTAACAATTATTTTCTAAATTATATAAACATACTGAAATGATTTAAAAATGGTTGATGTAAGCTATTAATGGTTGATGATATTAATGGCATTATTATGATATTATTGTTGATATCAATGACCTTACTAGTAAACTTTTAATAATCCGAAATAAATATTTTCAAAATTTGTTATTCCTTTAGAAATCATTCAAATACTGTGGAATAGAACTTAACTCTGGTTGTATTCTGAAATTAATATCTTATACCTCAATAAGTATCATTATTGCATTATGCCATTAAGCTATCCTTATTATAGGAGTGTTCAACACTGAAAACATTAGGTGCATGGTAGCTGCATGAAAATTGAATTTTCCTGAAATTCACATAAATTTAAAATTACTTACAAAATAATTGCTATATCTACATACATACATATCTTCACGCTGTATCCCTAACGGGGTAGTCAGAGAGAACGCAACGCCAAGCGTCGCGGTCCTTACATATTCCTTTCGCTTCCTCAAATCTCATCATTCTCCTCCGACATTTTCGCCTGAGTATGTGAGTGCTTTTGACATTTCTGTTGGCTAACATTCTGGCTATTTAATCATCATAAGCCAGCCTTGGTCTTCCTTAGCTTCTTTTACCAGTCGCTTTCGCTCTGTAGATTTTCTTCGTCTATGTTTCTTTCAGTTTTTCATTTTTATTTCTATGTGATTTTTTAATTTTTTTTACTTTTTAACATGCCTAAAAAAATTGTTTACCTTTTAAAAACACATTTACACACAACGCGAATATCGAAAGCGAATTGAAGCAGTGTCATATTGCAAAATGGGAGAACTCTGCATAAGGGTAGGACTCTATTCCCATGTCGTTGTCATCCCTTTTATTTTTTCAAAATGATTTGTCTTTTCTGATAATGCATGGCCACATGCTGGACTATGAAACGTGTTTTTGATATCAGTGCTTCAATTACTTGTACAACTTAAAGACTTTGTGAAAGAATTATGATCCTTCGACATGTGTTGTCTTCCAAGAAATGGCTTTTAGGGCCAAATGGGTTAAGTTAGTTTGCTTGTTTGTTCTTTAAATAAAATTGAAAGGATTATTTTTTTCAATTTTACAAGTTCTTTTTATAAATCTTTAATTTAAATTTCTATTAATTAGGTACCTAACATATTTATGTAAGTGTTATCAGTACACGATTTTTAAGTTAGATTTTCAGTCTTAATTGTGAATTTCAATTTTAATTGCTTTTTTAATAACATACTTTAATGTTAAAACTTCTGTCTCAAAATATTAAGGTACAAAATACTTTATTGCTTAAGACTTTAAATTCAAGAATTTGAAAGCTCCAGAATTACTAGGGTAACAGGAATGTATAAGGAGCGAAGAAGATTAATGGTCGGTACAGACCAGCCGACAACCGCGGCCGTGTTTGACACGCGCAGGTGCGCTATTTTCATAATTGGCCCGACCCGCGCCCTTTCAGCTTTCAGGAGACATGTGAGTGGTCGTGTGTAGACATCCTTAGGCTCTTGTAATTCAGTAATGTACTTGAAAGGAGCTACTTTAATATCTATGAAATTTCTTATTATACATGAATAATAATACGAAATACAAAATATATGTTTAGATTTATTATATAATTTTGTCTACAGATTCGAATATAAACTATTTCTCTATAATATATAACTTACCCTCTTCAAATAGCATTTATTTTGTTTAAAACAGATTTTAAATGTTTGTATGTAGGCGTGATCGGATGATACGCAGCCCACATGAATTTCTTTTGCAATATAAAAGTTTGGAAAATACCTGATATTATTATTTTTTAAAGACGCAAAGTAGACAATCTATTTTATTTTGAATAAATCTTTTATTTAAAATCTACTTTTAGGAACTCTTTCTGCTAAAAAATACCGTCAAAACTAAACTCTCAAAGCGAATACGCAACTTTCGAAGATCATGTCTGAAGATCAATATTTACCGCAATTCTTCCAAATGTAAGCTGTTGCCGTCTCTTAGACAAACTTCTGTGATAGACAAACATTAGCGCTTCCTATAAATCATTGTTAAGAACTGAAACTTTTACATACCTATACGTATAAGTACGATAATATTATAACTTTCTACATTTACTACACTTATTAACAAGAATCTTAAGAAATCTAGCTGGATACATATTTTGAGGAGGTAGTTGAAGATAAATTATATGACTTGAGTAATTTTTGATCACTTATGTTTCATTTCTGTCTCTTTCTAATTCATGGAAATAACTGGGAAACATATACTAGCATACATAAGATTGCTACAGCAAACTGCAACAGTAATAGAGGAAAAGAGATTTATGGTTTATATCCATCTAAAATAATGCACCTTTCAAATAGTGAAAGAATTTTTCAAATAGGTGCAGTGATTCTAGAGATTAACTTCCGCATTTAAACGAGCTTACAAAATCAATTTTCTTTCTTTGTAATATTAGTACTGATCGCTTTTCGGAAGAATAAGATATGTATGAAATTGGCGAAATAAACAAAAACTTAAAATATGTTCTTGTGGAAAGAAAACACAATTTGAAACACTATGCTTTTAATCAAAATTTAAGTTAAATTCTGCAATGATTAAGTTTTGCACCGTTCCAGTAGCACTTCGTTGCACGAACCATCTCCGCTTCACTATCTCTCGCTTTTGTAGCCTCTTCTATCCTCTAGCCTTCTCCTCTGCTATTCTGTCGCACCTCTCCTCGATAGTTACTTCGATGACTAATTTCTCGACAACTAAAGATAAATTACAACTTCAGTGAAACGTAACTCATGGCGAATGAGAGATAATAGGTTCTGATTTTGGAGCACTTCGGGTTTTATAGACTTGTTTGATGTTAGTTCTTCCATGGTTTGGCGCTAATATAGGCGTGGCAGAATAAATATGATGTCGGCTGGGCTAGTGATACCAAAAGTTGTATATCGAACCCCAGGGGTAGACGACCTACAAGGAGTCCATGCTAGCGAAAATGAGAATTGGGGGTCCGTGAGATGAAAACGGGGGTCCACGATTCGATTTAAGCAGGTTTTAAAAAAGGAAATATTAACTAAGCAGCAGGTTTACCCAAAAACGAAAAACATGGCAAGTGGTCTACGAGACAACAATTTTGGAGACATTTGAGCTAGGTAGACTCGGCGACAGTAGAGAAACCTGGTTCCGTTACGACATACAAAGAAATTACCTTTGAAGAACTTCAGTTAGTTTTTGACTGAAGCTGTAAAAGGCAATTGCATTTGTTTGTTGTCCTGGAAACTAATTCTCACCGGATAGTAATTCAAACAAAATATTGCTAAGTTCTAATCGTTATCGACTTCTTAAAATACATATTATATGTACAAATGCGGTTGTTTTAATGCCACCGCTTTGAAGGTCTATGATAAAGGAGATACTCATGCAGGACGGATTACTCAACACTAATACCAGCTAAGGAAGTACATCAGTACGAGGACACGAAAATCTGACATATCCAGTATCTCACCTTTGCAAGCAGACATAATGAGCGTTATTAATCATATGAGACCCTACGTCCGCTTTGTAATAGCTCCTTTAAAGCTTAAGAGCTCCTTGATGTAGTTAAGCATTCGCATCACAGGAACTACAGTCATTCGAAAAGCAGTTTACATAGAATTTTAAGTTTGTATCTAGTAATTAGTATGAGTTCTTACGATTCATATAGTTACTATACTGTTACGTTTAACTAAAGATCCACCTTAATATTAATATTTTTGGAGTTCTGTAATAAAAGGGAAAACATAGTCATGTAGAAGCACTAATGCGTTTGACCGTACGTCCGTCAATTTCGTCGTCAAGCTGAAAATTTTTCAATCTGATACATCTGGTTAGGTTAACATAATGACAATACCACAATAGTAACAATACACATACACACACATATACGCACACACAGACACATGCATATTTCACGCTGTATCCCTAATAGGGTATTCAGAAAGGAATGTAGGTAAGAAAGGAATGCTTAGATGCTCAACGATGTGATCTATGGTACTTAGAAAGAATGAGAGATGAAAGACCGACGAAGAAAATCTACAGAGTGAAAGAGAGTGGTAGCAGAAGCCAAGGAAGTAGATAGAAAGATAGAAATACGAAGATCAAATAGCTTGAGTGATAGCTGACGGAAATGTCGAGAGCACTCGCGTACCTAGGCGAAAATGTGTGAGAGTGTATATTAAAAAACTCGTTTTAACCATTCTAGAACCAATTGTTTCAGAGATAAATTAAGAAGACCTTATATACAAAACTACTAGTTATTAAATATTTAAATAATTCAGGGAATGCGAGTATAAAGCTTTACACTAAAGCTGAACTTTACAGGAAATATATTACAAAAGTCCTAGGTATTATAGATCTCTAGAAATTAAGTTTAGAAATTGTTCATTTTACTAATATTGTACTGAAACGTCTGTGCGCGAATTAAATTTGCGCTTGATCAGTTTTTTCAATTCCATATTCACGTTGATTCACTTGCATTTAACACTTCTTTATACACCTACAACCTCTCCTGAAGCACAATATTTTCTCATAATTCAAAGTCATAGTTAGGCATGTATGTGCTATATATCTTATATGATATATATATATAGAGTGAGTGATATCTATATATATATATATCTGCGGCCGGGAGGCGGAGCGCCAAGCTTCGCGGACCTTACATAATTCCTTCACCTCCTCAAATGTCATCATTCTCCTCACGCATTTTCTCCTAGGTATGGGAGTGTTTTTCACATTTCCGTCGCCTAACACTTTGGTTATTTGATCTTTGTAAGTCAGCCTTGGTCCTACTTGGCTTCTGCTATCAGTCACTTTCAAGACCAAACCATCGAAGCGTTCCTTTCTTCATTTATACAATAAGTACTTGTTTACGAAGTCTATGTTCAGAATACACTTGCACAACAAACTTGGTAGATTTTGCGATACGAGGTGAATTTATTTTGTAACACATTTTATAATATACCGATAATATGTGGAATAATAGTTCAATTTACAAGATATTTCATAATATCATAAAAGTAGACTTTTTTAATTTTTTACCTGATATTTTTTCTTAAAATGAAACAAAGTGAGTCAAAGTAAAAATATAATCAACGAAGGTGTAACCAGTGCTGCTGTCTTATCATTTCCTTTGGTAATAGGACGGCAGTACGTAAATCTAGTCGCAGATCCAATACGTACATATATGAATAATCTGTTTAAAAAATATCAGTGTATTAAAACTATTAAATTTGCTTTTGAAATAATTACTATTTTCTGCAAAAGGACATACAGGACGTTTTTTCTTTTCTGTTCTAAATAATATGCCAATTACTTAGTATTTCTCTGTGCTTAAGAACCTTTCTTTACTCATAGGTTTATACAAATGTAGGTAAGTCTCACGCGTCTCTAAGCGACAGCTTCAAAAATCTGCCCCCGTCCAAAAAATTGTGTAACTGAACCAACTGCATTGAAACCAGGAAGGGCCACGTCAAAAATTACTATTATACCCCCGACACATAATTAATGAACTGCTTATTCAAATACTTTTAAAACTATTATTCATGCCGTTTACGTTTGAAATGTTCCGACCATTTCTTTGAAAGGAGTCCTTTGCTTGGTTATTAATTAAAAACGTTGCCTTATGCGATTTTTTAAGTATAATAGTTAAGAATTAACGCGTAACGAATTCAGAAGGATAAATATTTTTTGTATGTTAACATCAAGTATCCTATAACGATAATTGTATTATGTCGTTCAAAATTATATACGCATTATTTATTAAGTAACCGATAAGCCTAAAATAGGTGCCTAAGCTAAAACTTGCTACATACTGCAACGTACTTATAAAAGCAAAAATAAAATAAAAATAAAATTTAAAGTTTTCGTTGTATTTTTATTTTAAAGCAAAGACACAACTTGGTTTCATTGAAGCTTATAATTTTGTTATTTCATATTGTATTGATGAGAAATTACAAAATTTACAGTCTTGGTGGATTACTGTCGAAGTTAATATTGACGCTTTTAGCAAAAATTAAAATGTTTTGTCATAAAAATATTAGGAATTAGATTCGTAGATATTATTGAAGAAGATTTGTGAACATTTTTAACTAGTCTGAATTATTTATTTAAAAAAAATATGAGTAAGTACACCCTTAATGCAGAATATACAGAACAATGTAAAATAGACGTCTAAATTATACAAAAAAGAGCATTTATAAAATCTACAGCAACTCACTTCCATAATAATAACATACATTGTTAAGGAACATCAAGAAACACGAGGCGATAGCAAAAACTTTCAGCAGAACGTTGCCTTACATGAAAATGTTTTCCGCAAAAGTGAAGCTTGCGTCGTCTTTGATATAAAATAACCAATATAAAACGAACCGCCTTACTTTTCTCTGTATTCTCTAAAACTAGGCAGAGAAGAGGCGAAAAGATTGGCAAGAGAGGTCGAAATAAACCAGTGAAATGCTGTAAGATTTTCCGGAATTCGGGCGATGTTTTTTCGCGTATTTCTTTTGATATCATCGCTATTCGTCGACTTCCTTCGCTTGGGGTTCCTTCATTATTATTATTATTTCGACGGAATCCCTGGGAAAAGTGACTGCTGCCTCTCTCTTATTCGTGCTTACACGAACTCAGTCACATTGAAATGGATAGCGTTATTCGATTAGCTAGCTTTTGTTATTCACTGCCTTTCTCGTTACGCACGTATGGATAGTATTTTAAGGGTTAGATTACAGAACTGTTTACTTTGCAGCTGTTGATATAGGTTCATATAAATTATATATATTTACATGTTTATGTTACAAAAAAGTTAACATAAACATAAGTAAGAAAAAGTATATAAAAAAGTATAAACATAAAAAAGTAAGAAAAAGTTGCCTTTCGACAGCTGGCGAATGAAATAATGTAATAAAATCGTTTTTTGTGATTTTTTCATTTAGTTTTCGTAACTTCTTAAAGTTCTTGTAAAGATAAGCACTGCATATTTTTTTATTTTTTAAAATCGTTTACTAGTTAAATAACCTAAAACAAATACCTATTATACTTACATCAAAAGGTTCCACGAAACTATATATTTAATTTAAATATAAAATTATGTACTTTTATATGTGCATAAAAGTATTCCTTATTAAAAAGCTTAGTGAAATATTTTTCAAAACATATCAATCTATTGAAACACATTTCTTATTTCACAGTATCGATATTGAAATCCCATTGCAACATTGCGCTGCAAACTTTTAATCAAGTCCTGGAGAAACGATTTACTACACGCATAGATGAACAGTATAATTACACAGAATGTTCAGTT
Source organism: Zeuzera pyrina (assembly GCA_907165235.1). Taxonomy (NCBI): domain Eukaryota; kingdom Metazoa; phylum Arthropoda; class Insecta; order Lepidoptera; family Cossidae; genus Zeuzera; species Zeuzera pyrina. The sequence goes on from OU015628.1 coordinate 16,338,449, forward strand.
CGTATATTTCAGCTTTACTGAAATTGAATATCATGTTAAAACGCAAAAATAAGTAGAAAAGAATAACATATGTTATGCCATTTTCTATTAGAGGAAGACACATTTTAAACCCGACATAAAACTACACATAGACGTCACTAGAATTACTGTTCACTACTGAGCCTTATGGTTTACAGATGGAAGAAAATAAAACCTATAATGTCAGTTACTAATCCATCGCCTATACAAATTTCATAGGTAAGCAATGTCTCTAGGCCGACTTTAATGGCCTTCGTAGAAAAATAAGCAGTCAGCATATTAAATATTTTTTTGTCTCTCGGACTGGCAAGGTACCACAATAATTATTTCAATATTTTGTCTTGATCGTTGTACTTGATGTCATTTAAAAAAATATTACAATGATTGCCAGTGTTTGATTTCCAGTCTGTCAACAACTTTGAGGTAGAGTACAGAAACAAGTTAGTTAGAAATGAACATAAAAGTATTCCTTATTAGGTCGAGAATAATTTTAAGCACTTTTCTATAGAACTATCGTTGTTTGGATCCTACAGAACAAGTGTATCATTCTCCTGAATACTCTTTGTAATATGAATGTTTATCTTAGTTCCTTCATCATTTAACAACAAATATCTTAACGTAAGGGCAATTTAGCTGTAGGTACAATGCTCGTTTTATTAAACATTACTCAGCTTTAAATCTTTTTCGTTACGAATTAGTATAGGATATCTATTTCATATTGTGGATATCTGCCGACTTGCTTTTTAAGTGCCACTGATCTCGAATAGGCATTAAAGCTAGATTTTAACGTCTATAGTATTCGTAGTCTATATCGCAGCACGCCCGCAGTCGTCGGCCGGGGTGCCCGCCGCGGGCAGCTAACCATTAATCACAAGTTTTAGCTGCACGCCCTGCACACAACACTTAGTTGTATCTGGACCTACGTAATGAGAGAAATATCAAGTATATACAGTATACATACTCTTTTTTTTATTTATATTTAGTTACAAGTATTGTTTAAGGCATTAGGTATGCCTAATATGGAAACACGAATTGTGCTGTTAAACTAATTTTAATTAAAATGAAGAAAAACACTAAGCCTTATTCATATACTGTTGACACGTAGATATCCCTTGCTTATCCAATCTATTACTATTTATTGAATCAATATACATAATACTAACTACTTATATATATATATTAGATATATATATAAGAGCACATAAATGTGAGCCAATCACAATATGAGTACCTACATATTACAATTGTTTATAATTCGTACTATTAAAATATTGCAAATACATACATTGTATTCTCTCTTTCACATGAGGTTATTAAATCAATCAAATTTCAGCATTTTCATCATTATACATTTATTAAATTAAATTGACCTTACAATATCAATGTAATGTTTTAAAGAACGATCTAAGCAGTTGTTTTTTATCTGAACTGTATTTTACTCATAAGGCGTACAATAAATAATAAAACTTAAAAAAATAATTGAAATACATACACTGTCTGCAATTCGCAATTAGGTACAGTAATTGTAAATCCCACCGTTTCAAAATTCATATCATAATTAGAAGATACTGTCAATTAAAACTAACAAATGAAAGTTTGCGTTATTGCTACTTGTAATTGCGAGCTTATGAAAATGAGGTGTAAATGGACAATATTCACCGCTAATTGCATCGGTGTACAAAGTTGCCAGTTACGAGTCTACAGGGGTTGATTAGCTGACTCATGATCGGTAGGGAGGCATGGGATACTGAACAGTAGTTAACGGTCTCGACAGGAGCACCATATGGGATACAACTTTTGTACAAATTAATTTGACTTTTTATTTGTAATTTTACAATTAACGCCTAATTTCAAACACTGAAGTGAGTAAATAAAATATGCCTAAGTATCCATCTAAGTTTGTACCGGTATTTTATATAATAATACATCATATTAATCACATAATCATAATACAATTAATTGGACGGGCCTGTTGTTTTGGCAGTGGCTAGTGCACGTAACTTCTAATCTAAAGGTCTTGGATTCGATTCCCAGATAAAACAACTTCATCCTATTGATCTATACTGCCTGAGACACTATAGTTACACGAAACTAATTGCTAGCTTGCTGCCGTAATTGTTCCGTTCTAGCCCTAACTTAATTTATTAGTCTCATATCACCTAAGCATTAAAATCCTAATTTATGCCTAACGATCTTTTAAATTGGCAATATGGAATTAAATTCTTAAATTATATAGATATAGATAGGTATTTCGTTAATGAATATCTTGAAAAAAAAATTATGTGTACAAAAAGGAATCTGTAAATGATTTATGGGACTAGAACAGCCAGTATATTGTAACACTCGTTAACAATGACAACCCTTTTGCTTGCAAATTTTTGAGAACTACCGTTTTAAACTGTTACAATTTTGTCAGGTTAAGGAATAATTTATGGTAGTTTATTGGTGGTCTACGTGTGACAATGGTTAATGTTCTGCAAGTCACACGCTTTTGTAGGTCATTCAGATGGTTTGCTACCCTATGTCGACGCTGAGCTGTGATATTATCATGGTAACAGTCCTTCTCAACTGTAGGTAACACTCGATTACACATCATTTGTTGCTCATCATTTGCTGTTGTACCATTCCACTTATCACATGTCGCAAAACAATATCAAGAATATTTTCTGTCGACGATGAATAGTTAAATTATTGTATTAAAATCTATACATACTTAACTATAAAAATATTTTAGCAATCTCTATCTGTAATTTGAAAATATTCAAATGCATACGGGATATATTATTTCATTAGCAAAAGCCGAAACAATATTTTGTAGAATTTTTGTCCAACTAAATATTTGTACACGTATCATACATAAACTGGTTAACAAAATGAAACAAAAAGTTAGCGGTTACATTCTTTAGAGCTCAACTTGAAAAATAGCATTGTGATGTGTTTTAATATGATGCAATGCAAAAGTTGATTCAAAGTGATTGTGAGAACTCTTTTTATGCGCTTGTGAAGCAAACTCAATTAGAATGATTTTCTGTTGATTGTTCTTTATAATCAAATTATTAAGATTATCAAAAGTTTAAAAAAAATCGCATTGATCGCCATCTGAGCGAAGTCAGAGCAGATGCTAGTTAAAAATAAATGGTATACATAACAATCCCATTTATTTTTACACACAATACTAATTTGCAGATATAATTACCTACTTAATATAACTGTTAGTTACAGCATCATGAGAAACATACTCGTATATCTAGTCATTATAGACATTTTACATTTAAAAAAGTGGAAGTTTATTTTTTATTTAAAGATACGTTGGTACTCATTCTTATACCTAAACTTTGAGCATCTCAGCCATCAAAACTCACTGGCATTTTCGACAATACCTCACTAATGATCGTCTTAACATTCAAATCGCCCACGCGCCTTTTGTCTCCGAAAACTCTGAGTTTTTCATTCGCGAAACCATTTTTCAAGCAGCACGATACAAGCGACTAAATACTCGCAAATGATTGAAGTATGTGGGTCAACGGGTTACCTTATGAATTGCTATTGCGACATAAAATGTTTTCAAACGAAAAGGGAGGTTGATTGGTTCATGGGCATTACGCTTCGTTGTTCTGCTACTGATTGTTAATTAACATTGTAGCACGCAAAACCTTATTGAGCAAGTAGTTTAATAAGTTACAGATGAAATGGTTTGGAAGTATAGGATATCATTTTAATTTAACATTTTATCCGAATGATGTATTTTGGATATATTTTTATGGCCTTACCGATTAATACACAAATAATTGTGACACAATGTAACACAGACCTCTGTCTATCTCTGACTCTTGACATCTGGGATTCTGAAAGACACAAAACAATATTCATGTAAAAATACTACTTGAGGATTCTCATTAATATAATTCAGGTAGGAATATTCATTAAAACACAAATGGAAATAATAAAAATACTAACGACACCATGTATTCTACAATTTCATAGTGACGCTGGAGTAGTAACATAGTAGGTACATCTCCACAAGCCGAGGGTCCTGTATTCTATTCCCAGTCAAATCAGTTTTTCTAAATTGCCTTGAAATACTTATTCGTTTAATATTGTAGGTGCTTTTTTCCACAGTTTGTTGTGTGGTAGCCATAGATCCATACACACCTAGTATTTCATTTGATGACATCGCAAAATTGGTATAGTATAGATAAACACTGCAGTTTTATTTCTTTTACATTTTTTTCCTGGAATTCCTTCAGTCATTTGCGTACGGTGTGTCATGAAATAATAAGGCATTCGTACGTCGTGGATGAACTGCGTGACGTCGGCGCCATGTGACATTACGATCTATTAATCACGAACACAAACCGCGTCGTGTTCCGATCTCCGAAGAACTAAATATAATCCTAGAATTACAAATGTGTTTGAAATTCGGTTCATTAATAAGTAGTTTGTTAGTGTACCTAATAATAAACGTTCCAATGTTTGTTATTTTAAAATCGAGTTTTGTGCCAAGATTCACCTGAGTTTACTTCATATTTCATAACAAAAAACTGCTGTGAATTACATAGTATTTAAAAAACTGTCTATTGAATTTTTTTAGCAGAGTAACGTCTCAATAGTAAATTACAAAGAATTCAGTTTTTCGCAACAAAGTATTGTTGTAATGTAATGAAAAAAATATTCCTCAGAACATATATACGTCAATGAAATCATTAGCAGCGAACGTTTAAAGTCAATTGTATTGTTAGTGTGAAAATGGAAAAATCGTCGAAGCATGTGTTGTGTAGGTATGAACAGAATAGACCGATTTCACGCGTCATAAATATCACTGTGGAATTCTCAAATTTCGATACAAGATATAAACGAATTTAACCGATGGCGTGTGTAGCGAATGAAATTAATCGAATGGCGTTTCGTAAATGTTGTTCTTCTAATATGTTTAATGGTATCGATGAATGATCAATGGACAATTTTTTTATTAACATCGATATGGGTATTTTTTATAAAAATGGATATGTAGCTATACACAAATATAGTTGGAAAACAACTGAAACAATAGATCATATTTAACAACTCATAGTTTAACTTGCTGTTGTCCGAGCCTTCGTTTGCGTAGGGATTAATAATGCCTTCTTTACAGATTCAATAAAATACTTTTTATTGAATTTTTATTGAATTTAATTATTTATTTAATAGATTATTTACATAAAATTTTAGATTATTGGAAACGTCTTTTTTCCATACAGACTTCGACACTGCTTTTTACGCACTCAAGGGTTGATTTTTCAACAGTAATATACTTTGGTTTATTTAATTAATTCTTGATTTTTTTCGTACTAAAGTTGATTTCTCTACTTAAAACTTAGTCGAGGTTTGAATTTCTAAAAATCCCTTCTTAGTGCTTGCTTAATTTTTCAGAGAAGTCAGATATTTAATATTAGTGCATATATGTATGTATTTCTAAATGTTCTTTTATTGCATTAAGTGTACATGCAAGAATGAGCCACATTTCATTCCCTCATTCCCAATGTCCGAGTGGTCATCAGACTTCCCTCGGTAATCCTGTTGAGACGTGCCAATCAACACACACCTTCCATCACAAAGGGGACGCTAGGGACGTTAGATAGCAAGGGACGCAAGAGGACCAAAGAGCGAGAGTCAAAGCGAAGAGTCAAGTAAATATAGGGGATTTTGTGGTACTAGATATTTTATATGCAGAAGTTAAAAAAAAGTAAGAATATTATATACATTTACTAGTTTTGTTTTGATTTGAACCTATATCACACTTATACAGCTAGCGATGAACTCATCCCACACACACACATGACTAACTGCAATATTACTGAACAACCTATATATCTATTTATATCATATTATATTATATTTATTTATATTTTTTCATTTTTGACTTTAATATAAACAAACAAGAACTAAATGTCGCTAACCAAAACGTCGCTAAATTTTCACCGTTGCCTGCTCCGGCGTATTACACGTAGCGCTCTATAAACACTGCTTTTCTGTTATGTACATCAAATTATGAAATATACACGCATAACACTAATATTATCCAATATAGCACAGCATCGAAAACATTGAGATTATTTGTCAAGTGTTTTGTTTTTAACTTGTAGTGTTACTTAAAGGTTGCCTGTGTTCCTAGTTCAAATTAGTATCATAAATCAGTTCATTCTAATATGTGAGTGACACAATTCATTCGAAATGTGAGACAGAATAATAAGAGTAGAATATTATTTTTTCCGATGTGCAATCAATAACAATCTCCTATTCTTTATTTTAAAGTGTATTTTTAGAAATCTGAGAAATAGTTTGATACGTTTGATGTGTAAATATAAATTTTTACACATCATGACGTTCATAATTCTTTTGATTTTTGCTTTTTATTGAAGCACAAACACACAAACGGACAAAAATTCTAAAAATTTGTTTGTTCGACTAATAACTAATAAGTATGACAACTGAATTGCGAACATACCCATCTCTAGATATGTTATAAATGTCATAGTCGCCATATTTGTTTAGATTGAAGACAAAAGCGAAAAAATTAAGATATATCTGCATATATACAACTCCAGACAAAATATATATCTATTCACCCTATATCCACTACAAAATGAAAAAAAGATCATAAAGTTTACTTACCTACATACTTCCGCAAATCTCATCATTTTCTTTACATAGTACGTGATCCGACTGCTGATTAATTAAATTAAGTTTCATTAAAAAAACAGATACCCGCAATCTGTTTTTTTAATGAAACTTAATTCAAATGAATTGTTGATGACAATATAATATGTTGCTGCCGGGTTACCTTTAATTAAATATTTTGTAATCAATTTATTTTAATGAATTCTAACTACATGGTATTTAAATGAATTATACATCTTTTGAAAGAAAATGATGTGAAAAATGCTAAAGAAAATGGTTGCCAGCTCTCAATTAGCCGCAACCTCTAGGTTGCCATGTGTGAACAGGTATGTTTTTGTTAATTATTTACACTCATCGTGCTTTTCTGGAAAATTATGTATTAAATTGAAGTTTAATTTTTGCTGAATACAATAGTGTATGGTTGCCTGTAAAAAAAATGGCCGCAAATAGTGGCTGCCATTTTTGAATTAACTGCTCTCTTATAGCAACTATAAGAGATAGTATTATTAAAGGTAATTGCGACTAATTTTGGATGGGCAACCCGGCAGCAACATATTATATTGTCATCAACAATTCATTTAAATTAAGTTTCATTAAAAAAACATATACCTACAGAAATCAGCGTTCGAATTTTAGCCTTATACATTTTTCTAGTGGTATTTCAGTGCTTTTAAGATTCCTGTCAGCTAACACACGAGTTGGTAATTGAGAAGATAAGGTCTCTGATAAAAATCAGTAGAAGCAGTATAAAAAAAAGAAAGAAAAACACCCAAGTTGATTTTCATTGTCTTCGCTCGGCTGCCATTCGCTCTAATTTCAAATCAAAAATCATGTAATACAAATCAAAAAAATAATATGTAGTATAACTACGTCGCGAGATGTTATGTACATTTTTGTGTACATGTTCATTATTTCAACCTTCTATACTAAAATGTTACAACACAATAGTTTAACGTATTAGTGCTGACTGTTAAACATTAAATTAATCAAAAACTTTTGTATAAAACTAACTTTAGTTTCATACCTGTAGCACGTTCATTAACATGAATAGTGCCTTTCAGATCGGTCAAGGTACTAATTAATTGTGGAAGTGAAGTGCCCAGGGACTGACTAGTCCATTAAGCTACGGTTTTATCATGGTGGTTGCAAACTTGTTTTTCCAACCCTCCGTGCGAAATCCCTAAAGTCCAGTGCCATGCTATTAACTGACCAATGTAAACGCGTCTCCCCCGGCCTCCCATAACACTGAAAATATAACAGAATGAGTATACAGCAAAGACAATATGGGGTCCGGAATAAATGGTCGGTTTTCAACACAACTTTTGTATTATTCAGTAAGGCTTTACCTGCTGAGAGGTATCCTTTAATTGGATTAAAGATTGTTGATAAGACCCTTTTAATCTAAGCGCCGGGGTGGGTATTCGGTGACATTTCATTAAGAGATGGATATTGATTTTTAGCGCTTTGGTCGTAGGTACTTCGGAAGCTTCCACGCGCTTACATAAAATTTATACAGCGCCCTAGTTTTCTGTTCACTTTCGCTTTTTTTATTTACGAACAAAATCATTAATCTCCGATTATAGAAGCCATCGTGTAGTAGCATTAGTAGACACTAACGTGCTCGCAAAATAAATTGCTTGTGCTATTCTACTGATTAATTTCAGAGTAGTTGCTTTCAATCACGACCGTGGCTGTTTCGAATCCGTTCCCCTGATTAAATTTTGCTACAAAATTGATGCCAGTTAGCAAAGGTCACGCCTTTCACACCTAACAAGAACTAGCTCCATATTCATTAGTGTAAAAAATTGGTGCTGTGATTCGAAACGGAAACCATCTTATATGAATGCGATGTATAATAGGTAGGGGTATATGTCGAAATAGTATTTAAAAGTACTAATCGTCAATCAAAGTAGAAAAAAGTAATAAGATATGTACCTATACAGTTATCTGTACATATACATATGTATAGTTATAAAAAGGTACATTGCATTACAATTAATGATGATTTCCTTGTAATATCTGCAGTTGAAAATGACTCTCGTTGTTTTAAAATTAAATTTATATTCGTTATTGTAAATATTGGACTATTAGACGGCATATACTTATCATGGTAAAACGCATTACAAATTCTTGTAAATAGTTGTGTTTTTCAAAAGTAAATTATCCTTTGCTTCTTATACAAAATATATAACATTTTACATTACAAAGGATTAAGAGAAGGTGGCAGTAAAAATTTTATCAAGTAGGTACTTCCCGATCCCGAAATTACTTCACATAAAGTCAATTTTCCTTCACAGCATTGACTTGGCTTTCTAGGGACTGTAACATTTTATTCAAAAAGCCTCATTTTTCTTTTTCAAAGAGGAACCTTCGGAAGATATTTAGAATTCTGATAGACTTATACGAGTACATTAAATAATTGTTGAAGAGATCTTATGAGTGGTAAAAGATTCAGTGTATAGTGTATACGTCTAATTAAACAAGGAGGCTAATATAAGTATCTTATATACTTGAAAGAGTTATTTATCAGGTCTTTAATTAATATCAGTAAATTTTGCAAAAAATCGTCTTTTCTTTTTTCCTATGTCATGTCGATGTCTCCTTTTTTTAAAGACTCCGCCCATACTCCGCCACATTCCTACCATGTGTTCATTGTTTTGCGCGACCATATTTTTCAAATTTAATACTTAGGAACTCATAGAAGTTTTAGCTTACATTGAGAGTGAAATTGATACATATATAATATGTCAATAGATATACTGCTGAATATTAGTTAAAACTTATACTGTTGTGACGAAAGACGAAGATACTTAAATACAAACTTCGATTTTCAAAGACGCCCACTAAAGCCCACATGCGTAGATGAATTTCAACCCACAACCGTAACGAACCTTATCAAGAATCTAGTCTTGCATAAAATAGCAATCATAAACCAAGCTCTAAATACCTAACAATATTTTTGCAATATTATTCAACTCAATTAAAGGCTATTGCAGTTGTACTTACTCATAAAATAGCCATTATTAAAATTGTATTTACAAATTAGATTTACGAAATATTTAAATCTGTTCATTCTTATTCTACTTGTTAGATCTACTTTCATTCTTCGTTAAAATGTATTACAATTAATCTAGTTTCCATTTTCAATCACTACGTAATGTACATACATTTTTTAAAGTTATGTTTGGTAATGCATTATTCTTATAAAACATTGACTATTTGACCTTTAACCTATGACGGGAGGTGTGCGTTAATTTGAAATCATTAGGTAATATTGTCCAATAAGTGAAACTGTATACATATTGTCTACGCGTTTAGAATTCATTAAAATCCAATATATTTACTCTGTGGCACACCCATTTATTTCACTGGCAACATCAAACATCTTCTTTCCGTATCCGCTCCATTCCTGTGTAAAAAATATCATAATAGAAACATATACCGTGCTCGCAAAATACTATGAAACATTCCGCAAACAATATACATAAGAACGAGTAATAACGAATTAATACTTACCAAAATATTTAGACTCTGTAATCTAAATATTAGCTAGTGTTTAATAATGACATGCGTAATTTGGATCCACAATCCAGATCCAGATAAAGACATAGGTAAGAAATTGAAACTCATTTTTCAATTTCGAGCTCACAGCTTATTAACTCCTGCCCTTTACTCACAATTACAATATCTAAATATAAAATAAATAAAATTTTTATATACAAAGTAATATTTCATTTTTCTTGAAAGTTTTTTTATGAAAAGAAAACTGACATATGAAATTACCATTTCGTAATAAAAAATTAAAACGATTTTTATTGTAGGGTGAAATACATTTATTTAATCAAAGTATTTACCCTCGTTGTCTATATTATTGCCATACATTTTTGCCATCCAATTGGAATATAATTTAATTCCTTGCAATAGAACTCTGGGGACCTAGACTCCTTAACATTCAATTTGTCGTTAATAACCTTAGTGGCTGGTCTTTCTCGTGGTTCATTCTTCAAGTTAAAGTTTCCACTACTAAAGCGGTTAAAGCAAAAACGCACGGTCCGTTCGTAAGCTGTATCCTCTTCAAACACAGCATTTACATTACAAGCAGTTTCTGCTGCGTCGGAAGTCTGATTTTCGTCGATCCATTTTCACGTTAAAAGCGGAATGTAAAAACTTTTGAAAATCGAACATGATAATAATGTTATGAGTTTGTAAAATATTAAATGTTGTAGTTTTCGTGAGAAAAAAAATTTCACTCTTAATGCTTAAAACTGACACCATGCAGGTTTAATTTTAATTTAAAGTGACCAGTGCGTTAAAATGGCAATTTCACACTTTAACCCCTATTAATATTAATAACATGTTCATAACATTAACAAAAAATCTTTGCTATGAAATTTTTCTTTTTTTTCTTAGAGATTTCTACTGAGGTACCGATTAGTAGGTACATTGAAAATTAATTATTAACAATAGTATTGACTCTTTTGTCTGCTAATGCACCGATTAATATTATCAAAAATATGTAAAATTCATGTCAGATCCGTAAATCGTAACTATATCGTATTTATTAAAGGTTTTGTGTGTTGGTTAGCCATGTGCCAGTGCGGAGCGGAAGGCTGCGCCGCTGCGCCGCTGCGCGCCAGGCGGCATGTCAAACAGCAGGAGTTCGTCGGTTAAATTGAAAAACAATCTCCAGCCATTTTCGCTCGCCGAACGTAATAAATCTATGTACAGAAATTCTACACGTTATTTATGAAATCTATCCGAGCGCGGAGCTCTCTATCCGCTCTATAAACTGTCGACCATTATAAGCAACACATGAAAAAAATATGTTAATTTTCACCCAAATTAATCAGAATCCGATTCGTATAAAAATAGGTTTGGTTTCATCTAAAAAAAAACTGTTTATCAAAAATTAAAATGTACAAGATTTCTAAGAATGTACAGATTACGTGAAGATTAAGTAATACTGTTTTGTTATGTCTGTTGTTAGTGTCATTAAATGAGAGAGAGAAAACAGCAGAAGGTAACATTTCTATATGCGAGTACCTGTGTATATGTAATACTATTACAAAACAATAATAGATTAATGTTTGTACATCTATGTATTTATATAAAAGCGAAATACACTCTCACTGACTGACTGATTATTCACAAAATCAAGAAAAATACTAAAGCTAGGATCATGAAATTTAGTAACAGTTCGCTACGAAAAGATATATATTTAAGGATAATTTTAATATAATAAAGCAGTAGAAATCGTTCATGCACAAGACCCGCTAATCTCCGAAACTACTTAACGGTTTTCATGCGATTTATAGAATAGGTAAATAAAACGATAACAATTTACGTTTCTTTAGAAACAAACATTTTTTGGATTTTTGTATATTTGGTCGTTATTGTTTGTGTTTGTCTGAATTTCACTTGAAAACTACTTTTCGAGTGAAGCTCTAACAAACAAACAACAAACAGAATAGACTTAGATACTGATTGTACTATCTTAAAGAGTAAGGTCCCAATTAAAATATTAATTTATAAAAAAACTAATAGGCTAATCATAACAACATTTTTCAATTTCCGAAAATGGGAAGCTGTGCGAGTCAAATTTGAACAAAAAAAACTTTGTTAAAGTCACATTTGACTGATATTTATCCTATACCAATGAAAACTAATACAAATATTTATTTCAAATATTATTTAAAATGTATGTATACTTGAAAGCCTTCTTGATAGAGAAATAGCAGTAATAACAGTTACTAGGCGTAATATTTTCGTTATTTCTTCACGCAAATGTAACTCCAAGTTTACATTGTATTAAGCGCTAGCTACGAACTCAAATATTTAATTTAAACCCTTTCAGATAATTACAAATATTCTGACCGACAGTGTAACTCGATGCGATGTGGGCATTGTGGGATTAATTGCATTAATCATGCCCAGTGACAGCTATTACATTTTTGGTGCTCGACTTTTGGTTGCGTCGCTTCGAACCCACAACACGACAGAGAGTTTCATTTCGAACACGAAACAATACAACAATGTTCCATTTTCGAAACAATTACGAATTTATTTATTTCATCTAGCTGTCCACGGCGAAGATTGTCTCGAAAAAAATGTAGGCGATTTATCGCAATCGAAAAGAACGTTGATTAAGCTCTCTGCTTGAAAGCTTGTAATATTATGTGAGAAATAAAAATTGGAGAATTTTTCGTAACTACTATTATAAGAAAATATAAAACGTCTTTAATTTTTATGCATTTATTATGTTCAGTAACCATTGAAGAATCTAAAGCACTGTGCACCCACGTACGCGTCTTTCTATCAGAGTTATTAAAATGATAATAATGTATTAGAAGAAAAATATCGCATAAAAAGTGGATAGAACATTAAATTATGTAGAAAAGCAAATACTTATTCTTATTAATTACACGAGAAATAAAAAATAAAAAAAATTGAACGTCATTGTTTAAAAGTAAATAGAAAAAGTTTTACGTTTTGCACATACGTTTCATATGTTGCCTTTTACTGAAAATGAAATGCGGTTGAAGTAAAAATGCACGATATTGTTAAACATGTAAACATGTAGGTACCTTAAGCAATGACAGCTTTCTAAGCGGCAACTTTGAGGAAGTCTATTATTTAAGATAATGTATAGTTTCAAGTTTGTAAATATTAACGTATGTATGTACTTTTTGTTAATGTAAATAAATAAATTTCTAAAAGCCTTTATCCATTAACGTGATTGTTCTTGAATCTTTAAGGCTTCATTACTCACAATATTTGACGTAATAGAAAAAACTTCAAACAATACAAAGTACTTAGATACTTCATTAACTTGAAATACAAATTTGTGTTATTATTAAAATCGGAAAATATTTTTTAAATATTTTTGCATATTGTGAAGCAGAAATTAGTATGTATTTTATCCATCTGTCTATGCTACTATAAAACAATAACGGAGCCCTGTTTGTACGTTGAAGATATGTTTGAAAGAATATTTGGGATAGGTTTTTTGAGACGTAAACGTTTTTAGAATTTTAGAGCTGATTCGATTCGGAGAGTATCTCGAGATCGCCAAATTTATTTGTTATAAAGAATAGAATAAACCGTGTATAACGTGATTTCAGGATTGAAGTAGAGAACTCACTTCATCTATCCCTAGGAGTTGCATGGTACTACTATGTAATGCTTATCACTTAAGTAATAATAAAAGATAGAAAGATAAAGAGACTACTAAATTAAGCTAACATAATTTTGTTCTCTTAAATTAGGTTTATTTTGTCCATGATATTTTCATGATTTCCGAATCGGGAGAGTGATGTGGTAAAACATTACCTATATTTATGTTCTGTATGTTCTATATATATAATATGCTTTTTTGAAATGTGAATAATTATGTCACATACTTTAGTAAATATGTATTTCTCTAATTCTTATCTGTTAATACTCATTATAATTTACAATGTATCTAAAATTGTGTTAAATTTCCGTTTACTTCGACACTTATTGTTTTACTATAGGCTTATATCCTTTTATTCTGCTTGTCATTCTAAAATCCGTATTAATATCCTGTTTATCAATGTACCTTTATTTTAAATTATTCGTGTAATACTTTTTATATTATTGTGTACTAAATTATGTTTTGACTTTTTATATATGACATATTCATACATGTCTATTTTTTATAGTATTCTGCCAAAATTCTACAGTTTTAAAATAAGCTTATATAATAACTCTTGATATAAAATAAGTTTGTGTAATAACTCTTTATATAAAATAAGTCTGTATACTAACTCTTCATTTAGTACTGGCCGGAGTCAGCAATAAGACAGTTGGATTGAAATTTGAAATTTTGAAGAGGGAAGGCGAAAAAAAGGAGAGGAGAAGTATCATTTCGTAAATGGTATCAAGAAAAGTGGAATTTCCTACATGAAATGTTGTATAAATAGAAGAATTCCTTTGTGGATATAACTCAATAAAAGTTAATACTGAAATCATTGTGAGAAATTCAATAAAAATACTAAAATACACTACTTGAAGCTACCTTCCATACTCCATCATGTTGCCGTTTTCTATCAGTTCGGGACTATCCATCGCCTATTTGTAATAATATTAGTTACATGTATTATTTTTTTATTCAATTTGTGCATTTAGAAATACATATTTAACATATTTAGATTTCCTTTTAAAATATAATTATTGTCGCTATACGACTAAACTGGGTTTCTGATTACTCTCCCGTGAACATAAAAATGAGTTACCAGCATTCGCTCGCAAATATTGTCAACGCAATCACTTAAAAAAGTCTTACTTAGATAGGTAGGTAGGTACTTAGGTAACTATGTTGAGTTACCATCTTAGTGTTTTGGCCCGGTTAGACATTGATTAGCACGAATGCGAGTGTGTAATGCTAGTAGTGTCACAAACTGTTTGGTTACTGCGTAGTTTAGTATATACATACCTATTGTAACATTTTTTTTCCTATTCTACCTTTTTTATGAGCTTAGAGGTTATCAGAGAAATTAATTGTAGAACTGGCAAGTTAAAAATTTTGATATATTTTTTAGAAAATAGAAGAGAATTTTTGGAGAGAGCGAAAAAAACAAAAGCTAGAGAAAAAAAAGGATATGATGACCCCATCATTAATACAGGAAGACAATAAAAGGAAAATTTGAAAATGATTTGAAAATAGATACCGATCAAGTTCAAACAAAAATTAATTAAAGAATTTAACATGCTGTAAAAGTGTGAAAATTAACATGATGTGAAAATAATAATCATCAGATAATTCCATAACCAAGAATGGTATAATATTTATTATTAATAGCATATATATTTATTTTGCCACCTCGCGTGACATGTCTGATAATGGAATTCAGAGGTTTACGTCAAAAAGTAAAGAACTACGAAAAATTTGCCTAAATTTGAAGATATCGTACGCGAGTGGAATTTATGAATATGGAACAATAGTATCTAGCATAAGCCATTGGTTAAAGTGTCTTTTCAAATTATATGTAAATTATAATTTCAAAGGTCAATTTAAAAGATATTTATACTTGATTTGATAAACATCACACCCACTTTCTATACTTTTTTTTATTCATTTGTATTAATATTGTTTTTTTTATTTCTTTTCAAATCAAATTTTTATTTAAAAATTTCAAAGTTAGATTCAAAATTTATTTTATCCATTCCCTTTTCGTGGCATCTGGGTGGGAATGGTATACTATATAGTCTACTATACCGATAGATTTATTACCGATACTGGGTATATTAATTAACTTTTATTTTCATAGTTGGTAGACTTATAGTTAAATATACAAAAAACCATAATTTACATATCTTGTTGAAATCTGTTTGTTTATTGGCCTCTTATTAGCTATTTCTAATTATAAATGCTCTCAAATTTGTCTAAAGCCATCTAGTGCTGCCGCAGCAAAAGTGAGGGGTAAGATGGTTATTCGCTGAAAATTAAAGCGCACCTAAACAAACAATTTCGTTAGTCGACGCCAAGCGTCGCGGTCCTTACATGCTTCTTTCGCTTCCTCAAATCTCATCATTCTCCTCACACATTTTCGCCTAGGTAAGCGAGTGCTTTTGACATTTCTGTCGGCTAAACTCTGGCTATTTGATCTTAAGTCAGCCTTGGTCTTCCTTGGTCTTTTTTACCACTCGCTTTCGCTCTGTAGATTTTCTTCGTCAGTCTTTCATCACTCATTCTATCTATGTGTCCGAACCATCCAAGCATTCCTTTCTTAATTTTTACAATAATACTGTCGTGCAACGCTGTCTTACTGCGTATCTCTTCATTGCTGATTATAGAAATATCTCAACAAATATCTCCTATTTAAAAATCATGTAATTTGAAATTTAAAGGGAAACATTTTCCAATCACGTTATTGGTCTACGCAAGCACGTAGCGCGTAGCATGATGGCGGCGCGCGCGCATTTGATTAGTTTCGCTATGTTTAGTGTTAGCGCATCATCAATTACGGTTGCCTTTAACAGAGATCAAAGCAGCCGACCACATGAACACAAGTCAGCAAAATCAAGCCTTCGACCAGATGAAGTATGTACAGTATGGAAATTAATTGACACATTTAATTTTGTATTCTTTATTAAAAAAATCCTGTCTTTTGTAATATTGTATGTTAATTCTAATCGTGGATATCAAGAGTTTAATATAAATAGTAATATTTTCTTTTTATGGCATTTATTATTCCGTTTTCATTATAACATATTTATGATTTTACCTTAAAATTTACAATGATATTACATAAGTACTTACTTAACATTTATATATTTTAACAGTTTCAAAACACACTATTTCTCTTAGGCCTATCTAAAAATACTCAACATAATTATGCGCAATGAAATGTTTTTTTCAGTCATCAGTTACATGAACCACTACCTTCAATTTTATTCTTTCATATTTACATTACATCATTGTGTAGTGGTTCACAGATTACATCTATCCTCATTTCATATGTACGGTGCCAACGGTCTCCAAGTAAAATTGGTGTGTCTGTCACAGCAATTTTGTAGACAAATAGAGGAACTGATACATGAACAGACGTACAGGATAAAATGATAATATTTCCGTTTTTGCCATTTGGCTATAGAACCCTAGAAATACTTGTCTTAACAGACTACAAATTGAATGAAATCAAGAACACGTCATAGATAGTTTCTTATCATAATTATAAAATCATAATACTTAATATCGTCACGCTGTGTCCCTGACGAGGTAGATAGAGAGGATAAACTGCCCAGTATCGTGTCCCTGGCATACTTCTTTTGCCTCCTCTAATCTCATTATTCTTTTCACACATTCTCG
The DNA here is from genome assembly GCA_907165235.1 of Zeuzera pyrina. Classification (NCBI taxonomy): domain Eukaryota; kingdom Metazoa; phylum Arthropoda; class Insecta; order Lepidoptera; family Cossidae; genus Zeuzera; species Zeuzera pyrina. The sequence continues at coordinate 16,355,955 of OU015628.1, forward strand.
CTGAAGTTTGTAAGTGGTTTTGACACTTTCGTCAGCTAAGATTAGCTATTTGATTTTCATATGTCAGATTTGATCATATTTGGCATCTGCTGCCGTTGACTTTCGCTCCGTAGATTTTCTTCATCAATCGTTCATCGTTCGTTTTATTTTTGTGCCCGAACCATCTAGGCTTTTCTTTATAAAAATCTTTAAAATGATAAATTTCTAAACGTAATTGCTGAAGATCTATAAAACACAGGGTTTTTCGTTACATGTTTTTCATAAATTGTAAATAAGGCTTTATACATGCACACATACATATCCTCACGCTCTATGCCTGACGGGGTAGTCCGAGAGGATGGAGTGCTGAGTATCGATGTTCTTACAAAAGGCTTCATAATGTCTGAAATTTTAAAATCTGTAGGTCCAGCAGTTTCGGAGACAAGAGGGGCAATGGTCGAGTCAACGCACAAATTTTAACCCGTACAAATTACCCTTCTCCTTACCCTATTCAACTTAAGGTGACGCAGTGATAAACAATAATTTAATCTAAAATTGACCTGCAGGCTTTTGTACCATACAAACGTGCTCACGTTAACTTACGAAAAATACGAAAAAACAGTTATTTTTATTTATGTAAAACTACAACTAATTGAAAAGAATCCAACTGTCATTGTGAAGACTGTGTTTGAATTAATCTACACAGAAAATTTAGAAGCATAAATCGGTTCCGTTAGTTTAAAAAATGTAAATCTCTGTTATAAAAGAGGTTTCCTTGATATTTTTTTTCTGATACAAAAAATCACCAAACATGTAACGCAACTGGCAAAATGAAGTCAATTAAATGGAGAATCAGGTTACCAAATATCATTTTCATATTATAAAAGAAAGACGAATGCTTTTATAGTTTAGACACATAGAGAGAATGAGCGATGAAAGATTTCTGGAAAAAATCTAGCGATGAAAGATTTCTGGAAAAAATCTAGAGCGAAAGTGAGTGGTGGTAGCAGAAGCTAAGGAAAACTAAGGTCAACTTATAAATGTCAAATAGCCAGAGCGATAGCTGATGGAAATGTCAAAAATATACGCATACCCAAGCGAAAGTTCGAAAGTACAATAATGAGATTCGAGGTGGCGAAAGAACTGTTAAATATGTAAAGACTGCGATATGTGTGCGGTTCGACCTCATTTACTCATCTGGAATACAGTGTAAGGATATGTATGTATGTATCATTTCATAAACATCGTATTAGTCGAATTATCGAATCATCAGTGCACGAGTTCCGAATGTCGTAATGTCGTAATCTGTAGTCTGTTTAGAAAATTATTTTTACGGTTCCATTGCAATTTTCATTTGCAATATTTCTGAGAATCTTAGAAGAGTCCCGTTTGTTTCCCTTTAAGATATGGAACTAGGTCAACAAGAACTATTTGTCACATTTTAAATTGAAAATATTATTTACAATACATTTATCATTACTCCACCCCATGAATTTCGTGCATAATGCTTGTTATTATAGCGACAAAAGCAAGCTAGTCAGCATGGTACAAAAAATTCGTAGTAGATTTAACAGTACGGGGTGTTTTCAACTGAAAACACCCCGTACCGTACCCGTGCAGCACGGACGCAGCTCTGCAACGGTAACTTGAAAAACTGTGTCTACTCCACTGTCTGACCTTGTCTCATACACTTAAGAATTATATTCACTTGTTTTGCTCCTTTGTTGATGACAGGGTCTGGAATCAAGCCTCACTTCCTATCCGTTATGGAGGCCTGGGGATACGCAAAATCTCGAGTGTGTCACTGGCTGATTTTCTTTCGTCGGCCGTACTGTAGCATGGAAAACCTTTTCCTATCTGTTATTCGCCGTTCCTTAAGATCGGTTGAGGTGTGGTGCTTGACTGATGCTCGAAATAATTGGTTAAGTGTTTGTCCGAGTAACCTGCCTACCTCGACCTTCTGTCGGAAACACTGGGATGAGCCTCTGTGCAAAAATGTTCATTTACAACTTTTAGACTCTTGTAGTACCGAAAAAGATCGATCTCACCTCCTGGCTGTTTCTGAGGAGTCAGGACACTGGTTGAAGATAATACCTTCACAAAACTTAGGAACCTCAATTGACAATACCACACTTTCGCTCATCGAAGTATCCCTTCGTATAGGGGTGAGGACTAACCTACCTCACCGTTGCCGCTGTGGTGATCTCGTCGATGTACTAGGTCATCACGGTTTATCTTGTTTACGTAGTGCAGGCCGCATGTCACGGCATGCTGCCTTGAATGACGTCATTTGGCATGCCCTTGTCGCCACTGGATCCTGCAGACTTAGAGCCTGTAGGTATTGCGCGCAGCGACGGCAGGAGACCGGACGGTTGGACGCTCAATTCTTGGAAGCTCGGAAGATCGCTGGTGTGGGACGCCACTTGTGTCGATACACTTGCTGTTTCCCATGTAACGGTGTCTTCCAAATCAGCGGGTGCTGCGGCCAGCACTGTCGAGAACTTGAAGCGGCGTTAACTATCATATTTACGCCCACTGCAGTCGAAACTTTGGGTCCCTGTGGCCTCGAAGCCCATCGACTGGTTTCAGATATTTGTAAGAGATTGGTCGAGGCTTCGGGAGACCGCCAGGCTGGCAGCTTCATCCGCCAACGAATCAGTTTGGCTATTCAAAGAGGCAAAGCTGCCAGTCAGCTGGGCACCTTAAGCAATGAGAGCTTTGAGAGAAATTGAGAGATTAGAGTATGTACTTTTTTTTTTGACGAATAAATATTTGTTACTGTTATGATGTTAAATTAAATAAGACATATTGTTTAGTAAATTCAGATATTTCGTAAGAGCCTGAAGCTTCATTAAAACTGAGCTATCGTAACTTTGCACTATTTACTATAAATTTAAGCTGTTTAAATTATAAAATAGACTAACGGATACGAAATTAAATTGTACTAACGTATAGGTACATCTGTAGAACAAAAGATATATGATACGATCGTGAGGCACCAAGCTGATTTGATATTTATTTTATACTGCAGAATCGTGCTTAGTACATACTTACATTGATTTATTAACCGTCAATGCGATGCGCGTACGCACACTACAAGACAGCTGATATTCATTCCATTTTTAAACATCTATCATAAATATATCAATTTTACGTATAAATCTAAATAATTCGTACTAAATTGATTGTCCGAATTGCGATAATGGCAGGTAATAAATTCCTTATTTGAATGGTATGTTTTAATATGATTAATTACACATCATGTGAGTAGTGAGTACCCTATGACTGTTCATTGTTAAGGTACCGAAGTTACAAAAAATTGTAATATATAGTATTTCATGAATCAGAAGCTCACACTGTTTTTGCGTTCAATAATCGGCATCATTGAAGTTGTACTTATTACTATTTTTAATAGTTCTGATACAGTAAAATTTATAAACACAAGTAAATAATCGCTTTTAGACATGAGACTCATTATGTGACTTCATTTGGGTCTTTAAGCTTATAGAATAATTGTAAATAATATTTTATGTGTTCACACAATTATAAGTAAAAAAAAAGTATTGCCGACCAAAGACATATTTCTCGGATAGTTTTGAAAAATCTTGCTACTTTGCATGTGTATTTTTCATTCAGTCAACTTGACCCAATTACACGCGAGATCATCCGTGTCCGAAAAACATTGAATGGCGTCTGTTTACAAACATCCTAACCTAGGCTAATGATGAACGACAGGGCGTGCTTGAAGGTAATCAGCGGGCCGTTGACCTCTGATAATGACTGCCCGATGACGTTGCATGTAACCACGCACGTGGCCAGCGGTACACTTACCGTGTTTTTCGTGTAGACAGTAATATTTTTTTACAAGGGATCATTTTCTTTTGTCGTAATTAAAATTGAAAATATCTATTTCTTGTAAATGTGACATGTCGCTAGAACTATTTTTTACAGCGTTGGTTAAAAACGATTAGTCATAATAACTCTGACAGTGGGACTGACCAAGGTTTTTTATTACTTTTAATTTACTTATTGTCTCATTTCGATTGGGTTGACGCTGCTGTATCAGATTTCTTTAGCGTTTAACACCAGCCTACATAGAGACGTCACATAAATGAAGACTAATACTTTAACAGCATGACTTTTAGAAAGTGTTGATGCATGAATTGGATAAAGTGCAACTTCGGTTTGAATGTTACGAGGTTTAATGCTTGCTCGTGTGTAAAGTGATTCACGAAATGAAAATTGTCACTTGTAGATATATACTTTGTTTCACAATTCATTTGGGGATACGATAAAATCTTAAAAAAATCGAAACAATAAAAATCAAAACATAACATAATCAAAAATAACATAATTTCTCTAGTAAAATCAATTCAAGTCATTCTGTCAAACAGATTTATTATTTTTGTGCTCATGATTATTCTTCAATTCAGTCACTTCAAAATTACAAATATGATTTCTGTATTTAGTAATTATTGTATATGACTCTTTCTGACTATATCGTTAGGGATACGGTGTTAAGATGCGTATGTATGCGTATGTACGTATGTATGTATGTATGTATGTATGTATGTCATTTTATATTTCGAACAACTAATAACTCAAAGGTAAAAGTAATTAGTGTGCTTGAAATTTTGTTTACTTTTATTTACATAAAGTACCTACCTAATTATTAGTAGGTATACCTACACAGTAAATAATATTCGTAATTCGTTGGAAATAAAATACATAGTGTAGCATTTCATGTGATTAATTTGAGTCGTAATTGTATGAGATAATAATTAATCTTTGATTCAAACATAAAACGAAAGTATTATTTGCCCATCAACCATTTCAATCACAGACAAATATTAATGTAGACACTAGACACGTAACTAAACATGAAAACTTTGTCACAGGACAGAATACAGAGTCACAGTGTAGATTCAGGGAACGGGAGATATAGGACGGAAATGGTGTAGCGAAGAGTAGGTAAGCCAGAATAATATACTACAAGATGGCTGTGAGCTGTGACTGCTTATTTTATACACACATACATATCCTCCGTTATCGTTTGCATTCGCTTTTATTTTATTTATTATAAAACAAACCAGACGACGTGTTCTATCACTTTCTTGTGATCGACTGAATGAGTTGCTAACAATTGATCACAAACAAGTGAGAAATTTCTCAACGCTTTTTAATTTTGTTCATATTCGTATATAAAATAGTAAGTACCACATTCGCTAAGTTAGCTTGTAATAAATTGAACAAAATTAAAAAACATATTATCTATTTGGAACTACTTTTTATTTTTATCCGACATTAAAATGTAAACATTCTTATTGAAATTTTTATTCTTGTCTATATTAGTACTTAAAGGATTAGGTACCATATTTAGATAAGTACTCCTTAAACTAATGAAGGTAAAAATACAAAAGTTCGATAAGCAGAAATATAAAATGAAATAAAAAGCTTGTCAGCTGGCAATAAATCGAATATGTTAAGAATTGCGCATAGCTAATATCTAAGTCTAAGATCGTAACTAACTTTTGTAAGTACATGAGATATGTACATTGTACATAGATAGTAAATAGGCAGATATAATCCTATGCATGACTAACAACTCACGTAGTTATTGGCTCAAATTGACATGTCCGTCTTCATAACGGATGCCGTCGGTTCGATGCAGACCACTATAGGATGTTATTACTATAATAGAAACGTTCAGTTGCACGTTACGTATTTGTAAAGAAAACTGTATTTCTAACATAAAATTACAGTCACTTATTTTGTAAGTATCGTTCTGATTCCGGGTGTATTAATAACTTTATTTAATTACGTCGACGACACGAATATAATGAACCATAATATTATATTTTTGTGAGAAACTATTATCGAAATGTAGTACGTGCAAAGATGCTTTTCCTTGAAATATACTTTATGTAACAGACTCAAAAGTTTTCCATTATTCGTTTTTATTAAGTAAAGCAGTTTCTTTTGCATGCTTGAATAACACTTTCGAGGTAGGTACCTTTTTAGAAAATTTAGAACATAAAAAGTCATACTTTTTATTAGATTCTTATATAGTCTATTATTGTTTTCGCTGTAACATTACATTACACAGGTTGTCTTAAAAATATAGGTATGGTAGTTGGACTAACTTTCTAATTTCTATACACGTTTTTTTTTGAACTGGCGATGGATTCGATATTATGAAATTGTTTAAATGGTATTATAAATGAATAATTTTATAACAATAATAACAACAGTGACGTAAGAAAACATAGAAATATACAAGGTATTCTTCGGTTTTCTTTTAATCATATTGTAGTGTCATTTTGATATACTTAAATCCGCATTTCCATAATCGCATTTTCTATGAATTAGATAAGCAGAGAAGCATGACTGGCACCTATACAAACTAGTACCAATCGGATATCAAGCGGCGCGTCTGACATGTAAATCGTGATAGGACGGGGACTCGAACCCGCTACCACAAACTACCGGTGCCACTGCGCTGACTCAGCAAATTTCAGCACACCTGCTGCCTTTTAACTGTATCTAGAAGAACTTCTATTACTTTTGTGTGCAACGAAATTTAAACCATAAGTCAAGGAACATTAGAGATGTTTTTTTTTTGTATTATAAAACGCTTTTGGACACTTCTAAGTTTGAATATCAGTTTAAGATAACGACATCGGTATTATCGTTAATTAGTGTATCAATAAATTTGTTACGTAACCCGTGATCTTGACTGATAACAATGTCTATTTGGTACTTCAATGACGTAATTTATCTATTTTTTTCTACTACTGTTGCTTTTATTGTGTGAAAAACACAGGTACAAAATACAATATGGCAGGGAATATATAAATACTATGTATTCAAAGTTTCCCACCAACCTATCGACCTTCGTCAAAACTTTATCTAAGGCATCCTTATAATCATATGCTCCGGAGATTTTTTTGTTGAAAATAAGAAACATAATTCCTTGATCCTCTTAATGCTAAAAAAAAGTAAAGATGATGTTTTTAATCTAACATTTGAGAGATTGACAGGTCGGTTCGTTCCCGCCGCCGGAGGCCGATATCAGGTAAAAACTTTGATTAAAAATATTTCAGCGAAAGCTTGCGAGACTGAGTTTGTAAGGCGTGTTTTTTTATCTTCATAATATGGAGTTTTTAGCAAATATATTTCGAAACACTCCACGGATGCAATAACAACTATTTGCTTGCTGTTTTGTTTGAAGAAAAAAGTTTTGATTAAAAATACTGCTCAGCCCGTGGACTTTACCATGACTGTTTTCATCTAGAAGTTATATTACTTACTGTAAGGTTAATATTTTAAAAGCAAAAATGTAGAATAAATGCTTTCAATAAAATCCACTTTTATGTATATTGTAGATTCTAGAGATATGTATACATACAAACAACAGTGTTGGTTTCTTAATATCACAATATTTTACATTTTAAAGTTCCGTAGGTCAAAGTAAAAATGGAACTTTATACTTACTATAAGTAAGTATAACGCTTACTTATAGTATTGTAACTTTTACAGTACTATAAGTAAGGTCAATAATGTGTCCCTCCGTCTGTCATAGATTCCGAATATGTCAAAAGCTATATGCAGTACATGAAAGTACAGTGAGTGTTGTAAGTTGTTTCAACAAAATTGTACTCGTAAAGTACCTACTATTTATCATTAAAATAATCATTTGAAAATTAAAAGATAACCAGTAAACCAGATAATTAAAAAATGTAAAGAAGTACATGCAATTTACAGAAAAATTATAACCTAAGACCTTAGTCTCATAGATCTCTAGTAACATCTGTTTATTTTACATATTTAATATTTTACAATTATAGTAGGTACGTATGTACAAAATTTTTAATCAAACTCTCACTTGACTAAATTACTTTAAAATTACTTTAAAATTATTTTAATATTTATTGAAACTACTCTGAAATACCTATTGATCATGTCATAAAAAGTTATAAGCATCACGGTGAAGGAAATATACACATGTATCACAAAGCAATATCTATCATAGTCGCAAACATCTCAACCACTAGCAAATGCACCCTCTAGAAACAGCCATTTCTCAAATTGGACCGACGATCGTATTCAACAGAAGCCTGCCTGAGGGCCCTCGGAAAAAATATCGAACTAAAACATCCCCTAAAATTATTTTAGTGAAAAGAAAGGAACTTAATACAGTCCCCACCATGCCTCCCCAGGCGCACCCCTAGCGGTAGACGCGTGTGCGTGAGATGTAGCGTAAAGTATAGTTGTGTGAGTGCCCTCGGAACGAAGCGGCTGACAGCTGGGTATAGGGGAAGAAAAGTACAGGATTAATTTTAGAATTTAGTTTTTTTATTAACGTATCCGATTGCGAAAAAAATGTTCTCGTTAATATTAAAAGAGTATTATTAATAGTAATTGGTATAAGTAGAGGGGCGAGCAGTTCAAGTACGTAAGTATTGATCTAACTCTAGATTTAAAGCCCTACATGCTATTTGTTACAATATTCAACATAATATTTATTACAATTTTCAAATTCACATTGTATTTTTTTATGACAAGACATTCATGACATGTTCACAATGAATTTATTTGCTTAAAAAAAAATCAGCAAATTACAAAGCAAGTTCCGTACTTTCTTTCGCCACTACGGTATGGAACCGTACCGGGCGCGGCGCGGCATCGGCAAATCAACACACACACCCATACGTCGCATATGTGTATATATCTACCACATCACTACACATAAACATACGTAGCCCCACTGAAGGGCACAAAAGCTTGGCCGACTGACTACCGCCGCGTTGGCAAGATATGCGCTGTGCTATAAATGTGAATATAATTGTATACATACCTATGTATGTATTACACACTATATGTGGTATACTCGTATGTACAGGCGTCGAATAAGCTTTTCTTAGGAGTCTTAGCTTTTTATTATAATAAGAATGTTACAGAAATGCGGTTTAGTGCGAACTTTATGCTTCATCGAAATATTAAAATGAAGAAAACATTTACTCAATTTTTTTTTAATTTCTGCACTGTTTCAGTTTTTCCTGTAAGACCAGTATCTACACTATAACAAGAATTTATACTATATATAATATTATAAAGAGAGAGAGCGGATTTTTTAAGTTTGTTTATAGGTACACAATATATAGACGGCAATCTCCGGCACCACTGCACCTATTTGAAAATTCTTCCACCATTTGAAATGCACATTGTTCCAGATGGACACAGGCAATAATATATTATGTATTCAATCCGGGCGAAGTCGGGACAGACCCTTAGTAAATAATAAACTAGACTGAATCACGATAAAAATCTTTAGTCATAACTATGTACTACCAAATACAAAACTAGTCTTGTTTTTTTTCATACACGATGACAATACTTAGGGTTAAGGGCTTAAAGGTTACTAATGACGTATAATAACGTACTTACATTACATAATGTACATTAATCACGACAGGATATAAAGTTTCTTAAGAATATCTATAATGGTTGTTCATATTTAAAATACTTGCTTCTCCTTTTTATTAATTGATGTACGGACATCATTTATTTTTAACAAAATGTATGACCCAAAACTAAGCACTAGGTTTGTACTATGAGGTGCGTCGCAATAATATGGAGACTCCAAAACAATTTATAAAAGTCTGTTCCCTAATTCGACATGACTGAAATCTTTGGCCCTCAATATCGAGACAGAATATTGATTATTTTGTCTGGTTTTTACTAAAACAAGATTTAGGATTATTGTTATCTCGACCTATGTCGATAACTAATTACATTCAGTATAACATATTCGAAATCTATCCATATATATACTACCTATAGATATAATTAAATAAACAATGTTTACATGTAATTTATTTACTTTTTATTTACCTAACTTATTATTTCACACACAATACATATATATAACTATTAAAATTAATAATCGATCACTAATACTTATTTCACCTCCGAAGAATCAATCCAAACAAAGAAATCCAGTGCAAACACATGCCATGCCACCCTCGTCTCACGTACATTTCTGCAGTTCTCAAATCGAGTTGAGTATGGATTACATGCGCTCGACGAGTTGAACCACCCTCTCTAATATAATATCTAGATGCAAGTGACAGGATAACGCGGAAATTAACATACTTATCTGCTACATTCCACGTCTACTTTCAAAATCCTTTTATTTATTTTATGTGAACTACAGTCAGTTATTAGTATAAACGGATGTCAGTTCATTTTACGGGAAAGAAGATTTGTGGTAAAGAACTCAGAAGAGAATTTTACAACTGTGAGATAGCACATTTTGTCATTAATTAGTTCGCCTCTTTGCGGAAACAACGTGACATTTCGGAAAAAGTGATTTTTTTTTAGTCGATAATCAGAACCGCCTTAGGTATCCATCTTCATTTTCTACAAAAACGTGATATTATTTAATAGCAAAATGGCAAATTTATGAGCGAAATGGATAACACAACTGTGGTATATTGTGTTGTCGCGTTGTCTCTTTCAGGCAGAACTTTGTTTCTACAACGCGACAACTTGACGCGTAAAGGATAACGTGCTCTTGTCTTTCTGAAACAACATGGCATCACGAATTTACAACGATTAGGTTGCAAAGGTATGTATCAATTCAATGTCATTTTTTGATTATTTATTGTGGTATGTGTATTTATCTCGGTTTTCTCGAAAAATCGTGTCTTAATATGAAGTATTATAAATACTAATATCACGTTGTTGCTGAAAAATAACATTTTTGCAATATGATATCTCAAGATGAAACATTGTTGATGATGAATAATTTTCAAATATAAAAAATGAGTTCCGGTTATTTGCTGCTGTTTCAGTTTTTCAGATATTTTTTTTATTTTTATTTAAAACATATCGTTTAATTACGTTATATATGCCAAATCGAAATAACTATCTAGACTTATTTTTTTAGATGATATCGCGGTCTAATAAGCTAATTAAATTAGCAACGAACACGTTTAAATACAGTGATAAAATTCCAGTAGTACTCAAATAGAAATAATTGATAACTCCAGCATCCAAACTGAGGAAGTTGATGGTTCTAACATTTCTTCGATTGCAGTAGGTAAGTAACATTTTTGTTTTTTAACGTATGTTTGAAGCCTACGTGTATCTGTAATACAGACTTTGTATGTTTGAGGGCACTAATTGTTCTCAATAGGTAATAGATGGCTTTAGGATAATAGCAAGGTCTGATGATGGAGCAGGAGGGTAGTGACAATATACCGTTGTATATGAGCCTAAACACATTTGAGTTCGTTGGAATTGTCGCGATGAACAGTCATCAAGCAGATAGTGGTCGGGAGTTTCATTGTATTTATATAACGTTAGATATATTTATGTTCATTTTAGGGAAAGAAGACGCAATATCCTTCAAACGTCGCCATGGTGAATTGAGTAGCAGTAGTTCTTCGAGTACCTCTTCAAGCAGTTCATAGGCAGCCGTGATCCGTCTTTCTACGAAGGTAAAAATTTAATAAAAGTTTTTTAAATAATTTACTCAACACCTATATTGGGATATTACTTAATATCGAGGTATTAAGTAATATCCTAATATAGGTATTGAGTGAGTAACCGTGTACTGATAAATTTAATCACATTTTATTGTTTTTCCAGATAGCGACGATTCCGTGATAGATCGAAACTAACAAGCAATATAACCAAAAATTAAATGTATCGAAACTTCTTCAGAATCCGATGCTCAAGATGTATGTAGGGGAGACCGGGGTTGGTTGACTAACTTTTTACTTAAGCCTGTATATCTTTTTAGTTTCAATTGATACAGGGAAAACTATCTCTGTCACATACAGGAGAACTATTTAGCTAACAAAAATAGTAATTACTAACATAAATATTTATTACTATAGTGGTTATCTAGTCGGTTTTGTGAAACTGTAAATCTTGGTCAACCAGCCTCATACCCGGGGTTGGTTGACAACATGCACGTGGTAGGTTGACCTAGGACGTAATTAGTGCAAATACAGAGGATTAGTGTAGAATAAAACCTGTTAGTTATTATTGAGTCCTTATTACATTTGTAAATAATCATAATTTTTTGTTTAATCATAATCAACCTAAAAATAAGAGATCCATACTCGGTTAACAGAAACTTAAATATCAAATAAAATAGAACAGTCTCTTTTAATAACAATTTTCTAAAAAAATACTTTAATAACTTTAATTGACACCATTTTTAGTTTTTGTACTTAATAATCATTGTAGTAAACACGCCATCAGAGATCAAATTGCTCTTAGAGAAATATTAACTAACATTTATAAACTAGTATATCAAACAAAATATTTTTCATGTGATGAATTACTAAAATCTATAGCTATTTTCCGCTATAACTTTTTTCGTATCTAAGGTCATGGCACGATATTTGATGCTAAGATGGGAAGCAACCATACCCGTAAACCTCCAGCGAGTCTCTAGCTGACTGATCTCTTACTGTCAGATCACACCAACGCTCTTGCTTGACATTATTGTGGTAGTGATCAGGTACTAAATTGCTAACCGTGCTGGAAATTTCACTCGTGATCCTTGATCGCGAGTGAAATTTCGCACTGCCATTCTTGTATGGCAGTGCAGTACGCCACGAAGAGAGATAAAATATTTAATTTACTAACAGGAGTTGGTTGACTAATTAGTCTACCTACCCCAAATAAAACTAGTCAACCAGCCCCAGACGCCATTTTGAATTTCTATCGTGTGGCTAACCTAAACACTGGTACTATCTTTAAAATAATGCTATGTAATATAAAGAATTCATCAAACCAACGTTTAAAATACCAACAGCATCGTTTCAAATAAATATACAGGCAAAATAACAAAAAGAAGTACGAAAAGAAAAAATACTTAACAAGGCCAAAAATACGTCAAGTGCCACCACTCGTAAAGGACTCGCGACTGCGACAGCGCACTTCGGACAAATGTGTGGGGCTCGGAGTTGGGTCCTTGTTTGTGATTGGTTGGCGGAAAACACGTGATACCGACGAGTTATTGTCAGTTAGTCTACCTACCCCTATAGTCAACCAACCCCGGTCTCCCCTACTGTACCGACAACTTCCCAAAGGACAAATTTTTTTTTACTCATGGTGTAGTTACTATTAACACAACCAAAACAAGATGAAATGTTACTGACAAATTTTAATGTAATTTCTGCGAAAGACCAAGAAATTGTATTTAACACCACATTGGAACCAGATCTGCTCACAAGATGAAACGAACCATCTGCTGTTCAAAATGTTAGCACCATGCAAGTAGACTCAACAAAACTAAGTTCTACTCCAACTTCAGTTAAAGTAATAAAAAAGACCAAGACAAGTAATAAACTGAAAGAAAAATGTTGCAAATCGACTAAGCAATAGTGGTCAATCCACATGAATCAACAAATACTAAAAAGACTATTCTAGATTGTCAGCTGAAACCACCTTGCAGAGAAGATTGTACGTTTAAATGTTGATCAAATATAACAGATTAACCAAGAAATATTATCATATCTCATGTATTTAATTGATAAAAATCTCGTCCCATGTGATATACATGCCATTTTTTGAAGCCTGTAAGAATACCATTTTTATAGATTACTGCTACGACTAATTTTTACTAAGTAAGTGCAATTGTAATTTTTTAGAATGTTATCTTTAGTTAGCTAGTAGCCACAAAGAGATTTTATTGATGTTTAAAGTATTCACTGTGATGAATAATTTATTAAGTACTGATTATTACAAATGAAACTGTTTTTTTTTGGAATTCGTAAATGTTAAGCTGCCTGCCTAGAAGTTCTTAAGTTATATAATAATGTGTGCCATAGATAGGTAATTTTAATACTACTTAGTTACTTTATCAACATTATATGGATTAATTTGTTATCAACCTATTATTCTATTGTGTGGTAGAGCCATGCTGCATCGCAGCATGAATTGGGCCGCCTCGCCCGGTGAAATACCACCCTCTAACAGAATATCGGCGTGAAATACCAGCATTTATTAGTATTGTGTTTCGTTTGGTGAGTGAGAGTGCCGGTAGCTCATCTCCTTCCTCCCGATCCTTTCTTTCTTTTTTCTCTTTCCCCAAATGCTGGCAACGCACCCGTGATTCCCCGGATGTTGTGGATGTTATGGGTGTCCATGGGTGGCGGTGATCACTTTCCACCAGGTGACTTGCTTGCTGGAGTACCCCCTCTTTTATAAATAAAAAAATAAATAAAAAATAAATGGTAGGTGGATAATTAAAAATAGTGATTCGAAATAAGAATAATAGTTGTCAGATTTTATTAATTGTTGATTCGCGTTGTATGAAGAAAACTGTTGGGTTTCATAATTTTTTTTTTTATATTTTATCCATAATAACCACTGTTATGCTACAAATTTATCGATTGTTTAACAAATTTTATTAATTTCAAGAATGTGTTTTTATCATATAATTCAGTACGAAAAGAATACGAAACAAAAATTACATCATCAACAACGTGACAAGTCGACGACGATACATAATGTCATTTTCGTTAAAAACGTGACATATTTAGCCTTTTTTTTTAAATGTGCTAATTTATAGCAAAAACTATCAAACTTAATGTTGTTTTTTTTAATTTTAGAAAGCTTATTAGTTGAATTATATGATTAATGACTGATTTAATGTAAACATTATTTTATTTAGATTTTATACTTATTTGAAAGTTTAAACGTAGCTTCCTGTAAAATTGCATTTTTCGAGATAACACGATGTTTTCGCAAGGAGGCGAGTTGTATTCTACGTTATCCACGTTACGTTGCCACGTCGACATCCAAAAAGAAGGAAAATCGTATCTAGGATTAGTTTCCGTTCTACTTACTGCATACAATCCTGTGACAATAAGTACAAATGCAACAGTGAGTGCTACACAATGAACTAGAAGAACTCACAGTACATCCAGTTGCACTCTAAGAGTCCAAGAAAAGTTTGCTAAGTGGTCTGATTAGAAATTGCGCCCACGGTCCTTGATTCTGAAGATCAATTGATTACATACAGTATATTTTGCAATACAGTCGAACTCAACAATGAATCAACATAATTACATTTATATAAATTGAGGTAGTAAGTCTCAACAATATTATACTTTGCCATCACTTGTAGTAACAAGTAGATAGAAAAACGGAATTCTAGATAGAAAAACGTAACCAAATACTGATAAATTACTACTGATAGTCCAAATAACTAAAATAGCTAACAAAGTCACAATCCGCATATGTCTGTGATGATGACTTCTAAACTTCTAAATAAATTTCATTGCGGTTTTCGACACCATTTAGATCATTCTACAAAGAGTGTTTATATGTATAACACATTTGCATTTAATCCATAGAAGTAGAGAAGTATTGACGTTTCTTTACTAAATTCCCTTGCTAAGCCGGAACGGATCGTTTATTGCTTGCTAATTATGTACGCATATATCCATATGAAAAATATACCAACGATTCAATAAAACTACTCTTGTTTTCATTTTTTATGTTTATTGTAAACTGATTTATAAAAACTTAATGAAATACTTCATGAAGATTGACAGAAAGCCGAAACGTTATTCTTTTATTGCATTTTAGGGTTTAAAGATTACTTTTGTTTCATGAATAAATCGCTTTTGCGTCATTACTTGCGCCACAATGCTGAAATATACGCCATATTTGTATATGGCGCTTACCCTACGTAACGCAACGTCTATTTGATGTGTATTGAAATTTGTCGTCTCGGCTACGTGGCTGCAGAATGGAACCCTTCAGCCATTATGCTATATAGAGCAATAAAGTTGCTGACTCTTGATGGAGAAGTATGAAATATATATTATGTATCGTTCACATTTTATTAATGTTAATTGTTTTCTAATTCATCATTGATAATTATGAATAGTTTGTACGTCGCCATATGCAACATATAATAACAGTTATGTATGTAAATTCTCACAATTTAAATTATAAGAAGAGGACAAAGGAAGGAAAGAATTGTTGTAAGTGTAGACTGACCAACCTACGATAAGAATATTCAAGCCGCTAATATTGATTTGGTTTGGCTTTAGACTTGACGTAACATAGCTGAGACTTTCGAAGCACAGAAGCGTCCGATAATGATGACAAATCACCCATTTACTATACGATTGCGAAACTTTGATTAACTTCGGTGAGAACATTAAAATACCGTAACGATTATAGGTAAAGTGGTATACGACCACCTATATCCTATGTCAACGTGTATGTGTATGTATTGTCGCAGTCTTTCTTGATACATTATTAATGTATAAAGAAAGACTGAGACAATCTAATATTTTTTTCGTTTAGTAAGACTTCTCATACACGAACACAGACTACAATTTTATATTTTTATATACGCAATTAAGTATGAGATTAATTTATAACAGTAACAACAACTAATTTAATACGCAGGTAATAAGAAAGCAAACATTTTTATGAACTATTCATTTTAGCAATAACTACAAGTCACTGGGTCCGCCGGCGCCGTTCAACCACTTCCTTAAAGAAGTCCCGAGGGAGGCACCCGCCGTTCGGGATTCACCTGCTGAATGCTTTTTGGATTAGGTATACCTTTTACATTACCGACATTCTTTTGTTTATTGACTGATACCATGCGGTCAGACCACGCTCAGACCAAGCTTGCCGTTAGAGTAAGGTTCGACTCCCAAATGAAAAGAATGGAGTAATGCAAGAGATTTCTTTATAAAGCAAAATCATATCTAATTGAAAACCATTTCAGATTTATAAAAATACATGGTATGCATATTTTTATCAGGTAATTTTGTACGTAATTATATCTAAAACAATGCCACGTGAACAAACACACAAAGTAGGAACATATTAAGTATAAGATTACTAATTTTTTTTATATTATCTACCTTTGCGAGTATAATATCCGTTCTTTAGTTAGATACTTAGTATTGTTATTTTTCATATCAAAACAAAAGTCAAATTAACTCAGTATGTTGCAAAAAAAAAGTGAAAATATTTATCATTTCAAAAATTATTCGTTTTTCGCACAAACACACTAGTTTCAATTCATTGTTATTCAGTGCTAAAAATTTTAGAAATAATTTTCAGGCCATTCTTACTTTGATGTTACTTATGCCATATTAAATTTGATCTTATGAATATTTATATTCACAGTTTTAGCTTTATAGGTTCTAAGGCTCATGACGCATCCATCACTCAGATCGGAAGCACAATACGCACATCCTTAACTTAAAAACTTATACATTTTTTGAAATCATTTGCAGGTTGAATGAATTACTGAAAAGGTTATTATAATTCATTTATTTAATTCTTTATTACTAAAAATTAAACCACACTTTTATTGAAAAAATTCACATGATATTAGTGATGTGCTGTAGCTAAAAAAACGTATTGATATTATGTTATTTTCTATAACATATGTATGAACGTAAGTACCCAGCCCTTGCTTGACACATTCTGAAGTTACCGAATTTCCTCTCCGTTCTGCTTCCTTACGCCCTCTCGCACTTGATGAATGACGCGCGTACACGACCGTGACGCCCGTTGAGTCCCAGCTTTGTTCATCCAAAATGTCGAACTGACGTCTATGTGATTACATACAGTTGTTATATGATAATAATATGAAACCCAGCAATATATAATTACTATTTTATATGATGAAATAGAAATCATACTTCATAATATAGAAGTGTGAGTAACTTTTATAGCAGCAGTGTATAGCTACCGTACCTATGTGCATATTATAGAACTGTATACCTACATGTACATTGTATAAAGTAAATTTCATACAAATTGGGTCAGAAACATTTAAGTAACAGTGTGGACCGTTTAAATGAATTAGAACATATTGTTATGTGGATAGAATTTTGGAAGCTTTATTTTTGTATACCTAGGTAGGTTATAACCAAATATTGTATTTATACCTGTACCAAAAATACAGTAAAATCATATATAAAAATAGTAATATTTTTAATAGTTAGTTTTTAACACGTCATAATAGAATCTACACAACACACTTTAGTATAAGATAGTTTTTAAATTTTTAGTCTTTATTTATTTGCTGAGTAGGTTATATTTTATAGAATAATTTTAGATTAATGTTTGAATCTTTGAATATTACTTAAGAAACCTAATAAATCCTTTGTTTGGGGAACTTTCTTAAGTATGTAACGATCATTCTTATGCTATACGTAGTTGTTATAATTTTGTGTTATTATTTATTAGTTACGATAGCATCAAAAATGCGAGAAGGCGAATAAATATCAACATAACACATAACTACAGATTGTGTTAACATTCCTGACAAAGGACTCCCAAAAGACGTCTAAAACATCAAAGTTTTAGACGTCTCTTGGGAGTCCTTTGCAATAATTCTTTTGAACACGTAGACGGTAGCAAAATCCTGTTATTTGCATACAAATCTTCTAACAATAAAGTCTTTGTTCGATTTTAAATCTGCAAAAATTTTACTCTTTGACGCGATGATACAAAAACGAGTGCAAAAAGGGTTATCGTCATTGTTCTGAGACATCAAAAGACTGCAAATGAACAACAGATTTGGACTAAATGACTAATTTTAAAGTTTTTGTTACATGTTTTTGACAACATAGTCTATTGTGAATCTTTTTTCGCAAGTAAAATTTTTATCAAATTAATGTTTTTACTTCTAAAGTAGAATAACAAATATTATGTAGTATGTAAGGTTAAAAGAAAGAAATAGTATTTTTTTTGCATAAATATGATTGCTAGGTATTTAGTTTTTTTTATTGAAAAATTGTTTGCTGTTTTATTATAGATATACCTTAGTTAACAAAGCTTATGTAATAACTGACATTTATTTACTGGTTACATAAAAACATGTATCAAAAAAAAAATACAAAAAATGTAGAACGTAACACTAGAGGCAAATAAAAAACAATTTTTTGCGTAACATTAAAACTTACACCTCACCGGCGATTTCATTACAAACAACATCATCTCGAAGTTGGCTTTGTATCAAATGATAAAACTGTACAGTCGGCGTCAGATATCGTGTACAGAATAAGTAGAAGATACTCGTTGCGTGCCGGCCACACAATGAGACGGCGACGTTGATGGATGGTATACATTCAACGAATACATTACGATTTTTGCTTTCATTTCGTTCGATACGATACGAATGTCACAAGGTTATGATATTGATGCTGTTATGAGTAGTTTGTACGCAACTTTGGTTTTAAGCAGGACGATTCTTTAAAATTGTGGCTCGGAAACGAACGATGCAATAATGTTCACTTGTAAATAACTAAATCGAATATAATCATTACCACAGTTAAAAAATTTAAAATATCTAATTTTAGGATTCTATAATTATATTCATTTTTGATATTACCATTTCTCATTAAGTTCATAATAAAAAATAAGCGTTACACTTTGTTCATACTATATTTATTGGTTTTGTATTCACATTTTTCCTATTTTAGTTACAAAACAATTTTTTTTCCATTTAAAGTTAATTCCACATCTTGTACCTAAACCTAAGTCATTGTCTACATCACATAGTCTTGTTTTTATGAACAAGTAAGATCTTATATTTTATATACATATATATTAGCAACTACTTTGGAAATTATAGATATATCTATGTGTTTAAAAATCAAAATTAATAAATAAAACATGAAATATTTGTTTAGAAGAAAAACTTAATGGTAACTTTAAACAATGTTTGCCATAGTATATGACAATGACTTGAAGTAAAACGTACAATTGGGACACTGTGATGATATCAGGATGATAATTATTCACTTAAAATAATAATAATCACACTTTTGACATTGTAAAGTTTTCATCTTATCTATCGAAACATTCATTATGACTTGTTAGCCTAGTTTACATTACATAACTTAAAATGAATCTTAAATTATTTAAAAATTTCACTTTAATACACCTTATCGACACAAAGGAATGGTAAGAATTACAGAAAGTTTATTAATGAAAATATAGCATCTTCTTTACAACTCTAAGGATTATAAGGCGGTGAGACCGTAGTCAGATTTGATGACTGGTTGATTACCTGGGTTGATGCCAGTGCCGCAACCCGCGTTCCCCACAGGAGAGCCGTGAGTCGAGAGATTCGCAACCATCCCTGGATCCATCCCTCCGTGCATTCCCATCATGTGAAGGTGATGAGGAGTCATAGGGTGGCCCGGGTTCATTTGATTGCCAGGATGAGGCATCGGACTAATGGCAGGATCATGTGATAAATTTTGTTGTGCACCTACGCAATGTAAATCATTCATTATATTGTCAGTTACATTTTCTATACTGTCTGGTCTACCGTTATTGTTCGATTTCTTCTTATCGTTATTATTTGTGTTCTTATTTGTCCTACTCTTTGGTGTGGCTGCTCCTTTAGTAGTGGTTGTTGTAACACCAGCCGGATTAGTTTTTCTTCTAACATTTTTGGTGTTAGGCAACTTGTTGTCCTTCTTCCACTTCATTCTTCTGTTCTGGAACCAGATTTTAATTTGTCTTTCTGACAGGACTAGAGTATGAGCTATTTCTATTCTTCTTCTTCTTGTTAAATATCGATTGTAATGGAATTCTTTTTCCAGTTCTAATATTTGGTGTCTCGTGTAGGCAGTACGTTGACGTTTCGGTTCCATACCAGGTTGAAAAGTGCCATTAGCTGCAAAAGAGAAAAAGAAATTGTAAGTTAAAAACTCAGAGACTAAGCGATAAAATATTTGGAAAACCCGACTGCTTGTCAAATAAATAAAATAATCCTTATATATATTAGGAAACAGTAACAATTGTAGACTACACTGTATACGATAATTACTGTCATTTTTTATTTTATTTATTTATTTAGTCATAATGCACAGCTCTTGAAAATTTTAGTAATACAATGTTGTTGTCGAGTACTAAAAATAAAGCAATCAACGGAATTTACATTATTTATAATTAAAATATATTAAAACAACGACAGTCACAAGCGGTTTACAAAAATGCACACATGGGTAATCTGAGATAGCAATAATATATAAATGAATAGGAGAGATAAAATTAAAAAAAAAAAATTAAACCGACTTAAAAAAAACACTGAAAAGTACAAAATAACTATCTTCTACTAATCAAAACTCAAGTAAAAAAATAACTTTATAAATAATACAATACAAATACCTACATAATTAAATTTGCCAGTTACTGAAGTCGGTGCCAAGCCTACCAAACTAATAAACTTTCTGTTGTTGCACATTGATTTGGCAGTGAATTCAATAACTGTCAAATTTTTTTTTATGTCGGCTTAAGTTTTTTCTTAATTTTTTTTTATTTCTCCCTTTTGAGTGACTTTGGCCTAAATAAATGGTATACAATTAACTTCTTTTCTAATTGAACGCAATGACATAACAGAGAATCATCAACATAAATAAAACTTATAAGCAGTTAGCATTCTTTGGTGTTATTTGCTGCAACTTCGAAGTCAAAGCTCCAGTACCGGTGGAATTTGAGTGGGACAACCTCGAAAGTACACCCTTTCAAAAAAAAAATGATAGTTTGAAATCAGTCCACAATTGACAAAGTTATCGATGAACATACACATAATATTTAAAAAAAATATTTACATACAACCCCTTTTTTTTGATGCCGGTTAAAAATAATAAAAATAGATAAAAAAACGAGTTATTAAATGATATCGAAATAAATAAATGAAAAATTCACATGTAGTAAATACAAATACATACTCTGAATACCACTGGACATTTTGAAGATTTGCCCAATTCGAACCAATTGATTAATTTCTAGGAAGTAATATTCAAAAACAAGACTCAGGGCATTTTATTGGTAGCGAAATACATTTTTTTATTAGAAATATGTCGTTCTTATATCAAAAGTATACCTAATCTACCTATAAGTTCAAATATCATAAAATTTCATTGACAAAACATATGTTCTAAATAACAATAATGTTAACTAAGAAAGTTCTTAGGTTTTATTTTTCTATTATCTTTGGTTAATTAACGTAATAAAAATAACGAACAGTAGCACTAAAAATATGTACTTATTAATGGTTGGTAGAAAATGTAATGAGCGCACGTAAGTTGAAATATTATTTGAACTATGTATAGGTTAATATATCATTTATTTAAGTGTGTTTCTCCAATTTGCATGCAAAAACCTTGGGTGCTCTCACGGGCACTCATAATATAACAATAATTTAAGTAACTAAATTGGACTAAGAAAAACTCACATTACGCCAAGAAATCTGTGTATATGTACATGTGTATCTATATACGTAATACGTAACATCACGCCATCTCTCATTACAGAGGTAAACAGAGCGTCAGGACACAATAAGATACAATTGGCAGTAAATATTCGGAATTACAGATGACAACGCAGAATCATTTATTATAAAGACAGGATCCTAGTTCATCGTCTATATATCGTCTACGATCGCAAAATTAGAAAGATCATGTCTCTGGGAATTCCATGAAACGCCACCATTTCTAATATCCACGCCACCAATTCTAATGTAACATGAAGGGGCTTAGAAATAAATTATGAAAAGAACTTACAATGATCCATCCAACAGAGTAGGATAAGAACAAAAAAAAGAAAACAAATGACGCCGTGTCAGCTGTAAAAGGTCTCCGATCTCCAAAATCTGTCGGATCTGTTGGAGGAAAATATAGCAAACATACAAAAAAAAATATCTGCCATGCAGTTTAATGCAAATCGCTTGACGAAATTGCTTGCACAGGGATTCTCCAGGATATCCAAAGTATTATTAAATTATCCTTTTACTAATACTAATCCAAAGTATTAGTATTAGTAAATCCAAAGTAGCGTGACTGTGTGCCAAACACAATTCTTGTAGCTTTTGCTCATGACTATATTGATCTGCAGCTTTCTCATGTATTGACTTTAAATTTATCTGTAATTTTTTTGGTACAGTATTCGTTGTATTTTGACGTAGTCATCTTTCACGCATGTAAACCAATCGTGAAATGCAACTGCTTTACTTTATGTCCAATCATAATAAATTATGATCATGATATTATGGTGAAGCATTAGGCTTGGAATATCGACAAACGTATTGCTCTCATTGAACCACCTGACTTTTCATCGGGCACATTATAAGATCTATATAACACGAGAGCTATATTTTGGGGCTACGAGAACAAAAAGCGAGATCTGTTTCATTCGTCGTATGACAATTGTAGGTAATACATATCCTAGAAATTTATTGATTTTTTAATTACAAATTTTGATCATATAATCTTCATTTATGCACTACTCAATTGTAATTTTCTACCAAAGTACACTATGTTTTTACAAATGTTTACTTAGTACTTACTTCATGTTTAGTAAATTGTTAACTCTCCCACGCGCCCTCACCCTCTTCCTCCCTTTACTGAGTCTTAAGAAAAAACTGGTAATGGACGGACGTGTGCGCATCTATCGGAAGTGTGTGCGGAAGTGTTCCTGTGCACAAAATTATACTCATGCCGGGACCAGAACTCAATATATGTTTTGTGTTGTGCATGTGATGTGAAGGAATCCTCCAGTGGGGCTCACTAAAGGGATGGAGAGGGCGAGGGCTCGTAGTAGAGTTAACAATTTACTAAACACTTCACAATGAAAATATTTTTATGTACTTTTTTTTGCTTATTGAAACAATACGAACGTTAGAAAAATATGGCAAAACAAACAATTATACGGGTCATTCGTTTTTATTTTATAAGCATTTTTTTATTTATTTTATTTATTTAATTATTTATGTACATACACACACATGTTTAAGGAATACATGAAATGAAATTTATATACAAAGGTACTGCTTATTTCATCATGAAATTTCTTCCAGCAGACCTGTGATAGAAAAGCCGTTACGAAAGCAAAATCTAATGTGTATGAATTGCAAAAAATATAGATATACATAGAAATATTACATGTATAAATATATACACACACATACACATATATATATACACATATATACATATACACACACACGCATACATACACATATACATACACACATACACACACATACATATATATACATACATAATACATACATAATATGATCATACAAAATATTATAAATAAACTCTACATACACCAAACCATATTTAAAACATATATCAAATACACAACTACACGTACTAAAATAATGATTATATAAACATTACACATATACATACGATATAGTTTATGGTGGTGAGGAGAGATAATACTCTTTAACTCGTCTTTTAAAAACGTATACAGAATTACTGTCTCTAATATGAGGCGGAAGTGAATTCCACAATCTTACCGCATGAACAGTGAAAGAATAGGAATAGAAATCAGTTTTATGGGATGGGATGTTAAGAAGGGTTCTCAGATGTTGTCTGCAGGGAGTGTCTGACGGTCGAGCATAGGAGAAACGAATTTTTAAGTAGGAAGGAGATGATGGGATATGCAGTATGTTGAAGAGGAGACACAGTATTCGAGTGTTCCTGCGAGAGCGAATAGGGAGCCACTTCAGTGTTTTGCGCAAATGAGAAACATGGTCGAATTTTCTAAGACCAAAGATGAACCGTATACAGAGGTTTATTTGGTGCTTAGAAACATTTCATGAAATAAAGCATGCCACTAACGTTTTTAACGCCACTCGCGACCATTCTCGTTGGTTGCCCTTCTTGCAAGGCCTTATTATAGCTAGACAATAAGTATTTTATGACATGCTGGCATTTCGCGAAATGCATGCGAAAATCTGCCCAATTCTATACAAACGATATGTCGACATATACAAGTTACTTGTAATAACCATATTGCCTGACTTTTACTACCTATTCGCTAAGATAAACGCATTAAATATTCTTTATATAAGTAGGTACATTAATAGTTTTACATAAGTCCGCAAATAATATAATGCGGGCATATAAATCTGTCGTGTAGGTAGTTCAAAAAAGGTAGCATGTTGCGTGCTCACCGCCATATTGAATGAATAATTTATGTAGTAACAACCTCTCGGGGCCTGGTGGGTTAATTAATGTGCATAATAATTATAGCATGCACGAGCATGAGCTTCCTTTTTTGTTTTGATTAATTGCGCCTAGCAAATTAGTTCGTTCTTCAAACAATATGAACTTGGTACTTAAATATGTACGTACAGTTAAGTGCGCAGAACTCGTTATCAATAGATATTGTAATACATCCAAAACGTTTAATGAATGCTATAAACAGTACTGTCACAATGTAAGCCTTTGGATACAAATGTTTTACTTTTTTTTAGGAAGTTGTCTTATCTAAAAAAATGGTTAAGCCCGAGTCGTACTTGCGTAATTAGTGCCCCGTCATGTCGTTTGTTACCAACCGCTAACCTTTAACAATCTTATATTAGAGCTTTCTTTCTTGATTCCACTGAATGCTAGATCAGTCTCCCAAATAGTATCAATCGACTACTACGGCCATCTCCGAAATAATTTTCACACGTCAGTGTGAGGCGAACGAATACCATCTTAGAGCGGCCAAGGGCCACGGGACGGTTTACCCCCGCCGCGCGCCGCCGTGACGTGGCGAGTACCAGAAATGTCTCGTTCGGAAAAGATTATCGTACACACCCCTTTTTACGTGAAAAAGATTTTTTTTATAAATACATTTTATTGTCATGTTCATGATTTTTTTTTCAAATTTTTCCAAATAATATTTTTAGAGATAAAGTGGACTACAATTTTGATGCGTATTTTCAAATTATTCATTCGATACTGTACGTGATGACCCAAAATAAATTTGTTATTAAGGGTTGTTAAGTAAAATACTTAAGCCCGCGAAACTAACTGGAAAGAGTAAATATTCAAAGTCAAATCAATTTATTCAAGTAAACCCAATTACTAGGTATTTTTGAACGTCAAATCTACTTTACTTTATTTCAAAGAGAAGAGAAAGAAAACCTGGACACAGAACAAATGACAAGAAACTCAGCCAGGTATCATTTTTCAACATTATTTTACAAAAGGTTTATTAAAATACAATATTTATTATACAATACAATATACGTATTTTCTGTTGAGTGACTTCTTGAGGAACTTTATTATAAAAACGAATGCAATTACCCAAACATGAAATACTGAAATTAATGTCTATCTTTAGGATACTACTTACTACAACTATTCCGAATTTAATCTGTATATGTCAAATATTCTTTGGAAACGACGTTTGTGTAAGATAGAGAAACAGACGCACACGGAGCTCCTAAGTCACCCTTAATTCTATTTTGTAATTAACTTAACGTCAGAGCCTTTGTACGAATATTGCTTAAAACCCGGAGTAGGTATAGGCTCTTTTATTCTAGATAGCACATATATGGTGATAGATTATTTATATTCATACCATTAGGCACGCTATCTATTGAGTGTTATAAAATGAAAATATACGCACAGAAATACAGTTGAATTTTATTATATACGTACATTAGCGAACAATTTCTTTGTAGAGGTTGTAAAAGAAGCCAAAAAGTAAGTAAGTACATTAAATCTTTTTTTTATGAATATGAACAAAAATCATAAAAACTTTTTGCTGTTACTTTGCTTAAAATATTTTTCCTATTAATTTCAACGTTCCTAGTACATGTTGCTTATATAAATACTGACGAAAACAGGCCTCAAAATTTTAAACTTTTTTACTTTGAAAATTACAACACTAAATCATTATACTATAATCCATCTTATGTTACATAATATATTATGTCTATCAATGAAAAATAAACTTTGCTTCAAAGAATTTCCAATCATTAGATGAAAGCATTCACTACTCAATTGAAATTGATCTACCAATAAAGCTATCACATGTCGCAGAATAGTGCCATTGTTGACTTAAAGTTCGTGGTAATGCCTTAATTTCCTTTTAAAGAAAATGGCTTTTACGCTCGGCCAATACACTTTGATGAATAATAGATAGGTAACAATGTAGGCTTCTGAAAGTGTTACTTGTATAACATGACTAGACGATATTACGAAAACACCAATACTACCAAAAAAAAGTCTTCCTTTCCATAGGAAGGAATATATAATTTTTATTGTAGCCAATCTCTAGCAAGGATTATACATATATTATTCGGTTTACAATTATTTTAGGTGTTTGAATACTAAAACTGGCCAAAAGCGAGTTGTACCACGCACCGAGGATTCTGTACCATCATACAATGTACTTCTATTATATATTTGCGGATATTATTTATATGTTTAACCGACTGACGTCGGTTTCAAAAACCAACTTAACTTTGCATTTGAAAGACACTTCTTCCATACTATCCAGCTGCAAATGTAAGTTTGTAATGGCAAATAACTACAAATTAACGATTTTCAAATTTTTCCCTTTATTTGTGCTGTGAGACCTTGCTTCTTGCCATGTTTAATAATTCTAGGTCAATGGGAAGTACTCTATAGGTTTTGATTTACTTGCGAGTGTCAAAATATAAAGCATTAGCGACCCGCCTCGGTTTCGCACGGTTCTACATTGTGTGTGACTTATGTCGTTTAAATACAGAATGTCTTTATATACAATGTTTAAAACTGTTTTTCCATTAGACAACACAGATTCTGTTTCGATGCGAGCGATTAATAATTTTCGATCTGTGATATCTTCTAAGATATTCAATTTAATGATATACCGTGAAGGGCAATTTTGATCTAAATTAAATGCACAACGTGTTTAATGTATTAAATTGGATAAAGATTAATACTTATTGTTTAAAATAGCTTTTTAAATAACTCATTATATTTTAGTAATGTGTAAAAGGTAAAAATGGTTAGTGTGGGTTATTCTTAGGAGATATATATATATATACCAGCACAGACTTTTCTGTAGACCTTTTTAAGAAATATATTTCTGTAGTACATATTTTGATTTATCTCGTAAGGTTTAGTCAGCATTAGCAATGTAAACCCCTAAAAATATGTTTTTTACTCCATCCTTACAAATCATTAAAATTCTCGGCTTTTCTCTACTATAATATGCGTGTATTATACATATAAACCTTCAGGAAAAAAATCTCTAAAGGATAGTAAAAACCGTATCAAAATCCGTTGCGTAGTTTAAAAGAAGTTGGCGGAGAAATAGACAGACAAAAACAGCAACTTTAATTTATACTATTTAGAGATTGAGAGGGACCATAATATTTTTTGATTGCGTTTACTTAACTTAATTTACTTGCTTTAGTTTGAATTTTGTACAGATCAAAGAAACCGCAGATAAGTAATTATTAATTTCAACTTGATACCTCCACGCGTTCTGGAGAAAAAGATTCTTGACAGACAGACAGACAGAACGTGACTACGAAGTGGTCCTATAATGGTTCCGTTTTCACATTTTGAGGTACGGAACCCTAAAAACGAATAAATTGTACCTCATAATCATAATTTAATAATTTAGGATATTATGATATGAAATATAGATTGAACTTTATACAGAAATAATAATAGCTATATTAGAAATATATTGTACTTCATAAAAAGTTCTTAAGAAGCGTCTATCCATTTGTGCGAAAGGGATAGTCATAAGTTATTGGGTCCGTAGTGGAATTTCTTAGAGAATGTCCGCGGTTTAGGCGAGATTGGTATGCGCGGTCGGCACCGAGATTTTGAGTGGTCAGCCTTACATCGCCACATTGATCCGGGCTTAGAGAATGGTGGAAATAACAGTTCAATGTAGAAGTCTGAACGTTATATTGTTTCTTGTTTACTAAAATCTGAAAGGACCATACATTTTTCTATTAATTTAACGATGTATTTTATAACTTTTTTTACCATTTTTTACCATAGGTGTAAGAGAAAATGTTGAATAATGATTTCATTTAAGATTAACGATATTAACGATATGAAAAACGATATTATGTCTATACTGAATGAAGTACAATCAGTTGTTTTGTAAATTTAAATAAGAGTTAAGTTAAACTGATTGTATTCAGTTATCAGCTTATATGCTTATCTGAGAGAGAAAAAAACCCGGAATGTGCCAGCAGATGATATTGTCGCACTGGTCGTGAAGGTCAGCAAAGGGATATTAGAGCTCATAAGAGATTTGTATAGGCGAGGGGCTAACGATCTACTATTAACTGTTTAAATTCCATCTGTAAGCCTTAGTTCTAAAAGTGACATCAAGGTGTAATTTTGTTGCACATCGGCGCGTAGTTAAGTATTGTAAGTACTCATGTATTCCGTTTTATGTACCTGTTAGTGACTGGCTGCAGAAATCCTTTTTTATAAATGATTATTCCATTTTTAACATTTTATAATATTTAATTTGATTCGTCTTGACATTGTCGTCTATTGTCGTTCTGCGATATAAAAATTTGCTATGATTGTAGATGGTAGTGTTGGTGACTTAATTCGTATTATTTTAAATATACACATTAAAACCAAGCTACGTGTTTTCCATTCTCATAACGTAAATACAGTCCCTGCTCAGTACAGTACCTATAGCTCAAAAATAAAAATAAATCAAAATTCCGTAGATGGGTCATTCTTCAGAATTTTAATGTTTATTTATTTTTATTTATTTATGTACATGCACACAGATGTTTAAGAGATACATGATATAAAATTCACATACAAAAGCACTGCTTATTTCGTAATAAAATTTCTTCCAGCAGACCTGCGATTGAAATGCCGTTACAAAAGCAAAATCAAATTTATATGAGTCTCAAAAAAAACTGTACAAAAATATAATTTACACACTATATAAATCATACATATTAATGTAAGAAAGTCAAATGTTATGTCATTTTATAAGAAAGAAAATTTACAAAAATTATAAATAATAGAAATATTAGTCTTCGTAAAAAATACATAGTGAGATATAGTATTATTACGTTATATGTATATGACATGTGTTATTAAAAAAATATCGTTAAATGTTGTGCATTTGATAAAATGGCGGGAGGTACCTACTAACCTCATAATTGTCAAGAGTCATCCTAGATGTTTTGAATTCGCAGCCAAAATGTGTCAGTGCCAATTCCAAACAGAACAGCAGTAAAAACTTCATCTACTTAATACTTACAAATATTTAATATTTTACAATACTCCTACATCATACAATCGCAAATGAATACGAGTATTCCTCTGAGAATATATTATTAGATACTTATATTCGTATAATATACAGCGCATATATAGTTACTTACTGCATTGTGACATTAAATTATATGTGTAGTAATTGCATAGATATGTATGTATTCATCTTAGATTGTATGATTACTCCAGTATTGTATGAAATATTACTAGTAGATATTACTATGTACTTGAAGTTTTCAACACTGTCTCTGTCAGTGATTAAATACTGTCACAATCAATACATATTTTGGATGCGAATTTCAACGATCTTCAGAATTGGAGTCGTTCTTTACAATTTGTCAAACACGGATTTGAATGTTCTATGTTGGAACATAAAAAAAAACATAAAAAGTACATAAAAATATTTATGTACTATTTGGCTAGAGAAATATAATGTCTAGAGAATATTTTCAGTTGTTTCTATAGGTATATTCATGCAATTTAATCAGGAAACACGAGGTTGCCTAGTACTTGAACAATAAACTGATAAGATCTTCGTTAAATTAAATTAACCGAAATGAGTTCAATTTCACTGGTTTAGGTAAGGTAAGAATATTAAAGTATTAAAACCATACTTCTACATATATAACAAATTAGTTTTCACTACAACATATCATATCAATTCGTCATAGTTATTTTCGCTACAAAAAATTTCGCCGAAATACATTGTACAGAATCAGGTGTTCATTTGCGGAAATCCATTTCATGTGATCAAATTTTGTTAACAATTAGCTATGTTCCGCCCTAAATTCCAAAACTAATCGACTAAACCAATCGCCTCTCAACGAAGCATCTTCAGGGATATTCCAGAAGCATTGCGAAGCATATTCCAGAGATCAGATTCAGCCAGCTAATCAGATCCGAGTCAAAATAGCGGATACGATCGTTGATTTGGTGCTGATTAACTGGCCAAGTCTGATTTCTGGAATATCCTGAGAATACCTTGTTGAGAGGCGAAACACGTAACGATTAGTTTTGGAATTTTGGGCGGAAGACAGTTAAATAGTATAAGAGTTCATCACAATTACGTTGAATATTACGTATTAAAATATATAAAAATATAGGTACTTACATAAAGGTATTATATATATACTTTCTTACAATGTACTTAATATCTTCGTGTAAAAATAAAAAAATTTTTCGCTTGTTTTCATCATAGTAAAATTCTGATTACTTAAAAACGGCATCTAATAAAAAAATTCGAGAGAATACATGCTTACGTAATAAACGTTTGTTATTTAAATGCTTATATTACATTAAGTTGTATTAATATATGAAAATAAGGTACATAGGTGCATTAAAATATTTTTGTTGTTACAATAATAATAGAAAAATCTACTGTTATGAATAAGACTTTGTTAATTTAACTCAAAATACTTGATTTGACACGCATAAGCATTATGAACATTAGATACTATTCAATGTTACTACTTCTATATTTATGGTAATCCATGACAAAATAAAGTACAACGTTTAATAAAATAGGCAAAAAAAGAATTATGTATAGTTTTGTTATGTGGTAAATATTAGTATAAGCATAAATTTCACTTCTGTCTTTTAGTTCGTTATACCTACTGCAAGAAAAATTGTTTACTGAAATTTTTGTAAAAATGACTTGCTTTGTTTCACTCTAGGGTAGCCAATTTTCAATAACTATGGCAAAAATTACTAACATAAATATGTTATTAAATAAGAAATAATATTTTTTTCAACCAGCTATACCTTGAGTGGATGTACCTTTACATTTCATGAAATAATGCGGATCATAAAAACTTTCAAAAATAAGTATACCTAATTAAGACATTAAAACCGTTGCAGGTTGCACATGGACAAGAGCAGCCAATGATAGAGAGAAATAGAGGCAGTTGGAGGAGGCCTTTGCCAACTCATGGCATACAGACAGGCTTGTCGATGCATAACTCAGTGCTATATTGTAACTCATTTTTAAATACTGTCTGAATAAAGGCTATTATTATTATTATTAAAAATTAAGTAAGTAAGAATACCTACTTAAAAATTAAGTATACCTACTTAAAAATTGATTACATTACAAAAATAAATATTGATATATCGATTCTCATTGTTTCTTATTTCTTTTATGATAGAGCTAGTATACAAACAAGTTACGAGATTAGTATGAATAAAAGCTTCCAGTTATGACTTATGTTATTACTCTTTTATGTTGTATAAATCAAGACAACCTCAACTTAGAACAACGCTAACGATGAAATGAGAAAAACAGCTCATTATTTTATTTATCGCCGTCGCAAAATATGCGGGCCCGTTATACCGCTACCGGTCGGCGACATCTCGTTCTACGCTTCGTTAGCCGCTATCACGTCATCAGGATGATGACAATCTGAATTGAATTACTGGCTACCTGTGACAAACGTGTGGTCTCACGAGCGATCTGTTAATCTTGAGTCGATCTCGCGACGCATGCGCTATCGAACCTGCCCGGTGGTCCCGCCTCATTACGTCGAACTTACGATGAATCTCGAACCTCTTTGTCCCACTATTGTGTACCAGGTGAAAAATGTTCGCTCAATGACAGGTGTCGATAAGAGTCGCTCGCGCATTCGTGAACCTACCTTTGCATTTCTAATTGAACTTTGCTGTGGATATGACACGACATCTAAGTATATCGCACATCGCATTCGCATTGAAGTACCGCAATAGACGCAAACTGAAAACAACTAGGTAACAAGTATATAGTTTAAAGATCTCTACGTTTTAGGATAGTTCATGTGTTAGAATACAAAAAATGTAGTGACGTTGTTCAAGAGCACTCTTATACGTCGTCATTCATTCACACACACGACTTGATACAGCACGAATAAGACGCGAAATATGGATTATGAGATAAGTAATATGTGAGATTATTATACTTTTAAATAAAACCCTTTTATGTATTTCACTGAAGTTTTATTTTAGTAGGTAACGGATACATTTAAATTGCACAATGACAGAGTACAGAGAGCAGAGAAGTGACAATGACAAGGGGGCGCGGCAAAAGTAGCACCTACAAAAGTTATTCATTCAGCCGATTATTTCTTCTAAATATTTAAATATTTCAAATGATATGAAGTAACTTCTGATTTTGATATCAGCAACAACCAAGACGAATATTAGACTTGACATGATTATCCTCGATACGATTTTGAAGTCATGGAATTTGTAGCTTTAATTTAAATTTACTTAGACACGACAACAAAAGTATAATCTGAGCATTAGTTTAAATGAATTCGCAATAAACATTAGTAAAAAAACGGATGTCTGCTGTTCGTTTCTTCGTAACTACACGAGTATGAAAGCTCAGTATGGATATGACACTAGCAATTTCTTTGTCGATCAGTCAGTGGAACCGGTTCTTAGTGTTCTTGACGAAGTATAATGCATGCGAATACCAGTCTTTCGGCACGTCATTAAAAGCTACACATTTTTAAAATTCTTATATTAGTTCGTAACCTTCATAGCGATCACTGTGTCACGTGGCTCAGGGTCAGATAATAATAAGCTGTATACAATATGCATAATTTAGAGACAGCTTGAGTTGAAAAAGCTGTCAACAATTCATAATAGACATGATGATTGTTAAAGGCTTGTTATTCAACAATATGAACAGTGAAGGTTTCTTCAAATCTTTGTTATTATAACATTTAATTAAAATATTTTCTTTTAAATAAAACGTATTTCTATCGTGAAGGCACACCAATTATGAGTATACTTTTTACATTACAAAATAAACAATTTCAAACATAATATACCTAAAATGAGTTAAAAATTGAGAAAATTCTGGTCAAGCGGGAGTCGGATTTAGCACAATTTTAATTTTACACACGTAATTATTATTTTTATTGTGATATAACTATGGGTACGTGGGTATATACCTTCATTTATTTCTCGATAGAGTATTAGAGGTCGTACTGTTTTTAGAAAATTTTAATAAGACGTAACACGACACAAGGACCAAAAAAATGTCATCGGGTCCTGTCAACAATTACAACGGTTACAATGTAAAAGCTTAAAAATACCATTTCGGACAACAAAGTATAATGTAGAACCATAGTCCATGTTAAAACAATATTTTTCATGAGTTAATTATTATAAAATGTATAATAGTTAAAAATAAAGCTAAAAAACTAAAATCCAACTACGGATTTGTACTAATTGTAATTCCTTGGTTTCATTGCCGAAGTCGAAAGGCATGAGCAAGTGAAAGGTAGAGATAACTATGTTGTAGTATAATATACCTCCGACTCTGGCAATGAATTCCCGGAATAAGAGTTACCTTCTTCATTGAATTTGCAAATTTAAATCCGTAGTTGGATTTCAAATTCTTCACTATAAATTCTTATTTAATTTAGTTCTGACATTTGTTTTCAACAGCAGTAGGTACAATTTTTTTTTTAATTGCAATACTATACCTACATTATGTGACAAATATTCGCATTCGAAGAAATTATGTCAATAATTTTGCGTACCTTAGTCAATAAAAATGTAAATACACACATATGAAATGACAATGCGACTACTAAGATTTGTAATATTTATTTACATTTGAATAAAAAAATAGAGCACAGAATTTGCGTTATACTGAGTTAAAATTGCTGATTAGTCTCATTAGGTTTGCATTCGCATTTGCGAATATTCCCCATGAACATTTTCTATGGATATTCCTAAAATGCTATATTTTTCCTAGTATTATATTTTATTTTTATATTCTATTAATATCCTAATATTATATTTTGAAAGATGTGTAAGAAGATTTCCAGATCAAAAACGGCCAATATATTGTGACTACAGATGTGCACTGGACAACTATGCTGATTGGTCCTCACTAAATCCAATTGTCATTAACTCAAACTCAAAAAAAAATAAGAAATACAGGACTGTCAACAATGAAAGAGCTTATGAAATAGCTAAACAGGCAGCAACGAAATCCAAAAGATTACCATTATATGAATGTTATCCGTGTCCCTGGTAAAAAGAATCATTAATGCAACGCAATAAATATTTCAGACACCGTTTCTCAATCTATAACCAATTTACTACTTCTATTGCTAGATCTACAAATAGAGTTATAGGCTAACAGTAATTAACAAACGAGTTGGCTTAACTATTGAAGGGACATAGAGAATTCCTCATCTATCACCATACATTTGCAACGATACCAGTTGGAAATTCGGGGTTCACATTGTCATAAAATGCGTGCAATTTGACAGTAATAGGAATTCCCATAACGGAGAAATCGTTGGACTAAGATCCATTTTTAAAACTTGGTCTTGCTTGTGTACACACAAAGGCACTGCTAAATAAATAGTAAAAAAACGCAGACTATACGTTGCTACTGATTTTTTTTATAATTTTAAAAGATGTTGCAATATTAATAGCAGTGGGAAGTCAGGACAAAGGGAAAGGAAACAATAAATAAGCAGATATATATATATATATAATATATGAATATGTAATAATATATGAATGTATATGGTCAGTATGTGGACAACAATTAGTTGGATTTGTTGGATCTCTTAAGTACTTAGGGAATCCTAAAAATGAACATAACATTGCGACATAAAAAATTACTAATTATCAAAGGATTTCACTAAAGACAGACGAAATTAAATATCTAGTGAGCCCAAAATATCGTCAGTCTCGATATTGCAGAAAATGTGAAACTAATAATTCTGATAATGCAAATAGATTGCATTGCTCGATTCAATTGCTCGAACAAAACCGATTTTGGGCATCACCATAAATTGTCCGAGTTTCTTTGTAATATTCCTTTTAAATTATAATATTTTTTGCCGTCAGCTATCACAATATTGATTTCGAGTGATTGTTTCTAATTAGTTTCCGACTATTATAACATCTAGTATCTATCCTAGTATCTTTATTGCGAACATGGGTATGTATCTATGTATGTCTGTACATGGAAGTAGTTTCCGTGACCAATTAGTAACTTTGTAATCATACGGGTACTGACAGTTCATAGATTTCTTCAAACTTCTTCGAAGCACTTAATAGGAAAGTGTAGGGATATTTTTAACATTACGAACATTGCTTTATATTTTAATAGAAATGGAACTAATTATAGTAACAACTTTTTTACATCCATTAGTTCCAAATATAAAAATACTTAAACAATGAAAAAATGAACTAAACATAAAAAAAGCAAATTAGTGAATTTGTTTTTACACAGACAAAAGAAATACTAATAATAGGTACAACATAGATTCAAGAAATTTAAAAATAAGTCCGATAAAAAGTAACATATCGATAATCTCCGCGGCAGATTCTGAACCGCAAACTGCTATTTAAAAGCTATAAAAATAAATGACACTCATTAACATGAGTGTTGGGGTCCATTGTCCCGTAACAAAAGTGCCCACGTCTTTCAGAACCTTCCTAATGACACCACATTAGTAAACTGTCAAAACACATCAAAGGACACACGCCTAAGAATCTCGAGTATCCGTAAAAACGTTTTAAAGTATTATTGATCGGTGGTAATTTGTTAATTCTTTCATATAACACATCGCAAACATGACGCCACTTTATTTCTATTTTGCACTTTACCTATTTTTGCTTTGACAATAAAAGAATTGAGCACTAAAGACAGAATTAATGGCTTACAGTTAATCTTTGAAGATTAAAAAAATATTAATGCGCTAAAGAGATGTTTATGTTCGCTCACTAGGGCAGGGCCTCTGTCCGTTGAAACTCGATTTCTTTTTCAAACCGAGTTTCAACGAATAGAATGAATTCTTATGTATTAAAATAAAGACCAACTGGATTGCATTTGATTTTAGTGCTCGTCCCAAAATTATAAAAGAGAAAACTAACTTATGGAATACCTCTGTGTCTTTATGTCGTGGCCCTTTTTTTTCAAAGAGTATTTGACGTAAATAGCTAAAACGAACAGCTATAGTAAATGGTGGCGAAAAAACAGACGTGAACGTCTAAAGTCGAGCTTAGAATTTTAATGTATAAGTATAACACGTCGTATTACTTTTTTTTTTAAATATTGTCGATAACACACGTCATATTCGCTGTCCCCGCACTTTGTCTGCAAAAGCATCACGCAGTAATGTTTGAAAAAATCATGAACATTGATAATAAAATCGTAGAAAATTAGGCATGCATTATATTGCATACATTTTTTTAGATAGAAGGGTAGTGTCACGACAAACTGTTTTGTCGCTGGTGGTAACAAACTTCGTTCTGCGGTTGTTACTTTTGTTACCGTGGTTATGGTTTTTGGAACGCAAGTACGACTTGCGACTGGCTAATTTATTTAACTAAATTTTGTTGATCTTTTAGTATTATGACTGGTTAATCTTCCAACGATGTCAATAAATAAAAATGGTGACTATACTTCATTAAAAAACAAATTACTTAGAACTAGATATAACTGTGAAAAAGTTAGCAGGTATATATATGATTTAAATACAATAAGTAGGTACATAATATGTATATTGTGTACCTATGCCAAATTGTCATACAACAAATCATATATTTGGTTTAGGCGTTGCAACAAGCGCGAAAGGTTCCGGGTTCGATTCCCGGTCGGGTGAATTTAGGAAATGAACTTTTCTAGATTGGCTCGGGTCTGGGTGTACTGTGAGACGCCCTCAGTAGTCGTCGTCTGGTTTTCATAGCACAGAGAATACCTCATACCTCTGTATTTATATATTTAATGTCTTTTTTATTAAGAAAGTCGTCTACTTACGTAACACATTTTATTGTAATTTTATGAGAGTAGGTATCTTCCAAATCCAAATCCACATATTAGAATAAAATAAAAAATTTGCAAAAAGTATTAACTTCCTTGTTGACAAATTATTAAAAAATTTTGTTTTTGTTATACAATCATAATAGAGATCAGAAATACATGCAAAACAATATTTAAACTGAAATGAAGATGAAAAAAGATAAGGGCAAAATTCAGAAACAGAACTACATTTCCCGCGAACTTTATTAAATAAAAATGGACATCATCAAGTATTATTTGCTATACTTACACGCGCCAGCTACATGTATCTTCTTCATCCACGGATAAATGACTCTATCAGTATTATCCGAACATATAGAAGAATCATCGTCTTCAGCAGGTGGACTGTCCAATAATAATCTCTCGTCATCCATCTCTGACGCTGGCGACCCTTCGCGTCCTAACGCATGAAGCTTCCTCCCAGCTGGCGCCGCCTCTTCGATATGCCTTTCTAACCTTAAGCCAAGCTCAGCAAGGCCGGGAGCGACTTCACCAGAGCTATGGGGTGGAACGTATCCGTGGTCGGATTCTGACGGATGCGACGCCTCAGGTGGCCGCGGGGGCGGCGCAACAGGAGGATGCTGGGGTAATGGATGGTAGTAGCCTCCATAACCATAGCCTGTGCCGATCTGTACAGGTGCATATTGATGTTGGTAACCATACTGTAGATGTTGATGCTGGTAATATTCTCCGGGTGGTATGTAATCCGCTTGGCTGTATTCTTCTGAGGGTGGGAATTTTGGATCCGGCTGCGGTTGGTATCCACCGTTCATGAGGAAAGAGCTCATGGTGGGCGTGGTCGAGTCCGCGCATCACCTCCTGTTCAACACGCCTGCTAATATGGCCGCCATTCAAACATACCCATAAAATATATTTCAACAATATTTCACAATTTATGTCCTTTGCAAACTATTCAAAATTTGATTTGAACTTTTTACTCTTTCTTTACTTATTTTTATGAAAGCTCATATGTTATAGTATAGTATCCAATCTTGGAAACTTAGAACACAATATCTATTTATGTACCTAAAATTTCCCTTCACAAACAGGTATTATGTTTCAAAAAATTCACATTGATATAAAACAATCACTAAAAATTCGAAACAGACTGCAACCAGTTTTCTAATGAGTCTTACAATATCAGTATGAACTCACAAAGTCACACTTTATCAGAACTTATGTTGTATTGTTTTTTAAAACATTGTGCTGTTATTATTTGATACATCAACAATTTTATCATCACTTATTACAAGTTCACTGAAACTCTTTTTACAACACTGTCACATAACTTAAGACTTCAGTTCACCAGTTTACGAATTTCGGAAACATCAAAGTTTTTAAAACAATATTATTGCAAAGTCATTTGATTTATCACTTTTTGATAATAAACAATGGAACTGGAAGCGCGCTCTCTCGCGTCGACATTTTGAGACAATATACACTGCCCAACACGCCAGCGCACTCTGTCACTTTAAGGACTCTATACATGTTCATCAATTTTTACATACCACCTTCCATTTTTAAGGCGGAGCTGTTCTTCTTCTGTCTTATTCATAATCACCCTTACAAATTGCAACCTTATCGTTATAGACATACAATTCAAGTTTACGTGTAAGCTCATTCAAAAGCATCATACCGCAACAATGATGTTCCCCCTTCCACGCACAAACAAATCCATGTGAATGAATGAAATAGACATAACAAGTTTTCTCAGTAGTAGGTTGCAAGAGAATATAGTCATCTCATTTTAACAAAGGAGTTTTTAACTAAGAGCAAAAGAGAAACAGCTTTCAGCCCGGACTTTTTGCGTAGAAGAGATTAAGAAGCTGTTTTAATAATAATACAGAATGAACATGGTCCCTGTTCTTAACGACACGACGTTTTAAATATTTAATATGCAATTTCCTATATTTTTCATCATAAAACTGTTCATTATTTTAATGGACAACGAGCGAGATATAATTAGGTATAAATTAATAGTGTTAGTGCTACTTAAATGCATCGTACGGTCATTTACATTCTAATAAACATTACCTACTCATGCATACGTATCTAGTATTAGTAGTTAATTATACCTACCATGTAATGATTTATACGTAAAATGTATAAGAATATTATGCAACTTTAGACTTTATGTAATATAGAGTATACTTTATGAAATATCTATTTGAAAAGAGTTAAAGACGATGTGCATGTAAATAATTTTTCGTATATTATCAATTTATCATTTATCAACTATCATAATATCATAATAAATATTAATTTTCACCTGTGTAAATTTTATTAATAGCTGTAATATTTTTATACAGTAATTAAATATGCAATAATTGTATATGACAAATAAATAATTAGTAACTGTAATATTTTTATATAAAATATACTATTATATATCACATTCGAGTTACGTTATATCTCGTTATTCCAAAACTTTTATTTAAGTACGAGGAAATTATTTTAATATTTAGATTATCGAATTAATTTTAAATACATTAAGTAATTAAGTTAGCCTGCCTACACTTGCTGTATAAGTGCTTTTTCAATGTTCGTTCATAGAAAAAATACTATAAATAGGTAGTTATAAACATTATGCATGTAGGCAGTTATTTTGCGTACCTATTTTTGAAACGCGAGAAATTTTATTTATGTGGATAAGTAATTTTGCTATCCTATAATTTAAAAACTGACAGATAATTATATAAATATATCTACTTATTTACAAAACTGTTGAGTAAGATAAAGGTAAGAATGAAAATGACCTTGTAATATGAATTAAACTGTGACAACTTTACTACTTCAAAATCAACTAACTAACGAACAAAAACAAAACTTATCACAAGTCACGTCCATCCTATCATAGAGAGTAAGCCGCTAATACAACATTAAGACCCGACAAGAGAGCCGACTAGTAACAAATAAACAAAAATGTCCGGTGATTTTATTGAATTAGACGATCACAATGGTACGATCACGGTCATCTGTGGGCAGATCTGCTGAGTCACGGCAGCGGCTTCCAAGCTGCAGGCACAAAAGGTGGGAACACCCGATCAATGGGTGTTTGATCAATAAATAGACGGTTCGCCCATCGCTTGCCGAACGGCTGGATGGAGGCTGATTTAGGTTTTAAAGAATTGTTTATTTCGTAAAGCCGGGCCTAGTAATCGAGAGCGTGATTTTGCAGAAACTTACATTTTTTTCCAGACTAAATTAAAATAAATCAGCTCAGCAAAATTAGTCAAAACACACTACTATATTTTAATTTCATGTTCTAAATGCTTTGAACCTATACCTACCTAGTTACGAGCAAAAAATTTTATCGTTTTTTTAACTAATATAAAGAATTCTTGGCTAAAAATCAGCGTAACATTCTCTATCGATCAAATTAAAGACATTTAAAGAATTAATTTCTGTTTTTGCAAAAACAAACTCGTCATACTTGCTTTTCGCTCCATGAAATTACTTTTTATAATAGAGCATAACAGTGACTCAATTTCTACATCATTTTATTTACATTAACAAAAAGTACATACATACGTTAATATTTACAAACTTAAAACTAAACATTTCTACATTGTTTACCAAATACTCATTATTGTTCAAATCTCCATTTTGAAGTTATTTAAATGTCCTTCCCATCAATGAAGACATTCTTATCGCAAACAAACTTTCTTTTGTAAAGTTACTCATGCCCTTCTCTTGTTTTTTCTTGCGACGCTAACTGCCTGCCAGCTCGTTCTATCCAGCGCAAACTTAATCCAAGTTTAATGAACAATACGACAGGCCCTTAATCAAACTTTGAATTTTCTAACCACTAGCGTAAAGAATTCTAAACCTTAACATGAACGCTGAAACATGAAATTGTACTCGCACATTTGTAAAACGATACGTCGTTTTAGTATTAAGTTTCTCAGCCGGAGAAAAACCTATTTAGCTGACTTTGATCGTATTATTTGTTTCTT
Source organism: Zeuzera pyrina (assembly GCA_907165235.1). NCBI lineage: Eukaryota > Metazoa > Arthropoda > Insecta > Lepidoptera > Cossidae > Zeuzera > Zeuzera pyrina. The sequence continues at coordinate 16,397,780 of OU015628.1, forward strand.
GTTTCGCCTCTGGATACAGTTCTGAAATTGGGGAAGTTATTTGAGCGGATTTGATTAAAACGCTTTCATCGAGACTATTTATAATGACAAAAAGTATCTAGGTACATATATCCATCACTGATTTCAAAATAATATCCGATGTTTGAATTGCCTAACCGCAATCTCCAACAGATAATGAACAAAGTAGGTATGTTCAAACCTGCTAATCGAGAAAATTACCATTAAAAAAAACTTTATAATTTCATAGTGAAGACACACAGAAGAGGAGCGTATAGCCAATTTTCTGTAATGGCGGGTTGCATTCCCTATCTTTGTCGGAACGAGTGCCGACATTTTTTGCAAACACTCGCCCCTCCCACAGCGAAGGCCGGGTACGACGTTAAATTTATGGGATACATATGTATCTGCATTCTTTATCTCTTCCAACGTTTTAGATTCATGTTTTATTTAACTCATGTAGTTTCAAGTTTTCTTTGATTAAAGTCATTCATTTTCTATTCCGTGTAGTTTCTCTCGTACTAGACATAGAATTGCAATTAATGCTGTAATTTAATCAATACATCTGAACCTTTAAAACTGTGGTTATTATATGTACACAAATGATGTTCTGCTATTAATAATTAGTACTATCTTTAATCCGCTTAAATATTTCAAATAGTTTAAAATCAGGGATTGTATAAATAACAAGATAGTTTTATTCATGAAGTGAGAATAGGTAATATTGAACTATTTATTAAATTTTCTAGAAGGAAAGTAATATCCCTTGCCCTTTTTCTTAAAATTATTAATACACGTAGCCTTTGTTAGGTAGGTACTAAATGTAAAGTCATTACTTCAGCTATTGTTGCTTTCAAATTGACGTAAATATAACATGTTACATTGAAGCAAGCTCTTCAAAGCCACGCACAAGTTTCTGACGCGGGAACGTCATCGTATTTCAGACGTTTGACAGCCGACATCGCTCTCCCTTCCTTCGCTCGTTCTCCCATATCTCCTCTTCGGGTGACTTTACCCCCCTGAGAATAATATTCCAGGGATAGATTTCGCATTCTTGTACTGCTTATAGCTAAATAAGAATTTATCGTAGTTTGGTAAAATTACAGATATTTTATGATTGTAGAATATTTTTGCAAATCATGGTTTGAATCCCTTGGAACAATTTTTTTATATAATGAAATTAAGTTTTATTAATTTACTATTGAAATGAAAGAAATAATGAGTGATGAACTGCTGAAAGACTGACGGAGAAAATCTATAGATCGATAGCGAGTGATAAAAGGGACAAAAAGGATCAAGGCTGACTTAAAAAGATCAAATAGCCAGAATATTAGCTGATGGAAAAGGCAAAAGAATCCGCATACCTAGGCCAAACTGCGTGAGGAAAATGATGAGATTCGAAGAGGCGAAAGAAGAACGCAAGGCTTGGCGCTCAGTCCTCTCTGACTACCCCGTTAGGAATATAGTGTGAAGATATGTAAAATTTTATTAGATAAAATGATTTTGTTATCGATACTTATTAAGCAAACTATAACCTAACCAAATCGAATATTTTCAAATGAAAACTTAATTAATAGGCAAGTAATTAATTTTTACTTAACTTAGGTATGTTTTTCTTTGTTCTAAATTACTACAGTTCATATTTTGCCATTTTATGTATATGTCTCACAAAAACGTCAAATGTTACAGCGTCGAGGGGAAACGTTTGGTATTCTCGACTTTCGTAATTCGGAAAGCCTTAACTCTCAATAAATTAGGAAAATAATTTTAGTCGTATCTCACAGTAAATAAAGATGACATTCGTTTGATTATTTTGAGCTAAATAAGGTGATTTCCAGATGGTTGAACAGAGCTTTCATTAATCAGGGAACAGTCGCGACGGTGCAGCACCGCTCGCGTCGTGGCTCGATTTTTTTCTCTTGCGCCCTTAGATTGGATATTGGACATGATTTCCTGGTAAGACTGAGAATCTGGGTGGCCGTATTCATTCTATATACTGCCCATATGTCTTATTTTAGTACATACAAAAATACATAATACGTGCTGAAGACATTTAAACGATATTGATTAGTAGAGTCACAATATCTTGATGTCGAGATAAATAAAATTCATCAGTCATTCCTTAAAATAATGATTAACACCCACTGATTTGCTTGAAACTGATACGCCATGAATATAATTAGACACTACGTTACAGTATTCGGTAGTTACTTACAGATATTTAACATTTTAAGTTAAAAACTAATAACAAAATAAATTATGTTTTTTCGTGACAGTAAAGACAAAATGTATCAACTTGTTTCTAAAGAAAATGAACTCTGTGAGGAACCGACATATTCGTCCAACTAACAGATTTTACTTGAAAGCACTAACGACAGTACACCAGTGGCATGATTTGAACTGATTGAACTGGGGTCATCTTTAACTTATAAATAGGTATATCTGTCTTGAACCGCCTAAATAACGTGCTGCATGTAGACACATACCTCGCACTGCTTTTTAATAAATCACAGAGCAGAGGTTTAAACAACGATTATTACATCCCCATTACTCATATTAAACTCCTAGCATATGTCTACTTTTCGCCGGAATATATTTTTTATAAAAACGTTCATGTCCATTGCTGCTAAAAAGTATATTGAATTATTATGAAGTCATACCTGACTAACTTTTTTGCGGTTCATCGCAGTACAACATTTTCCCGAAAATGTAGTAGATTTAATTCAAAAATGTGAAAGTTGTAAAACTATAACCCGACTACATAAAAGAAAAAGTGGTAAGTAATTTTTTGAATTTACTCCGTTACCTATGGCTTCTGACTATAAATATAATAAATTTAATAAATTCAAAAATTTACAATTATTATTTCATCTTAAATTACATTAAATCTCGACAAGGTGACAATTTTGAACATATTATGTATGTACAAGTAGGGTATAATGTGGAACTACAGTTTTATGAAATAAATTGCTTAAAAAATTAAAATTAAAGTTATATTACTTAAACTCGATTACGTATTTACGTAATAAAAGTATCGTAACTGTAAAGTACTATAAGTAAGTTTATTGCGTATTACGTGTTGTACTACGTTGTAAAATTATAATACCAATACTCGACCTAATACCGTAAAAACACATTTTACTATTTATTAAAAAAATATTATTCCACGTTATACTTTACTTGTACGTATATATTTTTAAAACTGTAGCCATGTTAATGTCTAATGTAATATTTGTTAGTCGTTGTCTTTGTTATGTAGTACCATAGACGTCGTTTAGATTTAGCATGAAAAAACAAACATGTCTATAATCTGCGTATAGTTGAGATGAATCCAATAATAACTCATAAATTGAATCGAAATCGGTTAAGTAAGTTTTGGCTCCACGAGAGACAGATGAACATACACACATATAAATATATAATAACACTGGTAAAATGAAAGCTCTCCTTTTTATTTTACCATAATCGGTTAAAAATACTTAGTAACGAGACCTACTTGTATGAATTATTTTCTTATATGATATCCACAGTACGTAATAGAAGAGTGACCTTACTCTGACACCGCACGGTTGATACACAAGCAACTTCATTCTTTTCTCTGCGCCAATAATCTTCTCAGTACCTATCAATCTGGTTTTCGTCCTTTCCATAGTACGGTGAGTGCAGTACTGAATGTCACGGATGATATTCATCAGGCTATGGACAATAAAAAGCTCACCATTATCATTTTGTTTGACTTCAGTAATGCATTCAATTCTGTTGACTACGATATCCTTCTAGGTATTATTCGCTCACTTAATGTATCTTCTTCCGTTGTCACTTGGTTAGATTCATACCTTCGTGGACGCAAACAGTGTATACAAACTGACATTGCTTCGTCTGACTGGTCTAATTTGCTCTTAAGTGTGCCGCAAGGTGGAGTTTTATCACCTTTACTCTTTTCGGTTTTTATCAATGAAATAACTAAAGTTATCTCTTCTACTTATCATCTGTATGCCGATGACTTGCAAATTTACAGACATTTCTCGTTAGATGAATCTTCTAATGCTATTAATAACGATTTAGCAGCTATTCATGCTTGGGCCAGATCCTTTGGATTGCTCGTTAATCCGTCTAAATCTCAAGTAATTGTGGTAGGGAGTAGTCGACTCAGACATAGGTTTGATCTTCAATATTTATCACGTGTAAGTTACAACGGTGTTGATATACCTTATTCAGACAAAGCTAAAAATCTAGGTCTGATTATTGATCCAAACTTAAATTGGTCAGCGCATGTCAATGAGATAAGTAAACGAGTACATCACACTTTTCATTATCTTAAACGACTCCGAAATTTTCTTCCTTTTAAAACTAAAATTATACTAGCTCAATCTCTTCTTCTCCCCATAATCGACTACGCGGATGTATGTTACTTGGATGCGAATGAAATACTACTAACAAGCTTGAACGATTACAAAATTTGGCTATTCGTTTTATTTTTGGCTTACGCGAATGTGATAATGTATCACAATTTCGGTCTCAATTGAAATGGCTTCCTATTCGTCTTCAACGAATTGTTCGCATTCTTTCGTTTCTTTATAATTCTTTATAGTTCCTTAATAACCCTTCTGCTTCTCAATACCTTCGTTCTCGCTTTTACTTCTTACCTTCTCCTTCTCGACCTAGACGCTCTTGTGTCACTAAAACTTTACGATATACTCTTTCCAACACCAACTTCTTTTATAACTCCTTCACCGCACAAAGTGCGTTATTGTAGAATAAACTGCCTTCTAATGTTCGCAACTGTCTTACGGTGTCATCTTTCAAAAAACGACTAAAAGAGTATTATTTATCTGTTACAATACCATAGATTATCACATTTATGGATGTATGGTATGTCTATCTTAATGCGTAGTATGCGCGTATATCTATATGTGTATCAATGTTAAGTACTTCAATGTTCACATAATATTGTGTATAAGCAATTTAGATATTATTTATATGAATATGTATGAATACAAATTTGTGCAAATACGACTATTTATTAACACGCTTTTGTATATTACTTACCTTCGTTACATACTGTCTAACGTTTTATGAGGTTGGCTGGAAGATATCTCTTGCAGAGATAAGCTCGCCTTTGTACAAATTTCCTTGTAATATTTAATATAACACGTGTGTACAATAAAGATATAATAATAATAATAATAAATCTACTTGTGGAAATTGTAGTCTAAAATATCGTCAGAAAATTTGCATTTCAATGCATAAATTTATCCCTGTATAGGTTCAGTTTAGCGATGTCTCCAAAAATATTCCCCTTATCTCTTCCCCTCAGTCACTTTGCACTCCATCCCGCGAATAATCCCTCTGAGAATGGGGAGGAAAGGACCCCACTACATGCTTTTTTCCTTTGTTACTGCATTTATTGAATGCATAGATAAACTTCGTTGACACAACCATCTATATTGTAATTTATATACGTAAAACAAACATGTATTGTTTACATTGTAATAATAATGTTATCACAAGTACTTTTTGCTAATTAAAAAAAGAATACTAAATTAGTAAGTTGGATTCACAAGCAAAGTAATTTATGTATACAAAAAATATAGTGGCATTTTCTGTACGCATCAATGAAACAGGTGACTTCATTGAATACAACATAGCTCTTAAATAAATTCAAATTTCACGCTACTAAGTGTGTATTACTTTCTAACACTTCCAAACAAATTGATCGATTGACCAGAAAATCGCATTGAATCACCGTAAATATTTTGACACAATCCAAGCATCGTATTACAAAACAATCGCTTTTCAAATATACCTAGATAACTTACTGTGCGACTGAGGGGAAGTTCAAAAACTTAATATCGGACTTGGACATTTGATAGATCGCTCTCGAGAGAGTTTGGCTTCCAAACAGTAGCTGTTTCGGTGCATCGAACAATGGACCGATTTGAACGACAACTGTACGTCGCTTGGGAGGAGATAGCGTTTGGGAATAAAAAGATAAAGCCTTAAGAGAATCCAATGTCGACTTATAAAGTCGTCTTTTTTGTGATATACAATTCCAATGTTTTAGAGAAACTTATCTATTGTTTTTATCGTAATATATGTTGCTTTTGCAAGAAATAAAATATTGTATAGGTGCTTATCATCAATCGAATGATTATGAATCATGATCACCGAACACAACATTAGGTTAAAAAAGAACACCTAAAAATTAAGAATACAATATTTCCATTTACATATTTCTTCACGAGGCTGCTTAAATTACATTTCCAACAAACACAAAAAACATACAAGAAAATAGTTTCGCCTATTGCACTTATCTATTTCCGTGTTGCATAAGTGTAGTCGCAGAAACATCTCTGCACCGGGCCCCAGAATGACTAATGATGTGGAGAGCGAAGGATTTTGAAAAATACCTCGACGAGAACCGTAGACAAAGAAAACGATTGAAATTCTTATAATTGAGCATTGGGAAAGGACTCTTCAAAGATACCGCATGTGGTTCTGATGAGATATTAACTAAAAATGTTTTAAAATGTTGGCAATCTTATGAGCATGAAATTCACTGTTTGAAATATTTGAGGATTGAGAAAAGTATTTGTTTTTAATAGATATTGTATTTGTCAGGTTAGTTGTGTAAAACAAATATATTAATCAATAGTTAGTTAGTTATTTTAATTATTAAAATAATTACTTATTACTATATAATATTCACTTACCTAACACCTGATTTAAAATCTGTCAGCATGTACAGTTGATCTATACATACATAACAATAATCGACATTTCTCTAAAAAAAAAAACTAAGCCATCATCATCATATTACAATGCTTTAATAATAAACAGTTAATAGTGCGTTACGCTGCTAATACATAAATAATAATTGTATTAAAACAATCATCTCGATTATAATAAAAATGTTCAAAGACCAAAATACAATTTTCTTATTTATATCATACTATAGTCCGCCCCGGCTTCGCACGAGGAAGCAAGCTACCCAACAGTGACTATCTGATCACTGTCAAAAGACCATTGCACGAAAACTCGTCCTCTAGGAATTTCATTTGTTTTATATTTACCTTGACATCTCTTTTTACCCTTTTCGGAGTCGATCTCTCGTAATCATTTATTTCATAGGTTTTTTAAACAAAATTTTGGGTTATTGAACGCATTTTAAATTTTACTTTGACACCCCTTGTCAACTCCTTAGGATCAAAATTTCCAAAAATCTCTTCTTATTCTACACTATATAAGAAACTGCTTTGCAAAATCTTAAATTTCTAGACCCAGTAGTTTCGACCAGGACCATGCCAAGACACGTTCTTTTCCATGAAGATATACATTATACTCTTTTTTGGTACTAAGGTGTTGATTTTTGAAAATCGGCAAAATGCGCATTTTTTAATTATTCACTTCATATTATTTTTGCACACAGTTTTGAGGTATTAAACACATTATTTTTTTAATGCTGTCTTGACTTTAATATCCCATTTTATTCATTTATAGATTAGTTTTCAAAATGTGCTATGTTTTTATTATTTATTTAACAGATTATGTAAATAAAACGCAATTTGATTGTTCAGTACGCAGTTCAACACATTGTTACCCCTTCAGGGGTTAAAATGACGTAATACGCGTTTTATTACTCATTTGATAGACTTTACCCATAATTTTGAGAAAATATTTAAATGTGTTTCAAATTATTATCAATATCAATATTAATTTGAAGTTACATTCCATTTCTTTAGGGCAGTAGTTCTAAGCCTGGGGGTAATTAATTACGTTTACTGAAGTTTTGTTAGGGATAAGATTTTTTGACTTAACTAAGTACAAGACTTTCTATTTGATTACTACACCATTCTAAGCTTGAATTGTAATAAATATATCATCACAATTTTATAAAAAATAGTTTTGGTTTTCTTTAACGAATTTTGTCTTTGTTTTTAACCGACTACAAAAAAAGGAGGAGGTTCTCAATTCGTCTGTAGGTATGCTGTTTTTTTTTGTATGTTTGTTACCTCATAACTCCGTCATTTATGAACCGATTTCGAAAATTTTCGTTTGGTAGGTAATACTTCAGAGGTGGTTCCATTAAAATGTCACCGATATTGGAGTTTGGAGTTCGTAGATACACTAAATAACCCGACCTGGTTATAACCTTTATTTATATTGATGATTCTCTTGTATATCGTTGCGCTCCAGAATTAGAAAGAAGTTAAGTACAGACCTGCTCTAGATATTTATTTAGGTCAAGATCACTCAAAAGGGAGAAATAAAAAAAATTAAACCGCCTTCAAAAAAACACTGAAAAGTATAAAATAACTAACTCCTTTACTAATCAAACCTCAAGTACAATCAAAATAATTTTATAAATACGATACACATACCTATATAATTAAATTTGACAGTTATTGAAGTCACTTTCTTCTTCTTAACCGACTTCAAAAAAAGAAGAGGTTCTCAATTTGCCTATATATTAAATTTTACAGATACTGAAGTCAGTGCCAATAATTTAATTATATAGTTATTAGTATCGTATGTATAAAGTTATTATTGTCCTTGAGTTTTGATTATTAAATTATTTTTAACTTACTTCGAAAAAAGGAGAAGGTTCGTCTGTATGCTTTTTTAATTTTTAAAAATATTTTATGTATGTTCACCGATAAGTTAGTTAATTGTGGACCGATTTCAAAAATTCTTGTTTTGTTTGAAAGGGTATACTTACGAGGTGGTTACAATTAAATTTCACTGCTGTTGGAGTTTGGACTTCGAAGACACGTCAAATAACACCAAATAACGTGAACGTTTTGATTGGTAAAAGTTAGTTATTTTGTACTTTTCAGTGTTTTTCTTTGAAGTTAGTTTGATTTTTTTATATGCTCATGTAAAAGACAAATTTCTAATTTATAAGCAGTATAGTATGTTTTCGATTATCAAGTTCTTTCCAGCAGTTTCAGTAAAGTTTCTTCAAAGCCATGGAGAGAACAAAGACTTAGTAGGTACCTAACCGATCCTTTGCACCAACCGAGAAAAATAGTAGAAAATCCATTAATAACTGTCACCGCGTTTCCTTGTTAAATGCATACAATACTTGAAGCTTTTTAAAAGACTTACAATAGGGTCTTGGCTAAATTAAAACTTTTTCGATACAGCCGCGAACGCGACATTGCACGGAACTGGAGGACGAGTAATTATTGTGTGGTATAAGTACAGTCAGCAAAAACAGTAATGAATAGTTTACAAATTAATTACAATAAAATTTTGTTATAGACGTTATATTTTGATAATCGCAACTGATATAACATACTTTTGAATAAATTTATATTAACTTTTAATGAAAATGCCTTTTTAGTAAAGGACGAAGAATAAAATTAATAGTTTTAACTTTACGGGATTCATAGGAAAAATTGGTCATTTGTATCTATAACACATATTTTACTTTACATACATACATATATACATATATATTGTCTTTAAGCTGTATCTCTATCAGGGTAGATAAAAGGGATAGAACTCCAGGTGTCACGGTCTTTACATAACATTTCACCTTCTTGAACCTCATCGTTCTCCTAACACATTTTCAACGAGGTATGCGAATGCTCTTGAGATTTTCGTTAGCTACATCAGTCTTGTTCTTTCTTAGCTTCTCACTTACTTAATGTAGATCTGTTTAAAACCTACAAAAAAAAGATACGTTTAAAAAAAAGGCGATATCAATAGTATGGAAACCCGAGATCATAATCAATTGGTTATTCATATACATATAACAACCCACATGTTTCATTTTTCGGTAACAGCATTCGTTTTTATAATAAAAAAGTTCATCAGGAAGTCGCTCAAATACCGGAAAATAGATTTAGATTTATTATAAAACGAACATTGTTTAGACAATCATACTACAAAAATTTTTCGTGAAAGACAAAGCAATAGACTAGAAATAAACTTCTCAGCACATGCATCCATTGGATTTCTAAAAATTGTATTTTAATAGAATGAGTGATGAAAGAATGACGAAGAAAATCGGTAGAGCAACAGTGAGTGTTAAACGAAGCCAAGGAAGACCAAGGCTGACTTATGAAGATTAAATAGCTAGAGTAATAGTCAACGGAAATGTCAAAATCACTAGCATACCTAGAAGAAAATATGTGAGGAGAATGATGAGATTTGAGGAAGCGAAAGAAGTATGTTACCCCGTTAGGGATACGGCGTGAAGATATGTATGTACGTATGTATTTTAATAGACGGAGTTTCTTTCTTCCTTCCTTCCTTTCAGTGTCTAGGTTTTCTTTTCAAATCGAACTAAAGTAGATTTGACGTTCAAAAACACCCTATAGTTATGTTTACCTAAAGAAATTAATTTTACTTTGACTTCCACTCACTTCCGCTTTATAACTTTTTCTCTCCAGTCGTTTGTCATTCATTTTTCCTATATGCCCGAACCATTCAAACATTTCAAACATTCATTACAATAATACTTTCATTCACAAGTGTCACATTAAGTTAAATTGATTTTATTTAAAACAAAAGAAACAATACAAAAAAAATGCAAAATATTTTTTTACTAACTCTACTAAATACGTCAACCGGCACAGGTTTGTAAAGACACATTTAAGTGGAAAAAAATAAAAATTAATGATATCGGTGGCAGCTAGCAGGGCACATGGATGAATACCCGCTTTCGTAGTCCTACCACGTTCTATTCTCTAGTTATTGACACTAAACGTTTTGCTTGTGCTATCCATTTCTATACAAGTTTCGAAGTCTATGAAACTGCCTATTTGCCTGTAAAATACATAGGTTCTAGGTTTATAAATGTACGCAAAAAGTTAAAGGCCTCCAAAGCTACTTACACTCACTTACAAGCTCTTCTTTGTTTCTTTGTATGCGTATACATTTTTTATCCACCAGAACGGAATTTGCCAACTTATCGTTTTGACAAAATACATGAATATATGTAAATTACATAGCTTTGCAAGGAGAAAGGATAATTGATTACTTTTAATGAATATATATGTAATTTTGACATAATAAAAGTTGAGTTATTTTCAATCTTGTTTGTCAATCAGGTCATATGTAATGTAATCACACAAAATCTAGTCATACAATTCTCAATCACTCGTTCCAAATCCCATGACCTGAAGCCTACATTGATTGACTTATCAGCATGATCTGGTTGATTTACGCGGAGGCTGCTTCGAAATCATCAGCCGATAACATCTTCGAGACTGACGTAGCTGACGCGATCGGCTGTCAATATTTTGACGAGGGCTAACGTACATAAAATGTATGTACAATAGGTAAATAACGACCTAAAATCTATGTCGTTTCTTTGGTGGAGCAATCGATATTTTCTATTTGACTTTACAACACTTATATTTTAGTATTTCTTTAACAATGTGAGATCACTAGTTTGTTTTCGAAACAAACGAACACTCAACAAACAATCGAATAAAGTTAATTTTGTACTCATAGCTAATAAACAGCGTTACAAACAATCTTTAGATCTTTAATATAACTCTGTATAAATACTCGAAATCCATAATTTATACCTAACAAGCAGAAGTGATATCTCAGGAATTTGCTTATTTGATTATATATCTTTGATATCTGATATGTACCGTATATTATGTATGTCTATTATCTACTATGTAATTTCTCATACACAGCTAATACGCCCATTACATTATGCCGGCTGAGTAATTTACTGGTGCAATATTATTTTATGTGTTATTTTTATTACGTTTATATTGCGAATATTTAAACTGTAATTAGTATAACATTTTACTAATTTTTAAGATATTTATGTAGTGGTAATGGTATCGACTAGATGGTTGGCGCATAGCAGACCATCTGCCTACCAAACCAGGGTCCCAGATTTGATCCCGGGCAGGTCAATTTAAGAAACGCAATTTTATAAATTAGTTTGGAGTCTGGGTGTTACTGGGAGCTTTTCCAGTTCTTTGATGTGATGTTTAAAGTACAGGCCTAATTTGGGGTCACTCGTTTATCGTAATTGTCTAGAGTATTATTACTATTATTTAATTAGTCAATTGTTATTTTGTTTGATATTGAAAACTGATTAACGATCTTACAAAATAGTAACCTAGTCGTAGATGTGATTTTTTATGAGTTTCAAATAACGAGGTTAAGGGGATGATTAAGATGAAAATATCACTAAAATCATTAAATAAATGTTTCCATATTATATATTGTAAGAGAATGTTAAATATACCTACCAGGTAAAGGTAAAGGTTAGTGGTCCAAGTATTACTTGGTTTTCGTAAAATTTAATTTCAATTTCACGAGTAAACTCCTTGACACAGACTTGACTCTACTATTTATCATATTATATTTATATTATAACGTCATGAAGTTAAAAAAAAAATTTAAACTTATTTAAAATATAAACAATGTATAGTAATAATTAATATTATATAATATATATAAGTATATAATATTATATTATATATATAAGTATGTATAATTAAATTTAAAAACTTATTTAAAATATAAACAATGTAAGCGGTATCTCGTTACGAGGTGTGCATTTTTAATATGAACCATTATTTTTAATATGTTCAAGGTAGTCAAAAATAACGATTTCTTGATAAAAACGAGCTTAACGATAGAAATAGTAACGTATATGCGACATAACTTCATATTGTTACACATACGACTTAATTATGTAACCCATAGTGTGGGCAAAACATTAAGGAGATATTGTATAGATTCAGTTGTTACTTTGCGGAAATCCATCACATGTGATAAATTCCTAAAATCTTTAGCTATCTTCCGCTCAAACTCTAAAAATCACAAATCGACACGGTTTTCGCCTCTCAACGAAGAATCCTTAGGATATACCAGAGATAGAATTCGGCCACCTAAACAGCACCGAATCGCTTATTTTAATAATAAGCAGTTGAGCGTACAAATGGAAAACTTGTCAACAAAATGAAATAACTGTATTTCATTAAAGTCATTGTCGGAGTCGGAGACCTGTTAAATTCTTTTCGTTGCATACACAATCTTTCACAATTACTCGTATTTCATGGTGTTTAAAAATTTTTATGAAATATACAGACGGATTTTAATCGCACAGCTTTCATTTTTATTTAATTTTTTTTTACTTTACGTTTTTTATTCTTTCTGACTACTTATCCTGTTAGGGATACAACGTAAAGATATATGTGTATGTATGATTTTGATCCATTTTAGGAATTTTTTGAAATGGCTTTCTGAAGGTTTTGAAATACATCCATCAAAATGAGAAGTCGTACTACAGACGTCACATTTAAAAAACAACCTAGCCCATTCGCGTACGTTATAGCCTATTCACGTACATGATAGCCTATTCACGCGCGTGATTGGGACGAAATCAAAACTCAAATGGTATATAGAAATCGGCTAAGTAGTTTCATTTCCATGAGGGTACAGATATAAGAATTAAATAGCATATAGCATATTTAGCATATTTATTTAAAGTATTTTCACTTGCGCTACTCACACTAAGACACAGGTTCTACTACTACAATCATCACACGATTAAGATAATTTTTATTATCATTCATTAATTTAAAAGTCTTATAAATGTGATGATTGCTCGAGTGCTGCAGCATTTTCCATCAATAAAACAAATCTACTTCTAGTAATTGTAGACTGAAATATCGTCAGATAATTTGCAGTTCAATCATAAATTTACATCGGTTAAGTTGGTTCTGATTTGTTAGGGTACAGAGGAACATGTATTTATGTAAGATATGCTGCTGATATCATAATTCTTATTTTTCCTTGACCGTAGTTGGTTAATATTAGTAATCTGACTGGGAGTTTCTTGTCATTTCTACTCGGTTTGCAGATTTTCAGGTGAAAATAGAAGGACAGTCGATTTCGTGTTGGTAATGGAATTCAGCAGCGGGCAGTACTCTGAACAATTACTCAGAACATTCCCCATGATAAATGCGATAAAATATGCTGAGAGACGCAACGTACCTACGCAGAGCCAGAGAGTCGAACCGATCAGAGAGTACCAGATCGCTGATAACCAGAACCGCTCTGCATTGTATACCGTCAAAAGGGAGAAGTTGATACTGGGGCAATACAGCCCAGAGATGGGTGCAGTATTACATGTTAGGCCTAACCTGTGCCTTGTAAAGTTGTAGACGATGGATCGGCGTGAAATACTGTCCCGCTCTACCGAGCACACCCAGCTTTTTCGAAGCTAATTTAGCTTTATCTTCCAGATGACCGCGAAACCGAACGTTGCTCGAGATATCGACACCAACGACTCTAATAGTCGGCTTGGCATTAAGGGAAGCACTTTCGAAACTGAGGGATACGACGAAGGAATGTCTTTTTGCGGTTAAAGCGCAAACTTGTGTCTTGTCTTCGCACTAACAACAGGAGTGAGCCGCGGCCGCTAGATTGTTAATTTGCAACGACGTGAGTATAGGTGCATACGCGCGCGTATGCAAGGAATTTACTGAAAATTATTGAGGTGTGGAAATAGGGTTGAGATTTTGAAAACAAAATATTCGAAACTTTAACATTTAAACGACTAATAATTTATTTTATTGGAATGTTGAGGTTAATTTGGACAAAACACAAAACTTATTAAAAGATACAATTCATAAATAATTTAATTCATTAGTAAACAAACATAAACATATTTACAAAAAAAAGTATGGTTATCGCTCAAATGAACGAAAACTTCGAAAAGAAACTATTTTCGGCTGTCTTAACTTACTATTACAAAGCGAAAAAATAACTTAATATTATAAAGAGAAAAAATTCGATTGTTTGTTTGTAATGGATAAACTCAAAAATGATTCAACCGATTTGAAAAATTCTTTCAGCCATAGAAAGCTACATTATCAATGAGTAAAATGGGTTGTGTTTTACCTGAAGCGGGTTGCTAGTTATATGTAAAATTTCAGTGTGGGCGCGTAAGTTCGTATTTTTTTCCTCCTTAACGCTTCACCGATTTTGATGAAAATTAGAATGGAGATAGATTAAGTCCCGAAAATAACATAAGTTACTTTCCTTAAATTCTACGCTGACGATTCAATTCCCAATTAAATATATTATGCAGTATTTTTGTAAGTTAAATTCGACAAAGTTCAATAATAATAGAGTATTATACTTTTATGCACAACTTTTTCTGAGTTCACTAGAATAGTCGACTTTTTATCGTCCAAGTAGCACCTCACAATACGATATTTCGAATAAGCTGGTCTTAATTGAAAATCAATGCAGTATCATCGATTTTCAAATTCTAATTACATCGCGGCATAAGCATTTCACAGTAAACATAGACCTTGTGACCCATTTAAAAGTTTGATAACACCCACCGACGGGAGACTCACAAACGAGGGGAATGATAAATGGACAGCATCAATCAGACGAATAAATTTAAGTGTTGCGAATTTTCACCCGCATCAAACTTATCGTTGTTAAGAATACCGATTGAGAGATAAAGTGCAGACGGGTAAGTCTAATTTACATATTGCGTTTAAGGTTCCTTAACCAAAAAAGCAAAAACGTAACTCCCGTAATTTCGTCATGTCTGTTTATCCACTTATTTTCCAATCCATCTGTTCGTCTGTGTGCGCGTTTGTCTTCCCGTCTGTCTGTCCGTCTGCTCGCCTGCCCATTAATCCATCTGTCCGTCTATCTGTTCATTTGTCTGTGTGTCTGCTTGGCTGCCGGTCTAGCTGTCTGTTCGTCTGTCTGTACCTCTGCCCGTTAGCAGTCCTTCTGTGCGTTTGTCTATCCGTTTGTCTGTCTATCTGTCTGCTCGTCTATCTGTCTGTCCGTGTGTCATAGTCATTTTATTCCGTCATCTTTACGCCTAATAAGCTGAAGTATGGTACAGAGATGTAATTTATTAACCCAAAGCCAAAAAGGAGCAATAAAAAATCAAATAACTAACTAAAAAATTTTGTTTATATTCTTCTACTTTGTTCAACATCGCTACGAAACGTGTCTGCCATATTCTTGGATGTTGTTTCATACTGCTTTGTTTTTGAACTTTGTCATAATATATTCCTTTAAGCAGTTAATACATGCGAGGCAAAAACGATATTTTATTTTTTCTGACAGGCCAGTTGTCGTTAAAATGGTATAATTGTTTTGTGAGCCGATGGTCCCGTGTGCGCTTTCCGAACGGGTCAATTTAGTAAACGAACTTTTAGAAACTAATTTGTCTTAAAATCTGAGCATTACTAGGGGTGATCCCCAAATTCGTTGTGTAGTACCCGTAGTAAGCCTAACCTGCTTACTTCTGAGATCATACAAGAAGAGTAGTTACTTGAAGTAATTAAAAAGAAATTAAGCCGTTTTCCATGGCAAAATAGATAAATTGTGAAAATTCATACCATGAAAAATATATTGACAGTTATAATATACCTCCATATATCAATGCAGCACAGTCTTTATCTGCTTTTTTCTGTATATTTGCTTATATAATCTAGTGAATTTTAGTGGATTTCAATGCGGTTTTCACCGTTACTTAGAATATTTAACTGGGAAGGTTTATACGCATATTATTATTCACATTTAGTCATACGTTCACGTTTGGTCTATAAAAGTTGAGAAATATTGATGTTTTGTAATCAAGCCATTGTTCCAAGCCGGGGCGAGTCGCTGGTTAATAATAATTACGTAATATCAGCTCCCTAAAATAAAATAGAATCCACTCATGGAGACAATACATAAGTAGGTACATATATTATTGTATGGACTAGGTAATAGGTATACATAATATGTTATGTATATACATAATATGTATTCTTATGTAACATATTGAATTAAATTTAGATGATGTGAATAACAGAATGTTGTACCTATTCAAAAAAATATGTCACTTTTTAATTATTGTATTAAATGCATATACTTACTTATATATATAATAACTGTTAACACCATTCAATATTTAAAATTAAATAAAACAAATTAAAATCTGCTTTTCCTACATAAAATGTACATTACATACACTTATCCCCTAAGCAATACTTTTTCAGAATTATAAAAATAATTACAATCATAATAATTTTATTCAGATACAGAAAGTTCAATGTACAAATATATGCATTTCATCTTATATTAACCCTAGCATATTCGACCAAACTAAGTAAATACCTATGTCATGGGAGGTTACAATTACAACCCATGAGAATTATTTTCAAATAGTTATTCAATTCGGCCAGGTACAGTGAAACAGATACTGAATTCTCTTAAACTTCTTTTACTGTGGTAATGCAGGAGAAATCTAAACACATGGTACCAGCCCCTTGGGAATAAGACAGTTGCATCAGTCATTTTAATTTTAATGACACACGTTCAATATTGTAACGCGTCTGTATATATGTTCAATACTCTTTGATAAATTTTATCAACTGTTTAACTCGAAAAAGCTTTAAGGAAATAAACGTTAATTTTAGAGAGTAAGAAAACAAGCTGACGCGGATGCCTGAATCGATCGTATTTGCAGGGGATGTTTAAATTATTTTCATAACAACTGTTTCAATTTCTTCCAAATTAATTTCTTTACAGTGGATTTCGCAAGATATGTTTTTTTTTATCACAAGATTTTACTACTAGGTTTAACAACTTTTAGGTAGATAACAACTTTTGTAAGTCCCACTGTGGAACACAGGGTTCTTTTAATATGTACATGAAGAAAGAAAGAAAAGGAAAATCAATCCACCAAGTAGATCCAGCGTCGATTTTTGAAGGTAAGTATCGGTCATCTGTCGTAGTTCTGCCTGCCTATGACAAGATACGTAGCGGCTACCTGTAATAATTTTTAATAAGCTACCTGTAAGGCCTCCGACCAAGCTTAATTGCGATCGCCATGTAATCATGGCGGAAACCAAAATTTAACAACCATTTTATTGTTCGTTACGAAGTTTTATCTCAGTGATAATAGCAATCGCCGAAGCGCTACTCACAGCGTTACCATCTCTGACTATTAATTTTGGATGGTGATAATCTCAAAATTGACAGTTTTCAACACGAATGACATTTTTTTGGATGTAATAAGACAAAAAACAATTACAAAACAAAATATCTGACTCGCTTTTATGGTTCCATAGCAAATGACAAGAAACGGAACGGAACGTTCTGTCCGTCTGTTCATCTGTTTGTTCATATGTCACAGACAATTTACTCGCGAATATCGTTACTACGTCGACAAAATTTGAAAGTTACATCTGTTCAATGAACCATTGACTGGCCCGTTGGCGTGGTGGCAGAGCATCTGCTTCCCAAGTTAGGGTCCCAGGTTCGATCTCCAGTCAGGTCAATTTAGGAAACGAACTTTTCTAAACGGGCTTGGAGTCTGGGTGTTACTGGGAGCTCCCCCAGAGTTCGCTGTGTGTACTCATAGTCCGAGCTTAATGCTTATAGTTTGGGGTCGCACAATTTGTGTAATTGGCTGGAGTGTTATTATTATTATTAGTAGTAAGCAGTAGTAGTAAGTAGTAAAATTTAAAAAGTATAAAATTAAGGGACACTCCATTACATGTAGGTATGGAATGAAATAAAGGAGTGTAGGGCATCTTGAGATAGGTCTTCAAAAATGATAATACTGTTACGAGCTGAGGGTAATCAAATGCCGGCTAAGGGTGCAAAGAGCTTATTTGCGTTCGTACAGACAGATCTCAAGTACATGTGAACTTAATTACAGCGTTTCTTAGTCTTCGTAGTCACCCCTCGAAGTAGGTACTCGCGTAGTAATCACCGAAGGCATACGCTTCACTTACAAACAACGTTCCTAAATCGCAGCAGTCTTGTATCCAAAGTCGTCGCAGTAGTCGTCGCAGTAGCCTTTGTAATTCGCTTCGACGTCGTCTCGATATACCGCTTTACTCGATTGTTGAGAAACTGA
Organism: Zeuzera pyrina; assembly: GCA_907165235.1. Lineage (NCBI taxonomy): Eukaryota > Metazoa > Arthropoda > Insecta > Lepidoptera > Cossidae > Zeuzera > Zeuzera pyrina. The sequence goes on from OU015628.1 coordinate 16,416,657, forward strand.
CTCAGCAACGGCACGGAGCTCTATCTATAGGCCGATAAAATGAGGGTAGAAACTTTTAGAGCAAACCTGAATGTTAGTAATAATAACGCATAGAAATAAAAAGGGTGGAACTTTCTAGTTAATTACGCTCGCTAACAATAATTCGACATTGTTCTCGACGCCGCCTGTTTGCATGAGTCATATATGACACGTCATCGCTCCGGAATTTACAGAGTACAACTTTGTTTTTCTTTTTTAATTTGGCTTATACTATTCGACAGTATACTTTAAACCTAGCCATGCCTTTTTCGGTCATAACTTTGCAAAGCCTAGGTCTCGAGATATAAGCACTAAAAGTTACGTGTCTAGCTTCATTTAAAAACCGACCTTATTCCTTAGACATGAGGTCCAACCGTAACATTGCCCTCCTCTTAGTCATGCTCGTCCTGAGCATGATTCGAACCATGGTAGCGAGCTAGGTGATCCACGTGGACGGTAAATTTTCCCCTAGGCTCCTTCTTGATCCGATAAGTAACGTCATTTATTCTCGTTATCAACGTATAAGGTCCATCCCATCCGGCCTAAAATTTCGGAGACTTTCCTTTTCTCTTAATGTAATTATGCAACGACACTAAGGCGCCTTCCTCAAATCCCATTATATTAGCTCTATGGTCATATCGAGTTTTCATTCTTGCACTAGTTTTTAACCTGCTTTTTCTTACAAGCTCGAATATTTCATCTAGTTTTAGTTGGAGATCGAACACGTAATCGGTAGTTAGCTTTAGAGCATCAGGTGGTATTCCGGTTAGAGCATCAACTAGTATCTCTCGTCCAAAGTTGATTTTTGGTGGTGTGAAATTTGTGCTATCATGCACAGCGGCGTGGTGAGACACGAAGAAGAGCGGAATAAATTGGTCCCAGTCCCTTTGATGTTCTTCCACCACTTTCGCCAGGTGATTCTCCAAAATCTGGTTAAATCTCTCGACCATTTCATTGGATTGTGGATGACCTGGTCTTATACGCGTTTTGTGTATCCCAAGTAGTTGGCAACTCCTTGGAATAATGTTGACTCGAAATTCCTACAAAATACTTCCTAAATGAGCTTTTTGGAAGATGTATAAGCTTCCTGATTAGGTACAGCAAACGCAAAGCAGCAAACAAAATGGCCTGAAGGCCATTTACTGAAATAGTCTTACAGGGCGACTATGTACCGATTTCCGTCTTCAGTTACAGGAAACGGTCTAGTTACCTCGACTGCAACTCTTTCCCGACGCGCTCCCACGTTATAAAATTTCAGCTGGCCTCTGGTTCTTGTTTGTGGCCCTTTTACTGAAAATCAGGCTGTACCCTTCCTACACTAGTCCCCCACATCATCGCGGCGCTGCACCCAGTAAAATTTCTTATTCACTTTGTCCAAGGTTTTCTTAACGCCTACATGTTCTCTCTATACTCCATCATGAATCTGAAGTAACACCGATGCTACTTTTGCTCGGGAGACTACGACTTGCATGGTAACCTCTTGTCCACTGGGCGACTTGTCCATTTCATGTGAAGAACTCCATTATGCACCACCAAACTGTTATAATGAGCCCCAGTAAGTTTTCGTAATTGGGCTGAACTGCGACACTTCACTCCAAGCTGGCTTGTGGTCACGTTGCTTCCATTCTATTATGCACTTCAAGTTGGTGTCTTCTTTTTATACATCCCCCATGGCTTCGTCGCTCCACGTGTCATCTAAAGCATTTACTCTTATTACCCGTATGTTCTCTTTAACATCTCTTTAATGTCTCGAACAATGCCGACACGATTCTTCGCAAGGTCGTCGCAAAATGTATTCCATTCGCCGCTTAAATGTAGCCATTATCATCATTATCACGATCATCATATCAGCCGAAAGACGTACGTCGCTGGACAAAGGTCTCTCCCAAAGATTTCCTTAAAGACCGATCTTGCGCTGCCCACATCCAATGACTTCCAGCGACCTTCACCAGGTCGTCGGTCCACCTTGTGGGGGCCTGCCTACGCTACGTCGTCCAGTATGTAGTCACCACTTAAAAACCCTTCCATCAATATGTTAATGATCATCGGTTTTGCAAGCAATGTGCCCCGCCCACTACCACTTAAGTCTAGCAATTCGTTGAGCTATGTCAGTTACTTTGGTTCTCATACGGATTTCGTCATTTCTGTCTGTCACACTGATTCTGTCGCGCAGGAAACTCCGAGCATGGCTCTCTCCATTGCCCTTTGCGTGACATTGAGCCCTCTTATGAGGCACATAGTAAGTGACCACGTTTCTGTTTCGTATGTCATTACTAGCAACACGCAATGGTTGAAGAATTACATCTTGAGACACTGCAGTAGCTTGGACGAAAAGATATTACGTAATTTTCAGAACGCTTCCCATCCGAGTTCGATTCAACGAGTAACCTCTTTCTCGAAGTTGGACTACCTAACTGGACTGTTTGTCCTAGGTAGACATATTCGTCAACAACAACGAGCGTAGAATGTCCTACTTTTAGAGAAGTGGGTACGACACGGTTATTCGACAGCGGTGAACAGTTTCAGGGTTATGACATCCCCCTGTCTCACACCTCATTACAGTTGGATCGATTTCGAGTTCTGATCCTAGAGACGAACATGGTGGCGCTTCCGTATAGACACCTTAATACTTCGATATACCGATAAGCGATTTAGCACCGCTGGAGCGACTGAAGCATAGCCCAGGTCTCAATCCAATCAAAGGCTTTCTCATAGTCCACAAACGGCAAATATAGAGGCTGGTTATACTTTTCGGTCTCCTGTATAACCTGCCGCAGCGAATGTATGCGGTCTATGATACTGAAGCCTTTACGGAATTCGTTTTGTTGGTTCAGTTGGAAGTCGTCAAACCTGCGTGCGAGATAGTTCGAAATGACTCTTGAAAATAGTTTATAAACGTGGCTCAGAAGCGTGATGGGCCTGTAATTCTTCAATAAGGTCTTGTCGCCTTTCTTAGAGTAGAATATCACCACGCCTCTGTGCCAAGCCTTTGGTGTTTTGCCTTTGAGTGTGACGGAATTAAATAGATTTTGTTGAGTCCTTAGCATAGCTGTTTGAGAGCCATTCTAATCTCGTACAGGCTAACGTCCAGGATATCATCGATATAGTGTCGGGTCAATCTGGCTCTTGGATCGTTGATCAGATTAACAACAGGTTGCTGTGTTGTTGCGTACAACTATTCGTAGAACTACTTCACCTCTCCCATGAGCTCGGATTTGGACGATACGATCCTCCATCCTCGGCCTTTAGTTTCATCAGTTGAGTCTGCCCAATGGACAGATCTCTTGCTAGTACTTTAGAGCCTTTATTCTGCTCGATGGCCTTTTCAACACACTTGGTATTGAATTGCCGTTTCTCGCGAGTCAGCGACTTTGAGATCTGTCTACTGATCCTTAGATACTGAGAAACATCACCTGGAGATTGCAAGACCATCTCGCGCCTTTCTTCCATGAGCTTTAGGGTGAAGTCAGAGATATTTGTGGTTCCTTTTGTACGACGGATTTTAAAGTGGTTGTGGATCCAATTGATGGACAGCTTCCACGATCCCGTCATTGTACTACCTCCTTGTTACTAATATTGATAAAAAGGCAAAGCCAGGGTACACATTGTACCTTGGCTTTTCCTGAGGACATCGATAGGGTTTGCGCGGTTATCCAGTCGGTGTGATTCCCGAAATCTTCTATTATAACACTGCGTTTACTGCAAATGTGAGTGAGTGAGTAAAAATCGTATTTCTACTAAGTTTCCGACCTCGGCGGCAAAACAGTTCTTTTCAAATTGACCCTTGTTTTGCTATTTGCAGAAAAATTTCTTCATCTGAAAACCGTAAAACCTCTTTTGCTACATTAGCAACAACAAGAACACAACGTTGCTTTACCATGAAGTCCAATCTAATTATGCAATCATCTGTAATATTAGCTGTAAGAACTGGATGTGTCACGGTACTACCACCCAGTTTCAATGACGCATTTGTTTTACCAAGGACACGCACTGGCTGGCCCGTGGCAGTTTGTAACCGGAAATGTGAAGAACCTTTATCCCACGTCACGGTTCGTGAAAGTAGTTCAGGTTTAACAATAGTCCTTGATGAACGAGTGTCCAAGGTGAAGTTGCACGGATTTCCATTCAACTCTCCTTCAACGATCAGACTATTATCTGCACGCATCTGAGAGACTTTTACAATAGGGGCTTGTCTTGCTTGACCAGCCAGCGCTTGCTCCGCTGCTTTGGCTGTTTTTAGTTTTAACTCCTTGGCGTTCACTTGCGTCCCGGCCGTTGTTTTTCCCAGACTTTTTACTGGGACAATTGATACGAAGATGCCCTCTCTCGCCGCATTCGTAACATATGGGTTCTCTTTGAAATCTTGTTTGCATTATAATTTTGCGCACACGATGAGTTCGATTGTCTTGACACACTGCCGAATACTAGTAATAATAACGCATGGAAACAAAGACGGTAAAGTTTCTAGTTAATTACGCTCACTAACAATAATTCGACATTGTTCTCGACGCTGCCTGTTTGCATGAGTTATATATGACACCTCATCGCTCCGGAATGCACGAAGTACAACTTTGTTCTTCTTTCTTAAATTTGCTTTTACAATTCGATTGTAGACCTTAAACTTAGAATGCGTTTTTCGGTCATAACTCTGCAAAGCTTAGATCTCGAGATATAAGCATTAAAAGTTACGTGTCTAGCTTCATTTAGAAATTGACCTTATTCTTTAAACATAAGGTCCAACCGTAACAATACATACAGGTGTCAAAATAACTTTTGTTGAAGTCAATAGTTGCTGAGATGTACGCTTTTAAAGTCGTGAAATGTGTTTCTCTCCTCTAACTTATCTGTTATATAGTGGAGACATTAAAACATACATACATGCATATCTTCACGTTGTATCCCGAACGGGGTAGTCAGAGAGGACGGAGCGCCAAGCGTCGCGGTCTTCACATACTTCTTTCGGTTTCTCAAATCTCATCTTGGTAAACACATAGTAATTACAGTAAAACGTTTATCCCTTGGCATTCCTTGTCTTCATGTGGTGCCCCTGACCACAAAACGAAGCCCCTCTTGGCAAGTCGGCAAGTTCACTGCCCTTTTGTTTGGTTTCACTCAAACATAACACATCCAAACTTTTCTATTCCATAATATCAATCACTTCATTCATCTTCTCTTCAATTCTCTCACATTTCACGCAGCTATTCTGTACTCCTCCCTCCACTTCCCGCGGTGCAACTCGTTGCACAGCGTGTTGGATGGCGGTCCCCAACGTTGAACTGCACTCTGCATACACCAGCGGGGACAGACCGGTGTGCGTCGCTTTCGAGGGACGCCTTAATAATTGCATAATCGTTGTCCTATATGGTGTGTACAGTAGAGGAATTGCAGTGATGACCTGATTTTTTCACTTCGCGCTATCGTGGGGAAGTTTCTAGCAATAGGTACCAGCAAGTTTTCTGCGCTTTCGTGGATTGAGAAAAAACAATCGATATAGTAGTGCGCAAGAAATTGTAGTCTTCTGTTTGAATATGGCGCGAGGGGCCCCTTACTGCAGGCTGTGAGGTCATGATATCGAGGCCACACTGTGGAAGTTGACATAATGCCCTGATTCAAAGTCTGTTCTGGTGTCAGACAGGGCTGCGTGATGTCTGGCTGACTGTTTGTGCTGTGCCTCCAGACATTGAAAGGTAGTATGAGTGGTATGATATTATGTAATGACACAGTGGTAAACTGTATATTATTCGCTGACGATGCTGTGCTTATAGCACCATCAGAAGCAGAGTTGCAGACACTAGGCACGTACATGAAAGAAGAATGTGAAGTGAAAAGATTGAATATGAATGTGAACAAAACCAAGGTTCTGGTGTTTGAAAGGGAAGCGGTACAGACAGAATGTGAGAGTAAATGAAAAATGTCTAAAACAAGTGAATGAAATTGTGTATCTGGGGAGTGCGTTTTCGAGGAATGAAGATGTGAGTTGGATGTGGAGAGACGGGTACCAGCTGGCAATAAAGTGAACGGTGCTCTGTCCGCATTAGTAGGCAGTGTGAATATATCTAACACTGCCAAAATGGCCATACACAATGCGGTGTTGGTGCCAACTTTATTGTAAGGTAGTAAGGCCTGGATATCCCCAAAATCGAGTGAAAGTCTGATAAATGCAGTAGGAATGCGATCTCTTAGAAATAAGTGCGGTGTCACCCTTGTGGACAGGATAAGCAGTAGTAAGTGTTTTTCTAAAAAATGAAGAAAGGAATGCTTCGATGGTTCGACCACAGAAAGAATGAGTGATGAAAGACTAACGAAAAAATCTACAGAGCGAAAGTGAGTGGTAAAAGATGCAAAGGAATACAAAGGCTGACTTATGAAGATCAAATAGACAGAGTGTTAGCAGACGGAAATGTCAAAAGTACTCGCATACCTAGGCGAAAATGTGTGAGAAGAACGATGAGATTTGAGGAAGCGAAAGAGGTATGTATGTAAGGACCGCGACGCTTGGGGCTCCGTCCTCTCTGACTACCCCGTTAGGAATACAGTGTGAAGATTTCCTAATTTATGGACTAAGATTAATTCATCGTTTAGGATACATTTGTAAAATTAATATTTTTCGTATCGTAAGTGTCGTATGATCTGTCACAAAAGAGGCTGCGACATGTGATTGCAAAGATACGATGACCAGGCGGTGACCGAAAGGTCAGGTACAGAGTAGGATGGAATACCACCGCTTTTAAGACGAGCTGCCAACACGAACTACGAACACCTTTACATATTTCATATTATATGTGCGTGTTTAATGAGGCTGAGTTACATCATATTCATACAAGGTTTATGTATGTATATAAGTAAGTACGTGTGTGAGGGGTTTTTTATTCCATTTCACTCTCACTTTCAGTCATAGAGCAACCTTAAAACTGATATGAATTTGTGATGCTTTATGCTCTAAATTTTAAAAATAAGATGTACATTTTTTCGAAATATAGTATTTAGTATTTAGTAATAACTAAAATTCAATGAGTCCTGCGTAAAAAAAACGTCTACATTTTTATTGCAAACTTTATCAACATTTTATTTATTAATTTTTTTTTATTTTAGTTTATTCGTATACAATAGAGTTACAAGAACTTACATGCTGACATTACATTCTGTTTACGAGCTTTGGACATTCTAGTGACCAAAAATGTTGTGCATACATCGTGCACTAAACGTATAATTATATTATCATTTACAGCAAACAATTACAAACATGTAGGTACATATAAGAAGATAATGTATAAAATAAACATATAATATAAGAACATACTATTTATTGTGAATATGAATCGAATTTGGAACATTTTTTCTCAACTTTTTTTAATGAAATATTTACAAATTGTTGTTTGTCTGTATCAATAGTATTCTTAGCCCTAGAAAGATAATCTACGTCTAATCGACGTGTGCATTTTGTTAAATCCGTTTTACTCGTACGCGACTCGCGACACGGCGACTATCCTTTTGATCAACTCAGTGGTCCCCAACAGCTCGCAGGACACACACTCGTTGTTCGGGTAAGTGCGCTCGCTATTTTCGTAGATATTAACCTATCGTACGTCTAAGCGACGTATCTTTTAAGTTACTTTTGTGTCATTTCTGAACATGTTTTTATTACGTTTATATGGTTAATTTTTGCATGTATTTTTTTGTATCTTAGGTGAAAGTTAGCATAACATCATGACGTCACAAAATATGTTAAATGACGAGCGAATATGCCGATTATTGCAAGAATTCAGTGAAGAAGAGGTGAGAGAATCGGATAGTGAGATTATTCTCAATCTCAATTTGCAAGAAGATGAAGTTTGCGGTGATACTGAAGATAAAGAGGTGAATCTACTTCATGCTGATGACAGTCCTTTAGAACTTGAAAATACAACAGAGTGACTCGCGTCTTCAGCTACGAATGATCCTATTTATAGGCCACAAAGACAAAGGCTAAGGGGCAAGAATGGTTGTTATTATTGGGCAACTACAAAAGCTACATGTAAATGCCTACGTTATTTACTGTCACAAAATTTTGCGCCAGCAAGAAAAGCCACTGAGTCGCCGCAATTTTATGAAAAACCTCAGCATTAGCCTTACAGCTCCTTGGATGTTGACACGGCAGAATATACCTACTTTGCCTACGAATCTGAAAGACAAAATCAGCAATATTCTAACAAAGAGGGCAACTGAGTCTTCTAAACAAGAAGATAATGTGCCTATGCTAAAAAAGAGGAAGTATTGCGCATTTTGTGCTTCGAAACTTAGAAGGATGTCAAAATTTCTCTGTGATAAGTGCAAAAATCTTATATGTGGAGAACATAAAAATAATGTTTGTTCTAAATGCATTTAAGATGAAGTATCACTAGTTCTTTTATTTTCAACCGACTTCCAAAAAAGAAGGAGGTTCTCAATTCGGTTGTATGTTTTTTTTTTATGTTTGTTACCTCATAACTCCGTCATTTATGAACCGATTTGGAAAATTCTTTTTTTGTTCGAAAGGATACACTTCCAGATTAGTCCCATTGAAATTTCACTGATATTGAAGCTTTGGTTTCGAAGATACACCAAATAACGCGACCTGGTTATTTATATTGACGATTCTCTTGTATGTCATTTGTTAACTATCGTTGTCCCCACATGGTATAGTGGTAGTATGGTATAATGGTAAAATAGGGAGAAGATATAAATTGGTTGTGATATAATAAATTCAGTCAGTAGAGTCAATCTTGTGGCGGAAAGAGAATACGACTGGTGGCTGTCGTCTTCGGATTGTAAGAATACTGCTAAGGTGTAATTATGATGCAACCTTTACACTGTTCTTTTATAACTGATTGATATTGATATGATATTATATTGATGATATTGATAATGGCCATAATGAGCAATAATATCCCATGTTCGATCTGTTCACATCCTTTATTGTGAAAGCTCACGGTTTGTGCTCCTCAATAGAATAGAAGTTAACACATTGCGCTTCAGAATTAGAAAATAAACTAATTGTGGACCTGCTCTAGATATTAATTTAAGCCAAGGTCACTCAAAAGGGTGAAATAAAAAAACTTTTATAAAAAAATTAAACCGACTTCAAAAAAGAACACTGAAAAGTATGAAATAACTATCCCTTACGGATCGAAACTTAAGTACAAAAATAACTATAAAAATACGATACAAATACCCATATAATTAAATTTGACGGTTACTAAAGTCTACTACTACTACTAATATTTTTATAAAGTTATTTTTGTACTTAAGTTTCGATCCGTAAGGAATAGTTATTTCATACTTTTCAGTGTTCTTTTTTGAAGTCGGTTTAATTTTTTTATAAAAGTTTTTGTTATTATAAAATAAGTAAAGACGTTATAAAAAGTTGATTATGTGAGCCATAATTTCGAATAATTAGTCTAAAGAAAAGATCTCAATTTAAGTTCATTTTTGTTTGGTTAAAAAAGTTTACAATTTTTATAATTCAATTTTTTTATTAAAATTCTAAAATGCAAACCATGTTTTTATTTAATTTACATAAAAAGACCATGGACAATAAGTACCATTCACCAAAATACTAAATTTACATGATGATCTTAAATGTTTATTAATAACTAGAACACACGTCTAAACGACGTATGATTATCTTTTCCGTACTATAAAATAAGATTATCTTTCTAGGGTTAACATTTGTTAAAATACCAATTTTTTAAATGATTAATATTATAAAAATAGGTATTAAAATACCTATTTCTTAGATGATTTTCTAATTAATTGCAATAATAAGTGTTCGTGTACCTAAAAGTTAATTAGCAATAATATACAGGTTTATTTTTGCTAAAATTCATGTGCAAGAATGGCAGTAACAGAAATAATATGAACAATGAAATCTTTTTACATGTATTTATTAAACGAACAATTAGTAGATACTAATATAATCTCCTTTACGATAAATCACCGTTATTATTTTCAACTTTATCACGAAAATTAACTTGGAATATTAGATAACTTTTGTTGTTTAAGAAAATACTTATAAGAAACCTTAAGGTCTTACATCAATAATCGTTATCAGCTGTGACGACTGCCGATCAGCTACCGTGGCGACACGTTCTCAATTCTCAAACTTCTATAGAGCTGTCAGTATACCTAAAAATATTGAATCTTTTATAAAACGACACATGGCGATTCAACGCATTGTATAAGTAAGTGCTAAACGTGAAACGTAAAGGTTATTATTAATATAAAATCAAATTACGCGTAAATGGAGGCTAATATTGACCGAACATAAAATTAAATAGATTATTACTGTGAGAATAATAAAAAGAAGTAGTTCAATAAATTACGTGACATATCCAACAAAACATTACAGTGGAAGGCTTGAACATTTCAGGAATCAATGTTATAACGTGAAACAGACCAAAAGGTGCTTCACCTAATGAAGAATATTTTTATGAAATAAAATTAAAAATGTCTTTATGGTAAGTAAGTTTACGTTAAAAATTATTTTAGTTACCTACTACTAAACCTTATTTACCTTTTGACAAATTGGATAGAAGTGGACTGTAGTCCAATACTGAGATTAAAACTCGCTATTGTATATAATTTTCATCACCAAAGAAAAATTTTGCAACAATTTAATGATGATTAGGTACTTATTTTTGACGAAGCAATGCTTACGACTAAAAGAAAAACCATTATAGGAGCAGAGTAACTTTACATTGCGAATTTAATGTATAAGACGAGATTCCTAATTTGCAAACTTTAAAAAGGTACCAATACAGTATCTCAACGTTTTACAACATTAAGAGGTATTTATGTGTATGTATAAAAGTTCTGTCGTTACATCGCGTGCCATACTTTTCACCCACGACCAGTGATACTCGTGTAGGTACAGATGAAAAACAGTTTTAGGTAACTATTAAAAAATAACTTTGTCATAAGCTATTAATCAATGTTCGATAAGGCAACTCGAAATGGGCGGTCTGTGTTGTAACTCAGGTGATTTATTTTATAAGTCCAAATGCGATTGCATGGCTAACACAACCAACTTACACTTGACTATTCTTTTCCTCACACATTGTTCTTCCTCATATTAACTCTGTACTGTGAAGGGAGACGAGGGAGGTCATTCAGACTGGTCGTTATATATTGGCGATGGACGATAGCGACGGTGTATTGACAACGTCGCCTGGACAATAGGCAATACATTTATCGGGGGATCACATGATTTTTCGTATAAGTTCGGGGAAGTGAAAAGATTTGATCATAATGCACCTAAGATAGGTACTATTCGTTATGATCGAGTTACTCTTTCAAAGAGTGAAAAGTATAAACACAGAAATAACTGAAAGAAGTCTTTTGTATCTAGAACTGCAAGTAAAAAGTCTACGTTTGTAAATAGGACTGGATTCTAGGACTGTTCCTAGATATAAAAAAAATATACAATTTTGACATAATGTTTCAAATGTTGACAAAACATTTAAAGAAAAATATACAACAATTTAAATTATGTCGTACAAATCAAATACAAAAGTATTTCTTTTGATACTTTGTTCACTTAATAATACTTAATGTTCACATAACCATCTACTCAAAACATGTTTTTTTTTCTACGACTCAAGAATAATTACCGCTTACATTAAAAAAAATTTAAATGAGAGGATTTAAATTTCTTTTAATGTAAGCCTAAAACTCCACAAGTTATTTATAAAACGCGATACATTTCACAATGAGCTTTGCTTTAATTGCTTTTGAATTATTATTATTTTTAGGGTCCGTACCCTAAAAGGAAAAACGAAACTCTTATAATATCACATAGCGCCCGTCCGTCCGTCCGTTCTCTTGTCAGCGTCGATTTTCTACGCAACTACGTAACGAAGGTACAAATTTAATTTTTGGCCTAGTAACATATCTTGGTAACCGACATAACATATTGTATAGATTCAAGCGTTACTTTGCGGAAATCCATCGCATGTGATAAATTCCTAAAATCTCCAGCCATCTTCCGCTCAAATTCCAAAAATCGACACGTGTTTCGCCTCTCAACGAAGTATCCTCAGGATATACCAGAGATAGAAGTCGGCCACCTAACCAGCACCGAATCAATATGATTCGGTGCTGGTTTTTAGGAATTTATCACATGCGACATAACATGTTTAAATAGTTAACGTTTTAAAATAAACTTAGGGGTAACATTACGGCGACTTGACTTATATGAAATGCAACACAATCTTTATAATATTTGGTAAAAATGCATAGGTATAGCATTAAAAAAAATAAGAAAAATTAAGTAACTTTCACTGATCGGCCCGTTGTTATTGACGTTAATAATAATTGTGGATAAATAAATGCTAAACTAAAAATCTTAGATTCGATTCCCATCCTGTTTAACATAAAATTGATCTCGTCTGATTTAACTTGGTTTCTAATCCTTTGGATTTTATTCGGTATTCTCTTAATTTTTTGTGGCGTACAATGCACCTACAAGTTTCATTTAAAATTTTAATAATTTAAAATTAAAACTTTGTTTTTAAACTAAGTGAACAAAGTCGTGTTACAGTTTAAGTAATAAAATATTTTGTCGTATTTTGCTACATATTACTAGTACTAGATACATACATAGGTATCTTATCACTAACATTAATTAATCATAATAAATACATAAACTTTTTATTAAAATTATTAATTAGTTAAGTACTAGAACATATAAGCTTTAACTAAATCACGCGATAATTCGTAAAACAAATAACTTAGAATTATAACTTAGGTAGTTTTTAGCTGTTTAAAATCTGTAGTGGCATCTGCTGACGATAAGTATTTCGTTTACTAATTCCATTTACCGCCATCTTGTGTTCAGTAGTACACATTACTACAGCTACATGGAAATGTAGTTTACTACGTGTTGTTTCCGAAAGATGGTTTTAAAATATTGATTGTTCGCAGCATTTATTACGTAAAGTTTAAAAATATCGACACCACCGTTGCTCTCTTATCAGTAACCTAACCAAATTAAAAATTAAGGCATTTTATTATTAGATATAAACTCATTGATTGAACGTAAAGAAAACTTATTTAATCTGCTTTTTAGTTTCATTTTACACTAGCGACCAGCCCCGGCTTCGCAAGGGTAGAAATTTTTTGAAAATAATATACAGCCTATGTTACTCGCTGGTAATGTAACTTTCTATAGGTGAAAGAATTTTTGAAATCGGTTGGATAGTTTTTTAGTTTTTCCATTATATACAAACAAACCAAGTTTTATGTGTGGTAGAGCCATACTGTACTGTGGCGCAAATTGGGCTGGCTCGCCCGGCGAAATACCACCCTCTCACAGAATATCGGCGTGAAATAATAGCATCTATTGCTGTTGTGTTTCGTTCGGCGAGTGAGAGTGCCGATGGTCCATCTCCCCTCCTTCCCCTTTTTCTCTTTCCCTTAAGGTCGACAACGAACGCGTGATTCCCCATATGTTGCGGGTGTCTATGGGTAGCGGTGATCACTTTCCACCAGGTGACTCGATTGCTCGTTTGCTCTCTCTTTTATAAAAAAAAAGAAGTTTACCTTTTTATAATATTAGTATAAAAAATAAATATGAACAACTAACTTAGACAGGTAGACACCTGTTTATCTATCTAGATATAAATATATCAAATATTTTTTTTTATCACATAAACCTTTAAAGTTAGATCGAATTCATCTAAATTGTCAAAATTATTAATAAATCGCTCGGATAGGTTCATTACTTTGATTTGATTTCATATCTAAAATGTAAAACTAAAAAACTTTGACAATGGAGCGCTATGTACTCATTTAAATACGAAAAAAAAATTAACAAAATTTTAATTTAAAAAAACAATTTATCTAAAGTATTACTATTTAATTAAGTGACAATGTTTCGGAACGTGCAAAACATTGTCACTAAGTACAATTTAATCTATAAGTAGTACAAACTAAAAAATCGATATCTTTAGTCGTACCGAAGGAACCATTTATAAAAAAGAAAAAACCAATACATATTTTACTCAAATATTTTATTATTTGAAGACTCAAAGAAGAATGAATGCAAAAGATTTTATTTATTGTAACTGTTTCTCTATAATTTGTAAGAATGATTTATTGGGGGTATGACTTACACGCAACCTTACAGCTTTCACAAGATTCGGCAATGTAAAGATTTGTCGCTGTTTCTTCAGTTATATAGTAAATATTCTTTTGATTTCAATTTCCCTAGGAAAAAACTGGCTTCGAAAATGGTGATATAGTGACGTCAGCTAGGCCTACCCGGCGATAGTAACGATATCTCGCTTTAACCGCTAGGCGGCAAGAAGCATTAGGAGGCTGAAAATAATATTGGCTGAGCTGGCCTGAGCCTGACTTGGGTGACGGAACTGGCTAGCCTAGCTTAGCCGGCGGAGTTGGCAAGCCTGGCAGAGCTGAACAGTTCGGCTTAGCTGGCGAGGCTGACTACTGACTCTATACTCAGGATATACTAAAATTACGTTAAATATTGCAGTTTTAAGGCGAATTTGTATTATTTATCAAATGCTTGTGTAAAAATATGGGGATGTTTTTATGCTAACCTTGAATCATTTTCATAATCCGATTAAAATGTCTTTTAAATTTTAAAAGTGAATGTTCAGTTCGTAATAAATGCATATTTTGCTTTGAGTAGATAGGAACTTTCAATACGGTTCACATTGTATATAGGTACCTAAAAAACTTTAATAGGTATTTGTACACTCCCTTATATTAAATACTTTGGTATATATTTTAACAAAATACTTACATACATACTTACAATGTATCTTCACATTATACATTATCTAATCATAAAGCGGAATCACTAGACGTATATAGGTTCCTACTCAATACGGATTTAAATGGACCAGGAGATTTGGCTAAATTAATATTGTCAGAATCAGTAAATTGTATCAGATTTTAATTCAAATTTAACAAACTGTAATTAAAAGAAAAATGAGCGAGTAGGTACAATATTATCTGATCGTCACATTCTTTATCTAATTTCGATTTCTTTAAAATATAATATAAATTAATGAAATTTATGACACTTGAGTTAAACAAGGTATTTACAGGAACACTTACACATATTCTTGCAATTTCTAAACATGAAAAATTATGTTATAAATCATTAAGTGATAGAACTGTATTAGAAAGTAATGTTAAAAAAAAAATTAAATCTTAACATACAGTCGAGGACAACAAATATTTTTAGTCATTATGAATTAGGTATCAACATAGTTAGCTGGTGAGCCTCTGACTGCATATTAAAATTTAATAGCATGAATTTTTGAAAGCCTAATCATAAGTAGTAAGTACGAATTTTAAAAATATAAATATTATAAACTTGTCTTGTTAAAATCATTTTTAGTATCTTTGTAGTTCCTTTTAGAGTTTTAAATTTTTTAGTAAACTTTTTTTATTTCCAAACTTTAGGTTTTCAGAATTTGAAGATCACAGGTTAAAATATATCCCATGACTATCTATGGATTAAGACCAATATAACGATACCTTGCATTTCAAAATCCATCTAACAGTTTAGCCTGCAGGAGATCACAAAGAAACAGATATGACAGACATACATCCGAAAAACATTATCCTCCTTCTTGAGCAGTCGGGTTAAAAATAATCATATAAAATTACAAAAGTATGTATCTATTCTTTCTTTCTTTGAACGGTAATTGTACGATGTGGAACATTTCCGTTTACATAAGTAAGTGCACCTAAATCTCCAGTTTAATGCTTTTCCAGGGCTCGACGTCATAAATCGCACAAAAGTCTCCAAACGAGTTTACGTTAGCGATGTACAGGGCTATAAACTACAAAATCTTGCTTAACGCCGAGCGCTAGGGTTAGCGAGTATTTTTAAATAAAACAGGTGTTTATGCAAAACAAATAGTGACGATAGCACATTATTTTATCTTTGAGTTAATTAACATAAAAAAAGGAAATTTCAAATTAATTTACCCTAATTCATAACTTTAATACCCTACATTGTTTTTTTTTATTTTTGTATCTACGTAGAAAATTAAAAAAGAAACAAAAATATTATACTGAATGTTTAGGGTTAAATTAAATGACTAATATTTATATGCCTACTATTCATATTATCTATCAATTCCATAGTCCATTTTTTTTATTAAATTAATAATAATTTATTATAAATAAAAATAAAAAACTGATTAAATTGACAATTCCTATAATTCTGAGATTTTATTTGATATATAGTATTAGGTCCATACATATGAAATTAGCGTTTTGTCGTACTGACCACTTTGATCTGAAATATCTCCTCTTTGGTTAAGAATTCCAAATTCAAATTTATAAATTCATTTAGCTGGTACATTTGAGTTTTGAAAACAGTAATTCATTTGTTTTTTTCCTCATTATTTTTTTCTTTGGCGTCGCTTATTACCGCACAATGGAAAACATGAAATATCGGTATATTTACGAGTACGAGTTCTACCGTGGCACCAGTGCTGCAGAAACGGCTCGAAGGATTAATGATGTGTACGGCGCTGGTGTCGCAAAAGAAAGCACGGTACGTTTTTGGTTTCAACGTTTTCGTTCTGGAAATTTCGACCTTCAGAACCAACCCCGTGGACGGCCGGAGACCAAAGCGGAAAATGAAGAATTAAAGGCTATTGTGGAAGCGGATCCATCACAAAGCACTTCAGAGATAGCTGCAGGCTTCGGGGTAAGTGACAAAACTGTATTAATCCACTTGAAGCAAATCGGGAAAGTAAAAAAACTTGAACGATGGGTACCTCATGAATTGATTGAATCGAACTTGCAAACACGCGTCGACTGCTGTGTTACTTTGCTCAACCGACACAATAATGAAGGGATTTTAAATCGAATCATTACTTGTGATGAAAAGTAGATACTGTACGATAATCGGAAGCGCTCGTCGCAATGGCTGAACCCTGGAGACCCAGCCAAATCCTGCCCTAAACGAAAATTGACTCAGAAAAAGTTACTTGTGAGTGTTTGGTGGACTAGCGCCGGTGTCGTTCACTACAGCTTTCTAAAATCTGGCCAAAAGATTACGGCAGATATCTATTGTCAGCAACTGCAAACCATGAAGGAAGAACTAGCTGCTAAACAACCGAGATTGGTCAATCGCTCTAGGCCACTGCTGCTTCACGACAACGCAAGACCACACACTGCACAACAAACAACCACTAAGTTAGATGAGCTACAATTGGAATGTCTGCGACATCCACCGTACTCCCCGGACCTTGCTCCAACAGATTACCATTTTTTCCGGAATTTGGACAACTTCTTACAAAAAAAAATTCAACTCCGATGCGGCAGTCCAAACCGCCTTCAAAGAGTTTATTGATTCTCGCCTCCATGGTTTTTTTAGTAAAGGGATCAATGAACTACCTATATGATGGCAAAAGTGCATAGATAACAACGGTGCATACTTTGATTAATTAAATATATTTCACAAAAAAAAAATTGACTTTATATTCCTCTCGTACAAAACGCCAATTTCATATGTAAGGATATGTGTAAGCGCGCTGTATTCCTAACGGATAGTCAGACGGGTTGGAGTGACAAGCATCTGCCGTCCTTGTATATTTGTATCGCCTCCTCAAATCTCGTAATTCTCCTTACATAATTGCACCTAGGTATGCGAGTTCCCTTGACATTACCATCAGGTAACACTATGTCTATTTAGTTTTCATAGATCAGCTTCGGTCTTCCATGGCTTTTTCTATCACTCACTTTCGCTCTTAGATTTTCTTCGTCAATCTTTCATCAATCATTCTTTCTATATGTCCGTGAACTATCTAAGAATTCTTTTCTTTTTTTTTCTTTCTTCACGGCATGGCGCACAGATTAGCGCATTTGCCAATATCACGTATTACTAAGTAGAATCCACATGAAGCACGTTCGAAGTAAATTCGTTTTTTCTTCTTATCGTAAAACTTAAAGTGATAGTAAGCTTTACTGAAGTTATAAGACTATAGAAAGCTAATAAGATGAAGCTATAGAAAGAGCGCAAGGATTTCGGCTACACGTTTATTTACAATTAGTCCATTCTTTTCACTTATATAGAATTTTATGATACAACATACTATCACTTTTGTTCTTCAAAACTCCCAAAAATGTAAAAAATAGAAAATCTAAATAAAATGAGAACCTTACCTCTCCCGTTGCCGCCAAAAAATCTAAATTCCTTTCTTTATTCTTACGATAACGCTATCCTCCAACCTTATTATACTATGTACGTTTTCATTCTTATCTTGTCAGCGAGAATGGCATCGCATATATTTCAAAAAAATTGCTTTTCTACTCGATTTCAGGCATACTTAGCCCTCACTCCATACAATAATGTCGGCAACAATATTGCTTAACCGATGGCCATTTTAGCGGATTTAATATATTCAAACCACCTGCTAATGCGGACAAAACACCGTTAACTTTACTGCCAGCTGCTACCAGTCTCTCCACATCCCACTCACAACTTACATCCCTCGAAAACACACTCCCAAGATGTACGGTTTCATTCACTTGTTCTACACATTTTCCATTTATCCGCACACACATGATTTACATTTCGTCTGTACATCTTCTCTTCCAAACACCAGAACCTTAGTTTTGTTTACATTCATATTCAATTTATTGACTTCGCATTCTTTCTTCATGCGCGTGAGTAGAGTCTGCAATTCTGCTTCTAATACCGCTATAAGCGTATCATCGTCAGCCTATGTAAAACAATTTCCCACTGTGTGATATGACAGTGGTAAACATCATGCTACTCATATAAACCTTCATTATATTATGGAGCATGAATAGCCAGGCAGACATAACGTAGCCCTGTCTAACGGCTCAATAAACTTTAAACCAGAGCGACATGTCACCATCTATTCTTACACAGGCGTGGAGCCGCTCTCACTAGAAGAGCCGGCCGGCAGCTGGCAGGCCGCAAGAGACTCCACAATTTTCTTCAGACTACTCCATCGAAAACTTTATCTAGATTCATAAAAGCACAGAAAACCCTCTGTACTAAGACTAGAAAACTTCTCACGATCAGGCAGAGCGAAAAAATGTGATCAATGTAACCCCTACTGTTGCTGAAACAATCTTGTTTTATGTAATAATTATGTACTTTTTAACTCATGAACGTTTAAAGTAAATTACGAATATAGAGACCGATGATATTATTCGCATTTTGTGAAATGTTTAAAACTTAATGAAAGAATAATTTCGAAATAGTAATGTTACGTATTTAGAAAGCTTTACTTTTCTTTAATTTCCTAGTAACAATCGTATTGAGAAATATTTTATACGTACTATAAGTATTATTAATAGTAGATTGTATAACAAGGTAGTAAAATACGACTTTTACGGCGAGGCGCTATTTTGAGTCCAGAGCGGAGCGAAGGATTCTAGTGTAGAATTCTGAAGAATTCTAAAGTAGAAATCTAAGCGCAGCGAGGGCTTCAATGTACGTCGCCCGAGGTAAAAAAAAATGTACTACCGTGTGGTGCACTCTACTTTTAATTTCCCTCTATGATAAAAATGAACGAAAGACTTGTCCTGACTTATCCTGATATGTAAAAGTTTAAAGAATTTTTATATTTTTCAATTTTTAATTTCCTTTTCGGTTATCGCCGGTCGCCGCCCAGGTAATCAGCCAGTAACATTCTTCGTACAATATTTTCATTTGATCAATTGGTGTTTCTTATTCAGACTCATTCTATGAAAGTCTATAAGAGAAAAGACATATTTTGGTCGCACTTATCGCGCAACCAATCGTCGTTTTTCGAATATCTGGAATGAAAAATAATATAGTGCCACTAATGAAAACACAGCTTTTAATTTATTATATAGATAACCATTGTATTTTAAAAACGATATTTATATATTATTCGCACATACATTTACAGGAACAAGAATAAACGCAATGGCACCCACTAATAATTACGTTCTGTGTAATGGAAATACATACTTATTCATACAGTATATTTACTAAATAAATATTTTATCTTATATAAGCTTTAAACATGATATCAAATGTGCACATTTTTGTGCACGCAGTGCATTTTTTTCAACAATTTCTGTACCTGGGGCTGGGGTAAAGATTTCTCTCTAATACTTTTGGCCACCTCTATCCCACTCTTTAATTTTTACATACCTTTTCGACTTCATCATATCATCACTATCATCTTACAAAAACCGAACTCTGGTAATTACACGTTTTTAAACTTTCACGACTTGTACACATCTTACAATCGGGTAGGGGATAAAAAAGGTATTACCCTTAAAGTATTAACACGACAAACACCCTGTCAAAATTGTTATACCCTGTAAATTCGTGACCTTTGATCAGTCTGTATGTTACAATCGATTTCTTCTATTATTAGACCTATTAAGCTGAACTTTGGCATAGAACTAGAACTTAAACTGGTAACGCAAAAGAAACAGAAATTAGAAACAAAATTCAATTAATAGATTTAAGACATTTTTTTTTAATTAATTTAGTAGATTAAATTTTCACTTATCGTACATTACTACGGAACCTAATTTAATGCATGTCTATCTATTAATTTAATTGTCTTCACAATTCTTGGCCGGTATCTTTATTGCTATTCACATAGATACAATAATGTAAACCATAATCAATGTACATACCACACCTACAAATTTAAACTGCTTTTCAAACAACCATGATGCGATGGAACTCTTCGAATGTCGTTAAAGTAGCGAGGTCTTCCAGCCGTGAGATACCTGTAGAGACGAGCTTCTGATGTGGAACTAAACTACAAAAGCCCGGATCTACAGGGTAGATCACGAATGTGCCATTTTATTCTTCTATCTTCTCGTATCTCCGAGTCGTCTTCGAGTTATGATGGTAACGCTTTTTCGTGTGAAGTTTTCGCATTTCTTTTCTCTTTAATCGGAGTTCTTATCGTTGCTGAAGTTTCAACCTGAAACTTGGAAACAATTTTCATTAAAAGAAATCCTTTGTAAACGGATGCTACTTAAGATGTATGAAATAGTGCTAGAATTAGGGAACAAATATATACATTAACTAAACTTTATATCATACTTTAATTTAAATATATAACTTAATAGTGAAGACTATTTATTAGCTCCCAGTTTTGTTTTATTGTTATTAATTTTTAATTTTTATTGTTGTATCTCTGTCGGTCTTCCGTAAATATAAATAAATAAATTAATATTAAACTAGCGACCGCCTTACTACAGATAAGTATGTATATGAACAGTAATCGAAAACCTTGTCAAAGTACCAAGCCGTTCAACAGTGAAAACTCAATTTGAATCTATTCAGACTATGGAGTATAAATACAACGTGACCTTTTTAGTGGATGAGCTTCAAAAAGTGCTTAATGAAATGTTTAATTTTTAGGGTTCCATAGATAAAATTGCTTAAAGTAAGCCTCTACAGTTCCATCGTTTGTTTGTTTATCTGTATGTCACAGCTGTGTTATTCTACATCTGTACACTTACTGAGCTGTTTAATATGGAAACTTGAATTGGTAAGTTCGTTGTTATAAAACGTTAGATAATCGGTATTTTAGACCAATTTTTCCTTAAATTTTCATTTTGTTTGTCTGAAATGACTATGAAATGCTAAATTAATGCAAAGCCGACACGTTACCAACCGGTTGATTGTATTTGTATCAAGTTTCTAACAAATCTGTGTAAAAGTATTTTTCCTTTAAAAGCTTTCATGCCCTTAACACAAGATTTTCAGAAAAGGAATGAAATATTTATTTTGACACGTGTTCATTTATTTCCGATAAAAAGATGAAATACGACTGTTCAAAAACTATAACACAGTAAATTATTAGATAAATAAAAAGTAGACGCTTGTGAGTTATGTACCTTTACAATAAATGCAGGTATACATACTACTTATCCGCGAATGACTCGCTGATACTCGCGACGTTGTTCGCAGAAAAAAAAGGTGCCTATATCTTCCTCCAGGTATAAAGCTATCTCTATACCAAATTTTATCAAAATCGATACAGCGGTTTAGCCATGAAAACGTAACAAAAAAACAAATAGCGACACTTTCACATTTATTACATCAGTATAGATAATAAATAGGTGCAAATATACTATATACCTAATAGGTAAGTACCTCGTCTATAAATTTTTATCCATTCTGGACATAACCCATTTATAAGTCTCTTTTCACAACTGAAACGATCAGGAGTAGGCCTTTTATCACTATGTGGATCAGCTTATTAGTTATTAGTTTATTATTTAATTAGTTTCGAAGTCATCTATTAAACCTGTGAATTTTTTTGGTAACACGTTCGAAACCTTTATAGGTACCGAGACGCCAACGGGTGAAATTAGATTATGTAGAGCTTTTAACCAGTTAAATCCCTTCGACAACGCGGCGAGGACAACCACATTCTCACCTGACCTCTGGAATCTCCTACGGAACACACCGAAATTTCACGCGCTGTACCGAACTGGTCACAGGGGCAAAAACAGCACGACAGCGCGAAAACGCATGGAGTAGTTGACTGAAGTCCCGCCCCAATCTTAGCTTAACAACTACTGCCATCTAACTATCAGTTAACATAATTACCGAAGCGCCAGTACTCTAGCGTTGTATGCGATTTTAGTTTATCCATTCAATACATGACAGAGTAAGTATATGTTACTTAACTTCATATCAAACACCAAATCACCACTACGGTACAAGCATTTAAAAATAATAATATAACAACAGTGCGAAAATTATAAAGACCTACCTACCTACTTCATATATTGCGCATTTCTATAGTGTAATTAGTCAGCAATAAACTGCGGTAAAAACATTACAAACATCAATGTTCAAGTAAATTATTAACAGTTCATGAATAGGTATTAACGGGGTCCTGTATGAAAAACCAGTTCAACTAAAATATTAAAGGTCGATTCAAAAGTGACAGTTTTCAGTCTAAACAAGTTCGGCTCAATGTATGCAAAATTAATTAATCCATACTAAGCAGACGCCCGTTGTATGGACGCTAACAAAAGCCTACATGACACGTCATATAATAGGCGTAACAGTGATTAACATGACAGGGAGCGACGCGCGTTTAATATGGAAATCTCGTTACTCGCTCATGTAATCTATCATTTATTACTTCCCAAACACATAACGAGAACAAGGTGGCAGCGAGGAAGAGCGACGAGAAGGATCCATTTTTAATAAACTGAGATACACGCTTCATGTGTGCATTATACACGCGTAAGCCTCGCAAAATGAAATCTTCACACAATATTCTCCCCAATCCGAGATAGCATGACAAGAAATCACAAATCAGACGAATCGGAATCCGAACACTCGTGTGTTCCACAAAAAATAATCTCGGAGTCTTTCCGCAAATCATGGCGGCCATTGTATCCGATAATGTAGTAGCGGAAAGCGCGGCCTTAACAAAAAGGTTCACTTAATTGCACGAGGGAAGAGCGCTGAAAGGCGGCTGGGTATTGTTTCCCCGCGAGGCCTTTGTACGAGTTCGCCCGATCGCCTGACTCATCAATTTCCTCAGATTGACGGAGCTAGAACGATTGAGACTTAGTTTCGTTCTCCTCCAACTAATTCCGTACGACGTGCAGTCGCTTTAGTTCTTTTAACGAAACAAATAAGTCGAGTTGAAAATAGGGTTGTTTCAGAGTGCACTCGGTGCTCGATTATGTCGTCATTAATTCATCTTTTGGTTCTTTTCTACTAAGCTTTGTTAAGATTGTGAAAAAAAATACCTATTTTCTAAGAAAACGAAAATCTCAACCTTAAAGTTTTAAAATGTTCGATAAACCTGTAACACGCATATTTCATGCCCCTTTCTCATACAATGATACTCTCATCCGCTAATACAAATGATATTAAATTTGTACTGTAATTACGTACGGATTTACGGTACCTTGAATTAAGTAGGCCTTAATTGAACCTCATTTATAAATCTAACAAGAAACCCACATATTGTAAGGTAAGGAATTCTTGTAAATATCTACAAGCAATTAGCCCGAATACGAGTGGAGTATTACAGTGTTCTGTTAGAGAATTGAACCGAAATCCCCGGCAGGTTGTATTTACCTCGCCCCCTTCCCTCTGACTCTGTGTAGTGTCGTCCTGCCATCATTAATCTTGCACGCTGCCGAGCAAACAGCGTCCTCTCTAGAACAACTTTAGAGCTGGCTAGTGTCGATAATACAAGCAAGTGATGGAATAGATGGAATGGATTTTATGTTATGATGAAGGTTCGAAATATCTACTGTGGATAACAAATAACAGGTAATGTATATTCAAAGCCCGACCATAACAGAAACTAATACATATATACACATACACACAAACATAAAGTAATGTATAATAAAATGGTAAGTTATTACCTTTACTCATCTCTATATGTATAATGTAGAACAATAAATAAGAAGTTACTGGGTATATACATATAAACAAACATTCTTATGTTTATTATTGCAAACATAATTTTCAGTTTTTGTGCATTTAACATAAGTTTCAATAAATATCGACATCAAAAAAGTCGACGAATAAATGTTGAAATCTCTAGCGTCGACGTCATTGGCGGATTTATCTGCAAAGCGGGAGATTTCGCCATCAGCTAAACCGAGATGCTCCTCGCTGATATTTCTCTATTGATTTCAAGAGGGAATTTAAGATGTTACACGAACTAAGTACATAGATAAGAAACTAAATCCTCGATCATATTAGATTAGGTTTCTAACAAAAGAAAATCTTATAAGCTATCCACGAAAATGCTAATTAAATATTGTTTATTGCTATGTACATGTTACATTTATGAAACAGGTATTTAAGTGATTACAAGTCATTTACTTAGAATTTGAATAAGAAAATATTCCTATATTATTTATTAATAGCTTTCTTAACTTAGTTATAATATTTTCATAAACGCTTTTAAAAATACATAGATCCATGCAGTACATATCTCCAGGATATAGCTCTATCGAGATAGACAGGGAGGACGCAGCACCAAGCTTGGTGATCCTTATATACCTACTTCGTCATTTTATTAAAAATGTGTGCATATAATTGCTAATAACAGCACTTTAATACTTTATATTACTATGTATCTATTACATATAATATGTACTTAGTCATATCTTAATGATACACGAAAATAACGAACGTCACCAAATCTTACCTCAGTGAAACTGTTTACGCTCACGTTCTGTAGGTATATTCATATCAGCCTGTTTTCCCGCAGGACGCCTCCTGAAACATACAGGGCCAAATGTTACATTTCAATATGCTGACTAAAACAAACGTAACTTTTACTTTACCCCGATCCCATATTTTATGTGAAAGCAATATGTCTCCACTTGCGTACGCTCGGATGATGTATGTATAATTTGATATTTACGAAAGTTCCGTGAAGTTTAATAACATTATCAAAATATGTAGATATGCCACATTTATCTACGTAATATGGAAATAAAATTAATACTCCGCAATCCATATATGAAGAAATGAATAAGTATTATGTAAGTACATCGTACATAATCGTACATAAACACACTAACACATACTTACATGCAAGTGCACGCGCACGCATACACACACACACGTACACAAACTTTCACTATAATTAAGTTTAAAATATTTTATTTGTTAGTAATAATATGTAGTTACTTAATTTGGTAAGGGAATTGTAACACCTAAAACTATGTAGGTATTGTATTGTAAACGGGAAGACACTGTAGCTCGTAACATAGTTTAAACAACTAACACGGGCTACAGGCATCATTAATTTTTGTAATAGAAATTATAACAGAAAATAAACATTATCTTATTTTATATTTACGAAAGTTCCGTGAAGTTTAATAACATTATCAAAATATTTAGACATGCCACATTTATCTACGTAATATGGAAATAAAATTAATACTCCGCAATTCATATATGAAGAAATGAATAAGTATTATGATAAGTATATTGTACAACATTTGTTTGGAAACCTATTAGTTCAAATTATTTTCTTAGAACATAAATGTATGTG
The DNA here is from genome assembly GCA_907165235.1 of Zeuzera pyrina. Taxonomy (NCBI): domain Eukaryota; kingdom Metazoa; phylum Arthropoda; class Insecta; order Lepidoptera; family Cossidae; genus Zeuzera; species Zeuzera pyrina. The sequence continues at coordinate 16,442,714 of OU015628.1, forward strand.
CAACGCGTGCTCTTATGTATTTACAAGCACGGTCAGCTTACTTTGACTGCGTCACTATCAAATTATGCGACGTAGTCCTTCTTTTAAGTCTATGGATACGTAAACAGTTTAATGTGTTTTAAAATTTTGATTTATTGAACGGTTCGGTTACTTTAAATAACCAAGTCGGTAATAAGGCCTTGATAGAGATTCATCCGGATCTTTACCACCATGTTACCGCAGTACACACATAACAGTAGGATGTCTTCATAGAAAGCTAGCGTACGCGATATGTATGTGTGCGTGCTAATACATATGTGCCGTGCCAGGCGCAATATGGCAATATTTAGGGTGAATATGGGGTAAACGCGACGCAAGCACGTGACCGCTTCCGTTTGACTTTCATTCGTTTTTCACATCGTTACAGAGACAAAAATGTACAAATCGCATAAACGAACGTATTGGAATATCAGTAGATGTATTGTTATTTTTAATTCTTCGAATCCATAGCTATCGTTTTTCCATAAGTACAAAAAATAAAATTTAACAAACATGAAAAATATATCTATAACTAAATGAAATACTCTCCGCATCTCACACCCAACGCAACTTACGTATCCGCTCGAGAGCAGGCAATTCCGTTATACGGGACACGGGAGTCGGCCTACTTTTTACGTATCCTGTGATCTTACTCATTAATCCAACCGCAAAACAGCAGTGCAGTGCTTACACTGTTGTTTTGCGGTGTGGTGGAGGGTAAGATAGTCGGTGAAATTTCTGGCTCGAGAGACATAACGGAAAATAGATTTAGATATGTTATAAAACGCACATTGATTAGTCAATTACACTATAAAATAAACGATTTCGTTGAAGACAAAACAATAGTCTAGAAAAAAACTCTGCACATGCACATACTGGCATTCTGAACATTGTATTTTAATAAACTTATTGCAAAATGATGTTGAAAAAATGATACCGGATTGAGTTTCTTGTCGGTTCTTCTCAATGTCCAAATTTTCTTTTCGAACCGAACTAAAGCAGATTTGACTGAATTGGGTTTACTTGATTAATTTGATTTGACTTTGACAACGTCCTAGTTCTCGAAGTTACCAACATATTAGCAGTTATTTTGCTAGCCCAGATATCTTAATCATCCATGAATTACAGTGCACACACCGTCAGGTAAGGTTACGTCAGATAGCTCGTTAATCTTCCCCATGGCATAAAAAAATGAAAACGACTATAATGATAAAAAAGCGTAGATTAAATTCATTATTCCATCATCGATTTAATGAGATCATGCCTGAAAATCGTAACGTAATATACATTTGTATAAGATGTTTTCACTAATTACATTGACTTTAGTTTTTAGAGCACATTTTATTCTAGAATGCTTATATAACAACTAATTTAACTGTCTAAAAGAAAAAATGTGCCATCTCGAGAGAGATTTTAAAGTAAAATGAAGTAGGTAGATATTAAACAGTATACAAAATGAAGAAATACGCTAGGGATATATGAAATAACATAGTACACTGGAGATATACACAAAGATACAAAAACATAAAGATAGAAAAGCGAAGATAGTTTGGAAGAGATTGATATGAAACAGTTGACGCGAATTTACAGGACAGAAGTATACATGTAAAAGAAATTGAGACCAAATCACGCCATAATAACAACGACAAATAAAAGACAACTTGAAGGTGTTACAGCGACTACAGCACCGACATTTTTTGGTTTGAAAATATACTTTGTATTGTCTGACCCGGTAATTTGGTACTCAAATATATTCACATAAGTACTATTTTATGTCACTATTGTATGAAGTTGGTATACTATTAGGTACAAAAAACCCGATAAAAGGGTGTCGGACACGCATTAAGTACATAAAGTTCCATTGTATCATAATTTGGGCATCATAATATATTACTTTAAAGAAGAAAATTCAGACAAATTTTTCAAAATTGATTCTCTTCATTGTCCACTTTAGTCTTTTCCTTCCAAAAACATAAGTTCTTCGCTGTTCTCAGCCTTTTAAATTTCAAGCTCTTAATATCTATAGACAATATTCTCAAAATTATTAAATACTATAATGAAATTGCTCCTTTGTTGATAACAGGGTCTAGAAACAAGACTCACTTTCTAACTTCCTATCTGTTATGGTGGACTGTGCACACGCAAAATCTCGTATGTGTCACTGCCTGATTTTCTTTCGTCAGCCTACAGCACGGAAATTCTTTTCCGATTTGTTATTCGCCCTTCCTTAGAATCGGTTGAGGTGCTGTGCTTGACTGAAATTCGAAATGCCTTGTTAAATCTTTGTCCGAGTACTAATCTGTCTACCTCGACCTTTTGTCAGAAATACCGGCATATGAGCCTCTTTGCTAAAATGTTCGTTTACAACTTTTAGATTCTTGTAGTACCGAAAAAGATCGGTCTCTCCTCCTGGCTGTTTCAGAAACACTGGAAGGAGCCTCTATGCAAAAATCTTCATTTACAACATTTAGATTCTTATAGTACCGAAAAATATCAGTCTTTTCTCCTGATCGTTTCTGAGAAGTCAGGTCATTGGTTGGGGGTGATGCCTTCAAAGAATTGACAATACCACACTTTCTCTCATAGTATTCCTTCGTCTGGGAGCCAGGACTAAACTTCTTCACCGTTGCCGCTGTGGTGATTTCGTCGATGTACTAGATCACCACGGTTCATCCTAATAACACAGTGCGGACCGCATGTCACGATATGGCGCCATGAATGACGTCATTCAGTGGGCTCTTATCGCCGCTGTCATTTCTGCAGTGTTAGAGGCTGAAACCGGATGGTTTGAGGCTCATTCCTTGCAAACTTGGGAGCTCGCTGGTATGGGAGGCCACTTTTGTCGATATACTTGCTGTTTCCCATGTACACGCGACTTCCAAGTCAGCAGGTGCCGCGGCCAGCACTGCCGAGAACTTATAGCGGCGTAAGTATACAACTCTCTCTGAGAGTTTCATATTTATTGCCTTTGCAGCCGAAAATTTGGGGCCCTGGGGCCCTGAAGTCCATCGATTAGTTTCTGATATTTGGGAAAGATTAGACGAGGCTTTGGGAGAACGTCGGGCTGGGAGCCAGCGAATCAGTTTGACTATTCAAACAATTAATGCTGCCAGTCTGCTAGGCACCCCAAGCAATAACAGCTTTTTAAGTGGCAACAATGAGGAAGTCTATTATTTTAGATAATGTTTAGTTCTAAGTTTGTAAATACATATTAACGTTGTACTGATTTGTGTCAATATAAACTAGTATGCATGTAATGCTAGTTGACGACGGAACATAAAAATATAACAAAATTGAGGTCTAAAGTGTCTATTATTTACTTTCTATTATTGTACAGTTTAGGATTGAAAATATACGTTTATATATTATAAAGTTCAGCTCACGATGATGAAAATACAAATTATTTCAGTGTTTTTGTCTTTTTCCTATTACTAATACTAATTCTCATATATGGAAAATATTACTCATATATTACATATTGTAAAAAAACATCAAGAAGGAAGAACTAAAAATGAAATTCAGGCGCTAGGGTCTTTTTGTAAGCACGCATCTAAACAGCTTTGTTCGGAAAACGGTGAAAAGGGTAAAAAATTTTGGCGTGGAGGATAAAAACTGATGATCCCAACAAGATCAACAATTCCTTACAACCGAGATTATATACAGATGAAAATAACACTTAAACTTATTATACTTTGAAAATTGACCTTTAAAGGGTTGAAATATGAACTGAAAATTCGTATGAGATAATATTTTTTTAGAATAGATTTTTCAAATTGCCATTGCAAGAAACCAGCATTTTTCAAATAGGACGTGTATCCATGGGGCTGAAATATTCTTTTCTTTGATAGAAGAAAATTTATCTTTTGATCTGGTAATATTTAATGCTACTTCTCTTAAATGGTAAGTCGTATTGTACGAAAAAATTAATCAATAGTAGGGCTGCGATTAAACGACGCAAAACGTTCTTGCGGTCTTCGCGCGGTAGCCGCTTGGTCACCGTACTTTTATATTCATTAGTGGCGACTGCGAACTCTATTTACTAGGCAATAACATTTAAATATCTCGGAATCGTTTAACCGCACTGTCCACGTGTCGACTGTGCAGCCGAAAGCTATTCTACTCACGCATTTCATTCCTCGTTGGCCTTCCATGGCCGCTCCATCCTCTTCATCCAATAATAGAGAAAACAAAGTTTATAAGCTTAGACGTATAAATAAATACAGTGTATTTTGCTCTTACAGCGCGACCTTTAATACATCCATACGGTCTCCGCGCCGTGTAGTGTTCGATTAACGACCGCATTGTGGTCGACACGAAGAAATTCATGTCAAATAAATGCGTTTTAAACATATTTAAATTTAAAAAAAAATATGGACAAAACGTCAACTGCAGGGAGCATTCCCAGAGTGTGAAAGAAAATAACGAGATTTAAGCAAGTAAAACAAACAACGATCCATTATCAAATTCACACATGAGTGTAACACAAATCCAGCCTACATTAAACTTGATCCCATTAAACAAAAACTTTTCTCTTAATAATTCACCTAACGAGTTAACTTCGGACATACGTTCCCTAGAGATTGCCTATTGCCAGAGAGGTAGATAATTATAATTTGACACACAAGCATTAAAAAAGCGAATCAAATAATTCGGCGCTCCCTGATATGTATTTTATGTATGTAATTTATAAAACGAAGCAATTGCTTCTAGTATTTAATATTAACATTAGCAATTGTTAGCTAGTATAAGCTTTTACTCATAGCAATTGCTTTAAGTGAATAATCTTATATTGACACTAATTATTTTTTGTTCATACTTTTTTAGCAATAGATTTGGCTAGCATTTTCTAAGTAAAAATAGAATAAGTTTAGTATATGCTTTTGTTAAAGTATATTCACATGTAAATCCGGTTTTACTTTATAAATGTAAGTAAAAGCATATGCTGACGTTTTAATCACATCACCCAATATCTGAAATTACCGTCCATTTACCGCTTAGTTAGACAAAACATCACGGACCAACTGTAAAGTGCCAGCGAAATGTACACATGTACATGTATTAGCGATGTAATGGGTATCTATATTCTATAGTTTATTATAATATGTAATATATTGGAGCGGATGAAAAAGCAATGAAGAGATACACAGTATGACAGGGTTGCACGACAGTGTTATTGTAAAAGTTAAGAAAGGAATGTTTAGATGGTCAGGGCATACCTCTAAAGAAATAATGAGTGATGAAAGACTGACGGAGAAAATCTATAGAGCAAAAATGATTAGTAAAAGAAGCTAAGGAAGACCAAGGCCGACTTATGTAGATCAAATAGTCAGAGTATTAGCCGACGGAAATGTCAAAAGCACTCGCAAATGTGTGAGGAGAATGATGAGATTTGAGGAAGCGAAAGAAGTATGTAAGGACCACGACGCTTGGCGCTCCGTCCTCTCTGACTACCTCGTTAGGTATACAGCGTGAAGATATGTATGTAATATATTTGAGTGACTCTTATGCGATTGTGTTTTTGAAGAAAATTCAGGTCTTTTGGGACTAGCCGAGCGGCAATATGTTTCATACCCAAGTGATTATTTAAAATGGTACGGATCGACTCGTGAGACACAGAAAGTTTGGCGGCTATCTCTCTCAAACTTGAATGAGGATTTTCCGTCACTATTTCCTTCACTTTTGCGATGTTAACTTCAGTTGCAGACGTTGATGGCCTACCAGAGCGAGGCAAATCTTCCATCACATCTCGACCGCTTATGAACGCTTTGTACCTCTCATAAGCACGTGTTTTTGATGATAAAGTCGATTCACCGTAAGCCTTCTGTAACATTTTCAATGACTCCGAACACGAAATTCCATTGGCGATGCAAAATTTAAGACAAACTCTTTGTTCGATGTTTTTGTCCATTATGAAATTCGCAATATACACTAGAATGATATAACTAAAAACAGCACTGTATTTAATCTAAATAACAGATGCAACTCAAACTCCGCGCCAAAATGGAAAACAGTTGTGCCAATTTAACAACAACAAAAAAAAAAACAAAAAATTGAATTGGGAACCATAAACACATTATCCATTCCCGATACTTTCTTGACTGAATGTATTATTCATATACATTAAAGAGCGTAGGTTTAAAGTCTTTAGAGGAATAATAACGAAACCGTTAAATAATGAATAGATTGCGAAGTCGTCAACTATTATACCTTCTATCTTTGTGTTTGCAATGAACAGATACCTAAGTTGTTAATAACTTCAAACTCATTTTAGGTACGTACTGGACCAAGCTAATAAATATAGGGAACCTAAAAACATGATCATGCGACCGACTCTTGGCTATAGGCCAGGGACCACGAGTAAGGTTTATGTATTATTTACAGACGTATTTCCATACATGAAGGCCTATACAATAACAAGTATAACAAGAGAGACGGATCAATATGTCTCTATCACGTACGACCTATTTTATTCGTATACTGTTCTATTCTGGATAAATCTCAGTAACATATTTTACGGGTGATTTCCCGACAACTTTGTTACCTAAGAATATAGTTATTTGAATCGACAACTGACAAAAGTTCGAAAATTTGTAAAATATCATGGTATTTCACACAATTGAGGTAATTCCTTGAATGCTCTGTTTTCCGAGTTGTTTGCAGAAAACGAAAAACAAAAGTCTTTTTTTACAATTTTTATGTTATTGATGAAAAAAACATTTACTTAATTCAATATCAAACAATCGCACTCACCTAAAAAAAACTAAAACAAAAACTTTATTCAAATAATGTTAGACGCAAGAAAAAGTTTCTGAATTGTGTTTCTTTAAAGTAGATAAACAAAGGGAGAAAAGACAACTGGAAGAAATTAAACCGACGTCAAATGAAAGAAAATAAAACGCGCCAGTAATGGTGACATTTTCTTCTTGGTTTTTAGAAAAAAAACATTGTGTCTAAAAAACATTGTTACTAAAATTTGTTTCAATGTAAAGCCTTTACATTTTAATTAAAAGCAGATGAATAATATTTATGTCTGGTCAAGAAACTAAAATGCAACAAATAACTTAGATTTCACTCAAGCTTTCTATTTTGCATTTAAAAGACAATTGTACCGTCTTCAAGTATCTTAGGTTGTATATATTTACCAGTTTTTGAACTCATCTGTATCTGCATGGATTATTGTAAAAATCTCTAATAGCCTAATGTGAGCAGTGTTAACGTTCAGAGTTCAGTATAATATTTGAGATACTAGGGCATTTATCTAAACGTCAGTCAAGTTCCAAACGGAGGTTGCAATTTTAAAATAGAATAGATCGAAATTGTCAAGGAAAGAATGAAGTGGTTATTATCCTTGTTTTATAATACATAAATGAATCTCATTTAACTAAATAATTTATAATAATTTGAACAAAATGCTATAACGAATAAATATGAGTATATTGTACAAGATTAGGTTTTATTTTATGAGAATCCATCCCATTAATTTTGCCCAAAGTTTCAACTTACAAACATCCTTAGGATGGTTAAGTCTCATTCAGCTACCCAACACTGCGAAGACTTGGAGTTGCAATAGGTGACGGGTTTTGGGCGTAGGTAATAAAGCTAAAAATATGTTTTACCTAATTCTATTTGATTTATTGAGCTTAAATTTATGAGTGATGTTCGACAAATTACCGCAAGGTTACATAATTTAAGCAATTTTCTGTTTAATAAGGCGCTGCGAAACGTGGCACGGTTCAGTTAATTAGTGAATAAATATCATATTTTTATTTGTTAAAAGACTTACTTTGAAAGTAGTATAATATTAATGTGGCGACATACATTAGATAATATTATACTGTTCCGTTGAGAAATATAATGAACCATTTCAAATTCACCTGGAAGATTACACTATCATTATGATAAAACACACATACCTACAACCTACATATTATATCATATTCTCTTTTACTTTTTTCTCTCCTACTTATGGACAAAATAAGCAATGAAGAGATACGCAGTACGACAGGGTTGCATGACAGTGTTATTGCAAATATGAAGAAAGGAATCCTTAGATGTTTCGGGCACATAGAAAAAATGAGTAATGAAAGACTGGCGAAGAAAATCTACAGAACAAAAGCGAGTGGTAAAAGTAGCCAAGGAAAACCAAGGCTGACTTTTGAAGATCAAATAGCCAGAGTGTTAGCCGACGGAAATGTCCAAAACACTCGCATACCTAGGCTAAAATGTGTGAGGAGAATGATGAGATTTAAGGAAGCGAAGCAGTATGTAAAGAATGCGACGATTGGCGGTCCGTTCTCTCTGACTACCGCGTTAGGGAACAGCGTGAAGATATGTATGTATGTACTCTCTTTTCAAATATTAATAAATTTCATTATGTAATGTACATTGTATTTTATCGTCCAATGTATTGTAATGTACAATCACACAGCAAATAACTTTAGTAATTAATTTGTTAATTAGTTTTCCATTCTTAAAAAAATACAAGTACAAAAAGTATTCAAGTAACCATATTATGCGATCTTTATCAAAAGTTCGAACAACCTAGCATATTATAAACTCACAAAAATTGTTAAACAAACAACTAATATATTTGTATTGGAGTCTGAAATCTTAAATGTTCAGACATGGCCCTGTTACTGTTTATAATACCTACGTAGTACGGATAAAATACCATTCTATATGCATATATTATTTACAGACTCTCAACTATACTGCGGTCCGAGACAAATGCTTTAAGTTAATTTAGTTCTCAACTGCAGTCGCTTAATCTGCATACGGAACTAACCCGGTTAAGCTTCGTGCAGAGCAATAAAGTTTGCATACCCTCTAAAGTTGTGCTTCCAGTATGAGCCGAGCGAAATATTAACAGTTTTACATAGGCCATTATATACTTATATACATTTACATAAGATCATCTCGTATAACGGAAGTCGGAACATACATATGTATGATATGTGTGTATATAAATAGATATTGGGGAAAATTTGTTTACAGACGTAAAGAAGAAAGGATTCCTCGTCGCTTGTTCCATTACTGAAATACTGAATACAACTGTGTGTGTAGTAGAAATAAAAATATGTTATTGAATTATTCTATCGAAATGGTGACCAAGTGGCGAGCCATCAGCTTGCTATGATATAAAAGTGTAGGTAAGGCTTGTATGCATTCACAAGTGGGTTGGCTTCACTAATGAGTTTTACGACGCGGAGGCCTTCTTTTTTTAAACACTACCCACATACATGTTGCATACACTGAAGTAACTTATTCCATGCTGTTTTCATAAAGCTTCTATGCAGGTATGGGAGAGAAAAAAAATATAGAAGCTATCATAGTGTTAATAGAGATTATTACAAAGAACTAGTATACCAATCCGTATAATAAAGCTTAGAATGAGTGTATACTAACAAGCGGTACCGAACAAATGAAGTGAAAATTTACGCATGTGTGCGTAAGCAGCCTTTGAATGAAAATGTAATACTTATATGGGGAAAGTAAGATAAGAATCACTTTGCTGCATAGTAGTCATTTTTAACAATTTATTAGAGAGAAATGCAGTCAATAAATGATCGCCCAAGAAACGGAGCCATTTATGGTTACAAATAAATGGTTTCTCTTTTGTGCGCTTAGTTGGATTACAAATTGTAATCTAATTATTCTATTCTAATTATTTTAATCTAATCAAATGAAAATTCTAATCTCACTGTGTGCTACCTCTTCGCCAGCTGAGAGCCTTAATACCTACTTAAACTAACAGTGGTGACGGCGGCGTGATTTTGTTGCATCTTGATGCTCTGTCTACCTCCAATAAGCTGATAGTTTCGCAGACATGCCTACGTACAAATAATGTACTGATAAAATTGCGCCTAATTTACTGCGCATCGCTCGAATATCGGATTCACACTACACCGGTTTCAACTTTATCTACAAAAGCTTCAATTTGTATTTGTATATCACCTGTCCTTTATGCATTAAGCTTTGAAAGCGTGAGTAGATAAGTACATCTAAAATATAAATTAATCTCTTATATCTATATTAAATACGTACCTAACTTGTATATTCTTAACGCGAATCAAAAAGTAATAATTATGGAAGTACTTCACTACCCATCTGTATGTCTATCTGTCTGTCTGTCTGTATATCTGTCTGTCTGTATGTCTATCTGTGACAGCCATTTTTCTCGGAAACTATTTGAATTAAACAACTGAAATAAAAAGTTAATCAAATAGAAAGTTAAACAAATTTTTGAGATCATCGCGTGGGATATCAAATGAACACTCCCTAAGGCACTAATTCAAAAACGTTGCTTGGTTTTCTTTTTTTGAACACTTTTTCGAAGGTACAAATTAAAGTTACTGTCCCCCACTTTATCTCTAAAAGTCTCTCAGAAAACGAACAAAAAATAACGAATCTTGAGAATAAAGTATACATTGAAGAAAAATTATTAGTATCGTGTTACAGTCTATGAGAATATTTGTCTTGCGGTTAACAGTATTTTTTTTATAATAGCTCCACGACAAATATTTTTTTTGTGGCTGACAGAATTTTTACGTAAATTGTACACAAAACTTATGTTATGAGTTTAGTCGGTTTTTTAAATTATGCTTATTAGTCTTATGAATGTCTTTAAAATTACGTGAAACATAAGGTCGGTACGAAACTTGGAATTACTGATTTCATTAGATATTTAACAAAAATTTATACCTATGGGCTTCCATACTGGTCTCGTAAGGAAAGTAACATATCAGAGGTTCTATCTCGTTAATAAATCGTAAAAGTCAGCTAAGGATAGAGCTTATTATAAAGAACTTATAACAAACTAAAGACTCCGGTAAACGACGGGATAGCAACCGCAAACAGTAATTATACTCCTTAATTATTCTACTTTGCTATCTATAAGCTCAAATACTTTGAACATAAACAACATGAAGAATAAATAAAAATGTAGTTAACATTTTTCTAAACTAGTGGATACAATAAAAAGAAGGAAAAACTTATGTACAGAAACACTACTAGTCGACTATAACTAAACAGTATGTTTAAATGTGGTCAAGGAAGACCTGAAAACATCCAAGCGCGTAAGACCTAACGAAGACGTCATGCTCGCGACACATTCTAAAAAATATGCTTTAACAACCCAAACTTCCGAAAAATTTTACTACTATGGGGGTATAAAATTTGTTATATGAGCATCAGTACATGGGACATTGAAACAAGTTTTATAAAGTAACAATTCTAGACAATCAATTTTTTTTTTTATATTTTTTTATAATTAATTAATGATTTTATATTTTGGTCAGTCATCCAACGACGGTTTTTTTAAGTTTTGAATGTATAGCGTAAAAGATGTTCATAGAAACAAAGTGTTGAACATTTTTTATCATGGACAGTTAAAAAGTTTAAAAATCTTTCCTGTATCTTTTCAAATCTATCAATGTGACATTTATAATTAGGATTCAATACTTGAGAATATTTCGAACTATAGACATTAAAATTTTATTGAGGATTGAGATTTTGTTGCGCTTTGATGCTCTGTCCATACCAAACAAGAAAGAGTGTGATGTTTAGATATTTATGTACCACTAGTTCTGGTTGATGTAATAAAAATATTGTTGTTGTTTTAATGAACAAGAAAACAGAGAACAAATAAATTATTGTGCAAAAATGAGAACCAAAATATTAAACTACTTTTTGTCGCCTACTGTACACATCGCGCAATGTGCGAAGAAATAAAATAACGTTCTTTCTGGACAACAAATGTTTGTCAGAACATGACCCTTATACCTATCTTTATTTGAGAACTATTTGTCCAGAATAATAAACAGCATAAATATGACAATTACCACAGTTTATTAAAGTACAACAAAGAAATACCAAACGCTAGATTAACTCATACTTCCATATGAAATGTACATGTGTAGGTAATCGTTTAGAATACTGAACAATCTTATGCTAATATACGTGTTTCGAAAACGACTCTAACGATTACGATGAAAATAACTATATGGCGCTTCACGGCGGCAAAAAATCGATCTAGCTAGGTCTCAATTCTGAGAAAGTTCGTTTTCTTTCCACACACTTAAAATCGATAATTGCTAATTTCGCAACTGCGTTACCTTCTCAATAGCACAATGGCTAGAAAGTAGGTTTACCACACCGAGGTGCCTAGGTTCGAAACCTTAAATCCAGTCAAGACTTTTTTTTTCTTAACGCATTACTTACTAGTGTCATATTTTTAGAACTGCGTGATGCTTGGCTGACTGTTCGTGCTGTGCCTCCAGACATTGAAAGGTAGTATGAGTGGTATGATATTACGTGATGACACAGTGGTAAACTGTCTATTGTTCGCTGACAATGCTGTGCTTATAGAACCATCAGAAGCAGAGTTGCAGACACTAGGCACGTGCATGAAAGAAGAATGTGAAGTGAAAGGATTGAATATGAATGTGAACAAAACTGAGGTTCTGGTGTTTGAAAGGGAAGCGGTACAGACAAAATGTGAGGGTAAATGAAAAATGTCTAGAACGAGTGAATGACATTGCGTATCTGAGGAGTGCGTGTGAGTTGGATCTGGAGAGATGGGTACCAGCTGGCAATAAATTGAACGGTGCTCTGTCCACATTAGTATGCAGTGTGAATATACCTAACACGTCAAATGGCCATCCACAATGCGGTGCTGGAGCCAACTTTATTGTACGTTAGTGAGGCCTGGATATGCCCAAAATTGAATGGAAATATGATAAATGCATTAGGAATGCGATCTCTTAGAAATATGTGAAGATATGTATGTATGTATAAACTTGACAAGCTGTCATTCTGACATTGCCGACACATCCGGCGCAGTGAATGGAGTCGGTGCAATTACGCGACATCTCTTGATAACTTCTGGAAATAAGTCGGAAATACACCTACTAGTATATATAACATTGCTGTATGTAGATATTACTAGAACAAAAGATGAGAAGAGATGGAGGGTTATAGAAATGTTTCGAAATTTAATTTCTCGACTTCGACTATCTCTTTAGAGATACGGACTGCTGTTTCAAACTGCGCCATGTATAAAGCGGATTCCGTGCAGGCGCTTCGCCGGCCACTGCCGTGCACCCTCGCTTCGCTCGCTCGCTTGGTAAAAAGAGCTAACCTAACTTAACTAAAAAAGCGTTATAAATATATGCTCGTGTTTGGAAAATTTTATCCAATGTTAAACAATTTAGCCTGCGTTTGTCCTCACGGTTCCTCCCAAGCAATTATTATCACCATTACACCACAATAAAGTTTCAGTGATTGAAGTTGTAACCAAAATTTTATTGCGAAAACTGTTAATTTTGAAGCTTACCATTTTTTTTTTAGCAAAGACCATAAATTTTAATGATTGATTTATATTATCAGTAGCAAATTTATCAGAAAATCGTCAATTTTAAATATTGAGATTTGTAGATAAAATTATTAATTCTATAGCTCATTGTATATATTCCGTTACCGATCTTGCTCCGCCTCCACCCATTGAATCTACTGGTTGAGATTTGTTATAATATGGACTTTCCCCACACATATTCTCATTTAACAAAAACAACGTATGAACACCAGAACGCATAGCTTGCAAGCTACCAACATTCGAATGCTAAGTGAACCACTCGGTTACATTCCGCAGTCCACTCATTTGCAACGCACCGATCTTGACTTGACCGCAAACCGCCCACATGCCGCCCGTAAGTGGTTCACCTGAGGTTTAGTAATAAATTCTTGACAATTCACAGCATGCATTCAACCACGAGGTGTCATCTCGCCGTTACCTAGTTGGGCGATCACTGACAACTAGTAGATGCAACGCCAGTCGTATTGTCGGATCTTGGAGTAAATAATGATCATCAAGCTTTAGACACTAGATGACTGGATATTTGTCCAGTTCGTTATGAGGCATCGGTGCCTTTCGAGAGTACATGTTTAGTCTACTCACACAAATGAAATGTCTTTTTAAACAATTATATTTTAGCGAATATTCAAAACCAACTACATATTGAAACCCTAATTACATACATATATTTAACTGTCTCCAATTCAGTGTAGGTAGAGCATCTAAACGCAAAAGACACCATTGCTTATCGCCCAAGTAAACGAAAACTTCAAAAGGAAACTTTATTTTCGGCTATTATGTTATAACTACTAGTTATACTATTTATATATTATATAGTTATATAGTACTATTTATATAGTTATACTATTATGTTATAATATTTTATTTCTAATTCAGAAGAGTGTGTTTATAAATTCTATTCAATAAAGCGTTTTTTCGTTTGCCCACTTTTTTCTGAGTTTATAGCTGCAGTAGAAATGCCGACTTTTTATTGTCGAAATAGTATCTCGCACTGTGATATTTCGAAATATCGTAGTGTGAGGTCGCGTGAGTGAGAGTGAGAGACCAGGATGTTCAAACATCCTGGTTATAAATACACGTTACCGAAAACCACACCAATCACTAATAGAGCTATGTTACAGTTACGTCATTCAATATAATGTATAGAATATTATTCTGAGTATATTATATCATATCATATTATATATAGAACAAAATAATTACGGATATAATATATATTGTTCTTTCTTTCGTTCTTTAGGTTACAATTTCAGATTTACCAATATAATAACTATAACTTTCCCAGAACTTGAATTGAAACTAAAATATTTCTAATGAAAGTTCTATTCTATATTGAGATCTAATCTTCACAAAAAATGTCATTTTTGTATTCTCTTGAATTGTTGTACAAAATACACTATAATCACATTTCTGAGAAGTCGTTCTATTATAATACAAACAATATAATTTTCAAAGACTTTAAAAACAAGACTTTAATACAAGGCTTAAAATTCGTTTTAAAAGAAAAGCCATTTCAGACCTTGAGTTAATTCAGAAATCCTATTTTATGACCTTAGTAAAGTTATAGCAGTGTGCTCCACGTAAATTTTAGTTTAGAAGAAGTATAGAGGAATCACAAAATAAATTACTGCACGTCAAATGGCAAGTTATGTAAATATTTAACCGTAACTGTATTAATTAACTGCCATAAAAGCACCTATGTTCAGACCAGGTATAGTGAAAGTTTCCGTACTCGACATAACCGTTCGTTGTTAAAATTCTAATAATAATTGAATAATTACTAAAATAGTAATAAAACAATAAAAGCATTTCTCGAAGACACTATTAAAACAACATTATTTCTGCGGTCGAAAATTTAGTAAAGCAATACGGCCATCATTGTGTCCAGTTCCTCACAGTATACATCCGCAGTAACGCTCGTGCCATTTGGTAAGAAGCTGTGATGAATTACACCGGTACTAGACCACCAAACAGTAACCATCACTTTTCTAAAGGTAAGTTCTCGTTTGTGCCATTATCTAGTTGCTGAACCAGGGTCTAACCACCATGATGATCGCTTACGAATGTCAAAAAGAATCCATTTTTCATCATCGCAAGTGACAATGCGGTTCAAAATCCATTTGTTTCTGTGTCTATTAAGCAACGCAAGACGTCGCGTTGACGATAGTTCATTTCATGGGCACCCACTTATCAAGCTTTTTTACCTTGCCAATTTGACGCAAACGGACCAATATTGTTTTGATGCTAACATCGAAAGCTGTAGATTGAGTACACTATACTACGTGTATCGTCAGCTTCCACTATCGCCTTTAATTCGTCGTTGTTGACTGTAGTTTTCGGACTTTGATCTGAAACGTGGTCGTTTCAGATCAAAATTTCCATCTCAGAAGCGTTCAAACCAATAACGAGTCGAGCATTGGTTTCTAGTGTTCACTCCGTACACGTCGTTAATGTTGTGAGCCGTTTGCGCCGCATTGCTGCCGCGACGGAACTCGTATTCCGTAATTACTCGTATTTTTATCGGGTCCATACTGATGAAAAAGATATAAATATAGTGAAAACAAAACACTAATCAATAAACAAATGACTAAATTTGAAAATATAATTCGATATTTTTATAATAAAATTCATTTGAATTTAGAATTTATTGCCAGCCATACACAAATTACATTTCAAACGGCCAGTATTGTAGAACGGCAACTACATAGGTAAAGATAGGTATTATATAGTTAAATAAATAGGACGTATTTATTATAATCAAATAACTAAAATTCATTCAGTATTTGTTTCCTTCATGTGAAATCAGATTGTTTCTTTTCATAACAAACTTTTTTCATTTCCAAATTATAAACAGAATGTATTCATAATCAAAATTTTAAAATTATATTTATTTATATGTAAAGAGAATCTAAAAGAGAAAATTCGTTAAGGTTTTTAAATATTCGTGTTATTAAATCTAATACGTAGAGTCCATAAATATTTCTGATCGGTTAATGAAATACCTAATTACCTACCTATAGACGTTAGGCCGGATGCGCATGCTTTATATCAGCTCCTTGAAAATAATAAGATCTTGAGCGTCTCTTGACCGTCCTTTACGACCTGCGCGGCTATATAAACAGCTATCACATTATATATTGTTCATCCCCTCCCTAATTAATTAACTTAAAAAATCTAATTAATTTATGGACAAATATCATGAGTATGAAACTAGAATTTATGAACTAGAAATTAACATTAATTCTTAACATTAATAGCCGTACACGGGCAAAGATTTTAGGTAATTTAGCTACAGCTATTTATAACATAATATGTTAAGCAGCCAGACTTATTTCCGTTATTCATTTGAATATGTAGCTATTAATTATAGACCAACCGAAGATTCAGTTTCGGTTCCGGTTTCGGTTAATAAATCTATTTTCGGCCACAATTTCGGTTTGGGACAAAACTCGGCCGACTTCGACCTCGCCAAAATACAGTGTTAGAGAATTGTCGCGCATCGTTCGGTTAACTTCAGGTGAGTGCGTGGCTCGTGTGCGTTTGCCGGTTTTCTGTTAAGTTATTTTGTTAGATTTTTTGTTACGTAATTCGATTATTGTTTTTTATTTCATTTACGAGTTAACTGTCTGTATATGTTTAAAAAATATACTAGATTTTAGTACTTAATATAAATTTAAGCGTTTCGAAATAAGTTTCGGTCGCTGAGAATTCTGTTTCGGTCGGAAACTCCCATTAACCATTTTGTACAAATTTTAACCCAAAATATTTTACAAAAAGTTATAAGTTAAGATGGTATACACTTTGAGAATAGAATATAATATGTATATGTACAATTAACGCTCAACAGTACATAAGTTACTTATATAAAAACAAATACTATTTACTTCCCACACAAAACAAATGGGTGCCGCTCAGCTGCTTAAACCACGAAAGTACTCTAAAAAGAACATTAGTATCGCTACTGTTAGTTCACTGCATTTTAATTATTTAGCCGCGCGTTGAATCAAATGGCAAGATGGCGGCAAGAAGGAGCAACGTTACGACGCGACAGACGGGAGGAGGACGAGGGTCACAATTTCGCGCCCGAAGCGACATCTATAATTCCAGAGAGCTATCATAAATTAGCATACGTATTATATTGCGCAGCCCGCGGGTTAGCACAAATTCATTGCACGATTGTAGATAGACACAAAGCCGGACGATCCGCTAAATTAGAGGATAATCAGGAAAAAGCACCGGATTGTGCTTTGTTGCCGTTTTGCATTTATATCATTCTCTTTATTTCACTAACGTTGCATTTACACCTTATTATTCTTTAATTCGAGATATTTATTATAATTTGCATTATTATACATTATCAGAATAAGAGTTTTGTAAGGGTTATTGGGTTAAGTTATAAAGAATTATAACAGAAGAGAAGTATACAATGTTCCCATGCAATCACGCAATAGCCATAAAAAATGAGCATATGTATATTATAATGGTAAAAATTCAAAAAGAATTTCATTTTAAGATTGCGAAAAGCCTGTTGCAAACTTGTAATTCAACTTCATGATGGAACTCGATAATGAGTGACATTATTGGTATCATTAACGCGGAATGCAAACGAATGTAGACGTCTACCGCCAACCAAGGGTTCATTTATTTTTACGTTTACGAGAATTACTGGCACAAAGATTAGCTAGGCGCGGTGAAGGTACGATTTGAATGTAAATAAGTTAAGAGTTGAAGGGTAAACTTCAATCAAAATTCAGCCTCTGTAACCCAAAAGGATCAATCAACTGCGTGAAATTTGTACGTTTTCGTAATTAGGCTACAGGTGTTCAATAAATAAAAATGTACGTTTATAAAAATAAAGACAAACAGAACAATCTTCGAACAAAAACATGAAAAAAAAGTAGGAATAAAATCGTAAATTACTCATTAATTTCCCGTGTCTTACATATTTATAACGTAATGTAAAAATTTAAAAGTTTTTATAACGATACAGTTACAAAAAAAGTAAATATCATGATAATCGCACTATTTAAAAAAGAATTTCAAGAAATCGAAAGACTACAACGCGTTAAAAGTGATCGCCGTCAGTTAAATATTACAACATTGAAGTATTTATCGCGACCTTGAATAGGTGCAATATAACGTAATAGAAACAAATGAAAGCCAAGAAAAACGAAGTATTTTTCACGTATTTTTGTAATCTTAAATACAAGAACTGCTTCAGTAACCGTTTAAAAATGTTATTACGTCTTAGCAAGCAATAATAGCTGTTACATACAAATAAACTCATAACAAAATTTTACAATAACACTAAAGTTCATAATAATATTTCCAGATTAAATAAAAGTCGCGAAATATTCTGAATAGGACGGGCATGAGATAAAACGCGTTTAACGCGGGACCCGTAATAAAAGATCCCTTTGTAAGACTTGTTGAGCACACTCATTAGTTATTCATTTTCATTTTCGTAGTTATGACGGTAATTTTATACGTCTTACATTTTACATCATTTTAGAACATAACATGTTCAACGAATGATAGTGCGCTTGATAGTAAAAGCATTAGCGATACAGCTGGTCTGATCTAAGACACGCTGTCATAAAATTCTAATGAGATTTCAACCCAATTCAGAAGATAATTCCAATAAAATTATAGACTTCTTAGCTGTCATTTCTTTATTTATCCTTTCATCGAAATTTCAATTCTTTTATTCTTCATAAACTACATTATTACATGATTGATATATCTGATAATCTTCTAGTTAAATGTTTTAATTTATGAGATGAAGAAAAATTTGCAGCTTATCTGTTCGGGCAAGTCGTAAAAGTCGGCCAGTTGATAGCACTTATTATAATGTACCTATAGAAATTGTACAGGTGTTAGGTTAAACAATCTGTCGCTATATGATTCAATTGCTTTGCCGTCTCCCAAGTCCAAATACAGGACTTACAGATGAAAACTTCCAAATGTTGTTGTGCCTAGATGTTCTATCCACTAACATTGATAAACCATGTCGTTAATTACGTATTAAGGAATTGCGCATCACAATATATTAGCCTCTTACACATGAAATTTAAGAATTTGTCAAAAGAACGATTAGATAGGTAGGTACGTACTGAAATCACAAAAGAAATATATGTAGTTTCTGACTTATTAAACTGTTACAAATAGAGAATAAAAGCGAATGTAACATGTTCAAATCCGGATACATCCTGTGAGATTCAGTAAATTTTCCTCTTTCTTCTCTCAGTAAATATACGAATCCTCTGAGTCTTGTTGGCAGTCGTATACCAAATTGTTTCAGCCATATCGGTGGTCGCTGGAGAATTAAGTGTTGGTATTATCTTTAAAGAGCGAGCGAGACGACTGCAGGGTATTAATCTCGGGTCTTCCCGCCGGGCCAACTATAATGGATGGCTACGGGAATCGTGGCCAACTGCTTCTTTGTAACGTTAAAACTATTTGACGTACTATGAGTATATTGTATGAAACAGAAATTACTTTCATTGTTCGATAAATTGAGTTTAATTCTTCGAACCATTGCAATGATACAGCAGATAACTTTCGTAACTCGTAAAAAAACCGTTTAAGTTAGAGAAAATCCTTTAAAATTCTGTAAAAAAAGAATCCTTTAAAATTCTGTAACCATTTCGACCTCTAGAAACTAAAAATAACTAAATATTTTGTTTCAATTTATTAATAATATGTTCTTAACTTAATTGTCAAAATCTATTTACTTATTATTCATTCAATTTATTCATCATCTAAGTACTAAAACGCGATTACTATCATTTTTATGATAAAAATTTATTTAATTACAATTTAAAGTTGTTACTATAACTGGAAATGTTATTATTTAATAAAAACCGAGAGTATTTTGATAAAAAAATTGTATTATTTAATTTTAGTATAATCGTTGTAAATAATACTGAAATGATGTTCACTACTTAATATTAGTGCATTTAAAGAAATTTCTCGGCAAGTCAAACATCTAATCTGTTCTTTATTAGAAAATGCTTTTTCTCTGGAATATACCGATAAAATAGTCTTAATACCCATGGTTTCAAAAAACAACAATTGTAAACTGTTAATTTAATCTGTCAAACTGTTATTGCATTAATATTGTCCTTTTATGCTATAAACGAGAAAAGTTTTAATCTCTTGTCTCAAACGCGGCTTAACGGCTCCAAAAATTTCCTCAGAAGAAAGAACATTAACAAGTATCGAGTATCCTCAATAAATTAATCAATACCAAGTTACGTTTCTCACAACTACACTACTTATTAGAGATTACATTACTTATTATAGTAGTATTATAGTACCGCATATCTAGGGGTAAATGCGAGATAAGAACGATAAGATTACATTATGCTCGCCTTTGTAGAAATTACATTAGTTATTACAGTAGTAATATAGTACCGCATAATCTAGGGGAAAATGCGTGATGAGACCGATAAGATTCGAAGAGGCGAAAGAAGTATGTAAGAACCGCGAAGCTTGGCGCTCCGCCCTCTCTGTCTACCCCGTTAGGGACACAGTGAGAAGATATGTATGTACGTATCTACAACATTAGTTATTTTAAATTATGACACATATGAATGATTAATTTCATTCCTAAAGTGAGATAAATGATAGAAAAGATAAAATATAAATTTTACTTAAGTTGTTTGAAATTAATATTTTGTTTCAAAAATCATAATCGTTAGAATGGAAATAGAAATTGTACGCAATAAAAGCAAAGGATAACAGAAGATACCAAAATTAATAATACTTTACCTGTTAATGTAGCAGAGTTGAAGAAATTGATGCGCAGAATCTGAAATGATAGAACGGAAACTTTAAAAGTCAGAATCACGGACATGTTAGCAAAAAGAAAAAAGAATGTTAAATAAAAGATACGCCAAAAGCAGTTAGAATACGAGTCAAAACATAATAGAAACAACAAGTCAACAACACTTTCTTGTGAGCGTCACGGGGGAAAGGTGAGGGAGCGAAATCCAGTTAGGGAGTGTTTGACGCAATCAAATTATTCGGAAACTTTGCTACACAAGCAGTTAGCGAGTAGACGAACCAAACTAAACTGGCTTATTTCTGTTGAATCACAGATAACATACCTCTTTGAAACATTTGGTGTGACATTTATTATTAAAAAAAAATTAAGTTTGTGAACTCTATGAACATGAAGTGTCGTTATCGGCAGGAGCTCAGTCGCGTCTAACTGTGCGGCGAGCCGCGCCCCTACACGCTACTTGTACTGAATCTCTACCCCAATTCCGGGCTTCGGGAGGCGACATTGTTACTTTTCTCTTTAGCTTAAAATCTTTATCATATTATTTTGCAAACTAAATCTTAACACGCGGTAATACAGCGCAATTTACGCGAACACAGGAGGCGAATAAGTCCTTTTGAAGTCTACCGACTGCATTTGGGTACCCGGGGATGCTGCGCAAAATAGGAACACGAAATATGAACGAGACTGCGAGGCGCTGGCGGGTAGGGAGGGGTGTGAACAGACAGGGGATATTTGAATAGACCTCGCCGGCTCTTTCTGGCAGGCGACAGCGGGGTGGTAAGCGGAGGAAGGGGTAAACAGACTCTGTTGTGTCGGAAGCACGTTTCACGGTACAAATCGGCAATGTACAGCGCGCAACAAATGTGCAGTTTCCATCACAGTTTTTATCACGACCTCGCTTGTAGAAAAAACAAAAGAGCTTAGGGAATCTAATTGAATTTACCCTCATTACATTACGTGGGTAGCTACGTTACGGAATTCTCTAAAAACACCCTTGCATATTTTTTTCCTTTCTAGTATAAAACCTACATGAAAACTTGTACCATGTTATTGCCTGTAAAACTTGGGTTTAAATTAGTGTTAACAAGTTTAGACTTAAAACTAGTCAACAATTAGCGTACACTTTAAATTTCACTAGAAAAGAATTCACATGAACAGAATTAACAGAATTGAAGATAGGTCTAACCATAGACACATTAGAGTTTAATTATTGCAAGTACGAGTACATATATTCAATAATCATGATTCAGTCGCAACGTTCCATTTTCTGCAATTACCTGAAAAGTAGTTCTCAAATTTTAACAATAAAAATTATTTATTTAATAGCAAGTAAAAAGTAATAAAAATATTCAGGCTTAAATAATAATAATGTACTTAATAATAACTTAATAATAATATGTAAGTTAATAATAATACTGTTATATAATGACAGTTACGATGTGCTGTTGTATACTTGAATAGAAACGTTCTGCGTACCGCAATATTCGATGTTACATACTAATAGTAATCGGAGTTTAGAAGTACTCAACAACCTACTATTTCTTTTCAGTACGTTTAATTTAATGCATTTAAATTCATCTTTATCGAATTTCATAAGTCGGTTCCTTCTAGTATACAACTAATTCGATACCCGTGAAGACTACACTAAATCTACATCTTCAATATCAATACATCTAATACATTTACATCTATTCCAAAGACTATTTAAAGTAATAGCTTAAAAGTAGCCAAATAAATTGAACAACCGCGAACAAGTAAAATTCAAAACTGACAATTTGTCAATTTAGACCAGTTACATAAGAAGACTGCTACGAATAGTTCTACCTGTAAACCAAAGATAGTACTGGACTAAGTTGTAATAAGACATTGTCTTGAACCACAGTCAGTCTGATATAAGAAAGAAAAAAAAAAGTTTAAGTTTAAACCAAATTTAAATCGTGCAATGGAATAAAACAGATTAAGTGTAAACAAAACGAAACTATCCTATTAGCTTCACAATAAAATTAATCATATTAACAACAAATTCCGGATAATTAATTACGCCTTTGATGATTTAACATCACAATAGCAAAAGTTGGTATAACTATTAAGTAGTCCTAGTTTTCCTGCATATTTCTGAAAGCAGTTTAGTTCTCGCCGTTGCCACAAGTGGTCTGATGAAGGTAGTCTAACCATAACTATAATATCGTTATTATCGTTGCCTAATCAAAATTAATAACAATCAAATGAAAAATAAAATAAAAGCCGTAAGAGATTTTCATTAGTGCTACATAGATTATGTACCGTGAATACAAAACGAATTCAAAATAATTGACAACCCTAATGAGTTTAATAAGTACCTCGACAGATACGCACACGTCATTCATAACAACATATTGTTAGGGTCATCAACTGCCACGTTAAACGTACGGTGATAAATCCCTCCGTTACCAGCAGTCTCAGAGGGCCAACCGTGTGGAATTCAGCGATAATTCACCACACCTTCAAGCCGACACTCAGTTTACCTCATAACTACTAGGTGCATTACGTACCGAACAAACGATGACACGACGTACAATTTAATGGTTTAATTTTTACAATAACACTTGTCTGACTTACAATTTTATTAACTTCTCTACTTTTAGATATGCAAAAATGACGTATATAGAACAAGAAAATCCCTACTAATTAGTCTTACTTTCATATTATAATATCACGAAAACTAAATAATATCCGTTTAGATCCCCGCCGTCCTCTCTGACTACCCCGTTAGGGATACAGCGTGAAGATATTATGTAAATATGTAAATATTCATTTGTTTGTTTTTCGTTCACGCAAAAATTACTTAACCATTCTACCTTATATTTATATACATACATATCTTCACGCTGTATCCCTAACGGAGTGGTCTGAGAGGATGGAGTGCCAAGCATCGCGGTCCTTACATACTTCCTTCGCCTCCTCAGATGTCATCATTCTCCTCACACACTTTCGCCTAGGTATGCGAACGCTATTGACATTTCTGTCAGCTAATACAACTAAATATTTTATCAAATTTGGTTTCCTTTTTCCATATGAAAACTCACACAAGACAAACAAAAGTAAATACTTGTAATTAGATACACCATTTGTGTGACCCTGAACCATGATTAGCTTTGTACCATAGGTAGCCCTGAACAAACTGGGTGCGCACAAAGTGACATCTAGACTCAAAGACAAATTTCAAAAACAATGTTTTGGAAACCAACCTAGTCAGAAATCAAATCAGGTGGGAAGCTTGACTTTGAAAGAAGATAGAGTCAATGTTCCAATCAGGCATAAGCTACAATTTACTGCTTCCTAACGAACAAAACCACCGCGAGCGAAAGCTAATATATAACAGAAATAACATACATTATACTCGTTATTATTTCAATAACATGTAATAAGTAATAATAAAATAGAATACCGCATTTTCAAACCAGTTGTCTTCAATTAATGTATTTGAATTACTACGTTTATTATAATCTATAATCAATTATCGGAATTTAGAAGTGGATAATAGCAATGCTATTATATAATATAAATGCTCATACATAAAGTATTAGTCAAAATATATTGTTACTGCTAGCTAGCATCCCTAGATATGGAATCTCCCTTATTTACCAAGTAATTCAAACAATGTCCAAGAAGCGTGTAAGCAACAAATAAACCACATTTCGAATACAGATTCTCGTCCTAAAACCCTATTAATTGAACGCAAATGGCATGCCCACTTGGGTCCTGGCCAATTTAATGTATTGCTTGGCACGACCACGTACGCTCCGTAATCCAATGTTGAATAATAAGTTATTGTTCTGGAACAAATTTACAATCCCTGCTCGCAGGCTATAGATATCAATAATATTATTATTACTATAACGCATGAGTACCCATACTAATCCTACTTCATTAAAATTGGAGAAATTGAAAGCCTTTTGCTGCATAAAACGTACATACCTACATAATAGGAAATATAAAGTCCACGGTGAATAATTTTATCTAGTTTATCTAATTATTATAAACAAATATTTCACTTGGGTATAATTATCATGTATATAATATATATCGTTATTGAATGTATGTATATTGTATATATATTTGTATTTATATATATCAAATTTATATATTTATATGTACTGATATATTGATTGTATGTTTTTGTTACTGTATTTCGTATTCATTATTATTTATATTTAGTTTGATAATATTGTGTTACACACAGTGTCTACCTTTCTTTCTTTCTTTATAAAATTTCTCACTCGCGGGTCTGCTGGGAGAAATTTCTTATAGAAATAAGCGGTACCTTTTGCTCTTATTTCTGTATGTATCTCTCTTTGTATATGACGTTGTGTGTGCAATAAATTGTTAAATAAATAAATAATTTTTTTTTAATCCCTAAAGATACGTACATGATTTAAAATAAATCTAAAATACAAATAAAGAATAAGAGACGAGTGGCAGCCGGCAATAAAGTGAACGGTGTGAATATATCTATCTCAGCCAAAATGGCCATACACAATGCGGTGTTGGTGCCAACTTTATTGTATGATAGTGAGCCCTGGATATGCCCGAAATCGAGTGAAAGTAAGACAAATGCAGTGAAATGCGATTTCTTAGAAATATATGCGGTGTCACCCTTGTGGACAAAATAAGTAATAAAGAGATACGCAGTATGACAGGGTTGCTCGACAGTGTTATTAAAAAAATGAAGAAAGGAATGCTAAGATGGTTCGGGCACATGGAAAGAATGAGTGATGAAAGACTGACGAAGAAAATCTATAGAGCGAAAGTGAGTGGTAAAAGAAGTCAAGGAAGACTAAGGCTGACTTATGAAGATCAAATAGCCAGAGTGTTAGCCGACGGAAATGTCAATAGCACTCGCATTCCTAGGCGAAAATATGTGAGGAGAATGATGAGATTTGAGGAAGCGAAAGAAGTATGTAAGGTAATGTAATGTAAGGAACGCGACACTTGGCGCTCCGTCCGTTCCGACTACCCCGTTAGGGATACAGCGTGAAAGTATGTATGTATAATTATAATGAAGAATATACTTAAAAGCTTTGATATAAATCTTTCAACATGAACGATGTTACATGTAATGTTACTAAACATTAATGAAATTGGTACACCTGCCGGCATAACGCGCACTTCATTCAATGTACGCGTTATGTATTAGTTTTTAAATAAAAAGAGGTTGTTGTAATTTTTATTAATGTTAAGCGTTGCACAAATGTACTGCTAGATATTTCTTTTGACAGAAAATGAGAATTTGACAGAACTTAGGATGTAACACAACGATAAAGTCGTGTAACAAAATTAAAAAAATGAAAATGAAAAGAATCTGTAATCTGACCAGTTAACATACATATTTCCATACTAAGTAAAAAATCATGCATGTATGTAGTATATCGGAAACAGATTCACAAGTTTTAAGCTCACAAGTGGCCAGATAGATGTGTTTTACAAAATGTATAGAATCGATTTATCTATTATAATCCAATATCGACTATTTTTCTTTCACGCCTTATTTTCACTGCTCATGAATTTTCCACATCCTTTCGAGTTATATCTTTGGAGATAAGGTGGTATAACAATTGTGATTCATTGTGATTCATATTTTTAAAAAGTGATGTATGAAAAGTAACTCAAAGTACCGCGTTATTAGAATTTTCATTTGATAACTCACACGACGACACAAAAAAAAATGTTTTTCATCTTAATTAACTCAACTTTTGTAGTTAAGTAGTATCTGTCTTTAGTACCACTTACATAACTGTTCCAAAGAACCGTTTTTTCAAGTAGTCTATGAATGAACGGCTATGACAGACAGGCAGATATAAGTGATGCATTTCCTTTTTACCAACTTTTGAGTAGAATACTTAAAAACATTCAATGTAAAATGTTTTTTTACTTTACAGAGTACAAAGAAACAAGTATGACGAATGTAGCTCATGATGTTGGTTTAAAAAAGAATGTGTCTCTATTTGCTCTCGTTGGCAGGAGCACAACGCAATTTACAAAAAAAACACGGGAGCACGCCATTAGTTTTATTATCAACATGTTAATTGGTCCTGAAGGCACTCAGTTGGTGCCTGTCCAAATGGTGGTTTGGACTCTTATTCTGTTTAAAATTAATATACAAAAAACATCACAGACACGACACTGCTAGAGCAATGGAAGTGAATGTTGAAATTTTAATCAATTCACTATCTGATTGTTACATAATAAAAGTATAAATTAATTAATTCTTTTTAATAACGAAAAATAAGGCAAAATAAGAGTGAAATATAGAGGACAGAAATAACTCGTTAATTATAACTTTACAATACTAGACATTTTCAGTATCTACCTAAATTTAAGAAACTTATATGAGGAAATATTTTGCTTCACGTCATTTAAATACATTTTTCGAATTCATTCAAATTACCACTAAATATGCAAGATGATTTAACAATCCCTATATTTAATGCTAGGAACATATTTTATGCAGTATTAAAGATCTCAGAATACGACCACTAGAGGAATCTAATGGGGTCACCATCGTCAATGAAACTTGGAGCGGGATCCAGTACTTTAATGCTTTAATTCTACATAACCTACTTTAACTGTATTCTATGTTAGAGACGGCTGAATTTGAAAGATAGACCAGATATCAAAGCAATATTAAAATCATACACTAAAATGATACACTACATAAATAATAATTATGATAAGAGTTTTTTCTGGGACTTCTCAGAGAACTGCGCTTGTGGATTTAAACAGCTGTTTATAATTTGTGGAACCTTTTATAAGATTTTCAGATTAAGTAAATTTTAGAGCTGTAATATCAGTTCTCAAAGACTGCAATAAAATAGAATGATTTGTCTAAAACTATCTATTGGAGTTTACTCCTTAAGAATCGATTTTCATATAAGGCCCCCGGTATGAAAAAAATATGAGGAGTAAAATCTATTCATCGAATGACAGCGTTACGTTTTTTGTGCGCAACCTATGTGCGCACCTTTCACTTTTCAGTCGTGAGTATTAAGACGTACATAGGGTATGCTGCGGGGCAGCTTACGCATGTAAGTATTATGTGTATATAATATACCTATATGTTATTTCTATATAAAATATATAGGTATATAATACATACTCTAAAGCGTCTTCAAATGAATATCTAGGTTTCTCGGGGTGCTGATTACGAAAATGATGTTCATTTTCAAATCCAAGATGGCGAATATTACTTTTTTTGGATAAATCGATACGGGTATCAAATTCTAGGTTTCTCGGGGTGCTGATTACGAAAGTGACTTTCACTTTCAAATCCAAGATGGCGAATATTACTTTTTTGGATAAATCGATATGGGTGTCACTTTATAGGTTTCTCGGGGTGCTGATTACGAAAATTATGTTTATTTTCGAATCCAAGATGGCGATTATTATTTTTTGGATAAATCGACATAGGTATCATATTATAGGTTTCTCGGAGTTCTAATTACGAAAATGATGTTCATTTTCAAATCCAAGATGGCGAATATTACTTTTTTTTTGATAAATCGACATAGGTATCATATTATAGGTTTCTCGGAGTTCTAATTACGAAAATGATGTTCATTTTCAAATCCAAGATGGCGAATATTACTTTTTTTTGGATAAATCGATATGGGTATCAAATTCTAGGTTTCTCAGGGTGCTGATTACGAAAATGACTTTCATTTTCAAATCCAAGATGGCGAATATTACTTTTTTGGATAATTCGATATGGGTGTCAAATTATAAGTACCTCAGGGTGCTGATTACGAAAATGACGTTCATTTTGTAATCCAAGATGGCGAATTTTTTTTTTTTTGAAAGATCTACATGGGTGTCATGTTCTAGGTTTCTCGGGGTACTGATTACGAAAATGACGTTTATTTTCAAATCGAAGATGGCAAATGCTACTTTTTTATATCTATTAATATTGATATTTAATATTATTGTATGCAGTGAAGTGAATAAAAGTATATAAAAGATGGAAAAAATCAGTAAACTCCAGTCGTGCGTTGGAGCTGACACACACACTTTTTTTTATGCGTTGGAGTACGTACTGAGAGCATGTACGTCTTTAAGAATAGGGATACTTATTGAAGTATATAAAGCGGATGATATGCTAAGCACATGGAACGCTCAACCTATGGAGACGAAATATCGGACCACCACTGCTTCTTCACCACTGCTGTTTATTTACACTAACAAATATCAACTCTCGTACGCAGTACATAACCAATACTAGACCTGTATGTACATCTCCGTATATTTCGACAGATATTTAAATATTTATGCAATGACTTATTGTTCCATTCGATGGTGTGGCAAAAACAGAAAAAAATCAGTCTATAAAACCAATCAATATAACCGCAACAGTGTTTAGACGTAAACTATTTTTATACAAAATAAATGACATTGCCTCTCTATAGGTTGAGTGCTCCATGGCTAGGCATCACAGTCATAGTATCATATAACAAACGTAGAAATATGTACATTGTGTAATACGTCCTACACTTGTAAATTAAACTTTTTAGTCTAGTTAATATACAATTTCTATGACAGTTACAACAACTCATTGATTTAAATTAGAGCAGGAATTCATAGATGTCAATGTATACAACCAATTCTTGCAATTATACAAATCTATAACATACATGTCCTTCATGTTTTAATACAATAGATATGTAAACATAACGTATAAACTTGATTGAAGTACCCTTCTTCGGCTCTGCCGTAGATCATTGGAATAGACTAGACTCTAACTAGACTCTATAATACATACTACTGTGCACATTTTGCACATTACAAGTTGCAATGCTTTTCGTTTATGCATCTGATTCAAATTATACAGAAAAGAAATTATTTATTCCAGAATTAATTTCATTTAGATCTACTACATAATACCGAAGGATAACTTTTCAGCAATTTTATTACCCTATATGAAGTTAATTAAATTTTTATGAAGGCTATCTGTTTGTGTCTAGTGTAACGTATCTATGTAGGCAGACTGAATTTAATTGAGAATTTATGACGTCATTAAATTGATGCAGAAATAGTGCAGTGGTAAACATCAAAGAGCGACAGCAAAATATAATGTTTAAGAGAAAATAAAATAATATTTTCCTGTACTTGTTGCTCAAAATTATACTCTATAACGTTACAAAAACGTGTAATTAAATGAATTAAACAGAAATTACTAAGTTGTTTGTTTTGTCAATATTTTCGTAAAACAGCTGAAGTAACTGGTTTAGTAACAATATAATAAAATATAAAAGTGCTGATCCATTCTGTTACAAAGGATAGAGTTTATTTGTACATGAATAGGTGATCATGATGGTGGTGATACTG
This sequence comes from Zeuzera pyrina, assembly GCA_907165235.1. Classification (NCBI taxonomy): domain Eukaryota; kingdom Metazoa; phylum Arthropoda; class Insecta; order Lepidoptera; family Cossidae; genus Zeuzera; species Zeuzera pyrina. Next base: position 16,473,250 of record OU015628.1, read on the forward strand.
GAAAAATATGGCACGCAGACATAGTTTACCTTCTGTAATCTGTACAGTGTCAAACGTTTGACAAGGTATGATTTTCTTGTGCTTCCATAATCTGTCCATCCAAACTAGAAAATGGCGTTACGTGCTGATCTTTATTTATTTATGCACAACATATTATTGCGTTATACAATAATATCGCAATAATTCCAATCCAACAAAAACTCCCAACCGATACCTTCGGTGAATGACTACATTGTGCTTAGTCTTTTTTTTAGATTTCATCAACGTTATTGGACTGGAAATATTTATGTCCGCGCGGCCAATCACCTGTGCTAGATACAAATATTCTCAGGAAGATTTATAGAACTCCCGAGCTATGAAACATTGAAGATCACTAAGGAAGCTTCCAAGCAACAGGAGCGTACTCACGATGCACTGTGCTTTTTGCAACCTAAACCTTTGCAAATTATAAAATATTTGCTGAACCTTCAGTCTATAAAATTTTGACGATACCATTTTTAAGGACCATTTATTGGTTTGTTGGAAATAACATTAAACTTCTGAAACTACACTAAATGGTCTAAAAATAATCGTAGAATTCATGCAGACATTACCTTGCAACTCAGAAAGTTGATATTTGACTTTGAAAATAAGTGGAAAACAAAATTACGCGTTTACGCCACTTGTAGATGGAACACGACAGTCACGTGTACTTACTAACATAAATACATAAATTGTTATTATAGAGATGTTTTATTAGGGTAAAATTTGATCTCGGCCTCTTGGACTATAAAGTTCACTTGAATATCAAACGTTTGACGTTACTAACGCGTTCATCGTAGATTCTTCATACTTGTATTATTGACATACATAAAAACACAATAGATAATCCAGTATTTTTCTAACTTGTATGTACATTGTACACCAAAAAATTTTCTGTAAAAATACAAAAAAATACCTACGTAAACAATGAGCGAAACAAATCGAAATATTATGCAAACAATCACTTCTCCTTTGCTGCGATATCCTTTAATGTATCTATGTATCACAATAAAGCTCCATATACAAACATACATATCTTCACGCTTTATCCCTAACGGAGTAGTCAGAGAGGACGGAACGCCAAGCGTCGCGGTCCAAATAGCCAGAGTGTTAGCGGACGGAAATGTCAAAAGCACTCGCATACCTAGGCGAAAATGTGTGAGGAGAATGATGAGATTTAAGGAAGCGAAAGTCATTATTATTATAAAAAACCTTATGAATGACAAAATAGAATTAAAATAAGATATAGGTATGTAATTACATAATTCTGTCTTAATTTAAAACAGAAATAAGACAGAAAACAAGGATATCGGATGCACTCAAACAAGGCCTAGCACGCTAGCACTGAAGTGACGATGGACAGGACACACATCGCGCTGTAGCGATGACAGGTGGACTGCACAAACCACGCAATGGAGAAGACGAGCGGGGAAAAGAAACATTGGGAGAACGAATAGGGTGGCCTAATAACAGTGTGCAAATTTCTGAGAAGAATTGGTGGAATTTGGATAGAGAATCGTGGAGGTTGGAGGAGGCCTTCACGCGAATAGGGATCCATAACTAGCAACCTCAAGATACTTAACCTACTAACAAGTAGTTTCTAAGCATTACTAATAATATTAATCAACATTTGCAGTGTAATAAGAATGAGTTACAAAATAAATAAGGCTACAGAGTAATAATTACATAATTATCTATATGCAAAGAAAAATTATTTCGGAGGGGGTATTTTTTGTTCTCGTAAAAAGTAAAATATGCATAGAACATTATAAAAAACTCACGTACTAAAATAATTTTATGTAAACCATATTAATACTTAAATAATTAAATTTAACAGTTATTGAAGTCGGTGACAAATCAATGTGCAACAACAGAAAGTCTACTAATTTGATAGGCTGGAACAGACTTCAGTAACTATCAAAAATTAAAGAAGTATTTGTATCGCATTATTAAAGTTAGTTTTGTACTTTAGTTTTGATTAGTGAGGAATAGTTATTTTTCACAAAAAAACAAAAATATTTTCCATTCGCGTAAGGTAGAGAATTAAGGCACGAAGAAATCACACTTCGACACTACTTTTGCGTTAAAGTGGCGTTAAATTGGCTAACATCTGCGACTTGTGCAAGAAGACAAACAGTTAATTAATACACATTTTCTTTTCCAGATTTATTTGACATCGCCACTACGTAAGTAAAAAGAAACCAAGCTGGCAATCAAGTGCTTTATTCCTTTTTTGATCTTGCTACTGTATTAGTGAGTGTTTCCTCACTCTTACAATAAGAAAGTCTTTCAAATTATGAATAAAAAGTTGTCTTCTAAGTAAAGTGAATAACCTTACCATTATTTCTCTCCATTAGACAATTATTATTATTATTATTTTGTTTTATTCAAATAACAGTCAAATGCTTTTAGATAACATAAAAATTTAAAGACGATTTTTCTGAACTATAGTTCATAATTCAGGACTGAGCAATAAAAAAAGAAAGGTCTGATGTATTCTCGTTTGAATCCACACTGGTATATAAGGATATGAAAATATACAGGTGACTATGTATTAATTCGACAAAAGCATGGTTCATATTTTGGGTCACTGATTTGTGTGGTTCATATAAATATGTTATACCGTGTAAGGTAGATTTAATATTAGAGTATTCACATAATTTACTAGTTAACATCTTTAATATACGTAGGTATTTGAGGTACTGAGGTATAATTTTAGTCTCATAATAGCGGTACTAACACGGAAAGATCTTACATATAATGTTACCGTTTATATTCTGCGAACGGTACTATCGCTATAAATCAGTGCGATAATAATTATACGGGACTATTTGTAGCCATAAGGGTCGACAAACAGAGGTGTCTGATAAAACCGACTACGAATGTGGCTCTTTGCCATTGAGTATTGGTGTAGGAATATTTGATCTAATGACAATTTGCTGATTACTGATTGATAACTTGGCATATTGGGGAAATCATCAGTAATTATGAAGAGTTATTTTTAGTGTTTAAAAAACATATTATAAAACCAACTACGAATGTGGCTCTTTGCCATTGAATATTTGTGTAGGAAGAGTTGATATAATGATATTTCACCCATCGCTGATTGACTGCTTGGCATATATTTTTTTTATAACTGCTTCCCTTGACTCAAGGACATTATTTATTTTTGAGCCTATCGTACCATACTTTTTTATCTTTCTCTTAATTTTCTATTTCTCTTTCTTTATATCCCGTCCACTCTTTGTCAAAACTTGGCATATTGGTGAAATCAGTAATTATGAAGAGTTATTTCATAATGTCTAAAAACAATTTAATATGCTACTACTCTAAAAGCCTTGCAATTTTAAATAGATGTAAATATTATAATTAGAAACACATTAGATTTTTCCTGCTGTATTACTCGTGTGAGCGGTTTTTAATTTTTGTTATAATGAAAATAGAAAAAATGATCTCCACTACTCCACACCGCGCTCTGCACCGCTGTCCCGCCGAAATCAGAACTTAATGTATTACGACACGCCTTCACAAATATTAACATAGCTCCGCAACCTTACCTCGTTCCTAAATTTTTACATATTAAAAGTTACATATTAAAAATAGGATGAAACTAGTGCATTGTTTACATTCTTACATGCTTAGAAATGTAACGCCAGAAATATTCTCAAATATTTAGTTCAATTCAAAACTGTTCAGTAGTTTAAATACTAGTTATTATTTATATAAATATATTATATAAATAATAATATAAATAATAATAATATTTAGCACCCCATTATCTAAAAAAATAAATTAAATGTAGTATTATGTTAAGTACAGCTCGTCATATTTCATACGAAATAACTTCATAATACGCCTGACTTTAGAGAATCTAACAATAATTAGTTAATAGTATTACCTTAACTTTCAGCAGCTTTTTTAAGCACTCATTATTAGCAATTGAAGAATCAGCTTGCTGATTCTTCAATTGAATCTGAAAAAAAAAATCATCAGATAAATACCTACATTTATTTTGAAATATCTCATCAGCTCTTTTCAAGGCGAAGTTAACCTATGATAATAAAATAATCTGAGGATTTGCAAACTTAAATGTTAAAAGTACGGTTTTTTGGCAAACATATGTACAGAGATAATTGAGGTTCCAAAAAGGAAAAGAGTATGAACGATACCTTGCAATTCATCTAATCGGTTCCATTAAAAAAAAGATATTAAAATCATCTTAAAACCTAAGCGACTAAATCTGAATTAGAATCAACCAAATGAGATTTAATAACAAATCCAGCTCAAATAATAAAAAATTTGGACAAGTGCGAAAATTTTCCTGTAAACTGTTTTTAAAATAAAGCCGCAGAGGTATTGATAATGTGACCTCAGCCCTGGATCCCTTTTCCAAGAGATTACACGTATCGTAGCCCGCCGTAGGTAAATAGCTTGCTCGAACTGTCCCTTATATTTATCGAAAAGTTCATGTAAATAACATCGGGACCCAGGATTCGCTGTCCTTTCATATTCCCTACAAGCGTGTCAGAACTTATGATACGTGAATATTTGTACACTGTCGTTCGCGTCTAAGAACTTATTCATAATATCTATTGCAAAAAATAAAATTAAATACATGTATTTACTCGTATACATTACAAAAATAATATGAACATTACGAAAACCAAAATAGTTGTCTAAAAGTGAAAAAAAAAAACATAAATGAATCATTTCATTATCTTACCGCGCGTGTCTAAAAAATCAGTTATAGAATATTATTACAGAGAACTTACGTATCCATATCCATAGTAATATATAAATGCGAAAGTCCGTCTGTCTGGTTGGTTTTTAAACCCAAACCGCTACACCGATTTTGATAAAATTTGGCGGGGACGGACATAAACTAGATAAAACTTGATATGGAAAATGATAAACCGCTGAACCGATACGACGAAATTTGAAGAGAAAAGCCAAGGGAAAATATTCTACGAGGACGAAGTCGTAGTTAGTAAACACAGTTTTAGAGATAGACATAGTTTAAAAACATGTAAAAAATGACGTTAGCGAAGGCTAGTGTCAATCTATTACAGCGTTTCAGTGCTTTTAGTCACACGTTAAACTAGCTTCAGCTTGTGTTTATATAAACATAGTCTACGCCGTGTCTATCTTTTTTGTAGTAAGACGGTTATTGTTTTGAAGTAACGTCTAAGTTTAATTTTGTAACACCCTTATTTCTATTTCTCTTACTAGTTTCTCTTTCTAGTTTGTTTATAAACTAAATTAAAAGCAGTTTTTAATAAAATCTGCATGTTTTATTAGAACAACTACTACATCAACTACCAAAACAACAGTAAAAATAGATTGCAGTTATATTAAGGAGAGTATTCAAGTGATTGAATTTTCTTTTAAAAATATTTATTATCATCCGAATCGCTGCGTCACGGTCAAAAGGTTTCTGAAGTGGCAACATGGACAGGCCTGTCACCGTACTCTCCAATAGTGGCCCCGCTCTGAGCTCACCCTTTTTATCTAGACCCTCCTCGACCCTCACAAACTTTCTCGGAAATCATCGCTGCAGTCCCACCCATTTAATATTGTTACATATTTTCAAAGACATTGTTGCCGATAACACTAACATCAATAACGATTTATGGATGCTGTTAAGAAATAGCACGTAGGAAGGCGAATCATAAAATCTCAACCCAAATCCATTTTGGTTCATACCCCGGGTATATATTTGCAGAAAAAAATAGCAAATTATTTCAGTTTTCATCTCATCTCAAACCTATATCGTATTACTCAGTCGCAATTTATTCGTCCGTCGAAGAATGTTTCGTCTCACCATTTTTCACAAACTTTGAAGTTGTAATAAATCTGCAGTATTGGTATACAAAAAACCATCACATCTCTGAAAGTGTGTCTACAAAATAAACAAAGCGCGAAGTTATATCAATAGCGATTAATTCTTACCTTTGGTTTTCTTTTATGAATGTTCTTAATCTTGCGTTACACCTTTTATTAAATTTTATTTAAGTATCCATTTCATAAGTTAATATCGAACGGAGCCCCTGTGACCGAGCCCTACTCGTACTTCCTCAAATAGTTTTCGTGAATAAAATTAAACGTACATCGTGTCGTCACCTCGTCACACACGACTTTGGTTAAATTACATTTATTTACATATAGGTGGTTTATGAAACAAAAACAGCATCGTTATCAATCTGGAATATCTCAATATTGTCATGATATCGTCACCGCATACGCTTTGGCAAATAGCAATATTTTTATAGCAGTAGCGTCTCAACTAAATAGGAAATTGTTGCCACTCCCAAGACGCCTACCATGTCGTAAGATATGTACGCGAATTATTCAGTTTTTTACCTCCTCCCTGGATGATCCTAGTCCTTGTTTCTAATGGTATAACTACCTTTAAACGGATATACAAATTTCGACTCTGTGCGTTCAGCGTTAAGGTCGAAATGTTTTATTTAACAAAATGAGTGATAAGTTTTACACGCAGCAAATACAGATTTCTTGTTTTTACTCCTGCGGTGGGATTTGAAGAGCTTTTGTTAAGTGTTCAGTCTGTTCAGAATGACGGAACGAGAAAATTTCGTAGCTCCGTCAAGCGAGTCGAAAAAGTATTCGAAGCGTTTTGATCGAATTTTTGCATTGCATTTCGAGATTTTAAGTTTCATAACGGTAGATTACTTCTGTTATAGATAATTGAAACCGACTTTACATATCTAAGGATTTAAAACAAAACTGAACAACACTGAACTTTCAAAACTGAACTATGGTACAGTTGTACCGTAGTACAGTTTTGCTGATAATATTATGATATTATCATGAAAAATCAGTAGAATAAAAGAAAACACCTACTAAAATTATATATAATTTAAACATTTTGATGATAACAACAATTTTAGATCATTAATTTCATGAAATAAATTTTCTATTTCGTATAACTAATCACATGTTTGCCACTGAAAGAACATAAGATAATTTGAATTGAACTGGCAAAAACACCAATGTTGACAACTGTTTATTTCTTAGGCAAAAGTGAATTTTTTTATAAATTAAAAACCAGTATTATTTATTGTTTTCACTTTGTAAATGTACACAGATAGCTAACGGCCATCAAAATCGACTAGATCCGGCTATAAATCGGGCACCGCTATACCCGCACTAACTCTTCGATTACAAGCGACCCGCGAGAGCAAACCGTAATGTAAAGCTTTAATGAAGATATAAAACTGTGTTCGATTCTCGGCACGACTATATCCAAGACAATAAGTATCGAACTTTATAACGTCCATTGAAATTAAAAAAAATCGACGGTAATTTCAACGAAAACATTATTATTTGTGTAAACAAGTTTTGTAAGAATCTAAGTACAATATATTTTTCTTAAAGTTTAATATTTTAAACTATGTTACATTTCTCGACAACGTTAGAACAGTTATGAGCACTAAATATGTTTTCTACATTGTAAAAATAATTCTAAATATCATGGCATACATAATCAAGCATTATCTGTAGTCTTGAATACGACATTCACCGCAAATCGCTAATCGCATCACAAACATAAAATATTTTGAACCTTAAAGGGTTTCAACTTATAAGGATTTCATGAAAATTTTCAACTAAAATCTGTGTTCATCATGCGACATATCGAAACTGTGACGCAGCGTCGCGCCAGAGTGAGATAAAATTACAAATCTAATAAGAGAAAAAGAGAAAGGTTCACCTTTTGGTAGGTCATATTGATCTTTCACCCGCGTCCCGCCATTTTGGACCGTGCCATTTTCGCTTCGGCGTCACATGCATACCGGGACTCGAGGCCTGAAAAAATGAAAAAACCTTTTATTTGCCTGTCGTTCTGTGTTTTAATAAAATATTCCACAAAAACGAGGACCGAGGTGGTATTTGATGTAAATTAGCATTTTTGATGCGGTGAAAATGAAGCTATGGCCCGCTTTTGGCGAACAAAAGTTATAAATCTAATATTTCCTCATCTCGGTAACGCCTGCTGCTTTTGGGGAAATTTATTAACGAGATGTTTATAAATTTACATTCTGAAAATTACAATACACGGTTCCCGATCCATGGCATGATATTTTAACGACACAGTTTCTTAAGCTAATAGAATTTAAAAAGTACATTTTAGATAAAATATATCCACTCGATTTTACGACTGTATGAAGTCGCCGAAGTAATTACATAGAAATACAATTACGTTACGTGATATCGGCAAGAGAAGAGTTATATTTTAATACCTGCTCGTATCGAAGGCCGAATAAACTTGGGCTAATAAAAAATAATGTCAATATTAAACCGGTAACGGGCACCTCGTCCCATGGGAAGCCTTGTATTTTGACACGAATATAAGCAATTATACAAACTCCATGTAGAAAGTTTCGCAAATTTGAAATATGAAACATATTTCCAGGTTGTTATGAAAAAACTCTCATATAATAATATTTTATAGAACACGTAGGATTTATTGAGGAAGCGAAAGAGGTTTATACGTGATATACATACAATATATGTATATGGACCTCAAGTCATAAATGTGATAAGGAATGGAACACTTGGCAGCTTAGCACTCTGTCTTCTCTATCCACCCCGTTAGGAATGAAGCATGAAGTTATATACAGATATTATACATTTTTCATTAAAACTTTTTGTTATTATTGTAAGATTAACGCTACAACCCACTTGTTCCCAAACTTTAAACTATGTGATACTTCATGTGTCGTTAATAAAACTGATTAAAAAAGCATTATATTTTATGAAAATAACATTAATTTCAGACATTCAAGACATGTTTAAGAAATACACATTATTTTTTTATAAAATACTCCAATTACGTACCACAATGTGTTGTTGACCTCAAACTAAGCATTAGGCTAATACGAGTATAAAACTATGATTATCACATAATGAATTGGGGGAGCATCCACTGACACCTAGACTTTAAGATGTTCAGAACGTTTCATTACTTAAAATTACAGGACTACGAATCGAAGGAATATTGAAAATAATTTAAAAAAGAAATATCTAACCTTTAGAACTACAACATTTACTTATCCACTGATCCTTCTTACATTCTAACATAACTCAGTTTAATTCTAACGTTACGTCGGAAACACTGGGAAATATCGGAATATTTATCTCCATGGAGGGTTATTAAGCTGCGTTTCATCGCTACTTACATTACCAGCTAGCGAGCGCTCGGATCCAAGTAATTGCACCAAAAATTTAATACAAACAAACCGACCGAGTTAGGTTAATATGCTTTACAAACGTTAATGGAATATGCACATTATGATCGCAATAATAATAATGCTATTTGCGTATGTAAAAGATTATGTTTTGTAGTAGCATAATGAATCGTAACATTCCATTGTAATATTTCGCATAGTACAGCTCGAAATAGAGTATTCAGGTCAATATTTATCACAATGAAAATACTTATACAAACGCTCGAATATGCAAAAATAAGATCTTTGTCAATTTTGCAGGTTGGTGTTTACCCACCTTTAACCTACGACACTTTGTTTTACGTGATGTTCAATGTAAACGCGCTTTGTTGAATGAAATGAAAAACGGAAATTAAAAAAAAGTATGTTGATTCAAAGGTTCTACGAGTACATACAAAAGTAAAGGATTAAATTAACGTGTCATGTAAAAATAACATCACGCGATATAAATTTTCTTACAAAACAAACGTATTTCTGTTGATTGTTCTGGTAACTGTTTAATTGTAAAATGTATTTTACAAATTCTACGCCTAGATTGCCGTTCTTACATATTATGTCATTTCAATATTACCCTTTCCGTCCTTAAACAGATCATTATAAATTGTTAACATTGTTATTTATTAGGTACGTATATTATTCTCATAATTTCCACAAAGGCTGAGCGGTTTCAATTCCGAAAGATATGATATGGCGCCACGGTTTTTTAAATAATGTGTAACACAGATTTTCTTGTGACCAGGTCATGTACTCTCTCCAATCGGCCATATTAATATCTTCTAAACGAGTATTAGGAGCGTCTGCTAACTTAAACTCCAAATATGAAAAACAATAATCTGTAATAAATAATGCAATAATAAACTATGGCAATTACTACTTATTACTACTATGGTAATACTTAATAATTATTATGTACTTAATAGAAATAGTAATTATACGATTTCATGACTCTGTAAGGGTGGACGGAGCAATGTGGCGAAATAAAATTACCTACACTTATAGCCATATAGCCACTTATAGCACTTATGTCGCTAAGCGTTGTAATCCATCGCCTATTATATTTTTATAATAAACGCCATCCTTTGACCCACATCGACAACCTTCACGGGAACTGGGTAATATTCTGTATTTCTCTTTGTCTGCCAGATCAGCATAAAAGCAGTAATTAAATAATTTAAAAGCATCAAAAGGGTAGACGCTTCTTTAAAAGTATTATGTAAAATAAATAGCAAACTTACTGAAATAATCGTAAAAAATATTTCCAATTAAGTACCTACAAAAACAAAAGAAAATTAGTCGTTGTACACACAAAAACAATAAAACAAAAGTACTTACATTAATAGAGGAAACAGTCATTGCGACAATTAAACTTGATTTAGATATGCTATTACCGTAGTATTGATGGCACTGTCCAATGTGCGACGTAAATAGCAACGATCCAATTTAGGCCATTACACTACCGTAACACAGTGCAAACAGCGGTTACTGTTGGATTAAATTGTAACGCAAAGTACTGAATTTCCGTTTGCAGTTAATATTCGTTGTTTTCTCACTAACACTGGAAAACACACGAATTCTATTTATATAATAGCAACGAATTAAATTAGCATATTACCTACATACTGATTATTTACATGTCACGAAAAAATATATTTTAAATGAATTATGTTCAATAATACGTTATTGTAATCATTTATTAAAATTAACCAAATTAATCCAAGTCTGATTTCGCAAGTTTTTGGTAACAATTGAGAAAAATGTATTAAATATTTGTTCAGTATGTGTTCGACTTCAAAAAATTATATAAGTCGCAACTCCATTATGTAATTACATATATTTGGAAACAAGAAATTCTATGTGATTTGATTTTGTATTTCGATAAAAAGTAAAAGACATGATCCCAATAAAACCTTTTCACAGTCAAATATAAAATCGACGTATTTCTTGCTGTTTTATTTTTTCTACCAGATTACTGTCGCTGGCATAAAAAATAAATTATACTGACTATAATTGGGTGGTAAATTTTACAGCCGCCATTAAATTAACATGAACAACTGAAAATAGCTTCCGAAGTGTGATAGATACATGTACTCGTAAATGCGTAAGTATAAACGTACTTCTTTCATTTTAAGCACTTATTACTTGACTTTATTAATATACGTATATGCATATACGATTTAATAGTATTAGAATTTCAACTTTATGTATTATTCCCATGGATTCTATTTTAATAAAATATTGCAAAAAATTTTTGTTCACAATCAGTTGAAACAATATGCATAAACTGAAGATATTTTTTTGTATTTAACCTTACCTAAGGCTAAATATTAAATTTATATATACGCATACCTAGAACATTTTACAAAAATATGTATGAGTCTAATTATAGCGAATTATTGCAGATTAAAATTCATGACAAAGCTTCACATCGAATCTTTTCTATATATTGTGTGTCGCTGCATGTTGGTTGAATATATACATTCTACATATGTATACGTCTGTTCTGCGTATTATGTTGTATTATAGATTATGGCGTAACTAAAGCCCGCCATACACCATCCAGTATGCTTGATCAAGTCTGTTCAGTACGCATGAAGCGGCGTTTGGCATGACGCCCCTAGAGCACATACACGATCCGTTGTACTTGACGTCAATCCTGTCCAGTATGCATGAAGCACTTGACGCGCCGTCCAGTTTGCATGAAGCGTTTAAGGGACGGTTGTGCGAATGTCTTATTACGAATTATCTTTTTAAAATCGTATATATTTTATTGAAAGGTATATCGAAGCGAGCTATGTTCAAGATAAGTAAAAAATAAATTAATGTTATTACAATATTATAGGTACTATTTTTGTAAATTAAAAAATTATCAATTGATTATCGATTATTATCAATTGATAAAAAATTAAATCAATAAGAAAAATTTAAATCGATTGAAAAAATAATTAAAAAATATGAATTGATTAAAAATTATAATTCAATTATATTTTTTAGAATTAAAATGTCTTTATTTACTCAATTTAAAATGTATTTAATAGCAACTAATGTGACCTTCCAAAAAACAATGAAGATCAAATAGCCAGAGTGTTGATTGACGGAAATGCGAAAATCACTCGCATACCTAGGCGAAAATGTGTGAACAGGGCGAGGAGATTTGAGGAAGCGAAAGAAGTGTGTAAGAACCGCAAAGCTTGGTGCTACGTTCTCTCTGACTACCCCAATAGGATATAGCGTGAAGATATGTATGTATGTATGGTATAATAATTGTTAATTGATATTCAGTCGACAATTTTTTAGTTTATAAAAATAGTTTTTCTCCTTGATAAACGCACATTATAAAAGAATATTTCTGAACGGAATACGTTTTAAAAACTCGATGTTCTCTTTTTATTGAGGTTAAAATGTGAATCCTCCAAATAAATCGCTGTAATTTAATGAAAATAACTTATTTAATTCAATAAATCAATACATATTTCAATAAAATAAATCAAGACATTCGCACAACTGTCCCTTAACCAAAATTTCTGACGAAACGGCATGACGCGCCCACACACGTTCAAGTGTGCAGGACGGACTTGATGACTTGATGGCTTGATGGATTGACGGAAGATGGGTAAAACGATTTCCGTCAAGTATAACTGATCAAGTCAAATCAGCACCACACACGATCAATATGACTTGATGGAACCGTCGCTTCATGCATACTGGACAGACATAATCATGCGTACTTGATGGTGTGTGGCGGGCATAACGAAGTAAGTCGTCTAAATGCAATGCCTTATATTTTTAACTTGATGGTAACTTGTTTCGTGAGTATTAAAAGTACCAACTTCAAAGATTTGTTTAAATTTTATAATTTAAAATTTACCTTTATTCTTAAATTGTATAATATCTATGTAATGTTAAAATGCTGCTGTATCTGTAAAAAACTATCAAGTAATCTGTAGAAAAAAAAATTGAGAATGAATGAAACTGAACAGCTGACATAAATGAATTATTATGAAAAAGCAATTTATATTTTTTGTTTAGTTTTATATCGATATCGCAATACAAATATCACGTTATAGCAATAAAAGTCAATATGTAACTCGGCTCACATCAACTTTGGCATGAGTTCAGAAACTGTGACGCTAACGTGAACATTCGCAACATCTGTTTGCATGAGAGCACATGGAACGTTTTTAATAACATTTCCTTAATAACATTGCCTTCAAGAACCTTAAAAGCCTAAGATGAAAATTGACACTAATTATAACGAAATATCAGTTTGCTTCTTTTTTCAATTCAAAAGTTCTTAATGTGAATAATAACATTTTTAAAATTTCTGAAACTTTTCTGTAAAAAAAATTTGGAAACCAATAGAAAATATTTTCCTTTAAAAAAAGTATTGAAAATATTTGGTAATGTTTATATTTGAAGTATAAAGAACACAACGCTGTAAAGAAATATTAGTTACATTATTCAAAAATAAATATAATCCAAAGAACACGAAGTCATAAAACACTATGCTTTTCTTATTTGCATCACATCGTTGTCTGGCAAAACAAAGACCGAGATACGTCCAACTTCCTAACGGGCTACCCATGTGTCACGTGTTTTCTAAACTTGTTAATAGCTTGGTCAACTATATTCAGACTAGAGGTATGTTTATATAAACAAGTAATATACTGAATGTCAGTCGGTAACTCATTTGTCTGTTTTCTCTAACATTTTTATACAGTAATAAATCAAGGAATAACTTGTCTCGCAAGTTGCAACGACTTCTACTTCATTTGGGACATAAAAAAATGGTAACTTTATTTACGTATAATACGAATAGACATTTTTCGTACCTAAATTCGTTGCTAATAAAGAATTAATGTTTTCGTTATTTTAACCTCGATTGGATATAATGTGTCAAAAATTGTGTTATTTGTCAAATTGGCATAAATAAAATAAATACTCCAGACAATTACACAGATTGTGTGACCCCAAACTAAGCAGCAAGCTTGTACTATGGGTACCACACAACGAACTCTGGAGGAGTTCCCAGTAACACCCAGACTCCAAGCCATTTTAAAAAAATTCGTTTCCTAAATTGACCTGACCGGGGATAGAACCCGGGACCCTAGCTTTGGAAAGGAGATGCATATCTGTAAATTCCTTGGACCGAGAAACATAATGGACGGAGCCATAATAAGTTGCCGCTCTTACGCGTGTCAAACGAATCTTTGTGTCTCTTTCTTGTCATTGAGCGTAACCACGAATAAAACAGTTAGCTACTCGTGTAGTAAGTATGGCAACGTCGCACTGTCAGTGTAATTCGCGTCAGCTTATGAGTGGCTCATGAAAAAGTGTTTTGTCTACTGGTATTCGTAAAAGTAAAAATATGTCATGTCCAGCTGTGTCTCGTTGTACTGTGACTTTTCCTAATCACGCACATTAGTAAAAATCTAGAAACTCATTTTGAAACATCAGACGCCTTAAGGAAACGTTCTTAGAGCAAATACTAGGTTCATTGTGATACTTGGTCTGAGGTAAACAACGTAACAATATGGATTTCCTTTTAAGCACAATAAACAATAGTTATATTAAACACTATTAAACTCAGTAAACAAACACTCAGTAAACAAAACACTGCGTATAAGCTCACTAGAACCCCATATACTAGAATATCTTACTGAACACTACTTTTGACTTCACAAACATGCTACGTTTAGATCTTCATTTACTAAGCACCATGTTCTGAATTACGGATATACCACGTTCTGAGATATACTGAAACGCAATATTTAATCTATAGTTATACAATATTGACTATACTTAGACAATGACCGTTTGCGAATGCGATTAAAGATATATATAATAATTCTTATTGCACTAGAATACTTCTATCAGGCACAGCACATGGAGGCGGTTAGAACTCAACTACCTCTGATTATCGTCATTAGACTACAATGTACACTACCATATGGCGGCTATTTAATAGTTATATCACAAAAAGTAAAGTCAGAGACGTTTACAGCCTCATTAATAAGTAAGCAACTTATTTTATCATAGCTATTTTCATTGGAATGATACAAAATTATCACAGATTTCTTTTAATTACAATAGATTACTTACTAGGTATACCTTATTTTTTTTTCGTCAGGAAATGCTTTATGCATCCCTATACCTCTCGGAGGGCGGCGGGAAGGGCATGCGGGTCTCCTCTAGTCTGAATATACTCACTAAAACCTGACGGTTGTCGTCATCGGCGCGTTGTCGAGGGGCTCCAGGATCTCCTACGGAACGCAACCGGAGCCCCTCTTGGGGGAGGCAGTTACAGTGCCCCCCCTGCACCCTTGCAGTGCTACTACTGCGCGGACCACACACTCTGTCGTTTTCTTCAGGGTCGCGTGAAAGGACGATCGGAGCTCACTCTAATCGGCTGCGACCCCTAAGGCCCCTCTAGTCGCCCTTTGCAACAAACGGAGAACTTTATTCTCGGGCCCGGGCTTCAGGGCTGTATTAGGTACATTTACCATAAGTTTTCAAAAAGTATTTTATCTTTCTAGATCCTTAATTGTTGCTTACATAGGTACTGCAATATTACATGTACAAATATTGCTGTAAAATTAATCTAAATAAAAGCAACCGTATACAATATTAACTACGGTAAAAGTAAACGTTTTTGAAATTCCTTTGTTAGTATCTAAACTGTCTATTAATACCAAAGTTTGGTATAGTCTTTCACAGATTTATTATGACCCTTATCGATTAATTATAGATAATTGAATTTATTTGAATTTCAATCCTCTTGGTAACGACTTCGCAAACACAAGCAAATCATCACAGGTCCACAAAAAAAAATTTTGTGCCGACATATTTTTAATGGTTCTGAACTAGATACCTATGCAATGGCAAAACTCAAAACATTATTTTTCGATTTTTCTGCGTAATGTTTGATCTACCCTCAATTTTTAATACTGACCGTAATCAATGCTTCTGCATACATAGATTGTACTTTTTAACCGACGTTCAAAAAAGGAAAATATCGATTTGACTCGTATGTACGTAATATTGTTGGAATTGCACAATATTCGTATATTATCTTAGTCTATATGGGCTTCCAAAAAGGTGTGCCAAATTAAAAGTTAATAAATGCTGATTTTCAAGAATTTTTTTGAAGCTAAATTTGGTAACCAAGCGTAACAAATTAGAATTTTCGCTATTGATATAGTTAGTATAAGTAGTGAGCTCAAAAAAATTAACAGCTTCTCGGTACCAGAACCAATGTTAAACTCTCGAGTTAAAATAATCAACTAATAATTTATTATTATTTATTCATTAATCAATGAGTATCAGACACACACCTATATATACTCGTATACCTTTAACATTTCTCATATTAAGCAACTTTAATTCCTACATAACAAAGACATCAGTTTACTATCCGCAAAGACATGTCGAGAAAAAAATTATTTTCTTACTGTAGTTCACGTCATCTATTCCATTAAATGAGAAGATAAATAATAAGAATCTTTCGCGGCACTTGGAGACCAGCCATGGTTCAACTCACGAATGCTAATATTACTGAGGAGAAAGTTTCAGTCATTTTGAAGTTACACAGCAGATTCGAAATTCTGGCGCGGAACTACAAGCGAACAACTTAATACTGCCTGTAAATTTTGTAGAACGAAATTAATTTACGTGCCAGCAGTCTTGGTGTGGCACTTTAGAATTTCTTTTGTAATTTAAGTCAAAGGTGTTATGGAAGTGGAACTACCAAATGTGCAACATTTTACCTGCGGATTTTATATACGCAAACAACCAATAACCAACAAAAAAAGGTCAAGTGTGCGTTGCAATTGTACACACAGGATCCAGTAATATTTTTATAAATTAATAATAATAATTCATTATTTACCACATTGAGATATAATATTAACAAAAATCATTACTATAACTTATTAAGAAAAAAATTGAACCAACATTAAAATAGAAACACTTAAATGTATTAAATAATTTTATCCTCTACGAATTAAAACTCAAATGTAATAATAATTTCATAAATACATCGATACCTCGGACCAAGAATAAAATGAACGGACCCGTAATGAGTTGCTCTTGTCACTGTGTGTCAAACGAGTTTTGGTGTCTCTCTTTCTATCTCTTTGCTTGTGACCACAAGTAAAACAGTTAGCTATAGTAACTATGGCAATCTCGTATTGTCGATGTAGTTCGTGTCAGGTCCATGACCGAATTGATGTACAAAATATTGCGATACTGAAATAATTATTTTCAAAATACATGTTTTGGCTACTAGTATTAAAAATATTACTACTAGTAAATAAAAATATTCTACGTTCAAGTGCGTATCGTTGTACTGTGACCCTTCGCTATTCACGTACATTGGTAAAGTTCTAGAAACTAGGTCAGCAAAAAACGGACACGCTCTTAGAACAAAAGCTTACAAGAGATTCGCTGGCATATTAATTATTATCTACCGTTTTCCCATAGACTCGATATGTACACACATCAAAAGTAGAGTCTAGGAATCAAGTACGTTTTAGAGTATCGCCGCAATTGAGGATTATTATTTTAACTTTTTTAGATCGTTATTGATTCTTTTTAACCGACTTCAAAAAAAGAAGGAGGTTCTCAATTCGTCTGTATGTTGTTTTTTTTTTTGTTTTTTTTTTGTATGTCTGTTACCTCATAACTCCGTTATTTAGGAACCGATTTCGAAAATTCTTTTCATTTGGTAGGTAATATTTCAGAGGTAGACCCATTTAAATTTCACCGATATTGGAGCTTGGACTTCGAAGATACACTAGATAACACGACCTGGTTATAACCTTTATTTATATTGACGATTCTCTTGTATATCGTTGCGCTCCGGAATTAGAATGAAGTTAATTACAGACCTGCCCTAGATATTTATTTAGGTCAAGATCACTCAAAAGGGAGAAATAAAATAATTTTATTAAAAAAAATTAAACCGCCTTTAAAAAAAACACTGAAAAGTATAAAATTACTATCCTTTACTAATCAAAACTCAAGTACAATTAAAATAACTTTATAAATACGATACACATACCTATATAATTTAATTTGACAGTTATTGAAGTCGGTGCCAAATCAATGTGCAACTACAGAAAATCTTTAGTTTGGTAGGCTTGGCACCGACTTCAGTAACTGTCAAATTAAATTATATAAGTATGTGTATCGTATTTATAAAGTTATTTTCATTGTACTTGAGTTTTGATTAGTAAAGGATAGTTATTTTATACTTTTAAGTGTTTTTTTTGAAGGCGGTTTAAATTTTTTTAATAAAAATTTTTTAGTGATTTTAAGTATTTGAATAAATAATTTTATTTTAATTTTGATTGAAAATAGAAAATCAACTGTCAATTAGGATCTATAAAAGTGTGTAATAGCGTTTTTACAAAACCATTACAATGTTTGTTTGTGTATTCCGAGTTCGATTTTATTGCATCCGATTTAGAATTTTTTTTTTAATTGCGTCGATCTCGAGCCTGGTACGTGGAGCGCAGGCTGATTAATATTTCTCAATATATTATCTATGACATTAAGATGCTGAGAATGATCGGTGAAAAGTGGGTGTTCTTAATTACTTAACCGTACTATGTGGTACTATATTGCTTCTGTCAGTTCTGTCCACTGTATTGTTATTTAGAGAAGTTATATTATGTTGCAGCCGTTTCGTCCAATTAGACATTTAATTAGTCGTCTAACCAGTTCACTAAATAACGTGATTTAATCAAAAACGCAAAATGAAGCTAAACAACCTATACATTCAGATAAAATAAAAGATTGGGTATTTCTTAAGTAGGTAATTATTTGGTTTAGTCAAAACCTACTGGTAGTGTGGCTTTGATCGCAGAACTCTCGCTGTCGCTGTTGATAAAACAAATAAAGTACGTGTCGGACCGCACAAAGTGAAGAGTTCCGTAGTCATAACATAACATAACTTCACGCTGTATCCCCAACGGGGTAGTCAGAGAGGACGGAGCGCCAGGAGTCGCGGTCCTTACACACCTCTTTCGCTTCCTCAAATCTCATCATTCTCCTCACACATTTTCGCCTAGGTATGCGAGTGCTTTTGACATTTCCGTCTGCTAACACTCTGGCTATTTGATCTTCATAAGTCAGCCTTGGTCTTCCTTGGCTTCTTTTACCACTCACTTTCGCTCTGTATATTTTCTTCGTCAGTCTTTCATCACTCATTCTTTCCATGTGCCCGAACCATCTAAGCATTCCTTTCTTCATTTTTACAATAACACTATTGTGCAACCCTGTCATACTGCGTATCTCGTCATTGCTTATCCTGTCCGCAAGCGTGACACCGCACATATTTCTGAGAGACCGCATCTCCACAGCATTTATCATACTTTCACTCGATTTCGGGCATATCCAGGCCTCACTGCCGTACAAAAAAGTTGGCACCAACACCGCATTGTGGATGGCCATTTTAGCAGTGTTAGATATATTCACACTACCCACTAATGCGGACAGAGCACCGTTCACTTTATTGCCAGCTGCTACCCGTCTCTCCACATCCAACTCACATCTTCCATCCCTCGAAAACGCACTCCCCAGGTACACAATTTCATTCACCTGTTCTAGACATTTTCCATTTACACTAATCACACATTTCGTTTGTACCGCTTCTCTTTCAAACACCAGAACCTTAGTTTTGTTCACATTCATTTTCAATCCTTTTACTTCACAATCTTCTTTCATACACGTGACTAGTGTCTGCAACTTTGCTTTTGATGGTGCTATTAGCACAGCATCGTCAGCGTACAATAGGCAGTTTACCATTGTGTCACCACATCCCATACCACTCATATTACCTTTCAATCTCTGGAGGCAACTGTCCAAATACAGCACGAATAGCCAGGCAGACATCACGCAGCCCTGTCTGACACCAGAACAGACTTCAAACCAGGGCGACATGGCACCGTCTATCCTTACACAGGCTCAGTGGTCTCGATATAATGACCTCACAGCCTGCAGTAAGGAGCCCTCCACGCCATATTCAGGCAGAAGACTCCACAATTTCTTCCGCACTACTCTATCGAATGCTTTCTCTAGATCCACGAAAGCGCAGAAAACTTTCTGACCTAAAGCCAGAAACCTTCCCACGATAACGCGAAGCGAGAAAATCTGATCCATACAACCCCTACCGTTCCTGAATCCACCTTGCGCCTCCCACAAATATCTTTCTGAAACGCCTTTCATACGTTCAGTCAATACTTTAGTATAGACTTTACTCGCTAAGCTGACCAAGCTGATGGCCCTATAGCACGCACAGTCTAGGTAGGAACCTTTCCCTTTATATAGAGGTACTATGACTGCCATGCGCCAGTCCTCTGGAACCTCCCCCTTCTGCCAAAAAAGGTTGCAGAGTGCACAGAAGGCATCCCAGACCCTAGGACCACCATACTTGATCATCTCAGCAGTCACCTCATCAATTCCCGCAGCCTTTCCACATTTCAAACTTCTTATCACTTTCTCAATCTCTTTCATATAATGGCATCCTCCAGTCCCTGGCCTGAGTGTGGCAATTCATTAGAATCGCTCTCAGTATCAGAGACGGAGTCGCCACTCTCATACAGTTCTCCATAGTATTCACTCCATCGCTGCAGAACATCCTTTTTATTTGTAAGCAGGTTGTTTTCTTTCTAACGCACTTTATTCATTCTGCAAGGTGCCGGACCACTTCGGATTTTACGTACTTAAGTCAGTAGTCAGATGTACGATATTCATTGAATCGGCAGCAAAAATAAGTTTCCAATTTACAGCGTTTTTCATTAACATTTTTGCGGAAAATAAAATTATTCCTGCGGTCGCTGAGCGTGTAACCCAATATATTTCATATCTCAAAAAGTGTATACCATACTATCTTATTCAAACCAATTTTCGTAAAAAGTACGGTTTAACTTTCATCAACATGCATTTTTTTTTAATTTTCGTCACACAGTTCAAAAGCTACAGGGGACGGCACTATTTACTAATTTAGAAGCCCGTATTATCTCAGCAGAAATAGCTGTGACAAACGGACAGACGAACAACACGAAATTATAGGGGTTCTGTTTCTTGCCATTTAGCTACAGAACCCTAAAAGTACACTTGCTTATTAAATATATCTCTGTGTTGCATTTACAAACATATCGTACGTCTTAGCGCTGCATCTCTAACGAGACACGATATTTTACAAACCTACTTTCTTTCGCTTCCTCAAATCCTATAATTTTTCTCATACTCTTTCGCCGAAATGCTTTCTGCATTCTCGTTAGCTAACACTGCTATGTATTTGATCATTATAAATTAGTCTGTTTTCCTTGAGCTTCTGCTACCTACCTACTAGCTTTGTAAATTTTCTTCGTCAGTCGTTCTGCACGATAATTTCTATGCATTTATAACATGTATAATTATATACCAAAATGTATACGTACATAACGCAAATCATAAACGTAATAATACATTATGTTTAGGTAAAATATTTAAAAAGATATGAACAGATAATCATTTTGTTATAAAAACTTTTATAGGTATGTGCTTGTCATGCTCAAGACATGACATCGCTTAACGCGGTTCACTATGATGCAGTTAATATTTTTATAGCCACAGGCTTTATAAATAACTCCATAGGTCGTATCCGAATAGCAGCGGTAAGACGAACCAGATAAGCCGATTCACCTGTACATACGATACACATTTGATATCAAATAAGCTGATCGGCTGCCGTTTCATTAGAAAACAGCAACAACACATCTACATTTTATTCGGTTCACTCCGTAGTACGAGATAGGCCGTCTGGTTATATCTATATAAATGCATATAAAACGGCAACTGCCTACCGACATTTCTATATTGCTGAATGAAAACATTACAGATTCATAAAAATCTAATACAAAATTTATCATATAACCAAAATTTCTATGAATAAATAACATTAACTCGATCTCAAAACGATGTGATATCAAATTCTACGTTAGACCTTTTGCCGTTGACGTCACATTTCATACATATAAGTAAGACATCATCATAGATAAAGCATCTAAAACTAGTTTGCAAAATTGTTAATCTTATGCGATAGATGGCATGTCTTAACACTGAAACGCTAAATCTTTCGACAGTTTAAATTCGTACATAACACTATACCAGAAGTAAATTCAATAAGTCATAACCAAAAATATTTTGTTGACACAGACATACATTTAACTAGAAATATATGTATTCTACGCAGCGCTTTGAAAGCGCCACCTTTAGAGAGCTACTAACAACCATTTGTCATCGTTTCAATGAATTCAGCGAGCTTTCAGCGAGCTTAGCCGCGTTACCGGCATTCTTTCTTATTTTGAAACCGTGCGTAATTCTGTTTTATTAACTAGGCAAAATTGTAGATGGCATGTTTTCAAACACATTTTTAAATATTCATACTACCTTCAACCGACATTATCTTCAACTGGGTTATTTAGTAAAGAATTATAATACAATTTGAATATGAAATAATGTCTTACTTGCTAATTTCACTAAATGTGGATGTCTAAGCAAAAAGGTTCCAGTAGTGGGGTATTGAGTTAAGATTAGATTCGGAATTTAGAATAGTCAATTGATAACAAGGATTAAAAAATATTCAAAAACTGGCATATATTTTGTTTATCAGATATTTAAAGTTGAAACTCCGAAAAAACTTGTTTTGAGAAAAAGTATTTTAAAAGTTTGATTGAAAAAAAAAACACACCTACTTGTTTGTTTCTACTTAGAAACATCATATAAGTCATTTACCACTGCTTCGCCAATACAAGTGATAACACTTGTATTGGCGAAACAGTGGCGTCTTAAATGAATCATCTATAAACAAAACACCATCACTTCCTACCATTTCTGTCTTATTTAAATAATGAAATAAAAATATTACGTATGAGTAATAATTATCAATCATTTCAGTGATGCAGTTATAAACTCACAGACACAAAACTTCACAGCAACACCGTTCACAACAAACTGTTGACAGTGAATAACAACTTCTATCTTCTACACCAGATCACTTTCCTCTGTTGGCGCGAACAAACAAACTTACGTCATTTTTCTCCTTTACACTTACGTACCTCCATATTTCTGTCTCACAACGTTGTCGATTAAAGTAAAACCATTACGGCGAGAACAAAAAAGGGGACCCTTTGAGTAAATCGTAATATATCATAGGTTTGACGTTATGCGCTTGGGGATGCTTGGGGTTTTTGACCGGTCTAGTCAACTATTGTAAAAAGCAGTAAAATTTATTGAACCAACCGTTACTAGCAAAAGTTACAATGAAATATTTAAATTTTAGCTAGAATGGAACACACAGCTTAGAAAATAAAACGAGCAACAAAGAGAATATTAAAAACACCGTTTCAATGCAGAAAAATAGAATGCAGAAAAATAGAAATTACTTCCACATATAACAAAATAATAGTATATTTGATAATCTTTACTCAATGGATAATAATATTATAAATAGATTTATTTTATAACTTGTATTATTTTTTGTTTCTAAAACGACAAATATTGTAATTTTGGTAAAACACAATGACACCATTTAATAAAGGCAGTGTCGGAATATTGAGTAATCAAAAGCCCCTTTTTTGTTTCAATAGGCCTTTAAAACGGCCCAGAAAACGTCGGAGAGAGCGCATTAAGGCGAACGCCTTAAATGCAATACAAGTGCACAAACCTACCTACAATGCGCTTGCAATCTAAGAAAAATTGTATGTAATCTCAGAATATTGATATTTTGGGCATAAATATGGAATATCCGCTTCTACTGCTGGCTTAAATGAGTCCAATGTGAACGTAATACAAAATACAATACAGATAATGATTCGTGTGTGTACTTACTAGTGCAAGTAACTTCAGGCCACATTGTATGTACCTGGATAGGTACTATGTACTTTTTTCTCCTTTCTTTTATTTTATTTTTTTTATTTATTTTATTGCACACAAACAAAAATTACATATAATTGAAATTGGAAGCAGTAATCTACTAAAGGCAATGCTTATCTCTTTAAGAGAAAATCTACCAGCACACCTCCTTAAAAAGAAAATGTATGAGGGTAGTGTGTGCTCATTAAAAAATAATACCTAATATATATTATGTGTAATATTATGTACATACATATGCCCATATATACACATAAACATACATACAAATTCAATACGTCTTTAAAAATGTAACATATATACTGTAAACAATATATAAACATATACATGTGTAACTCATACAACCTACATGTATGCATGTTATGTAAATATATATATAATATATACAACATAACCATAACTAACAAAAAATATTATAAATATAGAAAACATGGTAATATATCAGGTATATATTAAATACAATAAATCGGTATTATGCAAAAGACAGATAATGTAATTTCAAGTGTCTTTTGAAAGATGCTAATAAGGTAAGACAATTCCGTATAGATGTGGGCAGAGAATTCCAGAGTCTGACAGCTTTACAAGAAAGGGAACTATTATAAGCAGCAGTGTTGTGAATAGGTTTTCAAAAGGGTACAAATACTGTTTCAGAGATTGTGATCTTTGGAAAAAAGAGAATGAAAACGATCACGAAGATATGAAGGGTAGGAAGGATTACGAAGAATATTAAAAAGTAAGGATATGAGAGTCCCTGCGCAAACGGATAGGGAGCCATTTTAACTGTTTGCGGAAAGTGGAAACATGGTCGTATTTACGTAGTCCGAATATAAACCGAAGAGAAAGGTTTTGAAGGCGCTCGAGTTTATCCAACAGCTCCTCAATGATGTCCAAGAAACAAACATCAGCGTAATCCATCAAAGGCAAAAGTAGTGTTTGTGCCAGAGTGATTTTAGTTTTTTGAGGGAGAAAATTTTAAAGGCGTCTCATAGAATGACTAGCATAATTGATTCGTTTAAAAATTTCATTAATATGGGCTGACCAAGAAAAACCAGAATCAAATAACAGCCCTAGATTTCTAGCCGTATTAACATAAGGAATAGGAAATCCGTTATAAACCACAGAAGGTACATCTGAATCTTCCAGTAATCGCAGCCAGTATCTATTACCTATTTACTGATATGTATGAACAAAAACACGGACGATCGCTGACTGTGTTTATTAGTAATCCATAGCAAGTGCGAATACATGAGTGCGGGTATAATAAACTATACATTTCTTCTATTACCTACATATTATACATTACACTTTTCCCTTCCTATTGAACTTACTGACTACATTAATACTAAAGTATACTATACAAAATTTAACTTTACAACTATTCCATGGTCTGACCTCCCAATCTACAACCATTAAACAGATCATATACATTAGACAATATACATACGATGAACTTATTACATACAAAACTAATTAGATACAAATATATACATAATATGAACTATCAGCTAAAGTTGATTCTTTTTTAAATCTTTTCTTAAAACCATACGTCGAGTTCCATATTGAGTAGGAACCCGGCGTAAACGCTTGGAAGAATTGAGAGAATCAGTTTCAGTAATAATATTATGTTTGTTGTCATTTCCTGGTGACTGAGTACTGACCATGCTGATTTCATGTTCACTCGATGACGGCGAAGAAACATTATTATTATCAGTGATACATGTGGATACTGATTGTGTCGGGCTGGTAGTACTGACAGTTACTCCGCTTTCATTATTAGTTAATCGATCTGATTTATGGTCAACACAAGATAATGAATGTCGCGACTTTCTACTTGTAATATTTTTCTCCCATAATTGATCTATATGACGCCTATGTGGTTTATTATCATCACTAGTTTTAACTACATATGACAACGGTCCCGTTTTTTCCACGACTACCCCCTCCTTCCACTTAATATTTTTATCCCTATAATCTCGCATGAGCACCGTATCACCAGCTGCTACTTCGCGAAGCGCGCCTTTACTTTTTGCCTCCTGTAGGTCATTAGTTGTTCGCACTAATTCATTCGTATTAGGACGTAATAAATCCAGTCTACCACGTAATCTACGACCTAATAATGCTATCGCTGGTTCCTTTTGTGTGGTACAGTGTTCGGTATTTCGATATGTAAATAAAAACCTACACAATGCCTTATCATAGTCGTCATTTTCTACCGTGGCCTTTTTTAATACTTGTTTTATTAACCGTACCGAGTTTTCAGCCGCACCGTTACTTGCCGGGTGATACGGTGCTACGGGACTGTGCTTTATACCATTTTTTTCTAAATACGATTTGTATTCAGTTGAAGAAAATGGTGGCCCGTTGTCACTTACTATACGCCTTGGAAGACCAAAACGAGCAAATATTTTACGTAGACAACCAATAACCGCGGCAGCAGAAGTAGTACCTACGTTTTCCACTTCTATCCATTTAGAGTGCGCGTCGATTAACACTAAGTAATATCTACCGCGATAAGGGCCTAAGAAATCAATATTGAGTCTATTCCATGGTTCCGTGGGCCAATTCCAAGACAGTAACGGCGCAGAAGGTGGTTCATTACGCTGTGCGTTGCAGGCTATACATTTGTGACAAAAATTTTCTATATCCGCATCCAGTCCCTCCCACCATAGATAATTACGACCTATTTGTTTCATTTTAACTACTCCAATGTGTCCTGCATGTAACTCTTCCAACAAATAGTCACGTAGTTTTTTAGGTATAACTATACGGTATCCCCAAACTAAACATTCGTGTTCTATAAACAAGTTATCTTTTCTTATAAAATAAGGTTTTTCTTGTTCATTTTCCATACGCTCCGGCCAACCAAATTTAACATATCCTATTATTTTATTTAGTAGTATATCTTTTCTGGTTTCCGTTTTAACTTCGTGAAAGGTTACAGGTAAATTATCCTCAATATAATTTAAATAACTAAATTTCTCGTTTTTCGTTAAATTACAGTTTTGTACTTCCAATGAATTCAATGGTAACCGAGACAATGCGTCAGCGAAACAGTTTTTAAATGAGGGTACAAACTCTATATTAAATCGATACCCAGCAAGTTTTACTGCATATCTTTGTAAGCGGCTAGCAGCTGTTTGTGGAATGCCTTTATTTTTCCCAAAGATATAGCTCAATGGCCTATGATCACTACGTAATATGAACTCTCTACCGAATAAATACTGGTGATGCCTAGTTACGCCGAATATAATAGCGAGTGCTTCCTTATCGAGTTGTGAGTAGTGTAGTTCTGTGGCACTGAGAGTGCGTGAGGCGCAGCTGACGGGCCGCTCGCGACCCGTGGCGTCGCGCTGCAGCAGCACGGCGCCCAGCCCATATGCGCTGCTGTCCACTGATAAGATCAGGGGCGCACGCGGCTCGTAATGCGCTAGCACCGGTCTAGAGCTTAATATGCTTTTTATTTTTTTAAATGCTAATTTACATCTATCATTCCAACACCACTTTACACCCTTCTTAAGCAAATCGTACATAGGTTTTAAGACATCACTCATATTTTGACAAAATTTACTATAAAAGTTTACGAGTCCAAGAAAACTTTTCAGTTGAGATACATCTTTTGGAGTGGGTGCAGATACAATAGCCTCTATTTTTTTGCTATCCGTATGTAAACCCTGCTTATCTATACGATATCCTAAATATGTTACACTGTTTTTAAAAAATTCACACTTAGACCAATTAACTCGTAATCCTGCTTTCTTTAATCTAGTTAACACAGCACGTAAATTTTTCAGATGTATAGTCCTATTTTCTCCCGTTACACAAATATCATCAAAAAAACTCACCGTAGACGGCAAACCACTCAGTGTCTCCTCTATGAGTTTTTGGAAATATTCGGGTATACATTTTATACCAAACGGTGTACGCTTGTAAACAAATGTTCCTATGTGCGTGGTGATTGCCGTCAACGGCTGGGAGTCTTCAGATAAAAGTACTTGCTGATAGGCGTGGGACAAATCTAATTTTGTATATTGCTCGCCACCCCCTAGCTTAGAAAATATTTCTTCAATGCGTGGTATCGGGTAATGAAAATCTTTTAATAATGGATTTATTGTGATTTTGTAATCACCACATATACGAATATCACCATTTTTTTTAATTATTGGCACGATAGGTGTGCCGTAGTCAGAAGAATCTACCTTGTAAATGACGTCATCGCGCTGTAACCGTTCGAGTTCTCGCTCAACTCGCTCGCGCAATGCTAAAGGTAACGCGCGCGCCTTTACAAATACAGGTGTTTTATCGGCGAGGTGCAATTGTATACGCGATTTAAAAGTACCCAACCCCTCAGCAAATACTTCCGGGAACTCTTTGCGTAATACAGATTCAACATTTTCCTCCACTAAATTGTGAAATTGGATCACGTTTAAATTTAATTGTCTAATCCACGTACGACCCATTAGAGGTGGGCCACCGTTATCAATGACAAATAATTCAAGCTGATTAGAATGTGAACCATACACTACATTAACTTTTATATATCCCAGAGGCTTAATAACAACACCAGTGTAAGATTTGAGTTTTAACATATTTTTATACAAAAACTTATTAAAAAAATACTTATCAAAATCATATTTCGAAATAGCCGATATCTTACTTCCTGTATCTATTTCAAATTTCAAATAGCTATCATCTACTCGCAACTTAACATAATAAGGACTGTCATTGCTAGAATTTAGATTATAAAAATGTAAATCGCTGTCATCAGAGTCCTCTAAAAAAAACTGACCTTTGGACGATAACTTCGCCACACTTTCATCTTTACTACATACCACTTTTAAATGACCTTTTTTCACCGCATCGATCACAACTGTAAAATTTATATCTGCACCGAGCGGGCGTATGTCCGGGCTTGCCGCAGCGCGGACACGCACGCCGCGCTCGCTCCGCAGTGCCGGCGCCGCCGCTGCTGCCGCCGCGCCGCGTTCTCTCTGCCTCCACGCGGTGTACGTTCTCAACGGGCTCGCCGCCGCCGCCGCCGCTGGTCCCGATTCCGCCGGACGCCGTCGCCGCGTGCCTCTCTGCTGCTTCCAAAGCCAGTGCTAATTCTACTGCTCGTTTATAATCGATGTCCTTCTCAGCAAATAGTCTAGATCTCATATCCTCGCTATGTAGGCCAGAGACAAATTGATCCCTGAGGTTAATTTCGAGGGTGTTTGTAAAATTGCACGTTTTAGCTAAATGTTTCAAATTTTGCAAATATTCATTTATTGTCTCGCCCTGATGCTGCTTTCTTTGCCGAAAAACATGACGTTCCGCGATCTCCGACCTTTGTGGTTCGAGATGTTCCCTTATTATTTGTTGCAATTGTTCAAATGACTTCGTTTCGGGTAAATCCGGCGAACACAGGTCACACATTAACTCATAACACTGCACGCCTACATGAGTCACTAATGTGGCTACATGCAACTCTTTGTTTATGCTATTTAATGCAATAAATTGTTTTATGCGCCGACAATAGGCATCCCAGTTATGAGTACCGATTTGAAACGGCTCTATTTTACCGAAAGGCATAATTTATAATAAAGTACCGACTGCGCCAATGATATGTATGAACAAAAACACGGACGATCGCTGACTGTGTTTATTAGTAATCCATAGCAAGTGCGAATACATGAGTGCGGGTATAATAAACTATACATTTCTTCTATTACCTACATATTATACATTACATTTACATAGCTTGTGATTTAGTAGGATTAACGAGTAGCCCATGAGAATGAGCCCACTGGTGGATGTTTAACAAATCATTATTCAATGACGAAACCGCTGATTGTAAATTTTCAAAATTAAAAAACCGATATATTTGTAAATCATCAGCGTAAAGGTGAAATTTAGAAGAAATAATAGAAGAGATACGACAGATAAATATAGAGAAAAACAAAGGGGAGAGGACACCACCCTGAGGTACACCAGCAGTAAGCTCACACCATTTAGAACGTAAGTTATCGTCAGCACGGATGCACTGTTGTCTGCCTTTTAAGTAGGAATCAAACCATTTAACTGTACTGGAAGAAACGTATAAAGATAATTGAATATTTAATAAAATGTCAAAATCCACTGTATTAAATGCATTGCTGAAGTCCAATAGACAGAGTATAGTAAGTTGTTTATTGTCCATTGCTGACCGAATATCCTCAGTGACATTCAATAATGCGGTGACAGTACTGTGTCCCTTCTTGAAACCTGATTGTAAAGGATTAAACAGAGAATTACTGGTCAAAAAATCACATAACTGCACATAAACAACTTTTTGTAATATTTTAGAAAGGGTAGAAAGAATAGAGATGGGACGAAAATGAGAGATAGTAGAGGGATTATTACATTTGGGAAGAGGAATAACATAAGCTTTTTTCCAAGCCACAGGAAAAGAACCAGTTTCCAAAGAAAAATTAAACATGTGTTCTAAAATGCCTATCAGTTCATCCAATAACAGCCGAATCATTTGAATAGAAATGTTATCATCGCCTATGGCTTTTGAAGAGATATCATAATATACTTAACAATCTCCTCAGCACTGACTAACCTGAAACTAAATGCACTGCATTCAGGTTTAGGTAGGCTATGCAAATCCGCTATAGTTTGAGTCTTGGTCGAAGTATCCATAGTTAAAGGAGGATGAGAAATGGTTATTGAGGGAATATAGATCAACACCATCATATGATGATGACTGACACTTTCCAATACCAAGAGATTTGAGAAACTTCCAGACCTGTGCAGAGTTATAATTGAGACTTTCGATTGAATTATGAATATAGCGTCTTTTAGCATCTCTGCACATTCTATTGCAAGTATTACATAACTTTTTATATTGAGCAAAATTTGATTCTATTGGGGATTTCCTAAATTTACACTTAGCTTTGTCACGTTTGGACATAAATTCACGAATCGATGAATTCAGCCAGGGGGCAGGAAGATATCTGACTCTAACACGCCTGGAAGGGGCATGTTTATCATATAGTGAAAGTAATAAATCAGAAAACCGCGTGACCTTGTCATCGATGTTATTGCTAATAAAAACATGACCGATCTCCTGCAAGAAAATCAGACCTAAGCGCCTCCAAAACGATTCCCTTAAAATTTCGCAAGGTAAGATATTCCGGCTTTCTCTTTGGTGGTCGAAGTTTACACGACAGGAAAACGAGATCATGGTAAGAAAAAGGTGCTTCAAATTGACCATGAACAGTGACTTTAGAGGAATCAGAAACTATCCTGAAGTCAAGCAAAGAAGGAGAACAATAAGAGGCATGATGAGTTGCAGATAATCGACGAATATGTAGATTATTGGAAGAGACAAGAGATTGAAATTTACTAGAACGATTATCGTTTTTTATGAGACATGTGTTAAAATCTCCAAAAATCAATGTGTGATCATATATGGGACAAAGGTATTGAAGTAAGGAATCTAAAGAGACAAAGTAATTATTATGTTGAGAGGGACTATAATAAACTCCAATAAGAAATTTAGCATTATTACAAAGTACTTCTAAAAAGAGATATTCCGATGAGCAATCCGGTTCGTTGTTAGAAATGTTGATAACTTTATATGGAATGTTATCACGTAGATAAATAGCAACTCCACCACAGCCTCTAGAGGTTCGATCATTACGTATAAGTTTGAATCCAGGAAGACCGTACAAAGAAGAAGAAAGGGAAGGCTTGAGAAAGGTTTCGGAGATCAAAACACCATCCACTCCACTGCCATTAAATACTGTCAGAAGATCAGAATAATGTGCAGGAACACTGTATGCATTAATGTGTACCAAATTCAGATTACCATTCAAAGTTTGGAATACACTACTTAGCTTATCCTGCAAGGGTACTGTAACAATAGAATCATTGCTAGCATCAAGTGATGAAGAACATGAAAAAAAACTATCATCGAAGTCAAAAACACTATCCATATCTTTTACAAGTACATGTATAATAAAGAATTAAAATAAAATAATGTTACTGAAAATAAGATGCTAAAATATAAATAATAACAAATAAATATTATGGTATATAATATATATAATACCCAATAATAATTGCGTGTATATATACGAGATACATATATGCATGTAGCCCAATAATGAATAATACTAAAATATAGTAACCCAATATAATAATACTAAATACGATTCAACTAAGATTGCACTAACAATACTCATTCATTTTCACCCAAGCCTAAACCGTGCTATTAAATGTATAGAAATTAGAACAACAACAATAATAAAAATAAATAAGCATAACGTATAACGTAAAGCGTAACATGTAACAATCCGATATTAAAAGTTACAAAATAAAAAATATGCTTAAAACAAAAATAATTTGCAAATTTGCAACAAAAATATAAAATGTATAAGCAGAAAAGAAGAAGAAAAGAAGAAAAAATTTCGTTTTTTCTTTTTATCATTAACCTTCTTTAGTAAAGTGATTTAGGCTTCACTTAAGGCGCGTAGTGCCGCAAACAGGTCTCATTACGGTGATATTTTAGCAATAACCACACAATCAAAGTTGCTGAAAAAAATATATATGAATCTACATGATATTTATAATCAAGCAGCCAGGAAAAATAGCATTTAAAGTAAATTTTCTTGATAAAAAAAATCCCAAAGTAACCTCTGAACAGAATTTATGGGGAAAAAAGCTGTTTTCGTCGTTAACATATTCTAATAAAATTCGGCAAATATATGTCTTTTATGAATATTAACACATCGATCAGGTAAGATTTTCAATAAAATCAATAGTTTAGAAGAAAATACATGGTTTATTGTTTTTTTCTCAAGCCATTTCATTTTGAGCGATGTCGCGTTGTTCCTTCTCTTTCACTTCTATGCGACTCGACAGTGATCGCTGAGGCGTGTTGCTAAACAGAGCTGTGTCACTTGTACCTCTTGAATTTTGAAATTATAATTGTCCGAATTATGTAATGTTACATAGACGTCGTGTTTTGTTGCTCACAACGCTTTAAATACAAAATTTTGCCACCTCATATCTATGTGTGTTTAGCTCATTTGTTTACTGTTTCGTGTCATTTCGAAAATCATTATTATGTTGTGAATTCAAATCTCGACTCGGTCACCACATTTTTTTTTTTCAATTTTAAATTCAAAACAGTTTTTTTATCGGCCGTTGATAATGTTCTAAATCCATACTTTATATTAAAATGCGAAAGTCTGTCTGTATGTCTGTCTGTCTGGTACGTTTTGACTTAGGCGTCGGACCGATTTTTATGAAATTTGACATGGCGATAGTTTGACACTAACGAATGGACATAGCTTACTTTTTTTCAAAAATCTACCCCTAAAGGGGTGAAAAGGGGGATGTAACTTTGTATGGGAAATTCTAAACCGCTGAACTGATTAAGATGAAATTTGGTACAGAGATAAACCTTTTTAATTAAAAAAACATAGACTTCTTTATTATCAAAAATCTACCCGTAAAGGGATGAAAAGGGGGATGAAACTTCATAGAATTACTAAACCGCTAAACCGATTGTGATCAAATTTGGTACAGAGTTAGTATGTACCCAAAAACAAATGTAGGTTAATTTGTTTTTTAAAAAATAACGTGGTTTTTATGTATGTGACGTCATCATAAATCCAAAATGGGGGATGTTTCTCAATAGGAAACAAATTTTTTGTTCATCACCAAAAATATGGGTATCAAATGAAATGGAATACGCAGACAAAGGTTTCTGTATATGTGACGTCATCATAAATCCAATATGGCGAAAGGTCCATTATAGTGTTAACTATTATCAATATTCTCGATGAATCGTTCTAATCGTAATCGTTTACAAATGGCAACACTGTTTTTTTGTAGGTGTGAAATAACTTTTGAAGTGAAACTTCTTTATTGACGTATGAGAAAATTTTTATAGCAATTTAAAAAAAAATCGTCAGGTTGTTCTGTTACGCGCCATCTTTCTTTCTAAGTCACATTTTTCCGTTACGCGCCATCTTTATTATCTAATACATCCAACACGTGGGCGTGATTATAGTATTTATTTTTCGGGGTTATTTCAGGTTGACCCCAGTTTTTTTTTTGGATAAATCGATATGGGTATCAAATTCTAGGTTTTTCGGGGTGCTGATTACGAAAATGACGTTCATTTTCAAATCCAAGATGGCAAAAATGACTTTTTTGGATAAATCGATATGGGTGTCACATTATAGGTTTTTCGGGGTGCTGATTACGAAAATTATGTTTATTTTCGAATCCAAGATGGCGATTATTATTTTTGCTTAAGCTTTATCTAATTTAGATTTTTTAGCCTTATTTAACCAATTTCTGTAAAGTTGTAAATAGTAGATCATTTTTCGAAAAATGTCACAAAGAAGTTTCACTTCTTACGTGTGTACTCTAATACACACAAACAAAAATTTTTTTTATTCAACACCAACAATATGGGTATCAAATGAAATGGAATACACAGGAGAAGCTTATGACGTCACCATAAATCCAAGGTGGCGGATGTTCTATTATAGAAAGTAATTTTTTTGTTCAATACCAACAATATGGATATCAAATGAAAGGGAATACGCAGGGGAAGGTTTCTGTTGATGTAACGTCATCAAAAATCCAATATGGCTGATGTTCCTCCATAATAGAAAATAATTTTTTTGTTCAACACCAACAATATGGGTATCAAATTAAATGGAATACGCAGGGGAAGGTTTCCGTCATCATAAATCGAATATGGCAGAAGGTCCATTACAGAAAATAACATTTTAGTTCAACATCAACAATATGGGTTTCAAATGAAATTGAATATGCAGAGGAAGGTTTTTGTATATGTGACGTCATCAAAAATCCCACATGGCGGATGTTCCATAATAGAAAGTAATTTTTTTGTTCAACACCAACACTATGGGTATCAAATGAAATGGAATACGCAGGGGAAGGTTTCTGTATATGTGACGTCACTATAAATTCAATATGGCGGATGTTCTGCA
Source organism: Zeuzera pyrina (assembly GCA_907165235.1). Lineage (NCBI taxonomy): Eukaryota > Metazoa > Arthropoda > Insecta > Lepidoptera > Cossidae > Zeuzera > Zeuzera pyrina. The sequence goes on from OU015628.1 coordinate 16,508,432, forward strand.
ATAGAAAATAATTTTTTCAAGACCAACAATATAAGTATCAAATGAAATGGAATACACAGGGGTTTCTGTACATTTGACGTCATCATAAATTCGGCATGGCGGATGCTCAGCAATAGAAAATAACTTTTTTCAAGACCTTCAAAAATATAAGTATCTCCGGTATCCTCCGTAACCCGGAGAAGTCACGAGAAAAGTTTCCGCACAGACGAAGTCGCGGGTACAGCTGGTATATAATGTCTGTGTAATAATATATTACTAGATATGTTGAAATCATATAATAATAATTGAATTTTTCAGACAATGCGTAACAAACTTCGTTCTTTGGTGGAAGTCCCGCTTGTTGCAAGGACTAGTTGTAGTGGTGTTATAGTCATTTTGTGTAAATACCGAAAGTTATGGTACACTTGAAAGCACTTTCAAATTGGTACAAATAGCGATAAAAATGCTATTTGCCGTTGTATACCTAATATAATCCAAAACAATAGGATGTATACAATTCATTACACATATACTAACTTGATAAAATACAATATATAGGCACACACATAAATACGTATCCTCACGCTGTGTCCCTAACGGGGTGGTCAGAGAGGCGAGACTTTAGCTAACACAAAAAAATATAATGAATCTTTAAAATATTTATAAACTATGAAGAAAAATTGAAATAATATGAAAGGGAAATATTAAAATCAGCAACGGAGTAAGTATTTCAAACTACAATTTAATATACTTGTGAGAGTGATAACTTTTATTTGACTACAAGTAGCGCCATCTATTGAATTACTTGAGATCTGCCGGTTCCAGACTAACATTACGAGCACAGATTATAAGTTCGAATCGAATGAATGACAGCGATCGCATGAATGACAGTGACATTTCCCTGAGTCAGTAGTTCGGTCAATCGGAAGGGGCGCAGTTGACAACCCGCACTCTTGATTAGACGACCGACTGCGCCGGTTGTGCGTGCTGATTCTCCGTCTTATAAACCGTTCGTCAAGATGGCCGATAGCGAACATCCCGGGAACAAAGAAAATCCAACTTCATCTCCGAAATACTTATAGTAATAGTTTAAGCTATAAATTCATTATTTCTTTCTTTAATCATATGCAATGTAAAAATAATGGTTACTACAAAACATATTATATTTACAATGGTAAACTATCTAAAAATGAAAGTTTTATAGTCAACGGTTTTAACTTTTTTTTTAACTTATCGATTTAAACAGCATGCAAAAGCCTCTCACCGAAGCATCCTCAGCATAGATAGAAGCATATATACAAGAGATCGGACTCAGTCAGCTAATTAGCACCGAATCAACGCAGCACGAAGTTGATTCGGTGCTAGTTAATTGACTGAGTCCAATATTTGGTATATCTTGAGGATGCTTCATTGAGAGGCGAAACACGTGTCGATTGGTAGTTTCTGGAGTTTGAGCGGAAAATGACTAAAGATTTTATGAATTCATCACATGAAATGGATTTCTGCAAAGTAAAACCTGAGTCTATAAAATAGTAGGAACAATAATACAATTTAGTAAATCAGTCTACAATAAAATCTATTTTATATTTAAAAGTAACAGTTTTCACACATTGAATAGAATGGCAGCTCTGGTTTTGTTTTAATTACGGAGTGCGTGTAAGAGAAAGTATAAACATTTTATAAAGCACACACAATAGTTTATTTTCAACCGATTAGTTATTTTTTTTAAATAATGAAAAAGATTATGTTACATCTACAGTAAATGAAGCAATATAAAAACGCAAAACCAATGCCAAAATACCCATATTGTTGGTGTCGAACAAAAAAGTTATTTCTTATTATAGAACAGCCGCCATATTGGATTTATAGTGACGTCACATGTCCAGAAACCTTCCTCCGCTTATTCCATTTCATTTGATATCCATATTGTTGGTGTTGAACGAAAAAGTTATTTCCTATAATGTAACATCTGCCATATTGGATTTATGATGACGTCATATGTCCAGAAACCTTGCCCTGCGTATTCCATTTCATTTAATACCCATATTGTTGATGTTGAACAAAAAAGTTATTTCCTATTATGGAACATCCGCCATATTGGATTTATGATGACGTCACATTTACAAAAACCTTCCCCTGCGTATTCCATTTCATTTCATACCCATATTGTTAGTGTTGGATAATAAAGTTATTTCCTGCTATGGAACATCCGCCATATTGGATTTATGATGACGTCACATATACAGAAACCTTCCCCTGCGTATTCCATTTCATTTGATACCCATATTGTTAGGGTTTAGCATTATCAAGTTCCCCTATAAAGTTGCATCCCCTTTTTCACCCCTTTAGGGGTAGACTTGATAAAAAAGAAAATGTTTTTTTAATAGAAAAGGTGTATCTCTGTACCAAATTATATCATAATCGGTTCAGCGGTTAATAATTTCCCATACAAAGTTTCATCTCCCTTTTCACCCCTTTAGGGGTAGGTTTTTAAAAAATAAAGTAAAACTATCTCCATGCCAAATTTTATAAAAATCTGTCCGGCGGTTTAGCCGTGAAAACCAAGCAGACAGACAGACAGACAGACATTTCGCATTTATTATATTATATTAGTATGGAATATAGATATTGCTATGGATTTAGAACATTATCAATGGCCGGTAATAAAACTGTCTTGGAAACAAAGTTGAAAAAAAAATTTGTGGAGCGATCAAGTCGAGATTTGAACTTACAACCTAAGAATGATTCTCGAAAAAAAAGAGAATGATAATCAACCGAGCCAAAAACGAATAGAACTTACTTTCCAAAATCGTGTATTTAAAGTGCTGTGAGCAACAATACGCAATGTCTACATAATATTTTACGGTAGTAAACTAATTAATCTGTGATAATATTATACAATTCGGTGGCGTTTTAATTTTATGAGTAAGGTTCCCTGTAATGGTTTGATAAGGAGAACTCACGATATGTCGTGGGTTTAAAACTAGAATAGTTCTTACCAAGTCATGAATAACATTTTTGTTACTAATAATATAATATTTATAATTGCATCCCTTTATAAACATGTTTTATTTTATTCGTATTTAACAATGTATTTTTTTGTATCTGACAACTAAATTTCACAAATCGTAATTTTATGAGGCTTATAAAAATGTCAATAAATGGTAATGTCAAAAATGGCCGCTAGGCGGCGATTCATGCACGCGCCGTTTTATTGTGGTGTCGCGTCGCGGAGTTCGTTGCGAAAAGTATTTGGCCACGCCCCCTCAGCTCGATTCCGGCGCGATGCTCAAGGTCTTTGACGACTACACGCACCTTAAGTTGTAAAGGACTTCTTGGAAGAGCGCAAGAACTTCAGCTACACATGTTTATTTAGACCTCCATTCTTTTCACTTATACAGAACTTTAAAACACAATATACTATCAGTTTTGTACTTTAAAACTCCCAAACATATAAAAAATAGGAAATCTAATTAAAATCACGACCTTACTTCTTCCGTTCTCGCCAGAAAGTCTTACTATGTACTTAAAGGTAAAGCAAACAAACATCGAATTTTTAAAGACGTGCATTGCTTATATCGTTGCTTCAACGGGTATGAAATTATAATCATAGTAGTCACATGTGAATATTACATTTTGTGATGAAGCGTCATCTATTAACTCAGTTTCTAGAGATTGCAAGGTGGCCTGAGTTTAAAATTTAATATTAATCTATTATTATATATTAAACCATACGTATGTAGTATATGAATACGCAATCCTAAACCTTACCAGAGGTCTTGTATTTTTTTAATAATAAAACTACATGCATATCATAGTCGTAACAAAAACGTCAATAGTACATGCGTACTAATTATTCTCAAAAAATGTTACAGAAACGAGTGTGATTATGTATTTTACAAGCCAATTATTGCATAGAAGCTTTAGATTTACTTTTATTAATCTATGTATTGTTAGTTTCACATTAACATGTTTAATAGTCTATATTAAGTACACAAAGACACAATTAACATACTTATACTTTAGAATAAAAACGCTAACAAACTGATAAGCACGCGAAACTGAAGCAATGGATTTGAAGTTTGTCATTGTTTGGTCAACTTCGTTCAATCGCATCTCCATTAAATGAAATTAAAAAAACGTGCAGTGAAATGATATACACATTAACAACACATGAAAAAAATTCTAATATTCCATTCAACAGGTAAGTACATATTTTACTTGAATCGCTGTTGCCATACACGCAAACTTGCCATAACTTAACTTTTTTCTTCATTTGTTCGGTGTCGCTTGTTAACACTTCTTCTTAACATTATTAAACTAAGACTAATAATATACATAATGGTTATTACCGCTCTAATTATGAAACTGTGTTGATAATGTACTTTAAAAAAAATAGCTGAAATGCAATGAGAAAAATATGGGGTTAGTAAAATCACCGTTCATGTATATATAATACGTGCGCGTCATGTTAATAATCATACTAAAATCGGAATAAATTCACTTAATACTGCAATTTACACCGATTTCGGTAGGACATTATGTGGCAACGCATAAGCTGTAGAAAGCACGTACTCTCACGGGCGACACTCATCTATCAAACGGCGACAATGGTCTGCAGTTCAATACGGAACAGCTGATTTTTATGAATACTGTTAGGGTGAACATACACTGCAGCGTAACATCCCAAAGAACGATGATCTGTTTTTTTACCTAATTCTAAATTGGCACTTTATCTTACGACATACGTTATTTTTTACTTACAGTGCAATTTTATAGAATAAATTCGATAGTAATAACTTCGTCTAAAGTTATAGGCTGGCAGACAGAAAAATAGTTACACGTATCGTTTTACAATCGTAATAAAATTATAATACGCATTTGTCATAATCATAACATATCGACGATTTATTAAAATTGTTAAATCGCGTCTACACCAAAGTTATGTTCAGAAATATCTCCCTGGAAGTAAACATTGAACACAAACGTCACTGCTTAAGTAAAAACTGACTATAGTAACGCATCCAGGTAACTTTTACTTCCACGGAGACTATTTTGAACCGTAAACAGAGAAACTTATAGACTACGTCACACAGTCCATCTCATTCACAGGACCAAGGGACTAACTTAGCCGCATGCAACGTAGAAGAAAGTCACAAAGCTATAGTTTTGTGTATCCTTTAACGTGTGCAGGTTTTGTCAAGGTTGCACAATGTTTGAACACCACGACAGTATAAAGCTAAATAATCTCGTTCGTATTGAGGCTACTAGCCTTTTAATACCACGTTTCCCCATACGATATAAAATAAGTAAAGAGAAAATACCGTGGGAAGTTATTTCTTTAGTTTGTTAAACTTTACAAAATAGTATTCAACCTTTACATAAATTTCGTTTCAAAGAATTGCTCTCAATTTGCTATACGAATGCCACCTTCGTTTATTTGATTTATGCATTACCTATTTGTAAAGTTAATGCAAAAACCAAAAAACAAAAATTTAGTAAAATCATTACGCAGTAACATAATACTCAGAAATAAACGTCAGAAAACAGAAATAAATGTTATTTGACATTAATTTATTTTATGCTCGGTCTAAGAAGTATTGGACGGAACCAGCATAAGTTGCCGCTCTTACCACCGCGTGACAAACGAATTTTCTAGTCTCTTTCTATTTCACTGAAAGTAACCACGAGTAAAACAGTTAGCTATAGTAAGTACATATATCTCGCTCTGTCAGTGTACTTAGTGTCAGCTAATGAGTCGCTCATGAAATAATTATTATATAGCCAAAATACTTGTGAAGCTTAAGTATTTTGGCTGCTAGTATTCACAAAAATAAAAAAATGTCATATTGAGCTATATATCGTTGTACTGTAACCTTGTAGTTACGCGCTTAAGTAAAAATTTAGATAGTTTGTCAACAAAAAAGGCACTTAGAAGACACGCTTTTAAAGCAAATGCTCCATCCATTCTCACTTGGTCCGAGATTTTATGACTGAAAAAACATAGCTACCTTGTATGTAAATCTATCCACACGTATGTGATACGTTCCATGACTAGACACCGTCACACTGTCACAATGTTATTATTATTCACATTATTAACTTTCGACTACGTCGTTCTAAAGAAACCTACTCCCTACGCGGAAATAATTATTAGCTAGCAACACTAATAGCTATATAGAAATCTTAGCACATATTTATCCCATGTGACCATGGTCCTCCATACTCTAGTACATACTCCCTCTACGATTTTGAGCGCAACCAACCCAGTAAATATAGTAACTGTCATGTTAATAAAACCGCTTAAAAAAAGAAAAAAAAGTTGGTAAACTTAGCAGATTTCATTTGTCTATTTCGCTATACTGTTCTCAATAAATAATATTACATAGTATATATTCTACATGTACAATGTTCTTATACATGAAACTCATTCCTAATTACGTTATTAATAATAATGGCCCTCATGAATAGCTTATATTACTCCACTGCTGCTGCTTTCCTCGTCCATGTCACTGAGTCGACTTTTGACTCTTGTCATCCAACGACTGTCAGCTACCTTTCGTCGACAGTCGCCCCACATATAACTCCATCTCAAACGTCAAAATTTTCATATCTACCTACGAAAAATTAACAACAGTTAACATCCATTTAAAGTATTTTAATTGTGCGAAGTTGAGGTTCTTTACAGTTTTAAATTAACAAATGCGTCAGTAATTTTGCACTTTTAATTGCAGTCAATATTTAAAATTATGTTAGTGATTAGTTATTAAAATTTCTATACACAACGCGTGCTCTAAGTGTTTACTCAATAGTTTTTGGATGAATACTCATCATAAACCGTTTTTACTATATTAGTTAACACGTTATGGTAATTGCTGCAGTCGTTAAATCAATCTCACATTTTAAGAATATAATTACATCTAGGATTAGCAAAAACACTTTTTAAAGTGTTAGGTGTTATTCTTAAAAACGTGAAAGTTTTATGCTAATATTTATAAAAAATTATTTACTTCTGTCTTAATGAGTTTTGTATCAGTGACTTGTTGACGACTAGTTTACGTAAGTATTTGTGGTTTTAGTCGTTTTTCTAATTTAGGAATTCAAAGTTCCTTTTTGATAAATAAAATAGGCTAATTATTATTATCTTCTAATAAAAAATATAAAGGCCTTTTGCTGTAGGTACTTTTTATTTGATTTTTTCATGATGACAGAATAACGCTACTAAACATTTACAATAAAAATATATCTAACAGTTGCCGTAGGTACTACCTTTTATTTGGTTTCTTTATGGTAATAGAAAAACACTACTAAATATTGAATGTAGTATATTAACATTTATGTTTAGCGTGTTAATGCCCTAATACTGGTTAATCGCATCTCATGATTATTTTCATTTTTTAAACTACTAACGGCCTGTTCCGACTACCCTCGGGTTGAATACATAAATCATAGCCTATGTCCATCTGGAATAATATACCTTTAAAATGACGAAAAAATTATCATCAATCATCAAATAGGTGCAGTGGTTCCGGAGATTACCCTCCATATATAAACAAACTTACAAAATCCGCTCTCTCTCTATATATACATACATACATACATATCTTCACGCTGTATCCCTAACGGGGTAGTCAGAGAGGACGGAGCGCCAAGTGTCGCGGTTCTTACATACTTCTTTCGCTTTCTCAAATCTCATCATTCTCCTCACACATTTTCGCCTAGGTATGCGAGAGCTTTTGACATTTCCGTCTGCTAACACTCTGGCTATATGGCTGGCTCTCTCTATAAAATATTATTATTATGTTTTGTATAGATTTACCTATACTACACTCGTACGTGACCTTATTGTGAATTCGTTATTGCATGCGCACATATATTGGGTCCTTACATATGAAATTAGCGTTTTGTCGTACTGACCACTTTGATCTGAAATGTCTCCGCTTTGGTTAAGAATTCCAAATTCAAATTTATAAATTCATTTAGCTGGTATATTTGAGTTTTGAAAACAGTCAATGATGTGTACGGCGCTGGTGTCGCAAAAGAAAGCACGGTACGTTTTTGGTTTCGACGTTTTCGTTCTGGAAATTTCGACCTTCAGAACCAACCCCGTGGACGGCCGGAGACCAAAGTGGAAAATGAAGAATTAAAGGCTATTGTGGAAGCGGATCCATCACAAAGCACTTCAGAGATAGCTGCAGGCTTCGGGGTAAGTGACAAAACTGTATTAATCCACTTGAAGCAAATCGGGAAAGTAAAAAAACTAGAACGATGGGTACCTCATGAATTGAGTGAATTGAACTTGCAAACACGCATCGACTGCTGTGTTACTTTGCTCAACCGACACAATAATGAAGGGATTTTAAATCGAATCATTACTTATGATGAAAAGTGGATACTGTACGATAATCGGAAGCGCTCGTCGCAATGGCTGAACCCTGGAGACCCAGCCAAATCCTGCCCTAAACGAAAATTGACTCAGAAAAAGTAACCTGTGAGTGTTTGGTGGACTAGCGCCGGTATCGTTAACTACAGCTTTCTAAAATCTGGCCAAACGATTACGGCAGATATCTATTGTCAGCAACTGCAAACCATGAAGGAAGAACTAGCTGCTAAACAACCGAGATTGGTCAATCGCTCTAGGCCACTGCTGCTTCACGACAACGCAAGACCACACACTTCACAACAAACAACCACTAAGTTAGATGAGCTACAATTGGAATGTCTGCGACATCCACCGTACTCCCCGGACCTTGCTCTAACAGATTACCATTTTTTCCGGAATTTGGACAACTTCTTACAAGGAAAAAAATTCAACTCCGATGCGGCAGTCCAAACCGCCTTCAAAGAGTTTATTGATTCTCGCCCCCATTGTTTTTTTAGTAAAGGGATCAATGAACTACCTATGAGATGGCAAAAGTGCATAGATAACAACCGTGTATACTTTGATTAATTAATTATATTTTACAAAAAAAATTGACTTTATATTCCTCCCGTACAAAACGCCAATTTCATATGTAAGGACCCAATATATTCCGTTCATATGTATTTACATATTATTACGTTAGGGATGCAGCGTGAAGATATGTATGTACGTATGTATGCAGGTATGTATGTATTATTAAAATCGTGCAATAAGATTAAGAAAATATTCTGTCGCTGTTATAGCTGGCGTAATGGCCAAATATATAAAAATAATATTGAACATTCATATGAATAAATTGTAGGCTACAGTTACTAGCCTTGACCTATCCTTGTTAATTTGTTTTTAATTGTTTCTGTTCGAAATCCACTTGATTTGGATCTGGTTACTGTAACAAGTTGAAAACAAGACCTTCTGAGTAGAATAAGAAGGAGTAGCTACTACATTTTAATTAGATAACACAGACTACTAATATCTTGATTTCTACATAATTTACTATTAATCACTATTAGAATACTTCCAAACCTAAAACAATTCATATTCACAATGTATTGACCCAACAGGGAATCAAATTCGAGATCTCATCCTTTGAACCTACCTCGTTTTTTAAAACTTTGTGCTCTTGTCATTTACTTTAAGGGTTCTGTACCTCGAATGGTAAAACGGAAACCTTTTCTCAGAAACCGAATGACGTACAAAATTATTGATGTAAATTATTTGTACTCGTAAATACTATTAAGCATTCATAATATTAATTCCAAATCTATTCAACCATATTTTATAAATATTATTGTACAAAACCCTCTGCATGAGACTCGAAGTGGCACTTAACCAATTTTTTTAACTGTGCATTGTTGTTTGGTTACTATTTTATCTACAAAATAATACAACGTAAATGCTTGTGACAGGTGCTTTAGCTACCGAAATACCATGATTTTAACCATTATCTCTAGTCCGTTTACTATCGGAAACCTGGTATGTCCGTATTATCAGGTGCACACACAAAACCCACATGTACGATTACATGCACACAAATGACCAGAGTCATTACCAAATTAACAACGTTTAGGTGAAGAAAAGGCATTTCGTAAACAAGGCTCAGGCGACACAGACGCCTATTTAATATTATTTTAAGTTTAGTGAAAGTGTCGTTGCTATTGTGTAGACCATGCCTTCATCTACTCCGTCACCACCAAGTCTACAATCTGATCAAGAAAGTTCAAGGGATTCAATGACATCTCAGTTATCCATTGTTGACAATAAAATTAATATCATAAATAATATTTGCAGAAGTGACAACAAGAACGTGTTAACATCACACGGTGTCGAAAACATACTATCTGAAGGTGTCACATACGGTGGTAATGACAATTCATTCCTAGATTGTAAAGCAGAAGTATTTTCATCTACACAACATTCATTCGTGCAAGATTATAACTCTAGGGATTCCACTGGATTCAGTATTCACGACATTCTTGGATTACATTCTGCATATGCAACAAATCTACAAGGAGATATGGAAACACGATACGACTATCAAATTCCAAATTACAGCAACTTAAACAATAACCCTAATACAAATTACGTATCAGGAACCGAAGAAGTAAATTCACTAAATTGTATTAAAAGCGATAACGTTTTCAACACCACTTCCCCTATGTCAGTTGAAAATCAAGTAATTTACAATCGAAATTATGCAAGTGAAGAACCAGTTAGAAGTCACCAAAGAAACAGCGAAGAATTACACAAACCCGAAAGGGAAATTACTTTACAAAATTCCAGTTTCTCTGCACAGGTAACTGCCATCAGCCAAATTATACTTTATGCATATTGCATCAAATTTGAAAATTCTGTTAGTTGCTGCTAAGATCATTTTTGATTATTGTGATTTACCACAAACCGGACCCTTAATGACAATGTAATTTAGGTTTTGGTAACATACGGTAATTAGTAAATGAGTCGATGTCACCCTATTGTGTTTCTAAGCTTAACGACAGTGAGACGTATCGCACTTAATATCATCGATATAAATAATTGCTTTTCAGAATTCTTGGGATTCTAAATCATCGAGTTTGTCAGCTAATCGTGTGATAAGAACCTCGTCTTCTTTAGCAACAAACGGTAAGTTTCCAATTTTACCTCTTATATTCATCGTTAAGTAATTGATTACAAAAAAAGAAAGAATGATACAGACATGACGGCACAATCTAGAGTAGTTTGTACCGTCATGTCTGTATATTATGACTTATTATGTATCACAACTTAGTAAGCTCATATTCTTATATAATATGAAGTACCTGGGCGACCGAGCTTTACTCGAAGTCTTGCAAAAAAAATAACAAAAAAAGTCTGACCACGTTGCAGGATTCGAACCAGCGTATTTCAGCTCGGTAGATCTTCGCTCTAGCCATTATGCTATTGAGAAGGTAAACTCTGCTGCAAAATATAAATGTTTAGAAGTCTTCTATGTTGTAAATTTCATCAAAATCGCTAGAGCCGTTTTCGAGAAAGCGATATCAAATATCTATATATAAATACAAATATTGCTCGTTTAATGTAATAGTAGATATGCATTTGTTAATATATTTATAATATGCATTATGAATATAAACTAAAAGTTTACAATTTTTAAATGAAATATTATGAATAATATAGTGAATGTAATAAAAATATATAATTACGTATATGGGTGATACAAAAAATGTATAAGAAGACTTAGGAAAAATAAGGCGGACGAGAAATATTATTTTATATAGTGTCATCATGTATGGTATCAAAAACAATTTAAGGAAACCCCATTTTAAAAGTGGGTAACTTTTCTCACATGTTTTTTTTTGTGAATTAATTCTCTACGTTCGTGAAAATAGTAAAAATAATTTAAGTAGAAACCAAATCTATTAATTATAGTAATATTAAGATGATAATTATGTTTACCAGTTTAACAACGTATAAAACCTTTTTTTGTCTAACGTTTGCGTCATAATTTTTAATAGTAAAATGAGTAATTATAATATATAGCGTTGTCCGTTAGTTTCTCCAGTGGATAATAAAGAATATGTCCAAATTACTAATTACGATATGGGAATTAAATTTAATTCCAAAATTACCATAAAGTAAATCGTCAAGCAGAAATTATGATTGATTCAGTTTTCTTGCAAATTATTTATTTATGATTAGAAACAAATTTTGTATGAAAATAAAAAATAATGATGTTGATACTTCGCGCTAAAATATGATCAAATTGCAAGTGATAAAATCAACCTTATTGCTGCTGTGTAGCGTAGGGGTTAAAGAATGAATTCGCTTGCGCTGCGGTTCGAACCATGCTCTTAAATATTATATCTATTTGTAAATATCGATCTAAAAGTACCATTCGAGAATAATCACGAAATCGTAAGTCAATTTTCAAAATATTAATATTGAATAAAATTTAAAATTCGTTGTAAATATTTACATTTTTTAATACGCGGGATGAAAGCTTCACTATTACTAGTATTATAAAGAGGTAAAATTGTGTGCTTGTTTGTTTGTTGGGGGTAATCTCTGAAAATACTGAACTGATTACAAAAGTTTTTTTACAAATAGAAAGCTAGGAAGCTACATTACCCTTATTTAATATAAGGCTTTATTTTATTTTGATAAAAAAGACTTTCTACCGAGGCGATGCGAGGGAGTGTCGCTATAGATAATGACTACTCAAGTTTAATCATTTATGTCCAGCGCAATTATTTATATGTATCTACATATACACATTTTACAGATATGTCATCAGATACATCAGTTTACCAGAAAGGGTTTACGAAAAGAGCTAGAACAGCTTACACAAGTGCACAACTGGTTGAATTAGAAAATGAATTCCATCACAACCGCTACCTATGTCGACCTAGACGCATAGAACTGGCTAATTTCTTAAACTTAACGGAGCGGCAAATAAAAATATGGTTCCAAAATAGAAGAATGAAATACAAAAAAGACAATAAAAGCAATAAACCCTCTTCATCGGTGGACGACAGCCCTACGAGTTCGAAAAACCAAGATCATAAAATGAGTCACGGTAGGAGCTGTAGCGGACATGACCGCCACCGGCGTGTACTTCCAGATACACACGCATCGCATCACAAAATTACTGACACCGCTTCAAGGCCACCAGAATACTCTTCTGTTGGTTCTCTAAAGTCTGTGATAAAGGGTCCTCAGACATCAATTGAACTTCCATCATATACGCCAAATCTAACATACTCTTCATACTACACAAGTGGATCGAACAGACCGACTTACTCACCACTATCAGAAGTTTATCGGTATAACAACGATGAATCACTACAAACAAATCCTAATAATTTATCAAGTTTACAGACAGATAGGTATGTGCCGAATGGTGTAGATTTAAAATTGAATGATGATGTAACGAGATATTGTAACACTGGGACTACTTATTACAATCCAATACCAAGTGGTGTGGTTATACAACCGCCAGCTTCGGTCGGTGAAGGGTACGGATTCGCTTCATCAGTACCAATGCCAACTTATGATGAAAGCAATTTACACAATAGGACACCTGGTCTATCTTTGTCCCAAGACCCTTATTTTACTTATTTAGCACCAGATATTTCTAATAACCAACTCTCTACTTCCACGACAAATAAATATTCATCTTATATATCTTTATGAAGATTAAATAATCAAGTTTTATAATATAATGTAATCTTCTACACTTATTAAAAAAATTAAATGAAAAAGAGCTTGTTGTTAAAACTATTTTTTGAAATTATTATTGTTGCTAGTTATAAAATTATAAATTTCATTAACTATAAAAATATTGTTAAAATTAAAAAAAAAAATTTGAATTTATATTTGTTAAATGATATGTATTTGTAAATATTACATATTTATAATACCTATAGGTATAATACTTTTACTTTATAATGATTTATGTATTAAAATACAAGAAAAAAATACTATTATATGTGGCGGGTATTAATATATTTACTTATTAAATTTTTTTATTAGATTAATTGAAGAACTGTTTCTGTATTATTTAGAAATTGAATTTTTTTTATGTAAATTAAAAATATTTCATGTTTCGTGTTAATGTTAAACTAAATATAATTTTATTAGGATGTGAGTACTATTTTTTATTAGGGTATGAGTAGATACTATAATACAAAATATTACTCGACTTCTTTGCTTTCTAGGTTAAGTTCTAAAAGTACATAACAAAAATACTAAATATTAAAAAAAAATACAATTTAAGACAGTTTAATTAATGCACCTAACTTGAAAAAAAGAAAAAAAATACCTTTTCAAAAATACAAAAAATTAAATGTACTATAACATAATCTTTAAACTAATTATATAATATTAAAAAAATTACACATACTTAATAGGTAATTCGCACTGCATATAAAACTACAAGTTCTGTAATTTTTGAACAGCAGACGATTAAAGAAAACTATGTCACCAAAACTAGACAAAAACGGCTATTGTCTTAATTATTAGTTATTACTTTTCTTAACATTCTGTTTAATATTATGTGAATAGGTTCATTTTCGAATCTGGCCAACATTGTCTCCTTTTCTCGGTAATCACAAGAAACCTCATAAGAAGAGGCCAAGTCGGGACGCTCCAAATTCTCAAACTCACTTTGCCCGTTTCCTTTACAGAAATAGCTTTAAAACACACTTACCCACCCACACTTATATTATAAAAACAATCCATTCGTTGTCTGCGCATCCCTCTAGCGAAAATTACAGCATCGATCAACCTCAACTTATTCGCGCCGGTTGGTTTCACTCTATCCAAGACAGGTTATTTATTAGATACATTACTGTAGACTATAATGACTGCCATTATTACATATTAGTATTACGTTGCGAAATATTTTTAAAGATAGCAGAATAAGCATGGAGAGAGAAATTTAATTTTTTGCATGATCAAAATATGTTAATTGAAATATTGCCTCTTTGTTTATTCATTCCTTGATTTGTCTGTCGTTTAGTTCGTCTGTCTGTTGTTTCATTTTTTCATTAATCCATAATTATGTTCTTTGGTCCGTTAGCGCGCAAATCGTTGATTTGTTGATCTGTTTAGTCTTTTTATTCTTTGGTTATACATAAACATAGGTAAATTTAATTAATTTGTACATTTCAATGAAAAGAATGCACATATATCGAACGGTGCAATGTACTTGTATGCCTTATATTATTAATATGTAGGTAGGGTACTCATTATTAGTTGTCTGCGAAAGCACACTGATATGAGCGCTACATACAACGCCATCTAGTGTGTTTTTATAGATGAGATACAAACGCTTATGGAAATTGTAGGCATGAAAATTAGAAGTCCACCAGAAATAGTAAGATTAGAAAACCAACGCTTGATGTTAAAAGTAAATATAAAGCGAGAACTATTAATTTTAAAATACTCGAATATGATATTTTAACAGACAAGTAGACTTTACTAATCGTAATAACATTAATTAATAATTTAAATTAAGTGCGTACTATAATTTATTTCCTGTCTTCTTTCGAAAATGTTTCTTATCTGCCTATGTACTTGTTCTTTTATAAATAGTCTTCTTATGTAATACATACTTCCGTTATTTTATTTTATTCATAGGCATATGTATAACGTGTAAGTACTTGTAATCGAGTAAAAGCAAGCTAAATCCAGTGGAAATGCGATCTCTCAGAAATATTTGCAGTGTCACTCTCGCAAACAAAATATGCAACGCATTTCGGCAGGCTTACTTGACACTGGCAGTGTTATCGTAAAAATGCAGATGCTTAGATGATTCGGGCACAGGGAAAGAATGAGTGATGAGCGATCGACACGAAGAGAATTTACAGAGCGAAAGCGAATGGTAGCAGTGGTCAACGAAAACAAAGCCTGACTCGTGAAGATCAAATAGCCAGCGTGTTAGCAGACGAAAATGTTAAAAACACTCGCGTACCTCGGTGAAAGTGTGTGAGGCGAATAATGAGACTTGAGGAGTCAAAAGGAGTACGAAACCACGGCGATGCTCGGCACTCCGTCTTCTCCAACTTTCCATTAGGGATGCAGCGTGTGTGTTTTAATGTTTGTAAGTATAATAATAATTAACAAATAACAATTTCGAATCATACGCGTACATTGCATTCGTGGTAAATGTTTGTTAATGTAACCTACAAATTAGCTACTTTATTCAATTACTTACTAAATTTTTTTTTTCAAAATTCTTTACTAAAATTTTTTATGAAGAAAACACCAAGCCCTTTGTAGACTTAAAGTTAACATATTACTTTACCTTCAACACCAATTACATTACGCATTTTTTTTTAAAACAATGTAAGAATTGCAAATGTGTGTTTTCTTAGATTTTGTCTCCATCTCGCGCGCCCATTATGTATTATCAAGTAAATAGGTTTATTACATAATGTATTATATACTGCTACCATCTGTTGACTTAATTTTGTAATTATGTAGATTGATTGCGACGTTTTAGACCACTATGTAATCCAATCTTTAGGAATTGCGATCTGCTGGTATAGTTTCGCTTATAATATTTAATTTGTTTTTATTACTGTCTGGTAGACTATACTACATACCCAGCTACATATTTCTTTGAAAGATTTCCAACGAAAGGGTGCCAGGCTTTGCCAGGCTTGCCATATAATTGGGCTAATAAATTTTTTTATAAGAAACTAAAATGCAGTTAATTTTTGGATATACCTAATCAATTATTATTTCCTGTTCATGGTAAAATAAAAATATAATAAATATACTATTCGCATAATAATCAAATGCTTTTATATGATGATATGATTTCTTTCATTTCAATGAGGCTGGGAAATATTTTATAACTTATCATTTTAAGGCTTTTGCCATATTAGATTTGTAATAATATTACGGATAAATACCTCATTTACTCAAATCAGTTAAGATATTTACCCAGTAGAAGGTTACGAAGAAGTTATTACATAATGTACATACATAAAAAACTAAGATTCGTCCGGATCGCTACCACCATATCACTCGCAAATCGGGCCGCCAAACAGCAGTGTTGCAGCAGCACTGTTATGCTCCGCTGTGGAGGGTGAGAGAGCCGATGCAATTTCTGGCACAAGAGACGCAACGTCTAGTCCCTAGGGTTGCGAACGCATTTGCAATGTGAGGTGCTGTCTACTCTTGATATTGTAAATGTTCATGGTAGAGATCCGCAAAAGTTATCGATACCTGAATAGTATCGATACTTTTGTTACGATATCTAGTATTTTCGTTCTTGATACTTTTCTTTTGGTAGTACTATACTAGGTATCGATAGTTTAATAACACACTCAATACATTTTATAGTAAGTCTAAAGTTGATGATCTGAGATTGAAAAATCGATATTTTAGGATTTAAAGAATTGTATTTGAGATCAAAGATATTAAGATAAAAGATACAAGACTTAAATCAAATAATGTTTACAAGCATATATGTATACTACGCAATACTCCGGTATCGATACGTTTATCTATGCCAAGTATGTTTATAATATAGAATACACACATATCTTCACGCTATATCCCTAATGGGGTATTCAGAAAGGACGTAGCGTCAAGCGTTGCGGACCTTACATATATCTTTCGCTTCCTCTTTTGTGCTTTTGACAAAAGCACAAAAGCTCTGGGTATTCGATCTTCATATGTTGGCCATGGTCTTCCTTGGCTTCTTGTATCATTCGCTTTCGCTCTGTAAATTTTCTTCGTCAGTCTTTCATCACTCATTTTTCTATCTAACCGAACCATTTAAGCAGTCCTTTCTTCACATTTACAATAATACCGTCGTGCAACCCTATCACACTACGTATCTCTTCATTGCTTATCCTGTCCGCAAGGGTGATACCGCACATATTTTTAAGAGATCGCATTTCTACTGCGATTATACTTTCACTCGATTTCGGACATATCTAGGCCTCACTACCGTACGATAAAATTCTACGATATAATGAAATTAAAATAGTTAACGTACACTTTTAAAATAAAATAAACGTAAAATTAATTGTCACCTTAATTAAAATTAATAATTTTATTTTTAGAAATTACATTTTACAAGTAATGCAAATGACATAACTGTAAAATAATAAAAAAAAATGTTTCACAGAAGAATATAAAACATACCCTAATCAAATGTGAAACTTTCACTAGCCTTCTTGTAACATATTATATTACTGGAACGGTTACTGAACAGGGGGCCTAGACAAGTGGCTACAATTCTTGTAAACTCTAACAGAATTGGATTACAAAAATCACGTGATTTGGTAACTAATTTTGAATTGGTAGTCAAACATTACGAAAAGTAAAGTCGCTTGAAAGCCGTCGTATAATATGTAGCCAAATGACACTTTTCACGAACGATAACGCCAGCACGAAGTGTTTGCTACTTGTCTAGCCGCTCAGTACTGTAGTATCGCAAAATAAAGACAGAGAATACAGTCCTCAAAAGAAATGGAACTGGAACATGCACTGTAACTCTTCTCCGCACGGTTTCCATTCTTCGGACGTCATTTCGTTATTTAATGTCCACATAAATCGGACCATTTTTACGCTCTTCTTTCTTTGTAGTTATCTTATAACAACTAGTGAACGAACTCATGCTCGTTCAGGTCCAGATCATTTGTCAATAAATATATATAATGTAATAAATATATACAAATAATAAATTTTGCCTCGAGTATCGATGTAACGAATGGAATTCAACGTATTAAATCATTTTTTTTTATGATATTGGCGCTGGAATAACGCTCAAACTTCTCTAAATTGAATAAAAATGAAAACCAAACTGGCCACATCAGTTTTCTTATTTTATATAAAAAAAGAAAACTGATATCAGTACTGTAGTTTTCTTTTTTTATATAAAAAAGAAAACTGATGACATAAAAGAAATCTTATGCTTGAAACGAATGAAATAAAAAATAATAAATTATGTGTTACATCCTGTTACCTGTTACATCGGGACGCGCAACTTCATAATAAGGTATAAAATACACTCTGGTTTGCTTTCCCAAACGCGCCAAAAGAAGTACAAGTACAACTTCAATAAAAACATACGGTACAAATCCCAAAAAAGGTGCAGCTGGAACATGCGCTGACGATCATTAGGATTTCCGGATAGCTTCCATTCCTCTGTCGCCATTTCATCATCTGATGTGTCCTCAAAAAACGGAACGTTCTTACGCTCTTGTGTCTTCGTAGTTGGCATAAGCGTCTTCAAGTCCAATTCTTGCGGTAGGGCATCGTCGATAAGCTTCGCCAATATATTTATGGATCGCTCATTGGGATAAACGTGCCTTCAGAATTAGAATAACGTTGTGTTTGTTTCCCATTCTTGTTTAACTGTTGTATAACTAAATATAGCCCATTTACAACTATTGGTTAAGTAAATATTGGGTAAACCCTGTGCTTGTAACGACTGCACTTGTAAAAAATCTGTACTGAAAAAACATTTACACATAAACCCATCTACCTAATTAGCGCCACTTATTATTAATATAACAAATAAATTATCTCAAATTTCTAATTCCATGAAGACTAACATATAAAAGATGAAATTGACCCCAGTGTTTCACATTACAATATAGGCCAAGTGTCATTAACTGGACTATCGCAAAACAATGTTGTGTCAAACATATTATGTGAAAAATAACGGGTTTCGAAGAAGTGATACAAGTACACAAGGAGCACGAATCTTGGCATTCCGTCCCTTTTGACTAACTGACTGAAGAAATAACGTGAAAAGATGTCTGTACGTATATACATAAAACTCTATTTCTTATTCTTGAACATTTTTCAATATGCTTAAGCCAATTATAACTCGATTAGTGTTTACCTTTGATTTGCTATACGTACCATGCGAGTAATTTCCGGGATGGGTGATTTCCGGGGAATCATTGGTCTCAAGGGAAATGCAAATCTTTGCATAACACACGGTTGCGAAGGTGTGGAAAAGCGGTTTTGAAACGAGGAAATATTACACAAATTACGGCAGAAAGTAGAGAGATAAAAATAATACTTAAAATACTTTTTCATGACGTAATATTTACACTCAAGTTCTTACGAATCTCGTTATCTCTAGAAATATTTTCAAAACCAGTACAAAGTTTACGTTCATACAGACTGTTGTACAGACCAGTTCATTCAGACTGGCCAAAGAGTCGTGTCACAAAAAATAACGCGGCAAACCAAAAAAATCTTTCCGTAGTCAACACTGAAAATAGTCCAAATATCAATTTAATAATTTTTAAATTATTAAATTGATATTTTATTTTTTCAGAACCCCTTTCCAATGGTGTTTGTATATACCTCTAAAGTAAATTATGATATTACGTGTATTCAATTAAGAGTAAGAGTCAGATGTGGGGGTTACAAATTGAGCAAACAGAGAAATTATATCATCAACTGAACAAATTTCTCAATATATCTCCAAATATATTCTAAATTTTTTGTTTCTAAGCTTTTTATTTAAGCCGCAGCCATTCCCAAAGTGGTCGATAACGCCCCCTTTTGGGCGCTGCAGGCCTAAAGGGGGGCGGTAAGAGACCCAGAAAAAAAATGGGGGCGTTGTGTAGAGGCCTTGGGTGATTTGTAATTTCATTTAGCTAGGAGGCATCTTAGACAACGACTGCATGAGCTCTCGAGTCAATAGACAAAATAAGTTTGGGACCAACCTCTAATCTAAGGCGTATGAAAAGAAATATATGTAAACAATTAGAAAGTAAAGACAATAAGAATGAATTTAGAGAAAATTAGAATGAAAAGGCAAAAATGCGAAGTATATAAAAATAAGGTGAATCGCTTTTTTAAATGTTAATACTTGTCATGCTACCACCGTTTTTCTGTCAATTTCAATTTGTTTAATGTTTGGTACATGTTTTACATGTACGTTACTTCCATCAAGTTCGATCACTTTAGTCTGGGATTATTTGACCCAAAATTGGAATAAAAATGAAAACTAGCGCGTCTCAATTTGAAAGATAACACAAGCTTACTTTTGTCTCGAGGTCAACTCTCTCTGACAATTTCAAATTTGTATGTTATCTTAGTAAATCGCACAAATTATAAAATACATTTTAAATAGCCCATATAATTAGCAAAATTTCGTTTCGCTGTTCTTTATGAGTGCATTATTTAACGAAATATGCGCGAAATGCACTTAGTGCATTACGTTCGTCACTGACTTCAGCCTCCTCAATCATTCTCTAAAATGAATAATCTCAGTCGCCATTACGTATTGGATTAAATTCTTAATTAAAATAAATAATCCTTATTGTCATTAAATGTAAGTTTTTATATGTAAGTAAGTTATGGAAGTTTTCACCGTGAAAAATGCCATGAATGCCGTAACTATATCTTTTAACGAAACATACTACAAAAACTGTCTAATAGGTAACTCATCGTAATGCCAAATTGTATGGAAAACTTTGGCAACTGTAATGTAGTTTAATATACTATAAAAAGAACACAAGTAAACCATGACAACTCGTAATGCAATTTTTAGTTTATACTGTTACTGGTTACTGTCAGATGCGCTGTATCAAATTTCTTACTAAAAAATTAAATATAGTCACTGGCGAGTACAGTTTTGTAAACTCATAATAGGGGTACAGTAACAAAAAAAATATTGTTATTTTTTTATCAACTTACCACAAACCAATTATTTAATTGCATGCCGCTTGCATTCAATTACATCTTGCATGCATTTATGTGCATTTTGTTTTCTTTTCGAACCCACTGGTTATCCTACAATAAAATAAAAAATATAAACAATTCGTACCCAAATGTCAACAAATTTTCAAAATTTCAAAATATCTTGTATGTATATACATATCTTCAGTATTTATGTATGTATGTAGGTACATAATTGTTGCGAATGCATTATTTGCAATTCATGTTAACGAATTTCGAATTATATTGTATCCCGATAGGATGTGTTCTCTATTTCACTGAACTACAGTAAATAAAGTTTTACAAAATTATGTACCTTTTGCACCATGTCACTTAAACAAGGTAATAATAAATAAGTAATAAGTATTTGTCTAACAGGCCGCCTTAGAATGTCGTTAGTTATTTACGGGGGAGATTGTTGGAAATGATCCAGTGACGAAATAAAAATATTAACAATGGAATTTACTAGTGAGGTTAAGAATTTTACTAATGTTATTATACATTTAGTATACATTTTTAAAAATAATAAGAAACATGGAATATTTTATACCGTAAGTTTATTGTGCGTTTCAGCTTCTTATAATTATTTGTCATTTAAAATAGTTGAACTTTATAAGTTTTTATTACTCTTCTTGTGCATTAATTAGAATATCAACAAAATGTAATAAATGTTGAAAGAAAACGATTCAAAATAATAAATAACTGTAATATTTTGAAACATTTTTAAAACCAGTTTTCAATTATATAAGTTAAAATTCTATTGATGTTAAGTATGTCATTTATAATACGTTTATTAATATCAAGACAATAACTTTTTTGATATTGCAACTGTTAATTTAAATAACTCAAAAATATTGTAAAATTCCATTTATTGTATTCCAAAAAATAATAAATAAATTAAATTTCGTGATAATAAAGAAAATGGATGGTTTTATTAAAAGCTAACACTTGTCGAAAACATCTCTCCTTTTAAATTCCTTTTTACTTACTCATATAATATTAATAACATTTAATTTTCCCACCAATTACTTTGAAATAAATTCTTATCTTAAAATGCTAATACTACCAAGCCGGTAATTTCAAAAAAGTAAAGCCATTGATTCTGAGTCGTAATGACATGTAGGAATTATGTACGAGACAGGATTATTAGACATCGATAGGTAATAATAAAAACACCGAAGAAAGGTTCATCACATCTGTTAAAATAAAGTCAAATGGAAAGTATAACTTTGTGAAAGCTGGAACATTAACTAACCCATAAAGTTATATGTACTATTATTTCTGCAACAACGTTTAAATAGTCATTAAATATGTTGTGTACTTATTTTATTTTCACTGGATTTACTCTTGCAATGAACTATCGCATTTGCCACGCATTATATTGGGATATACTACTTACCTTTCTTGCAAAAGTAACAACACACATAACATTTCTTATTAAACATAGTACAATCAATAAATTAATTATAATATCATTTTTCTTCTATTAACCATTTTCTTCTATTAACCTATAGGTTTGAGAGAGAAAGGCAAGAACCCGCTAGCCAGTTGTTCACTTCCCGCGTTGGCTGTAAATCTCGGCCAAGGAAAAGGGCACAGGACTTATTATGGCGAGCAGATCATATCCGGGAGTACCCCTGGTAGAGGTTGACTATGTCTTTGTGTTTTTATTTGATTCGGTTTTGCTTTTGTTTTTCGTGTTTCATTAAATTCTGACATATATATATATTTTTATACAACAACAAAACAAAAGTAATGGTATTTTTAAAATAAAAAATGAAACATGTGTTGAAAAAGTATGAATTAAGTACATAGCGCCTGCTTTGAAAGACTCGGCTTTCAATTCGGTAAAGGACAAATCTTCTAAAAATTTCGACGAATTATGCCAGTAGAGGTGCGATTCTAATTACGCCATCAGATCCTGGATAGGTTTTGATCACTCTACCAAGTTTCCACTTCTTGGGAGGAAAATTGTCGTCTTTAATTAATACCAATCTATCGGTAGTGAGAATGTCGGTTGCATTTCAGGTCCATTTTTGACGCTGTTGTAATTCAGACACATATTTTTTATTCCAGCGTGACCAAAAATGTGTTTGGAGTTGTAATATGCGCTGGTGTCGGTTTATTCCTAAGATTGGTACTGCAGTTAGCAATCGCCCAATGATGAAATGTCCAGGAGTGAGTGGCTCGAGGTCATTTGGATCAGAAGATAAAGGAGTAATAGATTCTATCTGACAAAGTACAGTGCTAACTTCTTCGAACGTTAGATGACTATTGCCTAACACTAACTAAATGACACTTTGTTGATTTAACAGCAGTCTCGGCAAGGCCAGAAAAGTGGTAAATATTGCGGTACGAAATGAAATTTTATGTTATCACGTGTTGTATCAGAAATTTGAGTCCCATTACTAGCTAAAAATCGTTTAAGTTCATTATACTCGTAAGTAAAAAGAAATTGAGTGCCGTTATCGCACTATATGTCAGTTGGTAAGCCGCGCCGGTTTACAAAACCTTGTAGTGTAGCCATGTAACCATTAGCAGTGTGATAAATTCCTAAAATCTTTAGCTATTTTCCGCTCAAACTCAAAAAACCACCAATCGACACGTGTTTCGCTTCTCAACGAAGCATCCTCAAGATATACCAGAGATAGGATTCGGTCAGCTAACCAGCACCGAATCAGAATCAGGTGTCGATTGGTGGTTTTTCGAGTTTGAGCGGAAAATAAATTAACATTTATTTTCCGCTCAAACTTTTTTTTTATTTCCGCTCAAACTTTCAAAGATTTTAGGAATTTATCACATGAAATGGATTTCCGCAGGGTAACACCTGAGTCTATACAATAACCATTAGTAGATAAATCACTGACGAGCGAGCGAGCGAGCGAGTGTACGGCCTTTACCAAAAAACATACAAATATTGCAATATACACTTTACTTAGGGTGCATTCACCACCTTTTTTCGATGCAGAAAGAATTGAACCAGCATAGTCAACTCTCACAATTTGGAAAGGACTTGTAAATTGTAATCGAGATGCAGATATGTTACCCATAAGCGGTGTAGTCGTAGATCCCTTTACTTTGTGCATAATATGCATTTATGGTTAACATTTCTTGCTAGATTCCTTACTCCAAGAGGCTTGTATTGTTGGCTTATTGATGCAAGCATTGCTAGTGGGCCGTAATAAGCGTTTGTGTTCGTTAATAAACAACAATTTTGTTAAAACATGATTCGAGTTCAACAATAAAGTATGTTTTTTGTCACAACTGAATTGTGAATTTGATAATCTTCCACCAGTTCGTAGAAGTCCATCGGAGTCCGTAAAAACATTAAGTTTAGCAAATTGCTTCTTATGTAAATTTATATCGCCGCTTGGAAAACTATCCGCTTGTACTAATTTCACTAGCAGCTTTTTTGCTTTATGCAAATCATTTGCATTTAATATACTTGCGTTTTCGCCTTGTTTTTTAGGTTATGTATGAATCTTAAGATGTATGCAGTCACTCTAATTAGTCTTTGAAAACAAGAATATTTATCAAATAGACAATGTACCGCATTCTCTGTATTAGTGACCAATGTCGTTTCCTTCCTTGTTTCAGGAACATCTTGAGAATAAATGTTTTAGGCCATTCTTCCTCAACGTATTTTAAAAATTTTGGACCATTCCAATATAATTCAAGAAATGGTAATTCTGTGGCAGAAACTCCACGCAAGAAGACGTCTGCAGGGTTAAGGTGAGTAGGCACATGTCGTCAGTTCCAATTGTTCGTGATTTCTAATTTGTCTGAGACGATGGTAAGTTACTAGTGATGGTAGGTAGGATGTAAAAAGTACTTTCAAATTCATAATCATTAATCACTGATTTCTGTCTTACAGATTTTCGTGAGCTTTATTTGCTGCTTATTAACTCCAGATATTAAAGTATTCAAATGAATTGTAGGTAGGCTAAGTTGTTCATGTAAGTATTCAGTGATTAGACAAGATGTACCTCCGTTGTCTAAAATAGCCCGTGCCGTGATAAGCACTCCAGTTTCGTTGTAGATCTGTACTAGTGCCGTAGATAATAAAACTTGACTACTGTTTTGTCTTGAGATTAATGCAACATTTGAATTTTCAGGTGCAGATTGAGATTCCGCAGTTAATATGTTACAAGACTGATTTGTGTTTTGTGTTTGATATACATGCACTAATGTGTTGCGTTTTATATTGCAGATTCGACACCCGTTACGCCAACAATTAAGTGCATAATGGCGCAGTAGCATATGAAACTCCACGTGACGAAATACCTGGCTCGTTGAAGTTTTATACACTTACTGTAGTGCTCGATTTTTGCATTATTTCTAGCAAGTCTGCTCGATTCCTATGAAATGCTCTGAAATTATCAAATGTGATTTTTCCCAGTGAGGGAATGTATTCTTCCCACAGCCTACGTGTTATGCTATCCAACTTGCTGCTTGCTAAATATATTACACGACAATCCCAATCTTTTACTGGTTCATTGATTGATTCAAATGACAACAATTTTTATGGCCTAATAGCGCCATATGACTCCTTTGTAATTGGTTGTACATTGAGCAATGATGTAATATAACTGTTTATGAGTAATCTTTTATTGTCATAGCGATTGCACAATAGCCACCAAAATTATCGACAAAATGACTTCGATTTTGTCGATTCACAGATACGTTATGCTGATTCTGAAAACAAAGCTTATCTCAACGAGCTAGCTGTAAATATATTGGCGAAACTCATCGACGATGCCCTACCGCAAGATTTGGAATTGAACATGCTTATGGAAACTACGAAGATACATGAACATAAGAACGTTCCAATTTTTGAGGACATATCAGATGATGAAATGATGATTGAGGAATGGAAGCCGCCCGAAAATCCTAATGAGCTGCAGCGCATGTTCCAGCTGCACTTTTCTTGAGATTCGTATGGTATGTTTTTAATATTCTATGTATTGTTCAGTAAATTTCAATGTCTTTCCTGTAATTTCATGTTTTTTCATATCGTTAAATATTATTTGTGTAACGATGTGGTACAGAAATTAATAACCAAGATGAAACGTCACGAAGGTCACTGAATATTGACGTAACGAATAGTTGCAAATATACCTAGCACTGACAAATGATGCAGGGAGTAAAAAAAAGCCAAAAAGAACGTATTGGACGAAAACAAGCTGAATAGTTCTAATATCTTTTTACAGAACATTTTCTGAGAATAACGTTACGAAGTTTCGTTATTCTAGTACAAAAAAATGGAGCGTAAAGCTGCTTCGATGCAAGAGTATATTGAATAACGAAATGACGTCTCAACAATGGAAACCTCCCGGAGAAAAGTTACAGTGCATGCTCCAGTTACATTTCTCTTGAGAACTGGGTTTTCAGTCTTTATTTTTCAGTACAGTTCGTACAATCGAAACGCTTGCTGACGTTATAGCTCGTTGAAAGTGTCATTTGGTTACGTTTTATGCGGCGGTTTTAACACAACTTTACTTTTCGCTTGATCGAATAAAAAGTAAATGACGTTTAATTACCAATTAAAAATTCGACAAGCGTTTACGACAATTGAGCCGCTCGACAAGTAACAGAAATTATAATTTGTTAATCACATACATTATTAAAAAATATGACATTAATATTTTAATCCTATCATTCAGTGTCTTTTCGATTACTAAAAGGGGGTAAGAGATAAATCTGTTAGATAATGGAAACTATGTGACTAAGTAGGAGTAAGGCTAAGGGTATGTTAAGCATAAACATAAAAATATTTATGTTATCCTTTTAAAAATATTTATGTTATTTTTTCTCAGTACATGTAACAAATATCGTATTATTTATTACTCTAATGCCTTTAATTGCATTACAAAGGTAATTTTTAGTATAATACTTACATAACTTCCTACTTTGAACGGTAAACGGTGAACGGGGAATTATGAAGTATCTAAACGTGTAACAAAACCACATAGACAATGCGCTACATATGTATATGAAATACATGTATTGACGCCACTTACATATCTTCACATTGTATCCCTAATGCCGTAGTCAGAGAAAATGGAACGGTTAGCATCGAGTTTCTTACATAGTTACTTCTTTCGCCTCCTCAAATCTCATAATTTTCTTTACCTTCACCTAGATATGCGAGTGTTTTTGAAATTTTCGTTAGCTAACACTCCATTACACAGTAAGTCATTGCATAGTTGTTGTGTAATTATTATGAAAGAAGTAGATTTAGGCGATTCTGCAATAATATATTACATACATTAGGTTTTTGAATGAATGAAATCATTGACTTACCGACCGACTTAACCGACTACAAAAAGAGTGTTCTCAAAAGTGCTTCTCAATTCATTAAATTTTTTTTTAAAGTATTTTCATCGATTTCTTCGCCATCCGTGCACCAGTTTTGATATTTTTTTATTTATTTGAAAGAGTATATCTTTGAAGTGTTCCTATAGAAATTTAGTTAAGATCTGATCACGGAGTACTATTTAAGCAAAAGAATTCGGTTTACACACATAATATGTATTTAATGTTCCATTCCAGAATTGGAGAAAAGTGTGTCTTAAACCCACCCTAGAATTTATTTAGGACTATGCCTTAAGGAATTTTTTTGCAGCATCAGAGCTGAGGCATTGGAATTTTGAGTTCAGTGGAACGGTCTTGAATGAAAATCAACAAACCTTTTAACTTCGCGGTTTAGTCGGGCAGTTCCCCTGTAATATGAAGACTGAACAGTTGAAACTTGTGATTGAATACGTTTAGTCTGTAGAAAAAGTTTTTGCTTGATATCTGCAAAACAAATAAACGTTTAAACAGCGTGTTTTAGGTAAGGTTAAAATATAGCCTGTGGTACTTAAGAGTAAAGTCAATCTAATGAGATCCGCACTTTAAAGTCCATCACGTCATGGAGGACGCAACAGACGTAAATACATAGAAACATACATATATACCCAAAAAACATTACTCTCCTACTATAGTAAATGTAGGAAAAATTTCGTTCACCATCTGAACAACTTGAATGTAGTAATAAATGACAACGAGATAAATAATTAACTTCATGTTGAAAATTAAACACAATTTTTTTGCATAAGATATTTAAGAAAGTTTATCATTTAGATTGTATTTATACAAGAGTTTGAACAAAGTTAAGCATAAAAATTTTTTTATACAAAAATTTGAACAAGATTTATCATATAATTTTACTATAAATTCATTATTTAAAAGAAAGGTGACTTTTTAATTAGATATGAGACGGAAGAGTAATAATTAGTACATTATGTTCTGCGAAAAGAAAGATTAAAAGTTGCGTTACAGATTTGTTTTTATTTTAAAAACATTTTTTTAGTTTAGAAGTAGAGAGTAAATTTTATAATTTTTGAATAAAATTAATGTAATGACGCAAAAAATGATAAATATAAAAGAATACTATGCTTATGCATCTAGTAGTAAATTATATCATAATTTCATTGTTAAATTGGCCACCTGAAGTGGCAGTGGGCGGGGCACATATGTCGCAGAGCCGATGGACGTTGGGGTAGACTGGTTTTGGAGTGGAGACCACGTTCAAGACGTCCCGTACGACGGTCTCCCGCTAGGTGAAGAGAGTGGAGGGGAAGCGGATGGATGCGGAGAGCCGAGGACCGGATATGGTGGCACAATATTGGAAAGGCTTATGTCCAGCAGTGGACGAACACGGGCTGACGATGATGATGAAATTGACCAACATAAATGCAGAAATACGACGTCATTCTATCTATAATTTTATATTAAATTTTATGCAGTTTCTTTTTATTTCACCCTATTTTTTTTGAAAATTTATAATGTATTTACATTCAAAGGTGAATCTACACCACAATCCACATGGACTGAATTAATTTCTTTAAATAAATACGACATTCTTTAAATAAATACGACGATTACATTGATAGAAGTCTGAAAATAAATTGACGCGCAAACTGAACTGAACATAGCACGGTTAACCATTTTGACAAATTACGTACAGGTAAAGTAACTACTTACAAGTTTCAACATTATAGCATGTACCTGTTTTTTTATATGTTATGTTCTGACTTTTCAAGGAAAAATACTAATCCATTATGCCGTCCTATAAATAGCGTTGTTCTTAGTTTACACACTCCATAAAAATATTAAATTAGAATTAAATAAATAAATATTGAATTAATTAAATAGGTAGGCGGAGTCATTTTTGTTCTCTGATGCTGTAACATGTAGTATATATTCTACAGGTTGATATGGAACGTCGCTTTGATTAGTTTGCATTCTAGACACGTCTAAGTTATCACCACTCGTGGTTGTTGAAAATTGTATGGTAGTGGATTTCGTTTGAATACACACACATTTCGCAGCTCGAAGTGTTGTCATTTTATTTGTACCTTAGTGTACAAATATCTGGTCCTACGATCCGGATAGTTTTAAAGTCTGTGCTACTGAATTACGGACGATCAGTGGTCCTACGGTATTGGGACTACGCTTCGCACCTAAGGGCAGTGGATCCGCTGTTCGGGGCGAATATCAGTGAGGTGGTTTGTACTTGAGGAGTGAACCCCTTTCGTCTGACGCTGAGTGAGGAGATCTTAGCAGCCTGAGGAAGCCCAAGGTGTGCAGAGGAAGGAGAGGAACCAAAGGAGGTCATCCTGTAGACGGAGCCGTGAGTCAGCTAGGAGTAACGGTTGCAGCTATTTGGTTGACGGAGCAGGGCGCCAGCTAGGTGTCACGGGAACGGTACAGCGGTCATTGGGACAGAGGACGAAAACAATCAAGTGACGTTGGAAAATCGGTGAAGTGTGAGTGGTCAAGATAAACTGTGAGTACTTTTGTAATATATCAATCAGTGTCATAAATTAAGTGAATTTGAACTTTATTTGTTAGAGGTAAATAACTTTAAAATTTAACTTCGTAGTTTAGACTTAGAATAATTCTTAAAATTTGGTTGAGACGGGGAACCTATGCCCAATTTTGTATCGGTTTTAATTACTTTAAGCACTTGTAATTAAATTTAACTTTGTAGTTTAGACTTAGAATAATTCTTAAAATTTGGTTGAGACGGGGAACCTATGCCCGATTTTGTATCGGTTTTAATTACTTTAAGCACTTATAAAAATTTGACGGATATTTTAGACTTAAAAATAAAATAAAATTGTTAACATAAATACTTATTAGCTTTATTACATTAGCATCATACAATATTATTTAGAACTTGTAGTTTTTTCTGTTATGTACTTTTAGTAATAAATTATAACAATATCAGCACATATTTATAGATCTGAAACATTCTTCATATACATTTTAAATTGTAGTAATTTTGTTAAAAATACCTTTGTTTGTTTTTTTAATTGTATTAATTATAAGGTAAAATGCAGGCCAATATAAATCGTCAAAAGGATGTGTATCATAAAATTAGCAAAGACCATGTCAATTTTAAAAAGTCGCAAAAAGAACGAACATCGGAAGCCTATGTACAGGCAAGACTTGCAATTCTAGAACAGTTATGGGAGCGGTTCGTGAAAGTTCACGAAATCATTGTCGGTGAATCAGATGACTGGGAACAATTTCAAAATACATCCTATGTTAAAAATAATTTATACGATAGCACGGAAGAATGTTATATTAATTATAAATGTGATCTTATGCAGTATCAGTCTCAATTCAATACGGCTCCTAAAGGTCATGCCAGTAGTAACAGTAGTAATGTTACAGCTTTAAAATTACCTAAAATAACAATTCCTACCTTCTCAGGACAATACGCGGAATGGATGACCTTTCGGGATCTATTTGTGTCTCTTGTACATTCCAATGCTTCGTTAGACGATGTTCAGAAGCTACACTACCTGAAAGCGCATTTGTCAGGCGAGGCTGAACAGTTGATTAGGCAATTGCCGATCACTGCAGCCAACTATAAAAAATGTTGGGATCAGTTACACTCGAGATACAACAACAAAAATTATTTGGCTATTTGTATTCTGAAACGCCTGATGAATCAAAAAAGTGCTAGTGTGGAGTCTGCTGCATTGTTGAGGGATTTGTCTGATACAACATCAGATTGTTTACATGCTCTCAAGAACATTGGGGTAGATGTAAGTTCTTGGGATATAATTATAATTCACATTGTTGCCAATAAATTGGACGCAGAAACGCGCAAACAGTGGGAGTTGAGGGTCTGCGAGAAAAATTCAAATGAGTTGCCTCAATTTACACAATTTGGGGACTTTCTTCAAAGCAGATTTAGAGCTCTTGAATTTGTAGAACCAAATTCTAGAAGCAGACCTTCAACTTTCGCTCATACTAGACCTAAGGCACTACATGTTACAAATACACTTTGTGAATATTGTGGTGAAAATCACAAGCTATATTTTTGTAAAAAATTCTCACAAGAGAGTGTAAATAAGCGGCGAGAATTTGTGCATAATAACCGCTTATGTTTTAACTGTATGGGTAGTAACCACATGGCGACATTTTGTCCAACTAAAACATGTCGTGTTTGCAAGGGAAAGCACCATTCGTTGCTTCATCCATACGGTTCAGGTGGAGGCAATTCGCAGATCACTGGTGATTCGACATCTGAGGAAGGTGTTAATGGTTCATCCACTGAGACATCGGTGGCTCACTCCAGTCGAATTGAAACGGCACCAGTAGTTTCTTGTTTTGGTCACGTCAAGAAACAAGTTTTGTTAGCAACGGCTATAGTATGTGCAGAAACTTCACGAGGCTCCAGACAGTGTATCAGGGCATTGCTAGACCAAGGTTCGCAAGCATCCTTTATATCTGAGGGAGCAGTTCAATACTTGGGTATTAAGAAATACCCAGTAAAAGGTGTTATACTGGGCCTGGATGGAAACAAAACCACGTTATCGAAATCAATGATAGATTTAAAGATATGGTCAAGGATTGATAATAGTGTCGTCATCAACGTGCAAGCATATGTACTCAAGACGATTACTACATCGCTTCCAAATTGGAAGCTCGAACGGTTGGATTGGCTGAGTCATGATATGTGTTTAGCAGATCCTCAATATCATACTCCGAGCAAAATTGATCTTTTGTTAGGAGCAGAAGTTTACGGACAGGTTATCAAAGATGGCATCAAAAAGGATCCTCAGGGATATGTTGTGGCTCAGGCAACGTCACTCGGATGGATATTGTCGGGCATGTGTCAAAAACCACATGGGCGTACATCAGCCACTGTTGTTGCGATGCATGCATGCGTGGAGGATCAGGACCTGTTAAAAAGATTTTGGGTTATTGAAGCTGATCCTAAACCATTAAAGAAAATGATGACGGAAGAGGAACCTAGGTGTAAACAGCTATTTGCTGAAACAACAAAAAGGGACGCGAATGGCAGATATGTTGTTAAACTTCCATTTAAAACGGAAATACCAGAATGTGTTGATGGTAATTCCAGAGAAATTGCTGAAAAAAGATTAAATGGATTATTTACGGGGTTCAAGAAAAATGAAGAATTAAAGAAAAAATATACTGAAGTTATTGACGAATACTTACGTTTGGGTTTTATAAAGAAGGTTCCTGAAGAAGAAATAAACATTCCTGAAACGGTATATTTGCCTCATCATGTGGTTGTGAGGAATGATAAGGACACCACGAAAGTGAGGGTAGTCTATGATGCTTCCTGCAAATACAAAAATGGAATTTCGTTAAATGATGCCCTAATGATCGGTCCTACGCTACAACCGGAATTAAGGCACTTGTTGATGCGTTGGAGACAATATATGCTTAGTAGCTGATGTCATTAAAATGTACTGTCAGGGGAAAGTATCCGAAACTGATGTTCACTATCAAAGATTACCATGGAAACGGAAATCGGAAGCACAGACAAAAGATTATCGGTTACTACGAGTTACCTTCGGTACAGCAGCTGCTCCATACCTCGCAGTAAAGAGTCTACAACAAGTAGCGCGAGATGAAGGAGTAAAGTATTCTGTAGTGGCTGAAAGGGTAAGAATGGACTTTCACATGGATTACCTGCTCACGGGATGTAACTCTGTAAGGGAAGGAGTAGTAATTTATCAAGAAATGAATGAATTGTTAAACAAGGGAGGATTTAAATTACAAAAGTGGACAAGTAATAGCAATGAATTATTGAAAGCAATTAAAGAAGATCAGAATAAAAAGATTGATGTAAAGGAAGAACTAAAAATTAAAATGGATGAAGTAATAAAGTTATTGGGACTTACTTGGGATCGACGAACTGATGAATTCCGGTATTCAGTAAATCTTCCTCTTGAAGTAGAACTTGGACCTGTAACAAAAAGAAAAATTATTTCTCAAATCGCACGTTTGTATGATCCCTTAGGGTGGGCGGCATCCGTAGTAATCGTAGCAAAAATATTAATACAAAAGCTATGGATAGCAGGTTTAGATTGGGATGAAGAGGTTACAAGCAAATTGTAACACGAGTGGAGCACTTACCAAAAGAAACTGTCGGTCTTAACGCAAATATGCATACCACGGTGACTTGGAGTAAATAATAATGATTCACTCGTCGAGTTTCATGGTTTTTCTGACGCTTCAAAGGCTGCGTATTCGGCTGCTGTGTACCTCAGAAGAATTGATGCCGTGGATAACATTCACGTTACCTTGGTTACCGCCAAAACGAAGGTTGCACCTATAAAACAAATTTCAATTCCTCGGTTGGAATTATGTGGTGCAGTTCTAGTTACTAGATTGCTAATAGAGGTAGCTGAAACACTTAACATACCCAAGTTAAATATTCGTGCATGTACAGATTCAACGGTGGTTCTTGCTTGGCTCAGTAGTCACCCAAGCCGTTGGCAAACATTCGTTGGGAATCGGGTGTACGAGATACTGACGACTTTGGAGTCAACTCAATGGTCACATATTCCATCAGGTCAAAACCCGGGGGACTGCGCGTCTCGAGGAATGACATCTGAAGAACTGTCCACACTCCTATCGCAAGTCGAGGCTTGTTTAAATTCGAGGCCATCGTCTCGACTGGATTCTGAATCCGAAAGGGATTGATGTATTAACACCGGGACATTTTCTCGTGGGTGAACCATTGATCACTGCTCCTGAACATAATTTTGAGTCGGCAAACATTAGTTGTCTCCGGAGGTGGCAATTAATTCAAAGAATGTTACATCATTTTTGGAAACGTTGGTCGTAGAATATTTAACCAAGTTTCTTCACCGTTATAAATCACATTACCAAAAACCTGAACCGGGGGTGGATGACATAGTATTAATAAAGGAGGACGACTTACCTCCGTGCAGATGGCTGCTCGGTAGAGTGGTGGCTAAACATCCAGGAGCGGATAATGTAACACGTGTAGTTACACTAAAAACTAAAATTTCTGTTATCAAAAGGGCTACATCGAAATTATGTGTACTTCCTGTGGCCACTTGATTTAATTCTGGTTTAATGTAAATTTAATTTTTTTCTATACTTTGTTGTTGTTTTTATTATTTTTTTTCTTAAAGGACAAACTAAAGTTGTCCTTGGTGGGCGGAATGTATAAGTTATGATATTATATTTGTAACGGTAGATGGTGCGATTTGTTCTTGTAACACGCAAATATTTGTTTTTCTATGTATATTGTATGGTAGTGGATTTCGTTTGAATACACACACATTTCGCAGCTCGAAGTGTTGGCATTTTATTTGTACCTTAGTGTACATATATTCTATAACACAATATTTGCATTTAAGTATAAACAGGCAGAATACGTATAAAATTCACAGTTACAATATTTTTTTCACAAAGAATATGGTCAATTAACTGTGGATAGCTTTTATAGCTTCATGTCACTGCATATTTAAAAGCGACGGTAGTTTTGTATGAAACTATTTCTTATTCTTCGAGAGAGAATGTTTTAATGATATAGAAGGCGTATGAATGTTAGTCTATTACTTAGTTATTATATTTAGTGTCTAGGTGACGCATGTGCAGGTGGTGCGTGTCTAGGTGGTGCGTGTCTAGGTAGTGCGTGTGCAGGTGGTACGTGTCTAGGTGGTGCGTGTCTACGTGATGCGTATCTAGGTGGTGCGTGTCTAGGCGGTGCGTGTGCAGGTGGTGCATGTCAAGGTGGGTCGTGTCTAGGTGGTGCGTGTCTAAGTGGTGCGTATTTTAGGTGGTGCGTGCACATACGTGTTTATTTCCTGCCTAATTTCACTTAAACTTTGTTCTTGTTTGTCTGTGACGTCATCATTTAGCTCACTAATTATTTTCCCTTCACTAGGACCTTGTCCCGAACAAGGCTTCACTTGGAGTACGCCCGATTCCTTTATTAAAAGTGTTGTTTATTCCCCACTGTATATCAGGAAGTTGATCGTCCCACTTATTCTCAGGAATATAATAATATATGCTCAGACATTTCACACAACGCCATCTAGTCCCAAAGTAAGCAGCACAGCGCTTGTGTTATGGGTACTAGACAACTGATATACTACTTATATACTTTTCTTTTGTAAATAAATACATATTATACATAAACACCCAGACTCGAGACGGGAATCGAACCCGCAACCCTCGTTTACTTTCCGACGCGCTAAGCCATTGCGCCACGGAGGTCGTCAGGAATACCAATGGACTTTGCGGTAAGCGCGTCAATTATGGTTTTATTATAGCGTTCCACCTGTCCATTGGATCTAAGGGTAGCTACCGCGTTTAAGAAATGCTCGATTCCCTTTTTTAACATAAATTTCTTAAAAACATCGCTAGTAAATGACGTGCCGCGATCTGATATTATTCTCCGAGGAACTCCAAATATGCCAAAGTATTCATTAAAAATTTTTACTGTAGTGTGAGATTTCGTATTTCTGACTGATTTTAAGTAAATGTATCGCGTGTAAGCGTCTATCAAAATAAGAATGCACATGTGACCGCGACTACTGCGTATAAAAGGCCCTACATGATCAACGAGTAACGTATCAAACGGAACCTCTATCTTTTCTATTGGATGTAGAAACCCTGACCGCTTACCCCCTGATGATTTTGAATAAGTGCATTCTAAACAAGATCTAACATAGTTTTTTTATGAAAGTGCGCATTTTTGGAAACCAATAAGTAGCTTTAATTTTTTCTAATGTCTTATCGAGGGCGAAATGTCCGATGTCATCATGATTTTGTTTGACAACTTGCCAATGAACTCCCTTAGGCACGACCCACTTATCTCCCTAATTTCCCTATCTTTATAATTTGTTTTAATATCAGTTATACTGTCTAGTTCTGGATCTTTAAGAATGCCTGTAATTCTTTGTATTTCTGAGTCTGCACTCTGCACCGTAGTCAGCCAACAAGGGTCAGAAATATCAATAGTAACTACGTTACATTCATATGTAGGGACTACCCTGACTGGGTTTCGACTAAGAGCGTCGACATGGAGCATAGAACTCCCTGACCGATACTCTATATTAAAGTAATATTCCTGCATTAGCTCCCATCACCTAGCTACTCGGGAATCATGTCTCGTTTCTGGAAGGTTGCACGTAAGGAATTGCAGTCAGTTACTACCTTAAAATTGACCCAGATTAAATAAACTCAATCATTGCAGAGATGATACAACCGCGAGAGTTTCAAGATCGTATGAAGAGTAATTTTGTTCCTCAAGACTGGTTTGACTGCTAAAATAAGATACGGGCTTTAAGATACCATCTTTGGATTTCTGGAGTAAAATCCCGCCTATACCTATCTTGCACGTGTTAGAATTTACGTACACTAAAGCAAAAAAATAAAAACTCTCGACCACCGAGAATGTGCTCATTATTAATCAAATAAAAGATTCCCCATTTTCTAAGATGTACCCACATTTATCATGTAAACGGAATGTAATTATAGTAAATAATAAACCAATTCTCTTATGCATCCAGTTTAATTACGTAGTACATAATTTATAGTTATTAAACTACATCACTGTTAACATCTAATATCTGTCATATACAAAAGATACAGCTTAATTGTCGTTATGACCCAAACACCAAGTTGTATTGACATATCTAAATACGGTACCAATACCATTCTAATCGTTCTACACAGTATTTATGAAATCAACATTGCGAACTATCTAAATTACTAGTCAATAAGTGATTTCTAGCAATTTAAGCACAAGTCAAATACATAATAAGATTATAATAAAAATATAACAATGTTAACATCAAAAATAATAACTAATATATATTAAAATAAATTACTTAGCTCGTTTGTGGTGTTGCCGCGGCCACTGGTATACCAAGAGTGACTCTGCAGTCCTCTCATACCCATATCGTGATCTTTTCACCGCCATTACTTCACAAAATGACATTATGTTTTATTTTACCCTCAATGATCAAATCACACAATTTAATGTTACCGGAAGTTACGAATTTTAATACAAGTTTCTTATTTTTAAATTTATTCTACACGTATATATCTAAGTGTACATTACAAATTCATGTTTCTAATTATTATAATTTAATTTTGTTATATACGGAATGCATTTTATATTTTCAGTATTTTTTTAGAATTGTATTATATATTACACACGCATCGGTGTGTACTTTTAATTCAAATTGGGGATTATAAGGGGTTAATATGGGTCTCCGTACTAAAGCTTTTTTCAGGGTTTTGAATGAATTTTCTTGGTCCTTATCCCAAATCCATTTAGAGTCCTTCACAGAATCGTTAATGGTTTTGCTATTATAGAAATTTTTTTAACGAACCTACGGAAAAAGCTAGCCAATGCCTAGAATTGTCTAACATTGTGCTGATTTTGAGGGACTGGAAAATATTCAACAGCTTCTATCTTCTTTGATCCGGGACGTACACCCTCTACCGATACTTCAAATCCGACAGTCAACAGTCCGACCGAAGAAAAA
The DNA here is from genome assembly GCA_907165235.1 of Zeuzera pyrina. Classification (NCBI taxonomy): domain Eukaryota; kingdom Metazoa; phylum Arthropoda; class Insecta; order Lepidoptera; family Cossidae; genus Zeuzera; species Zeuzera pyrina. The sequence continues at coordinate 16,546,868 of OU015628.1, forward strand.
ACATTTGGATAAATTTAAAGTTAGACCCGCATCTAAAAACATCTACAGAACCGACTCCAACCCTGCCATACCTTCATTAACGGGTTTCGCTGGGATAATAATATCGTCCAAGTAAGCTAAAGCCACTTTATACCGGGTAGATCCTAACACTTGGTGCATAATCCGCTGAAAAGTTGTGGGAGCATTTGCAAGTCCAAATGGCATCCGGTTAAATTCAAAATGCCCATCGGGAGTTACAAACGCAGTTTCATACTTATCTGTTTCACGGATAGCAAGCTGGTAATATCCGGATGCAAGGTCTAAGGTTGTATAAAATTGATTACCCGCCAACATATCTAATTAGCCTTCAATAAGAGGCATTGGATAATATTTTTAATAGTTATTTTATTTAACGCCCGATAATCAATGCTCAATCTAAATTCGCCGACCTATTCCATTACTAAGACTATTGGCCTCGCGTATGCAGATGTTGAGGGTCGTATAATATTATTATCTAATAGTTCCGTAATCATTTCTCGAACCATTTCTCTTTCTTTAATCGATAGTCTGTATGGTCTATAAACTACTGGCTCATTATAATTAAGTTCTATAATTATTTGTCCGACCGTTGTACTGCCCAATTCTTGCAAATTAAAAGCGAAACATTTCCTGTATTTATTTAGTAATGGCAAAAGTTCCCATTTGTCATCACCCTTCAGTCCATCATCTGTCTTAACATCGCATTCATTAATAACACTATTATTCTGTACATTGTCAGAGGTCCTAATATTCATTACGCGTGAATCATGGGAGACCTCCTCGTGAACCTCTTTTAAAGTTTATCGTATAATCTGCGGAGACGTTTAATACTATTTTTCCTATCCCTTTATTATTAAAACGGAAAATGCCAGACAACACAGTATATTGGACACCATTAAGAAAGCGAATACTGTCATTGACAAGAACGTCGCCCTCATATTGAAGCTCTATATATACTTCGATTACATTCGGCCCCGAAACAGATATGTGATTCTTAATAAATAATTTAATTTTGCTGCTAGTTTCGTCATTGGTGGGTAGTTGAGATATCTCTAATATATCACTAGTTTTACGAAAAACTATATGAGGTTGTTCGGTAAAAGATTGGCCTATCGATAGTGGCACATGCGTAGCATTATTGGAGACAATAAAGAGATTGCTTCCACGCTAGAGTTTCCAAAACCTCTAAGTGGCAAGCTATCAACATTAAAATCACTACGAGTCAAGTCAATCAAATCTTATATACTCATTGTGCATATTAGAGCTCAGAATAATATAGTGAAAATATATCACTCAATGAATATGTTTCATCAATATAATTTAATTTAACACTGTAAAATCTAAAATTAATATTTATTTGTGTCTATACTATGCAGCTAAATGAAATTATTATTATTATTATTATTATTATTATCCATTGAATTACCACCAAAGACGAAGTACGCATGGAAACGATGGGAAATAATAGAAATGAAACCCGATTAGTTACGCCCCATTAGTGACCGTCATTAAGTTATGGTTTCGTTTCGCAATCGGTTAATCACTTAAGAAATGCATAATATACATATATATGAAACGCAAGGATCATCGAACTATTACGTCATTCGCCCTTAAGGTTTCATAGGAAATATTGTCCCAGTGCTCTCAGTGTCCGATTAAATAATCATGTCTGGGCAGACACCGTACTATCCCAGTTCAAGTTATTACGATTATAACATCGACGACGTAATCTACGGTCAGTGGGATACTTACGAAAACCAGTTGCCGCCGAACGAAATGGTAAGAATTCGTTTACCTTTTGTTATTAAATCTCCCATACTTTCATAATTATAATATTTTTTAATTGAACTCGATTTTTTATTCTACAATTTAACGTAGGTAATTCGTGATGCTCGTTTCTTAGATTTCCATATCTACCTTAAAATGAAAAACGGAACCTGTCCTCTCTGTCCGTCGCTCACAGTCCATTTTCTAAGAAATTGAATGAAATATTTGTCACAGCGACACATCTCGGTGACCCACATCATTCGCATTAGATACCTACTAGATGACACTGTGAAATATTCATGGAGCGACAAATTTCGACTCACAGATGCAGAGGCATCCGTACTGTATTCACGAAATGATAAGAGTTTATCGAATTGACTTCCAGTAATCCTTAGACAACGCCGATGAGGCGTTATATCTCCTAAGTTATAGGAATCCAATATTTTCGGAAAAGGACAAAAGAAAAGAATCTATGTCGCATATTTTTCAAAAACTTATTTCTCAATACCCATACATACCATTTGAAAATATTTTCTAATAATAACGAGCGCAAAAAATTACATCGTTAACGAGTCCCATAGTTTGAGACACTGTGCTATGGTGCTATGTAAGATTTCAACTTTCTACGTCGTATAGTATCTAAAGAAAATCCACTGTGACGAACGGATGAGATGAATTGAAAGTGGGTACTCCGTTTCTCTTTCCAAGACATGAAATCCAAAAACATTTTAATACATAATTTAAAGAAGAAAAAATTGAAACATAATTAAAAACCTTCGATTCGAAAATAATGTATTCGATGCCTCTTTTGTTTCAGACACATCAATGGCAACGGCCACAAGAAAACAACTGTCCGCCGGCGTCGTTGACTTATTCCAACGTCGGATATAACGCGAGCTGCATGTACTCCGACCATAGTGCCACATCGAATTGGACAGCCAATTGGAATCAGTTGCATCCGAGCGCTGTGAACGAAACGCAGCCGTCGCCTTTCACTACGTCGCTCGGTGCATCTCCCGGTAATGTGCCACCCAGTACCGACCTGTCACCGTGCGCCGCGATACCTACAACGTTCCCCGGTGCAACGGCATTCAGTGCTACTTACACGGATGCGTCAAGCTGTATGTACTCCGGAGATTCGGCCATATCGAACCGCTTGGTGAATCCGAACCAGTTCCAAGCGGGCACTACGAACGAGTCACGACCGTCTCGTAGTAATGTTTTGTCATCTGATACTATGCCGTCATGTGCCATGACGCCCGCTACACTCCCCAGTGTAACGACGTCAAATGCTATGTCGACTGCAGCTGTACCGTCGACCGCGACGACGAACACTAGCGCAGTGAAAAAAGTCACCAAAAAGCGCAAACGATTCCGTACGGCCTTTACTGAGAGACAGCTGAAGGCTCTTGAAGGCCAGTTCAAAATAAATCGGTTGCTCGACAGAGAAAGGAGATTTCAATTGGCGCGCGAATGCGGCATCGAGCAAAGTATTATTAAAACATGGTTTCAAAACCGGAGAATGAAGGAGAAGAGGCTTAGAGCCGAATCCGAAGCCGAGCGCTCAGAAAATTCATCTCCATCTCCGTTAGAGAATGACACGGCGCAGCCCTCAACGCAATTCCACGCCACGGTGCAAGTGCAAAGCGACGGAGTTGTACTGTTACACATACCGGAAAATATTTCGAAGCAAACGGCTCCGACTGGAACGGTTCAAATGAATCAGAATGCGTCACCCTCTGCCCTACCCGGGTCCGTCGATAGTAACTCCTTTCAGCAGCGAGAACCGGTGACTTCTTCTACCGACCGGCGCGACCCAGCCAAGGACAGGGATGAAGAGTTCTCGTCGTTTTTAAAGGAGTTACTGGATGGCGACGTACCCAGTTTAGTTATGTAATAGGTTTTATTTTAAGCGTGTATATACATATTTAGTTAAGTTATTTATGTTAGTGAATGGATTTTGTTTTGTAGATTTAAGTTTTAAAAAACATTGTAAATACCTTATTATTTTAATAAACTATTTTTACCTTTAACAAATCTAATTAGTTTCTTCTCAAATTTTTGATCAATTCATACGTATACTGTAGTATACATGTACCTACCTAATAAAATTAACTAATTTCGGTTACGTAGTTTTACAATTATACATTTTTACAGTTAGTGAACATGTATTCGTTGATACATTCATACATACATTAATTACCTCACGTCATCTACCAGTTGCACCGATTGGACGGAGTACGAAGGAGTACAAGAAAATCACACCATGACGCTGATTGAAACCCCTGTCGATAAGTGTGATTCTAGCACGGAGGGCATTTTAAATGATGTAATTCATATTGACGAAATTCATTCGTTGATATTGATCTTTTTACGATGTATATTTACGAACTACATGCGTTATATCGTTATAAATATCATAGGTAAATAATTTATTGTATTTAACAAACTAGACCACTCAATAACAGTCATATTGAAACAAAAGACACGTCACCCGAGTCTTTTGGTAAACACTTTATAATGTGTGTCGATTATTTATTAATAAGTTGAGAATTTTTTTTCTGCAATAACGTTCACTTTTATCACGAATTTTTACACTTAAAAGTATCACGAATATTATATTGCATAGTATTACGACTTTGACGTTTTGTTCCATATCGCTAATATATTTTTATGTGGGAACACATTATTTAATCAGAGAAATATCACAGCTTTCAACGATTTATAAAAAATATTTATGTATTCGAATTCAATTAGAAGCATGGTTTTTCTTGTACAGAGACTATTTAATTGTAGTATCGTTAAACTATACTCAATGGACGAAATGAAAATGAAAAATAATGTCGAAATGGATCCATATAAAAAAAAAGAATCGAGCTGAACAAGATCTGTTCGCAGAGAGAGTGATTCAATATTATCCGCGTAATGGAAAGTCTGAGACAGTGCGCCATTTTTATCAAGAAGGAGCTATGAGAGCTAGTAAGCCGTCCACTTTTGCTATGTATCTTCTCTTTTCAAGCGGCAAGAAATTATATTTTAAGCATCTATTGTCATAGTCATGATTTTGATCTCTGCATTTCAATTGTAAGTACCTGAGAAATCGCTTTTGTATTAATTCTACACGAGCAATGTGGGTGGTCATATACTGCGGGTTCCACACTTGAGAAGCATACTCTAAGATGCTGCGTACTGTTAAATACGAAATGTAACAGAAGCACTGATCACTATGAACACCCTATCGATACCTTATCACAACTATTATATACTTGACTATTCGACGACTTCTCAACAACTGAACCCTTACAAGACCAAAACCAGACTTATATTCAGCCCCGTTATATCCTCGTTCTTGTCACTAAAATGTTACAAAATATCACACGTGGGTAATTTGTGTGATTAAAATTAATGTGGAACTAACAGTGCATATGAGCAATATAAGATCTTTAGAGATTTAAGCTTTTTAAAAGAGCTGGTCGAGCTTATTACAGAGCCAAGCTTCATTGACGCTTTTTTAATTATGATATCAATGTGAGAATCAAATGTCAATTTCGAATCTCGAATCGGCCTTTGGTCTCCTATTTGATTCACCTCAATCTATCTAAAGTTCAAGACGATTATGAACAGTAAAGGATCTAAAGTTGAACCTTGCGTGACTCTAGAGGGCGCAGACATCCAGGTTGAGGTAATAGACGATGGTCAATGCGATCGAATGCTTCACTAAAATGAGTAAAAACTGTATCGACTTGACTACCATTATCCGTACTATAAGTAGTACAGTCATTAAAAAGTATTAAATTTGATACAGTAGATTTACGTTTGAGAAATCCGTGCTGTTCTGCTATGAAGTAAGATGAAAAAGAAGAATAAGGTCGATTATAAACTATTATTTCGAATATTTTTGCAGATGTGCCTCACCTAACCTAATCAAACCTCAAATCAAATTTCATTTGATTATATTGAATCATACACTAATAAATTAATTAAACGTAATTATCTGCAATACTTAGAAAGAATAGAGAACAATATAACCCAAAAAATACAACCCAAAATCCTTTTGGACATATATTAAACAAAAACGATCAAACCAAGGCACTCTGCCCGCAGAAATGATTTACGATTATCAGAAAATAAATGACGTGCAGTCGATTGTTAATGCGTTTGCTGAAAACTTCTCTTCTGTTTATAATTCTAAAATGAACAACATAACTACTGAAATAACTTACACATCAAATCGGGTTAGTATAATATCATCTCTGAATGTATCTCGGTCCGCCATTATTAAAAAAATAAAAAGACTCAATTTGCGAAAAGGTGCTGGTGTTGATATGATACCTCCCGTTTTTGTAAAAAAATTGCTGCCACGCACTCTCTTTTCCACTGTGGATCGTAATGAATAAATCTTTGTCATCGGGTGTTTTTCCTCTAATTATAGACCTATTTCTTTGTTACCTGTTTTTGCTAAACTTTTTGAGTCACTCGTTTGTCCAGTTTCATCTTGTCATATTGGGGATATAATTGATGAGAGGCAACACGGATTCATGGCTAGGGCGATCCACATCAACTAATTTACTGTGCCTTGTTGAGGCCTTGTCTCAAAATATGGACCAAAATTTACAAACAGATGCAATACATACGGATTTCTCCAAAGCTTTCGACAAACTTGACCATAATATACTTTTGAGAAAATTGCAGATGTATGGAATAAGTGGTAAATTACTTCTGTTTTTTAAATCGTATCTGAAGAACCGCTCGCAGCGCGTTGTATGTAATGGATATTCGTCAAAACACTTTGTGCCCACGTCTGGAGTCCCACAGGGTTCACATTTAGGTCCTGTACTATTTATTCTTGACGTTTATTAATGACATTAAAGATCGTTTCCAACATAGTAACTATTTATTATTTGCAGATTATCTCAAAATTAAAAAAAAAATTACTACTAACTCGGATCATGAGGATTTACAATCAGACTTGGATAAATTGCAAAACTGGTGCACACGAAATAATACGTATCTAATTATTTCTAAATGCTTTCATATGAAGCTCTCTAGAAAAATTACTAACCTACCTACCACATACAAAATTGATGGAGTAGTAATGGAAGAAGTTAAAGAAATGGACGATCTCGGGTGTTACTTAGATTCCAAGCTTGTGTTTAATCAGCATTTTGACAGTGTCGTAAAAAAAATCATTACAGATCATTGGATTTATAAAAAGAAATACTAAAGATTTTAAAAAGCCCTCTACGATAGTTATTCTATTTAATTCACTTGTCCGTAGTCGTTTGGAATATTGTAGTGTAGTACAGTTTGGAATCCCTATTACCAAGCACACATTGACCGCCTTGAACATCCACAACGTTCATCTGTCATCAGTTTTATTCATCTCTTGGATAACTTGGCTATGGTGATAGGCTCTTAAAGTTGAATATGAATTCACTTCGTGATCGTAGAGCGTAGAGCGAGCGAATATGATAACACTATTCAAAATTTTAAATGGTAATTAATTATAATTGTTCAGATCTCATACATCAAATTCATTTTAGAATTCCCCGCTCAGGCTGCAGACCGGGCAACTACAAACCGTTTATGCCACTGCATAGCAGGACTAACGTTGGAAAGTATTCACCCCTGTCCCGTATCATGGGAAATTATAACATGTTTAATAATAATTATGGTTTCTGCTTCGATTTATTTCGTTACAGTCTCAAACAATTTAAATTTGTAATGCGTCGTTGTTTCTTGCATGTCCCAAAAATAGATGGTACGAAAGAGAAGAATAATAATAATACCACAGATAATACTATCGAAACAAAATGAAATGAACAGTGTTCGTAAAGCCGCAATGGAAAGAATTACATGCTCAATGTATATATATACATACTCGTAGTTTGTTTGGTGTTGAAATCAAAACAAATGTATTCAATGTGTTTTGTTTTATTTTTAGTCATAAAAATTGTATCTGGTTAAATTTATTTTGATCTCCTGTCGATTTTCATTGTATAAGCTGTGTCTTCCTTTAATTTAGTCACTTACATAATATTATTATTTTTTTACTTTTAAATTGTTTATAAATAGTTCGTATGTAAAGCTAGTCGGATGACCTATTTAAATAAATAAATAAATAAATAAATAAATATGCACAATTTAGAGATAGGTCTGTAATAATTCTTGACGTCGGATTTGTCGCCACTTTTACGCACGGGAGTGACAGAAGCTGTTTTCCATATGCCTGGAACTAAGCCTTCTCCTAAGGATCGTCTGAATAATATTGATAACGGTAAATCTAGACTTTTTGGACACTTAATTATTAACATTGGAGAGATATTATCAGGGCCCGCACCTTCGTTTACTTATGTCAAGATTAGAAAGTTCTTTTAGGATTTCCTCGATGGTAATTTCTATATCACCAATATACACACCATCTACGCAAGATTTATGTTATTTTCTGTTTACCTCACACGCTGACGAAAAATCTTACCATCTGTTTCTATGAAATGTTACTGTGCCTGCGCCAACCCCATAAATCGAAAACTGAAATAACTTCATCATCTTGATGAAAACATACATACCTCGGGGTACCTACCTAATTTTAAAAACTTCGTATTTATTATTCGCATTCGTTATTTACTGCGAATTGTTTGATCCAAAATCGATTAATTCATATCGAGCCGATATACACCCTCATGCGTTACTAAAAATGTAAGTTACTCATTGGAGTAATACTTATTTAGTGTACGGTAAACGACATGGATTATTTATTATCCATTCGTACGTAGTCTATTCATTCCCAAATGAAACCGTTCGCAGTAGCGTTCAAGGCGCCCGCCCTTGTTTAGGTATCTACATACGTGTATGTGTTTATATAGGTATATATTCATCGAATCTTATATTCTCATTGTGCATATTAGAGCTCAGAATAATATTTATAGTGAAAACATATCAATCACTCAATGAATATGTTTCATCAATATAATTTAATTTAACACTGTAAAATCTAAAATTAATATTTATTTGTGTCTTTACCATGCAGCTAAATGAAATTATTATTATTATTATTATTATTATCCATTGAATTACCACCAAAGACGAAGTACGCATGGAAACGATGGGAAATAATAGAAATGAAACCCGATTAGTTACGCCCCATTAGTGACCGTCATTAAGTTATGGTTTCGTTTCGCAATCGGTTAATCACTTAAGAAATGCATAATATACATATATATAAAACGCAAGGATCATCGAACTATTACGTCATTCGCCCTTAAGGTTTCATAGGAAATATTGTCCCAGTGCTCTCAGTGTCCGATTAAATAATCATGTCTGGGCAGACACCGTACTATCCCAGTTCAAGTTATTACGATTATAACATCGACGACGTAATCTACGGTCAGTGGGATACTTACGAAAACCAGTTGCCGCCGAACGAAATGGTAAGAATTCGTTTACCTTTTGTTATTAAATCTCCCATACTTTCATAATTATAATATTTTTTAATTGAACTCGATTTTTCATTCTACAATTTAACGTAGGTAATTCGTGATGCTCGTTTCTTAGATTTCCATATCTACCTTAAAATGAAAAACGGAACCTGTCCTCTCTGTCCGTCGCTCACAGTCCATTTTCTAAGAAATTGAATGAAATATTTGTCACAGCGACACATCTCGGTGACCCACATCATTCGCATTAGATACCTACTAGATGACACTGTGAAATATTCATGGAGCGACAAATTTCGACTCACAGATGCAGAGGCATCCGTACTGTATTCACGAAATGATAAGAGTTTATCGAATTGACTTCCAGTAATCCTTAGACAACGCCGATGAGGCGTTATATCTCCTAAGTTATAGGAATCCAATATTTTCGGAAAAGGACAAAAGAAAAGAATCTATGTCGCATATTTTTCAAAAACTTATTTCTCAATACCCATACATACCATTTGAAAATATTTTCTAATAATAACGAGCGCAAAAAATTACATCGTTAACGAGTCCCATAGTTTGAGACACTGTGCTATGGTGCTATGTAAGATTTCAACTTTCTACGTCGTATAGTATCTAAAGAAAATCCACTGTGACGAACGGATGAGATGAATTGAAAGTGGGTACTCCGTTTCTCTTTCCAAGACATGAAATCCAAAAACATTTTAATACATAATTTAAAGAAGAAAAAATTGAAACATAATTAAAAACCTTCGATTCGAAAATAATGTATTCGATGCCTCTTTTGTTTCAGACACATCAATGGCAACGGCCACAAGAAAACAACTGTCCGCCGGCGTCGTTGACTTATTCCAACGTCGGATATAACGCGAGCTGCATGTACTCCGACCATAGTGCCACATCGAATTGGACAGCCAATTGGAATCAGTTGCATCCGAGCGCTGTGAACGAAACGCAGCCGTCGCCTTTCACTACGTCGCTCGGTGCATCTCCCGGTAATGTGCCACCCAGTACCGACCTGTCACCGTGCGCCGCGATACCTACAACGTTCCCCGGTGCAACGGCATTCAGTGCTACTTACACGGATGCGTCAAGCTGTATGTACTCCGGAGATTCGGCCATATCGAACCGCTTGGTGAATCCGAACCAGTTCCAAGCGGGCACTACGAACGAGTCACGACCGTCTCGTAGTAATGTTTTGTCATCTGATACTATGCCGTCATGTGCCATGACGCCCGCTACACTCCCCAGTGTAACGACGTCAAATGCTATGTCGACTGCAGCTGTACCGTCGACCGCGACGACGAACACTAGCGCAGTGAAAAAAGTCACCAAAAAGCGCAAACGATTCCGTACGGCCTTTACTGAGAGACAGCTGAAGGCTCTTGAAGGCCAGTTCAAAATAAATCGGTTGCTCGACAGAGAAAGGAGATTTCAATTGGCGCGCGAATGCGGCATCGAGCAAAGTATTATTAAAACATGGTTTCAAAACCGGAGAATGAAGGAGAAGAGGCTTAGAGCCGAATCCGAAGCCGAGCGCTCAGAAAATTCATCTCCATCTCCGTTAGAGAATGACACGGCGCAGCCCTCAACGCAATTCCACGCCACGGTGCAAGTGCAAAGCGACGGAGTTGTACTGTTACACATACCGGAAAATATTTCGAAGCAAACGGCTCCGACTGGAACGGTTCAAATGAATCAGAATGCGTCACCCTCTGCCCTACCCGGGTCCGTCGATAGTAACTCCTTTCAGCAGCGAGAACCGGTGACTTCTTCTACCGACCGGCGCGACCCAGCCAAGGACAGGGATGAAGAGTTCTCGTCGTTTTTAAAGGAGTTACTGGATGGCGACGTACCCAGTTTAGTTATGTAATAGGTTTTATTTTAAGCGTGTATATACATATTTAGTTAAGTTATTTATGTTAGTGAATGGATTTTGTTTTGTAGATTTAAGTTTTAAAAAACATTGTAAATACCTTATTATTTTAATAAACTATTTTTACCTTTAACAAATCTAATTAGTTTCTTCTCAAATTTTTGATCAATTCATACGTATACTGTAGTATACATGTACCTACCTAATAAAATTAACTAATTTCGGTTACGTAGTTTTACAATTATACATTTTTACAGTTAGTGAACATGTATTCGTTGATACATTCATACATACATTAATTACCTCACGTCATCTACCAGTTGCACCGATTGGACGGAGTACGAAGGAGTACAAGAAAATCACACCATGACGCTGATTGAAACCCCTGTCGATAAGTGTGATTCTAGCACGGAGGGCATTTTAAATGATGTAATTCATATTGACGAAATTCATTCGTTGATATTGATCTTTTTACGATGTATATTTACGAACTACATGCGTTATATCGTTATAAATATCATAGGTAAATAATTTATTGTATTTAACAAACTAGACCACTCAATAACAGTCATATTGAAACAAAAGACACGTCACCCGAGTCTTTTGGTAAACACTATAATGTGTGTCGATTATTTATTAATAAGTTGAGAATTTTTTTTCTGCAATAACGTTCACTTTTATCACGAATTTTTACACTTAAAAGTATCACGAATATTATATTGCATAGTATTACGACTTTGACGTTTTGTTCCATATCGCTAATATATTTTTATGTGGGAACACATTATTTAATCAGAGAAATATCACAGCTTTCAACGATTTATAAAAAATATTTATGTATTCGAATTCAATTAGAAGCATGGTTTTTCTTGTACAGAGACTATTTAATTGTAGTATCGTTAAACTATACTCAATGGACGAAATGAAAATGAAAAATAATGTCGAAATGGATCCATATAAAAAAAAAGAATCGAGCTGAACAAGATCTGTTCGCAGAGAGAGTGATTCAATATTATCCGCGTAATGGAAAGTCTGAGACAGTGCGCCATTTTTATCAAGAAGGAGCTATGAGAGCTAGTAAGCCGTCCACTTTTGCTATGTATCTTCTCTTTTCAAGCGGCAAGAAATTATATTTTAAGCATCTATTGTCATAGTCATGATTTTGATCTCTGCATTTCAATTGTAAGTACCTGAGAAATCGCTTTTGTATTAATTCTACACGAGCAATGTGGGTGGTCATATACTGCGGGTTCCACACTTGAGAAGCATACTCTAAGATGCTGCGTACTGTTAAATACGAAATGTAACAGAAGCACTGATCACTATGAACACCCTATCGATTCCTTATCACAACTATTATATACTTGACTATTCGACGACTTCTCAACAACTGAACCCTTACAAGACCAAAACCAGACTTATATTCAGCCCCGTTATATCCTCGTTCTTGTCACTAAAATGTTACAAAATATCACACGTGGGTAATTTGTGTGATTAAAATTAATGTGGAACTAACAGTGCATATGAGCAATATAAGATCTTTAGAGATTTAAGCTTTTTAAAAGAGCTGGTCGAGCTTATTACAGAGCCAAGCTTCATTGACGCTTTTTTAATTATGATATCAATGTGAGAATCAAATGTCAATTTCGAATCTCGAATCGGCCTTTGGTCTCCTATTTGATTCACCTCAATCTATCTAAAGTTCAAGACGATTATGAACAGTAAAGGATCTAAAGTTGAACCTTGCGTGACTCTAGAGGGCGCAGACATCCAGGTTGAGGTAATAGACGATGGTCAATGCGATCGAATGCTTCACTAAAATGAGTAAAAACTGTATCGACTTGACTACCATTATCCGTACTATAAGTAGTACAGTCATTAAAAAGTATTAAATTTGATACAGTAGATTTACGTTTGAGAAATCCGTGCTGTTCTGCTATGAAGTAAGATGAAAAAGAAGAATAAGGTCGATTATAAACTATTATTTCGAATATTTTTGCAGATGTGCCTCACCTAACCTAATCAAACCTCAAATCAAATTTCATTTGATTATATTGAATCATACACTAATAAATTAATTAAACGTAATTATCTGCAATACTTAGAAAGAATAGAGAACAATATAACCCAAAAAATACAACCCAAAATCCTTTTGGACATATATTAAACAAAAACGATCAAACCAAGGCACTCTGCCCGCAGAAATGATTTACGATTATCAGAAAATAAATGACGTGCAGTCGATTGTTAATGCGTTTGCTGAAAACTTCTCTTCTGTTTATAATTCTAAAATGAACAACATAACTACTGAAATAACTTACACATCAAATCGGGTTAGTATAATTTCATCTCTGAATGTATCTCGGTCCGCCATTATTAAAAAAATAAAAAGACTCAATTTGCGAAAAGGTGCTGGTGTTGATATGATACCTCCCGTTTTTGTAAAAAAATTGCTGCCACGCACTCTCTTTTCCACTGTGGATCGTAATGAATAAATCTTTGTCATCGGGTGTTTTTCCTCTAATTATAGACCTATTTCTTTGTTACCTGTTTTTGCTAAACTTTTTGAGTCACTCGTTTGTCCAGTTTCATCTTGTCATATTGGGGATATAATTGATGAGAGGCAACACGGATTCATGGCTAGGGCGATCCACATCAACTAATTTACTGTGCCTTGTTGAGGCCTTGTCTCAAAATATGGACCAAAATTTACAAACAGATGCAATACATACGGATTTCTCCAAAGCTTTCGACAAACTTGACCATAATATACTTTTGAGAAAATTGCAGATGTATGGAATAAGTGGTAAATTACTTCTGTTTTTTAAATCGTATCTGAAGAACCGCTCGCAGCGCGTTGTATGTAATGGATATTCGTCAAAACACTTTGTGCCCACGTCTGGAGTCCCACAGGGTTCACATTTAGGTCCTGTACTATTTATTCTTGACGTTTATTAATGACATTAAAGATCGTTTCCAACATAGTAACTATTTATTATTTGCAGATTATCTCAAAATTAAAAAAAAAATTACTACTAACTCGGATCATGAGGATTTACAATCAGACTTGGATAAATTGCAAAACTGGTGCACACGAAATAATACGTATCTAATTATTTCTAAATGCTTTCATATGAAGCTCTCTAGAAAAATTACTAACCTACCTACCACATACAAAATTGATGGAGTAGTAATGGAAGAAGTTAAAGAAATGGACGATCTCGGGTGTTACTTAGATTCCAAGCTTGTGTTTAATCAGCATTTTGACAGTGTCGTAAAAAAAATCATTACAGATCATTGGATTTATAAAAAGAAATACTAAAGATTTTAAAAAGCCCTCTACGATAGTTATTCTATTTAATTCACTTGTCCGTAGTCGTTTGGAATATTGTAGTGTAGTACAGTTTGGAATCCCTATTACCAAGCACACATTGACCGCCTTGAACATCCACAACGTTCATCTGTCATCAGTTTTATTCATCTCTTGGATAACTTGGCTATGGTGATAGGCTCTTAAAGTTGAATATGAATTCACTTCGTGATCGTAGAGCGTAGAGCGAGCGAATATGATAACACTATTCAAAATTTTAAATGGTAATTAATTATAATTGTTCAGATCTCATACATCAAATTCATTTTAGAATTCCCCGCTCAGGCTGCAGACCGGGCAACTACAAACCGTTTATGCCACTGCATAGTAGGACTAACGTTGGAAAGTATTCACCCCTGTCCCGTATCATGGGAAATTATAACATGTTTAATAATAATTATGGTTTCTGCTTCGATTTATTTCGTTACAGTCTCAAACAATTTAAATTTGTAATGCGTCGTTGTTTCTTGCATGTCCCAAAAATAGATGGTACGAAAGAGAAGAATAATAATAATACCACAGATAATACTATCGAAACAAAATGAAATGAACAGTGTTCGTAAAGCCGCAATGGAAAGAATTACATGCTCAATGTATATATATACATACTCGTAGTTTGTTTGGTGTTGAAATCAAAACAAATGTATTCAATGTGTTTTGTTTTATTTTTAGTCATAAAAATTGTATCTGGTTAAATTTATTTTGATCTCCTGTCGATTTTCATTGTATAAGCTGTGTCTTCCTTTAATTTAGTCACTTACATAATATTATTATTTTTTTACTTTTAAATTGTTTATAAATAGTTCGTATGTAAAGCTAGTCGGATGACCTATTTAAATAAATAAATAAATAAATATGCACAATTTAGAGATAGGTCTGTAATAATTCTTGACGTCGGATTTGTCGCCACTTTTACGCACGGGAGTGACAGAAGCTGTTTTCCATATGCCTGGAACTAAGCCTTCTCCTAAGGATCGTCTGAATAATATTGATAACGGTAAATCTAGACTTTTTGGACACTTAATTATTAACATTGGAGAGATATTATCGGGGCCCGCACCTTCGTTTACTTATGTCAAGATTAGAAAGTTCTTTTAGGATTTCCTCGATGGTAATTTCTATATCACCAATATACACACCATCTACGCAAGATTTATGTTATTTTCTGTTTACCTCACACGCTGACGAAAAATCTTACCATCTGTTTCTATGAAATGTTACTGTGCCTGCGCCAACCCCATAAATCGAAAACTGAAATAAATTCATCATCTTGATGAAAACATACATACCTCGGGGTACCTACCTAATTTTAAAAACTTCGTATTTATTATTCGCATTCGTTATTTACTGCGAATTGTTTGATCCAAAATCGATTAATTCATATCGAGCCGATATACACCCTCATGCGTTACTAAAAATGTAAGTTACTCATTGGAGTAATACTTATTTAGTGTACGGTAAACGACATGGATTATTTATTATCCATTCGTACGTAGTCTATTCATTCCCAAATGAAACCGTTCGCAGTAGCGTTCAAGGCGCCCGCCCTTGTTTAGGTATCTACATACGTGTATGTGTTTATATAGGTATATATTCATCGAATCTTATATTCTCATTGTGCATATTAGAGCTCAGAATAATATTTATAGTGAAAACATATCACTCAATGAATATGTTTCATCAATATAATTTAATTTAACACTGTAAAATCTAAAATTAATATTTATTTGTGTCTATACTATGCAGCTAAATGAAATTATTATTATTATTATTATTATTATCCATTGAATTACCACCAAAGACGAAGTACGCATGGAAACGATGGGAAATAATAGAAATGAAACCCGATTAGTTACGCCCCATTAGTGACCGTCATTAAGTTATGGTTTCGTTTCGCAATCGGTTAATCACTTAAGAAATGCATAATATACATATATATAAAACGCAAGGATCATCGAACTATTACGTCATTCGCCCTTAAGGTTTCATAGGAAATATTGTCCCAGTGCTCTCAGTGTCCGATTAAATAATCATGTCTGGGCAGACACCGTACTATCCCAGTTCAAGTTATTACGATTATAACATCGACGACGTAATCTACGGTCAGTGGGATACTTACGAAAACCAGTTGCCGCCGAACGAAATGGTAAGAATTCGTTTACCTTTTGTTATTAAATCTCCCATACTTTCATAATTATAATATTTTTTAATTGAACTCGATTTTTCATTCTACAATTTAACGTAGGTAATTCGTGATGCTCGTTTCTTAGATTTCCATATCTACCTTAAAATGAAAAACGGAACCTGTCCTCTCTGTCCGTCGCTCACAGTCCATTTTCTAAGAAATTGAATGAAATATTTGTCACAGCGACACATCTCGGTGACCCACATCATTCGCATTAGATACCTACTAGATGACACTGTGAAATATTCATGGAGCGACAAATTTCGACTCACAGATGCAGAGGCATCCGTACTGTATTCACGAAATGATAAGAGTTTATCGAATTGACTTCCAGTAATCCTTAGACAACGCCGATGAGGCGTTATATCTCCTAAGTTATAGGAATCCAATATTTTCGGAAAAGGACAAAAGAAAAGAATCTATGTCGCATATTTTTCAAAAACTTATTTCTCAATACCCATACATACCATTTGAAAATATTTTCTAATAATAACGAGCGCAAAAAATTACATCGTTAACGAGTCCCATAGTTTGAGACACTGTGCTATGGTGCTATGTAAGATTTCAACTTTCTACGTCGTATAGTATCTAAAGAAAATCCACTGTGACGAACGGATGAGATGAATTGAAAGTGGGTACTCCGTTTCTCTTTCCAAGACATGAAATCCAAAAACATTTTAATACATAATTTAAAGAAGAAAAAATTGAAACATAATTAAAAACCTTCGATTCGAAAATAATGTATTCGATGCCTCTTTTGTTTCAGACACATCAATGGCAACGGCCACAAGAAAACAACTGTCCGCCGGCGTCGTTGACTTATTCCAACGTCGGATATAACGCGAGCTGCATGTACTCCGACCATAGTGCCACATCGAATTGGACAGCCAATTGGAATCAGTTGCATCCGAGCGCTGTGAACGAAACGCAGCCGTCGCCTTTCACTACGTCGCTCGGTGCATCTCCCGGTAATGTGCCACCCAGTACCGACCTGTCACCGTGCGCCGCGATACCTACAACGTTCCCCGGTGCAACGGCATTCAGTGCTACTTACACGGATGCGTCAAGCTGTATGTACTCCGGAGATTCGGCCATATCGAACCGCTTGGTGAATCCGAACCAGTTCCAAGCGGGCACTACGAACGAGTCACGACCGTCTCGTAGTAATGTTTTGTCATCTGATACTATGCCGTCATGTGCCATGACGCCCGCTACACTCCCCAGTGTAACGACGTCAAATGCTATGTCGACTGCAGCTGTACCGTCGACCGCGACGACGAACACTAGCGCAGTGAAAAAAGTCACCAAAAAGCGCAAACGATTCCGTACGGCCTTTACTGAGAGACAGCTGAAGGCTCTTGAAGGCCAGTTCAAAATAAATCGGTTGCTCGACAGAGAAAGGAGATTTCAATTGGCGCGCGAATGCGACATCGAGCAAAGTATTATTAAAACATGGTTTCAAAACCGGAGAATGAAGGAGAAGAGGCTTAGAGCCGAATCCGAAGCCGAGCGCTCAGAAAATTCATCTCCATCTCCGTTAGAGAATGACACGGCGCAGCCCTCAACGCAATTCCACGCCACGGTGCAAGTGCAAAGCGACGGAGTTGTACTGTTACACATACCGGAAAATATTTCGAAGCAAACGGCTCCGACTGGAACGGTTCAAATGAATCAGAATGCGTCACCCTCTGCCCTACCCGGGTCCGTCGATAGTAACTCCTTTCAGCAGCGAGAACCGGTGACTTCTTCTACCGACCGGCGCGACCCAGCCAAGGACAGGGATGAAGAGTTCTCGTCGTTTTTAAAGGAGTTACTGGATGGCGACGTACCCAGTTTAGTTATGTAATAGGTTTTATTTTAAGCGTGTATATACATATTTAGTTAAGTTATTTATGTTAGTGAATGGATTTTGTTTTGTAGATTTAAGTTTTAAAAAACATTGTAAATACCTTATTATTTTAATAAACTATTTTTACCTTTAACAAATCTAATTAGTTTCTTCTCAAATTTTTGATCAATTCATACGTATACTGTAGTATACATGTACCTACCTAATAAAATTAACTAATTTCGGTTACGTAGTTTTACAATTATACATTTTTACAGTTAGTGAACATGTATTCGTTGATACATTCATACATACATTAATTACCTCACGTCATCTACCAGTTGCACCGATTGGACGGAGTACGAAGGAGTACAAGAAAATCACACCATGACGCTGATTGAAACCCCTGTCGATAAGTGTGATTCTAGCACGGAGGGCATTTTAAATGATGTAATTCATATTGACGAAATTCATTCGTTGATATTGATCTTTTTACGATGTATATTTACGAACTACATGCGTTATATCGTTATAAATATCATAGGTAAATAATTTATTGTATTTAACAAACTAGACCACTCAATAACAGTCATATTGAAACAAAAGACACGTCACCCGAGTCTTTTGGTAAACACTTTATAATGTGTGTCGATTATTTATTAATAAGTTGAGAATTTTTTTTCTGCAATAACGTTCACTTTTATCACGAATTTTTACACTTAAAAGTATCACGAATATTATATTGCATAGTATTACGACTTTGACGTTTTGTTCCATATCGCTAATATATTTTTATGTGGGAACACATTATTTAATCAGAGAAATATCACAGCTTTCAACGATTTATAAAAAATATTTATGTATTCGAATTCAATTAGAAGCATGGTTTTTCTTGTACAGAGACTATTTAATTGTAGTATCGTTAAACTATACTCAATGGACGAAATGAAAATGAAAAATAATGTCGAAATGGATCCATATAAAAAAAAAGAATCGAGCTGAACAAGATCTGTTCGCAGAGAGAGTGATTCAATATTATCCGCGTAATGGAAAGTCTGAGACAGTGCGCCATTTTTATCAAGAAGGAGCTATGAGAGCTAGTAAGCCGTCCACTTTTGCTATGTATCTTCTCTTTTCAAGCGGCAAGAAATTATATTTTAAGCATCTATTGTCATAGTCATGATTTTGATCTCTGCATTTCAATTGTAAGTACCTGAGAAATCGCTTTTGTATTAATTCTACACGAGCAATGTGGGTGGTCATATACTGCGGGTTCCACACTTGAGAAGCATACTCTAAGATGCTGCGTACTGTTAAATACGAAATGTAACAGAAGCACTGATCACTATGAACACCCTATCGATTCCTTATCACAACTATTATATACTTGACTATTCGACGACTTCTCAACAACTGAACCCTTACAAGACCAAAACCAGACTTATATTCAGCCCCGTTATATCCTCGTTCTTGTCACTAAAATGTTACAAAATATCACACGTGGGTAATTTGTGTGATTAAAATTAATGTGGAACTAACAGTGCATATGAGCAATATAAGATCTTTAGAGATTTAAGCTTTTTAAAAGAGCTGGTCGAGCTTATTACAGAGCCAAGCTTCATTGACGCTTTTTTAATTATGATATCAATGTGAGAATCAAATGTCAATTTCGAATCTCGAATCGGCCTTTGGTCTCCTATTTGATTCACCTCAATCTATCTAAAGTTCAAGACGATTATGAACAGTAAAGGATCTAAAGTTGAACCTTGCGTGACTCTAGAGGGCGCAGACATCCAGGTTGAGGTAATAGACGATGGTCAATGCGATCGAATGCTTCACTAAAATGAGTAAAAACTGTATCGACTTGACTACCATTATCCGTACTATAAGTAGTACAGTCATTAAAAAGTATTAAATTTGATACAGTAGATTTACGTTTGAGAAATCCGTGCTGTTCTGCTATGAAGTAAGATGAAAAAGAAGAATAAGGTCGATTATAAACTATTATTTCGAATATTTTTGCAGATGTGCCTCACCTAACCTAATCAAACCTCAAATCAAATTTCATTTGATTATATTGAATCATACACTAATAAATTAATTAAACGTAATTATCTGCAATACTTAGAAAGAATAGAGAACAATATAACCCAAAAAATACAACCCAAAATCCTTTTGGACATATATTAAACAAAAACGATCAAACCAAGGCACTCTGCCCGCAGAAATGATTTACGATTATCAGAAAATAAATGACGTGCAGTCGATTGTTAATGCGTTTGCTGAAAACTTCTCTTCTGTTTATAATTCTAAAATGAACAACATAACTACTGAAATAACTTACACATCAAATCGGGTTAGTATAATTTCATCTCTGAATGTATCTCGGTCCGCCATTATTAAAAAAATAAAAAGACTCAATTTGCGAAAAGGTGCTGGTGTTGATATGATACCTCCCGTTTTTGTAAAAAAATTGCTGCCACGCACTCTCTTTTCCACTGTGGATCGTAATGAATAAATCTTTGTCATCGGGTGTTTTTCCTCTAATTATAGACCTATTTCTTTGTTACCTGTTTTTGCTAAACTTTTTGAGTCACTCGTTTGTCCAGTTTCATCTTGTCATATTGGGGATATAATTGATGAGAGGCAACACGGATTCATGGCTAGGGCGATCCACATCAACTAATTTACTGTGCCTTGTTGAGGCCTTGTCTCAAAATATGGACCAAAATTTACAAACAGATGCAATACATACGGATTTCTCCAAAGCTTTCGACAAACTTGACCATAATATACTTTTGAGAAAATTGCAGATGTATGGAATAAGTGGTAAATTACTTCTGTTTTTTAAATCGTATCTGAAGAACCGCTCGCAGCGCGTTGTATGTAATGGATATTCGTCAAAACACTTTGTGCCCACGTCTGGAGTCCCACAGGGTTCACATTTAGGTCCTGTACTATTTATTCTTGACGTTTATTAATGACATTAAAGATCGTTTCCAACATAGTAACTATTTATTATTTGCAGATTATCTCAAAATTAAAAAAAAAATTACTACTAACTCGGATCATGAGGATTTACAATCAGACTTGGATAAATTGCAAAACTGGTGCACACGAAATAATACGTATCTAATTATTTCTAAATGCTTTCATATGAAGCTCTCTAGAAAAATTACTAACCTACCTACCACATACAAAATTGATGGAGTAGTAATGGAAGAAGTTAAAGAAATGGACGATCTCGGGTGTTACTTAGATTCCAAGCTTGTGTTTAATCAGCATTTTGACAGTGTCGTAAAAAAAATCATTACAGATCATTGGATTTATAAAAAGAAATACTAAAGATTTTAAAAAGCCCTCTACGATAGTTATTCTATTTAATTCACTTGTCCGTAGTCGTTTGGAATATTGTAGTGTAGTACAGTTTGGAATCCCTATTACCAAGCACACATTGACCGCCTTGAACATCCACAACGTTCATCTGTCATCAGTTTTATTCATCTCTTGGATAACTTGGCTATGGTGATAGGCTCTTAAAGTTGAATATGAATTCACTTCGTGATCGTAGAGCGTAGAGCGAGCGAATATGATAACACTATTCAAAATTTTAAATGGTAATTAATTATAATTGTTCAGATCTCATACATCAAATTCATTTTAGAATTCCCCGCTCAGGCTGCAGACCGGGCAACTACAAACCGTTTATGCCACTGCATAGTAGGACTAACGTTGGAAAGTATTCACCCCTGTCCCGTATCATGGGAAATTATAACATGTTTAATAATAATTATGGTTTCTGCTTCGATTTATTTCGTTACAGTCTCAAACAATTTAAATTTGTAATGCGTCGTTGTTTCTTGCATGTCCCAAAAATAGATGGTACGAAAGAGAAGAATAATAATAATACCACAGATAATACTATCGAAACAAAATGAAATGAACAGTGTTCGTAAAGCCGCAATGGAAAGAATTACATGCTCAATGTATATATATACATACTCGTAGTTTGTTTGGTGTTGAAATCAAAACAAATGTATTCAATGTGTTTTGTTTTATTTTTAGTCATAAAAATTGTATCTGGTTAAATTTATTTTGATCTCCTGTCGATTTTCATTGTATAAGCTGTGTCTTCCTTTAATTTAGTCACTTACATAATATTATTATTTTTTTACTTTTAAATTGTTTATAAATAGTTCGTATGTAAAGCTAGTCGGATGACCTATTTAAATAAATAAATAAATAAATATGCACAATTTAGAGATAGGTCTGTAATAATTCTTGACGTCGGATTTGTCGCCACTTTTACGCACGGGAGTGACAGAAGCTGTTTTCCATATGCCTGGAACTAAGCCTTCTCCTAAGGATCGTCTGAATAATATTGATAACGGTAAATCTAGACTTTTTGGACACTTAATTATTAACATTGGAGAGATATTATCGGGGCCCGCACCTTCGTTTACTTATGTCAAGATTAGAAAGTTCTTTTAGGATTTCCTCGATGGTAATTTCTATATCACCAATATACACACCATCTACGCAAGATTTATGTTATTTTCTGTTTACCTCACACGCTGACGAAAAATCTTACCATCTGTTTCTATGAAATGTTACTGTGCCTGCGCCAACCCCATAAATCGAAAACTGAAATAAATTCATCATCTTGATGAAAACATACATACCTCGGGGTACCTACCTAATTTTAAAAACTTCGTATTTATTATTCGCATTCGTTATTTACTGCGAATTGTTTGATCCAAAATCGATTAATTCATATCGAGCCGATATACACCCTCATGCGTTACTAAAAATGTAAGTTACTCATTGGAGTAATACTTATTTAGTGTACGGTAAACGACATGGATTATTTATTATCCATTCGTACGTAGTCTATTCATTCCCAAATGAAACCGTTCGCAGTAGCGTTCAAGGCGCCCGCCCTTGTTTAGGTATCTACATACGTGTATGTGTTTATATAGGTATATATTCATCGAATCTTATATTCTCATTGTGCATATTAGAGCTCAGAATAATATTTATAGTGAAAACATATCACTCAATGAATATGTTTCATCAATATAATTTAATTTAACACTGTAAAATCTAAAATTAATATTTATTTGTGTCTATACTATGCAGCTAAATGAAATTATTATTATTATTATTATTATTATCCATTGAATTACCACCAAAGACGAAGTACGCATGGAAACGATGGGAAATAATAGAAATGAAACCCGATTAGTTACGCCCCATTAGTGACCGTCATTAAGTTATGGTTTCGTTTCGCAATCGGTTAATCACTTAAGAAATGCATAATATACATATATATAAAACGCAAGGATCATCGAACTATTACGTCATTCGCCCTTAAGGTTTCATAGGAAATATTGTCCCAGTGCTCTCAGTGTCCGATTAAATAATCATGTCTGGGCAGACACCGTACTATCCCAGTTCAAGTTATTACGATTATAACATCGACGACGTAATCTACGGTCAGTGGGATACTTACGAAAACCAGTTGCCGCCGAACGAAATGGTAAGAATTCGTTTACCTTTTGTTATTAAATCTCCCATACTTTCATAATTATAATATTTTTTAATTGAACTCGATTTTTCATTCTACAATTTAACGTAGGTAATTCGTGATGCTCGTTTCTTAGATTTCCATATCTACCTTAAAATGAAAAACGGAACCTGTCCTCTCTGTCCGTCGCTCACAGTCCATTTTCTAAGAAATTGAATGAAATATTTGTCACAGCGACACATCTCGGTGACCCACATCATTCGCATTAGATACCTACTAGATGACACTGTGAAATATTCATGGAGCGACAAATTTCGACTCACAGATGCAGAGGCATCCGTACTGTATTCACGAAATGATAAGAGTTTATCGAATTGACTTCCAGTAATCCTTAGACAACGCCGATGAGGCGTTATATCTCCTAAGTTATAGGAATCCAATATTTTCGGAAAAGGACAAAAGAAAAGAATCTATGTCGCATATTTTTCAAAAACTTATTTCTCAATACCCATACATACCATTTGAAAATATTTTCTAATAATAACGAGCGCAAAAAATTACATCGTTAACGAGTCCCATAGTTTGAGACACTGTGCTATGGTGCTATGTAAGATTTCAACTTTCTACGTCGTATAGTATCTAAAGAAAATCCACTGTGACGAACGGATGAGATGAATTGAAAGTGGGTACTCCGTTTCTCTTTCCAAGACATGAAATCCAAAAACATTTTAATACATAATTTAAAGAAGAAAAAATTGAAACATAATTAAAAACCTTCGATTCGAAAATAATGTATTCGATGCCTCTTTTGTTTCAGACACATCAATGGCAACGGCCACAAGAAAACAACTGTCCGCCGGCGTCGTTGACTTATTCCAACGTCGGATATAACGCGAGCTGCATGTACTCCGACCATAGTGCCACATCGAATTGGACAGCCAATTGGAATCAGTTGCATCCGAGCGCTGTGAACGAAACGCAGCCGTCGCCTTTCACTACGTCGCTCGGTGCATCTCCCGGTAATGTGCCACCCAGTACCGACCTGTCACCGTGCGCCGCGATACCTACAACGTTCCCCGGTGCAACGGCATTCAGTGCTACTTACACGGATGCGTCAAGCTGTATGTACTCCGGAGATTCGGCCATATCGAACCGCTTGGTGAATCCGAACCAGTTCCAAGCGGGCACTACGAACGAGTCACGACCGTCTCGTAGTAATGTTTTGTCATCTGATACTATGCCGTCATGTGCCATGACGCCCGCTACACTCCCCAGTGTAACGACGTCAAATGCTATGTCGACTGCAGCTGTACCGTCGACCGCGACGACGAACACTAGCGCAGTGAAAAAAGTCACCAAAAAGCGCAAACGATTCCGTACGGCCTTTACTGAGAGACAGCTGAAGGCTCTTGAAGGCCAGTTCAAAATAAATCGGTTGCTCGACAGAGAAAGGAGATTTCAATTGGCGCGCGAATGCGACATCGAGCAAAGTATTATTAAAACATGGTTTCAAAACCGGAGAATGAAGGAGAAGAGGCTTAGAGCCGAATCCGAAGCCGAGCGCTCAGAAAATTCATCTCCATCTCCGTTAGAGAATGACACGGCGCAGCCCTCAACGCAATTCCACGCCACGGTGCAAGTGCAAAGCGACGGAGTTGTACTGTTACACATACCGGAAAATATTTCGAAGCAAACGGCTCCGACTGGAACGGTTCAAATGAATCAGAATGCGTCACCCTCTGCCCTACCCGGGTCCGTCGATAGTAACTCCTTTCAGCAGCGAGAACCGGTGACTTCTTCTACCGACCGGCGCGACCCAGCCAAGGACAGGGATGAAGAGTTCTCGTCGTTTTTAAAGGAGTTACTGGATGGCGACGTACCCAGTTTAGTTATGTAATAGGTTTTATTTTAAGCGTGTATATACATATTTAGTTAAGTTATTTATGTTAGTGAATGGATTTTGTTTTGTAGATTTAAGTTTTAAAAAACATTGTAAATACCTTATTATTTTAATAAACTATTTTTACCTTTAACAAATCTAATTAGTTTCTTCTCAAATTTTTGATCAATTCATACGTATACTGTAGTATACATGTACCTACCTAATAAAATTAACTAATTTCGGTTACGTAGTTTTACAATTATACATTTTTACAGTTAGTGAACATGTATTCGTTGATACATTCATACATGCATTAATTACCTCACGTCATCTACCAGTTGCACCGATTGGACGGAGTACGAAGGAGTACAAGAAAATCACACCATGACGCTGATTGAAACCCCTGTCGATAAGTGTGATTCTAGCACGGAGGGCATTTTAAATGATGTAATTCATATTGACGAAATTCATTCGTTGATATTGATCTTTTTACGATGTATATTTACGAACTACATGCGTTATATCGTTATAAATATCATAGGTAAATAATTTATTGTATTTAACAAACTAGACCACTCAATAACAGTCATATTGAAACAAAAGACACGTCACCCGAGTCTTTTGGTAAACACTTTATAATGTGTGTCGATTATTTATTAATAAGTTGAGAATTTTTTTTCTGCAATAACGTTCACTTTTATCACGAATTTTTACACTTAAAAGTATCACGAATATTATATTGCATAGTATTACGACTTTGACGTTTTGTTCCATATCGCTAATATATTTTTATGTGGGAACACATTATTTAATCAGAGAAATATCACAGCTTTCAACGATTTATAAAAAATATTTATGTATTCGAATTCAATTAGAAGCATGGTTTTTCTTGTACAGAGACTATTTAATTGTAGTATCGTTAAACTATACTCAATGGACGAAATGAAAATGAAAAATAATGTCGAAATGGATCCATATAAAAAAAAAGAATCGAGCTGAACAAGATCTGTTCGCAGAGAGAGTGATTCAATATTATCCGCGTAATGGAAAGTCTGAGACAGTGCGCCATTTTTATCAAGAAGGAGCTATGAGAGCTAGTAAGCCGTCCACTTTTGCTATGTATCTTCTCTTTTCAAGCGGCAAGAAATTATATTTTAAGCATCTATTGTCATAGTCATGATTTTGATCTCTGCATTTCAATTGTAAGTACCTGAGAAATCGCTTTTGTATTAATTCTACACGAGCAATGTGGGTGGTCATATACTGCGGGTTCCACACTTGAGAAGCATACTCTAAGATGCTGCGTACTGTTAAATACGAAATGTAACAGAAGCACTGATCACTATGAACACCCTATCGATTCCTTATCACAACTATTATATACTTGACTATTCGACGACTTCTCAACAACTGAACCCTTACAAGACCAAAACCAGACTTATATTCAGCCCCGTTATATCCTCGTTCTTGTCACTAAAATGTTACAAAATATCACACGTGGGTAATTTGTGTGATTAAAATTAATGTGGAACTAACAGTGCATATGAGCAATATAAGATCTTTAGAGATTTAAGCTTTTTAAAAGAGCTGGTCGAGCTTATTACAGAGCCAAGCTTCATTGACGCTTTTTTAATTATGATATCAATGTGAGAATCAAATGTCAATTTCGAATCTCGAATCGGCCTTTGGTCTCCTATTTGATTCACCTCAATCTATCTAAAGTTCAAGACGATTATGAACAGTAAAGGATCTAAAGTTGAACCTTGCGTGACTCTAGAGGGCGCAGACATCCAGGTTGAGGTAATAGACGATGGTCAATGCGATCGAATGCTTCACTAAAATGAGTAAAAACTGTATCGACTTGACTACCATTATCCGTACTATAAGTAGTACAGTCATTAAAAAGTATTAAATTTGATACAGTAGATTTACGTTTGAGAAATCCGTGCTGTTCTGCTATGAAGTAAGATGAAAAAGAAGAATAAGGTCGATTATAAACTATTATTTCGAATATTTTTGCAGATGTGCCTCACCTAACCTAATCAAACCTCAAATCAAATTTCATTTGATTATATTGAATCATACACTAATAAATTAATTAAACGTAATTATCTGCAATACTTAGAAAGAATAGAGAACAATATAACCCAAAAAATACAACCCAAAATCCTTTTGGACATATATTAAACAAAAACGATCAAACCAAGGCACTCTGCCCGCAGAAATGATTTACGATTATCAGAAAATAAATGACGTGCAGTCGATTGTTAATGCGTTTGCTGAAAACTTCTCTTCTGTTTATAATTCTAAAATGAACAACATAACTACTGAAATAACTTACACATCAAATCGGGTTAGTATAATTTCATCTCTGAATGTATCTCGGTCCGCCATTATTAAAAAAATAAAAAGACTCAATTTGCGAAAAGGTGCTGGTGTTGATATGATACCTCCCGTTTTTGTAAAAAAATTGCTGCCACGCACTCTCTTTTCCACTGTGGATCGTAATGAATAAATCTTTGTCATCGGGTGTTTTTCCTCTAATTATAGACCTATTTCTTTGTTACCTGTTTTTGCTAAACTTTTTGAGTCACTCGTTTGTCCAGTTTCATCTTGTCATATTGGGGATATAATTGATGAGAGGCAACACGGATTCATGGCTAGGGCGATCCACATCAACTAATTTACTGTGCCTTGTTGAGGCCTTGTCTCAAAATATGGACCAAAATTTACAAACAGATGCAATACATACGGATTTCTCCAAAGCTTTCGACAAACTTGACCATAATATACTTTTGAGAAAATTGCAGATGTATGGAATAAGTGGTAAATTACTTCTGTTTTTTAAATCGTATCTGAAGAACCGCTCGCAGCGCGTTGTATGTAATGGATATTCGTCAAAACACTTTGTGCCCACGTCTGGAGTCCCACAGGGTTCACATTTAGGTCCTGTACTATTTATTCTTGACGTTTATTAATGACATTAAAGATCGTTTCCAACATAGTAACTATTTATTATTTGCAGATTATCTCAAAATTAAAAAAAAAATTACTACTAACTCGGATCATGAGGATTTACAATCAGACTTGGATAAATTGCAAAACTGGTGCACACGAAATAATACGTATCTAATTATTTCTAAATGCTTTCATATGAAGCTCTCTAGAAAAATTACTAACCTACCTACCACATACAAAATTGATGGAGTAGTAATGGAAGAAGTTAAAGAAATGGACGATCTCGGGTGTTACTTAGATTCCAAGCTTGTGTTTAATCAGCATTTTGACAGTGTCGTAAAAAAAATCATTACAGATCATTGGATTTATAAAAAGAAATACTAAAGATTTTAAAAAGCCCTCTACGATAGTTATTCTATTTAATTCACTTGTCCGTAGTCGTTTGGAATATTGTAGTGTAGTACAGTTTGGAATCCCTATTACCAAGCACACATTGACCGCCTTGAACATCCACAACGTTCATCTGTCATCAGTTTTATTCATCTCTTGGATAACTTGGCTATGGTGATAGGCTCTTAAAGTTGAATATGAATTCACTTCGTGATCGTAGAGCGTAGAGCGAGCGAATATGATAACACTATTCAAAATTTTAAATGGTAATTAATTATAATTGTTCAGATCTCATACATCAAATTCATTTTAGAATTCCCCGCTCAGGCTGCAGACCGGGCAACTACAAACCGTTTATGCCACTGCATAGCAGGACTAACGTTGGAAAGTATTCACCCCTGTCCCGTATCATGGGAAATTATAACATGTTTAATAATAATTATGGTTTCTGCTTCGATTTATTTCGTTACAGTCTCAAACAATTTAAATTTGTAATGCGTCGTTGTTTCTTGCATGTCCCAAAAATAGATGGTACGAAAGAGAAGAATAATAATAATACCACAGATAATACTATCGAAACAAAATGAAATGAACAGTGTTCGTAAAGCCGCAATGGAAAGAATTACATGCTCAATGTATATATATACATACTCGTAGTTTGTTTGGTGTTGAAATCAAAACAAATGTATTCAATGTGTTTTGTTTTATTTTTAGTCATAAAAATTGTATCTGGTTAAATTTATTTTGATCTCCTGTCGATTTTCATTGTATAAGCTGTGTCTTCCTTTAATTTAGTCACTTACATAATATTATTATTTTTTTACTTTTAAATTGTTTATAAATAGTTCGTATGTAAAGCTAGTCGGATGACCTATTTAAATAAATAAATAAATAAATAAATAAATATGCACAATTTAGAGATAGGTCTGTAATAATTCTTGACGTCGGATTTGTCGCCACTTTTACGCACGGGAGTGACAGAAGCTGTTTTCCATATGCCTGGAACTAAGCCTTCTCCTAAGGATCGTCTGAATAATATTGATAACGGTAAATCTAGACTTTTTGGACACTTAATTATTAACATTGGAGAGATATTATCAGGGCCCGCACCTTCGTTTACTTATGTCAAGATTAGAAAGTTCTTTTAGGATTTCCTCGATGGTAATTTCTATATCACCAATATACACACCATCTACGCAAGATTTATGTTATTTTCTGTTTACCTCACACGCTGACGAAAAATCTTACCATCTGTTTCTATGAAATGTTACTGTGCCTGCGCCAACCCCATAAATCGAAAACTGAAATAACTTCATCATCTTGATGAAAACATACATACCTCGGGGTACCTACCTAATTTTAAAAACTTCGTATTTATTATTCGCATTCGTTATTTACTGCGAATTGTTTGATCCAAAATCGATTAATTCATATCGAGCCGATATACACCCTCATGCGTTACTAAAAATGTAAGTTACTCATTGGAGTAATACTTATTTAGTGTACGGTAAACGACATGGATTATTTATTATCCATTCGTACGTAGTCTATTCATTCCCAAATGAAACCGTTCGCAGTAGCGTTCAAGGCGCCCGCCCTTGTTTAGGTATCTACATACGTGTATGTGTTTATATAGGTATATATTCATCGAATCTTATATTCTCATTGTGCATATTAGACCTCAGAATAATATTTATAGTGAAAACATATCACTCAATGAATATGTTTCATCAATATAATTTAATTTAACACTGTAAAATCTAAAATTAATATTTATTTGTGTCTATACTATGCAGCTAAATGAAATTATTATTATTATTATTATTATTATTATCCATTGAATTACCACCAAAGACGAAGTACGCATGGAAACGATGGGAAATAATAGAAATGAAACCCGATTAGTTACGCCCCATTAGTGACCGTCATTAAGTTATGGTTTCGTTTCGCAATCGGTTAATCACTTAAGAAATGCATAATATACATATATATAAAACGCAAGGATCATCGAACTATTACGTCATTCGCCCTTAAGGTTTCATAGGAAATATTGTCCCAGTGCTCTCAGTGTCCGATTAAATAATCATGTCTGGGCAGACACCGTACTATCCCAGTTCAAGTTATTACGATTATAACATCGACGACGTAATCTACGGTCAGTGGGATACTTACGAAAACCAGTTGCCGCCGAACGAAATGGTAAGAATTCGTTTACCTTTTGTTATTAAATCTCCCATACTTTCATAATTATAATATTTTTTAATTGAACTCGATTTTTCATTCTACAATTTAACGTAGGTAATTCGTGATGCTCGTTTCTTAGATTTCCATATCTACCTTAAAATGAAAAACGGAACCTGTCCTCTCTGTCCGTCGCTCACAGTCCATTTTCTAAGAAATTGAATGAAATATTTGTCACAGCGACACATCTCGGTGACCCACATCATTCGCATTAGATACCTACTAGATGACACTGTGAAATATTCATGGAGCGACAAATTTCGACTCACAGATGCAGAGGCATCCGTACTGTATTCACGAAATGATAAGAGTTTATCGAATTGACTTCCAGTAATCCTTAGACAACGCCGATGAGGCGTTATATCTCCTAAGTTATAGGAATCCAATATTTTCGGAAAAGGACAAAAGAAAAGAATCTATGTCGCATATTTTTCAAAAACTTATTTCTCAATACCCATACATACCATTTGAAAATATTTTCTAATAATAACGAGCGCAAAAAATTACATCGTTAACGAGTCCCATAGTTTGAGACACTGTGCTATGGTGCTATGTAAGATTTCAACTTTCTACGTCGTATAGTATCTAAAGAAAATCCACTGTGACGAACGGATGAGATGAATTGAAAGTGGGTACTCCGTTTCTCTTTCCAAGACATGAAATCCAAAAACATTTTAATACATAATTTAAAGAAGAAAAAATTGAAACATAATTAAAAACCTTCGATTCGAAAATAATGTATTCGATGCCTCTTTTGTTTCAGACACATCAATGGCAACGGCCACAAGAAAACAACTGTCCGCCGGCGTCGTTGACTTATTCCAACGTCGGATATAACGCGAGCTGCATGTACTCCGACCATAGTGCCACATCGAATTGGACAGCCAATTGGAATCAGTTGCATCCGAGCGCTGTGAACGAAACGCAGCCGTCGCCTTTCACTACGTCGCTCGGTGCATCTCCCGGTAATGTGCCACCCAGTACCGACCTGTCACCGTGCGCCGCGATACCTACAACGTTCCCCGGTGCAACGGCATTCAGTGCTACTTACACGGATGCGTCAAGCTGTATGTACTCCGGAGATTCGGCCATATCGAACCGCTTGGTGAATCCGAACCAGTTCCAAGCGGGCACTACGAACGAGTCACGACCGTCTCGTAGTAATGTTTTGTCATCTGATACTATGCCGTCATGTGCCATGACGCCCGCTACACTCCCCAGTGTAACGACGTCAAATGCTATGTCGACTGCAGCTGTACCGTCGACCGCGACGACGAACACTAGCGCAGTGAAAAAAGTCACCAAAAAGCGCAAACGATTCCGTACGGCCTTTACTGAGAGACAGCTGAAGGCTCTTGAAGGCCAGTTCAAAATAAATCGGTTGCTCGACAGAGAAAGGAGATTATTGGCGCGCGAATGCGACATCGAGCAAAGTATTATTAAAACATGGTTTCAAAACCGGAGAATGAAGGAGAAGAGGCTTAGAGCCGAATCCGAAGCCGAGCGCTCAGAAAATTCATCTCCATCTCCGTTAGAGAATGACACGGCGCAGCCCTCAACGCAATTCCACGCCACGGTGCAAGTGCAAAGCGACGGAGTTGTACTGTTACACATACCGGAAAATATTTCGAAGCAAACGGCTCCGACTGGAACGGTTCAAATGAATCAGAATGCGTCACCCTCTGCCCTACCCGGGTCCGTCGATAGTAACTCCTTTCAGCAGCGAGAACCGGTGACTTCTTCTACCGACCGGCGCGACCCAGCCAAGGACAGGGATGAAGAGTTCTCGTCGTTTTTAAAGGAGTTACTGGATGGCGACGTACCCAGTTTAGTTATGTAATAGGTTTTATTTTAAGCGTGTATATACATATTTAGTTAAGTTATTTATGTTAGTGAATGGATTTTGTTTTGTAGATTTAAGTTTTAAAAAACATTGTAAATACCTTATTATTTTAATAAACTATTTTTACCTTTAACAAATCTAATTAGTTTCTTCTCAAATTTTTGATCAATTCATACGTATACTGTAGTATACATGTACCTACCTAATAAAATTAACTAATTTCGGTTACGTAGTTTTACAATTATACATTTTTACAGTTAGTGAACATGTATTCGTTGATACATTCATACATACATTAATTACCTCACGTCATCTACCAGTTGCACCGATTGGACGGAGTACGAAGGAGTACAAGAAAATCACACCATGACGCTGATTGAAACCCCTGTCGATAAGTGTGATTCTAGCACGGAGGGCATTTTAAATGATGTAATTCATATTGACGAAATTCATTCGTTGATATTGATCTTTTTACGATGTATATTTACGAACTACATGCGTTATATCGTTATAAATATCATAGGTAAATAATTTATTGTATTTAACAAACTAGACCACTCAATAACAGTCATATTGAAACAAAAGACACGTCACCCGAGTCTTTTGGTAAACACTTTATAATGTGTGTCGATTATTTATTAATAAGTTGAGAATTTTTTTTCTGCAATAACGTTCACTTTTATCACGAATTTTTACACTTAAAAGTATCACGAATATTATATTGCATAGTATTACGACTTTGACGTTTTGTTCCATATCGCTAATATATTTTTATGTGGGAACACATTATTTAATCAGAGAAATATCACAGCTTTCAACGATTTATAAAAAATATTTATGTATTCGAATTCAATTAGAAGCATGGTTTTTCTTGTACAGAGACTATTTAATTGTAGTATCGTTAAACTATACTCAATGGACGAAATGAAAATGAAAAATAATGTCGAAATGGATCCATATAAAAAAAAAGAATCGAGCTGAACAAGATCTGTTCGCAGAGAGAGTGATTCAATATTATCCGCGTAATGGAAAGTCTGAGACAGTGCGCCATTTTTATCAAGAAGGAGCTATGAGAGCTAGTAAGCCGTCCACTTTTGCTATGTATCTTCTCTTTTCAAGCGGCAAGAAATTATATTTTAAGCATCTATTGTCATAGTCATGATTTTGATCTCTGCATTTCAATTGTAAGTACCTGAGAAATCGCTTTTGTATTAATTCTACACGAGCAATGTGGGTGGTCATATACTGCGGGTTCCACACTTGAGAAGCATACTCTAAGATGCTGCGTACTGTTAAATACGAAATGTAACAGAAGCACTGATCACTATGAACACCCTATCGATTCCTTATCACAACTATTATATACTTGACTATTCGACGACTTCTCAACAACTGAACCCTTACAAGACCAAAACCAGACTTATATTCAGCCCCGTTATATCCTCGTTCTTGTCACTAAAATGTTACAAAATATCACACGTGGGTAATTTGTGTGATTAAAATTAATGTGGAACTAACAGTGCATATGAGCAATATAAGATCTTTAGAGATTTAAGCTTTTTAAAAGAGCTGGTCGAGCTTATTACAGAGCCAAGCTTCATTGACGCTTTTTTAATTATGATATCAATGTGAGAATCAAATGTCAATTTCGAATCTCGAATCGGCCTTTGGTCTCCTATTTGATTCACCTCAATCTATCTAAAGTTCAAGACGATTATGAACAGTAAAGGATCTAAAGTTGAACCTTGCGTGACTCTAGAGGGCGCAGACATCCAGGTTGAGGTAATAGACGATGGTCAATGCGATCGAATGCTTCACTAAAATGAGTAAAAACTGTATCGACTTGACTACCATTATCCGTACTATAAGTAGTACAGTCATTAAAAAGTATTAAATTTGATACAGTAGATTTACGTTTGAGAAATCCGTGCTGTTCTGCTATGAAGTAAGATGAAAAAGAAGAATAAGGTCGATTATAAACTATTATTTCGAATATTTTTGCAGATGTGCCTCACCTAACCTAATCAAACCTCAAATCAAATTTCATTTGATTATATTGAATCATACACTAATAAATTAATTAAACGTAATTATCTGCAATACTTAGAAAGAATAGAGAACAATATAACCCAAAAAATACAACCCAAAATCCTTTTGGACATATATTAAACAAAAACGATCAAACCAAGGCACTCTGCCCGCAGAAATGATTTACGATTATCAGAAAATAAATGACGTGCAGTCGATTGTTAATGCGTTTGCTGAAAACTTCTCTTCTGTTTATAATTCTAAAATGAACAACATAACTACTGAAATAACTTACACATCAAATCGGGTTAGTATAATTTCATCTCTGAATGTATCTCGGTCCGCCATTATTAAAAAAATAAAAAGACTCAATTTGCGAAAAGGTGCTGGTGTTGATATGATACCTCCCGTTTTTGTAAAAAAATTGCTGCCACGCACTCTCTTTTCCACTGTGGATCGTAATGAATAAATCTTTGTCATCGGGTGTTTTTCCTCTAATTATAGACCTATTTCTTTGTTACCTGTTTTTGCTAAACTTTTTGAGTCACTCGTTTGTCCAGTTTCATCTTGTCATATTGGGGATATAATTGATGAGAGGCAACACGGATTCATGGCTAGGGCGATCCACATCAACTAATTTACTGTGCCTTGTTGAGGCCTTGTCTCAAAATATGGACCAAAATTTACAAACAGATGCAATACATACGGATTTCTCCAAAGCTTTCGACAAACTTGACCATAATATACTTTTGAGAAAATTGCAGATGTATGGAATAAGTGGTAAATTACTTCTGTTTTTTAAATCGTATCTGAAGAACCGCTCGCAGCGCGTTGTATGTAATGGATATTCGTCAAAACACTTTGTGCCCACGTCTGGAGTCCCACAGGGTTCACATTTAGGTCCTGTACTATTTATTCTTGACGTTTATTAATGACATTAAAGATCGTTTCCAACATAGTAACTATTTATTATTTGCAGATTATCTCAAAATTAAAAAAAAAATTACTACTAACTCGGATCATGAGGATTTACAATCAGACTTGGATAAATTGCAAAACTGGTGCACACGAAATAATACGTATCTAATTATTTCTAAATGCTTTCATATGAAGCTCTCTAGAAAAATTACTAACCTACCTACCACATACAAAATTGATGGAGTAGTAATGGAAGAAGTTAAAGAAATGGACGATCTCGGGTGTTACTTAGATTCCAAGCTTGTGTTTAATCAGCATTTTGACAGTGTCGTAAAAAAAATCATTACAGATCATTGGATTTATAAAAAGAAATACTAAAGATTTTAAAAAGCCCTCTACGATAGTTATTCTATTTAATTCACTTGTCCGTAGTCGTTTGGAATATTGTAGTGTAGTACAGTTTGGAATCCCTATTACCAAGCACACATTGACCGCCTTGAACATCCACAACGTTCATCTGTCATCAGTTTTATTCATCTCTTGGATAACTTGGCTATGGTGATAGGCTCTTAAAGTTGAATATGAATTCACTTCGTGATCGTAGAGCGTAGAGCGAGCGAATATGATAACACTATTCAAAATTTTAAATGGTAATTAATTATAATTGTTCAGATCTCATACATCAAATTCATTTTAGAATTCCCCGCTCAGGCTGCAGACCGGGCAACTACAAACCGTTTATGCCACTGCATAGCAGGACTAACGTTGGAAAGTATTCACCCCTGTCCCGTATCATGGGAAATTATAACATGTTTAATAATAATTATGGTTTCTGCTTCGATTTATTTCGTTACAGTCTCAAACAATTTAAATTTGTAATGCGTCGTTGTTTCTTGCATGTCCCAAAAATAGATGGTACGAAAGAGAAGAATAATAATAATACCACAGATAATACTATCGAAACAAAATGAAATGAACAGTGTTCGTAAAGCCGCAATGGAAAGAATTACATGCTCAATGTATATATATACATACTCGTAGTTTGTTTGGTGTTGAAATCAAAACAAATGTATTCAATGTGTTTTGTTTTATTTTTAGTCATAAAAATTGTATCTGGTTAAATTTATTTTGATCTCCTGTCGATTTTCATTGTATAAGCTGTGTCTTCCTTTAATTTAGTCACTTACATAATATTATTATTTTTTTACTTTTAAATTGTTTATAAATAGTTCGTATGTAAAGCTAGTCGGATGACCTATTTAAATAAATAAATAAATAAATAAATAAATATGCACAATTTAGAGATAGGTCTGTAATAATTCTTGACGTCGGATTTGTCGCCACTTTTACGCACGGGAGTGACAGAAGCTGTTTTCCATATGCCTGGAACTAAGCCTTCTCCTAAGGATCGTCTGAATAATATTGATAACGGTAAATCTAGACTTTTTGGACACTTAATTATTAACATTGGAGAGATATTATCAGGGCCCGCACCTTCGTTTACTTATGTCAAGATTAGAAAGTTCTTTTAGGATTTCCTCGATGGTAATTTCTATATCACCAATATACACACCATCTACGCAAGATTTATGTTATTTTCTGTTTACCTCACACGCTGACGAAAAATCTTACCATCTGTTTCTATGAAATGTTACTGTGCCTGCGCCAACCCCATAAATCGAAAACTGAAATAACTTCATCATCTTGATGAAAACATACATACCTCGGGGTACCTACCTAATTTTAAAAACTTCGTATTTATTATTCGCATTCGTTATTTACTGCGAATTGTTTGATCCAAAATCGATTAATTCATATCGAGCCGATATACACCCTCATGCGTTACTAAAAATGTAAGTTACTCATTGGAGTAATACTTATTTAGTGTACGGTAAACGACATGGATTATTTATTATCCATTCGTACGTAGTCTATTCATTCCCAAATGAAACCGTTCGCAGTAGCGTTCAAGGCGCCCGCCCTTGTTTAGGTATCTACATACGTGTATGTGTTTATATAGGTATGTATTCATCGAATCTTATATTCTCATTGTGCATATTAGAGCTCAGAATAATATTTATAGTGAAAACATATCACTCAATGAATATGTTTCATCAATATAATTTAATTTAACACTGTAAAATCTAAAATTAATATTTATTTGTGTCTATACTATGCAGCTAAATGAAATTATTATTATTATTATTATTATTATCCATTGAATTACCACCAAAGACGAAGTACGCATGGAAACGATGGGAAATAATAGAAATGAAACCCGATTAGTTACGCCCCATTAGTGACCGTCATTAAGTTATGGTTTCGTTTCGCAATCGGTTAATCACTTAAGAAATGCATAATATACATATATATAAAACGCAAGGATCATCGAACTATTACGTCATTCGCCCTTAAGGTTTCATAGGAAATATTGTCCCAGTGCTCTCAGTGTCCGATTAAATAATCATGTCTGGGCAGACACCGTACTATCCCAGTTCAAGTTATTACGATTATAACATCGACGACGTAATCTACGGTCAGTGGGATACTTACGAAAACCAGTTGCCGCCGAACGAAATGGTAAGAATTCGTTTACCTTTTGTTATTAAATCTCCCATACTTTCATAATTATAATATTTTTTAATTGAACTCGATTTTTTATTCTACAATTTAACGTAGGTAATTCGTGATGCTCGTTTCTTAGATTTCCATATCTACCTTAAAATGAAAAACGGAACCTGTCCTCTCTGTCCGTCGCTCACAGTCCATTTTCTAAGAAATTGAATGAAATATTTGTCACAGCGACACATCTCGGTGACCCACATCATTCGCATTAGATACCTACTAGATGACACTGTGAAATATTCATGGAGCGACAAATTTCGACTCACAGATGCAGAGGCATCCGTACTGTATTCACGAAATGATAAGAGTTTATCGAATTGACTTCCAGTAATCCTTAGACAACGCCGATGAGGCGTTATATCTCCTAAGTTATAGGAATCCAATATTTTCGGAAAAGGACAAAAGAAAAGAATCTATGTCGCATATTTTTCAAAAACTTATTTCTCAATACCCATACATACCATTTGAAAATATTTTCTAATAATAACGAGCGCAAAAAATTACATCGTTAACGAGTCCCATAGTTTGAGACACTGTGCTATGGTGCTATGTAAGATTTCAACTTTCTACGTCGTATAGTATCTAAAGAAAATCCACTGTGACGAACGGATGAGATGAATTGAAAGTGGGTACTCCGTTTCTCTTTCCAAGACATGAAATCCAAAAACATTTTAATACATAATTTAAAGAAGAAAAAATTGAAACATAATTAAAAACCTTCGATTCGAAAATAATGTATTCGATGCCTCTTTTGTTTCAGACACATCAATGGCAACGGCCACAAGAAAACAACTGTCCGCCGGCGTCGTTGACTTATTCCAACGTCGGATATAACGCGAGCTGCATGTACTCCGACCATAGTGCCACATCGAATTGGACAGCCAATTGGAATCAGTTGCATCCGAGCGCTGTGAACGAAACGCAGCCGTCGCCTTTCACTACGTCGCTCGGTGCATCTCCCGGTAATGTGCCACC
The DNA here is from genome assembly GCA_907165235.1 of Zeuzera pyrina. Classification (NCBI taxonomy): domain Eukaryota; kingdom Metazoa; phylum Arthropoda; class Insecta; order Lepidoptera; family Cossidae; genus Zeuzera; species Zeuzera pyrina. The sequence goes on from OU015628.1 coordinate 16,586,741, forward strand.
CAGTACCGACCTGTCACCGTGCGCCGCGATACCTACAACGTTCCCCGGTGCAACGGCATTCAGTGCTACTTACACGGATGCGTCAAGCTGTATGTACTCCGGAGATTCGGCCATATCGAACCGCTTGGTGAATCCGAACCAGTTCCAAGCGGGCACTACGAACGAGTCACGACCGTCTCGTAGTAATGTTTTGTCATCTGATACTATGCCGTCATGTGCCATGACGCCCGCTACACTCCCCAGTGTAACGACGTCAAATGCTATGTCGACTGCAGCTGTACCGTCGACCGCGACGACGAACACTAGCGCAGTGAAAAAAGTCACCAAAAAGCGCAAACGATTCCGTACGGCCTTTACTGAGAGACAGCTGAAGGCTCTTGAAGGCCAGTTCAAAATAAATCGGTTACTCGACAGAGAAAGGAGATTTCAATTGGCGCGCGAATGCGGCATCGAGCAAAGTATTATTAAAACATGGTTTCAAAACCGGAGAATGAAGGAGAAGAGGCTTAGAGCCGAATCCGAAGCCGAGCGCTCAGAAAATTCATCTCCATCTCCGTTAGAGAATGACACGGCGCAGCCCTCAACGCAATTCCACGCCACGGTGCAAGTGCAAAGCGACGGAGTTGTACTGTTACACATACCGGAAAATATTTCGAAGCAAACGGCTCCGACTGGAACGGTTCAAATGAATCAGAATGCGTCACCCTCTGCCCTACCCGGGTCCGTCGATAGTAACTCCTTTCAGCAGCGAGAACCGGTGACTTCTTCTACCGACCGGCGCGACCCAGCCAAGGACAGGGATGAAGAGTTCTCGTCGTTTTTAAAGGAGTTACTGGATGGCGACGTACCCAGTTTAGTTATGTAATAGGTTTTATTTTAAGCGTGTATATACATATTTAGTTAAGTTATTTATGTTAGTGAATGGATTTTGTTTTGTAGATTTAAGTTTTAAAAAACATTGTAAATACCTTATTATTTTAATAAACTATTTTTACCTTTAACAAATCTAATTAGTTTCTTCTCAAATTTTTGATCAATTCATACGTATACTGTAGTATACATGTACCTACCTAATAAAATTAACTAATTTCGGTTACGTAGTTTTACAATTATACATTTTTACAGTTAGTGAACATGTATTCGTTGATACATTCATACATGCATTAATTACCTCACGTCATCTACCAGTTGCACCGATTGGACGGAGTACGAAGGAGTACAAGAAAATCACACCATGACGCTGATTGAAACCCCTGTCGATAAGTGTGATTCTAGCACGGAGGGCATTTTAAATGATGTAATTCATATTGACGAAATTCATTCGTTGATATTGATCTTTTTACGATGTATATTTACGAACTACATGCGTTATATCGTTATAAATATCATAGGTAAATAATTTATTGTATTTAACAAACTAGACCACTCAATAACAGTCATATTGAAACAAAAGACACGTCACCCGAGTCTTTTGGTAAACACTTTATAATGTGTGTCGATTATTTATTAATAAGTTGAGAATTTTTTTTCTGCAATAACGTTCACTTTTATCACGAATTTTTACACTTAAAAGTATCACGAATATTATATTGCATAGTATTACGACTTTGACGTTTTGTTCCATATCGCTAATATATTTTTATGTGGGAACACATTATTTAATCAGAGAAATATCACAGCTTTCAACGATTTATAAAAAATATTTATGTATTCGAATTCAATTAGAAGCATGGTTTTTCTTGTACAGAGACTATTTAATTGTAGTATCGTTAAACTATACTCAATGGACGAAATGAAAATGAAAAATAATGTCGAAATGGATCCATATAAAAAAAAAGAATCGAGCTGAACAAGATCTGTTCGCAGAGAGAGTGATTCAATATTATCCGCGTAATGGAAAGTCTGAGACAGTGCGCCATTTTTATCAAGAAGGAGCTATGAGAGCTAGTAAGCCGTCCACTTTTGCTATGTATCTTCTCTTTTCAAGCGGCAAGAAATTATATTTTAAGCATCTATTGTCATAGTCATGATTTTGATCTCTGCATTTCAATTGTAAGTACCTGAGAAATCGCTTTTGTATTAATTCTACACGAGCAATGTGGGTGGTCATATACTGCGGGTTCCACACTTGAGAAGCATACTCTAAGATGCTGCGTACTGTTAAATACGAAATGTAACAGAAGCACTGATCACTATGAACACCCTATCGATTCCTTATCACAACTATTATATACTTGACTATTCGACGACTTCTCAACAACTGAACCCTTACAAGACCAAAACCAGACTTATATTCAGCCCCGTTATATCCTCGTTCTTGTCACTAAAATGTTACAAAATATCACACGTGGGTAATTTGTGTGATTAAAATTAATGTGGAACTAACAGTGCATATGAGCAATATAAGATCTTTAGAGATTTAAGCTTTTTAAAAGAGCTGGTCGAGCTTATTACAGAGCCAAGCTTCATTGACGCTTTTTTAATTATGATATCAATGTGAGAATCAAATGTCAATTTCGAATCTCGAATCGGCCTTTGGTCTCCTATTTGATTCACCTCAATCTATCTAAAGTTCAAGACGATTATGAACAGTAAAGGATCTAAAGTTGAACCTTGCGTGACTCTAGAGGGCGCAGACATCCAGGTTGAGGTAATAGACGATGGTCAATGCGATCGAATGCTTCACTAAAATGAGTAAAAACTGTATCGACTTGACTACCATTATCCGTACTATAAGTAGTACAGTCATTAAAAAGTATTAAATTTGATACAGTAGATTTACGTTTGAGAAATCCGTGCTGTTCTGCTATGAAGTAAGATGAAAAAGAAGAATAAGGTCGATTATAAACTATTATTTCGAATATTTTTGCAGATGTGCCTCACCTAACCTAATCAAACCTCAAATCAAATTTCATTTGATTATATTGAATCATACACTAATAAATTAATTAAACGTAATTATCTGCAATACTTAGAAAGAATAGAGAACAATATAACCCAAAAAATACAACCCAAAATCCTTTTGGACATATATTAAACAAAAACGATCAAACCAAGGCACTCTGCCCGCAGAAATGATTTACGATTATCAGAAAATAAATGACGTGCAGTCGATTGTTAATGCGTTTGCTGAAAACTTCTCTTCTGTTTATAATTCTAAAATGAACAACATAACTACTGAAATAACTTACACATCAAATCGGGTTAGTATAATTTCATCTCTGAATGTATCTCGGTCCGCCATTATTAAAAAAATAAATAGACTCAATTTGCGAAAAGGTGCTGGTGTTGATATGATACCTCCCGTTTTTGTAAAAAAATTGCTGCCACGCACTCTCTTTTCCACTGTGGATCGTAATGAATAAATCTTTGTCATCGGGTGTTTTTCCTCTAATTATAGACCTATTTCTTTGTTACCTGTTTTTGCTAAACTTTTTGAGTCACTCGTTTGTCCAGTTTCATCTTGTCATATTGGGGATATAATTGATGAGAGGCAACACGGATTCATGGCTAGGGCGATCCACATCAACTAATTTACTGTGCCTTGTTGAGGCCTTGTCTCAAAATATGGACCAAAATTTACAAACAGATGCAATACATACGGATTTCTCCAAAGCTTTCGACAAACTTGACCATAATATACTTTTGAGAAAATTGCAGATGTATGGAATAAGTGGTAAATTACTTCTGTTTTTTAAATCGTATCTGAAGAACCGCTCGCAGCGCGTTGTATGTAATGGATATTCGTCAAAACACTTTGTGCCCACGTCTGGAGTCCCACAGGGTTCACATTTAGGTCCTGTACTATTTATTCTTGACGTTTATTAATGACATTAAAGATCGTTTCCAACATAGTAACTATTTATTATTTGCAGATTATCTCAAAATTAAAAAAAAAATTACTACTAACTCGGATCATGAGGATTTACAATCAGACTTGGATAAATTGCAAAACTGGTGCACACGAAATAATACGTATCTAATTATTTCTAAATGCTTTCATATGAAGCTCTCTAGAAAAATTACTAACCTACCTACCACATACAAAATTGATGGAGTAGTAATGGAAGAAGTTAAAGAAATGGACGATCTCGGGTGTTACTTAGATTCCAAGCTTGTGTTTAATCAGCATTTTGACAGTGTCGTAAAAAAAATCATTACAGATCATTGGATTTATAAAAAGAAATACTAAAGATTTTAAAAAGCCCTCTACGATAGTTATTCTATTTAATTCACTTGTCCGTAGTCGTTTGGAATATTGTAGTGTAGTACAGTTTGGAATCCCTATTACCAAGCACACATTGACCGCCTTGAACATCCACAACGTTCATCTGTCATCAGTTTTATTCATCTCTTGGATAACTTGGCTATGGTGATAGGCTCTTAAAGTTGAATATGAATTCACTTCGTGATCGTAGAGCGTAGAGCGAGCGAATATGATAACACTATTCAAAATTTTAAATGGTAATTAATTATAATTGTTCAGATCTCATACATCAAATTCATTTTAGAATTCCCCGCTCAGGCTGCAGACCGGGCAACTACAAACCGTTTATGCCACTGCATAGTAGGACTAACGTTGGAAAGTATTCACCCCTGTCCCGTATCATGGGAAATTATAACATGTTTAATAATAATTATGGTTTCTGCTTCGATTTATTTCGTTACAGTCTCAAACAATTTAAATTTGTAATGCGTCGTTGTTTCTTGCATGTCCCAAAAATAGATGGTACGAAAGAGAAGAATAATAATAATACCACAGATAATACTATCGAAACAAAATGAAATGAACAGTGTTCGTAAAGCCGCAATGGAAAGAATTACATGCTCAATGTATATATATACATACTCGTAGTTTGTTTGGTGTTGAAATCAAAACAAATGTATTCAATGTGTTTTGTTTTATTTTTAGTCATAAAAATTGTATCTGGTTAAATTTATTTTGATCTCCTGTCGATTTTCATTGTATAAGCTGTGTCTTCCTTTAATTTAGTCACTTACATAATATTATTATTTTTTTACTTTTAAATTGTTTATAAATAGTTCGTATGTAAAGCTAGTTGGATGACCTATTTAAATAAATAAATAAATAAATATGCACAATTTAGAGATAGGTCTGTAATAATTCTTGACGTCGGATTTGTCGCCACTTTTACGCACGGGAGTGACAGAAGCTGTTTTCCATATGCCTGGAACTAAGCCTTCTCCTAAGGATCGTCTGAATAATATTGATAACGGTAAATCTAGACTTTTTGGACACTTAATTATTAACATTGGAGAGATATTATCGGGGCCCGCACCTTCGTTTACTTATGTCAAGATTAGAAAGTTCTTTTAGGATTTCCTCGATGGTAATTTCTATATCACCAATATACACACCATCTACGCAAGATTTATGTTATTTTCTGTTTACCTCACACGCTGACGAAAAATCTTACCATCTGTTTCTATGAAATGTTACTGTGCCTGCGCCAACCCCATAAATCGAAAACTGAAATAAATTCATCATCTTGATGAAAACATACATACCTCGGGGTACCTACCTAATTTTAAAAACTTCGTATTTATTATTCGCATTCGTTATTTACTGCGAATTGTTTGATCCAAAATCGATTAATTCATATCGAGCCGATATACACCCTCATGCGTTACTAAAAATGTAAGTTACTCATTGGAGTAATACTTATTTAGTGTACGGTAAACGACATGGATTATTTATTATCCATTCGTACGTAGTCTATTCATTCCCAAATGAAACCGTTCGCAGTAGCGTTCAAGGCGCCCGCCCTTGTTTAGGTATCTACATACGTGTATGTGTTTATATAGGTATATATTCATCGAATCTTATATTCTCATTGTGCATATTAGAGCTCAGAATAATATTTATAGTGAAAACATATCACTCAATGAATATGTTTCATCAATATAATTTAATTTAACACTGTAAAATCTAAAATTAATATTTATTTGTGTCTATACTATGCAGCTAAATGAAATTATTATTATTATTATTATTATTATTATTATCCATTGAATTACCACCAAAGACGAAGTACGCATGGAAACGATGGGAAATAATAGAAATGAAACCCGATTAGTTACGCCCCATTAGTGACCGTCATTAAGTTATGGTTTCGTTTCGCAATCGGTTAATCACTTAAGAAATGCATAATATACATATATATAAAACGCAAGGATCATCGAACTATTACGTCATTCGCCCTTAAGGTTTCATAGGAAATATTGTCCCAGTGCTCTCAGTGTCCGATTAAATAATCATGTCTGGGCAGACACCGTACTATCCCAGTTCAAGTTATTACGATTATAACATCGACGACGTAATCTACGGTCAGTGGGATACTTACGAAAACCAGTTGCCGCCGAACGAAATGGTAAGAATTCGTTTACCTTTTGTTATTAAATCTCCCATACTTTCATAATTATAATATTTTTTAATTGAACTCGATTTTTCATTCTACAATTTAACGTAGGTAATTCGTGATGCTCGTTTCTTAGATTTCCATATCTACCTTAAAATGAAAAACGGAACCTGTCCTCTCTGTCCGTCGCTCACAGTCCATTTTCTAAGAAATTGAATGAAATATTTGTCACAGCGACACATCTCGGTGACCCACATCATTCGCATTAGATACCTACTAGATGACACTGTGAAATATTCATGGAGCGACAAATTTCGACTCACAGATGCAGAGGCATCCGTACTGTATTCACGAAATGATAAGAGTTTATCGAATTGACTTCCAGTAATCCTTAGACAACGCCGATGAGGCGTTATATCTCCTAAGTTATAGGAATCCAATATTTTCGGAAAAGGACAAAAGAAAAGAATCTATGTCGCATATTTTTCAAAAACTTATTTCTCAATACCCATACATACCATTTGAAAATATTTTCTAATAATAACGAGCGCAAAAAATTACATCGTTAACGAGTCCCATAGTTTGAGACACTGTGCTATGGTGCTATGTAAGATTTCAACTTTCTACGTCGTATAGTATCTAAAGAAAATCCACTGTGACGAACGGATGAGATGAATTGAAAGTGGGTACTCCGTTTCTCTTTCCAAGACATGAAATCCAAAAACATTTTAATACATAATTTAAAGAAGAAAAAATTGAAACATAATTAAAAACCTTCGATTCGAAAATAATGTATTCGATGCCTCTTTTGTTTCAGACACATCAATGGCAACGGCCACAAGAAAACAACTGTCCGCCGGCGTCGTTGACTTATTCCAACGTCGGATATAACGCGAGCTGCATGTACTCCGACCATAGTGCCACATCGAATTGGACAGCCAATTGGAATCAGTTGCATCCGAGCGCTGTGAACGAAACGCAGCCGTCGCCTTTCACTACGTCGCTCGGTGCATCTCCCGGTAATGTGCCACCCAGTACCGACCTGTCACCGTGCGCCGCGATACCTACAACGTTCCCCGGTGCAACGGCATTCAGTGCTACTTACACGGATGCGTCAAGCTGTATGTACTCCGGAGATTCGGCCATATCGAACCGCTTGGTGAATCCGAACCAGTTCCAAGCGGGCACTACGAACGAGTCACGACCGTCTCGTAGTAATGTTTTGTCATCTGATACTATGCCGTCATGTGCCATGACGCCCGCTACACTCCCCAGTGTAACGACGTCAAATGCTATGTCGACTGCAGCTGTACCGTCGACCGCGACGACGAACACTAGCGCAGTGAAAAAAGTCACCAAAAAGCGCAAACGATTCCGTACGGCCTTTACTGAGAGACAGCTGAAGGCTCTTGAAGGCCAGTTCAAAATAAATCGGTTGCTCGACAGAGAAAGGAGATTTCAATTGGCGCGCGAATGCGGCATCGAGCAAAGTATTATTAAAACATGGTTTCAAAACCGGAGAATGAAGGAGAAGAGGCTTAGAGCCGAATCCGAAGCCGAGCGCTCAGAAAATTCATCTCCATCTCCGTTAGAGAATGACACGGCGCAGCCCTCAACGCAATTCCACGCCACGGTGCAAGTGCAAAGCGACGGAGTTGTACTGTTACACATACCGGAAAATATTTCGAAGCAAACGGCTCCGACTGGAACGGTTCAAATGAATCAGAATGCGTCACCCTCTGCCCTACCCGGGTCCGTCGATAGTAACTCCTTTCAGCAGCGAGAACCGGTGACTTCTTCTACCGACCGGCGCGACCCAGCCAAGGACAGGGATGAAGAGTTCTCGTCGTTTTTAAAGGAGTTACTGGATGGCGACGTACCCAGTTTAGTTATGTAATAGGTTTTATTTTAAGCGTGTATATACATATTTAGTTAAGTTATTTATGTTAGTGAATGGATTTTGTTTTGTAGATTTAAGTTTTAAAAAACATTGTAAATACCTTATTATTTTAATAAACTATTTTTACCTTTAACAAATCTAATTAGTTTCTTCTCAAATTTTTGATCAATTCATACGTATACTGTAGTATACATGTACCTACCTAATAAAATTAACTAATTTCGGTTACGTAGTTTTACAATTATACATTTTTACAGTTAGTGAACATGTATTCGTTGATACATTCATACATACATTAATTACCTCACGTCATCTACCAGTTGCACCGATTGGACGGAGTACGAAGGAGTACAAGAAAATCACACCATGACGCTGATTGAAACCCCTGTCGATAAGTGTGATTCTAGCACGGAGGGCATTTTAAATGATGTAATTCATATTGACGAAATTCATTCGTTGATATTGATCTTTTTACGATGTATATTTACGAACTACATGCGTTATATCGTTATAAATATCATAGGTAAATAATTTATTGTATTTAACAAACTAGACCACTCAATAACAGTCATATTGAAACAAAAGACACGTCACCCGAGTCTTTTGGTAAACACTTTATAATGTGTGTCGATTATTTATTAATAAGTTGAGAATTTTTTTTCTGCAATAACGTTCACTTTTATCACGAATTTTTACACTTAAAAGTATCACGAATATTATATTGCATAGTATTGATCAAAATGTCTTACACATATATCCGTAAAATTACGACTTTGACGTTTTGTTCCATATCGCTAATATATTTTTATGTGGGAACACATTATTTAATCAGAGAAATATCACAGCTTTCAACGATTTATAAAAAATATTTATGTATTCGAATTCAATTAGAAGCATGGTTTTTCTTGTACAGAGACTATTTAATTGTAGTATCGTTAAACTATACTCAATGGACGAAATGAAAATGAAAAATAATGTCGAAATGGATCCATATAAAAAAAAAGAATCGAGCTGAACAAGATCTGTTCGCAGAGAGAGTGATTCAATATTATCCGCGTAATGGAAAGTCTGAGACAGTGCGCCATTTTTATCAAGAAGGAGCTATGAGAGCTAGTAAGCCGTCCACTTTTGCTATGTATCTTCTCTTTTCAAGCGGCAAGAAATTATATTTTAAGCATCTATTGTCATAGTCATGATTTTGATCTCTGCATTTCAATTGTAAGTACCTGAGAAATCGCTTTTGTATTAATTCTACACGAGCAATGTGGGTGGTCATATACTGCGGGTTCCACACTTGAGAAGCATACTCTAAGATGCTGCGTACTGTTAAATACGAAATGTAACAGAAGCACTGATCACTATGAACACCCTATCGATTCCTTATCACAACTATTATATACTTGACTATTCGACGACTTCTCAACAACTGAACCCTTACAAGACCAAAACCAGACTTATATTCAGCCCCGTTATATCCTCGTTCTTGTCACTAAAATGTTACAAAATATCACACGTGGGTAATTTGTGTGATTAAAATTAATGTGGAACTAACAGTGCATATGAGCAATATAAGATCTTTAGAGATTTAAGCTTTTTAAAAGAGCTGGTCGAGCTTATTACAGAGCCAAGCTTCATTGACGCTTTTTTAATTATGATATCAATGTGAGAATCAAATGTCAATTTCGAATCTCGAATCGGCCTTTGGTCTCCTATTTGATTCACCTCAATCTATCTAAAGTTCAAGACGATTATGAACAGTAAAGGATCTAAAGTTGAACCTTGCGTGACTCTAGAGGGCGCAGACATCCAGGTTGAGGTAATAGACGATGGTCAATGCGATCGAATGCTTCACTAAAATGAGTAAAAACTGTATCGACTTGACTACCATTATCCGTACTATAAGTAGTACAGTCATTAAAAAGTATTAAATTTGATACAGTAGATTTACGTTTGAGAAATCCGTGCTGTTCTGCTATGAAGTAAGATGAAAAAGAAGAATAAGGTCGATTATAAACTATTATTTCGAATATTTTTGCAGATGTGCCTCACCTAACCTAATCAAACCTCAAATCAAATTTCATTTGATTATATTGAATCATACACTAATAAATTAATTAAACGTAATTATCTGCAATACTTAGAAAGAATAGAGAACAATATAACCCAAAAAATACAACCCAAAATCCTTTTGGACATATATTAAACAAAAACGATCAAACCAAGGCACTCTGCCCGCAGAAATGATTTACGATTATCAGAAAATAAATGACGTGCAGTCGATTGTTAATGCGTTTGCTGAAAACTTCTCTTCTGTTTATAATTCTAAAATGAACAACATAACTACTGAAATAACTTACACATCAAATCGGGTTAGTATAATTTCATCTCTGAATGTATCTCGGTCCGCCATTATTAAAAAAATAAATAGACTCAATTTGCGAAAAGGTGCTGGTGTTGATATGATACCTCCCGTTTTTGTAAAAAAATTGCTGCCACGCACTCTCTTTTCCACTGTGGATCGTAATGAATAAATCTTTGTCATCGGGTGTTTTTCCTCTAATTATAGACCTATTTCTTTGTTACCTGTTTTTGCTAAACTTTTTGAGTCACTCGTTTGTCCAGTTTCATCTTGTCATATTGGGGATATAATTGATGAGAGGCAACACGGATTCATGGCTAGGGCGATCCACATCAACTAATTTACTGTGCCTTGTTGAGGCCTTGTCTCAAAATATGGACCAAAATTTACAAACAGATGCAATACATACGGATTTCTCCAAAGCTTTCGACAAACTTGACCATAATATACTTTTGAGAAAATTGCAGATGTATGGAATAAGTGGTAAATTACTTCTGTTTTTTAAATCGTATCTGAAGAACCGCTCGCAGCGCGTTGTATGTAATGGATATTCGTCAAAACACTTTGTGCCCACGTCTGGAGTCCCACAGGGTTCACATTTAGGTCCTGTACTATTTATTCTTGACGTTTATTAATGACATTAAAGATCGTTTCCAACATAGTAACTATTTATTATTTGCAGATTATCTCAAAATTAAAAAAAAAATTACTACTAACTCGGATCATGAGGATTTACAATCAGACTTGGATAAATTGCAAAACTGGTGCACACGAAATAATACGTATCTAATTATTTCTAAATGCTTTCATATGAAGCTCTCTAGAAAAATTACTAACCTACCTACCACATACAAAATTGATGGAGTAGTAATGGAAGAAGTTAAAGAAATGGACGATCTCGGGTGTTACTTAGATTCCAAGCTTGTGTTTAATCAGCATTTTGACAGTGTCGTAAAAAAAATCATTACAGATCATTGGATTTATAAAAAGAAATACTAAAGATTTTAAAAAGCCCTCTACGATAGTTATTCTATTTAATTCACTTGTCCGTAGTCGTTTGGAATATTGTAGTGTAGTACAGTTTGGAATCCCTATTACCAAGCACACATTGACCGCCTTGAACATCCACAACGTTCATCTGTCATCAGTTTTATTCATCTCTTGGATAACTTGGCTATGGTGATAGGCTCTTAAAGTTGAATATGAATTCACTTCGTGATCGTAGAGCGTAGAGCGAGCGAATATGATAACACTATTCAAAATTTTAAATGGTAATTAATTATAATTGTTCAGATCTCATACATCAAATTCATTTTAGAATTCCCCGCTCAGGCTGCAGACCGGGCAACTACAAACCGTTTATGCCACTGCATAGTAGGACTAACGTTGGAAAGTATTCACCCCTGTCCCGTATCATGGGAAATTATAACATGTTTAATAATAATTATGGTTTCTGCTTCGATTTATTTCGTTACAGTCTCAAACAATTTAAATTTGTAATGCGTCGTTGTTTCTTGCATGTCCCAAAAATAGATGGTACGAAAGAGAAGAATAATAATAATACCACAGATAATACTATCGAAACAAAATGAAATGAACAGTGTTCGTAAAGCCGCAATGGAAAGAATTACATGCTCAATGTATATATATACATACTCGTAGTTTGTTTGGTGTTGAAATCAAAACAAATGTATTCAATGTGTTTTGTTTTATTTTTAGTCATAAAAATTGTATCTGGTTAAATTTATTTTGATCTCCTGTCGATTTTCATTGTATAAGCTGTGTCTTCCTTTAATTTAGTCACTTACATAATATTATTATTTTTTTACTTTTAAATTGTTTATAAATAGTTCGTATGTAAAGCTAGTTGGATGACCTATTTAAATAAATAAATAAATAAATATGCACAATTTAGAGATAGGTCTGTAATAATTCTTGACGTCGGATTTGTCGCCACTTTTACGCACGGGAGTGACAGAAGCTGTTTTCCATATGCCTGGAACTAAGCCTTCTCCTAAGGATCGTCTGAATAATATTGATAACGGTAAATCTAGACTTTTTGGACACTTAATTATTAACATTGGAGAGATATTATCGGGGCCCGCACCTTCGTTTACTTATGTCAAGATTAGAAAGTTCTTTTAGGATTTCCTCGATGGTAATTTCTATATCACCAATATACACACCATCTACGCAAGATTTATGTTATTTTCTGTTTACCTCACACGCTGACGAAAAATCTTACCATCTGTTTCTATGAAATGTTACTGTGCCTGCGCCAACCCCATAAATCGAAAACTGAAATAAATTCATCATCTTGATGAAAACATACATACCTCGGGGTACCTACCTAATTTTAAAAACTTCGTATTTATTATTCGCATTCGTTATTTACTGCGAATTGTTTGATCCAAAATCAATTAATTCATATCGAGCCGATATACACCCTCATGCGTTACTAAAAATGTAAGTTACTCATTGGAGTAATACTTATTTAGTGTACGGTAAACGACATGGATTATTTATTATCCATTCGTACGTAGTCTATTCATTCCCAAATGAAACCGTTCGCAGTAGCGTTCAAGGCGCCCGCCCTTGTTTAGGTATCTACATACGTGTATGTGTTTATATAGGTATATATTCATCGAATCTTATATTCTCATTGTGCATATTAGAGCTCAGAATAATATTTATAGTGAAAACATATCACTCAATGAATATGTTTCATCAATATAATTTAATTTAACACTGTAAAATCTAAAATTAATATTTATTTGTGTCTATACTATGCAGCTAAATGAAATTATTATTATTATTATTATTATTATTATCCATTGAATTACCACCAAAGACGAAGTACGCATGGAAACGATGGGAAATAATAGAAATGAAACCCGATTAGTTACGCCCCATTAGTGACCGTCATTAAGTTATGGTTTCGTTTCGCAATCGGTTAATCACTTAAGAAATGCATAATATACATATATATAAAACGCAAGGATCATCGAACTATTACGTCATTCGCCCTTAAGGTTTCATAGGAAATATTGTCCCAGTGCTCTCAGTGTCCGATTAAATAATCATGTCTGGGCAGACACCGTACTATCCCAGTTCAAGTTATTACGATTATAACATCGACGACGTAATCTACGGTCAGTGGGATACTTACGAAAACCAGTTGCCGCCGAACGAAATGGTAAGAATTCGTTTACCTTTTGTTATTAAATCTCCCATACTTTCATAATTATAATATTTTTTAATTGAACTCGATTTTTCATTCTACAATTTAACGTAGGTAATTCGTGATGCTCGTTTCTTAGATTTCCATATCTACCTTAAAATGAAAAACGGAACCTGTCCTCTCTGTCCGTCGCTCACAGTCCATTTTCTAAGAAATTGAATGAAATATTTGTCACAGCGACACATCTCGGTGACCCACATCATTCGCATTAGATACCTACTAGATGACACTGTGAAATATTCATGGAGCGACAAATTTCGACTCACAGATGCAGAGGCATCCGTACTGTATTCACGAAATGATAAGAGTTTATCGAATTGACTTCCAGTAATCCTTAGACAACGCCGATGAGGCGTTATATCTCCTAAGTTATAGGAATCCAATATTTTCGGAAAAGGACAAAAGAAAAGAATCTATGTCGCATATTTTTCAAAAACTTATTTCTCAATACCCATACATACCATTTGAAAATATTTTCTAATAATAACGAGCGCAAAAAATTACATCGTTAACGAGTCCCATAGTTTGAGACACTGTGCTATGGTGCTATGTAAGATTTCAACTTTCTACGTCGTATAGTATCTAAAGAAAATCCACTGTGACGAACGGATGAGATGAATTGAAAGTGGGTACTCCGTTTCTCTTTCCAAGACATGAAATCCAAAAACATTTTAATACATAATTTAAAGAAGAAAAAATTGAAACATAATTAAAAACCTTCGATTCGAAAATAATGTATTCGATGCCTCTTTTGTTTCAGACACATCAATGGCAACGGCCACAAGAAAACAACTGTCCGCCGGCGTCGTTGACTTATTCCAACGTCGGATATAACGCGAGCTGCATGTACTCCGACCATAGTGCCACATCGAATTGGACAGCCAATTGGAATCAGTTGCATCCGAGCGCTGTGAACGAAACGCAGCCGTCGCCTTTCACTACGTCGCTCGGTGCATCTCCCGGTAATGTGCCACCCAGTACCGACCTGTCACCGTGCGCCGCGATACCTACAACGTTCCCCGGTGCAACGGCATTCAGTGCTACTTACACGGATGCGTCAAGCTGTATGTACTCCGGAGATTCGGCCATATCGAACCGCTTGGTGAATCCGAACCAGTTCCAAGCGGGCACTACGAACGAGTCACGACCGTCTCGTAGTAATGTTTTGTCATCTGATACTATGCCGTCATGTGCCATGACGCCCGCTACACTCCCCAGTGTAACGACGTCAAATGCTATGTCGACTGCAGCTGTACCGTCGACCGCGACGACGAACACTAGCGCAGTGAAAAAAGTCACCAAAAAGCGCAAACGATTCCGTACGGCCTTTACTGAGAGACAGCTGAAGGCTCTTGAAGGCCAGTTCAAAATAAATCGGTTGCTCGACAGAGAAAGGAGATTTCAATTGGCGCGCGAATGCGGCATCGAGCAAAGTATTATTAAAACATGGTTTCAAAACCGGAGAATGAAGGAGAAGAGGCTTAGAGCCGAATCCGAAGCCGAGCGCTCAGAAAATTCATCTCCATCTCCGTTAGAGAATGACACGGCGCAGCCCTCAACGCAATTCCACGCCACGGTGCAAGTGCAAAGCGACGGAGTTGTACTGTTACACATACCGGAAAATATTTCGAAGCAAACGGCTCCGACTGGAACGGTTCAAATGAATCAGAATGCGTCACCCTCTGCCCTACCCGGGTCCGTCGATAGTAACTCCTTTCAGCAGCGAGAACCGGTGACTTCTTCTACCGACCGGCGCGACCCAGCCAAGGACAGGGATGAAGAGTTCTCGTCGTTTTTAAAGGAGTTACTGGATGGCGACGTACCCAGTTTAGTTATGTAATAGGTTTTATTTTAAGCGTGTATATACATATTTAGTTAAGTTATTTATGTTAGTGAATGGATTTTGTTTTGTAGATTTAAGTTTTAAAAAACATTGTAAATACCTTATTATTTTAATAAACTATTTTTACCTTTAACAAATCTAATTAGTTTCTTCTCAAATTTTTGTTCAATTCATACGTATACTGTAGTATACATGTACCTACCTAATAAAATTAACTAATTTCGGTTACGTAGTTTTACAATTATACATTTTTACAGTTAGTGAACATGTATTCGTTGATACATTCATACATACATTAATTACCTCACGTCATCTACCAGTTGCACCGATTAGACGGAGTACGAAGGAGTACAAGAAAACCACACCATGACGCTGATTGAAACCCCTGTCGATAAGTGTGATTCTAGCACGGAGGGCATTTTAAATGATGTAATTCATATTGACGAAATTCATTCGTTGATATTGATCTTTTTACGATGTATATTTACGAACTACATGCGTTATATCGTTATAAATATCATAGGTAAATAATTTATTGTATTTAACAAACTAGACCACTCAATAACAGTCATATTGAAACAAAAGACACGTCACCCGAGTCTTTTGGTAAACACTTTATAATGTGTGTCGATTATTTATTAATAAGTTGAGAATTTTTTTTCTGCAATAACGTTCACTTTTATCACGAATTTTTACACTTAAAAGTATCACGAATATTATATTGCATAGTATTGATCAAAATGTCTTACACATATATCCGTAAAATTACGACTTTGACGTTTTGTTCCATATCGCTAATATATTTTTATGTGGGAACACATTATTTAATCAGAGAAATATCACAGCTTTCAACGATTTATAAAAAATATTTATGTATTCGAATTCAATTAGAAGCATGGTTTTTCTTGTACAGAGACTATTTAATTGTAGTATCGTTAAACTATACTCAATGGACGAAATGAAAATGAAAAATAATGTCGAAATGGATCCATATAAAAAAAAAGAATCGAGCTGAACAAGATCTGTTCGCAGAGAGAGTGATTCAATATTATCCGCGTAATGGAAAGTCTGAGACAGTGCGCCATTTTTATCAAGAAGGAGCTATGAGAGCTAGTAAGCTGTCCACTTTTGCTATGTATCTTCTCTTTTTAAGCGGCAAGAAATTATATTTTAAGCATCTATTGTCATAGTCATGATTTTGATCTTTGCTTTTCAATTGTAAGTACCTGAGAAATCGCTTTTGCATTAATTCTACACGAGCAATGTGGGTGGTCATATACTGCGAGTTCCACACTTGAGAAGCATACTCTAAGATGCTGCGTACTGTTATATACGAAATGTAACAGAAGCACTGATCACTATGAATACCCTATCGATTCCTTATCACAACTATTATATACTTGACTATTCGACGACTTCTCAACAACTGAACCCTTACAAGACCTAAATCAGACTTATATTCAGCCCCGTTATATCCTCGTTCTTGTCACTAAAATGTTACAAAATATCACACGTGGGTAATTTATGTGATTAAAATTAATGTGGAACTAACAGTGCATATGAGCAATATAAGATCTTTAGAGATTTAAGCTTTTTAAAAGAGCTGGTCGAGCTTACTACAGAGCCAAGCTTCATTGACGCTTTTTTAATTATGATATGAATGTGAGAATCAAATGTCAATTTCGAATCTCGAATCGGCCTTTGGTCTCCTATTTGATTCACCTCAATCTATCTAAAGTTCAAGACGATTATGAACAGTAAAGGATCTAAAGTTGAACCTTGCGTGACTCTAGAGGACGCAGACATCCAGGTTGAGGTAATAGACGATTGCGAAACGAAACCATAATTTAATGACGGTCACTAATGGGGCGTAACTAATCGGGTTTCATTTCTATTATTTCCCATCGTTTCCATGCGTACTTCGTCTTTGGTGGTAATTCAATGGATAATAATAATAATAATAATTTCATTTAGCTGCATAGTATAGACACAAATAAATATTAATTTTAGATTTTACAGTGTTAAATTAAATTATATTGATGAAACATATTCATTGAGTGATATGTTTTCACTATAAATATTATTCTGAGCTCTAATATGCACAATGAGAATATAAGATTCGATGAATATATACCTATATAAACACATACACGTATGTAGATACCTAAACAAGGGCGGGCGCCTTGAACGCTACTGCGAACGGTTTCATTTGGGAATGAATAGACTACGTACGAATGGATAATAAATAATCCATGTCGTTTACCGTACACTAAATAAGTATTACTCCAATGAGTAACTTACATTTTTAGTAACGCATGAGGGTGTATATCGGCTCGATATGAATTAATCGATTTTGGATCAAACAATTCGCAGTAAA
Organism: Zeuzera pyrina; assembly: GCA_907165235.1. Taxonomy (NCBI): domain Eukaryota; kingdom Metazoa; phylum Arthropoda; class Insecta; order Lepidoptera; family Cossidae; genus Zeuzera; species Zeuzera pyrina. The sequence continues at coordinate 16,604,841 of OU015628.1, forward strand.
TAACGAATGCGAATAATAAATACGAAGTTTTTAAAATTAGGTAGGTACCCCGAGGTATGTATGTTTTCATCAAGATGATGAATTTATTTCAGTTTTCGATTTATGGGGTTGGCGCAGGCACAGTAACATTTCATAGAAACAGATGGTAAGATTTTTCGTCAGCGTGTGAGGTAAACAGAAAATAACATAAATCTTGCGTAGATGGTGTGTATATTGGTGATATAGAAATTACCATCGAGGAAATCCTAAAAGAACTTTCTAATCTTGACATAAGTAAACGAAGGTGCGGGCCCCGATAATATCTCTCCAATGTTAATAATTAAGTGTCCAAAAAGTCTAGATTTACCGTTATCAATATTATTCAGACGATCCTTAGGAGAAGGCTTAGTTCCAGGCATATGGAAAACAGCTTCTGTCACTCCCGTGCGTAAAAGTGGCGACAAATCCGACGTCAAGAATTATTACAGACCTATCTCTAAATTGTGCATATTTATTTATTTATTTATTTAAATAGGTCATCCAACTAGCTTTACATACGAACTATTTATAAACAATTTAAAAGTAAAAAAATAATAATATTATGTAAGTGACTAAATTAAAGGAAGACACAGCTTATACAATGAAAATCGACAGGAGATCAAAATAAATTTAACCAGATACAATTTTTATGACTAAAAATAAAACAAAACACATTGAATACATTTGTTTTGATTTCAACACCAAACAAACTACGAGTATGTATATATATACATTGAGCATGTAATTCTTTCCATTGCGGCTTTACGAACACTGTTCATTTCATTTTGTTTCGATAGTATTATCTGTGGTATTATTATTATTCTTCTCTTTCGTACCATCTATTTTTGGGACATGCAAGAAACAACGACGCATTACAAATTTAAATTGTTTGAGACTGTAACGAAATAAATCGAAGCAGAAACCATAATTATTATTAAACATGTTATAATTTCCCATGATACGGGACAGGGGTGAATACTTTCCAACGTTAGTCCTACTATGCAGTGGCATAAACGGTTTGTAGTTGCCCGGTCTGCAGCCTGAGCGGGGAATTCTAAAATGAATTTGATGTATGAGATCTGAACAATTATAATTAATTACCATTTAAAATTTTGAATAGTGTTATCATATTCGCTCGCTCTACGCTCTACGATCACGAAGTGAATTCATATTCAACTTTAAGAGCCTATCACCATAGCCAAGTTATCCAAGAGATGAATAAAACTGATGACAGATGAACGTTGTGGATGTTCAAGGCGGTCAATGTGTGCTTGGTAATAGGGATTCCAAACTGTACTACACTACAATATTCCAAACGACTACGGACAAGTGAATTAAATAGAATAACTATCGTAGAGGGCTTTTTAAAATCTTTAGTATTTCTTTTTATAAATCCAATGATCTGTAATGATTTTTTTTACGACACTGTCAAAATGCTGATTAAACACAAGCTTGGAATCTAAGTAACACCCGAGATCGTCCATTTCTTTAACTTCTTCCATTACTACTCCATCAATTTTGTATGTGGTAGGTAGGTTAGTAATTTTTCTAGAGAGCTTCATATGAAAGCATTTAGAAATAATTAGATACGTATTATTTCGTGTGCACCAGTTTTGCAATTTATCCAAGTCTGATTGTAAATCCTCATGATCCGAGTTAGTAGTAATTTTTTTTTTAATTTTGAGATAATCTGCAAATAATAAATAGTTACTATGTTGGAAACGATCTTTAATGTCATTAATAAACGTCAAGAATAAATAGTACAGGACCTAAATGTGAACCCTGTGGGACTCCAGACGTGGGCACAAAGTGTTTTGACGAATATCCATTACATACAACGCGCTGCGAGCGGTTCTTCAGATACGATTTAAAAAACAGAAGTAATTTACCACTTATTCCATACATCTGCAATTTTCTCAAAAGTATATTATGGTCAAGTTTGTCGAAAGCTTTGGAGAAATCCGTATGTATTGCATCTGTTTGTAAATTTTGGTCCATATTTTGAGACAAGGCCTCAACAAGGCACAGTAAATTAGTTGATGTGGATCGCCCTAGCCATGAATCCGTGTTGCCTCTCATCAATTATATCCCCAATATGACAAGATGAAACTGGACAAACGAGTGACTCAAAAAGTTTAGCAAAAACAGGTAACAAAGAAATAGGTCTATAATTAGAGGAAAAACACCCGATGACAAAGATTTATTCATTACGATCCACAGTGGAAAAGAGAGTGCGTGGCAGCAATTTTTTTACAAAAACGGGAGGTATCATATCAACACCAGCACCTTTTCGCAAATTGAGTCTTTTTATTTTTTTAATAATGGCGGACCGAGATACATTCAGAGATGAAATTATACTAACCCGATTTGATGTGTAAGTTATTTCAGTAGTTATGTTGTTCATTTTAGAATTATAAACAGAAGAGAAGTTTTCAGCAAACGCATTAACAATCGACTGCACGTCATTTATTTTCTGATAATCGTAAATCATTTCTGCGGGCAGAGTGCCTTGGTTTGATCGTTTTTGTTTAATATATGTCCAAAAGGATTTTGGGTTGTATTTTTTGGGTTATATTGTTCTCTATTCTTTCTAAGTATTGCAGATAATTACGTTTAATTAATTTATTAGTGTATGATTCAATATAATCAAATGAAATTTGATTTGAGGTTTGATTAGGTTAGGTGAGGCACATCTGCAAAAATATTCGAAATAATAGTTTATAATCGACCTTATTCTTCTTTTTCATCTTACTTCATAGCAGAACAGCACGGATTTCTCAAACGTAAATCTACTGTATCAAATTTAATACTTTTTAATGACTGTACTACTTATAGTACGGATAATGGTAGTCAAGTCGATACAGTTTTTACTCATTTTAGTGAAGCATTCGATCGCATTGACCATCGTCTATTACCTCAACCTGGATGTCTGCGCCCTCTAGAGTCACGCAAGGTTCAACTTTAGATCCTTTACTGTTCATAATCGTCTTGAACTTTAGATAGATTGAGGTGAATCAAATAGGAGACCAAAGGCCGATTCGAGATTCGAAATTGACATTTGATTCTCACATTGATATCATAATTAAAAAAGCGTCAATGAAGCTTGGCTCTGTAATAAGCTCGACCAGCTCTTTTAAAAAGCTTAAATCTCTAAAGATCTTATATTGCTCATATGCACTGTTAGTTCCACATTAATTTTAATCACACAAATTACCCACGTGTGATATTTTGTAACATTTTAGTGACAAGAACGAGGATATAACGGGGCTGAATATAAGTCTGGTTTTGGTCTTGTAAGGGTTCAGTTGTTGAGAAGTCGTCGAATAGTCAAGTATATAATAGTTGTGATAAGGAATCGATAGGGTGTTCATAGTGATCAGTGCTTCTGTTACATTTCGTATTTAACAGTACGCAGCATCTTAGAGTATGCTTCTCAAGTGTGGAACCCGCAGTATATGACCACCCACATTGCTCGTGTAGAATTAATACAAAAGCGATTTCTCAGGTACTTACAATTGAAATGCAGAGATCAAAATCATGACTATGACAATAGATGCTTAAAATATAATTTCTTGCCGCTTGAAAAGAGAAGATACATAGCAAAAGTGGACGGCTTACTAGCTCTCATAGCTCCTTCTTGATAAAAATGGCGCACTGTCTCAGACTTTCCATTACGCGGATAATATTGAATCACTCTCTCTGCGAACAGATCTTGTTCAGCTCGATTCTTTTTTTTTATATGGATCCATTTCGACATTATTTTTCATTTTCATTTCGTCCATTGAGTATAGTTTAACGATACTACAATTAAATAGTCTCTGTACAAGAAAAACCATGCTTCTAATTGAATTCGAATACATAAATATTTTTTATAAATCGTTGAAAGCTGTGATATTTCTCTGATTAAATAATGTGTTCCCACATAAAAATATATTAGCGATATGGAACAAAACGTCAAAGTCGTAATACTATGCAATATAATATTCGTGATACTTTTAAGTGTAAAAATTCGTGATAAAAGTGAACGTTATTGCAGAAAAAAAATTCTCAACTTATTAATAAATAATCGACACACATTATAAAGTGTTTACCAAAAGACTCGGGTGACGTGTCTTTTGTTTCAATATGACTGTTATTGAGTGGTCTAGTTTGTTAAATACAATAAATTATTTACCTATGATATTTATAACGATATAACGCATGTAGTTCGTAAATATACATCGTAAAAAGATCAATATCAACGAATGAATTTCGTCAATATGAATTACATCATTTAAAATGCCCTCCGTGCTAGAATCACACTTATCGACAGGGGTTTCAATCAGCGTCATGGTGTGATTTTCTTGTACTCCTTCGTACTCCGTCCAATCGGTGCAACTGGTAGATGACGTGAGGTAATTAATGCATGTATGAATGTATCAACGAATACATGTTCACTAACTGTAAAAATGTATAATTGTAAAACTACGTAACCGAAATTAGTTAATTTTATTAGGTAGGTACATGTATACTACAGTATACGTATGAATTGATCAAAAATTTGAGAAGAAACTAATTAGATTTGTTAAAGGTAAAAATAGTTTATTAAAATAATAAGGTATTTACAATGTTTTTTAAAACTTAAATCTACAAAACAAAATCCATTCACTAACATAAATAACTTAACTAAATATGTATATACACGCTTAAAATAAAACCTATTACATAACTAAACTGGGTACGTCGCCATCCAGTAACTCCTTTAAAAACGACGAGAACTCTTCATCCCTGTCCTTGGCTGGGTCGCGCCGGTCGGTAGAAGAAGTCACCGGTTCTCGCTGCTGAAAGGAGTTACTATCGACGGACCCGGGTAGGGCAGAGGGTGACGCATTCTGATTCATTTGAACCGTTCCAGTCGGAGCCGTTTGCTTCGAAATATTTTCCGGTATGTGTAACAGTACAACTCCGTCGCTTTGCACTTGCACCGTGGCGTGGAATTGCGTTGAGGGCTGCGCCGTGTCATTCTCTAACGGAGATGGAGATGAATTTTCTGAGCGCTCGGCTTCGGATTCGGCTCTAAGCCTCTTCTCCTTCATTCTCCGGTTTTGAAACCATGTTTTAATAATACTTTGCTCGATGCCGCATTCGCGCGCCAATTGAAATCTCCTTTCTCTGTCGAGCAACCGATTTATTTTGAACTGGCCTTCAAGAGCCTTCAGCTGTCTCTCAGTAAAGGCCGTACGGAATCGTTTGCGCTTTTTGGTGACTTTTTTCACTGCGCTAGTGTTCGTCGTCGCGGTCGACGGTACAGCTGCAGTCGACATAGCATTTGACGTCGTTACACTGGGGAGTGTAGCGGGCGTCATGGCACATGACGGCATAGTATCAGATGACAAAACATTACTACGAGACGGTCGTGACTCGTTCGTAGTGCCCGCTTGGAACTGGTTCGGATTCACCAAGCGGTTCGATATGGCCGAATCTCCGGAGTACATACAGCTTGACGCATCCGTGTAAGTAGCACTGAATGCCGTTGCACCGGGGAACGTTGTAGGTATCGCGGCGCACGGTGACAGGTCGGTACTGGGTGGCACATTACCGGGAGATGCACCGAGCGACGTAGTGAAAGGCGACGGCTGCGTTTCGTTCACAGCGCTCGGATGCAACTGATTCCAATTGGCTGTCCAATTCGATGTGGCACTATGGTCGGAGTACATGCAGCTCGCGTTATATCCGACGTTGGAATAAGTCAACGACGCCGGCGGACAGTTGTTTTCTTGTGGCCGTTGCCATTGATGTGTCTGAAACAAAAGAGGCATCGAATACATTATTTTCGAATCGAAGGTTTTTAATTATGTTTCAATTTTTTCTTCTTTAAATTATGTATTAAAATGTTTTTGGATTTCATGTCTTGGAAAGAGAAACGGAGTACCCACTTTCAATTCATCTCATCCGTTCGTCACAGTGGATTTTCTTTAGATACTATACGACGTAGAAAGTTGAAATCTTACATAGCACCATAGCACAGTGTCTCAAACTATGGGACTCGTTAACGATGTAATTTTTTGCGCTCGTTATTATTAGAAAATATTTTCAAATGGTATGTATGGGTATTGAGAAATAAGTTTTTGAAAAATATGCGACATAGATTCTTTTCTTTTGTCCTTTTCCGAAAATATTGGATTCCTATAACTTAGGAGATATAACGCCTCATCGGCGTTGTCTAAGGATTACTGGAAGTCAATTCGATAAACTCTTATCATTTCGTGAATACAGTACGGATGCCTCTGCATCTGTGAGTCGAAATTTGTCGCTCCATGAATATTTCACAGTGTCATCTAGTAGGTATCTAATGCGAATGATGTGGGTCACCGAGATGTGTCGCTGTGACAAATATTTCATTCAATTTCTTAGAAAATGGACTGTGAGCGACGGACAGAGAGGACAGGTTCCGTTTTTCATTTTAAGGTAGATATGGAAATCTAAGAAACGAGCATCACGAATTACCTACGTTAAATTGTAGAATGAAAAATCGAGTTCAATTAAAAAATATTATAATTATGAAAGTATGGGAGATTTAATAACAAAAGGTAAACGAATTCTTACCATTTCGTTCGGCGGCAACTGGTTTTCGTAAGTATCCCACTGACCGTAGATTACGTCGTCGATGTTATAATCGTAATAACTTGAACTGGGATAGTACGGTGTCTGCCCAGACATGATTATTTAATCGGACACTGAGAGCACTGGGACAATATTTCCTATGAAACCTTAAGGGCGAATGACGTAATAGTTCGATGATCCTTGCGTTTTATATATATGTATATTATGCATTTCTTAAGTGATTAACCGATTGCGAAACGAAACCATAACTTAATGACGGTCACTAATGGGGCGTAACTAATCGGGTTTCATTTCTATTATTTCCCATCGTTTCCATGCGTACTTCGTCTTTGGTGGTAATTCAATGGATAATAATAATAATAATAATAATAATAATTTCATTTAGCTGCATAGTATAGACACAAATAAATATTAATTTTAGATTTTACAGTGTTAAATTAAATTATATTGATGAAACATATTCATTGAGTGATATGTTTTCACTATAAATATTATTCTGAGGTCTAATATGCACAATGAGAATATAAGATTCGATGAATATATACCTATATAAACACATACACGTATGTAGATACCTAAACAAGGGCGGGCGCCTTGAACGCTACTGCGAACGGTTTCATTTGGGAATGAATAGACTACGTACGAATGGATAATAAATAATCCATGTCGTTTACCGTACACTAAATAAGTATTACTCCAATGAGTAACTTACATTTTTAGTAACGCATGAGGGTGTATATCGGCTCGATATGAATTAATCGATTTTGGATCAAACAATTCGCAGTAAATAACGAATGCGAATAATAAATACGAAGTTTTTAAAATTAGGTAGGTACCCCGAGGTATGTATGTTTTCATCAAGATGATGAAGTTATTTCAGTTTTCGATTTATGGGGTTGGCGCAGGCACAGTAACATTTCATAGAAACAGATGGTAAGATTTTTCGTCAGCGTGTGAGGTAAACAGAAAATAACATAAATCTTGCGTAGATGGTGTGTATATTGGTGATATAGAAATTACCATCGAGGAAATCCTAAAAGAACTTTCTAATCTTGACATAAGTAAACGAAGGTGCGGGCCCTGATAATATCTCTCCAATGTTAATAATTAAGTGTCCAAAAAGTCTAGATTTACCGTTATCAATATTATTCAGACGATCCTTAGGAGAAGGCTTAGTTCCAGGCATATGGAAAACAGCTTCTGTCACTCCCGTGCGTAAAAGTGGCGACAAATCCGACGTCAAGAATTATTACAGACCTATCTCTAAATTGTGCATATTTATTTATTTATTTATTTATTTATTTAAATAGGTCATCCGACTAGCTTTACATACGAACTATTTATAAACAATTTAAAAGTAAAAAAATAATAATATTATGTAAGTGACTAAATTAAAGGAAGACACAGCTTATACAATGAAAATCGACAGGAGATCAAAATAAATTTAACCAGATACAATTTTTATGACTAAAAATAAAACAAAACACATTGAATACATTTGTTTTGATTTCAACACCAAACAAACTACGAGTATGTATATATATACATTGAGCATGTAATTCTTTCCATTGCGGCTTTACGAACACTGTTCATTTCATTTTGTTTCGATAGTATTATCTGTGGTATTATTATTATTCTTCTCTTTCGTACCATCTATTTTTGGGACATGCAAGAAACAACGACGCATTACAAATTTAAATTGTTTGAGACTGTAACGAAATAAATCGAAGCAGAAACCATAATTATTATTAAACATGTTATAATTTCCCATGATACGGGACAGGGGTGAATACTTTCCAACGTTAGTCCTACTATGCAGTGGCATAAACGGTTTGTAGTTGCCCGGTCTGCAGCCTGAGCGGGGAATTCTAAAATGAATTTGATGTATGAGATCTGAACAATTATAATTAATTACCATTTAAAATTTTGAATAGTGTTATCATATTCGCTCGCTCTACGCTCTACGATCACGAAGTGAATTCATATTCAACTTTAAGAGCCTATCACCATAGCCAAGTTATCCAAGAGATGAATAAAACTGATGACAGATGAACGTTGTGGATGTTCAAGGCGGTCAATGTGTGCTTGGTAATAGGGATTCCAAACTGTACTACACTACAATATTCCAAACGACTACGGACAAGTGAATTAAATAGAATAACTATCGTAGAGGGCTTTTTAAAATCTTTAGTATTTCTTTTTATAAATCCAATGATCTGTAATGATTTTTTTTACGACACTGTCAAAATGCTGATTAAACACAAGCTTGGAATCTAAGTAACACCCGAGATCGTCCATTTCTTTAACTTCTTCCATTACTACTCCATCAATTTTGTATGTGGTAGGTAGGTTAGTAATTTTTCTAGAGAGCTTCATATGAAAGCATTTAGAAATAATTAGATACGTATTATTTCGTGTGCACCAGTTTTGCAATTTATCCAAGTCTGATTGTAAATCCTCATGATCCGAGTTAGTAGTAATTTTTTTTTTAATTTTGAGATAATCTGCAAATAATAAATAGTTACTATGTTGGAAACGATCTTTAATGTCATTAATAAACGTCAAGAATAAATAGTACAGGACCTAAATGTGAACCCTGTGGGACTCCAGACGTGGGCACAAAGTGTTTTGACGAATATCCATTACATACAACGCGCTGCGAGCGGTTCTTCAGATACGATTTAAAAAACAGAAGTAATTTACCACTTATTCCATACATCTGCAATTTTCTCAAAAGTATATTATGGTCAAGTTTGTCGAAAGCTTTGGAGAAATCCGTATGTATTGCATCTGTTTGTAAATTTTGGTCCATATTTTGAGACAAGGCCTCAACAAGGCACAGTAAATTAGTTGATGTGGATCGCCCTAGCCATGAATCCGTGTTGCCTCTCATCAATTATATCCCCAATATGACAAGATGAAACTGGACAAACGAGTGACTCAAAAAGTTTAGCAAAAACAGGTAACAAAGAAATAGGTCTATAATTAGAGGAAAAACACCCGATGACAAAGATTTATTCATTACGATCCACAGTGGAAAAGAGAGTGCGTGGCAGCAATTTTTTTACAAAAACGGGAGGTATCATATCAACACCAGCACCTTTTCGCAAATTGAGTCTTTTTATTTTTTTAATAATGGCGGACCGAGATACATTCAGAGATGAAATTATACTAACCCGATTTGATGTGTAAGTTATTTCAGTAGTTATGTTGTTCATTTTAGAATTATAAACAGAAGAGAAGTTTTCAGCAAACGCATTAACAATCGACTGCACGTCATTTATTTTCTGATAATCGTAAATCATTTCTGCGGGCAGAGTGCCTTGGTTTGATCGTTTTTGTTTAATATATGTCCAAAAGGATTTTGGGTTGTATTTTTTGGGTTATATTGTTCTCTATTCTTTCTAAGTATTGCAGATAATTACGTTTAATTAATTTATTAGTGTATGATTCAATATAATCAAATGAAATTTGATTTGAGGTTTGATTAGGTTAGGTGAGGCACATCTGCAAAAATATTCGAAATAATAGTTTATAATCGACCTTATTCTTCTTTTTCATCTTACTTCATAGCAGAACAGCACGGATTTCTCAAACGTAAATCTACTGTATCAAATTTAATACTTTTTAATGACTGTACTACTTATAGTACGGATAATGGTAGTCAAGTCGATACAGTTTTTACTCATTTTAGTGAAGCATTCGATCGCATTGACCATCGTCTATTACCTCAACCTGGATGTCTGCGCCCTCTAGAGTCACGCAAGGTTCAACTTTAGATCCTTTACTGTTCATAATCGTCTTGAACTTTAGATAGATTGAGGTGAATCAAATAGGAGACCAAAGGCCGATTCGAGATTCGAAATTGACATTTGATTCTCACATTGATATCATAATTAAAAAAGCGTCAATGAAGCTTGGCTCTGTAATAAGCTCGACCAGCTCTTTTAAAAAGCTTAAATCTCTAAAGATCTTATATTGCTCATATGCACTGTTAGTTCCACATTAATTTTAATCACACAAATTACCCACGTGTGATATTTTGTAACATTTTAGTGACAAGAACGAGGATATAACGGGGCTGAATATAAGTCTGGTTTTGGTCTTGTAAGGGTTCAGTTGTTGAGAAGTCGTCGAATAGTCAAGTATATAATAGTTGTGATAAGGAATCGATAGGGTGTTCATAGTGATCAGTGCTTCTGTTACATTTCGTATTTAACAGTACGCAGCATCTTAGAGTATGCTTCTCAAGTGTGGAACCCGCAGTATATGACCACCCACATTGCTCGTGTAGAATTAATACAAAAGCGATTTCTCAGGTACTTACAATTGAAATGCAGAGATCAAAATCATGACTATGACAATAGATGCTTAAAATATAATTTCTTGCCGCTTGAAAAGAGAAGATACATAGCAAAAGTGGACGGCTTACTAGCTCTCATAGCTCCTTCTTGATAAAAATGGCGCACTGTCTCAGACTTTCCATTACGCGGATAATATTGAATCACTCTCTCTGCGAACAGATCTTGTTCAGCTCGATTCTTTTTTTTTATATGGATCCATTTTGACATTATTTTTCATTTTCATTTCGTCCATTGAGTATAGTTTAACGATACTACAATTAAATAGTCTCTGTACAAGAAAAACCATGCTTCTAATTGAATTCGAATACATAAATATTTTTTATAAATCGTTGAAAGCTGTGATATTTCTCTGATTAAATAATGTGTTCCCACATAAAAATATATTAGCGATATGGAACAAAACGTCAAAGTCGTAATACTATGCAATATAATATTCGTGATACTTTTAAGTGTAAAAATTCGTGATAAAAGTGAACGTTATTGCAGAAAAAAAATTCTCAACTTATTAATAAATAATCGACACACATTATAAAGTGTTTACCAAAAGACTCGGGTGACGTGTCTTTTGTTTCAATATGACTGTTATTGAGTGGTCTAGTTTGTTAAATACAATAAATTATTTACCTATGATATTTATAACGATATAACGCATGTAGTTCGTAAATATACATCGTAAAAAGATCAATATCAACGAATGAATTTCGTCAATATGAATTACATCATTTAAAATGCCCTCCGTGCTAGAATCACACTTATCGACAGGGGTTTCAATCAGCGTCATGGTGTGATTTTCTTGTACTCCTTCGTACTCCGTCCAATCGGTGCAACTGGTAGATGACGTGAGGTAATTAATGTATGTATGAATGTATCAACGAATACATGTTCACTAACTGTAAAAATGTATAATTGTAAAACTACGTAACCGAAATTAGTTAATTTTATTAGGTAGGTACATGTATACTACAGTATACGTATGAATTGATCAAAAATTTGAGAAGAAACTAATTAGATTTGTTAAAGGTAAAAATAGTTTATTAAAATAATAAGGTATTTACAATGTTTTTTAAAACTTAAATCTACAAAACAAAATCCATTCACTAACATAAATAACTTAACTAAATATGTATATACACGCTTAAAATAAAACCTATTACATAACTAAACTGGGTACGTCGCCATCCAGTAACTCCTTTAAAAACGACGAGAACTCTTCATCCCTGTCCTTGGCTGGGTCGCGCCGGTCGGTAGAAGAAGTCACCGGTTCTCGCTGCTGAAAGGAGTTACTATCGACGGACCCGGGTAGGGCAGAGGGTGACGCATTCTGATTCATTTGAACCGTTCCAGTCGGAGCCGTTTGCTTCGAAATATTTTCCGGTATGTGTAACAGTACAACTCCGTCGCTTTGCACTTGCACCGTGGCGTGGAATTGCGTTGAGGGCTGCGCCGTGTCATTCTCTAACGGAGATGGAGATGAATTTTCTGAGCGCTCGGCTTCGGATTCGGCTCTAAGCCTCTTCTCCTTCATTCTCCGGTTTTGAAACCATGTTTTAATAATACTTTGCTCGATGCCGCATTCGCGCGCCAATTGAAATCTCCTTTCTCTGTCGAGCAACCGATTTATTTTGAACTGGCCTTCAAGAGCCTTCAGCTGTCTCTCAGTAAAGGCCGTACGGAATCGTTTGCGCTTTTTGGTGACTTTTTTCACTGCGCTAGTGTTCGTCGTCGCGGTCGACGGTACAGCTGCAGTCGACATAGCATTTGACGTCGTTACACTGGGGAGTGTAGCGGGCGTCATGGCACATGACGGCATAGTATCAGATGACAAAACATTACTACGAGACGGTCGTGACTCGTTCGTAGTGCCCGCTTGGAACTGGTTCGGATTCACCAAGCGGTTCGATATGGCCGAATCTCCGGAGTACATACAGCTTGACGCATCCGTGTAAGTAGCACTGAATGCCGTTGCACCGGGGAACGTTGTAGGTATCGCGGCGCACGGTGACAGGTCGGTACTGGGTGGCACATTACCGGGAGATGCACCGAGCGACGTAGTGAAAGGCGACGGCTGCGTTTCGTTCACAGCGCTCGGATGCAACTGATTCCAATTGGCTGTCCAATTCGATGTGGCACTATGGTCGGAGTACATGCAGCTCGCGTTATATCCGACGTTGGAATAAGTCAACGACGCCGGCGGACAGTTGTTTTCTTGTGGCCGTTGCCATTGATGTGTCTGAAACAAAAGAGGCATCGAATACATTATTTTCGAATCGAAGGTTTTTAATTGTTTCAATTTTTTCTTCTTTAAATTATGTATTAAAATGTTTTTGGATTTCATGTCTCGGAAAGAGAAACGGAGTACCCACTTTCAATTCATCTCATCCGTTCGTCACAGTGGATTTTCTTTAGATACTATACGACGTAGAAAGTTGAAATCTTACATAGCACCATAGCACAGTGTCTCAAACTATGGGACTCGTTAACGATGTAATTTTTTGCGCTCGTTATTATTAGAAAATATTTTCAAATGGTATGTATGGGTATTGAGAAATAAGTTTTTGAAAAATATGCGACATAGATTCTTTTCTTTTGTCCTTTTCCGAAAATATTGGATTCCTATAACTTAGGAGATATAACGCCTCATCGGCGTTGTCTAATGATTACTGGAAGTCAATTCGATAAACTCTTATCATTTCGTGAATACAGTACGGATGCCTCTGCATCTGTGAGTCGAAATTTGTCGCTCCATGAATATTTCACAGTGTCATCTAGTAGGTATCTAATGCGAATGATGTGGGTCACCGAGATGTGTCGCTGTGACAAATATTTCATTCAATTTCTTAGAAAATGGACTGTGAGCGACGGACAGAGAGGACAGGTTCCGTTTTTCATTTTAAGGTAGATATGGAAATCTAAGAAACGAGCATCACGAATTACCTACGTTAAATTGTAGAATGAAAAATCGAGTTCAATTAAAAAATATTATAATTATGAAAGTATGGGAGATTTAATAACAAAAGGTAAACGAATTCTTACCATTTCGTTCGGCGGCAACTGGTTTTCGTAAGTATCCCACTGACCGTAGATTACGTCGTCGATGTTATAATCGTAATAACTTGAACTGGGATAGTACGGTGTCTGCCCAGACATGATTATTTAATCGGACACTGAGAGCACTGGGACAATATTTCCTATGAAACCTTAAGGGCGAATGACGTAATAGTTCGATGATCCTTGCGTTTTATATATATGTATATTATGCATTTCTTAAGTGATTAACCGATTGCGAAACGAAACCATAACTTAATGACGGTCACTAATGGGGCGTAACTAATCGGGTTTCATTTCTATTATTTCCCATCGTTTCCATGCGTACTTCGTCTTTGGTGGTAATTCAATGGATAATAATAATAATAATAATTTCATTTAGCTGCATAGTATAGACACAAATAAATATTAATTTTAGATTTTACAGTGTTAAATTAAATTATATTGATGAAACATATTCATTGAGTGATATGTTTTCACTATAAATATTATTCTGAGCTCTAATATGCACAATGAGAATATAAGATTCGATGAATATATACCTATATAAACACATACACGTATGTAGATACCTAAACAAGGGCGGGCGCCTTGAACGCTACTGCGAACGGTTTCATTTGGGAATGAATAGACTACGTACGAATGGATAATAAATAATCCATGTCGTTTACCGTACACTAAATAAGTATTACTCCAATGAGTAACTTACATTTTTAGTAACGCATGAGGGTGTATATCGGCTCGATATGAATTAATCGATTTTGGATCAAACAATTCGCAGTAAATAACGAATGCGAATAATAAATACGAAGTTTTTAAAATTAGGTAGGTACCCCGAGGTATGTATGTTTTCATCAAGATGATGAATTTATTTCAGTTTTCGATTTATGGGGTTGGCGCAGGCACAGTAACATTTCATAGAAACAGATGGTAAGATTTTTCGTCAGCGTGTGAGGTAAACAGAAAATAACATAAATCTTGCGTAGATGGTGTGTATATTGGTGATATAGAAATTACCATCGAGGAAATCCTAAAAGAACTTTCTAATCTTGACATAAGTAAACGAAGGTGCGGGCCCTGATAATATCTCTCCAATGTTAATAATTAAGTGTCCAAAAAGTCTAGATTTACCGTTATCAATATTATTCAGACGATCCTTAGGAGAAGGCTTAGTTCCAGGCATATGGAAAACAGCTTCTGTCACTCCCGTGCGTAAAAGTGGCGACAAATCCGACGTCAAGAATTATTACAGACCTATCTCTAAATTGTGCATATTTATTTATTTATTTATTTAAATAGGTCATCCAACTAGCTTTACATACGAACTATTTATAAACAATTTAAAAGTAAAAAAATAATAATATTATGTAAGTGACTAAATTAAAGGAAGACACAGCTTATACAATGAAAATCGACAGGAGATCAAAATAAATTTAACCAGATACAATTTTTATGACTAAAAATAAAACAAAACACATTGAATACATTTGTTTTGATTTCAACACCAAACAAACTACGAGTATGTATATATATACATTGAGCATGTAATTCTTTCCATTGCGGCTTTACGAACACTGTTCATTTCATTTTGTTTCGATAGTATTATCTGTGGTATTATTATTATTCTTCTCTTTCGTACCATCTATTTTTGGGACATGCAAGAAACAACGACGCATTACAAATTTAAATTGTTTGAGACTGTAACGAAATAAATCGAAGCAGAAACCATAATTATTATTAAACATGTTATAATTTCCCATGATACGGGACAGGGGTGAATACTTTCCAACGTTAGTCCTACTATGCAGTGGCATAAACGGTTTGTAGTTGCCCGGTCTGCAGCCTGAGCGGGGAATTCTAAAATGAATTTGATGTATGAGATCTGAACAATTATAATTAATTACCATTTAAAATTTTGAATAGTGTTATCATATTCGCTCGCTCTACGCTCTACGATCACGAAGTGAATTCATATTCAACTTTAAGAGCCTATCACCATAGCCAAGTTATCCAAGAGATGAATAAAACTGATGACAGATGAACGTTGTGGATGTTCAAGGCGGTCAATGTGTGCTTGGTAATAGGGATTCCAAACTGTACTACAATATTCCAAACGACTACGGACAAGTGAATTAAATAGAATAACTATCGTAGAGGGCTTTTTAAAATCTTTAGTATTTCTTTTTATAAATCCAATGATCTGTAATGATTTTTTTTACGACACTGTCAAAATGCTGATTAAACACAAGCTTGGAATCTAAGTAACACCCGAGATCGTCCATTTCTTTAACTTCTTCCATTACTACTCCATCAATTTTGTATGTGGTAGGTAGGTTAGTAATTTTTCTAGAGAGCTTCATATGAAAGCATTTAGAAATAATTAGATACGTATTATTTCGTGTGCACCAGTTTTGCAATTTATCCAAGTCTGATTGTAAATCCTCATGATCCGAGTTAGTAGTAATTTTTTTTTTAATTTTGAGATAATCTGCAAATAATAAATAGTTACTATGTTGGAAACGATCTTTAATGTCATTAATAAACGTCAAGAATAAATAGTACAGGACCTAAATGTGAACCCTGTGGGACTCCAGACGTGGGCACAAAGTGTTTTGACGAATATCCATTACATACAACGCGCTGCGAGCGGTTCTTCAGATACGATTTAAAAAACAGAAGTAATTTACCACTTATTCCATACATCTGCAATTTTCTCAAAAGTATATTATGGTCAAGTTTGTCGAAAGCTTTGGAGAAATCCGTATGTATTGCATCTGTTTGTAAATTTTGGTCCATATTTTGAGACAAGGCCTCAACAAGGCACAGTAAATTAGTTGATGTGGATCGCCCTAGCCATGAATCCGTGTTGCCTCTCATCAATTATATCCCCAATATGACAATATGAAACTGGACAAACGAGTGACTCAAAAAGTTTAGCAAAAACAGGTAACAAAGAAATAGGTCTATAATTAGAGGAAAAACACCCGATGACAAAGATTTATTCATTACGATCCACAGTGGAAAAGAGAGTGCGTGGCAGCAATTTTTTTACAAAAACGGGAGGTATCATATCAACACCAGCACCTTTTCGCAAATTGAGTCTTTTTATTTTTTTAATAATGGCGGACCGAGATACATTCAGAGATGAAATTATACTAACCCGATTTGATGTGTAAGTTATTTCAGTAGTTATGTTGTTCATTTTAGAATTATAAACAGAAGAGAAGTTTTCAGCAAACGCATTAACAATCGACTGCACGTCATTTATTTTCTGATAATCGTAAATCATTTCTGCGGGCAGAGTGCCTTGGTTTGATCGTTTTTGTTTAATATATGTCCAAAAGGATTTTGGGTTGTATTTTTTGGGTTATATTGTTCTCTATTCTTTCTAAGTATTGCAGATAATTACGTTTAATTAATTTATTAGTGTATGATTCAATATAATCAAATGAAATTTGATTTGAGGTTTGATTAGGTTAGGTGAGGCACATCTGCAAAAATATTCGAAATAATAGTTTATAATCGACCTTATTCTTCTTTTTCATCTTACTTCATAGCAGAACAGCACGGATTTCTCAAACGTAAATCTACTGTATCAAATTTAATACTTTTTAATGACTGTACTACTTATAGTACGGATAATGGTAGTCAGTCGATACAGTTTTTACTCATTTTAGTGAAGCATTCGATCGCATTGACCATCGTCTATTACCTCAACCTGGATGTCTGCGCCCTCTAGAGTCACGCAAGGTTCAACTTTAGATCCTTTACTGTTCATAATCGTCTTGAACTTTAGATAGATTGAGGTGAATCAAATAGGAGACCAAAGGCCGATTCGAGATTCGAAATTGACATTTGATTCTCACATTGATATCATAATTAAAAAAGCGTCAATGAAGCTTGGCTCTGTAATAAGCTCGACCAGCTCTTTTAAAAAGCTTAAATCTCTAAAGATCTTATATTGCTCATATGCACTGTTAGTTCCACATTAATTTTAATCACACAAATTACCCACGTGTGATATTTTGTAACATTTTAGTGACAAGAACGAGGATATAACGGGGCTGAATATAAGTCTGGTTTTGGTCTTGTAAGGGTTCAGTTGTTGAGAAGTCGTCGAATAGTCAAGTATATAATAGTTGTGATAAGGAATCGATAGGGTGTTCATAGTGATCAGTGCTTCTGTTACATTTCGTATTTAACAGTACGCAGCATCTTAGAGTATGCTTCTCAAGTGTGGAACCCGCAGTATATGACCACCCACATTGCTCGTGTAGAATTAATACAAAAGCGATTTCTCAGGTACTTACAATTGAAATGCAGAGATCAAAATCATGACTATGACAATAGATGCTTAAAATATAATTTCTTGCCGCTTGAAAAGAGAAGATACATAGCAAAAGTGGACGGCTTACTAGCTCTCATAGCTCCTTCTTGATAAAAATGGCGCACTGTCTCAGACTTTCCATTACGCGGATAATATTGAATCACTCTCTCTGCGAACAGATCTTGTTCAGCTCGATTCTTTTTTTTTTATATGGATCCATTTCGACATTATTTTTCATTTTCATTTCGTCCATTGAGTATAGTTTAACGATACTACAATTAAATAGTCTCTGTACAAGAAAAACCATGCTTCTAATTGAATTCGAATACATAAATATTTTTTATAAATCGTTGAAAGCTGTGATATTTCTCTGATTAAATAATGTGTTCCCACATAAAAATATATTAGCGATATGGAACAAAACGTCAAAGTCGTAATACTATGCAATATAATATTCGTGATACTTTTAAGTGTAAAAATTCGTGATAAAAGTGAACGTTATTGCAGAAAAAAAATTCTCAACTTATTAATAAATAATCGACACACATTATAAAGTGTTTACCAAAAGACTCGGGTGACGTGTCTTTTGTTTCAATATGACTGTTATTGAGTGGTCTAGTTTGTTAAATACAATAAATTATTTACCTATGATATTTATAACGATATAACGCATGTAGTTCGTAAATATACATCGTAAAAAGATCAATATCAACGAATGAATTTCGTCAATATGAATTACATCATTTAAAATGCCCTCCGTGCTAGAATCACACTTATCGACAGGGGTTTCAATCAGCGTCATGGTGTGATTTTCTTGTACTCCTTCGTACTCCGTCCAATCGGTGCAACTGGTAGATGACGTGAGGTAATTAATGTATGTATGAATGTATCAACGAATACATGTTCACTAACTGTAAAAATGTATAATTGTAAAACTACGTAACCGAAATTAGTTAATTTTATTAGGTAGGTACATGTATACTACAGTATACGTATGAATTGATCAAAAATTTGAGAAGAAACTAATTAGATTTGTTAAAGGTAAAAATAGTTTATTAAAATAATAAGGTATTTACAATGTTTTTTAAAACTTAAATCTACAAAACAAAATCCATTCACTAACATAAATAACTTAACTAAATATGTATATACACGCTTAAAATAAAACCTATTACATAACTAAACTGGGTACGTCGCCATCCAGTAACTCCTTTAAAAACGACGAGAACTCTTCATCCCTGTCCTTGGCTGGGTCGCGCCGGTCGGTAGAAGAAGTCACCGGTTCTCGCTGCTGAAAGGAGTTACTATCGACGGACCCGGGTAGGGCAGAGGGTGACGCATTCTGATTCATTTGAACCGTTCCAGTCGGAGCCGTTTGCTTCGAAATATTTTCCGGTATGTGTAACAGTACAACTCCGTCGCTTTGCACTTGCACCGTGGCGTGGAATTGCGTTGAGGGCTGCGCCGTGTCATTCTCTAACGGAGATGGAGATGAATTTTCTGAGCGCTCGGCTTCGGATTCGGCTCTAAGCCTCTTCTCCTTCATTCTCCGGTTTTGAAACCATGTTTTAATAATACTTTGCTCGATGTCGCATTCGCGCGCCAATTGAAATCTCCTTTCTCTGTCGAGCAACCGATTTATTTTGAACTGGCCTTCAAGAGCCTTCAGCTGTCTCTCAGTAAAGGCCGTACGGAATCGTTTGCGCTTTTTGGTGACTTTTTTCACTGCGCTAGTGTTCGTCGTCGCGGTCGACGGTACAGCTGCAGTCGACATAGCATTTGACGTCGTTACACTGGGGAGTGTAGCGGGCGTCATGGCACATGACGGCATAGTATCAGATGACAAAACATTACTACGAGACGGTCGTGACTCGTTCGTAGTGCCCGCTTGGAACTGGTTCGGATTCACCAAGCGGTTCGATATGGCCGAATCTCCGGAGTACATACAGCTTGACGCATCCGTGTAAGTAGCACTGAATGCCGTTGCACCGGGGAACGTTGTAGGTATCGCGGCGCACGGTGACAGGTCGGTACTGGGTGGCACATTACCGGGAGATGCACCGAGCGACGTAGTGAAAGGCGACGGCTGCGTTTCGTTCACAGCGCTCGGATGCAACTGATTCCAATTGGCTGTCCAATTCGATGTGGCACTATGGTCGGAGTACATGCAGCTCGCGTTATATCCGACGTTGGAATAAGTCAACGACGCCGGCGGACAGTTGTTTTCTTGTGGCCGTTGCCATTGATGTGTCTGAAACAAAAGAGGCATCGAATACATTATTTTCGAATCGAAGGTTTTTAATTATGTTTCAATTTTTTCTTCTTTAAATTATGTATTAAAATGTTTTTGGATTTCATGTCTCGGAAAGAGAAACGGAGTACCCACTTTCAATTCATCTCATCCGTTCGTCACAGTGGATTTTCTTTAGATACTATACGACGTAGAAAGTTGAAATCTTACATAGCACCATAGCACAGTGTCTCAAACTATGGGACTCGTTAACGATGTAATTTTTTGCGCTCGTTATTATTAGAAAATATTTTCAAATGGTATGTATGGGTATTGAGAAATAAGTTTTTGAAAAATATGCGACATAGATTCTTTTCTTTTGTCCTTTTCCGAAAATATTGGATTCCTATAACTTAGGAGATATAACGCCTCATCGGCGTTGTCTAATGATTACTGGAAGTCAATTCGATAAACTCTTATCATTTCGTGAATACAGTACGGATGCCTCTGCATCTGTGAGTCGAAATTTGTCGCTCCATGAATATTTCACAGTGTCATCTAGTAGGTATCTAATGCGAATGATGTGGGTCACCGAGATGTGTCGCTGTGACAAATATTTCATTCAATTTCTTAGAAAATGGACTGTGAGCGACGGACAGAGAGGACAGGTTCCGTTTTTCATTTTAAGGTAGATATGGAAATCTAAGAAACGAGCATCACGAATTACCTACGTTAAATTGTAGAATGAAAAATCGAGTTCAATTAAAAAATATTATAATTATGAAAGTATGGGAGATTTAATAACAAAAGGTAAACGAATTCTTACCATTTCGTTCGGCGGCAACTGGTTTTCGTAAGTATCCCACTGACCGTAGATTACGTCGTCGATGTTATAATCGTAATAACTTGAACTGGGATAGTACGGTGTCTGCCCAGACATGATTATTTAATCGGACACTGAGAGCACTGGGACAATATTTCCTATGAAACCTTAAGGGCGAATGACGTAATAGTTCGATGATCCTTGCGTTTTATATATATGTATATTATGCATTTCTTAAGTGATTAACCGATTGCGAAACGAAACCATAACTTAATGACGGTCACTAATGGGGCGTAACTAATCGGGTTTCATTTCTATTATTTCCCATCGTTTCCATGCGTACTTCGTCTTTGGTGGTAATTCAATGGATAATAATAATAATAATAATAATAATAATAATTTCATTTAGCTGCATAGTATAGACACAAATAAATATTAATTTTAGATTTTACAGTGTTAAATTAAATTATATTGATGAAACATATTCATTGAGTGATATGTTTTCACTATAAATATTATTCTGAGCTCTAATATGCACAATGAGAATATAAGATTCGATGAATATATACCTATATAAACACATACACGTATGTAGATACCTAAACAAGGGCGGGCGCCTTGAACGCTACTGCGAACGGTTTCATTTGGGAATGAATAGACTACGTACGAATGGATAATAAATAATCCATGTCGTTTACCGTACACTAAATAAGTATTACTCCAATGAGTAACTTACATTTTTAGTAACGCATGAGGGTGTATATCGGCTCGATATGAATTAATCGATTTTGGATCAAACAATTCGCAGTAAATAACGAATGCGAATAATAAATACGAAGTTTTTAAAATTAGGTAGGTACCCCGAGGTATGTATGTTTTCATCAAGATGATGAATTTATTTCAGTTTTCGATTTATGGGGTTGGCGCAGGCACAGTAACATTTCATAGAAACAGATGGTAAGATTTTTCGTCAGCGTGTGAGGTAAACAGAAAATAACATAAATCTTGCGTAGATGGTGTGTATATTGGTGATATAGAAATTACCATCGAGGAAATCCTAAAAGAACTTTCTAATCTTGACATAAGTAAACGAAGGTGCGGGCCCTGATAATATCTCTCCAATGTTAATAATTAAGTGTCCAAAAAGTCTAGATTTACCGTTATCAATATTATTCAGACGATCCTTAGGAGAAGGCTTAGTTCCAGGCATATGGAAAACAGCTTCTGTCACTCCCGTGCGTAAAAGTGGCGACAAATCCGACGTCAAGAATTATTACAGACCTATCTCTAAATTGTGCATATTTATTTATTTATTTATTTAAATAGGTCATCCAACTAGCTTTACATACGAACTATTTATAAACAATTTAAAAGTAAAAAAATAATAATATTATGTAAGTGACTAAATTAAAGGAAGACACAGCTTATACAATGAAAATCGACAGGAGATCAAAATAAATTTAACCAGATACAATTTTTATGACTAAAAATAAAACAAAACACATTGAATACATTTGTTTTGATTTCAACACCAAACAAACTACGAGTATGTATATATATACATTGAGCATGTAATTCTTTCCATTGCGGCTTTACGAACACTGTTCATTTCATTTTGTTTCGATAGTATTATCTGTGGTATTATTATTATTCTTCTCTTTCGTACCATCTATTTTTGGGACATGCAAGAAACAACGACGCATTACAAATTTAAATTGTTTGAGACTGTAACGAAATAAATCGAAGCAGAAACCATAATTATTATTAAACATGTTATAATTTCCCATGATACGGGACAGGGGTGAATACTTTCCAACGTTAGTCCTACTATGCAGTGGCATAAACGGTTTGTAGTTGCCCGGTCTGCAGCCTGAGCGGGGAATTCTAAAATGAATTTGATGTATGAGATCTGAACAATTATAATTAATTACCATTTAAAATTTTGAATAGTGTTATCATATTCGCTCGCTCTACGCTCTACGATCACGAAGTGAATTCATATTCAACTTTAAGAGCCTATCACCATAGCCAAGTTATCCAAGAGATGAATAAAACTGATGACAGATGAACGTTGTGGATGTTCAAGGCGGTCAATGTGTGCTTGGTAATAGGGATTCCAAACTGTACTACACTACAATATTCCAAACGACTACGGACAAGTGAATTAAATAGAATAACTATCGTAGAGGGCTTTTTAAAATCTTTAGTATTTCTTTTTATAAATCCAATGATCTGTAATGATTTTTTTTACGACACTGTCAAAATGCTGATTAAACACAAGCTTGGAATCTAAGTAACACCCGAGATCGTCCATTTCTTTAACTTCTTCCATTACTACTCCATCAATTTTGTATGTGGTAGGTAGGTTAGTAATTTTTCTAGAGAGCTTCATATGAAAGCATTTAGAAATAATTAGATACGTATTATTTCGTGTGCACCAGTTTTGCAATTTATCCAAGTCTGATTGTAAATCCTCATGATCCGAGTTAGTAGTAATTTTTTTTTTAATTTTGAGATAATCTGCAAATAATAAATAGTTACTATGTTGGAAACGATCTTTAATGTCATTAATAAACGTCAAGAATAAATAGTACAGGACCTAAATGTGAACCCTGTGGGACTCCAGACGTGGGCACAAAGTGTTTTGACGAATATCCATTACATACAACGCGCTGCGAGCGGTTCTTCAGATACGATTTAAAAAACAGAAGTAATTTACCACTTATTCCATACATCTGCAATTTTCTCAAAAGTATATTATGGTCAAGTTTGTCGAAAGCTTTGGAGAAATCCGTATGTATTGCATCTGTTTGTAAATTTTGGTCCATATTTTGAGACAAGGCCTCAACAAGGCACAGTAAATTAGTTGATGTGGATCGCCCTAGCCATGAATCCGTGTTGCCTCTCATCAATTATATCCCCAATATGACAAGATGAAACTGGACAAACGAGTGACTCAAAAAGTTTAGCAAAAACAGGTAACAAAGAAATAGGTCTATAATTAGAGGAAAAACACCCGATGACAAAGATTTATTCATTACGATCCACAGTGGAAAAGAGAGTGCGTGGCAGCAATTTTTTTACAAAAACGGGAGGTATCATATCAACACCAGCACCTTTTCGCAAATTGAGTCTTTTTATTTTTTTAATAATGGCGGACCGAGATACATTCAGAGATGAAATTATACTAACCCGATTTGATGTGTAAGTTATTTCAGTAGTTATGTTGTTCATTTTAGAATTATAAACAGAAGAGAAGTTTTCAGCAAACGCATTAACAATCGACTGCACGTCATTTATTTTCTGATAATCGTAAATCATTTCTGCGGGCAGAGTGCCTTGGTTTGATCGTTTTTGTTTAATATATGTCCAAAAGGATTTTGGGTTGTATTTTTTGGGTTATATTGTTCTCTATTCTTTCTAAGTATTGCAGATAATTACGTTTAATTAATTTATTAGTGTATGATTCAATATAATCAAATGAAATTTGATTTGAGGTTTGATTAGGTTAGGTGAGGCACATCTGCAAAAATATTCGAAATAATAGTTTATAATCGACCTTATTCTTCTTTTTCATCTTACTTCATAGCAGAACAGCACGGATTTCTCAAACGTAAATCTACTGTATCAAATTTAATACTTTTTAATGACTGTACTACTTATAGTACGGATAATGGTAGTCAAGTCGATACAGTTTTTACTCATTTTAGTGAAGCATTCGATCGCATTGACCATCGTCTATTACCTCAACCTGGATGTCTGCGCCCTCTAGAGTCACGCAAGGTTCAACTTTAGATCCTTTACTGTTCATAATCGTCTTGAACTTTAGATAGATTGAGGTGAATCAAATAGGAGACCAAAGGCCGATTCGAGATTCGAAATTGACATTTGATTCTCACATTGATATCATAATTAAAAAAGCGTCAATGAAGCTTGGCTCTGTAATAAGCTCGACCAGCTCTTTTAAAAAGCTTAAATCTCTAAAGATCTTATATTGCTCATATGCACTGTTAGTTCCACATTAATTTTAATCACACAAATTACCCACGTGTGATATTTTGTAACATTTTAGTGACAAGAACGAGGATATAACGGGGCTGAATATAAGTCTGGTTTTGGTCTTGTAAGGGTTCAGTTGTTGAGAAGTCGTCGAATAGTCAAGTATATAATAGTTGTGATAAGGAATCGATAGGGTGTTCATAGTGATCAGTGCTTCTGTTACATTTCGTATTTAACAGTACGCAGCATCTTAGAGTATGCTTCTCAAGTGTGGAACCCGCAGTATATGACCACCCACATTGCTCGTGTAGAATTAATACAAAAGCGATTTCTCAGGTACTTACAATTGAAATGCAGAGATCAAAATCATGACTATGACAATAGATGCTTAAAATATAATTTCTTGCCGCTTGAAAAGAGAAGATACATAGCAAAAGTGGACGGCTTACTAGCTCTCATAGCTCCTTCTTGATAAAAATGGCGCACTGTCTCAGACTTTCCATTACGCGGATAATATTGAATCACTCTCTCTGCGAACAGATCTTGTTCAGCTCGATTCTTTTTTTTTTATATGGATCCATTTCGACATTATTTTTCATTTTCATTTCGTCCATTGAGTATAGTTTAACGATACTACAATTAAATAGTCTCTGTACAAGAAAAACCATGCTTCTAATTGAATTCGAATACATAAATATTTTTTATAAATCGTTGAAAGCTGTGATATTTCTCTGATTAAATAATGTGTTCCCACATAAAAATATATTAGCGATATGGAACAAAACGTCAAAGTCGTAATACTATGCAATATAATATTCGTGATACTTTTAAGTGTAAAAATTCGTGATAAAAGTGAACGTTATTGCAGAAAAAAAATTCTCAACTTATTAATAAATAATCGACACACATTATAAAGTGTTTACCAAAAGACTCGGGTGACGTGTCTTTTGTTTCAATATGACTGTTATTGAGTGGTCTAGTTTGTTAAATACAATAAATTATTTACCTATGATATTTATAACGATATAACGCATGTAGTTCGTAAATATACATCGTAAAAAGATCAATATCAACGAATGAATTTCGTCAATATGAATTACATCATTTAAAATGCCCTCCGTGCTAGAATCACACTTATCGACAGGGGTTTCAATCAGCGTCATGGTGTGATTTTCTTGTACTCCTTCGTACTCCGTCCAATCGGTGCAACTGGTAGATGACGTGAGGTAATTAATGTATGTATGAATGTATCAACGAATACATGTTCACTAACTGTAAAAATGTATAATTGTAAAACTACGTAACCGAAATTAGTTAATTTTATTAGGTAGGTACATGTATACTACAGTATACGTATGAATTGATCAAAAATTTGAGAAGAAACTAATTAGATTTGTTAAAGGTAAAAATAGTTTATTAAAATAATAAGGTATTTACAATGTTTTTTAAAACTTAAATCTACAAAACAAAATCCATTCACTAACATAAATAACTTAACTAAATATGTATATACACGCTTAAAATAAAACCTATTACATAACTAAACTGGGTACGTCGCCATCCAGTAACTCCTTTAAAAACGACGAGAACTCTTCATCCCTGTCCTTGGCTGGGTCGCGCCGGTCGGTAGAAGAAGTCACCGGTTCTCGCTGCTGAAAGGAGTTACTATCGACGGACCCGGGTAGGGCAGAGGGTGACGCATTCTGATTCATTTGAACCGTTCCAGTCGGAGCCGTTTGCTTCGAAATATTTTCCGGTATGTGTAACAGTACAACTCCGTCGCTTTGCACTTGCACCGTGGCGTGGAATTGCGTTGAGGGCTGCGCCGTGTCATTCTCTAACGGAGATGGAGATGAATTTTCTGAGCGCTCGGCTTCGGATTCGGCTCTAAGCCTCTTCTCCTTCATTCTCCGGTTTTGAAACCATGTTTTAATAATACTTTGCTCGATGTCGCATTCGCGCGCCAATTGAAATCTCCTTTCTCTGTCGAGCAACCGATTTATTTTGAACTGGCCTTCAAGAGCCTTCAGCTGTCTCTCAGTAAAGGCCGTACGGAATCGTTTGCGCTTTTTGGTGACTTTTTTCACTGCGCTAGTGTTCGTCGTCGCGGTCGACGGTACAGCTGCAGTCGACATAGCATTTGACGTCGTTACACTGGGGAGTGTAGCGGGCGTCATGGCACATGACGGCATAGTATCAGATGACAAAACATTACTACGAGACGGTCGTGACTCGTTCGTAGTGCCCGCTTGGAACTGGTTCGGATTCACCAAGCGGTTCGATATGGCCGAATCTCCGGAGTACATACAGCTTGACGCATCCGTGTAAGTAGCACTGAATGCCGTTGCACCGGGGAACGTTGTAGGTATCGCGGCGCACGGTGACAGGTCGGTACTGGGTGGCACATTACCGGGAGATGCACCGAGCGACGTAGTGAAAGGCGACGGCTGCGTTTCGTTCACAGCGCTCGGATGCAACTGATTCCAATTGGCTGTCCAATTCGATGTGGCACTATGGTCGGAGTACATGCAGCTCGCGTTATATCCGACGTTGGAATAAGTCAACGACGCCGGCGGACAGTTGTTTTCTTGTGGCCGTTGCCATTGATGTGTCTGAAACAAAAGAGGCATCGAATACATTATTTTCGAATCGAAGGTTTTTAATTATGTTTCAATTTTTTCTTCTTTAAATTATGTATTAAAATGTTTTTGGATTTCATGTCTCGGAAAGAGAAACGGAGTACCCACTTTCAATTCATCTCATCCGTTCGTCACAGTGGATTTTCTTTAGATACTATACGACGTAGAAAGTTGAAATCTTACATAGCACCATAGCACAGTGTCTCAAACTATGGGACTCGTTAACGATGTAATTTTTTGCGCTCGTTATTATTAGAAAATATTTTCAAATGGTATGTATGGGTATTGAGAAATAAGTTTTTGAAAAATATGCGACATAGATTCTTTTCTTTTGTCCTTTTCCGAAAATATTGGATTCCTATAACTTAGGAGATATAACGCCTCATCGGCGTTGTCTAATGATTACTGGAAGTCAATTCGATAAACTCTTATCATTTCGTGAATACAGTACGGATGCCTCTGCATCTGTGAGTCGAAATTTGTCGCTCCATGAATATTTCACAGTGTCATCTAGTAGGTATCTAATGCGAATGATGTGGGTCACCGAGATGTGTCGCTGTGACAAATATTTCATTCAATTTCTTAGAAAATGGACTGTGAGCGACGGACAGAGAGGACAGGTTCCGTTTTTCATTTTAAGGTAGATATGGAAATCTAAGAAACGAGCATCACGAATTACCTACGTTAAATTGTAGAATGAAAAATCGAGTTCAATTAAAAAATATTATAATTATGAAAGTATGGGAGATTTAATAACAAAAGGTAAACGAATTCTTACCATTTCGTTCGGCGGCAACTGGTTTTCGTAAGTATCCCACTGACCGTAGATTACGTCGTCGATGTTATAATCGTAATAACTTGAACTGGGATAGTACGGTGTCTGCCCAGACATGATTATTTAATCGGACACTGAGAGCACTGGGACAATATTTCCTATGAAACCTTAAGGGCGAATGACGTAATAGTTCGATGATCCTTGCGTTTTATATATATGTATATTATGCATTTCTTAAGTGATTAACCGATTGCGAAACGAAACCATAACTTAATGACGGTCACTAATGGGGCGTAACTAATCGGGTTTCATTTCTATTATTTCCCATCGTTTCCATGCGTACTTCGTCTTTGGTGGTAATTCAATGGATAATAATAATAATAATAATTTCATTTAGCTGCATAGTATAGACACAAATAAATATTAATTTTAGATTTTACAGTGTTAAATTAAATTATATTGATGAAACATATTCATTGAGTGATATGTTTTCACTATAAATATTATTCTGAGCTCTAATATGCACAATGAGAATATAAGATTCGATGAATATATACCTATATAAACACATACACGTATGTAGATACCTAAACAAGGGCGGGCGCCTTGAACGCTACTGCGAACGGTTTCATTTGGGAATGAATAGACTACGTACGAATGGATAATAAATAATCCATGTCGTTTACCGTACACTAAATAAGTATTACTCCAATGAGTAACTTACATTTTTAGTAACGCATGAGGGTGTATATCGGCTCGATATGAATTAATCGATTTTGGATCAAACAATTCGCAGTAAATAACGAATGCGAATAATAAATACGAAGTTTTTAAAATTAGGTAGGTACCCCGAGGTATGTATGTTTTCATCAAGATGATGAAGTTATTTCAGTTTTCGATTTATGGGGTTGGCGCAGGCACAGTAACATTTCATAGAAACAGATGGTAAGATTTTTCGTCAGCGTGTGAGGTAAACAGAAAATAACATAAATCTTGCGTAGATGGTGTGTATATTGGTGATATAGAAATTACCATCGAGGAAATCCTAAAAGAACTTTCTAATCTTGACATAAGTAAACGAAGGTGCGGGCCCTGATAATATCTCTCCAATGTTAATAATTAAGTGTCCAAAAAGTCTAGATTTACCGTTATCAATATTATTCAGACGATCCTTAGGAGAAGGCTTAGTTCCAGGCATATGGAAAACAGCTTTTGTCACTCCCGTGCGTAAAAGTGGCGACAAATCCGACGTCAAGAATTATTACAGACCTATCTCTAAATTGTGCATATTTATTTATTTATTTATTTATTTAAATAGGTCATCCAACTAGCTTTACATACGAACTATTTATAAACAATTTAAAACTAAAAAAATAATAATATTATGTAAGTTACTAAATTAAAGGAAGACACAGCTTATACAATGAAAATCGACAGGAGATCAAAATAAATTTAACCAGATACAATTTTTATGACTAAAAATAAAACAAAACACATTGAATACATTTGTTTTGATTTCAACACCAAGCAAACTACGAGTATGTATATACATTGAGCATGTAATTATTTCCATTGCGGCTTTACGAACACTGTTCATTTCATTTTGTTTCGATAGTATTATCTGTGGTATTATTATTATTCTTCTCTTTCGTACCATCTATTTTTGGACATGCAAGAAACAACGACGCATTACAAATTTAAATTGTTTGAGACTGTAACGAAATAAATCGAAGCAGAAACCATAATTATTATTAAACATGTTATAATTTCCCATGATACGGGACAGGGGTGAATACTTTCCAACGTTAGTCCTACTATGCAGTGGCATAAACGGTTTGTAGTTGCCCGGTCTACAGCCTGAGCGGGGAATTCTAAAATTAATTTGATGTGTGAGATCTGAACAATTATAATTACCATTTAAAATTTTGAATAGTGTTATCATATTCGCTCGCTCTACGCTCTACGATCACGAAGTGAATTCATATTCAACTTTAAGAGCCTATCACCATAGCCAAGTTATCCAAGAGATGAATAAAACTGATGACAGATGAACGTTGTGGATGTTCAAGGCGGTCAATGTGTGCTTGGTAATAGGGATTCCAAACTGTACTACAATATTCCAAACGACTACGGACAAGTGAATTAAATAGAATAACTATCGTAGAGGGCTTTTTAAAATCTTTAGTATTTCTTTTTATAAATCCAATGATCTGTAATGATTTTTTTACGATACTGTCAAAATGCTGATTAAACACAAGCTTGGAATCTAAGTAAGACCCGAGATCGTGAATTTCTTTAACTTCTTCCATTACTACTCCATCAATTTTGTATGTGGTAGGTAGGTTAGTAGTTTTTCTAGAGAGCTTTATATGAAAGCATTTAGAAATAATTAAATACGTATTATTTCATGTGCACCAGTTTTGCAATTTATCCAAGTCTGATTGTAAATCCTCATGATCCGAGTTAGTAGTAATTTTTTTTTAAATTTTGAGATAATCTGCAAATAATAAATAGTTACTATGTTGGAAACGATCTTTAATGTCATTAATAAACGTCAAGAATGAATAGTACAGGACCTAAATGTGAACCCTGTGGGACTCCAGACGTGGGCACAAAGTGTTTTGACGAATATCCATTACATAGAACGCGCTGCGAGCGGTTCTTCAGATACGATTTAAAAAACAGAAGTAATTTACCACTTATTCCATACATCTGCAATTTTCTCAAAAGTGTGTTATGGTCAAGTTTGTCGAAAGCTTTGGAGAAATCCGTATGTATTGCATCTGTTTGTAAATTTTGGTCCATATTTTGAGACAAGGCCTCAACAAGGCACAGTAAATTAGTTGATGTGGAACGCCCTAGCCATGAATCCGTGTTGCCTCTCATCACTTATATCCCCAATATGACAAGATGAAACTGGACAAATGAGTGACTCAAAAAGTTTAGCAAAAACAGGTAACAAAGAAATAGGTCTATAATTAGAGGAAAAACACCCGATGACAAAGATTTATTCATTACGATCCACAGTGGAAAAGAGAGTGCGTGGCAGCAATTTTTTTACAAAAACGGGAGGTATCATATCAACACCAGCACCTTTTCGCAAATTGAGTCTTTTTATTTTTTTAATAATGGCGGACCGAGATACATTCAGAGATGAAATTATACTAACCCGATCTGATGTGTAAGTTATTTCAGTAGTTATGTTGTTCATTTTAG
Source organism: Zeuzera pyrina (assembly GCA_907165235.1). Lineage (NCBI taxonomy): Eukaryota > Metazoa > Arthropoda > Insecta > Lepidoptera > Cossidae > Zeuzera > Zeuzera pyrina. The sequence goes on from OU015628.1 coordinate 16,636,880, forward strand.
AATTATAAACAGAAGAGAAGTTATCAGCAAACGCATTAACAATCGACTGCACGTCATTTATTTTCTGATAATCGTAAATCATTTCTGCTGGCAGAGTGCCTTGGTTTGATCGTTTTTGTTTAATATATGTCCAAAAGGATTTTGGGTTGTATTTTTTGGGTTATATTGTTCTCTATTCTTTCTAAGTATTGCAGATAATTACGTTTAATTAATTTATTAGTGTATGATTCCATATAATCAAATGAAATTTGATTTGAGGTTTGATTAGGTTAGGTGAGGCATATCTGCAAAAATATTCGAAATAATAGTTTATAATCGACTTTATTCTTCTTTTTCATCTTACTTCACAGCAGAACAGCACGGATTTCTCAAACGTAAATCTACTGTATCAAATTTAATACTTTTTAATGACTGTACTACTTATAGTACGGATAATGGTAGTCAAGTCGATACAGTTTTTACTCATTTTAGTAAAGCATTCGATCGCATTGACCATCGTCTATTACCTCAACCTGGATGTCTGCGCCCTCCAGAGTCACGCGAGGTTCAACTTTAGATCATTTACTGTTCATAATCGTCTTGGACTTTAGATAGATTGAGGTGAATCAAACAGGAGACCAAAGGCCGGTTCGAGATTCGAAATTGACATTTGATTCTCACATTGATATCATAATTAAAAAAGCGTCAATGAAGCTTGGCTCTGTAATAAGCTCGACCAGCTCTTTTAAAAAGCTTAAATCTCTAAAGATCTTATATTGCTCATATGCACTGTTAGTTCCACATTAATTTTAATCACATAAATTACCCACGTGTGATATTTTGTAACATTTTAGTGACAAGAACGAGGATATAACGGGGCTGAATATAAGTCTGATTTTGGTCTTGTAAGGGTTCAGTTGTTGAGAAGTCGTCTAATAGTCAAGTATATAATAGTTGTGACAAGGAATCGATAGGGTGTTCATAGTGATCAGTGCTTCTGTTACATTTCGTATTTAACAGTACGCAGCATCTTAGAGTATGCTTCTCAAGTGTGGAACCCGCAGTATATGACCACCCACATTGCTCGTGTAGAATTAATACAAAAGCGATTTCTCAGGTACTTACAATTGAAATGCAAAGATCAAAATCATGTCTATGACAATAGATGCTTAAAATATAATTTCTTGCCGCTTGAAAAGAGAAGATACATAGCAAAAGTGGACAGCTTACTAGCTCTCACAGCTCCTTCTTGATAAAAATGGCGCACTGTCTCAGACTTTCCATTACGCGGATAATATTGAATCACTCTCTCTGCGAACAGATCTTGTTCAGCTCGATTCTTTTTTTTTATATGGATCTATTTCGACATTATTTTTCATTTTCATTTCGTCCATTGAGTATAGTTTAACGATACTACAATTAAATAGTCTCTGTACAAGAAAAACCATGCTTCTAATTGAATTCGAATACATAAATATTTTTTATAAATCGTTGAAAGCTGTGATATTTCTCTGATTAAATAATGTGTTCCCACATAAAAATATATTTTAGCGATATGGAACAAAACGTCAAAGTCGTAATTTTACGGATATATGTGTAAGACATTTTGATCAATACTATGCAATATAATATTCGTGATACTTTTAAGTGTAAAAATTCGTGATAAAAGTGAACGTTATTGTAGAAAAAAAATTCTCAACTTATTAATAAATAATCGACACACATTATAAAGTGTTCACCAAAAGACTCGGGTGACGTGTCTTTTGTTTCAATATGACTATTATTGAGTGGTCTAGATTGTTAAATACAATAAATTATTTACCTATGATATAACGATATAACGCATGTAGTTCAATAAAATAAAAATAAAAAGATCAATATCAATGAATGAATTTCGTCAATATGAATTACTTCATTTAAAATGCCCTCCGTGCTAGAATCACACTTATCGACAGGGGTTTCAATCAGCGTCATGGTGTGATTTTCTTGTACTCCTTCGTACTCCGTCCAATCAGTGCAACTGGTAGATGACGTGAGGTAATTAATGTATGTATGAATGTATGAACGAATACATGTTCACTAACTGTAAAAATGTATAATTGTAAAACTACGTAACCGAAATTAGTTAATTTTATTAGGTAGGTACATGTATACTACAGTATACATATGAATTGAACAAAAATTTGAGCAGAAACTAATTCGATTTATTGAAGGTAAAAATAGTTTATTAAAATAATAAAGTATTTACAATGTTTTTTAAAACTTAAATCTACAAAACAAAATCCATTCACTAACATAAATAACTTAACTAAATATGTATATATATACACGCTTAAAATAAAACCTATTACATAACTAAACTAGGTACGTCGCCATCCAGTAACTCCTTTAAAAACGACGAGAACTCTTCATCCCTGTCCTTGGCTGGGTCGCGGCGGTCGGTAGAAGAAGTCACCGGTTCTCGCTGCTGAAAGGAGTTACTATCGACGGACCCGGGTAGGGCAGAGGGTGACGCATTCTGATTCATTTGAACCGTTCCAGTCGGAGCCGTTTGCTTCGAAATATTTTCCGGTATGTGTAACAGTACAACTCCGTCGCTTTGCACTTGCACCGTGGCGTGGAATTGCGTTGAGGGCTGCGCCGTATCATTCTCTGACGGAGATGGAGATGAATTTTCTGAGCGCTCGGCTTCGGATTCGGCTCTAAGCCTCTTCTCCTTCATTCTCCGGTTTTGAAACCATGTTTTAATAACACTTTGCTCGATGCCGCATTCGCGCGCCAATTGAAATCTCCTTTCTCTGTCGAGCAACCGATTTATTTTGAACTGGCCTTCAAGAGCCTTCAGCTGTCTCTCAGTAAAGGCCGTACGGAATCGTTTGCGCTTTTTGGTGACCTTTTTCACTGCGCTAGTGTTCGTCGTCGCGGTCGACGGTACAGCTGCAGTCGACATAGCATTTGACGTCGTTACACTGGGGAGTATAGCGGGCGTCATGGCACATGACGGCATAGTATCAGATGACAAAAGATTACTACGAGACGGTCGTGACCCGTTCGTAGTGCCCGCTTGGAACTGGTTCGGATTCACCAAGCGGTTCGATATGGCCGAATCTCCGGAGTACATACAGCTTGACGCATCCGTGTAAGTAGCACTGAATGCCGTTGCACCGGGGAACGTTGTAGGTATCGCGGCGCACGGTGACAGGTCGGTACTGGGTGGCACATTACCGGGAGATGCACCGAGCGACGTAGTGAAAGGCGACGGCTGCGTTTCGTTCACAGCGCTCGGATGCAACTGATTCCAATTGGCTGTCCAATTCGATGTGGCACTATGGTCGGAGTACATGCAGCTCGCGTTATATCCGACGTTGGAATAAGTCAACGACGCCGGCGGACAGTGGTTTTCTTGTGGCCGTCGCCATTGATGTGTCTGAAACAAAAGAGGCATCGAATACATTATTTTCGAATCGAAGGTTTTTAATTATGTTTCAATTTTTTCTTCTTTAAATTATGTATTAAAATGTTTTTGGATTTCATGTCTCGGAAAGAGAAACGGAGTACCCACTTTCAATTCATCTCATCCGTTCGTCACAGTGGATTTTCTTTAGATACTATACGACGTAGAAAGTTGAAATCTTACATAGCACCATAGCACAGTGTCTCAAACTGTGGGACTCGTTAACGATGTAATTTTTGGCGCTCGTTATTATTAGAAAACATTTTCAAATGGTATGGGTATTGAGAAATAAGTTTTTGAAAAATATGCGACATAGATTCTTTTCTTTTGTCCTTTTCCGAAAATATTGGATTCCTATAACTTAGGAGATATAACGCCTCATCGGCGTTGTCTAATGATTACTGGAAGTCAATTCGATAAACTCTTATCATTTCGTGAATACAGTACGGATGCCTCTGCATCTGTGAGTCGAAATTTGTCGCTCCATGAATATTTCACAGTGTCATCTAGTAGGTATCTAATGCGAATGATGTGGGTCACCGAGATGTGTCGCTGTGACAAATATTTCATTCAATTTCTTAGAAAATGGACTGTGAGCGACGGACAGAGAGGACAGGTTCCGTTTTTCATTTTAAGGTAGATATGGAAATCTAAGAAACGAGCATCACGAATTACGTTAAATTGTAGAATAAAAAATTGAGTTCGATTGAAAAATATTATAATTATGAAGGTATGGGAGATCTAATAACAAAAGGTAAACGAATTCTTACCATTTCGTTCGGCGGCAACTGGTTTTCGTAAGTATCCCACTGACCGTAGATTACGTCGTCGATGTTATAATCGTAATAACTTGAACTGGGATAGTACGGTGTCTGCCCAGACATGATTATTTAATCGGACACTGAGAGCACTGGGACAATATTTCCTATGAAAACTTAAGGGCGAATGACGTAATAGTTCGATGATCCTTGCGTTTTATATATATGTATATTATGCATTTCTTAAGTGATTAACCGATTGCGAAACGAAACCATAACTTAATGACGGTCACTAATGGGGCGTAACTAATCGGGTTTCATTTCTATTATTTCCCATCGTTTCCATGCGTACTTCGTCTTTGGTGGTAATTCATTGGATAATAATAATAATAATAATAATTTCATTTAGCTGCATAGTATAGACACAAATAAATATTAATTTTAGATTTTACAGTGTGAAATTGCGCGTTTCTTATTAAATTATATTGATGAAACATATTCATTGAGTGATATATTTTCACTATAAATATTATTCTGAGCTCTAATATGCACAATGAGAATATAAGATTTGATGAATATATACCTATATAAACAGATACACGTTTGTAGATACCTAAACAAGGGCGGGCGCCTTGAACGCTACTGCGAACGGTTTCATTTGGGAATGAATAGACTACGAATGGATATGCAGTAAATAACGAATGCGAATAATAAATACGAAGTTTTTAAAATGAGGTAGGTACCCCGAGGTATGTATGTTTTCATCAAGATAATGAATTTATTTCAGTTTTCGATTTATGGGGTTGGCGCAGGCACAGTAACATTTCATAGAAACAGATGGTAAGATTTTTCGTCAGCGTGTGAGGTAAACAGAAAATAACATAAATCTTGCGTAGGTGGTGTGTGGCGACAATTGGTGATATAGAAATTACCATCGAGGAAATCCTAAAAGAACTTTCTAATCTTGACATAAGTAAACGAAGGTGCGGGCCCCGATAATATCTCTCCAATGTTAATAATTAAGTGTGCAAAAAGTCTAGATTTACCGTTATCAATATTATTCAGACGATCCTTAGGAGAAGGCTTAGTTCCAGGCATATGGAAAACAGCTTTTGTCACTCCCGTGCGTAAAAGTGGCGACAAATCCGACGTCAAGAATTATTACAGACCTATCTCTAAATTGTGCATATTTATTTATTTATTTATTTATTTAAATAGGTCATCCAACTAGCTTTACATACGAACTATTTATAAACAATTTAAAACTAAAAAAATAATAATATTATGTAAGTTACTAAATTAAAGGAAGACACAGCTTATACAATGAAAATCGACAGGAGATCAAAATAAATTTAACCAGATACAATTTTTATGACTAAAAATAAAACAAAACACATTGAATACATTTGTTTTGATTTCAACACCAAGCAAACTACGAGTATGTATATACATTGAGCATGTAATTATTTCCATTGCGGCTTTACGAACACTGTTCATTTCATTTTGTTTCGATAGTATTATCTGTGGTATTATTATTATTCTTCTCTTTCGTACCATCTATTTTTGGACATGCAAGAAACAACGACGCATTACAAATTTAAATTGTTTGAGACTGTAACGAAATAAATCGAAGCAGAAACCATAATTATTATTAAACATGTTATAATTTCCCATGATACGGGACAGGGGTGAATACTTTCCAACGTTAGTCCTACTATGCAGTGGCATAAACGGTTTGTAGTTGCCCGGTCTACAGCCTGAGCGGGGAATTCTAAAATTAATTTGATGTGTGAGATCTGAACAATTATAATTACCATTTAAAATTTTGAATAGTGTTATCATATTCGCTCGCTCTACGCTCTACGATCACGAAGTGAATTCATATTCAACTTTAAGAGCCTATCACCATAGCCAAGTTATCCAAGAGATGAATAAAACTGATGACAGATGAACGTTGTGGATGTTCAAGGCGGTCAATGTGTGCTTGGTAATAGGGATTCCAAACTGTACTACAATATTCCAAACGACTACGGACAAGTGAATTAAATAGAATAACTATCGTAGAGGGCTTTTTAAAATCTTTAGTATTTCTTTTTATAAATCCAATGATCTGTAATGATTTTTTTACGATACTGTCAAAATGCTGATTAAACACAAGCTTGGAATCTAAGTAAGACCCGAGATCGTGAATTTCTTTAACTTCTTCCATTACTACTCCATCAATTTTGTATGTGGTAGGTAGGTTAGTAGTTTTTCTAGAGAGCTTTATATGAAAGCATTTAGAAATAATTAAATACGTATTATTTCGTGTGCACCAGTTTTGCAATTTATCCAAGTCTGATTGTAAATCCTCATGATCCGAGTTAGTAGTAATTTTTTTTTAAATTTTGAGATAATCTGCAAATAATAAATAGTTACTATGTTGGAAACGATCTTTAATGTCATTAATAAACGTCAAGAATGAATAGTACAGGACCTAAATGTGAACCCTGTGGGACTCCAGACGTGGGCACAAAGTGTTTTGACGAATATCCATTACATAGAACGCGCTGCGAGCGGTTCTTCAGATACGATTTAAAAAACAGAAGTAATTTACCACTTATTCCATACATCTGCAATTTTCTCAAAAGTGTGTTATGGTCAAGTTTGTCGAAAGCTTTGGAGAAATCCGTATGTATTGCATCTGTTTGTAAATTTTGGTCCATATTTTGAGACAAGGCCTCAACAAGGCACAGTAAATTAGTTGATGTGGAACGCCCTAGCCATGAATCCGTGTTGCCTCTCATCACTTATATCCCCAATATGACAAGATGAAACTGGACAAATGAGTGACTCAAAAAGTTTAGCAAAAACAGGTAACAAAGAAATAGGTCTATAATTAGAGGAAAAACACCCGATGACAAAGATTTATTCATTACGATCCACAGTGGAAAAGAGAGTGCGTGGCAGCAATTTTTTTACAAAAACGGGAGGTATCATATCAACACCAGCACCTTTTCGCAAATTGAGTCTTTTTATTTTTTTAATAATGGCGGACCGAGATACATTCAGAGATGAAATTATACTAACCCGATCTGATGTGTAAGTTATTTCAGTAGTTATGTTGTTCATTTTAGAATTATAAACAGAAGAGAAGTTATCAGCAAACGCATTAACAATCGACTGCACGTCATTTATTTTCTGATAATCGTAAATCATTTCTGCGGGCAGAGTGCCTTGGTTTGATCGTTTTTGTTTAATATATGTCCAAAAGGATTTTGGGTTGTATTTTTTGGGTTATATTGTTCTCTATTCTTTCTAAGTATTGCAGATAATTACGTTTAATTAATTTATTAGTGTATGATTCCATATAATCAAATGAAATTTGATTTGAGGTTTGATTAGGTTAGGTGAGGCATATCTGCAAAAATATTCGAAATAATAGTTTATAATCGACTTTATTCTTCTTTTTCATCTTACTTCACAGCAGAACAGCACGGATTTCTCAAACGTAAATCTACTGTATCAAATTTAATACTTTTTAATGACTGTACTACTTATAGTACGGATAATGGTAGTCAAGTCGATACAGTTTTTACTCATTTTAGTAAAGCATTCGATCGCATTGACCATCGTCTATTACCTCAACCTGGATGTCTGCGCCCTCCAGAGTCACGCGAGGTTCAACTTTAGATCATTTACTGTTCATAATCGTCTTGGACTTTAGATAGATTGAGGTGAATCAAACAGGAGACCAAAGGCCGGTTCGAGATTCGAAATTGACATTTGATTCTCACATTGATATCATAATTAAAAAAGCGTCAATGAAGCTTGGCTCTGTAATAAGCTCGACCAGCTCTTTTAAAAAGCTTAAATCTCTAAAGATCTTATATTGCTCATATGCACTGTTAGTTCCACATTAATTTTAATCACATAAATTACCCACGTGTGATATTTTGTAACATTTTAGTGACAAGAACGAGGATATAACGGGGCTGAATATAAGTCTGATTTTGGTCTTGTAAGGGTTCAGTTGTTGAGAAGTCGTCTAATAGTCAAGTATATAATAGTTGTGACAAGGAATCGATAGGGTGTTCATAGTGATCAGTGCTTCTGTTACATTTCGTATTTAACAGTACGCAGCATCTTAGAGTATGCTTCTCAAGTGTGGAACCCGCAGTATATGACCACCCACATTGCTCGTGTAGAATTAATACAAAAGCGATTTCTCAGGTACTTACAATTGAAATGCAAAGATCAAAATCATGTCTATGACAATAGATGCTTAAAATATAATTTCTTGCCGCTTGAAAAGAGAAGATACATAGCAAAAGTGGACAGCTTACTAGCTCTCACAGCTCCTTCTTGATAAAAATGGCGCACTGTCTCAGACTTTCCATTACGCGGATAATATTGAATCACTCTCTCTGCGAACAGATCTTGTTCAGCTCGATTCTTTTTTTTTATATGGATCTATTTCGACATTATTTTTCATTTTCATTTCGTCCATTGAGTATAGTTTAACGATACTACAATTAAATAGTCTCTGTACAAGAAAAACCATGCTTCTAATTGAATTCGAATACATAAATATTTTTTATAAATCGTTGAAAGCTGTGATATTTCTCTGATTAAATAATGTGTTCCCACATAAAAATATATTTTAGCGATATGGAACAAAACGTCAAAGTCGTAATTTTACGGATATATGTGTAAGACATTTTGATCAATACTATGCAATATAATATTCGTGATACTTTTAAGTGTAAAAATTCGTGATAAAAGTGAACGTTATTGTAGAAAAAAAATTCTCAACTTATTAATAAATAATCGACACACATTATAAAGTGTTCACCAAAAGACTCGGGTGACGTGTCTTTTGTTTCAATATGACTATTATTGAGTGGTCTAGATTGTTAAATACAATAAATTATTTACCTATGATATAACGATATAACGCATGTAGTTCAATAAAATAAAAATAAAAAGATCAATATCAATGAATGAATTTCGTCAATATGAATTACTTCATTTAAAATGCCCTCCGTGCTAGAATCACACTTATCGACAGGGGTTTCAATCAGCGTCATGGTGTGATTTTCTTGTACTCCTTCGTACTCCGTCCAATCAGTGCAACTGGTAGATGACGTGAGGTAATTAATGTATGTATGAATGTATGAACGAATACATGTTCACTAACTGTAAAAATGTATAATTGTAAAACTACGTAACCGAAATTAGTTAATTTTATTAGGTAGGTACATGTATACTACAGTATACATATGAATTGAACAAAAATTTGAGCAGAAACTAATTCGATTTATTGAAGGTAAAAATAGTTTATTAAAATAATAAAGTATTTACAATGTTTTTTAAAACTTAAATCTACAAAACAAAATCCATTCACTAACATAAATAACTTAACTAAATATGTATATATATACACGCTTAAAATAAAACCTATTACATAACTAAACTAGGTACGTCGCCATCCAGTAACTCCTTTAAAAACGACGAGAACTCTTCATCCCTGTCCTTGGCTGGGTCGCGCCGGTCGGTAGAAGAAGTCACCGGTTCTCGCTGCTGAAAGGAGTTACTATCGACGGACCCGGGTAGGGCAGAGGGTGACGCATTCTGATTCATTTGAACCGTTCCAGTCGGAGCCGTTTGCTTCGAAATATTTTCCGGTATGTGTAACAGTACAACTCCGTCGCTTTGCACTTGCACCGTGGCGTGGAATTGCGTTGAGGGCTGCGCCGTGTCATTCTCTAACGGAGATGGAGATGAATTTTCTGAGCGCTCGGCTTCGGATTCGGCTCTAAGCCTCTTCTCCTTCATTCTCCGGTTTTGAAACCATGTTTTAATAATACTTTGCTCGATGCCGCATTCGCGCGCCAATTGAAATCTCCTTTCTCTGTCGAGCAACCGATTTATTTTGAACTGGCCTTCAAGAGCCTTCAGCTGTCTCTCAGTAAAGGCCGTACGGAATCGTTTGCGCTTTTTGGTGACTTCTTTCACTGCGCTAGTGTTCGTCGTCGCGGTCGACGGTACAGCTGCAGTCGACATAGCATTTGACGTCGTTACACTGGGGAGTGTAGCGGGCGTCATGGCACATGACGGCATAGTATCAGATGACAAAACATTACTACGAGACGGTCGTGACTCGTTCGTAGTGCCCGCTTGGAACTGGTTCGGATTCACCAAGCGGTTCGATATGGCCGAATCTCTGGAGTACATACAGCTTGACGCATCCGTGTAAGTAGCACTGAATGCCGTTGCACCGGGTAACGTTGTAGGTATCGCGGCGCACGGTGACAAGTCGGTACTGGGTGGCACATTACCGGGAGATGCACCGAGCGACGTAGTGAAAGGCGACGGTTGCGTTTCGTTCACAGCGCTCGGATGAAACTGATTCCAATTGGCTGTCCAATTCGATGTGGCACTATGGTCGGAGTACATGCAGCTCGCGTTATATCCGACGTTGGAATAAGTCGACGGTGCCGGCGGACAGTTGTTTTCTTGTGGCCGTTGCCATTGATGTGTCTGAAACAAAAGAGGCATCGAATACATTATTTTCGAATCGAAGGTTTTTAATTATGTTTTAATATTTTCTTCATTAAATTATGTATTAAAATGTTTTTGGATTTCATGTCTCGGAAAGAGAAACGGAGTACCCACTTTCAATTCATCTCATCCGTTCGTCACAGTGGATTTTCTTTAGATACTATACGACGTAGAAAGTTGAAATCTTACATAGCACCATAGCACAGTGTCTCAAACTATGGGACTCGTTAATGATGAGTACCCACTTTCAATTCAATTGTTTGTCAAAAAATTGAGTTCATAATATTATAATTATGAAGGTATGGGAGATTTTATAACAAAAGGTAAACGAATTCTTACCATTTCGTTCTGCGGCAACTGGTTTTCGTAAGTATCCCACTGATCGTAGATTCCGTCGTCGTTGTTATAATCGTAGTAAATTGAACTGGGATAGTACGGTGTCTGCCCAGACATGATTATTTAATCAGACACTGAGAGCACTGGGACAATATTTCCTATGAAAACTTAAGGGCGAATGACGTAATATTTCGATGATCCTTGCGTTTTATATATATTATGCATTTCTTAAGTGATTAACCGATTGCGAAACGAAACCATAACTTAATGACGGTCACTAATGGGGGGTAACTAATCGGGTTTCATTTCTATTATTTCCCATCGTTTCTCATGTATACTTCGTCTTTGGTGGTAATTCAATGGATAATAATAATAATAATAATTTCATTTAGCTGCATAGTACAGTCACATATAAATATTTATTTTAGACTTTACAGTGTGAAATTGCGCGTTTCTTATTAAATTATATTGATGAAACATATTCATTGAGTAATATATTTTCACTATATTATTCTGAGCTCTAATATGCGCAATGAGAATATAAGATTTGATGACTTTATTTGTGTTATTAGATAAATTCCTCTTAGAGTACCTTATAATGCATACTTTTATACTAATATTATAGATGCGAAAGTCTCCCTGTCTGTCTGCTTGGTTTTTACGGCTAAACCGCCAAACCGTCTTTGATAAAATTAGACATGGAGATAGTTTGACACCAGAGAATGAACATATGCTACTTTATTATTCAAAAATTTACCCATAAAGGGGTGAAAAGAGGGATGAAACTTTGTATGGGAAATTTTAAACCACTGAACCGATTTAGATGTAATTTGGTACACAGACACACCTTTTTTTATTAAAAAAACATAGAACTTTATTTATCAAAAATTCATTCCTAAAGGAGTGAAAAGGGGGATGAACTTTATAGGGGGACTTTATAGGGGAAATGCTAAGCCGCTGAACCGATTAAGATGAAATTTAGTAAATGAGATAAACGTTTCCTATTAATAAACATAGAATTCTTTTTTTTCCAAAAAATCTAGCCCTAAAGGGGTGAGAAGGGGGGATGAAACATTATAGCGGAAATGCTAAACCGCTGAACCGGTAGTGATGAAATTTGGCACAGAGATATACCCAAAAACCCGATACGGTGTAACCCGGTATGTGACGTCATCGTAAGTCCAATATGGCGGATGTTCCATAATAGGAAATAACTTTTTTATCCAACACATATTCAAACCTTTCACTTCACAGTATACTTTCATGGACGTAAGTAACTAGTGTGCGCAACTCCGCATCTGATTTGTTAATTGTTATCGTTATTTACTGTAAATCGTTTGATCCAAAATTGAATTAATTTATATTCAGCCGAATTACACACTAATGCGTTACTAAAAATGTAAGTTACCGATTGGAGTAATATTTAGTGAACAATAAACGACAAAGTTTTTATTATCCTTTCGTAATCTTTTCCCAACAGAAACCGTTTGCAGTAGTGTTCAAGGCGCCCTTGCGTAGGAATCTATGTATGTATAGGTAACTTCTACGATAACATGTCGGCTTTTTTATTTATCATTAGGCATTATTTTTTCTTTTGTTTCGTTCGAAAAGTGGTAAAGAAGAATTTATCTATTATCACAAATAAAGTCATCGAATCTTATTCTCCTTGTGCATATTAGAGCTTGAAATATTTAATATAGTCAAATGTAATATTGAAAGAATATCTCTCACCAATATAATTTTATAAGAAACTCGCAATTTCACTATGCAAAGTTTAAAATTAATATTTATATGTGTGCTATGCAGATAAATGAAATTATTATTATCTATTAAATTACCAGCAAAATACGCGCGAAACATTATGAGAAATAATAGAAATTAAACCCGTTTAGTTACCCCATTAATAACCGTCATTAAGTTATGGTTTTGTTTCGTAATCGGTTAATCACTTAAGAAATGCACAATATATTACATATGAAACGCAAGGATTATCGAACTATTACGTCATTCGCCCTTAAGTTTTCATAAGAAATTTTGTACCTGCGCCCTCAGTGTCCGATTAAATAATCATGTCCGGGCCGACATCGTACTATCCCAGTTCAAATTACTACGATTATAACAACGACAACGGAATCTACTATCAGTGGGAAACCTACAGAAATCAGTTGCCGCGAGATAGTAAGAATTCGTGTACCTTTTGTTATTGAATCTCCCATACCTTCATATAATATTATGAACTCAATTTTTATTCTACAATTTAACGTAATTTGTGATGTTCGTTTCTTAGATTTACATACTACCTAACTTAAAAGCAAAAACGGAACCTATCCTCTCTGTCCGTCGGTCCTATACATATTGTAAATACTTTTTTATTTTAATAAACTGTTTTCACCTTAAATTTAATTTGTTTCTTTTCAAACTATTAAGTGTAACTTTTTTCATTTCATGTGTATTACAGTATACCTACCTACATTTAAAAACTACGAGTAACTGATTTTTGAATTAGTGAATATATGCATGTACAGCCATATATTAATTACCTCACGTCATCTACCAGTCGCACTGATCGGGCAGAGTGTCAAGGTACAAGAAAATCGCACCATGACGCTGATAGAGTCTTCTATCGAGAAGTGCGATTCTAGTTCGGAGGACATTTTATTCATTCTCAAATGAAACCGTTCGCAGCAGCGTTCAAGGCCAAAGCGGCAAGGCAATATAATTTAATAAGAAACGCGCAATTTCACACTGTAAAGTCTAAAATTAATATTTATATGTGTCTATACTATGCTGCTAAATATCAAGCAAAAGCCGTCTCAACTGCCCTTTTTGACTGGGATCTTAATGATAAAATACAAATATTGTGCTGCGACACCACATCTTCGAATACAGGTCGTTACAATGGAGCTTGCGCTCTTTTAGAGCACGCTTTAGAAAGAGAATTGTTACTGTTTGCTTGTCGTCATCATGTTTATGAGTTGGTCCTAAAAACTGTCTTCGAAACCAAGATAAAGCACATTACAAATAGCCCAGATATTTCGATCTTCAAGAAGTTCAGAGACAATTGGAAAACGTCGATTCAAATGGAATTGAAATATGCCTTGTTTCGTAAAAAAACATGTTGCTGACATAAATATTACATCTTTGATATTGTTTTATAAACCAGAGCTGGAAAAATCTTTTATAAGAGACGATTATCGTGAATTAGTTGAACTTTGCGTAGTGTTTCTGGCAGGAGATACAAAGAAGAAAATAAAAATCAGGCCCCCTGGAGCTATGCATCAGGCACGGTTGAAGGCAAGAGCGATTTATTCTTTAAAAATATGTTTGCTCCAAACTCTTGTCAGAATGATTGTGAAGGACAAAAATACTTTGTCTTCTTCTATTTTCGTTCTTTCAAAGGCATCAGCATGTGCTGTTGTCAAGTCAAGGTCAAGTTGTCAAGGTCTTTTTTTAAATTATTTTCACGTTTCTTAAAAGCGTCCTGGAATTTTTTACATTTTTTTTGCAGCTCTTTCCAGATATGATACATATCAACAAGTTTCTTTACGCAGTTAAGAAATGCCTTTGTGGGAATTCTTGCTTTTTCCCAAAATATAATCACTCCCTATGGAAAAGCCAAGTTCCCAAATTTCTCGGACGGTGTACTCAATGTAATGAACTAACACATATACCTTTGTCGAGTTCGAAAAAAGTGGACTGTATAATATATATAAATGTAGACTGTATAATGCACTTGCAAGACACTTCCAAAAAAGGATGTGTTTCTATGCAGCCGTAGGAGCTGGAGACAGATGATAAATACAGCTGACAAAGGGAAGGAAAAAACATGCACACTTACTTGCTTCTCTTTGCAGTCCTTTGTTTTGCGATTTAGTCCAAGCTTCCAGAAAATGTTACAAATACACAGATTAACACAATCCTTTGGTAAAGCAGGCACACTCGGTTTTAAATATGTGAAATATAAATATGCGAGATTTATATGAAGAAAATAATTTAATTGCGTTTATTATGGCAGGTCACAAGTACACGGCATTTGCATTCGCGAGATGATTGAAGAGTGCATGTGGGAAAGGGATGGTTGCGGTTAGGAAAAAAGTACCTACAAGTGCGAAGTTTGTTGTCAATTATCGAAATGAAACAACGATACAAAACACCCTATAATAATCACTAGATTTGCACTTTCACTGACAGTCAGCTTGACTTCGCGAATATTATAAAATAAGACGGCGAGAACTTGTCTATTAGATGGTAATTTTGCACCATTTATTTGATGGCTAGGCAGTCCAATAAGGGAAATACTTTGTTTATCACTCCGTAATTCAACCGACAACTTTATACAATAAACAACAGCGTACTAATAATCTAAAAAATCACGTAGTGACAGGTCGCGGTGCAGTACCAGCACGACTTGTATGAACAAATTTAAATCGCAAGTCGGCACAGGTCATCGTTCATAAAACGGGCTAATATTTTTTTCTAGACTATATTGGGTTATTACGAAAGTTTTTAGAAGGTATGCGTAAAAAAAATGAACTTGAAATTTAAGGGACACCCTAACTGATGTACATAGACATCATAAAAGGTAATATTAATAAATTAATTTCGTCAAAATGAATTATTTCATTCAATATATCCTTCGAACAAGAATCGCACTTATTGATGAGATAACGTGAGGTGATTAGTGTATGACTGTACACTCATATTCACTACCTATATATCAAAATGTACAATTGCAATAGTACGTTACTGAAATTAATTAATTATTAGTAACTAATTAACTAAGCTTTACTCGGTGTCTCATAAAAACAGAAAAAGTCTTAAAAGTCTAATCACATTTCAGGATTTGAACCCGCAAAGTTCAGCATGGCAGACATACGCTTTAGCCGCTGTTTTATTAAGAAAGTAAATTCTGTTTTGAAATAAGAAAAGTTTAGAGTTTAGAGTTTTAAGTGTGTGAAAACAGAAAAATTCCTATGTTTTATCGATTCCTAGAAGTTAATTAAATAAGCTTATCATTTCATGAATACAGCACGGATGCTTCAGCATATGTGAGTCGAACTTCATCGCTCCCATGAATATTTCACATTGTTATCCAGTAAGCAGTGCGAATGATGTGGGTCACCAAGACGTATCACCGTGCCAAATATTTTGTTTACCTAGTTTCTTAGAAAATCGACCGTGATCGACGGACAGACAGGACAGGTTTCGTTTTTTATCTTACGTTAGGTATGAAAATCTAAGAAACGGACATCACATATTGTGTCAAATTGTAGAATTTGTAGAATTAGGGACATACCTCTAATATTATGTGAAGGTATGGAGATTTAATACCAAACTTTAAACGAATTCTTGCTATTACGTTCGGCGGCAACTGGTTTTCGTAAGTTTCCCACTGATCGTAGATTCCGTTGTCGATGTTATAATCGTAGTAACTTCTCTCGTAGTAATTCCTCTTTATTAGGACTACAAAAAAGTCAGCGACGGCATATGTCTAATGTCTATATTATACGGATAGCTTTCAATAACCATTTTAATATTTAAAAAAATTGATACAAATTATGTAGAGTTTGGAAAGCTATTTAAACGGGTGTGATAATTGTCCTTATAAAATTAAATACTTTAGTTACCTTAAGCATTTAGTGTACATAATAACTGCCTTTTACACCACACAATTTAAATTAATATCTAATGAAATATCGTAAAATTAAAACTATCGCCCAACAAAACTAAATAGCGCGTCGAAGCTATAGCATTGTACGATTTGTAGCGATTACATACGTCTATCGGAGCTCTCCTGCAAGGATAATAAAAATAAAAGCGTGCTTTTCAGTGCGAAACTATAAACCGCACTTATTAGTGCGACTTTCAGAACGTTATATAATTAAGAAGATTATAACCTTTTTTTTCGAAGACATCCTTTAGTGTAGTCTAACCATAATAGTAATATTATTAATCACTCCACACTGACATCACATTAGTATCTACGTTGCACCCATGCGAAGCCAGGGCGGCTCGGCTCGCTAGTAAATAATAAAACCGACATGCTATCGCAGGAGTTACCCGTACATACCCATGTAAGTAGTACAGTAGAAAAATAGAAAAATAATGTTATCTAATTATTAGTTAATAATAATTACAAGAATAACATTTACTTGACTTTTTTAAAAATATCAAAATTATATATTTGAGTTCTGATACCCACGATTAAATTTGTGTTGTGAGTGTCAGTGGTTTCTTTGCATTTTAAAACTTACAGTTAATTTTAAAATAGAAAAATAACACAGATGAATTTTATAATAATTTAATAAATTACCTCTACGTATGTAAATGTATATATTATCGAGTAAATGTGGGTGATGGGTGGGTGAGTAAATGTGGGTGTACTGAACGTTTAAAAACGTTCAGTACTTAAAGATTGTTAACTGTTAAACATAATTTAGTAGTGACTCTGGCTCGTGGTAGGAGTGACTCTGTCTCGTGGTAATTAAAGTATTTATTGGTTGCGTTGTATAGATGACTGCCCACGATTAAAACGTGACGTATATAGTAAGGGCAAATCCGTACACTTAACTTGACGAACCTTATGTGTACCAACATTTATAGTGCTTTAATTTATGTCAGAATCGAGATGTTTCCTTAAGATGGTTTTTTTTTTTAATGAGTATGGTTACAATGTCCTGGGAGGAAGTGACGCTTATGGAGTACGCCTGCATCCTCCCGTAGCAGAAAGTTACAATTTACAAAGTGAAGTTTGCAAACATTTTTAGCAGAAGGCCCTTAAGATGGTTTGAGCTTTACGTTAGCTGTCTCACAATCTCACAATGAGCACCTGATACTCTTGATACAGTAAATGTGTAGGGTATTTGAAGGTTTGAAAGTCATTGCCTTCAAGACTGCACGCTGCGTAAGTTCAAGCGGCAGAATAATTTTTTTTGGTGTCCAAGTAATACAGTAAGATAGAACTGATGGGCATAATGCTAAACAATTTTAAGGGTGGTATAATCGGACGAAAATCTAAGAGATTTAAAAATAGCAATAAGTTTTCGGAGAAGTTGTTTTACTTATTAAATTGAGAGTAAGTTGGTTATTGGAAAGCCAAACTAGCGCGGTACTGAGAGCACTCTCAACAAACTTACGAGTCTCATTCCAGTCTCTCCCGTGAAATAAAAAAGTTAATACAAACTGAAAATAAAATGTGACTGCGAATTGACCAATGGGAGACGCTATAGGAGACTAATGCGTCATTACTAATGCACGAATTAATTTTCACACTTTGGGTTCTGTCTGTCAAATAATTTCCGAAAATCTCCAGATAACAACCGCGAATACTTAAATACATAATTAAATAGTTAGTGCAGGCCACCCTTAGTTAATGTTGCTATCTAAACATATTAGGTCTATTATTTTGACTCAAATTCAAACTGCAATTTGTTCATTAAAAAAACGTTAAAAAATATAACATTTCAAGAAATACCATCAAGATGGAAATGTCATCATTTAAAGTAGAAAGTCTGTATTACAGCTTCATTTTACAACTCAAAGTTAACATTCACTTTTAAAATAAAATAAACCTGAAACTAATTATTAATTATTTATTTAAATAACGTTATTGTTAGAAATTTCATTTTACAAATATAAATTACATTACTGTAAAATAACGAAAACGAAAATATTCAAAAAAAACATGAAACATACTCTAATAAAATGTGAAACCTTCACTAGCCTTCTTTAACAAATTACATTAAATTACAGGAAAGTTTACTGAACAGGGTGCCTAGACGAGTGGCTCAATTGTCGTAAACGCTAGTAGAATTTTTAATTGGTAGTTATTACTTTATATTCAATCAAACGAAAAGCAAAATCGTATGAAAACCGCCGTATAAAAGGTAAGTAAATGGCACTTTCAACTAGAAATAACGCCAGCAAGCGTTTCAAACGTACGAACTTGCGTTTGCCACTTGTCTAGCCGCCAAGTACTATAACATCGCAAAATAAACACTGAAAATACAGTCCTCAAGAGAATGTAACTGGAGCATGCACTGTAACTCTTCTCCGGGAGACGTCATTTCTTGAGACGTCATTTCGTTATTCAATATCCTCGTGAATCAGAGCATCCTTACGCTCCATTTCTTTGTACTAGAGTAACGTAACTTCATAACGTTATTCTCAGAAAATATTCTGTAAAAAGAGATTAAAACTATTCAGGTTGGTGTCAGAAAATATGTTCTTTTTGGCTTTTTTTTACTCCCCTGCATCAACGCTAGGTATATTAGTAACCATTCGTCACATAAATATTTAGTGACCTCCGTGATGTTTCTATTTTCATTTTATTTTTGTTTCATCTTAGTTATTAATTTATATACCACACTAACAAAAATAATATTTTACGATATGAAAAAACATGAAATTACAGAAAAGACATTAAAATGTACTGAACAATACACAGAAAAACAAAGACATACGGTACGAACCTCAAGAAAAGTGCAGCTGGAACATGCGCTGAAGCTCATCAGGATTTTCGGGCGGCTTCCATTCCTCAGTCGTCATTTCATCATCTGATATGTCCTCAAAAATTTGAACGTTCTTATGTTCATGTGTCTTCGTAGTTTCCATAAGCATGTTCAAGTCCAAATCTTGCGGTAGGGCATCGGCGATGAGTTTCGCCAATATATTTACAGCTCGCTCGTTGAGATAAACTTTGCCTTCAGAATCAGCATAACGTATCTGAGATTCGACATAATCTAATTCATTTTGCCGACTTGATTTCGGTGTTTGAACAGCGCTTAAGTTGTTTGCCGCTCCACTTGCTTGGTTATAGCCTATTATTTCGTTTACTACACTCCTTTTTTGTTGGTTTTCTTTAATTTTGTTTAAAAACAGATTAGGACTATTTAACTCGTTGTCGTTCAACATTTCCTGCTCGGTTGTGTTCGGTTCCGATCCTTGTTTAAAAGCGTTATATTTACAACTATTGGTCGCGTAAATATTGGGTGAGCCCTGTGCTTGTAACGACTGTGCTTGTAAAAAATCTGCAACGAAATAATATTTGTACATACACATGAATGCATCTACTTAATGAAGGACCACTTATTATTAATCTAATTCCTATACTAACTTAAATTTCTAATTCCATGAAGACCATCACATGTATGAAAATGAAATTAACCCAAGTGTTCCACATTACAGTATAGCCCAAGTGTCATTAACTGGACCGTAGAAAACAATCTCGTGTCAAACATATGGTACATGTGAAGAATAATGTGTTTAGAAGAAGTGATACAGGTACACAATCTTGGCATTCCGTCTCTTTTAACTACCTCATTGACGACATAACGTGAAAAGATGTGTGTACGTATAAAACTTTATTTCTTATTCTAGAACATTTTTCGATATGCTTAAGCCAATTATAATCTGATTAGTGTTTATGAAGAATATATTTGCTATTACGTACCTGGTTGTGAATTAACATACATGCAACCCGTTTCCGGGATGGGTGGAATCATTGGCCTCAAGGGTTTTTCAAATCTTTGCAAAGAACACGGGTGCGGAGGTGCGGAAAAGAGATTCTGAAACGAGGAAATAGTATACATGTTATGACATAATAATTAAAATAAATGCTTTTTTAAAACGTAATCTTTGTACTCAAGTTCTTACGAATCTCGTTATCTCTAGAGTTTATTTTCAAAACCAGTATAAAAATTATGTTCCTGGGCTTAGGTACTCCAGTAATTCAAAAAACAAAATTTTTACTTTTATCTACTTACCACAGACCAATTATTATTTAATTGCATTCCGTTTGGATTTAATTGCATCCTGCTTTCTGGTCGCACCCCCTGTTTATCCTACAACGAAATAAAAATAATATAAACAATTCGTATCAAATTTTTAACAAATTTTCAAAGTTGAAAAATGTTTATGTGTGTTACACAAATATAGTTAAATACATACCTATTGCGACTGCATTATTAGCAACTTGTCTTAACTAATTTTGAACTATACTGTATCCCGATTAGGATATAGTTTCTCTCACTGAACTACAGTAAATAAAGTCTTAGTATTAAGAAGTTATGTACCTTTTGTACGACAACTTTTTAACATGGTATTTTGAAAATGGTATGGGTAATAGAAATAAGTTTTTGAAAAATATGCGAAATAGATTCTTCTCCTCTGTCCTTTTCAGAAAGTATTGGAACGATAACTTCGACCTCATTCTCGTTGTCATGAAAATAATAACTTCAATTTCTTAAAAAATGTACTGTGACCGACGGACAGACGGGACAGGTTCCGTTTTTCCTTTTATGTTCCGTGAATACAGTACGGATGCCTCTGCATCTGTGAGTCGAAATTTGTCGCTCCATGAATATTTCACAATGTCATCTAGTAGGTATCTAATGCGAATGATGTGGGTCACCGAGATGTGTCGCTGTGGCAAATATTTCATTCAATTTCTTAGAAAATGAACTGTGAGCGACGGACAGAGAGGGCAGGTTCCGCTTTTCATTTTAATGTAGGTATGGAAATTTAAAAAACGGACATCAGAAATTATACTAAATTGCAGAATAACAAATTGAGTTCATAATATTATAATTATGAAGGTATGGGAGATTTAATAACAAAAGGTAAACGAATTCTTACCATTTCGTTCGGCGGCAACTGGTTTTCGTAAGTATCCCACTGACCGTAGATTACGTCGTCGATGTTATAATCGTAATAACTTGAACTGGGATAGTACGGTGTCTGCCCAGACATGATTATTTAATCGGACACTGAGAGCACTGGGACAATATTTCCTATGAAAACTTAAGGGCGAATGACGTAATAGTTCGATGATCCTTGCGTTTTATATATATTATGCATTTCTTAAGTGATTAACCGATTGCGAAACGAAACCCATAACTTAATGACGGTCACTAATGGGGGGTAACTAATCGGGTTCGCCTTTGGTGGTAATTCAATGGATAATAATAATAATTTCATTTAGCTGCATAGTACAACGGAATAAAAATAATACAAACAATTCGTACCAAATTTTTAACAAATTTTCATTTTCAAAGTTCAAAAATGTTTATGTGTGTTACACAAATATAGTTAAGTACATACCTATTGCGACTGCATTATTAGCAACTTGTCTTAATTATTTCGAATTATTTTGTATCCCGATTAGAATGTATTCTCTCTCACTGAACTACAGTAAATAAAGTCTTAAGAAGTTATGCACGTTTTGTATCCCGACTTTTTAACATGGTAATAATAAGTATTTAACTAATACGCCGCCTTAGAAGGTCGTTAGTTAATTACGGGGGTGATTGTTGGAAATGATCCTTGACGAAATAAAAATGTAAATAATGGAATTTACAAATAAAGTTGTAATTTTACTAATAATATTAATGTGTACATTTTAAAAAATAATAAGAAACCCGTAAATATTTTGTACTATTTTAATATATAGTTTATTGTGTGTTTCAGCTTCTTGTAGCTTATTTAGCTAAATGTTCAGTTGACTGTACGAAATATACAGTGTAGCGACGGTAATATTTATGTAACGGTACCTTAGAAATGAAATAATGGAACGATATTAAAACGAGAATAAGAGAAGTTTGATAGTTCATTGAACGACAAATTATGATTTTATTTGGAGTTTTCGTTATTGTGATTGGTACTAATTCTATTTGAAATAAAACTGGTACTGGTATATTAAATCTACAGTCGTGTATCTACCTATATTATTTTAGCGACAAAATACTTTTATACTATTCAATGCCGTAGGATACGTTGTAATACTAACCAATCAACATATTACAATTGTAGTGAACACGATTAGGTGTGTCGTTGCGATTGGTTTAATAAAGAACTTAATCAGAACGAAACTCAAATATAATTAAAATTGATTGCCTAGTACCTATATATAAATAAAATGAATAGAAAAAGGCCGGCCGAGTGCAAGTCCTACTTGCGCTCGCTTGTGTATAAATCCTTCTGAGCTGCTTTTCCGGAGACACGCCGGGCAGGGGGGAAATTTAGTGGTAGGAGCCAGTGTTGCTTTTAAACATTCGAGACGAGTCATCACCAACAATTATCACGATTGTGTTCAGTTCGATCGGAGCATGGGACCCTTTTTCATATTACAACAGAAATGTGCAGTTCTGTGTTCGCTTTAATATAATTTATTTTGAAAAATATGCGAAAAAGATTCTTCTCCTCTGTCCTTTTCAGAAAGTATTGGAATGATAACTTAGGAGTTATCGACCTCATTGACGTTGTCATGAAAATAATAACTTGAATTTCTTAAAAAACGTACTGTGACCGATGGTCAGACAGGACAGGCTTCGTTTTTCCTTTTAAAGTAGGTATGGAAATTTAAGAAATGGACATCACAAATTATGCTAAATTGCAGAATAACAAATTGGGTACATAATATTATATTATTAAGGTATGGAGATTTAATAACAAAACGTAAACAAATTCTTACCATTTCGTTTGGCGGCAACTGGTTTTCGTAAGTATCCCACTGATTGTAGATTCTGTTGTCAATGTTGTAATCGCAGTAGCTTGAACTGGGATAGTACGGTGTCTGCCCAGAATGATTATTTAATCGGGCACTGAGAGCACTGGGACAAAATTTCCTATGAGAACTTAAGGGTGAATGACGTAATGGTTCGATGATCCTTGCGTTTTATATATATTATGGATTTCTTAAGTGATTAACCGATTGCAAAACAAAATCATAACTTAATGACGGTAACTAAACGGGTTTATTTCTATTATTTCTCATAATTTAATAATAATTTCATTTATCTGCATAGTAGATACATATAAATATTAATTTTAGACTTTACAGAATGAAATTGCGCGTGCCTCATCAAATCATATTGGTGAAACATATTCATTGAGTATTAGATTTTTGCTATAATATTTTAAGCTCTAATATGCACCACTGAGAATAAGATTTGATGACTTTATTTGTAATATTAGATAAATTCCTCTTAGAGTACCTAGTAATTAATAATAAAGCCGGTATGTTAGCGCAGGAGTTACCTACCATATACATACATATGTAAATACCTAGATACAATGGCGCCTTGAACACTAAATATTAATTTTAAACTTTGCAGATTAAAATTGCGAGTTTCTTATAAAATTATGTTGGTGAGACGTATTCTTTCAATATTATATTTTACTATATTAAATATTTCAAGCTCTAATATGCACAAGGAGAATAAGATTCGATGACTTTATTTGTGATAATAGATAAGTTCTTCTTTACCACTTTTCGACCGAAACAAAAGAAAAAATAATACCTAATAATAAATAGAAAAGACGACATGTTATCGCAGGAGTTGCCTATACATACATACAACGGCAAACGGTTTCTGTTGGGAAAAGATTACGAAGGAATAAAAAAAACTTTGTCGTTTATTGTTCACTAAATATTATTCTCATCGGTAACTGACATTTTTAGTAAAGTGTGAGTGTGTAATTCGGCTCGATATAAATTATTTCAATTTTGGATCAAATGATTTGCGGTAAATAACGATAACAATTAACAAATCAGAAGCGGAGTTGCAGACACTAGTTACGTCCATGAACGAAGACTGTGAAGTGAAAGGGTTGAATATGAATGTAAATAAAACTAAGATTCTGGTGTTTGAAAGAGAAGATGTACAGGCAAAGTGTGATATATGGGTAAATGGAAAATGTCTAGAACAATGAACGAAATTCTATATTTGGGGAGTGCGTTTTCGAGGGATGGAAGATATGAGTCGGATGTGGAGAGACGGGTAGCACCCGGCAATAACGTGAACGGTGCTCTGTCCGTATTGGTGGGCAGTGTAATTATATCTAACTCAGCCATAATGGCTATACACAATGCGATGTTGGTGCCAACTTCATTGTACCATAGTGAAGCCTGGATATGCCCGAAATCGAATGAAAGTAAGATAAATGCAGTAGAAATGCGATCTCTTAGAAATATGTGCGGTGTCACCCTTGCGGACGAAATAAACTATGAAGAGATACGCAGTATGACAGGGTTGCGCGACAGTGTTATTGTAAAAATGAAGAAAGGAATGCTAAAATGGTTCGGGTACATGCAAAGAATGAGTGATGCTTTCATCACTCATTCTTTTCATGTAACCGAATCAGAACTTTCGCTCTATAGATTTTCTTCGTCGGTCCTTATCGACGAAGAAAATCTATAGAGCGAAAGTGAGTGCTAAAAAAAGCCAAGGAAGACCAAAGCTGACTTATGAAGATCAAACAGCTAGAGAGTATCCGATGAAAATGTCAAAAGCACTCGCAAACCTAGGCGAAAAAGTGTGAGGAGAATGATGAGATTTGAGGAAGCGAAAGAAGTATGTAAGTACCGCGTCGCGTGGCGCTCCGTCCTCTCCAACTACCCCGTTTGGGATACGGCATGAAGATATGTATGTATGTGTGTATGTAACAATTAATACGAAGTTTTTAAAATTTGGTTGGTACCTTATGTCAAGTTATTGTTGAGATGTTGAGGCTTTGCGTTGAATTTTCTCTCTTGCTGCTTTCGTAATTAAGACGTGTAGACCTGTAGACCAGTGCTACGTTTGTCGTCGCATGCGCGTGTCAAAAATAGGATTATGGAATTATAAAAACATATAAAATAGGCGATTACTCAAAATAATTAATTATAAGTGGGAATAGAAATATTAATAATAATGGGTCAATGAAATAAAACACATCATTAAGCTTGAATTCAATCATTTTTATTCATGCAAAGTCTACCACGGTTTAGAATGAACCTGCACTGAGAAGAACCGTCAAGAAACTCAGTCAAGTATTATTTTTTATCAGGGTATCAGGAGATATAAGCAATTACACCTTATTAATTTGAATTATACTGATTATTTATCTACACATAATATTCTATAATCTATGATACACATAATATAAGTAACACAATACTAGGTACACAATAAAACATCATACTTCGTAAGAAAACGAATAACTTAACATTCTATTTGGTTACTATCTGCTTAGCTCTGTAGTGTCCCTACAGCAACGTGTCAATCTGTAGTTACAATCAGTATTAGAAACTACCTTCCTCACCACTTTAATCAAAACTCGTATCAGTACAAGTTATATTCCTTTTGTACTTTACAAATATTTCCAAACTGGGCATATGTAGTCCGTGATCGATAGATAGCTTTTTACTAATTCGAATATTGAACCCACATATAGAGGTGGCAGTATGAAAATAACAATATACTACTCTGTCAAGAAAGTACCGGGAAAAGATCAATATACACGAAATGTTAGTTATTCATCCAAATTTATTTTATCACCTTCAAAGTATGCTAAGTAATCATCAAAACATTTTTTAAACGCTTTTTCCGGAATTGAGTTCAGTGCTCACCGCGAATTCTCCTTTATGTTTTCTATCGAATGAAAACGGGTGCCATGGAGTGGTAATTTGAGTTTAGGAAAAAGGAAGAAGTCAGCTGGAGCCATGTCTGGTGAATAAGGTGGTAGCTCGATGGAATTTGTTGAGTTTTTGGTCAAAAATTCGTTCACAATGATGGCCTTGCGCCGGAAGTCGGAATTGACTCGTTCTAGCAAGTCCTCAGCGACTCTTATGCGATTGTGTTTTTGAAGAAAATTCAGATCTTTTGGGACTAGCCGAGCGGCAACATGTTTCATACCCAAGTGATTATTTAAATGGTACGGAACGACTCGTGAGACACAGATACACAGATACACACACTCATAAGCACGTGTTTTTGATAAAGTCGATTCACCGTAAGCCTTCCGTAACATTTTCAGTGACTCCGAACACGAAATTCCATTGGCGATGCAAAGTTTAAGACAAACTCTTTGTTCGATGTTTTTGTCCATTATGAAATTCGCAATATACACTAGAACGATATAACTAAAAACAGCAATGTATTTAATCTAAATAACAGATGCAACTCAAACTGCGTGCCAAAATGGAAAACAGTTGTGCCAATCTAACAACAACAAAAAAAAAACAAAAAATTAAATTTGGAACCATAAACAAATCATCCATTCCCGATACTTTCTTGACTGAATGTATAATTCACTAGTATCGAGCAAACATACAATTTAATGTAATAATGTATATCTGTGTAATAATATATACCTACGTAATATATCATTATCTAACAAGTGCAACATTTCACATCTTTAATGAGTCCCATAGTTTGAGACATTGCTATGGCGCTATGTAACATTTCAACTTTCTACAAATCGACTGTGACGAACGGATGAATAGCAAGTAGGTATTCCGTTTTTGTTTCCAAGACATGAAATTCGAAAACATTAAAAGACATAATTAAAAAAGAAAATCGAAGTAGAATTAAACCTTTGATTCGATATTAACGTAATCGATGCCTCTTCGGTTTCAGACACATCAATGGCAATAGCTACAATAAAACAACTGTCCGCCAGCGAATTATTCTAACGTCGGATATAACGCGAACTGCATGTACTCCGACCATAGTGCCACATCGAATCGGATAGTCAATTCGAACCAGTTGTATTCGAGCGCTATGAACGAAACGCAGCCGTCGCCTTTACCACGTCGCTCAGTGCCCATCGCCCGGTAAGGGTGCCGCCCATTATCAACTTGTCACAGTGCGCCGTGCTGCCTGCAACGTTCCCAAATGCAACGGCATTCAGTGCTACTTATATGGGTGCCTCGAGCTGTATGTACTATGAAAATAGTGCCATATCGAACGACTTGGTGAATCCGAACGAGTTGCCAGCTAATACTATACCGTCATGTACCATGACACGCCTACTATACTCCCCACTGTGACGGCGTCAAATGCTATGTCAGCTGCCGCTTTACCCTCTCCGGCGATGACGAACCCTAACACAGAGAAAAAAGTCACCAAAAAGCGTAAACGATTCCGTACGGCCTTTACCGCAAGACAGCTGAAGGCTCTTGAAGGGCAGTTCAAAATAAATTGATTCAGTAACTCCTTACAGTAGCGCCAACCGGTGACTTTTTCTACCGACCCCCGCGATCCAGCCAAGGACAGAGATGCAAAGCTGTCGTTGTTTTTAAAATAGTTCCTGGCCGGCAACATACCTACTTTAGTTATGTAATAGGTTTCATTTTAAGCATGTATGTACATTTTTAGTTAAGTTATTTATGTTAGTGAATGGACTTTGTTGTGGGTTGCTTCAAGCGGAAGGTTCCCCGCACCTGTGGTAGATTTAGGTTTAAAAACATTATAATAAAACACATTGTAATATAAAACATATTGTATTGTAATAAATTGTTTTCACCTTTATTAAATTTTTTCAAAGTTCTTATTTAAGCTCTACAACACCCTCGCTTAGCACATATCTCTTGGTATTTGACTTACGTTGGGGGGCCAAATTTTCAAAAGCCTAAATCTTGGACTTTTGCACTGTCCCGGAAATTCCATTACGCTAATAACATTGAATTACTCTGTTTACAAACAGATTTTGTTCAGTTTGCTTTTTTTCGGAAAATAGGAAAACGATTTTCTGCTGGGTTCATCTTTTTTAAAGTTCCAAGTACACTACCTTTAACTAACCCATATAGACTTACTTCGACATTCTTTTTCATTTTAATTTCGTTCATTGAGATTAGTTTACCGGTACTATAATTAAATAGACTCTCTGCAAGAAGAACCATGCGTTCAATTGAATTCGAATACATAAATATTTTTAATAAATCCTTGAAAGCTGTGCTATTTCCCTGATTAAATATGTTCCCACAAAATATGTTAACAATATGGAACAAAACGTCAAATCCGTAATTTTACGGATAGTTATGTAAGACATTTTGATCAATTTTATATACTGAAGAAGGCGATATTTTTATTAAATGTATATATCGTGATAAAAGTAAATTTTATTGTAGAAAAAAAAACCTCAATTAATTATTAATCGACACATTATAAAGTATTTACCAAAAGACTCGGGTGACGTGTCTTTTGTTTTAAAATTACTATTTTTGAGTGGTCTAGATTGTTAAATACAATAAATTACACTGGGGAACTGTCATTTTGCGGCATGGCATGCTGAAGTCAGTTTTGTATACGCATCGTATGCTGAATACGATAAAAATATCAGATTTGTAAAATGAAATATAGAATATGAGATAAAGACTGTTAACTATTTGACAGAAAAAGGTCTAAATAAAATGTACAAATACATACATGCCGTATCCCTATCGCGGTAGTCTATTTAGCGACTCCAGGTCTGCTCTGGACGCCGTGATTGGAAGTAACTCCTTGCATTCCTTAGTTATAGAGTGCAGGACAAACATTGGTAAAATGATCAATTCAGGTAAATCAGTGAGATTACATTGGATTCGGGCGCACATAGGGATGCAAGGAAATGAAAGGGCCGATGAGCTGGCGAAGGACGCGGCACTCAATCGGAAGACGAGGCCGGATTACGACAAGTGCCCCATCTCATTCATCAAGCGACAGATTCGACAGGAGTTGATTGATGAATGGGATAGGAGGTATGTAAGTGAGAAAACGGCCTCAGTCACCAAAGTGTTTTTCCCGGACGCCACCAAAGCTCATTCGGCAGTAAGAAAGATTAATATGGACAGTGTGACTGTGCAAGTGTTCACGGGCCATGGGGGGTTCTCCGAATACCTGCATCGGTTCGGGTGCAAGGAGAGCCCTGCGTGTGCCTGTGATAAGAATGTGAGCGAAAGTGTGATGCATGTCTTGTGTGAATTCTCCATCTACGGCAGCGACAGACTTGATGTTGAGATGGAAATGGATATGGCTTTAAAACGGGACACTATCAGGGAGATAATGCAAGACAAAACTAAAATGGCTAGCTTTATAAAATATTGTAAGAAAATAGCAATTAAAGTGATTAATAGAAATAAAACAAATAAATAAAAATGGAAATAATGTAGCTTGGATTAATGCTATAACTATAAGTAAACTGTGACATTATGATGAAATGTTACTGCATTAGACTATAAATAGCTTGAAGACAACTGTGATATAGTTAAGAACATCACTGTGATTTAGTTGGTAAGAACAATTGGATGAATACGTGTTAAAATGTGTAATATAGATTAAGGTAATAGTAAGTAAATAGGTTAAGAATGAGTATATTTAGCGCGTAGGATTGTAACTGACAAGAAATAGTTGTAACATTAAATGTAAGTGGCAAATGTATTAGAAAATAAGACTAGAAGTAGGGATTTTTATATAAATAAAACTTACAGATGTGCAGGTTAGCTAACCAACTGTTAGGCTCGAGTCAGAACGAAAGGGTTTTATTCCCAGAAGGAAAGTAAGAGAGCGGGAACTGGAGTGAAAGTCAATAGAAAAATAAGGGCCCTGAGCTTGCCCATGTCAGGGGAAGTAGGATAAAAAAAAAACGGGGTAGTCAGAGAGAATAGAGCGCCAAGCATCGCGGTCCTTACATACCTCTTTCGTTTCCTCAAATATCATCATTCTCCTCACATATTTTCGTGTTTATTTTATAAATATTTGTATTTTTTGAAATACGATTATTAAATTAATTATTGAGTAGGTACATGTATACTACAGTATACATATGAAATGAACAAAATTAAAGTTATTAACAAAAATTGAAAGGAAACGAATTCAATTTTAAGTAAAAACAATTTATTACAATACAATATTTACGTTTTTTAAAACCTAAATTTACCCCGGTGCCCCGGTAAAGGTTCTCCACCTTCCGTTTAAATTAACCCACAACAAAGTCCAAATCCTTGTAAGTAGCGCTGAATGCCGTTGCACTGGGGAACGCTGCAAATATCACGGTGCATGGTGACATGTTTGTACTGGGTGGCACATTACCGGGCGATGCACTAAGTGAGGTAGCGAAAGGCGTCTGCTGCGTTTCGTTCGTAGCGCTCGGATACAACTGATTTGAATTGACTATCCATTTCGATGTGGCACTATGGTACATGCAGTTAGCTTTATACCCGACGTAAGAATTATTCGCCGGCGAACAAGTGTTTTCTTGTGGCCATTGCCATCGATGTGCTTGAAACCAAAGAGGCATCTATTACATTATTATTGTATCAAAGATTTAATTCTACTTCAATTTTCTTTTTTAATTATGTCCTTTAATGTTTTTGAATTTCAGATTTTGGAAAGAAAAACGGAATACCCGTTTTTAATATCTTTAGTTCATCCGTTTGTCACGGTCGATTTTTGTTAATATTATGCGACATATAAAGTTGAAATAAACAGAAATCTACCACAGCACCATAGCACAGCGTCTCAAACTATGCGACTCGTTAATGACGTAATGTATGTTGCACTCGTTAATAATTGAAAACATTTCCAATGTCATGGGTATTTAGAAAGTTTCTGAAAAATATGAAAGATAGATTCTTTTTCTTTGTCTTTTACCGAAAGTATTGGTTTCCTGTAACTAAGGGGATATAACGCCCCATCGATGTTATCACGAAAATAATAAAGAAATTCCTAGGCTTAATCGATTTCTAGAAGTTAATTTAATAATTTTATCATTCAAATTTCATAAATAGAGTACGGATGCCTTTCTGCGTTCGTGAGTCAAACTTCATTACTCCCATGAATATTATACTATGTTATCCAGTATTTAATGCGAACGATGTGGGTCACCGAGATGTATCACTGTGCCAAATATTTTATTTAGTTTCTTAGTAAATGAACTGTGACCGACGGACAGACAGGGCAGGTTCCGTTTTTTCTTTTAAGTTAGATCTGGAAATCTGAGAAACGAACTTAAACGAAGAAACGAACTTTCCTTCCCCTGCGTATTCCATTTCATTTGATACCCATATTGTTAGCGTTGGATAAAAAAGTTGCTTCCTATTATGGAACATCCGACATATTGGATTTATGATGGCGTCACATATACAAAAATCTTCCCCTGCATATTCCATTTCATTTGATACCCATATTGTTAGTGTTGGATAAAAAAGTTATTTCCTATTATGAAACATCCGCCATATTGGATTTATGGTGACGTCACATATGCATCTACCTTCCCCTGCGTATTCCATTTCGTTTGATACCCATATTGTTAGTGTTGGATAAAAAAGTTATTTCCTATTATGAAACATCCGCCATATTGGATTTATGATGACGTCACATATACAGAAACCTTCCCTTCCCTACACCATTTCATATGATACACCTGTTGTCGGTATTGAACAAAAAGTTATTTCCTATTTTGGAACATCCGTGATATTGGACTTATGATGACGTAACATACATTAAACCTCATGTCGTTTTTTGAAAAAGGAAGTTGTCTATATTTGTTTTCAGGTACACACTGTACCAAGTGTTCGGGTACATTTCCGTATCAAATTTCATCACAATCGGTTCAGCGGTTTAGCATTTCCCCTTTAAAGTTTCATCCCCCTTTCCACTTTTTCAGGACCATATTTTTGAAAAAAAAAGAAGAATATGTTTTTTAATAGAAAAGGTTTATCTATGTACTAATTTAATATTAATAAATTAAATAATAATAATAATAAATATTATGAACTCAATTTTTTATTCTACAATTTAACGTAATTCGTGATGCTCGTTTCTTAGATTTCCATATCTACCTTAAAATGAAAAACGGAACCTGTCCTCTCTGTCCGTCGCTCACAGTCCATTTTCTAAGAAATTGAATGAAATATTTGTCACAGCGACACATCTCGGTGACCCACATCATTCGCATTAGATACCTACTAGATGACACTGTGAAATATTCATGGAGCGACAAATTTCGACTCACAGATGCAGAGGCATCCGTACTGTATTCACGAAATGATAAGAGTTTATCGAATTGACTTCCAGTAATCCTTAGACAACGCCGATGAGGCGTTATATCTCCTAAGTTATCGGAATCCAATATTTTCGGAAAAAGACAAAAGAAAAGAATCTATGTCGCATATTTTTCAAAAACTTATTTCTCAATACCCATACCATTTGAAAATATTTTCTAATAATAACGAGCGCCAAAAATTACATCGTTAACGAGTCCCACAGTTTGAGACACTGTGCTATGGTGCTATGTAAGATTTCAACTTTCTACGTCGTATAGTATCTAAAGAAAATCCACTGTGACGAACGGATGAGATGAATTGAAAGTGGGTACTCCGTTTCTCTTTCCAAGACATGAAATCCAAAAACATTTTAATACATAATTTAAAGAAGAAAAAATTGAAACATAATTAAAAACCTTCGATTCGAAAATAATGTATTCGATGCCTCTTTTGTTTCAGACACATCAATGGCAACGGCCACAAGAAAACCACTGTCCGCCGGCGTCGTTGACTTATTCCAACGTCGGATATAACGCGAGCTGCATGTACTCCGACCATAGTGCCACATCGAATTGGACAGCCAATTGGAATCAGTTGCATCCGAGCGCTGTGAACGAAACGCAGCCGTCGCCTTTCACTACGTCGCTCGGTGCATCTCCCGGTAATGTGCCACCCAGTACCGACCTGTCACCGTGCGCCGCGATACCTACAACGTTCCCCGGTGCAACGGCATTCAGTGCTACTTACACGGATGCGTCAAGCTGTATGTACTCCGGAGATTCGGCCATATCGAACAGCTTGGTGAATCCGAACCAGTTCCAAGCGGGCACTGTAATGGGTTGGGTTGTAAATGGGTAACGAACGGGTCACGACCGTCTCGTAGTAATCTTTTGTCATCTGATACTATGCCGTCATGTGCCATGACGCCCGCTATACTCCCCAGTGTAACGACGTCAAATGCTATGTCGACTGCAGCTGTACCGTCGACCGCGACGACGAACACTAGCGCAGTGAAAAAGGTCACCAAAAAGCGCAAACGATTCCGTACGGCCTTTACTGAGAGACAGCTGAAGGCTCTTGAAGGCCAGTTCAAAATAAATCGGTTGCTCGACAGAGAAAGGAGATTTCAATTGGCGCGCGAATGCGGCATCGAGCAAAGTGTTATTAAAACATGGTTTCAAAACCGGAGAATGAAGGAGAAGAGGCTTAGAGCCGAATCCGAAGCCGAGCGCTCAGAAAATTCATCTCCATCTCCGTCAGAGAATGATACGGCGCAGCCCTCAACGCAATTCCACGCCACGGTGCAAGTGCAAAGCGACGGAGTTGTACTGTTACACATACCGGAAAATATTTCGAAGCAAACGGCTCCGACTGGAACGGTTCAAATGAATCAGAATGCGTCACCCTCTGCCCTACCCGGGTCCGTCGATAGTAACTCCTTTCAGCAGCGAGAACCGGTGACTTCTTCTACCGACCGCCGCGACCCAGCCAAGGACAGGGATGAAGAGTTCTCGTCGTTTTTAAAGGAGTTACTGGATGGCGACGTACCTAGTTTAGTTATGTAATAGGTTTTATTTTAAGCGTGTATATATATACATATTTAGTTAAGTTATTTATGTTAGTGAATGGATTTTGTTTTGTAGATTTAAGTTTTAAAAAACATTGTAAATACTTTATTATTTTAATAAACTATTTTTACCTTCAATAAATCGAATTAGTTTCTGCTCAAATTTTTGTTCAATTCATATGTATACTGTAGTATACATGTACCTACCTAATAAAATTAACTAATTTCGGTTACGTAGTTTTACAATTATACATTTTTACAGTTAGTGAACATGTATTCGTTGATACATTCATACATACATTAATTACCTCACGTCATCTACCAGTTGCACCGATTGGACGGAGTACGAAGGAGTACAAGAAAATCACACCATGACGCTGATTGAAACCCCTGTCGATAAGTGTGATTCTAGCACGGAGGGCATTTTAAATGATGTAATTCATATTGACGAAATTCATTCGTTGATATTGATCTTTTTACGATGTATATTTACGAACTACATGCGTTATATCGTTATAAATATCATAGGTAAATAATTTATTGTATTTAACAAACTAGACCACTCAATAACAGTCATATTGAAACAAAAGACACGTCACCCGAGTCTTTTGGTAAACACTTTATAATGTGTGTCGATTATTTATTAATAAGTTGAGAATTTTTTTTCTGCAATAACGTTCACTTTTATCACGAATTTTTACACTTAAAAGTATCACGAATATTATATTGCATAGTATTACGACTTTGACGTTTTGTTCCATATCGCTAATATATTTTTATGTGGGAACACATTATTTAATCAGAGAAATATCACAGCTTTCAACGATTTATAAAAAATATTTATGTATTCGAATTCAATTAGAAGCATGGTTTTTCTTGTACAGAGACTATTTAATTGTAGTATCGTTAAACTATACTCAATGGACGAAATGAAAATGAAAAATAATGTCGAAATGGATCCATATAAAAAAAAAGAATCGAGCTGAACAAGATCTGTTCGCAGAGAGAGTGATTCAATATTATCCGCGTAATGGAAAGTCTGAGACAGTGCGCCATTTTTATCAAGAAGGAGCTATGAGAGCTAGTAAGCCGTCCACTTTTGCTATGTATCTTCTCTTTTCAAGCGGCAAGAAATTATATTTTAAGCATCTATTGTCATAGTCATGATTTTGATCTCTGCATTTCAATTGTAAGTACCTGAGAAATCGCTTTTGTATTAATTCTACACGAGCAATGTGGGTGGTCATATACTGCGGGTTCCACACTTGAGAAGCATACTCTAAGATGCTGCGTACTGTTAAATACGAAATGTAACAGAAGCACTGATCACTATGAACACCCTATCGATTCCTTATCACAACTATTATATACTTGACTATTCGACGACTTCTCAACAACTGAACCCTTACAAGACCAAAACCAGACTTATATTCAGCCCCGTTATATCCTCGTTCTTGTCACTAAAATGTTACAAAATATCACACGTGGGTAATTTGTGTGATTAAAATTAATGTGGAACTAACAGTGCATATGAGCAATATAAGATCTTTAGAGATTTAAGCTTTTTAAAAGAGCTGGTCGAGCTTATTACAGAGCCAAGCTTCATTGACGCTTTTTTAATTATGATATCAATGTGAGAATCAAATGTCAATTTCGAATCTCGAATCGGCCTTTGGTCTCCTATTTGATTCACCTCAATCTATCTAAAGTTCAAGACGATTATGAACAGTAAAGGATCTAAAGTTGAACCTTGCGTGACTCTAGAGGGCGCAGACATCCAGGTTGAGGTAATAGACGATGGTCAATGCGATCGAATGCTTCACTAAAATGAGTAAAAACTGTATCGACTTGACTACCATTATCCGTACTATAAGTAGTACAGTCATTAAAAAGTATTAAATTTGATACAGTAGATTTACGTTTGAGAAATCCGTGCTGTTCTGCTATGAAGTAAGATGAAAAAGAAGAATAAGGTCGATTATAAACTATTATTTCGAATATTTTTGCAGATGTGCCTCACCTAACCTAATCAAACCTCAAATCAAATTTCATTTGATTATATTGAATCATACACTAATAAATTAATTAAACGTAATTATCTGCAATACTTAGAAAGAATAGAGAACAATATAACCCAAAAAATACAACCCAAAATCCTTTTGGACATATATTAAACAAAAACGATCAAACCAAGGCACTCTGCCCGCAGAAATGATTTACGATTATCAGAAAATAAATGACGTGCAGTCGATTGTTAATGCGTTTGCTGAAAACTTCTCTTCTGTTTATAATTCTAAAATGAACAACATAACTACTGAAATAACTTACACATCAAATCGGGTTAGTATAATTTCATCTCTGAATGTATCTCGGTCCGCCATTATTAAAAAAATAAAAAGACTCAATTTGCGAAAAGGTGCTGGTGTTGATATGATACCTCCCGTTTTTGTAAAAAAATTGCTGCCACGCACTCTCTTTTCCACTGTGGATCGTAATGAATAAATCTTTGTCATCGGGTGTTTTTCCTCTAATTATAGACCTATTTCTTTGTTACCTGTTTTTGCTAAACTTTTTGAGTCACTCGTTTGTCCAGTTTCATCTTGTCATATTGGGGATATAATTGATGAGAGGCAACACGGATTCATGGCTAGGGCGATCCACATCAACTAATTTACTGTGCCTTGTTGAGGCCTTGTCTCAAAATATGGACCAAAATTTACAAACAGATGCAATACATACGGATTTCTCCAAAGCTTTCGACAAACTTGACCATAATATACTTTTGAGAAAATTGCAGATGTATGGAATAAGTGGTAAATTACTTCTGTTTTTTAAATCGTATCTGAAGAACCGCTCGCAGCGCGTTGTATGTAATGGATATTCGTCAAAACACTTTGTGCCCACGTCTGGAGTCCCACAGGGTTCACATTTAGGTCCTGTACTATTTATTCTTGACGTTTATTAATGACATTAAAGATCGTTTCCAACATAGTAACTATTTATTATTTGCAGATTATCTCAAAATTAAAAAAAAAATTACTACTAACTCGGATCATGAGGATTTACAATCAGACTTGGATAAATTGCAAAACTGGTGCACACGAAATAATACGTATCTAATTATTTCTAAATGCTTTCATATGAAGCTCTCTAGAAAAATTACTAACCTACCTACCACATACAAAATTGATGGAGTAGTAATGGAAGAAGTTAAAGAAATGGACGATCTCGGGTGTTACTTAGATTCCAAGCTTGTGTTTAATCAGCATTTTGACAGTGTCGTAAAAAAAATCATTACAGATCATTGGATTTATAAAAAGAAATACTAAAGATTTTAAAAAGCCCTCTACGATAGTTATTCTATTTAATTCACTTGTCCGTAGTCGTTTGGAATATTGTAGTGTAGTACAGTTTGGAATCCCTATTACCAAGCACACATTGACCGCCTTGAACATCCACAACGTTCATCTGTCATCAGTTTTATTCATCTCTTGGATAACTTGGCTATGGTGATAGGCTCTTAAAGTTGAATATGAATTCACTTCGTGATCGTAGAGCGTAGAGCGAGCGAATATGATAACACTATTCAAAATTTTAAATGGTAATTAATTATAATTGTTCAGATCTCATACATCAAATTCATTTTAGAATTCCCCGCTCAGGCTGCAGACCGGGCAACTACAAACCGTTTATGCCACTGCATAGTAGGACTAACGTTGGAAAGTATTCACCCCTGTCCCGTATCATGGGAAATTATAACATGTTTAATAATAATTATGGTTTCTGCTTCGATTTATTTCGTTACAGTCTCAAACAATTTAAATTTGTAATGCGTCGTTGTTTCTTGCATGTCCCAAAAATAGATGGTACGAAAGAGAAGAATAATAATAATACCACAGATAATACTATCGAAACAAAATGAAATGAACAGTGTTCGTAAAGCCGCAATGGAAAGAATTACATGCTCAATGTATATATATACATACTCGTAGTTTGTTTGGTGTTGAAATCAAAACAAATGTATTCAATGTGTTTTGTTTTATTTTTAGTCATAAAAATTGTATCTGGTTAAATTTATTTTGATCTCCTGTCGATTTTCATTGTATAAGCTGTGTCTTCCTTTAATTTAGTCACTTACATAATATTATTATTTTTTTACTTTTAAATTGTTTATAAATAGTTCGTATGTAAAGCTAGTCGGATGACCTATTTAAATAAATAAATAAATAAATATGCACAATTTAGAGATAGGTCTGTAATAATTCTTGACGTCGGATTTGTCGCCACTTTTACGCACGGGAGTGACAGAAGCTGTTTTCCATATGCCTGGAACTAAGCCTTCTCCTAAGGATCGTCTGAATAATATTGATAACGGTAAATCTAGACTTTTTGGACACTTAATTATTAACATTGGAGAGATATTATCAGGGCCCGCACCTTCGTTTACTTATGTCAAGATTAGAAAGTTCTTTTAGGATTTCCTCGATGGTAATTTCTATATCACCAATATACACACCATCTACGCAAGATTTATGTTATTTTCTGTTTACCTCACACGCTGACGAAAAATCTTACCATCTGTTTCTATGAAATGTTACTGTGCCTGCGCCAACCCCATAAATCGAAAACTGAAATAACTTCATCATCTTGATGAAAACATACATACCTCGGGGTACCTACCTAATTTTAAAAACTTCGTATTTATTATTCGCATTCGTTATTTACTGCGAATTGTTTGATCCAAAATCGATTAATTCATATCGAGCCGATATACACCCTCATGCGTTACTAAAAATGTAAGTTACTCATTGGAGTAATACTTATTTAGTGTACGGTAAACGACATGGATTATTTATTATCCATTCGTACGTAGTCTATTCATTCCCAAATGAAACCGTTCGCAGTAGCGTTCAAGGCGCCCGCCCTTGTTTAGGTATCTACATACGTGTATGTGTTTATATAGGTATATATTCATCGAATCTTATATTCTCATTGTGCATATTAGACCTCAGAATAATATTTATAGTGAAAACATATCACTCAATGAATATGTTTCATCAATATAATTTAATTTAACACTGTAAAATCTAAAATTAATATTTATTTGTGTCTATACTATGCAGCTAAATGAAATTATTATTATTATTATTATTATTATCCATTGAATTACCACCAAAGACGAAGTACGCATGGAAACGATGGGAAATAATAGAAATGAAACCCGATTAGTTACGCCCCATTAGTGACCGTCATTAAGTTATGGTTTCGTTTCGCAATCGGTTAATCACTTAAGAAATGCATAATATACATATATATAAAACGCAAGGATCATCGAACTATTACGTCATTCGCCCTTAAGGTTTCATAGGAAATATTGTCCCAGTGCTCTCAGTGTCCGATTAAATAATCATGTCTGGGCAGACACCGTACTATCCCAGTTCAAGTTATTACGATTATAACATCGACGACGTAATCTACGGTCAGTGGGATACTTACGAAAACCAGTTGCCGCCGAACGAAATGGTAAGAATTCGTTTACCTTTTGTTATTAAATCTCCCATACTTTCATAATTATAATATTTTTTAATTGAACTCGATTTTTCATTCTACAATTTAACGTAGGTAATTCGTGATGCTCGTTTCTTAGATTTCCATATCTACCTTAAAATGAAAAACGGAACCTGTCCTCTCTGTCCGTCGCTCACAGTCCATTTTCTAAGAAATTGAATGAAATATTTGTCACAGCGACACATCTCGGTGACCCACATCATTCGCATTAGATACCTACTAGATGACACTGTGAAATATTCATGGAGCGACAAATTTCGACTCACAGATGCAGAGGCATCCGTACTGTATTCACGAAATGATAAGAGTTTATCGAATTGACTTCCAGTAATCCTTAGACAACGCCGATGAGGCGTTATATCTCCTAAGTTATAGGAATCCAATATTTTCGGAAAAGGACAAAAGAAAAGAATCTATGTCGCATATTTTTCAAAAACTTATTTCTCAATACCCATACATACCATTTGAAAATATTTTCTAATAATAACGAGCGCAAAAAATTACATCGTTAACGAGTCCCATAGTTTGAGACACTGTGCTATGGTGCTATGTAAGATTTCAACTTTCTACGTCGTATAGTATCTAAAGAAAATCCACTGTGACGAACGGATGAGATGAATTGAAAGTGGGTACTCCGTTTCTCTTTCCGAGACATGAAATCCAAAAACATTTTAATACATAATTTAAAGAAGAAAAAATTGAAACATAATTAAAAACCTTCGATTCGAAAATAATGTATTCGATGCCTCTTTTGTTTCAGACACATCAATGGCAACGGCCACAAGAAAACAACTGTCCGCCGGCGTCGTTGACTTATTCCAACGTCGGATATAACGCGAGCTGCATGTACTCCGACCATAGTGCCACATCGAATTGGACAGCCAATTGGAATCAGTTGCATCCGAGCGCTGTGAACGAAACGCAGCCGTCGCCTTTCACTACGTCGCTCGGTGCATCTCCCGGTAATGTGCCACCCAGTACCGACCTGTCACCGTGCGCCGCGATACCTACAACGTTCCCCGGTGCAACGGCATTCAGTGCTACTTACACGGATGCGTCAAGCTGTATGTACTCCGGAGATTCGGCCATATCGAACCGCTTGGTGAATCCGAACCAGTTCCAAGCGGGCACTACGAACGAGTCACGACCGTCTCGTAGTAATGTTTTGTCATCTGATACTATGCCGTCATGTGCCATGACGCCCGCTACACTCCCCAGTGTAACTACGTCAAATGCTATGTCGACTGCAGCTGTACCGTCGACCGCGACGACGAACACTAGCGCAGTGAAAAAAGTCACCAAAAAGCGCAAACGATTCCGTACGGCCTTTACTGAGAGACAGCTGAAGGCTCTTGAAGGCCAGTTCAAAATAAATCGGTTGCTCGACAGAGAAAGGAGATTTCAATTGGCGCGCGAATGCGGCATCGAGCAAAGTATTATTAAAACATGGTTTCAAAACCGGAGAATGAAGGAGAAGAGGCTTAGAGCCGAATCCGAAGCCGAGCGCTCAGAAAATTCATCTCCATCTCCGTTAGAGAATGACACGGCGCAGCCCTCAACGCAATTCCACGCCACGGTGCAAGTGCAAAGCGACGGAGTTGTACTGTTACACATACCGGAAAATATTTCGAAGCAAACGGCTCCGACTGGAACGGTTCAAATGAATCAGAATGCGTCACCCTCTGCCCTACCCGGGTCCGTCGATAGTAACTCCTTTCAGCAGCGAGAACCGGTGACTTCTTCTACCGACCGGCGCGACCCAGCCAAGGACAGGGATGAAGAGTTCTCGTCGTTTTTAAAGGAGTTACTGGATGGCGACGTACCCAGTTTAGTTATGTAATAGGTTTTATTTTAAGCGTGTATATACATATTTAGTTAAGTTATTTATGTTAGTGAATGGATTTTGTTTTGTAGATTTAAGTTTTAAAAAACATTGTAAATACCTTATTATTTTAATAAACTATTTTTACCTTTAACAAATCTAATTAGTTTCTTCTCAAATTTTTGATCAATTCATACGTATACTGTAGTATACATGTACCTACCTAATAAAATTAACTAATTTCGGTTACGTAGTTTTACAATTATACATTTTTACAGTTAGTGAACATGTATTCGTTGATACATTCATACATGCATTAATTACCTCACGTCATCTACCAGTTGCACCGATTGGACGGAGTACGAAGGAGTACAAGAAAATCACACCATGACGCTGATTGAAACCCCTGTCGATAAGTGTGATTCTAGCACGGAGGGCATTTTAAATGATGTAATTCATATTGACGAAATTCATTCGTTGATATTGATCTTTTTACGATGTATATTTACGAACTACATGCGTTATATCGTTATAAATATCATAGGTAAATAATTTATTGTATTTAACAAACTAGACCACTCAATAACAGTCATATTGAAACAAAAGACACGTCACCCGAGTCTTTTGGTAAACACTTTATAATGTGTGTCGATTATTTATTAATAAGTTGAGAATTTTTTTTCTGCAATAACGTTCACTTTTATCACGAATTTTTACACTTAAAAGTATCACGAATATTATATTGCATAGTATTACGACTTTGACGTTTTGTTCCATATCGCTAATATATTTTTATGTGGGAACACAT
Source organism: Zeuzera pyrina (assembly GCA_907165235.1). Lineage (NCBI taxonomy): Eukaryota > Metazoa > Arthropoda > Insecta > Lepidoptera > Cossidae > Zeuzera > Zeuzera pyrina. Next base: position 16,679,499 of record OU015628.1, read on the forward strand.
TATTTAATCAGAGAAATATCACAGCTTTCAACGATTTATAAAAAATATTTATGTATTCGAATTCAATTAGAAGCATGGTTTTTCTTGTACAGAGACTATTTAATTGTAGTATCGTTAAACTATACTCAATGGACGAAATGAAAATGAAAAATAATGTCGAAATGGATCCATATAAAAAAAAAGAATCGAGCTGAACAAGATCTGTTCGCAGAGAGAGTGATTCAATATTATCCGCGTAATGGAAAGTCTGAGACAGTGCGCCATTTTTATCAAGAAGGAGCTATGAGAGCTAGTAAGCCGTCCACTTTTGCTATGTATCTTCTCTTTTCAAGCGGCAAGAAATTATATTTTAAGCATCTATTGTCATAGTCATGATTTTGATCTCTGCATTTCAATTGTAAGTACCTGAGAAATCGCTTTTGTATTAATTCTACACGAGCAATGTGGGTGGTCATATACTGCGGGTTCCACACTTGAGAAGCATACTCTAAGATGCTGCGTACTGTTAAATACGAAATGTAACAGAAGCACTGATCACTATGAACACCCTATCGATTCCTTATCACAACTATTATATACTTGACTATTCGACGACTTCTCAACAACTGAACCCTTACAAGACCAAAACCAGACTTATATTCAGCCCCGTTATATCCTCGTTCTTGTCACTAAAATGTTACAAAATATCACACGTGGGTAATTTGTGTGATTAAAATTAATGTGGAACTAACAGTGCATATGAGCAATATAAGATCTTTAGAGATTTAAGCTTTTTAAAAGAGCTGGTCGAGCTTATTACAGAGCCAAGCTTCATTGACGCTTTTTTAATTATGATATCAATGTGAGAATCAAATGTCAATTTCGAATCTCGAATCGGCCTTTGGTCTCCTATTTGATTCACCTCAATCTATCTAAAGTTCAAGACGATTATGAACAGTAAAGGATCTAAAGTTGAACCTTGCGTGACTCTAGAGGGCGCAGACATCCAGGTTGAGGTAATAGACGATGGTCAATGCGATCGAATGCTTCACTAAAATGAGTAAAAACTGTATCGACTTGACTACCATTATCCGTACTATAAGTAGTACAGTCATTAAAAAGTATTAAATTTGATACAGTAGATTTACGTTTGAGAAATCCGTGCTGTTCTGCTATGAAGTAAGATGAAAAAGAAGAATAAGGTCGATTATAAACTATTATTTCGAATATTTTTGCAGATGTGCCTCACCTAACCTAATCAAACCTCAAATCAAATTTCATTTGATTATATTGAATCATACACTAATAAATTAATTAAACGTAATTATCTGCAATACTTAGAAAGAATAGAGAACAATATAACCCAAAAAATACAACCCAAAATCCTTTTGGACATATATTAAACAAAAACGATCAAACCAAGGCACTCTGCCCGCAGAAATGATTTACGATTATCAGAAAATAAATGACGTGCAGTCGATTGTTAATGCGTTTGCTGAAAACTTCTCTTCTGTTTATAATTCTAAAATGAACAACATAACTACTGAAATAACTTACACATCAAATCGGGTTAGTATAATTTCATCTCTGAATGTATCTCGGTCCGCCATTATTAAAAAAATAAAAAGACTCAATTTGCGAAAAGGTGCTGGTGTTGATATGATACCTCCCGTTTTTGTAAAAAAATTGCTGCCACGCACTCTCTTTTCCACTGTGGATCGTAATGAATAAATCTTTGTCATCGGGTGTTTTTCCTCTAATTATAGACCTATTTCTTTGTTACCTGTTTTTGCTAAACTTTTTGAGTCACTCGTTTGTCCAGTTTCATCTTGTCATATTGGGGATATAATTGATGAGAGGCAACACGGATTCATGGCTAGGGCGATCCACATCAACTAATTTACTGTGCCTTGTTGAGGCCTTGTCTCAAAATATGGACCAAAATTTACAAACAGATGCAATACATACGGATTTCTCCAAAGCTTTCGACAAACTTGACCATAATATACTTTTGAGAAAATTGCAGATGTATGGAATAAGTGGTAAATTACTTCTGTTTTTTAAATCGTATCTGAAGAACCGCTCGCAGCGCGTTGTATGTAATGGATATTCGTCAAAACACTTTGTGCCCACGTCTGGAGTCCCACAGGGTTCACATTTAGGTCCTGTACTATTTATTCTTGACGTTTATTAATGACATTAAAGATCGTTTCCAACATAGTAACTATTTATTATTTGCAGATTATCTCAAAATTAAAAAAAAAATTACTACTAACTCGGATCATGAGGATTTACAATCAGACTTGGATAAATTGCAAAACTGGTGCACACGAAATAATACGTATCTAATTATTTCTAAATGCTTTCATATGAAGCTCTCTAGAAAAATTACTAACCTACCTACCACATACAAAATTGATGGAGTAGTAATGGAAGAAGTTAAAGAAATGGACGATCTCGGGTGTTACTTAGATTCCAAGCTTGTGTTTAATCAGCATTTTGACAGTGTCGTAAAAAAAATCATTACAGATCATTGGATTTATAAAAAGAAATACTAAAGATTTTAAAAAGCCCTCTACGATAGTTATTCTATTTAATTCACTTGTCCGTAGTCGTTTGGAATATTGTAGTGTAGTACAGTTTGGAATCCCTATTACCAAGCACACATTGACCGCCTTGAACATCCACAACGTTCATCTGTCATCAGTTTTATTCATCTCTTGGATAACTTGGCTATGGTGATAGGCTCTTAAAGTTGAATATGAATTCACTTCGTGATCGTAGAGCGTAGAGCGAGCGAATATGATAACACTATTCAAAATTTTAAATGGTAATTAATTATAATTGTTCAGATCTCATACATCAAATTCATTTTAGAATTCCCCGCTCAGGCTGCAGACCGGGCAACTACAAACCGTTTATGCCACTGCATAGTAGGACTAACGTTGGAAAGTATTCACCCCTGTCCCGTATCATGGGAAATTATAACATGTTTAATAATAATTATGGTTTCTGCTTCGATTTATTTCGTTACAGTCTCAAACAATTTAAATTTGTAATGCGTCGTTGTTTCTTGCATGTCCCAAAAATAGATGGTACGAAAGAGAAGAATAATAATAATACCACAGATAATACTATCGAAACAAAATGAAATGAACAGTGTTCGTAAAGCCGCAATGGAAAGAATTACATGCTCAATGTATATATATACATACTCGTAGTTTGTTTGGTGTTGAAATCAAAACAAATGTATTCAATGTGTTTTGTTTTATTTTTAGTCATAAAAATTGTATCTGGTTAAATTTATTTTGATCTCCTGTCGATTTTCATTGTATAAGCTGTGTCTTCCTTTAATTTAGTCACTTACATAATATTATTATTTTTTTACTTTTAAATTGTTTATAAATAGTTCGTATGTAAAGCTAGTTGGATGACCTATTTAAATAAATAAATAAATAAATATGCACAATTTAGAGATAGGTCTGTAATAATTCTTGACGTCGGATTTGTCGCCACTTTTACGCACGGGAGTGACAGAAGCTGTTTTCCATATGCCTGGAACTAAGCCTTCTCCTAAGGATCGTCTGAATAATATTGATAACGGTAAATCTAGACTTTTTGGACACTTAATTATTAACATTGGAGAGATATTATCGGGGCCCGCACCTTCGTTTACTTATGTCAAGATTAGAAAGTTCTTTTAGGATTTCCTCGATGGTAATTTCTATATCACCAATATACACACCATCTACGCAAGATTTATGTTATTTTCTGTTTACCTCACACGCTGACGAAAAATCTTACCATCTGTTTCTATGAAATGTTACTGTGCCTGCGCCAACCCCATAAATCGAAAACTGAAATAAATTCATCATCTTGATGAAAACATACATACCTCGGGGTACCTACCTAATTTTAAAAACTTCGTATTTATTATTCGCATTCGTTATTTACTGCGAATTGTTTGATCCAAAATCGATTAATTCATATCGAGCCGATATACACCCTCATGCGTTACTAAAAATGTAAGTTACTCATTGGAGTAATACTTATTTAGTGTACGGTAAACGACATGGATTATTTATTATCCATTCGTACGTAGTCTATTCATTCCCAAATGAAACCGTTCGCAGTAGCGTTCAAGGCGCCCGCCCTTGTTTAGGTATCTACATACGTGTATGTGTTTATATAGGTATATATTCATCGAATCTTATATTCTCATTGTGCATATTAGAGCTCAGAATAATATTTATAGTGAAAACATATCACTCAATGAATATGTTTCATCAATATAATTTAATTTAACACTGTAAAATCTAAAATTAATATTTATTTGTGTCTATACTATGCAGCTAAATGAAATTATTATTATTATTATTATCCATTGAATTACCACCAAAGACGAAGTACGCATGGAAACGATGGGAAATAATAGAAATGAAACCCGATTAGTTACGCCCCATTAGTGACCGTCATTAAGTTATGGTTTCGTTTCGCAATCGGTTAATCACTTAAGAAATGCATAATATACATATATATAAAACGCAAGGATCATCGAACTATTACGTCATTCGCCCTTAAGGTTTCATAGGAAATATTGTCCCAGTGCTCTCAGTGTCCGATTAAATAATCATGTCTGGGCAGACACCGTACTATCCCAGTTCAAGTTATTACGATTATAACATCGACGACGTAATCTACGGTCAGTGGGATACTTACGAAAACCAGTTGCCGCCGAACGAAATGGTAAGAATTCGTTTACCTTTTGTTATTAAATCTCCCATACTTTCATAATTATAATATTTTTTAATTGAACTCGATTTTTCATTCTACAATTTAACGTAGGTAATTCGTGATGCTCGTTTCTTAGATTTCCATATCTACCTTAAAATGAAAAACGGAACCTGTCCTCTCTGTCCGTCGCTCACAGTCCATTTTCTAAGAAATTGAATGAAATATTTGTCACAGCGACACATCTCGGTGACCCACATCATTCGCATTAGATACCTACTAGATGACACTGTGAAATATTCATGGAGCGACAAATTTCGACTCACAGATGCAGAGGCATCCGTACTGTATTCACGAAATGATAAGAGTTTATCGAATTGACTTCCAGTAATCCTTAGACAACGCCGATGAGGCGTTATATCTCCTAAGTTATAGGAATCCAATATTTTCGGAAAAGGACAAAAGAAAAGAATCTATGTCGCATATTTTTCAAAAACTTATTTCTCAATACCCATACATACCATTTGAAAATATTTTCTAATAATAACGAGCGCAAAAAATTACATCGTTAACGAGTCCCATAGTTTGAGACACTGTGCTATGGTGCTATGTAAGATTTCAACTTTCTACGTCGTATAGTATCTAAAGAAAATCCACTGTGACGAACGGATGAGATGAATTGAAAGTGGGTACTCCGTTTCTCTTTCCAAGACATGAAATCCAAAAACATTTTAATACATAATTTAAAGAAGAAAAAATTGAAACATAATTAAAAACCTTCGATTCGAAAATAATGTATTCGATGCCTCTTTTGTTTCAGACACATCAATGGCAACGGCCACAAGAAAACAACTGTCCGCCGGCGTCGTTGACTTATTCCAACGTCGGATATAACGCGAGCTGCATGTACTCCGACCATAGTGCCACATCGAATTGGACAGCCAATTGGAATCAGTTGCATCCGAGCGCTGTGAACGAAACGCAGCCGTCGCCTTTCACTACGTCGCTCGGTGCATCTCCCGGTAATGTGCCACCCAGTACCGACCTGTCACCGTGCGCCGCGATACCTACAACGTTCCCCGGTGCAACGGCATTCAGTGCTACTTACACGGATGCGTCAAGCTGTATGTACTCCGGAGATTCGGCCATATCGAACCGCTTGGTGAATCCGAACCAGTTCCAAGCGGGCACTACGAACGAGTCACGACCGTCTCGTAGTAATGTTTTGTCATCTGATACTATGCCGTCATGTGCCATGACGCCCGCTACACTCCCCAGTGTAACGACGTCAAATGCTATGTCGACTGCAGCTGTACCGTCGACCGCGACGACGAACACTAGCGCAGTGAAAAAAGTCACCAAAAAGCGCAAACGATTCCGTACGGCCTTTACTGAGAGACAGCTGAAGGCTCTTGAAGGCCAGTTCAAAATAAATCGGTTGCTCGACAGAGAAAGGAGATTTCAATTGGCGCGCGAATGCGGCATCGAGCAAAGTATTATTAAAACATGGTTTCAAAACCGGAGAATGAAGGAGAAGAGGCTTAGAGCCGAATCCGAAGCCGAGCGCTCAGAAAATTCATCTCCATCTCCGTTAGAGAATGACACGGCGCAGCCCTCAACGCAATTCCACGCCACGGTGCAAGTGCAAAGCGACGGAGTTGTACTGTTACACATACCGGAAAATATTTCGAAGCAAACGGCTCCGACTGGAACGGTTCAAATGAATCAGAATGCGTCACCCTCTGCCCTACCCGGGTCCGTCGATAGTAACTCCTTTCAGCAGCGAGAACCGGTGACTTCTTCTACCGACCGGCGCGACCCAGCCAAGGACAGGGATGAAGAGTTCTCGTCGTTTTTAAAGGAGTTACTGGATGGCGACGTACCCAGTTTAGTTATGTAATAGGTTTTATTTTAAGCGTGTATATACATATTTAGTTAAGTTATTTATGTTAGTGAATGGATTTTGTTTTGTAGATTTAAGTTTTAAAAAACATTGTAAATACCTTATTATTTTAATAAACTATTTTTACCTTTAACAAATCTAATTAGTTTCTTCTCAAATTTTTGTTCAATTCATACGTATACTGTAGTATACATGTACCTACCTAATAAAATTAACTAATTTCGGTTACGTAGTTTTACAATTATACATTTTTACAGTTAGTGAACATGTATTCGTTGATACATTCATACATACATTAATTACCTCACGTCATCTACCAGTTGCACCGATTGGACGGAGTACGAAGGAGTACAAGAAAACCACACCATGACGCTGATTGAAACCCCTGTCGATAAGTGTGATTCTAGCACGGAGGGCATTTTAAATGATGTAATTCATATTGACGAAATTCATTCGTTGATATTGATCTTTTTACGATGTATATTTACGAACTACATGCGTTATATCGTTATAAATATCATAGGTAAATAATTTATTGTATTTAACAAACTAGACCACTCAATAACAGTCATATTGAAACAAAAGACACGTCACCCGAGTCTTTTGGTAAACACTTTATAATGTGTGTCGATTATTTATTAATAAGTTGAGAATTTTTTTTCTGCAATAACGTTCACTTTTATCACGAATTTTTACACTTAAAAGTATCACGAATATTATATTGCATAGTATTGATCAAAATGTCTTACACATATATCCGTAAAATTACGACTTTGACGTTTTGTTCCATATCGCTAATATATTTTTATGTGGGAACACATTATTTAATCAGAGAAATATCACAGCTTTCAACGATTTATAAAAAATATTTATGTATTCGAATTCAATTAGAAGCATGGTTTTTCTTGTACAGAGACTATTTAATTGTAGTATCGTTAAACTATACTCAATGGACGAAATGAAAATGAAAAATAATGTCGAAATGGATCCATATAAAAAAAAAGAATCGAGCTGAACAAGATCTGTTCGCAGAGAGAGTGATTCAATATTATCCGCGTAATGGAAAGTCTGAGACAGTGCGCCATTTTTATCAAGAAGGAGCTATGAGAGCTAGTAAGCTGTCCACTTTTGCTATGTATCTTCTCTTTTTAAGCGGCAAGAAATTATATTTTAAGCATCTATTGTCATAGTCATGATTTTGATCTTTGCTTTTCAATTGTAAGTACCTGAGAAATCGCTTTTGCATTAATTCTACACGAGCAATGTGGGTGGTCATATACTGCGAGTTCCACACTTGAGAAGCATACTCTAAGATGCTGCGTACTGTTATATACGAAATGTAACAGAAGCACTGATCACTATGAATACCCTATCGATTCCTTATCACAACTATTATATACTTGACTATTCGACGACTTCTCAACAACTGAACCCTTACAAGACCTAAATCAGACTTATATTCAGCCCCGTTATATCCTCGTTCTTGTCACTAAAATGTTACAAAATATCACACGTGGGTAATTTATGTGATTAAAATTAATGTGGAACTAACAGTGCATATGAGCAATATAAGATCTTTAGAGATTTAAGCTTTTTAAAAGAGCTGGTCGAGCTTACTACAGAGCCAAGCTTCATTGACGCTTTTTTAATTATGATATGAATGTGAGAATCAAATGTCAATTTCGAATCTCGAATCGGCCTTTGGTCTCCTATTTGATTCACCTCAATCTATCTAAAGTTCAAGACGATTATGAACAGTAAAGGATCTAAAGTTGAACCTTGCGTGACTCTAGAGGACGCAGACATCCAGGTTGAGGTAATAGACGATTGCGAAACGAAACCATAATTTAATGACGGTCACTAATGGGGCGTAACTAATCGGGTTTCATTTCTATTATTTCCCATCGTTTCCATGCGTACTTCGTCTTTGGTGGTAATTCAATGGATAATAATAATAATAATAATTTCATTTAGCTGCATAGTATAGACACAAATAAATATTAATTTTAGATTTTACAGTGTTAAATTAAATTATATTGATGAAACATATTCATTGAGTGATATGTTTTCACTATAAATATTATTCTGAGCTCTAATATGCACAATGAGAATATAAGATTCGATGAATATATACCTATATAAACACATACACGTATGTAGATACCTAAACAAGGGCGGGCGCCTTGAACGCTACTGCGAACGGTTTCATTTGGGAATGAATAGACTACGTACGAATGGATAATAAATAATCCATGTCGTTTACCGTACACTAAATAAGTATTACTCCAATGAGTAACTTACATTTTTAGTAACGCATGAGGGTGTATATCGGCTCGATATGAATTAATCGATTTTGGATCAAACAATTCGCAGTAAATAACGAATGCGAATAATAAATACGAAGTTTTTAAAATTAGGTAGGTACCCCGAGGTATGTATGTTTTCATCAAGATGATGAATTTATTTCAGTTTTCGATTTATGGGGTTGGCGCAGGCACAGTAACATTTCATAGAAACAGATGGTAAGATTTTTCGTCAGCGTGTGAGGTAAACAGAAAATAACATAAATCTTGCGTAGATGGTGTGTATATTGGTGATATAGAAATTACCATCGAGGAAATCCTAAAAGAACTTTCTAATCTTGACATAAGTAAACGAAGGTGCGGGCCCCGATAATATCTCTCCAATGTTAATAATTAAGTGTCCAAAAAGTCTAGATTTACCGTTATCAATATTATTCAGACGATCCTTAGGAGAAGGCTTAGTTCCAGGCATATGGAAAACAGCTTCTGTCACTCCCGTGCGTAAAAGTGGCGACAAATCCGACGTCAAGAATTATTACAGACCTATCTCTAAATTGTGCATATTTATTTATTTATTTATTTAAATAGGTCATCCAACTAGCTTTACATACGAACTATTTATAAACAATTTAAAAGTAAAAAAATAATAATATTATGTAAGTGACTAAATTAAAGGAAGACACAGCTTATACAATGAAAATCGACAGGAGATCAAAATAAATTTAACCAGATACAATTTTTATGACTAAAAATAAAACAAAACACATTGAATACATTTGTTTTGATTTCAACACCAAACAAACTACGAGTATGTATATATATACATTGAGCATGTAATTCTTTCCATTGCGGCTTTACGAACACTGTTCATTTCATTTTGTTTCGATAGTATTATCTGTGGTATTATTATTATTCTTCTCTTTCGTACCATCTATTTTTGGGACATGCAAGAAACAACGACGCATTACAAATTTAAATTGTTTGAGACTGTAACGAAATAAATCGAAGCAGAAACCATAATTATTATTAAACATGTTATAATTTCCCATGATACGGGACAGGGGTGAATACTTTCCAACGTTAGTCCTACTATGCAGTGGCATAAACGGTTTGTAGTTGCCCGGTCTGCAGCCTGAGCGGGGAATTCTAAAATGAATTTGATGTATGAGATCTGAACAATTATAATTAATTACCATTTAAAATTTTGAATAGTGTTATCATATTCGCTCGCTCTACGCTCTACGATCACGAAGTGAATTCATATTCAACTTTAAGAGCCTATCACCATAGCCAAGTTATCCAAGAGATGAATAAAACTGATGACAGATGAACGTTGTGGATGTTCAAGGCGGTCAATGTGTGCTTGGTAATAGGGATTCCAAACTGTACTACACTACAATATTCCAAACGACTACGGACAAGTGAATTAAATAGAATAACTATCGTAGAGGGCTTTTTAAAATCTTTAGTATTTCTTTTTATAAATCCAATGATCTGTAATGATTTTTTTTACGACACTGTCAAAATGCTGATTAAACACAAGCTTGGAATCTAAGTAACACCCGAGATCGTCCATTTCTTTAACTTCTTCCATTACTACTCCATCAATTTTGTATGTGGTAGGTAGGTTAGTAATTTTTCTAGAGAGCTTCATATGAAAGCATTTAGAAATAATTAGATACGTATTATTTCGTGTGCACCAGTTTTGCAATTTATCCAAGTCTGATTGTAAATCCTCATGATCCGAGTTAGTAGTAATTTTTTTTTTAATTTTGAGATAATCTGCAAATAATAAATAGTTACTATGTTGGAAACGATCTTTAATGTCATTAATAAACGTCAAGAATAAATAGTACAGGACCTAAATGTGAACCCTGTGGGACTCCAGACGTGGGCACAAAGTGTTTTGACGAATATCCATTACATACAACGCGCTGCGAGCGGTTCTTCAGATACGATTTAAAAAACAGAAGTAATTTACCACTTATTCCATACATCTGCAATTTTCTCAAAAGTATATTATGGTCAAGTTTGTCGAAAGCTTTGGAGAAATCCGTATGTATTGCATCTGTTTGTAAATTTTGGTCCATATTTTGAGACAAGGCCTCAACAAGGCACAGTAAATTAGTTGATGTGGATCGCCCTAGCCATGAATCCGTGTTGCCTCTCATCAATTATATCCCCAATATGACAAGATGAAACTGGACAAACGAGTGACTCAAAAAGTTTAGCAAAAACAGGTAACAAAGAAATAGGTCTATAATTAGAGGAAAAACACCCGATGACAAAGATTTATTCATTACGATCCACAGTGGAAAAGAGAGTGCGTGGCAGCAATTTTTTTACAAAAACGGGAGGTATCATATCAACACCAGCACCTTTTCGCAAATTGAGTCTTTTTATTTTTTTAATAATGGCGGACCGAGATACATTCAGAGATGAAATTATACTAACCCGATTTGATGTGTAAGTTATTTCAGTAGTTATGTTGTTCATTTTAGAATTATAAACAGAAGAGAAGTTTTCAGCAAACGCATTAACAATCGACTGCACGTCATTTATTTTCTGATAATCGTAAATCATTTCTGCGGGCAGAGTGCCTTGGTTTGATCGTTTTTGTTTAATATATGTCCAAAAGGATTTTGGGTTGTATTTTTTGGGTTATATTGTTCTCTATTCTTTCTAAGTATTGCAGATAATTACGTTTAATTAATTTATTAGTGTATGATTCAATATAATCAAATGAAATTTGATTTGAGGTTTGATTAGGTTAGGTGAGGCACATCTGCAAAAATATTCGAAATAATAGTTTATAATCGACCTTATTCTTCTTTTTCATCTTACTTCATAGCAGAACAGCACGGATTTCTCAAACGTAAATCTACTGTATCAAATTTAATACTTTTTAATGACTGTACTACTTATAGTACGGATAATGGTAGTCAAGTCGATACAGTTTTTACTCATTTTAGTGAAGCATTCGATCGCATTGACCATCGTCTATTACCTCAACCTGGATGTCTGCGCCCTCTAGAGTCACGCAAGGTTCAACTTTAGATCCTTTACTGTTCATAATCGTCTTGAACTTTAGATAGATTGAGGTGAATCAAATAGGAGACCAAAGGCCGATTCGAGATTCGAAATTGACATTTGATTCTCACATTGATATCATAATTAAAAAAGCGTCAATGAAGCTTGGCTCTGTAATAAGCTCGACCAGCTCTTTTAAAAAGCTTAAATCTCTAAAGATCTTATATTGCTCATATGCACTGTTAGTTCCACATTAATTTTAATCACACAAATTACCCACGTGTGATATTTTGTAACATTTTAGTGACAAGAACGAGGATATAACGGGGCTGAATATAAGTCTGGTTTTGGTCTTGTAAGGGTTCAGTTGTTGAGAAGTCGTCGAATAGTCAAGTATATAATAGTTGTGATAAGGAATCGATAGGGTGTTCATAGTGATCAGTGCTTCTGTTACATTTCGTATTTAACAGTACGCAGCATCTTAGAGTATGCTTCTCAAGTGTGGAACCCGCAGTATATGACCACCCACATTGCTCGTGTAGAATTAATACAAAAGCGATTTCTCAGGTACTTACAATTGAAATGCAGAGATCAAAATCATGACTATGACAATAGATGCTTAAAATATAATTTCTTGCCGCTTGAAAAGAGAAGATACATAGCAAAAGTGGACGGCTTACTAGCTCTCATAGCTCCTTCTTGATAAAAATGGCGCACTGTCTCAGACTTTCCATTACGCGGATAATATTGAATCACTCTCTCTGCGAACAGATCTTGTTCAGCTCGATTCTTTTTTTTTATATGGATCCATTTCGACATTATTTTTCATTTTCATTTCGTCCATTGAGTATAGTTTAACGATACTACAATTAAATAGTCTCTGTACAAGAAAAACCATGCTTCTAATTGAATTCGAATACATAAATATTTTTTATAAATCGTTGAAAGCTGTGATATTTCTCTGATTAAATAATGTGTTCCCACATAAAAATATATTAGCGATATGGAACAAAACGTCAAAGTCGTAATACTATGCAATATAATATTCGTGATACTTTTAAGTGTAAAAATTCGTGATAAAAGTGAACGTTATTGCAGAAAAAAAATTCTCAACTTATTAATAAATAATCGACACACATTATAAAGTGTTTACCAAAAGACTCGGGTGACGTGTCTTTTGTTTCAATATGACTGTTATTGAGTGGTCTAGTTTGTTAAATACAATAAATTATTTACCTATGATATTTATAACGATATAACGCATGTAGTTCGTAAATATACATCGTAAAAAGATCAATATCAACGAATGAATTTCGTCAATATGAATTACATCATTTAAAATGCCCTCCGTGCTAGAATCACACTTATCGACAGGGGTTTCAATCAGCGTCATGGTGTGATTTTCTTGTACTCCTTCGTACTCCGTCCAATCGGTGCAACTGGTAGATGACGTGAGGTAATTAATGCATGTATGAATGTATCAACGAATACATGTTCACTAACTGTAAAAATGTATAATTGTAAAACTACGTAACCGAAATTAGTTAATTTTATTAGGTAGGTACATGTATACTACAGTATACGTATGAATTGATCAAAAATTTGAGAAGAAACTAATTAGATTTGTTAAAGGTAAAAATAGTTTATTAAAATAATAAGGTATTTACAATGTTTTTTAAAACTTAAATCTACAAAACAAAATCCATTCACTAACATAAATAACTTAACTAAATATGTATATACACGCTTAAAATAAAACCTATTACATAACTAAACTGGGTACGTCGCCATCCAGTAACTCCTTTAAAAACGACGAGAACTCTTCATCCCTGTCCTTGGCTGGGTCGCGCCGGTCGGTAGAAGAAGTCACCGGTTCTCGCTGCTGAAAGGAGTTACTATCGACGGACCCGGGTAGGGCAGAGGGTGACGCATTCTGATTCATTTGAACCGTTCCAGTCGGAGCCGTTTGCTTCGAAATATTTTCCGGTATGTGTAACAGTACAACTCCGTCGCTTTGCACTTGCACCGTGGCGTGGAATTGCGTTGAGGGCTGCGCCGTGTCATTCTCTAACGGAGATGGAGATGAATTTTCTGAGCGCTCGGCTTCGGATTCGGCTCTAAGCCTCTTCTCCTTCATTCTCCGGTTTTGAAACCATGTTTTAATAATACTTTGCTCGATGCCGCATTCGCGCGCCAATTGAAATCTCCTTTCTCTGTCGAGCAACCGATTTATTTTGAACTGGCCTTCAAGAGCCTTCAGCTGTCTCTCAGTAAAGGCCGTACGGAATCGTTTGCGCTTTTTGGTGACTTTTTTCACTGCGCTAGTGTTCGTCGTCGCGGTCGACGGTACAGCTGCAGTCGACATAGCATTTGACGTCGTTACACTGGGGAGTGTAGCGGGCGTCATGGCACATGACGGCATAGTATCAGATGACAAAACATTACTACGAGACGGTCGTGACTCGTTCGTAGTGCCCGCTTGGAACTGGTTCGGATTCACCAAGCGGTTCGATATGGCCGAATCTCCGGAGTACATACAGCTTGACGCATCCGTGTAAGTAGCACTGAATGCCGTTGCACCGGGGAACGTTGTAGGTATCGCGGCGCACGGTGACAGGTCGGTACTGGGTGGCACATTACCGGGAGATGCACCGAGCGACGTAGTGAAAGGCGACGGCTGCGTTTCGTTCACAGCGCTCGGATGCAACTGATTCCAATTGGCTGTCCAATTCGATGTGGCACTATGGTCGGAGTACATGCAGCTCGCGTTATATCCGACGTTGGAATAAGTCAACGACGCCGGCGGACAGTTGTTTTCTTGTGGCCGTTGCCATTGATGTGTCTGAAACAAAAGAGGCATCGAATACATTATTTTCGAATCGAAGGTTTTTAATTATGTTTCAATTTTTTCTTCTTTAAATTATGTATTAAAATGTTTTTGGATTTCATGTCTTGGAAAGAGAAACGGAGTACCCACTTTCAATTCATCTCATCCGTTCGTCACAGTGGATTTTCTTTAGATACTATACGACGTAGAAAGTTGAAATCTTACATAGCACCATAGCACAGTGTCTCAAACTATGGGACTCGTTAACGATGTAATTTTTTGCGCTCGTTATTATTAGAAAATATTTTCAAATGGTATGTATGGGTATTGAGAAATAAGTTTTTGAAAAATATGCGACATAGATTCTTTTCTTTTGTCCTTTTCCGAAAATATTGGATTCCTATAACTTAGGAGATATAACGCCTCATCGGCGTTGTCTAAGGATTACTGGAAGTCAATTCGATAAACTCTTATCATTTCGTGAATACAGTACGGATGCCTCTGCATCTGTGAGTCGAAATTTGTCGCTCCATGAATATTTCACAGTGTCATCTAGTAGGTATCTAATGCGAATGATGTGGGTCACCGAGATGTGTCGCTGTGACAAATATTTCATTCAATTTCTTAGAAAATGGACTGTGAGCGACGGACAGAGAGGACAGGTTCCGTTTTTCATTTTAAGGTAGATATGGAAATCTAAGAAACGAGCATCACGAATTACCTACGTTAAATTGTAGAATGAAAAATCGAGTTCAATTAAAAAATATTATAATTATGAAAGTATGGGAGATTTAATAACAAAAGGTAAACGAATTCTTACCATTTCGTTCGGCGGCAACTGGTTTTCGTAAGTATCCCACTGACCGTAGATTACGTCGTCGATGTTATAATCGTAATAACTTGAACTGGGATAGTACGGTGTCTGCCCAGACATGATTATTTAATCGGACACTGAGAGCACTGGGACAATATTTCCTATGAAACCTTAAGGGCGAATGACGTAATAGTTCGATGATCCTTGCGTTTTATATATATGTATATTATGCATTTCTTAAGTGATTAACCGATTGCGAAACGAAACCATAACTTAATGACGGTCACTAATGGGGCGTAACTAATCGGGTTTCATTTCTATTATTTCCCATCGTTTCCATGCGTACTTCGTCTTTGGTGGTAATTCAATGGATAATAATAATAATAATAATAATAATAATTTCATTTAGCTGCATAGTATAGACACAAATAAATATTAATTTTAGATTTTACAGTGTTAAATTAAATTATATTGATGAAACATATTCATTGAGTGATATGTTTTCACTATAAATATTATTCTGAGGTCTAATATGCACAATGAGAATATAAGATTCGATGAATATATACCTATATAAACACATACACGTATGTAGATACCTAAACAAGGGCGGGCGCCTTGAACGCTACTGCGAACGGTTTCATTTGGGAATGAATAGACTACGTACGAATGGATAATAAATAATCCATGTCGTTTACCGTACACTAAATAAGTATTACTCCAATGAGTAACTTACATTTTTAGTAACGCATGAGGGTGTATATCGGCTCGATATGAATTAATCGATTTTGGATCAAACAATTCGCAGTAAATAACGAATGCGAATAATAAATACGAAGTTTTTAAAATTAGGTAGGTACCCCGAGGTATGTATGTTTTCATCAAGATGATGAAGTTATTTCAGTTTTCGATTTATGGGGTTGGCGCAGGCACAGTAACATTTCATAGAAACAGATGGTAAGATTTTTCGTCAGCGTGTGAGGTAAACAGAAAATAACATAAATCTTGCGTAGATGGTGTGTATATTGGTGATATAGAAATTACCATCGAGGAAATCCTAAAAGAACTTTCTAATCTTGACATAAGTAAACGAAGGTGCGGGCCCTGATAATATCTCTCCAATGTTAATAATTAAGTGTCCAAAAAGTCTAGATTTACCGTTATCAATATTATTCAGACGATCCTTAGGAGAAGGCTTAGTTCCAGGCATATGGAAAACAGCTTCTGTCACTCCCGTGCGTAAAAGTGGCGACAAATCCGACGTCAAGAATTATTACAGACCTATCTCTAAATTGTGCATATTTATTTATTTATTTATTTATTTATTTAAATAGGTCATCCGACTAGCTTTACATACGAACTATTTATAAACAATTTAAAAGTAAAAAAATAATAATATTATGTAAGTGACTAAATTAAAGGAAGACACAGCTTATACAATGAAAATCGACAGGAGATCAAAATAAATTTAACCAGATACAATTTTTATGACTAAAAATAAAACAAAACACATTGAATACATTTGTTTTGATTTCAACACCAAACAAACTACGAGTATGTATATATATACATTGAGCATGTAATTCTTTCCATTGCGGCTTTACGAACACTGTTCATTTCATTTTGTTTCGATAGTATTATCTGTGGTATTATTATTATTCTTCTCTTTCGTACCATCTATTTTTGGGACATGCAAGAAACAACGACGCATTACAAATTTAAATTGTTTGAGACTGTAACGAAATAAATCGAAGCAGAAACCATAATTATTATTAAACATGTTATAATTTCCCATGATACGGGACAGGGGTGAATACTTTCCAACGTTAGTCCTACTATGCAGTGGCATAAACGGTTTGTAGTTGCCCGGTCTGCAGCCTGAGCGGGGAATTCTAAAATGAATTTGATGTATGAGATCTGAACAATTATAATTAATTACCATTTAAAATTTTGAATAGTGTTATCATATTCGCTCGCTCTACGCTCTACGATCACGAAGTGAATTCATATTCAACTTTAAGAGCCTATCACCATAGCCAAGTTATCCAAGAGATGAATAAAACTGATGACAGATGAACGTTGTGGATGTTCAAGGCGGTCAATGTGTGCTTGGTAATAGGGATTCCAAACTGTACTACACTACAATATTCCAAACGACTACGGACAAGTGAATTAAATAGAATAACTATCGTAGAGGGCTTTTTAAAATCTTTAGTATTTCTTTTTATAAATCCAATGATCTGTAATGATTTTTTTTACGACACTGTCAAAATGCTGATTAAACACAAGCTTGGAATCTAAGTAACACCCGAGATCGTCCATTTCTTTAACTTCTTCCATTACTACTCCATCAATTTTGTATGTGGTAGGTAGGTTAGTAATTTTTCTAGAGAGCTTCATATGAAAGCATTTAGAAATAATTAGATACGTATTATTTCGTGTGCACCAGTTTTGCAATTTATCCAAGTCTGATTGTAAATCCTCATGATCCGAGTTAGTAGTAATTTTTTTTTTAATTTTGAGATAATCTGCAAATAATAAATAGTTACTATGTTGGAAACGATCTTTAATGTCATTAATAAACGTCAAGAATAAATAGTACAGGACCTAAATGTGAACCCTGTGGGACTCCAGACGTGGGCACAAAGTGTTTTGACGAATATCCATTACATACAACGCGCTGCGAGCGGTTCTTCAGATACGATTTAAAAAACAGAAGTAATTTACCACTTATTCCATACATCTGCAATTTTCTCAAAAGTATATTATGGTCAAGTTTGTCGAAAGCTTTGGAGAAATCCGTATGTATTGCATCTGTTTGTAAATTTTGGTCCATATTTTGAGACAAGGCCTCAACAAGGCACAGTAAATTAGTTGATGTGGATCGCCCTAGCCATGAATCCGTGTTGCCTCTCATCAATTATATCCCCAATATGACAAGATGAAACTGGACAAACGAGTGACTCAAAAAGTTTAGCAAAAACAGGTAACAAAGAAATAGGTCTATAATTAGAGGAAAAACACCCGATGACAAAGATTTATTCATTACGATCCACAGTGGAAAAGAGAGTGCGTGGCAGCAATTTTTTTACAAAAACGGGAGGTATCATATCAACACCAGCACCTTTTCGCAAATTGAGTCTTTTTATTTTTTTAATAATGGCGGACCGAGATACATTCAGAGATGAAATTATACTAACCCGATTTGATGTGTAAGTTATTTCAGTAGTTATGTTGTTCATTTTAGAATTATAAACAGAAGAGAAGTTTTCAGCAAACGCATTAACAATCGACTGCACGTCATTTATTTTCTGATAATCGTAAATCATTTCTGCGGGCAGAGTGCCTTGGTTTGATCGTTTTTGTTTAATATATGTCCAAAAGGATTTTGGGTTGTATTTTTTGGGTTATATTGTTCTCTATTCTTTCTAAGTATTGCAGATAATTACGTTTAATTAATTTATTAGTGTATGATTCAATATAATCAAATGAAATTTGATTTGAGGTTTGATTAGGTTAGGTGAGGCACATCTGCAAAAATATTCGAAATAATAGTTTATAATCGACCTTATTCTTCTTTTTCATCTTACTTCATAGCAGAACAGCACGGATTTCTCAAACGTAAATCTACTGTATCAAATTTAATACTTTTTAATGACTGTACTACTTATAGTACGGATAATGGTAGTCAAGTCGATACAGTTTTTACTCATTTTAGTGAAGCATTCGATCGCATTGACCATCGTCTATTACCTCAACCTGGATGTCTGCGCCCTCTAGAGTCACGCAAGGTTCAACTTTAGATCCTTTACTGTTCATAATCGTCTTGAACTTTAGATAGATTGAGGTGAATCAAATAGGAGACCAAAGGCCGATTCGAGATTCGAAATTGACATTTGATTCTCACATTGATATCATAATTAAAAAAGCGTCAATGAAGCTTGGCTCTGTAATAAGCTCGACCAGCTCTTTTAAAAAGCTTAAATCTCTAAAGATCTTATATTGCTCATATGCACTGTTAGTTCCACATTAATTTTAATCACACAAATTACCCACGTGTGATATTTTGTAACATTTTAGTGACAAGAACGAGGATATAACGGGGCTGAATATAAGTCTGGTTTTGGTCTTGTAAGGGTTCAGTTGTTGAGAAGTCGTCGAATAGTCAAGTATATAATAGTTGTGATAAGGAATCGATAGGGTGTTCATAGTGATCAGTGCTTCTGTTACATTTCGTATTTAACAGTACGCAGCATCTTAGAGTATGCTTCTCAAGTGTGGAACCCGCAGTATATGACCACCCACATTGCTCGTGTAGAATTAATACAAAAGCGATTTCTCAGGTACTTACAATTGAAATGCAGAGATCAAAATCATGACTATGACAATAGATGCTTAAAATATAATTTCTTGCCGCTTGAAAAGAGAAGATACATAGCAAAAGTGGACGGCTTACTAGCTCTCATAGCTCCTTCTTGATAAAAATGGCGCACTGTCTCAGACTTTCCATTACGCGGATAATATTGAATCACTCTCTCTGCGAACAGATCTTGTTCAGCTCGATTCTTTTTTTTTATATGGATCCATTTCGACATTATTTTTCATTTTCATTTCGTCCATTGAGTATAGTTTAACGATACTACAATTAAATAGTCTCTGTACAAGAAAAACCATGCTTCTAATTGAATTCGAATACATAAATATTTTTTATAAATCGTTGAAAGCTGTGATATTTCTCTGATTAAATAATGTGTTCCCACATAAAAATATATTAGCGATATGGAACAAAACGTCAAAGTCGTAATACTATGCAATATAATATTCGTGATACTTTTAAGTGTAAAAATTCGTGATAAAAGTGAACGTTATTGCAGAAAAAAAATTCTCAACTTATTAATAAATAATCGACACACATTATAAAGTGTTTACCAAAAGACTCGGGTGACGTGTCTTTTGTTTCAATATGACTGTTATTGAGTGGTCTAGTTTGTTAAATACAATAAATTATTTACCTATGATATTTATAACGATATAACGCATGTAGTTCGTAAATATACATCGTAAAAAGATCAATATCAACGAATGAATTTCGTCAATATGAATTACATCATTTAAAATGCCCTCCGTGCTAGAATCACACTTATCGACAGGGGTTTCAATCAGCGTCATGGTGTGATTTTCTTGTACTCCTTCGTACTCCGTCCAATCGGTGCAACTGGTAGATGACGTGAGGTAATTAATGTATGTATGAATGTATCAACGAATACATGTTCACTAACTGTAAAAATGTATAATTGTAAAACTACGTAACCGAAATTAGTTAATTTTATTAGGTAGGTACATGTATACTACAGTATACATATGAATTGAACAAAAATTTGAGCAGAAACTAATTCGATTTATTGAAGGTAAAAATAGTTTATTAAAATAATAAAGTATTTACAATGTTTTTTAAAACTTAAATCTACAAAACAAAATCCATTCACTAACATAAATAACTTAACTAAATATGTATATATATACACGCTTAAAATAAAACCTATTACATAACTAAACTAGGTACGTCGCCATCCAGTAACTCCTTTAAAAACGACGAGAACTCTTCATCCCTGTCCTTGGCTGGGTCGCGGCGGTCGGTAGAAGAAGTCACCGGTTCTCGCTGCTGAAAGGAGTTACTATCGACGGACCCGGGTAGGGCAGAGGGTGACGCATTCTGATTCATTTGAACCGTTCCAGTCGGAGCCGTTTGCTTCGAAATATTTTCCGGTATGTGTAACAGTACAACTCCGTCGCTTTGCACTTGCACCGTGGCGTGGAATTGCGTTGAGGGCTGCGCCGTATCATTCTCTGACGGAGATGGAGATGAATTTTCTGAGCGCTCGGCTTCGGATTCGGCTCTAAGCCTCTTCTCCTTCATTCTCCGGTTTTGAAACCATGTTTTAATAACACTTTGCTCGATGCCGCATTCGCGCGCCAATTGAAATCTCCTTTCTCTGTCGAGCAACCGATTTATTTTGAACTGGCCTTCAAGAGCCTTCAGCTGTCTCTCAGTAAAGGCCGTACGGAATCGTTTGCGCTTTTTGGTGACCTTTTTCACTGCGCTAGTGTTCGTCGTCGCGGTCGACGGTACAGCTGCAGTCGACATAGCATTTGACGTCGTTACACTGGGGAGTATAGCGGGCGTCATGGCACATGACGGCATAGTATCAGATGACAAAAGATTACTACGAGACGGTCGTGACCCGTTCGTTACCCATTTACAACCCAACCCATTACAGTGCCCGCTTGGAACTGGTTCGGATTCACCAAGCTGTTCGATATGGCCGAATCTCCGGAGTACATACAGCTTGACGCATCCGTGTAAGTAGCACTGAATGCCGTTGCACCGGGGAACGTTGTAGGTATCGCGGCGCACGGTGACAGGTCGGTACTGGGTGGCACATTACCGGGAGATGCACCGAGCGACGTAGTGAAAGGCGACGGCTGCGTTTCGTTCACAGCGCTCGGATGCAACTGATTCCAATTGGCTGTCCAATTCGATGTGGCACTATGGTCGGAGTACATGCAGCTCGCGTTATATCCGACGTTGGAATAAGTCAACGACGCCGGCGGACAGTGGTTTTCTTGTGGCCGTTGCCATTGATGTGTCTGAAACAAAAGAGGCATCGAATACATTATTTTCGAATCGAAGGTTTTTAATTATGTTTCAATTTTTTCTTCTTTAAATTATGTATTAAAATGTTTTTGGATTTCATGTCTTGGAAAGAGAAACGGAGTACCCACTTTCAATTCATCTCATCCGTTCGTCACAGTGGATTTTCTTTAGATACTATACGACGTAGAAAGTTGAAATCTTACATAGCACCATAGCACAGTGTCTCAAACTGTGGGACTCGTTAACGATGTAATTTTTGGCGCTCGTTATTATTAGAAAATATTTTCAAATGGTATGGGTATTGAGAAATAAGTTTTTGAAAAATATGCGACATAGATTCTTTTCTTTTGTCTTTTTCCGAAAATATTGGATTCCGATAACTTAGGAGATATAACGCCTCATCGGCGTTGTCTAAGGATTACTGGAAGTCAATTCGATAAACTCTTATCATTTCGTGAATACAGTACGGATGCCTCTGCATCTGTGAGTCGAAATTTGTCGCTCCATGAATATTTCACAGTGTCATCTAGTAGGTATCTAATGCGAATGATGTGGGTCACCGAGATGTGTCGCTGTGACAAATATTTCATTCAATTTCTTAGAAAATGGACTGTGAGCGACGGACAGAGAGGACAGGTTCCGTTTTTCATTTTAAGGTAGATATGGAAATCTAAGAAACGAGCATCACGAATTACGTTAAATTGTAGAATAAAAAATTGAGTTCATAATATTTATTATTATTATTATTTAATTTATTAATATTAAATTAGTACATAGATAAACCTTTTCTATTAAAAAACATATTCTTCTTTTTTTTTCAAAAATATGGTCCTGAAAAAGTGGAAAGGGGGATGAAACTTTAAAGGGGAAATGCTAAACCGCTGAACCGATTGTGATGAAATTTGATACGGAAATGTACCCGAACACTTGGTACAGTGTGTACCTGAAAACAAATATAGACAACTTCCTTTTTCAAAAAACGACATGAGGTTTAATGTATGTTACGTCATCATAAGTCCAATATCACGGATGTTCCAAAATAGGAAATAACTTTTTGTTCAATACCGACAACAGGTGTATCATATGAAATGGTGTAGGGAAGGGAAGGTTTCTGTATATGTGACGTCATCATAAATCCAATATGGCGGATGTTTCATAATAGGAAATAACTTTTTTATCCAACACTAACAATATGGGTATCAAACGAAATGGAATACGCAGGGGAAGGTAGATGCATATGTGACGTCACCATAAATCCAATATGGCGGATGTTTCATAATAGGAAATAACTTTTTTATCCAACACTAACAATATGGGTATCAAATGAAATGGAATATGCAGGGGAAGATTTTTGTATATGTGACGCCATCATAAATCCAATATGTCGGATGTTCCATAATAGGAAGCAACTTTTTTATCCAACGCTAACAATATGGGTATCAAATGAAATGGAATACGCAGGGGAAGGAAAGTTCGTTTCTTCGTTTAAGTTCGTTTCTCAGATTTCCAGATCTAACTTAAAAGAAAAAACGGAACCTGCCCTGTCTGTCCGTCGGTCACAGTTCATTTACTAAGAAACTAAATAAAATATTTGGCACAGTGATACATCTCGGTGACCCACATCGTTCGCATTAAATACTGGATAACATAGTATAATATTCATGGGAGTAATGAAGTTTGACTCACGAACGCAGAAAGGCATCCGTACTCTATTTATGAAATTTGAATGATAAAATTATTAAATTAACTTCTAGAAATCGATTAAGCCTAGGAATTTCTTTATTATTTTCGTGATAACATCGATGGGGCGTTATATCCCCTTAGTTACAGGAAACCAATACTTTCGGTAAAAGACAAAGAAAAAGAATCTATCTTTCATATTTTTCAGAAACTTTCTAAATACCCATGACATTGGAAATGTTTTCAATTATTAACGAGTGCAACATACATTACGTCATTAACGAGTCGCATAGTTTGAGACGCTGTGCTATGGTGCTGTGGTAGATTTCTGTTTATTTCAACTTTATATGTCGCATAATATTAACAAAAATCGACCGTGACAAACGGATGAACTAAAGATATTAAAAACGGGTATTCCGTTTTTCTTTCCAAAATCTGAAATTCAAAAACATTAAAGGACATAATTAAAAAAGAAAATTGAAGTAGAATTAAATCTTTGATACAATAATAATGTAATAGATGCCTCTTTGGTTTCAAGCACATCGATGGCAATGGCCACAAGAAAACACTTGTTCGCCGGCGAATAATTCTTACGTCGGGTATAAAGCTAACTGCATGTACCATAGTGCCACATCGAAATGGATAGTCAATTCAAATCAGTTGTATCCGAGCGCTACGAACGAAACGCAGCAGACGCCTTTCGCTACCTCACTTAGTGCATCGCCCGGTAATGTGCCACCCAGTACAAACATGTCACCATGCACCGTGATATTTGCAGCGTTCCCCAGTGCAACGGCATTCAGCGCTACTTACAAGGATTTGGACTTTGTTGTGGGTTAATTTAAACGGAAGGTGGAGAACCTTTACCGGGGCACCGGGGTAAATTTAGGTTTTAAAAAACGTAAATATTGTATTGTAATAAATTGTTTTTACTTAAAATTGAATTCGTTTCCTTTCAATTTTTGTTAATAACTTTAATTTTGTTCATTTCATATGTATACTGTAGTATACATGTACCTACTCAATAATTAATTTAATAATCGTATTTCAAAAAATACAAATATTTATAAAATAAACACGAAAATATGTGAGGAGAATGATGATATTTGAGGAAACGAAAGAGGTATGTAAGGACCGCGATGCTTGGCGCTCTATTCTCTCTGACTACCCCGTTTTTTTTTTATCCTACTTCCCCTGACATGGGCAAGCTCAGGGCCCTTATTTTTCTATTGACTTTCACTCCAGTTCCCGCTCTCTTACTTTCCTTCTGGGAATAAAACCCTTTCGTTCTGACTCGAGCCTAACAGTTGGTTAGCTAACCTGCACATCTGTAAGTTTTATTTATATAAAAATCCCTACTTCTAGTCTTATTTTCTAATACATTTGCCACTTACATTTAATGTTACAACTATTTCTTGTCAGTTACAATCCTACGCGCTAAATATACTCATTCTTAACCTATTTACTTACTATTACCTTAATCTATATTACACATTTTAACACGTATTCATCCAATTGTTCTTACCAACTAAATCACAGTGATGTTCTTAACTATATCACAGTTGTCTTCAAGCTATTTATAGTCTAATGCAGTAACATTTCATCATAATGTCACAGTTTACTTATAGTTATAGCATTAATCCAAGCTACATTATTTCCATTTTTATTTATTTGTTTTATTTCTATTAATCACTTTAATTGCTATTTTCTTACAATATTTTATAAAGCTAGCCATTTTAGTTTTGTCTTGCATTATCTCCCTGATAGTGTCCCGTTTTAAAGCCATATCCATTTCCATCTCAACATCAAGTCTGTCGCTGCCGTAGATGGAGAATTCACACAAGACATGCATCACACTTTCGCTCACATTCTTATCACAGGCACACGCAGGGCTCTCCTTGCACCCGAACCGATGCAGGTATTCGGAGAACCCCCCATGGCCCGTGAACACTTGCACAGTCACACTGTCCATATTAATCTTTCTTACTGCCGAATGAGCTTTGGTGGCGTCCGGGAAAAACACTTTGGTGACTGAGGCCGTTTTCTCACTTACATACCTCCTATCCCATTCATCAATCAACTCCTGTCGAATCTGTCGCTTGATGAATGAGATGGGGCACTTGTCGTAATCCGGCCTCGTCTTCCGATTGAGTGCCGCGTCCTTCGCCAGCTCATCGGCCCTTTCATTTCCTTGCATCCCTATGTGCGCCCGAATCCAATGTAATCTCACTGATTTACCTGAATTGATCATTTTACCAATGTTTGTCCTGCACTCTATAACTAAGGAATGCAAGGAGTTACTTCCAATCACGGCGTCCAGAGCAGACCTGGAGTCGCTAAATAGACTACCGCGATAGGGATACGGCATGTATGTATTTGTACATTTTATTTAGACCTTTTTCTGTCAAATAGTTAACAGTCTTTATCTCATATTCTATATTTCATTTTACAAATCTGATATTTTTATCGTATTCAGCATACGATGCGTATACAAAACTGACTTCAGCATGCCATGCCGCAAAATGACAGTTCCCCAGTGTAATTTATTGTATTTAACAATCTAGACCACTCAAAAATAGTAATTTTAAAACAAAAGACACGTCACCCGAGTCTTTTGGTAAATACTTTATAATGTGTCGATTAATAATTAATTGAGGTTTTTTTTTCTACAATAAAATTTACTTTTATCACGATATATACATTTAATAAAAATATCGCCTTCTTCAGTATATAAAATTGATCAAAATGTCTTACATAACTATCCGTAAAATTACGGATTTGACGTTTTGTTCCATATTGTTAACATATTTTGTGGGAACATATTTAATCAGGGAAATAGCACAGCTTTCAAGGATTTATTAAAAATATTTATGTATTCGAATTCAATTGAACGCATGGTTCTTCTTGCAGAGAGTCTATTTAATTATAGTACCGGTAAACTAATCTCAATGAACGAAATTAAAATGAAAAAGAATGTCGAAGTAAGTCTATATGGGTTAGTTAAAGGTAGTGTACTTGGAACTTTAAAAAAGATGAACCCAGCAGAAAATCGTTTTCCTATTTTCCGAAAAAAAGCAAACTGAACAAAATCTGTTTGTAAACAGAGTAATTCAATGTTATTAGCGTAATGGAATTTCCGGGACAGTGCAAAAGTCCAAGATTTAGGCTTTTGAAAATTTGGCCCCCCAACGTAAGTCAAATACCAAGAGATATGTGCTAAGCGAGGGTGTTGTAGAGCTTAAATAAGAACTTTGAAAAAATTTAATAAAGGTGAAAACAATTTATTACAATACAATATGTTTTATATTACAATGTGTTTTATTATAATGTTTTTAAACCTAAATCTACCACAGGTGCGGGGAACCTTCCGCTTGAAGCAACCCACAACAAAGTCCATTCACTAACATAAATAACTTAACTAAAAATGTACATACATGCTTAAAATGAAACCTATTACATAACTAAAGTAGGTATGTTGCCGGCCAGGAACTATTTTAAAAACAACGACAGCTTTGCATCTCTGTCCTTGGCTGGATCGCGGGGGTCGGTAGAAAAAGTCACCGGTTGGCGCTACTGTAAGGAGTTACTGAATCAATTTATTTTGAACTGCCCTTCAAGAGCCTTCAGCTGTCTTGCGGTAAAGGCCGTACGGAATCGTTTACGCTTTTTGGTGACTTTTTTCTCTGTGTTAGGGTTCGTCATCGCCGGAGAGGGTAAAGCGGCAGCTGACATAGCATTTGACGCCGTCACAGTGGGGAGTATAGTAGGCGTGTCATGGTACATGACGGTATAGTATTAGCTGGCAACTCGTTCGGATTCACCAAGTCGTTCGATATGGCACTATTTTCATAGTACATACAGCTCGAGGCACCCATATAAGTAGCACTGAATGCCGTTGCATTTGGGAACGTTGCAGGCAGCACGGCGCACTGTGACAAGTTGATAATGGGCGGCACCCTTACCGGGCGATGGGCACTGAGCGACGTGGTAAAGGCGACGGCTGCGTTTCGTTCATAGCGCTCGAATACAACTGGTTCGAATTGACTATCCGATTCGATGTGGCACTATGGTCGGAGTACATGCAGTTCGCGTTATATCCGACGTTAGAATAATTCGCTGGCGGACAGTTGTTTTATTGTAGCTATTGCCATTGATGTGTCTGAAACCGAAGAGGCATCGATTACGTTAATATCGAATCAAAGGTTTAATTCTACTTCGATTTTCTTTTTTAATTATGTCTTTTAATGTTTTCGAATTTCATGTCTTGGAAACAAAAACGGAATACCTACTTGCTATTCATCCGTTCGTCACAGTCGATTTGTAGAAAGTTGAAATGTTACATAGCGCCATAGCAATGTCTCAAACTATGGGACTCATTAAAGATGTGAAATGTTGCACTTGTTAGATAATGATATATTACGTAGGTATATATTATTACACAGATATACATTATTACATTAAATTGTATGTTTGCTCGATACTAGTGAATTATACATTCAGTCAAGAAAGTATCGGGAATGGATGATTTGTTTATGGTTCCAAATTTAATTTTTTGTTTTTTTTTTGTTGTTGTTAGATTGGCACAACTGTTTTCCATTTTGGCACGCAGTTTGAGTTGCATCTGTTATTTAGATTAAATACATTGCTGTTTTTAGTTATATCGTTCTAGTGTATATTGCGAATTTCATAATGGACAAAAACATCGAACAAAGAGTTTGTCTTAAACTTTGCATCGCCAATGGAATTTCGTGTTCGGAGTCACTGAAAATGTTACGGAAGGCTTACGGTGAATCGACTTTATCAAAAACACGTGCTTATGAGTGTGTGTATCTGTGTATCTGTGTCTCACGAGTCGTTCCGTACCATTTAAATAATCACTTGGGTATGAAACATGTTGCCGCTCGGCTAGTCCCAAAAGATCTGAATTTTCTTCAAAAACACAATCGCATAAGAGTCGCTGAGGACTTGCTAGAACGAGTCAATTCCGACTTCCGGCGCAAGGCCATCATTGTGAACGAATTTTTGACCAAAAACTCAACAAATTCCATCGAGCTACCACCTTATTCACCAGACATGGCTCCAGCTGACTTCTTCCTTTTTCCTAAACTCAAATTACCACTCCATGGCACCCGTTTTCATTCGATAGAAAACATAAAGGAGAATTCGCGGTGAGCACTGAACTCAATTCCGGAAAAAGCGTTTAAAAAATGTTTTGATGATTACTTAGCATACTTTGAAGGTGATAAAATAAATTTGGATGAATAACTAACATTTCGTGTATATTGATCTTTTCCCGGTACTTTCTTGACAGAGTAGTATATTGTTATTTTCATACTGCCACCTCTATATGTGGGTTCAATATTCGAATTAGTAAAAAGCTATCTATCGATCACGGACTACATATGCCCAGTTTGGAAATATTTGTAAAGTACAAAAGGAATATAACTTGTACTGATACGAGTTTTGATTAAAGTGGTGAGGAAGGTAGTTTCTAATACTGATTGTAACTACAGATTGACACGTTGCTGTAGGGACACTACAGAGCTAAGCAGATAGTAACCAAATAGAATGTTAAGTTATTCGTTTTCTTACGAAGTATGATGTTTTATTGTGTACCTAGTATTGTGTTACTTATATTATGTGTATCATAGATTATAGAATATTATGTGTAGATAAATAATCAGTATAATTCAAATTAATAAGGTGTAATTGCTTATATCTCCTGATACCCTGATAAAAAATAATACTTGACTGAGTTTCTTGACGGTTCTTCTCAGTGCAGGTTCATTCTAAACCGTGGTAGACTTTGCATGAATAAAAATGATTGAATTCAAGCTTAATGATGTGTTTTATTTCATTGACCCATTATTATTAATATTTCTATTCCCACTTATAATTAATTATTTTGAGTAATCGCCTATTTTATATGTTTTTATAATTCCATAATCCTATTTTTGACACGCGCATGCGACGACAAACGTAGCACTGGTCTACAGGTCTACACGTCTTAATTACGAAAGCAGCAAGAGAGAAAATTCAACGCAAAGCCTCAACATCTCAACAATAACTTGACATAAGGTACCAACCAAATTTTAAAAACTTCGTATTAATTGTTACATACACACATACATACATATCTTCATGCCGTATCCCAAACGGGGTAGTTGGAGAGGACGGAGCGCCACGCGACGCGGTACTTACATACTTCTTTCGCTTCCTCAAATCTCATCATTCTCCTCACACTTTTTCGCCTAGGTTTGCGAGTGCTTTTGACATTTTCATCGGATACTCTCTAGCTGTTTGATCTTCATAAGTCAGCTTTGGTCTTCCTTGGCTTTTTTTAGCACTCACTTTCGCTCTATAGATTTTCTTCGTCGATAAGGACCGACGAAGAAAATCTATAGAGCGAAAGTTCTGATTCGGTTACATGAAAAGAATGAGTGATGAAAGCATCACTCATTCTTTGCATGTACCCGAACCATTTTAGCATTCCTTTCTTCATTTTTACAATAACACTGTCGCGCAACCCTGTCATACTGCGTATCTCTTCATAGTTTATTTCGTCCGCAAGGGTGACACCGCACATATTTCTAAGAGATCGCATTTCTACTGCATTTATCTTACTTTCATTCGATTTCGGGCATATCCAGGCTTCACTATGGTACAATGAAGTTGGCACCAACATCGCATTGTGTATAGCCATTATGGCTGAGTTAGATATAATTACACTGCCCACCAATACGGACAGAGCACCGTTCACGTTATTGCCGGGTGCTACCCGTCTCTCCACATCCGACTCATATCTTCCATCCCTCGAAAACGCACTCCCCAAATATAGAATTTCGTTCATTGTTCTAGACATTTTCCATTTACCCATATATCACACTTTGCCTGTACATCTTCTCTTTCAAACACCAGAATCTTAGTTTTATTTACATTCATATTCAACCCTTTCACTTCACAGTCTTCGTTCATGGACGTAACTAGTGTCTGCAACTCCGCTTCTGATTTGTTAATTGTTATCGTTATTTACCGCAAATCATTTGATCCAAAATTGAAATAATTTATATCGAGCCGAATTACACACTCACACTTTACTAAAAATGTCAGTTACCGATGAGAATAATATTTAGTGAACAATAAACGACAAAGTTTTTTTTATTCCTTCGTAATCTTTTCCCAACAGAAACCGTTTGCCGTTGTATGTATGTATAGGCAACTCCTGCGATAACATGTCGTCTTTTCTATTTATTATTAGGTATTATTTTTTCTTTTGTTTCGGTCGAAAAGTGGTAAAGAAGAACTTATCTATTATCACAAATAAAGTCATCGAATCTTATTCTCCTTGTGCATATTAGAGCTTGAAATATTTAATATAGTAAAATATAATATTGAAAGAATACGTCTCACCAACATAATTTTATAAGAAACTCGCAATTTTAATCTGCAAAGTTTAAAATTAATATTTAGTGTTCAAGGCGCCATTGTATCTAGGTATTTACATATGTATGTATATGGTAGGTAACTCCTGCGCTAACATACCGGCTTTATTATTAATTACTAGGTACTCTAAGAGGAATTTATCTAATATTACAAATAAAGTCATCAAATCTTATTCTCAGTGGTGCATATTAGAGCTTAAAATATTATAGCAAAAATCTAATACTCAATGAATATGTTTCACCAATATGATTTGATGAGGCACGCGCAATTTCATTCTGTAAAGTCTAAAATTAATATTTATATGTATCTACTATGCAGATAAATGAAATTATTATTAAATTATGAGAAATAATAGAAATAAACCCGTTTAGTTACCGTCATTAAGTTATGATTTTGTTTTGCAATCGGTTAATCACTTAAGAAATCCATAATATATATAAAACGCAAGGATCATCGAACCATTACGTCATTCACCCTTAAGTTCTCATAGGAAATTTTGTCCCAGTGCTCTCAGTGCCCGATTAAATAATCATTCTGGGCAGACACCGTACTATCCCAGTTCAAGCTACTGCGATTACAACATTGACAACAGAATCTACAATCAGTGGGATACTTACGAAAACCAGTTGCCGCCAAACGAAATGGTAAGAATTTGTTTACGTTTTGTTATTAAATCTCCATACCTTAATAATATAATATTATGTACCCAATTTGTTATTCTGCAATTTAGCATAATTTGTGATGTCCATTTCTTAAATTTCCATACCTACTTTAAAAGGAAAAACGAAGCCTGTCCTGTCTGACCATCGGTCACAGTACGTTTTTTAAGAAATTCAAGTTATTATTTTCATGACAACGTCAATGAGGTCGATAACTCCTAAGTTATCATTCCAATACTTTCTGAAAAGGACAGAGGAGAAGAATCTTTTTCGCATATTTTTCAAAATAAATTATATTAAAGCGAACACAGAACTGCACATTTCTGTTGTAATATGAAAAAGGGTCCCATGCTCCGATCGAACTGAACACAATCGTGATAATTGTTGGTGATGACTCGTCTCGAATGTTTAAAAGCAACACTGGCTCCTACCACTAAATTTCCCCCCTGCCCGGCGTGTCTCCGGAAAAGCAGCTCAGAAGGATTTATACACAAGCGAGCGCAAGTAGGACTTGCACTCGGCCGGCCTTTTTCTATTCATTTTATTTATATATAGGTACTAGGCAATCAATTTTAATTATATTTGAGTTTCGTTCTGATTAAGTTCTTTATTAAACCAATCGCAACGACACACCTAATCGTGTTCACTACAATTGTAATATGTTGATTGGTTAGTATTACAACGTATCCTACGGCATTGAATAGTATAAAAGTATTTTGTCGCTAAAATAATATAGGTAGATACACGACTGTAGATTTAATATACCAGTACCAGTTTTATTTCAAATAGAATTAGTACCAATCACAATAACGAAAACTCCAAATAAAATCATAATTTGTCGTTCAATGAACTATCAAACTTCTCTTATTCTCGTTTTAATATCGTTCCATTATTTCATTTCTAAGGTACCGTTACATAAATATTACCGTCGCTACACTGTATATTTCGTACAGTCAACTGAACATTTAGCTAAATAAGCTACAAGAAGCTGAAACACACAATAAACTATATATTAAAATAGTACAAAATATTTACGGGTTTCTTATTATTTTTTAAAATGTACACATTAATATTATTAGTAAAATTACAACTTTATTTGTAAATTCCATTATTTACATTTTTATTTCGTCAAGGATCATTTCCAACAATCACCCCCGTAATTAACTAACGACCTTCTAAGGCGGCGTATTAGTTAAATACTTATTATTACCATGTTAAAAAGTCGGGATACAAAACGTGCATAACTTCTTAAGACTTTATTTACTGTAGTTCAGTGAGAGAGAATACATTCTAATCGGGATACAAAATAATTCGAAATAATTAAGACAAGTTGCTAATAATGCAGTCGCAATAGGTATGTACTTAACTATATTTGTGTAACACACATAAACATTTTTGAACTTTGAAAATGAAAATTTGTTAAAAATTTGGTACGAATTGTTTGTATTATTTTTATTCCGTTGTACTATGCAGCTAAATGAAATTATTATTATTATCCATTGAATTACCACCAAAGGCGAACCCGATTAGTTACCCCCCATTAGTGACCGTCATTAAGTTATGGGTTTCGTTTCGCAATCGGTTAATCACTTAAGAAATGCATAATATATATAAAACGCAAGGATCATCGAACTATTACGTCATTCGCCCTTAAGTTTTCATAGGAAATATTGTCCCAGTGCTCTCAGTGTCCGATTAAATAATCATGTCTGGGCAGACACCGTACTATCCCAGTTCAAGTTATTACGATTATAACATCGACGACGTAATCTACGGTCAGTGGGATACTTACGAAAACCAGTTGCCGCCGAACGAAATGGTAAGAATTCGTTTACCTTTTGTTATTAAATCTCCCATACCTTCATAATTATAATATTATGAACTCAATTTGTTATTCTGCAATTTAGTATAATTTCTGATGTCCGTTTTTTAAATTTCCATACCTACATTAAAATGAAAAGCGGAACCTGCCCTCTCTGTCCGTCGCTCACAGTTCATTTTCTAAGAAATTGAATGAAATATTTGCCACAGCGACACATCTCGGTGACCCACATCATTCGCATTAGATACCTACTAGATGACATTGTGAAATATTCATGGAGCGACAAATTTCGACTCACAGATGCAGAGGCATCCGTACTGTATTCACGGAACATAAAAGGAAAAACGGAACCTGTCCCGTCTGTCCGTCGGTCACAGTACATTTTTTAAGAAATTGAAGTTATTATTTTCATGACAACGAGAATGAGGTCGAAGTTATCGTTCCAATACTTTCTGAAAAGGACAGAGGAGAAGAATCTATTTCGCATATTTTTCAAAAACTTATTTCTATTACCCATACCATTTTCAAAATACCATGTTAAAAAGTTGTCGTACAAAAGGTACATAACTTCTTAATACTAAGACTTTATTTACTGTAGTTCAGTGAGAGAAACTATATCCTAATCGGGATACAGTATAGTTCAAAATTAGTTAAGACAAGTTGCTAATAATGCAGTCGCAATAGGTATGTATTTAACTATATTTGTGTAACACACATAAACATTTTTCAACTTTGAAAATTTGTTAAAAATTTGATACGAATTGTTTATATTATTTTTATTTCGTTGTAGGATAAACAGGGGGTGCGACCAGAAAGCAGGATGCAATTAAATCCAAACGGAATGCAATTAAATAATAATTGGTCTGTGGTAAGTAGATAAAAGTAAAAATTTTGTTTTTTGAATTACTGGAGTACCTAAGCCCAGGAACATAATTTTTATACTGGTTTTGAAAATAAACTCTAGAGATAACGAGATTCGTAAGAACTTGAGTACAAAGATTACGTTTTAAAAAAGCATTTATTTTAATTATTATGTCATAACATGTATACTATTTCCTCGTTTCAGAATCTCTTTTCCGCACCTCCGCACCCGTGTTCTTTGCAAAGATTTGAAAAACCCTTGAGGCCAATGATTCCACCCATCCCGGAAACGGGTTGCATGTATGTTAATTCACAACCAGGTACGTAATAGCAAATATATTCTTCATAAACACTAATCAGATTATAATTGGCTTAAGCATATCGAAAAATGTTCTAGAATAAGAAATAAAGTTTTATACGTACACACATCTTTTCACGTTATGTCGTCAATGAGGTAGTTAAAAGAGACGGAATGCCAAGATTGTGTACCTGTATCACTTCTTCTAAACACATTATTCTTCACATGTACCATATGTTTGACACGAGATTGTTTTCTACGGTCCAGTTAATGACACTTGGGCTATACTGTAATGTGGAACACTTGGGTTAATTTCATTTTCATACATGTGATGGTCTTCATGGAATTAGAAATTTAAGTTAGTATAGGAATTAGATTAATAATAAGTGGTCCTTCATTAAGTAGATGCATTCATGTGTATGTACAAATATTATTTCGTTGCAGATTTTTTACAAGCACAGTCGTTACAAGCACAGGGCTCACCCAATATTTACGCGACCAATAGTTGTAAATATAACGCTTTTAAACAAGGATCGGAACCGAACACAACCGAGCAGGAAATGTTGAACGACAACGAGTTAAATAGTCCTAATCTGTTTTTAAACAAAATTAAAGAAAACCAACAAAAAAGGAGTGTAGTAAACGAAATAATAGGCTATAACCAAGCAAGTGGAGCGGCAAACAACTTAAGCGCTGTTCAAACACCGAAATCAAGTCGGCAAAATGAATTAGATTATGTCGAATCTCAGATACGTTATGCTGATTCTGAAGGCAAAGTTTATCTCAACGAGCGAGCTGTAAATATATTGGCGAAACTCATCGCCGATGCCCTACCGCAAGATTTGGACTTGAACATGCTTATGGAAACTACGAAGACACATGAACATAAGAACGTTCAAATTTTTGAGGACATATCAGATGATGAAATGACGACTGAGGAATGGAAGCCGCCCGAAAATCCTGATGAGCTTCAGCGCATGTTCCAGCTGCACTTTTCTTGAGGTTCGTACCGTATGTCTTTGTTTTTCTGTGTATTGTTCAGTACATTTTAATGTCTTTTCTGTAATTTCATGTTTTTTCATATCGTAAAATATTATTTTTGTTAGTGTGGTATATAAATTAATAACTAAGATGAAACAAAAATAAAATGAAAATAGAAACATCACGGAGGTCACTAAATATTTATGTGACGAATGGTTACTAATATACCTAGCGTTGATGCAGGGGAGTAAAAAAAAGCCAAAAAGAACATATTTTCTGACACCAACCTGAATAGTTTTAATCTCTTTTTACAGAATATTTTCTGAGAATAACGTTATGAAGTTACGTTACTCTAGTACAAAGAAATGGAGCGTAAGGATGCTCTGATTCACGAGGATATTGAATAACGAAATGACGTCTCAAGAAATGACGTCTCCCGGAGAAGAGTTACAGTGCATGCTCCAGTTACATTCTCTTGAGGACTGTATTTTCAGTGTTTATTTTGCGATGTTATAGTACTTGGCGGCTAGACAAGTGGCAAACGCAAGTTCGTACGTTTGAAACGCTTGCTGGCGTTATTTCTAGTTGAAAGTGCCATTTACTTACCTTTTATACGGCGGTTTTCATACGATTTTGCTTTTCGTTTGATTGAATATAAAGTAATAACTACCAATTAAAAATTCTACTAGCGTTTACGACAATTGAGCCACTCGTCTAGGCACCCTGTTCAGTAAACTTTCCTGTAATTTAATGTAATTTGTTAAAGAAGGCTAGTGAAGGTTTCACATTTTATTAGAGTATGTTTCATGTTTTTTTTGAATATTTTCGTTTTCGTTATTTTACAGTAATGTAATTTATATTTGTAAAATGAAATTTCTAACAATAACGTTATTTAAATAAATAATTAATAATTAGTTTCAGGTTTATTTTATTTTAAAAGTGAATGTTAACTTTGAGTTGTAAAATGAAGCTGTAATACAGACTTTCTACTTTAAATGATGATATTTCCATCTTGATGGTATTTCTTGAAATGTTATATTTTTTAACGTTTTTTTAATGAACAAATTGCAGTTTGAATTTGAGTCAAAATAATAGACCTAATATGTTTAGATAGCAACATTAACTAAGGGTGGCCTGCACTAACTATTTAATTATGTATTTAAGTATTCGCGGTTGTTATCTGGAGATTTTCGGAAATTATTTGACAGACAGAACCCAAAGTGTGAAAATTAATTCGTGCATTAGTAATGACGCATTAGTCTCCTATAGCGTCTCCCATTGGTCAATTCGCAGTCACATTTTATTTTCAGTTTGTATTAACTTTTTTATTTCACGGGAGAGACTGGAATGAGACTCGTAAGTTTGTTGAGAGTGCTCTCAGTACCGCGCTAGTTTGGCTTTCCAATAACCAACTTACTCTCAATTTAATAAGTAAAACAACTTCTCCGAAAACTTATTGCTATTTTTAAATCTCTTAGATTTTCGTCCGATTATACCACCCTTAAAATTGTTTAGCATTATGCCCATCAGTTCTATCTTACTGTATTACTTGGACACCAAAAAAAATTATTCTGCCGCTTGAACTTACGCAGCGTGCAGTCTTGAAGGCAATGACTTTCAAACCTTCAAATACCCTACACATTTACTGTATCAAGAGTATCAGGTGCTCATTGTGAGATTGTGAGACAGCTAACGTAAAGCTCAAACCATCTTAAGGGCCTTCTGCTAAAAATGTTTGCAAACTTCACTTTGTAAATTGTAACTTTCTGCTACGGGAGGATGCAGGCGTACTCCATAAGCGTCACTTCCTCCCAGGACATTGTAACCATACTCATTAAAAAAAAAAACCATCTTAAGGAAACATCTCGATTCTGACATAAATTAAAGCACTATAAATGTTGGTACACATAAGGTTCGTCAAGTTAAGTGTACGGATTTGCCCTTACTATATACGTCACGTTTTAATCGTGGGCAGTCATCTATACAACGCAACCAATAAATACTTTAATTACCACGAGACAGAGTCACTCCTACCACGAGCCAGAGTCACTACTAAATTATGTTTAACAGTTAACAATCTTTAAGTACTGAACGTTTTTAAACGTTCAGTACACCCACATTTACTCACCCACCCATCACCCACATTTACTCGATAATATATACATTTACATACGTAGAGGTAATTTATTAAATTATTATAAAATTCATCTGTGTTATTTTTCTATTTTAAAATTAACTGTAAGTTTTAAAATGCAAAGAAACCACTGACACTCACAACACAAATTTAATCGTGGGTATCAGAACTCAAATATATAATTTTGATATTTTTAAAAAAGTCAAGTAAATGTTATTCTTGTAATTATTATTAACTAATAATTAGATAACATTATTTTTCTATTTTTCTACTGTACTACTTACATGGGTATGTACGGGTAACTCCTGCGATAGCATGTCGGTTTTATTATTTACTAGCGAGCCGAGCCGCCCTGGCTTCGCATGGGTGCAACGTAGATACTAATGTGATGTCAGTGTGGAGTGATTAATAATATTACTATTATGGTTAGACTACACTAAAGGATGTCTTCGAAAAAAAAGGTTATAATCTTCTTAATTATATAACGTTCTGAAAGTCGCACTAATAAGTGCGGTTTATAGTTTCGCACTGAAAAGCACGCTTTTATTTTTATTATCCTTGCAGGAGAGCTCCGATAGACGTATGTAATCGCTACAAATCGTACAATGCTATAGCTTCGACGCGCTATTTAGTTTTGTTGGGCGATAGTTTTAATTTTACGATATTTCATTAGATATTAATTTAAATTGTGTGGTGTAAAAGGCAGTTATTATGTACACTAAATGCTTAAGGTAACTAAAGTATTTAATTTTATAAGGACAATTATCACACCCGTTTAAATAGCTTTCCAAACTCTACATAATTTGTATCAATTTTTTTAAATATTAAAATGGTTATTGAAAGCTATCCGTATAATATAGACATTAGACATATGCCGTCGCTGACTTTTTTGTAGTCCTAATAAAGAGGAATTACTACGAGAGAAGTTACTACGATTATAACATCGACAACGGAATCTACGATCAGTGGGAAACTTACGAAAACCAGTTGCCGCCGAACGTAATAGCAAGAATTCGTTTAAAGTTTGGTATTAAATCTCCATACCTTCACATAATATTAGAGGTATGTCCCTAATTCTACAAATTCTACAATTTGACACAATATGTGATGTCCGTTTCTTAGATTTTCATACCTAACGTAAGATAAAAAACGAAACCTGTCCTGTCTGTCCGTCGATCACGGTCGATTTTCTAAGAAACTAGGTAAACAAAATATTTGGCACGGTGATACGTCTTGGTGACCCACATCATTCGCACTGCTTACTGGATAACAATGTGAAATATTCATGGGAGCGATGAAGTTCGACTCACATATGCTGAAGCATCCGTGCTGTATTCATGAAATGATAAGCTTATTTAATTAACTTCTAGGAATCGATAAAACATAGGAATTTTTCTGTTTTCACACACTTAAAACTCTAAACTCTAAACTTTTCTTATTTCAAAACAGAATTTACTTTCTTAATAAAACAGCGGCTAAAGCGTATGTCTGCCATGCTGAACTTTGCGGGTTCAAATCCTGAAATGTGATTAGACTTTTAAGACTTTTTCTGTTTTTATGAGACACCGAGTAAAGCTTAGTTAATTAGTTACTAATAATTAATTAATTTCAGTAACGTACTATTGCAATTGTACATTTTGATATATAGGTAGTGAATATGAGTGTACAGTCATACACTAATCACCTCACGTTATCTCATCAATAAGTGCGATTCTTGTTCGAAGGATATATTGAATGAAATAATTCATTTTGACGAAATTAATTTATTAATATTACCTTTTATGATGTCTATGTACATCAGTTAGGGTGTCCCTTAAATTTCAAGTTCATTTTTTTTACGCATACCTTCTAAAAACTTTCGTAATAACCCAATATAGTCTAGAAAAAAATATTAGCCCGTTTTATGAACGATGACCTGTGCCGACTTGCGATTTAAATTTGTTCATACAAGTCGTGCTGGTACTGCACCGCGACCTGTCACTACGTGATTTTTTAGATTATTAGTACGCTGTTGTTTATTGTATAAAGTTGTCGGTTGAATTACGGAGTGATAAACAAAGTATTTCCCTTATTGGACTGCCTAGCCATCAAATAAATGGTGCAAAATTACCATCTAATAGACAAGTTCTCGCCGTCTTATTTTATAATATTCGCGAAGTCAAGCTGACTGTCAGTGAAAGTGCAAATCTAGTGATTATTATAGGGTGTTTTGTATCGTTGTTTCATTTCGATAATTGACAACAAACTTCGCACTTGTAGGTACTTTTTTCCTAACCGCAACCATCCCTTTCCCACATGCACTCTTCAATCATCTCGCGAATGCAAATGCCGTGTACTTGTGACCTGCCATAATAAACGCAATTAAATTATTTTCTTCATATAAATCTCGCATATTTATATTTCACATATTTAAAACCGAGTGTGCCTGCTTTACCAAAGGATTGTGTTAATCTGTGTATTTGTAACATTTTCTGGAAGCTTGGACTAAATCGCAAAACAAAGGACTGCAAAGAGAAGCAAGTAAGTGTGCATGTTTTTTCCTTCCCTTTGTCAGCTGTATTTATCATCTGTCTCCAGCTCCTACGGCTGCATAGAAACACATCCTTTTTTGGAAGTGTCTTGCAAGTGCATTATACAGTCTACATTTATATATATTATACAGTCCACTTTTTTCGAACTCGACAAAGGTATATGTGTTAGTTCATTACATTGAGTACACCGTCCGAGAAATTTGGGAACTTGGCTTTTCCATAGGGAGTGATTATATTTTGGGAAAAAGCAAGAATTCCCACAAAGGCATTTCTTAACTGCGTAAAGAAACTTGTTGATATGTATCATATCTGGAAAGAGCTGCAAAAAAAATGTAAAAAATTCCAGGACGCTTTTAAGAAACGTGAAAATAATTTAAAAAAAGACCTTGACAACTTGACCTTGACTTGACAACAGCACATGCTGATGCCTTTGAAAGAACGAAAATAGAAGAAGACAAAGTATTTTTGTCCTTCACAATCATTCTGACAAGAGTTTGGAGCAAACATATTTTTAAAGAATAAATCGCTCTTGCCTTCAACCGTGCCTGATGCATAGCTCCAGGGGGCCTGATTTTTATTTTCTTCTTTGTA
Source organism: Zeuzera pyrina (assembly GCA_907165235.1). Classification (NCBI taxonomy): domain Eukaryota; kingdom Metazoa; phylum Arthropoda; class Insecta; order Lepidoptera; family Cossidae; genus Zeuzera; species Zeuzera pyrina. Next base: position 16,720,741 of record OU015628.1, read on the forward strand.
TCTCCTGCCAGAAACACTACGCAAAGTTCAACTAATTCACGATAATCGTCTCTTATAAAAGATTTTTCCAGCTCTGGTTTATAAAACAATATCAAAGATGTAATATTTATGTCAGCAACATGTTTTTTTACGAAACAAGGCATATTTCAATTCCATTTGAATCGATGTTTTCCAATTGTCTCTGAACTTCTTGAAGATCGAAATATCTGGGCTATTTGTAATGTGCTTTATCTTGGTTTCGAAGACAGTTTTTAGGACCAACTCATAAACATGATGACGACAAGCAAACAGTAACAATTCTCTTTCTAAAGCGTGCTCTAAAAGAGCGCAAGCTCCATTGTAACGACCTGTATTCGAAGATGTGGTGTCGCAGCACAATATTTGTATTTTATCATTAAGATCCCAGTCAAAAAGGGCAGTTGAGACGGCTTTTGCTTGATATTTAGCAGCATAGTATAGACACATATAAATATTAATTTTAGACTTTACAGTGTGAAATTGCGCGTTTCTTATTAAATTATATTGCCTTGCCGCTTTGGCCTTGAACGCTGCTGCGAACGGTTTCATTTGAGAATGAATAAAATGTCCTCCGAACTAGAATCGCACTTCTCGATAGAAGACTCTATCAGCGTCATGGTGCGATTTTCTTGTACCTTGACACTCTGCCCGATCAGTGCGACTGGTAGATGACGTGAGGTAATTAATATATGGCTGTACATGCATATATTCACTAATTCAAAAATCAGTTACTCGTAGTTTTTAAATGTAGGTAGGTATACTGTAATACACATGAAATGAAAAAAGTTACACTTAATAGTTTGAAAAGAAACAAATTAAATTTAAGGTGAAAACAGTTTATTAAAATAAAAAAGTATTTACAATATGTATAGGACCGACGGACAGAGAGGATAGGTTCCGTTTTTGCTTTTAAGTTAGGTAGTATGTAAATCTAAGAAACGAACATCACAAATTACGTTAAATTGTAGAATAAAAATTGAGTTCATAATATTATATGAAGGTATGGGAGATTCAATAACAAAAGGTACACGAATTCTTACTATCTCGCGGCAACTGATTTCTGTAGGTTTCCCACTGATAGTAGATTCCGTTGTCGTTGTTATAATCGTAGTAATTTGAACTGGGATAGTACGATGTCGGCCCGGACATGATTATTTAATCGGACACTGAGGGCGCAGGTACAAAATTTCTTATGAAAACTTAAGGGCGAATGACGTAATAGTTCGATAATCCTTGCGTTTCATATGTAATATATTGTGCATTTCTTAAGTGATTAACCGATTACGAAACAAAACCATAACTTAATGACGGTTATTAATGGGGTAACTAAACGGGTTTAATTTCTATTATTTCTCATAATGTTTCGCGCGTATTTTGCTGGTAATTTAATAGATAATAATAATTTCATTTATCTGCATAGCACACATATAAATATTAATTTTAAACTTTGCATAGTGAAATTGCGAGTTTCTTATAAAATTATATTGGTGAGAGATATTCTTTCAATATTACATTTGACTATATTAAATATTTCAAGCTCTAATATGCACAAGGAGAATAAGATTCGATGACTTTATTTGTGATAATAGATAAATTCTTCTTTACCACTTTTCGAACGAAACAAAAGAAAAAATAATGCCTAATGATAAATAAAAAAGCCGACATGTTATCGTAGAAGTTACCTATACATACATAGATTCCTACGCAAGGGCGCCTTGAACACTACTGCAAACGGTTTCTGTTGGGAAAAGATTACGAAAGGATAATAAAAACTTTGTCGTTTATTGTTCACTAAATATTACTCCAATCGGTAACTTACATTTTTAGTAACGCATTAGTGTGTAATTCGGCTGAATATAAATTAATTCAATTTTGGATCAAACGATTTACAGTAAATAACGATAACAATTAACAAATCAGATGCGGAGTTGCGCACACTAGTTACTTACGTCCATGAAAGTATACTGTGAAGTGAAAGGTTTGAATATGTGTTGGATAAAAAAGTTATTTCCTATTATGGAACATCCGCCATATTGGACTTACGATGACGTCACATACCGGGTTACACCGTATCGGGTTTTTGGGTATATCTCTGTGCCAAATTTCATCACTACCGGTTCAGCGGTTTAGCATTTCCGCTATAATGTTTCATCCCCCTTCTCACCCCTTTAGGGCTAGATTTTTGGAAAAAAAAGAATTCTATGTTTATTAATAGGAAACGTTTATCTCATTTACTAAATTTCATCTTAATCGGTTCAGCGGCTTAGCATTTCCCCTATAAAGTCCCCCTATAAAGTTCATCCCCCTTTTCACTCCTTTAGGAATGAATTTTTGATAAATAAAGTTCTATGTTTTTTTAATAAAAAAAGGTGTGTCTGTGTACCAAATTACATCTAAATCGGTTCAGTGGTTTAAAATTTCCCATACAAAGTTTCATCCCTCTTTTCACCCCTTTATGGGTAAATTTTTGAATAATAAAGTAGCATATGTTCATTCTCTGGTGTCAAACTATCTCCATGTCTAATTTTATCAAAGACGGTTTGGCGGTTTAGCCGTAAAAACCAAGCAGACAGACAGGGAGACTTTCGCATCTATAATATTAGTATAAAAGTATGCATTATAAGGTACTCTAAGAGGAATTTATCTAATAACACAAATAAAGTCATCAAATCTTATATTCTCATTGCGCATATTAGAGCTCAGAATAATATAGTGAAAATATATTACTCAATGAATATGTTTCATCAATATAATTTAATAAGAAACGCGCAATTTCACACTGTAAAGTCTAAAATAAATATTTATATGTGACTGTACTATGCAGCTAAATGAAATTATTATTATTATTATTATCCATTGAATTACCACCAAAGACGAAGTATACATGAGAAACGATGGGAAATAATAGAAATGAAACCCGATTAGTTACCCCCCATTAGTGACCGTCATTAAGTTATGGTTTCGTTTCGCAATCGGTTAATCACTTAAGAAATGCATAATATATATAAAACGCAAGGATCATCGAAATATTACGTCATTCGCCCTTAAGTTTTCATAGGAAATATTGTCCCAGTGCTCTCAGTGTCTGATTAAATAATCATGTCTGGGCAGACACCGTACTATCCCAGTTCAATTTACTACGATTATAACAACGACGACGGAATCTACGATCAGTGGGATACTTACGAAAACCAGTTGCCGCAGAACGAAATGGTAAGAATTCGTTTACCTTTTGTTATTAAATCTCCCATACCTTCATAATTATAATATTATGAACTCAATTTTTTGACAAACAATTGAATTGAAAGTGGGTACTCATCATTAACGAGTCCCATAGTTTGAGACACTGTGCTATGGTGCTATGTAAGATTTCAACTTTCTACGTCGTATAGTATCTAAAGAAAATCCACTGTGACGAACGGATGAGATGAATTGAAAGTGGGTACTCCGTTTCTCTTTCCGAGACATGAAATCCAAAAACATTTTAATACATAATTTAATGAAGAAAATATTAAAACATAATTAAAAACCTTCGATTCGAAAATAATGTATTCGATGCCTCTTTTGTTTCAGACACATCAATGGCAACGGCCACAAGAAAACAACTGTCCGCCGGCACCGTCGACTTATTCCAACGTCGGATATAACGCGAGCTGCATGTACTCCGACCATAGTGCCACATCGAATTGGACAGCCAATTGGAATCAGTTTCATCCGAGCGCTGTGAACGAAACGCAACCGTCGCCTTTCACTACGTCGCTCGGTGCATCTCCCGGTAATGTGCCACCCAGTACCGACTTGTCACCGTGCGCCGCGATACCTACAACGTTACCCGGTGCAACGGCATTCAGTGCTACTTACACGGATGCGTCAAGCTGTATGTACTCCAGAGATTCGGCCATATCGAACCGCTTGGTGAATCCGAACCAGTTCCAAGCGGGCACTACGAACGAGTCACGACCGTCTCGTAGTAATGTTTTGTCATCTGATACTATGCCGTCATGTGCCATGACGCCCGCTACACTCCCCAGTGTAACGACGTCAAATGCTATGTCGACTGCAGCTGTACCGTCGACCGCGACGACGAACACTAGCGCAGTGAAAGAAGTCACCAAAAAGCGCAAACGATTCCGTACGGCCTTTACTGAGAGACAGCTGAAGGCTCTTGAAGGCCAGTTCAAAATAAATCGGTTGCTCGACAGAGAAAGGAGATTTCAATTGGCGCGCGAATGCGGCATCGAGCAAAGTATTATTAAAACATGGTTTCAAAACCGGAGAATGAAGGAGAAGAGGCTTAGAGCCGAATCCGAAGCCGAGCGCTCAGAAAATTCATCTCCATCTCCGTTAGAGAATGACACGGCGCAGCCCTCAACGCAATTCCACGCCACGGTGCAAGTGCAAAGCGACGGAGTTGTACTGTTACACATACCGGAAAATATTTCGAAGCAAACGGCTCCGACTGGAACGGTTCAAATGAATCAGAATGCGTCACCCTCTGCCCTACCCGGGTCCGTCGATAGTAACTCCTTTCAGCAGCGAGAACCGGTGACTTCTTCTACCGACCGGCGCGACCCAGCCAAGGACAGGGATGAAGAGTTCTCGTCGTTTTTAAAGGAGTTACTGGATGGCGACGTACCTAGTTTAGTTATGTAATAGGTTTTATTTTAAGCGTGTATATATATACATATTTAGTTAAGTTATTTATGTTAGTGAATGGATTTTGTTTTGTAGATTTAAGTTTTAAAAAACATTGTAAATACTTTATTATTTTAATAAACTATTTTTACCTTCAATAAATCGAATTAGTTTCTGCTCAAATTTTTGTTCAATTCATATGTATACTGTAGTATACATGTACCTACCTAATAAAATTAACTAATTTCGGTTACGTAGTTTTACAATTATACATTTTTACAGTTAGTGAACATGTATTCGTTCATACATTCATACATACATTAATTACCTCACGTCATCTACCAGTTGCACTGATTGGACGGAGTACGAAGGAGTACAAGAAAATCACACCATGACGCTGATTGAAACCCCTGTCGATAAGTGTGATTCTAGCACGGAGGGCATTTTAAATGAAGTAATTCATATTGACGAAATTCATTCATTGATATTGATCTTTTTATTTTTATTTTATTGAACTACATGCGTTATATCGTTATATCATAGGTAAATAATTTATTGTATTTAACAATCTAGACCACTCAATAATAGTCATATTGAAACAAAAGACACGTCACCCGAGTCTTTTGGTGAACACTTTATAATGTGTGTCGATTATTTATTAATAAGTTGAGAATTTTTTTTCTACAATAACGTTCACTTTTATCACGAATTTTTACACTTAAAAGTATCACGAATATTATATTGCATAGTATTGATCAAAATGTCTTACACATATATCCGTAAAATTACGACTTTGACGTTTTGTTCCATATCGCTAAAATATATTTTTATGTGGGAACACATTATTTAATCAGAGAAATATCACAGCTTTCAACGATTTATAAAAAATATTTATGTATTCGAATTCAATTAGAAGCATGGTTTTTCTTGTACAGAGACTATTTAATTGTAGTATCGTTAAACTATACTCAATGGACGAAATGAAAATGAAAAATAATGTCGAAATAGATCCATATAAAAAAAAAGAATCGAGCTGAACAAGATCTGTTCGCAGAGAGAGTGATTCAATATTATCCGCGTAATGGAAAGTCTGAGACAGTGCGCCATTTTTATCAAGAAGGAGCTGTGAGAGCTAGTAAGCTGTCCACTTTTGCTATGTATCTTCTCTTTTCAAGCGGCAAGAAATTATATTTTAAGCATCTATTGTCATAGACATGATTTTGATCTTTGCATTTCAATTGTAAGTACCTGAGAAATCGCTTTTGTATTAATTCTACACGAGCAATGTGGGTGGTCATATACTGCGGGTTCCACACTTGAGAAGCATACTCTAAGATGCTGCGTACTGTTAAATACGAAATGTAACAGAAGCACTGATCACTATGAACACCCTATCGATTCCTTGTCACAACTATTATATACTTGACTATTAGACGACTTCTCAACAACTGAACCCTTACAAGACCAAAATCAGACTTATATTCAGCCCCGTTATATCCTCGTTCTTGTCACTAAAATGTTACAAAATATCACACGTGGGTAATTTATGTGATTAAAATTAATGTGGAACTAACAGTGCATATGAGCAATATAAGATCTTTAGAGATTTAAGCTTTTTAAAAGAGCTGGTCGAGCTTATTACAGAGCCAAGCTTCATTGACGCTTTTTTAATTATGATATCAATGTGAGAATCAAATGTCAATTTCGAATCTCGAACCGGCCTTTGGTCTCCTGTTTGATTCACCTCAATCTATCTAAAGTCCAAGACGATTATGAACAGTAAATGATCTAAAGTTGAACCTCGCGTGACTCTGGAGGGCGCAGACATCCAGGTTGAGGTAATAGACGATGGTCAATGCGATCGAATGCTTTACTAAAATGAGTAAAAACTGTATCGACTTGACTACCATTATCCGTACTATAAGTAGTACAGTCATTAAAAAGTATTAAATTTGATACAGTAGATTTACGTTTGAGAAATCCGTGCTGTTCTGCTGTGAAGTAAGATGAAAAAGAAGAATAAAGTCGATTATAAACTATTATTTCGAATATTTTTGCAGATATGCCTCACCTAACCTAATCAAACCTCAAATCAAATTTCATTTGATTATATGGAATCATACACTAATAAATTAATTAAACGTAATTATCTGCAATACTTAGAAAGAATAGAGAACAATATAACCCAAAAAATACAACCCAAAATCCTTTTGGACATATATTAAACAAAAACGATCAAACCAAGGCACTCTGCCCGCAGAAATGATTTACGATTATCAGAAAATAAATGACGTGCAGTCGATTGTTAATGCGTTTGCTGATAACTTCTCTTCTGTTTATAATTCTAAAATGAACAACATAACTACTGAAATAACTTACACATCAGATCGGGTTAGTATAATTTCATCTCTGAATGTATCTCGGTCCGCCATTATTAAAAAAATAAAAAGACTCAATTTGCGAAAAGGTGCTGGTGTTGATATGATACCTCCCGTTTTTGTAAAAAAATTGCTGCCACGCACTCTCTTTTCCACTGTGGATCGTAATGAATAAATCTTTGTCATCGGGTGTTTTTCCTCTAATTATAGACCTATTTCTTTGTTACCTGTTTTTGCTAAACTTTTTGAGTCACTCATTTGTCCAGTTTCATCTTGTCATATTGGGGATATAAGTGATGAGAGGCAACACGGATTCATGGCTAGGGCGTTCCACATCAACTAATTTACTGTGCCTTGTTGAGGCCTTGTCTCAAAATATGGACCAAAATTTACAAACAGATGCAATACATACGGATTTCTCCAAAGCTTTCGACAAACTTGACCATAACACACTTTTGAGAAAATTGCAGATGTATGGAATAAGTGGTAAATTACTTCTGTTTTTTAAATCGTATCTGAAGAACCGCTCGCAGCGCGTTCTATGTAATGGATATTCGTCAAAACACTTTGTGCCCACGTCTGGAGTCCCACAGGGTTCACATTTAGGTCCTGTACTATTCATTCTTGACGTTTATTAATGACATTAAAGATCGTTTCCAACATAGTAACTATTTATTATTTGCAGATTATCTCAAAATTTAAAAAAAAATTACTACTAACTCGGATCATGAGGATTTACAATCAGACTTGGATAAATTGCAAAACTGGTGCACACGAAATAATACGTATTTAATTATTTCTAAATGCTTTCATATAAAGCTCTCTAGAAAAACTACTAACCTACCTACCACATACAAAATTGATGGAGTAGTAATGGAAGAAGTTAAAGAAATTCACGATCTCGGGTCTTACTTAGATTCCAAGCTTGTGTTTAATCAGCATTTTGACAGTATCGTAAAAAAATCATTACAGATCATTGGATTTATAAAAAGAAATACTAAAGATTTTAAAAAGCCCTCTACGATAGTTATTCTATTTAATTCACTTGTCCGTAGTCGTTTGGAATATTGTAGTACAGTTTGGAATCCCTATTACCAAGCACACATTGACCGCCTTGAACATCCACAACGTTCATCTGTCATCAGTTTTATTCATCTCTTGGATAACTTGGCTATGGTGATAGGCTCTTAAAGTTGAATATGAATTCACTTCGTGATCGTAGAGCGTAGAGCGAGCGAATATGATAACACTATTCAAAATTTTAAATGGTAATTATAATTGTTCAGATCTCACACATCAAATTAATTTTAGAATTCCCCGCTCAGGCTGTAGACCGGGCAACTACAAACCGTTTATGCCACTGCATAGTAGGACTAACGTTGGAAAGTATTCACCCCTGTCCCGTATCATGGGAAATTATAACATGTTTAATAATAATTATGGTTTCTGCTTCGATTTATTTCGTTACAGTCTCAAACAATTTAAATTTGTAATGCGTCGTTGTTTCTTGCATGTCCAAAAATAGATGGTACGAAAGAGAAGAATAATAATAATACCACAGATAATACTATCGAAACAAAATGAAATGAACAGTGTTCGTAAAGCCGCAATGGAAATAATTACATGCTCAATGTATATACATACTCGTAGTTTGCTTGGTGTTGAAATCAAAACAAATGTATTCAATGTGTTTTGTTTTATTTTTAGTCATAAAAATTGTATCTGGTTAAATTTATTTTGATCTCCTGTCGATTTTCATTGTATAAGCTGTGTCTTCCTTTAATTTAGTAACTTACATAATATTATTATTTTTTTAGTTTTAAATTGTTTATAAATAGTTCGTATGTAAAGCTAGTTGGATGACCTATTTAAATAAATAAATAAATAAATAAATATGCACAATTTAGAGATAGGTCTGTAATAATTCTTGACGTCGGATTTGTCGCCACTTTTACGCACGGGAGTGACAAAAGCTGTTTTCCATATGCCTGGAACTAAGCCTTCTCCTAAGGATCGTCTGAATAATATTGATAACGGTAAATCTAGACTTTTTGCACACTTAATTATTAACATTGGAGAGATATTATCGGGGCCCGCACCTTCGTTTACTTATGTCAAGATTAGAAAGTTCTTTTAGGATTTCCTCGATGGTAATTTCTATATCACCAATTGTCGCCACACACCACCTACGCAAGATTTATGTTATTTTCTGTTTACCTCACACGCTGACGAAAAATCTTACCATCTGTTTCTATGAAATGTTACTGTGCCTGCGCCAACCCCATAAATCGAAAACTGAAATAAATTCATTATCTTGATGAAAACATACATACCTCGGGGTACCTACCTCATTTTAAAAACTTCGTATTTATTATTCGCATTCGTTATTTACTGCATATCCATTCGTAGTCTATTCATTCCCAAATGAAACCGTTCGCAGTAGCGTTCAAGGCGCCCGCCCTTGTTTAGGTATCTACAAACGTGTATCTGTTTATATAGGTATATATTCATCAAATCTTATATTCTCATTGTGCATATTAGAGCTCAGAATAATATTTATAGTGAAAATATATCACTCAATGAATATGTTTCATCAATATAATTTAATAAGAAACGCGCAATTTCACACTGTAAAATCTAAAATTAATATTTATTTGTGTCTATACTATGCAGCTAAATGAAATTATTATTATTATTATTATTATCCAATGAATTACCACCAAAGACGAAGTACGCATGGAAACGATGGGAAATAATAGAAATGAAACCCGATTAGTTACGCCCCATTAGTGACCGTCATTAAGTTATGGTTTCGTTTCGCAATCGGTTAATCACTTAAGAAATGCATAATATACATATATATAAAACGCAAGGATCATCGAACTATTACGTCATTCGCCCTTAAGTTTTCATAGGAAATATTGTCCCAGTGCTCTCAGTGTCCGATTAAATAATCATGTCTGGGCAGACACCGTACTATCCCAGTTCAAGTTATTACGATTATAACATCGACGACGTAATCTACGGTCAGTGGGATACTTACGAAAACCAGTTGCCGCCGAACGAAATGGTAAGAATTCGTTTACCTTTTGTTATTAGATCTCCCATACCTTCATAATTATAATATTTTTCAATCGAACTCAATTTTTTATTCTACAATTTAACGTAATTCGTGATGCTCGTTTCTTAGATTTCCATATCTACCTTAAAATGAAAAACGGAACCTGTCCTCTCTGTCCGTCGCTCACAGTCCATTTTCTAAGAAATTGAATGAAATATTTGTCACAGCGACACATCTCGGTGACCCACATCATTCGCATTAGATACCTACTAGATGACACTGTGAAATATTCATGGAGCGACAAATTTCGACTCACAGATGCAGAGGCATCCGTACTGTATTCACGAAATGATAAGAGTTTATCGAATTGACTTCCAGTAATCATTAGACAACGCCGATGAGGCGTTATATCTCCTAAGTTATAGGAATCCAATATTTTCGGAAAAGGACAAAAGAAAAGAATCTATGTCGCATATTTTTCAAAAACTTATTTCTCAATACCCATACCATTTGAAAATGTTTTCTAATAATAACGAGCGCCAAAAATTACATCGTTAACGAGTCCCACAGTTTGAGACACTGTGCTATGGTGCTATGTAAGATTTCAACTTTCTACGTCGTATAGTATCTAAAGAAAATCCACTGTGACGAACGGATGAGATGAATTGAAAGTGGGTACTCCGTTTCTCTTTCCGAGACATGAAATCCAAAAACATTTTAATACATAATTTAAAGAAGAAAAAATTGAAACATAATTAAAAACCTTCGATTCGAAAATAATGTATTCGATGCCTCTTTTGTTTCAGACACATCAATGGCGACGGCCACAAGAAAACCACTGTCCGCCGGCGTCGTTGACTTATTCCAACGTCGGATATAACGCGAGCTGCATGTACTCCGACCATAGTGCCACATCGAATTGGACAGCCAATTGGAATCAGTTGCATCCGAGCGCTGTGAACGAAACGCAGCCGTCGCCTTTCACTACGTCGCTCGGTGCATCTCCCGGTAATGTGCCACCCAGTACCGACCTGTCACCGTGCGCCGCGATACCTACAACGTTCCCCGGTGCAACGGCATTCAGTGCTACTTACACGGATGCGTCAAGCTGTATGTACTCCGGAGATTCGGCCATATCGAACCGCTTGGTGAATCCGAACCAGTTCCAAGCGGGCACTACGAACGGGTCACGACCGTCTCGTAGTAATCTTTTGTCATCTGATACTATGCCGTCATGTGCCATGACGCCCGCTATACTCCCCAGTGTAACGACGTCAAATGCTATGTCGACTGCAGCTGTACCGTCGACCGCGACGACGAACACTAGCGCAGTGAAAAAGGTCACCAAAAAGCGCAAACGATTCCGTACGGCCTTTACTGAGAGACAGCTGAAGGCTCTTGAAGGCCAGTTCAAAATAAATCGGTTGCTCGACAGAGAAAGGAGATTTCAATTGGCGCGCGAATGCGGCATCGAGCAAAGTGTTATTAAAACATGGTTTCAAAACCGGAGAATGAAGGAGAAGAGGCTTAGAGCCGAATCCGAAGCCGAGCGCTCAGAAAATTCATCTCCATCTCCGTCAGAGAATGATACGGCGCAGCCCTCAACGCAATTCCACGCCACGGTGCAAGTGCAAAGCGACGGAGTTGTACTGTTACACATACCGGAAAATATTTCGAAGCAAACGGCTCCGACTGGAACGGTTCAAATGAATCAGAATGCGTCACCCTCTGCCCTACCCGGGTCCGTCGATAGTAACTCCTTTCAGCAGCGAGAACCGGTGACTTCTTCTACCGACCGCCGCGACCCAGCCAAGGACAGGGATGAAGAGTTCTCGTCGTTTTTAAAGGAGTTACTGGATGGCGACGTACCTAGTTTAGTTATGTAATAGGTTTTATTTTAAGCGTGTATATATATACATATTTAGTTAAGTTATTTATGTTAGTGAATGGATTTTGTTTTGTAGATTTAAGTTTTAAAAAACATTGTAAATACTTTATTATTTTAATAAACTATTTTTACCTTCAATAAATCGAATTAGTTTCTGCTCAAATTTTTGTTCAATTCATATGTATACTGTAGTATACATGTACCTACCTAATAAAATTAACTAATTTCGGTTACGTAGTTTTACAATTATACATTTTTACAGTTAGTGAACATGTATTCGTTCATACATTCATACATACATTAATTACCTCACGTCATCTACCAGTTGCACTGATTGGACGGAGTACGAAGGAGTACAAGAAAATCACACCATGACGCTGATTGAAACCCCTGTCGATAAGTGTGATTCTAGCACGGAGGGCATTTTAAATGAAGTAATTCATATTGACGAAATTCATTCATTGATATTGATCTTTTTATTTTTATTTTATTGAACTACATGCGTTATATCGTTATATCATAGGTAAATAATTTATTGTATTTAACAATCTAGACCACTCAATAATAGTCATATTGAAACAAAAGACACGTCACCCGAGTCTTTTGGTGAACACTTTATAATGTGTGTCGATTATTTATTAATAAGTTGAGAATTTTTTTTCTACAATAACGTTCACTTTTATCACGAATTTTTACACTTAAAAGTATCACGAATATTATATTGCATAGTATTGATCAAAATGTCTTACACATATATCCGTAAAATTACGACTTTGACGTTTTGTTCCATATCGCTAAAATATATTTTTATGTGGGAACACATTATTTAATCAGAGAAATATCACAGCTTTCAACGATTTATAAAAAATATTTATGTATTCGAATTCAATTAGAAGCATGGTTTTTCTTGTACAGAGACTATTTAATTGTAGTATCGTTAAACTATACTCAATGGACGAAATGAAAATGAAAAATAATGTCGAAATAGATCCATATAAAAAAAAAGAATCGAGCTGAACAAGATCTGTTCGCAGAGAGAGTGATTCAATATTATCCGCGTAATGGAAAGTCTGAGACAGTGCGCCATTTTTATCAAGAAGGAGCTGTGAGAGCTAGTAAGCTGTCCACTTTTGCTATGTATCTTCTCTTTTCAAGCGGCAAGAAATTATATTTTAAGCATCTATTGTCATAGACATGATTTTGATCTTTGCATTTCAATTGTAAGTACCTGAGAAATCGCTTTTGTATTAATTCTACACGAGCAATGTGGGTGGTCATATACTGCGGGTTCCACACTTGAGAAGCATACTCTAAGATGCTGCGTACTGTTAAATACGAAATGTAACAGAAGCACTGATCACTATGAACACCCTATCGATTCCTTGTCACAACTATTATATACTTGACTATTAGACGACTTCTCAACAACTGAACCCTTACAAGACCAAAATCAGACTTATATTCAGCCCCGTTATATCCTCGTTCTTGTCACTAAAATGTTACAAAATATCACACGTGGGTAATTTATGTGATTAAAATTAATGTGGAACTAACAGTGCATATGAGCAATATAAGATCTTTAGAGATTTAAGCTTTTTAAAAGAGCTGGTCGAGCTTATTACAGAGCCAAGCTTCATTGACGCTTTTTTAATTATGATATCAATGTGAGAATCAAATGTCAATTTCGAATCTCGAACCGGCCTTTGGTCTCCTGTTTGATTCACCTCAATCTATCTAAAGTCCAAGACGATTATGAACAGTAAATGATCTAAAGTTGAACCTCGCGTGACTCTGGAGGGCGCAGACATCCAGGTTGAGGTAATAGACGATGGTCAATGCGATCGAATGCTTTACTAAAATGAGTAAAAACTGTATCGACTTGACTACCATTATCCGTACTATAAGTAGTACAGTCATTAAAAAGTATTAAATTTGATACAGTAGATTTACGTTTGAGAAATCCGTGCTGTTCTGCTGTGAAGTAAGATGAAAAAGAAGAATAAAGTCGATTATAAACTATTATTTCGAATATTTTTGCAGATATGCCTCACCTAACCTAATCAAACCTCAAATCAAATTTCATTTGATTATATGGAATCATACACTAATAAATTAATTAAACGTAATTATCTGCAATACTTAGAAAGAATAGAGAACAATATAACCCAAAAAATACAACCCAAAATCCTTTTGGACATATATTAAACAAAAACGATCAAACCAAGGCACTCTGCCAGCAGAAATGATTTACGATTATCAGAAAATAAATGACGTGCAGTCGATTGTTAATGCGTTTGCTGATAACTTCTCTTCTGTTTATAATTCTAAAATGAACAACATAACTACTGAAATAACTTACACATCAGATCGGGTTAGTATAATTTCATCTCTGAATGTATCTCGGTCCGCCATTATTAAAAAAATAAAAAGACTCAATTTGCGAAAAGGTGCTGGTGTTGATATGATACCTCCCGTTTTTGTAAAAAAATTGCTGCCACGCACTCTCTTTTCCACTGTGGATCGTAATGAATAAATCTTTGTCATCGGGTGTTTTTCCTCTAATTATAGACCTATTTCTTTGTTACCTGTTTTTGCTAAACTTTTTGAGTCACTCATTTGTCCAGTTTCATCTTGTCATATTGGGGATATAAGTGATGAGAGGCAACACGGATTCATGGCTAGGGCGTTCCACATCAACTAATTTACTGTGCCTTGTTGAGGCCTTGTCTCAAAATATGGACCAAAATTTACAAACAGATGCAATACATACGGATTTCTCCAAAGCTTTCGACAAACTTGACCATAACACACTTTTGAGAAAATTGCAGATGTATGGAATAAGTGGTAAATTACTTCTGTTTTTTAAATCGTATCTGAAGAACCGCTCGCAGCGCGTTCTATGTAATGGATATTCGTCAAAACACTTTGTGCCCACGTCTGGAGTCCCACAGGGTTCACATTTAGGTCCTGTACTATTCATTCTTGACGTTTATTAATGACATTAAAGATCGTTTCCAACATAGTAACTATTTATTATTTGCAGATTATCTCAAAATTTAAAAAAAAATTACTACTAACTCGGATCATGAGGATTTACAATCAGACTTGGATAAATTGCAAAACTGGTGCACACGAAATAATACGTATTTAATTATTTCTAAATGCTTTCATATAAAGCTCTCTAGAAAAACTACTAACCTACCTACCACATACAAAATTGATGGAGTAGTAATGGAAGAAGTTAAAGAAATTCACGATCTCGGGTCTTACTTAGATTCCAAGCTTGTGTTTAATCAGCATTTTGACAGTATCGTAAAAAAATCATTACAGATCATTGGATTTATAAAAAGAAATACTAAAGATTTTAAAAAGCCCTCTACGATAGTTATTCTATTTAATTCACTTGTCCGTAGTCGTTTGGAATATTGTAGTACAGTTTGGAATCCCTATTACCAAGCACACATTGACCGCCTTGAACATCCACAACGTTCATCTGTCATCAGTTTTATTCATCTCTTGGATAACTTGGCTATGGTGATAGGCTCTTAAAGTTGAATATGAATTCACTTCGTGATCGTAGAGCGTAGAGCGAGCGAATATGATAACACTATTCAAAATTTTAAATGGTAATTATAATTGTTCAGATCTCACACATCAAATTAATTTTAGAATTCCCCGCTCAGGCTGTAGACCGGGCAACTACAAACCGTTTATGCCACTGCATAGTAGGACTAACGTTGGAAAGTATTCACCCCTGTCCCGTATCATGGGAAATTATAACATGTTTAATAATAATTATGGTTTCTGCTTCGATTTATTTCGTTACAGTCTCAAACAATTTAAATTTGTAATGCGTCGTTGTTTCTTGCATGTCCAAAAATAGATGGTACGAAAGAGAAGAATAATAATAATACCACAGATAATACTATCGAAACAAAATGAAATGAACAGTGTTCGTAAAGCCGCAATGGAAATAATTACATGCTCAATGTATATACATACTCGTAGTTTGCTTGGTGTTGAAATCAAAACAAATGTATTCAATGTGTTTTGTTTTATGTTTAGTCATAAAAATTGTATCTGGTTAAATTTATTTTGATCTCCTGTCGATTTTCATTGTATAAGCTGTGTCTTCCTTTAATTTAGTAACTTACATAATATTATTATTTTTTTAGTTTTAAATTGTTTATAAATAGTTCGTATGTAAAGCTAGTTGGATGACCTATTTAAATAAATAAATAAATAAATAAATATGCACAATTTAGAGATAGGTCTGTAATAATTCTTGACGTCGGATTTGTCGCCACTTTTACGCACGGGAGTGACAAAAGCTGTTTTCCATATGCCTGGAACTAAGCCTTCTCCTAAGGATCGTCTGAATAATATTGATAACGGTAAATCTAGACTTTTTGCACACTTAATTATTAACATTGGAGAGATATTATCGGGGCCCGCACCTTCGTTTACTTATGTCAAGATTAGAAAGTTCTTTTAGGATTTCCTCGATGGTAATTTCTATATCACCAATTGTCGCCACACACCACCTACGCAAGATTTATGTTATTTTCTGTTTACCTCACACGCTGACGAAAAATCTTACCATCTGTTTCTATGAAATGTTACTGTGCCTGCGCCAACCCCATAAATCGAAAACTGAAATAAATTCATTATCTTGATGAAAACATACATACCTCGGGGTACCTACCTCATTTTAAAAACTTCGTATTTATTATTCGCATTCGTTATTTACTGCATATCCATTCGTAGTCTATTCATTCCCAAATGAAACCGTTCGCAGTAGCGTTCAAGGCGCCCGCCCTTGTTTAGGTATCTACAAACGTGTATCTGTTTATATAGGTATATATTCATCAAATCTTATATTCTCATTGTGCATATTAGAGCTCAGAATAATATTTATAGTGAAAATATATCACTCAATGAATATGTTTCATCAATATAATTTAATAAGAAACGCGCAATTTCACACTGTAAAATCTAAAATTAATATTTATTTGTGTCTATACTATGCAGCTAAATGAAATTATTATTATTATTATTATTATCCAATGAATTACCACCAAAGACGAAGTACGCATGGAAACGATGGGAAATAATAGAAATGAAACCCGATTAGTTACGCCCCATTAGTGACCGTCATTAAGTTATGGTTTCGTTTCGCAATCGGTTAATCACTTAAGAAATGCATAATATACATATATATAAAACGCAAGGATCTTCGAACTATTACGTCATTCGCCCTTAAGTTTTCATAGGAAATATTGTCCCAGTGCTCTCAGTGTCCGATTAAATAATCATGTCTGGGCAGACACCGTACTATCCCAGTTCAAGTTATTACGATTATAACATCGACGACGTAATCTACGGTCAGTGGGATACTTACGAAAACCAGTTGCCGCCGAACGAAATGGTAAGAATTCGTTTACCTTTTGTTATTAGATCTCCCATACCTTCATAATTATAATATTTTTCAATCGAACTCAATTTTTTATTCTACAATTTAACGTAATTCGTGATGCTCGTTTCTTAGATTTCCATATCTACCTTAAAATGAAAAACGGAACCTGTCCTCTCTGTCCGTCGCTCACAGTCCATTTTCTAAGAAATTGAATGAAATATTTGTCACAGCGACACATCTCGGTGACCCACATCATTCGCATTAGATACCTACTAGATGACACTGTGAAATATTCATGGAGCGACAAATTTCGACTCACAGATGCAGAGGCATCCGTACTGTATTCACGAAATGATAAGAGTTTATCGAATTAACTTCCAGTAATCCTTAGACAACGCCGATGAGGCGTTATATCTCCTAAGTTATCGGAATCCAATATTTTCGGAAAAAGACAAAAGAAAAGAATCTATGTCGCATATTTTTCAAAAACTTATTTCTCAATACCCATACCATTTGAAAATATTTTCTAATAATAACGAGCGCCAAAAATTACATCGTTAACGAGTCCCACAGTTTGAGACACTGTGCTATGGTGCTATGTAAGATTTCAACTTTCTACGTCGTATAGTATCTAAAGAAAATCCACTGTGACGAACGGATGAGATGAATTGAAAGTGGGTACTCCGTTTCTCTTTCCGAGACATGAAATCCAATAACATTTTAATACATAATTTAAAGAAGAAAAAATTGAAACATAATTAAAAACCTTCGATTCGAAAATAATGTATTCGATGCCTCTTTTGTTTCAGACACATCAATGGCGACGGCCACAAGAAAACCACTGTCCGCCGGCGTCGTTGACTTATTCCAACGTCGGATATAACGCGAGCTGCATGTACTCCGACCATAGTGCCACATCGAATTGGACAGCCAATTGGAATCAGTTGCATCCGAGCGCTGTGAACGAAACGCAGCCGTCGTCTTTCACTACGTCGCTCGGTGCATCTCCCGGTAATGTGTCACCCAGTACCGACCTGTCACCGTGCGCCGCGATACCTACAACGTTCCCCGGTGCAACGGCATTCAGTGCTACTTACACGGATGCGTCAAGCTGTATGTACTCCGGAGATTCGGCCATATCGAACCGCTTGGTGAATCCGAACCAGTTCCAAGCGGGCACTACGAACGGGTCACGACCGTCTCGTAGTAATCTTTTGTCATCTGATACTATGCCGTCATGTGCCATGACGCCCGCTATACTCCCCAGTGTAACGACGTCAAATGCTATGTCGACTGCAGCTGTACCGTCGACCGCGACGACGAACACTAGCGCAGTGAAAAAGGTCACCAAAAAGCGCAAACGATTCCGTACGGCCTTTACTGAGAGACAGCTGAAGGCTCTTGAAGGCCAGTTCAAAATAAATCGGTTGCTCGACAGAGAAAGGAGATTTCAATTGGCGCGCGAATGCGGCATCGAGCAAAGTGTTATTAAAACATGGTTTCAAAACCGGAGAATGAAGGAGAAGAGGCTTAGAGCCGAATCCGAAGCCGAGCGCTCAGAAAATTCATCTCCATCTCCGTCAGAGAATGATACGGCGCAGCCCTCAACGCAATTCCACGCCACGGTGCAAGTGCAAAGCGACGGAGTTGTACTGTTACACATACCGGAAAATATTTCGAAGCAAACGGCTCCGACTGGAACGGTTCAAATGAATCAGAATGCGTCACCCTCTGCCCTACCCGGGTCCGTCGATAGTAACTCCTTTCAGCAGCGAGAACCGGTGACTTCTTCTACCGACCGCCGCGACCCAGCCAAGGACAGGGATGAAGAGTTCTCGTCGTTTTTAAAGGAGTTACTGGATGGCGACGTACCTAGTTTAGTTATGTAATAGGTTTTATTTTAAGCGTGTATATATATACATATTTAGTTAAGTTATTTATGTTAGTGAATGGATTTTGTTTTGTAGATTTAAGTTTTAAAAAACATTGTAAATACTTTATTATTTTAATAAACTATTTTTACCTTCAATAAATCGAATTAGTTTCTGCTCAAATTTTTGTTCAATTCATATGTATACTGTAGTATACATGTACCTACCTAATAAAATTAACTAATTTCGGTTACGTAGTTTTACAATTATACATTTTTACAGTTAGTGAACATGTATTCGTTCATACATTCATACATACATTAATTACCTCACGTCATCTACCAGTTGCACTGATTGGACGGAGTACGAAGGAGTACAAGAAAATCACACCATGACGCTGATTGAAACCCCTGTCGATAAGTGTGATTCTAGCACGGAGGGCATTTTAAATGAAGTAATTCATATTGACGAAATTCATTCATTGATATTGATCTTTTTATTTTTATTTTATTGAACTACATGCGTTATATCGTTATATCATAGGTAAATAATTTATTGTATTTAACAATCTAGACCACTCAATAATAGTCATATTGAAACAAAAGACACGTCACCCGAGTCTTTTGGTGAACACTTTATAATGTGTGTCGATTATTTATTAATAAGTTGAGAATTTTTTTTCTACAATAACGTTCACTTTTATCACGAATTTTTACACTTAAAAGTATCACGAATATTATATTGCATAGTATTGATCAAAATGTCTTACACATATATCCGTAAAATTACGACTTTGACGTTTTGTTCCATATCGCTAAAATATATTTTTATGTGGGAACACATTATTTAATCAGAGAAATATCACAGCTTTCAACGATTTATAAAAAATATTTATGTATTCGAATTCAATTAGAAGCATGGTTTTTCTTGTACAGAGACTATTTAATTGTAGTATCGTTAAACTATACTCAATGGACGAAATGAAAATGAAAAATAATGTCGAAATAGATCCATATAAAAAAAAAGAATCGAGCTGAACAAGATCTGTTCGCAGAGAGAGTGATTCAATATTATCCGCGTAATGGAAAGTCTGAGACAGTGCGCCATTTTTATCAAGAAGGAGCTGTGAGAGCTAGTAAGCTGTCCACTTTTGCTATGTATCTTCTCTTTTCAAGCGGCAAGAAATTATATTTTAAGCATCTATTGTCATAGACATGATTTTGATCTTTGCATTTCAATTGTAAGTACCTGAGAAATCGCTTTTGTATTAATTCTACACGAGCAATGTGGGTGGTCATATACTGCGGGTTCCACACTTGAGAAGCATACTCTAAGATGCTGCGTACTGTTAAATACGAAATGTAACAGAAGCACTGATCACTATGAACACCCTATCGATTCCTTGTCACAACTATTATATACTTGACTATTAGACGACTTCTCAACAACTGAACCCTTACAAGACCAAAATCAGACTTATATTCAGCCCCGTTATATCCTCGTTCTTGTCACTAAAATGTTACAAAATATCACACGTGGGTAATTTATGTGATTAAAATTAATGTGGAACTAACAGTGCATATGAGCAATATAAGATCTTTAGAGATTTAAGCTTTTTAAAAGAGCTGGTCGAGCTTATTACAGAGCCAAGCTTCATTGACGCTTTTTTAATTATGATATCAATGTGAGAATCAAATGTCAATTTCGAATCTCGAACCGGCCTTTGGTCTCCTGTTTGATTCACCTCAATCTATCTAAAGTCCAAGACGATTATGAACAGTAAATGATCTAAAGTTGAACCTCGCGTGACTCTGGAGGGCGCAGACATCCAGGTTGAGGTAATAGACGATGGTCAATGCGATCGAATGCTTTACTAAAATGAGTAAAAACTGTATCGACTTGACTACCATTATCCGTACTATAAGTAGTACAGTCATTAAAAAGTATTAAATTTGATACAGTAGATTTACGTTTGAGAAATCCGTGCTGTTCTGCTGTGAAGTAAGATGAAAAAGAAGAATAAAGTCGATTATAAACTATTATTTCGAATATTTTTGCAGATATGCCTCACCTAACCTAATCAAACCTCAAATCAAATTTCATTTGATTATATGGAATCATACACTAATAAATTAATTAAACGTAATTATCTGCAATACTTAGAAAGAATAGAGAACAATATAACCCAAAAAATACAACCCAAAATCCTTTTGGACATATATTAAACAAAAACGATCAAACCAAGGCACTCTGCCAGCAGAAATGATTTACGATTATCAGAAAATAAATGACGTGCAGTCGATTGTTAATGCGTTTGCTGATAACTTCTCTTCTGTTTATAATTCTAAAATGAACAACATAACTACTGAAATAACTTACACATCAGATCGGGTTAGTATAATTTCATCTCTGAATGTATCTCGGTCCGCCATTATTAAAAAAATAAAAAGACTCAATTTGCGAAAAGGTGCTGGTGTTGATATGATACCTCCCGTTTTTGTAAAAAAATTGCTGCCACGCACTCTCTTTTCCACTGTGGATCGTAATGAATAAATCTTTGTCATCGGGTGTTTTTCCTCTAATTATAGACCTATTTCTTTGTTACCTGTTTTTGCTAAACTTTTTGAGTCACTCATTTGTCCAGTTTCATCTTGTCATATTGGGGATATAAGTGATGAGAGGCAACACGGATTCATGGCTAGGGCGTTCCACATCAACTAATTTACTGTGCCTTGTTGAGGCCTTGTCTCAAAATATGGACCAAAATTTACAAACAGATGCAATACATACGGATTTCTCCAAAGCTTTCGACAAACTTGACCATAACACACTTTTGAGAAAATTGCAGATGTATGGAATAAGTGGTAAATTACTTCTGTTTTTTAAATGGTATCTGAAGAACCGCTCGCAGCGCGTTCTATGTAATGGATATTCGTCAAAACACTTTGTGCCCACGTCTGGAGTCCCACAGGGTTCACATTTAGGTCCTGTACTATTCATTCTTGACGTTTATTAATGACATTAAAGATCGTTTCCAACATAGTAACTATTTATTATTTGCAGATTATCTCAAAATTTAAAAAAAAATTACTACTAACTCGGATCATGAGGATTTACAATCAGACTTGGATAAATTGCAAAACTGGTGCACACGAAATAATACGTATTTAATTATTTCTAAATGCTTTCATATAAAGCTCTCTAGAAAAACTACTAACCTACCTACCACATACAAAATTGATGGAGTAGTAATGGAAGAAGTTAAAGAAATTCACGATCTCGGGTCTTACTTAGATTCCAAGCTTGTGTTTAATCAGCATTTTGACAGTATCGTAAAAAAATCATTACAGATCATTGGATTTATAAAAAGAAATACTAAAGATTTTAAAAAGCCCTCTACGATAGTTATTCTATTTAATTCACTTGTCCGTAGTCGTTTGGAATATTGTAGTACAGTTTGGAATCCCTATTACCAAGCACACATTGACCGCCTTGAACATCCACAACGTTCATCTGTCATCAGTTTTATTCATCTCTTGGATAACTTGGCTATGGTGATAGGCTCTTAAAGTTGAATATGAATTCACTTCGTGATCGTAGAGCGTAGAGCGAGCGAATATGATAACACTATTCAAAATTTTAAATGGTAATTATAATTGTTCAGATCTCACACATCAAATTAATTTTAGAATTCCCCGCTCAGGCTGTAGACCGGGCAACTACAAACCGTTTATGCCACTGCATAGTAGGACTAACGTTGGAAAGTATTCACCCCTGTCCCGTATCATGGGAAATTATAACATGTTTAATAATAATTATGGTTTCTGCTTCGATTTATTTCGTTACAGTCTCAAACAATTTAAATTTGTAATGCGTCGTTGTTTCTTGCATGTCCAAAAATAGATGGTACGAAAGAGAAGAATAATAATAATACCACAGATAATACTATCGAAACAAAATGAAATGAACAGTGTTCGTAAAGCCGCAATGGAAATAATTACATGCTCAATGTATATACATACTCGTAGTTTGCTTGGTGTTGAAATCAAAACAAATGTATTCAATGTGTTTTGTTTTATGTTTAGTCATAAAAATTGTATCTGGTTAAATTTATTTTGATCTCCTGTCGATTTTCATTGTATAAGCTGTGTCTTCCTTTAATTTAGTAACTTACATAATATTATTATTTTTTTAGTTTTAAATTGTTTATAAATAGTTCGTATGTAAAGCTAGTTGGATGACCTATTTAAATAAATAAATAAATAAATAAATATGCACAATTTAGAGATAGGTCTGTAATAATTCTTGACGTCGGATTTGTCGCCACTTTTACGCACGGGAGTGACAAAAGCTGTTTTCCATATGCCTGGAACTAAGCCTTCTCCTAAGGATCGTCTGAATAATATTGATAACGGTAAATCTAGACTTTTTGCACACTTAATTATTAACATTGGAGAGATATTATCGGGGCCCGCACCTTCGTTTACTTATGTCAAGATTAGAAAGTTCTTTTAGGATTTCCTCGATGGTAATTTCTATATCACCAATTGTCGCCACACACCACCTACGCAAGATTTATGTTATTTTCTGTTTACCTCACACGCTGACGAAAAATCTTACCATCTGTTTCTATGAAATGTTACTGTGCCTGCGCCAACCCCATAAATCGAAAACTGAAATAAATTCATTATCTTGATGAAAACATACATACCTCGGGGTACCTACCTCATTTTAAAAACTTCGTATTTATTATTCGCATTCGTTATTTACTGCATATCCATTCGTAGTCTATTCATTCCCAAATGAAACCGTTCGCAGTAGCGTTCAAGGCGCCCGCCCTTGTTTAGGTATCTACAAACGTGTATCTGTTTATATAGGTATATATTCATACATACATACATACATATAATCACGCCTCTTTCCCGTAGGGGTAGGCAGAGACCACTTCTTTCCACTTGCTACGATCCTTACATACTTGTTTCGCTTCGTCCACTTTCATTATTCCCTTCATACATGCTCTTCGGTTTAGGGTACTCTTGACCTGGCCTTTTTTCAAGACGTCCCTGATTTGGTCTCGAAACGTCCGCCGAGGTCTACCCCTTCCAACACTTTCATTCATACTCGCGTTATACACTTTTTTCGTCAATCGTTCTTCATTCATTCTCTCGACATGGCCAAACCATCTCAGCATACCTTTCTCAATTTTTGTCACTACATCTTCTTTCAGACCACAACGTTTCCTTATCTCATTATTTCTTATCCTGTCACTCAGTTTAACTCCTATCATACTTCTTAACGCTCTCATCTCAACTGCATTTATTCTGCTTTCATGTTTCTTCTGCCATACCCAACTTTCACTTCCGTACATGAGTGTCGGAACCAACACCCCCTCATGCACCGCCAAACGAGCCTTGTTAGACACCTTCTGACTGTTCATAAAGGAGTGCAAAGCTCCATTCACCATGTTTCCTGCATTCACTCTTCTTTCAATATCACTCTCACACTTTCCATCTCTTGTAAACTTTGAACCCAGATACACAAACTCATTCACCTGTTCAATTTGTTCATCTCCAATCACGATATTGCAGTCTGTCACTGCCTCATCTCTTTCAAACACCATCACTTTCGTCTTCTTTGCATTCATCTTCATTCCCTTTCTAACAAAAGCTCCATTCATAGCAGTTACCATCTCCTGCAACTCCTCGGCCGAAGACGCAAGTAATACTTGGTCATCAGCATATAGAAAACATTTGACGAGTAACTCATTCATTCTCAACCCACTTTCATTCTCTTTTAAATCTGTCAAGCAATTGTTCATGAACAGATTAAACAGCCACGGTGACGCTACACATCCCTGTCTAACACCTTTTTCGATATTAAACCATTCAGTGTATGCCCCGTTTATCCCTACACAAGCACTAGAATCCCTATAAAGAGATTGCAATGCTCGTATGAGGATACTGCTCACACCGTTCACGGATAATGCTGACCACAATTCATTCCTCACCACTCTATCATAGGCCTTTTCTAGATCCACGAACGTGCAATTACGTGTATATATTCATCAAATCTTATATTCTCATTGTGCATATTAGAGCTCAGAATAATATTTATAGTGAAAATATATCACTCAATGAATATGTTTCATCAATATAATTTAATAAGAAACGCGCAATTTCACACTGTAAAATCTAAAATTAATATTTATTTGTGTCTATACTATGCAGCTAAATGAAATTATTATTATTATTATTATTATCCAATGAATTACCACCAAAGACGAAGTACGCATGGAAACGATGGGAAATAATAGAAATGAAACCCGATTAGTTACGCCCCATTAGTGACCGTCATTAAGTTATGGTTTCGTTTCGCAATCGGTTAATCACTTAAGAAATGCATAATATACATATATATAAAACGCAAGGATCTTCGAACTATTACGTCATTCGCCCTTAAGTTTTCATAGGAAATATTGTCCCAGTGCTCTCAGTGTCCGATTAAATAATCATGTCTGGGCAGACACCGTACTATCCCAGTTCAAGTTATTACGATTATAACATCGACGACGTAATCTACGGTCAGTGGGATACTTACGAAAACCAGTTGCCGCCGAACGAAATGGTAAGAATTCGTTTACCTTTTGTTATTAGATCTCCCATACCTTCATAATTATAATATTTTTCAATCGAACTCAATTTTTTATTCTACAATTTAACGTAATTCGTGATGCTCGTTTCTTAGATTTCCATATCTACCTTAAAATGAAAAACGGAACCTGTCCTCTCTGTCCGTCGCTCACAGTCCATTTTCTAAGAAATTGAATGAAATATTTGTCACAGCGACACATCTCGGTGACCCACATCATTCGCATTAGATACCTACTAGATGACACTGTGAAATATTCATGGAGCGACAAATTTCGACTCACAGATGCAGAGGCATCCGTACTGTATTCACGAAATGATAAGAGTTTATCGAATTAACTTCCAGTAATCCTTAGACAACGCCGATGAGGCGTTATATCTCCTAAGTTATCGGAATCCAATATTTTCGGAAAAAGACAAAAGAAAAGAATCTATGTCGCATATTTTTCAAAAACTTATTTCTCAATACCCATACCATTTGAAAATATTTTCTAATAATAACGAGCGCCAAAAATTACATCGTTAACGAGTCCCACAGTTTGAGACACTGTGCTATGGTGCTATGTAAGATTTCAACTTTCTACGTCGTATAGTATCTAAAGAAAATCCACTGTGACGAACGGATGAGATGAATTGAAAGTGGGTACTCCGTTTCTCTTTCCGAGACATGAAATCCAATAACATTTTAATACATAATTTAAAGAAGAAAAAATTGAAACATAATTAAAAACCTTCGATTCGAAAATAATGTATTCGATGCCTCTTTTGTTTCAGACACATCAATGGCGACGGCCACAAGAAAACCACTGTCCGCCGGCGTCGTTGACTTATTCCAACGTCGGATATAACGCGAGCTGCATGTACTCCGACCATAGTGCCACATCGAATTGGACAGCCAATTGGAATCAGTTGCATCCGAGCGCTGTGAACGAAACGCAGCCGTCGTCTTTCACTACGTCGCTCGGTGCATCTCCCGGTAATGTGTCACCCAGTACCGACCTGTCACCGTGCGCCGCGATACCTACAACGTTCCCCGGTGCAACGGCATTCAGTGCTACTTACACGGATGCGTCAAGCTGTATGTACTCCGGAGATTCGGCCATATCGAACCGCTTGGTGAATCCGAACCAGTTCCAAGCGGGCACTACGAACGGGTCACGACCGTCTCGTAGTAATCTTTTGTCATCTGATACTATGCCGTCATGTGCCATGACGCCCGCTATACTCCCCAGTGTAACGACGTCAAATGCTATGTCGACTGCAGCTGTACCGTCGACCGCGACGACGAACACTAGCGCAGTGAAAAAGGTCACCAAAAAGCGCAAACGATTCCGTACGGCCTTTACTGAGAGACAGCTGAAGGCTCTTGAAGGCCAGTTCAAAATAAATCGGTTGCTCGACAGAGAAAGGAGATTTCAATTGGCGCGCGAATGCGGCATCGAGCAAAGTGTTATTAAAACATGGTTTCAAAACCGGAGAATGAAGGAGAAGAGGCTTAGAGCCGAATCCGAAGCCGAGCGCTCAGAAAATTCATCTCCATCTCCGTCAGAGAATGATACGGCGCAGCCCTCAACGCAATTCCACGCCACGGTGCAAGTGCAAAGCGACGGAGTTGTACTGTTACACATACCGGAAAATATTTCGAAGCAAACGGCTCCGACTGGAACGGTTCAAATGAATCAGAATGCGTCACCCTCTGCCCTACCCGGGTCCGTCGATAGTAACTCCTTTCAGCAGCGAGAACCGGTGACTTCTTCTACCGACCGCCGCGACCCAGCCAAGGACAGGGATGAAGAGTTCTCGTCGTTTTTAAAGGAGTTACTGGATGGCGACGTACCTAGTTTAGTTATGTAATAGGTTTTATTTTAAGCGTGTATATATATACATATTTAGTTAAGTTATTTATGTTAGTGAATGGATTTTGTTTTGTAGATTTAAGTTTTAAAAAACATTGTAAATACTTTATTATTTTAATAAACTATTTTTACCTTCAATAAATCGAATTAGTT
The DNA here is from genome assembly GCA_907165235.1 of Zeuzera pyrina. NCBI lineage: Eukaryota > Metazoa > Arthropoda > Insecta > Lepidoptera > Cossidae > Zeuzera > Zeuzera pyrina. The sequence goes on from OU015628.1 coordinate 16,748,664, forward strand.
TCTGCTCAAATTTTTGTTCAATTCATATGTATACTGTAGTATACATGTACCTACCTAATAAAATTAACTAATTTCGGTTACGTAGTTTTACAATTATACATTTTTACAGTTAGTGAACATGTATTCGTTCATACATTCATACATACATTAATTACCTCACGTCATCTACCAGTTGCACTGATTGGACGGAGTACGAAGGAGTACAAGAAAATCACACCATGACGCTGATTGAAACCCCTGTCGATAAGTGTGATTCTAGCACGGAGGGCATTTTAAATGAAGTAATTCATATTGACGAAATTCATTCATTGATATTGATCTTTTTATTTTTATTTTATTGAACTACATGCGTTATATCGTTATATCATAGGTAAATAATTTATTGTATTTAACAATCTAGACCACTCAATAATAGTCATATTGAAACAAAAGACACGTCACCCGAGTCTTTTGGTGAACACTTTATAATGTGTGTCGATTATTTATTAATAAGTTGAGAATTTTTTTTCTACAATAACGTTCACTTTTATCACGAATTTTTACACTTAAAAGTATCACGAATATTATATTGCATAGTATTGATCAAAATGTCTTACACATATATCCGTAAAATTACGACTTTGACGTTTTGTTCCATATCGCTAAAATATATTTTTATGTGGGAACACATTATTTAATCAGAGAAATATCACAGCTTTCAACGATTTATAAAAAATATTTATGTATTCGAATTCAATTAGAAGCATGGTTTTTCTTGTACAGAGACTATTTAATTGTAGTATCGTTAAACTATACTCAATGGACGAAATGAAAATGAAAAATAATGTCGAAATAGATCCATATAAAAAAAAAAGAATCGAGCTGAACAAGATCTGTTCGCAGAGAGAGTGATTCAATATTATCCGCGTAATGGAAAGTCTGAGACAGTGCGCCATTTTTATCAAGAAGGAGCTGTGAGAGCTAGTAAGCTGTCCACTTTTGCTATGTATCTTCTCTTTTCAAGCGGCAAGAAATTATATTTTAAGCATCTATTGTCATAGACATGATTTTGATCTTTGCATTTCAATTGTAAGTACCTGAGAAATCGCTTTTGTATTAATTCTACACGAGCAATGTGGGTGGTCATATACTGCGGGTTCCACACTTGAGAAGCATACTCTAAGATGCTGCGTACTGTTAAATACGAAATGTAACAGAAGCACTGATCACTATGAACACCCTATCGATTCCTTGTCACAACTATTATATACTTGACTATTAGACGACTTCTCAACAACTGAACCCTTACAAGACCAAAATCAGACTTATATTCAGCCCCGTTATATCCTCGTTCTTGTCACTAAAATGTTACAAAATATCACACGTGGGTAATTTATGTGATTAAAATTAATGTGGAACTAACAGTGCATATGAGCAATATAAGATCTTTAGAGATTTAAGCTTTTTAAAAGAGCTGGTCGAGCTTATTACAGAGCCAAGCTTCATTGACGCTTTTTTAATTATGATATCAATGTGAGAATCAAATGTCAATTTCGAATCTCGAACCGGCCTTTGGTCTCCTGTTTGATTCACCTCAATCTATCTAAAGTCCAAGACGATTATGAACAGTAAATGATCTAAAGTTGAACCTCGCGTGACTCTGGAGGGCGCAGACATCCAGGTTGAGGTAATAGACGATGGTCAATGCGATCGAATGCTTTACTAAAATGAGTAAAAACTGTATCGACTTGACTACCATTATCCGTACTATAAGTAGTACAGTCATTAAAAAGTATTAAATTTGATACAGTAGATTTACGTTTGAGAAATCCGTGCTGTTCTGCTGTGAAGTAAGATGAAAAAGAAGAATAAAGTCGATTATAAACTATTATTTCGAATATTTTTGCAGATATGCCTCACCTAACCTAATCAAACCTCAAATCAAATTTCATTTGATTATATGGAATCATACACTAATAAATTAATTAAACGTAATTATCTGCAATACTTAGAAAGAATAGAGAACAATATAACCCAAAAAATACAACCCAAAATCCTTTTGGACATATATTAAACAAAAACGATCAAACCAAGGCACTCTGCCAGCAGAAATGATTTACGATTATCAGAAAATAAATGACGTGCAGTCGATTGTTAATGCGTTTGCTGATAACTTCTCTTCTGTTTATAATTCTAAAATGAACAACATAACTACTGAAATAACTTACACATCAGATCGGGTTAGTATAATTTCATCTCTGAATGTATCTCGGTCCGCCATTATTAAAAAAATAAAAAGACTCAATTTGCGAAAAGGTGCTGGTGTTGATATGATACCTCCCGTTTTTGTAAAAAAATTGCTGCCACGCACTCTCTTTTCCACTGTGGATCGTAATGAATAAATCTTTGTCATCGGGTGTTTTTCCTCTAATTATAGACCTATTTCTTTGTTACCTGTTTTTGCTAAACTTTTTGAGTCACTCATTTGTCCAGTTTCATCTTGTCATATTGGGGATATAAGTGATGAGAGGCAACACGGATTCATGGCTAGGGCGTTCCACATCAACTAATTTACTGTGCCTTGTTGAGGCCTTGTCTCAAAATATGGACCAAAATTTACAAACAGATGCAATACATACGGATTTCTCCAAAGCTTTCGACAAACTTGACCATAACACACTTTTGAGAAAATTGCAGATGTATGGAATAAGTGGTAAATTACTTCTGTTTTTTAAATCGTATCTGAAGAACCGCTCGCAGCGCGTTCTATGTAATGGATATTCGTCAAAACACTTTGTGCCCACGTCTGGAGTCCCACAGGGTTCACATTTAGGTCCTGTACTATTCATTCTTGACGTTTATTAATGACATTAAAGATCGTTTCCAACATAGTAACTATTTATTATTTGCAGATTATCTCAAAATTTAAAAAAAAATTACTACTAACTCGGATCATGAGGATTTACAATCAGACTTGGATAAATTGCAAAACTGGTGCACACGAAATAATACGTATTTAATTATTTCTAAATGCTTTCATATAAAGCTCTCTAGAAAAACTACTAACCTACCTACCACATACAAAATTGATGGAGTAGTAATGGAAGAAGTTAAAGAAATTCACGATCTCGGGTCTTACTTAGATTCCAAGCTTGTGTTTAATCAGCATTTTGACAGTATCGTAAAAAAATCATTACAGATCATTGGATTTATAAAAAGAAATACTAAAGATTTTAAAAAGCCCTCTACGATAGTTATTCTATTTAATTCACTTGTCCGTAGTCGTTTGGAATATTGTAGTACAGTTTGGAATCCCTATTACCAAGCACACATTGACCGCCTTGAACATCCACAACGTTCATCTGTCATCAGTTTTATTCATCTCTTGGATAACTTGGCTATGGTGATAGGCTCTTAAAGTTGAATATGAATTCACTTCGTGATCGTAGAGCGTAGAGCGAGCGAATATGATAACACTATTCAAAATTTTAAATGGTAATTATAATTGTTCAGATCTCACACATCAAATTAATTTTAGAATTCCCCGCTCAGGCTGTAGACCGGGCAACTACAAACCGTTTATGCCACTGCATAGTAGGACTAACGTTGGAAAGTATTCACCCCTGTCCCGTATCATGGGAAATTATAACATGTTTAATAATAATTATGGTTTCTGCTTCGATTTATTTCGTTACAGTCTCAAACAATTTAAATTTGTAATGCGTCGTTGTTTCTTGCATGTCCAAAAATAGATGGTACGAAAGAGAAGAATAATAATAATACCACAGATAATACTATCGAAACAAAATGAAATGAACAGTGTTCGTAAAGCCGCAATGGAAATAATTACATGCTCAATGTATATACATACTCGTAGTTTGCTTGGTGTTGAAATCAAAACAAATGTATTCAATGTGTTTTGTTTTATGTTTAGTCATAAAAATTGTATCTGGTTAAATTTATTTTGATCTCCTGTCGATTTTCATTGTATAAGCTGTGTCTTCCTTTAATTTAGTAACTTACATAATATTATTATTTTTTTAGTTTTAAATTGTTTATAAATAGTTCGTATGTAAAGCTAGTTGGATGACCTATTTAAATAAATAAATAAATAAATAAATATGCACAATTTAGAGATAGGTCTGTAATAATTCTTGACGTCGGATTTGTCGCCACTTTTACGCACGGGAGTGACAAAAGCTGTTTTCCATATGCCTGGAACTAAGCCTTCTCCTAAGGATCGTCTGAATAATATTGATAACGGTAAATCTAGACTTTTTGCACACTTAATTATTAACATTGGAGAGATATTATCGGGGCCCGCACCTTCGTTTACTTATGTCAAGATTAGAAAGTTCTTTTAGGATTTCCTCGATGGTAATTTCTATATCACCAATTGTCGCCACACACCACCTACGCAAGATTTATGTTATTTTCTGTTTACCTCACACGCTGACGAAAAATCTTACCATCTGTTTCTATGAAATGTTACTGTGCCTGCGCCAACCCCATAAATCGAAAACTGAAATAAATTCATTATCTTGATGAAAACATACATACCTCGGGGTACCTACCTCATTTTAAAAACTTCGTATTTATTATTCGCATTCGTTATTTACTGCATATCCATTCGTAGTCTATTCATTCCCAAATGAAACCGTTCGCAGTAGCGTTCAAGGCGCCCGCCCTTGTTTAGGTATCTACAAACGTGTATCTGTTTATATAGGTATATATTCATACATACATACATACATATAATCACGCCTCTTTCCCGTAGGGGTAGGCAGAGACCACTTCTTTCCACTTGCTACGATCCTTACATACTTGTTTCGCTTCGTCCACTTTCATTATTCCCTTCATACATGCTCTTCGGTTTAGGGTACTCTTGACCTGGCCTTTTTTCAAGACGTCCCTGATTTGGTCTCGAAACGTCCGCCGAGGTCTACCCCTTCCAACACTTTCATTCATACTCGCGTTATACACTTTTTTCGTCAATCGTTCTTCATTCATTCTCTCGACATGGCCAAACCATCTCAGCATACCTTTCTCAATTTTTGTCACTACATCTTCTTTCAGACCACAACGTTTCCTTATCTCATTATTTCTTATCCTGTCACTCAGTTTAACTCCTATCATACTTCTTAACGCTCTCATCTCAACTGCATTTATTCTGCTTTCATGTTTCTTCTGCCATACCCAACTTTCACTTCCGTACATGAGTGTCGGAACCAACACCCCCTCATGCACCGCCAAACGAGCCTTGTTAGACACCTTCTGACTGTTCATAAAGGAGTGCAAAGCTCCATTCACCATGTTTCCTGCATTCACTCTTCTTTCAATATCACTCTCACACTTTCCATCTCTTGTAAACTTTGAACCCAGATACACAAACTCATTCACCTGTTCAATTTGTTCATCTCCAATCACGATATTGCAGTCTGTCACTGCCTCATCTCTTTCAAACACCATCACTTTCGTCTTCTTTGCATTCATCTTCATTCCCTTTCTAACAAAAGCTCCATTCATAGCAGTTACCATCTCCTGCAACTCCTCGGCCGAAGACGCAAGTAATACTTGGTCATCAGCATATAGAAAACATTTGACGAGTAACTCATTCATTCTCAACCCACTTTCATTCTCTTTTAAATCTGTCAAGCAATTGTTCATGAACAGATTAAACAGCCACGGTGACGCTACACATCCCTGTCTAACACCTTTTTCGATATTAAACCATTCAGTGTATGCCCCGTTTATCCCTACACAAGCACTAGAATCCCTATAAAGAGATTGCAATGCTCGTATGAGGATACTGCTCACACCGTTCACGGATAATGCTGACCACAATTCATTCCTCACCACTCTATCATAGGCCTTTTCTAGATCCACGAACGTGCAATTACGTGTATATATTCATCAAATCTTATATTCTCATTGTGCATATTAGAGCTCAGAATAATATTTATAGTGAAAATATATCACTCAATGAATATGTTTCATCAATATAATTTAATAAGAAACGCGCAATTTCACACTGTAAAATCTAAAATTAATATTTATTTGTGTCTATACTATGCAGCTAAATGAAATTATTATTATTATTATTATTATCCAATGAATTACCACCAAAGACGAAGTACGCATGGAAACGATGGGAAATAATAGAAATGAAACCCGATTAGTTACGCCCCATTAGTGACCGTCATTAAGTTATGGTTTCGTTTCGCAATCGGTTAATCACTTAAGAAATGCATAATATACATATATATAAAACGCAAGGATCATCGAACTATTACGTCATTCGCCCTTAAGTTTTCATAGGAAATATTGTCCCAGTGCTCTCAGTGTCCGATTAAATAATCATGTCTGGGCAGACACCGTACTATCCCAGTTCAAGTTATTACGATTATAACATCGACGACGTAATCTACGGTCAGTGGGATACTTACGAAAACCAGTTGCCGCCGAACGAAATGGTAAGAATTCGTTTACCTTTTGTTATTAGATCTCCCATACCTTCATAATTATAATATTTTTCAATCGAACTCAATTTTTTATTCTACAATTTAACGTAATTCGTGATGCTCGTTTCTTAGATTTCCATATCTACCTTAAAATGAAAAACGGAACCTGTCCTCTCTGTCCGTCGCTCACAGTCCATTTTCTAAGAAATTGAATGAAATATTTGTCACAGCGACACATCTCGGTGACCCACATCATTCGCATTAGATACCTACTAGATGACACTGTGAAATATTCATGGAGCGACAAATTTCGACTCACAGATGCAGAGGCATCCGTACTGTATTCACGAAATGATAAGAGTTTATCGAATTAACTTCCAGTAATCCTTAGACAACGCCGATGAGGCGTTATATCTCCTAAGTTATCGGAATCCAATATTTTCGGAAAAAGACAAAAGAAAAGAATCTATGTCGCATATTTTTCAAAAACTCATTTCTCAATACCCATACCATTTGAAAATATTTTCTAATAATAACGAGCGCCAAAAATTACATCGTTAACGAGTCCCACAGTTTGAGACACTGTGCTATGGTGCTATGTAAGATTTCAACTTTCTACGTCGTATAGTATCTAAAGAAAATCCACTGTGACGAACGGATGAGATGAATTGAAAGTGGGTACTCCGTTTCTCTTTCCGAGACATGAAATCCAATAACATTTTAATACATAATTTAAAGAAGAAAAAATTGAAACATAATTAAAAACCTTCGATTCGAAAATAATGTATTCGATGCCTCTTTTGTTTCAGACACATCAATGGCGACGGCCACAAGAAAACCACTGTCCGCCGGCGTCGTTGACTTATTCCAACGTCGGATATAACGCGAGCTGCATGTACTCCGACCATAGTGCCACATCGAATTGGACAGCCAATTGGAATCAGTTGCATCCGAGCGCTGTGAACGAAACGCAGCCGTCGTCTTTCACTACGTCGCTCGGTGCATCTCCCGGTAATGTGTCACCCAGTACCGACCTGTCACCGTGCGCCGCGATACCTACAACGTTCCCCGGTGCAACGGCATTCAGTGCTACTTACACGGATGCGTCAAGCTGTATGTACTCCGGAGATTCGGCCATATCGAACCGCTTGGTGAATCCGAACCAGTTCCAAGCGGGCACTACGAACGGGTCACGACCGTCTCGTAGTAATCTTTTGTCATCTGATACTATGCCGTCATGTGCCATGACGCCCGCTATACTCCCCAGTGTAACGACGTCAAATGCTATGTCGACTGCAGCTGTACCGTCGACCGCGACGACGAACACTAGCGCAGTGAAAAAGGTCACCAAAAAGCGCAAACGATTCCGTACGGCCTTTACTGAGAGACAGCTGAAGGCTCTTGAAGGCCAGTTCAAAATAAATCGGTTGCTCGACAGAGAAAGGAGATTTCAATTGGCGCGCGAATGCGGCATCGAGCAAAGTGTTATTAAAACATGGTTTCAAAACCGGAGAATGAAGGAGAAGAGGCTTAGAGCCGAATCCGAAGCCGAGCGCTCAGAAAATTCATCTCCATCTCCGTCAGAGAATGATACGGCGCAGCCCTCAACGCAATTCCACGCCACGGTGCAAGTGCAAAGCGACGGAGTTGTACTGTTACACATACCGGAAAATATTTCGAAGCAAACGGCTCCGACTGGAACGGTTCAAATGAATCAGAATGCGTCACCCTCTGCCCTACCCGGGTCCGTCGATAGTAACTCCTTTCAGCAGCGAGAACCGGTGACTTCTTCTACCGACCGCCGCGACCCAGCCAAGGACAGGGATGAAGATTTCTCGTCGTTTTTAAAGGAGTTACTGGATGGCGACGTACCTAGTTTAGTTATGTAATAGGTTTTATTTTAAGCGTGTATATATATACATATTTAGTTAAGTTATTTATGTTAGTGAATGGATTTTGTTTTGTAGATTTAAGTTTTAAAAAACATTGTAAATACTTTATTATTTTAATAAACTATTTTTACCTTCAATAAATCGAATTAGTTTCTGCTCAAATTTTTGTTCAATTCATATGTATACTGTAGTATACATGTACCTACCTAATAAAATTAACTAATTTCGGTTACGTAGTTTTACAATTATACATTTTTACAGTTAGTGAACATGTATTCGTTCATACATTCATACATACATTAATTACCTCACGTCATCTACCAGTTGCACTGATTGGACGGAGTACGAAGGAGTACAAGAAAATCACACCATGACGCTGATTGAAACCCCTGTCGATAAGTGTGATTCTAGCACGGAGGGCATTTTAAATGAAGTAATTCATATTGACGAAATTCATTCATTGATATTGATCTTTTTATTTTTATTTTATTGAACTACATGCGTTATATCGTTATATCATAGGTAAATAATTTATTGTATTTAACAATCTAGACCACTCAATAATAGTCATATTGAAACAAAAGACACGTCACCCGAGTCTTTTGGTGAACACTTTATAATGTGTGTCGATTATTTATTAATAAGTTGAGAATTTTTTTCTACAATAACGTTCACTTTTATCACGAATTTTTACACTTAAAAGTATCACGAATATTATATTGCATAGTATTTATCAAAATGTCTTACACATATATCCGTAAAATTACGACTTTGACGTTTTGTTCCATATCGCTAAAATATATTTTTATGTGGGAACACATTATTTAATCAGAGAAATATCACAGCTTTCAACGATTTATAAAAAATATTTATGTATTCGAATTCAATTAGAAGCATGGTTTTTCTTGTACAGAGACTATTTAATTGTAGTATCGTTAAACTATACTCAATGGACGAAATGAAAATGAAAAATAATGTCGAAATAGATCCATATAAAAAAAAAGAATCGAGCTGAACAAGATCTGTTCGCAGAGAGAGTGATTCAATATTATCCGCGTAATGGAAAGTCTGAGACAGTGCGCCATTTTTATCAAGAAGGAGCTGTGAGAGCTAGTAAGCTGTCCACTTTTGCTATGTATCTTCTCTTTTCAAGCGGCAAGAAATTATATTTTAAGCATCTATTGTCATAGTCATGATTTTGATCTTTGCATTTCAATTGTAAGTACCTGAGAAATCGCTTTTGTATTAATTCTACACGAGCAATGTGGGTGGTCATATACTGCGGGTTCCACACTTGAGAAGCATACTCTAAGATGCTGCGTACTGTTAAATACGAAATGTAACAGAAGCACTGATCACTATGAACACCCTATCGATTCCTTGTCACAACTATTATATACTTGACTATTAGACGACTTCTCAACAACTGAACCCTTACAAGACCAAAATCAGACTTATATTCAGCCCCGTTATATCCTCGTTCTTGTCACTAAAATGTTACAAAATATCACACGTGGGTAATTTATGTGATTAAAATTAATGTGGAACTAACAGTGCATATGAGCAATATAAGATCTTTAGAGATTTAAGCTTTTTAAAAGAGCTGGTCGAGCTTATTACAGAGCCAAGCTTCATTGACGCTTTTTTAATTATGATATCAATGTAAGAATCAAATATCAATTTCGAATCTCGAACCGGCCTTTGGTCTCCTGTTTGATTCACCTCAATCTATCTAAAGTTCAAGACGATTATGAACAGTAAATGATCTAAAGTTGAACCTCGCGTGACTCTAGAGGGCGCAGACATCCAGGTTGAGGTAATAGACGATGGTCAATGCGATCGAATGCTTTACTAAAATGAGTAAAAACTGTATCGACTTGACTACCATTATCCGTACTATAAGTAGTACAGTCATTAAAAAGTATTAAATTTGATTCGAAATAATAGTTTATAATCGACTTTATTCTTCTTTTTCATCTTACTTCACAGCAGAACAGCACGGATTTCTCAAACGTAAATCTACAGTATCAAATTTAATACTTTTTAATGACTGTACTACTTATAGTACGGATAATGGTAGTCAAGTCGATACAGTTTTTACTCATTTTAGTAAAGCATTCGATCGCATTGACCATCGTCTATTACCTCAACCTGGATGTCTGCGCCCTCTAGAGTCACGCGAGGTTCAACTTTAGATCATTTACTGTTCATAATCGTCTTGGACTTTAGATAGATTGAGGTGAATCAAACAGGAGACCAAAGGCCGGTTCGAGATTCGAAATTGACATTTGATTCTCACATTGATATCATAATTAAAAAAGCGTCAATGAAGCTTGGCTCTGTAATAAGCTCGACCAGCTCTTTTAAAAAGCTTAAATCTCTAAAGATCTTATATTGCTCATATGCACTGTTAGTTCCACATTAATTTTAATCACATAAATTACCCACGTGTGATATTTTGTAACATTTTAGTGACAAGAACGAGGATATAACGGGGCTGAATATAAGTCTGATTTTGGTCTTGTAAGGGTTCAGTTGTTGAGAAGTCGTCTAATAGTCAAGTATATAATAGTTGTGACAAGGAATCGATAGGGTGTTCATAGTGATCAGTGCTTCTGTTACATTTCGTATTTAACAGTACGCAGCATCTTAGAGTATGCTTCTCAAGTGTGGAACCCGCAGTATATGACCACCCACATTGCTCGTGTAGAATTAATACAAAAGCGATTTCTCAGGTACTTACAATTGAAATGCAAAGATCAAAATCATGACTATGACAATAGATGCTTAAAATATAATTTCTTGCCGCTTGAAAAGAGAAGATACATAGCAAAAGTGGACAGCTTACTAGCTCTCACAGCTCCTTCTTGATAAAAATGGCGCACTGTCTCAGACTTTCCATTACGCGGATAATATTGAATCACTCTCTCTGCGAACAGATCTTGTTCAGCTCGATTCTTTTTTTTTATATGGATCTATTTCGACATTATTTTTCATTTTCATTTCGTCCATTGAGTATAGTTTAACGATACTACAATTAAATAGTCTCTGTACAAGAAAAACCATGCTTCTAATTGAATTCGAATACATAAATATTTTTTATAAATCGTTGAAAGCTGTGATATTTCTCTGATTAAATAATGTGTTCCCACATAAAAATATATTTTAGCGATATGGAACAAAACGTCAAAGTCGTAATTTTACGGATATATGTGTAAGACATTTTGATCAATACTATGCAATATAATATTCGTGATACTTTTAAGTGTAAAAATTCGTGATAAAAGTGAACGTTATTGTAGAAAAAAAATTCTCAACTTATTAATAAATAATCGACACACATTATAAAGTGTTCACCAAAAGACTCGGGTGACGTGTCTTTTGTTTCAATATGACTATTATTGAGTGGTCTAGATTGTTAAATACAATAAATTATTTACCTATGATATAACGATATAACGCATGTAGTTCAATAAAATAAAAATAAAAAGATCAATATCAATGAATGAATTTCGTCAATATGAATTACTTCATTTAAAATGCCCTCCGTGCTAGAATCACACTTATCGACAGGGGTTTCAATCAGCGTCATGGTGTGATTTTCTTGTACTCCTTCGTACTCCGTCCAATCAGTGCAACTGGTAGATGACGTGAGGTAATTAATGTATGTATGAATGTATGAACGAATACATGTTCACTAACTGTAAAAATGTATAATTGTAAAACTACGTAACCGAAATTAGTTAATTTTATTAGGTAGGTACATGTATACTACAGTATACATATGAATTGAACAAAAATTTGAGCAGAAACTAATTCGATTTATTGAAGGTAAAAATAGTTTATTAAAATAATAAAGTATTTACAATGTTTTTTAAAACTTAAATCTACAAAACAAAATCCATTCACTAACATAAATAACTTAACTAAATATGTATATATATACACGCTTAAAATAAAACCTATTACATAACTAAACTAGGTACGTCGCCATCCAGTAACTCCTTTAAAAACGACGAGAACTCTTCATCCCTGTCCTTGGCTGGGTCGCGGCGGTCGGTAGAAGAAGTCACCGGTTCTCGCTGCTGAAAGGAGTTACTATCGACGGACCCGGGTAGGGCAGAGGGTGACGCATTCTGATTCATTTGAACCGTTCCAGTCGGAGCCGTTTGCTTCGAAATATTTTCCGGTATGTGTAACAGTACAACTCCGTCGCTTTGCACTTGCACCGTGGCGTGGAATTGCGTTGAGGGCTGCGCCGTATCATTCTCTGACGGAGATGGAGATGAATTTTCTGAGCGCTCGGCTTCGGATTCGGCTCTAAGCCTCTTCTCCTTCATTCTCCGGTTTTGAAACCATGTTTTAATAACACTTTGCTCGATGCCGCATTCGCGCGCCAATTGAAATCTCCTTTCTCTGTCGAGCAACCGATTTATTTTGAACTGGCCTTCAAGAGCCTTCAGCTGTCTCTCAGTAAAGGCCGTACGGAATCGTTTGCGCTTTTTGGTGACCTTTTTCACTGCGCTAGTGTTCGTCGTCGCGGTCGACGGTACAGCTGCAGTCGACATAGCATTTGACGTCGTTACACTGGGGAGTATAGCGGGCGTCATGGCACATGACGGCATAGTATCAGATGACAAAAGATTACTACGAGACGGTCGTGACCCGTTCGTAGTGCCCGCTTGGAACTGGTTCGGATTCACCAAGCGGTTCGATATGGCCGAATCTCCGGAGTACATACAGCTTGACGCATCCGTGTAAGTAGCACTGAATGCCGTTGCACCGGGGAACGTTGTAGGTATCGCGGCGCACGGTGACAGGTCGGTACTGGGTGGCACATTACCGGGAGATGCACCGAGCGACGTAGTGAAAGGCGACGGCTGCGTTTCGTTCACAGCGCTCGGATGCAACTGATTCCAATTGGCTGTCCAATTCGATGTGGCACTATGGTCGGAGTACATGCAGCTCGCGTTATATCCGACGTTGGAATAAGTCAACGACGCCGGCGGACAGTGGTTTTCTTGTGGCCGTCGCCATTGATGTGTCTGAAACAAAAGAGGCATCGAATACATTATTTTCGAATCGAAGGTTTTTAATTATGTTTCAATTTTTTCTTCTTTAAATTATGTATTAAAATGTTATTGGATTTCATGTCTCGGAAAGAGAAACGGAGTACCCACTTTCAATTCATCTCATCCGTTCGTCACAGTGGATTTTCTTTAGATACTATACGACGTAGAAAGTTGAAATCTTACATAGCACCATAGCACAGTGTCTCAAACTGTGGGACTCGTTAACGATGTAATTTTTGGCGCTCGTTATTATTAGAAAATATTTTCAAATGGTATGGGTATTGAGAAATAAGTTTTTGAAAAATATGCGACATAGATTCTTTTCTTTTGTCTTTTTCCGAAAATATTGGATTCCGATAACTTAGGAGATATAACGCCTCATCGGCGTTGTCTAAGGATTACTGGAAGTTAATTCGATAAACTCTTATCATTTCGTGAATACAGTACGGATGCCTCTGCATCTGTGAGTCGAAATTTGTCGCTCCATGAATATTTCACAGTGTCATCTAGTAGGTATCTAATGCGAATGATGTGGGTCACCGAGATGTGTCGCTGTGACAAATATTTCATTCAATTTCTTAGAAAATGGACTGTGAGCGACGGACAGAGAGGACAGGTTCCGTTTTTCATTTTAAGGTAGATATGGAAATCTAAGAAACGAGCATCACGAATTACGTTAAATTGTAGAATAAAAAATTGAGTTCGATTGAAAAATATTATAATTATGAAGGTATGGGAGATCTAATAACAAAAGGTAAACGAATTCTTACCATTTCGTTCGGCGGCAACTGGTTTTCGTAAGTATCCCACTGACCGTAGATTACGTCGTCGATGTTATAATCGTAATAACTTGAACTGGGATAGTACGGTGTCTGCCCAGACATGATTATTTAATCGGACACTGAGAGCACTGGGACAATATTTCCTATGAAAACTTAAGGGCGAATGACGTAATAGTTCGATGATCCTTGCGTTTTATATATATGTATATTATGCATTTCTTAAGTGATTAACCGATTGCGAAACGAAACCATAACTTAATGACGGTCACTAATGGGGCGTAACTAATCGGGTTTCATTTCTATTATTTCCCATCGTTTCCATGCGTACTTCGTCTTTGGTGGTAATTCATTGGATAATAATAATAATAATAATAATTTCATTTAGCTGCATAGTATAGACACAAATAAATATTAATTTTAGATTTTACAGTGTGAAATTGCGCGTTTCTTATTAAATTATATTGATGAAACATATTCATTGAGTGATATATTTTCACTATAAATATTATTCTGAGCTCTAATATGCACAATGAGAATATAAGATTTGATGAATATATACCTATATAAACAGATACACGTTTGTAGATACCTAAACAAGGGCGGGCGCCTTGAACGCTACTGCGAACGGTTTCATTTGGGAATGAATAGACTACGAATGGATATGCAGTAAATAACGAATGCGAATAATAAATACGAAGTTTTTAAAATGAGGTAGGTACCCCAAGGTATGTATGTTTTCATCAAGATAATGAATTTATTTCAGTTTTCGATTTATGGGGTTGGCGCAGGCACAGTAACATTTCATAGAAACAGATGGTAAGATTTTTCGTCAGCGTGTGAGGTAAACAGAAAATAACATAAATCTTGCGTAGGTGGTGTGTGGCGACAATTGGTGATATAGAAATTACCATCGAGGAAATCCTAAAAGAACTTTCTAATCTTGACATAAGTAAACGAAGGTGCGGGCCCCGATAATATCTCTCCAATGTTAATAATTAAGTGTGCAAAAAGTCTAGATTTACCGTTATCAATATTATTCAGACGATCCTTAGGAGAAGGCTTAGTTCCAGGCATATGGAAAACAGCTTTTGTCACTCCCGTGCGTAAAAGTGGCGACAAATCCGACGTCAAGAATTATTACAGACCTATCTCTAAATTGTGCATATTTATTTATTTATTTATTTATTTAAATAGGTCATCCAACTAGCTTTACATACGAACTATTTATAAACAATTTAAAACTAAAAAAATAATAATATTATGTAAGTTACTAAATTAAAGGAAGACACAGCTTATACAATGAAAATCGACAGGAGATCAAAATAAATTTAACCAGATACAATTTTTATGACTAAAAATAAAACAAAACACATTGAATACATTTGTTTTGATTTCAACACCAAGCAAACTACGAGTATGTATATACATTGAGCATGTAATTATTTCCATTGCGGCTTTACGAACACTGTTCATTTCATTTTGTTTCGATAGTATTATCTGTGGTATTATTATTATTCTTCTCTTTCGTACCATCTATTTTTGGACATGCAAGAAACAACGACGCATTACAAATTTAAATTGTTTGAGACTGTAACGAAATAAATCGAAGCAGAAACCATAATTATTATTAAACATGTTATAATTTCCCATGATACGGGACAGGGGTGAATACTTTCCAACGTTAGTCCTACTATGCAGTGGCATAAACGGTTTGTAGTTGCCCGGTCTACAGCCTGAGCGGGGAATTCTAAAATTAATTTGATGTGTGAGATCTGAACAATTATAATTACCATTTAAAATTTTGAATAGTGTTATCATATTCGCTCGCTCTACGCTCTACGATCACGAAGTGAATTCATATTCAACTTTAAGAGCCTATCACCATAGCCAAGTTATCCAAGAGATGAATAAAACTGATGACAGATGAACGTTGTGGATGTTCAAGGCGGTCAATGTGTGCTTGGTAATAGGGATTCCAAACTGTACTACAATATTCCAAACGACTACGGACAAGTGAATTAAATAGAATAACTATCGTAGAGGGCTTTTTAAAATCTTTAGTATTTCTTTTTATAAATCCAATGATCTGTAATGATTTTTTTACGATACTGTCAAAATGCTGATTAAACACAAGCTTGGAATCTAAGTAAGACCCGAGATCGTGAATTTCTTTAACTTCTTCCATTACTACTCCATCAATTTTGTATGTGGTAGGTAGGTTAGTAGTTTTTCTAGAGAGCTTTATATGAAAGCATTTAGAAATAATTAAATACGTATTATTTCGTGTGCACCAGTTTTGCAATTTATCCAAGTCTGATTGTAAATCCTCATGATCCGAGTTAGTAGTAATTTTTTTTTAAATTTTGAGATAATCTGCAAATAATAAATAGTTACTATGTTGGAAACGATCTTTAATGTCATTAATAAACGTCAAGAATGAATAGTACAGGACCTAAATGTGAACCCTGTGGGACTCCAGACGTGGGCACAAAGTGTTTTGACGAATATCCATTACATAGAACGCGCTGCGAGCGGTTCTTCAGATACGATTTAAAAAACAGAAGTAATTTACCACTTATTCCATACATCTGCAATTTTCTCAAAAGTGTGTTATGGTCAAGTTTGTCGAAAGCTTTGGAGAAATCCGTATGTATTGCATCTGTTTGTAAATTTTGGTCCATATTTTGAGACAAGGCCTCAACAAGGCACAGTAAATTAGTTGATGTGGAACGCCCTAGCCATGAATCCGTGTTGCCTCTCATCACTTATTCTTCCATGTCTATCTCAAGTGGAACATTTCGCACAATACCCATGCGGGTGATGCTATATGTGGAAACATTGGCAAGTAGGTTGACACATTTCAGTTTAGGGTCATTCACAAAATTATTAGCTGCTGCGGCGGTATTAAATGATACGGCCACTTTGTTGCGACTGACGTTTTGTACACCTCCCTGTGAGATATCCTGAAAATAATTTTTAAAGAGGAATTTACCTACAATGACTCTCTTTAGTGCGTAATTAATTTTTGGGTCATCCTCAGTTCTTAAAACATGCACTACGTAAGTGGCTTGATCATACTCTGAATATTTTTACTTTTGCTCAATATTCGGTATGGTAAAAGTACGTTGGACTGAAGCTGAAGGAGGATTATTGTGAGACAATTTACTTTTCGGGTCATCAGAGGCCACAAGACGAATGTCTTGTATTTTTCTTTTGTGACTAGATATAGCGTTACCACCAGATATATCTGGAGGTACCACATCCCCATCAACATCCATTATCACAAACAAAAACTACTACACATAACACAACAAATAAAGCACACACCTTTAAAGATAACACAAAACAGTATGATATGTTAATACAAACTACTGGGATTATTACATTGACAGCCTTTTTGACAGTGATAGTATGAACTTAAAACTATGCCAAATCTCACACTCCTCCGTGGGCGCGATGTTCTTAAAAAGGGATCCGATGTTTTCGCTTCACGTATTAACTAACTTAATAAAAAAAATTATTGATGACATTAAAACTCGTCAATAGTTACTAAACAAGAAAAAAGAAAATCAGTTGACAAAACGAAGGAGAAAAAGACAATTAACTGTTTGGTTTTTACCTATATATACCGATATATAGATATCTGGTGTAACAACCTAACTCATATTTAATGATAATATTCTTTAAGAAAAAGGTAAAACATTATATATTTTATGAACAGTAAACACACAACAGTAAACAGTAAATTACATAACATAACATATCTTCACGCTGTATCCCCAACGGAGTAGTCAGAGAGGACGGAGCGCCAGGAGTCGCGGTCCTTACACACCTCTTTCGCTTCCTCAAAACTCATCATTCTCTTTACACATTTTCGCCTAGGTATGCGAGTGCTTTTGACATTTCCGTCTGCTAACACTCTGGCTATTTGATCTTCATAAGTCAGCCTTGGTCTTCCTTGTCTTCTTTTACCACTACTTTCACTCTGTAGATTTTCTTCGCCAGTCTTTCATCACTCATTCTTTCTATGTGCCCGAACCATCTAAGCATTCCTTTCTTCATTTTTATAATAACACTGTTGTGCAACCCTGTCATACTGCGTATATCATCATTGCTTATCCTGTCCGCAAGCGTGACACCGCACATATTTCTGAGAGACCGCATCTCCACAGCATTTATCATCCTTTCACTCGATTTCGGGCATATCCAGGCCTCACTACCGTACAACAAAGTTGGCACCAACACCGCATTGTGGATGGCCATTTTAGCAGTGTTAGATATATTCGCACTACCCTCTGTCCGCATTGGACAGAGCACCGTTCACTTTATTACCAGCTGCTACCCGTCTCTCCACATCCAACTCACATCTTCCATCCCTCGAAAACGCACTTCCCAGATACACAATTTCATTCACTTGTTCTAGACATTTTCCATTTACACAAATCACACATTTCGTTTGTACCGCTTCTCTTTCAAACACCAGAACCTTAGTTTTGTTCACATTCATTTTCAATCCTTTTACTTCACAATCTTGTTTCATACACGTGACTAGTGTCTGCAACTCTGTTTCTGATGGTGCTATTAGCACAGCATCGTCAGCGTACAATAGGCAGTTTACCACTGTGTCATCACTTCCCATACCACTCATATTACCTTTCAATCTCTGGAGGCAACTGTCCAAATACAGCACGAACAGCCAGGCAGACATCACGCAGCCCTGTCTGACACCAGAACTGTCACCGTCTATTCTTACGCAGGCTCTGTGGCCACGATATAATGACCCCACAGCCTGCAGTAAGGAGCCCTCCACGCCATATTCAGGCAGAAGACTCCACAATTTCTTACGCACTACTCTATCGAATGCTTTTTCTAGATCCACAAAAGCGCAGAAAACTTTCTGGCCTATAGCCAGAAACCTTCCCACGATAAAGCGAAGCGAGAAAATCTGATCCATACAACCCCTACCGTTCCTGTAATCACCTTGCGCCTCCCACAAATATCTTTCTGAAACGCCTTTCATACGTTCAGTCAATACCTTAGTATAGACTTTACTCGCTAAGCTGACCAAGCTGATGGCCCTATAGCACGCACAGTCTAGGTAGGAACCTTTCCCTTTATATAGAGGTACTATGACTGCCGTGCACCAGTCCTCTGGAACCTCCCCCTTCTGCCAACAAAGGTTGCAGAGTGCACAGAAGGCATCCCAGACCCTAGGACCACTATACTTGATCATCTTAGCAGTCACCTCATCATTTCCCGCAGCCTTTCCACATTTCAACTTCTTATCACTTTCTCAATCTCTTTCATACTAATGGCATCCTCCAGTCCCTGGCCCGAGTGTGGCAATTCATTAGAATCACTCTCAGTATAAACAGTAAATATAACTTGTATGTCTCTAAGTTAAATAAATATATAATAACAAATTTTCTTGTCAAGTTACCCCTCATTTTTGGTAAATGAATTGGTATTGCAATACTCCCACATTAGATTTAGGGATACCAGTTGCCTTGCACAGAGTTTATGATTTCAACGTGATTGCGAGAAATATTATTAAGCTTTTCTTAAATATTTGTAAAGGTTTCTTTCAATAAAATGCATATTTGAGCATTTTTCTGTAACTAAATTATTTTAGTACAGAATGTGTTACTGGGTCAAATAAGCTTATTGTGCGAAATATTTTATTTTAATTGCGACTCTTTCTCGATTCGTTGTCTTTACTCGTTTTGTATGGGAGGGTTTATGTATTTTTTTTATCGAAGTATATATATACATACATATCTTCACGCTGTATCCCTAACGAGGTAGTCAGAGAGGAAGCAGCGCCAAGCGTCGCGGTTCTTACATACTTCTTTCGCTTCCTCAAATAAAATCAAATAATATCTAAGTATTCAGTAAAAATATCTTTGACAGACAAATACGAGCCCTACAGACTTTTATTTTACAAGGTTTGGTTTGGTTTTAGTACTAAATACAAATCTAGAAACAATCATTGCATTATGATCTACTAAAGACCAAATAGTTGCTTAAACATTTGAAAACTGAACTCTGTGTCTGCCAAATGCAATTCTGTATTAGGAAAACAACACACTCTAAATAAAGCTTTATGCCTTCCGATTTTAAATAATCCAAGTCTGAATCAAACATGTAAATCTAAACCGTTTTCTTTATTATGTTAAGTATGCATTGCCATTTCATGTATAATTCAGCAAAAACATTGCGAAGATTTGTGTCTGTAACTATTGTAAAAAATTTTGTAACAATTGTAACTATTTTTTTTTACTCTTATTACTTTATTTCCGATTTCAGAAATCGTTAATGTCATCAAAATGTATTTATGTATGTGATTGATTTTATTACTAATAGGTATTTAATAAATAAACATACAAATTGGACACTGACCAAAAATTATGGAAACTTGTTATTTGTTAATAGTTACTTTTAATATTCATGTTACTGTATGGGTTATTACGGATACTTCGAAAAAACATAGTAATAAAAACGAAATAGCTAGCAAATCTAAAGGATATGACAAAAAAATAGCACGTGCATCGCGACATTTTTCAAATAAATAAGCAAATCCAATGTCCGTTCAATACCTACAGCAATAAGCAATCATATAGACAATCAAGCACAGGACACCTAGAAACATGACAGAGATCGTTATTTATATAGAATCTCATGAAATCGCCAATAAACATTCAGTTTACTGTTACAGTGAAAATTTGTTCATTGCTCGCGCCAACTTAAGGAACGTATCAACAACACAGAAAATCGTACAAAATTGAAATATGCTTTTTAAATAGAATGCTTAAAAACATATTTTAATTTCTTACTATGGGACAGTAGTAGCGAATTAGGGTATTGTCATTTACAATGTGAAATCAATTCTTAACGTACAGGTACATGTGATTTATGACGGAAGACGATTTTCAATAATTACCATCGGATCA
Source organism: Zeuzera pyrina (assembly GCA_907165235.1). Lineage (NCBI taxonomy): Eukaryota > Metazoa > Arthropoda > Insecta > Lepidoptera > Cossidae > Zeuzera > Zeuzera pyrina. The sequence goes on from OU015628.1 coordinate 16,769,800, forward strand.
AGTAGAATCGGAAGGTATTATGTGCTTAAATATTCATAACATGTGGGTAGATAACAAAAAATGTTACTTAGAAACGTGCTGTTAAATTCAGTTTTCTGACTTCAAACCCAATCGCCTACGCGTACGGATCTTTGCTAGTTTTATTTTCTTTTAGTTATAGTTATTTATTGTTCATATCCATTTATCATTCATTATGGATTATTATCCAATTGCAAAGTATTATCAAGAAGCTAATTACCAAAACCATAACTGCAACGGGGTAAGCTATATTTACAATTTTGTACTGTGAAGGTACACAACCTATAGCTATATTTCATATAATAATAATTAACGATAAATATAATTACCACAGAGTTTATTAATTCCGTGTATATCTACATTATATAATTCTTATTTTCATGAAATGGTTTGTTTAAGTTTATTAAATGAACCAAAGAAAAATTGTTATCGATAAATTTCCACCATATTGTTCACGTTCATTTTATGAAACAATATGGCAGCAACTGTTATAGTATAACAATTGTTATAGTAGGGTAACAGATTTGAAATTATTTAAAGAAATTGAAATTGACAAAAAAATTAACCAAAAACGCTCAATCTTTGAAGTCAACTCAAGTTTTAAAGCTAGTAATATAGTATATAAATTATGTTTTATATACTGAATATTTATAACGGGCGTAAAACTAGAATTAGTTCCTAAAATAATAAATTTATTTTCTAGATAATATGTAACAATTACGCCCGCGTTTCTCAACAGTTGTTATCAGAAAACTTTCAAAAGTACTTTGTATGAAAGTATAGAAATCACTAATTGAACTTTATTAGTAGCCAACTACAGACGTTACAAAAACTATAGTAGGTATATTTACGTCCGTATAGCCAACACTGAAATTCGACTCACGTTGCCTTCTTAAATATCTGGACTCCTTGTGGTGTTTCATATTGTATAGTCTATTTAAAGAAGAAGATGACGAAGAAGACGAACAAAATCTACAGAGAGAAAGTGAGTGGTAGCAGAAGCCACGGAAGACCAAGACTGATCTACAAAGATCAAATAATAGCCAGAGTCTCAGCTGATGAAAATGTGAAAAACACTCGCATATCTAGGCGAAAATGTGTGAAGAGGGTGATGAGATTTGAGGAAGCGAAAGAAGTCGGTAAGAACCGCGAAGCTTAGCGCTCCGTCCTCTCTGACTACCCTGTTAGGGATACAGCGTGAAGATATGTATGTATTTAATAATTCATTATCTGAATTAAAATATCCCATTACTAAACACAAGATTGAAATATTTAGGTAAGATAGTGAGTAGGCAAGATGACGTGTAAATCTCGAATAAATTCTGGAAGTGATATCTTATCAATTATAACTTTATTTGACACTTAGTGAGGTATCCTGTTAAGTTGTACCCTAACTCTAACCACCAGTTGGGAAGACTAGAGTTAGATATAAGTTATATACATACATGTATGTAATGAGTACATATTACAACTTGATGTAAATTATTTTCAGTGTAACTATTGTCTCTGCACACCATTTATAAGCCCAACACCAAATCAACAACAAAACTATGACGGTTAGTATTATGAATACGTACATAATACATATAATTTCCTAAATTATATAATATTTTATCTAATGGTTTTGCTACACTTAATACAGTCGATTATAATCACAACATATTTTGTTCTGTTATTCGCTGGCTCTATGCGTCCGTCTATCCATCCGTCTGTTTGTTCGTTCACTCATTCGTTCACTCTGCTATCTATCTGTACTTTGCAAGCCTTCCATCTAGTAATAATATAAAATTACCGATTAGCATGAGTATAGGTTTAGTATAGGATCGAAGACCCAATCACAACGTATGTTTGTTTTTAGAAAAAATTGTAATTTTGTTCGGTCTCAATGCAATTTTGATCCACATTAAATACACAACGTATCTAACGTATTAAATTAGATAAGGATTAGTACTTGTTGTTTAAAATAGCTTCGTAAATAACCCATTATATTTTAGGAATATGAAGAAGATATAAATAGTTACTGTGAGTTATCCGTAGAAGATAAACATATATATACCGTCGCGGACTGTAAACCTTTTTAATATAATTTTCCAAATTAAGTGTGTGAACTCACCTTACTCACTCTTGCCGTTTTTAATGTTTGTGTAATTTCAATCTTGCGCAATCTACAAAAAAATTATGTATTATTTTGTGTACATCTATACTACTATATTAATCTCTAGCGTCTGTCAGTAATTTTAATTTTTTTGTTAAATTTTGTGACAAATAATCGTTTTGTGACTCACTGACCTTGATCCTACCATTTTTTAAATTTTTGTCTGTATGTCTGTCTGTCTGTATGTCTTTTTCCTGCCCTTTCCCACGAAGTCGCGGGTATAGCTAGTCTACAATACAATTTTATGTTTAATATTGTAACAAATACTTATCGTACATAACCTCGAACGTTGCAAACGTATCGTTTAGGATTGTGAATCATTTACATCGGTCCACTCGTTTGCATTTACAGTTCTTGGGGAGTTGTGCGTGACCACAGTAACCGTATTGTCGATAAAAACATAAAAATAAGAGAATCATTTGTTTTATAAATTATATTTTATATTAATTTTATGTACTTAGTTACTTATATTGATAAATTTTATGTGTTATCTTTTATGTATCTTAATATTATTAGATTTATTATAAAATCGACTTCGTTTAATGGAAAATTTAGGAACAATCGACAATTGTCTGCATTGTTGTCGCTTTCTAAAGAATAATGATTAGGTCTGCCATAGTTTGATGTTTAAAAATAACCTTTACTAAGTTCACCGAGTTACTCGAGCATCGATGACATCGATGATCGACAAACGACTCACGTTCCTTGCGCATCCTTATTTACTTAACGATTTACCTTTACTATATGTTTGTGATGTCCAAACTAAACAAGAATGATAAACGAAAAATATATTTTTTTTAAATGTTACAGATACAGAAGTGAAATATCAACAGACACCTATAAATACACGTAAACGTAATTCATTTTCACCAGAACAATTATGGATATTAGAGGAAAAATATAAACGTAACCCTTATATTTCAAGACGAGAGCGCATAGAAATAAGTGAACGTTTGAGTAGCAGAGAAGAAATAATAAAAAATTGGTTTCAAAATAGAAGAATGAAACAAAAGAAAAAAACTACGAAGTCAACTGGAGTACAAAGAGAAAATAGCTCTAATGGATCTAAAACTCAAAATTATAAATTTTCAACAACCATGAGTGGTGATCATTTCAACGTGTCTAGAATGCAAGCTTATCAAAGCGACGTTCCGTATCAGCCTGTAGAAGATATACTTAATGTTACAGCAACGGAGAACAAAAATGAATGCGGTCAACATGTAAATGATAATATAAGCACACCATCCTCATACGCTAACTCATACCCAATGTACACCCAAATACACCCAGTTACCAACCCGCCTAGTTTCGATATTTCGAATAGGGAAGGCGACAGTTCAAGCTATAATTATAACAATGGGGCCCCGTATTCTGCTAATTACTCCGCTTACCTATAATTACAAATTAATTTTTAAAGAGACAAATAATTTTTAATTATTTCAATATTTATCTACTTAAGTCTAATTAAATGTTTTTATTGAATATGTAAACTAAGGACAGCGCTGTTTATAGCACGGTGTAATGGACAAGTTTTTTCCTTGAAAAATAGTAACATATAAAACAACAGATTCATGCTATAATGTCGAAACTAATAACCAGTTAAATTACCTATACGTAATTTATTAAAATGACAAATGATATTTTCAGACTTCTATTAATGCAATCTCCATGTCGTATGTATTTAAAGAAATTGATTCAGTCTACGTCTTTTCATGTAAGTACATAATAAATTTCAAAATAAAAAAAATAAAAATAAACAAATCTATATAAAATGTAATATAAAATTTAATATGTAGAGAGTAGCCTGATGTAGTATTTCTGTATTTATGTTGGTCAATTTAACGCTAGTGTCTTCTATAACACAATTTCGGCATTTAAGTTGCCAACAATAGTACGTATAAAACCTACAGTCATAATTTTCTTTTTCACAAAGAGTATGGTCAATTAACTGTGGATAGCTTTTATATTTTTATGTCACTGGATATTTAATAGCGACTATAATTTTGTATTTATATAATTTTAGTTATAATCATATTTAATATGTCATAAACTATAAATAAGTACGTAAGTTAAGAACTCTGATTTAATTATTTTTAACATATATTTAATTTTAGAATTAAATCGTGATGTAATTTACTACTAGATCCATAAGAAATCCTTAATATTCTTTTTTATTTGTTTTTTTTTGCGTTACTGCATTAATTTTATGTAAAAATAAATAAAAAATAAAATAAATAACTTTCGTGTCTCATGTCTAATAAAAAAGTCACGTTTTTTTTAGTAACGAATTTATAGTAAAATTATATGATTAACATAGTTCGAATTCTTATATAAAGAAAAATTAATGATTAACTTTGTTCAAACTCTTGTATAATTACAATCGGAGTGATAAACTTTTTTTAAATATCTTATACAAAAAAAATTATATTTAATTATTAAACATGAAGTAATTATTTATCTTGTTCATTTATTACTACATTCAAGTAGTTACGATTGTGAACGAATTTAATCCCATAATTACTATAGCAGGAGAGTAAAGTTTTTGGGTGTATGTATATATTTTCGTCTTTGCATGTACGAGTATTTACATCTGTTTCGACCTTCGTGACGTCATGGATTTTAAAGTGCGGTTCTCATTAGATTGACTGCTCTTAAGTATCACAGGCTATATTGTAACCTGTGATACTTAAGATTGTACATTCGAATTCTGAAGCGACAGAGGTACTGCCTACCTAAAACACGCAGTTTAAACGTTTGTTTGTTTTGCTACGTACTCAATCGTATAGTAATAACCAAACGTATTCAATCTGAAGTTTCAACTGTTCAGTCTTGATGTTACAGGGGGGTACTGCCGGACTAAACCGCAAAGTTCTCTGCTTTCCAAGCTAGGGCTCCGGGTTTGATCCCCGGTCAGGTCAATTTAGGAAACGAACTTTTATAAATTGGCTTGGAGTCTGGGTGTTACTGGGAACTCCCCCGAGTTCGTTATGTAGTACCCATAGTACAAGCTTACTGCTTAGTTTGGGGTCACACAATCTATGTAATTGTCTGGAGTATTATTATGGTTTAAAAGTTTGTTCATTTGAATTTAATGCCGAAGATAGCAAAGACCGTTACACTGAACTCAAAATTCCAATTCCTCAATTCTGATGCTGCAAAAAAAATTCTAAATAAACGGTTAAGACCTAGATATAAAATCTAGGGTAGATCTAAGACCACCTTTTTTCCAATTCTGGAACGGAACATTAAAAAAGGGATCATCATACTCGTAATATGTATGTAAACCGATTTCTTTTGTTTAAACAATACTACGTCATCAGATCTTAAAAAATGTGTAATGGGTACATGTCAAACATATACAACTTTTAAAATAAAATAAAAATTATCAAAATCGGTGTAGATAGCGGAGAAATCGATCAACATACATTAAAAAAAACTGATGAATTGAGAAGCATTCCCTTTTTTGTAGCCTGTTAATAAGAAAAAAATTAACAGAGGTGATAACTCGTAAGTCAAGGATTTCATTAGTTCAAAAACCTAATGTCTGTAATATACTCGTATTATTACAGTACCTAAATCTAGTTCTTTTGTAATAGGTGACACGCTTGCTCGTTTACCCCCTCTGATATAAAAAAAAAGTTACACAACAACTAGACAATGGCTTAACATAGTAGAAGCGTAACATAGTGTTAGCTAGCAATGTCAAAAACACTCGTATATCAGTGTTAAGGTAAGGAAAATTATGAGATTTGAGGAGGCGAAAGAACCACTTATGGACCGCGATGCTTAGAGCTCCATTAGTGCTTAACTCCCATTTTCTCTAACTCATTAGGGATAGAAATTGAAGATATGCTACATAAGTGGCGTCAATACGTGAATTTCATATACAGGATGTATATGAAAACGGGACAGTTACTTTAATGGATGAAAGGGCATAACTTGAGTATGTAGTTACAAAAAGAATTATCGAAAAAAACGTATCCGTTTAAGAGTTATAACCGTTTTAATTTTCAAGTGTTATCCCCACCATTTCTTGTAAAATTGGGTTGATCGTGTACAGCTACAGATTTTAAATCTTACGTTTTTTTTTTATTTTGTAATAATTTCATCCGTTACTGAAATACAGCCTGAAAACCATTTTCGAAAATAATGCGTATACCCCAATGGGGGTTTTCAGGCTGTATTCCAGTAACGGATGAAATTACTACATAATAAAAAAAAAAGTAAGATTTAAAATCTGTAACTGTACACGATCAACCCAATTTTACGAGAAATGGTGGGGATAACACTTGAAAATTAAAACGGTCATAACTCTTAAACGGATACGTTTTTTTCGATAATTCTTTTTGTAACTACATACTAAAGTTATGCCCTTTCATCCATTAAAGTAACTGTCCCGTTTTCATATACACCCTGTATATGGTGCATTATCGATGTGTGGTTTTGTTACCTGGAAGATATGTAAGTATTGTACTAAGAAAAAGTACCTTTTCAATATAAGGAAAGGCATAAGAGTAATAAATAATATGATATTTGTTACCTGTACTAAGAAAAAGGAAGGGCTCTAGAATATGATATATGTGTTATTCTTTTAGATAAGGGTAACATTTTTATTTTTATACTTAATAGTCACATCGCTCTCATTAGCTAACAGATTTATCTCTAATTACCCCCTTTTAACAATATAAAAACATTTTTAACGACATGATTAAAGTATTAATGTAATATATTTAAATAATGAGTGTGATTAACAAACCTTAATTTCTGTTACCAAAGGGTCGTTAGAAAATTATATTCAATAAGTACTTAAAATATTCATAAACAATGTACAATAATGTCACAGATAACATATTATTAAATTGTAAGACATATCATAATTTTTTGTTAGATTATAAAACGAATGTTTTCTTATTATTTAAATGTAAAAAAAACGTTTAACTACAAGATATTACGTAATGATTGTATCAAAAAGCGAATTATTATAAATATACGTATTATCGAGATTAGGTGCTATATTCTTACTCGTACAACTTTTATCGTTATAGTAAAAACAAGCGTCTATAATATCGACAAAACTTTGCAAGACTTTTTAAACAATTCTTTGAAGATTTTAGCGTACTACATATTTTAAAATTGTCTGATTTTTTAAATTCCCATGTAGAATAATGCATTAAATTATTAAGTAAATTACTTTACCTCTGATTGAGAGAAAAACGTCATGTACTTCTTACAATTTCGACTTGTTGAGTGATTTTCTCTTCGAATTAAACATATTTTTGTTACCAGAAACAAACTAATTGTTCATTGCTTCATTGCTACAAGTCGATTTGTTTGAAAAGGCAATGTGGAAATTGTTAATGAATAAGTTGTTGAAACAAACAAAAACTTCTTAAAAACAACAAATTTAACATGTTTTTATAAAACCAACTCGTTAAATCAAACAAGATAGACTTGAAGTTTGTGTTAATTCAATAAAAATGTCTTGTTATTTTAACAGTATACCTGGTCGAAACAATATTACTACTGAACAAACTAACCATTGACGGCAACAAGTTCAAAATACTGAAATAACAAGCTGACGTACTCCTTGTTTCAAAAAATTATTCCTTAACATTATCTAACTTGTTTGCCAAAAATTATGTTAGCGCTAATTTAATCAAAAATAATTTGTCTGAATCGATTTAAATTATTTAAAAAGTAAAATACTCGTAAATATAAAGTCCATGCACTGCACTATTTACAAATCAAATATCTTTTTATGTGGTTGATCCTCATTGCACTGCCTACCTACTATTTTTCTTCAAAACTCCGCTCAAAGTTTGTGGTAACTAAAAAAGAATATTTGATATCTACCGCATCGTAAAGACAATTGATGAATATATTATTCTCTGTTGTGAACTCTGTCATGTCATATGTTCTTAAATAAGTGGACTAAGATGGAATGATAGCGTTCTAATATCTCATTTTCCTATTATTAAAAAAAGGTCTGACCACATTGCAGGATTCGAACCCGTGCACCTCGGTGTGGTAGACCTACGGCTCTAGTCATTCGCCATTGAGAAAATAAACGTTAAACGTTAAAAAAGTTTAGAAGTTTAGATTTCAGAAGTTTTAAGTGTGTGAAAGACAAAGAAAACGGTTTTTTTTCAGAATTGAGACCTAGCTAGATCGATTTCTTGCCCACCTCAACCCCTATATTGTAAGTTTCATCGAAATCGCTAGAGCCGTTTTTGAGAAAGCGATATCAAATATATATAAGTCAATACGTTGTATGAAACAGAAAATAAATGTTGTTATTATTTATATCTTTATTTAAACACTTTGAACTCGGAAACGAATTTTTCTCAGCGGATTAAAATTAGCCTCCCGGACAATTTCTTTAAAATTTAATAAAATGTACAATACCTATATATTATATAATAATTAAATAAGTATACCTTACTGCCTATTGATCTGTTTGTCTGTATGTACTGACGAAGTAAATCTACGTAGCGAAAGTGAGTGGTAAAAGAAGCCAAAGAAGACCAAGACTCACTTATGAAGATCAAATAGCTACTATGTTAGCTGACGGAAATGGCAAAAGCACTCGCATACCTAGGCGAAAATGTGTGAGGAGAATGATGAGATTTGAGGAAGTGAAAAAGGTAGATAAAGACCTCGACACTTGGCGCTCAGTCCTTTCTGTCTTCCCCGTTAGGGATACAGCGTGAAGATATGTATGTGCGTGTATGTATGTCTATTGGTACCAAAATAATAATAATGTGAAAGTCGAAAAGTTCTTTGAGACGTTTTTTAGAAAATCATTTTTTACTGATTCTAAAAGTAAAGTCGTAACAAATTTCTCACCTACACAGCTACTGCAAATATAATAAGTGACAATGCTAACAATGTCAACAATGGCGATCTGTGTACTATTAAAATTTAATGGAATGTTAAAATTTATATATCAAGAGAAAGCTTTTTTTTTTATATCAGAGGGGGCAAATGAGCAAGCACATCATCCGATGGCTTAATTCAACTGAAAAACATTACTTTGAGATTTTAACAACAAAATATACACTTACAGCGGAATAAACACTAAATACCACCACGAATACACTATGACACGAAAACAGCGTCACACAACACAATCAATTTTGACTAATTATTTTTTTTTTTTGTGTAATCCTTTGGTAGTACTGGAAGTTATTGAAATGACCACTTTTATAGACGTCGACAAAGATGAAAAAAAGCGGAAAACTTTGGCACGACTTTCTACCACCGACGTTTGGACGTTTCTCGCTCGCAGTTTAATTGATATTGTATTGTATAATACGTTTAACATCCAAAAACTACGCAATTTTTTTTCTTTTCCTAATCCTAAGTTTTAATGTATAGCTTAAATAATCTTAAATACAGTATGATAATGACTAAAATATACATTACAGGTCATTTGAAATATATTTGAAACTATTAAATTACTTAACGGTGAGCGTCATTAAGTTGTATTTTCTGTGTAGTATAATTATTGGTTAATCACTGAAGAAGTACACATATAAATAAAAATTTGGCTAAGAAAATACCATGCTGTACTGGCTCAAGTTGCTATTGATAGTACTGATAACAGTGTATACAATCAGTAAAAAACATATATAAAGCGATCGCCTCAAAATCGAATGAACTGAACGAAACGGTGAACTAAATAAACTGAGTCTACAATCATTGAAAAACTTACGGAAACGGGTTGCCTAACAAAATGGTAAGAATAATTTAAAGTACTATTCAATTACTGGCCCGTTGGCGCAGAGGCATATGCATCTGCTTTCCAAGCTAGGGACCCGGGTTCGATCCCCGGTAAGGTAAATTTAGGAAACGAACTTTTCTATATTGGCTTGGAGTCTGGGTGTTACTGGGAACTCCCCCAAAGTTCGTTGTGTGGTACCCATAGTACAAGCTTACTGCTTAGTTTGAGGTCACGCAATCTGTGTAATTGTCTGGAGTATTATCATTATTTTTGTTTGACATTTTTTATTTTTGGAGAAGATTATCATTTTCGCGAGCTTTTGGCTAAAACGAAAACGACAGTTGCTTACAAAGAAAAATTTATGTGTGTAATGTTATGTTATAATGAAAGACTTTCGGACAATTCGACATGTTTCTGGGAATAATTGTCCTCGTTTGAGCCACGCGTTTGATGCTATTTTGTCAACATTAGGGTTGATCAAATCAAGTCGATGTCGCCCATGAAGAGATTTTTGTGTCCAAGCTTCCAGTTTCTGTGCTATTGTTGTTTCGAATAACTTCTTAGCGTGGTCTTTTAGGTTCAGTGGGGCGAGTTTGTCATCTGTTTGTACTGTGGCTAGGTGAAGGGATGAATGTTGAGATTTAGTATGGAAGAATGCTCTCAGTGTTGTGATTTGTTTATTATGTAAAATTTTTAAGTCTATTAAGCCTCGTCCTTCTTTAGCTCTAGGTAGTACCTGTCTTTATACGCATAATCGCAGATGATGTTTTTGGTATTTCGTCATGGTCGTGTTGATGATTCTTTGTTAATTTCTCAGTTCAGTTTGTGACCACTGAGTTGTACCAAAGGAGTATGTAAGCACAGGAATTGCGAATGTGTTTATGGCTTTAACAGTGTTGCGAGCGTTTAGTTGAGTGTTAAATATTTTGTGTAATCTGATTCTAAATTTACCAGTTAATGTGGTTTTGGTTTCTTTTTGATGTATTTGCTGTGACTGTTGAAATCTTAAATATTTGTATCCCTCTACAGTCTAGGTTCCCAAACTTATTTTGTCTATTGAGTCGAGAGCTCATACAGTCGTTGTCTAAGATGCCTCCTAGCTAAATGAAATTACAAATCACCCCCCAGGCCTCTACACAACGCCCCCATTTTTTTTCTAGGTCTCTTACCGCCCCCCTTTAGGCCTGCAGCGCCCACAGGGGGGCGTTATCGCCCACTTTGGGTATGGGTGCTCTACAGGGTTAATTGGGTCCATTTGTTCTATATTACTTAGTTGGTAAGAATTTTTCTCGATTTTGCCTCTATGTATTGATTGAATCTTGCACTTATCTATCCCAAAGTCCATATGAATATCTGATGAGAAAGTTTGTGTGTATCTGCTAGCATGTGTAATTCGGAAAGGTTGGTACCAAAGAGTTTTATGTCATCCATATACGTCAGATGTGTTGGAATATGGCATGTGTTATTATATTTGATTTTAAATGCTTTCTCGGTGTTTTTTAAGAAAGTCGATAAAGGGTTTATTGCAAGGCAAAACCAGAGAGGACTTAAAGCGTTTCCTTGGAATATGCCTCTTATTATTATTATTATTATTATTGCTACACTTCTACAATTTTTAGACTGTTATAACTTTTCAGGTTCCATAGACAAAATAAAACAGAACTTGTAGTTTCATCATGTCTGTCCGTCTGCATGTCCGTCTATTTGTCGTTCTATTAAAGCGTGAGTTTTCCAGAGAGTAGATAGTGATTAAATATAATTACTTATCACTTTTTAACTGTGAAAGTTTATTATTTTTTGTGCCAGAGGTTTCTTAAATGTTTAATATTATTTTTTAATGCCTTACTTTTCTATTTGAATTCCTTTTAAATAATAAAAAAAATTTCATGTTAATATTGCCATTCTTTTTCAGACCGGTCAACAAACTTATTCACTGACAAATTATTGCAACGCTGAACGTAATGCAAACCGTATATACTCCGATCATAATGCCACGTCGAATCGGAAAGTGAATCCAAATCATTTATATGTGAGTACAATGCATGCAACGCTGCCGTCACCTTGTACGACAACGTTCACTGCATCTCACAGTAATATTTTACGCAGTTCCACCGCGATATCCTGTGCTATGGTTGCAACAACATTCCTCAATGCCACAACATCGAACACTATTCATGACGTTGTATCAAACTGTATGTCCTCTGAAGATAGTGGTGCATCAACTGCGTTGGTGAATCCAAACCAGTTACGTGTAAGAACTATGAAGGAATTATCGCCGTCACCTTGGACTACATACCTCACTGAATCACCCAGCAATATTTTAATCGGTTCCACCATACCATCATCTGCCGTAAAGCCTACAACAACATCAAATAGTATGTCTCCTTTGACTACGACGAACACTAACACAATGAAAAGAGTTGTCAAAAAACGTAAACGATTCCGTACAGCCTTTACTGAAAGACAATTAAAGGCTCTCGAAGACCAGTTCAAAATAAATCAGTACATAAATAGAGAAAGAAGACTTCAATTAGCCAGGGAATACCAAATTAAAGAAAGCTTAATAAAAACATGGTTTCAAAACCGGAGAATGAAGAAGAAGAAATGTGTTGCCAAATCCCGAGAGAATTTTGGTGATGCACTTCGAGAACAACATAGTAGGGTACAGCGCTTCACTCATTTCCACACTACAGTATTGAGTAACGGAATTATTATACAAATACCGAAGAGCAGTCCAGAACAAGTAGTTCCGAACTGTATACGCAATTGAAATAGAATGTAGCACCACTTCCCTTATCTACACTCGTTCATTGTAATTCTTCTGAACAGCAAGAACTAATGACTTCTTCTACCGAGTCAATGAGAGAGCGGGATGAAAAGTTGCAGTGGATTTTTGTTGAGTCATTAGAAAATGGCGTATTTTAACTAATAGGCTTCATTTTGTGCGGTAATAGTATTTTAGTGGATAGACTAAATGACAGGCAGTCACTACACACTGAATTTTTTATAAATAAAAAAGGAATACTTACAGAATCACGACAATGACCGCTGTCTGTCAGATCACGCCTCTCTTTCACAAAGACTATTTGACGTAAACAACCGTTTACGATTACGAGAACAATTATAATGAAGACATACATTGAGTTCAAAAGTCAAATTTTCACTTTTGAGAAATTGGTTTTGGGAACTTCAATAGAAAGCTCAAAAAGAAATTTAGGTCATTATGTGAATTATCATATGAAAGTTTTTCACTACAAGAATTAATATACAAAAAGTTTTTTTTTTTTATTACGACTAAGACCTAATCTAACCAATAATAATCATAACTTACCTAATAATAAATAGGTATCCTACGTAAACTTTATTAAAATATTAAATAACAGCGAAACGATGGTTCCAGATACCGATAAAATCCAAAAATGTACACATGAACAATTTCGCAACGTTTGACCGCAATTAATAGTCATTGCTGGATCAACAAAGTCCTAAAGCGAGGTTCACCTCTATCTCTCGATCTTCATCTCAAAAATAAATCATTAAAAATAAAATTTCAATAAAATATTGTCTTCGTTTAACCTGTTTAATAATATTATTACATCCAATATAAGAATAATAGTTTCGATTAGATAACAATGTTCAGGTTTTATAGCTGTTATTACTATCTATAAATTGGTTTGAATCATTAATTGAAACCGATAGTCATTTATGGATCGATTGTTGAATTTCTCTTTCTCTTCTAAACGAAAAGAATTCAAATCTCTGAAAATCATCGCCAACCTTTCATATGCTTGTCAAAAATCACTCATGACACTTCGAACCAAAGTTCTGCCTAGTTATTACTACCGATTTACTACTACGTGGCTAAACGCTCGTTACAAGAAATCCTACACAGCATACTGGGTGGTGCAAATATTGTATTAACATACGCCCACTCCGTCATTATCGGTAATGTCACAAGATTTAAGGAAGTAATCATTTTAAAGTAGAGAATATTATTTTTCATTTGAAACATCCGTTTCAAAAGCAATTACTTCTTTTAGGTCCAAACAGATGCCTGTGTTGCAGGTGTTATCCTATTTTTATATTTATTACAACCAATAATTTTTCAATGGTAAGTTTTACACATACATCGTGATTTTCCCTTGTGTTGTTGCAGCAATAAAATAAACACACACGACTACACTTAATTTCTCTTTATAATATTTCTCTAATATAGAAAACGACGATTAACGAATAGTGGATAGTGAAGAATGCTGTTGAAAAATGAAGAATAATCCAGATCTTAACGTACATTGGTTTACATAGACTTGCTGACGTCACTTCTCCCACATCTTGGCGAGAGCAGTTGTAGCAGGCCGGATGTGACGTCAGCTAGGACGAGTCAGCAAAAGTTGTGACCCTATCCTCTGCGACTTGACGTCACTTCTTCTTACGCCTAGGTGATAAGAGACAAGAAGTATTGCAAGGCTGAAAATAATATCGGTATGACTGGCTAGCCTGGCTCGGCTAGCGTGGATGGCTAGCCCGGTGGGGCTGAGAAGCTCAGCGGAACTGGCTAGCAAGGTTTGGCTGGCCAGGCTGACTAGCCTGACAAGGCTCAACGATATGCCGATATCGTTGAGCCAGGCTCAGCAATGGGCGCTATTATAATTTATCGTTGCACGTTTTTATCGTCACGTTTTTACCTTCAGAAATACAATAGGTAAGCAAAACGCGTCCCTATTATGTCGTCGATAAAGACGCTTTTTCAACGTCCACGGCATGACGTTATCGTGCACGGAAATATAAAAGCATGTCCATACAACTGCATACTTTTTGCTTCCCCATTGTACCGTGGACGATAAAAACATGATGATAAAAACTTTCAACGGAAAATTATAAAAACGGACAATATAGTACTACATAGATATCCTTGGAATAGAAGATGTAAACTGGATACCGAATGAATTAGTGATTTCTCCGCACCAGTTAGCAGAGTGGATATATTATTTAAAACTGTCAAAACTGCAAGCAATAGTTAAAAATAAACACGAAGCGTAGAGGGGCTAATCAAAACAGCCATCTTTTTACATTTGTCATCTAATATAATTAAATACGCACACATATATAAAAACGTGCAAATATTGTAATAATAGATAAATCAGCTTCGTTTTTCATACAACCATACAATTACAAACAAAACAAACAAATGCTCGTAAATAATATCATTCATGAATCGATCCGATAAATATGTACACAATATTTGCATTTGTCAATCATAAGCTCATGATCATGACTCATGAGTGATCTACGATCTCGTTCTTATATAAATTGTAATAACATAAATAAAATATTCATTAACATAAATTATGTACTTAACTACATACTTCATTACGTGAAATAAGCCTAAACCCTAACACATAAATTGCAAAATAATGAGTGAATGAGCGTATATCATCATATATACAATCTTCATATTACAGTGCACCTACTTGTAATTTATAACAAAAAAGTACATACATATCCTAACGTTCATATTTACAAACTTAAAACTAAATATTATCTTAAATAATAGACTTCCTCAAAGTTGCCGCTTAGAAAACTGTCATTGCTTAGGGTGTCCAGCAGACTGGCAGCATTACCTCTTTGAATAGCCAAGCTGATTTGTTGGTGAAAGAGGCTACCAGACCAGCGATCTCCCGAGGCCTCGACAAATCTCTTACAAACATCAGAAACCAGTCGATGGGCTTCAGGGTCCCAGGGACCTAAAGTTTCGACTACAAAGGGCGTAAATATGAAACTCTCAGAAAGAAAGTCGCTTATTTACGCCGCTTCAAGTTCTCGGCAGTGCTGGCCGCGGCACCTACTGACTTGGAAGTTGCCGGTACATGGAAAACAGCAAATGTGTCAACACAAGTGCCGTCCCACACCAGCGATCTTCCCGGTTTCCAAGGAATGAGCGTCAAACCATACGGTCTCCTGCCGTCGCCGCGTGCAATACCTACAGGCTCTTAGACTGTAGAAAGGCCAGCGGCGACACGAGCCCGACGAATGACGACATTCAAGGCAGCATATCATGACGTGCAGCCCGCACTATGTACAGGATAAGCCGTGGTTACCTAGTACATCAAGTACTAGGTAACCACGTACTACTTAAAGGGAGACAACGTTAAGATACCTATTTATGTATGTACGTAAATTGAAGTTTAATATAACATATCGCATGATTTTTTTAATAAAACTATTTTTTATAAGTACTTACCTACCCACACATTTCAATGTCAGTTACCTTCATTTCATGCCAATGCAAAACATTCAAAATTAACCGTTGTCCAATTTTTACCAGATTACGGCAAATATCAGAAAGAACATAAAATGAAATTCATCAGACTGTACATAACATGTACTATGTTAAAATGTGTATCGCGTTGTATCGAGATGTGTACGAGTATCACTTCTCAACCAGTTTAAACGATGTTGAAGCACATGAAATATCGTTATTTTAACGTTATAACCAGCAGTCTAGCTAATGGAATAGATTGTGTAACGTCATAGTTATTCTAACAAAGGAAAGTAACCAAATATGGAATAGTGTCCCTAATTTGGAATACCGACATTTCTCGTAAACAATGAATCCTAAACACAATAAGCAGTGATCGTCTATCTCTTTCAATCACTATAAGCTCGTATAGGTTTCGACATGTAAGTCAAGCGAGTGCTTTATCCGCGGTGAGAGTTTCTAGTTTTGTTGCTGTCTGAAAATCTTTTCAGGTTAGTATTTTTTTCTGGGCACATAATGATTGCGCTGTTACAGAGTTCGACACCTGGATTTGTGATTATTGCAAAGAATTTAAGTTCCTTTTCTAAGAGCAAAGTCTAAGATCAAAGTTCCTATAGATTCTCATAGAAGTTAATGTTAATTTTTGGTAGTTTTTGAGCCTATACCTGTTCCATTATTGAATACCTGTTTGTTGATTTTGTTTTTGAGAAATTACAGTACTTATACTTAATTAATAAATATCATACAAGACTTTTACTATGTAAAACGCTATTATATTATTATTTATAATTACGATTTAATGTTTTTGATTTTTAATATTCGTTTTATTTATACCTAAAAAACAAAACGGTATTCCATATTAGGTTACTTTCCTCCATGTTCATGCACCAGCATAGTAAGCCAATTTCAATAGAGATATCATGAACGTATACATATTTTTAGTCAATCTGTAAAGAATAACATGTTGGCATAATATTTTAACACAGGATTTTATTATAAACGTAGAGGTTATTATTAATTTTAGTGTTTCATACCAAAATTGGAAAAGGAATTTCATTTAATATCTATACTACTATATAAATCTCTGCGTCTGTCTGTAATTACAATTTTATTGCCAAATTTTGTGATAGATAGTCATTTTATGACTCACTGACCTCGATTCTATCATTCTTAAAATTTGTGTCTGTCTGTCTGTCTGTATGTCTTTTTATAACTGAAGAATGGCTTGACCGATCTTGATTAAATCGGTACATAGTAAGAACATGTGATTGCGCTCATGATGGGCTACTTATTTTTATCTACCCCTTAATCTTAATCTACCCCTAAAGAGGTGATAATGGGGATGAAACTTTGTATGGGAAATGGTAAACCGCTTAACCGATTATAATGAAATTTGGCAGAGAGATAGTTTGACATCAAAAAACGGACATAGGCTACTTTTTTTATAAAAAAATTACCCCTAAGAGTGTGAAAAGGTGAAAAATTTATATGGGAAACGTTAAATCTTGGTAATGATAAAATTTGGTGCGGTGATAAGACTTTTTTCATGAAAAATACTATTATAATGACTATATGGAAAAATATATATAATGGCTATTTTTTATATCAAAAATCTGTGATAAGGCTGGACGACAATTTGTACGGGAAATGCTAAACCGTAGAACTGATTATAATGTATCATGGATATAGTTTGATACTTGGGAACAGACATAGGCTACTTTTTTATCAAAAAACTATCCAAAGGGGAGTGAAAAGGTGCCCGGAGACAGACGCAGGCTAGACGTAGCCTTTTTTTCAAAAACAATCTCACTTAATACTTACTTAATTTTAATCTTACATGTACATATAATCTGACCTAATCCGGGAAAGCCACAAATAATTTTACCCGCAAACGAAGTCGCGGGTACAGCTAGTCTACAATAAAATCGATAAATCTCATTTTCATAAGTGTACTTACCGGAGGTTAAATTATTCAAAACTCAAAAACTTTAAACTTTTTGCTTTTGTCACTTCTCTGTGATCCTTTTGAGCCGTCATTTACAAAAAAAAGTCTAAGGCACTAAAAATTAAACTTTATGAACTAATAGACTACTAAGAACACATTATTCTAGTACACTAAAAAAATTCCCTACTAATAATATGTAATCATTGTTATTACTTAATTACCACAAAAACACAAATTAGAAAATATGCGAAATACAAATGAAACCCTTCCAATATTTAATGATATCTGTCATTAACTTATAAATTTGATTCCTTATTAGTTAATCACTGAAGAAATGCATTATAAGTATATAAAATGCAAAGATAATCCAACTAATTACGTCATTTGCCTTTGAGTTCTCAAAAGGAATTACTCTTGCGCTCAGCGCTCTCAGTTTAAAATTAAATAATCATGTCTAGGCAGACATCGTACTATCCTAATTCCAGTTACTACGATTATAACACGTATAACGGAGTCTACAATCAATGGGGAATGTACGAAAACCAGTTGCCGCCAAACGAAATGGTAAGAATTCATATACATATGTAAAATTAACTTTCCATCCCTACTTCTTCTTTTTACCAATTTCTTATGTACCAACGTATCGTACCCAATTTCTTATGCTGTAATGTGACATAATTCGTAATGGTAGTTTTATAGATTTCCGTAGCTACGTTAAAATTAAAAACGGAACTCTTGACCACTCACGCGGCGGCACTGTACGTCCGCCCGTCTATTTGTCGATCACAGATGATTATCTAAGAAACTAACTTTCTCACTATATAGATAACATTTTGAAATATTCATAAGAGCATACGTACATACATATCCTCACGCTGTATTCCTAACGCGGTAGTCAGAGAGGACGGAGCACCAAGCGTCGTGGTTCTTTTACATAATTCTTTCGCTTCCTCAAATCTCATAAGAGCAATAAAGTTAAAATGATAAGTTTATTAAAGGGATGTATGTAATGGAGCTATTGTCTGGCTAAGCGATTTACAATCTGGCGCTTCGCCGGCCGCTGCCGCGGCACGCTCGCTACGCTCGCTCGGCTCGCGCGTTGTGGTAAAAAGACCTAACCTAACCAAAAAAAAGTGTTACAATATATCTTAGTGTTTGTATAAAATTATAAAAATATTTGCAAAATTTTACCCAATGTGAAACAATCTAAACCTTAGCCTGCATTTGTCCTCACGATTTCCTCCCAAGCATTAATTATTACCATTACACCACATTAAAATTTCAGTGACTGAAGTTGTAACCAAAATTTTATTGTGAAAACTGTTAATTTTGAAGTCTACTACTTTTTTATAGCAAAGACCATTAATTTTAAAAGAGATGTGATTTATATCAAAAGTACCAAATTTATAGGAAAACCGTCAATTTTAAATATTGAGATTTATAGATAGAAGTATTAAATCTATAGCTCCGTTATACATATCCCTTTCGTAATTCCTTACCAGAATGTTAATTACTTTTTCCTTCTACCTTAACCCTCTCAAGGACACTAACTAATCGAAAATCATTTCTCTAAAAACTAATTCTGTCGGCGGCAGCCAGGTTCGAACTGTCATGAGACGTTTGTAAACTTCATACCAGACGTCATTGTCAGGATGACAGCTTGACAGCTTATTAAGATCATTCATTTGTTTTATAGAGAACTTTATTCCATCACTGAAAAAATTGAATTAAATTGACAACTTTATTAAATTTCATAGCAAAATCTAATATTTTAAATGATTCCTAATTTTTTTTATTGGTGCTGTGATTATTGGTGGCATGATAATGTATTTTTCATGAAAGAGTAACATTTAATTATACGACGTTATATTCTTATACAGCAACTAGCTGTACCCGCGACTTCGTCTCTGTGGATAGCTTTTTCGTGGTTTTCCTGGATTAGGTTAGATTATATGTACGTGTACTTAGTATGTTCAAAGATTGTTTTTGAAAAAAAGTCTACATCTAGCCTACGTCTGTCTCCGAGCACATACTATCTCTGTACTAAACATCGTAATTGGTTCGGCGGTTCACCATTTCCCATTCAAAGTTTCATCCCCCTTTTCACCCCTTTAGGGGTAGTTTTTCGGTAAAAAAGTAGCCTGTGTCCGTTCCCAGATGTCCAACTATATCCATGCTACATCACATACATCCATTAGTTCAGTGGTTTGGCATTTCCCGTACAAAGTTTAGTACCCCTCCCTCCCGTCCCCCATTTTACTGATTTTTGTTGAAAAATGTAGTCTATGTATTTTTGATAAATAATGTCTTATCTAATTTTTTCATTACCTAGATTTAACGTTCCCCATACAAAATTTCATCTCCCTTTTCACTCTCTTCGGAGTAAATTTTGTATAAAAAGTAGCCTATGTCCGTTCTTTGATGTCAAACTATCTTCTTGCCAAATTTCATCATAATCGGTTGAGCGGTTTATCATTTCCCATACAAAGTTTCATCCCCCTTTTCACTCTTTTAAAGGTTTTTTTTTTAAATAAGTAACCTGTCATGAGAGCTATCACATGTTCTTACTACTTACCGATTTGCATCAAGATCGGTCAAGCCGTTCTTCAGTTATAAAAGGACATACAGACAGACAGACAGACAAAATTTTTTATAAATGGTAGAATCGAAGTCAGTTAGTCGTAAAATGGTATCTATCACAAAATTTGACAGTAAAATTATAATTACAGATAGACACTAGAGATTTATATAGTAGTATAGATAATAGCAACTTCGTCTACATTTTCACTAATTTCGAGGACAGTTTAAATGCATCGCTTTAATAATATTAAGTTCTAGAAATCGATAAAACTTAGGAATTTCTTTATCATTTTCGTGACAACGTCAACAAGGCCTTAACATACGTAGCTGTTTTTTTAAGTTATCTGTCAAATACCTACAAGAGAAAGAAGAAGAACCTATTTCGCGTATTTGTTAATTTCTAATTGCCTATTCTATTACTAAAGTATTCTCAAGTAATAACATATTACTAATGATTCGACTAAAGAGTCCAATATTTCTGGACACTGCTACGTAAGATTTTAACTTTCTCCGTCGTATAATATCTAAAAAAGTCGATTGTGACAAACTGGTGGCGCCATCTCTTTATTAACATAAATTAAAATTATTGCGTCTCACATTCTCCTATCCCAACCCTTTATATCTGACCAACATAAGAAAACGATGCAGCGCCACTTACACAAAACAAAAAACAAAAACAGTTAAAATCTACCCGCCGTCCGCGCGACATTAATTTCGTAAATCCGCTGTTTCTCGCTGTAAAATAATATATATTAAAACCAAATAAACCGCTGATAACAATATTCATGTGCTAATATTTAATTTCTTGTGATGGACAAAAGTTGCGAGTGAACTATTCTCCACCAAAGTTATAAAGTGAAGTGCTCGTCCAGTGAAGAAGAAGCAGGCCTGCTAACAAGTCTTCGGATTCTTCACAAGGTCAGCCTGACATTCCTTTCTCTCCTTTCTTTGTGTGTGAGACGAACTTTCAAAATTTAATATCTTTAAACCGCAAAAATACAGTCCACTCGAAGCATTCCTCGTGGCGCCTCCACAAACGAATAAATGAAAAATATTACGTTTTTCTTTTCAAGACATGGAATCCAAAAACATTAAAAAGATTTAATTATAAAAGAAAAAATAAGAAAACCTTTGATTCGATGACAATATAATCGTCGCCTCTTCAATTTCAGATAAATCAAAGGCCGCAAGAAAACAACTGTCCACCGGTGAATTATTCAAATGTCGGATATGGTACAAATTGCATGTACTCCGACCACAGTACCACGTCGAATTGGATAGTCGATCCGAACCAGTTGTATCCGAGTGCTATAAACGAAACGACCTCGCTGAGTGCATCACCCAGTAATATGAGTATATCGCCCAGTACCACCTTGTCGCCGTGCGCCGTAATACCTACGTTTCCCAGTGTAATGTTATTCGATACTACTTATACGGATGTGTCAAGCTGTATGTACTCTGTAGATAGTGCCATATCAGTTTCACGTCAGCACTATGAAGGAGTCACGACCGTCGCCTTACGCTACATACCTCACATCATCGTGTAGTAATGTTTTGCCAGCTAATACTATGCCGTCATGTGCCATGAGGCCTACAAAACTCCTCAGTGTAATGGAGTCAAATGCTATGTCAGCTGCAGCTATACCGTCGACTGCGACGAACACTAGCGCAATGAAAAAAGTCGCCAAGAAGCGTAAACGATTCCGTACGGCCTTTACTGAAAAACAGTTGAAGGCTCTTGAAGATCAGTTCCAAATAAATGAGTTCCTCGACAGAGAAAGAAGACTTCAACTGGGCCGCGAATACGACATCAAAGAGAGCGTAATAACAACATGGTTTCAAAACCGGAGAATGAAGAAGCTGAGAAAATTAGCCGAAAACGAAGCAGAAAAGTCTGAAAATTCATCTGCGGTAGAACGTGGCACGGCACAGGTACAGGCCTTAACACAATTTAACTCTACAGTACTTAGGAACGGAGTTGTAATACACATTCCAAAAAACATTCCCAAGCAAACGGTTCTGAACGAATTATTGGATAGTCTGAATAATATCCACATGAGACAGAATGCGGCAGCCCCACTTTTACCTATGCCCGTTGATAATAACTCTTTTTCCTTTCAGTTGCGTGAACCGGTAACTTTTTCAACCGACCAGCGCGAACCGTCGAAGGACAAGGATGAAGCACTAGCGAAGATTATAGAGGAGTTACAAGAGTTACCTATGCCTGTTGATAGTAACTCTTTTTCCTTTCGGCAGCGAGAACCGGTAACTTTTTCAACCGACCAGCGCGAACCGTCGAAGGACAAGGATGAAGTACTAGCGAAGATTATAGAGGAGTTACAAGAGTTACCTATGCCTGTTGATAGTAACTCTTTTTCCTTTCGGCAGCGAGAACCGGTAACTTTTTCAACCGACCAGCGCGAACCGTCGAAGGACAAGGATGAAGTACTAGCGAAGATTATAGAGGAGTTACAAGAGTTACCTATGCCTGTTGATAGTAACTCTTTTTCCTTTCGGCAGAGAGAACCGGTAACTTTTTCAACCGACCAGCGCGAACCGTCGAAGGACAAGGATGAAGTACTAGCGAAAATTATAGAGGAGTTACTAGATAACAGTGTACTTAATTAGCAGGCTTTTAACCGACTTCAAATAAAGGAGGAGGTTCTATGTTCGTCTGCATGTATTGTTTTTGACTTTGACAATTCTGGAAAAATTTTTTTTATTATTTTTAAAGGGTATAAAAGGCATAGTTATTTTATACTTTTCAGTATTTTTTTTTAAGGTGGTTTAATTTTTTTTAAGTATTTATGTATTTAGTTAAGTAATACATTTTAATGAATAGACTTTGTTGTAAACAGTTACTTTTTACTTAATTACTCTATTTAGCAAAAAAGAAAAAGTATTGGTAATAGTCAACTAAAAATGTTGACATTGTAATTTTAACGCTTAGTTCAGTTTTGACTTTGCGATCTTTACCATTAGTTTCAGTCAAAAATGCGTAGTGTATCTATTGTAAGTTATTGCGCACACGTAGTGATGCTGTCTAGGATGAAGGACCATAATGTATCCAATCATAATAAGTTGTCGCTCTTATCGTCGTGACAAACGAATTTTCAGTTCTCTCTTTCTATCTCATTGAGCGTAACCACAAGTAAAACAGCTATAGTAAGCATATCAAGCTCTCGCAGTCAGTTCAATTTGTGTCAGCTCATGACGAGCGGGTCGGTCAAAATATTGCTGTACTGAAATAATTATTTGTCAAATACTTGTTAATCTTACTTTTGGCTACTAATATTCACAAAAATAAAAATATACCATGTTCAGCTGTCTATTATTCATCAAGAAAAGCGATATAAAGAGCGAAAAACCCAGAACTATCATTTCATACGTAAGTCATTGTCTAAATATTAATTAAAAAGGAATAAACTCACGTCCAATCGGTGTAGGTACCGTACCGGCCGGCGGGACCCATCCGTTCATGTCACTGTTGGTATTTACGATATGTGAACCCTTAAAAATCAACAGTGACATGAACGCATCGATCTCGCCGAGTTCATCATCATCGCCGGCGCACTTCGCGCCCCCCGCTCGGTCGAGCCGCGCGTTGCGAGCTCAAGCACGCAGCGTGAGGGGCGCGACCGCGAACTCATCCCACTCACCCTGATGAAGAACCTCCGACAGGTCCAAAACCAGTCGGTACCTACACCGATTGGACGTGAGTTTAACCGTTTTAATTAATTAGTACCTGGGCGACCGAGCTTTACTCGGTATCTTACAAAAAAAGTCTGACTACATTGCAGGTTTCGAACCCGCTAGTGAGCTAAATCAGATAAACTGACTCACTTGTACATACGACATACATTTATTATCAGATATGGTGATCGGTCGCATTTCGTTAGAAAACAGCGCCCACACATCTATATTTTATCTGATGTTATTTGCCTCACTTCATAGTACACAGGCTGTCTAAAGTTATGAAATCAATGCTTTTATCAAAATTTTTCGTTTTATTTCCTTATTATAAGTACATTGTTAAAGTGATGTGTTTTAAAGATACTTATTGCAAATTGAACTTAGACATATTATTTCATAATAATAAATTAAACAAAAAAGTTCAAAGGTTTAAGTGTGTGAAAGACGGAGAAAAATTTCTCAGAATTGAGACTTAGCTAGATCGATTTTTCGCCCCCCTCAACCCCTATATATTAAATTTCATCGAAATCGCTCGAGTCGTTTTCGTGAAAGCGAAATCAAATATACACTCTGTCAAGAAAGTACCGGGAAAAGATCAATATACACGAAATGTTAGTTATTCATCCAAATTTATTTTATCACCTTCAAAGTATGCTCCTTCAGAAACGATACACTTACACCAACGAATAATCCAATCATCAAAACATTTTTTAAACGCTTTTTCCGGAATTGAGTTCAGTGTTCGCCGAGAATTCTCCTTTATGTCTTCTACCGAATGAAAACGGGTGCCACGAAGTGGTAATTTGAGTTTAGGAACAAGAAAAAAGTCGGCTGGAGCCATATCTGGTGAATAAGGTGGTTGCTCGATGGTATTTGTTGAGTTTTTGGTCAAAAATTCGTTCACAATGATGGCCTTGTGCGAAGGCGCATTATCGTGGTGCAAAATCCAAGAATTTTCTTTCCACAAATCTGGCCTTTTTCGTCGAATTTGCTCTCTTAAAGGCCGCATTACGCCCAAATAATTCTTTATTTACCGTTTGACCTTCCGGCAAGAATTCCGAGTGCACAACACCGCGATAGTTAAAGAAAACAGTCAACATGACTTTGACTTTTGATCGACTTTGGCGTGGTTTTTTCGGTTTCGGTTCAGTTGGAAGGCACCACTCCGAAGCTTATTGACTAGTTTGCATGTCAAACTCGTAAACCCACGTCTCGTCACCAGTAACAATGCGTTTCATGAATGTTGGGTGGGAATTGACTCGTTCTAGCATGTCCTCAGCGACTCTTATGCGACTGTGTTTTTGAAGAAAATTCAGGTCTTTTGGGACTAGCCGAGCGGCAACATGTTTCATACCCAAGTGATTATTTAAAATGGTACGGATCGACTCGTGAGACACAGATAGTTCGGCGGCTATCTCTCTCAAACTTGAATGAGCATTTTCAGTCACTATTTCCTTCATTTTTGCGATGTCAACTTCAGTTGCAGACGTCGACGGCCTACCAGAGCGAGACAAATCTTCCATCACATCTCGAGCGCTTTTGAACGCTTTGTACCACTCATAAGCACGTGTTTTTGATAAAGTCGATTCACCGTAAGCCTTCTGTAACATTTTTAGTGACTCCGAACACGAAATTCCATTGTCGATGCAAAATTTAAGACAAACTCTTTGTTCGATGTTTTTGTCCATTATGAAATTCGCAATATACACTAGAATGATATAACTAAAAACAGCACTGTATTTAATCTAAATAACAAATGCAACTCAAACTCCGTGCCAAAATGGAAAACAGTTGTGCCAATCTAACAACAACAAAAAAAAACAAAAAATTAAATTTGGAACCATTAACAAATCATCCATTCCCGATACTTTCTCGACTGAATGTATATACATAATTATATTGCTCGTTTAATATAATAGTGGATTTAGTTAATAATATCTCACGAAAGTTTTAATAATTTAAGTCATTGTCGTAATTTTCTATAAAAATTATTGTAAAAATACTCAATTTTGTAAAAAATGAGAAATTATTATTAAAGATAACTATGTTTTGTGTCACAGAGTTAAAAATCATAAGAATAAATTAATCAAAAATTCACGTTATTTAGTTCATTAAAGCTTTACGTTGCTTCACGCTTAGTAAAATTTTGTAATTCTTTTGTAAAATTGAACAAAATGAATCACAATCATAGCACAAGACAATAATTATAGGTATTTAATATTTAAAGCGTCACTTTACATGATTGTACTTTTAAAGATAATAATTTTGTAATTTCTATATCAAGTTGCAACAAACTACTGCGTGTTTTATCACTTGCATACACATATTGTTATTATTTATTTTACTTATAGTATTTAATGTATTGAATAAAGTATTTTCTTTCTTTCTTATTGTTTTCCTATTATGAGGAAAGAGGACGACACTCACTGTAAGTATCTCTTTTTGGGTAGATTAGGTAGATATGTGGACAGTTAATCTTTGAAATGGCTGAATTCATTTTGATGGCACTTTCATTTCAGAGTATTTTAGGTTAACATTTATTGGTGCTGGAAAATTGCCAAAATTAACGTATCAAATTTTGTAAATATAATGTGTGTAAGATGACAAAATGTGGTATGTTGAGTCTGTGAGCGCCAAGTAGATACTAATGGCGGATCAAATCATCAAAGCAAACAAAGGTAATATTATTAAATGGAACTTCGCTTGTCCAAGAAATATTAAAAACAAATTCCTTGTAAATGGTGAGGCTTTGACCAAAAACCTCGGTTCGACGCTGATGATGTAATTGTTACTATTTCCTTAAATCAAAAAAAAACGTGTCTATGTCATAACTAAGTTTTATGTCTTAATTTAAAAATCTACGTAAAAATTAAAAATATATAAATTACTATGTAATTTTAGATTACATGTTAGAATGTTTAAAAAATGTTAAATATTGACGAATGAAGTTCTGAAATTTTAAAACTTATTGAAAATGCCTTTTTTAGTAACTGTGTCGTTTAATTATTCATTAACGGTCAATCTAAAATGTAAGCAATTTTAAGTATTTTTCAAAAATGTTTTGAAAGAAAACGGTGCCTCTTTCTGCATTTTGTCATCTCTCGACGATCTTATAAACACATGCTCCTATCTATGAACTTAAATTATAAACATCTGTAAATACATTATACTAAATAAAGTAATTATAAAACAAGGCAGTACAAAATTAATTCTGATTATCATTCCGTACACTAGGCTTCGCTCTAAACATTTTAAAAAATTTTTTTGTTACTAGACTATCAGTAAGACGACTAAAAATTTATGCAGCAGGCAGTACTGACGATTTTTGAAGGATACCCAAAATACTATCAATCGGTAAATGTGCATATATTATTTATCTACTCGTATACCCAATTACCAGTTGTATACCAATAACGAAAATATAACTGCTTTTTCTTATTTTTCGTAAGTTAGCGCGTGCACGTTTGCACAGAGCAGGTCTATTTTGGATTAAATTATTGTTTATCAATGAGTCGTCTTAATATGGGACGAGCCGTACGAAGCGAAGACGAGTTCCATAAACTCACACGTGCTTAATACTCCTTATTGTTAATTCCTTAGTGCTTAATACTCCGACTGTGGCATAAATAACTATGCATAAAATTATCGTTTATTTAGTGCGCCAAAATGTTAGGAGTCCATTTTTATTGTTTTTTTATTTCACATTTTGTAAGTTTGTTATTAATTGCTTATTGTGTTACAAGTTTGTTATTTTCATTCTGTTAGTCAAAAATATTGTGACAAAAATAAAGGAGTTTTTAGAAAATACTGTATGAAATCTAAAATTAAAATGAAAAGACTAAAATATTTATAAATTTTACAAAATATAATTAAATGAAATAATGTCGCCACTATAGTCACCTACTTAAAATCACTTTATTTTAATACTAATAATGGGATCAAGAAGTTTATTTGATTATGAAAAAAATTATAGTTTTAGTAGAGAAAGCAGTTTTTAATTTTTTAGAAAATTTGTCTTTTTTAAAAATAATTAAAAAAATATGGAAGATACGTAAAAATTGCTAGAGAACAAAAGGTTAAATTTTTTTATTGAAAATTTTGTTTTTTTTTTAATTTTCATAACTTGAAAATTAACCTAGATATGACCTTTCAAAGTTCACAATGGCGTATGACTGGTACCGTTTTAGAGCCCTTTGAACGTTTCCCTTTTAAAAAAATAAAGGGCTCAATAAATTTGAAACGTTTTTAGTCTAATAGATTATAAATTTTCCTACAAAATGACTTTTTAATCGACTGTCTAGCTTAAAAATTAAGGGAGATATGGCCAAAACAAATTACAATTTTTTTTTTTAATTTCAGAGCAGGTAAATTTTGGAGTATGTATACATCATATATATATGTGTAAATGTGTTTACACATAATGAGAAGGAACGGCATGGAGCTGACAACATCTGTTTCGGTGAAAGGAGACTGTCTACATATATATTGTCATTCCTTGTTCCTACAGTCGATGCACTGGATGAGCATATTAAAAGATGTTACTATCAGGTTCAGATTTGGCTTGGAAATAAAAATATTAATCCTACTGATTGGGGTTGGACTAAAGTTCAAGGATCCTTGCAACCCATCAAACTACAGAAAAGTCCTGCACCCCAAGAACTCTTGCAAATAATATTTTGCAATTGCCAAAAAGGATGCGGTGTATCATGTGGCTGCCGAAAAATTGGACTTTTTTGCAACTCAAGTTGCAGTGGATGTTCTGGTGAACATTGTCAGAACAGTGCTCCAATAACTGATCAAGAAGAGGACGAAGACGAAAATACAGACAGTGATAATGATGTTTTTTAATTTATATATATATTTTATACATTAGTTTTTTTATTATTTATACATTAATATGTAACATAAAATATTGTACACTAAATACATGAAAAAAATTATATTAAAATATTCCTTTCTAATTTTCCACATTTTCATAATCTTTCAAGATTTTTTCCACATGAGGGGTAGTTTTTAAGGGATAAAAATTTGAAAAATAATTATTTACAAGTTGAATACGACAAAAAGAAATCAATTTTATAAAAATAATATATTATAATATAGTGAATGATTTTTTTAATTTTTTGTAATAAGGGATAATTTGTAAGGGTTGAAAATCTGGGATAAAAAAATATTTCAATTCAACACGATAAAAAGATATCCATTTAATATAAATTAAGAAAAATAAAGTACTATAATTTTTTTTTAATTTTATTATAAGTGGTTGGTTTCTAAGGGATGAAATACATCGATTAAGGGATGAAATACATCGATTAAGAGTTGAAAAATCATAAATAGTATCCTAAAGCCTCAAGCAAGTTTTATTAAAACCCTAAATATGTTTTTTAACTTTCTAAATGTTTTTTAAGAATAATTTGCTCATATCAACATAGGGTAGATTTTGAAGTGAAGGGTTAGTGGAACTTAATTCCAAAATTTCACGCAAATCGATGCGTGTTGATAAAATTCTGAGGTAATACCACATTTTTACCGTTGTAGACTGGACTATTTTTTGATGTGTGTATTTAGAAAGTCACATATTATGTTGTCTTGATAACATTAATAACATGCTAGTCCATGAAAATGAGAATTTTTCCCCAATAAATATGAGTCGAATTACGAAACTTTTTAACGACATACATTTTCGTTTCACCATACTGATTGTAATAATTATATACATGCGTACGTAATTTTTTTGTTTTTATAGAAGAGGGGACAAACGAGCAAGCGGGTCACCTGAGGGAAAGTGACCACCGCCGCCCATAGACACCGCAAAGTCCAGAGAATCACCGGTGCTTGCCGGCCTTTAGGGAAATAGGGAAATGAGAGAAAGGATGGGAAGGAGATGATGGACCACCAGCACTCTCACTCACCGAACGAAACACAAAAGCAATAGATGCTATTATTTCACGCCGATATTCTGTGTGAGGGTGGTATTTCACCGGGCGAGCCTTCCTTGGCTTAGTTTACCACTCGCGTTCGCTCTGTAGATTTTCTTCGTCAGTATTTCATTACGCATTCTTTCTATGTGCCCGAACCATCTGAGCATTCCTTTCTTCATTTCTACAATAACACTATCGTACAACCCTGTACTACTGCGTATCTTTTAACGTAACACTATTTTGTAGAAAGGTGATTGGAATTCGTGATTACGAGTTAAAAAATTTTTATGCTAAATAAAATATTTTTTCCAAAAATAATTAATTTATTATCCTTAAAATATAATCTATGGCTATTTTTTTTTTAATTGAATTTTCTTTACCTTAATGTTTCTTAATATACTTCTTTTGCTCCCTCAAGCTCCCCTAAGGAGCAGGAGGTGACAATCTCTTCATTGCTTATTTTGTCCGCAAGGGTGACACCATACATATTTCTAAGAGATCGCATTTCTACTGCATTTATCTTACTTTCGCTCGATTTCGGACATATCCAGGCCTCACTACCGTACAATAAAGTTGGCACCAACACCGCATTGTAGATGGCCAATTTGGCTGAGTTAGATATATCCACACTGTTTACTAATGCGGACAGAGCACCGTTCACTTTATTGTCAGCTATTATCCGTCTCTCCACATCCAACTCACATCTTCCATCCCTCGAAAACGCACTCCCCAGATACACAACTAAAATCCTAATCATATTATGTTTTATATATTTATACAAAATTACGATACACATAAAGTATTCATAGACATATAGAGATATATATATCTCTATAGTAAAATTAGATGAATAAAATTAGAGTTAATTTTTTTTATTTGTTGAACGATCAACCGTCATATTTCGTATCTAGAGAATTTACATTGACGAAAATGTACTAAAATTGTATATTATGTGTAGGAACGACAGCTTAGGTGTACGTAGGTACACAGCGCATTCAAAAACGAAGTCTACGATTCCACAGTGATAAGTCACGAGATACTTAACTAATGCGTTAGGCGGCTGCAATTCTCCACCGAATACAGTTACAATAAATTTTCGTTGATATAACATAAATAGTTTTGACAAAAATAAAAATAAAATTATATTACATACACATATCAGGGGTAGAGCTTTTCGATTTCAGTGATAAAAACTAATTTATATGTGTACATACATACATATCTTCACTCTGTATTCCTAACGGGGTCGTCAGGGAGGACGGTGCGCCAATTTTTGCGGTTCTTACATACTTCTTTCGCTTCCTCAGATCTCAGAGAAATTTAATAGGACTGAATATAATACTCTTTACAATATCTCAAATCAATTACCGATTTTGTACTTAAATTTCACATCTAGAGGTAGAAGATGATCTATTAAATTATTGACCGTTTAATAATCTAATTATTTACATTTTGCAAAATGGGGAATAATTTCTAATATTAATGAAATAAGTGTAGTTATATTACAAAAATGTTAATAAAAATAAAGAAACCAAAAATATTCTAGTCGTAGCTAACTACATTTTCATTTCTTTCTTTGAAATATTTATCTGTATGAACTTACGATATGATCTAATAAGCATTTTGCAAAGAGTCTGAAAAACCAAAAATAACAATAAATATTCTTATTTCTTGTATAAAAGATTTCAACGTTTCAAGTTCGAAGATAATTCGGTTCACGCTCTTTCAGCGCCATCTGTTAATATCTTTTGTGAACTACAAAGTTTTGAATTCAGCTACATCACGAAATAACTGAATTACTAAACCCAATAGTTCCTACATTTCGCCGTTGTGTTAATAAACTATTAACCATGTTGTTAAAACCATCTATCATTTTTACTAAAAATATCTACCTCTAAAATATGTGTGAAATAATTCACTATTTTTTGAAATCGAAAATTCTCATTTTATTTCTAATAATAGTAACATTTTCAAACGAAAATCCTACGTATTTGCCTAAAGAAAATATAGATGGCGCGAATAGTTTTGAGTTCTTTCTCACAGACCACGAGTTACATACCTGATGGTACAATACTAACCATGAACACTAAGTTATCAATTTCTCGAGATTAATTATTTTCATTAATAATTATAAACGAAATAGTTGAAAATATTATACTAAGAGTAATTTCAAAAGTTCAATTATAATTGACTTATATTTTAATTACACAGAATTTTTTCGTTCCTGTAACATATGTCGTTGATGAACAAATTTCTGATATAAATAATACGGACCAATTAATGTAGATGAAATAAGTACTCAGGTTGATAAACCGAAAAACCACGATGCTTTTGGTCATACTCATAACGCAAGTATTTGCAGCATACCTACGTAAAAAATAATAACCTTGTTGCTTTACTACCTACTTATATTTTCCTCTTAATATTCCTACCTGTAGCATTTCATTATTTTACAGAAAATTTATATTTATTGCATTAATTTGTATGAGGACTGTAAATTATTAAATAGTATATGCACCTTCTTGTTAGCTCCGTCACTATATTTGTAGAACTTTCTAAACTACTATCTTTTTGTAGAACATTCTAAATTGAAATAATGAACTCGTTAGCATGGAGTATATTGTATGATTTATGTATAATTTTTATGTATAATTCTAATTATTTGTATAGATGGTTGTTACATTTATATTAAATTATTTTTAAAATGTATTATTCATTTCATATTTCTAGAATTTAACAGTTACATACTAAGATATATTGAAATCATAGCAACGGTAACAGTTGACGAATGTAGAATATTTCGGCAAAGTACTTTTACTGCGGCCTATGCCTGAGTTTGCTTATATTGAATAAACGTGAGTTGAATAGTAAACTAGGGTTGTCAATAATATCTTTGAAGAATTTTTTTTTTCAGTTCACTTTAATTCATTTAATATAAATAAGTTTAAACATGTAGTAAACATTTATTAAAAACATTGGTTATAAATTATTTGATTGATAAATTATTGCCTCGTATTAAGAAAAATGAAACCTAACTCAAATTATGTTAACTAAGTACATGATAGTAGTTAAAGGGACAAACTTGTACACACTAATACCTAATCCTTTGTAGGTACTTATTTCCCATTCGCAGATTGTAATAAGTCGGAGGCGGAGTCTACCAATCAACAATAGGGAGACCCAACACAAGCTGTCAATCACGGTTCACAGCTAGGACGTGTTCCACGGATAATCTCAATCTCCGCTTTATCTCCATTGAAATGTCATGTTTGTTGAATAGACATTCATTATTTTACTATCCGATTACGGCCTAAAGTGCGGCTAAAGATATATTGCCTTTACTATGTAAACAAGTTCATAAGCGTCACAACCGGTCAAGTGTAATTTATGTCCTTCCCGTTGACCTGGAATTATGAAATTTGGCATAAAGCAAAATCTCACAGCATAATAAAAGGGAAAAATCTAAAAATTTTGTATTTGTAATTATTTCAAACTTTTTTGCCACGACTTACTTACAACTTACTACTAAATTATTTACAACTAAATTGCTTACAACTTACTTACAACTTACAATGGCAGTTAGAGAGTATAGGAGAATGTTTCATTCAACTGCAAAGTTAAGTTTGTTTTTGATGCGACTTATACTCTTTTGGTAAACACGTAACACAAATACATTGTGCGATGGTACGAAACCCTCGGTGCGCGAGTCCGACTCGCACTTTGTCGGTTTTTTATTTAAAAAGTACTATTGACCGCAAAACATTTATCGTGAAGCTTTATTTTAATGTAATAATTGTATCTAATCTAATGTTTTTCCGATTATTTTTCTTTATTACTCTTTATTATCAATTTGTTTATTTTTTCAATCTATTTGAGTAATACTTTTAGAAAAAAGGAGGTAACAATTTCGACGCGTATTGACAAAATTGTTAGTGAAAGTGAAAGAAAAAGTGTCAATAAAAAGGAAATTAAAGTAATCTGTTATTCACTTTGAATTTGCAGTCTAAATAGTTTTAATTTAATATTCCGCACGACGATCTCAAAAAATGTTATTTTTTAATATTCTATTTAAGTCTTCAACTTCAGAAATGAAAACTCAACCTTTGAAGTCTGGACCATCACTTACTCTTCTTCCAAATTTCACCTGTTTACGTATCCCTGTAACATGTATACAGGCATACATACAGACGGTTGGAGATTGAAACAATTTCATAAATTTATCTTTTTTTTAATTTTGAAAAGTATCAAAAACAGTTTTTTTAATGATATGTTTTTAAAGTAAGACATTTTTGAAAGTTAATCTTAAGTTTTTAATATTATTACGTATTTCTTATAACATTAAAATAAATTTAGAGGATAAGTAAGCAACGCGGTATCTCTAACGAGCCGGCTGTATCAGGGTCCTCTTATACTTCTTCTTTCTTCTCCTGAAACCACGTGATCCCCCTCATACACTTTTGCCAAAATAGGCGAGAGCTTTCAACATTGTCATGAATAAATGTTAGCCTTTCTTAGTTTTTTAGCTATCATTCACTTTCGCGCTGTACATTTCTTCGTCAGTTATTAATTTCTCATTCTTTCCATGAGTC
Organism: Zeuzera pyrina; assembly: GCA_907165235.1. Lineage (NCBI taxonomy): Eukaryota > Metazoa > Arthropoda > Insecta > Lepidoptera > Cossidae > Zeuzera > Zeuzera pyrina. Next base: position 16,804,683 of record OU015628.1, read on the forward strand.
TGAACCATCTAAACATCCTTTTCAACATTTTTACAACACTTTCATATAATACGGACATGTTGCATATCCGCTACCTTACTACGTAATTGCAGTAAGCAACAGTCGAATCTCACGCGATATGTTGCTAAATCGAGCACGATATATTGTCAAATGTCACATGGTATCGTGAATTACTAATACTGCCTCTGTTGAATAATCAGTGAGCTAAAAACTACTGCTACCTACTGCTACTGTACCCAGTACAAAAACTTATATTACGGGATATCAATTTAAGACATCAGTCGCGTGACTGTGGTGCGACTGCAACTTCTTACGTGATAAATAACCTAGCCATTCAATATTTATTTTTTTCTACGTAGAGGTAAATCTGGCATCGCATATATTTCTCAGAGATTTTCATCGCATTGACTATACTATCACTCGATTCCAGGCATCACTACAATGAAGTGGTCTCCAACGCCGGTTTGTGCAGGTCTTTTTGACAGATTTACATATTTACTTTTAATGTTTTTAAGATTTAATCTTCTAAGATTTAACACAAATAAGTAAAATGAAAATATAAATCGGACATTGCCAACCCTAGAGAGTAACCGTTCGGTGGAGATCATCAATCATCGCGGCAAGACAATCACAACCGGTGGCACATCTGCCACGCTCGTCGCGCCGACGCTCCACGGCGGGCCTAGCATCAATAACAGTGCGCACTTTCGACAATTTTACACTATTCTAATCATATTCTAATACTTACGCATTCTGTATGTTTTCCTAAATATTGAAAATAGTTACTCTAATTATGTAATTTAGAACGAAAGGTGAAATAAAAGAGGAAAAGACAAAAAAGCCATACCAATCTACTTATATTGTTATATAATTATGTATACAATGTGTACACGTTCAAATTATTTTAAATGGTTACATTAAAATAAGTGCTATACATATCATAATGTTTCATATTAATACCACATAATGATGTAGGTACCTATTAGACAAAAATCTGGTCTTCTCATGAGATATGAATATTTAAAATTGAACATGACATTCTAAGCGGTAATTTTTAAATGCGAAAGAAATAATACGCCTCTATTGAATATTCACATTGAACTGGTGATAATATGCGGTAATTTTTATTATCTTAAAGTATTTGTGAATATGTCCATGGCGTATCTTTAATATAAACTTTTTTGTGAAATAAGCTCTCATTTGTCTAGGTTAAATATTCGTAAAAATAATATGTAGTCATTTATGCAAATATTCTTTAATGTAATAACAGAAATATGTATATTCTTAAGTTACATAAAGAAACATCTGTGACATATTACAAGAGTAAGGTGTAATAAGACGTTCAACCCTCTCGTAAGCGCTACTTTTAATCTAAACGCGTTATTCACCTTGTTATTTCCTCGTAAAAAATCACTTTTCATATTTCACTAGTGCAAAATTGTAATATCGCGGCGTGCGCTCGCGTCTTAATAAACATTTTTTTCGTCGTCGTATGAAAATGATATTCTGGCGTCACGTGTGACATTGATGAAAAAATATAAAAGAAATGACAGGATCGACACAATGTCGGAAGGCACAAGGACCCGTGCAATCCGTTACCCGGTTTTCAGTATTCATGTAGCATATAATAAGTACAATATTTTATTCACATAGGTATAAATCTAAAAAATCCCTAAAGTAAGTGAAATATACAAATATGTCTAATTAAAATATAGAAAATAATGTATTAGAAATTTAGAAATAAGAATCAAATGATTTTTTATGAAGAGAAGCTTTCGTTGTTCGTTGTTTAAAGATACAATTTCAAATTCATAGTAAATTAAACTATAGAATTTAAAAATACAAGTGATAGAGAATTATGCATAAATGTAAAATTAACTACAATTTCCATGCGAATGAAACAAATAACTTAGCTAAATTAGGAATCTTTTCCTAACGGTCTCACTCACTCACTAACATAAAGCAATGATAGAATTACACACATACATACATACTATTTAAAAAATTAAATCGTCTCATATACCTACATATGTACATATATATGTATATCTATGATTAAAAGAACATTATAATAAGTAACAGAAGACATGCATACAAGACATCGAACATTTACTTCACCCATCTCTTTATAACGAAAGTTAAAAATATGAAACAAAAGGACTCCGAGAAAACTTATCCGATTCGCAAATGAAAATGTCAAATCATCGTAAAATCATTGTAGATGCTAAATCACTCACAACACTAACCATACAAAGAATGTATCCTTATCTTTACACAGCTCCAGTATATTTCCTCCGTCAATAAAGAGCGCGGTTCGTAAAATATGGCGTCCCGATTGCGTTTGACAAATGAGTATCATTATTTGACAGACGCGATCGGGACCTCGGCAGCGACGTCGTGTCGACATGTTGTTGTCTTTTGTTTTATTAAACTCACCCTCTATATTGATATTATGAGGGATCACTACCTAATATTATACGAAAAATATGATACATAACTTGCGTTGCATATTAAAAAAAACTAAATATTATGCGAAGATAATCAAATATTCTCATAATATTTAGTTAAGAATAATTAACATAAAACATTTCATAATTACATATTGTGTAAAGTGGACAGTAATTCTTTTTTATTTTAGATTCTGTTTTATCCAGCGATGTCCATATATGTAGTATTAGATTGATTGTTTGAAAGTATCACTACACCATAAATTCCACTCAACTACAGTACAGAAACCACACTTAATTTCGTTCTTACAACGATTAATCAATAAACAATTGAACGATTTTACATTAGTGTAATACTTTTACAGTTAGTATAAAAAATAAAAAAAATAAAATTAATACTTAATATTAAATTTCATAAACAAGCAAAATTATTATATTATTCTAATATGACACATTAATATACCTAAAGTTTTTCCTTTAATTTATTCGTAACACCAATAATATCCAATATAATCTATATTTAGAGGTAAACTTTGTTTGTTTTTATGTAATGGATAAACTCCAAAATTACTCAACCAATTCCAAAAATTCTTTTGTCTACAGAAAGCTACATCATTTCTACCCATGCGAAGCTGGGGCGGGTCGCTTGTATTTTATAAATGTGAAATTGAATTGTCTGTTACATTTTCACGATTAAACCGCTGGACCGATTTTGACGAAATTTGTAACGGGAACAGATTAAACCCTGGGGAAGGATGCAGGCATTTTTTTAATTCCACGCGAACGAAGTCGCGAGTAACGGCTAGCACATCATAATACGTTTCTTTGTATATTTATGATTTAGGTCAGAGGAGCAGAATTGTCATTTCGTTTTTTTCGTAGTGTTTTTTCTTGGAAGATTTCAGTACTTACCTACCTATATATAGCACCTTTATATACCTATACATAGCGTCCATGAGTCGTTAGAATATATGCGAGGCTTTCTGGAATCAAGATAGCAATAAAAAAAATGTCGTGTATTGACTTTTATTTCTTATTCTTTAATATTTTAATCTTTTAATGTTTACATCAAATTTAAATAACAATTTGAGCTTGAAGTTGGCAACAAATTAAATACGCGCTCTATCGTTTGTAAACTAAATGTTTAATCGAAAATCTTTCATTTTTCGAACATACTGCTACAATTTAAAACATACATCTGTACCATAACATTACTTATGTAAGATGATTTCATTACAAAATCGAATTATCAGTTGTCTATTAGGTACGGATCTGAGGGTTGCCACAAAGCCGATTCTGCGACAAAAGGAAACACGAGCCTGAGGCGAAATCTCGCGAACCATAAATCATAGAACGCCTCGGAAGCAACCCTGACACGATTCTCAACGCTCAAGGGGTTCATTTTAATGTACGCTTTAATAATAATCTGTTATTATTTAGTTTTTGATTTTTTACAACAAAATGCAGCTAAGTCATTTAGATATTATACAACCAAGGAATAATGAAAATTATCTGCTATTGAATTTTTATCTTTAGGTATTTTATTGTACGGTAGTGAGTCCCGGATATGCCTGAAATCAAATGAAAGTAAGATAAATGCAGTAAAATCTCTTAGAAATATGTGCAGTGTCACCCTCGCGGACAAAATACGCAACGAAGAGATACGCAGTATGACAGGACTGCAAAACAGAATAAAAATGAAGAAGGGAATGCTAAGATGGTTCGGGCACACGGAAAAAATGAGTGATGAAAGACTGACGAAGAAAAATATACAGAGTTAAAATGAGTGGTAGCAGAAGCCAAGGAAGACCAAGGCTTGACTTACGAAGATCAAATAGCCAGTGTTAACTGACGGAACTATCAAAAGCACCCGCATACTTAGGCAAAAATGCGTGAGGAGAATTATGAGATTCGAAGAAGAACCGCGACGCTTGACGCTCCGTCCTATCTGTCTACCCCGTTAGGGATACAAGGTATGTATGTAGGTATTTTATAAGTTTATTGAAACCATATTTATTTGTATTGAATTATATGTATTATTAGCTTTTCAAATTGCCTATAGATCAAACTTATTGTATTTCTTTCCTATAAATACATGCTTAGTACAGTACATATCTTCCCGCTGTATCCTTACGGGGCAGTCAGAGAGGATGGAGCGCCAAAAGCATCATGAGTCCTTTCGTACGTCTTTCGGCTTATTGTTCTTCATTAATTATTTATGTATGTATATACAAATCGATTAAATTATACAAATCTACCAAATACTTTTCGTATGAATTAATTAAAAATTTTAAATTAAAATTGAATATTCCGTTTCATACTCTTACACTATATCCAATAGATGAATAAAAAATCTTTGAACTTTATTCACTGCTGTGTAATTTCCATTCACAAACCGCTAAGATATAAGCCCTTGTTAAAGCCATCTTACGGTAAATTTATTTAAAATAAAAAAATATTCATAATATTATTAAAAATTAATATATAGAGAGTATAGACTAGTAGATGAAGATATTTCACATCCAAACCACACTTAGATAGACGTTATCTCTGTGACCCTATTCGTATTATTTTAGCTTAGTAAAGTATATATCGCATAATCTTAAACTGGTTAAATCTGTTATAGAATGAAATAAATATTACATTAATTATATATTTTGTAAAAAGAACCTAATAAAACCTAACAATTAACGAGTGACTACAATATCTTCTACGTTATAGGACTGCGTAAATATTGTAACTTTATGTATGGTATTCGATATCAGTGCAACACTTGATTTACTATTAGATACGCTGAGATTATCCTCTATAACAACTTCATAAAATTTACCGCATGTCGTAATGACATAGAGATGTTTTATAGATGTTAATAACTTTTATTTTCAAGTAATGAAGGTTTTGTTTTTGTTGTTATATATTTAAAAATGTAATTAATATAGATAGATAACAAAGTGGTTTGTAAATAAAAATAAAGTTATTAAATACAAAAAATGCTACAAAATATTATTTATTACGCGTATATTCAAAAAAATTTAATATTTGTTAAAAGTAAAGTAAAAAACAGTAAAAATATTACGAATTTAAATAATTATGGGAAAATTTTTAAAGGCACATTTAAATTCTATACATTTCGTCCCTACATTTTCATTTACCGAAATATCTTTCTTTAAATTAACAATTTATTTACATCAACTCATTACATAATTTCCATAAACGGAGTAACATTTCAAGTTAACCATTAAACTATTTCAAATATTGGCGATGTTAAACAAATTCAGCGGAGGAACGCACTCTATAAAGTTCTTTACCGAATGATTAGTATCCTTGTAAACCGTCGAGCTCTGCTCACTCTTGATAAATAGTCGAACGTTGGCGATAGGCCAACCTCGCGGAATAATCAAATTTTGTACTCCACGGCGGCTCCCGTTTCATACTATCGTGTCTTTTATGGATTTTATTCCCCCTAACAAGATGCTTGAGGGTTACGCGGTTGAATTAAATTGTCGTTGATAAAGTCTTTTGCAGTATTCTTATTTCTGTTGGTTAAATAATGCTTCTGTACAAACCACAGTGCAAGATTTTTGCATATCCATTACAAAACTAGTATAGATCACCGCAGTCAACAATAAATAATTATACTCGGTTGTAAGCAAATCTCACGTATTATATCTTTAAACGTACTCTTATATATCTTGTTTAACAGACATTGTACACGTTACGGAAATCAAAGTGGGATAAAAGTGTCAGACGTCAATAGTGACGATGTGTTTATTTCAAACAGAAGTTCACTATGCCCATGTTCGGGCTAACAATCTTTTATAAATAAAGCGAGCCCATTGCCTATTCATGACCGGGCAGAATTCACCCCCCCCTCCCCCTGTCAGCTCGCCCCCGTATCAAACAAGCCCCTTCATGTCAAATACTCCGCGCCCCGCGTCTGTCAAACTCTTCGCCAGCGTTTGACAGGGATCCTCCCTTGCCTGCGGGGAGGTGGGGTGCCACCTTTGGCCAATTCCTGCCAAACGAAATTAAACTTTCTAATCATCGGTTGAAAGTCGATATATAGACATTAAAACGCATTCCACCCGCGCCCGGCGCGCGGCTGTCAGGAGTCTAGGTGCAGGCGCCACGTCGAATGATGGATGACGTCAGGGAAGGTCGGCAGCATCACACGTCATTCATGTGTACACAGGCGTAAGGGATACGTTTTTCGCGTGACGATATAATATTGGTGATATGCAAATTTGCTGTCGGGTGAATGTCGAACTGGTCGTAGACAATACCAATGAGTTCATTTTGGTGTTATCTTTTACCTATGTTTTTCGGCATTCAACAGTAACATTATTAGAACGTATTTTTTCGCAACCGCATATTATTAAAAAAAATGCAAATTGGGTTTGCTATAGAAATAAAATAAATGTAGTAACATAATTATTTTTCAAATTACTGTTTCAACTACTGTTAAGCACTTGATTAGTACCTAGCCGACGTATTATCAAAATCCACACATCCTCCCTTCTACATCTCAATTCACCACGTGCCGTGTCGAGAATTGTTTCGCTCCCCGAACGACGACTTGTTCTCTAATGTATACTTTATGAAAATTAAATATTTCACTCGCAGCGGCTTGAAGATGTTCCGCGGAGTGGGATTACAACAAATTTGCATTATTTAATGGATACTGTGCGTGAGGATTTGTCACGAACTTCACTCGCTCAAACAAAGTCCACTCGCCGAGCTCTTCTGCTGATTTTGATTGATTGTCTGCTTCAACTTTTCTATGGAATCTTCGCAAATGACATGAATATTTTGAACGAGACGTTTAAAATAGACTTACGTAAGTTTAAAGGATTAAGTAAGCAAATTCAAATTCTTTAGACCGACTACCCTTTACGTAGTACAGGTTTTAAGATTTGTTAGTTTGAAAGTTGGAAACTTTTAGAAAGCACAGAAACTGTTTGGAATACCACATTTTTCCCTTCTTTATTTTTTCATGAATAAAACAACAGATTTCTACTTCCGCCGGGTAACTTCCCTCCCACCTTCGATTTATTCGTCGGATAAAGAAAACTTCCTTTAAAAATGTAGGTAAAGTTCCCTTTAATATTTTCCGTCTGTTAGATATCTCGCGGCTTGCCGCCGTTCAAATTATGTACATTTAAAATTGTATTTTTATATTTAGTTCCAAGTTAGTTTTTAATAATAATAATCATCATTCCTTAATGTTCTCTATTAGTTATTTTATTTTGTACTTTTTTATGTATTAAGAAGTGCTGTCTTATACTCTGCTACATACAAATAAAAAGAAAACGGTTTTTTCTTAGTTCTTCAGAATGCCGAGTAGTCAACATACAATATTATCAGCAGTTACAGATAAATACATAAATGCGCCAGACAATGCACACTGATCATCTGATCTCAAACTAGGGCATTCCCTGTGCTATGAGAACCAGACGACAATACTTCAGGCGTCTCTCGATACAGCCAGACATGCGACAATCTAGAAAAGCTGGTTTTCTAAATTGACCCAGCCGGGTATCGAACCCGGAACCTTCCGCGCTCAGTCACAACGCCTAACTGCCACTGCGCCATCGAGGTCGTTAGTATTATATAATATATTATATAAGAGTCGGCTTAGCTGTGTCATTCTCTAAATTGACTCTACTGAAACACGAATCTCGAAGAATTACCGTATATCCTATTTTATGATATATGCTCTAAGCGTTGTTGAAATCTCTATGTGGCTGGACTCTGATTATAGTGTTCTTAGCGCCATCTCTTATAAAAGTTTGTTAAGGTATGAAATAAAAGCACTGATTCCAAACGAGCTGGAGAAGATAGAATGTTAAATATCACAATTCTATTCAATAAATATAAGTGAATGTGAAAAATAATTATTTTTAAGATTATGTGGTAATTAACATTTTCACGTTATATCACTATATATCAGGGTAAACAGAGATCTGTCTCATGAATTCATCTCATCATTCACCTAATATTATTTTTACTATAAAATAAGCATTAATAAATAAAAGCTTTCGGAGTGGTTTGCACCAACTATTTAAGCTAGATTTAAGAATTCGATATCTCCTTCCACCAAATCGTTAGTGCAAGACTAAATACGTACATTTTTTCAATATTTTAATGGTTCTTGAAATGTGATTTTCTTTCCGTGGTGTTTAAAAATAAGGACCAAGTAAATTGAAAGCATTGAAAACTGCAACTAAACTGTTCTATATTGATCGAAAATTATAAGTCTTATTTTATTCAAAATGTGAAATATAACTTAAAATAATATAACTTAAAATTCATGAGGAGGTAATAAATTAATTTATAAATTGAAAAATATATCACAAAATTGTTAAAAAAGAAAACTAAAATTTCTTATAAGAATTTTAGCCCTAGCATGATTATAATACCTATCATATCAATGAGATACAATCGACAATCTATCAAGCTCAAAGCAAGAGTGACACTTTTTAGATAGAGACTACGTAATTTAAATTTAAATCTTGTACGAGCCCCTTCCGTGTTAGTATAGTTTTACACCCTTAGAGGAATTTTGGAAACTTTTTTCCAATAGAATTATTTCTGTAACCTATTTACAATCTTCGTTTTCGGTATAAAGTATAAAAATAAAACTGTTTTAGAGTTTCGTAACTTAACAGGAAAAGTGGAACCCTTATGAGGTCACTTATGCATCCGTGTGTGCGTTCGTCTGTCTCAGTCGATTTTATCAGCCACTTAAAAGACAGAATATTATTATATGACAATAACTCACCCATTTTGCATTTGTTAACATTTTATAATATTTACAAGAGAGTTGAAGAAGGTGTAAGTTGGGTACTCAACTGGCTCATTTCCTCTCCTTACTTCAAATTAAAATTATTTATTCGGATAAATGTGTGTTTGTGACATGACATATTAGGCATTTCTGGCATGCAAAATTTATTTATTAGTTTCAAAATGTATCAATAATATCGATATTAACAATTCAGGTACTCATGGACCGAATAAATACTTTTGTCAAGTAAGCATTTGTGCATAGCTACTCTATCGCAAGTGAGATGTCTAATATTCTCTTGTAAACGATTATAAACACGATTAAGTGTTGTTGGACAGTTTCTGTCATTTATATCAGATCTATTCTATTATTTTATACCAGAAAGTAGGTACTAGTCTATTGAAATATTAATTATTAGGCCTACAGTTTGACGTTTTCGTTTTAAATATAATTGGAGGAGTTTATGTATTTTAAGTGCTCGAAAAAAAGGCTTACAGATTGTCCTAAGATTTACATTGCACACGGCTCTTATACATTGATTTTGTGTTACAAGTACGCTATTGAATTTAACACAGCTACCCCACAACATAGCGGATATATATCTGAGATTTGATCCTACATATGCGAGATATTCCGAAAATATCAAAATCGTCAATATTTCTCTGCTTCTTTTTGCATAATTTAATATAGGCTGATTTTTTAATTAAACAGCAAGTATACAAATAAAATATACATGCATTTTGCGTTTTAAATTTTTATCAAAAATGACGTTTGCTGACTGGAGCTTCAAATTTCATCCATTTTGTAAATTAACTTATTCACAAACTACTCTTATTATAGGAATTGAATCAATTCTGGTAATACGAGTACACCACAGCGTTCTTTATATGTTAACTAATGTCAAAACTAACCACGACATTTTAATAGTAAAATAACATATTTTGCTCTTTACCGCTATTAACATAATTCCTGAAGGTCTGATGTTCAGTAAATTATGTACTTGTGCTTCCTTCTTGAGAAATAACAGAAATCCATTAATACATTTTGTGGTCGTTTGTGGTCTGCGCTATGCTGACTATGACCTTCACACAACATTACTAGTTACCGAATTAAAGTCACGTATAAAAATCTTTATTTTATTATTTAGAATATTTTCGTTGTTTTTATTGTTTCGCTTTTTTGCTGGAGAGCTTTTATAAATATTCATGTAGTATTAGCATGCGGGGAGGTGAAACCCGCGCGGAGCGACGGCAGTGCGTCTGTCATTATTTCGCCATTTGGAAGCAAAAACAACGCGCACCTTCGCGAGCTGCCTCGAGCGGCTCACAGCTCCAGAGCCCTAACAATACTGCGTCCGACACATTTTGATATTGTAGTTAATATCAATGTTTTATTACATATATATAGTGTTTTTTAATTTGGAGTTCTTTAACTTAAAAAACGGAACTCTTACGAGATCACTCCTGCGTCCATCTGTCCGCCTGTTCGTCTTTAAATCTATCACAGAAAATTTTCTCAAAACGTGAAATAGGTACCTACGAACTTTACATTTAACATAGAGATTCACTTTATTAACCCACATATGTTGCACTAGAGAATATTTTGAAACATTTGTACGGAATTGTTAAAGAAGGAGCAAATAGGACATTTGAACTCATTTAAACGCATTCCCTCTTATACTGTCGCTGAAAATACTGCACTTAGAATTTTATAAATTTCGGCAATTGCCTAAGACCAAAGATTTACATGTAAAATACATATATCAAAATTTTTAGGTCTTACAGATCGAGGAAGAAGTTTAGAAACTTACTATTTTATATAGGTAGGTATATCATATGTTACGTACGTTCTATTCACATGTGACTTGATTCAAATTCTAAATAGTAAGTAACTACGTGTAGAATTATATCTTTTATCAATTTGAATTTTTATACTGTAGATGTTATTGTAATATAAATTTTCACCTTCACTTCCATTGTTTCACCTTGTCATTGGTAAATCAATAATAGACAGGTGCAAGGCCATTTTTATAAATTTTAATCAACTCTGAAAACGCTACACTCAAAGCACCAGTTTTTGAGAAGCAAACTATTGCAACGATTTTGGGTCATTATCATGTCGTCGCTCCAGGGTCTATAGGTAGCCACCGACAAAACAACCTGTTTGAAGTGTAGATACCCAAATGACCTCCAATTCGATTTAAAATCACGAACTCCAATTATGGAGCAATAAACACTCATCTATCGCATTACTGTCACAGTGCCAATTGCAACAAGAGGCCGTCATATCACTTGTGTATAATATGTCTAATGGTGGTCTAATGAGTTTCAAGCAGCACGGAAAGAAACAAAAACTTAAAAGCTTTTTACACCTCGACATTATAAACGGCCGTGGGCCTCAGTCAACTTACGATCACGTGACTGTTTGCGCGTTTTTTTTTCCCCAGTGATAATAAGAAACTATTGTAATTTATAAATACATAATTATTATCTTTACTACAAAACATGCTAAACAAAATTCTAAAATTGAAAATTGTGCAAAAAGTTTTTTTTAAATATTAATTTAATAACAGTGCAGAACAATATGTTATGTGGTATCATTTTCTACAATATTAATTATCAAGACTGCTGCTTCGCTCTACATTTATCGAAATCCCATGCGATTTCATCCCGTATCTATATACATAACAAACACTCGATACTTGTTATATAAAAGTGAATCCTTGTATCTAATTGGATAGGTTTATTCACTACCTGTTAAGGTCATTCAACTCACCTCGACTGTACATTTTAAAATGTATAATATATATTGAAATTGTATTCAACAACTATCAGATCCTCACATGAAACGGTACCTCTTAACTATAAAAATTAAACTCTGCCATACAAGTGATATTTAGTTCCTTGCTGGTTCTTTTAAGTGAAGGTTTTTTTATTTTCAATTTTATTAACTTTATATTTGTAATGAGATATATTTGAATATTATATTACATGTATTATAATATTGAAACTGTAATTCTAAAAACTCTTCGAAATTAGAAATAACAACGTTGACTAAATATACTTTCCTACGGAATTTTTTACCTACTTAAAAAACTTCCAAACAACTGAATTAATAAAAGAAAATCTCCGCCTACTAAGAAAAGGGTAAAAGAAATTATAATCTTTTCTTTTAAAATGCAATGAGGTGGTTGTTAAAAACGTTTGCGGGGATATTTAAAATGCGCAGTTCCCGGCAATTAGTGATCCAAGTGAAATTAAAACAATGAGGAAGGAGGGCGCAGTGGGCACGCAACTCGGCAAGGGGCGATTCGAAAGAATGGACTAAATCTTGCATGATATTGAGCGTGTTGTGATGGTCTTAGTTCAAACATTATATTGCATTACCTTTTATAGAATTACTAGCGACCCACTTCGGCTTTGCATGGGTAGAATTTTTTTTTGAAAATGTTATGCAGAACATGTTACTTGCTGATAATGTAGCTTTGTATAGGTGAAAGAATTTTTGAAATCGGTTGAGTTTTTTCTGAGTTTACCATTACATACAAACAAACAAAGCTTACCTCTTTGTATATTACATCTCTTGTCATTAAATATTATAGCTTACACTAAATATCTTTCAATTAAAAATATACCATAGCATAATCGTGCTAGTGATGTTTGTCAGTTAAAAGAATATTACAAAATGGACATATTCACAAAAATAAACCTAACTAGATAGTTATAACTAGCGCTACAAATATTACATTGAGTTTCCCGAAAAATTTCTATGACGCACTATATCTGTCACGCAATAAATAACAAAATATAATATTATGATTCGTTCTTTCGAAAAGAATGCTAGTCTTCTCACAGCTATCGCTAAATGACGGTAGTCTTTAAAACAATTCGTGTAAACGTGATGAATTCTTGTAAGTTCTTGTTTTTGAACTGTACTACACAGTAGATTCCAGAGATCAGACTCGGTCAGCTAGGATTTTTGCTGGTTAGCTGACCGAGTCACGTTTCGATCTGTCTATTAACTAGCCTTACCTAAGTCATAGCGAATGACATGTTTCTTCCTCTCCTCATTCTATACTAAAAGACTTTTGCCTGGCTGTTTCACACATACAGGCGGTTATTAGTATCTACTACAAAATAAATCTACTATATACAAATTATACCTACGCAAATAATTATTATCAACTAGCGACCTGACCCGGCTTCGCACGGGTAGATCTTTTTTTGAAAATAAAATACAGCCCATGTTACTCGTTGATTATGTAGTTTTCCATAAGTGAAAGAGTTTTTAAAATCGGTTGAGTAGCTTTTGCGTTTATCCATTACAAACAAACAATACAATTTTGTCTTTTTAAATTATTGGTATACCATAGATATACGAGTAGATTTAGAGTACCATACTAGTTAGAGTACCATAGATATATGAGGCGGGTCTCTAGTTTATAATGTTATTTTAGATTAGATTAGATAAAGCGTCCTCCACTACTTTGCACTATTCTATTTCGCATCGACAGTTATATTTCAGATTACTTTTTACTTAAATACATTACTTATTAAAGTAATGATCTATCTGATCATACAAATCTCAATTTAAGTGGACCCTAAGACAACATCGATATTGTCTATAAAATAGAAATAATTTTCATTCAAGTTTCCCGTAATTTGCGTCGTCATTACTTCATCTCTAAATATTTGGTGGAGTGGTGATACCCATAAATTTACAATATCAAATCTGGTGCTCGTTATCTTAGTTTTCCAAAGGTTTAGGGGATGAGTACCTGTAAGAGAAATGACATGTCGTGACGTCATCATCTCACTGCGAGCTCAATTGACATTGTTTTGTCTCCGTGGTGCGTATTATACTGACTCATAGAATTGGTACCTGCAATGAAAATAATATAACTTGAAATCGTGTTGTAATTTTTTTGAATTTCTTATTTTACAATAAAGAGATCAGTTTTTATTGTAACAAACTGCAATTTTAAATTAACGTACATATAAATAAAAAATATACTTAATTGTTAAAATTTTTCCACACATTAGAACAACCTACCAGCAATAACTAAAAGAAATGGAATATGACATTAAATTCTTAAAAGAAATTACCCTGGGGTCATAGTTTACATCACAATCTTTGGAAGGTCCTTTTTCAGTAACACAAACATAAACGTAAAACGTACTTAAAAAGGTATAAAATAATAAATATTCTGCTAACTTTTTTGTTATTATTTTAGATAAAGTTTAGTTTTAAGTTTGTAATTATTAACGTTAATATGCGCAACTTGCAGTTTGTAAAAAATGTGGATACAAAATTTCCTGCTCAAATTGCACACACCGACTGACAGGCCCCATATAATTCCATTCCTTTGAGGGAAGTACTGAGGCTTTGGTTTAGTAGCAAGTGGAAGCTCAGTAAATAGGGAATAACGTTAAAATTTACAAACTTTAAACTAAACATTATCTTAAATAATAGACTTCCTCAAAGTTGCCACTTAGAAAGCTGTCACTGCTTAGAGTGGCCAGAAGACTGGCAGTATTATCTCTTTGAATAGCCAAACGGATTTGTTGATGGAAGACGCTGCCAGCCCTGCTGCTTACGCTGCTTTAAGTTCTCGGCAGTGCTGACCGCGGCACTTGCTGACTTAGAACTCGCCGGTACATGGGAAACAGCAAGTGTACCGACACAAGTGACGTCCCGCACCAGCGATATTCCAAATGTCCAAGGAATGAGTGTAAAACTATCCGGTCACCTGCCATCTCAGCGCACAATACCTATAGGCTCTAAGACAGCAGGAACGCCAGCGGCGACAAGAGCCCGCCGAATCACGTCATTAAACAGGAAAAACCTGGCGACTTAGTACATCGACGACATCACTATGGCAGCAACGGTGAGTAAGGTTAGTCCTGACCCGCAGACGAAGGAATACTATGAGTATAGTAAGAAAATATAGTATTGTCAATTAAAATTTCTAAGTCTTTTAAAAGTGTTACCTTCAACCAGTGTCCTGACTCCTTCTCAGAAACAGTCAGGAAGCGAGACCGATCTTTTTCGGTACTACAATAATTTAAAAGTCGTAAATGGACATATTAGCATAGAGACTCATCCCAGTATTTCTGTCAAAAGGTCGAGGTAGGCAGGTTAGTACTCGGACAAACACATAACCAGGCATTTTGAGAATCAGTCAAGCACGCCACCTCAACCGATCCTGAAGAAGGGCGAATAATAGATAGGAAAAGATTTTCCGTTCTGTAGGCTAATGAAAGAAAGGCAGGCAGTGACACACTCGAGATTTTGCGTATGTCTAAGCCTCCATTACGGATAGGAAGCGAGGCTTGATTCCAGACCCCGTCATCAGCAAAAGAGCAACTCAATATTTTAGATAATATATTTTAGAGAATATTATCTACAAATATTAAAAGGGTTTGAAATTTTAAAAGCTGAGAACAAAGACATAAGCGGACAATGAGGAGAGGGAATAAATTTTGAGAAGTTTATCTAAAGATTGGCAAAATTTTTGTATTGTATGTACTTTTTATTATAAATAAAGTATACAGATACATACATATGTACATACATGCATATCTTCACATTGTATCCCTAACGGGGTAGTATGGTCATAATTATTTTAAAAAAAACTGCTGTAATATTAATGCACCAATACGAAATGGCGGTAGTAAGTTGTCATCATGCCAGTGTGACGTGCGTGATCATTTATCACTGTTATTCAGCGCAGGGCGAACAACGAACCAATACTTTGTGGGTGCACTAACAAAACGTTTACTTTAATAAAATTACTTACTGAAACATCATTAATAAGGTTAGTTAAATTAAATTCAAAAGATTATACTATTAAATACGCATGGATGGACATATAAGTAGTAGCCTAAAACCTCGCCGAAGGACGAAGCTATCCAACAGTGACTGTTTTTCCACAATTTCGTTTTACGTTGGAATTTAATTTTATTCGCGATTGTTGAGCCCTATTTTTACCCCCTTAGGAGTTGATTATTCAAAATCAGCCAAAGATGTATTTAATTGTTTATTTGATATTTTATAAACAAAGTTTTGGGTTATGTTACCACATTTTTAATCATTTTTCCATTAGAACTGTAACACCTTTCAACCGCTTAAGGGTGAATTTCCAAAAATCCCTTCTTGTTACTTGCCTACATATATAAGAAAAATCTGTGCAAAATTTCAAGACTAGACGCAAAGGCTTGGATAAGAACATATTCATTTGTATTTATATATTAAATAAATTTTTGCTTTCGGTGGCATAAAAATAGTGGAGTAAATTAGAGGTGGATTTTACAGAAACGGCTAAATGCACGTTTAATTATTTGTTTCCTTTTTACACATATTTTTACACATATGTAGGATACTTGACGTTTTTTATTTTTTAGATACTAACTTTGACACCTCTTTTCACTGATGTGTTGATTGATTTGTATGAGTTGATTTGATTTTTCAAAATCTACCACATACTTAGTATCTAACGATGAATTGAATAGTTCTGTTAAGCAAAGTTTTGAGTTAATTAACGCATTTAGAAATTATTTCAATATTCACTTTTACGTTACACTCCTTAAACCTTTAGCGGTATAAAAATCCTCTGCGTAAAGGTTGCTGCGTTCTTTAAAGTATACATTTTTTTCTATTTTGACCTTGAAACTCCTTTTATTCCGTAGATATTGAGTTTTCCTAATCGGCTGTATACACGTTTATTTAGTTGTCATTTCGTACAGTTTTTAAATGACTTCGAAAAAGGAAGGGGTTTTATGTTCGTCTGTATGTATGATTTTTAAGTATGGTCACCGATAATTTCGTCAATTATGGACCGATTTCGAAGTTTTTTTTTCGTTAGATAGGGTACACTTTCTAGGTGATCCCATTTAAATTTCACCAGTATTGGAGTTTGGACTTAAAAGATACACCAAATAACACCAAACAACACGACCTCGTTATAACCTTTATTTAATTTAATGATTCTCTTGTATATCGTTACGCTCCAGAATTAGAAAGAAGTTAATTGTAGACCTGCCCTAGATATTTATTTAGGCCAACGTCACTTAAAAGGGAGAAATAAAAAAAATTAAAAAAAAAAAAATGAAATCCCTTCAAAAAAAACTGAAAAGTACAAAATAACTATCATTTACTAATCAACTTGATAATAAAATAATAATAATAATATTAACTGACTTGATATAATTGACTACCCCGTTGGGGATGCAGCGTGAGTATATGTATGTATGTATTTACTAATCAAAACTCAAGTACAAAAAAATAACTTTATAAGTACGATACAGATACCAGCATAATTAAATTTAACAGTAATTGAATTTTCGGTGCCAAATCAATGTGTAACAACAAAAAGTTTATTAGTTTGATAAATATTTAAATATTTATGCAATAGCTTATTGTTTTGTTGTATGTAATTGTTGTAGAACAATAAGCTATTACATAGTGCTATAATAGCTTATTGATCTATTCGGTCGTGCGGCAAAAACAGCAAAAATCAAACTATAAATAGAACGCAGTAACCGCAACAGTGTTTAACGTAAATTGTTTTCATACAAAATAAACGACATTGCCACTCTATAGGTTGAGTGCTTCATGTTTTGCGTATGGTTTTCAAATGTGAAATATTTTTTTTATGCAATCTTTGACACTTGTTTGTTCCCTTTATGTCGTTGATTATTCGAAATCACACATGTTTTATTAATTTCATGGATTTTCTATTCATCCTTTACTCAATTTGAAAACCCCTTTTTACCCCTTTAACGGTTGATCTTTTAAAATCTGCTAAATCCACGTTTCATTCGTTATCTGATATATTCAGTACATCAAAATCATTTTTAATTTTTTCCATACCTACTATTAAGGAGCAGGGACTGTATTACTTAATGGGAATAGAAAACACGTAGCTTGATTCAAACTTATATATTTAAGACATAAACTAAGTCACAAATAGGTACTACCAACAACTATCACAGCAAATTTTATAACCGAATGACAATGTCAAAACGAACTAACTCGTAAAAATATAAATGTTAAAAAAGGAAATATAATTTATAAAAAAGGAGTTCCGCAGCCAGTCACCAACATACCGGGCCCCTAGTGGAACACTAATAACTGGTGGTGACTGACTGAGGCTCAGCTTCTAGTACAATTAGCTTACGGGCCGGGTGGCGTAGCATGCCACCTTTTGTATGGATATCTGCTACGCGGACCGCTCCGTCTGGACCTCTAAAAACATTTACTACCCTTCCTAGAGGCCATAGACGACGAGAAAGAGTAGAATCCGCAATGAGCACCACATCGCCCTCGTTTACGTTTATTTGGCTGCCAGGGAGTCCTCTCGGTTGAAGTGTTGGCAAGTATTCGCGTAACCATCTACTCCAAAACCGATCAGCAAGTCGTAAAACTCTCCGCCAGTCGCATCTGCGCATTAAGTCTACGTCTGATAAAGAACTCGTCCATGGAGCTACTGATGAAGTGCCTAAGATGAAATGGAATGGAGTTAACGCCTCAGGAGAGTCCGGTGACGTTGAAACGTACGTCAGCGGCCGTGCGTTAATTATCGCTTCTGCTTCCATTAAAAACGTTACTAGCACATCCTCCTTTAGTGACTTGACGCTGAGGCAGACTCTCAGAGCTGTTTTTACAGATCGAACAAGTCTCTCCCAAGCACCACCCATGAAAGGAGAAGCAGATGGGATAAAGCGCCATTCAATTTTATGATTTGTGGCAAAGTTCTCGACTGATTCATCATGCAAGTTAAGTAGTTCACGGGCGGCGCCGACGAAGTTTGTGCCATTGTCAGAGAATATCGTAGATGGAGAACCTCGACGAGCAATGAAACGTCTTAAACTCAGTATAGCGGCATCTGAGGAAAGCGAGGCAACCAATTCTAGGTGTAAGGCTCGCGTAACTAAGCACGTGTAAAGAGCAACGTAGCGTTTCTCACGTCTTCGGTGGATGGTTACAGTTACAGGACCAAAGTAGTCGAGGCCCACATGGGTAAATGGTCTTTTATGATGGTCGTGACGCTCGGCTGGTAAGTCACCGATCTGCGGAGTCACTGGTTGAGCCTTCCACCTTTGGCACTGTAAACAGGCTTTTGCGATGCTACGAATGATGTTTCTCGCTCCTAATATCCAAAATTTCTGTCGAAGTTCATTGAGAATTTGTTCATTAAAACAATGAAATGATTGGACGTGCTGATAGTGAATCAGAAGTCGTACAATGTGGTGACGACCATCTAAAATTATTGGTGATTTAGTTTCGTCACACACTCCTGGGGCAGACTTAATGCGTGCATCTAGCCTTAGCATGCCATCTTCGTCCAGAACTGGTGCGAGTTTATCAATGCGACTATTCTTGTTTACGGCATGCTTTGTCCATAGGGCTTTCACCTCTTCAAGAAAACTATCAAGTTGCGTTCTTTAAAGTAGCATCTTCTCGGCTTGAATAATATCTGACGCGTGAATGCGTGAAGATGATGTAGCGCCATTGTACAATTTTGAATTTTGATCTATAGGTCTAGACAGCTTAAGTCGGAAAACACGTACGCCCTGAATAACACAGGCAGTGGCACGCAATAAATGCAACCGAGAACTAACACGTATAGTATTAGGTAAAGGAGGCTCTGGTAAAGAGATGTCATTGAGTAGCCCCACAAGATCCGACTTTAATTCGGAGTCTGGTGAAGTTTCGACAACATCGGTGGCCTGCTCTATCGACCAAGTATACAATGGTTCTAAAAGAAATTGTGGGCCAATAAACCACCTATGTGAAGGCGTAAGGTTGACTTTAATGGGTTTAGTAGCATCATCAGCAACGTTGAGAGATGTTGGAAGCCACCTCCAATTGGACGGATTAGTCGTCTCCAATATCTCTCCCACCCTGTGAGCTACAAAAGGTTTAAAAGAGCGAGCATCACTCCGAATCCACCTAAGACACCAACTCGAATCGTTGCGATTTCTCCGAGCGCCCGCGTGCGCTGCCACCGCTGTACTCACTGCGCATCGTGCGTAGTGATTAATAGTGTGTTCGCGTCGCGTCGCGGCCGCGCCAACTCGTATCGCTAAGTGTTAGTGTTAAGTTAGTGAAGTTTATATAAGACCTAGGTGTTAGGTACACATCTGTGCACAATAAGACAGGCACAGTACGACCAGGGCTACAAAGTAGGCACTCTCCCCCCTGCCTATCCCCGGTAGGGAGGTCCTCTCATACAACTTGGCGGCTCTACCAGCGCCATGGACACGCTGACGGACACCCAATTCCGCGCGTTCGTGATGGCTCAACTCGAGTCATCACACTCCCATATTCGCGACCTGTGGGACCACCGGGTCTCACCCGCGCCCCGCGCCCCCACCCCCGCGTCTTACTCGGCCGTTGTTTCCGCCGCCGCTACAGTCGCGAAGCCCCCGCCGCGCGAACCAACCAAGCCGGCCCCCGTTAGCGATTCGCCCGCTTCCCCTGACCCGACGGAGGCTTCGGACTCCGAAGAGGAAATGGACATAGCGCTTCCCTCCTCTTCGGAGGACGAGGCCACTAAGAGCGCCGATTGGCGCTTAGTGGTCAAGAGGAAGCGGGCGAATTCCCCGAGGGAAGGCGACACGCCTAGCCCGCCCCCCAAAACGACGAAGGCGGCCCCTCAGGCCTCCGGAGCTCCCGCGGCCCCTCTGGCCGAACAAAAAGCGCCCGCCTCACAGGCCACCCAGGCCCCTCAGGCCGACAAAATCAAAACACCGCCGCCGGTGTTTATTCAAGAAAAAGCGTCGTGGGATAGGGTCTCTCGGGCCTTAGACGCGCGCCGCATCAAATTTGTTTCCGCCCGCAACACTGCACAGGGCATTAAGGTGCAAGTCCCCACCCCGGATGACCATCGGGAGCTCACAGCGCTCCTACGCTCGGAGCGCATAGGGTTCCACACTTCCACACTTATGCGCTCCCGGAGGAGCGCCAGCTTCGCGTGATCATCCGCGGCCTCCCCAAGGAGCTCCCGGAAGAGCTCATTCTCGGCGACCTTAAGTCGCAAAACCTCCCGGCGCGTGAAGTCCACCGCCTTTACAAGCCCCGCTCGAAGGAGGCCTTCGACCTCGTGTTAGTCGTACTCGACCTCTCCCCCGAAGGAAAGGCCGTTTTCAATATAAAATCAGTGTGTAGGATTTCGGGCCTCTCCGTAGAGGCCCCGCACAAGCGCGGCACGGTGGGTCAATGCCACCGCTGCCAACTGTACGGGCACTCGGCCCGCAACTGCTTCGCACGGCCTAGGTGCGTCAAGTGCCACGGAGACCACGGCACCCCCGACTGCTCCCGCACGCCGGAGACGTCTGACCCTCCCGGTTGCGTACTGTGCGGAGAGCTCGGACATCCCGCGAACTATCGCGGATGCCCGAGAGCTCCGCGCCGTCGCCGCCGCGGGGGTAAGTCGCGCCGAGCCGGCGGAGCACATCAGGGCCAACGCCGCGGCCCCCCTGCGCACCCAGCCCAACCTAAGGCCGCCCCTACCGCGACCTCCGCACCCACACGGCCCGCGCCCTCTGCGCCAGCCAAACCCGCGCCCTCCGCGCCGTCACAACTCGCGCCCTCTGCGCCGCCACAACCCGCGCCCTCCGCGCCAGCTCAACCTGCGCCCTCAGCGCCGAACAAACCCGCGCCCTCAGCCCCGACCAAACCCGCGCCCGCGCGCGCTCTACCGGCCCGAGAGACCATAGCGCCGACGCCAGCACAACCACCGCGGCGTAAGGGGCCCGCGCCTCAAGCGCGTTCAGTGGCGCCGGCTCCTTCAGCGCCGGCGTCCGATCTCCTCGGCGACATCCGAATGCTCGCCGACCTCGTTAAGGACATTAACCTCAACGAAATTAAATTAGTCGCGCGTAAAATCCGCGACTGTAGCGACGGGATGGGACGGCTCATCATACTCGCCGAACACGCGTCCCTTCTGGACAGCCTAAGCCGCTTCACTGCGCCCCTTCGTAGGTTATAAAACCGGGCACCCACGAGTCAACTCCCTCCGCGCGCATCAAACCGCGCGGGCTCTCAATCTCATTTTTTAACGCGGACGGACTCCGCAGGCAACGCGATCTTCTTCACGAGTTTACGCGAGACCACCAAATAGATATAATGCTAGTGCAGGAAACCTTTTTGAAACCTAGAAATCGCGACCCCGGCCTCTCCGGGCTTAACATCGTGCGAAACGATAGGGTGCCCGCCCCCAAAGGCGGCACTGTTATCTACTACAGAAGGTCCCTGCACTGCATTCCGATCGATACGCCCGCCCTCATCAACATAGAGGCGTCGGTGTGCCGGGTGGCCCTCACGGGGCACGCGCCTGTCACACTCGCGTCAGTTTATCTCCCTCCCGGTAAAGCGCTAATTAGAAGCGATCTAGAGGCCCTCCTAAATTTAGACGACTCTGTCATACTCGCCGGCGACCTCAACGCTAAACATCGTCGCTGGAATTCGCACACCACCTCGCGAAATGGCAGAGCTTTAGACGAACTAACCGATGTCCTTAACTTTGACGTTATCGCCCCCATGACGCCCACCCACTATCCCAGAGTTACAACACACAGACCCGACGTACTCGACATAGCGCTTCTAAAGAACGTAGCTCTAACGCTGCACTCAATAGAGGCGTTACACGAGTTAGACTCTGACCATAGGCCGGTATTACTCAAACTAGGACCTATGATAGACACTAGGACGCTCACAAAAACCGTGACGGATTGGCAGAGTTTAGACGAAACGCTAAACTCTGAGAATTCGCCGCGGCTTAACGCGATACCGGACGTTATCCGTTCCGCCGAGGACGCGACCGCGGCGATAGACGCGCTCACCGCCCACATCCACGAATCAGTCTCCTCGTGCTCCCGTGAGGTCCCGGCGGCGAACGACCGCCGTTGGGAGCTCCCTGGAGACATCCGTCGGCTGATCAGAGCCAAGAACGCCGCGACCCGCGCTTACGACTCGTTTCCCTCAGAAACGAATAAACGCAACTTACGCGCCCTCCAACGCGAAGTCAAATACCGAATTTCCGAACTTAGGGATAACAGGTGGAGCGATCTCATGCGAGAGATCGAGCCGACGCACCAGGCTTACTGGAAGTTGGCCCGATCTCTCAAATCGGACATGTTCCAAACAATGCCGCCCCTGACGAAACCGAACGGACAGACAGCTTTCGACGATGTAGATAAAGCCGAACTCTTGGCCGACACTCTGGAGGCCCAATGCTCACCTAGCTCTCAGCCTGTAGATCAGAATCATTTAGACATGGTCAATCGCGAAGTAGGCTCCCTACCGCCCGCGACCGCCCCCTGCCAACTCAGACCCGCGACGGTTGACGAAGTTCAGGACATTGTCAAGGCTCTCAAACCTAGAAAAGCCCCCGGTAGAGACGGCATCTCCAACCGAGTAGTCAAAATTTTCTCGATGCGCCTTCTCGCGCTCTTAGCAGCCATTATCAATGCCGCCATGGCGAACCGCGTCTTTCCAGCCGCCTGGAAGGAAGCGATCGTCATCGGAATCCCGAAACCGGGTAAACCCCGCAGTAGCCCCAATAGCTATCGCCCAATCAGTCTCCTTAGCGTGCTAGGGAAAATTTACGAACGGGTCCTTCTGGCTCGTCTCAGAGCCCACTTAGACACCTCCGGTCTCCTCATAGACGAGCAATTTGGCTTTCGAGCCAAACACTCGTGCATACAACAAGTGCACCGCCTCACGGAACACATCCTGGAGGGCCTTAACCGCCCGAGTCGCACTATAGGCACGGGGGCCCTCTTCTTCGATGTAGCGAAGGCGTTCGACAAAGTCTGGCACGCCGGGCTGGTGTACAAGCTGCGCCAGCTCGGCGTGCCTGACGATCTCGTACACATAGCACGGGACATTTTGTCAGACCACTCCTTCCGCTATAGAGTCGAAGGGGTGCTCTCCTCTCCCCGCCCCATCAGGGCAGGCGTCCCACAGGGCTCCGTTTTATCGCCCACGCTCTACTCGCTCTACACGAACGACGTCCCCAAAACCCCCGGTGTAGAGCTCGCCCTATTCGCGGACGATACCGCTCTGTTCACATCAGACCGGAGTCGCCTCAGAGTCTCCCAACTCCTCCAAGTCGCGGTCACGAGCCTAGGCGAGTGGTTCCGTCTTTGGAGAATCGAAGTCAACCCCGAGAAAAGCGCCGCCGTGTATTTCTCGAGGGGAACGACGACCAGCCGCGCCCGCCGCGCTAACACTCTCAGAACAATCACACTTTTCGGCCAGGATATCCCTTGGACTAGGAAAGTCAAATACTTAGGAGTCACCCTTGACAGTGCCATGACCTTCGGCCAACACATCAAAACGGTCCGCGACCGCGCCGCGTTCGTCCTCGGTCGTCTCAACATGCTCATTTGCGCTAAAAGCAAAATGTCCCTCAGACATAAAGTTACCTTATATAAGACGTGCGTCAGGCCTATCATGACGTACGCCAGTGTAGCATTCGCTCACGCTGCGCGCTCTCACATCAACTCCCTCCAAGTTATTCAGAATAGGTTCATGCGCAGGGCTACCGGTGCCCCTCCTTACGTGCGCAACGTAGATCTGCACTACGACCTAGAATTACCCTCTATAACTCAATATCTAAAAGAGGCGTCCCAACGCTTCTTTCACCGTTCCTCCTTACACCCGAATCCCTTAGTGGTCAGAGCGTCATCGTACACCCCCGAACGCCGCGTCCGCAAACGCTATCGTAGACCTAGACATGTGTTAGGCGACAGCGACGACGACATTACACGTTCGAACTCGAACATGCCAACCTACACACTACGGCCGCACCGCCCCCACCGGCGGAGGCGAGGACGACCCCCGCGACACCCGTAGGGTCTCACGTTTAGAAGCTCGATCACTTAGCTCTACACGCACACACGCGGGCCTTAAGCCACATTGTAAACTGCCACGCGGAACACTGATTAGGCACACTAACCGGCCCTCAGCCGTCTCGCCGGCCGGGTCCGCTAGAGGCCCGGCCCTCACCCGAATAGGAAGCCCGTTAAGATGCACGCAGGTGCGGAAAGCTCCCCTGGCGACGCCTTGAGCCCGAGGTCCGCCCTCCATACGAGGCATCCCTCGGCTGGAGGAACCCTCAGGCGGTCGACCATCTGGCAGGGCGCCTTCAGCGCTCGCCCCAACGCGACCTGTGACGCTGTAAAAGCCACTAGGGCTAACAGCAAAGAGGGGTTTTGTTTAGTCGGTTCGAGTCCGACACTCCCCAGTCGGCGTAGAGGCCGGCTGGGTAGCCCGCGGTGGTTTAATTTCGCCTTTCAGAAACCAAAAAAAAAAAAAAAAATCCACCCAAGGACGGTAAGTGAGTCCGTCCAAAAAGTAGTTGCGGAGGGCTTCAGATGATGAGTGCATAAAATCGTTTGTGCGAAACGCGTAGCAATAAGAACCGCTTGCAGTTCCAGACGCGGAACAGAAAGCGGCTTTAGAGGCGAGACGCGTGCTTTACTACCTATTAGAGCTGTGGACCCGGAGTCATCATCGTAATTGAAAAGCCAATATGCAACACAAGCAAAGGCTTGCTCACCGGCGTCAGCTACTACGTGTAACTGAACATATATGGGATCTGACCGGACCATGTACCAACGAGGAATTTTAATACTGGTGGCGTGTACCAACTGGTTGTGCCACTCTTCGTATTCGACTGCGTATTTGTTAGGTATCGATGTATCCCAGTCTATGCCTTCTCGTCAAAGCTTCTGAATTAGAATACGACCCCAAATACTAACGGGCATAAATAAACCGAGTGGGTCATAAACTTTCATAACATTAGACAATAGAACACGTTTAGTTAAAATGTTCCTCGACAAGCTAGGACTGCTACGAAAGCTTAGTGTATCTTGCGATGGGTTCCATTTGATACCTAACACCAACGTCAGTGTTTGGTGGTAGATAAACATCTGAGCTAGCATCGCTTCTCAATTCTTTTGGAATGAGAGACAGCGCTTTTGGGTCGTTTGACGTCCATGATCTCATTTCGAAACAGCACTTACTGTATACCTTTACTATGTCAGCTGCCAGTTGCGCGGCATCGATGACACTAGAATGGCTAACCAAATAGTCATCCATGTAGTGATCTTCGAGTATTGCTTGACACGCGGCGGGGTATTCAGTCTCTGATTGCTTTGCATTTTTGTTTTTAATATACAACGCAATAAACGGGCTAGATACCGCGCCAAAAATCATGGATGCCATGCGGTACTCTACAAGATCACCATTTTTGTTCCGCCAGAGAAAACGTTGAGCATCTCTGTCTTTAGAGGCTATTTTTACTTGTGGAAACATTTCTTTTATATCAGCATTTAGTGCTGCAGCGCCCTCCCTAAATCGAAACAAAATGTCTAAAAGAGAACACAGAAGATCAGGGCCCTGTAAAAGCATGCTATTAAGGCTAACATTTCTTGTTACGGCGGCAGCATCATGCACAACTCGGAGTTTCTTTTTCTGTGCGTGAAAGACTCCAAAGGTAGGCAAATACCAACGGATAGTACCGTCTGGGTTGACGCAGGAAGCATTCGCTTCAGCCCGTTTGTGAAATGTCTTCGGATCGCATTCTTCTGCGTAGCCTTTGCTAAGAATTTCACCTATAAATCTATGATAAGCTTCGGCGAATAATGCGTCCTTAGACATTTGTTGCTCGAGTGCCTTAAAGCGTAACAAAGCCTGCGCGTAACTATCGGGTATGACTTTCGGTAAATCTTGTTTCCAAGGCAAACCTACTTCAAATCGGCCATTCTCAAGCTGACGGGCTGAACCTTCAATGATGTCTATGGCTCGCTGGTCATCATTGTGGGGCCACGGTACGTTTTTCGAAATTCCCAAAGATTCGATATCATACTGACTTTTAATAAGTGTGTCAAGATCGTAATTTACGTGATTTACGAATTCGAGCGGCTTAGATGTAATAGAATATGCACCGTGAAGGACCCATCCTAATAAAGTCCCAGAAGCAATAGGCTCATTCTTTTTTCCACGACGTACTTCACGACTGAGAGACAAATGCCAATCGGGGGCGCTGATAAGAACAGTGGGAGCTGTGTTATAGGAAGTAAGCTCAAAGCTTAAATCTGACAAATGTTTATATTTCGAAAAGTCAATAGTGTCTGGATTTTGAACGCGTAGACCAAAAGGTCTGATGGCTTTCGCGTGCTTTATCATGTAGCGATTGGTTAAGTTACGCCCTCTAATAAAAAAGTCTACGTAACTCACATCGACATCTTTTGACATACCACTGACGCCCTCGATCCGCAGATGCTCCTGACGGATTGGTTTTGCACCGATACGCGCTGCTACCTCACCGTCGATTAGTGTCGAGGTGCTACCTTCGTCGAGTAGAGCTGTAGTTTCGTACTCGCCGTCGGGGCCCTCGAGAACGATTGGTAGGATCTTTAGGAGTCCGCGGGAAAAAGACAGCTGCTGTGTCCCTATTGCATTAATAAGAAAATCAGACGTATTCATAACATTAATAGGCGATTCGTTGTTACAATCATTTTTCGTAGTGTAGGTAACAGAACTTATTTGTGCATTGTTACATTGGGCCTTAGACGTCAAGTTAACTTTAGTTTCGGCGGTTGATGTGCCGTGTAGGAGTGAGTTATGATGTCTAGTGCATCCATTGACTCCACAACGTTTAGCTCGGCATTTATTCCATGTATGCGGATTCGATTTAAGACAACGGTAGCATGTTTCAGATTCTCGAACCCAAGGCCACCTATCGTCTACGGCTAGAGACAGAAAGACTTTACATACTTTTATAGTGTGCGCTCCTTGTTTACAGTATGTACAATTAGGAACATTGCTGCTGGTGGAAGCTGTGGCATATACCGTCTCTTTTTTTGCATAGGCTTTCGGAAAATATAATGGATTCTGTGGTTTTGCAGTACAATCCGAAATAAAATTAAATTTTAATTGCTTATCGGCCTCCGTAAGCAAAAAGTGCATAAGTAATTCCAATTTAGAAAGATTTTGCTCCACGTGCGTGTAACTTGCAGCAAAATCTGTAAAACGAGCTCTAGTATGTTCGCTTAACTTAAGCAAAATACCGCGAAATAGCTCCGGTGAAAATAAATAATCGTTTTGCTTTAGTAGTTTGATGGTAGTTACGAAATTGCGTAGTTTATTCGCCAACAAATTTAAATCCTCTGGAGAACTTAACGCTGCCACGTAGTTCGGCAATCTGGCGAGCCACCAAGCTTTCCAGGCGTGCGTAGGTCTGTTGCAAAACGTTCACGACGTCTTGTGGGTTGCCGGAAGTCCACAGTAGTGACGCCACGGACTGGTACGTCGGACCGCGGATGGCATTGTTTAAACGTGTCAAGTTCTCTGCAGGGGAAAAAGCTGATTTAGTTCTATCGTAACTAGATTTGAAGGCCATCCATTGACTAACTTCACCCGAAAAACTAACAAGTTCCGGTTTTTTCGGGGATCGAAAAGGGCAGCAATAGCTTGGGCAAGCTTGGCTATAGGATCTGTTGGAGGTAAGTCAGTTAATTGTCGTTGTTGTTTCACTTTGACGCTGTTTTCTTTTGCAACGTGTGTGGGTTTTGAATGAGTTGCATGGTTGACATTAGACACAAAGAATGGTACCGTGTTGGTAGGGGCAACCGACTGTAGTTCGGTCTCTTGGATATTATCCAAGATTACAACCGGTGTCTCACCAGATATATTCCTATGAGCTGTTGTTGACATGTTTGCATTTTGTTCAAAAACCCACGTTGCAGTGCGTTCGTCAGTAAGGCGACTGGAACAACAAGAACTATGAGATTTCGATAACTTATCTTTAGCCTCCAGTGCGGCGAGTTTTGCCTGGAGTTCCATTCGTTCAGTTTCTAATTCTAAACAAGCAAGCTCGCGCTCACGATTAACACGACGCCGCAAAGTGTCCGCTTGGAGTGTCAGCTTTTGTGCTTGAACTGTTGCGGATGAACACGAAGAGTGTGAGCGTTTGTTAAGAAACTGCTTACTGCAAAAACTACGATCACTTTGATTTGATGTTTAAGCATTGCCTTCAACATGTTGGCTAGGCCGGGCACTTGAGCGATTCGCGGAACAAGAATGTGTCGCGCCGAAAGAAGTGATGCCTACAGGTTGTATGCCCGAGCTAGTTGGCAATACCGAAACATCTTCGATTACTGTGAATGAAGCCGGCCAGACGCTGTCCGGTAACCATGAGCGACGTTCATGTTGTGCCCGCTCGGCTTCGATTGTTGGCAGATTTGCGACTGATTTACTCATGCTACGTGTTTTCACTATTTATAAAAATATTATGAAAATATTAAATAAATGAAAACAAAATTGAAAAAATTCTGACAGAAAACAAATATTGAAGTAGAAAATTTTTGAATTTTAATGGTTTTACTTACGACGAACGAAGGACCAAATATTAAGGAGCAGGGACTGTATTACTTAATGGGAATGGAAAACACGTAGCTTGATTCAAACGTATATATTTAAGACATAAACTAAGTCACAAATAGGGACTACCAACAACGATCACAGCAAATTTTATAACCGAATGACAATGTCAAAACGAACTGACTCGTAAAAATATAAATGTTAAAAAAGGAAATATTATTTATAAAAAAGGAGTTCCGCAGCCAGTCACTACTACCTACTTTGAAAACCCTTTTCACTCCTTTAGGGATTGACTTTTCAAAAATAGCAAATTCGTCTTTTATTGTTTACTAGCGCCTGCCCCGGCTTCGCCAGCGTGGGGTGGTTGCTTGCAACACGTTAAATTTCTTTTTATTGGGATTTTCATATAAAATTATCATCCAAATTTCCAACTTTTTCCGCGGATTTTCCAAAAATTTTCCTTCATACTAACGTCCTGACAATTATGAACATTACAAAAAAGAAATCAGGCAAATCGGTCGAACCGTTCCTAAGTGATGCTCCGTTATACATGTGGCAATTGATTTTTATTTGTATAGATTTGATGGATTTGGGTACACAATAGACCGTTTTAATTTTTTTTTTACTCTCAAATTTTCAAAGGACTTTCTTTAGAGGTTAATGTTTTTGTTTGCAGGTTTGTGTTTTTGGATTGCATTTCGATAAATCCCGTGTACAAAATTTCAAGTTTCTAGATAGAGCAGTTTGGGCTGTGCGTTGATAGGTATGTCAGTTGCTCAGTCAGTTTCTTTCTTCAATATATATAATACTCTATGTACCCCCGATTTCACCCGCGTTAAATATAGAATTAATTAATAACTTGATTACAGCGTCTCCTATTTGATACTTTTTGTTCGGATACACAGGAGAAATCTGCACACAAATACCCCAGCCCCCTGACGGAGAGGCTAAATACCTGCGATGGTCATCCTCGGCGCATTGTCGATGAGCTCAGGAGTCTCCTATACGGAACAAACCGGAGCCCCTCTCCCGCTGTGCCCAAGTCTCCTTTCGGGGGGCAGTGATATAGCCCCCGGCATTTTCGCAGTGCCACGACATTGCGGACCACACGCCCCCCCTTGACAACCCCGAAGGCCCGTTTTCTTGGTCATTCCGACAGCCGGGGAACGCCGTAGCTTTATTCTCGGGTCCAGGCTACAGGGCTGACTTATCGAATCCTGGCATAGCTATGAACCTTCGTCTTGATAAAACAATATATTGTGAGTTTATGACCTCATTCAGTCTAGTCACGATAAAGTTACACGATAATTAACAGACACAACAACGATTATATATGTAATAAAGTATAAATAGATTTTATTTTAGATTAATTATTTTATATTTTTGCTTGCTTTCATTTTTTTAGAATTTTTCTATTTAAGTAAGTATCTATAGGTAAGTTAGGTTGTACTTATTTAACTAATAAACTTAAATAAAAGTGAAGTCCACGTGAAATACATTTAATTAATTATAAATTGTAATGTTAAATTCTGAACCAATGCAAATATAATTTCTTTTTTATAAATAACCGGTAATCGAACCCAGGACAGCCTCTAAGGGGTCATTATTTTAATACCGTATGTACTTATTCCTTTATATTAAGTTAATGTTTGAGTTTACTTGTATTAATGATACAATTCAGTTTCGAATATATTTTTAAGTGGGAAAGCTTGAATGAGTATCGAAAAATTTACATATGTATACAACATAAAACAAAACTCAGAACGCTATCAATTTTTCTCACGTATTTTGTTTTATTTTGTTCATTTTTTTCCGTATCTGTCTGTAGATATACTCTAATCGTTATTATTGTTATTATGTCATATAAATACATAATAGATTTAAAGTTATTTTCGATTCCGGCTATTTCATGTAATGTTTTATTTGGATGACCTTGTATTATCAAAACAAACGCATATAATCATATTACTATAGGTATCGGTATAGCGGTGTGTGTATTGTAATAATAAAGACATAAATATAATTGTTTTAATGGTGTACAATCATGTAAATTGTCATGATATCTTCTTTTATTTAAAATATCATTATTCGGTTATTCCAGATTTTTATCTGCAAAAGCACTGTATCATTGCGAGATAATAATGGCGGATGACAACGTATTATTCGAGGTTATTCATTCCCACGGAGGCGTCGATTCAGGCAATCTCAGCGGGACGCTGAATTTTCGCGAAAGGGATCTGGGCACAATTGGATTTTTGGTTAGGAAACCGGAATAATACAAACGGGTATCGTCCTGAAATCTCTGATTTGAATCGTTTCAACAGGCTTTAGTGTGAATTGGGGCCGGGAAGGTGGTACTTTCCTCAAGTTCTGTCGACTCATCGCGGCAAACGCTCACGAGCTTGAGAAAGATATCCGCACGGTCCGACCCTCACCACGCGTAGGTCCTATATTTACTTGGACTTATTGTTAACATTTTCTTTTAATTATATTAACGCTTTTGGTTTTTATCAACATCAATGGTTGAGGTTAATTTTAAAGTAATCGTATCCAATCAAAAGCACTCGCATACCTAGGCGAAAATCTCTGAGGAGAATGATGAGATTTAAGGAAACGAAAGAAGTATGTAAGGACCGCGACGCTTGGCGCTCTGTCCTCTCTGACTACTCCGTTAGGGATACAGCATGAAGATATGTATGTTTGTATTTTCGTTTTATAGATTAGGAATTAAATAAATAAAAAAATAAAAGGAACTAAAAACTAAAACATTTTGTTGACAAAAAGGCATCTTCGTGTTATTATAATTACAGTATTTTAAATATTGAAAATACTGTAATTAAATCAGTTAATTCCCTAAGAGTTTCGAACAAAAAACGGAAAATATCTAAGTTTTTTTTGAGGTCTTAAAGCTCTTTGAGCCGTATTTGTACTCTCTATCAGATAAGTAATTTCAAACGCATTGTATAGGTTTTTACATATTTACAAAACTGTAATTTATTGCAAACTTAAATAACTTGAAAAAATTAAGTTGACTAAGAAATCAAGTTAACTATTAAAAATATTTTGATGGACAAAGTCTTCAAGTGTAATAATGTAATTTAATATAACATAACATAACATAACTTCACGCTGTATCCCCAACGGGGTAGTCAGAGAGGACGGAGCGCCAGGAGTCGCGGTCCTTACACACCTCTTTCGCTAAGTAATTTAATATGATAAGTGTTAAGTTCTTGTGTACCTACCTATTTATACACACATATCTTCACGCTGCATCCCTAACGCCAAGCTAAGTTTCACGGTCCTTACATACTTCTTTGGCCTCCTTCTCCTATATATATTATAAATTAAAAGCTCTGGAGATTATTTATAGATAATAATTAACTTAAGAGGAATGAAATGAACTAATTGTGTGACTCTAAACTAAGCCTAATTATGAATAATACAATATACGATAGAAATAGGGGAGCATACACACATTAACACTCAATCAATAACACCAAGTCTATTAACTGGATAACTTCGCCAATAAACGTATAATGAAAAACAACTATGATATACACAACTAGTGTTGTATGTAATGTGTATGTATATTATTATATTCATTATGATTTTACCAACGTAGAAAACATGAATGTATGTATTCGTTCACGTAGTTCTTTTCAGTATTTCACGATAGAAATATTCTTAATATTATTCATCATTGTGTTTGCTGTGTGAACATTAAGTTTATCTGTACCGCGGGCGGGCGACTCACAAAGGCGCAGCTCAAGTGGGATAACACAGGCTTTGTGATTCTATCCTCACCTACACAATTTCTTATGCTGACTATACTTCAAGAGAACGTACTTAAATACTGAAGAATTACACATATAGCCTCAATTTTCTTATCATATCAGTAAAGTATTAAACATAAAACAAAAAATACAAAAATGGGATAGGTAGGTATAAGATTAAAGGAAAGTACAGTAATATTTAATATTCATTGTCATTTTTTTATTAAACAGTAATATTTGTCATTTTTTTATTTATACGTATGTATGTACATACGTTCATACATTAATAAAAAATTTCCAATACTGTAGGAGAAACACAAACAATAACTATATTGGATTCTGTTTTCCATCTATAAGTACATAATACTTACTACCAAAAGTAAGTAAAAAATCAGATGTCCTTGATGGTCTCTTCACCTTGAATAGAAAATGGTGTAAGGACATACATGCATAAGTATGGATGTTCTGACAAGCGATATAGAAATAATAATGAAAACATTAATTTTTATCGTAGTTATAATATACAATAATAATACTGCTGACAATTACACAGATTGTTTGACCCCAAACTAAGCAGTAAGCTTATACTATGGGTACCACACTACGAACTCTGGGGGAGTTCCCGGTAACACCCAGACTCCAAGCTAATTTAGAAAAGTTCGTTTCCTAAATTGACCTAACCAGGGATTGAACCCGGGACCCTAGCTTGGAAAGCAGATGGTATGCCACTGGGCCAACGGAACAGTCTACAGTAGAAGTCTGCTTGTTCACGATTAGCCGATTCGATTGTGACATACAGTGAATACCCTGTGTTGGTACTAGTGTCGATTATGCCACCACAAGTGGATTGAGTCCAAGATGCAGGAGAGCAGTTATAATCCTTTTGCCTTAATGGTCACATCGTTAAATTTGCGATGTTAGACGCAAAGTCGTCAATTGAAATAAAACGTGGCTCGTGTTATCGTGGTAGTATTTCCGATTTGCCTGAGTAACCAACTATATGAAGCTCGTACCACGAGACTGTAAATACGAACTGAACTACTCATATCGACGGGCAGCAACTCATCCACTACCTAATTC
Source organism: Zeuzera pyrina (assembly GCA_907165235.1). Taxonomy (NCBI): domain Eukaryota; kingdom Metazoa; phylum Arthropoda; class Insecta; order Lepidoptera; family Cossidae; genus Zeuzera; species Zeuzera pyrina. Next base: position 16,839,164 of record OU015628.1, read on the forward strand.
CACTCTACTACTACTATTTTTAAGCTGAAATAATAAATATTGCTGAAACTGTATTACTGTTATTCTACTGCGCCTAGATCAGAGATCCCCAAACTTATTTTCCTCATAGACCACTTTCAAATCCATCTGGTTTCGGTGGAGCCCAATTGTGTCACTTAGTTCTAACAATGGAAATTTGCGTCACGGCTGAGTTTCAACCCTAAATTCGGAGTGGTAAAAATAAAAAGAAAAATAGTATATTTTCTTGTCTTATATTTATTAAAATAATATGATTACAGACTTAATAGAATTAAAATTAAACATTAATAACGTACCGTAACTTTCAACAATGCAAATCAACAATTGTAAAAAACTATTTTAGTGGGAGGGAAGTTTTCGTGGACCCCCACTTACAACTTGTGAACCCCCATTTTTTTTCACGCCAACGTAAACCCCCGTCGAATCTCCCGTGGACCCCTGGAGGTCCACTTGGACCACTTTGGGAATCACCGGCCGGATGCTCAGTCCACACCGAAAGGATAACAACGTGATTTACGCAGCCATGTACATCGATTTCTTGTGGAATTTATTGTATTCTTATAATAACAACGTTTAGATCGTGGAAACCGATTAAGCGCACGAAACTGAAGCGATTTACTTGGAGCCTAAAATAGCTCTGTTTACCGGAGAAGCGCTTGACAACGCGTCAATCGCATCTTCTACAAATGAAACGGAAAGAATAACTGTTCGTACTGGGAAAGATGTTATAATACAAAAACCATGGATACAAGTTTCTCATATTTCATTGTATAGGTAAGTATTACTTACATGATAATCAATATGCTGCTTACTCACACATGCACAACTTCTTTGCTTTATTTTTCGGTATTGCTTGTTACTATTTAGAGGAAGTCTAAGCGTGATAGATAAAGGTCTGGACCTCCACAGCTACTTACATGAAATAAAAAGCGTTACTATTTCGGGATTGTACTATTCTAATAAGAATTTAGCTTTGATGTATTTCATATCATCACTTCGTTTCTAATTCGAATCTCATATAACTCGTGAAATGACTCATCGTATAGAATTACCAAAGAGAAAAATAATATAAATCGTGTGCCACTTCACGAGGCAACTGAAATATAGCATAGAAACTCAATACCGTTAAGTAGATTCCATTATTCAAGTGCAAGATGTAAGTTTGTGAGTGATGTCGAGCGGCGAGTCAAAGCAAGGCGTGACCTCAGAGGCGTGAGAACACCGCAGTACCGCCCGTGTTGTGTACCCCCTTCTCTCACCTGACCTCACCCGACCCCCTCCTGACCGCATACTATAGTCACGAACAGTTCATTGTTGAATATACTTTATATACTTATATATACATATATAAAATTTCTTTCGTAGAAATATGAAACTTCTTATAACACGTACATATCAGTAGGTATCATTTTAGCTTATACTAAAATTATCTAAGCGTAATACTTTTAAAAGTAAAACCATTAAAAGTATAAGTATAATGCATGTGAGAGATTATACGCCACCTACCGGGGAAATTTGGCAGTGGTAGGCTTAGATCCACATTCTGGGCGAGCATTTCCGTCGAGTGTAACATTCGTAATTCGTATGACTTGGGTCATACAATTTATGGGTTTTTCTGGAAATTATTTATATTCTTTATGTATCATAACTACATATCATGGCCTTAAATATCATATCACTAATTATAATTGTCATAATCACTTTAAAAATAATAAAATCCAATAGGTGCAGAGGACTAAGAAATATATCTACAAGACAATAATGTATAGTCTCCGTTTAATTCTATTAAACTGTGTCCGACCTCATTAGAGGAGAGGGTTAATGTTCGAGCCACGACACGTATTGATGGTCACCATATGTCATCGCCCTCCTCCCACTTAACCGAATAGTTGTGACCAGCGCTACATTCCATTACCTTTACCAATTTTATAATTAAACCATTTTATCAGTTCTCGGGAAAATAGAAACAGTTAATGAATAAGTCGGTGGAAACATTAAGTTTTCATTCCAATTTTATGACCGTACTCGTTTTGTGTGTGACCTGTTATTCATTATTAACTACAGAAACAATATGTTTTTTTATTAGAACTTTTATAATTTGTTTTTTTTTTTTACATTTAAGCAGAATTCTATAGGATTAATGCCCCCAATAATTTATTACATAAGGTAGGTAATAGGTACAATTGACATTATCATTTTTATAATAAAATTCCCTGAAGTAAACTAATACAGCTATGTATACTTAAGAAACTAAAATAACTTAATATATGTACTTATATTATTTACCCATATTTATTAACTGGCTGTTTTTGCCAATAAAAATATATGTCCAATAGGTACAATAATTAATGTCCAATTGCTGCAAAATGATAAGTAAGTACATATTTTGCAGTTTATACATAGATAGGTTTCATTTTAAAATACAACGACTAAAATTCCTTACAAGAAACACTTATACTTACTTATTACTAGTCATATATATCGTTAATAACACATTGTTATTGGAAATAAAGTAAAAATATGAAATGGAATTAACTATGAGAGGTACTAAAATCGATGTGCAGTTGTCGCAAATTGATACATGTTACACACTGTGGTTTAGTTACAGCCCTTAACCCAGTGATTATCTGGGGGCACGGCGAGGCTTCCACCAAGTCCACCAAAAGGAAACAAATGAAAGCTCAGTCGTGTCATCCTTTTCTCGAAGCCACTCAGGCCAGTGTTGACTCCCCGTAACTTCGTTGAGGATAAAGCTAGAAACCTAAATTTTCAGTGACCAAAAGGAGATATTATAACTTGCTATATTCCCTACTATTCATAGCTTATAGTTTACAAACCACTGCCAGTCAAAGCTCTTTAATTTTGTCGCTGACACACTCGCCGATCATCAAAATTCTGAGGTACTTCAAGCAGACACACGAACTTCAAATTTTGAATTCAGTTAGTGTTTAGCCTATATATAGAGAGGAAGAACTGAAGCATCCCGAAATTTCAGTCCTGTTTTCTTAATTTCGGTCCTGTTTTCTTTGCGGTACTAAATGAACCGCTTAGGTAACTTTTCGATTCTTCTGTGTTCACATGCGGTCAAGCGTACGTGGCACATTCGAGAGTAACAAGTCTGAGCGGATTACATCTAATTAATGTCGACTTCGGTAGTATCAAAGGAGTCCGCGATCGCTGAATATAATCGACTTAGAATCACTTACCGTCCAGACTTGTCGAAATTGTTGCATTAAAGCCTCTGAGAAACACCAATAGAGACAAGGAGTGGGCTTTAAGTAAATCCGTAACTGACGTACAATAAATACTAACCGAAATGAAAAAAAGGAGGACCACTTATAAAAAGAAATGAGATCTCATTAAAACATAGAATGTACAAAAATGCAAGTCTCGCAACGCAGTCCTTCCACCGCAAAAAATTGTGAGATTTCATGAAAAACCAAATCAGTTATTTTAGTTAGTACTCGTATTTATGGAAGCACCTATTCAACAACTTCGTCACAAATTGTTTCCTAATTAATTATTAACTATCAACATTTATAGTGACCGTATAAATATTAGACATCTTTATTTCTATTATAAATTATAATGACTTGGCTGGCAATCACACGGCGTTAATCGCATTAATTTCCATGTTTTTGGACACAAATGTATTTGACATAAAGCAATATTTTTCACGTTAAAATAATTTAAACGAAAAAAATGTTGTGGCACTTAACCTGACTACCTACGTAGTTAACAAAAGATTGCAAACCAAATGAAAAAATAACTGTAATTTTTTGATTTTATTGTCGGAGTCAGAGGCCTAAATATAATCTCTCTTGCTTGCCACTTGCTTATGGCTTCCGACTCTGACAACAAAAATTACAGTTATGTCATTTTGTTTGGAAGTTTTTGTTAACTACGCTGTCGAGTTCTAGTTTTATAACTTTTGTTTGTTTTTTCATCAATATGTATAGTAAAACGACACCAAATTAGGTATATAATAGTTACTCTAATAAATAAAATTCGAATGAAAATTAAAACGGAGATAAATGAGAAAAATATGAAAAATAAGTTAAGACGATACCGAATTACATTAATAAATGCAATAAGATAGTACCTTACATTTACCTGCAGTTGCTGCAAATTATCTGCTGCAAATTATTATAATTTTGTACTGCACACAGAAAGTCATAGAAGGTTTGTGATTGTGCAGTTCATTCATATAAAAATATAATTAATTCTAATAATATGTATTTTTAATCGTGAATTATCACGATAATTACTAGTACTAGTAAGTAATAAGTAAATAAATTAAAGAACTACAAACATAAATATGTTCACGCTGTATCCCTAACGGGGTAGTCAGAGAGGACAAAGCGACAAGCGTCGCGGTCCTTACATACTAAAGTAATAATAAGAATATTATTAGTTACTTTAAAATTAAATTAAATCTCAAATTTATATAATAAAATCAGATTTTGTTACGAAATGTGCATGAAACATTTTGATTGCTTTTTTTCCAATGTGTCATGTAACACAATTTATATGAAACATCTTTTACGCTATTCGAAATAAATCGTCAACATAAAATCGTAGAATGAGTCCGTGACGCCACATCCGCGATTTAATGGAAAAAATTCTTTATAGTCGATTAATTTGGGTTCCGCAGCGATTCGATTTTTCTACTGTACAAAAGAGTTCAAACTTCGAATAATAAATCTGGTTTTTTTAAATCAATTCTCTAAAATAATATAGATTTAGTACTTTTCCTTGTAACAACATTATCCTTTATGAGAAATGTCCATTGTCGAATAGTTTAGTGCAGACAACTACTAAACAGTGCTGAGAGAACCCCAAATTCTGTTAAGGCATTCATTAATCGAATTAGTGCCGGTTGCTAGACAAATGCGTTGCTTGACAGTTCATGTTTTTATTTTATTATATTTCATTTAATTCATGTTTTTATTATCTCTCGCGGACACACCGTCCGTCCAACGTGTCAATATTTTGTCACGAATCCCATTTACGTGTACGACGTGTATTAATACGCTCATTAATTCGTTTCTAACTAAATTAACTAACTGTCGGATGCTTTGATGTCCTACACCTGACATTTTATATGTTGCGGATATTAAATAAACGCGTTAAAACAATAACTTTATAAACATGTGAACCGTGACTGATATGTTTTTCTTTATGTCCTGTATTATTTTTTACTTTTCTTTACTTAGTTACATAAAGCAGACAATTTTGAAAGATGAACTATAATCTGATACATTATTTTATTTTCATTGTTTCTAATAGCACTCTCAGTCAATCAGGGAGAACTAACAAGATATTTCGTTCATACGTTTGATAAAAATTGTGAATGTAAAACTTCATTTAAAAATTTTGTGTTTTAACAAGAAAAGTTTGTCACAGAATCAACAAAAGTGTCTCTTTTTTGAAACAAGTGAAACAAGGTATATTAAGACATTTGAAAAATTTATAACGTATTTTATAAAATATAATAATATCCACGTTTCGCGTCTAGTTTTACTTTTTTGTTATAATGTACCTAAGCACATAGATGAATTGACGCAGAGATGTGCTTTAAATATTTTAAACTGAAGATGGAATTTTGAAAAATAACGCTCAATTTAATAGCCCTCAATCTATTTTTAGACAAATACATACACATACGAAGACTGATTGATATTGACATGACTACACTACGTTTCTCACCTACTTCTGTAATAGCTAAAAACGATTAAGAGTTTTTTGTTAACAGCTATAGAAACTACATTTCCTTAGCATAACTTTAGAAATGAAAAGACGTTAGATTTTGATCGAATTCCAAATACGTTTGCTCGGTCGACACGAGTACAATATTTTAATTGTGATCACACGCCACGCCCCTTGGTCACGCAAGATCGCGTTTCCAAACCACTGAATAACTGGTGCGCTACACTGCACAGAAACACTGCTTACAAACAAATAAAAATAAGATACTACATAAGATTTACTAGTTATGTGATCCGGTTTTACTTAAGGCGAACGTTCCCAGAGTAAAAACAATTTGAGGGGGTAAAAAACGACGCATAGATTCTGCGAGCGTGGATTGTAGATATTTTAGAATTAAAGAATTTTCAATCATACTACAACAAATTTATGATTGCCGAAATGTTTCACCCATTCAATGACAATTATTTTGGTACATTTCTTAATACCCGCCACCGAATATAACTCAAATGGAACGATATTTAGGTTACAAATTAGACGACTTTTTGAGATTTTTATTAATGCAGTGAATTATTAATCAAATGGCCGACATAATTATATAAAAGTATGTTAAATAAAATTCATTTTTAAAGACTTAAAATCTTTGTGATTCGTGAATAAAATATTGTTAAAAACACTGTACCAAGTACCAGTACTAAAGAATCACTCATGTCCTCTCATATCATATGTTATTTTTTTAATACCACAATATTATGTCTTCTTTAAACTTGAGATTATCCGACTACTCCGTTAGGGATATAGCGTGAAGATATGTATGTATGTGTGTAAATAATATCTAACACCACAGAAGGAAATTAGTATTTTTGAAAGCATTTATTTAAACGAATTATTTTGTAAGTAGATAATACGTATTGTTTTCTAAATAGGTAATGATCGTTCGATCGATCTTTAACGTGATTGGTCATCGAATAACCAATGAAGACTATCGACTACCAATTTCGATCGATATCAATAATCGACCATTAAATTCCAACGGCCATAAATTTTATTCCATCTTAAACAAAAACTGGCTCCAATTTCCTCACGGCCAATAAGAAAAAGTATAATGAAGGTGTGCTTTTAAAAAAATAATAAAAAAGCGTAGCAGACGCATGCAGCCGCCGGGGGCGGGCCGTAACGTCGCGAAGCGATCCAGTACAACCTGTTCTTGTTTTATTGTTAAAATGTTTTATTTTAAATATAAATATTTGTAACCACGTATACTATATCAGTATTCATTTTAAATAATACTAGAGCTGTATTCTTGACATGAAAAATACACATTTTTATAAAATCAATTCATTATCCCGATTCACGACTTTGGTTCAAAAAACTGTAATCCGAAAATTTGTATATAAACCACCTCTTTAAACTATTGCCTATATTTTCATATGAATCACATACACAGGAGACTAAAGATTCACTTAAAGACTACAGTGAAAAATTACGCTAAAATATTTAATTGAATGTTAATGATGATAATTAAAAAAAACGGCTAAGTACAAGTCTTCTAAGCGCAATTAGTGTTCCGTTCTACTAGTTCCTATTAACCACCAACCGTTCGTTATCAAGCTTCTTCGTTAATACGTAAAAATTATTGTCGACCTCAAAACAAAGTTTTCTTTTCATTTAAAAAAAATCTTGGAGAGACAACAATTTTCACTTGTATTTTCTTTGTATTAAAAAAATTATTAAGTAACGTGTTACACATTTATGAATTTGTTGCTTAAAGAGTTCATTCGGTACCTGATTTATATTTAACTACACAGCAACTTACTAACACAACTAGCCCGCGAAAATGAAAATCGAAGTTACTGTCTGTGTTTGGGCCACCACTTACTGTACCAAATTGCATCTGTTACTGTACCAAATTAACACTGTTTTCGCGGAATAATCTTCAAAAAAAACAACCTTTTGAATTTTGGAACAAACCCTAAAAAAACATTATTAGAAAACGTATGAAGGTGGATTATGTACTATAACCACTTTTATTATTTTAAATGGGATAACCAAAAAAGAATATCGTGCAACAGCAATACCACTGTACTCTATAGGTACAACTAAACTGAGCTTGTGGTGGTACTGCGTAAGCACAGTTCACTACGTATTCAAGACTACACGTGGACTTAGAATTTATAGAAAAAAATATATTATACGCCTGTTTAAGAAGTTTTACGTTTACGTGTTGTTTTATATGTTCTAAAGAGAGACATCCATGTTCTAGTTTATCAAAAGTTTCGGATGTAATTTTCATTGATATGATTTAGAGTTAGTTATGAATTGGAGTAGATATTGGTTACTCTAAGTTAACAAAAAAGTACTTTATGGATATATGAAATAAATATTTAATGAGTTTAACAATTAGTTACTAAAAGGATATTTGTTTACTATGAACGAAAAGTTGTTCGATATTAAATTCTTGCCGTATTGTATAAGACGATAAATAAGATCATTCAAAAGTTATACGTAATTCGCCAATTACATCGATAACCGGAGGAACCATTACTACTAGGATGGTGGATGGTGGAATCTAGTCAGCCATGAGTAAAAACTGATGGTAGAAAATTACATATAATTGACCGATTACGGAGCCGCCCGAAGGCGGCCGAACGCCGAAGCGAGACTGCGTAATGTACTGATTATAAATGGGTCCAGACATGTAATAGCATCGATTTTGATCCAGGTTTCAGCGAGGCTTATTATATTAAGTGGAGACCGAATACGGGCCGGTGACGGCGTAATCGTCTGTAATCATAGTGTGGAACCGGTGCCTTTACGCAAAGTTGATGTCGGTTCCCACAAAAGTCACTTGAGAGCCAGTTGCCTATCAGTTTCATAAATGATCGTGTCATTCGATATATTATACATTTATTAGTGATTTTATAATTGACATTATTTCCGAATACCTTTGTATTTATATTAATATTCTTCCGCTACAGACATCATTTTTCGAAAAAATGCATAAAAAATTAAACTGCATAAACATTTAATTCTCTTGAGGCTTAAATGTTCTTCGGGTTCACAGATGACAAAGATATGATTTTACTTTATCATCTATGAACTCAAATAAATTGCATAAAGAAATATAATACAGAAACTTGCATGGGTAATATTCAAGTTTTTAATAAGCTGTTCCTTAGTCGGCTTTTACAACCTGCCCGAGAAGATGATCAGATTCTTTATTGTGTTCTCTCGCCTAGACGCTAAAATACATTAACAATATACCTACATCGTTTTATTACGTAAAAACACACAAGTTATAATAAACTCCTTCGTGTTACGAAAATTTAAAAATTTTCTTTCTTACGGTAAGATTATTTGGGAGAATGAACAAAAAATTTGTAGAAATATTTTTGAAAATCCTCTAATACAGTTGAGTATATAACCTTTTGGGTCGTTCTCTGAAGGGTCATCCTTTTATTTCTACAACAATCGCTAAGAAATTGATATTGATGCGGAAAGGGCAGCTTTTCCATAAAAATAGGGTTTATTTGAATAAAGGATGGCCGGCCCGTGAGGGACCTGACGTGTGATAGTCGGGATACTTTATAAGATTGTCTAGTTTTACCCTTCCAGAGATCCTTAGTAATGTATGGAAGTGGACGTATTTACGTCAAGGGATGATAAGTTTATGAAGCTTCATCGTCGACCTTGGGCTACGCAGATGTCAGTATATGTATAATGTTGAACGTATTGTCTACGTAATTTATTGATCCGTATCTACATAATGAGCCAGTTTTTCGTAAAGCTGATTTCATTGTTGTAGTCTTTTTTTTAATATTATTCACAAACGTAAATGTAACGTCTTTTTAAAATATCTATGACGTACATACATCTTCCTAAATAATATATTTTCAACACCATAGAAAAGAAAAATATTAACCATTCTAATTTAACCTTTCATACCTGCGTACATCTACAGTAAACTAAAAAAAGATTAGGTTTATTTATCTCGATATTGTAACACTAATCGAATCAAGTAGGTACAACACTTTTTATAGGTGATACAAATAATTAGGTTGCCCAAAATCGATTGTGCCAATGCTACAATTAATAGACAGTAATCCAAAATAAAGCCACAAATAAATTAAAATCAGAAATACATCTATGGTCTGTAATAGAACTGTAACTAATAATAGTCTCAATTATAACCGTCGTGTGTTGATCAATATATTTCGACAGTGAATCGAAAATCGGTTTCTACAAAGGGTTCCTAATGAAGTCCCAAATGAACAGAATACATGAAAATAAAAATATTGACGTCACCGGAAGATATATCGGTGAATAATAAGCGTGACATTACAAGTGAACCGCTGACCCTCCCGGGAATCGACTCCGAACCGACACATGGCAGGCTTGCTCTGTCCCATCGAAATTAGTTTTACCCCATTTCACGGAAGTTTGTTACTCTGTGAGCTTTTACTTACAGCGTTACGAAAGATCTATTCATCACGCTCACGCTGTATCCTTAAGAGGATATAAAGCAAAGAAAAGAGCTACAATAAATAAAATTCTTCAGTTTTATTTGTAATATTTATATATACGATTTTAACTAATTTTTACGATTACGACAGATAGATATTTTAAAAAATCTTGTTTAATAGTACACAAATGCTTGTACCATTGCTACATTTTAATATTGGGTCCTTACATATGAAATTGGCGTTTTGTACGGGAGGAATATAAAGTCAATTTTTTTTTTGTAAAATATATTTAATTAATCAAAGCATGCACCGTTGTTATCTATGCACTTTTGCCATCTCATAGGTAGTTCATTGATCCCTTTACTAAAAAAACCATGGGGGCGAGAATCAATAAACTCTTTCAAGGCGGTTTTGACTGCCGCATCGGAGTTGAATTTTTTTCCTTGTAAGAAGTTGTCCAAATTCCGGAAAAAATGGTAATCTGTTGGAGTAAGGTCCGGGGAGTACGGTGGATGTCGCAGACATTCCAATTGTAGCTCATCTAACTTAGTGGTTGTTTGTTGTGCAGTGTGTGGTCTTGCGTTGTCGTGAAGCAGCAGTGGCCTAGAGCGATTGACCAATCTCGGTTGTTTAGCAGCTAGTTCTTCCTTCATGGTTTGCACTTGCTGACAATAGATATCTGCCGTAATCGTTTGGCCAGATTTTAGAAAGCTGTAGTGAACGACACCGGCTCTAGTCCACCAAACACTCACAAGTAACTTTTTCTGAGTCAATTTTCGTTTAGGGCAGGATTTGGCTGGGTCTCCAGGGTTCAGCCATTGCGACGAGCGCTTCCGATTATCGTACAGTATCCACTTTTCATCACAAGTAATGATTCGATTTAAAATCCCTTCATTATTGTGTCGGTTGAGCAAAGTAACACAGCAGTCGACGCGTGTTTGCAAGTCCGATTCACTCAATTTATGAAGTACCCATCGTTCAAGTTTTTTTACTTTCCCGATTTGCTTCAAGTGGATTAATACAGTTTTGTCACTTACCCCGAAGCCTACAGCTATCTCTGAAGTGCTTTGTGATGGATCCGCTTCCACAATAGCCTTTAATTCTTCATTTTCCACTTTGGTCTCCGGCCGTCCACGGGGTTGGTTCTGAAGGTCGAAATTTCCAGAACGAAAACGTTGAAACCAAAAACGTGCCGTGCTTTCTTTTGCGACACCAGCGCCGTACATATCATTAATCCTTCGAGCTGTTTCTGCAGCACTGGTGCCACGGTAGAACTCGTACTCGTAAATATACCGATATTTCATGTTTTCCATTGTGCGGTAATAAGCAACGCCAAAGAAAAAAATAATGAGGAAAAAAACAAATGAATGACTGTTTTCAAAACTCAAATGTACCAGCTAAATGAATTTATAAATTTGAATTTGGAATTCTTAACCAAAGAGGAGATATTTCAGATCAAAGTGGTCAGTACGACAAAACACTAATTTCATATGTAAGGACCCAATATTTTTATATAGAGTTTGTTGTAAGTATAAATAAAAAAGAAATAGTTACTCCATCAGAAAAAAACTCATGCAACTATACTATACACTTTCTGAGATTAAATTTTGTAATAATTTTGTAATATTTATAAGATTACCAACGTATCAATCAGCCCACACACCTTATATAATTGAAACATTTCCTGAAGATAAATTCATTTTCATTTGCATTCGTTTTAATTTTTCTAAAATTCTCATTAGAATTCGTAATATTTTGCATTAACTTTATATACTTTTTTTACCTCTGTCATTTTCATTCATCATATTACTAGCTATTAGCCTAAGATATTACTCTAAATATGAAATGATTCTCAAAAAAATCAAGAATCACAATTATGTCTTGAATTTCAGTTAATATCATATATTTTTAATGAATTTTCCTCTGGTTTATTATTAATTATTACACTTACAATTATTTATTATTCAAATATTAGATTGGGAAAAAAATTGAACAAGAAACCTCAGCAAGAGATTTTATCACATAATTGGTTGTCCATGCGCTGTGATATCATATATCTTAACGCCTCAGCCAGAGTACCAGTTTAAGCCTTTCTTAGTTCACTCCATGTCTTCGTGAAAATAGGTACTCGAAGCTTTTTTGTCAAGTTCGCAATATCTTTTTGTAATAAATCTATCGACCATTGTACTTCAGTACATCATTCCATAGAAATCTAAATAATTATTTTGATTTCAATGACATCGTTGTACGTACGTAATTATACATCTACATCTAACGTTACATAAATATTTTATGTTTATTAAATGTTATGTGAAACAGTTGTTTTATCCCCTGAATAAAACAGTAATCGAGCTATAGGACGGGCTTTTAACCAAATCATAGCTGCGGCCATGAAAGGATGTGCGTGTCAGCGTCGTGTTTAACAAAGAAACCAAACAAAGTTCATGTTTACAGGGCTGCCTATTGACGAGCTGATCGCTTAATTCAGAGTCGCTCGACTTGTCATAGAAACACTAAATAAATAGATCCCGAGTAACGATGTCTTTTATATACATAAACACTGTAGTTTGGAATATGTGGTTTTATGAAATTGTGTTAATATTCGTATGTAGGTAAATAATAGTCACCGTCATTGATATTAATTTTTTTTTCAATTTGTATTAACGCTCTTGTACTTGCTAGTAAAAATATGTAATACTGTCAGATGATTTTTTATTAAATTATTGTATTGATTTAGATGGTGCGACTAAATAAATAAATATATAATAACGAATAAAACTATTTGAGCTGTTTACCTAAAGAAAATTCACAGGGAATTATAATTGAAAATCAGACAAAGGGATACGAATTTGTAAACCATCATAGGAACCTTCATGAATTCTTTAGAGAAATATGAACCATACAGTAAATCGAATTCATCTAGGAATAAGTTTTTTGAATTTACATATATATTACTATAAAGTCGTAAATATAAAATTGTATAGTAAATTAAAGTCGAAAAAAGAATACCTGGCTTTTTCAAATATTCGAATTCGAATAGCACACATAATATATACCTACACACACATAGTAATCTTTACATATATACTCTTATCATTTTCCTAACTCTAGTTATTCACGACTTACACGAGGCTAATAAATGAACCAGGACAGTATACTGGTACGAGAAGCTTCCTGGCTTACTAGCTTACTGACTTGAAAATCCACAAGTAGCTATAATTGTAAAATTGTTAGCACAATAAGTGAAGCAATTTATTTGGAGCCATAATGGCTCCGTTCGCAAGCATTTATGTGATGAATACCTATAATCTTTAGTTATCTTCCGCACAAAATTTCAATATTATAAATCGACTCGTGTTTCGCTTCTTAACGAAGCATCCTGAGGATATTCCGGAGTCGCAGAGAGCAGAGAGAACACCAGAATTGGTGCTGGTTAGCTGTCCGAGTCTGGTTTGTTTAACCAAGTCTGCTCGTTAAGAAGCGAAACACGTGTCGATACAAAATTTTAAGATTTTGGGCAGGAGATAGAATTAAAAATTATAAGTATCCAAGTAACTATTAACATAGAATAAATATCGGTCTGTTCAGTGAAATGATGTCATCACACTTTGAGAAAACATAAAAAGGTTCTAAATGTTGCTTTCCATAAATGTACTAAATATTACAATTTAATCAAAACGTTGCTTAAGCACTCATGCATTATATTTTTGCATCATTTGTTCTGTGTCGCCTGTTACAAAGCCCTCTTCTAAAAATTATTATACTGTTTCCTGATATTAGTTACCAGGATTCGTTCGGACGATAAAGATAGCTGTTTCATGACTGTTAGTAACATTTCTAACAGTTCTGTACAAAATCCTTAAATTTAATAATTCAGATATTACTTTGTATCGAGTAGAAAAAAGGAGACTTAAGTAAATATTTAAATAAACATTAACTTTACGAGGTGACATACATAAACAGTCATTATTAGGTGCTCTACGGTTATTATGGATTTATCAAGTCAAATTATTTTATCATTGTTTACCCTCCTTGCCCCATAATCAAACTGAAGTGTTTTGTTTATCTCTAGTACACAACGTGTTATTTTCTTCCTTACAACAAGTTTTAGATAGTTCCTTTAATGGCGCTAATGTCTTTATTTGACACTAAAAATCTGTTATAATGGAAAAATAAGCTTTATAGTTAGTACTTACACATCAAAGTACTTTTTGGTTCAAAACCAATCTATTAAAACTTTAATAGGTCTCTAGCAACACTTATGCAAAACGGAACAAAGTATGCCCCTCATATCATTAACATTGTTCGAACTTGGTTTAGAACACATCAAACAGAAATGCACTTTACTGCTACAGCATTAGGTTTAAATTGGACGTTTAATGTATCGTAGCAAGAGCAAAGAATTGACATGTACACCGCAGTTCAATTAGGCTAATGGGGTAGGGCTCAAAAGGATTAAATTAATTAGTAAGAAAGTTTCGCTCCATTTCGTAACGCCGCCTTTGTTTGTCGCCGTGTCTTAAATTTTCGTTTTTTTTAAGTAAATTGAACATTGCTTTCTATTAGGCATGAAACATTTCAACGAAACTAATTTTCCATTCCATACAATTAAAATTATAAGAATAAAATGTATTTATTTACAAACTTAAAACTACACATTATCTTAAATAATAAATTTCCTCAAAGTTGCCGCTTAGAAAGCTGTCATTGCTCAAGGTACCTAGCAGACTGGCAGCATTGCCTCTTTGAATAGCCAAACTGATTCGTTGGCGGAAGAAGCTGCCAGCCCGGCGGTCTCCCGAAGCCTCGACCAGTCTCTTACAAATATCAGAAACCAGTCGATGGGCTTCGGGGCCCCAGGGACCCAAAGTTTCGACTGCAAAGGGCGTAAATATGAAACTCTCAGAGAGAGTCGCATACTTACGCCGCTTCAAGTTCTCGGCAGTGCTGGCCGCGGCACCTGCTGACTTGGAAGTCGCCGGCACATGGGAAACAGCAAGTGTATCGACACAAGTGGCATCCCACACCAGCGATCTTCCAAGTTTCCAAGGAATGAGCGTCAAACCATCCGGTCTCCTGCCGTCGCTGCGCACAATACCTACAGGCTCTAAGACTGCAGGAACGCCAGCGGCGACAAGAGCCCGCCGAATGACGTCATTCAAGGCAGCATGTCGTGACATGCGGCCCGCACTACGTAAACAGGATAAACCGTGGTGACCTAGTACATCGACGAGATCACCACAGCGGCAACGGTGAAGAAGGTTAGTCCTGGCCCCCAGACGAAGGGATACTATGAGAGAAAGCGTGGTATTGTCGATTAAGGTTCCTAAGTTTTTTGAAGGTATTACCTTCAACCAGTGTCCTGACTCCTTCTCAGAAACAGAATGTAAATGTATTTATTAAATTATTAAATACTCACTCTTTTGTCACTTTGTACTTTTAACTTACTTTCATCTCATAATTTAACGTACGTTCGGTATTTCACTTCGAAAATACCTACTTATTTCTGAATTCAAAGGTTGTAATTTTATTTTAGAACAAATTGATTTTCTGATTTAAAATGTAGAATCGATCACGCAGTCTTTGGCTTTACTTTCTTAATTGGTACTACGCCGAGCTTGCGATTTTACATTTAACATCGTAGCTATTAAAAATTAGTATGACTATGAATACTGGAACTTCATATATTTTTTTTTTACAAAAAGTTATACAGGTATTTTAAATGACATCAAAATTAATATATCCTTTTAACAGGGTACATAAAACGTTTAAACGAGCAACAAAACGCTGGTAACACCTAATTAACGATATTAAAATACGTCCACAACCACAAAGGAGAGTCACAAACGTTGCATTCGCACATTGTAAGCCATAAAACGCAAACGGTACCCCTCCTTATTTATACGAATGAGAATTTTAAATTAACTGCGTAAAGCATCCCTAGCGGAGCGGACACTGCCCCGACCACTGTAAGCCGAAGAATTTTGTAATATTCCCATTGGATCTTACGATTTTTTTTTTTTGTTATTTATTAATAATAAATTAATAAACTACAAAATAGTACTGATAATGTGTACGTATGTTTATTAAAAAAATAATTTGTGTAAAATCTGTAAATAATAATTATTAATACATATTTAATATTATACATTTTAAAAGCTATACAAAATGCATTATAAATAATACAAAAATTTTCTGAATATCACTGATCTCACGCCAATATGTATAATTTATAAATATGTTCGTTTAAATAATTACAATTTCTTGTAATGTTTCGCCATTGAATTATACGTTAGACTAGAATGTTTTGATGTACAATAATCGTGTCCCTTCCCTACACTCTGGCTGAGCGGCGCGGGAACTGCTGGTTCGCCGTAAGTAAGAGCGAGAGAGTGCTATCGTGTCGTCGCTCCGAATGGACAAGACCTGCTGACGACGTTTCAATATTACATGGAATTAAATAAATTTAATTAATTAAAGACCGGTAATCTGAGCATCCATTTGTTAATTATTTATTGTAATAGCGTTACATAAATGCATTAAATACGAAATGTAATAAATTACGCTACGTTGTTCACTGCGCAAGCGTCAAATTGAAAGTGAGCTAGGTGTAGTCCCCGGAGCCTCAGTTGAGTGGAACATAGCGATTGTTTCGAACACTCAGTTTAATCCTTACATAGATATCGTTGGGTTTCCTTGCAAAATTGCCAATAAAATAAAGAGTTTACTGGTGCTGCAAAAAGTTATACAAAAAGTAACTTTTTGAAGCACTAGTAAACTCTTCACTTCTGTAAGAACAAACTATAATAGTTAATGGATATTAATACAAACATAACTCTTCAAGGTTATGTTTGTATTAATATCCATTAACTACCGATATATAGTTTGTTCTTATCAATAACCATAACCTCAGGTTACATTTAATAAACTTTGAATTTTCGAGTCAAATTCTGTGATTATCTGCGGATTATCGTTTGAATATTTCACCTAATTCGGTGCAGTGTAGAACAACACAATATTTTATACAGAAGCCATTATGTCGTGTTCTTGTAAACAAGTCGCAGGCACTTGTCGCTGATATATCTCGGCGCGGTCAGCTCACCTCCATTAGACCTTCTACATACATAGATACAACCTATTGTTAACATAAATGGCACTGAAATAATTAGAAATTGATGTGTTAAACTAAAATATTGTACTTGTATAACAGAACTTGTACTTTCTTTCGAGATGGTAAATACAACACAATAACTATTTAGTATTTACACGTATCGCACGAAATAGTCGAATATATGGTAATATAATCTACGTTGAGTATATAGTTAGTATACCAGGAATTTGAAGTGTGCATGCTTTTTAAATACATAAATAACTACACACCATTTCTCATTCGAAATCGACAAAGTATCGGCGAATAAGAAAACGCAATCCTGGCCCTTATAAATAAGTGATTCAGTTTTAATTTTCCTGTTATTCCTACTTCTAAACATTTTACCTATCTCGAACTTTATAAACAATTTACCTATCTCAAGAATTAATACATTATGTTAATACCGTTAAGTGGTGAACAGAAAGTAACTACGATATGGGATGTCACTCATTGCAGTTGGTATGTATCTATATCTGCTGCTTTATAGTGAATAATATGTAGGCACGATATGAAATGATATAGTTTTAAGTAGCAAAACGGAGGTTTAGAGGATAAAGTGTGCGAAAAAATATTTCGCTTTGAACTATTTTGGAACTCATTCTCATTCACCCGTCACGTCAACTTGGGAGACGAAATCAATGATCCATTTTATTGAGTAGCAAGAGTTATGCAGTTAGAGCACCCCGGTAGAGAGGGCGCGCTCCTATCAATCATTGGAGGCTTTTTTGAATTTAATAAAATAAAATTTGTATTTTGTCATCGGCGTTCCCTCGCGTTTTTGTACAGTGATGGACTCGGGAATGTATTACTACTTTTAATTACCTAGTCCATTTTTTAATTTACAGACGAATGTACAGACATACTAAAAACTAAATAAAGACGTTATTTTATTTAACAATTAAAATAAAATTTGTAGTAAATTGTATCTAAGTTCAATTTAGAAAACAATAAAAATTGACCGTAATGATCTAAGTATAAATTTTGACTTAATAGTGAAACTCGCTGATTACTCATGTTTATCCTCATTACATTGCCCGTTTATGCGATAATATTATGTGGAAAAAATAATAAACATATGAATTTTCAGAACGCCGGCATTAAATTTCAACGTTAAGTTCATTTTATATTATAATTAAATAATTATACAGTTTGTCTATTCAAATAGGTAATTCTGCTGTCTGCTGCATGGGCGCCCTAAGCAATAACAGCTCTCTAACTCTGTAACTTTAAAGATAATACTAAGTTTTAATTTTGTAAATGTTATAAGATAATATGTATGTACTGATTTATTTCAATGGTTTGTTATTATTAATTTTATAAAATCCGAATTCCAATGTAAAAATACATAGAATGTAAGTCGATGTAGATAATGCGTTATATCCTTTTCTTTCTTAGACTTGGACGCATCTATATATCTCGCACTTTCGTCGAGTGTATTTAGAAATCTGTGACCGTTGTGTAAAAAATAAATAGTTACCTGTGTTACACTGAATACGGCTCTGTTCCCTGCACGAAGCGGCAATGCACCACATCTGTTGCCCGCGCCCCGCGCTCCGTCCGCCCATCCGCGAGCCGCGTCTCTACGAGTTTTCAAGAAAGCGTATGCGATGCGAGATTCAACTGAAAATGTTAGTAATGTTACATTTTACAGACCCTTTAATCAAAAATATAAAAATCTTCAGTAATTTTACAAATCAAAAAAACACGAATATAATATCTACGTAGGTATTATGTAAGTTTGTCCATGTGTTGTTTACTGAAATTAAGTTATGTACAAAAAATTATTTGTAATATATCATGAGTACAGATACACAGCGTATCATGATTTGTTAAATGATAATGCATAAGATATCTATGTACGATAGTCAGAATTATTTCCGAATGCTAATGAAATTAGTTAATGTTGTGGTTTTGAGATTTAATATATGATAATATGACGATTACAAATATTGTTTAAATTAAGTAGTTAATTTAATACTGCATAAAGTACATGTGAAGTTCAGTATTAATGAGATTTGTTTGCATTTTCATGAAAAATGTAATGAGATATTATGTTCATAAATGATTGACAAAAGCTGAAAAAAGGGATTTATAAAATGATTAATAAAAAAATCATAAATTTTTTACAAAACATTTTAATTTTTAATTAAATAAACGGGAAAGTAATTTCAAACACCAAATATCAAGTAGCGACGTCATTTCATCACTCGGCCCTTCACAGTTACTAACGTACTTTGCCTTTGTAAATTAATAGAAATTGGAAAAGTTTTAATACAGCTGTTTTGTGAAATCTTCTTACAGTTGATGTAGATATGATGACGGTGTAATTCTTTGCAGAAAATACTTTCGCGCTATGAACGAAACATGAAACCTCATATCACGTGATTGCTTTTTAGAACGAATTTTTAAAAGTTACAATTTCATTTTCGCAAATTAAATCATTTGTGAGCTTTGTTGTTTTTATTGTGTTAATATAAAGGCTTAATGTTCACGATACACTAAAAAAAATACTTGCATGTTCCCTATCGTACATAAGTATCGAATTAAATTACAAACAAATTGTACAATATGTTACACATATATTTCTCTACTCATCTTAATCTAAATATAATTGCTTATACTAGTAATAGAAGTACTTTTAAATCAATAAATATTCAATTCAATATCTATTATGAAAAGTTTAAAGAATGGCACCTGTAGACGTAGTTAGGTAAGTATTCATTTTTTTACTTGTTTTACCCATATTTTTCAAAGTGTATACTTATTGAGAAAACGTAACATAAAGAGAAACCCGAGAGAGTCACATTCAGCATTTTGAAGTCGCAACAGAATCGTATGCACCGTAGTTAGATGAAACTTTATTGACGGCGCGAGTTTGGAAAACGATATCTGTCCAAATATACAGGTTATAAAAGTATATTATGTAGTTATGTACTCTCTCATAATTTCTACAAACAAAGTTCCTATTTTAACATTTAGAGGCTGTATGTTTATAAAATTAGATAAGATATACTTACATACATGTGTATACGTATCAAGCTAAAGAATATTTTACTAATCCTATCTTACACGTCACATAATCTTCGATTAATAAACAAAAAAAAAAAAATTATTATTAAACATGAACTGATTAGAGTTAAATATTTTGTCGCAGATGGACAAATATTCAATTTACAATCTCGATAAAATTGTTTTACTATTTGTTCGAGACCTTCCGGACTAATGACCTAGGAATGAATCTCTTTTATTTTACCTTTATATTCACCGAATCAAATCTTCATTTAAGACTGGTTTATTAAAATGACACTTTTTTACGCATTAAAGAAATGCGTTATTCATTCTTGACCCGCTTAGGGGCGGCGAGGAGGGTATGTGGGACTCCTCTAGACTAAATATACTCATTAAAACCAGACTGTGGTCGTCATCGGCGCGTTATCGAGGGCTCGGGGTTATCCTACAGATCGCATCAGGAGTTTCTCTCGCGCTGTACCGATGCACACCTCTCGGAGGAAGCAATCACAAAGCCCCCTATACCCTCGCAGTGCTACTACAGCGCGGACTACACGCGATGTCGTCCTCCTCGGGGTCTCGTAAAAGGCCGCTTTAAGCATGATTCACGTTACACTGTGTCGGGGCCGGGCCGTGCCAAGGCCGGGGCACGGTGAAACATCTTTGTATGAAGTTTTCGACGCCGTGCCCCGGCCGTGTCACGGTCTCGGCCCGGCCGAACATGAGTTACTTCATACAAAAGTATGTTATAGATGTTTCACCGTGCCCCGGCCGTGGCGGGGCTCGACCCCGACACGGTATAACGTGAATTATGCTTTACTCGCATTTTACGACAGGTACGGAACACCGTAGCCTTATTCTTGGGCCCAGGCTACAGGACTGTAAAAAAATGATACTTGAGTTTATCTGACTGGTTGTATCTCGCCAGTTCTTCCCGATATAGGTTTTTTTCCAAATTCATGGTAAACTTAACAATCAAGCCTTAGTACGTAATTTGGTTGAATGAAAATTATAATAATGAACAATTTCATACGTACCTACCTACCTACATAATAATAGGCAGATTCATGTATGGTTTTAGATTATTAACAATATAACAAAAAAGTATATACGTTTACGTATCATAAAATGAATATTAGGTCTTTACCTATGAAATTACCGTTTAGTACCTCTACAAAAAGTTGATGTATTTCTTTTGTATATTTTTTTTATTTCTTTTAATCAAAGTATGCTGTCGATACATCTCTACCAGCGCAGTGGTAAAGTTTCAATGTCCTTATTGAAGAAGTCAGGTGTACGGGAGGCAACAAACTCTTCAAAGGCATTTTTTACTGCCTCTAGGCTATAGAACTTTCTTCCTGCAATGAAGTTGTCCAAGTTTTGGAAAAAGTAGAAGTCTGTCGGCGCAAGGTCTGGTGAGTACGGTGGATGATGCAAAACTTCCAGCCCTAGCTCTTGTAGCTTAGAGACCGTCTGTTATGTCGCGTGAGGTCCAGCGTTGTCGTGCAGGTCCAGCGTTGTCGTGCAGGAGCAGCGGAGACGAGCGATTAACCAAGGCTGGCCGGAGATTTGGGAGCTTCTCCATCATTGTGTCCAGTTTCTTACAGTACACATCCTCAGTAAAGCACGTGCCATTTGGTAAGAAGCTATGATTAATTACACCGGTACTAGACCACCAAACATAACCACCACTTTTCTAGTGGTAAGTTTTCGTTTGGGGCATTACCTAGGTGCTGAACCAGGGTCTAACCAACATGATGACCGCTTACTATTGTCAAAAAGAATTCGTTTTTCATCGCAAGTGACAATGCGGTTCAAAATCCCTTCGTTTCTGTGTCTATTAAGCAACGCAAGGCATACCTCAATGCATTCGTCGCGTTGGCGATCGTTCATTTCATACGGAACCCACTTATCAAGCTTTTTTACCTTGCCAATTTGACGCAAATAGACCAATATTGCTTTAATGCTAACATCGAAAGCTGCTGCTAACTCAGCAGTAGATTGAGTATCGTCAGTTTCTACTGTCGCCTTTGATTCGCCATTGTTGACTTTAGTTTTCGGGCGACCACGGGGTTCATTTTACAGATCAAAATTTCCATGTCGGAAGCGTTCAAACCAATAACGGGTCGTGCGTTCGTTTGTAGTGTTCACTCCGTAAACGTCGTTAATGTTGCGAGCCGTTTGTCCCGCATTGCTACCGCGACGGAACTCGTATTCCGTAATTACTCTTATTTTTATCATGTCCATACTGATGAAAAAGATACAAATGTAGTGAAAACAAAACACTAATCAATAAACAAAAAATGACTGAATTTGAAAATAAAATTCATTTGAATTTAGAATTTATTGCCAGCCATACACTAATTACACTTCAAATGGCCAGTATCGTAGAACGGCAACTTCATAGGTGACCTATTATTTACAAACTTAAAACTAACTATACTACTATATAAATCTCTTACGTCTGTCTGTATTTCAGATTTTTTGTCAAATTTTGCGATAGATAGTCGTTTTATTACTTACTGATTTCGATTCTACCATTTTAAAAATTTTTGTCTGTCTGTCTGTCTGTATGTCCTTTTATAACTAAAGAACGGCTTGACTGATCTTAATGGCAATCGGTACGTCGTAAGAACACGTGATTGCGCTCATGATAGGCTACTTATTTTTTAGAAAATCTACCCCTAAAGGGGTGTAAAGGGGGATGAAACTTTGTATGGGAAATGATAAACCCCTAAACCGATTATAATGAAATTTAGCACTGAGATAGTTTGACATTAGGAAACGGACATAGGCTACTTTTTTTTATCAAAAACATACCCTTAAGGGGGTGAAAAGGGGGATGAAACTTTGTATGCGAAACGCCAAATCTTGGTAATGATTAAATTTGGTGAGGTGGTAAGACTTTTTTTATCAAAAATACATAGGCTACTTTTTTTATCAAAAATCTGTGAAAAGGAGAACGGGAGGGAGGGGGACGAAACTTTGTACGGGAAATGCTAAACCGCCGAACTGATTATGATGTAGCATGGATATAGTTATTGTTATTATTAGTTATGGTTATAGTTATCGAATAAAATGTCACTAAATGCAAAGAAGTGCCACTATATAAGATTTCGTAGGAAAAAAACAGTAATCCCATCGACCTATATTATAAATGATGACGAATTTTTAGAAGAGTCAAAAGACGTTAGAGATCTTGGAGTCCAATTTGATTTTAAACTTACCTTCATCAAACATATTGATAAAGCTACAGCAAGGGCATGGAAGATGTTGGGTTTTGTGAAACGTACGTGTAGGGATTTTAAAAATCCTACTTCCATACAATTGTTATATAATGCGCTTATACGTAGTATTCTCGAATACGCATCACCAATATGGAACCCCTATTATAAGGTTCATGTAGAGAGAATAGAACGTATTCAACGAAACATGACTCGATTTCTGGTATTCAAGGATCGAAAATGTCCCTGCCGTTCAGATTACATCTCCTGACTGTCACACTTGAAAATGACCTCCCTTCATGACCGCCGCAACATATGTGATATTATAACCCTGTATAAGATTATCTATGGCGGGATAACGGCTCCGGATCTTCTTAACTCTATTAATATTACAGTTCCCCGTCGCATTCCTAGATATCCAATCCATAACACATTCACTACAGATAGAAGTAGAACTTAGGCAAACATAAACCTTTGAATAGATTTATACGTAAATATAATGAGCTTTGCTCCAGAGGCGATATTGACATATTTGACAATAGCAAGAACAAATTCTAAGAAAACTGTTACACACTAACAACATCAGTACAACAATAATTTAATGTAACTTCACTTAATGTTAATTAATTTAACTCGATTTAACTTGAGTCTCTTTTCTTATTTTTTAAATTTAATTTAACCTGATTCTCTTTTCTTATTTTTTCTTAAAAAACACTTACTAGAGTAATTCTTAGAATAATTCTTAGGATAATAAACCATATGTTATAAGGAAAAAAAAAATTGTTAATTAGTACGCTAGTTAGTTTAACCAAAATTTTCATATAAATGTTGTATACACCTGTAAAGGCATATATCACCAGGCTAATACCATAAGTTTCTTTTAATATGTGTTACTTAGTGCTAAGGTCGTTGGTGTATCTTTTAATATAAATAAAAATAAATAAATAAATAGTTAACGTTATTGTAAAAATTAAGAAAGGAATGCTTGGATGGTTCGGGCATATAGAAAGAACGAGTGATGAAAGACTGACAAAGAAAATGTACAGAGCGAAAGTGAATGGTAAACGAAGTCAAGGAAGATCGAGGTTGACTTATGAAGATCAAAGAGCCAGAGAGTTAGCCGACGGAAATGTAAAAAGCACTCACATATCTAGGCGAAAATGTGTGAGGACAATGATGAAATTTGAGGAAGCGAAAGATGTATGTAAGGACCACGACGCTTAGCGCTCCGTCCTCTCTGATCTCCGTTAGGTATACAGAGTAAAGATGTATGTACGTATGTATGTATGGATATAGTTTGACACCTGGGAACACAGGCTAAACTAGCCTTAAATGGGTGAAAAGGAAATGAAACTTTGTATGGGAAATGGTAAACCGCTGAACCGATTACGATCAAATTTAGCAGGAAGATAATTGGACATCAGAAAAAGGGACATGAGCTAATGAGTAACAAGATAACTTTTTTTTTTATGAAAATTTACCGCTATGATGATGATGAAAATGGCGATGAAACTTTGTGTGGGAAACGCTAAATCTTGGTAATGATATAATTTTACTGTGAAATTTTGTGATGAATACTCATTTTATGACACAATGACTTCGATTCCACCATTTTTTAAATTTTTGACTGTCCGTCTATCTGTATGTCCTTTTACGACTGAATAAAGACTTGACCGATCTTGATCAAAATCGGTGCGTAGTACGAAAATGTGAATGCGCTCATGATAGACTACTTATCTTTTTAGAAAATCTACCTCTAAAAGAGTGAAAAGGGTGATGAAACTGTATAAAAAATGGTAAACCGCTGAACCGATTACAATGAAATTTGGCAGGGATATAGTTTGACATCAGAAAACAGGCATGAGTTACTTTTTTTATCAAAAATTTACCCCGAAGAGGGTGAAAAGGGGGACAAAACTTTGTATGGGAAACACTAAATCTTGGTAATGATAAAATTTGATGCGGTAATAAGACTTTTTTTATCAAAATTACATAAACTACTTTTTTATAAAAATCTGTGAAAAGGGGGACGGGAGGGAGGGGGATTTTCATCCTCCTCCCTCCCTATGTACGGGAAATGCTAAACCACTGAACTGATTGTGATGTAGCATGGATATAGTTTGACACATGGAAACGGACATAGGCTACATTTTTATTAAAAAACTATCCCTAAGGGGGTTAAAGGGGGGATAAAACTTTGAATGGGAAATGCTGAACCTGAGACAGACGTAAGCTTAAACGTAGACTTTTTTTCAGAAACAATGTTTAAACATACTATGCATATTTACATATAATGTAACCTAATCCGCGAAAGCCACGAAAAAATTTTCCGCTCAGACGAAGTCGCGGGTACAGCTAGTCTTAAATAATATACTTGCTTAAAGTTGCCGCTTAGAAAGAACAATTTATTGACAATCAAATTATTATTAGTTCATATTACATTTATATAATTAAACATACTTATAAATATCATATAACATAATTATGTATGAATTGAAAACGTGTGAGGCGAATGATGAGATTTTAGGAGGCGAATGAGGTATGTAAGGACCGCGGTGCTTGGCGCTCCGCCCTCTCTGAGTACCCCGTTAGGGATACAGCGTGAAGATGCGTATGTATGTATGAATTCATAAATAATTCAAAAATTATTATACAGACTAATTCAAAAATAGAGTCACAAATAGAAAAACATGAGCCTCCCGAACAAAGTAAAGAATATTAGACTCAGGAGACACATTTAAAAATTATCTACTAGCATAGCACTACCCTGCACTAGAGCAGCATGGTCAGTTGCCATAATGTCTTGATTACTACTTATTAAATAAGAAGTTTAATAATAAATGCAAGTATGTTATATCTTAGCAAATTTGGACAATAAGTAAGTAATGTAAACAATCACACAGTATGTTAAAACGCAATGTACATGTACATTGTAAGCTTAAGTGTGTTTAAAAATGTGTGAATTGTAGATAAAGATGTACTTATGTATACGACATGTAGATGTGTTTATGTATGTATATTCGTATGTATGCAAGTGTGTCTGTAATGATATATAATATGAGTTTAGTTTATGTTGTTATATATTATATATTTTCTATGTAAATAGGTATCTATGTACAAGTTCTGTTATTATTCAAGTCAAAGTCAAAACGGTTTATTAAAAGAAACCCAGTTTTCGAATTGAAAGTCGATGTTCAAAAATACCTTGTAAATTTTACAAGGTACCTGCACTGAGAAAAAGCGACAAGTACCTAACTGAGTTAGGAACCGTTTTTCCACATCGCAGTAAAAAACTTCTTACCAACTTTATCAAAAGGCAAGTGAGATACACGTTCGTATAATTAAAAAACATTAAGAGCAAGCTCCCAAAAAAAGTTTCTTGGGTAGGCTCCGCCTTCACACTCCGCCACCCGAACACGACATGTATCGTTATAACTGGAATATTAATTCATATAATAAAATATCCTTTAGCCAGTATTCAGTAAACTTTATTGTCTTCCTGTTAACCGCAATTTTATATAACTTACTCAAGTGATTTAAGAGAAATACTTAAAAATCTCTCAAAAAGGCATCATATTGCAGAAAATAAAGTATTAAACGAAAATACATAAATTGCGTTATGGATTTAGGCAGTTGATAGAAAAATGTATAAAGAAATATATGTTTAAATTTCACATTCATTAAACGTGTTCTCGCCTCAGCAAACTTATTTAAAAACACTCAAAATTTTGGCAGCCGGGTCTTAAAATAACCTCTTGTTTATTACATCAAAGACAAAGAAGACGTACTAATTCCAGATAATTTAAATATTTCAAGGCACGACGAGCGATAGCCACGCTCTGAAGAGTCGATGTTATTGCAACTGACTTACTTAAAACACAAAAAAGGGTTATTTCCTCAAATTGTGAAACGAGCAGACCAATGCTGGCCTAAAATAATGATTAATGATGGCAAATAAGCGGGTGAGTGCTACGAGAATCAAGACTAAAAATGCATAAAAACTGACGAATGCAGTGAACCCACGGCACACAGAAAATGACAATGGACTCATTTCTATGAGTCCGTTTTGTATTCTATGGTATTTTGTTTATTAAAAAGATAAAGATAAGAAATATTACAGATTATGAAAGGGCTAAATGTAATGCATCATTAATGTAGATAGTATTGAGAGTAACTTACCAGTATTAGAAAAAATAAACTATCAAAAGCGATATGAAGTAGAGGATTGACACAATTTGTTAAAAAATACTTAAGTTATTTTATTTTTTTATTTTGTATATATGTAAATATTGTAGCCGCAAACTATAATAAGAACATATTATTTCAAAATAAAGCCAGTTGCAAGGTCCCGCAAATAAAATTATTTATTATAAGTGCGACACGCGAAATCGGAAATAATCGATGGATTAGTGACGTCATAACTTTTACAAAACATCAAAATTGTATCTTAGATAAGTTAGATCAATTTAATAGGCAATGTGGTAATAATCTCTGGTTAATATAATGATATGGTTACTTACAGTTTATAAATTTAAAAACAAACTTTAAAATTGTCTTGGAGTCTGAGTGTTACGGGAACTCCCCCAGGACGTTGTGTGATACCCAGAGCACAAGCCTAATGCTAAATTTGGGGTCACACACACACACACACAATTGGCGTTACTGTCTGGAATAGTTATATGTTATTTTATGTTGCAATTCATACTAAATTATATCGACGTTCATCAAAACCAACATATATTTCTCGAAGTTGATGGCTAGTCTAAACGTAAAAATATGCAAAATAATTCCTTTAATTAAGTGCTGGAAATACTTGAGTGAGTATTAATCAATTTGTGTAATTAATTTTAGTGTTGGAGGCGGCGATAGGTACGTCAGTCCGTGGCACCGACAGGTGGGCGCAAATCTAAAGGAAACCAAGCCTAATTAGACAAGACCTTCCGTCGGGGAAATATCTACTGGAATTATAAATGGAACAAATGTACCGTAATTTTGACTACCTTAGGAGCTAAGGTTCTCAGCTGTCTAATAATCTTTTTGTCAGATGATGGCGAAATTAATGTATCGTATAGAGGATACCTATATAAAAAGTTTTAAAAACGTTTTATTTCAAAATACAAAATTATAATGAAAGACATGTTGATGTATTAAATAATTAATCTCTAATTATAACTATAACTGACTGACAGAAAAACATGTAAATTCGTTTGACATACGGTCATAAGAGCAGCAACTCATTACCTATGGCGTCCATTATGATTCTTGATCCGAGGTCCGAGTCGCACAGATTAGAAATTGTCGTCAAAGAATTTTAAAAAGTTTCCAACAAATAATTATTGAGAGGTTGATCGAGTTTCGAGCTGTGAATTTTATATTATTTGTGAGCTGTGAGCGTTTCGAGTCTGTAGAGTGTACGTCAAGGGGAAAAATAGTTTGTTTTATATTTACGGTCGGATTTCGACCATTGGGCGACCACTAGTAGTCATAGTTGTATCAAAATATAAAGTCATCGCTATTATTAGGGTAAAAAAGCATTGTAAGTATATGATGGAAAGTAAAAAAAATTCTAAATATGTTGTTATGCCTTACGCGTCACTTCACCGATTGACACCAAGCGCAACTGGCGCTAATGAGCTCAACCCTTCACACATGTTGTAATATAATACTAAATTATACCTTATTACTTGACGCTCGAGATGTAGGTAAGATGTCCTTAATTCTTTTTTTTTGCATGCAACTTAGTCTCATGCATTACGGTTCTCAGATGAGTTAAAAAATTAATATGAAACGGAATCAAATATTAAAAACCAACCAAGAACGTATAGAACATGCAATGACTTAGGGTTTTGTAGTAGTAGTTACCTACCAGTAAATGTAAAAAATTGGTATTTCTTATTTCTCGTTTAGGGTTACGTAAGTATATTTACTATTTAGTACCTTAGTGTAAAGATGGCGAAATAGATTGTGACATACGAGTATAACGGTCAAACAAAGTTATGGACAGACATGACGAAATTATACAGTTTCTTTTACATTAGTGACTACAGCACTCTAACAACAAAATAAAGCGTTTGTAATTATAAATTATTTAGATAAATACAAAAAATTACAAAGAAATAATCAATAATTATTTACGACAGCTCTGCTTTGCGTCTAGTACTGACCGAATTTGGAATTCCTTTCAGAGGAACTTAGGTAAATATTGAATTCTGTTGACTCTGTCTGACATAGTAGTTTTATTTAAAGACTATTTAACGTAATCAACTGTAATACTGTTATAGTAGATACTATAGTACAAAAGTAACTAAAACTGTACCAAATTAGATGTAAACATCAAAACTTAAATTTCAATATTTTCGAGTGAAGTTTGCTCCTAAACTCACCCCCAAAAGCCAAAACTCTACTACAAAATATTTTAAACTCTACTTTGAAATATATACTTAGAATTTAAAAAAAATTGTAATATATTCCGATAATATTATGTTTTGTATACTATATTTTATAACCTTTGAAACAATAAGGCAACATTCTTTAAAAAGGACGTAAAAAGCCAGAAGGGGTTCTTATAAGGTCGGCAACGCGCAAGCGAAGCCTCTGGTGTTGCACACGCATAAATAAATGTACTGATTGTTACCAGTCTCCATTCAATTATTTATCTGTTTTTGTTATATTTAATTGTTATAAAACCTTATGTCTACATTACTAATTCTTTACTCTCAACAAATCACCATCACCATTACCCTATATCTCTGCACTGCCAGGTATAGTAGTTAGATTAAGCCTCAACTACAGCTCGCCTCCACACTTGGTCTTCCGCTATACTCATTCAAAAAATTTCAACAACCTAAAAATTTCCTGAGGTCGCCAGACGCCAGTCCATCTGACTGAGGCAAAACCACACCGCGTCTCTCCAAGAATTAATAAATCACACTAGGTATGTATTGAAGAGTTTTTGTGGTGGTGTCAAAAATTCGCTTCGCTACAATGAAATAATTAATTCTCTTAAACTACGTCAAATATTGTAAAAAAAAATGCTTAAGGTATCTGAAATCTAGATTCTTTACATGTTAACAAGCGTTAATTACATTTAATTTTTTAATCTTCAGAAATCTTTTTTTCTTAGAACACACGCTAAGAATTAAAACTCCATAATTAAATATGACCTATGTATACTCGTATTCATAATAAGTACGCAATTTCTCATCACACGTTAATAATTGCAGTGTATTAACAAGTTATAAGCAGTAATTAAGTACATTTGCTGCACAGTACAAACATTAATCATAAAAGAAGATTATAAATAAACAGTAACAATTACTTTAAATGCTCGACAAAATGTTTTTTATTATGTTTCACTTTACAACGTACTGTACAGGCTGATTACGTGTTCTGTTAGCAACATAATTAGTGGTAATTTTTTGTGCGAAAATAAGGTCGTTTTATCTACATATTTTGGCCAAGGCAATGATTATAATAGACTTCAAAGAATCACAAAACTGTACTCTAACCTTGCAACATGATCTGAGTGCAACATAGCAAACTTGAGCATTATCAGCAACACTAAGATTCAAAGCCTATTTTCTTAGGAGTCGGAGGGCCATTATCTATACTTTTCCTTGCTTATAACTTAAATAAACTTAGTGCCAAATTATTATTAAGAGACTTTAAAATACTCGAAAAATAAGTAGGTACAGATGGTATTAGATCTATAAAATTTTCATAGGTACTAGAATTTGTTGAAAACTACCCACTTTACGAAATCCTATCTCCCACGTTGACATATTGTGAATTGGCAACACTACTTACTACACTTTTATTTTGGTATCTCAGAGAGTGCTTAATAGAAACAAATTTTGTAGGCTTTCCAAAATAGCGCGAAGTTTGAAGCTACACCAACTGTCTAGGTAAGTAAATAATTCACAAACTGACCAGAAATATTCGCATGTTTTTTTTTTTTAAATCTACATACATTTTCTCTTGGTAGGGCACTTTCTGAGGTATAAAAATATTTAATTAGTAAATAAATGTAAAAATTCGTTTATGAACATCTGTTTTACATTTTTTACTTCTTTTCAATTCCTTTCACATGCAGTGGCGTTTTTTGATTTTAATAATTACTTTTTTTATGTCTATTTTTTTTTAAATCAACAGATCTTGAAATTCCGCCGAAAGTGTAGGAAGTTACTTGCAACATCAGGACTGAAGAGTTGAAACTCGGGGTTTACTTTACTTGCCAACTTCGACACAAAATTAAAATAAACAAAACCTTAAACCCCGCGGTTTAAGTACATATAACCCTGTAGCATTAGGACTGTACAGTTGGATTTTGAAATTAAATTTCACAAGGTTTCGCTTGATATTTTCAAGGCTAAATTAAAGGGAACGAACCATCTAACCCCGCAATTAAGGGTAGTGAGTAACCTTGCAGAATCAGGGCTGAGGAGTTGGAACTTGAAATTCGATCGAACAAACTCTTAAACTGAACAAAAAAGCTGAACAAACAAGTACAAAAAAGCTGAACAAAGTATAATTGCAGCATTAGAACCGTTGTATTAGAACTAGAAAGTGAAACTCTTTTCTTGATGTTTTCCACACA
Source organism: Zeuzera pyrina (assembly GCA_907165235.1). Classification (NCBI taxonomy): domain Eukaryota; kingdom Metazoa; phylum Arthropoda; class Insecta; order Lepidoptera; family Cossidae; genus Zeuzera; species Zeuzera pyrina. Next base: position 16,871,330 of record OU015628.1, read on the forward strand.
AATTAAAATGAACAAACACTTAAATTCTGCTTTTCAGGTATCAAGCAGTATCTTTGCAGCATCTGGGTTTGAGAATCGCAGGTAAAATTTCGCCTATGACACTGCTAGGATAAATATCAGCTAAGCATTAGATTATTGTTATCTTAGATATTTTTTAAGTATTACTTGAGAACGAATACCTACTATGCTCATATAGTTGATGTTTTCGAAATTAATCAAGCAAAGTTTCACTTCACTTAAGTCATTTCTACCGAAAAACGACTTCTGGCGTTTAGATAAGAAGTCTTCAGTTCGACTTTTTTAAACTATTCGAAAGTCTTCTGTCAAAAAACAATTTCTGTTATTGTCACCTTAATAATTACTTTTTACATACATATCATCACGCTGTATCCCCAACGGGATGGTCAGAGGGGACGGAGCGCCAAGCGTCGCGGTTCTTACATCGTCTTTTGCTTCCTCAAATCTCATCATTCCCCTCACACATTTTCGCCTAAATATGCGAGTGCTTTTGACATTTCCGTCTGGTAACACTCTGGCCATTTGATCTGGCTACTTCTTATGAAGTGCGAAAACGCGTAAGCCGTAGTTAATTTAAAGTACCTACCCCGTACTTCGAAATACTTCGAACTGTTTAGCCAACCAACAGAAGGTCACAAAGAAATAAATATATCTAATATGTTCCGTATACACACATACATACATACACTCAAAAAATATTATAACCTCCTTCTGGTACAGTCGGATTAACAAACAAATTTTCAAGCGTGACTACCATATACTTATGACAGTGTAGCAACAGTATTCCTAGCAACAGAACCGCTCAATACTATCTAACATATCACGTAGATACCTCTAAATCATCTTTCCAGGTAATGATCACGTGCAATCGTATCAAACACCAAAAAAATCACCATGCTAGCAAAGCTAGTCACTAAACATCTTCACATAGTATAAATACAGTTTTTATGCGAAATAAATTAGTACTAAATGTATCGAAGCTACTATCTAATGGGTAAAACTGCTTTTGAATATCAGATGGCCGTAGGTCGCGTTTCTGTAGAATACATAAATAGGTTTTTATCCTTATTTAATTATTCCTTTTAAAACTCCTCTTGAATATTCAACGGTATACAAAGCCTCGGATGAAGGTTACAAGTGGACATTAACATTTATTTTAATTACAATGGATAAAAACAATTTAAACTTCATATTTATTAAAAAAGATTTCTCGTTATAGTGTGTTATATCTATGCTAATAAATAACGTTAGGTATAAAGTCAGTGTTTCTATAGAATTATTTAAAAGAATCTTTGTGTGTGTGAAACTGACTTGGCTTTCTCTTACTATAACTTATATTCCCCTAAATACAATTAAATTACAAATGTAGGTTTGTACAAATTCATATTTAAAAATGTAAGTAGTATTTTTTGCCATTCATACCCATGTAGGTATTAAAGTAATTATGATAAAATATTATTTATCGAATCACTTTGTGTCTTCGTGTGTTTGTGCACCGCATTGTAGAAATTAAGTACCTACAGGAAAAGTTACATTTTGTTTTGTATTCACTGTATTCTCAAATCTAGACTGGAAAAAACCTAAATATTAAAGAGCAACATACAATACAGGAAAGGAAGAAGTTCTAAATCGTAGGGTGTAATTAAGGCGACCACCCACCGCAGCGACCTCGAGGCCTTGACCGACAGCCCTAATGAGTTCACCCGCTTGAGACGACCACGCAGACGGTGCTGTGGCCCATAAGAGCAAACCACTTTATACTTATCCCAATTATCTATATTTTTGTGGTATATCGAAGATACTGGATACTGACAACTGACTGCTAAATTAAACTAATAGCACTGATGCTTATAACTTATTTCATTTATAATACCGATTGATTACTCCATAAAAAATTCAAAACAGCAAAGCATACGACGCCATACCATTGCATGAATTCCTCATGCAATGTCACGTTCACAAAACAAAGATCAAGCAACAAAAGAAGAATACCGACAACTAAACTTTTTTTACTTTATTTCGAAGACTACGAATCGTCCGCAAAAGCAAAGGTGTTATGTTGCTTCCAACGCTTAACTTAAAATCTCCGTACATAAAAGGCTTAAGTTCCTCAAAACGGGTTTCTTTTAAAGACATTTTATTTTTCAATATAAAACTCCAACACGAGAGCTCCGCCTACACTTGATTTAAAATTAGAACTCTTGCGTGACAAACGCCAGCAACTTGAAATTATATGTTAAAAAGTTAAACTTTATTAGCAAGCGATAGAGCATATTATTCTACGTTAGTTTGTCTACCATAAGGTGGGTTGCCCCGTAAATGCTATTGGCCCAATGGTACAACGTGAGACAAACAAGATATATGTGAAAGAGAGAGATGGAGATAATCGTCTGATATTGCAATACAATGTTCAAGTCTTTTTAGTATTCAGAATCCTTGTAAATATTATCTAATTTTTAAACAGAAATTAGTATTAGGATTATAAACTTATGAAGCACTTTCTAAAAAAATTTATAATAAAACAAAACAATATAGTCACCAAATTAAAACTCTCAGACATTAAACAAAAGAGACGGAATATATCAAAATTCTGTAGAGAGAAGAGTAGAGAAAATATATTTTATACAGTTATTGCTCACACAAAAAAGCGTAAGCGACATATTAGAAGAAATGTTATGTCAATCATATGGGTATACACAGAACGTCGAATTTCAATAATTGCATTTTCCAAGTTACTGACTTTTACTTTTATATTTCGTAAAGAAGTGGGCATGGCGGCAAGCAAACAGTGACGATTCGTTTAGTAGACAGTTGACAGTCGCCACGCCACACTGACATTCTGATAGTAGCACTGATAACAATTTTGTATTGATAAATATTTTTTGCTAACTCTTTCAAATTAGTGCTTAGTGTCTTTTTACGAACTGACTGAATAAATCGTGGAACAATACAACTTGTTTTTTGGAAAAACATTGTTATATTGAAGTGTTTAGTGAAGTGTTGTGATGATTGGAATGACTCACTGAGTAAAAATTGTGTTGTTGACTGTACCTACTTTGAAAGTGAATACTTAACAATGTACCGTCAAGTAAGTCCATACTGTAACGTCAATAAAAGATAATTATTTAAACTGTAATTTAAAATAATTAGAATTAGCGTGATACATATTTATGTTACATTACATTTCATGTGTATCTGCACTTTTAACACAAAATATTTAAGAGTAGAGATTATATACTTTAAGACACTTTCGTCTTTTTCCATTACACGGTTTATTATTAAATAAAATACATAAGCGTTATATAACATCAGTACAGCGAACACATATAAAAAAGTCAAATATATAGGTTTATTATATGAATCTGTTTAAATAGCAAAATTATTAAATTTTAAACCTAATGCAAAGATTACATATTATACACCTAGGCATCTTACTAAGTAGTACCTAAGCATTGCATAGATATAAATAGTTATATTTATGCATACCATACTGGCATTATATTATATAGATAATATAATGCCAGTATGGTAATTCGATACATAGAGTGATATACATACATACCCATAATTTCATACTGTATTAATACTCAGTGAGTATTGCCTACATGATTAAGTAGTGAGTAGTGGAGTGTACCTACCTATATTAATACCTATATATTTTAACAATACGCTTCTATAATGTACCAGTTCGTATATAAATAAGTTGTTATTAATTAACCTATAAATTAATTTATGCTAATTACTTAATTTCTTAATCCTATTTATAAAATTAGCATTTAAATGTGCAAAAAAAACTAATAACCAAATAGGTAAATAAAAAATATATTCACATACACTTCACTTTGTACCCCTAACGGGGTATTCAGAGAGGATGGAGGGTAAATAAAATAAAAATCGTAGAGTAAATAAAAATAACACAAAAAAATGATCAATTAACTATATTGTCTAAATACAAAATTTGTATACACATTAAATTTGTAGAAATGTAAGGTCTTAAAATTTAAAAAATAAATACCTGTCGTACATAAATAAAAACTAAAAATAAGATGACAATAATACCAATAATTCCAATAGATATCAATAAAGTTAAGGTCTCTACTTAAGTATTAAAAAAATTTATTTACAGCGAGTGATAGAAACTATTTTTGATAATATTTGAGATATTTTTGATTGACACAGAAATATAAAAACATTTGCGTAATTATATATACTTACATATTTTGTATTTATATGTTCTTACTACAATATTTAATTAAAGCTGAAAGGGTTAAACAGGACCTGAAACGGCTGAAACCTTAATATTTGTACGGGTACACAACGCTTTAATTTTAAATTGACGCGAATGATTGGTGAATACATTGATATTGGTAAGTTGGTACATGTAACTGTTGTATAACTTTTATACCGCTCCAAAGCTCTGTGAAGCTTATTTTTATCCAAAAGTAACATGATTTTAATACATTAATTTCAATGTCTGAAATAAATTACAGTTAGGTGAACTGTCACGTTTAACTGGTTATACAGATTAGTACCTAATACTATTTGTACAGAAGAAAGCCAATCACTTAATAATAAGTAAATCTGTATATATATAAATAATGTATACGAAGTTAACTTATGCGTGATAAAATATGATTAGGTGGACGCACAGACACCTTCCTTTTGTAATCCATACAAAAGAATATTTGTTATTTAATTAATTCTATTTGTATATTTGTTATAACATTTTAACATAACACAAATAAATACGTAAATAGCTTGTATGTATAGCACCTAATGCATATAAATTAACACTAATTTATTACAGAAATTAGTCAAAATATAAAAATTAATATAAATATTGAAATAGAGAAAAATAACAATGTATGTATTACTTGGTATTTAAACATTGTTTAAATATATCAGTAATTATAACATTAAAAAGTCATTTTCCATGAGTCAATAGGTACATAGTTCCAACCTTTTGAGTAAATGCGAAATATCTACATTTAAGCCTAATTTTCCTGTGGTAGACTTTTATTTTCCAAATCAAGCGGCAATCATATAACGTTATTCTTACCTACCCACCAACGCATTTATTTATTAACTATGATACATTTAGTACATCGGTACATCTTAGCACTCATCATCTTTCATCTTGTTTCAAAATTCAAATATCCCTACTCTACAATACGTGGAAAATGAGTGGTTCCGCCCGCCTCCCGCCGCTGGGCGGTTTCAGTACACGGCACGCCCATCCGTCGCGGCTCGCGTCCAACACGAACGTACCTTCTGACAGACATATACGAATGTAAACCTGTGTTTAATACATATTAAATACAAGTTCGATTGATTGTATACTTGTACATGGTCTAAATACCTGTGTTAGATTGTCGTCAATTTATTGTTTTACTAGTGACCCCCCGGCTTCGCCCTAGTGGAAACTATTATAATTTAACCTATACAAAAATCTTCTGGAAGAAATTCTTTAAAGCTAGTGAAAACCGTATCAAAATCCATTGCGTAATTTAGAAGTAAGCGGAAAAACAGATAGACGCAGATAGTGACTTTGTTTTATACTATTTAGAAATACAAGTAAGTATATAGGTACATAATATATCAATGTGCCTATTATGTAGGTGTAAATTGTACGCAAAGAAATTGGTATAAGTATTTACAAACGTTTGTTGTCTACTAACAACAGATAGGCTAGCAGAATATTTTATGGTCGCGATTTGTCATCTGTAAGGCCGAAACATTGTTGCCAGAACCGTCTTCGAGGTTCGATTTTGTTGTGCTTTAATACTTGCCTTGATTGACAAATTCTTGTAAAGTAATTTGATTAGCCTAGCTATTGCCACAGTACAGACTCTTCGTGGACATTTCCAAATCAACACAGCTATAAACAACGTTGACATTTTCATACTTTCAGGCAAATGTGATTTATTTTCTGTGTCGTCATAACCTTTCATCTGACAAGGCTCAGCCCGAACGTACGCCCTTTAAAAAAATAACTTATTTTCTGAAACTAGCAAATGGATATTACTGGATTTATTTTAAAACGTTATAATGTACAATTTTAGTTAACCTAGACATTTCGAAGAAAAAAGGTTTTTTTTTTCTTTCTTCATGGCATGGCGCACAGATTAGCGCATTTGCCAATGTCACGTATTGTATTTTAATAAGTAATTCTTATCGTGAAACTCCTCCAGTAAAGTGATAGTAGACTTTACTGAAACTTTATAGGACTTCTTGAAAGAGCGCGAGAACTTCAGGTACAAATGTTTATTTAGACTTATTCCATTCTTTTCACTTACACATAATATAATAATAATATATCCTCAGACAATTCACACAGCGCCATCTAGTCCCAAAGTAAGCAGCACAGCGCTTGTGTTATGGGTACTAAACAACTGATATACTATTTATATACTTTTCTTTTGTAAATAAATACATATACATATTATACATAAACACCCAGACTCGGGGAAGGAATCGAACCCGCAACCCCCGTTTACTTTCCGACGCGCTAAGCCGTTGCGCCACGGAGGTCGTCATACAGAACTATGAAACACAATATACTATCACTTTTGTACTTTAAAACTCCCAAACATATAAAAAATAAAAAATCTAAAAAAAATGACGAGCTCACTTCTTCCGTTCCCGCCAAAAAGTCCAAAAAAAGTTATTTATTCCAAGTAAGAACATAACTACTAAATTTGGGCTTACTCATTCACTAATCTGATTCGCTCGTTCTTCGTCACTGAACGTAATGAACTGGTCGTTCACTTAGTACGGCCGTTTACCAACTAGTATCGAATAACCCACTGAAATCTAAATATGAAACTAATAAAATCATTAAATCTTGTCTTTGAACTGATCAAATCATAATCGACTATGAAATTTAAAATTTTCGATTATGTAGCTATGATCCAGAAAACACCACAAAACTTCTAAAAGTATTAAAAAATAATAGTACTGAAGTAAAATACATCACGTCTGCAAGAGAAGAAGCTAATTTAAAGATAGAGCGGTTATTCAGTAGGATCTCTTCATTCAGAATCTCTCCCTGTGAACGATGAATACGAAGCTACATTAAGGAGTGGGATTGAAATAGTTCCATCGGTCACTCTAAAAAAACAACTCAATTGGGTCGTCGTTTATGAACGAATAAATTGTAGCTGCTATCGATATTATCTGGAAGATTATATTACAATAGCAGGTACCTACTTAATTTTACAAGATGATCTCAGTTCTCTGAAGTATAATTCCCACCCTTAAATTATTGAACCGCTAAGTTTCTATAGTATTGTATACCTACGTACAATTACATACTTATATATGTAAAACATTAACCTTTCTATAAACATTTACAAGACAATCGTAGGTACCTAATAGTGATAGAATATCGTATGTATCATTTTATATATCTATTTAGTCTCAAAACACACTTTATTTTCAACGACGTTCAAAATATATATGAAGATAAGTCACACAAAACATTATATTCACCACAGAACTGCTCTCATACATTATGTAAGAACTCCCAGCAAGCTCGTAACGCACCACATGTTCTGAATTTATGTAGCATATAAACATAACTAGGTTAGCTGCTAGTTTGTACGAGTATATTGTTACGTGTTAGATCTGAATACATAAATTAACATTTTGTAAATCAAGCAATAACAAAGAACAAAAATACGACAAGTAAAATTGAGTATTTTATAAAACCTACATAGTATATACATACATACATATTATCTTCACGCTGTATCCCTAATGGGTAGTCAGAGAGTACGGAGCGCCAGGCGTCGCGGTCCTTACATAGTTCTTTCGCTTCCTCAAATCTCTTCACTTTCTTCTCACACATTCCGCCTAGGTATATGTGCTTTTGACATTTCCGTCATTTAACACTCAGGCTATTTGATCTTCGTAAATCAGCCTTAACCTTCTTTGGCTTCTTTTACCATTCGCTTTTGCTCTGTATATTTTTTTCATCAGTCTTTCGTCACTCATTCTTTTTAAGTGCCCGAATCATCTTAGCATTTCTTTCTTCATTTAGTTATTAAACGTTTCTTTATAAAACCTAGATTAAATATATGAATGTATTATGTTCAAGTTACTATGTTTTACGTATTATTATGTTATGTATTATGTTTAACTAAACGAACCTGGTAAATTTTATCCGTTGGTAATATTTTTTGTGTAGGTAGTTCTAGAGTAGTGGCTTAAAACATTCAAGCGTAAGAGAATTTTATCTAGTTTAGCTATATAGTAGGCATTGTTTTATTAATTCACTCTTTAACACAGATGTTTAAAATGTCTTAGCTGATTTTATTGTATCTGTTTTTATAAGTTTAACATTTTTATAATCTGAAATGTATTGAAATGTTTACTTACAAGGCTATCTAAGTAGGTAATTTTTTAAATTTTTGTCAGGAAGATTACACACGTTTTTTAATTATTTGCCAAGAACTGTCTAAATTGCTTCAAATTTTAGCTAACAGAAACCAATTATAATCAAATGTCGTTGTTAGTCACAATAAAAAACTAAAGGCTTTGGTACGGTATCTGTGTTAAGTCTCGGTAGGTATAAATATACAAAAATAGTTATAAAGGGCAGATCGTAGTCACTTTTAGACAAACAAATATTAACTAGGTATAACCTATGTATTTCCTTGTCAATAATAACTTTTAACTATATCAAATTATAGGTTTCTTAATTTTTTTTTTTATTTTTTATTTTTTTTTTCTCGTTCCCCTGACGTGTAATTGTTCAAGGACTTTTTGTCCGGTTTTTGATACTTTCATTCTAGTTCTATCGTTTATCTGAGCCTTTTATACTCATACTTCACACCCTTCCATCTCTTGTATTCATTGCCAATTATTATGTGTGTACGAGATTTCAAATTTTTCATCTTTATTGTTCTTTATTTATATCAGTTTATCTTATGATATTACATTGTCATCTTAAAACAATCTCACAGTTATATATCTTATCTATACATTACAACTTGTTTTATCTTAATAAATTTAATTTACTTTATATAATCTTATCATCCTAATCGTCCTTCACTACACTCCACTTTACTACTACTAGGTTTAACAGAGATTCCTTACTCTAACAATTTTTAGTTACCTGCACTTATTATATTTATCATCTAATTATAAATTACTTTACAACTATACTTCTTTTCCACTTATTTAATCTAATTACAAACTGTTTCCATACTTAAGTATATATTCACTATATACAACGCATGTTCTTATTACTAATCTTATATTATCTTTCTTACTGTACAATTTTTGCTATTTCTGTCTTACTTTACTACAACCATATGCATAAACGAATAAAATTATCTTATTGCTATACATATTAACTATTTTTATTCCTATCTATTACTTTAGTTGCTACTGCTATGCAAAAGTTGAAGAATTTCCCTCTCTTATGTTTATCTTCTACTATGTTTTTAATATTCTCGACTTCTATCTTTGTATCGAGTAGGAACTCCATCTCCATTCTCTCCAAAAACTGGACACTCCGCAATTAAATGCAGAATGCCTTCATTCTCTTGGTCATCACATGAACACGCCGGGCTCTCTTTGCACCTAAAACGGTATAGGTACTCCGAGAACCCGCCGTGTCCAGTCAACACCTGAGTCAAAATGTAGTTAAGCCGTATCTTTCTAACTATTGGATAGGCTGCTACCGCACTGGGAAAGAAAACTTTAGTCACTTTTGCTACATCTTCATTCACATATCTCTCATTCCACCTTTCGATGCTGTTTAACCTTATTTCCCTCTTCACATATGATACCGGGCATCTTTCATATATCGGCTTTGTCTTCACTTTCAACGCTGCCTCTTTTGCTAATTCATCCGCTCTTTCGTTTCCCCTCACCCCCACGTGAGCCTTGACCCAGAACAATTTACATTCATTACCTGTTTTTATAATTTCGGTAATATTGTTCCGGATCTTGGCCACCAGAGGATGAGGAGAGTTACCACTTACTACCGCTTCCAGAGCCGATTGAGAGTCACTGAACACAGCGCATCGGGGTCCCGCGCTCCTAAGGGCCCTACCCGTCGCTTCGGCCAACGCCAGCAGTTCCGCCTGAAAGACGGTGCAGCACCTCCCCAGTTTGAACTTCTTGGTTCCAGTCTCAGCAGGGCCGCTTCGCGAACCCTAAGATCCAGAGGGACAATCCCAGACAGTATCAGGGCCGAGTTCAAGGAGACCGTTCTATACGCTTTGATGATTTTTAGTAGGAATCCCCTCTGCACCGCGTCCAGCCGTCTCTTCACATACTTCTTATCTGTCGCATCTGCCCATAGACTCGCCGCATACATGATGGTCGGTTCGACCACCGCCACATATATAGTCCTTATAATATCCGGCTCCAGCCCCCACTGGGCCCTGGCGGCTCTCACCAACTGTTTGTACAAACTTGTGGCCTTGCGGCACACATTTCCGACATAGGTGTTATATATAAGTTTATTGTCAATTGTGAGGCCCAAGAGCTTCATTTCCTGAGAAAGTTCAATGCCCTCCCCGCCCATGCCTAGAACTGGTTTGTCGAACTTACGCTTGTTTGTCAGCACCATCGCTTTGGTTTTATGTGATGCGAATTTCAGCTTGTTCTTGACTCCTCAGCTCCACACATGCTCGAGGGTGGCATTGGTCCCTCTTTGGACCTCAGTGGTGCTGTCGCCGGCAAAAATAAGGACTACATCATCAGCAAAAGCCTGGCAGTAGTCTCCCCTTCCCTCAAATTCTTTCAGTAGGGGGTCCAACAGCACATTCCACAGCGTTGGGCCTCCTATAGACCCTTGCACACATCCTTTTGTTGTCACTCTCTCACATTCAACCCCGGCGTACCTTAATCTCACTTTCCTATCAGTAAACTAGCTGTCCACCAAGCGTCTCAGGTTTACTGGGCATCCACTATCCGCCAGCCTACACTTAATAGCTGGCCACCACGCGCTGTCGAAGGCTCCCTCTATGTCTAGCGATACCATCAATACTATTTTTTTATTCGCAATGCATTCCTTGACATATTTCATCATGACATAGAGGGAGTCCTCGGTACCACGCTATGGCGTGAACCCATACTGATTTCTACTGAGCCTTGGTTGGACATGCCACCTTATCCTAACAATCAGCATTTTCTCAAAGATCTTCCCCAGTATCAGCAGAAGCCCAATCGGTCTATACGACTTAGGGTCGAGGTAACTTTCCCTTCCAGCCTTTCTTAATACGATCACAATCGCTTTCTTCCATACAATCGGAAAGTGGGCTAACTCCAGACACTTGTTGAACAGGGCAAGGAATATATGGGGATGCAGGTCTATGGCAGTCCTGCAGATATCGAGTGTGAGACCATCACCCCCCGGCGCCTTTTTATGACAGAAGCTCGATGCGGAGCACTTCAACTCAACCATAGTAAATGGTGGGTCGCATATTCCATTATGCTCACCTTCATTTATGTGTCGCGCTTTAGATCTTAACTTTTCGTGCTCCGCATCATCCTCCTCGCTCTTGTCATTAGGATAGAAAGTTTCCGTTAATAGTTTTGCGGAATCCTCAGCTGTTAGGGCTTTGTTATTTCTGTGCAGGGGGAGGTCCTCCCCTCTATCCGCAGTCCTACCAATAACCCTATAAATACCATCCCACATCGATTCCCTGTCCTGCCTTCCACAGAAGTTTTTCCAGCTAGCGATTTTCGCCTTCCTGGCTTCGCTCATATATTCGTTCTTCACCTTCAAATACTGTTCGACCACCCAAGCTCATTCTTAATTCTTCTTTTCACTCGTATTACATCCTTCTTCATTCTTTCCAGATGCTCGTCCCACCAAGGCAATCCCTTCCGTTTCCTCTCTCCTATTTTCTTAATATTGCCATCGCAGACCCCCTTTATAGAATCTATAATACTCTCCGTCATTTCTTCCAACTTTTTACTGTCTCCGATTTCCTCTATCCTTTTTCTATCTATCCCCTCTTCTGCCCATTTCTGGGTAAGTCTTTCTCTAAATTGGTCCCGCCTAACATTCTTAGTATTATAGATTCTAGTGGTCCTCTTGATGTCGGTGCCTTTGCTCTCCTTAGCGTTAACCTCGAAAAGGATTGCCCTGTGGTCCGAGCATGCCATCGTATCATCCACTCTCCAGTTTACGATTCGACAGAGCATGTCGGCCGAACATACAGTCACATCCACGCAGCTGGAAAACCTTCTGCTTCCCCTTATAGTGTCGAAAGTCGGTTCCTCTCCCCGATTCAATACATACATACCCAATTCATCCAAAACTCCTTCCAAATATCTTCCTCTTTTATCCGTCCTACTACCCCACCATATATTCCATGCGTTCATATCCCCTCCCATAATCAACTTTCTCACTTAATCTCCCTTACAACCTTCTCCATCCATTCTGTTTGTAGGTCAATGGGCCCATCCCCTTCCAATAAACAGATACCACTCCGATCTCCCACGCCCCCGTCCTCAATTTCGCCACTGCGAAGTTAGGACTAGTAAGCGTGGGAAACCGGGTGACATCCAATGTCTGATCTAGTACCAGTATAGCAGCCTTGACTGTCTCATCACTTCTTTGGTCCGTTTGAATAATCCTTACCCCGGGATAGGCCCTGACTCTACCAACCCTTCCAATATGCGGCTCCTGCACCACAGCGAACGCTATCTTGCTCTTCTGGGCCTCTATGATCAGTTCGGCCGTTGCCAGTTGCCACTTTTATCGTTTCGGTCAGTTTTTCCATTTCTTTTTTGCTCTCCTCCAACAATCTCGCGTGCTCTTCCATCTTTTTTACAATTTCCTTCTCTCTACCATCTTCTTTTTCTCTCCTTTCCTCTTTTCTTGTCTCTCCTCTTTCGCTTTCATTCTTACCATCATTTGATTTTCTCTTTCTATCTTCTTCCGCTTCTCTCACCAGAATACATTATATTGTTATATTATTTATTACCTAATTTAATTAGTCTAATTAAAAAAAACGGCAACGCTGCTTACAAAACTCAGAAAGAAAATATATTGTAAGATAGTCCTTGCCATGCTTGCAATAATTGCATTAGATACAGAAACAACACATATTATAATCTATTAAGTTTTTACATTTTTCAACAGAACTGGCATTCCAAGATTCAGCAAAGGCATCTTAAAATTTGTTCAAATTGTTCATCGTTTTTCTTTATTATTATTTTTTTTTATATCAGAGGGGGCAAAAGAGCAAGCGTGTCACCTGATGGAGACTGATCACCGCCACCCATGGACACCCGCTACGAATACTGCAACAACCAAACAATTTCAATTCTACATAGTATATAACCAAAATTTTTAATCGCATTTAGTTCCAGTCTGGTTGCAGTACAACCTTACACAATTTTGTTTACCAACTGAACTAAATTTAGCAACATGTTTGAAGTTGTTGACATAGTGAATAACTAGTCTCTTTAAAATGAGGAAGTGTTCTTTTTGATTTTGGCACGAAACACTAAAAAGTAGGTATAATATAGTCTCAAATATTTTGCCGTACACTATAGATATTATGTAGGTACTTTGGGGTGTGGAAATGATTTTCTTTGTACTTGTCGCCAGTTTTCAATAATGTTGCAAAATCTCTCAGTGCAAGATGATGTTGAAAAGGCAGAGTTCCCTTCTTGCAAGTACGTAACTATCAAGACAATTTTTTTTAAAACGGTGGTTCTTTCTATAACATTTACTTGTGGATGAATAAATTATTTTTTATAACCGGGAACGGGTCGTTTACACGGAACTGGTTTAAAGCAGTAGCAGATAAATTGACATAGCAAAAGTCATTCAAAATCTTAGTCAACAGCCCTACAACATACATCTATGAACAGCAGAGACAAGTGCATTGTTGAAAGTTAAGGACCATACCACCCCTTTTGTGATCCATCACAGATTCAATCTAAGGAGAAAGTGTCTTACGAAGTTTCTCTTGAAAACATCTTTCAATTACACCTACTTCTTGTTTATTTCACATAGACAACGCGCATTTTGGACATTATTGCCTCACATTACATTAAAATAATAATAATTTCTTCAACTAAAGAAAATCATGGAAATTAAATGTATGGCAATTTTTTTTGTTTATAACTTTTGAACTTGCAAGAATTTACCTAAGTATTATTGAATTACTCTCCTTTTTTTAGTCACCATCATAGCCGATTGACAAAAGAAATAGAAAAAAAAACCTTTCAAAAATATCACCTACAAATATGAATTATATTCAGCATGCAAGCATTATCCTTATAAACGGTAGTAACCTTTTCATTATTTTTTATTAGGTTAAAAATTTTGTTAATCTGTTCATCAACCTGGCTACCTTTTTCAATAAATAAAAAGGAAATAGACAAATGAATATAACACAAAAGCCATAACAATAAATGGCAATCCTCGAAATAAATTTAATACTTTTTAAATGTGATACAAAATGTCGTCAAGTTGTATGGAATATGTACAGCGGAAAATATACGTCATAATTCCGCTCGTAAACGTCAAGATGCATCCACACTACATCATGTGACCCCCGTTACAGGGCGGCGTGATTTGTGATGGATCACATTTAGGGATGAAACTCTTGTAAGAAGTCGTTACTTAGTTAAATAGCTGGAAATTACTAAACAAATAATATGATTTATTAGATTGAGATAAAACTGAGTATTATCTTAAATAAGAGATTTCCTCAAAGTTGCTGCTTAGAAAGCTGTCATCGCTTAGGGTATTTAATATTAAGTACCGGACCGACCAAGCTTTACTTGGTGTCTTACAAAAAAAATAACAAAAAAAGTCTGACCGTAATGCAGGATTCGAACCCGCGTATTTCAGCTTGCTAGATCTACGCTCTAGCCACCGTACTACTGAAAAGGTAAACTCTGTTGTGAAATCGGAAGAGTTTAGAGTTTAGTGTTAAGTGTGTGAAAACGCAGAAAAAACGAATTTTCCCAGAATTGGACCCTTGCTAGATCGATTATTTACCACCGTAAAGTTCTGTATTGTAAAGTTTTGTTAGAGCCGTTTTTGAGAAAACGATTATAAATATACAAATTTCGCTTGTATAATACACCGCTTTTAAATAACATAATATCTTAAAATAAAGGAAGTCCATGAAATTTAGCATTAAATTTCTCCTTTCTCCTTGACTTTTAGTCATAGACTTTACAAATATCTCCAAAGCCAGACGCCGTGTCCAAGCAGCAACGGTGAGCTAAATCAGGTAACCTGAGTCACCTGTGCATACGACACACATTTATTATCAGATAAGTTGATCGGTCACCATTTCGTTAGAAAACAGCACGCACACATTTATATTTTATCTGATATTATTTGCCTCACTTCGTAGTACAGGACAGGCTGTCTGAAGTTATGAAGTCTATGCTTTAATCATTATTTTTATTTTCTTATTATAATTACATTATTAAAGTGATATGTGTTTTTAATATTCACTCGTTGCAAACTGAACTTAAACATATCATTACTTATTAAAAAAATAAATAAAAAAAGGTTTGACTATATTGCAGGATTCGAACCCGCGCACTTCGGCGTGGTAGACTTACACTCAGCCACTGTGCTATTGAGAAGGTAAACTCTGCTGCAAAATTATAAAAGTTTTTAAGTTTAGAGTTTAGAAGTTTTAAGTGTGTGAAAGACGGAGAAAACGATTTTTCCCAGAATTGAGACCTAGCTAGATCGACGTCTCGCCCCCTCAACCCCTATATTGTAAATTTCATCGAAATCGCTAACCGTTTTCGAGAAAGCAATATCAAATGTATATACATATATACATACATAATATACAAATATTGCTCGTTTAATATAATAGTGGATAGTGGATACAATATTCATTATTTGAATAAATAAATTTTTTCAGGTTTGATTCTCAATTTAGGAATAAGGAAGTTTCGTAACAGTTAGAAACCATTTTCATGTCCTAAAACAGTGATAGATTGACCTCGTGTTGTGATAAAAACGTATTTGGCAATGTCGAACAGCAGTGCAATTCTCTAACGCAAATTAGTCGAATTCACTTCTTAATCTGCCGTGAGATTGTCAATTGTGAACTGGTATTCTCTAAAGTCGACAGAGATACTAGCGCCGCCCGTCTCTATGAGTGCGGCGGCGAATTTTTTGACGTTTCTCTAATTATAACACTAACTAAAACAAGTCTTATTTAACGTAATGATCTCAGAAGAAGTTAAAATACACTAAAACGAA
This sequence comes from Zeuzera pyrina, assembly GCA_907165235.1. Taxonomy (NCBI): domain Eukaryota; kingdom Metazoa; phylum Arthropoda; class Insecta; order Lepidoptera; family Cossidae; genus Zeuzera; species Zeuzera pyrina. The sequence goes on from OU015628.1 coordinate 16,887,570, forward strand.
ATATCAACTGAGATGTTTACTCTTAAAGCAATCCCTGGCAAGATCACTTCACTTCGCTCCTAGTATGTTTGGTTTAGACTTTAGAGCACTGGTTCCCAAACTTATTTTGTCTACTGAGTCGAGAGCTCATGCAGTCGTTGTGTAAGATGTCTCCTAGCTAAATGAAATTACAAATCACCCCCCAGGCCTCTACACAACTCCCCCATTTTTTTTCTGGGTCTCTTACCGCCCCCCTTTAGGCCTGCAGCGCCCACAAGGAGGCGTTTTCGCCCACTTTGGCTGCTTTAGAGAATTCCATTTGAAGACCAAGTGACTTTGAATGCGAAGTAGGGTGAATTGACAAGCCATTCTCGCTTGGGCGATTCGAGTTTTTACAGAATTGCGAGGCAGGCGTGAATATAAAAAATGTTTAGGTGAGGTTATAATCTGATATCTAAGCACGTCTATGTCTTCATTATAAACACATTTTCCAAAAATAATTCCTTTACGTCTTCCATCAAAAATGTACAATTTCATATCGTTATTAAGACCATTCAGATATACTCAATTATTACATTTTTTCATATTTATGTTTATTGAATGACTACAATCCGCATTCTAAGACGACGACTGGAAGTAATTCAATAGTTAAAGCATACTACTTAATTTATATGAAACCGATTCGCGCATTGCCGTTTTTTGAAATCGACATTGACAGAATAAAAGTTCAGTGACTGAATCCACGTGCCATGTGAACAGATATATTTCTGTAAATTGGCCACATTCATATTTCTTGAAAAGAACTGTATTAAAATACATTGTAATAATATTTTACGCATATGGTTAATGCCAATGAACCTTCGAAGCGTCAACTAAATAAGTTTAGTCTAATTTTTATGAATGTCAATGACATTACCTCCAGCTATAAATCATCCAGTTAGTAGTTTTAGTAGTTACCTAATCCATTAACAATTCTATCGTCCTGTTGTATTAACTATGTAACTTTTTGCTTTCCGATTTCTCTTTGTTTATTACACATATATACGCATTGTGTGCCTACTTGCATACATTTACGCTGTTTCATAGACACACTTCTGTCGCCTTCTTAAATAATATATCGTCCTTCTGACACACTTTCGATGAGGTATGCGAGTGCTTTTGATATTTCTATCAGCTAGAACTCCGCCTATTTCCATGTTCATAAGTCAACCATGGTCTTTCATAATGGTAATATAAGCCAAGAAAGAAGAAATAAGTAAAAAGAAGTAGAGTGAAATCTTTGTGATTTTTCTTCGTCGCTCATTCTTTTTATTATTCTTCGCTTATCTCTGTTAAACCATGCACACTTTGCTATCATTAAACCGCATCTACCTTCCAAGCTAAGGGTCTTAAATTTGAGTCCTATGCAGGTCAATTTACGAATGAGACTTTTTAATACTCTCTTATAGTGTACGTGTTACTGGGTACTCCCACGGTTTCGTTGTGTGATATCTACATTTAAGTACAAACCCTGTACTAAGATCGAAATCAGACAATTAGTGGAGATTGGTTTTGTTTTGATGTTTTTCTCAAAACTATTTCTTAATGAACTGACACAGATAACAGAAGACCTATAATATATATAGACCTATGTATATATATACTCATATTATTATTTATATACTTTGATTATTCTCTTGTCTAGATGGAACGTAAATATTCAACATGCACTAAAATGGCCCGAATTGCGGGTTATGTGTGCGTGACAGTGGTATACTTATTTTCATAAAAATGTCGATATGTGCGTAATTGGGAATCACAGCATGTATAGTAGTATTTCCCTACTGTTGTCAGTAACTTCTAGTAATTATATATAACAAACAGCATATGTAAAAAGTTAAGACAAACAATATACAATTATCTCACATGAAAATATAAATTAAAAACTCTTCTGAGTACCTATATTGCAGAAGCTCTATTGGCTTTCGATAATCATCTCTGGCAATTACATTGGTTAGTTCAGCGTGGTAAATTTCAAGAAATTTTTCAATCTCGGAAATGGTTAGGCATTACTCTCTTTTCTCTGTACTATTCTATTTTAAGGGAATCGATTTTTCCCAATGACTTCTGAACTCTTTAAGAGTGAAATGGGCTTATAGTCACTTGTTTTATTTTTAGTTCTACAAGCTTTTAAGCACCAGTTCATACACGTGATGGTGGCTAACAAAAATAAGCATTTCCCTATCAATCTTTTGCTCAAAGAGCGCACAGGCTCTATTCCAGTCTAATATTGCTTTCCAAACAGCTTGTACCTCTTGTTTGCTCGTAGATATGCATATATATTTAGAGATTAGAACTTTCGTTCACAGTTAAATTCACTTCACGAATATTATAAAACAATACTGCGAGTACGTGTCCATTTGAAGGAATTTTCGAAGCCGTTGCTTGATGTTTGACATCACCTATTACGTTTAATATTTTTCTTTCTTTGAACTACTTAATTTCACCGACACATTTACTAATCAAAAATACGTATATAACTGACAAAACAATAAGAAATTATGAGCTCATTAAGACATAGGCGTGCGCGCTCAAGTAATCAAGTACTGACAAGTTTAGATGCAAGTCGGCACGGGTTGCAGTGGTTTAAATTGCACGAAATTTAATTAACATGTTTCGACATAAAACAATCAAAATTAGAGGGTATGCGTTAAAAAAAAACAACTTTGATTTTTTAGGACACCCTAATATACATGTATAAAAAGTACATTTTAAGTTTGTTTCAATTGCTAGAAGTTACAGATAATAACAGGGAAATACTGCTATATATGCTGTGATCCCCAATTACGCATATATTGACATTTTTATGAAAATAAGTACACCGCTGATACGCACACATAACCGGCAATTTGGGCCGTTTTTGTGTATGTTGATTGTTCACAACGATCCATTTAGACAATGAAATAATCAAGAGTTTCAAATAATATTGAATAAGGTGAGAATCGAGTTAAGTAATTTTTTACACTTTTTTGTGCGTGTTCAAGCAACCAATGTATCATACATATCTTCACTCTGTATCCCTAACGGGGTAGTCAGAGCGGACAGAGCGCCAGGAGTCGCGGTTCGCTTCCTCAAATCTCATCATTCTCCTCACACATATCTAATACGTATAATATATAGATATCTAGGCAAGTAAATAATCAAAGTTTATACACACATATATTAATACGTGAAGCGAAAACTTTAGTTCCATTTTTAAGAAAATTGCGCGGACGTATAGTATAAGTATAAAATTTGGTACACTTAAAATTTATATGGAGAAGGACTGGAGAAAGCTAAAATTTTTATGTAATATGTGTTACAAATAAGAACATTAAATTAAATGAATAAAACGTTCATCGTTTACGTTCATACTGCCAATGTCAAAAAGACTGTCAATGTCAAACTCATAATAATTTGTGATTATATGTAATGTAACCTCCTTGGAAAGTTTATTTATATTTACGGTCGAATTTCGACTACCGGGCGACCTCTAGTTTATGTAAAATAAATGAAGAAAATAAGTGACTGACTCGCTGACATGTCAAAGCATAGCCGTAGTGATTCAGTGGCATAGCCCACAGAGAAAATTATATACCTATACGCATAGCCCAAACTGCGGGGTGTAAGAACTAAACGTAATGTTTAATGTAAAATGAAGCACAAATAACAGTTTTCAGGAATACCTTGTGGTAGAGAAAAAATGTAATTATGCGGAAAGTCACGAGCAACAGTTAGTTATTTATTAATAAGTACAATGAACATACGAAGGGCCTTGTAGTAATACATAGTAGTAGTATTATATCGTACCTAGTAATATATAATTTAATAATATCACATAGATTTAAGTAAGATTTACTCCATTCTCCTGCTGTATGAGTAATATAGTACAGCATCAAAATCGAGCGTTTGCCTGCTTCCAAAGGCACGTTAAGGCGGTGCGCGGTGTTCCGGCCAGTACCGCCGCATATGTTATGTCTAGAAATAATCAATCTTCCACGCCGCAGCCCTGTACCAAATTCTGGTCAAGTCAACTTAGGAAAAGAACTTTTCTAATTTGGCTTGGCGGCTGAGTGTTTCTGGAAGCTTCCTCATTTCACCCTGTGGTGGTGCAAACCTGTGTTTAGTTTGGGATCAGATGCTGTGACATCACATGCTGTGATCACTTATCTGGAGTGGATGATATTTTATGTGTAGTCATAGTCGTCAAACCAAGTCGGAAACTTTATAGGCGGTATGGTAACTTTTACAGTAGGTAGACCTGTAGACTCTTCCACTAAACCACACTGGACCTGTATTATGTATGAGTTCGTCTTTCTCTCACCTCATTTGTGCGATAACTTTTTCCAGCAATTTGACGCTATTTGATTTATATTTCATTCATTTTAATACAATTTGCCAAAAATTTGGACAATTTTCTATTGAGTGCTTTTAAATAAAACGGCCGTTATTCAATTGAGACTACGTTTACATAAAATAAAATTGATTGAAAAATAATTTTGTGGCGAGTAATACAAATTATTTATCGAAAACTATTACATATTGTAACATATCTTAATTAATAAATAAAATACTAGAATTTTTTTTAACTTTTTGGTTAATTGGATTGAAACGACATTTATGTACTTAAATCCTATGAAATCGATAGATCCAAATAAAGTCGAAGTCCACTTCTGTGATGGTCTGAAAGAGAAAGAAAGAAATAGGTATAGAAAGTGGCGGCTGATTATCTGCCTATGCAAATCCACCGAGAAATGGGACTTACTGAAAGGAGCTTCTGTAGATGATGGGCTAGGAACTTGTGACAATCTTGAAAACTTGTGCATATATGTACATTAGAATAATTGTTTTTTTCAATATGTTTTTATTCCAGTTTTTTTTAATATAACTCGAAAAAAGCTTATGACAGAGATACGATAGACATTTTGTAACACTATGTTTATTCATGTTAATTGTTCACGGACGAGGCCATTTGTATAATCATTGTTTGTTCGTTTAGGTACATTGCGTGAGAATGAGCTAATAATGAACAATTAGATGTGAAGCCGATTCCATCAACACGAGTCACGAGTACTTCATATGGTACATATATAATAAAGCCTTAAATAGTCAAATAAAACAATATTCAACAAAATTGTTGGAAAAATTAACGTAGAAGTTAATTATATTAGCATAAGGATGCTGCTTGTCCTTTTAAAAACCGACCAAGTGCGTGTCGAACCAAGCAACAGTGAAGGAATCCGTAATTATGATGAAAGTTCACGGTTAAAATCAAAAGATGTTGATAAAAGTAATAATTTTGTTGTTTATGCATGCAAAATATTAATTTTATAAGCACCAAAAATAAGTTTGCACTTCATAATATTGCTTAAAGATACCGTGAACACACAAAGTAATTTTTGCAGTTCCTCAGCGTGTAACCGAAAATATCCCATATCTCGATAATCACTCAACATAACATATTCCAAGCAATTTTTGTGGAAAATATTTTTTAATTTCTACTACCTAGAACTTTTTCTGAATGTTCCAACGTATAGCTGAAAAGTTAGAGGGAGGAACGCTTTTACGATTACAATACTAGAAGCGCATAATCATCTTACCAATCAATACTTCGCTAAATCAGTTCAATAAAAAAGTTACTTTGAGACCTGTATATAATTTTGAAGACCTAATAATACTCCCCACGCATATATGAACAGGAATTTTTTTTTTCTTGCCCAATTTTTTTAAAAATTAAGGGCGCACTCCATACAATACATATGTATGGAGTACCACTCCTAATTTTATTTTTTTCATAATTTCACCACGCTATTGTACAGCGGTTCATAGATAATCTTATCTTTCAAATGTCATGTATATAGTGCCAATAGGCTTCAAGAAAAATGACTGACGGACAGACGAAGTTATAAGGGTTTCATTTTTTGCCAGTTGATTATGAAACCCTACAAACCGCACATAAAAAGGTACTTACATGTCGCATTCTATAGTGTACAAAAATAAACAATGTCAAAATAAATCTATATAATATATTTTAATGAAAGTGGTTTTATTTGTCACGTGAAAGCTACTGAACGTATCGGTATAGGATTATGACTATTCGACGCAGAACCGTTTGTAGATGATTTTAGGCTAATTATTTTTAGAATTCCATAGACCCTTCACCATTTTTCAAATAAAAATAAGTATACTATACCTATTATAGGTACAAAATTTAAATGTACGTCTAGCGAAGCGGGCGGGTAACGGCTTGATTCTTAATAGATGCATACAGATAAGTTGTACATATGCAGAATAGCAATTGTTTTTGGAAGCTATAAAAAAATGTTACTGAAGTCGAGATTCTTCACGCAAGTTTCGTTCTATGAAAGGTATTTTTGTAGGTATATGAACATATGTACTGTTACTGAAGTTGAGATTCTTTGTGCAAGTTTTGTTCTATGAAAGAAATGTTTATAGGTATACGACCATATTATATACTTTCCGTTGTTCTTATACGTATTTACCGTTAAAAAATATGCCGTGATGGAACAGCAACCAATTAATCAATGATATCATCATTGATATGAAATATTTAGTAGTAATCTAAAAGGTCATCTGTATCAAAGGCAAAAATAGTTGTATTATAATATATAGTTGTTTTTACTTTTTTCTCAAGGTTACAGTCTTCACTTTATTTGACGAGTTTATTTCTATTAAAATTAACTACACTTATCGCAATTTTTTTATTAAGCGAATACACGTACTCTATTGGGCGGACAAATAATAAGTAATCTCCAGACAAACACAACAACAGTAAGACTAAATATTAAACTTGTGCAAGGAATACTGTACAATGACCCATATAAATACACAGTAACATAAATTTGAAAGAACTGGTCAAGATCATGTGGGACAAGCATTTAATTAAGGTTCTGTAGCTATATCGGACATATTAGAAATTTAATTTAATAAATAGTGTCAATAATATTTTTTTTCGTTACTTAGATTATAAGTTTACGTCTCTATGACAAGTTTCAGCTCAGGAGGTACTGAGATGATGAAATAAATCTGCCGGGATACGGACAGACAGAGATATATATATATATATGTGTATGTTGTAACTGTTCGCCCGTAGAACCTTAAAAAGTACGTTTCTTATTAATTTGGTCGAATGTAAAACTCAAGACATGCATACACACATAATATCTTCACGCTGTATCCCTAACAGGGTAGTCAGAAAGGAAGGAGCGCCAAGCGTTGCGGTCCTTACATACTTCTTTCGCTTCTTCAAATCTCATCATTCTCCTCACACATTTTAGTCTAAGTATGCCAGTGCTTTTGACATTTCCGTCAGATAACACTGTGGCTATTTCTTCTTCGTAAGCCAGCCTTGGTCTTCCTTGGCTTCTGCTACCACACACTTTGGCTCTGTAGGTTTTACTTCGTGAGTCTTTCATCACTCATTCTTTTTATGTGCCCGAAACATGCATTCCTGCCTTCACTTTTATGATAACAATGTCGTGTAATCCTGTCATATCGCGATCTCTTCGTTGCTTATCGTTGCACCCTGAAAAATGCAAAAATATCGACCTCGCATCAAAAGCCTAGTCTTATACCCTCTTATTACAATCACTTTATTATTCTTGTAGTAGGTATGTACACAAGTCACAACATGCTATTTATACACTACTCGTAACTCGTTTCACGTCTTTAGAAAATTCTTTTTGATCTATTCAATAACATACTACAGCATTCTTATTTTAAAAACACACTTTTGAAAAGTTCAATGTAACTGTAAAAATGTCAGATTTAATTATTAAGTAGAAACGATTTCCAAAGAACATCCCGGCGAAATCATGAGGCCCATGACGCTCCTATCAATCCGCGATTTTTTCAATTTTCTTCGATTTTCCTGCTCAATTAACCAATTACATTTAATACTATTTTACAAAATTATCATTTTAAATAATATTAATAACACTATACAGAAAATAATTAAGCGAAAATGCCAAATGACAGCTAGTTACCCCCCATGTTTAGAACCGAACTACAGCTTGAACTACTTCATATGTAAATACAATAATACTCTAAATATTATTACTCTTAATATTAATATTATTTCATAAACTTTATCTTATAAGCCAAAGATTGCCTGGAAGAAATTACTGTTCAGCAATAAGATCGCCTTTTGTACTATATTTTGTGATTTCGTTCTTTTATTCAACATTTATAGTGCAATAAAGTATATTGTATTCTTTTAATAATTTTAAAAACAGACATGTTTGTACAGTTATATAGTTATTTAATATTATGTATAATAAATAAGTGTTATTTAATTTCTAGTAGGTATAAATACCGGAGTTCTAATTTAACGGGTATAATTACACTAGTTACGACCGTAACCACTGTATTATATTTGCAATTACAACTTACTACTGTAATTTCTTTAACACGGAATTCGACATTGTCACGTACTTTATGCTTGTATATAGAACGTAAAGTTTGTATGTATGGTTGTGGGCGTCATCCGGACGCACGCCATTCGATTCCCCGAAGAGGAAATCGTTACGGACGGCAAATTGGGCCCTAACCACTAGTTCGAGCGGCCAGCTCCAGACACGCAGATGTGATGTTATTTACTACTCGACGTATAAATAACTGAATTGGTGGTAATAGCCATGTAATGTAAAATATACACACGTATGGATTTCAATATTTTACAAATTCTAACAAGAGCTATTTTGTAGGCTTATACATAATATAAATAGGCTATTCAGCTGTTTGTTATATTTTTAAACTAAAAAATAGAGTTAATAACAAAAAACACAATTGCATCGAAGTTTTGTGACGTCACAATCCAATAGCGTTATCTCCCTCTTGCTTATCCTCACTGCTAGAGTTTAAAATCTAATTACTCGTATGTTTCTTTTATTCAATTTCAATAGCATTCGCAGTTGTGTTCTTTAAAAATAGTCAAATAGGACTTTACATAATTGAAGTATGCAAATATAAAATCGCAACAGCGTCTAAAGTCAATAAGTTTAATGGTACCAAAACGTGGACGGGACAGCTACGGGACGGGGTGCCATACAAACGACTTCGTGATTACTACGTTCCCAACCGTGCTGGTTATAGTGTTGTTAGTTGATTTCATACGAACACATTGAAAAAAACAAGTAAAATATATTACTTGTTTTTTGACTATTCTGACTATTGAATATTCACTTAAAAATTTTATATTATAAAGTTTCAACTCAGTGAATATGTATACCTACATAAGTTTCATATTCTGTATTAATATTAGACAAGCCACTGCAAAAACTTGCTCCACTTTAAATAGCGCTATAAACAAATTCATAAATAGGCCCTGCTTTCCATTTTATGCCTTTTTAAGGGGCTCCCTCTGAAAGGAACACCGGAAAAGTGAAACGCACAGAAAAACCTGTGGCACCCCACCGAGAGACAAGAGGGTGCATTACATTTTACATTTCATTTTACTAACATTTTTAAATTATTATTTTTATCGGCCAGAATTAATGATGAAGAAGACAAAAAATTATTTGTTTATTTTTATTCAAAAATTATTTCAACAAAGCGTCACTTACGTAAACGTGTCATATAAGTACTTACGTTGTAAGAGCAAAGCTACAAGAGTAATTCTTTCAGAAGGAAATTAGATTTCATTGCTCGTCCGCGTAGGAAGGACGGGAGAGAAAATTTTAATTCAAAACACAGCACAACAACCCACACACATTAAAATAGGTTTAACCACCAGCCGTTCCATTTAAAAAAATAAAATAAAATAAAAAAGGCGCGATCCCACCATTTCTCCCGGACGCGCCGCAAATTCCTGTGGAAAAAATCGTATTTCGAACGCGGTTTGAATTTTAATTGACATTCGACTGGCGTAGAAAGCAACCATCCAGCCAGTATCTGGCGAATATTTTCGACTTTACATTGGGATAGCGAGGGTGCGTTCTGCCTTCAGCTACGTCGGGATATCCACCAGTTGCGGGCTATAAAAGTGACGGCACACGTCCGCAAAACCTCGGCTTCCCTAAACGGGGTGCGTAGTTACTTGCTAAATGTCTCTGCGAACTACTTGTCAGTCAAGCTAGACAAATTATCATATTTTTTTTGTTATTTAAATATACTAGGGAATATTTTTTTGTTGCATAAATAATAGTAAATTTTTGCAAGACAATAAAAATGTCTGGGGTAATTTCTTGCTGATTTCGAAAAGAATGAAAAAGTAATAAATAGTTTTATTAGAAATAATTTGCAATAAGATACGAATATAAATGTCAATTCTAATACCTATACAGTTTATTATTTGAAAATTCAGATATTGAAAAAATTATAACGCTCAGTGGAGCTCATGACATTGTTAATAACTTCATTGTCGAGCCGTCACGTGTTCTACATCACATAATGCTTGCTAAATTACAATAAACAATTTTGGGCACTCATTACTCCGAGTTCATCACGACGTTAGAGGAAATTATTCACAAAACCGCGGTAATGTCGAACGTCCGCGAATAATTGCGAAATAACCACGATAGCCTCCTCCCGCTACATTTAATTTGGCGTCTCTCAATTTAGCACATAATTGAGGATGATTAGACAGGGCTTACTATCTGTATTGTGTCCTTAGTACTTGCCCAGTGCAAGACAATGATTTTTCATAATTTAATTATACTTTCCAGCTGTAAATAAACGAGAACGCAGTGCTCCGTAATTTTTTTTAAATTTAAGTTTTGTGTTGATAACATACAAACACTGATAACATATGAAGTAATGAATACTTTATTAGCCTTACTTTTTAAGATAAAGAAATCATTCGTTTCTTTGCATGTACTCATATTATTTAATTTACATCAAAATATCAATATGAAATTAGTACCTAACATGTCGAAGATGAAAAAATGTTATACTGAGAAAAACAATGGGTTTTACGTTTGCTTGTGTTAGATACAATGTACACTCCCAATTTCATTTTAAAAGATTCCAGTATTTTGGTTTTGCACGTAATTAGGTACGTTCACTACAAAGACTTCAATAATAAATAATATCTTCTGTTCCAGATATCATGAGGTACCAGCTGCAGTGTTCTTGCGAAGTAACTACGTGATATAACCCGATAGTGTAAATGGAAATGTTAACGCATGCCGCAAAACGGAAAGCGAAATTGGCACGTAAATGATCGCGGCCCGGGCAGTGCAACACGCTGGCAGCGATGCAAGAGATATGCAACACCGCTGCACTGCCGCTCGAAAGTAACCCGCTCGCGAGGAAGATAAAATGCGAAGAGTTCCCTGTAATCAGAGGGAAGCAACCGGCGAGAGTTGGAATGGGGGTGCGCGATGAAATGGAGGAGGATTTCGCCGTGAAGACACGGAACACGCCGCCAATGGGACCAGCTCCGGGTCAGGACCCTCGCATGGAGCATGGGGGCAACGGCTTCTGGTTAGCAGCCGTCACTGCCACCGGTGCACCACATCCCATGCTGGAAACTTGCACTGAAACGGGATTCATTAACAGTCAACCTTCGATGGCAGAGTTTATGACCGCGCTCCCCCAGCTAGGTGGAGGGGAGTTAAGTCCGCAACACACTCCGCCTGGATATACTCCAGATTTACCTTCTCCGGGAGGTGGACTCAATGTACCCGAATATCCTTGGATGAAGGAGAAAAAAACGACGAGGAAAAGCAGTCAGCAAGGTGAGCGATTTCATATTAATAATGTCTAGTTGTAACTCTTTGTGCTTAACCTGTAAGCCACTTGATACTAAATAAGTAGCTGAGCAACTTTAATTCGGTTAAGATTTCAAACTTTCTAAAATTGTGTGGGAATGGTAAGTTATATATTATGTACAAATAGTAGAAAAAATTCTTTGTTAAATTTAAGATATCAACAACTAAATATGACAAAAAATTGCTGCCAATCGCCTTACAATCTACTTATCGCTCTTCAAAATATTAGAGCGGTCGCAAAATAGCAAAATAGGCACCTCAATCATAAAACAGCGATATTTCGTTTCGTAAGTGCGCCTAACTGCCGCGTGAATAACTACTTCAGAATTATTATTGTGCCTTTCAACGGCAACAACAAATGGCCATTCAACCATTGTGTTCTGGTTCACGGTCCCAGAGTTTCTTTAATGAACATCAAATTACTCTGAAATATATTGAATTGTGTGCCGCGACGACGTTTTATGTCGGTAACTGTTGCTGGTGGGTGTGTGGGAGTGGTTTGGCCTGTACTATGTACCTACATATGGCGCTGGTACAGCAATGGTAGCATTATCCGACCCACCGAGCCGGACTCGCCATGTAACGGAACGGAACAACCGACATGCACTGTAACCACAAATTATAAGTGAGAACATTTTTTAGAAGATACGTACGAGTTTACACGCTGACATTTCATAAAAGAGATTTTGTTTCCTCTTTTTTAAACAACTGCGTGGTCTAGATTTCTTAAATTATAAATTTATTGCTTTTACTTTAACTGCTATGATGAGATTATAAAGCATAGTTTAATAAATAATCTTTTATGTATTCATTTATTTTTTATTAAATAAATTACAATTTATAATCAAAAAAATGCAATATACCTACACTCTGCTTTATCTAAAATATAACAATTATAAACGAACCATAAGTCACTTAACATTTTTAATCTAATGCACATGCATTAAATTAAAAATGTTAACCTAAAAATAACGAAAATACTTTAAAAAAATAAATGCTTAAAGAATTGTTCCAAAATAAAAAAGTAAGTTATCATGCTTGTTGAGCTTTCTGACAGCCTAGCGTTTTAGCTGTCGCGCCGTAATTAGGTAGGTATCCTCGCGTTACCATAAAACAGATACTACAACATATTAATAATACCATATTTTCTCAGACTTTAGTAAAATACCAATTGGGCTCTATTTGTAAAATTAACATGAACATAATAAACACTTGATAAATTCTGAGGATGCTTCGTTGAGAAGCGAAACACGTGTCGATTGATGGTTTTTGGAGTTTAAGCAGAAAATAGCTAAAGATTTTAGGAATTTATCACATGAAATGGATTTCCGCAAAGTAACACCTGAGTCTATACAATATCATAATAAACACAGAAATATCATAGAGTCACTGAAACCTAACCAGGGATTATATTATCACTTTCATACCAGAGAACTAAATACATACTGCTGTAAAAAAAAAACATGTGAAGAACAAAAAAACGTTATTTGTATTTTTCGCACAGTCAAACATCATTGAGTGAAAGACAAGATGACCCCAAATTTGTCACCGGAACAATACGCAGAGAATCGCAGAACAATACAGACTGGATGATCCATCATCATCCGTCGAGCGCGCCTGGGAACATGACCTCACCTGGCGAGTGATACATCATGTTCATATGATGAAAATTGCTATATCTGTATCAATTCCTTGCTAATTTCTTATAAAATGAAGTCAGAATATATCTATATTTAAACAATGCTGATTTATTTTGTCGGTCTATTCTTTATTAATTTCTACCTAATGTTTATTCTTATTACAAATAGCGGCCCGTTTCAACTTTGCCCGTGTTAATACATACTCGTAATATATAGCCTATGTCCATCTGGAATAATGTACCTTTCAAATAGAGAAACAATTTTTTGAATAGGTGCAGTAGTTCTGGAGATTACCTTCCGCATATAAACGAACTTACAAAATCCGCTGTGTCTCTTTTTAATATTAATATAAATTATAACTATCAGTCAAAACTTGGAAAATCCAATATGTAAGTTTAGAGGCATAAAGTGTCGCACGTAGAATTGCATAGGAGAATGGTAGAGTCTGACTACCCCGTTAGGGATATAGCGTGATGATATATATGTATACGTAACTATTAATGTCGGTAATTCGTCGTCGCTACATCAATCGCGGTGACATTTCAACTATCTAGTGTCAATTCAGTGAAGTTATATTTTGTGAGTGGATGAGAACGTTGGACTATGCATTGGTAGTATATCATACAGTAGCTTCTTACTTTAGTTCAGAAGATTCCTCATAAGATATCGACTGTATCGTAGACAATATTTTCATATTGGAGCTTGATTAACGCTTGTTGTTGAACAGAAGCTACCCCCCACAGTGCACCCCGGGGGGCCATGCTGCAAAGCGCCAACAACATTAAAGCAATCTGTTGACCGGTGGGTACCGCTACTCAGTTTTCTACACTCCATTTTACTTTAAATTACCGAGAACATGAATACCGATATGTTTCAATCGACTTGAACGCAAACTTCTACAACCTGTGTTATCATTAACTAAAGATGTTCATCTTTTAAAAAAAAGTAAGAGTTGATGATAACACAGGTTGTAGAGCTCGAGTCACTAAATATGTCATTCAGTTTTGAAGAACACTACCTTTTTACTTTCCCGCACTCTTCCTTTTTCAAATTCCTTGCTTTTGATGAAAATAATTGAACCAATATGTCATTTATATCATTTTTACAACCATTTTTTTACAAAATCATTATATCATGTTATCATTTTTTTACAAAAACTTGCTCTTCAGAATTCTACGACTGTAATCTCTGTATATAAACTCCTAATATTCAAGCAATCTTCAAAAATTGCCAGCAACCATGTTTCTGATTACTCAACATTAGCCGAAATATCATCTCAGTTTATAATAACAAATAATCAACGGATTAAACTCAAAATTGGAATTAAACCAACGTAAAGTGGTTGCTCTCGTATTTAAAAAAATATATTTCTTTGATTAATTAAAAATAAATTGACCGATATCTATCCATAATTCACAATCTAAAATAAACTACTGCTATAGAACCTACGAGTTTTACCATTAAAAGTGACACAACTGTACCAATTACGGCTCTATTATTTCCTGCTTTAATTCTTGCTAACTGCTTTAAAAATATATTTTTAAACAAACGCTTTGTATCCTATCTTTAGCAAATTTCATACTCAAATAATACTTATAGATAGAGGCGAGGGCTGCAGAGTCGGCCGTGAACCGGCACTACCGGGTGTAATCCGTCACTGTCAGCGCTATCGAGCGATGCACGCCCTGCTCTACCATTCTCCTATGCAACTCTACGTGCGACGCTTTTGGTCTCTAAACTTAGATATTGGATTTACAAAGTTTTGACTGATTTGCTTGAGTGACATTTTGACTGAAATGTCTACATGCAGAATATATGGTTCTATTTTGTCTAGTAAAATTCCTGTTCACTTTCAATACAGATAAAACTTTTAGTCATCGCTCAATATATATTAATTTAAACAATAACAATCTTAATAATCGATTTTTAATAAGCTTTTGCGTTACTTCATTCGCGTAGTCGTTTATTTAACAAATTAAATAATTCAGAAATCTTTACGGGCGTATGCAGAACAACTCACCAAAGTTTCATTATAATTGGATGAATGGTTTAAAAACGCATTAAAGATAAACATACCAACAAACATTCATTTTTATGTATAAGATAATAAAACTAAACCGAAGTTGAAAAAATATGTTATGAGCAACAGATTTTTAGAGTTTATTAACGTGACATAAAACCACAAAATAATTTCACCACTATTTAAGGAAAAAGGCTATGTCACCTGTGTACCTATTTCTAGATGTATAGTGGATATGTACGAGGGACATGAAACAAATTGTTCGTCGACCACGCCTCCAGGTCTATCTCGAGGAATCGAAATTAAAATGAACGACTCGATCGATCATTCCGATTCCTTTAATGCCGTATTATTTCTGCACTGTCTCAATTTGTTCAATCTCGAGACGGACACATCTGAGTGACGTATGATACGGAACTCAATTTATAATATACAGAAGACTTTATTGAGGTTTTACACAAAGAAAATAAATGAACATAGCAGTCCTGGAATAAATTTTTGTATGATATAGATTAGTAAACGTTGAATAGTACTAGTAATTATTTTCATTTTTATTTACGTAATGGTTAATAGGTAAGTAGTCCATGCTAGGTAATATGAAAATTATAAAATAGTGATCACAGTAAAAATTAGCCATAGAACGAAAAACAGTACTTTTGTACTAATATCTATTAACAACAACTAAAAACAATTAACAAATTAATAGTATTGTGCGAAGTCTCATTTTCAATAAGTCTATTAAAAATAATATACATATGTGTATATATTTACATATATCTAAAATATATAATGTATGTCCTGATGTTTATTTATTTAATCTTTATTTTATCACATACTAATTAGTTACCAGCGTAAAACTATACTATGTTTCCAATGACTTCGTTCAGGTGGAATTAGTACTTTTGATATATCGTCAGATTAGAGTACTGATTCTTTAAAGTTGTCTATATTCCTCCCCAAAGTTCAAGTTATCTCCATACCTCCAACGGTTAGTGGTTAGCAGACACACAGAATTTCTTTCGCATTTATTCATTTATATTGTGCTAACAGTTATTACAATACATATGCATTTAAAATAATAACAACATGTTTTGGATAAATTATATGTATAAACACTTAAAGGCAAACGCAGAAAGCAGTGTATAATCAATATCAATATCTATGTATATATAGTACAGTATAAAAGGAAGTCCCCGGCGTGCGTTTGTCCCTCTGACTGTCTGTATACCAATCTCAAGAACCACTGAATTGTATGCGTTTTTTTCTGTTAAGGTATACATTTCCATATTAGTGAATCTAGTCGGAAAATTTGCCGCCTCATGAAAAATCATCTACTCCGTTACAAATTAAAAAAAATCGTGTAAAGAATGCGTTAAAATTAAATAATCTATGATCCATAAAATTAATCTTTTAAGGATAACTTACAATCGCTTTTGTTAAATAGTCAATGGTAATGACTTTCAAGCAATTTTGACCAATTCAGTATAAATAAAAAAAAACAAATAATAAAACAATATTAATGTTGTTCATAAATAAATATTATGACATCTTTCAAATATTATTTTCTTTTCACAACTTATTACAGCGTGTCACTAAAAACTGTACCGGGCGAAGCCGAGCCGGATCGCTAGTCAAAAAATAAAAACAAAAAGAAACACATTGTTACGAACAATTTCCACAAATATGGAACAGACACCGCGTATATTCACTGTATTCGTTCACATACCAACATCGAGTCGATCTGCATTACTTGTTATAATATTAGTATGGATTTTTAAATACGCAATAATTTAAAGTGGAAATATGCCATTGAAGTTACAGCTTTGAGAACTAAAAAAATAATAGCTTCAAATTAATAAGATAACTCTATAAAATAGAACGAAAATAAGAATAGAAATTAAAGACAGGAATCGCGTGTGTCGTTCGAAAATAATTACTAAAACTGAATTATTAACTGTAACACGAATGCGTTTATAAGTAAATTATGATAATAATACTAAGAGAAATGTCGTTTTGTCTTCAATGTTATAATTCATATTCATAGACAGCAAATAATCGTCCTTGTTCGTAAGCATCTTTAAAGACTATTACTTGTTATTCATTATATTTAAAAGACCATGTTATCCGAATTTCAGATTCTTGCACATAATAAAATTACTTTTGCTTTTCTAACCATCGATATTCAATTTGTTAGATTGAGAATCTACGGTATTAAACAAAATACGAGTAGAAGTCAACAAAGAACGTTAATATTGTTTACATTTTAATAACTTTACGTAAAAGTAAGTCATAAATTGTTTATAATCCTATGAATATTTAAAAATATTTACCAGTGCGGTATGTGTGGATAAATAAGATGTAACACTATACCGAATATCAAGCTTAAACCTCATATAGCTTATTAAAAAGTCGACTGTAACGGAAGGACAGACAGACAGACGGCCAGACGAAGAGACGCATCAGTGACCTCCCAGGGCTTCATTTTTCCTGTTAAGATACCAACCCTTAAAATTCACTCCTTCCTTCGTAAATTCAGCTAATCAGCTGTATTCAACTAATGAGATTGAGAATCTACGATAATAAACAAGATAGAGAAGTCAACAAAGAACTTTAACATTGTTTACACTTTCGCTTTACTTAAAATAAGTCATAAATCGTTTATAATTTGCTATGCCCAAAAAATACCGCGATGGCTCAGGTAAATGTTCAGATCCTTGTCGATAGACAGAACGCAGATAACAATAAATCTTTCTGCCGGCTCTCTTTGATTTATGTGAAAAATGACCGTAAATTTAAGGTTAAGACGAAGCCTCAAGGGCGGAACTTCGATAGTCACCGGTCTTGAGTATCTCACCTATTATCCACTGTTGAACTCTACCACTATTGAAAACATTTATAAAATAACAGGAAATATTTTACGGCAATTAATTCTTCAACGAAATCTTGAGCATTAAGTGCCATTAATATTATTAACTCAACTGTGGTTAATCATAAATTAACCCACGAATTTTTTATGCAATGAGTATAAATAGGTATATGTTTAATAAAATGAACTTAAATTCATTTATTACAAATACTCGTTTAAACACATGTAAGTATTAATTACAAGAAATTAATCCTATAGAAACCTATAAATACAGACTTAATGTAAATACAGACTTGCTGTTAAAATTCTTAAAAAAGCATACATCCAATTAACGTTTTGGAGCAATTTCAGACAAAGTAAAAAGTTTACTACGTCCGTGTAAAAT
Organism: Zeuzera pyrina; assembly: GCA_907165235.1. Classification (NCBI taxonomy): domain Eukaryota; kingdom Metazoa; phylum Arthropoda; class Insecta; order Lepidoptera; family Cossidae; genus Zeuzera; species Zeuzera pyrina. The sequence continues at coordinate 16,906,210 of OU015628.1, forward strand.
ATAAAAGAAAAAAAATTGGGTCGAACTTACCCATATTTTTGTTCTTCATTTCTCATCTCAATTCGGCATGCGAATAAAAGACAGACAGACAGACATAAAGATAAATAGACAGAAATGGAAAAACTGTAAGGATTCTGTTTTTTGATTTATTTCTTTTTGGTTACCACATTTTAAAAAAAATTAAAAAGTTGTATTTTGTATTTACTTAAATATCTTCCTAATATCTACCTAAACGAACGCTTTTAACGAAACTATGTTCATATCAATTTTTTCACATTAACCATTCAAATGACAGCATTTACAGTAGCTAAATAATGTAGTAAAAACAATAATTTACCAAATATAATCACAGTATTCATTGGCTGTCAATACATCGACACGGTTATGATTTACGCGCGGTCCCGGGGTAACACTTTCACCTCGCCCGCTATATCATTCCCGAGACATAAATCAATGAGGACAACTGGCCTTTGTGGCGTTTTATCGGTGATTCGGTGCTTCCAAATACAAGCGACACTAGTTAAAGGTTAATACTGGTTTTTATGGGATGGAAAAAAAATGGATGGAATTACTATCCTTCGTGTACTACATTTCTGTTACACAACAATATTTTGATTTATCATGGATTTTATTACCTTCATAAATAGAACCTATCTGGGAATATTTAAAAATGTACGCATTACAGAAATTTCTCCGTTAAGGCGAAACTTTAATTAAATAAATGTAACTAACATAGTTGAACACAGGTAAAATGTACCAAACATAGAATAATATCTGTACTTTTTACAAGTCAAACGGGAGCCGCTTGCTACAAACAAACAAAGCGTAATCCGCCGACTAAGCCGACATAAAGAACGCACCAATCAATAAATCACTTTCACTGAGGCTCGCCGCGCACGGCGCCCGTTCCTTTTGTCCTGCTCATTGTCGGCGCCGATTTTTACACCAATTAAAGACACTTACCTGCCACGGTCTGCAGTAATCCTATTACGAGATCGGTGAAAGAGAAGGGACCATCCTCGTGGGCGGTCGTGGGACAGGGAGCATTGACTTTTTTATTCCTAAATGTTCTAAGTTTGAATGGAGTGATGAAGTAGTTGTTTCTGGACCGGTTAGAGGATTACCTTGATATCTCGCACACAACCGTCAGTATGATGTTTTCGTTACGTTACTTTACCTAATCAAACACACATTTTTTTTATTTATATACGTATCCATGCTTACATATATTTACAATTTTTTTACAAACGCAATGGCTATGAGATTTTACAATTAAGAAATTAACTTACTAACTTCCTAAGTGAAAGTGTTCCCTCAGCAAAATCAATTCGCACAATAAAGTCAAACAAATTCGTTTATTTAACGCTTCATTGTTTTATGTTATAGCTCCCCTTAAGTATGATGTTTGCCGGCTGTAAACTGATTTATCATATCAGCAAGCTCGCCAAATAAGCGTCATCTTACAAGTACAAACCATAAACCTCGTATCGCAACCGCAAGTACCACTAACAACAATACATTCTCGACAATATGTACTAAAACTTGAAGCACATATTTGGATAACGTAACAGAAACATCTTCTACCACCACCCGAATTAAAATGAAGCAACTCCCTCACCCTTCTTTACGATTCCAATCCCCAATGCGTTGCCATAAAGTTTACATTCCCACTCGCTTGAAAAGGAGATAAGCCCTTTTCTTGATGTTAACTTGAATATGTAGAAGCTTGTCTGAGACGAGGGTGCGACACGACATATCGTGTTGTCCGGTTTCCGGACACGAGTTTTGCCCCATAATTAACTAAGTTGCTCAACGTATGCAAATGTTTACAGATAAAACTAAAACTGCCCTGAACTGATCCATGTATGTTACTATGTGGTTACAAGATCATTCTTGAAAACGACACAGTAATACGTGCCTATATAATATCATTATACTTATTTGAAAAGATTCAATAACATTTTCACAATTGCATTTGTTGCAAATACCAAATTTTATTAATCAATATGAATAACAAAATATAAACATCGTCATATTAATTTCATCTTATAAGGTATGCAAACATGCATATATATTTCCGTCGCACAACCCCAATACTATACTCAACACCGCATATTGAGCTTATGCATATATAAATCAAAGAGCGTAAAGCGCCTTGAGTCAAGCCGCAAAATCCGTTTAATCGTCTCTCCTGTTATTAATAACTGCTTTGAAATTAAACAATAAATTCGTTGGGGCTAATCACGAAGCTACCGCTGAGTCAACATTTATAGAGACAAATTGTTGCGCCACTAACACGGCCTCTACGATGTATTAATCTTGAGACGCAGAGCTCTACGACTCGACTCGTCGTAGCCACTAGGGAGTGTTCAAATTTACACCCACTATAACATAATGATTCTTAAACATATACTAATAATATTTTGTAACCAGTAGTGCATCATTTTATAATAAATATTACCTATTACAAGTCAGTTTCTACATTTAATTATTTTTAATAAACCTAATATTTAAAATGAAAAAAAATTGCTCGCTTTAAATGTCATGTTATCATAACACGTAGGATTTTCACAAAGCGTTTTATTAATGTTAAAGCTAATCCCACTGTCTAATTCAAACACGAACGCCATTTACGTGATGCGCGTCGTTATTTTAATGATGTTCGTGTTTAATTCTTTATTGTATCAATTTTATATACGATGTGTAAATGATGTAACGGTTATGTGACAACATGTTTGCGCGGTTTTTAAACACATTTGTGATGAAGTTCGAATGAAGTGCAAACTATAGGTAAATGTTATAAAAACGTTATTATGTCTTTATCATTTTCTCTTGTAGTACGATTATAACCTTTGTATTAGGAATAGTTTATCTGCTTCAATTAACAATAAAAGTAACCGGATTAATATAGACTTTCGAAAGAAAAATCGGCCAATCTTAATTTAATATTAAAATAAAAAACGTATTTAATCCGGCTTCGATACTCGGTCAGGTAAATTTAGGAATCAAACTTTTATGAATTTGCTTGAAATCCGGACGTTTCTAGGAATCCCCCAATTCGTTGTGTGGTACCTATAGTACAAGCCCATTATGTTTGGTCTCACGATTTGTGTAATTTTCTGGAATATTATTATTTATAAATTATAATTGACTGTACTGAAAACTATAGGTTGAATTTTTTGCTTTGTATATTTTCCCCTTAATACACGCGTTATTTATTACTTGATTCATAATATAACATACTAGTGACCCGTCCCGACTTCGCCCAGGTTGAATACAGAACATACATCCTATTTTTATCTAGAATAATGTACCTTTCAAGTAGCGTAAGAATATTTCGAATAGGTGAAGTGGTTTGGAAAATTACCCTCCACATATTAACAAACTTACAGAATCCCCTTGTCTCCCTTAATAATATTACAATAACGTGTATAGACTATTATTATCTAGCTATAAAATACATCCAAATGTATATTGGAAAAAATAAAAATCTAGGTACATTTTATCTTATATAGCTTTCTTAACAAACCGCAGTAGACACATGGAAAAGTAACTGCGCGGACAAACGATTGTTGACCTTATCGCATCCGGGAATGATAGGTGTGTTTTCTCCCCATTTCCTCGATGATATATGGTACAGAGCGGTGGCTAGGCGACACAACTATTAGTGCATCCGTCATTAGTCACCGTCAACGAACGTTTAGCCCCAGTTGCCCCTGGCTGCATAAACAACTACATCTCGTCTCAGGGGTTTTCTAACTGACCCTGTTCAGTCAACTTCTGTTGAACAGTTTTGATGACACTAACGAAATAATTTTTTGTTACGCACTTGTCTATATATATATATATATAATGAAAGTTTTTTCCTTTGACCTTTAAACTTGAAAACTACTGGACCGATCGGCATGGGACCAAGACCATTCGACGCAGAATTAGTTGTAGATGGTTTTAGGCTACTTATTTTTTGAACTTTTTTTTTTTTGCCCAGCGAAGCGGGCGGGAAACGGCTTGTTATAGTATAAAAATAAAAGGCTGAAAATTCATACTTTACTGTACGTTTTGCTTATAATACAGACTATACACATATGTATATCTCAATATGCTTATAGTCATAAGAAAAGTGTAGTATGGGTGCGATATGGGTCTAGCCTAAACTAGTGGCCGTCCACTGTCGTACATAGTCTCAGACTACATTTAACGCTTACCGTTAGGTAACAATTTCATGTAATTTAATTTTTATTTATTACACTTACATATTTTCTTTATGATTATAATATCTAGTAGGTACCTACACAATGTCTAATGTCCATCTCTCTTATAAAGTGTCTCTGTCGCGGACCCGATTGAACAAATTTGTTTTAAAAATAAGTGATTCGGCACTCTTTTCTCTTAATTATTAAATAGATGTAAAACCGGTCAAGTGCTAGTCTTACTCCCGCACCGAGGGTCTCATACTACCATACAATGTATTTATATTATGTATTTACCGATGAAATATTAAATCGGATTAAAAAACCAATATAGCAATTGAAAGACACATTATCCCTTATCATCATACTCACTAACTATAAACGTAAGTTTGTATTGCCTAATAACTGCAAATTAACGGTTTTCGCATATTTTCCTTTTCTTCTGCTGTGACAAATTGCTTCTTGCCAAATTTCATGATTCTAGCTCAAGGGGAAGTTGTAGTGTAAGGTTTTTATTTACTTACCGAGTGTTCGAATGCGAGACATAAAGGGCCGTATTTTTTGATTGCGTTGACTTAGAACCTTGATTTTTTCAGTTCCAAGGGACCGCAGATATAAATATTTGTTATTATTTTAAACTTGAGACTTCCACGCATTCCTCAGAAAGAGGATCTTGACAGACAGATAGACGGACAACGAAATAATCCTATAAGGGTACTTTTTTCCCTTTTGAGGTAGGGAATCCTAAAATTAACTATATGAGAGACCAATAAGTTAACGCGCATTCCAAAACATGAAGACGCTGGATATATATGCTACTAGATCACTCATCTAGTAGATGACAGTGTACAATGTTACTTAACCACAATCGTACCAAATCTAAAAGCCAAATTTTTGTTTTCTTTAAACAGTAAAATAATTCAAATAATTTACATTATTATAACATAAATTATAATATATATATTTATATAGTATATATATATAAATATATATATATATATATACGATATAGTAAGTAACAGATATAAAACTGTTAGTATAATTTCCTAGAAAATACCGCTTTCCCAGGAACACAAACCACGTGCCTACAGATACAGATACAGACAGAATTCCTTAGTGATAAAATAAATACCTACGTGATTTTTTTTGTATTTGACGAAAGTGAAAGCTATTTCCTTAACTTAATTTGTATTCGAACAAAATACGTTTACGCGAATCGCATATATTATACATATACACGTAAATATCAAAACGTTCCTGCAAATGCTATAAAAAACATCATCCAACTAGACATCATTAACAGTATTAAGAAGGCTCGTTGTCTATTCTGTACTTATATTAGGTGCACGTAACGAATAGTGCGCGAAGGGCTCGTTGTCTCGTCTCGTCACAAGGGCGTTAATTTGCTAACACCCCGGGTGTTAATGGAGTTCGCGACTCACCGCTGACGTGTCGATCCCACTCCTGATAACATCCAAGAATCCTGCAGGAAATTGGCGCCTTTAGACAACACCAACTTGTTCTAAAAGTTTTCGATAACATCGCTTATGTGACATTATAAGATAAATACCTAAAATAAGAGATGTCTTCATACGTATAATTAACATTCCTAACACCTGTATATAAATACCATACTACATGCACGCATCAAAACATTCACACTTACCTGTCACACACGTGTACATATGCATGAGTGGGTCTTTTGTTATATCTATAGAAATAAAATTGATTATTGACGGTAGTCGGAAAATTATTATAAAGTTTATATACTACCAATCGTAACTCTTTATTATTGTAATGTCTTAGTCGTAATAATAAAAAAATATATATCTATAAAATGCAGTTACATCAATATTTGTTGTAATCTTGAGATTCACTATAATTTTCTTCTCTACGTCTTTTTTCCTTGCCTTCTTGAGTGTACTCACAAAGGCGTGAAAATGAGATTATAATGCTTATACGTTTTCATTAATTTAACGTGTTATATTATCATTCAAGCTATAAAAAGATATTCCGTAAAATAAAAAATAGTACTTAGTATTAGTAGTAGCAGTAATTAGGAACACCTACTTCTGACCAATCTGTTCTCTGTTCTTCAATATATGCTGGTCATTACTTAAAAGTTATTGGTCATACACACGACAAGGCATTAAAAATATTAATTTTAGAGTTCGGTACCGAAAAAGGAAAAACGAAACCATTGGATAAATAATGCATTCGTCTGTCTCTCCGTTTGTCCATCTTTCAACTAATCTCAGAGATTATATGACATGCAAACTTGGGCATAGTATAATCTATCTTGTTAACCCATACAATGTATGTCATAATGTACATATGTTGCACTTGTTTACATTTTAAACTCTTCATAGGAGAAATAAAAAAGGGGCAAATGGAGTACTCGAACTCGATATAACCATTTCCCTCGTTATTTCTGATAAGGCCTAGAATTTTGAGAATTTCGGAAATATAAAACCTTACCTAAAATTAACAGTAGAACTACATGAAACGAAGTCCTACATATTATAAAATTCCAGAAATTAAGGTCAGTTACAATTTTATAAACATCGTACAGTACTCTGTGCACCAGTCAACCAGCTCTTGACCCATTTTTAAATAACATTTTAACATTGAATTGTATGAAATAATGTGACACTATTGGAGGTGTTCTAACTATAATGGTTAAGGATACTACGAGACTAGATTAACCACAAATAATAATTAAAGCATTTTCTAAATCGTTTTAACATATCGTCTTATAAATTGTATAATGTTCTAAAACCAAATATTAGAAACAATAATTTCCTCATCTAACGATAAGTCACACGTAATCCGATAAAAATGAGGTGTTTAATTAAAAGCACACCAGGCATCGATTGCTATTCAAATAAAGCGTTCACCCTCAGCTCGTAATATCGAGAGTGGGCGATCGATGAAGGGAATCACTCCGCTTTGGAACTAATTTGATTTTAGCATATTAAGGGGGGGTGTAACATCTAGATATAAGGCGCACGTCTTGCGGTCCCACCCCGCGGTAATAACGCAAATGATGTAAGGTGTGCCCTTAATATCCATCACACGCGTCCCCGTATTTGCTTATCTATGGAAACACGGAAGTGTAAAAATCGTCTTGAAAGAGGAGCCGCGTTTAGGGTGTTGGATATGTGATGTTAAAAATAAGGAACGCTTGTATCAATTAACATAACGTTTACTTAATAAATAAAAAAAAACTATCTTTTACTGGTAAATAAAATTCTATTGACAAATATAATCCCTCAAATACTGACTTTTTCACTGAACGATATAAGAGTTTATTATCTTCTCAAAGTTTTAGGTCGTATATAGACACAACTTCACACCAATTTCCATTTGAGGTGGATAGAGCAGCAGCAAAATACAATAGAATCATATAAGTAACAACTATTTTTAATTTTTAACAGATTTTTCAGTAATAAGTATTTCTGGGCTAACAAATGAAAAAGCGGAAACATATAGTAAGAAGTTACTAACCTATCACCTATAAACAATTTGCTTATAATAAGTCGTCTTTTGGCTGTCTTTCATAAACTACGTGCAAGGAAAAGCAATTGTTGTTGGAAAGTGTTGACACTCTATATTTTTCTTTCTTTCACAGATGAGTATGAAAGAGCGAACATATGAAATTAGTGTTTTCATAGGTAAATAATAAAATATATTTGATATGTATATATTCATAGATATAATGAAACAACAGACTCTCCGTCACGTTCTTAAAAAATTGATCAGTTTGACTCGTGAGTCGAAATTAACAATTTTATGAATACGAGTTTGACTCACGCGCATATTCCGTACGGTTTAATTAATAAATTGATAAATTTATATTATGTCTTTGTTTCTTCAAATTATATATCTTTTATATATCATTACAAGATCTGCTTGTATAAGATCTAGGACTTTTTTATATTTTTCCGTAAACTATATTAAATATGTAGGTAACGCTTTACATTCTAAAATTTTTGAAATTAAATGTTCATTTATGTTTGAATTCAAATCAAGTTCGAGTACACAACTAGCCAAATAATTATTTTCCTACTATTATTGTGAAATGTTAACTCGTGCAACAATATGTTAACAAGAATAAAAATTAATTTTACTTGTAGTAACGAAATGAATTATCGACATGTATTTTAATTACTAAAATAACTTAGCTTAAAAATAATTTGACGTATTTTCAATTTAGCAAATAGTTAACAGCGTTTTTCAACGTTATGATAAGTAACTAATTGCTAAAATAACATGATTACAGTAGATAAAGTTTTTGAGAAATTCGGCTGCGCCGGATGCACGGACGGACGGACGGACTCAGTGAGATATTTTATAAGGAATCCGTGTTCTTTTTACGATATGGAAACCTAAAAATTAAGCAAACAAATAAACCAGCCCACCTGTAAGTACGACATACATCAACCAATATTTCTCTGAAATAGCGCGCACCGAGCCATAATTTTCGGCCAGCTTTTTTTTTTCTTACAATGACCACGTGTCTGTCTGTCCATATATCGCAGCCAAATTACTCTATCTTTGCACTTACTAAGCTAAAGCACAGATAAAAAACTTAAATTAGTAACTAGAAATTATAATCAAAAAATTAAATACTGGTTACAATTTTGGACCAATTTTCATTTTTCTTTTTTTTTAATTTAACGTTAATTTATCAAATTCAACTTCCAGTGTGTTCCAAATTGCTACGGAATTGTAAATTAACGAGTGTCCGACACGCTTTTAGCAGATGTTTTAAAGTACACAACGCGAGATCTATCTTTTTATTGCGTCTATGTTGTGAACATTTAAATTTTAATAGGCAATTCGAATTCGAAACATCGCGAATTTTTATCTGATGCAGTTACGCAACAAAAGGCCGATTACACAGTGCCAACAAACTCATTTAACTTTACGGATCCCTCCAAAAATTTATCTTTACGTAAATATTTTCCTTCGATTTTACTGTCCCCAGTGTCCTTCTTTTACGATACATTTATTCTATCAAAATCCCAAGATTAAACGAAACTGTAAGGAAATACGAAGTAGAAAATGTTTTAGACGACATCTAGGTCTAAAAATCACGTGCAAGTTTGTTGTATGTTTGTAAAGAAAAGTAGCACAATCAAACGGTAGGAAGCGCGGTACGGAAATAAATGTAGAGTCGGAGGGTAGATAAGTAGAGCGCGTGCAAATGTGCCGGCCTCAGACGAGCTCTCAATCGGATGTAGAACTACATAAATAAGACTGGATGAAGGTGCCGTCGCTTATCTGAAGGTTGTCGCCTCACTTCTTACTTTTGAATGCTATGTAAAGGTGTGAATGTCCCTCAAGCGGCAGTAAAGGCTGCTTTATCTTCCACTGATAAGTGCATACTCTTTTTACTTTGCGCTCTCATTGTGGATAGCATATTTCTAGTATTGACACAAAAAATATAGTATACTTGATAATATACTATTTATATCAAAATATATCAAAAGTATGCAATAAATTTTAGGATCCCGTAAACAAATATCAAAAAGAAAATCCTTGTAGTTTCTTCATACTCATGTCTATTTTTCCGACTGTCTGTACATCTATTGAGATGAAATTGGACACAGGAAACCTCAAATCAGAAATGACAAGCAAAAGTTAAACAATGAATTAAATATTCTTTAAAAAGTTAAAAAAGAAATATTTCCAGCCCAATTTTTTTAATTTTTTTTTAACTTCTACTTTTGCCGAAACTACTTCGGAACATAAGTGCATGCCTCCGTTTTTCCTTCTAACTTCTGTATTTTTTTGTATTTCGTATGTAAGCAGTCTCGTTTTTCTCCCTAGTGCTGTATTCGTTTCATAAAATTCATTTATACTTTAAAAAAGATAAGATATTTAGGTAAAACGTCGGTTTCCTCCAGTGGGTTGTTTATTGAACCGCGAAGCATTTGTAATCGTTTAATACCCTCAATTCTTTATCAGTGGCGGGGGAGTTGTGTATTTTACTGGATTCACCCTCCACAGCTCTAATGTATTACTTGACGAAAGCTATCTGATTATCTTCTTCAATAATATTTATTAACATTATTGCTGTTTAAAAATAATGTACTTTTATGAAAGTAAAACGAAAGTAGATATTCTCAGCTCTATCGTTCATTTTTGTCCTTTTAAACTAAATAAAAAAAATCTGTAATAAAATAAATCTATTTATTTTTAAATAAAGAATTTCAAGACTCGAAATGAGCATTAAGCTTGTAGTACCTCTCAATAAAGCGAAGGTGCATCTTCGCTTTATTAAGAACTTCGTTTCCTAAATGAAGCTGAACGGAAATCAAACTCGGCTTGGCTTGGAAACCAGAGATACATTGCACTAACGTTTTAATCGATTATTTACAATTAAATTATCACTCTTTTTTATTTCATTAATCAACTTTATTACGTATATCTATTAAAAACCCTTACGAATATAACCTTTTTCGAGTTAAGGTTTACTAGGTCATAGCAATACTTGTTCGAAGAAAGTGAAATGAAATGCAAACGATACAAACTAAAGTAGGCTCAATAACGACGTCATTTGCTTATCAGCTGACCATTACCGAAAATCGAACGGTACATTACGAAGTCCGAATACCGAACCGTCCTAACTGTCCCTGGAACGACATAAAAACACCTTATCAACATCCCGCCATTGAAAACTGCCATCGATTCCAATATTTACTTCGAAGTGCGCATAAATTCTTTCTATTTACAAAAATAAAAACATTTCAACTCTTATCTTGTTCGATTTTAAAGCAACGTTGCGCCATTGGTAGCTAAGTTGAGGACAAGATTTTTGTCCCCTGTTCCCCTTTTTCTTGGGGAGGATTTTTTTTTTGGCAATTTAAAGGAGAGCAGATAATAAAAGGGCTCTAAATGCTTCGATTGCGCCCTAATGAAAAGTTGAGAAATCTATATTCATATTGATAAATTGACATAAACAACCATTTTTTTTAAATGTCATGAATTGTACTTAAAAATATATTTATTTAATTTAAATAAATTTAAAATGATATAATGAATGAGTTATACAATCATCAATCACACATATTCGGTGTGAACTAGGAAATACTTTTTTATGCTCTATTAAAATTGCAAAAATTTTTGCTTATTTTCGGAAGAAAAATTATCAATTACGGAGAAATGAATCATTTGGTCAATAAATGGGTAACTAATACAAAGAACTCTGGTGACAATTTTAAAATTCCAAATTCGGCGAACAACTTGCGGCCGAATTTTTGTAGTAGCATTATTAGCTGAATGTATTTTTAATTTAGCAATTAGCAAACCAACATCAACAATAATTAGGTATTTATTTATTTCTCATTGTACAAAATGTATACTCGTACAATAGGTATTCTATTTTCGTCGTGAAATATTCGTTTCATTAACAATTTATTGTCAGGTTTTGCTACAGTTTCAACTGCATGGTTAAAAAAGTCTATAAAGTAAACGGTTTTCTGTTCTGCTTCTTCACAAAATACTTAAATAGTTTATGTAAACGTTGTTTTCATCTTCAATGCATATTGTGCGTAAAATGTTTCATCAGTCTAACTGATACCGTTTACTAATGTAGTATGATTTTTTGCATTTGTTGCATTACAATACTCGTGAGATGTTTTCATCTGGACAGCACTTGACCTACTTCTAGTGCACTGAGAGTAAATCGAAAATCAATGTGCCAACGACCTCACGTCGACAAGCCGCGCGAACTCCCGCGCTACTGTCTTTACTGTATTTCTGAAAAATCTTTTAGTTTTCATAAAAAGAATTAACATTTGTTTATATGAACTATATTTACTTATTGGGTTGATTTAATAAATTTGGATGTAGAATTCCACTTTCACATACCAAAGAAAATTGCATTATTTCAATTCCTGTTACCTGTCGTTATAATTAATAAAAAATAACAATTATACTTTTACATTCTTCCATAAAATAATTAGGGTATAAGATTGAACTTGACGTATTAGAAAAAAATCTACATGTATATATCTAAAATATATTCACAATGTTATAAAAACGTTTGTTTGTTGGAAATATAACATTAAAGGAATTGGACTGATTTTTGTGAAACTTTCACTAAAATATTTTAGGCTATATAGTGGAGTATACAGAATGGCATGAAACCTATTTATTATTTTAACTGCTTGATGTATTCCCTACAATAATTTGGTCTGAGCTGTTACAGCACGATCGCACGCACGATCACGCGTTTTTTTCGTCGTAGGTTATTCCCCCCGGCCACGTGGTGGCCACTAATTGCTCAGCTGGGACACCCCATACGAAATGTGACTTTTCCACTTAAATAAATACTCTATATTACACAATGTTTGTATACAATATTTTACAAAGTTTTATTAAATGTGAACTATATTTAGTTATACACAAAATAATTAAAATTTTAATTATTTAAAATAATGAATTAAAATTGTATTGCAAGCTACTGTCAAAAATAAAATTTTAGCGATAGCTCTTTGTTTTAACCGACATAGTATATAGAATTCTTAATAATTTATATTAACGACATCTGCTAAATAAAGTCCTAAACATACATTATTATACGCAGTTGTAACATACAGATCTATATACAAATTATCCCTGAAAACCGTCTGTAACTTAACATTAAACTTTGAACGAGAAAATTAACGCAAACCCCGCCATACAGAGATTGTTTAAACTTGAGAATGATGTACAAGCAACCGCCATGCCTTGCCACATGTCCTTTCTCGGAACTCGAGCCCTGCAACTTGAACGCGTATTCGAATTTCTGTATGGAGTAGAAATACGGCTTTATAGGAGTAAAATCATACTTTCTCCTCGTCGGGCGCACGAGGGCGGCGGTACTAATGACCGCGCGGGGAGAGGAGCCTACCTATATCTACCTACAGATACATATGCCACCACGACAACCACGCTTTATATTACGTTTAGCTGCCTACCCACACTTCGACACACGTTCTTGAGGTGATTTTTTTTTTGTTTTTGTTGTAACCTGCACTATTTTTTTCAACCGCTATCGTACAGTAAAAACATGGCGTTTATTTGAAATCTACCTCACGAATTGCTTTTTATACTGACGTTATTTTATACTTATCCAACATTATTGCACATATTATATACGGTACTGAATAGAGTTGTCTAAGTTACAACCAATTAAAAAACCCTGTCAGTTTTCCAGCAAGTCATGATCCTCATGCATGTGTTAGCAGAAGTCGAATACGAAACGCTGACTCATCGACCCTGTGTCAAATCTCGATGGACACAAGTAGGACTGGTGTTTAGCACGTGTGGAGTTAAAAACTTCATATTCAAATATTTTTGTGTTTCAATAAATTAAATGATTAAAAAGCTCGACCTCATTTTTTCTTTTCATGTTAATAAAGGTATCAAAGAGGTTAGTTTTTGATAAACACATACTAATATTACATAGAATTTATGATTAATGACAACTTTCTAAATAACTGGATAATACTTAGTTTAAATTCCTAATTATTAATATTTAAATATATACAGATTTGTATATAGCTACAAATATTGTTAATTATTAAGTAGGAATATAAAAATCTCATAGCTTTTCGTTATTAATCAAGCGGTAGACTCACGTATGTAGTATTTCGTACAATGTAATTTATAAAATGACAAATTTCTGAATTTTCATTTTTGTAGGTCTAATTACTTTTTAACAAAAGAAGTACATGACAACTGAATTTAAAAAAAAAGATAAAAATATGGTTAACTTTTACAATTTTAACCAAGCTATATATCTATGAATTTAAGCGATTAAGAAAAACGTATCACGTGTTCACGTTTGGATCGTAGAATTCGAAGGAATAGGGCTTACTTGAAGAAGCTAATATAGACAATGGAATTGCTTCGCACTGTAGGAACCTAAAATACTATATATAAAAACCTTCTTTTATATATAGCATTTTATTGCGATTTGATGCTCTCTCCACATCAAATGGACAATAGCGTGAAATACATATTATATATAGAAAAGATTAATAGCACCATACAGCACCTAAAACACTCAAAATTATTATAAAGATGTGACAGATATCGTAGAATTCGAAGGAATAGGGGTTACTTGAAGAAGCTAATACAGACAATGGAATTGCTTCGCGCTGTAGGAACTTAAAATACTATATATAAAAACCTTCTTTTATATATAATATTTTATTACAATTTGATGCTCTCTCCACATCAAATGGACAATAGCGTGAAATACATATTGTATAAAGAAAAAATTAATAGCAACATACAGCACCTAAAACACTCAAAATTATTATAAATATGTAACGTCTACGAAATATCCGTTCGCACGGACGCAGTCATTAGAGATAGAAACGTAACCAATTCAATCCAACAGCCTACACTTACGAACCGTTGATTACAATGTCATCAACTTACATACACTTTCGAGGCATCATGGTAATTCTTACCTTTAATATCAAGTTCAAGGAGTAAAATCAGCAACCATAATTACCGTACATGGGTTTATTACTTAAAGAAAGGAAATAAAATCTTATACTGCAACATCCACGTACGTACATAAAATACACGTATTACGTACATTAATCAAATCAAATCAAATCAAATCAAAATGTCTTTATTTAATTGGGCTTATAAGAGCACTTTTAAATAATCATAAATGGTTGTAACTTATTACAGTGTCTTTATAACAATTTATTTTTAATTAATAACTAATTATTACTTTACACAATAAGTTCAAATTTAAATAATAATAACAATGTCAACAAAATTAATAATATAAAATATTAAGGCCATGTCCGAAAAAAACAAAATAAAATAGCTGTGTACATTTAAACATATCTTCATGCTGTATATAATATATACAAGTGAAGGCATACAATAAAATATCTACATATTAATTTACAAAATATAAAATAAAATTCATACAAATTGTCCCATGCAGAAGTGAGCCAATGCTACCATGCATTTTTGTCACACAAGTAATCGTCTACTACAATTCATTCATTAGTCAATTGCAATTGTAACAATTGTAATAACATTGGATAGTCAATTAATAAGTGTCGTCCTTAGTAGAAAGGCACTGACTAATAAAATAATAATCTTTGTTTTCCCAATAATAATGTATGTGATACCTATATTACTAAAGGTGGCACTTCACATGTCTATTTGTATTTGCGTCTTTGGCATATTTGGCAAACAATTACCACGTGTGGAGAGTATATTTGACAAAGTATTGGCCTTATTTGCCTATTTGACAAATATGGCCAATACCAAATACGCGTTACCGTGCGCTTGTCGGTTTCTCGACGCAAATCAAAGGGGTCAAATAGGCAAATACGCAAATAAACCGTCTACACAATGGCCATATTTAGAAGCGCACGCGCCGTGGATCTGTATGGACGTGCAGTATTTTGTGTCTGTGTTGTGAGCGCGAACTGGAACAATGATTGAAAATGCAAATCTTTATGCATAGTCAGCATCCATGAGCGCCTTGCTCTCCATGATTTTTTCACTACTTTATATTTTTTCACGCACTGTATGTAATAGTTACATGCATTGAAATAATAAAATCCCGCTGCAAGTTGAAACACGTCCTTAATTTTCGTGAACACATTTTCTTCTGCTGCCAAATGTTTGTGTGTTTGTTATTTGGCTGCCATGTATGGATGGTCGTATTTTCCTGTATTTGCATGTTTGCGAGTACGTCATATATTTTTCCAAATACAACAAACACCCAATAGCAAACACAAATAGCCATGTGAAGTGCCACCATAACAAATAAGGATGGAGATAAATGAAGAATATGCCAGCGACTAAATAAATATTCCGAGCAAGTCTTAAGAGTCGATCAAGGAATAGGTTACACCAACCTGTCCTTGTGTGATTACACTTTGCCTTCTGAAAGTCCAATTGCTAATAATACAGCCAAGGTTTGATATTGTTACATCTTAATGCTGTCTACTCCGAATGAGAAGTCGCATGAAATTATATGATATACATGTATATGTCGTTGGAAACAATACAAAGTGCCCTTTGCCTTAGTATAGACCAGCCATTCCCAAAGTGGGCGATAACGCCCCCTTGTGGGCGCTGCAGGGCTAAAGGGGGCGGTAAGAGACCCAGAAAAAAATTGGGGGCGTTGTGTAGAGGCCTGGGGGGTGATTTGTAATTTCATTTAGCTAGGAGGCATCTTAGACAACGACTGCATGAGCTCTCGACTCAATAGACAAAATAAGTTTGGGAACCAGTGGTATAGACAAATGAACGCGTTTTATTATTTCCACCGACATATTTATAAATAAATACCATATTTTATGCTCGAGAAAACACACATCTATCGCTATTATAAATTATTATTGTGAGGAGAATGATGAGATTTGAGGAAGCGAAGGAAGTATATATTAACGGCGAAGTTTGGCGCTCCGTCCTCTCTGACTACCCGTTAGGGATACAGCGCGAAGATATGTATGTGTGTATAAATTATTATTAACAATAACAATTTGTTGATATCTTATATATCTCAATTATCTTATTTTCAGATATTTAAGTTTTTAAAGATAAATTAGGAAATTGTACATCAGTGATACAAAGTATCAAAAGCAAGACATGCAAAGCAGCTCTGACTTTCAAATTCAGCATACGATATCCAAATTGTTATTGGAATAGCGCATCATCCATCAGATGCTGCGCCCGTCACGAGGGTGAGCAAAGTCTACACGTCGATAGAGACGAATATAGGCCAAACGATATGCATTGAACAGAGACGGGGATAGAGTTTCAAAAATTTGCATAATCTGCCCGGGTACTTTATCATAGGACCACGTGGCAATGACTAGTGCAGTCGCGGATTACGCACGCTGGATTAAATCGACACTTTGCAGAGGTCGTAAGAATCACGCGTGTACATACGTGCATTCTAACAGTCTCTACATCGCTTTTTACGTTGTAAAATCGTTCGTATAGGTAGGTATATTTTGTCTGCCAACTGTTACGTAATTCTTATTGATGGTTTAATCGTGACTCTAGCCACGATTAAAAGTTAAATCAATATTGCTGGTGTTTTCTGAAATAAATTTTAGTATAAAAATCTTCGTTAAAATGGAAAATTTATAAACAGTGACAGAAATATTACAAGCATTTAATAGTTATTGTGATGCATTAGCAACTACACTTTAAAAATATCTTATAATAATTTGCTATTAGGTATGGGTATATCAGCTATGTCTATGAAAATTATTAGTTATTATGCATACATTCTTTTACATCAAGAAAATTATTAAACCATCGAAAGCTAACTGACCAAAATCAAACATACAATTGGAGATCGACTTTTATATGAAATGATAAATATCACACGCCAGCTACGTCCAAAAAACGCTTAACTTGTCCCTGTACAAAAGGAAAAAGCCGACGTCTTCCGTTCGGCCCGAGCCAAAGAAAAAATCTTCGCGAGGGATCCGAGCGTACCATTTATCATATTCCATATTCATTTATTCGTCAAGTTCTGGATTCATTTATTCGTCATGTCTTGATTTCATCTCATTTATTATTAAAAATGAACTGTCCAAAGCAGAACACGACATCGGCCCGAGGCCACTGTTTCAATCTTACAATTCCATACTGAATTAGGTCATTGTGTAAGAGGAAGATGTTTTTGTGGCAAACTTTCCAAACAATTTGGATAATAAATCTAGCGTTTCATTGACATTAAAAGAAATCAATTTTTTTTCTTACCATTTCCAAAGCAGTAAGCTAAAAACAACGGATATGAAAAATGATGAAAAGATAATAATATACTCAGACATTACACACAGCGCCTTCTAGTCCCAAAGTAAGCAGCACAGCGCTTGTGTTATGGGTACTAGACAACTGATATACTAGTTATATACTTTTTCTTTTGTAAATAAATACATATTATACAAAAACACCCACACTCGGGGCAGGAATCGAACCCACAACCGCCGTTTACTTTCCGACGTGCTTAGCCGTTGCGCCACGGAGGTCGTCATTGATGAAATTTTATTTACTTTAATAATAATTAGTTTATACAATCAAATTCCTGTTCTTGTTCCTGGCGACCAGTCGACAGTGCGTAATAGCCCTAAGAGATTAGGGTGGCTCACGCACTACATGGCACTACTACGATTAGTCGTGGTCGTAGTCGTAACTTTGGTAGTCCTTACTGCAGCCAACCGTTCAACCAATCGAGGCGCGCTGCTTGGCTGACTGGATTAAGAATGGCGATTATTTCCAGAAAGAAATTATTGATAAGGCTGTTCAACACGTGAGACGCCTTTACAAAATATATATATATATACTCGTATTTATTTCTAAACTAAGTTCATAATAAACAGGTAAACAATAGATTTACATAAATCTTCGATGTTTAATAAAATTCATTTCAAAAATGTGTCTTATATACTTACTACTTTAAAACTACACGAAGAATATTATGTTAATGCAGTATTTCAGTAAAATTCTGGATAATCAACATAGATTTCAGTTTAGAATTCCGTTTTTATAAAAAGAAGTCTAAGTTTTTTCATTGTTGTTTCCATATTAAGGAACCGGAAACTAATACTTTAAGCAACGAATACATTTTACAATTTTATTTATCATGAAACTTCGAGTTACAAAATAATAAAATAGGTACGCGTTAAACTGCCCTTCAACAAATTATTGCACCCACGATACTATTCAGATACTGATGTACCGCAATCCATCATCCGAGGACTCCCGGGTCAGCACGGGCCGAGATTTAGCGATAGACCCGCTGACCCTGTGACCACCTGTATCCTCGCCTTCGGTATGTCACTGAAAGAATAAAATTGAGATTTTGCAGTAGTCGTAATGAATAACCGAAAAAATTTGGATATAGGAATACGAATAATTTCTCATTTCATTCGAAAAGTCGAAGTCTACGCTTTAATGAATTACTCTAAAAAAAAAATCAAAGCCACACTTACATTGACACCTACAGATTTCCATTACTTTTAGCTTCGAATGAAAATAACTTTTTAAAATATAGTATCTAATCTACCATATGTATAATATCTATATAAACGATACATATTTTTTTTATATTTCATTATACGTAGAAAACGAACTACACGCGATTAATTTTATTTAAAGATCATTTTAACAAAAATATTTTTGTTCAAAATAATACAAAACACTCAGTTTGTCAATAATAAAAATTGATTTTTTTTTCTTTCTTCATGGCATGGCGCACAGATTAGCGCATTTGCCAATGTCACGTATTAATAAGTAGAATCACAAGTAAATTAGTTTTTTCTTATCCTAAAACTCCTCCAGTAAAATGATAGTAGGCTTTACTGAAGTTATAAAAGACTTCTTGGAAGAGCGCGAGAACTTAAGCTACATATGTTTACTTAGACCTACTCCATTCTTTTCACTTAAACAAAACTTTAAAACACAATATACTATCACTCTTGTACCTTAAAACTCCCAAACATGTAAAAAATAAAAAATCTAAATAAAATGACTACCTGACTTCTCCCATTCCTCTCAAAAAGTCAAAATTGAATATTTAATAATAAAGTAAGAACCAGAAAATGGTTTGCAGTGACCTTAACATGTAATTAATACCAGCGAGATCGACTGACACAAAAACCTCGCTACAAGGTCACATCTCAAGGCAACGACATTCAATCTTCGGAAACCAGAAGAATATATATATATATATAGAATATATGGCAGTAGATACTGAACACGGAATATATGCGATCCATTTGTAAGCAATCTCTGCAATAAAACGCTGTCAGTCTTTGTGTCGGCGGGGCCTGTAATATGGCCATTTCGCAAACATAACAAATGAGGGCACATAACGAGTGGCCCACAACGTCCCGCACTACATACGTCATAGTTGCTCACCTAGTCATCTGTTTATGCAGAGCTGTACATGACAATAATAGGAATATTAATATACGAAGAATTATTTTATTGAATTTAAAAGCAAATATAGAAACTAACTGAAGATTAACGAGTATAGATAATGAGCTAACAAGCCGCCACCATCTTGTTTCATTATAAGAGTAGAATCAGAGTGTCTGTGTTGCACCTATATTCAGTCCACCTCGAAAGTGAAGTTATGTGAAGATAAACATATATGTTACTCTATATGTCCAAAGTGTAGTGTATCTTATGAAACATTTCGCTACTGAATATCAACAACCACTAAGCTAGGTGGTTAATGTCCGTTATTATTACCATTTTTTATCTATTCATACACCATGAAGACTTGGTTAATACTCATTATCTTATATTAAAAGTGTAATTATGACTATTAATTATTTAGAAAAAATTGTTATTTGCTTTAGCCGTACAAATAGAAATTCTAGGCAGATATAAAATAAAGTCACAAATTGTCACAACGAACATAATCATAAATGTGTATATAGAAATTGTTTATTAATCAAGATCAGAAATACAATCAGTGATGCCCACTAGTAATCAATAATATGCAAATAGTTATTAACACATACCTTTTTATAAGATTTAGAAAAATAGCGTGTTTTGTATAACATTCGCGTAATACTTTATTGAAGATTCATGGAATCGTCTTGATGTATGCCACCATACGTACGACTCAAAAATGAATTAGGCGCTTTCGGACTTACTCTATCGAAATTGGTTATTATCCACATACACCAGTGCATCTTATCATTCACTAATATGGACATGCTCACGCTGTATCCCTGACGGAGTAGTCAGAGAGATCGAAGTGCCATGCATCGCGATCCTTGTATGTTTCTTTCGCTTCGTCAAATCTCATCATTTTCCTCACGCACTTTTACATATACACACACACACACACATACACACACCAACACACACCAACACACACAAACACACTCCTCGTCACACAATATTATAATTATTTTATGTATATGCTAATAGATAAAATCACATATTTATTAAATTAAACATACATATCACTCTGTATTTGTAATTCCTTTTGTATTTCCAAGTATAGTTACCTACATTAATAAAAGGTACTTGAATATACAGATAGAAATATAATTATTAATAGATATATAAATAGCTATACATAATTTCACACCATATCTTATTCGGTGTAGACAGCACCAAGATGCAATAAAATCATACCTCGACGCAGGTTATGACAAAAGTAACCGCATGTTTACGTTTTTGAATATCAGACGACAATATAGACTCAGTGGTTGGTTGGTAGAAAATTGTCTACACAAGTTCATTACAAGATGATCTATCTATCCATAGACATACTTGTATTGAAAAAAATGAGCGGCTGCCATGTTTTACATCTACCTCTCATGGCATGGCAACATGCCACAGAAGTATGAAAGCAATATACATAATATAATAAAGGTTACGTATATTATAACAATTATGATTACTATCTATGATTTCATGGCAAAAAGTCGTTATAAAATTTATCAAGATAATACACCGCGAAGGCGTTCGGGTTACATCTTACAGACACTGCTGTCTTTGGGCACCAAGTAGCGTGCCCCAAAAAAGTAGTACGCTCGGTTTGATGGGCTCACGAGGACCCGCCCCGGGCGCCGTGCAGCCGCCGCGACAGGAACAAATGACCCCAACGCATCATAATAAATAAAACAATTTGTTCTTAATTAGATTTCGTGAATTTAATTTTCATGTCAGTAATTGGTCGGTGGCCACAAAGAACGGTCTCTATCGGTGATGGATGATCGAATGGCGCCTTCTTACTATTTACTTTCGTTCGTTCCATAGTAATTAGGAGGTTCGGAAGTTTGCTTTCATTATTGCTTATGAACCAATTACAGTTTCTAATATAGATTTCATTTGCTATCGTTCCCTTCTTATTGTTTTAAAGCGTGAGAACTGAGTTCAGTTGTGTGTGTAATTGTGTATGCAGTCGTAGTGCATCTACCTACTAAGTCGAAAGATCTATGCTTGATATCCGATCAGAGGTCACATTGCGTATAAATTCAAATAACTGGAAAAGGGCATAGTCGTTTTTTCAGTAAACAACTTCTGGCAATAGCTAACTATAGATTATTCATTCCGACGATCCCGCTGTAAAAATGTAGATATATGATTGACTCTCATGAACTTGTTTGCAAATATTGAACTGATTTTCAGTCAATTCAAGGTCAATTTAGGAAACGAACTCTTCTAGATTTTCTTGGAGCCCGAAGGTTAGTTTGGGGTCACACAATTGATGTTATTGTCTAGTATACATAAAAAAAGTACAAGCTTCATATTAATCAAAAAAGTACAAACATGTTTTTTGTTTTCAAGTGTATTTACTGACACTACGTACACCCAATTTGAGAAAGCGTTTTAAATTAGGTGTTTTAAATGAATGTAAATAGAGAATTGTTCTCGAAAAAATATTCACGAAATGTTTTAAAACACCAATAAAAGCAAATGGAACGAAGTCAATGTACAAAACAAAAGGCAAATCGAAATTCGTTTTTATATACTCTCTACAGTACAACGTCGCCGCGCCGTCAAAAAGTTTAAAAAATAAACTCGGAAATCTTGAAAAGTCACGGATGCTTAACTTTCTTCCCCTGTTTTATTTTTCCCTCTTTGCACTCGGCTGTTCCTGTTCCCTCCAGCGCTATAAAATATCTCCGTCTCTTTTTTAACTGATAAGTAACTTTTTTAAACTGCAAGAAAATCGAAGTCGTGCAAAATTAAAAGCTGGCACTCGCAGACATAAGTCATAAAAAGGAAATATGGTGCACGTTAATCAAACAACTGTTATTTCTTTTGTTTAAAATTAAAATAAACAGCGAAACAGCGGATACATACTTCATACGGCATTTCAGAATTATCGCGATACAATTCTATTAATGAATAAGCATTACTTAGGTACCAAAAATATTGACGACATAGTTATTATTTAAAATTCTGAAAGTGAAAATACGTGCCATATGTATGCGTACAATTTAAAAATGCCAAATTATGTAGACTCAAATAATAATTCATTAGGTATATGTATGTATACATTTTCTAAAAAACCTTATATTCGAATATATAAAGATATATTTCATATAATTAGATATGTTTGACTATGTAAAGTATTTATACAATATATCGAAAAGCGTCTTGCTTCTTGTATAACAAACATGTACATATAAATAATGTAGATAGATTCGTTACAAACCGCTAATATTGCGGAGTAAGGCCACGTTTAGGTTTTTATTTGCAAACAGAATCGACGCAACGCGGGGCAACAGGAGCAAATGTGCATACTCACTGCGATCAAGTAAGGTGAGCAATAAAAACAACAGATTTTTTTATGCAAAACATACCTATGAGCCAAAATATTTATTTCAGATTTGGAACTAAAATTCTCAAAATCATTTTAAATAGGTACAGGTTGTTTACATCTAGTTTTTGCCGCGAAATCCATTCCCTAAAAGTGATACCGTCGAATATTATTATTTTTTTCCCCACCCGCTTCTTTACTCGCATTATACAATGCATAACATCGTACAGTGATGTTTCGTAGACGTATTATCTTATAACATAAATACGAGTAGATACACCTAATGGTAGAATTCGCATTTAATACCGTCCAGTCGAAAGAAACTTTAAATGGCTAGACAAAAGAGAGACATATCATGTGAAAATAACTAAAAATCAAATACGTAGTGATTATGTCGGTTAAATTAGCAATTTTCTTCAGTCATATTTTCAAGTAAAAATGCCTACAGCGAATAAAATTAAAACGAAACTGAAAAAGAACACCGAGTCAACAAATATGAAAAAACGATACAGATAGAAAGATCTTGTTTTGTGGAGACATCATATAATTAGGCCAATATTTGTAGTGTAAACCTAAACTGAACATGAGGTTTACATCATAAGTAGCATACAGCTAAGTGAGGAAGCACCAAATAACATCTACAGTTTAAAACAATTCAAAAAAGTTTATTTTACTAAACTTGCTAAACTTTATATTTTTGCGGATGAAAGTACCTTGTATGACTTTAGACCGGATAGCTACGACCACCTTACTTGCTACTCGATGTAAAGTTTCTGGTATAAGAGGCACAATACCTTATTCCTCAAGATTTCCAACGCATTTACAACGCATTTATAATCTGAAAAACTTTCTTAGACTTGATGTTGTTCAATGTGCCACAAACCACTTACCATTGGGTTAATTGTTTGCTCATTAGTCTTTTATAAAAAAAACTGACCTGACCGGAATTTAATTCGAAACCTTATACTTGAAAAGCAGATGCACTAACAACTGCACCAACAGGCCAGTATATATCCTTACGCTGTATCCCTAACGTCAAAGTCAGAGAGAATAGAGTGCCAATCATCGCCGAAATTTCATACTTTTATCGCCTCAATAAAATTTCATCATTTTCCCGAGATATACGAAGGCTTTTGACATTTCCGTCAGCTAGCACTCTGGCTGCTTGATCTTTATAAGTCAGACTTGATTTTCTTTGGCTTCTGCTACTTTATTAACTAATGATTTATAAATAATATAAGATTTATATGAGAAAATATACAATACTTCTAACAATATTTTAATATATTTAGAAAAAAATGTCTAAGTAAATAATTAATATTTACCAATAAAAAATTACATATTATTTAAAATCATAAATATGCCTAAGTTTTAAAAAACTCGTCATTGTTTTGTTGCTTACGGTACAGTGATGCAAATGTAACAGGGCCGCTTCGTCACCGCAATGGGCGCGCCTCAAACGAAATAGATTTCACCACCTAAAAATTACGTCTCCTTACAAATATAGAAACTGGGAAACTTCTTCACCAACTGTCTATATGCACCCTATTATTTGCATCTGTACAATATACACAAATAACACAGTTGTAATGAAAAGAAAAGATATTCTCAAGCCTCCTCATTTTTAAGTAGCTAGCATTTCTAGTACTGAGGTACTACTTATCATTATTTCACAAATGTTGAGAAATATCGTGGTGAAAGTCAGTGTTATACCACAATGTAAGTTTCCCGGTTGAATATAATCATGTTGTAAAAAAAATAATGAGAATTGCTGGTTCGTAACCATTCTAATTACATAGCATATTTATTTGAATATATATGTAGATACTTTTAACGATTCACTTATACCTTAAAATGTATCCTATTTGTATTTACCCAATTCTAATAATAAACATTTCTGAATTATGGCGGACAAATTAATATTTTTAAGATATTGAATTAAATAGTTTCTTTTAGTTTTCAATATTTTTATTTTTAGATGAATTTTAGATCTTAGATTTTGGTACTCTCCATTAGAAATGTTGTTGCTAATAAACATACTTTTCTTTCTTTCCTTCTTTCAAATATTGGCTCTGAAAATTATTTAAAGTAACCTCTCATTAATTTAATGTTAAGCCTTTCTAATATGTTTTTCGCCAAAAAAATTCAGTTTGTTACTAATATTTCTTTATTATTAGCGACCCGCCCCGGTTTCGCCAGGGTAAGATCTGTTATAATTTAGCTATACGAAAACCTTCCGGAAAAGAATTTCTAAATGACAATAAAAAAAACATTTAAATCTATTGCGTAGTTTAAAAGAACTAAACGCGCAAACAAACAACCAGAACTAGCGACTTTGTTTTATATAATTTATAGTATAAAATAGCAAGCTATTTGTACCGTACACTCTCGAACTAGTGTTGTTCGTTGGAATTAAAGGTTGCAGCAAGTTGCGCAAAAAGCTAAAACAAATGCTCCCACGATGCCCCGGGTGAAACCCGCCTGATATCGATATGAGTGACTTGCATTTTAGACCCTTTGTAGGGTTTACGGGGCGATGTTATGGACAACTAACGCCACCGCTCCCCTACTAGGCAAAGTAACTCTGTTTGCCTAACAAACATTGTCATTACAAACATTACTAACGTCCTAATCTTTGTTAGATGTGAGTGTGATGTGCTTTGCTATGTCTATTGTTAATCCATCAATCAACACTGATTAAATTGTAAGGATACCCAAATTTCGAAGGGAAACGAAAGTACAAATAAACATCTACATAAAAACACTTAAACAGCTCCAGTTTAATAGTATAATTTTAATTAATTCACTGAGGTTCGTAAATCTTATCTGGTGACAGTTAAGGGCACATTCGCACGAAACTTGCGAAACCACAAAACCGGGACTAAATTTGCCGCAGCCACGTCTATAAACAAGTGGACGCAGCGTGAGCGGAATATTCAAGAGGAAAGTTCGTCCAGTTAGCGGCAGTCCACTCAATAGGCGACACTTGCATGTAACGGGCCGAGTTTCGCTGTACATCACGGCATATGCATTGTCCTCTTAATGAAGCTGGACCCTACGCAAGTTTGCGACCATTCGCTAAGTTATTGTGATCTAAGCACGTTTTGATAGCCACTTCAATATTATGGCTCTTAATAGTTTGCAAGTTTGACCATTATAAACCGTTAGGATACCTACATACTATAAGTACGTACAGACGCGTATAGGTACTAAATATTTATATTTAAGACAATATATGATTAATATAACATTAATAATAAAAATATTTAAATAAAAATATTTAAAGACGGCATTAGGCAATAAGCGACTCCCTTGAGTTAAAGAACTTTTTTAAATCATACAACATTGCACACACTATATTGACTTTAAAAGCATCTATACAATTTTTATATTAAAAACAGACCAGGACCAGGGACTGAGAAACGAAACCGTTCACAGGGCACATAAGTTTGGCGCATTTACAACAAAATGTTGCAAAGTTTCGGACGATATCCCGCCCACTGCGGTAGCGCCTTTGAACTCTTGAGTTTGCGAGAGCAATCTATGAATATAAAACTTATATATTTACTATAATAAAATGTTATACTTACAAACTTCGTCTCATATTGTTTTGAGAACCTCTTACTCTATCTTAAAACTCTATCTTAAAGGTTTATCAGTCTACTCACATATTTCAGTCACAGGACTCCTTTCTCATTTTTTTTACGTAATCACATTTTTCTCCATTTATAAAAAGTCAAAGATTGTATGGTCGACACTGAGAAAAAAGTGCGTAGAACAAATATTACTGGGAATGGTAAGAAGCGTGATGTTTGGTAGGATGATGAATCAAAAGTGTATGGCTACAAGTAAAAGAAAGCATTACGAGACCGCCTCGCCATAGAAAACTGCTGTAGTATGAAAGATTTGATGACAGAGATACGAGCTGTAGTAAGTAGAAATGAAAGCACTAATGACAGGGAAGCGTAAAAAGTGTAGTGTTTGACGATAACAAGATGTTGGACAATTTTGAGGTAAACTCCAAATTATTTAGAAAGAAGTACTTAAATACCGAACTGATCAGAAAACTTACAGAACTGTGTGAGAGTGATTTGCTACACTCAGTTGAGGGACTGGAGATAGTCATCAGTATGAAAGAGATTGAGACAGCGATAAGAATTCTAAAAGAAAGAAAGAAAGAAGAAGAAGCAATCGGGAAAATGGATACAATTTATCAACAGCGTGGAATCCTGTTCATGATTCAAATGACAAAACCTCGTTTTTTTCACCTCCGGTGAAATATATGTACGCCGTGAATGTTGTGTGTATGAACCAGGGGTAGACAATATGAAATCTCCTCGAACATGGAGTGAAGCTTGCTGTGATAGTTTACTTGAGACCACGGCCGATGCAACTCGGGTGAAACGTCAAGCGAAAATAAAAGGTATCGTAAAGCGTAATTTCCCGTATTTTTAGATATTTTATAATACAAAGTTTAAAATTTTATAAAATTCTGAAACTCTGACACGTGAAAAGGCTGCGGGAAATGATGAAATGACTACGGAGATGATCGAGAATCAATGTTCTAGAGTCTGGAATACCTTTGTAAACTGTGAAGTCTTGGCTGGCAGAAGAGAGGTTCCAGAGGATAGGCGCACCGCAGTCATAGTACCAAGTAACAAAAGGAAACGTACGCACCTGGACTATTCATGCTATAGAGCCATCGGCTTAGCTTAGCAAATAAAGTGTAAGATTACCAAGATATTTATCGAACGCATGAAAGGTATTTCTGTCAGCTATTTGTGAGAGGCACGAGGAGGTTTTGGGATCGGTCGGGGTTGAGTGGAGCAGATTTTCTTCGCTTCACATGATGGCGGGAAGGTTTCTGGCCGGCAGTTTTTCGCGCTTTTGTTAATCTTTAAGAAGTATTCGATAGAATAGTACTAAAGGAACTTGAAACGCCTCTTACTGTGGTCAGCGTGGTCGTTCTATCGTGCCTAAACTATTATACATTATAGTGATAGATAATATACAGTGCCTATCGACCTGCTTCGAAGTTTTGGGTCATTAGATAGGGCTGCTTGATGTCCATCTGGCTATTCGTGCTATATTTGGACAGTTACCTTCATACATTGAAACGTGATATGAGAGACAAAATGTGTGATGGTACAGTGTTGAACTATCCTTTATACGCTGATGCTGTGCACATAAAACTATTACATACTAGATAATAGATATATTGCTACTTAGCTATACCTAAATTTTAAATATGAAACACCAAAATAAATAAAATTTAATTTATGTAGATTTATTAATTTATATAAGTAGGTAAATTGTTACGTACCTATAAATAACCTTCACCCGTTTAAAAGTTTATTTAAATACATATTAGATATTTATTTAAACCATGTTATTCTCCTCAGACTTTTTTAGCGATGCGAGTCTTTTAGAAATTCCGTCAGCTAACACTTGGTCTATTTATTTCTTTTAAGCGATTATAAGAACTGACTACTAAAGAAGGAGGACACTACTAATTTCAGGAGGCGAAAATAGTATGTGAGGACTGCGGTGTTTCACGATCCGTACTCTCTGACCAACATTATCTTAACATTACATTATTATAGTATTGACGATTTATCTTGTTCTAGATCTTGTTAAAGAAACGATTGATAAAATCCGGCTGATATTGTTTTTGAAATGACATTAGTCAAAATAAAATGTCATATCGTGTTCACATGGTATAGCGCAGCGTCGTGTGTGACAGGCGAGCAGTTGACGCCCGCGTCTGTCGTCGACGCGTCCGACGTTGGCGGATATGTCCGTGTTTTCATCTCGCGTGTACAAAAATACAAATAAAACTTTTTCAAAGAGATGCTGATAGCAGCCATATCGATACACGTGCGCTTTCTGCATGTGGAACACGATTTGTGTTGATAAAAACATCTATCATCTCTTCTTTGTTTTCACAGGATGTGTCACATCTACTAACAAATATGTACATATGTACGAGTATATCGAAATGAACAACATTTAAATGTGACGAAATAGAATTACCTACTAATCATTAATTAGAAACTCATAAATCATAACCTACTAAAAATCGATATTATTACGCAATAACTTAAATATCATTTCCTTATCATAAGGTGTATGATAGCTATTATCAATATTCTCGATTAATCGTTCTAATCATAATCGTTAACAAATGGCAACATTGTTTTTTGATGAGAACTATTCGTTCTTCTAGGATGTTGACTTGGATGAAAACGTAGGATGAAGAGATATAATTAAAAGACGTGCTTTCGCTAACTCGTGAATTTCTCAACTGACTTATTTTCTGACATTCAAAAATACCACGTTATTATAAAAGTAGCAACACTTTCAAAAAAACAGTGATGCCATTTGTTAACGATTATGATTAGAACGATTAATCGAG
Source organism: Zeuzera pyrina (assembly GCA_907165235.1). Lineage (NCBI taxonomy): Eukaryota > Metazoa > Arthropoda > Insecta > Lepidoptera > Cossidae > Zeuzera > Zeuzera pyrina. The sequence goes on from OU015628.1 coordinate 16,936,106, forward strand.
AATATTGATAATAGCTACGAGATAGGACTTAGTAGGTATTTACACTAAGAGTCGGCCAAGGGATAGTTCTTGGCCGATACTCAAACAACTTGCGCGGGAAGATAAACACCTGAGTATTTCTCTCCCAAACCAGCGAAACTGTCCATTTTACATAATTCTAATCTAAATGTTTATACGTCCATCCGTCCGTTTGTCCGTTTATTTCTTTATCCGTTCGTCTATTCATCCATTTCTTTGTTATTACATGCGCATTATGTGGAAACCATTGGGTCAGTTTCGTTCGTACCTACTTACTTTTAAATTTTAATTATATTATCGTTTTATGCTTTCAAAAAATAACTACCTAATATTATTTACTTGTCTATAAAATTTTAAATGAAATACATACTTGATTACAGTTTAGTTTTATTTTCGCTTAATATAATTATTAACTATCTGCTGATTTTTTTAAACTAGTGAAACTCTATCACCTTCTATCTATTAATAGATCATGTAATTTCGATCAAAATCTAAATGATATTTTAAATGATATTCTTAGTTCTCACATGCCTTTCATTAATTATATAGTCACCTACTTGTAAATATAATTTTAAATCGTAACTGTATTATAGGTAAATGTAACTACATAGTTACATAAATGCAAATATAATTTGGACGTAGATTCCTAATATGAGTGCAGAAATCTTAAGCTTCACCTTTCTTTTACACAGTAGGTTGGTACTTAAATGAAATGAAACTTAAATGAAAGTATTAAATAGGTACATAGTTAGGTAAACGACATAGTTATACATAATTATAACCATAACTAAAAATTAAAGATTAGAATCTATTTTTTTCTTCATTAATTAACGGCGAGGACTCGCGTTTCATTTTAGATCACGAGCGGTCGCTAGTGGGTCGAAATGACCCAGGTTTCTTCTTGATCTAGGTTCATAGTAATACTATGATTTCAATGAGTTAGGACCTTTTTTTATAACAGAATGGATGAATGGTAACAAAGCAACATTTAATTTAAGCCTTTCATATTTATTATCAAAAAAGTATAAATAAAAAATTCCAATCCAAAGGTTTTTAATTTTTTTGGTATGAGGAACAAAAATATATAAAGTTTAATCTTTTTTTATGACAAACATACAAAATTTCTCTAAATTATCAAAGAACACATTATAATCTTCTAAATAAACTACAGAATCGTAGGACTTTTTAAGAAATAATCGAGATCGAAAACTAGTCTTTTTTTAAGGCAACTAGTCCAATTATGTGTAATGTGCCTACTTCCTATGATCTTCTTTGTACTTCTTAAACAAAAAACGTGTATGTTCACGACGTATAGACTCAGTGCAATATTGTCAAGACATTTTTATTTTCCTGTCACAAACACATGTAGCATCTATACTGCGAAGGAGCAATCTCTTTCATTTGCGTAGTTTTTTTGCTAGCTAGAAATATACAGGTTAGTAAATGTCACAATCTTTTCCAAAAAACTATCAACAAACTTTAGACTTCAGCAATTCAAAAGTACCTCCGCACATCTAGCTTCACCCAGAGGCCCCTGAGCTTGAGTAACAATATTGTGTTGTCCTGTCCGTACAGCTCTCATAGGTTCTTGGATTCACTGTGCGACCTTGTCCTTACCAGTGAAATAACCTTGTCGAATATAAAAAAATGGAACGCCACTCATATCAGGTCTATGTACTAAGTCGACTGGCGCATTGGCACGTGAAGGTAATATCGGAGAAAGTAGTCACGATAATCATAGTCCTCGCTTTGACGGAAATCCGTATTATCGTAGTTCACTTGTAGGTTACCTCCTTCCTCTGAGCGACACCTTCTGAAATATCTTCTTCCATCAAAATGTTCTCGATAACACTGTTAGGTATACGTTTTCGTGACGTTTTGTACATTAATGAAAAAACAAACATAAAAACTATATTGGAATGAACACTTACGTAAATGCTCGCATGTGGGTCTAATCGACCCAAATTCACTTTATGTATTCGTCTTTGCAAACGCTAGCTAAGAACTGACTGCTGCGGGTAGAGGAGATAGCTTATAATGTGGTTTGAAGGTATCGAGAATGGCGCCGCAAAATAATAAATATTATAGAAATAATGACCGAATTAGTACAGCTCTAGGTCTTTTCGACCCAGTGCGAGTACTCGCAGGTTAAATGAAATAACATTACCACTATACTTCAATCTAAATTTTTCCCAATTGGAATACAGTTTATCGGCATTCATTGAATTTCGCGTCAATCAACAGCAGATTTACACATCACCTTGAGAAATAAAATTGCAAAGTTGGCAGGTACCTACCTGCTTTTATTTCTTAAAAATTGAAGTGTAATGTGCACTTAAACGAAGGTCGGCAGGTCATCAGGTGTACCAATTAATATTTAGTAGTATGCAATAATATTATATAATAAAAGTTTATGTTAAAAGATTTCAATAAAATTTTAATTTAAATTGCTATCTCCAAAGATCAATATAATACACAAATGTCACTCATGACGGCCAGTTCTCACTGTCATCCATCGGCACCTCGCCGAAACTAGAACACAAAAATAACTGTATGTACAACAAAAGATCGGATATAGTTCACTTACGTGAAGACAAATGTCACAATATTTAAATAAATTTCGCTTTTTTTACGTTTTATTTCGGGCTCGCAACACGAGAGTATTTTGGCAGTTCTTTATATGCCAGGGTAAAGCAAGTAAATTCAGTATTATAACATTTAAATTGCATTTACAGCACAACATCAATAATTTCTCTGCAATTTATTGTGTCATCTCTCAACTCAATAAATAATGGTTCCTTCTAAAAGCAGAATTATAAAGCGTGACATTTAAACACTCATGTTGTAACTATGACAGACAGGCGCAATTTATGTCAGAAAGATCATTATTTTAATGTTGTGGATAGACAAATTGCTTCGACTAATCAGACATATTGTACGATGTCATAGCCATTTAATCCTCTTAACCAATTCATAATATTAAACTTGCACATAATTTTTCTCCTTAGAAAACTCTAATCACTAAAAATAGTTAAAATAGTGATGAAACGATTACGATTGATCGTAATCGACCGTTCTCGACATTTGGCGATTAATCATAGTCGTAGATTATCATTGCGATTATCTAGCGATTGAGTATATAGCTAGAAGCAAAAAATATATAATTAGAAATGTTACATTTTTTTAACAAAAATTTAAACTTCCTTAATTTTGATTATCAATTCCTTAGCAAACATTAAATTAGTTTATTGTAATAAATATAATGCTCTTTTATCGATAATAGCACCTATTATTTATTAGAAAACCGTAATCATCGCAATCGTAATCGTCGATATAAAGCGCAATAATCGTAATCATAATTATTGTTATCACTAAGTGATAATCGTTTCATCGCTAGTTTCAAACGAGTACAAATATTTCGTACCTATGGTTCGGACACGAACAAAGTGAAAACAGATAAAACGATTGCATACCGACGCTTGTATAGACTTCCGTTCTGTTGTCTTGAAACAGTGGTCGGATTGTTTCTTTTAATCTCCTTTGTGAATGAAGCTAATGATGGCTTGCGGTGCGCAGGCGCTCATAACGGTCGCGCTCATTCATCAGAACTGTCAGCGACATCTATTGACAGTCCGCTTCTGTGTCACGCCGGTTTAGAAAAACATTGTATTGTCTCGGCGTTGATAGAGGTTTTTCGGATAGCTTGATCGTTCTAAAAACTACTATTTATCTGTTATTGCTTATTTATCAGTGGTGCAGAAGAATTTTATTATGACACCTTTAATCATGCTGCATGTATTCTAAGTAAATTGAACAATACCATGGCATTATTCACAGAACGCTTATTTTTTTTATGAAAACGACAAGTCTTTTTACTAATCATACAAAAAACATTTTTACTGACCATAGCGTACCTATTCATCTTATGACTCGCCGTTACCAGCTAGCCAGTTACAATAGTTAGTGATAAGAATGTTAAAGAAAAATAAACCATTAAAATATCATCAGTCATCACAGCGACCCCCGCAGTAGGCAGGTCAGCACAGCGGCCAAGAAAAAACCTCCACAATTCAAGCCGAATTCAAATGAAGAATGATTCATTTATGAAAATGAAACGACAGATTGAATGAACGCGGGTACAAAGGAGCTGCCGGCTACTGGCCATCGCATTGTGCCACGTGCTCCCACGGAACGAACCTTCGGCGTAAGACGAAATAATAGCTCTGGGGAATTAAAGACAGATAATAACGAGTTTACGATAAAAAATAGAATCCCATACAAAAGCATAGACTTAATTTAGCACCATCAATGCCAAATTAATAATATTATATATCAATCTACAGGATAAATATGCAAATAACTCAAGGCATAGTATAAAATAAACATTATATCTTAAATACCTCGTAAAATATGTTCGACATTTAAAAGTTGTGACCTTTATCTAGTAAAAATGGCAATTACCCGCTACCCTTGCAGTCGGACTTAGTGAACTCTGACTAACACTAAGAAGGAGAGGCAATGAAATTAAAAATATGTCTTAAGGGCAATTAGCTTCAACTTTTACAGTAAGTGCCCTATCTGCCCGCTCCCTCGCGCTTTTCAATTGTGGGGAACGTAGCCAGATTGGACCGAGTAAATTTTATTGACTCAAAAAACTTTTGACTTCGAATACACTTTCTTCAACCACAGTAAATAATTAAGTGCTGAAAAGAAATCGTAAAGAAAACTCTATTTATAAGTTTCAGTTATATTTCGGTAATCGCGTTACATCTGAATATAGATAGAACAAATTCGGTACATTGGAAACAAAAGTTTTTGTTCGTAATGTAAAAAATACGGGAACAAAGAGACTCGAAAGCGAACAAGAACGAAGAGGCCGAAACTACGTAAAATTTCTTAAGCGTACTACTACGGGACGCATTGACGAAGTGTTTAACAATAAATTTCCATTTAAAAAGCCACAAGCCATTGCAAGGAGAAGCGTGGTGGTAAGGGTGGAGGGGGCCGCAGCTTCCGCCGCTTTTTTCCTTCATTTCCTTCGGGCCGCGTGGCTAGGGCGTGCCGCCTGTAGCACTAATAGAAGAATTAAAACATTCTTAGCTTTTTACCCATTATACCTAGAAATAAAATGAAAACTTAGGTTTTTAAACGAAAATGTATAGGTACTACATTTACTTTGCATAATTTGTATAATTATCGTAATTATACATTTCTCCATTATTAATTAAGAAAAATTATAATTCCTTTTCGCTATATTAATATTCAAAATTATTCTGTTGAAGTACATACATAATACGTATGTCATAATATTATTCACTGAGTGTAGTTTGATGATTTATGTACTTATTACGTACTACCTTTGTTTATTTTTAGCCCGGCAATATAGAACAATAAAATAACGATGCATATTAGTCGGACCACTGTCGATGAAAATCAGCGTTTTATCGAACCTATAATTTTATACTTATGTCTTACTTATATGTGGTATGTCGGGTTTTTCTCTTAGATAAAAAGTTACTTTAGAAAACAATGCAGTAATATAGGCACAGCTTATCTGATAAAGAACTATTTAGACTAATATATTTATATAAAAATCAAACATACTGGCTTTTACTTACGAGTTCGCTCGCGTGATATCTAGGTAAATGATAGCCTATGTTTTCGACATTTGTGTGCAAAATTTGAGGTTGATTATTTCAAGACCTTTTGCATTAATAACAAAGAAATAAAAGGCCATTTCATTTATACAACCGTAGTAAGGAAGTAGGGAAGGGATATTTTAAATACTGAGTTTTAGGTCAGTACAAAACCAGAAATAACTGAAAGCATAGTAAACGTCGCATAAAATATCGGCGGGATAATAATTAAAAGAAGCGATAATGTCCCCGACGCAGTGAAAAACGACCGCACCATCCTTTTTATTTGATAAATAAAATTTATTCCCCACCGCTGGCTCTTATTCGTTTCTTTGGGAGTTTTGGATACCTATGAACGATATTCTTTATTCTAAGTTGCAGGGTTAAGTCTGTTTAGAATTTTTAATAGATGTAATTATACACCACTAGGAGTTCCTGGCCATGCGTTGCTGCGGCGCGCATTGATCAAACAAACATTTGCATATTTGCATATATGTATAGATATTAGTACATAAAATCACGAACGTATTTGAATGTAACGTTATGTCAAAATTTCAAGTCACTTGACTTGACTGACTAATATCTGAGTTTTACGAACACAAACAGAAGCTGAATTTTAACACATATAGACTAAGTGGCTTTTGCCCGCGACTTCGTCGGTAGCGACTTGCAACAAAGGGGATAGCATAAAAACCTTCTCCATTAAAAAATACATACACGTTTCAATTTTCATGAAGGTCGGTCAAACGAGAAACGATGTTTGAGTTTAGCGATTACATACATACACACAAACATCCAATGTCACATATACAGACTATCATGAACGAATTAAAATAACATGACAGCACAGTAACTACTATTACTGATTCTTTACTTATTAGCTACTGTGAAATACTATATACGTACTTTCCTTTTTTTTTGTTACAATCCCCCACGGAAAAGAGGGTGTTGTCGTTGTCTGTCTGTCTATCTGTCTGTTCGTCTGTGTATATATTATGTTCTATTAATTTCGTTGTTAATATGTCTGTGACATAGTAACTCTCAGTCAGATAAACCGTTTTTTTGTTTGAAAGTTGGAGCTTTCGAGAAGCTATATTTAATGGAATTCAATGCAGTCATTCTCAGAATGTTACTGCTCTGAATCTTATATGATGAGATCTTAGCACTATTGCAGCCAAAAACTTCTGAGTTCTCTTGGCACTAAGCAGCCAAAGATTCGGTGATGACCTGCCATAAGGTACTTATATTTTTAAGAACTAGCTGTAACCGGCTGTGTTGTGTTGCTGTGGCTCAGTAGGCTTATCTTAGATGGACAGAACGACAGACAGACGAAGAACGAAGTGATCCTTTAAGAGTTCCTTTTTTCCTTTATTATTACAGTTATGCGTAAGCAGTTTATCGAATAGAATGTAGTATTAGGTATTCACCTATGAATGGAATGTTAGATTTTTTTCTATTTTTCTGATGTGCTGTGACACCATTTAAGACTGCATCATTTTTGTTTTAGATAGATGTAATCTATAAGTGTTTGTTTGACAAACGGAACCATTGATGGTCCCAGACACATAAATTACTGCAGTACCTACTATACATTTTAATCAGTTTCTAGCTTTATTATTCTGAGGTACAGCAAATCGTCCTAGGCTGCAACCACTTAGATATTTTGTCTGTATTGAATTTGAAGATAGACAAAAGTTGCGCCTTAAGTCTTATTAATCAATTCACTGGTAGACGTCTTCATTGCATCTTTTTACCCCTCAACTATTAACCCCTCTGTCGCCCTCCTCGGGATCGCAATCGCGATACTTTTACTGCGCACTAAATATTCTCCCGGCGACAATTGCGATTATGAAAAGTGCACCGTTATTTATATCCACCACCCGTTTATTTTTTGTCGCCCCTTTCAAGGGCAATTAAATACCACCAGTTTTAAAATGCTTCGTATATTTTGGAAGTCTTTATTGCCAACCAGATAATAAAGATAGAAAAGGTCGCGACTGTGTCGCGACTATAAGAAGTAAACCGGAAGAAACACCTTACCTTATGTTCAATATTACCAAAATTTTTATGTACAAAATTGGAAATCATACATATAAGTATAAATATATTTGTTCAAAATTTGTGTCTTTAGAAAAATAAATTTTTTAATACAGGATTAATGAGACTTCCTCGTTGGAGAAATCGAAGCGCGGCTCCTAGGGACGTTGTCAAACTGCTCGCAGCTCGCAACTCACATCGTTTGACTTGCGACAACTTTTAATAACCTGTATCAGCCAAATGGATTTTGGGGCCGAACACGCACATCTTGGTACTTTTTCACAGATCTAATTAACTTTTTAGTTGAAAACATTACAACGTATTATCAGCATAAATCACATGGGATTTGCTTATTGTTGAATAGCACCTATTTGACAAATAAATTCATGTACTATTAGATAGGTACTAAGTAATGAAAACGTTTCTTCATTCATTTCTATCTACTATTATAGTACTTATTATAGTACCTATAATAGTAGATAGTAGGTCAAACCACAACATAAAAAACACAAAATTTTCTTATTGTAATAGCTAATAAAAGCTATTAAAAAGATAATATTATAAAAGCTTTCATATTATATTAAAAAATTGTCTAACATAAAGTAATCCTTTATCCTAAAGGATAAGAGTAATGTATAGTACATTACTCTCAATTTACCTGAATTTTCCAAATTTTTATAAATTTATTAATTGCTGTATTATCAAGTTTAACAAAAAATAAAATAGAGTAACATGCTATTCATTTTATATCATCAATTCATGATCTAAAAAGCCAATAAAAAGCCAATTTATAAATCACGCCCTAACCTAAAATTTTTGTTTATTTTATATTTAACCCCTAAAATTAACCCTCGAATACAACTTTTAAGGGGTAGTCATATCTACGGACACGTAGCGTGTCCAATACATACCAGCAGACAAAAAATATCATTACATAACATTTTCTATAGACGTATTTCGTAAGCGTATTCACAACTAACAGACGTGAACGTAGCATATCCGCGCAGGCACGGACCGCGCGGCCGTTAGGTTTGAATACGCCTACAGAAAATATATGTAACGAAATATTCGTTATATGAAAATATTTTTTGTCTGTACTGGTACGTGCTGGACAGGCTACGTGTCTGTGGATATGAATGCTCTTTCAAAGGTGGTGTCTACATTTGGACCACTACTTACCTAATATAATTGTTCCTTTCAGCTGTTTATGTCAAACAGTCTCTGAGACAGAATAGTTAGATGTGATTTTACAATTTTTTTTTTAATTTTAATACGGAGCGCTGATAAATGGAGACACAATAATGTCGTAATATACCTACTACCTACGAAATCGTGTAAAGCCTGGTCTACACTCTTGACGAGAGATTTCGGCTAGCATATTTGCCTAGACAGGCCGAAACCAAAAAACCGTCTATTGCTGCAGCATTATGTAATGTAGCTTATTACATACATATATTCATAAATATCCTCGCACTGTATCCCTAACGAGGTAGTCAGAAACGTAGCTTAATGCAATTATGTAATTTATTTTTGAAGAAAATGGTTAAATGGTCCACACGAATATAGACGAGACTTCTCGAATACAGTCTCTACACTCTCATATTTGACAACTTTCGTAGAGTTTTGCCGAAAATAAAGAGAATAAAGCGGGCTTCGCATTTTACCTACTCCCATTCATTCAATATTTACTCAATTAAGTACAGTTAGATATACCTATTTAGATAAGGTTTAACATATAAAATACACTATATGTGTAATTTCTTTTAACAATAACATTTCATTTTAATTGTAATAAAAAGAGGCACCTAATTTTGCTCACCCAGAACATCGAGCCTTCATCATGTACCGATAAGGTATCTCAAGTCACTTCCTGATACGTCACCCTTTGGAGCCCCTTTGAGAGGATTCCACCCCGCTCTGAGGCGAAATTGAACCGTCTCAGATCTGTCTCCTCGTAATCCACGCTTATAATTGATGCGACAATGTCAAACAGGATTCCGATACAACTAATCGGAAAAATACAAATCCATAGCAAGATGATAGATTGCGGTTTGTGGCTCTGTAGTCAAAGTATGTCTGTAATGAAGTGTCTAAGTCATTCATTCCTTTATTAGTAAGACAATGTAAGTCTAATAAAATACAGGTGACATTGAAACTGTCAAATTTTAACTAGAAGGTGTACCTACTTTCTATATAAGCAATTTATAGGTAAGAATTAGACTAATTTCAGCGAAGCTTGGAAAAAGAGCCACCACTTAATGTTTTAAATCAGTCGTTTATGTACAATAAATAATTTTTGCGAAAAATGGCTACAACAAACAGACGGACAAACCTAGGTGGTTCACTAAGCATTCCTTTTTTCCAATTTTGGAATGGAACATAAAAAAGAAAACAAAATAGTAGCAGCAATATTTACTATTTCATTTCAGTAAGTATTATTTTACAAATATTAGTGGACTGAATACGCCTATGTCCCTCTACCTTAGGGTTCCCAACCCCAAATTTAAAAAACGAGGATTTGAAGTCGGAAAACCAGGACAATTCAGTTTAAAAGCAGGACGCAGTAATAGAGTAGCAATAGCTAAATTAATATGTAGTGAAAACAGGTTAAATGAAATTCAAGTAATAATAATAATCATATATTTTTAATGTATTTGAATAAATTTAAATAAGTTGAAAAAGAGCTATTAAAATATAAAACAAACGTTTTGTGTAGCCTGTTCACTTACAAGTTGATAACTAAATACTCGTAGTAAGTTGGACGTTGCGTCTTTGTTTTGAAACAACACGGGCACGGGCCCGGGCAATGCGAACACTCACAAGTCGTGAGGCCGCCCATAATGTAAGGATTGCAAAAGTGGTGCGCGAATTTTAAAATACGCAACCTTATCAGGGCGCTTTAAAAACCCAGAACGCTGCTTAAAAACTATCCAGGATATCCCAGGACACTACAAAAACCAGGTCATGTCCTGGGAAACCAGGACGGTTGGCAACCCTACTCTACCTACTACTCAAGAGGGTAAATATGTCCATGAACTACCTTTTCACTTCGCCGCAGTTAACTCAGAAGTGATAGTAGTCTCATAAATGTAACATCTATTTAAAAAATGTAAATTATTTGAATAAAAAGAAATTATGATTGCAACTATCAACAGGACAAAGGCAAATATTTTTGCATTGTTGTGTTTTAATAATGTCTGTTAAGAGTTATGTTAAGTAGGTACAATACAATATTAATTTATATCATAAAACAATCTACTGGTTTCAATTTGCCAAACAATTTCAAATTCACCTTTATAGAAATTGAAAAATAATATTCGATCAAACAATTTCTTAGAACTGTATTAACTCTTATAACGTCCCTAAAAGACATTGTTACCAACAAGAAATTGTTAAAAAAAATTACTTTTTTTCCGTTTGAAATATTGAATTTTTACATTTATGCCTTTCACACCTCATAACGTAATATTTCTTGGCGAAAAACTCCCTCCCTTTAGTAACTTTTCCGTTGCAGCGGCAACATTCAAATAAATGTTTGGTACTTTATCAAACCAGAGTTCGTGTATGGCACACCACCCACTTCTATACTCACTAGCTTTATGGTGAACCCAGTTATATCATAAACATGAAAACAAGTAAGGATAAAAATTGTATTTATTATGTAATAGTCGTATTCAAATGAATTTTGATGCTGAAGAAATTTAATTAAGGCTTTCGTTAACCCTCGATTACCGTAGGTACGAAGCTACGAACATATGCCGGTAACCCAATACAAATAATGTGACCACAGCATTTAGTCGGAGGGGCATCGAACGTTCTCTAATGGCATCGGACCGCCAACTGGCCACCACATTAATCCTTTACCAGGTCTTGATTAATTATTTAAACTTGGCCGAGGGAACTCTTACCGCCTTGTAAATTGTTTACAACTGCTATACCTATATGTATACCTATTTATTCCTTTCTTGCCTTAACAATAAGTACCCTTATATTTGATTTAATATCGAAAGTTGTCAATATAAAAGTAATAAACTTTTACCTACATAACGTCAGGAAATTGAGCCCAATTCAATTGCAGAACGGAACATTAAAATAAGTCTACTGTTTGATCACTAGGTAATAATTAAGAAAATAGATAAGATGGAATTTTTAATAAATAACAAAGAAGAGACTCCGACTCTCGACTCTCGACTTGACTGATACATCAGTTAAGTGATCCTTAATATGTAGTAAATCTTCGATCCATGTACCTATCCGAGAACCAGGATTATAACACGAGGAGTATAAGCAAACTCGACTGCACAATCATTTATTAAACTTTAATTACAATGATGATGTTACAAGACGTTAGGCTTTGGATACCTAGTTTGTATAGCTATAGTTTTTACTTTTAAAATACTTATATTTTGATTAGCTGTTCAGCCTGTGATTTTCCAAATGAACAACATTTTTTCTCTTATATCGCAGTCGATATTTAAACAAGAATTCTTATTGCGTTTTTATTTCTTATGAAGATGTCAAACACAATAACAACGGCGGGTATGTGAGTTGTGAGTATACCGAGCAGTCCGCCAGGGCCGTGCTTAGTGGCATGGAAATACATCGCGATAATGTGAACATTATACACGGAACCTCTCCATCCCGCATAATCGCGTCTATTATACCAAGCAAAAACTTACCAACTTGCATCTTTCGCACATTCATCCGACGTAGATACACGCTAGCACAAAAGCCCAATAAATAAACTGTGTCAGTGTATCGAAATTATGAACTTTTTTTTCACATTTATTTCTCTTAAATGCTCAGTTAGATACATGGTTCACTGTGTATTCATTAGGTTCATCTTCTGCTACCAACGTAAAATTCGCTTGAAATTAGTCATTTCATGCTAGGTACCTATTCTCTTTCAATTCCAACTACAAAGCAACATTGAATTAACGTAACAAAAAAGAGAGCTTAATCCAGAGGTATTTATTATATCACTATAAAAATTAAATTGTATCTTAGTCGCAAGTAATTTTATATTTTTATATAACACTTTCGTTACTCAATATACCTACCAAAGTAGGTACCTACTGTATAACTTCCAAACTCATAATTTGTAACTGACCAAAGGCTATCGAATTTCGGGTCGAGTAAGTACACTGATAATTTAAGTCGTTGCCTTACTGAAGTTGGTTACGAACGCATATAAATTCAAGTAGAATGAATTTCTGCAATGTTCCAATGTTTTGGGGTCCGTAGTCGAATAAAATGTTAAAACAATAGGTTTTGTTATCCTGACGAATATTGTTCAACAATACAGAAATGGAAGTTTTTAATAAAGAATTTCTTTTAATAATAATAATAATTAATAAGGCCAGGCAAGTGCAACCGTGCGAGACCGAGGGCCGCTACACGTTTGATTGACAGCTACCCCTGTCCAATAGCGAAAGCGAAAGTTGACGAGCCACGTCAATCTACTACCACTTCCAACCCCACCTATCACCACGCAATCCCGTACGATACGAAATAATCCCTATTATCACGTAGTCAAAGATCACGTTAATAGCATATAATAACATTGCAGTTGTATACAAGTCCCGTGGATCCAGTCGTCACGCGAACGCGATCGCCCCATTATTCGCCGCCCTTTTGTAATTTGAATTCCAATTCGTATTTTGTGGTAAAATAAAAAGAACAGAGTTTCGACACAATGGCGTCAAGGGCGGTTCTCTGACATGCGATCAAGTTATTACATTAAAGGAAAGTGCACCCACGATCCAACGAACTACATACCTCACAATCCTATTATTTAAAACTTCAGCAATAGCATTCCGCGAGATAATTTACAAAATACATGTATCAATTGTTCTTTAAATCTAATAAAATAGCTTAAGTTACACGAAATCTACATTTAAACAATAAATTGTACTTTTAAAAAATTGTTAGATATTATGAATGAAAAATTGTTAGATACTTATTATATTTTTCCCATAGGCTTTGTAACCCCAGGCAGCATGTCCCGTACTACAAAGTGAGGCAAATAAAATCGAATAAAATGTAGATGTGTAGGATGTCGGTGCTGTTTTGGCGGCCGAACAGCTTATCTAATAATAAATGTGTGTCGTATGTACAGGTAAGTTAGTTTATGATTTGCCTCGTTTCGCTGTTACTGGTCGGACACGACGTTTGGAGTTATTTATATCTATGATTTTTCATATAAACTTTATGTAGGTAACGCTCTACATTCCTTTAAATTTTTAAAATTCTAGGTTCAGTAGTTTCAAAGATAAGGGACACGGAAAGGACAAGTGTAAGTGCGTAAAGTCCTTTCCTTAAATCTTTTATGAATATTTTCAAATGTTAACTAATGTGAAATGTGTAGACTAACAAGATAAGATGTATCACTATGCCAAATTTCAAGTTTGTACATTACATAGTTTCTGAGGAAATTGACTGCTATAAACGGACAAACGTACATTGAATTATACGTTACACTACAATAGTACATCAAAACAATAATCATGGCGCTACGCCTTGAGGTAAAAACGAAGTGGAGCTGCAGCTGTAACGAATTTTCCCCGTACAAACTGATGTAACTCATGCGCTACGCGCTGGCAGAGTGGGGCACGAGAACTTCCTAGGAATGAGCAATATATATGTCGATATTGATGAAATATCGATACGATACCAATGTTCAAAATATCGATATTTTAATATCGATAACGACGGTTTCTAAATATCGAAATATCGATATTTTAAATAAGATAATCGTAATATCGATATTTTTAACAAGATATCGAAATATCGGTATTTTTAACAAGATATCGCAGTCGATATTTTTACCAAGTAATTGTAAATCGTTATTATTTCATTTACAATGTTTTATGCAAATAAAAGAATTAAGAAAATATTCGATATAATATCTCAAAATAAATAATGTGTAAAAAAAAAACAGATCGTGCGAATATTTTTATTTTACTATAGCCTATCTAGGTACCTTCTACAGTCAAATATTGATAGGATATAGGTAACTAGGTAACAGACGTATCATTGTTTCTTGTAAATACTTCTGAGAACATAAATTAAATTATTTTCTTAATTCTGTTTTTGTACTTTTAACATTTTATTAGGAAAGAATGTAATGGCTTTTTTTTTTCTATAATTAACACTTATCTAAGTTGAAATCTTATATAATTATGCACTTAAATTAAAGTGTTAAAAACACAAAATAATCGATATTTTCTTATTTTGTCTTATTATTTAGTAAATTATTAACTCTCCCACGCGACTTCGCCCTTTTAGTGAGTCGTAAGAAAAAACTGATAACGAACGGACGTTCCTGTAGTGGTTCCTGAAGTGTTCCTGTGCACAAAATTATTCTCATACCGGAACTCAATATATGTTTTGTGTCGTGCATATGCTGAAGGAATCGTCTATTGGAACCCAAACCTACATATATGTAGGTACGTACTGCCACATGACAACAAGATATTAAATTAATTACGAACAGAACTCTTTGGTAGCAGAGCGTGGTTGCGTCCCCCCTTGTGTTTTTCCAAAATATCATTGATTAATTTCTGTATTTTGTTGTAAAGTACCTAATAACCAATTCATTACATTACATTAACTTAGTTGCATGCGTGGCGTGGTTCTCGAACGCTGCATTGTGTTCCTATTGTTCGTCGAATCTACTGAATTAGTAAAATATCTAAAACGAGAAATTTAACGCGATTATCTTTTTATTTTGGCTTTACATTTCGACCGAGTTGCTTTGGCCGTGGTCTCAAGCAAACTATTTTTTAATATGTAAAGTTAATATAAACTTTTAAACAAAAATTTAAAAATTTATATCAAATTAGTGCTCTCCTATTTCGTGCCTTATTTGTGTGATCGACAGGTTAATTCTTTTTGTTCCTTGTTTATTATATTATTGCGTAGCACATTTGTAAGTTGCTATTATATGTGCTATTATACGACTTACTAGTAATTCGTGTTGTGTCATTTGCGATGTTATTTGGAGTTTATATCTTCACGCTATAGCTAGCGGTGTAGATAGGGAAGATATTTTTTGTATTAAATACTTATATTTTTAAATTAAATTTCATTAACTAAAATGATTGATAACGATCATAATACCTCGAGCTCGATTTTATATACCGATTCCGTGAATTATAGGCAGGCTTTGGTACAGTCCGCTTGGCTGTAGACTGGCTAACAGACGCGTATAATCAGCTCACTATAACTACACCTCAACGATTAATCGTAATACTGAGTGATCTTAAGACTCAATATGAGGAGTTTCGTGAAGCTTGTGCCCAACTTCTTGGTGGATTAGACCCGGCCATTGACGTCGAAGAATATAGATACGTTCAAGACCAGATTGGGTGGATGAGGGATAAGGTTACTGACCTCCGTATTAAGCGCGTCGAATTACAGGTCCCCAAGGCCAACCCTGCTACTCACACAGATAAAGCCTCTTTTCGTGACCGTGAAACTGTACAAGATCGCTTAAAACGAAAATTGCCTAACCTCCCCATACCTATGTTCAATGGTAGTCTTGATACCTGGATCAGTTGTTGGGACCAATTTGACAGTGTAGTTGATTATCAATGACTTATCACCTACGCATAAATTGCATTATTTAATGAGTGCTTTGTCTGCTGAACCTCGACGCTTAATACACCTGGGTATGGAAACTGGCAATTATTAAATGGCCCGCGATCTCTTAAGAAGACGGTATCACAATGTACACATAAGCAGATACCTACATAGCTCAAAAAAATTTTTTGCCAGAGATAATATCTCGACTTACAGGGCTTCGTGCTATGTTCCTAAACCCCCTGTTAACCTCATTTCGTTATCTGGAACGCCTAGACCTACCTGTTAAACACTGGTCCTACATGCTCGTTCACATTTGTTTAGGTAAACTTCCGGCGGACCTTAAATCTAGGTTTGAGAGACTCTACGGTGAAAATAATAAAAAATTTCCCAATATTGACCAACTCGTTACTTTCTTGGAAGACGAGTGTCGTCATTACGACAATGTCGGTAACACCTCTTTAGTAGATACAGTCCTTACTAAATTGTCCCCCCGGGTCACTTCCCGTCGTCATATACATGTTACTGAAACCCAAACACGAAAATTGAAATGTTCTGTGTTCCAGTTCTTCACATTATTTACGTCATTGTTCCCAGTTCTTAAATATGTTCTCTAAGTATCGGTCGATTTATATTAAAACGGCGGCACGCACGGGCGTGGGCGGTCATTATTATAGTGCGCTACGTTCCCCACCAAGATCCTTAAATTCCCCTCGACGAACGACACCCACTATTACACGACGTTTACAAACACGTTCTCCAACACGATATTCTCCTTCTCCTATAAGTCGCAATTTGCAATTGACCAGAGGGGTTTACTCAATCGAGAAGGACGTGACTTCAAAACTTCCTTTGCTTACTTTGTAGAAGCAAGGGCTCTGTGATACTGGTGGGTTGGCGCCTACTCCTACCACGGATTTCGCCACAACGTTTAAATATGCCCCTTTCTCCTACTAATTTCCCTGTTTGAGGCATTGGAAATGTTTCTACAGTTCCTGTTCGCGGTAGTGTCCGAGTTAAACCATTGAATTCCTCCCAGCCTTTAATCACCACCTCAGCCATAGTCATCGATGTCATTGCAAGAATACACTTCAAGACTGAGCTGCCTAAATCGGCGACTTCACTAACTTCCACTTTGTTATTAGCTGATAAAGCTGATTTATAAACCAGTCACCTTGCAGATCTTCCTAAAGACCGCCTACAGCTTCCTTACGCATTTTAAGACCACGAAAACCCTCAAATTGTCGTAGTATTAGGTGTTCAATTTAATCCTGTCTCTGACTCGTTCAGTTACCTTCATTGTATCAAACCTCAAGCAAAAAGTGCCTAAGAGAAAAATACTGCCTGTGGTAGGTAGCTCGTACCTTCGACCCTAGTGGTTGGATAGGTCCCGTTATTTTTAAAGCTAAAGTATTCATCCAACGCCTTTGGTTTTCTGGGCTCAAGTGGGATGATTCTCTTAAACTTGACCTTTCTCCCAAATGGCTTTCTTTCACTAAAGATCTTGTGAATATTAATCGTATGTCTATTCCACGTCACATTATCCCCCCGACGTCTGTTGCCTTTTCTCTTCATGGGCTTTGTGATGCTTCGGAAGCTGGTTATGCCGCAGCCGTATGTCTGCTTACTAAAACGCAGGCAGATGATTGCTCCATCCACCTTTTAATGTCCAAATCGAAGGATGCACCCGTTCGGACTCATTTAACGATTCCTAAATTGGAATTGCTAGGAGCTGCTCCCCTATCAAATTAAGTTAAACACGGTGTATCCTATTTGCAGAATACAATATTATTGAATGCTATTTACACATGGACGGACAGTAAAATCGTTCTAGACTGGCTTAAAATTCCTCAGCATTATCTTCAAAGCTACTAAGCTAATCGCGATTCTCTAGTAAATAATTTCAAAATGCCATCTATTTGGCGACGTCCCAGGTGACCTCAATCCAGCTGATTGTGCGTGATGTGGTTTATCTCTATCTGCCTTTGTTGAACATGAACTTTGGTGGAAGCCACCTTAGTTGTTACTGCCCTCGAATCAATGGCCTTCGGATGAAAATAGTTCCCCTACTGAATTACGAGGACTTCGTTGTTTGTTGTGGCCAATGTCTGTTCTCCTTACCGTAGCTTCCTTCTTAATCGTTTTAGTTCCTTTTAAAAATTGATTGGTGTTGTTGGTTATATCCAGCGCTTTTATCGTAATGCTCGCAATCCTAATTTACGTACCCTGTCCTCTTCTTTATCAGCATCTGAGCGTAGGAATGCCTTACATTTTCTGATAAAGCAAGTTCGAGCTGTATCTTTCCCGGAAGAATATGGTTGTCTGTTGCGAGATACTCCTATACGTTCTAATATTAAACGTCTCAATCACTTTCTAGACGACTGTGTGTCTTATACGTCTCGGAGGACGTGACTTGCTTCCTAAAACAGGTCATTTTATCAAACTTCTCATATCTTATTATCATTTAGCAAATTCACATGCAGCACCATCTGCTTTGCATGCCATACTGTCCAGAGAATTTTGGATTCTATCGGCTCTTAGGATTATAAACTATGTAGTACTTATTTTGTTATCGTCTAAAGGCTGCTACACGACAACCATTTATGGGTGACCTTCCAAGAGACAGTGTCATAGCTGCCCAACCTTTTCAAGGTCCCTTCTACACCAAGGTTCAAGCCTACCATAATAAAAAATGAGTTAAGTCCTATTTATATGTGTTTGTTTGTTTGTCAACAAAGGCGGTACACCTTGAAATTGTATCAGATCTTACCACTGAAGCATTTATTGCTACACTTTCCCGATTAGTTTCCCGTCGCGGCCTCCCTTCATTAATTCGTTCTGACTGTGGCAAAAATTACATCAGAGCTAATAATTATTAGAAGGATAGTATAGGCTCAGAAATGGCTAAACGCGGAATCATCTATTTGATCCATCCGCGACCCCCCATTGGAGTGGACTTTTGGTGGACTTTTTGAAACAGCGGTTAAATCAGCCAAACCTCATTTCAGCCGAGTGATCGGTGACACCCATCTTACCTATATATTCGTATAGTTGACAACCGTTTTTACTAAAATTGAGGCAATTCTTAACTCGCGCCCAGTAAGTCTCTTATTGCGGGATTCTAATGACTTGGAAATCCTTACTCCAAGTCATTTCTTAATCGGTCAACTGCTAACGCCTGTCCCCGAGTGTTCCTATAAAGAAATTACAATGAGTAGACTTAGCCGTTTCCAATTAGTGCAACGAATGACACGGCACTTCTGGGCCCGATGACACCACGAATATTTGTCCACATTACAGATGAGGCCAAAGTGGACGCTGAACCTGCAATAATAAGAGACCTGGTGCTGAAAGAAGATAATTCTCCCCCTCTAGAATGGCGACGCGGACTAATTATTAATTTATATCCCGCCTAAGACGGAGTTGTCCGTGTGGTCGACGTCCAAACTCCTGTTGGTATTCTAAAACGCAGCCTCGCTAAATTAGTCCGACTTCCCATAGGTTAAAATTACCTACCTAACTAACATGAACATTTAAGACCAATGTTTAGGGCGGAGGTTAAAGAGTTCTGTTCGTAATTAATTTGATGTCTTGTTATCATGTGGCATTACGTACGTTTATGTAGGTTTGAGTTCCGATGGAGGATTCCTTCGCAACACATGCACAACACAAAACACATATATTGAGTTCGGATCAAAGTATGAGAATGATTTTGTGCACAGGAACACTTCCGCGATTGATGCGCACACGTCCGTCCGTTATGTTTTTACTTACGACTCACTAAAGGGAGGGAGAGGGCGAAGGCGCGTGGGTAAGTAAACAATTTACTCAACACTTATATAAGCTATCAATATTAGTATCGATCTCAATATCGATATTTTAACAATATCGCTCTTTCTTAGAACTGCCGCATCACCGCAAGTAAAAGCAAGAAACTGCTATTGTGTCGTCGCTCCGAATGGCTAGACCAGGGGCTGCAGTCCGATTATTTAAATATAGCGAAATATTTAGAAATAGCGATTATTTTTGTAAACTACCGATCGATAAAAATAACGAAAAAATCGCTTGCCATAACGATAAGCACGAACACTTTGCGCGCTGTCGAATTTGATCGTAAAAATATTATCAGAAATCGTAAAGTTGACAGTTAGATTCGATATGATTCCAATCACAATCGATAGTTTTAATGAAGAGACTTTCAAAAATTGTTAAAAATTAATCGTTATGACTTATCAACCAAAATCGGTCGTAAAGCGATCGCTATAGTATGTCGAGACTGCAGGGGCTGCTCACGATGTTTTAATTTTGCGTATAATAAAATATTTAAGTCATTAGCTTTAAATGTATATTTCGCAGTCTAATCAGGGCCGGATTTAGAGGTCTGGAGGCGTCGGGGCAACAAAGAAGTGGAGGCCCTCAGGCTCCAAATTATTTTCCAAATAAAATGACCAATTTTTTTCAGTCGAGTTTATCAATAAATAATTTATTGTGAAACCAAGTCGATTCTTTTAGTATTTAACAAGTATATATATATACAACTTAAAAAAAAATAGTCGAGACACGGAATCGAATACCCAACCTCCGAGGTTGCGGGCAAGTAGCACCCCACTCAGCCATTGAGCCATTGGGATACTCCCTCAAGATGGGTAGTAAATTGCAAGTGCTTATCAGGGCATTCGAGATTTTGATATTTTACTGATTGCCTGATTGGAGTGGACAAATATAGATCCATGATTTCTGTTAATATTCAAGAACAATATAATCATGTTTGTACAAAGTACTGTAGGTAAAGGTAAAACAGCGAAAAAAAATATCAAAGGAAAAGATGTTTACTAGTGGTTACTAGTCGGAATTTGAAAGATTTTTTTTTCTGAAGTCTCTATTGTGGGGGCCCCTCTTTGTGGAGGCCCCGGGGCTCTCGCCCCGGTTGCCCTCCCCTATATGCGGCCCTGAGTGTAATGATAAACTGAGCGAACATAATTTAAGAACCGGTTTGGGGATCTTTTTAATGTAGGTAGTACATAGTTATGTGACGACTTAGAAAGCTTTGGTAAAATCGGGCATAGGTGTTACTGAATGTTTCCCCAGTACCTACATTGTGCAGTACCCATAGTACAAGCCCCGTGCTTAATTTTTAAAGTCACACAATTGTCAGTCTTTACTAGTGTAGCCTACCTAACTGTAGGTAATTATTTAAATATTTGTTTATTACTCACTAATAGATTATACAGGACTAATTGAAAAATACTAATAACCTCTTAGCACAAAATTTCTGTCATCATACCTAACAACTTTTGTTCTACAACTTTTTTCAAAACTTAATACGTTCCTCAATGATATTTGTTAAATTTTGTTGTAATGTCTGAAACGTAATTACTCTGTACGTATTTCCAATGGTACAGTGCAAGCGCACCAGGCCTCAGCGCCGCGCCACCCCCCGGCGCATCCCTGTGCGTGTGCCGCTTTAGCGACCGGGTAAAGTAGGTGCCATTTTCAGAAACATTTAATGCATTTTATTTTTGTATAAAAGAAAAAGTTATGAATTTCTAGTAGTCGTAGAACAAAAACTCTTGTGGATAATGTTAAGAACAAAATACTAAGAGGTTATTAGTATTTTTAAATTAACCTTGTATAAGTAGCATAAAAGATAAACTATCCTGTACCCTCATCAACCCAAACTGGCCGTATTAGCATTATAATAATGATCTCACAAGCGTAACATTCTCTCTTTCAGAAAATGGTCTACCGCGGAGGCTACGGACAGCATATACAAACACCCAACTGTTGGAGCTGGAAAAAGAGTTCCATTTTAACAAATACCTGTGCCGACCTAGGAGAATCGAAATTGCTGCTTCTTTGGATCTCACTGAAAGACAAGTGCGTATTTATAATAATGATAACAAATAATATTAAAACCAGGGCCAGCCCGTTCATAGGCGAACCAGGCGACGGCCTAGGGCGCTCGTATCAGGGGGGCGGCAATCGGTGGCATCGAATTTGAAGTCCTTATTTTTATTTACAACTTGAATATACCCCCAATTTTTCCCCATTTTTCTACCAAAATATTTTTCTTTGGTTTGGTAACACTGCTCGACAGCGCCAACCGCTCATCCAAAATTAAAGCAAGAAAAGTAAATTTTACTTAACCTAACGTTTTTTTTCTTTCATACAGCAAAAAAGGAACGTGTTTCATTATGTAATAAATAAGAGCTCTAATTTTTTGATTAAAAATCACT
The DNA here is from genome assembly GCA_907165235.1 of Zeuzera pyrina. Taxonomy (NCBI): domain Eukaryota; kingdom Metazoa; phylum Arthropoda; class Insecta; order Lepidoptera; family Cossidae; genus Zeuzera; species Zeuzera pyrina. The sequence goes on from OU015628.1 coordinate 16,958,616, forward strand.
CACTTAATCTGTTTACATTATTGTTTTATTATGCCATGAATTTTCTAAAAGGGCCCGTTCCAGTGCGCCAGGATTCTTCGGGCCGACGCTAATTAACTTTAACTGCATCATAAAACAACGAAAGTCAAATACATACCTATTATTTGTTTACAGGTGAAAGTTTGGTTTCAAAATAGACGCATGAAACACAAGAGACAAACGCTAAGCAAAAGTGAAGACGGCGACGACAAAGACTCTACAACATCAGAAGGTGGTAAAAGTTCGAAAACGGGTCTCGATAAATTTTTAGACGATGATGGTCCTCTATCTGGAAAAAAGAGCTGTCAGGGATGCGAATTGCCTCCAGGAGCGCTATGTTCGCCGTCTGAAGATTTACCAGAACTCACATCTCGAACAAGAAATAATAACACACCTAGTGCTACTAACAACAATAGCTTCGCGAGCGATGGCGCTTCCAGTGTTGCCTCATCATCTTCACTTGATAAATTGGCCGAAGATGATTCGAGGGATGCCCATCCTCCGACAGCCACCGTTGCAGCACCACCCAGAAACCTTGCGAAAAGAATTAAACAGGAATCAAGAAAACGTTCGCCATCATTGGATACCACCTGTAAGGTATCCCCGTCTTCTTCTAAGGACGGTATAGGACCTGTAGCCGGGTTACCGGATGGCGCTAAGTTTTCATCAGTTAGTTTGACTCCGTCGTCTACGCCCGGAACACCATCTAGCATGCATCAGAGTCCTTTAGGTCATTATCCTCGACCGTCGCCGCCGAATGCGACACCTGTTCCAACTCATCAAGCTGTACCCAACGCGATGCCACCCTATGTTATAAGAGGTAATGCTCCACCGGGTCAATTTCTTCCGCATCCAGACTTCCGCATGGATTCCAAACAATTTGTCGGAAAATTGACTCAGTATCCGCAGGGAAACAGAAACTATGAAAGCTATGGACCTGCACTACAGGGAGGCGACCAACATGCGTATGTACGAAACCAACAACACAGCAGGCAGCAGGAGGGTTCACCTTCAGCGAGACCAGCTAACGGAATAGGTTCCAGACAAAGTTACCCGCACGAAATGTATCAAAATTATGGATATGCTGCATATGGCAAGGATCAAGTTGGATACAGCCACCCTGGATATGACCAGTCTCAGGGCTATCCTGGTGAACATATGGGTTATCCAAATAGCCACTACGGTTACCATTACCACGAGGGGGCTCAACACGATCACGCTCATAACTACTATGCCAACGAGGGCCAGAAAAATGCACATAGCAACGAATACGCGAAAAATGCTTATTACGATGCAAGTGGAGCATATGCATCACAACAAGCGACAGCAGCAGTCGGATATGGAACTAGCGGAGCGCAAGCCGGTGCGACCGAAACCTATGGCGGAAGTGGTGGAGAATGCGGAGACGGTTATGGTTCATTTCAGCAGTTTTACGAAGCAACGCATGCAGCGCCTCCTGGAGATAATTCGAATTCGTCTTCGGATTTTCATTTTCTGAGTAACCTCGCGAATGATTTCGCTCCTGAATACTACACTATTTGAGATAAGGACTTTGCCGAGCAGGCAAGTGATCTGTTCGTGTAAAACTGTTCAGCGGTTATTATATTGTGTATAAATTACTATACATAGTTGAAATATGGTGTTAAAAGACTCGACGAAAGTTTCCGCCAAAGGCGATAAGTACCATAATTGGTGATTTTCAATCAATTGACTTTATATATTTTATAAATTAAGTCAATAATGTAATAAAATGTAAATATCTATGTATTATCTATAGCGCTTTTACTTTCAATAATATATATAATAGAAATTTTTACTGATACACAAGTATTTAGGTGCTGATATCAGTCAACGTAAATTTCAATAAATATGTTGTATTATATTATACTTAAAACCCTGCATAAATAATTATATTAATAATATATCACAAATATAATTTTAGATCTGAATGATTTTATAAAATGTACATTCATTCATATAATAACGCAATAGATGTAAAACATCAGTCTGGCAACGGATTTTTCTATCTTTTTATCCCTTATTTTAAATAAGTGTAAAGATAAGGGCGTATGCACACGATGACATTTTCATATATCTATTGATCCTGCGTGTTTGGGAAACACGGTCGAATCGCACTGTAACTACAATATAAAATCAATACGAAAAATAAGCACGTCTTTATCGCGTCTGCAGTCATTGCATTGCGCAAAAAGCGTTTGAAAACGTCGTCATGTATCTCTGGCCTAATAGGACTAAACTTTTTCATCAGTAAATAAAAAATAAAAAACATAAATATGCATTTAAAATTGTTATTATGTTATTGTCGCAAATAATAAGTCCTGTAAAAATGTTAATATTTTTTTTTATGAACACTGTAGTGAAATAATAAAATACCTCCGTAGATATTTAATCAGTATTGCAATCTCTTACAACTTGTGTTAATAAGACGCAATATAATTATTCACAAAAAAATACTATGAAACGCATTTTCATGCTCCACTACAAAATTCATAAAAGATGAAGACATATTAGAAATATTTGTTCTACATACTTATACGTGCATATTGTAAATAAAACAATATATCACAGCAAAATTAATACAATAATTATCTTAAATTAATACACCTTATCACGTGTTCATGGTAAAAATATTTGAATTGAAAGTATACTTTAATTTATGACAGTTATTATAAAAACCTGTTACAATGTTAAGGAATAGTCGTTGCCTTATTTAGTTGATATTGTTTTGTGACTATAAGATGTTGTAGATACATTATAAGTTAGTCTTTAAGTCAGTTTATTGTAGATATCAATGCTATCATTTTGGCCTATTCAAAGAAATAAATCATTTGGTGTCACATGTTTACTGCCTTTTTCTTTACTAAGAAATAGAACTGGCATGGCATCTAGAAACAAACGTCAGATCCACACGATAGTTTTTAAAGCAAAAACTTCAAAATTAATTGTATTATAGGTTTATACAAGGACGTTGGAAAATAACAATTATTAACTTAAATCTTCTGTAAGCCTTATGTCCGATTTCACCAAAGTCCCCTAATACTTAGTGACCCCTAAAGAGGGATAGGGGACCACTAACGTTGATTTTAAGTTTCGTGAAATTCAATTAAAAAATCCCCTAAATTTAGACTCGATTTTTGAACCCGTAACACTGAGTGACAGTTTTGTTTGTTAGTTTTTGACAATACCGAGAATAATTCATTACATTAGATATATGTAAATACTTTAGAAGCAATCGAAGTTACTGAGACAAGGCGACCACGAATTTTTCGTGTACAACCTTATTTTTTAACCCCCGACGCAAAAAGAGCGGTTACAAGATAAACGTGTGTATCTGTGGCATCGTAGTTCCTAAAAGGATAAACCGATTTTGATTTAATTTTTTTTGTTTGAACGGTGACTTTGATCGAGAATGTTCTTGGCTATGATTCAAGAAAATCTGTTCAGCCGATTGAAGATTATCAGCTGTAGTTGTTGAAGGGATGCGAGTCATACGCGCCACTTCTACTGGTCCGATGGATTCGAAATTTATTATCCTGTGACTTCTATGATATTACAATAACATAGTAACATCAACCTAATGCTGCAGCATCATCTAGAATCAGCAGGATACCCAACTCCTCATAAACTTATAGCAGAAGTTATAGATAGATGGAGATCAGAGTTTGATGATGGAGTAGACAACTATTGTCAGAATACGCAAATTTCGGAGGGAAGACCTCGTATCGCAATTTCGTGTATCGTGCGAAATATTTGTGCGAATGTGGGGATAGTGTCGATCGTAGCAGAAAATAAAACTTAAATTATAGTATATTTTGCAACAAGTGCGGCAAGTTGTCGATCGCCCACTCGAACGAAGTTGAGCGCATGAGCGAAGCGAGTGCACTCATTCGCTCGACTGGGCAATCGACGACACCGCACGAGTTGCAGATACTATTTTTTATTACTAATGTGGAGATCATTTCGGTACAAAGAAAAATTATAGAAAGTAATAACTATTATATTATTTATTATTGTAACGCGACGCGGCACCACGCGCCATCTTTCCGGCCTCTCTCCCCCGCATAGCGGAGGGAGGGGTGCATCACCGCCCGCGGCCGTTTGCGTGCGACAACCGCAGAAATGTGCGTTTAGAAATGTGCGATTAGACACTTCGACTCAAAAAAAACCTCTAAAAAGTAAAAAATATAATGTGTACCTATTGGCTCTTTAAGTTTATGATAAGTTGCAATATAAATAGTAGTAATGATATATCCAAACGTCGTCACATCGGTGGACCGCTAAGTAAATGAAGTAAAAACAGAATACAACTAAAGTAAGAATTGAAGTCGAAAGTAAGAATTTGTATTATATTGTAAATTAAATACAGAAATAAATATAGAAAATATAGAACTAAGAATGATAAAGTAGACATTTTTTTTACTTTTTAGAGGTTTATTTTGAGTCGGAGGTTTTTTGAAATTTATAATTGAAGTTTTATTTGCAAAATTTATATGACAACTATAAACATTAACAGACGATATAGATTATATCTAAGGAAGGTGTATATATCCGCTAGACAGACAACGTAGAAAAATATTTGGAATTTTTACTAATTTGTATTTACTTGTATTGGTATCATATTCTTTTTTCGGCCATTACACACTAAATAAAAAAACAACAAATTAAAAACAAGAAATAATAATTATTTGGACATGAAATAATAATGAAATATGAAATAATATTAACTGGATATTTAAATGACAAAAATGAATTAGAGTCCACAGTCCCTACTGAAACTAGGTACACAGATTAATTCTTTGGATTAGTTATAGTAATTTTGACATTTACGTTTTTTTGATAGGCAATGTTTCACATACAACCAAGATTAAAAAATATTTATATTAATAATATTTCTTAATTCACTTGTAAATTAAAGGAACTATTATAAAATAAAATGTTTATATCTATTATAAAAAGACAAAATAATGTGTATTCTAGAATAATATTATTTATCGATAAACTTTTGCAAATGAATAGTCAATATCGGAACAATAAAACGTCACATAATTATGTCTGACATCACTAGGGAATCCTTGGATTGGTGAAACCAAATATTATCTAAGAACCAGTTTAGAGGTCCTTTTAATCTTGGTGGTACACATGAAGACTTAGCGTTGGTGAAATTGGGCATTACATCACTAATGGCATTAAATTATAATGAGATACACATTAATATATTAGCAGTTTCTAAACTAATTCAGTTTATACAAAACTTGCCAGAGAAAAACTCCAGTATTTAATAATGTAACAGGACTAAAAATTTTAATTTCGTTAGATATTACTGCCATAGAGAGCAGGACCCATAAACAAAAAATCAATATGTAGGTGCGTGCGTATAAGTAGTACATGATCTATGAAACAAAATCAAAAACAAGAATGAAACAATATTATATTCAAAAAGACCAAAAAATGGACTCATTTTCATTCATTCTTCATTGGATTAGAACTTTTTGATTTTTGTATAGTTTTAATACCTTTTCTATGTTCAATTTGTTAGAAAACTGGTATGTGCTCGTGCTGTGCTGAAATTATTTCTTGATATTGTTATTGATACTCTTTTTCCTCTGCACTTCCATTTAATGGAACATGACATCTAATATTTCTTCAAAACTATTAGATATCGTAATTTTAATAATCATTATTTTCATTCTGGACATTTTACAGAATTCTAAAACAAGAGCTTTCTTAAAATGTTTGATAAATAATAATAAAAAATAAATGTCTAATTATATGCCACTTGATCATCTTTACACCTACACAGAATTATAAACACTGATAAATACTGGCATTATTTTATTAGGTACTAAGACAAAATGTTCATAAAAAAACATTAGATAGTATTTGTCTAATAAGTGCTTTCTTTGAATTTGCTCATATGGAACAATAAACATAATATTAAACAATCCATTAAGTAGAACTCAATGTATGCAACCAGTGTGAAAGACATTATAAACAAAAGTTAGCAAGCAAATATAAACAGACTTATGTTATGAAGATGCTGCTTTTTGTGCTTGTGCCTGAGCCTGAAGCTTCATTTCCATTATCATGCATATGGCTTCTCGAACTTTGGACTTCTCTATTCCTAATATTTGTATCTTCTCCATTTGTTCTGTCACAAACTGGACTTTTCTTTTGAAATAATCTTTAGCTCCATCTATGTCCTGGAAAAATTAATTGAAAATTAAAATCAGTTATATCAAATAAATAGATGCTATAAAGTAGCAATAGTGTCGACAATAATAAAGTATGATTTCTTAGAATACCAAATTTAAATCTACAATTTGAAAATATTTTTCAACAATTTAAAAAGTCCTCTCTAAATACCCCGTTGGGTATACAGCGTGAAGATATGTTATGTTATGTTAAAAAGAATAATCATGTTTTCTTTAAATTTTATGAACATTAAACCGTAAAAATATACTAATTCGATAATTAATTTAAGTGTTTTTGTGGTATTTTGTTTCTTTTATTTATGACAATTTATATTCAACTGTTTTTTGTCTCACTGCTGTCACTAAACTCATTAACTTTTAATAATATTTCAATATTTTTCTCTACTTTAGTAGTTATCCAGGAGACTTTTAGAGCACTTTCAATTGTTCAGTGACAAATTTTACTATTCTTTGAGGTTTTTTTTTTCATTTCGCAATAATTATGTAATTCCTGTTCATAAAAGTATGTTGCTCAGCATGAATCTATAAATATGTAAATTATCATATGTCCTTTTCAATTAATAGTAGAGTAAAAAAAATAAAACGAATATCTTACTAAACTAACCAAACAGCAAAAAAAAAAATAGTTCTCGACCCAAACAAAACACAAGTCTAGTTTATGTATGTTCTATGTACAGTAAATTAAAAATAAAAAATCAAAACTACACTCATCAAGTGTCTAGGGATCAAGTGCGTTTTAGAGTATCACCGCAATTGAGGGGATTGCAATTGAGGGGATTATTATTTTAACTTTTTTGGATCCTTTCTTTTTTGGATTGATTCTATTTAGTGATTTTCACTATTTGAATAAAGAATTTTCTTTAAAATTTGATTAAACATAGAAAATGAACTGTCAATCAGGATTCTTATAAAAGTGTGTAATAGTGTTTTTACAAAACCATTACAATTTCTGCATCGGAACTGAAAAAAATTGCATCGATATGGAGCGACGACATCATTTGACACGAGAAGAGATCATGAGAGCCGTCGGAATGTTGGAAGCTGGTTCCAGACAACGTACTGTGGCTGTAGCTCTTGACACTACACAGAGCGTCATAAATAAGCCGTATCTGGACACGCTATCGTATCACGGGCAGCGTGGCCGAGCGACATAGAGGACGATCTCGCATCACCACCCGCAGACAGGACCGGTACATCCAAAATATTGCTCGACGGAATCGGACTATGACTGCCATGATGTTGGCTATGAGGCTCCACAACTCTTTAGGCTTGCTGATAAGCGACCAAACCATCCGAAATCGTTTACGTGAAGTGACTCTGCGAAGCCGCTGAGAGTTCTACCTATAGCACCCTGCAATCGTAGTGCCCGTTTACAATGGGCTCGCGAACACAGAAATTGGGAGGAAGAAGACTGGCGTTGTGTTTGCTTTTCCGATGAATCTAGTTTTGGTAAGAGACCCGATACAAGACGTACTCAAGTTTGGAGGACCTCTGGACGTCAAGAACGTTTGAAATTTTGTCAGGAAGTTCATTCATATGGAGGGGGAACAATAATGGTTTGGGCCGGTATTTGGATCGGTAGAAGAACTGATCTCGTTTGGATCAGGGGCAACCTCAATGCTCAGCTCGGATTGTTTCAGACGTGATCATCCCTCTGTGAAGCCGGTTGGACGATTCGTTTCGACTAATGCAAGACAATGCACGTTCACACACAGCTAGTCGTAACACACACTCTTGCTGACGCTCGCATCAACGTTCTGCCGTGGCTTGCTCAATCGTCAGACCTCAACCCAATTGAGCGCGCATGGGATATGCTTCAAAGAAGAGCTCTGCCGAGTATGGATACCCCACAACTTTTTGACTTGTTAGAAAGAATGTGGGCGGGCCATTCCTCAAAGTGGTTTTGATGAACTGATTTTAAGCATGCCAAATCGCTGTGATTGTGTAATTTGTGTCAATGGTGGAAACACAGATTATTAATTTTTTTATCTTTACAATAAAAATTTAAAAAATCCTCATTTTTGTCTTTTTTTTACCATTTAATTGACGACATTAACTTAGGTTAATTTCCCAAAATTTACAAAAACTGTAATTTTTCGTAATTTTTACAAAATATAGGGATAAGTTGTTAACTTAAACATAGGAATTAAAGTAAGAAGCCAGTCTGGAAGACTAGATTTGATAAAGATTAATTGGATAATTTTTTATAGTTAAATATGTACATAATCCCTTTTTTGACACTTTCGATGTGAGTTTTTACATACATATATACATACATACTTATCTTTACGCTGTATCCCTAACGGGGTAGTCAAAAAGGATGGAGTCCCAAGCAACACGTTCCTTACATACTTCTTTTGCATCCTCAAAACTCATCATTTTCCTCATACATTTTCTCCTAGGTATGTGACTGCTTTTGACATTTCCGTTGGCTAACACTGGCTAATTGATCTTCATAAGTCAACCTTCGTCTTCCTTGGCTTTACCACTCACTTTCGCGCTATAGATGTTCTTCATCAGTCTTTCATCACTCATTCTTTCTATGTGCCCAAACCATCTAAGCATTCTTTTCTTCATTTTTACAATATTTTAATATATAGTAGAGTATATTTAAAAAATATAAAAGAACTAAATTAAAAAATAATTATCTGCTTTGTTATTTAACACTACTGATGAATAAATAAATATTAATCTATTCACAATGTTAACAGGCAAAATACATACCTAAAATAAAAACAGATATAACTATCATGTACAGGAAGCCTTTTTGTGTCTGCTCATTTTGTAAGTCATATTTACATCAAAAAATAAGCTTTTCAAAATAAATAAGTTTACTGTAATATCTAATCAACGAAAAATTGAATATTGTTGTAAAATATTCTAACCTTTTGTGCATAATAACCAGTGCCAATATCTATAATCACATTGTCTGTGTCGATTATAACACCAGGAACATACATAGACCCTGTTAAGGGGACTAATATGGTTTTCCCTTTCGTCTTTGGTGTCACTTTTTCAACACTTTCTCCAGATTCTACAAATTTGCTCTGAGCTATCTTTAGCGTCTGCAGAGAGTCTTGAAATACATTTAATTCCTGAAAAAAAACCATCGTATACTTGATATCTACACCAAAAATTGTATCAAAACAAACAATAACAGATCAAGTACACATTATGTACACATAATTAGAGAGAATAATTACACTCACTTGATCTAATTGTTGCTTTAGTTGAGCCAGCTGATGTAGATTTAGTTTAGATAAATCGATCTGGTGCATGCCTGGTGCTGGAGCAGTAGACACAGACGCCATTGTTTGTAAAATTTAGTTTTCTGTGTCTAAAAGAGAATATATTTGCTGGTATGAGTACTTCTAAAGCATAATTTTTATTAACCTTTAAAAGAATACCGCAATCAAAGATTTACCGCAATGTAGAGAATTAGAGATGTGCAAAAATCTCGATATATCGATATTTCTTTTTAGATATATCGATATTATCAGACGACATATTGTTATTCGATATATCGGTGTAAAATATCAAGTAACGAAAACATAAAATACGATATTTCTTTAATCTATAAGTAGGACTAATTACTAAATACAATCAAAATACAAGATAAACATGAAAATCTTGAATTACAGCATGTAAACACTGTACTTGTTAAATATGCAATTGTTACTAAATACGCACGCTTATTACGTAACTTGCAGACAGCATGCGACAGCCAATATCGCGCGATATCTGCTATCAAAACGAAAATTTGTGTAATGTAATTTGTATAGTGGCTCAAAATTAACCGCGAAGAGTGCATTTTACGGTTAAAGAATAATAGATACGCAATCGTCATATATGATATCAATTTTTTATCACAATTAGTCACCGGCCGCATAGTGATCGCATGGCTGTCGCTGTTAGGACTGTTGATAAAATATCGATATATCGAAATATCGATATTATTGTTTAGAAATATCGATATTTATTACTAATATTTTTTTCGACGATATCTCGATAGTTCGATATTGAAATGTAGATATCGACAGTCGATATTTTTTTGAAATAAGTTTTTATTTTTAATTTTTTCTCGTTAATCATTTAAACTACAACATCATCGTAAACTTGATCTACTGTACTTTACACTATATTATGCTTTTCTTCTTTCCATTACTAGTCAAGTCAAAATAAGCGGAGTATGGCGTCTGTTTACTTGTGTAGTACGTCACATGTTCGATGATTAAATATTTCTTGGTGTATAAACATTATTTTGGTTATTTAAAGTGCAAAAAATGGTACAAAAGTGTTGTACCCCCAATAGTTACAACGCCTCATACAGAAAAGCTCCGAAAATCACGTTACATCGGTAAGTAAATCTGACGTTACAAATTGTTTGATTACTGCATTTAGTTAGCTGATATTTTTGTATTTCGTGACTCCGACACTTAGATATGTTGCAAACTATTAAAATTAAAGTTTCCTTATATTGTTTAAGGTTTTTTCTATAGGTTTTTTATATTTTTGTACCAAGTACCTAACCAATTTTGACATTATTGGTGCTTGTACCTTAAAGAGGGCCGAATTCAGAGAAAACTGAGTCTCGTAATATAATTAAATATTAACGGACAGGTACCTAAGGTTAAGCAACTATCTATTTATTGCAACTATCTTTTGATTTTAATATATATCTTGTTAATTTCGGGTTTCTAAAGGATGAAAATCTTTAAATTTTTTGGTTAAAGAACTACATAAAAGAAATACATAAGTAAGGCTACATAGAACAAACTGGCAGACCAATTCTGGCAGTATTTTGTGCTCAAAACATTTTGAACCCCATTTATTATGTAAAAGAAGTACCCGTAAAACCCTGTTGTTGTTTGACCATGAAATTTAACATACCTATTAAAAATGAACATGCTATCGTCAAATTAATCTCTAGTCGCTATGCTGGGCTGAACCTGGACCAGTGTTGTTTAGAAAAAAGCTAGCGCTGGAATCCATACTTCATAATTACAAAATTATTTTCAATTTATTTATAAAATAATACAACTTTCTTGCTTCAGGTAATCGAAGATGGACTTTATTATGCATAAATTGTGTGTTCTCATGTAAAAATGGTGAAAACAAATATGGATATCTCGAGGCGAATAATGAAAAATAATACCTACGATTACTTGCAATGGTAATCCTTAGCATATCTGACATTCTGCGCTAGTTACTTCTGGCACACATTGAAAAACAGTGAAATGATGTGTTTTATGCACATCTATAATGAGTTCTTAGATAATGTAATAAGAAAACAATCCGATTAATAAATAAAAGACTGAAAACATTCTTTGTTTTATTGTGTAAACTATTTTAGTTTTTATTCTCAATGTGATCGATCACCCATCGACTATCTCCCGATTTCTTTTAATTTTTGAGTTTTATGCGTAGTTTAGAGAAAATAATAATCAAAGGACAAAGTATAGCGATGAAGAGTTATTTCATAATTTTATAAAACATTCACTGAGGCTTATCTCTTTAGAAAAATAGTTAACGATAACACTCATCTGATATAAAACTTGTTCTATTTTCTCATAACCAAGTCTCTAACACTTACAGTAAAGCAATGGTCAGTAGGCTTTACTGGAATTACAAAGGACTGTTAAACGAAATTCCTCCAACTCCTCTCACTCGCACACAACTTTAACGTACAATATACTATAATTTTTGCACTTAAAACTCCCAAAAGCACAAAAAATAGCAAATCTCAATTTTGAATAAAATGCCAACCACGCTTCTTTTGTTCGCGCCAAAAAGTCTAAATTCAAAACTTTCACTTGCCTGATTATCAACTTTCCCGACTTTTAAAAATATATCGTTTATGTCATTAAACTTCATGTACCCACATAAATCAAACCGCAAGCAAGGTCATCACATGCGGCCCAAGACCAGCAGCGCACAGCCGTCAGGCCTCATGTATCGAACGAACAATCATAATATTGTATTGTGGAGCCATTGGGAACACTCCAAATTGCATCCTTCATGTGACAAAAACAATCTACAAAAAGAAGGAATATAATAAAATAATAATCTCTAATACTAGTTTATCAATTAATTGTATCCTTATTTACATTAACAAAAAGTACATACATACGATAATATTTACAAACTTAAAACTACACATTATCTTTATTTTATCACATGAAAAATATAATTTGGAGTGTCCCAAATAGTCCCGCTCTAAGATAATACATAATATAGATACCCACTCCTTAATGCGGCCCTGAGTTCTGTATGTGTGTGAGTAATATTTGTTAGTGTTAAATTTGCCACGCATTTTGAACCGATAGGTATAGTCTAAAATAGTGTTTTTATAGTACACGAAATAAAGAACATCAAAATGAATGCGTGAAAGCTGCATTTTGGATTTCGTCGAACGGCCCTTCGAGAAAACATTAACAATCTCAGTATCACAGTTTTGTAGATGTATGACTGTCCGACGAATTTAGGGCCTTTGGGGACTTGACTGGGGCAGATAATTGAAGAACACAAAATAAGAGAAAATCGTTCACCTACGGTAGGCGCTTCTCCATGTGGAAAAAAAGAACAACTTCATTATTATGGGACAGACATGAAGATATGCTCTTGAAAAATATGTCCAATGGGAATGAAATTTTTAGTCGATCGATAGTAGACATTTTACTCCCGCGCTATCAGAAATGGTTGTTAAATATTTGATTTCTTCTTCTGCTATATCTGTAGCATCTGAACGAATTGCTTCTACAATCAATTTTTTAGTGCCTAATAATCGTAGTAGTCAAACAGCTGAACATATAAAACAACGAGTATTTTTAAAAACTTACTGAAAAATATTGGTACACATAATTCTTTTATTGTTAGGTTAAAATAAAAGATTGATGTGTACCAAATTAAATTTAATTTGTCTAATAAATATACTGAATTATAAACTGTGCAAATCATTTTTGAGTCGACTTACGATTGTTTTTTAGATAAAGCGATATATTTAAAAATATCGATATATCGAAAGTTCGATATTTTAAGAAATATCAACAGTCCTAGTCGCTGTATGCAAATTTTTAGATAATAACCCCGACGTTTTATTTTAACATTTAATGAAACGTTCAAATGGTTATGAAATCTTACCGATATATCGATATAATTCAATATCGATATGAAAAGAAAATATCGATACGATATGTATCGATACTTTCAGCGCTTCTGACATCTCTACCGCAATGCCTAAGTGGTAGGTGATGAGAGAAGAACAGAAACAGAGGGCACTTTTTGGCAGGAACGGTAGAAGTGAGGTTGACATTTTGTTTATATTTTTTATTTTTTACATTTTTGGGAGGTTTAAAGAACAAAAGTGATAGTATATTGTGTTTTAAAAGTTCTGTATAAGTGAAAAGAATGGAATAGGTTTAAATAAACATGAAGTTCTCGCGCTCTTCCAAGAAGTCCATTATAACTTCAGTAAAGCCTACTATAGCCTATCACTTTACTGGAGGAGTTTTACGATAAGATTAACCTAATTTTCATGTGATTATACTTTTAATACGTGACATTGGCAAATGCGCTAGACTGTGCGCCATGCCATAAAGAAAGAAAAAAAAAGAATAACAGAAGGGACACACTTTGAATGTCACCGATTTTCATAGAACACCAGCGCTACTATGATTAAAAAAAAAAAGTCGTAGTCTAGGAAAATAGTATAAAAAGACACCATTTGACATTGACGTAAGACATACATGATAAAAAAAACTAACGAAATGAAACGAAACAAAATGAAAGAAAGAGAAAGAACGAACAGACTATATTGTTTTAAATAAAAATATTGGAATTTCCACAGATCTACTACTAACAGACATACCACTGGGACATAACACTGGGAATACCAATAGAGACGAAATACGTGTATACCCATTCCTTTCTATTACAGGCTTACATTGGCTTTGAAGCTTAAGTAGTCTAACAATACGTGACGATTGAAAGGCGATATCTATTAGTGTTAAATCTGTGGATATTTCAGTTGTCCAATGTAATAATATATTGTGGTCACCTAGTCAGACAGTGACAAAAGGCCTTCGTAGTGAACATCTTGTTCGACTGGCGTTGTAGATTCAAGTGCTCAGTCCTATTAGAGTGGTACTACATATATGCTTCAAAGTATAAAGGTCGGTCTTTGGTCGGTCTACACGTTTGCACAGTTACACAGACGACTTTTTGTTTTAAGATACAAAGGCACACAGACTGGCGCAAACTTCAAACTTGACGTTCACGTTTCATTTGCAAGACAGGTTCTTCCTTATGAGAGAAGGTAAAAGACTTTTTCTGTGCCCATATAACCGATGTCTTCAGTAGTAAATTGATAAATTCTTCATATTATTTCATTAAAACGTCGACATAATACATTTTAACGTCGCTTGGAGTATCTGGCGTCAAATATATGAGGCAGTCTACTACTAGGTTCCAGTTCCACTGAGGCGGACAAGACCACTGTAAAAGTCTCAACGTCGCACTAATAAATTAGCACTTATTTCTAAAATTCCACAATGCACAATAGTGTAGACCCTGGGACACAAAACTACGCCAATTTTACATCACAATATTCGCTTGTAACACTTTCCAAACAATTAAAATAAACGCCAAACCGCTCCTAATAAAATCCCACCAAAAACTCGACAAGTCGTTATTGTGTGGACCGACCTTGAAGCACCACAGAATACTATACTCTCTACGTTGAAGCACAGACTATTAATGTAAAGCTGTGATCTAGTCTAAACATTTTGTAGTTTGTACATACTTCTCTAATTCACAATCTAATTCGTTGTTCCTTTAGTTTAATTCCAAATGAAATTTAAGAAATAATAGACTTAATGAAATATAATTAGTTAATTTCTTATATTCAGTTTGTAATCCATAACAATAACCTAATTCCGAGATGTCGGTCATCAATATAGACACAGTCCAAAATTTTGAAAATATTATAAAGTATGTATTATCTGAACATATTATAATTATAAAAATAATGTTATATGCGATATGTTGTTTGCACTCAGAGAATGTACTTAATATATATATTTTTTTATATGTTGCTTAATATATATATTTTAGGTTATTATAGTTTAAATTTATTATGTTAAAATAATAGTTACTACTCTATTTTGGAAAATTTATCCTTCTAGTTTTTAAACAAACATGTTAACTACCTTTCCTTATCTTTTTTACATGTACAGGCCTCCGTCTTTATCAGTGGTACATTTCTCTGCCGATTGGGCAGACCAGTGCAAGCAAGTTACTGATGTATTGCAAGAACTTTCAAAGATTCCAGAAATTCAAACTAATGGCACAAGTTTCGTTGTCTGTGATGCAGAAAAACTGTCTGAAATCTCATTGAAATTTAAGGTGCATTACTTTTTCTCAAAATGTTCTATAATTTAATTAATTAATGTTTATTGCAATATTTAATGTTTCTTCTTTACTTATAGGATAGAACACATATTGGAATGCATTAGCAAACATTGATATAGATAAGTCACAGATATTCTATAACAACTCATCAGTTTTAAACAAAAGTCGAATTATTTTTTTAACATATAAGTAGAAACTATGATGCAAACCAGATTATATCATCCGATATTCTATATATGCTTCTGGTTTCCGAAGATTGAATGTTATTGCCTTGCGATGTGACCTTGTTGCGAGGTTTTTGTATCAGTTGATCTTGCTGGTATTAATTACATGTTAAGGTCACTGCAAACCATTTTCTGGTTCTTACTTTATTATTAAATATTCAATTTTGACTTTTTGGGGGGAACTGGGGAACTGAGGTTGTCATTTTATTTACATTTTATATTTTTTACATTTTTGGGAGTTTTAAAGTACAAAAGTGATAGTATATTATGTTATAAAGTTTTGTGTAAGTGAAAAGAATGGAGTAGGTCTAAATAAACATGTGTAGCTGAATTTCTCGCGCTTTTCCAAGAAGTCCTATACAACTTCAGTAAAGCTTACCAAGGGCGTCGCCAGCTTATGACTAAGGGGGGGAGCAATGGGTCAATATTATGGAGGATAAAAAATATGAACGCCGAGAGCATGAAGCGTTACACTTTGGGAGTCTTTGCCTCGATGACGATTGTAATCAATGTATAAAACTTCACAAGCCCTCGACAGCACAATAACTAAATCAAACTTTTAAACACAGTAATAATTATTTATTTTAACAAAAATAATATTTAATTAAAACATAACCTGCGGGGATTTTTTGCAAAACTTTCAACCACTATCATTAAAATTATTTAGGTTTTTATTTAATATAGTTCTGTGTACACTCATCATGGCCAGACCATTAAGGCGATCTTCTGCCATGGTGCTTCTTAGCCATGTTTTTAGTCTTCTGAGGCTGCTAAAGGATCGCTCTACTGTACAGGTTGTGCATGGTAAAGCGATCAAAATTTTCAATGCTTTTTCCGTTTCGGGAAAGAAGGAATTTGTTTCTTTTAGGACATCAATAACTGTTAGATTTGTTAGATTAAGCCTATCGTGCCACAATTTCTGCCAAAGTTCGATTTCATTCTTTATGTTCGGTAAATCACAAAATTGGGCAATAGATTCACAAGTTTGTTTCAGATTTTCAGTTTTCATCTTTTGCATCTGCGCCGGGTGTAATTTAGATAATGCGAATGATGGCGTGTTTTCTTCAGCAAAACGTACTTCAAGAGAGGTGATAATTGAATCCAAGTATGGTATTACTAAAGACCTCTTCCAGTATTCTGAAGGGCTTTCTGCTGGATGATTGCTTCTATGACGTTGTTTTCCCGTAATACGCGGCATTGATGTAATGTCCTCCTCCAGTCCGACTTTCTCGGCAACAGCAGTAGCTTCCTTTATAATTTTGTCTGTCACTTTTTCCGGATTTTCACGGTGGTTTTTAATTAAAAGTAAAATCCTTTTAACGTGTTCTGAGGCTTTGACCACGTCCAAAGCTACAGATTGGAGTACGTTGACAACGGGTTCCGTAAAGCCGAGTATTTGGCTACCAACATAATCCCGAGAATGAAAGAAATTCTGGAAGTAGCCGCATGCAGTTGGAAGGCAGTTTTCCGAGTTGCACTATTTCCTTCCTGAGATAATGTTTGTAAGGCTTCCAGAATTACTGGAAGATTTTCTTTAAAAACTGATGGTTTTGTATTATTATACAAAACTAACGTGAATGCTGGTGAACGGCTGTCGTAGAAAGAAATGCAATGCACACACACACCATACCTACCTACATATTTTTACACTGTTTAATGGCCTTGCGTTTTGGCAAATCTGATATAGTCGTGTTGAAAATGGCGGCGATTTTAAAAACGGATGTCAAAATCTTAATGTTATTCTGAATATTTCAATACTTTCTACAATATACATTAAACCTTGTGAATTTATTTACGTTTTGTCATGCGATGCGGAATTTATTAATAGGTAAGGAAGTCAATTGCTCGCACTTTGGTCGCTTTGCGGCTAGCTACATTTGATCTCTAGGGGGGGGCAACTGACCCCCCCCCTGCCCCCCCTTGGTGACGCCCTTGAAGCTTACTATCACTTTACTGGAGGAGTTTTCCCTAGAGTTATAAGATAACGATTCTACTTATTAATACAATACATGACATTGGCAAATGTGCTAATCTGTGCACCATGCTATGAAGAAATAAAGAAGAGTGGACAGATTATGTCACTTATCTCAAACATACACAAGTTTTTGTGTAATGAGTTCATTTATTTTTAGCTATCTGCCCAAAATTCCAAACTCACTGATAAACATATGTTTCACCTCTACCAAACATCTTCAGGATATACCACAGATTAGACTCAGTTAGCTGACTAGCACCACGAGACTTAGTACATTTGAATCTCTAGAATATCTTCATGTTGCTTCATTAAGAGGCGAAACACATGTAGATTAGTGATTGGAATTTTTGTCAGAAGATAGCTAAAAAGTGTAAGAGTTCATCACATGACATGGATTTCTGCAAAATAAGACCTTAAGTCTATACAATTCTTTGTCACAAATCAAACTATGTAGGTAAGGAAGAAAAATACGTTAGCGTTAGCTACGAAAAAAAACGTTAGCTTTAAATATACTATGTATGTAATACTTTCAGGTTGATTCCGTACCAACAGTAATTTTATTTAAAAATGCATCACAAGTGGATAGAATTGATGGTGCCGATGCAGCACAGATTACTGCTAAAGTGAAAGCACATAGTCTGGGTAAGGCAGCATCAATGACCAATATGCAACAACCACTGGAGGAGAGATTGAAAGCACTCATCAATAGACACAATATTATGGCTTTTATAAAAGGCACTCGAGAAACTCCACGCTGTGGCTTTACTAGAACTCTCATTCAAATATTGAATGATACTGGGTATACTAGTTTTTAATTTTTTTAAACAGTAATAGGATATATCTTGAAAATTGCAATAGTAAAAAATTACTTTTACTTTCAGAGTGCAATATGACACATTTGATATATTAAGTGATGAAGAAGTTCGTCAAGGATTAAAAGAATTTTCTGATTGGCCTACATATCCTCAGCTGTATGTGAAAGGTGAATTGATTGGGGGGTTAGACATCATCAAAGAATTACAAACTAATGGAGAATTACAGGCTGTCCTCAATTCTTAAGCTGATTGTTTTAAGTGTTTCTTTTATTTATTTTTAATAGATCCTGGGATATATTTGTTAGTATTATTTTCATACTCTGTGTTTTGTATTTCCTATACTTATTTTTTTTATGTCTAGCAGTTTGAAGATTAATGCAACCGGAGACCCCATGCAAACAACAATCTGTACAAAAATTATTTAATCTTCGTTTTGGTACTGGTACTGGTAAATATCACAAAATATCTTTGCTAACATGAACTATATGTATATTGAAATTGTAGACTACCATGTATGCCATTATATTAGTACTGAAAAAATATATTAGGTACTTCCGAGAATAAACAATAGGCGTAACTCAAAAAATATTGTAAATTGTAATGCCTACATAATATAGGCATTATCAATTGTTGCAATTGCCAGCCTGATAAATAATAATAATATTTTTATTTTTGATTGTATTATCACAGATTAATTAGTTTACTAACGTAAAGTATTATGTAGATGTCGATAATAATAATAATTATTATTTATTTCACCAATTACAACCTAATTATATTAATTATAATTAATTAACTTATACGAGGGCTGCTCTATTTATGTATCCGGAATAACAAAGTGAAACAAACATATACCTAGCATTTATTATAGTTTTATTGCTTTTCAAAATATTCACCATGATGATCGATGCACTTTTACATGCGTTGGAACCAATTTACGTAGCACTTTTTCCATTCGGATTGAGGTATCTCCAAAACGTGCATTTTGGACGCATCAACAGCCTCTTCACGGCTCGAAAAACGTTGCCACGTAATTTATTCTTCACGGTTGGGAATAAATAGAAGTCGTTGGGGGCCAAGTCGGGACTGTACGGCGGATGACCCGTTAATTCGATCTTGTGATCTTCCAAATACCGAGTTGTTTTGGCCGATGTGTGGCAGCTAGTATTGTCATGATGAAGAAGGATTATGCGTTGTCAGTTGTTCTTTCTTATTTCTTCAAAGACTTCTGGGGCAAACAAATGGTCGTGTACCATTCAGAATTAACCGTTTTACGATCCTTTAGTGCAGCCTTTCCCAAAGTGGGCGATAACGCCCCCTTGTGGGCGCTGCAGGCCTAAAGGGGGGCGGTAAGAGACCCAGAAAAAAAATGGGAGCGTTGTGTAGAGGCCTGGGGGGTGATTTGTAATTCATTTAGCTAGGAGGCATCTTAGACAACGACTGCATGAGCTCTCGACTCTCAACTACAACTTGTGAACATCAACTAGGTAATATTAATTAAAAGATTGCTCAAACTCGGTTCGATATTTCTCTCCGCGTAGTTCATATATCTGTCCTGTTTTATTGAATATACAAAATAAAAATCATGTCAATCGGTCGTTCCGTTTCGAAATGAAAGTAGACACAAACAAACAAATAAAAAGGCAACAGACACACTTTCGCATTTTAATAGTTATTAGTACTCCCAGATAGGTAATTTTCGTAGATAATAGACCGAGCGCAATCATGTTTTAACAACTTTTTGTTAAATAACCCGAATTGTGCATTCCTGTATCAATCGGCTGGTTCATAGAATACTTGTTCTGACTTGTTGAGTACGATTGAGCGTCGAATGAGATAAACGAGTTTATGCATGTTCGTTTTATTCCTGTCGGTGCGTGCTGCTTATGCAATCCCATATAAACAACGTAATATTTTATTTTCATTTGCGGTTTCGCGCGCAACAGATGAGCAGTACTTAAGTTCAACACTTACTTACGTATTTCTCAAAACAAAACAAAGTCGGAAGTAAAAAAGAAGAGACGGCAATACTGTGCGGAATATATTAAATTCGGATTCATTGAAAATCCGACAAACCCATCGTCGCCTTTGTCTAAAAACATTTTCGAATGAAGAAATGAAGCCTTCAAGACTGCAAGATCATTTGAATAAAATGCATCCGGATAAGAAAGAAGAATGTAGCATATTTTCAAGACCTAGAGAAGTGTAGCAAAGTGTAGCAAAACTATTTTCGGCGGCTGCTAAGCAAGATGACGACGGACTTCGAGCTTCATACAATATCTCTTTGTTAATTGTTCAAAAAGGCAAACCACATAACATCGGAGAAGAGTTAATTTTGCCAGCAATAAAGAAAGTAATAACTACTGTGCTTCATAAACCAGCCGCAGATATTATCCGAAAAATTCCTTTGAGTAATAATTCTGTGCAAAGACGAATTGATGAAATAGCTGAAAATATTGAAGGATCATTGTGTGATCACCTGAGGACAAGTCAATTCTCAATTCAGCTCGATGAGTCCACTTTACCAACTAATGAAGCATTGTTGCTGTCTTACGTGAGGTTTATTAAAGATGAGAAAATATGTGAAGAACTATTCTTTGCTAGAAATTTAGAGACCGATACAAAAGGCGAAACCATATTCAATACATTGGAAAAGTTTTGTGATGAGAAAGAGATTCCCTTGAAAAATATTATATCAGTTGCTACGGATGGCGCTCCGGCTACGACAGGGTGCCATAAAGGCTTCATAGCGTACTTAAAAAAGAAAATTCCCGATGTCCTTACTGTACATTGCGTTATTCATAGACAACATTTGGTTGCTAGAAACTTAAGTGAACGACTATTTCAATCACTGCAATATGTCATCAAAGCTGTCAATAAAATCCGCAACAGCTCTTTGAATGATAGATTATTTCATCAGCTTTGTGTTACTAATGACGAGGATTTCAACCGTTTGTTGTTTCATACTGAAATTCGTTGGCTATCAAGAGGCAATTGTCTGACTCGATTTTACAACCTGTTTGACTGTTATAGAGTTCTTGGAAACTAAAGACGCTCATTACATCAAAGAATGATATATCTTACATGAAAGACCTGTATAAATTGTTCAACGACATGAATCTCCAACTGCAAGGCGATGAACTAAATTTAATTAAAACAAAAAACGTCGTTGCTGCTTTCGCAGCCAAACCGCTTCTACACAAAAAGAATATGGGCAGACGTGAGTTTCACAATTTTCCGAATTTATCAGTATCATGCAGTAACGACGAATTATTTGCCTACTGCCAACATTTGGAAAACCTCCACATTGACCTCACCGAACGATACCAGGACATTTTGAACTTGGAAATACCAGACTGGGTGTTGGATCCGTTTTCAAATGTCAACACAGCAATGTCACTTCATCTGGAAGAAGAACTTATAGAATTGACAACAAACGAGGAAATAAAAATCAATTTCAGAAATGGTTACCAAGAATTTTGGCTACAAAAACCGATCCCGCAATTGTACCCTGGATTGTGGTCAATCGTTCAGCGATTCTTGATAGCATTCCCATCGTCATATTTGTGTGAACGCGGATTTAGTGCTGTGGCAACACTGCTTACTAAAAAGAGAAATCGTTTGCATGTTACCAAACGTGGCGACTTGCGACTGTTCTTGAGTAAATTGGAACCTGATATCAACAAACTTATTAAACAGCATCAGATTCATCCTTCACATTAGTTTTTATATAAGGATCGATTATATTTGTTTTATTTTGAATAAAAGATACTGTTTGAATACTATAAAGTTGCGTTTCAATAATCATTCTCATTGGCAGGTGTAGCCCGTAAGAGTTAACTTGAGACCTGAGCGCCGTTGTGTATTACCTACTGCGGTCAGGTTTCAAGTTAACTCTTGCGGGTTATAGTAAGTCTCGTTTGGAATTAATGTTTAATCTCCGCTAATATAGCTCACAATAATTAATTAATTTAATTTGAAGTTATAATGGTTTTTCAGTAGGTGAAAAAATGGGGGCATAAAAAATAATTTATTCTCAAAGTGGGCAGTAGACAAAATAAGTTTGGGAACCCCTGCTTTAGTGGCACTGTAGCTACATGTCCATTTATACCAAAAAAACAAGCGACCATTTGAATTTTGAAATGAAAATTGAAAATTTGAAGGCTTTTTGAACGAATGACTTTTGTTGGATTCGGCTCATCTTGGAACACCCAAACCGTTGATTGTTGTTTAGTTTCAAGATCATACGCATATATCCAAGATTCATCACCTGTGTAGATATTATAGACAGCTTTTGACGCACCCTGATTGTACTTTTGTAACATTTTTTCACACCAATCGACACGAGCCCGTTTTTAGTCAAGTTGTGCGGAATTCAACGTGAACAAATTTTTTTTACAGTTAAATGTTCTTGTAATATTTTATATATACTCGTCATACTTATGCCCAGAGACGCCTCTATCTCGCGATATGTAACATGACGATCTTGCATTATTAGTTCCCGCACAGCATCAATATTTTGAGGTACAACAATCGATTTAGGGCGACTTTCTTTAACTTCGTCCGTGAGCACAGACCGCCCACGATTAACTGTTTTTGAGTTAGCCCTCGCCGAAAATCGTAATAAATCATACCTAGCACGAAAATTTTCACGACTTAAATCCATGGTGATAAAGACTCGCAATTTTCAAAATGACGCCACAAAGGATAAACAAATGACAGCTACATGAAACAAATTGTATTCTTCAGCCAAAGAGTTCCATTTTTAAACGTTATAATTACTTTTTTAATATTGTTCTGTAACTGGCCAGTTCCGGATACATAAATAGCAGCCCTCGTATTAAGTTACAATCCATATCCATACTAATATTAAAAATGCGAAAGTCTCTCTGTCTGTCTGTCTGTCTGTTCCGTTTTCACGGCTAAACCGCCGGACAGATTTTGATAAAATTTGGCATGGAGATAGTTTGACACCAGGGGGTGGACATAGGCTACTTTATTTTTCAAAAATCTACCCCTAAAGGGGTGAAAAGGGGGATGAAACTTTGTATGGGAAATTTTTAACCGCTGAACCGATTAAGATTTAATTTGGTACAGAGATACACCTTTTCTATTAAAAAAAAAATAGTTTTCTTTTTTTATCAAAAATCTACCCCTAAAGGGGTGAAAAGGGGGATGAAACTTTATAGGGGAAATGCTAAACCGCTGAACCAATTAAGACGAAATTTAGTACATAGATAAAACCTTTTCAGTTAAAAAACATAGACGTCTTTTTTTCCAAAAAATCTACCCTTAAAGGAGTGAAAAGGGGGATGAAACTTTATAGGGGATACTAATGTTATAAATGCGAAAGTCTCTGTTTGTCTGCCTGTCTGTCTGCTTGATTTTTACGGCTAAACCGCCGGACCGATTCCGATAAAATTAGACATGGAGATAGTTTGACACCAGGGAATGAACATAGGCTACTTTATTTTTCAAAAATCTACCCCTAAAGGGGTGAAAAGGGGGATGAAACTTTGTATGGGAAATTTTTAACCGCTGAACCGATTAAGATGTAATTTGGTACAGCTACACCTTTTCTATTAAAAAAAGAAATAGTTTTCTTTTTTTATCAAAAATCTACCCCTAAAGGGGTGAAAAGGGGGATGAAACTTTATAGAGGAAATGCTAAACCGCTGAACCGATTAAGACGAAATTTAGTACATAGATAAAACCTTTTCTGTTAAAAACATACTTCTTTTTTTTTCCAAAAATCTACCCTTAAAGAAGTGAAAAGGGGTATGAAACTTTATAGGGTATACTAATGTTATAAATGCGAAAGTCTCTGTTTGTTTGCCTGTCTGTCTGCTTGGTTTTTACGGCTAAACCGCCGGACCGATTCCGATAAAATTAAACATGGAGATAGTTTGACACCAGGGAATGAACATAGGCTACTTTATTTTTCAAAAATCTATCCCTAAAGGGGTGAAAAGGAGGATAAAACTTTGTATGGGAAATTTTTAACCGCTGAGCCGATTAAGATGTAATTTGGTACAGAGATACCTACACCTTTTCCATTAAAAAAACATAGTTTTCTTTTTATTAAAAATCTACCCCTAAAGGGGTGAAAAAGGGGATGAAACTTTATAGGGGAACTTTATAATGCTAAACCCTAACAATATGGGTATCAAATGAAATAGAATACGCAGGGGAAGGTAGATACATATGTGACGTCACCATAAATCCAATATGGCGAATGTTATGATATTCATTTTCAAATCCAAGATGGCGATTATTACTTTTTTTGGATAAATCGATATGGGTGTCATATCCTAGGTTTCTCGGGGTGCTAATTACGAAAATGACGTTCATTTTCAAATCCAAGATGGCGAAAATGACTTTTTTGGATAAATCGATATGGGTGTCACATTATAAGTTCCTCGGGGTGCTGATTACGAAAATGATGTTTATTTTCGAATCCAAGATGGCGATAATTATTTTTTTGGTTAAATCGACATAGGTATCATATTCTAGGTTTCTCGGGGTGCTAATTACGAAAATGATGTTCATTTTCAAATCCAAGATGGCGAATATTACTTTTTTTGGATAAGTCGATATGGGTATCAAATTCTAGGTTTTTCGGAGTACTGATTACGAAAATGACTTTTATTTTCAAATCCAAGATGGCGAATATTACTTTTTTGGATAAATCGATATGGCTGTCAAATTCTAAGTACCTCGGGGTGCTGATTACGAAAATGACGCTCATTTTGTAATCTAAGATGGCGAATATTATTTTTTTTTGATAGATCTACATGGGTGTCATATGCTAGGTTTCTCGGAGTATTGTTCAATACCAACAATATGGGTGTCAAATGAAGTGGAATACGCAGAGGAAGGTTTTTGTATATGTGACGCTATCATAAATCCAATATGGCGGATGTTCCATAATAGGAAATAACTTTTTCGTTCAACACCAACAATATGGGTATCAAATAAAATGGAATACGCAGGGGAAAATTCCCAGACATGTGACGTCCTCATAAGTCCAATATGGCGGATGTTCCATAATAGGAAATAGGTTTTTCGTTCGACACCAACAATATGGGTATCAAATGAAATGGAATACGTAGGGGAAGGTTTCTGGACATGTGATGACATCATAAATCCAATATGGCGGATCTTCCATAATAGGAAATAACTTTTTCGTTCAATACCAACAATATGGGTATCAAATGAAATGGAATACGCATGGGAAGGCTTCTATGTATGTGACGTCATCATAAATTCAATATGGCGGATGTTCCATAATAGGAAATAACTTTTTTATCCAACACTAACAATATGGGTATCAAATGAAATGGAATGCGCAGAGTAAGGTAGATTTATATGTGACGTCACCATAAATCCAATATGGCGGATGTTCCATAATAGGAAATAACTTTTTCGTTCAATACCAACAATATGGGTATCAAATGAAATGGAATACGCATGGGAAGGCTTCTATGTATGTCACGTCATCATAAATTCAATATGGCGGATGTTCCATAGCAGGAAATAACTTTATTTCAACACCAACAATATGGGTATCAAATGAAATGGAATACGCAGGGGAAGGTTTTTGTATATGTGACGTCATCATAAATCCAATATGGCGGATGTTCCATTACAGAGAATAACTTTTTGTTTAACACCAACAATATGAGTACCTCGGGTAACCTTAGTAACCTAAAGAGGTCAAGGAAAATTTTTCCACGCGGACGAAGTCGCGGGTACAGCTAGTATGTTTATAAGTTGAAGAAGAGTTTACCATCTTTTTTACCTGACTGCTCAAGAAAGGAGGTAGGTAATGTGTTTCAGATGTATACATGTACATATGTATTATATTAAGTATGTCCGTTTCTTCATGATCTCCTGCAGACTAAACGGTTTGATGAATTTTGATGTGCAAGCTTAATCGTTGGATTGGTCTTAATCCAAGGATTGTCATATGCTATATTTAAACCTATGTGATCTTCAAATTCTGAAAATAAAGTTTGGACATAAAAAAAGTTAATTAAAAAAAAAGCTTCAAAAGTGTAAAAGGAACTAAAAAAATGTTTAAAATGGTGATAGAAATACGTAATAATAAAATTTACACCACTTATTTTATACCTCAAGAAATACACGTAGACTCAAAAATTCATGCTATTAAATATTAACATTCAGTCGGAGGCTTAAAGTATTTTTAGTCCCTTTATGAATTAGGTACACGTAGAAACCAACATACCCAGATAGCTGAGCAGTGTAGCTTCCGATGAATTTTTGAAAGCCTACGTAGATTTTTCTACTAGGCACTCTTTGAGGTATAAAAACAAAGGGAAAGGAGGCAAATTACGAAAATCAATGTTTTATTTTTAAAACATGTTTGAAAAATACCTACATAAAATTGTTTACATTTTAAATTGACCGCTAATGAATAAATGACTATTACTAAAAAAGACATTTCCAATAAAATCTCAAATTACAAAACTTCATTCGTCAATATTTAACACTTTTTAAACTATATGTAATCTAAAATAACACTAAGTTTTTACTAATGAAAGGAAAATAAAGGTCATGGCATGTTGATCTATAGCAACATTTAGTTATACATATTCCAGCGCCTGACATTCAAACATAGCGTTGTCCCTTTTTGACTTACGGCTAAGAACCACGAAATACAAAAATATCAGCTAACTGAATGCAGTAATCAAACAATTTGCAACATCAGATTTACTTATAGTTGAAACGTGATCTTCGGGGCTTTTCTGTATGAGGCGTTGCAACTATTGGGGGTACTACTAAACTCCCAAAAGCACAAAAAATAGCAAATCTCTATTTTGAATAAAATGCCAACCGCGCTTCTTTTGTTCGCGCCAAAAAGTCTAAATTCAAAACTTTCACTTGCCTGATTATCAACTATCCCGACTTTTAAAAATATATCGTTTATGTCATTAAACTTCCTGTACCCACATAAATCGAACCGCAAGCAAGGTCATCACATGCGGCTCAATACCAGCAGCGCACAGCCGTCAGGCCTCATGTATCGAACGAACAATCATAATATTGTATTGTGGAGCCATTGGGAACACTCCAAATTACATCCTTCATGTGACAAAAACAATCTACAAAAAGAAGGAATATAACATAACATAACTTCACGCTGTATCCCCAACGAGGTAGTCAGAGAGGACGGAGCGCCAGGAGTCGCGGTCCTTACACACCTCTTTCGCTTCCTCAAATCTCATCATTCTCCTCACACATTTTTGCCTAGGTATGCGGGTGCTTTTGACATTTCCGTCTGCTAACACTCTGGCTATTTGATCTTCATAAGTCAGCTTTGGTCTTCCTTGGCTTTTTTACCACTCACTTTTGCTCTGTAAATTTTCTTCGTCAGTCTTTCATCACTCATTCTTTCTATGTGCCCGAACCATCTAAGCATTCCTTTCTTCATTTTTACAATAACACTTGTGCAACCCTGTGATACTGCGTATCTCATCATTGCTTATCCTGTCCGCAAGCGTGACACCGCACATATTTCTGAGAGACCGCATCTCCACAGCATTTAACATACTTTCACTCGATTTTGGGCATATCCAGGCCTCACTACCGTACAACAAAGTTGGCACCAACACCGCATTGTGGATGGCCATTTTTGCAGTGTTAGATATATTCACACTACCCACTAATGCGGACGGAGCACCGTTCACTTTATTGCCAGCTGCTACCCGTCTCTCCACATCCAACTCACATCTCCCATCCCTCGAAAACGCACTTCCCAGGTACACAATTTCATTCACCTGTTCTAGACATTTTCCATTTACACAAATCACACATTTCGTTTGTACCGCTTCTCTTTCAAACACCAGAACCTTAGTTTTGTTCACATTGATTTTCAATCCTTTTACTTCACAATCTGCTTTCATGCACGTGACTAGTGTCTGCAACTCCGCTTCTGATGGTGCTATTAGCACAGCGTCGTCAGCGTACAATAGGCAGTTTACCACTGTGTCACCACATCCCATACCACTTATATTACCTTTCAATCTCTGGAGGCAACTGTCCAAATACAGCACGAATAGCCAGGCAGACATCACGCAGCCCTGTCTGACACCAGAACAGACTTCAAACCAGGGCGACATGTCACCGTCTATCCTTACACAGGCTCTGTGGTCTCGATATAATGACCTCACAGCCTGCAGTAAGGAGCCCTCCACGCCATATTCAGGCAGAAGACTCCACAATTTCTTCCGCACTACTCTATCGAATGCTTTCTCTAGATCCACGAAAGCACTTTCCGATCTAAAGCCAGACACCTTCCCACGATAACGCGAAGCGAGAAAATCTGATCCATACAACCCCTACCGTTCCTGAAACCACCTTGCGCCTCCCACAAATATCTTTCTGAAACGCCTTTCATACGTTCAGTCAATACTTTAGTATAGACTTTACTCGCTAAGCTGACCAAGCTGATGGCCCTATAGCACGCACAGTCTAGGTAGGAACCTTTCCCTTTATATAGAGGTACTATGACTGCCGTGCGCCAGTCCTCTGGAACCTCCCCCTTCTGCCAACAAAGGTTGCAGAGTACACAGAAGGCATCCCAGACCCTAGGACCACCATACTTGATCATCTCAGCAGTCACCTCATCAATTCCCGCAGCCTTTCCACATTTCAAACTTCTTATCACTTTCTCAATCTCTTTCATACTAATGGCATCCTCCAGTCCCTGGCCCGAGTGTAGCAATTCATTAGAATCGCTCTCAGTATCAGAGACGGAGTTGCCACTCTCATATAGTTCTCCATAGTATTCACTCCATCGCTGCAGAACATCCTTTTTTTTTTTTAAGAAGGAACATAATAAAGTAATAATCTCTAATACTAGTACAGGCAGTCCTCGACTTACGTCGTTTCGATTTACGTCGTTTCAAGTTACGTCGAACAATGTTTTGACACTATTCCTCAAGCATACGTCATTTGTTTCGATTTCCGGCATAGGAGAATGTAATGTTATGTATAGTCTGCTTCCATTTAAAAGTCTGTGCATATTTTACACTTTAAATAATCAAAATAATGTTTATACACCAAGAAATATTTAATCATCAAACGTGTGACGTACTACACAAGTAAACGGACGCCATACTTCGCTTATTTTGTCTTAAGCAGAAGATGGCGGCTGCCACGGTTTCGGAATTGTCTATGGTGTGTGTGCCATTGTGTTGCATTAAATGAAAGAAATGACTTTTTGGCGGGAACGGGAGAAGTGAGGTTGTCATTTTATTCAGATTTTCTATTTTTTACATTTGTAGGAGTTTTAAATTACAACAGTGATAGTATATTGTGTTTTAAAGTTCTGTGTAAGTGAAAAGAGTGGAGATCTAAATAAACATGCGTAGCTGAAGTTTTCGCGCTCTTCCAAGAAGTCCTTTATAACTTCAGTGAAGCCTACTATCACTTTACTGGAGGAGTTTTACGATATGAAAGAACTAATTTACTTGTGATTCTACTTAATCTGTGTCTGTATACTAGTTTGTGTTATTGCGTGACATTGACAAATGCGCTAATCATAGTACTGAATTGTTTTCTCTCTTTACTTGACTTTGGCAATGTACTCCAGTGTTGCCGACTTAGTGGATTTTCCACTAAATCTGGTGGTTTGAACCCCCTTTTAGTGGGGGAAATATTGCGTTTAGTGGCTGGTGATTTTTCTGGTGGTTTAGTGGAATAGAATTTTTCCTATTTTTTTTTAATTTAGTACATAATCACGCCAGTATAAAGTTTGGACGTTGCAGTTCATAATATTTCTAATTTATTTTAGGGGTATTTACTTTACTATGTGAGCAACACTAAATCTCTGTTGTCAAGTAACACGGGGATTTCCCTTAAAATATGTTGTTTATAGCAGTTTTCTGTCAGGTGAAGCGGGGATTTCCAGCAAAATATTTTTTATATTCTAAACTTTCTTCTTTCTCAAATTGGTCTTATTCACTGTCTGAAGTTTGTTCGCGAGGGATAGGTCACTTAATGAAAAATATGCCGAAACCTCAGTATTCTCAAAAGTTTCGGGATTCTTGGCTGCAAGACCCTGCTTTAAAAGATTGGCTTCAGATGATTGAAAGTACTACTGGCCAAGTAGCGAAGTGCAAATTTTGTGGTACCACTTTAAGGAGCCATTATGGAGACTTAAAATCACATGGAATGTCGAAGAAACATCAACAAAATGCAAAGGTAAGCTAACACGACTATTTTATTACGGTAAAGCATGGTCAATAATGTGTCCATGTGGTACCGCATTTAGCATTACCTCATATTATCTTCCTGAGGGTGTCGTAATACGTGTCTGAGGGATGTGAAAATGGCAGCAGTGCTTCCCGTGAATGCAACATTTTGCATTGTAGTGTTCATAAATCCGCCTCGCCTACCAAGTTTGATGAGTGTTAGCATAGTAAACAGTGCATTTATTTTTTACACGACTGCCCAAAAAAAGGAGTGTAATTTGTTTAGAGTTTAAAAAAAATTAGGGTATCGTTGGAATCCTTACATTCTTATCCCGAGTGACATAGGCTATCTTTTTTTTTGGAGATAGCTGTCGTGTTTTTTTTTTAAATTTATTTTTTAAACTTATTACATTATTGTAAATTGTTGCAGATTATCACTGAGCAACCCAAATTACCATTTAAACCAGAACCCATTGGAAGTCAAAAAAAGGAAGAGGCCAGGCTTGCTTTGTTTACAGCCATGCATACGAGTATACGAGTAGTTGACCATTTAGGTGAGGTAATCAATCATAGCCATTAAAGGGAAATAGATAAAGTACAACTACACCGAACGAAGTGCACCGCGGTCATAAAAAATGTATTAGCATCACATTTCATTGAGGTTTTAAAACAAGATATTAAGGATCAATCATACAGTTTATTGATTGATGAATCAACAGATATTGCTGTTCAGAAATATTTGGGTTTGGTTATAATTTATTATAGTAAAGCACACCAAAAAATAGTATCTACATATTTAGACCTTGCAGAGCTGCATGAATGCAACGCTGAGGGTATTGTCTCCGCTATAAAAAAGACACTTAAACGATTCGATTTGAAACTAGAGAACTTTATGGGCATTGGTACAGACAACGCTTCCGTAATGGTTGGAGTAAATAATGGAGTTTTTGCGCAGTTGAAAGCAGTGGCACCACATTTGATTCTAGTGCTTTGTTTATGTCATTCCTTGCAACTGGCTGTTTCTGCTGCTGCAAAGCAATTTTTGCCGAGGAATTTAGAATTTTTAATTAGGGAGACCTATGATTGGTTTGCTCGCTCTTCTTCTAGACAAAGTGTTTATAAGGAGCTATACAAAGCAATGAGTGATGGCCATAAACCACTTAAAATCGTTCAAGCATGTCAGACACGATGGTTGTCAATAGAATCAGCAGTCTCGAGAATATATACGCAATGGCTAGAGCTAAAAACTCATTTTTCTATAGCCAAGATCCACGAAAGGTGTCACACAGCAGAATTATTGCACTCTATGTATGCGAACGAGATGAATTACGCATATATTTCATTTTTATATCCAATATTAATTGAGATAAACAGAGTCAACAAAATGTTTGAGTCAAAAGATACAGACCATACCAAATTGTGCGATGAGTTGATCAACCTGATAGATATGCTTGTCAGCAAAGTCACGTTACCTATAAATAAAGTTAATATTTTCACTCAAAATATTCGTGATTTTTTGGATCAAAGATGTTATTTGGGATACCGATTTGAAAAACAAATACAAGAGATGAGAGAAAAAGGATTACCAGCAGCAGAGGAAGTATCAATACGGAATCGGTGTATACAGTTTATAGTTAGTCTGATTGAAGAAATTAAAAACAGGCTGACGGAAAATGTGACTTTGATGAAAAAGATTTCTCGAGTAAGTGTTCAACAAGCACTAAATCACAACAAAGAAGATCTAATCGACATAATGTCTCAATTAAATAAAAAAACAGACTTCATTGCAAAAGTTGATGATCAGTGGCGACAAATACATTTAATGAAATGGAGTGAAACCAAAGACACAAAAAAGTTTTGGATCGAAGTGTTGCATTTTAAAGACGCTCAAGGAGAAGCTAGATTTCAAGATTTAGCGAATTTTGCAATTTCTCTTTTAATATTACCACACTCCAATGCCGACGTCGAAAGATTGTTTAGCAGCATGAACATTATAAAAAATAAACAGAGGAATCGTATGAAGTTGAATCTTTTATGTGCCATATTAAGAGTACGCTGCGGTATGAGGGTGATAGGTAAATGCTGCAATGACTATGAAATTCCAATACACGTTATAAAAAAAATTGGCACCAATGAATCATATCGTTCTTTGGAAATTGATGATGATGGTGGCGGTGAAATAGACACATCTGATGACGATTTGTAATAATTTTAATATGTTTCATTTTCGTAATAAACGTTTTTCATATATCCCTGCTTATTTTTCTTTCATATTAACAATAAAAAAGATTTAGTTACAAATTTAGTGGCTCTTTAACTTTGGTTGTTTTTGGTTAGTGGTTTTCTGGTGGTTTTAGAAATCGAATCTGGTGGACAGCTCGTTCACCTGTTGGCAACACTGATGTACTCACTTACGGTGCCATTTAAAAATTAAAAAAAATAAAAATAATGTGTGTATCGTTTATTTATCCAATAGACCAATACCATACATACCCAAACTATTTTTAGATATACTGTACATATCATGAATAAAATCAAAATTAATCCAAGTAAGTAGACATAATCTTACTAATTTGTGAATTATGTACGTACATCTTTTAAAATATGAAAGTTAATTTGGTAAAGGGATTATAATAGTCTAAAATTTCTTAACTTTTATCATTCAGAGATAATGGATAAAACAAGGACTGCTGGCGATGGTATGGAATCTGACGAAATTACAACTGAAACTAAACAGAAATGTACCACTAAATCAAATGTAAAGTCAAATAATAAAGACATGTCGCTTCCTCAACGCCTTATTCAAGTTTATCCTACCAACATAGTAAAATCTGATAAGAAAAGCCACATACATTCTAAGCCACCAAAATTTGTTCCATATGAACCATATCCTGGTGCTGTCAAGCCAATTGTACCCCAAACTATAACTAAAGGTGCAAAACGATCAAGAAATAATATGGATATCAACACTCTAATATCTCAAATGTCTCAAATGAACACTGACTTGAGTGAGTATAAACCAAGAGCTAAGTTAACCTCTGTTAATTCAAATCCAGACAAGCCTTCAGATGTAGAAATACAATGTCCAGAAAAGGCAGAAATGCAAAATAAGATAGATGAATTAATAATGGCAAATGAATCTTTAAAAGAACAGCTGAAACAACAAGCTCAGGTATGAGTTATTAAAACAAATTACAACCTCAGAACAGTGGCAGCCCTAGGAATTTTTTCTGGTGGTGCGAGATCTCATTGTGGTGCCCCTCCAAAGTACAAATACGGATTTACCATAGACCTAGACAATACAAAGATCAGAAATAATTTAAATTTATTGATGAGAAAGGGATGAGGAACCCACTTTAAATTATATATGTATATAAAAATCAATTGCTGTTCGTTGGTCTCACTAAAACTCAAAAACAGCTTGACCGATTATGATGAAATTTTTTATGTTTTAGTAGGTCTGAATGGTTTAGATTCACAATTGGACCTGGTAGGTGGCACTGCAATTGAAAATTATTCTATAAAATATAGCCTACTCAACGAAAATAAATAGACTAAAAATTAAAACTATCTTATTCTAAAGAGTGTAAATTAGATATAATAAATGTTAAGTACCCAATGCTATTCAGCTGGAAGAAAATAGTTCCAAGGACTGGCGTGAACCAAATGTCTCCATTACGCTGAGGTCTCCATGTTAGACTGCAAGTGACAGTTGCTGGAGCTAGGGTCGCCTCTTATTATTATTATTATCTGGTAATAGATCACCGCCACAAATTAAATGTAATTTAATAATGGTAAATTATGTTTGTGTTGGTAGCCACCATTAAATGAGATTTTAATACATTTTGATAAAATCAAAGGAGTGACGTATGTGTTCACACACCGTTATTCCTCAGGTTAGTACAGCGCCGATTGCAGTGACTGGACAGTATGGGTAGTTGTGCGGTCTATTGTGAAAAGGGCACCACACCGGGGGTTTCTCTTGGGCAGAACCATATTAGATTGTCTATTAGAGTTGTTACGATGGTGTCCGATGTGGTCGCATCATTAGCACTTCTCTGGGGCTGCCACTACTCCAATTGGAACACATTTATTAATATTTTGGAATTTTAAGTTGATAAAGAATTAACTTAATGTAACAAATTTATTTTAAGGTGAATACATAAATATGTTCACACTATATATGTTAGCTTAACTTTACTATCTAACGAATTAATGGGGTAGACAGAAAAGTTAATTTGTACTATTACCAATAATTTTAGATAATATTTATAATTTTGTTATCATAACTGAAAATTCTATTTAGATTAGGTCACTCGTTTCAAGGTTGCGGAATGTCTGACTTACAAATTATTTGCATAATAATGTATGAAATGGGTCTCCTTAATATCTTTGTGCTTAGTAAATTTTATATAAAATACATTTATTGTTCTTACCTATTACAACTTTTATATCTTTAAGGTCAACAAGGAGTTAAAAACAATGTTAGTAGCATCTATGGGTGAAGATCTTGAGACGCAAGTGCAGTCTTTGAATGAAGATAAAAAGCATTTAGCTAATGCTTTGCTGAATTCTGCTCACCATCTCTCTACACATCAGGTAGTATGGAAATATTTGCTATGCATTTAATTTTAATAAGCAATTTGGTTGTTTTAGACTATCTGAAAGATGTATGGCATAACACTAAGTTTTAAAAAAATATTTGAAATATGTTGAAAACTAAAAAGTTATTGGATTTTAAGCTCAAGTTTTGTGGATTAAATGGGCTCTATCTCTGCAAAAGGCAATGACATATACCAACCACTGGTGAAATCACAGTCCAGTAGCACTGTTTTTCACTGTCATTTCACTAGCTTATTCCCACTCTGCCTCCATTATAACAAGTCTAACGAGTAATATAAATAAAACAATAAAAAAGAAAATACCTACTAAAAAATTAAAAAATGTTATTTATTTTGTTTTTTTTTTTTAATTTGATTTAAAATAATTTTCGAATGAATTTCCAAACTTTTGGTAATTGAGAGACACATTCTGTTTTTCATTCAATGTAAAACATACCACATCCGCGAACGATCAAGCTTACAAAGAAAATGTATATTTATGTTTTGTTATAATTCATTTTTCTAGGAACAAACTGAATGGCTTGCAGGTCAATGCGAAGTATGGAGAAGTAAATTCCTTGCAAGCAGGTATATAAAAGCTTATATATACATATCCTTATGCATGCAAGCATGGCAGTCCTTACATACTTCTTTCACTATCTCTAATCTCATTGTTCTCACCTAAGTATTATACTTTCGCCTAGGTAAGCGAGTGCTTTTGACAATTCCATCAGCTAACACTCTATTTGATTTTCAAAAGTAAACCCGAGCATATCCAGACATCACTAAAATACAATGAAGTTGGCACTAACTCCGTATTTGTCTTTAAATATGTATATTGTATATACATTGTACACTGCCTACTAATACGTACTGTTGCACCGTTAACTTTGATGCCAGCTGCTACCCATTTCTACACATCCAGATAATATTTTCTATTCTTTGAAAACACACTTCCAAAGTACTGTTTCCATTCACTTGTTCTAGACATTTTCAACCAGGAACAAATCCGTCATGCTTCTTCCACCCTTCCTTTCCCACATGTACTGATGAATCTTCTCATACTTAAATATAAAAGCTGTATGTATATTTTTTTTAATCAGGAGATTAACAATACATTATGTTATTTTAGTCTGATGGTGGAAGAATTAGCAAACTGGAAGAAAGTACTTAGTGAAAAAACTGACAAATTACAACAAGCACTAAAGCAGTTGTTAGATGAAAGATGCAGGGCAAGGGATATGATGATTTGCACATATAAAAATCTGTATAGTCTCCATGAAAAGTGGCTTGAAAACATTGCTATATCAGAGTATGTAGGGAACAGTAACATATACAATAGACCTATAGGCAACATAAATTGGAATGCAACAATGCCACATTCAACAAATGTTTTAGACATGGCATCAGTCAACTTAAAACTTTCAGAAAATATAAGTAGTAATGTTGAAAAACAAGATATTAGCTTCTTAAATAGTTTACCAGCAATCACTGAAGGAGAGAAAAACTCAGAAATGGTAAGTTCTTTAATGTTTGTTTTAGAATGATTTGCTTTAAAATTTCTGTATTTCAACCACCAGCATGTTGGACAAATCAAGGACTGTTCTATATAGTATATGTTCTATATTATAGGGCTACACCACAATAAACTTTTAAGACTTTAGTTTCCTAAAATCTGTTTAGTTTGTTCACATTAGTTTTAGAGTTCCAACTGTCAATTTTGTAGGTTTGATAGACATGTTGCCTAGCGGCTTATGTATTTTAAAAACACTATTCAATGGCTTATATCTGTAAAATTTGTTGGCGACACAACACCTATGGACAATATCATTCTAGAAGCATGTATTAAATAAAACACAGCAACCTTTTTATTTTTGATGTCGCCTTTCTCATATTATCTATGAGTCACTGCAGCAACCCGACAAAAATATATATCTGTTATTCTATGTTACTATAAACCTGTTTGTAGTTCTTCATTGTTCTTGAGTTAGAAAATAGTAAAACATATTCAACATCTAAAGTAAGTTGTAACATTAACGAAAATAAGATTATTGTAGTACCTTATAGAAATATTATTCATAATATACCTTTTATGGTACAGTAATTATAACAAAATAATTATAACCACTGCTAGATGGTCCACTTGTTGAAAACCTAAAAATAGATTCATTTGAAAATGGGTATTCTGAGCTAGTAATTATAACAACCAAACCACTGCTAGATAGTCGACTTGTTGAAAACCTGAAAATAGATTTATTTGAAAATGGGTATTCTAAACTAGTAATTATATCAACCAAACCACTGCACTAGATGAGATGGTGAACTTGTTGAAAATCTGAAAATAGATACATTCGATAATGAATATTTTGAAGCAGTAATAATTATAGCAACCAAACCACTACCCTATGTGCTCACCTGTTAAAAACCTGAAATAGATTAATTTCAAAAATAGTTATTTTATTTATATTAATAGTTATTTTAAATCCAGTGCACATAAGCATTGGAGGGTATCTTTTATAGGTCTTAAAAAAAGCATATAGAGCTTCAAAGTGACTTTTCTTAAGTCAATAGGTACTGAGATATGCGCTTCTAAAGTCGTAAAAAAGTGTCCCTTCCCCTTACATTTTCAAATGTAGGGGATATCTGAAAAAATTTAAGTAATTAGAACTTAAAAGCACATACAAGAAAAATTGTGTAGTTTTAGAGATGTGTATTTTCGATCACTCTCTTAGCGACCGCAGAAACAACTCGTGAGATCCAAACTTATTTTTCAACCAATTAAACGAACTTGTAATTTCAACTATGCAAACCTTCATTATGTGTGGTCCGACACACAGCTTGTTCTCACCCCTTTGGATAATTTCTTAAGTATTGCCGTTAAGTTATTTTATGATCGACTTCTCTATTGTTATCCGTACATTATCCTCTTTTAGGTAATGGCAATGCCTTTAGAAGTGAAACGAGTTAATGAAGAACCTGTGAATGCCCTTGTCAACCATGCATACAATAACAGCGGAAATACAGTGCGTCCTGTAGCATCATGCGTCCATTGCAACGGTAGAGTACAATTACTTTAATCTCTGTAGATAGAAGAAAGAAAAAAGCAATTTGTTATTAAGATAAAAAATCATTCATCAAGTATTTATTGACCGTCTTTTAAAGACAATTTTAAATGGTCTAAAAATTTTTAGTTTATATTTATTAAAAGTCCTGATTTCCCATTCTTTTCTGTGTAACAACTGATTTAAATAAAAAAAACCGCTAAGGTTAAACTCCTTTACAAATTTTTGTTGTTAATGACTAATTACATTATTATTTTTTACGCTGGCCTTCGCGATTCGCATGTATAGTTCTATTATAGAGGCGAATCATACTAAGGCATATAGATAGCGCCACGAGACTTGAGGCGAGCAACACACACACACACGCGCGTATAAACACGGTGCACATACGGTTGAAGCCCACCGCGGTTCGCAAATGCACTGCCGCTCACCAAGAGCGCTGTAAAATTAAATTAAATTTGGTGGCAAACCATTTTCTACATGTAAAATGTAAGTTGGTCACCTACACCTTGGTGGGGACACTGGTTTCTCACCATGTAACATGTGCACCGAACATGCATCACGTTCATATAAATGGCGACTTATCATCGAAGTCCAGCAAGTTTATTAAATCTAAATATATCTGTGTTGCCAGCGTTTCATCCGTTTTCCTTATTTATCAACATGTTGAAAATTTTAAAGGCAAGGAGCCATATCGATAGTAGTTCTGTACGATGATTCAAATACCTTTCAAATGCCACACCTACATGTACCCTAAGTACTAGATCCGGCTGCTGATTTCTGCAGGTATCTGTTTTTTAATGAAACTTAATTCAAATGAATTGTTGATGACAATGTGTAATATGTTCAAGTTTAATTTTTGCCGAACACAATAGTGTATGGCTGCCCGTAAAAAAATGGCCGCAAGTAGTGGTTGCCATTATTTGAATAAACTACTCTGATCGCATCTTAGCTGTAAACATTGAAAAAAATAATTTATACATATTGGTCAATCAGGGCTATGAAATATATGTTTCATAATAATTGTGTTCAGCAAAAATTAAACTTCAATCTAATACATAATTTTCTTGAAAAACACGATGTGTGTAAAATAATTACCAAAAACATACCTGTTCACACCTGGCAACCTAGAGGTTGCGGCTAACTGAGAGCTGGCAACCGTTTTCTTTAACATTTTTCACATCATTTTCTTTTAAATGACGTATAATTCATTTAAAAAAACATATAGCTGGAATTCATTAAATTTAATGAATTACAAAATATTTAATTATAGATAACCGCGGCTAATTCTTGATAGGCGACCCGACAGGAACATATTATATTGACCTCAACAATTTATTTGAATTAAGGTTCATTAAAAAAACAGATACCTGCAGAAATCAGCAGCCGGATCTTAGGCTATCTGTATTCTGTACGCGAATTCTAAACGCACTGAAGTTGCGGCCTTGTTTGCAACCATATAGTTGGAAACGACGACGGTTACTAACCAGGTTTCTAACCAACCTCTCATGACCTCGGTGAGGAGGCTAGTTTCCCACCCCTAGCACACGCTTTAGAAGAAACTCAATCCGTCTCGCTTGTGCGCACACTTGATATGAGATAAAAATTGTATTTTTGATACGAATTTTAAATTTCAACTAAATTTTTTTTTTTGTATTTTGAAATACGTATCTCGTCAACTCGGAATTGTGTAAAATTGTAACTTCAGGGAATTGTATGTATACACTAACTTGACACATCTTTTATCATTAACATTAATCTGATTGCGTCCTTCCCTTTTAAAATGGAATTAAAAGGATTAGGGGGTCACCATGACCCCTGACAACAGATTAAAACCCTTTTTTTAAGATCCTTTTAAAAACATAAAAATCTTAAAAATGTGTTTGTATAAGTACTGTATTCACCTCAACTCTCGTGGCAAGACCTACTACAGATCTAGACACTACAGGACCGCATTATAATTTCTTGAACATAATATACCAATTTTTAATTGAATCAAGTTCCAGTCTTTTGTGTAATAATTTGTGATTTTTAACCACTTATGGAAATATTCGATTAAAGATCAGGAACAAGGAACTGTAATTATTACGTAGGTAGTAACATATTTGTAAATGGAATTCTGTAAATAATTAAAAGGGAAATATCAAGGTTGTCAAGTAAGTCTTTTAGAAAATGCATGCCTACTTTATTTAAAATAAGGCTGATTGTAATACAGATAAATGCTCATGAGTAATGAATATAACTGACGTAGTACGAAGCATTATCAACGCTTTTTACGACAATGGTGCTAATGTACATTTATATGTGTTTAGACCTGGGAAAGCATTCTTGTAATATATAAAATAAAGACAAGCTATAGTATTAGTTATTTTATTTCAAAAACAATTTTATTTATGTATAAAAATATAAAATTTATAAATAACAGTTTGCATCACATGCTTAGGCCTATTTTTTATATTAAAACATTATGAATATTAAAAGTAACTTTTTAGAACTGATATATTCATACCTACTTTTGTAGTATTCACGAAATGTTTTTTGTGCAAATTCATCATTTCCATGTGTATAATTCGATATTCATAAATTCCTACAAATAGCGGCCAGGCTGTTTTATTTGTCATAACTTTCAAATAAGACACCTACCATATATGCTAGTTCTAGAACAGATTTATTTAAATTATAATAAATTTGATAAGGTTTTTTCCCACGAAGATTTGAAATTTATAAGTTAAGAATTGTACTGCCACACTTTTAATATTATGCTACCACAGTAGTTCGCTTCTTCTGTATTTTATCGTGGAGCTGTAACATTTCGGTTCCAGTGTAGTTGTAAACGAGGTAATCTTTGACTGATATATACTTTGCTCCACCAAACCAGTCAATCATTGCTATCTGAGCTATTTTCAGCTTAGCTACAAACCAATCGTGATCTGTAAACAAAATTATTATGTATAATATCTTTTAATTAAATATACAAAAGCCACTCCACAACGACCATCCACGTCAGGACGATTAGATCGCCGGAGATTCTTTCGTAGACGATCCGACGTAACGCGAAATTGCCGCATGCGGCAAAGCCTATCCACAATGTTTGGACCAATAGGTCAGTTAAACGCTCGCGGGATATGGTGTCGCACATACGGCGGTGACAAACTGCCGTGGCAGTTATGATTGTAAATCGGCAACTGGTATATCGCCGCGTATGTTTCGCCAAGCATCTTTTCTCTTGCCCCTATTAGTGTAATTCGACTTATTTGTATGCCATAGACATTATATCCTCCATCAAGGGATATCAAACGAGGGCTCTGATTATTGTACATCGCGCTTGCCTGCTCCCCGCATACGACGGTCCAGACCTCGCACACCAAACTGACCGAGGCGCAATGGAACATCGGAAAACACCGACAACGCTTGAATCGATCGCGGCGCAAATTGAGCGATCCGACGACGTTGGCGCTTACACACCGATCACCGACCGTACCTTTCGACCCTACCGTACCACATGCAAAAATTAAATTACAAAAAAAACCCGACCGCCAAAAAAATATCTAAAAATTTTCCTTCGCCATATAACTTAAATTTTTTAATGCTCTATTGCCGTTCCAATGGATACTTGGGCATTTAAATATAAACCGGAATTTTTCATTTAGTTCAGTGACGTTAGAAGCGCAGTCTCGGGAAATCGGTGGCGGAAGAACGGAGAAGGGATAGCCATATAGGGGAGAGACAACACGGATATGGCCTTTACAGCTTCGCACTCACGTCCGCCAATTTCAGTGTCGCTATAAGTGAGCAAAAAGTACTAGAGTCGCAAAGTGTTATAATAGGCTATTTGACTGGTTTTGATTGAGCCCCACAAAAAGTGGTTATATTTAATCCTTAAAAGTATTTGTTCAAAAAATAGCAATGACAAAAGTACAATTTAAACAGGTCGCCGAAACGCTATTTTGCGCAACATGGCGTCAGTGACGTCACATTGCAGTATAAACAATCAAGTATGCAATCAAGTGTCATATGTGTCATACGCGAGAGCGTTCCTCAGATAGCAATTTAAACTTGGACCAGGCATGCCCCATGTTTGCCATGCACTTTGAGCAAGTTTAAATTTGACTTTCTAGTGACCACGTTACCTAAGATACAATGTTTTATTTTATTTATTTTTTATTTTTTCGAAAAATTCACAGCTGAAAGTTATGAGATTAAGTGTACAGAATTGATGCCAGAGAGCCAATTAGAGGTCTCCACAAATAGT
Source organism: Zeuzera pyrina (assembly GCA_907165235.1). Classification (NCBI taxonomy): domain Eukaryota; kingdom Metazoa; phylum Arthropoda; class Insecta; order Lepidoptera; family Cossidae; genus Zeuzera; species Zeuzera pyrina. The sequence goes on from OU015628.1 coordinate 17,001,422, forward strand.
AACTAAATTAGTAGTAAAAACAGTACAGTGTAAACAATACAGTACAAGCAATTACAGATACTATAGTAGCACTAATCAACTATAATACATTTATACTACTATATAAATCTCTTGCGTCTGTCCGTAATTTCAGATTTTTTGTCAAATTTTGCGATAGATAGTCGTTTTATTACTTACTGATTTCGATTCTACCATTTTTTAAATTTTTGTCTGTCTGTCTGTCTGTATGTTCTTTTATAACTAAAGAACGACTTGACTGATCTTAATGGTAATGGGTACGTCGTAAGAACACGTGATTGCGCTCATGATAGGCTACTTATTTTTTATAAAATCTACCCGTAAAGGGGTGAAAAGGGGGATGAAACTTTGTATGGGAAATGGTAAACCGCTGAACCTATTATGATGAAATTTGGCAGGGAGATAGTTTAACATTACTGAATGGACATAGACAATTTTTTTTATCAAATCTCATGTCTAAGATGGTGAAACGGGGATGAAACTTTGTATGGGAAATGCTAAATCTTGATAGTGAGAGGTGCGGCGAAAAGACGTCTTTTTATCAACAATACATAGGCCACTTTTTTTATCAAAAATCTGTGAAAAGGGGAACGGGAGGGAGGGGGCGAAACTTTGTACGGGAAATGCTAAAACGCTGAACTGATTATGATGTAGCATGAATATAGTTATTGTTATTATTAGTTATGGTTATAGTTAGTGTTATTGTAAAAATGAAGAAAGGAATGCTTGGATGGTTCGGGCACATAGAAAGAACGAGTGATGAAAGACTGACGAAGAAAATCTACAGAGCGAAAGTGAGTGGTAAAAGAAGTCAAGGACGATCAAGGCTGACTTATGAAAATCAAAGAGCCAGAGTGTTAGCCGACGGAAATGTAAAAAGCACTCACATATCTAGGCGAAAATGTGCGAGGACAATGATGAGATTTGAGGAAGCGAAAGAAGTATTTAAAGACCGCAAAGCTTGGCCGCAAAGGTAAGGACCGCGACGCTTAGCTCTCCGTCCTCTCTGATCTCCGTTAGGGACACAGCGCGAAGATGTATGGTACGTATGTATGTATGGATATAGTTTGACACCTGGGAACACATATAGGCTAAACTAACCTTAAAGGCGTGAAAAGGGAAATGAAACTTTGTTTGGCAAATGGTAAACCGCTGAACCGATTACGATCAAATTTAGCAGGAAGATATTTTGACATCAGAAAAAAGGACATGAGCTACTTTTTTTAGCAAAAATTTACCCCTATGATCATGACGAAAATGGCGATGAAACTTTGTGTGGGAAACGCTAAATCTTGGTAATGATATAATTTTACTGTCAAATTTTGTGATAAATACTCATTTTATGCCACAATGACTTCGATTCCACCATTTTTTAAATTTTTGACTGTTCGTCTATCTGTATGTCCTTTTATAAATGAAGATTGGCTTGACCGATCTTGATAAAAATCGGTGCGTAGTACGAAAATGTGAATGCGCTCATGATAGACAACTTATCATTATATAAAATCTACCCCTGAAAGAGTGAAAAGGGGGATGAAACTTTGTATAAGAAATGTTAAACCGCTGAACCGATTACAATGAAATTTGATAGGGATATAGTTTGACATCAGAAAACGGGCATGGGTTACTTCTTTTATCAAAAATTTACCCCGAAGAGGGTGAAAAAGAGGACAAAACTTTGTATGGAAAACACTAAATCTTGGTAATGATAAAATTTGGTGCGGTAATTAGACTTTTTTTTTATCAAAATTACATAAACTACTTTTTTTTATAAAAATCTGTGAAAAGGGGGACGGGAGGGAGGGGGATGAAACTATGTACGGGAAATGCTAAACCACTGAACTGATTGTGATGTAGCATGGATATAGTTTGACACATGGGAACGGACATAGGCTACTTTTTTATCAAAAAACTATCCCTAAGGGGGTGAAAAGGGGGATAAAACTTTGAATGGGAAATGCTGAACCGCCGAACTAATTATGATGTTTGGTACAGAGATAGTATGGGTCCGGAGACAAACGTAAGCTTAAACGTAGACTTTTTCAGAAACAATGTTTAAACATACTATGCATATTTACATATAATTTAACCTAATCAGGGAAAGCCACGAAAAAATTTTCCGCGCAGACGAAGTCGCGGGTACAACTAGTTATTATATATATTATATTCTAGGTAGTATAAAATTATGCATTATGTTGACGTAATAAATAGTTTTGTGCTTGAGTTATTCTGGTACGACACTCCGTCGTTGTACCAGAAGGCAATTGTGGGGTAATACAAAAAAGTAGGTTACTAACATAAACGAAAAGTTGATACCTACTAAAAATTTCAAGATTGAATCAATATTGTTGTAAACTTTGTTGTCATATTTGATATCGCAGTTTCGATTCATTAACTGTCACAAACTTGCTGTGTCATATTTGACTTAGAAATTTATAATCAAAGAAAAATCAATAATGCAGCAACCTTACATGTTATCGGGTTATTTATGTTATTAGTTACTACTTATTAACGAAGAAAGAAAATATACAAATAGTTTTTAGTACCAGGGTGCACAAATACTACAATAAACACACCAGAGAAGCTATTCGTAAGTGCAATTCGTAGCGAGACATCAAGAACACAAAGAAACGACAGTGACAGACATGTTGTTTACTTTTATGTGACGTCATCGTACATTTAGCCAGCAGATCATTTTCGATCGCGGGGTAACAGAAAAAAATAAATTAAGTTTTTTGGTTTTTTTTTTGTATATTTAATGATATTTTTTTTAAATTAATTAAAGCGTATCGCTTTATGCGGATGTCAATATATAGGACAATATTTTTCACACTATCAAATAGTCTATTGATTTTCTCAATTAGGTGTGGAATCGAGTGAAATTGCGAAGTGACTCCAAGCACAGTTCTTGACGTTACTCTGAACTCAAATGTTCGATTGGGTCTAGAAGTTTTGAAATAATTGTTATACAGTAGAACATCAGAGCCTCCTTGATCAAGTCCTACTATATCCAATAACATGGCGGCCGCAACTGTAACTCGAGATAAACTCACTAAATTGCGCTGTCAACTTCTTGAATATCCATTAAACCACCCATTCCCAAAGTGGGCGATAACGCCCCCCTGTGGGCGCTGCAGGCCTAAAGGGGGACGGTAAGAGACCCAGAAAAAAAATGGGGGCGTTGTGTAGAGGCCTGGAGGGTGATTTGTAATTTCATTTAGCTAGGAGGCATCTTAGACAAAGACTGCATGAGCACTCGACTCAGTAGACAAAATAAATTTGGGAACCTAGACATTAAACAGTTCAAACTAGTCTGCACGTGACTACTACATATATGTTTTGTTCACTGAAGGCTATAAATATGGCAAAGATTTGGAGGCGAAGCCGCTATCAAACAATACTTGCGCAACTGGCGTCACGGGCAGCATTTCTTTTTCCATGAAGAAGTCAAAAGCTTCCTATTCGCTGGAGAAAATGTATTTCTATTAAAGGAAACTAAGTAGCGAAATATAGCACACTTATTTATACTTCTATAAATCACTAATATCGTATTATGTATTTAAATATTCCGATTTTTTTTTAATGACCATCGTACATTTAAAAAAAATTGTTTTGTATTTTGTCAGTTTGCTTACATAAAGGTAAATCTATATTATAAACCATAGTATGCGAAACTGGACCATAAAATGTAGACATTTTTATTATAATAAATATTCTGTTAGAATCTTTAATATGGTATCATAAATAACTTTTTATAAACATTCTAAATGCCTACCCTGTTAAGGATACAGCATGTAGATATATATTAAATACCGCAATGTGTCCGCTTATAACATTATAGCCATATTTTATTTCCTTGTAGATATAGTTATTATTAATACTAATTATAATGAGTGAGTATAAGGAAAATAACATCGAGTGTTATAAAAGTTAATATAGCTCGTATCCATTCACGAGCTTGTTTCATCAGTGAATCGAAAAAGCGGAAAAAATACAAGTAAATAAAAATCATGCTGTTTAATAAGATACAAACCCGCTGGGAAATTTGCCATAGCAGGATGCCTTTCGAACAATGCGGCTTTTGCAAATGTGTACTCAGTAGTGCCCTCTTTGACCTGAAATGTTAATAAACAATATCCAGTATGCATTAAACAATCTTATCTTATCATATGTATGAAACACATGTAACATGTTTTTACAAGCTAGGCAAACGAGCAGTCTAGTAAGTTCCTGTATGTAAATAATGTACCTACATGCCTAGTTAGATATGTAGGTTCACATGCATATATGCCTGATAGGCAATCCATGTAGCGATGAGTATCGCTTTATCTCATTTACCATAATGAAAAGTAGATTATTTGAGAATATTATTTAAATCTAGTATCACGTATACAAATGCATAAACACAATCCACCGGCCCTGTATATGCAGTGGTCGGTGGTCGGTGGTCCATTTTCATATGAAAAGAAATACTCATAAACAAGAGAATTGTATAAGGATAACTACAAAAATAAAATTGTTTTTAAATCTTATTATATTATTATTTATTCATTTAAAAAGTTCGGTGCATAACTTGTTTGCGCAAACGTAAAAATAACTTAGCTTGGCATTATACGAAATAAACTTATTTAATAACTTCACAAGCAACTTTGTCTGTAATGTTGCAATAAACATGTCAAATGTACACTTAAGCCATTCTGTCCTCTGGCGACCTGGATCATATATATACATACCTATTTATTAATGAATATAATTAGTGTACATGCCACTCAATTCCCATTCCAAATTTTCCGAGTGGGTAGAGCCCCCTGTCACCTTCGCAGTACTACGACAGCGCGGACCACACACGCTGTCATCCTACTCGGGGTAACTGCGATAAGCGGGTAATACCGTAGCCTTATTCTTGGGCCCAGCCTACAGGACCGACGACCGACCGACGGTCCGGACGCATTGCACGTTACCACTGCCCTGGCGTCGTCGTCTCCGAGCGGGATCGCAGATGGAGAGACATGGCCTTCCACGACTACCCTTTCCACTACTACCCTACAGATTATCTACCACAAGATGAGTAATTTTTACGAATTTTTAAGCAAACTGTTCTGTCAAGGTTTGAGAATGGAACGTAAATGGGGGGTACGGGTAACGTCGCGTAAAAAAGGAAAGAGATTTGTATGCATTAGTTATAAGGTTATAAGTACAAGAATTATTTTCATGAGTCTTAAAAAAGGAAAAAGTATAAAAATCGAAACAAAATTTTACTTATGTAGGTATCTGTCTGTAATAGGAATACAAAATTTACTGGGCAAATAAAAATTATATTTAATGTCACTTAAATAAAAGCTTGTAATCGCGGGTGGACTAGCAGACTTGACCGTCCTAGGCCGCTTAGTATTAGCTGCACTTTGTTTCTGCTAATTTTGTCCCATTTTTTCTCATTGCGTTGTTGACGAGTAGATATCCTGCCGTGTAAATTGGCTGCCCCTAATCTCTGGCCGCCCTAGGCCTGGTCCTAGTTGGCCATAAGGCTAGTCCACCATTGCTTGCAGTAAATAATACGATGGAAACAAGATAATTTAGAACTAAATACATAATTTCAAAGAATGATAAACAAGTACTATTTTTTCAAATTTATTGCAACAATATCGACATATCACTAAGCTTTCTTCGTGTGTTTTTACGCGCATCATCTTATAAGAGTGAGATGCAATCTTGTCTTTGACCAACCTTGTTGCTTGATAATAGCTTTTATGCCTTTTTTTTAGATACCGCTTATAAGCTTGTTACCGCTTATAAGGTTACCTATCTAAGTACTTCCTGGTTACCTACTACTAACGTTAGTACTAACAACGCACGTCATTGTTCAAATTTATAGGCTCATTTGCGCCCAACGCGCATATACAGACAACAACGCCTTTCTATTAGAAGTCTCTGGGGTAGGCGGTCTGTAATTTACCCTAAATAGGAAACAGGATGGTCATGTATGTATAGTAGGGATGTTACGGAGCTTTGACTCCGACTCCGAAAGATCGGAACTTCCGATTGATTTCACACTTTCGATTGTAACTGCGATTCCGATAATTTTGAATCGGAGATTATAACTAAGATCGAAACGCAGCGTACGAGCGCTGCCAGAATGCGTACCTACGAGATTTAACTTCGCCTGGGGAATTCCTCACATTCGCATTACCCTTTTAGTTGTTTGTTTTATCATTTGTGTGTTAGCATCTAACACACGAATGGTAAAACAAACAACTATCGGGCCTTCATTATATTTATCAGTTGCGAATAGAAATACGTGGAATTTTAGTGAAGTTAACACCAACACGTAGGTACCCAATAACGACACGGCAATGTAAAATTCTACTCCGGTTCCAACTCCAACTTCGTAACATCTCTAATGTTAATAGTATGAAACATGGTAATACAATGTCATACCTTTTTCATCTTTCCTGACAGCATAAGACGTGTACAACGAGGATCTTCTGCATCATATTGCTGTTTTTGACAATAGCTTGTCTCTTCTAGAGTTACAAGAACTGTAGCACGACTGTTTCTCTATTCATGAAAAAATAATTAATTAAATTCAAAGAATTTTATACGAATCTACATAATAATGTTAATTAGTTCTAACATATTCTCATAGGTCAAATGGCAAGTTTCAGTTAGTTTACATAATTATCTAATACCTTTAAATCTTTAGCTGTAAAGTCGAGAGGAGACATGTAGAAATATGGCACACCAGTAGAGTTGGCGAGAGAACCATCCACAATAGACTTCACATTAGAGAATGGAAATCCTTCAATAGCAGGTAGAACGGATATTGTAGCTATCGAGGCCCAGTCTGCAATATTTGTAATATAGAGGAAACAGATTATTAACAGATTTTAATTGCATTTAAAAATTGTGTAATGTTTTAATTAAAATGCTGTGTAATTATGTGTTCCACTGAAACTCTGGTTTTAATATTCAATCTTTTAATCAAGTTCTATTTATTTTAATTGATACACCTGTATCTATCGTATTAAAGAAGTGTGAGGATAATATTTACACAAAAATCTTTGATCATATATTACATATAAACTTCTTACCTGCATTATGAAGTACGTATCTGGCCATGGGTATTAATTTAGTATGGTCAGGAGGATCTACATAAGAACTTGGAGATCGGGATGTGGAAATTTCATTGGCTGTCTCCCTCAATTGCCATTTTGCGTAATTCTCGTTGTACTCTAGTCTCCACTTACATTCGGCATAAAAATTGAACAAGCAAAAGGCAAAAAATATCACCAACTTCATATTGCTGCGACCCTACTAATAATAAAAAAAAAGTTTTCAATTATTTCAAAATGAACAAATTTTATAAATAACGTGCTTGAAGATTGACTTGAAATATGTACATAGGTAGGTACAAATAAATACATGAGATGCACATTACGTAGGTACCAATAATTATGTTTTTATTACTATTTTGTAATTAGATAAATATATAATAGGAAAATATTTAGTTTTCAAGACATTAAAATATTAATAAGTATACATACATATATGGTACCTTTGCTTCGAGCAGGAACAGAATGCGAACTACGAACATCAAAACACGTTGCCAAATTGTGTTGAAATTAACACTTAACAAGGCGCGCTATTATTTTTAACTCAGAACCGGAAATGCATTTACGTACTCAGGTCACAGACTAAATAGATACTACGCTACTAAGCTGCTAACTACTTTAACCATTTAACCAATGACCAATGAGTGACTACCAAAACAACGCAAGCAGGGAGAAATTATTAGTGACGTAACATAGTAACTGTGGATGGCAACAACGGCTGTTTAGCAAAAATGAATAACAGTGTTATTTTAAAATAACAGTTACCTATAATATTTTGCAAAACCTTTCTTATTTTGTTATATTGCTATTTTACAAAACCAAAATGAATGAATGAATTACAATATTGATGCCCTTTTGCCTGTTTTTACTGTTAGTTATTATTAATTTGTATTTCTAGCTATTGGCTGTTGCAATAAAAAATGTAAATGGACTTTACTGCATAAATAGGATGTAAGAAATCGTAAATTAATGTATGATTTATAACAGAAAAATAATAGACAAGACTGCAATATAAAACGGAATTATATTTCTTTCTGTGAAGGATTAGTCTCGAAGTTAACAAACAAGTCATTAATTGACACGCGCGGCGCGTGTGTTGCGCTATCTCTATCTCTTACACACACACACCTATTACGTATTGATTCTATTGCGTACTCGCTCGCTTGCAACAGTAGCAACAGTGCGCGGCACGACTACAGTACATTTTAAAGGTAATAGAGTGTTTATTAAAGTGTTAATCATTACGCATTATGTTATCCGCTATTGTAATAACGTTCATAACTAGAAACTAGACTTGAGTAACTAGATAGTGAATGAATGAAATGAAGTAGTTTATCTACAGATCTACGCCAAAACAAATTACAAACGTTGCAATGTTACTTATAATATAATGTGCAATACGTTATTCAATAGACATTTATTTGGGAAGCACATTAAAGTTTTGGCATTTAACACATCATAATTAATTAAATACATTTACACCTGTTTTTCTATACTTGATAAGAACACCTACACCTTACGGCAACGTCATTGACTAATATCGGGGTAAGATTTAAATTCAGATGAAATTAAATTCATGCCTTTATGTATTTTTGTAATGGTTGTCTAATAATAGTCGTTCATATGATGAGAATGATCATAAAATTTTTATCATTAGTGTTAGAGCTTTCTTTGGTTCCGAGTTTTTTGCAAATTATTTATTGAACAGATTATTATTTATTTTTATTGTTGTCAACGTATTCTATCAATAAGTGATTTTACAGCGCAAACTCACGACGCGAAAACTTTCTTGAGGTTGCCGCGCGGTTGACATTCTCGTGTATTTATTAAAAGCGAATGTAAACTCTATTCACTAGTCAACAATGTTCAAATTCTGGGAACTACCCAACCGCGCGGTTACCGCTAGCAACCGCGTGGTTGGTAGTTCCCAGAAATCTTTTAATAAATACACGAGAATATCAACCTACCCCGCCAGTGTATTCTAATTAGGGTTGCCAAAATTTCTTCGGCTGATTACAGTATTTAAAAAATTATAAACCATTTCAAAAAAAAATAGTATTTTATAAAAATAGTAAAAAATAGACAAAGATATATTTGTTACTTATTTATTTTTATAAAAATTTAGTGTACAATGAAAGCGTCATATTATCGGAGATGTGCAAAATATTTTATTAAAAGTAATTAAATTTAAATACAAAATGCAAATGGTTAGTTATTTTTTTATTTCAAATACAAACAAAAAATGTCTTACAATATTTATTCACGGGTCAATGTCGCGTTTATACTTTAAGGCTAATTACCAATTTTATCTCGGCGTTTCGACCGGATTGCACCGATCGTGGTCACGGGCAGACTGATGAGCCTGAATGTCGTCTGCGTAGTGTGCGGTTTCTTGTGCGGTTCGGTACCCACATTCATTCAACGCATTTTTTATTTTTTTTATTATTACTGTCGGTACTTCGACACACTACACTAACGACATCTACACACTGGCGACCTCCGGTTTTCCGGCTCTGGACACATTCACTAATGACATGATTCCATGATGTTGATAAGCGGTATCCATCTTCCCAGTTGAAATTATGATATTTCTTGATTTTAACCGCCTCTCGTGCTATTCTGGAATAATAGTGTCGATTGGCGGAAAGGACCTGTAGCTGATGCAATTCAATCCAGTGATTGCGTCCCGACTCCAGCAAGTGCAAGAATGCTGGCACTTTATCGACCTCGGCGCGACGCTCCCTTCTCCGCGGACGTCGTATGTTTCCTCTATATCCGTTTTGCTTTAGTACCTCCTGAACATGCCTGAGTTAACTATCTAAATATTCAGGGTCACAAGGTCGTACGCTCTGTTCACCAGTGAAGCTACCACGGATTGAAGGTGTCGCGGATGGTGATGCGAATTAGCATGCAGATACCTGTCAGTGTGCGTGGGTTTTCTGTATACAGTGTGAGCCAAGGTACCATTATCTCCCACCGTCATTTTCACATCAAGAAAGGGCAACGGTCTGTCTATCTCCATTTCAAGTGTGAACCTGATGTTAGGGTGTATAGAGTTCAAGTGACTAGCAAATTTCTGTCTGCCTCCTCTCATAATACAGAAGACGTTTTCTACGTACCTCTTCCACAGTGTCACGTGTGACAATTGTGGTTTTATCATTTCTTCGAAGTGTTCCATCCAGATATTATTAATTAAAATGAAATAGACATACAAAATAATTATAATTTTATATTGTAAGAGTTCTGTAACCAAAGAGCAAAAAACGCATAGATAATTTCGTCCTGTTCGTCTGCCACAGCCATTTTACTCTGAGGTATATGAATAAACAAAGAGAAAAAAAATTAGATACGAGCTTACCGATATAACTTTCAGTGACGTAAACTGTACTTTGGAAAAAACAAGAAACTTTCGACCATACTGGATTTTGCAATACAAATATTGATTTGAAGACAGGAAAAATAGTATTTCATGGCGTCACGTATATTCACATTTTTTTATTACCATGACACTAATGCCCTATTTCACCGAAATCCCCTAATACTTACAGAAACCCTAAAACCGGATAAGGATACGCTAACGATGAAATGTTCATAGTAATTTCAGTTTTAGGGGTTTGCTAAGGACTTTGGTGCAATCGGGTTTAAAATCATTCATGACGTCACGCAAGTCATTTTTCTTGTCACAATCATTTTCGATTCTATAAATAACAACTAATTAGAATTTAATGATTTTGCAAGAATATTTCGCTAAAGTAAAGTTTAATGTTATTAAAAGGTAATTATTACATTATTTTATCACTCTTAAATTAAAGATGTTACATAACAGCGAGTTTTCAAACAGGCGGTTTTCATACATGGCAGCACTGCCCACATACAATGTATAGAATATTAAGTGTTAAAATTTGAGTATAGTATAAACTTCTTTGTTTTTGAGGTGAAACATGTTTTGCACGTGCTTGTACTGAGCTCGTATACCTATAGCCTATGCAGTGTTGCTATTTTTTTGAGTAAATTGGCACGGGTATTATATTATAGATTTATCGGGGTTATGATTACGAAAATGATGTTAATTTTGAAATCCAAGATGGCGAATATTACTTTTTAGGATAAATGATATGAGTGTCAAATTCTAGGTATCTCGGGGTGCTGATTACGAAAATGACGTTCATTGTCAAATCCAAGATGCTGAATATTACTTTTTATTTGATAAATCTATATGGGTGTCAAATTCTAGATATCTCAGGGTATTCATTACGAAAATTACGTTCATTTTGAAATTAAAAAACACTGAAAAGTACAAAATAACTATCCTTTACTAATCGAAACTCAAGTACAATTAAAATAACTTTATAAATACGATACACATACCTATATTATTAAATTTGAAAGTTACTGAAGTCGGTGCCAAGCCTACCAAACTAATAGATATTCTGTTGTTGCACATTGATTTGGCACCGACTGCAATAACTGTCAAGTTATTTTAATTATATAGGTATGTGTATCGTATTTATAAAGTTATTTTAATTGTACTTGAGTTTCGATTAGTGAAGGATAGTTGTTTTGTGCTTTTTAGTTTTTTTTGAAGGCGGTTTAATTTTTTTTCATAAAATTTTTTTATTTCTCCCTTTTGAGTGATCTTGACCTAAATAAATATCTAAGGCAGATCTGCAATTAAGTTCTTTCTTATTCCGCAACATAACGATATACAAGAGAATCATCAATATAAATAAAGGTTATAATCAGGTAGTGTTATCTGGTGTATCTTCGAAGTTCAAGCTCCAATACCGGTGAAATTTAAATGGGACTACCTCTAAAGTATTAGCTATCAAACAAAAAAAGAATTTTCAAAATCGGTTCATAAATGAGAGTTATGAGGTAACAAACATACAAAAAAAAACAACATACAGTCGAATTGAGAACCTCCTCCTTTTTTTGAAGTCGGTTAAAAACAGGCATCTTTTTATAATGTTGACAAAATTTCTTTCTTCAGCTGAAGAAGGAAGTCTTCGTTATCACATTGCAGAAATAAATTCAACAAGTATGAGCAAAAAAGAAAGTAATAATGAATGTAAATCTATAGGTCTACCAATGCATTGGACATTTTAAGAGACTACATTCTTAATTTCTAATACTGCCAATGTTTTCCAGCATTTGAATACAATTAAATATTTCTTCGCCAAACTTCAAAAACTTTTTAATGAACAATAAAATTAATTATAGTTTTAATGTTTTAAGGCATACTATTATTTTTAATACATAAAATGCAATTAACGAACAATAATACAATGGCATATAGTGATAGTGATCTTGACCTAAATAAATATCTAGGGCAGGTCTGCAATTAATTCCGGAGCGTAACGACATACAAGAGAATCATCAATATAAATAAAGGGTATAACCAGGTCGCGTTATTTGGTGTATCTTCGGAGTTCAAGCTCCAATACCAGTGAAATTTAAATGGGACCACCTCTAAAGTATTACCTACCAAACGAAAAAAGAATTTTCAAAATCGGTTTCTAAATGATGGAGTTATGAGGTAACAAACATACAAAAAAAAACAACATACAGACGAATTGAGAACCTCCTTTTTTTGTCGGTTAAAAAAAAAATTCGTTTTTTTTTTGATAAATCGACGGGTAATGAGTATCATATTCTAGGTATTTTGGGGTTAAATATTAATTTTTTAGATAAACCTAGAATATGATGTCGGGGTGCTGATTACAAAAATGACGTTCATTTTCAAATCTATTCTCAAAATGTAATTGCTTAGCAACTGTTGATTATGATCGAATGTCATGAAGATTTATAAATAAAAATATATCGTAATAATTTAAAAGAGTAATTAATTGTATATAATAATTGGCGACGAGGATGCCGAATGAAAAGAAAAATTACACCAGTGCGATCCACATTTCGAGGAAGCCTAACTCGAATTGTACATTACTTGGATTTACACCAACATCTATCAAATGAAGAAATTGAATCCAGGTTAATTGTAACCACAACCACACTTGAAAACACAACACAAAAATTCCTGCAAATACAATAAAAAATCGAACTTTGTACAGATGATGAATCGTTGGAATAGGAAATTCAACAAAGGTATGACATTGAAGAAATGTGTACCAGCTTAAAAATAAAACTAATACTTGCCGTAAATAGACCGACTGATAATTCCGTATTACCAAGTACAATGCATAGTACGAGTACAGCAACAGAACACTTACCAAGACTAAATTTCCAACCCTTACGTCAGAATGAGACCTCCCATAACTTACTAAAAGATTGAATGTCTATTTCCTTTTAAATAAAATCGTAGAACCTACAACAAAAATACAAATATTACTATCTACCTTACCGCCGTAATCACATGAAAAATTATACGATTTACGTTCACCAGAAGATCCTCTTCTAAAAAGTTTCGAACAACAAGTTTTAGACGAATTTATCGATCCTAAACCCTGTGTTTGGGCTTTATATCATAGATTTATATCTCGTATTCAAGGTAAAAGTGAAACTAATACCATGAGCGCATCCGAACTTAAAAAGCTGACTGCAAACTGAATTCAAATGTCAGAATTGTGAGAAGTCCACAGCAGAAAGTTTCCTTCCATTACAATTTATATGGGGACTATGGTGATATTCGTACTAGAATCTTACAGGATAGAGAAACATCACCTTTTGCAAATTTAGTGCAAATAGTCACAGCCATGGAAATAGGAAAAGTGGAGTACTTAAAAATTACGTCTGACATTGAGAAACGACCATCGCTCAATACAAATACAAAATCACCTACGACAATAACAGACCTACGAGCAAAATGCTACAGATGCGAGAAGACTGACCATCGTGCCAATGAATGTGGAGCTATTAAATCTACATGCCGAAAATGTCAAAAAGAAAGTCACTTAGCAAGAGTCTGTCTTCAGCATACTAATACAAATCAACTAGGTGAACCTTCAAGTAACATCAGCAACGAAAGCATAGCAGATATAAATGTTATCAAAAGTGTAATATCAAAAAGATTCATGATCACGGTAACTATAGAAAATAAGAAAATTCAAATGGAATTCGATACGGCGCCACTTTATCTTCCATATCACTTAAACATTACAAAACATTGAAATGAGATAAGAAAATATTTAAAACTGATATGAAACTGAGAAATTAGTTACAGATACAGCGAAAACCAGAGTAATTTTCGAATACGAGTTCCGTGCGTGGGACTAACGTAGCAGAAACTAGTTCGTTACATCAATGCTGTGTTGAGAGAAGATACGGCTAACGAACGCACCGTGCGTTTTTGGTTTAACCGCTTTAGCAGTGGAAAATTCGACTCGAAGATTGAACCACGAGGAAGACGAGCCACTAAAGTAAACAACGTTGAATTAAACGTTATGGTGCAAGCCGATCCGTATCAACCTACCAAGGAACCAGCGGCGTCATTTGACGTTAGCATACTCACAATATTGACCCATTTGCAGCCAATCAGTAATATTAAAAACCTTGGTTGGGTGCCTCATGATTTGACTGATCTGCAGTGAGCAGCGCGCGTTGAAGCTTGCCTGGCTTGAACTTGTTAAGCCGGTACAGAAATGAAGGAGTTTTGGACCGAATTGTGACGTGTGACGAAAATTGGATTCTTAACGATAATCGCGAGCAAACAACGTAATGGTAACTGTTTGGTGGTCACTTCATGTCGTAAATCACTACAGCTTCCCCCGATCCGGTCAAGCAATAACAGCAAATATCTTCTGTGCAGAACTCTGAACAACGATGGCGATACTCGCAGCAAAACAGCCCCGACTTGTCAATTGATCTTCACCATTATTGCTCCATGATAACGCAAGACCTCACACTGCTCGAGAAACAGTTTTAAAACTACAGAACCTGCAGTTAGAAACCATCTGTCATCCTCAATACTCCCAATTTTTTCCGTGATTTGCACAATTTTTTTTACGGAATATATTTTCTTCCCAGGAAGCAGTACAAAATGCTCTCCCACAATTTGTGGAGTCCAGTTCCCCAGAGTTCTATCGCAAAGGTTTAAATGGACTTTTGATTAGAAGGCAAAAATGTATAGACAACGCAGGTAATTACTTTGATTAAATAAATATATCTCGTCCTACAAAAAAATTATTTAATTTTTAATATTGTGGTTCATTTTAGGTAATTGTATAGTTATGTGATAAATTCCCAAGTCTATAGCTATTTTCCGCTAAAACTCCAAAAACCACCAATCGACACGTGTTTCGCCCCTCAACGGAGCATCCTCAGGATATACCAGAGATAGGACTCGGTGAGCTAACCAGCACCGAATCAACAAATGAATCAGCTGCACGACTATTTAAACCAGTTGCCCCCCTACCCACACCAAAAAGTGAGTGACCAATCAAAGCTTACCACTAATGGCCCCGCCCCCTTAATTTGGACGAGTCAGTATTTGTGTTGAAATTAAACTTAATTTTAAAAAGTAAATATGTTTAATAGTGGCGAATGAATTGAATTCCTTTGTTCATTTAACAAAGCATTGTTGTTTTTACGTTTACTAATTTCTAGTTGTTCCAAAATATTCAACCTAATACCTTTGTCTCATGTGTGTAATATTTTGAATGTATGTATAATACATTCAAAATATTACACACGACTATTTAAACCAGGTGCCCCCCTACCCACATCAAAAAGTGAGTGACCAATCAAAGCTTACCACTAATGGCCCCGCCTCCTTAATTTGGACGAGTCAGTATTTGTGTTGAAATTAAACTTAATTTTAAAAAGTAAATATGTTTAATAGTGACGAATGAATTGAATTCCTTTATTCATTTAACAAAGCATTGTTGTTTTTACGTTTACTAATTTCTAGTTGTTCCAAAATATTCAACCTAATACCTTTGTCACATGTGTGTAATATTTTGAATGTATGTATAATACATGTGTGTAATATTTTGAATGTATGTATAAAACATATTTACTTTTTAAAATTAAGTATAATTTCAACACAAATACTGACTCGTCCAAATTAAGGGGGCGGGGCCATAAGTGGTAAACTTTGGTCATTCACTTTTTGGTGTGGGTAGGGGGGCAACTGGTATAAATAGTCGTGCAGCTGATTCATTTGTCGATTCGGTGCTGGTTAGCTGACCGAGTCCTATCTCTGGTATATCTTGAGGATGCTCCGTTGAGGGGCGAAACGCGTGTCGATTGGTGGTTTTTGGAGTTTTAGCGGAAAATAGCTATAGATTTTGGGAATTTATCACATGAAATGGATTTCCGCAAAGTAACACCTGAGTCTATACAATTGTATAGTTAACCTACATGTGAAAAAATTATTTGTATTTACGTAATTTTATTAACGCGGGTTATAATATAGTGTTTTTTTTAACTGGGACAGGATGGAGAAATTCGAATTCATAAGAGATACAGGGAAACTGTCTTAGGAAACAATGGGTCTTTTTTTGCGACAACAATTTTGGCATTATCAATTTTTTACTCAAGCGTAAGAAGCCCATAAAAATAAGCAAAATTGTTAAAAAAATTGTTTAATGCGGATCGACTCAGTTTGCTTTAAGCATCATTTCATGTATCAATGGAAAAAAAACTTGACAGAAGTTGGTGAAATTTAATAATATATTTTTTTCATCAATACAGTATGGGGAAATCCGAATCCATAGGAGATACAAAGGAACCGTCTTAAGGAACATTCGGCCCCTTTTGTGAAAACAATTTTGGCCTTATAAATTTATTGGTTAAGCGTGAGTTGTTAAAAAAAATTTGTAAAATTGACTATATCTTTTTTTTAATGTAGATCGACTCAGTTTCACGTAAACGTAATTTTATTGTATTGGACAATGTATAGGCCAGAGGGCCAGGTCGGCACGCCTATTTGACCCTTCTTGGGCCAACATCAAAATGAAGGCTGGTTCTGATTAAAGGGAGAAAGGGCGTTGGCTATACATGCGCCCCCACGACCAATTGAACCCCAGGAAAGGAGACACACTAACCTGAGGCTGTCTGGATGCTGGTTTTCTAGTCGGTGAGTCCGGGGAGGTCCGGTAAGTCCACGGCGCTGCTCCAGATAAATAATCCAGATCCAGACGGGCTTCCAAAAGAAGCTTCTTTGGCAGCACTTAAAGTTCTGGTATTAACGGCGATGGGCCCCCGCATAAGCACAGCACAAGCAAAAGGTTCTCCGCTTACACAATAAAGTTCGTTAAACGGAAGTTAAATTAAAGCGTTCGTGCAATTAAAACACAATTATGGCAATATAGCTAGCGCTGAGAAACAGCGAACCCGCGTCGGCTACAAGACGCGAGTGCGAAACTGCAAAATGGTGCAAATGGTAAGACAGCTTTCCGTGGACTGACTTGTCTCACGCGCAATATCTCGATGAAGCGCGGTGGCATGCGAAGTTCCGCCGAGAGGGCCCTAATGCGCTATATTCACGGCAGTGTGCCATCCTATTGAGGTCCAAAAATCGAGGAGACTCAAACAGACAAAAAAATCTGGACAGCAGAAGTTGGTCAAATTTTATGAAAAATTTTTTCATACAACGAAAGAATGCAATGTACTAAATCATAGTTGACTTAGTCGGAAACGATTATTCATTCAAAGTTCCATAACTGAATTTCGTGTCGATACGTCTTACGCGAAATTCAAATATGGAACCCTTTTTTTGCACACAAAAGTTTTTGTCAGTTTCAATGAATTTTTTTCGAGTAACTCGATTGTAATTTAGTACATTGAATATTCTTCTATGGCATGAAAAATTGTTCATTAAATTTAACCAACTTCTGCTGTCCGGATTTTTTTCGCCCGATTCAATGAAATGACGCTTACGTGAAACCACAGATTAATTAGTTTACTACCGTAAAGTGAAACTGAGTCGATCGGCATTAAGGAAAAGAAATAGTCAATTTTACTCTATTTTATGGACTACTTACGCTTGACCAAAAAATTTATAATGGAAAAATTGTTTTCACAAAAGGAACGAATGGTACTTAATACTGTTTCTTTATATATCCTATGGATTCGGATTTTTCCATACTGTATTGTATGAAAAAATATTTTATTAAATTTGATCAATTTTTGCTGTGGAAAAAATGTGAAAAAATTAATTATAATGAAATAATACTTACATGAAACTGAGGAGTTCGCATTAAAAAAATGTTTGCCAATTTTACTAATTTTTATGAACATGATTATTATATTGGGTCCTTACATATGAAATTGGAGTTTTGCACGGGAGGAATATAAAGTCAATTTTTTTTTGTAAAATATAATTAATTAATCAAAGTATGCACCGTTGTTATCTATGCACTTTTGCCATCTCATAGGTAGTTCATTGATCCCTTTACTAAAAAACCATGGGGGCGAGAATCAATAAACTCTTTGAAGGCGGTTTGGGCTGCCGCATCGGAGTTGAATTTTTTTCCTTGTAAGAAGTTGTCCAAATTCCGGAAAAAATGGTAATCTATTGGAGCAAGGTCCGGAGAGTACGGTGGATGTCGCAGACATTCCAATTGTAGCTCATCTAACTTAGTGGTTGTTTGTTGTGCAGTGTGTGGTCTTGCGTTGTCGTGAAGCAGCAGTGGCCTAGAGCAATTGACCAATCTCGGTTGTTTAGCAGCTAGTTCTTCCTTCATGGTTTGCAGTTGCTGACAATAGATAGGTATCTGCCGTAATCGTTTGGCCAGATTTTAGAAAGCTGTAGTGAACGACACCGGCGCTAGTCCACCAAACACTCACAAGTAACTTTTTCTGAGTCAATTTTCGTTTAGGGCAGGATTTGGCTGGGTCTCCAGGGTTCAGCCATTGCGACGAGCGCTTCCGATTATCGTACAGTATCCACTTTTCATCACAAGTAATGATTTGATTTAAATTCCCTTCATTATTGTGTCGGTTGAGCAAAGTAACACAGCAGTCGACGCGTGTTTGCAAGTTCGATTCACTCAATTCATGAGGTACCCATCGTTCAAGTTTTTTTACTTTCCCGATTTGCTTCAAGTGGATTAATACAGTTTTGTCACTTACCCCGAAGCCTGCAGCTATCTCTGAAGTGCTTTGTGATAGATCCGCTTTAATTATAGCCTTTAATTCTTCATTTTCCACTTTGGTCTCCGGCCGTCCACGGGGTTGGTTCTGAAGGTCGAAATTTCCAGAACGAAAACGTTGAAACCAAAAACGTACCGTGCTTTCTTTTGCGACACCAGCGCCGTACACGTCATTAATCCTTCGAGCTGTTTCCGCAGCATTGGTGCCACGATAGAACTCGTACTCGTAAATATACCGATATTTCATGTTTTCCATTGTGCGGTAATAAGCGACGCCAAAGAAAAAAATAATGAGGAAAAACAAATGAATGACTGTTTTCAAAACTCAAATGTACCAGCTAAATGAATTTATAAATTTGTATTTGGAATTCTTAACCAAAGAGGAGATATTTCAGATTAAAGTGGTCAGTACGACAAAACGCTAATTTCATATGTAAGGACCCAATATTAGATTAAAAAATTGATAATGCCGAAATTGTTATCACAAAAAAAGACCGAATGGTTCAGAAGACAGTTCCCCTGTATCTCTTATGGATACGGATTTCCCCATACTGTCCCAGTTAAAAAAACACTATATATATGGAAATCAATTCTTGGGGAGTAAACCAATAATAATTAAGCTTCTTGTCTTATTTGTAATGGTTGGAACGTTTTTGATCATTATCACTTTTCATATCGGACCTACCTACTAAACCAGTAGTAACGCTACAGTGAATTTTTGTATTTGAACACAAACAGAGATTGCTAAATTTCCAAAACGAAGAGACGCAACCTCACTTTGGCAGCCCGCGGGCGATTGAAAGTATATAAATAAGTTACTCTATGGATTGAAGTAAGGAGCCTAGCGTTCACGATAGCTGAGATAGCCGTTTAGTGGCTGCGTGCCCATTCTAATTTATATGAAAAAATCGTGCGTAAAAATGTGGTATATTTGATAACCTATTGCAAAAAAACTACTAATTGTATTGGAAAACAAATTTAATTACGTTATTGCTTGATATTTTACTATGAATTTGATATCCGTTTTGTTGTTTTTATGACTCTTGTCAAATCACAATTCTTGAAACGCGACCTATGTTATTCTAGAGTTTTGCATGAAATTCACGATTTTTCACAATCACAGTTGTCACTATAAAATATTATTGTAATTTTTTTATTTACGTTATGCTGCATTTCACAGAGCAGCGAGTGGTATTTATTTTGTTAAGAAGTTTATATTTTTACTATCATCTAAACTCGGAATGCCAAACTTCGTTGCGCGCGATTTAGGTACGCTGACCCTTTTCTGAACGGAATACGTTTTAAATTTAACCAAATCGACCGCCGGCACACGTTCAAATTTACTTTGATGCAACCTCCGCCTCATGGAAATTAGACGGGCTTGATCATGTGTACTTGATCGTGTGTGGTGAGCATTAAAGTTGTCAAATAACAGTTCCCTGGGACTGTGCAAAATTATATACCAACAATTAGTATCGTCGTATTCAGTGCTGTTTCCTGACGCCTTCGCTTCCTCAATCCGTGGAAGGTAGCTAGACGTCATAAAAATAGCGATTCTTGGTATCAAATTTTGTTGAATAACTCAATAACTACTTAAACTATTAGGACGAGTGAGGTGTCATATGAAAGGTATTGAAATGCCTAAAAAACGTGTTACAATAATAAGTATAGGTTCAATATTTAAGAAGTTACATAAAAAACAAAAATTTAAGATTTTCCTTTAGTCTCTTGCAAGTTGAGTCACATAAACTTTCGCGTTTCATTATAAAATATCTCAAAAAAAGGGGAAATTCACGCAATTACCTTTTATTTTGGCTTGACGTTTCGGCAGAGTTGCATCGGTCGCTATTATCGCAGCAAGATTCACCAGACGTCCGAGCCAGATTTTATCCCTTACCCCCGATATTTGTAAATAATTTTTATTAGGTCTACACACCACATTAACAATGACCACACAATTAATCGGAGCGAAAAACAAGGTTTTGTTAATTGAATCACTGGATTCTACGCTGTAGATAAATTGTACTTATCGTATCGTATCGTTTGTCGGAACCTTTGACTGCCGGAAGGCGGAACTTATTATTTTAGTCAGAGCTCTGAGCTGTTTACGTAAACATCTAATTTTTATTTATTTTAATTGTGACTGAAAATGTGATAGTACTAAAGGAGACTACTATGACATGATGCTGTGCTCGGAGTCATTAAAGGAAACTTGTGTGCCGCTTGTCGAATTTACGAATATCGGTTTTGCCTCAACAAATCAGAAGCAGATGGGAGGCTGCTTCTATGTTTTTGGAAATGTTTCGCAAGATGACACAACGTTTGCATACCGCTGATAGTGTTCTCAGTTCTACTAGAGAAGGACTTTCTGTCATACAAATGTAGATTTCGAAGAACAGATAGATATTAGAACACTACAACTGAGCCCAGAAGTAATAAACGAAGCGCTGCCGCCATCCTCAGCACGAATCACATGACCGTATGGCGGATTCTAAACATCAATTTCAATATATCGGAGCGAACCGCTTTGTTTTGAACGGCGAGAGAGACAGCTTTTGTGACTTTAAGAGTGCGTGTATTATTGTTTGTGTTAGTGCGATTAATCGAACGGCAACTTACGTGTTCTTTTGAAAGGATGCCTAATTCCCTTGGATGGGTTCAAAGCGGCTGCATTGTGAGTCATCAGTTTCAGTATGTATTTCACATAATAACTATGTACCTTTAGCGATAAGTTAGTGCGCGTTATAATTGCAAGCAATAGGTAGGTATGTATAGCAGGCCGCGGCGTGCCGTCGCCAAGCAGTACAGATTGCGAGAGCTACTAGACACGCATCTGTACTATATTTCAACGCCTATTATTTATTAAGTAGCTTTTATTTATTGTATTCTCGCGATAAAATACCTAAACAGTAGATACATATGTACTTTGTAACGGGCGCGAGCCACTTGCCGTCGGAACGTAGCAGAACAGTATTTCAACACGTATTTTTATTAAGTAGCTTTTATTTCTTTATTAAGTAACAGATATCTGTACAGTATAACCACACCTATTATTTATTAAGTAGGTTTTGCACATACATATCTTCACGCTGTATACCTAACGGGGTGGTCAGAGAGGACGGAGCGCCAAGCTTTTCGATTCTTACATACTTCTTTCGCTTCCTCTAATCTCATCATTCTCCTCACACATTTTCCCTTAGGTATGCGCATACCTAGGCGAAGTATCTTATTTTTTTTTGTTTGTTAAGTAACGTGCGATTTGATTGCTTACAGTAGGCCTAAACGTAGCGGCCGCGAGCCGCTTGCCGACGGCACATTGAATTTAACAATACATATAGCTATCCCTATCTAGCTGTGGGCGTGGTCCGCTGGTAGCCTGGTAGATGCCTAGCAAAGGAGGTAGTTAGCTGGTAATTCACTACTCCCTGGGGTTGTATATGGGTCATCAACTCAAAATAGTGATGCCGGCAGTTTAGTCGATATTTTCATTTATCATTAAAATTATTTAAATTTTATCAAAATAAAAATATCACAGGAGGACTTTTGTAACCTCATAGGTGGACTCTCCACTTGACATGCTACAATACCTTTCAGGGATTTGGTGGACTCATGTAACACCTTGTATATACGTTTGTCAAAAAAATTTGTTTGGAAAAATTTTAAATGCACGGTTACCTTTTATTTTGGCTTGACGTTTCGACCGAGTTGCATCGGCTGTGATCTCAAGCAAACTTGTTAAACAAAGCAATATTGCTTGAAACCACGGCCGATGCAACTTGGTCGAAACGTCAAGCCAAAATAAAAGGCAATCATGTTAAATTTTAACTGCAGTTGGGAAAAAGTAAAATATACATTTATGGTCCTTTTTATTTAAAAAGTTATTAACAATAATTAATTAAATATGATGTCCTAAAGCTAAAATGTAAGAAATTTTAATATTCTTCCCAAATAAAGGAAACCGGCAATCTTCCATACGAATCTGGGCCAAGCTGATACACAAATGAAAATTATGTGACGTGACAGGCCGTATGACGGAAGACGGACCGATGTGACTGTGACGGAGGACGGATCAAAGTTACCGATGTGACAGAGGATGGATCGATGGGACGGACGATGAATTGACGTGACAGACGACGAACTTAGGTAACGGTAGAAGGATTGACGTAACGAACTAAGGACTGACGTGACGTATGACGGACCAACATGACGTATGACGGACCGATGTGACGTATGACGGACCGACGTGACTTAAGACGTAAATATTGTCACGTCGGTTCGTCGTTAGTCAGAAATTTGCATAAATATGCTTATAGGTGTACATATTAATTTGCGTTAATCTCTTGAATTATGTGAGGCTCTTCGCATTTTCAGCTGCACCAGTAACTGAGTCTGTGACTGATTCAATTTGCGCTAATAAAAAATGCATCGAAAATCAATCACTAAAGGGCTAAAAAGGGATTAATTAAAGTGAACATTTAATTTTGTCTGGAGTATTATTATTATTATTATAATTATTTAACACAAAATTTTAGGTAAAGAAACTATCAGAAACATCGATCACACAGAAAACACATCGATTTTGAAAACTAACCCCTAGAGGTAAAAATGGGTGTCAAAATTAGTATGTGAATGCAAAACTGTAAATATCAAGTAAACAGAGTAAAATGAAGTTTCTGGGTTAATATGAAAAAATACGCGTTTAATCTATACAATATGTATATTGTATACGTTCGAATAACATACTCCGCGCGACATCGCTTTATTTCTCAGTAAAATAGACTGCCATTAACTATTCTACAATTCATACAAAATAATGTCCTTACCTTAGATTAAAAAAGTCCCTACATAGCAAATAGGCATGTATATTTTACTATATTATGTGCTTCTTCAGATTGAAACAAACCTAACAAATTAATTTAGAGGACAAAAGCAACTATTTTTACTTACCTAGCAATTTCAAATTGAACCCTTTCTTGTTTGTTTTTATCGACCTATTATCGACCTACGTTCAAATATGAGTAGGTAAGTACCTCGACATAGAAACAGTCTGCACAACGTCAAACTTTCAAGTGATATAATAAAATGAAGTTTTTATTTGGCTATCATTATTATCCAAATACTGTACGATAAAAACATCACGTACAAGATAAAATTACAAGTCAATCAATTTGACCCATAAGAATCAGTTTATGTAATTATTCTCACGATAAAAAAATAACAACACGTTCATTTGTAATAATTACCTAAATGATATCACACAAGAAACATTCACGGTTCACTTTTTCGTTCATCAGTCATCTATCCAGTAAAATATTTTTAAATAATAAATAATACTGAACAACAGACTTGACTGAAATACTATGACAAACAATATATTGCAAGTAAGTACAATATAAGTATAAAATCCTAACCTATTATATATTATTATTATAACTAGGTATAACCCAATTTAAAATACCATGAAATATACATACAAACATATCTTCACGCTGTATCCCTAACGGGGTAGTCAGAGAGGATGGAGCGCCAAGCTATAACCCTTATATAACCCCTATTATATAACCCCATACCATAGATTAGAGATATCAATTTCTTCATTTGTGTAATCTGTCAGAATGTCTAAATACTTTTTGACAGGAACCGTAGAACCATAGAAGTGCAGTTGGCAATATGTATTTGTAAAATATGTTACGATTACGTATTTTCATATTAAAATTATTAAAAGAATTGCATTATATACATACTTTTTTTGTTACAAATCAGAAACATCAGTTTTAAAGTAAATATTTATTCAAAATACAATTTTTGTTAGTTTTCAGAAAGTGGTTACATTCTGACAAACATAATTGTTTACAAAATATCAATTTGTAGTACAAGTTATGTCTTTTAGAGAGTAATTATTATAATTAACAATTATAACGCTCAAAAGGTAAATGATTTCGATTTACAGGGTTAATTGAAAAATACTAATAACCTCTTAGTGCAAAATTTCTGTCATCATACCTAACAACTTTTGTTTTACGACTTTTTTCAACACTTAATATGTTCCTCAAAAAATATTTGTTAAGTTTTGTTACAATGTCTGAAACGTAATTACTCTGTATGTATTTCCAGGTACAGTGCAAGCGCACCAGGCCTCAGCGCCGCGCCGCCCCCCCGCGCATCCCTGTGCGTGTGCCGCTTTAGCGACCGGGTAGAGTAGGTGCCATTTTCAGAAACATTTAATGTGTATATTTTAATTTTTGTATGAAACAAAAAGATGAATTTTTAAAAGTCTTAGAACAAAAGTTATCGGGGATAATGTTAAGAACAAAATACTAAGAGGTTATTGGTATTTTTAAATTAACCCTGTATGCTGAGTAACAAAAACCATCACATTATAATTCAGCGTTGTTGTGTGCTTTTAGCAATTTGTTCTTTGAGCATTAAGATGCTGGCACGTTGTTCTGGAGGCAGCAGAGCAATTTGTTCATCAGAAAGTTGGAGCACTTGCATTATCAATGCAGCCTGCGTACAAAAAAAATTAATAAATTAAAACAATGAGAAAGAAAAATTAAAAAGAAATGGATTAATAATTATTTCTTTTTCTTTCCATTTTTTTTACCACAATAAAAAAAAAATTTAGTTTATTTCATTTTGGCCTGCTAATTTACGTCTGTATACAGGTTAGTAGATGTAAAGATGAGAGAATAAATAAGCTATAATAGATGTACAAATGGACAGACAGACATAAAAAACGAAACTATAAGCGTTCTATTTTGGAAAACTTTGGATACTGAAGCCTAAATATAAAGTCAAAGTCAAATCAATTTATTCAAGTAAACCCAATTGCAAGGTATTTTTGAATGTGGAATCTACTTTAGTTCGGTTCAAATAGAAAACCTGGACACAGAAGAACCGACAAGAAACTTAGTCAGGTATCATTTTATCATTATATCATTCAGTTTATAATATACATGCTATGGGTTTTATCTTTAAATAGATAGATAATGAATGATAATTTTAAAAAATTTATGAGAAAAAACATTTGAATGTAACACTGGGTTAAAATACTGGTCACAGCTTTCTTGCAGTTTTCAATAGAACATCTAACAATTTAGAACAATATAATATATGTAATACATTTTTTAAAACAGATGTATCGCTATCTAAATAACACTTTAATGAAAATATCACCATTTTTGAGCTTTTTTAAATTTTTGGAAAATCCCCACATTGTGTCCTAGCACCAGTTCTACAAATTATTTTTGTTTATATGTACTTATTTTTTTCTGGATACTTGCAAATACAACTTTCAAAAAAAGAATTCTTTCAAAATTTTTGGTGAATAGAATACATGTTTACGATTTTATGATCATACAACATAAATATATTAAATATTAAGCTAAACTAATTATTTATTTATGAATCGAATATTGATAAAATGTAATTTATAGAAATAACTCACCTTCTCTTGATCAGATGCCCCAGACGGTATTCCTTGGATTGTCCTCGCCTGGGCAGCACTTGGCATACCAGGTGGCATTTGCTCTGTAAATGTAATTATTTCCAAGTGGACTTTACAATTACAGATATACCGAAATTCGTTCCATAATTATTGTATTTTAAAAATTCGGCATCTTTTAACAAACTTTATCACTAACCGTTGTGTTAGGTGTTAGTCTTCGATCACAAATATATAACTAGATTCACAATCCTTTATAAAATTGGAACAAATTATTGTCTGAATTGAAATATACATTTCTAATATCGTATAGTATTATCTCAATATTGTGTTAATTTAAAGTAAACTTTACTGTCAATGCATATAAAGGTTGTAAAAGCTTGTAAAAGATTCTCCCATGCCATTGAAACTACGTTTGTTAACAAAAATATGTTTAAAATTCAATCTTACGCTTCATGCTTAAAGTGTAATTCACGTAATTTATTTGTTTCGCTATTTACGTCATTATAAGGAAGTCAATGTCAAAGTGACAAGGATAAGACACATAGAAATTATAATGTTAGACAAGGAATAAGATGTTGCATGTCAGGCAATGACATATTCAGACGCAATGTAAGAATAGAAAAAGGGAGGAAGCAGCATTGTTATTAATATTTTTTTATTTTTGGTTCTTCGATCACAAATAATAATTCACAATTTTCTTTAAAATCTAAATACATAATTACTGTCCGAGTTGACATATACATTTTGAACATCTTACAGTATTATTGGTAATATTCTTTTAATTTAAAGTAGACCTTAAAGGTATAAAGTTGTAAAAGCTGGTATAGATCCTTGTAAGGCATTGAAATGAAGTTTGTCAAAAAAAAACTTACGTTTCGTGCTTAAAGTATAATTCACGTAATATATTTCCATCGCTGTTTACATCATTTTGGTTTGTTATGTGGACGTGACAAGGATAAGACTAAGAATATTTAGATTAGGCGAGACAAGGAAAAAATGTTGGAAATCGGGCAACGACGTAATCTAGGAATACAGAGTGAAGTCGCAATAAAGTGCTGATATTTTTTTAATTTTTCAATGGGAAATCGTATGCTAATTATTATTTAATATATACATACATATCAACACACCGTATCCCTAACGGGGTAGTCAAAGAAATATGTCATGACTAGAAATCTTAACTTTGATAAAAAACAATTAAAGGATCTAAAATCTTAGTTTCAAACGATTTAGTGGCAACGTTAATCTTCTAACAATGCCACAATACAAATAATCTTACTGTCAAATAGAAATGCAGTGAGGTTTAAGTAAATACGTAATATTGTGTAGCCTTTTTAAGCCTTTCGCTGTGACTATTCGTCATTTTCTAAAAAGTGATCAGAGCAAACTACGCTTCGTTCATTTGGTATGAAGTATTCATCACATTTTTGGTGTGCTACTATAGAAGTCTATTTTTCACATCGAATAGGATCTCGAGGAAAGCTATATATTTTTTTATATGTTCGAGAAAAATATTGCAATAACTTGCAGTGTTTATAAAAACATACATAATTACATAAATTACATTAAAATTTAGCAGCAAATAACTACAGTCATAATTGAAATTTCAACACTAAAAATTTATTTAAAAAAATAAAAGTGTAAGACAAAAAACTCAATTCTGCAATTTTAGAACAGGGATAAAAGTATAATCCGAATAAATGAAATCTTAATGCGGTAGTATGGTTTTCAATGTCTTATTCACAATCTTATAATTAATTGTATTATGTAGCTGTCATTTGAAAAATATTATTATGAATTTAATAAAAAAGAGCTATATAACGTTATTATTATAACGAAATAATGAACACGTAAATAAAATAATCTTAATTACTTACCGAAAATAAGAAATTCCATCTTTTTTTAACGTTCTAGACGTGTCATTTTTACAATTTTTGAAGGAGCACTTTGTCATGTTTCCTTTAGTGTTCGCAAATTACTACTAAGACCGAGTGCGCTAAAATTCTCATTTCAGTGCACATTTGGTTCGGACGTTTTTGGAACGCTGATTGTGTATCTTGTTATATATTTGTGATCAAAGGTGTTAGTATAATCAACACTTAATTTGGACTCACACAATTGAGTAGACGACTAGTCAAAATCTATCAACAACGTAATTTTGCATGAAGTGTTCGAAATTATGAAAGGTAATGTAATAACTTTACTATCTTTGAAGCTTTTTTTCACAAATTTAATAATTACGATTAAAAAACAGACAGTTTCTATTTTATTCTTTTTGATTCGGTCATTTTACACACGGAATCGTGCTAAATGTTTCACAATTTATTGTTGATCCTGTCAAAAACCCAATTGATTAATTTATTTAGAGAAACAGTCATAAAATAAGCTCTCTGAAGTCAGTTTTACACTTACGTGGCATTTTTGGCTGTGTGCGAGGGTCTGTGGGACGAACACGAGGATCTGTGTTGAATTGAGTGTTGGCCAATCGCGGATCTCGCGGGAAACCACTAACAAACATATTTTATCGAAAATTATTAAAAGTAACCATTTAATACAAAGAAAGGTAATAAAAAAGTTATTAGTACATTTGAAAAAAGTTACGATCACACGTCTAAAAATAAATTAAGTAAATGGTAAATTAATAAATTAAGTAAACTTTGTAAAATCAAAAAAATGTATGGACTATGGACGACACAATTTGCGTATTACATGAATATGTAGCGAAAAAATTATATGTTAATTGATGTCAAAAAACAGTTGATGAATGTTATGAAAGAAATATTTGTATGAAATAAAGAAATATTTGGACGTGAAAAGAGTATGGGAATAAAAATAGAATATAGTATACATGCAGATGAGCAATGTATGTCTAAACTCACATTATTTCTGGTACTTCCACAGTGGGAGTAGAACTTAGGAAAGAAATTATAATTATACATAAGTACATATACTACTTTCATTAATCTTTGAAACTGTTAACAAAATCTTAATAGATTTTTTGTTGTTGCAACACACAATAATTGACATACAACATATATACATATGTATGTAGACAATCCTTTTTCCTACTAATATTATCATTGTTTTTCTTACAATTAAAGACAACGGTAGTAGCAATGTGGCTAATATAATTAACTTCAATGGTGCCAAAAATCATCATCGATTGCAATTCCATTAAAAATTTGAATTCAAGGTCAAAACATGACTGAAATGAAAGGAACTATGACTGGTCCGTTGGCGTCATAACATCGCGCAAATGCATCTGGTATGTAAATCAGAGCCCCAGGTTTTCGACTCCCAATCAGGATAATTTAAACGACATTATATTACGTTCGTTCAAGCGATTTAGACATTTTCGTATTTGTGACGATGTGAAGAACGAATTAAAGACAAACGGAAGCCGTCGCAAGTTTGCGTCGCGTGCGACCCCGACTAGTGCTAAAATAATTGGTCATATTCGCCCAAAAAATTACCGTTGTGTGCGTGTCACAACGCGTGCTTATTTGCGCGCACATATACAAACCGCGCACGCTGTCACTATGAAAACATCCTACTGTTATTTGATAAATTCCTAAAATTTTTAGCTATTTTCCGCTTGAACTCCAAAAACTACCAATCGACACGTGTTTCGCTTCTCAACGAAGCATCCTCAGGATATATCAGAGATAGGATTCGGTCAGCTTACCAGCACCGAATCTGCTGTAAGCGAAACACGTGTCGATTGGTGGTTTTTGGAGTTTGAGCGGAAAATAGCTAAAGATTTTAGGAATTTTTCATATGAAATCGATTTCCGCAAAGTAACACCGGAGTCTATACAATATCTTACTGTTATATTTATACCGTGTTAGTACCGTTCTGCTATACCCTTGAGATGTGCGAGTGAAGTGTTGGTGAACGGCGCATGAATACTAACGTGTCCTGGTGCTGCGGCAGGGGCGGCGGCACCGGGTGCGGCGGCGCGGGCGGCAGGCTGCGCATGTCCTGGTCCAGCAGCGGCGGGCCGGCCGCCGCTCCCGCCGCGCCCCCCGCGACCGAGCCCCCTCCGCCCCCTCCGCCCGCGCCCCCCGCGACCCCACCGCCCGCGCCCGCCCCGGCCGCGCCACGCGCCCCGCGCAGGTCCACGTCCACCATCGACGGCCGAGCTGCGGCACACACACACGCTTACTTAGGTTAAAGAATATATAATATAATATATATCATACAATGTAAAGGTGCTTCATTGAAACGACGGTTCGTAGACATTTCATTTTTTTTGTGTCTCGCTCACTCCCTAATCTTCTCGCATACATCTGTCCCTTTTACACACTAATTGTCAAATTCATTCATTCTCTCGCTTTCCTTACATGCCATTTGAAATTTCAATAACAATTACATTTTTCTTAAATTTCACTCATACTTTGAACATAAAAATTACATAACATAAACATAACATATCTCCACGCTGTATCCCCAACGGGGTAATCAGAAAGGACGGAGCACCAGGAGTCGCGGTCCTTACACACCTCTTTCGCTTCCTCAAATCTCACACATTTTCGCCTAGGTATGCGAGTGCTTTTGACATTTCCGTCTGCTAACACTGGCTATTTGATCTTCATAAGTCAGCCTTGGTCTTCCTTGGCTTCTTTTACCACTCACACACTACCACTCACTGACGATTTTCTTCGTCAATCTTTCATCGCTCATTCTTTCCAAGTGCCCGAACCATCTAAGCATTCCTTTCTTCGTTTTTACAATAATACTGTTGTTCAACCCTGTCATACTGCGTATCTCATCATTGCTTATCCTGTCCGCAAGCGTGACACCGCACATATTTCTGAGAGACCGCATCTCCGCAGCATTTATCATACTTTCACTCGATTTCGGGCATATCCAGGCCTCACTACCGTACAACAAAGTTGGCACCAACACCGCATTGTGGATGGCCATTTTAGCAGTGTTAGATATATTCACAGTACCCACTAATGCGGACAGAGCACCGTTTACTTTATTGCCAGCTGCTACCCGTCTCTCCACATCCAACTCACATCTTCCATCCCTCGAAAACGCATTGCCCAGATACACAATTTCATTCACTTGTTCTAGACATTTTCCATTTACACAAATCACACATCTCGTTTGTACCGCTTCTCTTTCAAACACCAGAACCCTAGTTTTGTTCACATTCATTTTCAATCTTTTTACTTCACAATCTTCTTTCATACACGTGACTAGTGTCTGCAACTCTGCTTCTGATGGTGCTATTAGCACAGCATCGTCAGCGTACAATAGGCAGTTTACCACTGTATCATCATATCCCATACCACTCATATTACCTTTCAATCTCTGGAGGCAATTGTCCAAATACAACACGAACAGCCAGGCAGACATCACCCAACCCTGTCTGACACCAGAACAGACTTCAAACCAGGGCGACATGTCACCGTCTATCCTTACACAGGCTCTGTGGCTACGATATAATGACCTCACAGCCTGCAGTAAGGAGCCCTCCACACCATATTCAGGCAGAAGACTCCACAATTTCTTCCGCACTACTCTATCGAATGCTTTTTCTAGATTTACGAAAGCGCAGAAAATTTTCTGGCCTATAGCCAGAAACCTTCCCACGATAACGTGAAGCGAGAAAATCTGATCCATACAACCCCTACCGTTCCTGAAACCACCTTGCGCCTCCCACGAATATCTTTCTGAAACGCCTTTCATACGTTCAGTCAATACCTTAGTATAGACTTTACTCGCTAAGCTGATCAAGCTGATGGCTCTATAGCACGCACAGTCTAGATAGGAACCTTTCCCTTTATATAGAGGTACTATGACTGCCGTGCGCCAGTCCTCTGGAACCTCCCCCTTCTGCCAACAAAGGTTGCAGAGTGCACAGAAGGCATCCCAGACCCTAGGACCACCATACTTGATCATCTCAGCAGTCACCTCATCAATTACCGCAGCCTTTCCACATTTCAAACTTCTTATCACTTTCTCAATCTCTTTCATACTAATGGCATCCTCCAGTCCAGTCCCGAGTGTGGCAATTCATTAGAATCGCTCTCAGTATCAGAGACGGAGTCGCCACTCTCATACAGTTCTCCATAGTATTCACTCCATCGCTGAAGAACACCTTTTTTATTTGTAAGCAGGTTGTTTTCTTTTGAACGCACTTTATTCATTCTGAAAGGTGCCGGACCACTTCGGTACTTACGTACTTCTTTCCAAATTTGGAATTTTCCTCGAAGTTGTCCGACATCTTGTTTTCGTCTAACACCCTACATCTTTCACGCTTCTCTTTCATTAGTGCCTTCGTTTCTGCTTTCTGCAGCTTATATCTGTCTTTCATCAAATTTTTCATACCACTGTCATTTTTAGTAGCAAGGTAGTCCCACCATGCTTTCTTCTTCTTATACACAGACACTTTCACCTCATCATCCACACATCACGCTTTTTACCATTACCAATCTTATTCATTCCACACACTTCTTTCGCAGCCTCGATCATGCTATCCCTAAGGTTCTGCCAACATTCTTCAACATCCTCGCTCATCACTTTCAATCTATCATCAAGCTTACCGGATAATACCCTTTCATATTCATTCCTGGTGGTCGAATCTTGAAGTTTCCAGCTTTTAATGCGACAAACCGCTGCAGGCTTGGACACTACTCGATGTCGCCATGCCGCAAACAGACCCCTTATTCTAGTTACCACTAGAAAGTGGTCAGTTCCCAGATCGGCTCCTCTGTGTGCCCTAGTGTCCATAACCTGCTTTTTGAGCCGGCTGTCCACCAGGAATAAATCAATCATACTTCTTTCATCCTTCCTTTCCCATGTATACTGATGAATCCTTTTGTGCTTAAATAAGGTATTAGCAACAAAAAGATCCTTTTCCATACACAGTCCTAACACAATCCTACCAGCATCATTCACTCTATTATCTCCATACTTGCCTAGGACAGACTCAAATCCTGTTCGAGCTGCCCCAACCCAAAATTCATGTCTCCACACACTATAATTTTCTCATTCTCTTCAACCGTCTCTAGAACTTCCCTAACATTCTCCCAAAACTGCTCCAGCTCGCCCAAGCCGACAGAGGACACTGGGGCATACACCACTAAAACAAATAACCTCGTCAACCCTGTCTTGAGACGCACCCAGAGCAGTCTCGGGTTTACACTTATACTCAGTTACACAATTAACCAAACGAGAGGACAGTAAGACGCCTACCCCCTGGCATCCCCTTTCTTGTTGTGGTACTCCTGACCACAAAGCGATGCCCCCTCCAGGAAAGTCGACAAGTTCACTGCCCTTTCGCTTGGTTTCACTCAAACATAACACTTCCAATCTTCTTTCTTCCATAATATCAATCACTTCATTCATCTTCTCTTCAATCCCACCTCTCACATTCCACGCAGCTATTCTGCACTCCTCCCTCCACTTCCCGCCGCTAGGTGCACAGCGTGTTGGGTGGCGGTCCCCAACGCCGAACTGCACTCTGCTCACACCAGCGGGGACAAACCGGTGTACGTCGCTTTCGGGGGACGCCCTAGCATTCATATTTGCGCTGTCCCGCATGGTGTGCACAGAAGGAACATAAAAATTACATTTTTCTTAAACAGTCCTACCTCATACCTTATAATAACATACTCAGACATTTCACACAGCGCAATCCAGTCCCAAAGTAAGCAGCACAGCGCTTGTGTTATAGGTACTAGACAACTGATATACTACTTATATACTTTTCTTTTGTAAATAAATACATATTATACATAAACACCCAGACTCGGGGCGGGAATCGAACCCGCAACCCCTGTTTACTTTCCGACGCGCTTAGCCGTTGCGCCACGGAGGTATTCAAATATGTAGTAACGATGGGCAAATAGAAAGAAAATATCGATATACGAGTATATATATCGTTTGGATATTTTTAAATAGTATCGATATATGTAGGTAAAAGTATTTACACAAAATAAATCCGATTGGTTAGGATTCTAAGCCGTGTACAAGTCGTGAAAGTTTAAAAACATTAAGCTTTATTTCATCGACCGATTTAATATCATTCGCTAACAGAATTGGTTGCACATGAAACAATTCATTCGCCTATTTATTATTGGATAGATAGAATTATTATAGTTAAGCGTACAAAAAAGCTTACTTATAAAATTGAAGCAACATGTGAAGAATTCCATCGGAGAAAAAAAATTATTCACATTACAACATGAAAGATTCTCCATTGTGTACTGTGTGCATTTTAACAAAGATTGGGATGGTACCACTTGCTAACAGATTCAGTGACCTGTCATTTTTAAAATATAATACATGACTTGCATGAATTGAAATAGTCGTTGAAAACAATAACAACAGTTATTGTTCATAATGCTACAATAATTTTTAGGGACCCATTCTCTTTTCAGGAAATATGGTTCACTAAGATTTACATTAAAATATAACTAACACTAGGTTTTATAAACCTCTAAAAATAATCTTTAGTTTACCATTTTATAAATACTGTACGGAACCCTCTTTATCCTAAATATCGTACAGGAGTCGAACTTGCATTTAACTAATGTTTTATTTGGACGCATTTAGGGAACTTTTACTTTCATAGGGACTGTTGAAAACATAGGTCTCGCCACAAGAATTAAGACGAACACGGTAATCAGACATATTTGTAGGTTACACAATGTTATCAATATAGGTGTACCACTTACACTAAATTGCAAACAAATATAAAAACTGCTGTACAAAATTAAATCCCAACATAAATATTAACTGAATCCTTCACACAACAAAACGCGTGCGTGCATTTGAAATCGCGATGGCAAATTTCTCAATGCTACACAATGACGTCACCGCCGCAGGAATACACGTACAGATACACCACAACACAACCTATGCGTATTACTCGCCTCAACTCTCGTAGCGAAACCTATTTGAGATAATATATGGAATGTCACGAAGTATTTTTTTGACAAACACATATCGAAAGATAAATGTGTGTGGCACGAGAAATACAAAATCGATAATTTCATAATATCTCTAACATCAAATTCTATATAGTTATATCACAATTATCTACGATCTTCGATCACAAATATATAACTAGATTCACAATTCTTTATAAAATTGGAACAAATTATTGTCTGAATTGACATACATTTCTAATATCATATAGTATTATCTCAATATTGTGTTAATTTAAAGTAAACTTTACTGTCAATGCATATAAAGGTTGTAAAAGCTTGTAAAAGATTCTCCCATGCCATTGAAACTACGTTTGTTAACAAAAATATGTTTAAAATTCAATCTTACGCTTCATGCTTAAAGTGTAATTCACGTAATTTATTTGTTTCGCTATTTACGTCATTATAAGGAAGTCAATGTCAAAGTGACAAGGATAAGACACATAGAAATTATAATGTTAGACAAGGAATAAGATGTTGCATGTCAGGCAATGACATATTCAGACGCAATGTAAGAATAGAAAAAGGGAGGAAGCAGCATTGTTATTAATATTTTTTTATTTTTGGTTCTTCGATCACAAATAATAATTCACAATTTTCTTTAAAATCTAAATACATAATTACTGTCCGAGTTGACATATACATTTTGAACATCTTACAGTATTATTGGTAATATTCTTTAAATTTAAAGTAGACCTTAAAGGTATAAAGTTGTAAAAGCTGGTACAGATCCTTGTAAGGCATTGAAACGAAGTTTGTCAAAAAAAAACTTACGTTTCGTGCTTAAAGTATAATTCACGTAATATATTTCAATCGCTGTTTACATCATTTTAGTTTGTTATGTGGACGTGACAAGGATAAGACATAATATTTAGATTAGGAGAAACAAGGAAAAAATGTTGGATATCAGGCAATGACGTAATCTAGGAATACAGAGTGAAGTCGTAATAAAGTGCTGATATCTTTTTAATTTTTCAATGGGAAATCGTCCGCTAGTCATTATTTAATATATACATTCATATTAACACGCCGTATCCCTAACGGGGTAATCAGAGAATTATGTCATGACTAGAAATCTTAACTTTGATAAAAAACAATTACCTAAAGGATCTAATTAGTGGCAACGTTAATCTTCTAATAATGCCACAATACAAATAATAACACTGTCAAATAGAAATGCAGTGCAGGTTTAAGTAAATACGTAATATTGTGTAACCTTTTTAAGCCTTTCGCTGTGACTATTCGTCATTTTCTAAAAAGTGATCAGAGCAAACTACGCTTCGTTCATGTGGTATGAAGTATTCATCGCATTTTTGGCGTGCAACAATAGAAGTCTATTTTTCACATCGAATGGGATCTCGAGGAAAGCTATATA
Organism: Zeuzera pyrina; assembly: GCA_907165235.1. Taxonomy (NCBI): domain Eukaryota; kingdom Metazoa; phylum Arthropoda; class Insecta; order Lepidoptera; family Cossidae; genus Zeuzera; species Zeuzera pyrina. Next base: position 17,038,366 of record OU015628.1, read on the forward strand.
ATTTTTTTATATGTTCGAGAAAAATATTGCAATAACTTGCAGTGTTTATAAAAGAATACATAATTACATAAATTACATTAAAATTTATAATTAGCAGCAAATCTTACACTACAGTCATAATTGAAATTTCAACACCAAAAATTAAAAAAATAAAAATGTAAGACTAAAAACTCCATTCTATAGTTTTAGAACAGAGATAAAAGTATAATCCGAATAAATGAAATCTGAATGCGGTAGTATGGTTCTCAATGTCTTATTCACGATCGTATAATTAATTGTATTATATAGCTGTCATTTGAAAAATATTATTATGAATTAAATAAGAAAGAGCTATATAACGTTATTATTATAACGAAATAATGAACACGTAAATAAAATAATCCTAATTACTTACCGAAAGTAAGAAATTCCATCTTTTTTTAACGTTCTAGACGTGTCATTTTTACAATTTTTGAAGGAGCACTTTGCCATGTTTCCTTTAGTGTTCGTAAATTACTACTAAGACCGAGTGCGCTAAAATTCTCATTTCAGCGCACATTTGGTTCGGACGTTTTCGGAACGCTGATTGTGTATCTTGTTATATATTTGTGATCGAAGCCTACGATATAATTTCCTTTGCGTGATAGAAAACTAATGAATATAACCATACCTGTCATTGTTATACGATCTTGTAAAATAATTCTATGTATATTCAATGTTATAATGTGAAGATATAGCTGTTTTATAACGCGCGCCTGCACTATGAAGTACTTTTAAGCATAAATACTTACGAACAAATTGATTAGGTGGTGGCACAGGATTGGCGAGAAGTGGTGGTTGATGTACTGAAAGAAATATTATTGGAATGAGTTGGTAGTTTAATAATCATAATAACGATTATCTAAGTTAAAAATATTTTCTGACATATTTTTTTTTAAATGAATTCTCGTTTATAGAGGTTTTTCTTTTGATTTTTTTTGTATCTTCAAATGTTTTTTCTTTCATGAAAGGGGTTTGAAGATTTTTATTTGAAGTCTGGCATACTCAACAGCCGCTAATTACGGTGCACGTTAGAACTTATATACAAAAACAAACAAAAAATTAACAAGATTGTTATATACTAAAGTCTCGCGTTACAGAGATATATGCAATAAAATATCGATGTACGAAAACTTCAATAGCCATGAAAATATTACTCGTTGAATGTTTTTATGGATGATATTGTATTTAAATAGCAATTCCTACATAGATTAAACTTTTTACTATAAGTGCGTTCTTAAAAAATAATGCGTGTATTTTTATTTTAATCACAGATCTTAATATTTAAGTTTCTGTAGTGCTTAAAAATTCTTCCTGTGTAATGTATATACCTACTATTATTAATAGTTTTTTATTTATTTAAGTATTCCCAAACGATATAATGTATTGTACAAAAAGTTGTAGGTAAGTCTCAAAGTGCCATACCGGTGGTTTATTATTTATTTATTTTATTTAATTTAACAATTTATTGCACACACAACGTCATATACAAAGAGAGATACATATAGAAAAAAGAGCAAAAGGTACCGCTTATTTCTATAAGAAATTTCTCCCAGCAGACCCGCGAGTGAGAAATTATATAAAGAAAGAAAGAAAGGTAGACACTGTGTGTAACACAATATTATCAAACTAAATATAAATAATAATGAATACGAAATACAGTAACAAAAACATATGCAATCAACATATCAGTACATATAAATATATAAATTTGACATATATAAATACAAATATATATACAATATACATAAATTCAATAACGATATATATTATATACATGATAATTATACCCAAGTGAAATATTTGTTTTGAACTAACTCTTCATATAATGCTCTTTAACTGCTCGTTTAAAGGATACTAGGGATGGACTCTCCCGAACGCAGGGAGGAAGATCATTCCATAGTTTAACGGAAAGTACAGTGAAGGAATGAGAATAAAAGTTTGTAGAATGGGAAGGTGTTTGAAGAGAAGTAGATAAATGACTACGACTTGAAGTTCCAGGTAACCTTAAAAATTGAAAACGCTCCTTAAGATAAGATGGTGACGATGGGGAATGCAAAATATTACAAAGTGAGGAAAGAATATGCATATTCCTGCGTAAACGGATGGGAAGCCACTTTAAACGCGTCCTAAATTCGGAGATATGGTCGAACTTACGTAAGCCAAAAATATAACGAATACATGAATTTTGAAGTCTCTCTAATTTGTTCACCAACTCTTCGGTAGCATCGAGGAAACAAACGTCAGCATAGTCGACGATAGACATGATTAAAGTTTGAACTAAATATATTTTGCTATGCAAAGGCAAAAAGTATTGGAGACGTTTAAGGGAGTGAAATGTATAATGTACTTTTTTATTAATGTCGTTAATATGTGGTGCCCAAGATAGATTTTTGTTAAGAGTGATACCTAAATTTTTAACTGAATCAACAAAAGGAATAGTGGTACCGACATAAGTAATTTGAGGTAGAGAGGAGTAATCAATGAAATTGCACATATGCCTACTGCCAATTATAATAGCTTGAGACTTATTGGGATTAACTAAAAGCCCATGCGACGCAGCCCACGCTTTCACACGTTCGAGATCCCTATTAATCTCAGCAACAGTCATATCCACATCTGCTACAGAGAAATGTCGATATAACTGCAAATCGTCTGCATAGAGATCGAAGTTACAAGATAAAACGTTAGTGATAGTATTAATGAAAACAGAGAATAACAGAGGAGAAAGCACACCACCCTGAGGTACGCCCGCAGCAAGCTCGCACACTGCGAACGACCACGAAGATAGGATTCAAACCAGGAAGAGGTTGAAGGAGAGACATTTAGGCAACGAAGAATACCAAGAAGAATATCCAAATCAACGGAATTAAAGGCGTTACTAAAATCAAGAAGAATGAGAATAGTGAGACGTTTATTTTCTAGAGCAAATCTGATATCATCAGTAACTTTTAGCAGTGCAGTGGCTGTACTATGGCCAGGTCGAAAGCCAGACTGGAAGGGATTGAATAAGTTGTTGAAAGTGAGATAAGATGCAAATTGTTGATGAACAATGTGCTCTAAAACTTTAGATAGAAAAGGTAAGATAGAAATCGGACGGAACTGTGATGGGGACGTAGGATTCGAAATTTTGGGGAGAGGTAAAACGTGGGCTTTTTTCCAGATAGATGGGAAAGTGTGAAAGAGTAAAAAATGATTAAAAATGTGAGTTATAACAGGTAAAAGTTCAGGTAGAAAATTTTTTATCATTCGTGAGCATATTTGATCAAATCCTACAGCTGAAGAAGCAATAGATAGGATATGCTTGTTGACACCCTCTTCAGTCACAGTATTAAATGTAAATGGAGAAGAAGAGGAAACAAGAGGGAGGGATAGCTCTTTAAGAGTTTTGTCTTTAACAAATTTGTCGAGAAATACAGGTTGTTTAGAAAAGTGAGAATTAAGAGCATTGAGATTGAAAGTATACGAAGATAAAGTAGAAGACTTACCAAAACCTTGGGAACGAAGAAATTTCCAAAGTTTTGCAGAATCAAGATTCTGCATGGAATCATGGAAAAAGCGCCTTTTGCCATCTCTACACATACGGCTACAGATATTGCGAAACATTTTATATCGATCCAAATGGTTAACTAAAGGTTCTCTTTTAAATTTACTCTTGGCTCTATCGCGCAATGCCATCATCTTTTTTATTTCAGAAGAGAGCCAAGGCGCAGGTGGATATTTCACTTTGACTTTTTTAATCGGTGCATGACGATCGTACAGATCAATTAACAAAGTGTTAAAAGTAAGCACCTTCTCGTCCACACTGTTAGATCGTATAATCTGCGACCAATCTACAGCCATGGCATCCTTCCTCAACGCCTCCAAATTAATATTGTTGAAACTCCGTAACAAAAGATATTTATGTGCGCGTTTAGTTAATCTGATTTTATACGAAACAAATATAAGATCGTGGTAGGAGAAGGAAGAAGTAAGTTGGCCGTGAGAAGAAATTTTATCTAAAGAACCTGTAACTATAAGATCAAGAAGGGAGGGTGAAGAGTTGGGCGAATGGTGTGTCGCCGATGACGGCAGGATATGCAGATTGAATGACGAGAGCAGAGATATAAGCGATTTTGAACGAGAGTCATTTTTAATAAGACATGTATTGAAATCACCAAGAAATAAAAAGTCGTCATAAATGGGACAAAGATCAGAAAGAAGGTTTTCTAACGTAGAGAAGTAATTAATATGCAAAGAGGGACTATAAAATACACCTAGAAGCATTTTGGAATAGTGAAGGATGATTTCGATAAAAAGAAACTCTGCTGATTTGGAATAGGAATTAGGAGGAACAGATAACTTTAAAAGGTATATCACCACGTAAATATATTGCTACACTGCCACCACCTTTATCAGTTCTGTCATTACGAATGAGCTTGAACCCTGGTAAAGAGTAGTGTTGAAGAAAGTGAAGGCTTAAGGAAAGATTCCGAAATAAGGATAGCATTAACGTGAGACTCACTGAAGGAGTCCAGGAGGTCGTTATAATGCGCGGGAATACTTTGAGCATTAATATGAACAGCAAAGTTATGTTGATGCAGAGATAAAGCAGATTTAAGTTCATCTCGTAAATATCCAATATTTGAAAACGTCGACATATCCCCGTCATTGTCAAAATCACTTGAGAAGGAAGAAAAATAATTAACAGCTAAGCTATCAAAAATATCCATGATATAATAATATAGACTATAGTAAATATATATTATAAAAATATATTGATAATAATGCAATATAATATGTGTTATTTATGTTAATTAATAAAAAATAGATATAAAACTAAAAAAAAAAAAACTGTTCATATATGTGTCCAACACTCGCCAGTGCGAAAGGAAAAAATCACATCACATCAGACATCAGACATCATAATTTTTAAGAGGGGATAAAAACATAGTAGCGGTAAGAAGTATACATTGAATAAAAACTATTAATAACAGTACAAAAGCAGAAATGTGAAGATTGATAACATAATTTTGTTCATGAAATGAAATTGGAAGACATCTAAATGAAATTAGAAGGAAAATACTACACATCGTAACTTTAAGTAAACAAAAATGGCAACATTACTGAACATGAAATGACAGCTATCACTCGACAGCCGACAGCTGTCATAACGACAGTCATATCATAAAACAAAAACAATTATTTGTACAAAGTACATAATTGTAAGAATAAATACCTTCATCACTATGAACAAACAAAAGTATATATTGTACCCGCTACTAGCAACAAAAATAAGATATATAATGCTGGCAAATTTCAAAGTTCCAAAAATAAAAGTACAAATGTAAAAGTATGATCAAACCAAAACAAATTGAAAAGCTGATGACGAATAATCTATTTCTTCCTTAGTTTTCTCGGACTTTTGGACAACGTCAATGCCTTACTGGTGTCCTTAAGTGTTAACTGCAGCTTGTTGATGAGTAGTGCTTCCAGAGTTTTCAGAAGATGGAGTTGGGTAGAGCGTGATAAGAGATTGTAGCTCCGATATTAACTCAATTTTCCGACGAGATCCATCAGGCAGTTTTAATATAATTTTGCCATCCACTGTCCAACAGCGCTGAATACCGAAGTGTTTACGAGCTGACATAAACAACTGATGTCTTTGCTTGGTCAGGAACTAACTGCACATCAGCAAATTTGACCAACTATTCTTTGTTTTAATAAAACCTAATCTATGACAAACTTGTAAGTCATTATTATTTGTACTGGACACTTTAAAATGGTCAGATAATATGCTTGAGATAACATCTATAGCTTTTTCATCTTACTGTTCAGGTATCCATGGAAGAGTAGGACTTTACGTTTCAATAAAGCCTCATGACGATCCAAGCCAAGGGCCAAGAGTTCAATTTGAGACTTCATGTTAGAGAGAGTTTGCAAAACAAATGACTTAAACTCGGAAAACTCACGGGATAAGGAGGTAATGTTGGTATTAATGTGTGGGGCGCTCGTTGTTGCACCTTGCAGCTTAACTTCATACTCCTTCATTCGAGAATCAAATAGTTCTGTCATTTCTTGGATGCTAGCCGCTAACTTAGATGAAATATCCATGATGCAGTTGAACAATTTATATAGGTACCAATGTGAAAGGTATATAATCACAACTAAAGCTGGCTGAGTGGTGAACACGATTTAGTCTAAGTTTTCATGAAAATCACACTGTAAGTAATTTATTTTAATATTTATTCAGCAGTCTCAAAAAACAAGTCTTATGAATTTAGTGTCTACCCACATAATCATTTACTATTTATTATAATTTTAAATTTAAAAATTAGTTATTATATTTAACTGATATCCAGAAAACAGAAAAGTATATTTAGATACTTATTTCGGATGACCAACGTTTTCCAGCGGTCGCCGCTTGTACTATTCAGATAATAATCTCGGACTAAAAATCATAACGAACGCAGCTTTTGCTTTAAGAGTGTGTCCGTTTTTTTAACCGACTGCAAAAAAGAAGGAGGTTCTAAATTCGTTTGTTGTTTTTTTTTTTGTATGTTTGTTACCACATAACTCCGTCATTTATGAACTGATTTTGAAAATTATTTTTTCGTTTGGTAGGCAATACTTCAGAGGTGGTCCCATTTAAATTTCACCGATATTAGAGCTTGGACTTCGAAGATACACTAGATAACACCTAGTTATAACCTTTATTTATATTGACGATTCTCTTGTATATTGTTGCGCTCCGGAATTAGAATGAAGTTAATTGCAGAGCTGCCCTAGATATTTATTTAGGTCAAGACCACTCAAAAGGGAGAAATAAAAAATTTTTATAAAAAAAATTTAAACCGCCTTCAAAAAAAACACTGAAAAGCATAAAATAACTATCTTTTACTAAACAAAACTCAAGTACAATTAAAATAACTTTATAAATAAGATACACATACCTATATAATTAAATTTAACAGATATTGAATTCTGTACTAAATCAATGTGCAACAACATAAAGTCTAGTTTGGTGGGCTTGGCACCGACTTCAGTAACTGTCAAATTTAATTATATAGGTATGTGTATGGTATTTATAAAGTTATTTTATTTGTACTTGAGTTTTGATTAGTAAAGGATAGTTATTTTATACTTTTGAGTGTTTTTTTTGAAGGCGGTTTAATTTTTTATTGGTGCTAGTTTCTAGACTTGTACTAATGTGCGTGATTAAGGAAGTCACGGTGCAACAATGCACAGCCGAACATGCCATATTTTTTTTTTGTGAATACTAGTAGCCAAAACACTTGATTTATGAGTTTAAATAATTATTTTAGTACTGCAATGTGTTATACCTCGAGCCGGTCATAAGCTGACACGTCAGTGTCAGCTCATGACCGGCTTTTACACCGTCAGTGCAAATGTGCCAAAATTTCTTTAACTTTTATACTCAAATTCGTTTGACACAAGGTTATAAGAGCGACAAACCATTATGGCTCCGCCCATTGTGATTCTTGCTACGAGGGTTCCATCTTGCACCGCCATTTTCGAAAAAAATTAAAATGGCGGCTGACGAGGATGCCAAACACTTCGAACTCCTTTGTTTTTGGATTTTTGTTTACGAGCTCTCGATCATGAACTTGGTGATCTTGGTGATAGGAACAAAAAAGTTGTTTCGGAAAAAAAAGATCATGATAATTTATCGTCGATACTATAAAACTTGGTTGTCTTTTCTGTGATAGCATATTGAGTGTACCTGGTGGTGGATTAGTAGACATATAGGGGTTGTTGGGCATGACTGGTGGAGGCTTGTCACCGTGTTGCATAACAGGAGGCACTGAATTGCTTGGATGAAGCATGGTCTGCAATTTAAGATATTTAATTCATTCTCTGTTAAGATAATAATATTTTATGATCATGCAAATACATATGTATATCCAAGGAGCCCTATGTTTATGTCTGTTTTGAGAAAGTGTTAGGGGGCATCCATTGATTACATAAAATAGAATGAGGAGCTCAGCAAATTTGCTCTAAATCTCCTTTTAAAGAAATTAGGGGGAGTGTTAAAATACATAAACATATCAACATTATTTTAAAATTATAGGAAATCAAATCTGAGGGAGAAAGTGTCCCATCGCATTAAAAAAAAAAATGTCACATAATTAATGGATGCTCTCATAGGTGGCATAATTTAACTTACCCGTGGCATAATTTTTTGTTGTTTATTGATTATTGGATTAAATACTTTTCCCTATTTACGAAAATAATAGGGGAGGAAACCAGACAATTACTGGCCGTTTCGGCTTCCTTGACCAAAGATATATTTATGAAAGATGTATTTATATTTATTAATTTGAATCGACTAGAAATTTTCTGTAATTTCAAAATAAATTGATAAGAAAAATAAAAATGAGAAGATTACATAATCGACCGTGTCGTATATTATGTATATCTATAGTGTACTATCTATGGCCGCTTCATTACATTACTTGACCTCTTCTTATGACAGTTATTAGTCATAAACAATATATACTAAAATATTCAAATTAAGTACGAAATTATTAGAATACTTCTTTTTTAATGATAAACTTGAAGTGTCCAATCTGTGGTGTTTCCCTCAATATATAAACAATTTTCATGTTTAAAAAAATCAAAATCTTTTAGATATATAATATGTATTTGTGATAACCATTGTGATAATAGTTAACTTTACAGAATAACTTTATAGAGTACTCACCACTGCAGTTGCAGGGTCCACAATTCTCATAATAACTTGCGCTTGTAGTAATGCATATGCAAGTTGTGGATTTTGCAGTAACATATTTCTAGCTTCTGTTGGGTTATTCTGAAAACAATTTTGACAGATATTAGCTTAAGCAAATACAGTAAAAGCAGACCATGTAACAGGTCAGTGCAGGTTGACACTGTATATAATAAATCTATGTACATAGGACTATTAATAATCACATGACAGCCGCACATGCACATTGTAAAAGTATTGTCGCCTAGGCAGCCTACGATTAAACACCTAGGCTTAGAGTCCAGTCACAATAAAACGCGACGCGACGTAACGTGGAGTGTAGAGGCTCGAAGAAGCTAGCTATTTTCATGGGAGGCTGCAACACGTTTAATAGCACTATCATAATACTTATTATCTATTCTGTGGTAACACGGCGCACAATGACGTCGGTGCGGCTTTCCTCCATCAATAAGCAAATGTAAAGCTGACAGCGTGGAAGCAGAATAGGTGGTACTTTCAGTGCGAATGCGTGCCACCGTCACGCGAAGTATCGATGCGTTGCGCGGCAGCTATATGTACCCCGAATACAACGATACGTATATAAACCGCTTCCGCACTCACTCCATTGCACACTTTTGCAGTAATAAATAAGTTCTAAATTCTATTGCTTTCTTAAAAAGTTGCACCTCTCATCGCGACTTGACCTCTCGATTTGCATCTTGATTGACACAAAAAGTTTGGAAATGTACAAATATCATATGATCTATAACTATTTTTGTTACTAATTAAAAAATAAGGTTTAACATAAGGCTTCACTAAGATGGTGTTAGCAAATGGTAGCCTTAAAGTAGCTTATGATTTGATCGAAGGTAGGCACTATGTGTGCAAAAGATATTAATTAGCTCAGAAACCTCAGAAGTAAATTTTCATGTGAAAAGACACAAACAAATAGACATTTTCATTTTGCTAAATTAGTAGGCATTTGGAATAAGGTAAAGATATTATAATACTTCCATATAATTTTCAATCTACTTTTCCGATGATCTTAAAAGGTTCAAAATAAGTAATAATAATAAAGGTAGTTCAAAATCATTCATTCAATTCTTTGTGGTAGACTTATTTTAAAAATTATAATAGCTAATTGAATATTAGAAATATTACTGTACTGAACGAACACATGAGTATGTAAGTAAGGAAAGAACCGACATAGATGTATGGATGAAGCGATGGGTACGAAAGGAAGTCATTTTTGCAGCAGATTGTGATGTGTGGTGAACAATGGATTTATTTCAAAAATCCAAAACATAAAATATCATAGTTATCGCCTGGTCAAGTTGGCCCATCGACTCTAAGGCTGGATGGCTTCGGAAAGAAGTCAATGCTCTGTCAGGTGGTGTGGTGTATTATGAACTACTGAAACCTGGCAATTGCTATAAACAACAAATAATCAATTTGAACCATGCATTGATTGAAAAATGTCCAGAATGGGCCCGAAGACGCCCAGACTGGACCAGAAGACTGTCACACACAGCAAAACCGGTGAAAGACGCATTGAAATCGCTGGGATGGGATGTATTATCGCACCTGCCATACTGTCCAGATCTGGCCCTGTCTGATTATCACCCATTCACATCAATGGGACACGCCCTAGCTGAGCAGCACTTTGCACGAAGAAGTCGAAAAACGGCTTGATTAATGGTTTTATAGTTCAAAGGACAAATGGTTTTTTGGGATGGTATTCATAAATTTCCAGAAAGATGGGCAGTGTGTAGAATCAAATAGCCAATATTTTGAATAAATAGCTTTTTCCATTTTCTTCAAAATTAATGTTTTCAGGTACACCTCGTAGTATGTTGTCCGTAGGTTCTAGTGGCTCACCTGGATACACAATCTCATCTGTTTCATCAACTCAAACATTTGTTCAGGAGGTAAGGTAGCTACAGCTTTACTGATAGCTTCTGGTGCTTTTTCAGGCTCTACTGGATCTCCATAAGGATTTTCTATCTAGAATATAGAAAAGTAAAAATTCTATTAAGTCTTAGTTTTGCTCAAAGACTGAAACCTTGATGAATAATAAAGCTACTACAATATCAAACATGGAACAATTTTTCTCTAAAATAGCCTTAATATATATGTTTAATTGAGACATCCATTACAAGGTTAAGAACAAATGAAATATATTTTGCTGGTTTTGACCTAGACAAGAAAAAATCAATTTTGAGTACTATGATCTTACCTGAGGTCCTTGCATCAAAGCTTGCATTTCCATTCTTGATTTCTCAGTACAAGCATTGTCAACTCTTAGTGAACGTCCACCTATTTCATATCCATTCAAGTTTCTCATAGCGCTGAGGGCAGTTTCTTGGTCTTTATACTCACAGAACCCATAACCTTTGGGTTTACCCGTCTCTCGATCGAACACAAGCTTAAAAGAGAGGACGGGTCCAACTTCACTGAATATGTCTTTTAGTTTCTCTTCTGTAGCTTCGTAAGGTATATTACCGACTAAAATGATAAATTGTTATTAAACTAATTTATGAATACAAAGAAAAACTTTCAAACAGAAAGCTAACTTACCAAATACAGATCTCATGGACTTATCCATGATACTCTGTTCTTCTTTTTCTTTGCTTTTATCCATTTTATGTTGTTATTTTTTCCTTAGCAATAATTAAAATTAGTGTTGATAAGTTTATTTAAATTTTATTGACGAACGCCGATAATTTAGCGTAGTCTCTACACATAACCTGACTTAGCCATAGACAGGGGCTTTTCACTTAGTACAAATTTGTGTTAGAGCATTTTGATATGGTATTTTTAGTTCGAGGACTCCTCAAGTGATGGCGCTAGTGTGTTGATTACAGTATTTTGATAAAAATATGTATATTAATATTGAGGTAATGTATTTTGTTTGCAATAATAAATTACAACAATGACGGATGATATGATAAAAATACTTCAAGAGTTATAATGAAAAGACATTAAAACCTACTTCTAGCAACACTGTAGTCATAAAATGGTAATATGTAGTAACGACGGAGAGACATTTTGCGTTCCGTTCATAAAAAAATTTTTTTTTTTTAATTAATTGACAATTGATTATTTCGTTGAAGCAGTTTGTTTATTACGAAACTTTTAATGATAAATAACGTTTGAAAATAGTCAAAATAAAAGATATTTTACATACATCTAGATGATATGAAATTGTATATAAGATAATGTGCAATGAAACAAAATAGCGTGAAATGTAACGTTTGCTAATTAAAATTTTTTTAAATGTTTTTTTTTCATCGCTTTCATTGTGAATTTAAATTTTATTTTAATTTTATCTAATTTTTGTGGCTTTTTTTCAACGACCCTGGCAAATCTGGTTTACTTTGTGACTGTGCTCTGTTTTTGACTCCTACGATCAAGTGTATTCATTGTTGACCCCAGCTGCTACCCAAGGACTTGATTTAAATATAATGGCTGGCTTTAATAGAATACCTGTCTCGCAAAATGACTAAATTATTAAAGTATTAAATAAATGCTGTAAGATTGCCAGAGGTAAGGATATATGTCCGGAACATATTGTTTTATCTGCATCAACAAAGTGGATCTATCGAGAGAATTAAATGTATTTTTAGTTTTAAGTTTGTAAATATTAACGTTATGTTATGCCGGTTTATGTTAATAAATGATATAGGTATTTGTATGGTAATACAAGATTATTGAAATAATTGTCCTTTTATTAAACCTACAAGAATCCAATAAAAAAATTAAATGAGGTGAGGACTATATTAGATGTATATTTATTTACATATAGATGTTGATATGTACATGTCATTCAGTAGTTCGAGGATTCGTCACGGGATGTCGCTAAGATAGCATGTGTCACTAACTACTCTATATCATATATTAAGTAATGTACTTTATGGCCATAGATTATACATATAATATATTTGACTTAGCAGTGCCGATCATTTATTTATTATTTATATTTCTTAAGGCATTGGTAACAAAACCATCAGCCTAATAACGTAACTTTTGAAGAAATATTAACTGTCCCTAACACTCCTCCAGTAAAGTGATAGTAGGCTTTACTGAAGTTAAAAAGGACTTCTTGGAAGAGCGCGAAAACTTCAGCTACACATGTTTATTTAGATCTTCTCCATTCTCTTCACTTACACAGAACTTTAAAACACAATACACTATCACTGTTGTACTTTAAAACTCCTAAAAATGTAAAAAATAGAAAATCTAAATAAAATGAGATCCTCACTTCTCCCGTTCCCGCCAAAAAGTACCGCAGTGCCGATCACAGAGTACTAGTAAAGAGAATGTAAATTTTTTTTTTTTTTTATGGCACCGTACGTGAGTACATTGCCAACGACAAATAAAGCGAGGAAACAATTCAGTAGGTGTAAAAGGAAATTTGGAATTTGGAAAAAGGATCAGTGAAGCAGGAAGACAAAACATATAAATTACATAGAATAATAAGTTATGAAAATAATACCTATTCAATTACATAACAATATATAAATTAATTTTTTTTTTAACAATTAAATATTTTGATAACAAAAAAGTAAATACATACGTTAATATTTACAAAATTATTAATTTTAATATTGTTACTTATTATGTATGAACTTAAAGTTCGATATATATCACAATTATTATAACTAAGTAAACATATAACAGATGTAGGAAGAGGAACATGGAGAGAAATAAGATTATTATAAATGAAGAAATGGTCATAAAAAGGACATGACAAGAAAATTTGGTATAAATCCCCTACATCCACAACTACAAATGTCACTGGCTACAGTTTTTAATTTATAAAGATGAGTTGAAATACAAACATGTCCCAAACGCATGCGAATTAAAACCGATGTTGTACATTTACTTAAACTTAATTTACAAAACCACGGCTTGGTTGGAATACAAGATTGAATTTTTGAATAATATTTCGCCTTTGTTTGACTACTTGTTTTCCAAGCCTCTTCCCAGGAAGTCTGAAGAATAGCCTTGGGTCAGATACACAAGTCATGATAATATTGGGTCCTTACATATGAAATTGGCGTTTTGTACGGGAGGAATTAAAGTCAATTTTTTTTTGTAAAATATATTTAATTAATCAAAGTATGCACCGTTGTTATCTATGCACTTTTGCCATCATATAGGTAGTTCATTGATCCCTTTACTAAAAAAACCATGGAGGCGAGAATCAATAAACTCTTTGAAGGCGGTTTGGTCTGCCGCATCGGAGTTGAATTTTTTCCTTGTAAGAAGTTGTCCAAATTCCGGAAAAAATGGTAATCTGTTGGAGCAAGGTCCGGGGAGTACGGTGGATGTCGCAGACATTCCAATTGTAGCTCATCTAACTTAGTGGTTGTTTGTTGTGCAGTGTGTGGTCTTGCGTTGTCGTGAAGCAGCAGTGGCCTAGAGCAATTGACCAATCTCGGTTGTTTAGCAGCTAGTTCTTCCTTCATGGTTTGCAGTTGCTGACAATAGATAGGTATCTGCCGTAATCGTTTGGCCAGATTTTAGAAAGCTGTAGTGAACGACACCGGCGCTAGTCCACCAAACACTCACAAGTAACTTTTTCTGAGTCAATTTTCGTTTAGGGCAGGATTTGGCTGGGTCTCCAGGGTTCAGCCATTGCGACGAGCGCTTCCGATTATCGTACAGTAACCACTTTTCATCACAAGTAATGATTCGATTTAAAATCCCTTCATTATTGCGTCGGTTGAGCAAAGTAACACAGCAGTCGACGCGTGTTTGCAAGTTCGATTCACTCAATTCATGAGGTACCCATCGTTCAAGTTTTTTTACTTTCCCGATTTGCTTCAAGTGGATTAATACAGCTTTGTCACTTACCCCGAAGCCTGCAGCTATCTCTGAAGTGCTTTGTGATGGATCCGCTTCCACAATAGCCTTTAATTCTTCATTTTTCACTTTGGTCTCCGGCCGTCCACGGGGTTGGTTCTGAAGGTCGAAATTTCCAGAACGAAAACTTTGAAACCAAAAACGTACCGTGCTTTCTTTTGCGTCACCAGCGCCGTACACATCATTAATCCTTCGAGCTGTTTCTGCAGCACTGGTGCCACGGTAGAACTCGTACTCGTAAATATACCGATATTTCATGTTTTCCATTGTGCGGTAATAAGCGACGCCAAAGAAAAAATAATGAGGAAAAAAACAAATGAATGACTGTTTTCAAAACTCAAATGTACCAGCTAAATGAATTTATAAATTTGAATTTGGAAATCTTAACCAAAGAGGAGATATTTCAGATCAAAGTGGTCAGTACGACAAAACGCTAATTTCATATGTAAGGACCCAATAATTAACAAAGGTGTACAGGTCGCCACACTCCACCGCTTCCTCTGCTAAAAAATCTGCCTTTTCATTACCAGATATACCACTGTGGCTGGGAATCTATACAAAAACTACAGATTATTGTTTTTGAGAACATTCATGAAGCAATTTTCTAATTTTAATTATCAGAGGGTAACAACAATTAGATTTAAAGAGGAACTTTGTTAATGCTTGGAGAGTACTAAATGAATCTGTAAAAATAACTACATTCCTAAGTTTCATTAGAATAGAATACTCGACAGGCATAAATAAACCGAAACATTCGCCAGTGAAAACAGATGATTCAGGAGGAAGTTTTATTTTTTGAGCAGTATTAAACTGAACATGATAAACACCTACTCCGACACAGTATCCAGAAGAAAAATAATACTTAGAAGAATCGCTATAAATATGGTGCCAATTTTTCCAGTCTTTATCTATAATAGAATTAAATTGTGATGTGGCTCTAGGTTCGCTTTTCTTAATACCTAAATCCAGTTTAATGATAGGATCCAAAATTAAGGATTCATAATTACACGAAAAGATCGGCAGAGTGGGAGCATTATATATAGAAGCTTTAAAACTAGTACATTTTTTGTAACTTTTGACCAAACATGGATGCGATTTATGAGTCCAATATGTTGATGAAACAACGTGATCATGTAAAGCTTTAACTTTAGGAAGGAGTATATTATTAGAAAAATGTAGAGAACGGAAAAGAAAACGATCAGCGAGAAACTGACGTCTCAAATTTAAAGGCGGATCGCCGTATTCAACTTATAAGGCGTTTATTGGGGATGATCTCATAGCACCAGAAATTAAACGGAGGGCTTTTGTTTGAATACGATCTAATTTCCTAATACCGACTACACTAGCAGGCTCTAAAAGAAAAGTACCGTAGTCAAGAAAGTTCCTAATTACCGCATCGTAAAATAATTTTAAAGAAAAGGGGTGAGCACCCCACCACTCTCCTGAAAGGCGTCTAAGCATATTTAATCGGTTTTCACACTTCGAAACTATATATTCACAATGAGGAAGGCCAGTAAGTTTTGAATCTAAAATGATGCCAAGAAATTTTACCTGTTGTTTTATGGGAATATCTAAATCGTTAAATGTTACCTCGATTGGTGGAGGAGACCGCATACGACTAAATATCACAGTTGAGCTTTTAGAAACTGATAACGTAAAACCATTATTATCTAACCATAATTTTAGGTGCAAGGCTAAAGATAAAATACAACACGCTTTGTCAATGGAACCGTTAGTAATATATAAAACTAAATCATCAGCATATTGTAACACCTTAACATCACTATTGTTTAAAGAGAGTTCTAGATCATATGTATAAATATTAAATAACAAGGGACTAAGCACAGATCCTTGTGGAAGATATCTCCAAGCTATTCTAGAAAATTTTGTGGTGTCGTTAAAAATAAACTGGAGAGACCTACCAGAAAATGTGTTCATTATAAAATTAGTAAGCATAGCGGGAACGTTAAAATTTTTCAGCTTCTGCTGCAAAACAGGAAGGAGGACACTATGGTATGCGGATTTAATATCTAAAAATACTGCAAATACAGATTGCCTAGACGAAAATGTTAAACGAATATCGGAGGTTAAATTACCGATGCTATCTATTGTGCACCTGCCTTTTCTAAAACCTACTTGACTATTAGGAAGTAGACATTTCCTTTCAATGAACCATTTCAATCGGATCTTAACTAAATGCTCGGCAATTTTATTTATAACTGGAGAAAGTACTATAGGGCGATAAGAGGAGGAAACTAAAGGCGATTTATTAGGTTTTAATATAGGCACGACAATTTGTGATTTCCACGATGAAGGAATATTTCCTGCAAACATTACCTGGTTTACCAGATTTAAATAATAAGTTAGAACAGTGTCTGAAAGATTAATATAAAAAGAATATGGTATACCATCATGACCCGGTGTAGAATCCTTGACATATGAAAGAACACCTTTTAATTCTGTTAAAGAAAAAGGGGAGTTAAGACCAATTCGATTTTCTTCTGCAATGTAGGAAGGGGAACTATTAACATGACTCTCATCGGGAACAAAAGGAGGAGCCAATTGATCTAAAAACTGATCGCACAGAGAAAGGGAGATAAAAGTGCAAGATTCACTAAACGCCGATCTAAAGCGTTTTATGTTTCTCCATACTAGTGACGCGGGGCAATCAGGAGATAGCGAGGCACAAAAATTTTTCCACCCGTCGGATTTTTTTTTCTTTAAAATTTTTGTTGTAGATTTAATAACGTTAATAAGAGTTGTAAAATTTCCTGGGGACATATTTTCATTGTAAGCTTTTTCTATTTCTTTCCTCTTCCTAACAGCTTCAGAACATTCGGAATCTCACCAAGGTGGTGAACGAAGTTTATTGGGAATGCTATTCTTGCGCGGAAAAACTTCGTCAGCAGCTTCTAGCAAGATTTCTGTTAAACTATCAGAGCAAACAGAGGGGTTGTCGTTGTCTGAACCGGGACTAGATGTAAGTTTACTTTCTACTAATAACTTAAATTCGTTCCAATCGGCGTTATTTAATCTATATTTTAAACGTGGCTGACGAGTACCATTGGAAATTTTTTTACCAGGAAGAGATATCAAAAGGGGGAAGTGGTCGCTACCAAAAGTAGAGGAGAGTGGAGCCCAAGACAAAGAAGAAGCCAGATTACGAGAGCAGATAGATAAATCTACCGTGCTTAAGCTTTCGTCTGGTTTGGTACGACGAGTAGGGGCACCGGAGTTCAGCAAACACAGATTATGAGTATGAGCGGATACAATTTATTTTAATGACAAAACCTCGTTTTTCACATCCGGTTAAGTGTGTGGACACCGTGAGTGTTGTGTGTAGGAACCCTAATAATTATTTACAAATATCGGGGGTAGATGAAATAAAATCTTCCTCGGACACGGAGTGAAGCTTTGCTGCGACAGTTTACTTGAGACCACGGCCGATGAAACTCGGCCGAAACGTCAAGGGAAAATAAAAGGTAATCGCGTTAATTTCCCGTGTTTTTAAATATTTTATAATGCAGCGCGAAAGTTTAAAAGTTCAGATTATGAGTGTCAAGTAATTCTAATAATTCCTCACCGTATCAGTTGGAATTAGAACATCCCCAGGCTTGATGATGAGAATTAAAATCTCCTAGAAAGACAAAAGGTTCCGGGAGAAAAGAAAATAAGTTATTAATATAATTAGAAATGCTTGAAGACGGGCGAGGAATGTAGATAGAAACAAAACAAATATTTTTAATCACAACACCAACTATAGAAATATCATCACTTTGTAAATTAATACGATATTCAGAAAATGGTACAGAATTTTTGACAAGAATGGCAACACCGCCATAACCGTCAAGTCTATCTTTTCTGACAAATAGAATAACCAGGAATTTTGAAAGCCATGTTCATAGAGAAAATTATATATACTAAGAATAGAGTAATCAGTCTTTTTAAACGATGAGAGCCATCTATTATTCATTTGAATACCCTGTACAAACGTACGCATACCCTCCTATACTAACATTTTAAACTAAAAATAATCAAGGCTTTGTTCGTCTACAAAGCGCAAGATTGCCTACGCTTTGTAGATGAACAAAGCGTGTTATAACAGTAGGGAAGTAATATATAAAACACTTTATAAAGATCCATCCAGATTTATTATTTCACATAGTTTTATGATTCTACATAATATAATAATCATCTCTTTCTAAAGCACCTGTTAACTTTGTTCTCTGTCTTATGTCTTTTAAGTTCACTTCTCACTTTGTGTATCTTTCATTGCCCTCTGGTATGTGACCAACTTAGATTTTGTCTTAGTACTAGATCTTTGCTTGACATTCGTATGTAAGGGTCGGTAGAATACAGGTGTCCAGTACAATCTTTTTTTAGAACATCTTTTAGCATCTAGAATTTTTATTAATTCCACGTATTGAACAACAACATAGATTGGGACGCAAAATTACGTATAATATATGTTATATATAGATTATAAATATAAAATTATCGTGGATGGTTCAAAGTTAGTAGTAAGCAATTCACTTTTACTCGACTAATTAACTCGCCGCGCCGCGCTGTAGAGTGCTTTTAGAGTTTTATTTCTCCAAAAACTTTCCGAAAACAATTTTTTCCCACAATCGGGAAAAAAACCCCAAACTAGCATTACTGACTGAATTTGATTGTCGAACATAGCTGCCATGTCAAGTGCGTTCCATTCCACAAAACATGTATCGAAATATGAAAATAACGATTAAACAACATTAAATGAAATCTAAGTAATATAAAATATATAATATATAATAAATAAGCAATAAATATGTATAATAGATAATAAATGTAACAACAATAAATAGTAAATAATTCAAAACGCTCTCTATTGGTCATGTGACAAGTTAAAAAATTTCATATAGAAAATTAAAGTCTGGAAGTGAATACACCGTGGCCATGTTTCAGACAATGCGAAAAGGAAGGGATCATATTTATTAATAATGTGTTTAATTTCAAATTTTTTGCTAATGAGACTTCTGCAGTTCCACTGGATTATTTGATACATATTTAATTTTAAGAAAAGAAATAAAAGCTTCAAAGAGAGCGGCAACGTTGGTCGGTATCAAGTTACTTCGAGATAAGAAATTGATTAAATCGAAAATAATATCCTGAGATGAATTAAACGATGATTGGGTTTGATGATTATCTTCAGAAATGCCATTCAGAGCTACTCCATTACCGCTAGTAGTCATGTTGTAGTCTTTGATAAGTCCCTGATGTAGCGTCCGATCATAACGCCTTGAAAACGTAGGAAGAGAACGAGGTTTCAATGTTACCGTCTTTTTGTATGATACATTACGTATAGTTTTATCTGAGCCAGTGTCTGCATGCATCCTAGAAGGGAGTATTTTTGAAGTTAAAACATCAGCGAATGATTTGGAGACAGTTGGATGTAATTTTGATGCTTCATTATATGAAACACAATTCTCCGCCGTAGAGGCTTTTATTTGCTTCCGCCTATTAAATTCCGGACATGATTTACTTGTAGCAAAATGCGACCCTGAACATAGACAGCAAAAATCACAATCTTCTCCAGTATCACAAGTTTCACCTAAATGATCCTGACTACATTTGAAGCACCTAGGTTTAGACCTACACTGGGTTTTGGTATGTCCAAATCGACAGCATGCATAACATTGAATGGTAGGGTAAATGTACAATTCTACTAGGAGAGGATTGTAACAAACAAAAATCCGCTTAGGTAAAATTTCACCGTCGAAAGTGGGTACAACAGTTTGTGAGGGCTTCCAAGTGTATGAACCATCGATGAGAACTATAAAATTTAAACATCTTACTTTAATAACACTGCCACATCCTATAGGCACTGAAACATTTGTAACGTGAACTTATTTTATTCAAAGAATTTTTAAATTCAGTTAAGTACTTCTCCAGAAGTTACCCCCTACAAACAAACAAATTTTATTTCTTTACATTATGAAGAAATAGGTAATATACAGTTTATATTATCTACCGTAAAAAATCCACAACACACTGGCCTTTTGAATAAACATAAATCTTTTAAAAGTTAAGATAGTAAATTGCTAGGCACTATAAGGGTGACCAATGTCAGACTAGTCATATCTAATGTATAATAACATAATATTTTTACTGGGTTTGAAAAATAAAACTGTTTGTTAATATTACTTTTGGAAAATAAGAATTATATTAAGTACATAAAAATTTTAATAACGTGTTCACACAATAAATAAATCTAGCTAACTAAATATCATAATTTTTATACTTTCTGAATGAAACTTTTGAATAGTGGGATTTAAATTTAAGCAGTCATTATACTCATCATGTAAATCACTGTCATTTTTTTGGTACATGAAGAAAAAAACTTCTATCTGTGAAATTATTTAATGTTTTCGCAGGATCCATCCTAATAGAGCAAATCAAAACGGTTATTTGTTCCATAGGAATAGTTTCCGACACCTTCGTCTCTTACTTCTGCTCATATAGTCTTTTAAAGGATTTTTCAAAATGTAGAAAGAAACACGGTAATTACGATGGAAATATGTACGACATCAGACTACATTAATGAATTTCTGTTACGTGCCGGTGCTATGATAAATTTTGTTGTTTATTTATTTTCCTCGAGCCACATCTTTACATACTACACTTAGGAATTATTGTGGCATTATGCTAGCTTCTTTTTTAACAAAAGAGTTCCAATATCAAGAACAAAATCATAAAATATAAAAAAATATTAAATTCATTAATATGTTTTGACACTTTGTCTACTTATCAGTGTGTCGCAAAGAATGGCGGCCCGGCACGTCTTGACATTACGATGATGTCACATAAAAAATTACTCTGAGAAAAGTATTGTTGTTTTCTCTTGCACACACAAGAAGCCATAAGTCAAAAAAAGACAACGCTACGTTTGAATGTTATACGTTCGAATATATATAATTAAATGTTGCTACAGATCAACATGCCTTATCCTTTAGTTTCCTTAGTCATTGAGCTAAAAGAGCTAAATAGACTTGCAAATGTCAAAAAAGGTATCCAAAATAGCCAATCTGACGACTTAAAAACAATCAGCTTTACCAACATACAGAACAAAATAGAGACGTGTCGCCTTATATTCAAATGTATCGATAATGATTATAATTAGCGTGACGTGCGGCACTAGCAATGAGTAAAAACAATTTAAACACTGGTTTTGTTTAAGCACCACTTATACAAAGCCAGTGACACCAATTTCTGATGTCTATTCAATAAAAATATTTATAAAATGAAATATTTATTTCGTAATTTCGTGACGGCGTCTATTGCTATTGCGCCACATAAACGTCCTGAGTTTTACATCGCACTGGCAAATAAAAACAAATCCATACAAGTTTATATGATTGTAACGCTACGCCTGGTACAGGTGCTCCTTTGCTTTAGAAAACTTTCTTCTTTTCTCTGTCACTTTGATAAGTTCCTGACCAGTTTCTTCTTTCTAGGACTAAACGGTAGACTTTCACATTCGCTTTTATTTGCTACACGTTTTTTCTTTACAGCTTTGCTTTAAATGTTGTCAGCTAATATTTATTACCGTGGGGGAAGTAGTTTCTTTTCTTTATGTCTAATGAGAAAAATTAATAACATGCTTATTGCTTGATTGACAATGTTAAAATCTGGAACGTATCACGTACGTGTAGGTAGACGTACATACAAATCATGTTTTTTTAATGATAGAAATAATGCGATGTTAAATAACGTTTTTTTCTGTGTTCTGACGTTTATTTCTGAGTATGTTACTATGTGATCATTCCTTTCTAATTAACTTTACAAATACTCTGTGTACATCAGATAAGTAAAAGGTGACATATAAGTAATAAATTGAAAGTAATTCTATAAACTTAATTTAGGAGTGTTGATATTTTTTAAAATATCGGATTTTCGATATATCGATGTCTTTAAATATATCAATATTGGAGTTTGATATATCGAAAAAAAATATCGATATCTCGATATATCGGCTTTATCTAAAAAACAATCGTAAGTCGGCTCAAAAATGATTTACACACTTTATAATTCAGTATATTTATTAGACAAATTTAATTTAATTTGGTACACATAATTCTTTTATTTTAACCAAACAATAAAAGAATTATGTCTATCAATATTTTTCAGTAAGAGTTTTTAAAAGTACTCGTTGTTTTATATGTTCATCTGTTTGACTACTACGATTATTAGGCACTAAAAGATTGACTGTAGAAGCAATTCGTTCAGATGCTACAGATGTAGCAGAAGAAATCAAATATTTAACAGCTATTTCTGATAGCACGGGAGTAAAATGTCTACTATCGATCCAAAATTTTAGTGCATTTGATGACCTTGAAATATTTGGCTGATCTAAGTACTGCTTTAATTCAGCAGGCATTGTACCAAAACTTCTGCCAAAAACTTCATTGGCATTGGACATATTTCTCAAGAGCATATCTTCATGTCTGTCCCATAATGATGAAGTTGTTTCTTTTTTTCCACATGGAGAAGCGCCTACCGTAGGTGAACGATTTCCTCTTATTTTGCGTTCTTCAATTATCTCCCCCAGTAAAGTCTCCAAAGGCCCTAAAGTCGTCGGACAGTCATACATCTATAAAAGTCTGATAGTGAGATTATGTTAATGTTTTCTCGAAGGGCCGTTCGACGAAATTCAAAATGCAGCTTTCACGCATTTATTTTGATGATCTCTATTTCGTGCACTATAAAAACAATATTTTAGTATATTATACTATCACTGATGTCCCAAAAAGCACCAGAAACACTAATTTTGAAAACTCCAAAACAAAAACGCTGGCGACACATCTTGAATTCCCGCCAACGACCTTCGCTCTAAGGACTAAGTAGAGGTAGAGAGAGATGCTAAGCTATTAACGCTGACAGTGACTAGTAACAACAACAGTGAGTAAAGTAGGTACTAGGTATCAGATTATAGTATTTTTTATACCACGAAGGTATATCTATACAAAATTACATTTCGTTTTAAGATAATATGCAAATAAATAAAGTAATGTGAAGAGGAAAAACATAATATAGTGTAAAGTACAGTAGATTAAGATTACGATGATGTTGCAGTTTAAATGATTGACGAGAAAAAATTAAAAATAAAAACTTATTTCAAAAAAATATCGACTGTCGATATCTATATTTCAATATCGAACTATCGATATATCGTCCAAAAAAGTATTAGTAATAAATATCGATATTTCAACAGTCCTACTTTAATTTACGTAAAAATTAAATACTTTTTTGAAATGAAATGTTTAAGAAATTAAAATTTCTTAAAGGTATAGCCAATATATCATTTGTTCAGAATCTACAGAAATTATTTTCCACGGTATTTTCTCTTCTTTTTTATACCGTACGGGGAAAAGTGGTATTAAAAAGCTGGTAGCCCCTATACGACAGCTTTATACTCTGTGTTGTTTAGCACATCGCACATCATTGTTGATCATTGTCCTTGACCTTGATTAGAGCAGCACGTGCTACAAGACAGAGAATACTATAAACATACTAAAATGAGAATTTGTGTAATGTAATTTGTATAGTGGCGCTAAATCTACCGCGAAAAGTGCATTTTACGGTCATAGAATAATAGATACGCAATCGTCGTACATGATACCAATTTTTTATTACAAATAATCACCGGTCGCGTAGCGATCGCGTGGCTGTCGCTGTCTGCAAGTTTTTAGATAATAACCCCGCCGGGCGGCGACTGCGAGACGAGCGGACGCCGGTTGCATTTTGCTTAGCTCAGTTCCGTGCCGACAATCCTTCCCTTAAAAAAAAAAGAAAATGCAAAATTACCAAGCAAAATAATATAAACTTACAAATGATTAGTAATATTTCCAAGCTACAATAATCATTTAGAATGTAAAGGCACACAGAATTTTACTTAGTTGTAAGTCGATTGCATTATGAGGTCTTGCCTTCCACGAATAGATATATAGATATATGACACCGACGTCCGAAGTTTTACATTTATATCCAATTAAACAATTACGTGCATTATATTAATTACTTTAAGATTACGAGTTTAATAAGAAATTTATGTCCAAAAGAATGTGTTAGGTGTATATATATTTTATCACACTAGATACGATACTTAACTTACTATAAAATAAAATAAATCATTTCTAATAGATTTATACATTATTATTTCTATTATCCATACATACATTCTTTCTAATAGAACACCCCCTACACCCCCCCCTTCCCTCCCGTTTTGAAGACCTGTTCCTACTGACTATTATACTTGTTTGCAATGCTGACTGCGTGGATTATTGTGGAGTACCTTGAACCGCCTGTCCCGCCGCCCACCATGATGTGATTTCGTTTTTGGCGTGCTTTTTAAGATGCTTGCAGAAATGTATTCCGCAAATACACAAAATAATATAACGACTGCAATTACCACTATCACATAAAGCTCATGGTGTGCCAACTTCTCTATTTCACTGAATTTATTTTCGTTTCCTCCTTGCTACGTGATTATAACTTACTCTTCTTATTTTGACTGATTGTAGCCCATGATCATGTATTAATAATTTTACTTATTTTAAGATGTCCAAACAAAATGTCTCGTAAACTATCTATGTTGCTACACTCGCAGATTACACTTTACAATTAATAACGTAAAACAAAGTATTAATATTGTAATAATGGCTTAATTGTACATTCTCAGTATTGCGTAAGTAGATTATAAAATCGCAACGGTTTCTTTACTTTGCGGCCAAAGCGCGTTGGTTTAGTTACAGGCGGAAGCGATTTCGGAACCGTGCTATTGCTATAGTTATTTCTTATTTCTAAATTACTGTCTAAACACGAATTATGGTCAAAGTTGTCTACATTATTTAATATAAAGACTGGTTTAAGTCTATCTATTGACACTTGCAAGGTTCTATTAGGTAGGCTTACTTTAAAATTTTTAACATTTCTGCATAAAACGGGGTATAGGCCATTATTAGTAGAACTCAAAGATTTCTTTACCACGTTATTTTGAATAGGGGGTCAACTGAGCAAGCGTGCTCGTCGCGACCCCTGCCAGCCCTTTTCAGGGCTGCAATTCCTCTTCTGTGCATACCATGCGGGACAACGGCAATAATAATGTTATGGCGTACCCCGAAAGCGACGTACACCGGTCTGTCCCCGCTGGTGTGTGCAGAGTGCAGTTCGGCGTTGGGGACCGCCACCCAACACGCTGTGCACCTAGCGGCGGGAAGTGGAGGGAGGAGTGCAGAGTAGCTGCGTGGAATGTGAGAGGTGGGATTGAGGAGAAGATGAATGAAGTGATTGATATTATGGAAGAGAAAAGATTGGATGTGCTATGTTTGTGTGAAACCAAGCGAGGCGGCAGTGAACTTGCCGACTTGCCCGGAGGAGGCATCGCTTTGTGGTCAGGGGTACCACAAGGAGATAGGGGATGCCAAGGGGTAGGCGTTTTACTGTCCTCTCGTATGGTTAATTGTAAGACTGAGTATGAATGTGTAAATCCCAGACTGCTCTGGGTGCGCCTCAAGATTGGGTTGACAAGAATTTTTGTTTTGGCAGTATATGCCCCAGTGTCCTCTGTCGGTTTGGCTGAACTAGAGCAGTTCTGGGAGAATGTTAGAGAAGTTCTAGCGACGGTTGAAGAGAACGAAAGAATGGTTGTGTGTGGAGACATGAATGGATGGGTCGGGACAGCTCGAACAGGATTTGAGTCTGTCCTAGGCAAATATGGAGATAAGAGAGTGAATGATGCTGGTAAGATTGTGTTAGGACTGTGTATGGAAAAGGATCTTTTTGTGGCCAATACCATGTTTGGGCACAAAAGAATCCATCAGTACACGTGGGAAAGAAAGGGTGCGAGAAGTATGATTGATTTATTCCTGGTGGATAGCAGACTTAAGAAGCAAGTAATGGACACAAGAGCGTATAGAGGAGCCGATCTCGGGACGGACCACTTTCTGGTGATAACCAGAATAAGGGGTCTGTTCGCAGCATGGCGACATCGCGTAGTGTCCAAACCTGCAGCGGTTAGCCGCATTAAAAGCTGGAAACTGCAGGATGCGACCACCAGGAATGAATATGAAAGGGTATTATCCAGTAAGCTTGATGATAGATTGAAAGTGATGAGCGAGGATGTTGAAGATCGTTGGCAGAACCTTAGAGATAGTATGATTGAGGCTGCGAAAGAAGTGTGTGGAATGAATAAGATTGGGAACGGCAAAAAGCGTGATGTGTGGTGGGATGATGAGGTGAAAGTGGCTGTGCATAAGAAAAAGAAAGCATGGCGAGTCTACCTTGCTACTAATGACTGTGGTATGAAAAATTTGATGAAAGACAGGTATAAGCTGCAGAAAGCAGAAACGAAGGCACTAGTGAAAGAGAAGCGTGAAAGGTGTAGGGTGTTAGATGAAAACAAGATGTCGGACAACTTCGAGGAAAGATCCAAATTATTTTGGAAAGAAGTACGTAAGTACCGAAGTGGTCCGGCACCTTGCAGAATGAATAAAGTGCGTTCGAAAGACAACAACCTGCTTACAAATAAAAAGGATGTTCTGCAGCGATGGAGTGAATACTATGGAGAACTGTATGAGAGTGGCGACTCCGTCTCTGATACTGAGAGCGATTCTAATGAATTGCCACACTCAGGCCAGGGACTGGAGGATGCCATTAGTATGAAAGAGATTGAGAAAGTGATAAGAAGTTTGAAATGTGGAAAGGCTGCGGGAATTGATGAGGTGACTGCTGAGATGATCAAGTATGGTGGTCCTAGAGTCTGGGATGCCTTCTGTGCACTCTGCAACCTTTGTTGGCAGAAGGGGGAGGTTCCAGAGGACTGGCGCACGGCAGTCATAGTACCTCTATATAAAGGGAAAGGTTCCTACCTAGACTGTGCGTGCTATAGGGCCATCAGCTTGGTCAGCTTAGCGAGTAAAGTATATACTAAAGTATTGACTGAACGTATGAAAGGCGTTTCAGAAAGATATTTGTGGGAGGCGCAAGGTGGATTCAGGAACGGTAGGGGTTGTATGGATCAGATTTTCTCGCTTCGCATTATCGTGGGAAGGTTTCTGGCTTTAGGTCGTAAAGTTTTCTGCGCTTTCGTGGATCTAGAAAAAGCATTCGATAGAGTAGTGCGGAAGAAATTGTGGAGTCTTCTGCCTGAATATGGCGTGGAGGGCTCCTTACTGCAGGCTGTGAGGTCATTATATCGAGACCACAGAGCCTGTGTAAGGATAGACGGTGACATGTCGCCCTGGTTTGAAGTCTGTTCTGGTGTCAGACAGGGCTGCGTGATGTCTGCCTGGCTATTCGTGCTGTATTTGGACAGTTGCCTCCAGAGATTGAAAGGTAATATGAGTGGTATGGGATGTGGTGACACAGTGGTAAACTGCCTATTGAACGCTGACGATGCTGTGCTAATAGCACCATCAGAAGCAGAGTTGCAGACACTAGTCACGTGCATGAAAGAAGATTGTGAAGTAAAAGGATTGAAAATGAATGTGAACAAAACTAAGGTTCTGGTGTTTGAAAGAGAAGCGGTACAAACGAAATGTGTGATTTGTGTAAATGGAAAATGTCTAGAACAGGTGAATGAAATTGTGTACCTGGGGAGTGCGTTTTCGAGGGATGGAAGATGTGAGTTGGATGTGGAGAGACGGGTAGCAGCTGGCAATAAAGTGAACGGTGCTCTGTCCGCATTAGTGGGTAGTGTGAATATATCTAACACTGCTAAAATGGCCATCCACAATGCGGTGTTGGTGCCAACTTTGCTGTACGGTAGTGAGGCCTGGATATGCCCAAAATCGAGTGAAAGTATGTTAAATGCTGTGGAGATGCGGTGTCTCAGAAATATGTGCGGTGTCACGCTTGCTGACAGGATAAGCAATGATGAGATACGCAGTATGACAGGGTTGCACAACAGTGTTATTGTAAAAATGAAGAAAGGAATGCTTAGATGGTTCGGGCACATGGAAAGAATGAGTGATGAAAGACTGACGAAGAAAATATACAGAGCGAAAGTGAGTGGTAAAAAAAGCCAAGGAAGACCAAGGCTGACTTATGAAGATCAAATAGCCAGAGTGTTAGCAGACGGAAATGTCAAAAGCACCCGCATACCTAGGCGAAAATGTGTGAGGAGAATGATGAGATTTGAGGAAGCGAAAGAGGTGTGTAAGGACCGCGACTCCTGGCGCTCCGTCCTCTCTGACTACCCCGTTGGGGATACAGCGTGAAGTTATGTTATGTTATGTTATTTTGAATAAATACATGACTTCAAATTACTGTTAACAAAAATTTTTCGCGAATCGTTTATCGCTCGCGATTAAGGCCTTATCTTACCTATAGTTTGTCGTTTTTAAGAAAATATTTTCATCTGTAATATTTTTATTTTCTACATGAAAAAAATCTCGAAGTATGTTTGTCTCTCCGTATACCATTTCAGCTGCACTTATGCCTGTATCTGTTCTAATTGCTGCTCGCAATCCTAACAAAACCGTCGGTAATTCCTCTGCCTAGTCTTTTTCTACCGACAGTCGTAAAGTTAACGCATTTTTCAACGAGCGATGCTCTTTCAATTAAACCATTACTCTGCGGGTAATAAGGAGAAGTTCAAATTCTTTGAACCCAACTAACTTCATCAAAGCATTAAAAAGATCGCTTTCAAATTATCTCCCTTGATCTGTCGATTAGCAGTTGTTATCACCTGTATTACAGAAATTTAAAGTCGTTTTTATTATGCGTTTGATTTTTAAAAATTTGTATTTTTCCTTATGCGACGTGTTCGTCCACTGCTTCACTGAAGAGATGTAGTCATAAAGAAATACACGTCTTGTTTGGCTGTTTTGGGTGTAGATCCCTTGCTTTCCCGCTCAAGGGAGAATCGAAAAAATATATTTAATCCACTGTATAATCTATACTTTGCCGTTCATCAAAATCTGGAACTCTTCGCAAACGCAAAATTCCTAAATAATACAAATTATTTCTTGTTCCGACATACATTTAAATTAATTTTTAATTGGTGATTTGCTACGGTGAATAACAGTAACACCGAATCTTTTATATTACGAACACCGTACATTTACGGTTTAGTATTGCTAAATTATTGATTGTTGCTTCTGTGATGAGATGACAAATCATACCAAGTGTGTTTTAGTTTACTAAATTAATACAACTACAAATAATTAGGAACTAGCGGAATGAATCTCGATAATTCGTCGAGAGAGAACTCTGAAGCTTTGGATTCCATCGGAACTGTAAGTCCTAGAGAGAAGTATCACAGCATGAGGGAAAAGAAGTTATCGACTGCTTCTTTAACTAATACCGAAGGAGCGCGCCCCAAAGTTGTCACCGTTAAACATCCAGAATCCAATAAACTCAAGCCTACAGCTAAGAAAAGTAGACCTATTCAGGCAGATTTGGATGTTATAAAGGAATTTATGAGGTGTCGCGAAGAAGGCGTCAGGAGACTTGATCTTAGCAAATCCTCCATCACCTCTTTACCGCCAAATGTCAGAGATCTGACTCATCTAGTAGAATTTTATTTGTACGGAAATAAGTTAGTTGCACTTCCTGCTGAATTTGGATGTTTGACAAATTTACAGACATTAGCATTGAATGAGAACTCGCTGACGAGCTTACCAGATTCTCTTGCTAATCTGAAATGTTTAAAAGTTTTAGATCTACGACATAATAAATTGAGTGATATTCCTGAAGTAGTTTACAAATTGACTTCTCTGACAACTCTGTTTCTACGCTTCAATAGAATTAGAGTGGTTGGTGATGGCTTAGCCAATCTAACAAATTTAACCATGCTGAGTTTGAGAGAAAACAAGATTAAAGAGTTATCTTCAGGAATTGGAAAATTGATTAATTTAGTTACATTTGATGTTTCTCATAATCATTTGGAACATTTGCCACAAGAAATAGGTAACTGTGTTAACTTATCTACATTAGATTTGCAACACAATGATCTTTTAGATATACCAGAATCTATTGGCAATCTGCAAGTTTTGACACGTTTAGGTTTGCGATATAATAGGTTGACAGCTATACCTTCAACATTGAGTAACTGCAAACATATGGATGAGTTTAATGTGGAAGGCAATTCAATATCTCAGTTACCTGATGGCTTATTGGCTAGTTTAAATGAATTAACAAGCATAACATTGTCTCGCAATTCATTTATGAGTTATCCAGCTGGTGGTCCAGCACAGTTCACTAATGCATTCTCTATAAATTTAGAACACAATCAAATTGATAAAATTCCATATGGTATATTCTCACGAGCAAAGAATTTGACTAAGCTTAACATGAAAGAGAATTTACTTACTTCTCTGCCTTTAGATATTGGTACTTGGACAAACATGGTAGAACTCAATTTAGGCACTAATCAACTGACTAAATTACCTGATGACGTACATTGTCTTCAGAATTTGGAAGTGTTGATATTATCTAATAATTTATTGAAAAGAGTCCCTCCCAGTATTGGGAGCCTAAGAAAGCTGAGAGTATTGGATTTGGAAGAAAACAAATTAGAGGTACTGCCCAATGAGTTAGGTTTCTTGCATGACTTGCAAAAGTTGATAGTACAGTCAAACCAATTGACATCTTTGCCACGCTCTATTGGACATCTGACTAATTTGACATTCTTGAGTGTTGGTGAGAACAATTTACAATACCTACCTGAAGAAATAGGTACACTTGAGAATTTAGAATCATTATATTTAAATGATAACCCTAATTTGTGTAATCTGCCATTTGAACTTGCTCTTTGTGTGAGCTTGCAAATTATGAGCATTGAAAACTGTCCTTTAACTGCTATTCCTCCTGAAGTTGTATCATCAGGACCTTCATTGGTAATTCAGTATTTAAAGTCGCAGGGCCCATACAGAGCTATGTGATATCAGGAAGATGATTATCCACCTGGTAGTGAAGGCACATAAACTCCAAAGGAATTTTGCCACTGGCTTCTTTAAAATTGTATACTCATGATCAAAATTCTTTCTAATGAATTTATATAATTAAGAAAGTAATCTTTTTGTGTAGATGTGTAATTATAATTTACTGATGATTTAAATGTTTTAATGTTTTTAGGCTAAATCAATATTTTACATAACTTTCATTTAATCAAATTATTAAAAATGTTTGAACATTTTTTTGGAGATATTTGAGAGCTTCCTGTTTGATAGTAGTAGACATACAATCATTCTTCTTGTACTACTGAATGTTTTAGTTATTTAGAGTAAGTTG
Source organism: Zeuzera pyrina (assembly GCA_907165235.1). Taxonomy (NCBI): domain Eukaryota; kingdom Metazoa; phylum Arthropoda; class Insecta; order Lepidoptera; family Cossidae; genus Zeuzera; species Zeuzera pyrina. The sequence continues at coordinate 17,070,230 of OU015628.1, forward strand.
TCTTATATTTGTATAGTGGAAAAAAATATAAAAACATAAAAAATAATATCAATAAATGTTAGAATGTATGATGAAAAAAAAAATTGTATATAAATATTGTAAATGTCCATTAATTACATATGAAATAACATTTTTAATTAGAATTTCTTTACAAACACATTTAAAAGATTTAAATTTGTAACATCATAACTTTATTGTATATTACAGAAAAGATTCCAGATGTAAAAATGGTTGTAGTCACAAATTATTAGGCCAAAAATAAATATTTTTTTTAGTCTGTAATAATAATTTCAAGGTTTGATTTAAGAATGAATATAACCAGTATTTTTAAATGTGTAAGTGACTAGGATGGACTAGGTTTAAATATCTGTTTTTAACTCTAGAGGATATAATCCTAATTATGATGAAAAGGAAAAAGCGACGATCTCAACATCAATTGTTACATTTCTTGCAATATTTATAACTTAATAAGAATATATAATTAAACAATGTAAAATGAATCCTTTGATCATGAATAAAACTATCTATATTTTTTATATCTTCATGATTTAATGTCTAATAGATTTTTCTATTAGACATTAATATCTAATATAGATGAAGCCAATGAAATCTACAATGGACAAAGTAAAAACAACATACAGACGAATTGAGAACCTCCTTCTTTTTTGAAGTCGGTTAAAAATTCTTAGATATTTTATTGTAGTAAAAAAGTATAAATCTTTTGTGTGTAGGTAGGTATTAATAATAGTATTTTTAAATAAGTTTCCTATTGTGTTGCATTTATTTTTGCTATTTTAAACTGTGTTTAGAATAAAAAAAAATCTAGTTGTAAGTAAATTTGTATTTGTTCTAGATTCTTGGCTATGTATCTTTAGGTTTTTTTAGTACCTAATATAAAACATTGTAACTTTTCATTTCAATTTATATATACTTACCATTTATGAGTTTTATGTTTCAAATGTCAGCAGTGTATATTCAGATTTCGTATATGAAAAGAGTGGTCTAGTCATTTTTCGTTTAAAATAATGACTGTTGAGACCACAATACTGATGCAAAATATACATATGGAAGAGTAATGTTAATCTATTGTAATAAGAAATACTGTGTATGACTGCATGGGCCACAATTGCAATTGAGACGTCAGCTGACCTAAATTGGCCTCACCATACAGCATGATTCAATTAGTTGAAGTTCTTGTGTTGGACAGAACAATGGGTTTAAAAAATTATTTTCCTTGTTGTCAACATGTTTGCACATGGATTAATCCGTGTGCAAACATTTTAAATTAAATGTAAACATGTTATATGAAATAAATTACTGACAAATATTTGGTCATTTTATTTAGGAAAACTTATGTAAGTGAATTAGATTTTACGAAATATTGTAAAGGCAAGGTTATTAAAAAGACGATAAAAAAGTAGGTAAATTCAATAATTTATTAAGTGCAGTTTACACGAGATTTATTCATAAATTGCGCATTTAGTTTTTTACATAAATAATAATTATATACATGATTTTTAAGCTTATCTGTAAATCAAAGCAGTCTATAAAAATATTTAAGAAATAGTAACAGATGCTGTATGTAGTTACACTGTAAATGCCATGTTATTCTTAAACCTAAGGTTTTCACATATAAAAATATTCTGTCCTAATGATTCACTATAGTAAAACGTTTGATTTAATCACATGCCTAAGACGATACTGAACTAATAAAACTAAAAAAGAACTAGAATAGCTATTGGTTTGGTAATCAGTACTAAAATAATGCTTCAAGAGTAAAACACTTCAAATGCCTTACCCACGTAATAAAAATATTCTAATGTTGAGTAAAGAAAATCTTATTGCCATATATTATATCATGAAAGTTTTAAAATTGTCTTGGCATTACTGCCAAATATTCGAGAATTGAAATGTTCGCAATAAATGCTTATCAATACCATACAGACAACTAACTATAATCTGTCCATGTCAGTACAAAATACCATACAACCAATCAATAAAAAACATTAGAAATTAATTTGAGTATGTTAATATACTTAGCTAGCTTCTACGTCAGTCCTTACTCGAGTCACATAAGAATATCATATCTCAAGTCGAAATATTGAGGTTCATTAGCATATCCAAAAACAATAAAACCATCTAACAGTAACAATTTGTTTCTAACCACTGAAAATTTTTTACAACAAACTAAGCTGATACATACTTAAATCTATTTATAAATCTTTGGCATTCCCTTTACTTACAAGCAGGAAGTAAAATAAAATTTATTTGTGATGCTCCCAATAAGTAGAATATGTAACAATACGAAACATGATTTATGGCACATATACATATAATAATTGAATTGTAAATGAACTTATTGTACAAACATAATGGTCAACAACCATTTATTAAATTTCATTGTCCTGCTAACTAGAAAATGCAATGTGTTAGCAATACGGTATAGAAACACATTATTACTGTTGGTTCAAGATTCGTACATGTTAGGCATCATTAATTAGAGTCATGAAGATTATCATATTTACATGATTAGACACTTCCTTTGATGCCTCTTTTGAGGTTCTGGTCTTAATACTGCACGCACGGCTTCATCAAAAACCTGATTAAAAACATAAAAAGGTTAATTATTTCAAAATAAAAATTAAGTTAGTACATCGGAACATCAACAAAATACACATTCTCTTTAAAGGAAAAGTAATTTAATACATACACCAAGTATATCCTCAGGTTGCATAAAGGTAATGTAAGAATACTGGTAGGTAACATAACGGGTCCCTGCACACTAAACAGACACCTATCACTACTCAGACTAACACCAGACCCCCTATGCAAACATTGAAATAGGGAAGAAACTAGTATACACTTCTTAGATACAACACATTAGGTTCAGATACACTGGAGGAAATAAGAGAACTGAGGACAACCAAATTAAGGGATATCCTCATGTTTTGTAGGAAAACCGGAAGATTCATTGATGAAACTAAGGAGGGAGAACCACCAGGCCAACAGTAACTGGAGCTCTGACCAGGGAATAGGGCTGAATGGCGCCACTCGAGGGAAGCCGACAGTCCGTCTGCAGCCTGGCGGAAGTCTCTATCAGCAATCTACAAGTTTTGATGATAACAATTGAATTTTAGTTTATTGTTATTATATTTCATGATTACTCAATTTCATATTATTATTCATTGTTATTAATCAAGTAATGACATTTATACGTAGTTTTGTTGTATGTATGAAGATTACTTCAGTTTGAGTCTAGTTTTACTAGATGGCACTAGATGGAGAATTTCGACTGATACCTCTGTCTCCTGTCAATGTACTCTGTGACATACTTCTTGTTAATGACAGCAGTTTTTGATAATGACTAAGACCGAACTAGATCCATCCCACTCCTTGAGTTAGTTCAATAGTTATTCATTGACAGAGAGCGATTCGATTTGTTCGTTATAGTAGCTCCGTAGTTCATCATACACAGAAAGCAGGGAGCGCTCCTGAACTAAGAGCGCAGGTATACTAATATTATAAATGCGAGTCTATCTTTCCGTCTGTTTGCTTGGTTTTCACGGCTAAACCGCCGGACCGATTTTGACGAAATTTGGTATAGAGACAGTTTGACACCAGGGGACGGACATAGGCTACTTTTCTTTCAAAAATCCCTAAAGGGTTGAAAAGGGGGATGAAACTGTATGGGAAATGGTAGTGCTGAACCGATTAAGATGAAATTTGGTACAGGGATAAACCTTTTTTTATTAAAAAATATACTTTTTCTATTATCAAAAATGTACCTCAAAAGGGGTGAAAAGGGGGATGAAACTTTACAGGGGAAATGCTAAACCTCTGAACCGATTAAGATGAAATTTGGTACAGATAAATCTTTTCTATTAAAAAAAACATAACTTCTTTTTTTAACCAAAAACCTACCCCTAAATTAGTGAAAAGTTCTAGTGAAATACTTCATAGGGGAAATGCTAAACCGCTGAACAAATTATGATTTTCGTACAGAGATAGTATGTGCCTGAAAACAAATGTAGGCTACTTTCGTTTTCAAAAAATGACAAATTCAAATTATTTATTTGTCTGTGATTACAGGTGGCTCATTATATAGTTGTACAAATATTATAAATTAGTTCTCTGCAATCCGCCATTAGCGTACAGACAGAAAATAAAAACAAGAAATCATGCACAATTAATGCAAAATAAATCACAAGAACTACAATAATACAACGCTACAAATCATTTTACCAACAATGAAAAAAGTGAATTCCAGTAAATAATTCAATGTCATAACACAAAAATAGAAAAAACAGATTCAATGTAGAGAGAAAAGTGATTGAAAATATGTAAAATGTCAAAATTTGAAAATATTGTCAAATGTATTTCAAATAATCAGTTGTAATTGTAATATCTATTTAATATAATCCTTAAATTGTGTCAGAAATTCTTGTATTGAATAATATGTCTTTTCATTAAATAATCAATAATTTTCTTTTTAAATATTAATATGTCAGTGTATTGGGTTATTGTTGTGGGTAGTTTGTTATAAATTTTACTGCCCATGGCGAATACGCTTCTACTTCTATTGTATAATTCTGTCTTTCTTGGCTTTATGTATACTTTGCCTTGGCGTCTACCTCTACCAACCACAGGAAATAAATTAGGATTACGCTTAACAAACATTGACATGTAGTTTTTTACATATATGACGTCATCACAAATCCAATATGGCGGATGTTCCATAATAGGAAATAACTTTATTGTTCAACACCAACAATATGAGTATCAAATGAAATGGAATACGCAGGGTAAGGTTTATGTATATGTGACGTCATCATAAATGCAATATGGCGGATGTTCCATAATAAGAAATAAGTTTTGTGATCGACACCAACAATATAGGTATCGAATGAATTGGAATACGCAGGGGAAAGTTTCTGTATATGTGACGTCATCATAAATCCAATATGGCGGAAATTGCGTAACAGAAAATAACTTTTTTGTTCAACAATGTAGGTATCTCGGGTAACCCTGGTAACCCGGAGGCCACGCAAAATTTTTCCACGCGGACGAAGTCGCGGGCACAGCTAGTTATATTATATATGACAGATCAGAGCGAAATAATATATCATTACATTTACTCCATAGAGTACTGCAGAAAGAGATGGAATGAGAGAACAGAGAAATAACCTATTTGAACAGTAATTTTAGAGCTATAAACGAATTCAGAACGTACTAACAGTATTTTTAAAATTCGAAAGGTACGTTGTTAAGGCTTCATGGAATTACGTATGATATTTTAAATTATATTCTGTATTATTTTTTGGATCTCAGCTACCATAAAATATAATCAAACAAATAATTATTAGTTTATTAGGATAGTCAATAATTTTTATTAAAAAAAAATCGAATATCTTCATTTAATAAAGTGACTGCAGCGTTGCCAGACGAAATCTGAACAAAAATGTTATTATAGTGTAAAGGAATTTATCAATGACAATTTCTCAGCATAAAATTTCATTTATTGTCTTGTACTCAATTGATTAATTTTTAGTTTGTTTCATTTTATTATTAATTTAATATTTGATGCTTTGTATATTTTGACTTTTATTTTTATTTATTCTTATTTTGACATGTTTTTTTTTGTTTATTCTTTTAATTTTTTTGCTTTTTTTAATTGTAGGTTTGACATAGGTACATGTGATTATTTGAATCTGTTATGATTATGACATTCCAAATCATTGACATTGAGTTGGGTATTTACGTTTATTTTTCTGTATTGATGGATGATGTTGTTGTGTAATTTGTAAAGGACAAATTGAATATTTTTGCATGCTTTTAATAAGCAGAGTACATAAACGTTGTGTAATCTATACTTCATATACATTTAATTATACTGGATTTTCGCAAATAAATAAATTATTATTGACGTCTTGAAAAAAGGCCAGGTCAAGAGTACCCTAAACCGAAGAGCATGTATGAAGGGAATAATGAAAGTGGACGAAGCGAAACAAGTATGTAAGGATCGTAGCAAGTGGAAAGAAGTGGTCTCTGCCTACCCCTACGGGAAAGAGGCGTGATTATATGTATGTATGTATGTATTATTAAATCTGCCGAAAAATTTAATATTTCGAAGAAAAAATCAATAGATATCGTTGATTGACCATTTCCATGCCACAAAACAATATTACTTATTTAATAATACATTAAAGTAATAGGCAAATAATTTTATTCATTGATTACATTTTAATCTAGTCAGTTTAATTGTGATTTGTAAATGACATTTCTCGCGAGTACAGTTTTTGCACACTTTTACTACTACTTAAAGAATGAGTGAACTTGAGTGAACTGATTAAACAATCTAGTTCTTACATTATATGAGTGATAACAAGCTAATCTAATCAGTGAACAAGCAAGCCTAATTAATGTATTACACTCTATATGGTTACGGCTGTATTCAACTTGACTTCTGTAGTCGTTTTGGAAAATGTCGCGAAATGCGTGCCTTTTATTAGCAGGCCTTTTAATTTTTTTTGTAATATCTTTACATTCAGTAGCTATTTTGTTTTAGTTGTTATACTATTTCGAAGTGCTCTTAATAACCCATACAATAAAATAAATATTAATACTGGACATGTAAATTTTGTGAATGGGGCAAAAATCCATATTTTTGGGTATTGTCAATTTATATTTTTTTTTTATGTAAACAGTTAACATTGATAAAGGTATCATTCATACAATGAGTAGGATGTAGTTAATAAATTAAAACTAAGCTTTTGTTTTGTTTTTGTTATTAGTAAAACTTTATCGTTTACCTGTAAAATTTATTCACACAGATACTGTATTATTTACCTAAATTTTTGAGTACAGTGTAAATAAATAACAGACCAATATTTGTTGTGGAATTTATATGTATACAGGGTGTCCTGTATATAATGGATCAACCTTAAGGAAAAGGTAGAACACCTAATTACCTAAAACTTATTTGACTAGTTTTAAAAAAAACCTTAGGGTTACCGAGGATTTTTTTCATTATTTTGACCATTTTCAACATCTTTAGTTTTTGGCTTCAGTTTTTTTAATGCTGTCGTTCCAAATGATAACATTTTTTAAATCTGATTTTTGTAAATTATTGCTGAATAGTTAGCTTATGTAGCTTAATAACGATTTGGTTAGCTTATCTTCATTTCTACAAAAAAAAGAGGACCACACAGGAAGAAATTATTTTTTTCAAATTATGATAACCCAAATTAGATAGATTCTCCTGAAAAAAAATGTACTACACTGAAGTGGTCCATTATTTTAAAATCTTGTACCATTATTAAGGTTTCTAAAATAGTATAAAACTTTCGTCTAGTCCTTCTCATTACAAAGTTATTGCTATTAATTTGATGTAGGAGCTAATTAGACAAATTTTTGTTATAATTCAAAAATCAAAACAAACTGTGGATTCCGTGTTATTTATTCCTAGTATTTTTTTTAATGTCTGTTATGCGTGCGAGCTCAATCCAAGAAGTGTTTCTATCTCTTTTTAGTGAATGAGTTCGCAATCTGGACAGCTACCTGCACCTGACCGGGACGGCGATAACAAAAGACCTTTATGACTGCTAATTGTAGATAGCACCGGTTTTGTAGGACATACGGCTATTCATCTCGCTTAGTGCGACTTGTACTATTGATTACGACAAACGTTTTGTGTTGCTCCCTCTCGATTTTTACGTGCTGTGAATTTGGACCTCGTTTTGCTTAACGATTTGGACTCTATTTATTGAAATTACAACTTGCCGATCTTAAGGACTGAAAGCATTGTGAACGATTATCGATTGTAGTGTTTTAGTACACATTGATAGAAATGCCGCGTCAACAGTATACGGCACGAGACTATTGTAACATGCATTTTATTTACGGAGAATGCAGAGGTAATGCGAGAGCCGCTGCAAGATTATTTCGTGAAAGATATCCGCATGAGCAACGTTACCCCGACTATCGAAGTTTTATAAGAGTACATAACTCGTTCTTCGAAGGAAGATTTCCTGGTTCCGGAATCGGTGGTGCTAGTGAGGGAAGACCGCAACGAGTCAATAATCGAATGTTAGAGGAAATTGAGAATGACCCGACGACTTCGGTTCGTGCCATAGCACGACGCACTGGTGTGCCTAAAACAACGGTGCATAGAGTATTAAAAAGACATCGGTTGCACCCATATCCCATATCAACGTGTTCAAACGTTACAGCCGAGAGTTTTATTGTTAAGAATGATTCGAGATGATCCGCAATTTTTCAATAAAATTTTGTGGTCCAACGAGTCTTCCTGCAGACGCGATGGCTATACCAACATGCACAACTTTCATAGTTGGCAATTAGATAACCCCCATTTGATGAGAGAAGACAGAAGCCAACACCAATTTAAGATAAATTTATGAGCTGGTATTATCTGTGGCTAAATAAAAGGTCCATTTGAATTGCCAGCAACTCTAACTGCTGATCATTATTTACATTTTTTACAAAATGAATTGTTTACACTGTTGCAAGATGTCCCGGAAGAAGTCAGAAAAACGATGTGGCTACAAAACGACGGATGTCCCGCATATTATGTAACGACAGTAAGGCGACACCTAAACGCTCCTGACAGATGGATCGGCCGCTTAGGACCGATTTTGTGGCCGCCAAGGTCTCCCGATCTAAATCCCTTGGATTTTTTTTATTGGGGATGCCTTAAAAATTTGGTTTACGAACACTCAATCGCGACAATAGATCAATTGCGCCAGCGTATAAGCGCTGCTGTGGAGTCAATTAACCGTAGAAATTTCATACGCCGTGTAAGGGCTTCATTCATAAAAAGATGCAGGGTGTGTATTTTAGCAAGGGGAAAACAATTCGAACACCTATTGTACGTTTTTAGTAATAAATAATTTTTTTATAATTTTATGATTTTCTTTCCAAAGTAACTTTTTTTTTGCAGTTTTTGCAGTTTTTTTTTGTTTTAAGTCCTATAGCAATTTTATCACGCAGATAAAGGATTATAAAACATACAATAATAAACCTGATAAATACACAGTTAGACCATTTTCTTTAAATTAAGTTTTGGTGATGTAACCCCTTCACTCATATTAATAGCAATAACTTTGTAATAAGAAGGACTAGATGAAAGTTTTATACCATTTTAGAAGCCTTAATAAATGTTCAAGTTTTTATAATAATGGGCCACTACAGTGTGGTACATTTTTTTTCAGGAGAATTTATCTAATTTGGGTTATCATAATCTAAAAAAAATAATTTCTCCGTTTGTGGTCTTTTTTTTTAGAAATGAAGATAAGCTAACCAAATCGTTATTAAGCTACATAAGCTAACTATTCAGCAATATTTTACAAAAATCAGATTTAAAAAATGTTATCATTTGGAACGACAGCATTAAAAAAACTGAAGATGTTGAAAATGGTCAAAATAATGAAAAAAAAACTCTCGGTAACCCTAAGGTTTTTTTTAAAACTAGTCAAATAGGTTTTAGGTAATTAGGTGTTCTACCTTTCCCATAAGGTTGATCCATTATTTACGGGACACTGTGTATGCAGTAATTTCAATTATACACTTAATAACCCTGATGAAAATGTAAATAATGTAGTTCTAACCTGTTTGAGTCCACGCTGTGTCAAGGCAGAACATTCCATATATTTAACTGCTCTTATTTTATTGGCCAACTTCTGCCCCTGTTCTCTCTTGAGTGGTGACATTCCTTGTTCCGAAAGAAGACTTAAGGTTTCTCGATCATCTCTTAAATCAATTTTTGTCCCTGTGATTGGATAAAATGTGTTTTATTTAGTTAAAAATTATAATTGTTTGCCATAACCATGATAGTCTAAGATCCGGCTGCGAAACTAGTACATGAATAATGTAGATAATCAAACTATTTTTTAAGTATTATTAGAAGTGGGGGAATTCATTTTTCATAAAGTGCCAGCTAAAAATTGCCCGCCAGTACTATTAATTAAAATATTATTAATTGACTTTTGGAGAAATATTTCCTTTATATCTTATAGAAATAAAACCTACACCACTTCACAACAGTGTATTTAAAAGATTTGAAAAGTCACAGCTGCCGTTGATTGCCTAGCCGCAACCTTTAGGCACCCAGGTGTAAGCAGGTATAATTTCGTATAAACTTTTCGTTCATGACGTACATTTGTTTCATCTGTACCACATCAAAGTTAATTTTTTTCTGTATTTAATGTTATAAAGCTGCCTATAAAAAACAAACCGCAAATCGAAGTTTCCAGCCCTTAAAGATGCGAGGTGTTGTAAATAAAGTGACAGAGAGTGAGCGCGCGACGCTACTTGATAGACAAGGATGCTAAATGCCAACTGTACGCGTTTTTTGAGCCATTTCGCATGTCTCGATATCTATTGTCAGTCAAGCAGCTGAGTTGAGGCTTATGTTTACGTATTTTCTAACCACAATGTTTCGGAGCTCGTAATACGTATTGCTTTTATTGTTATTGTCGTTGTCTCATTGATATTGTCATAATATTACTTTTGTTTATGCAAAGCTAAAGATTTAAAAAATGTCAAAGTGTTTTCTGTGCGGTAAATCGAACAATGTACCCCAATTTAGTAATGCATCATTTAAAAAATGTTTCTCTACGTTATTATTTCGGCGAAAAAAGAAATATAAATATCATGATCTTATATTAACAGTGGAATCCACCGATTATTTTGGTTATCATACTGAGTGTCTCAAAAAAGTTAATGTTTTAAAGCAAAAAGATAGAGAAGTGTTTGAAAGTTTTTGCTCTACTTTAACCGTAAGTAAAAATTTTTTTTTTCAATTTTAATATTATTCAAATTACTACACAGTAAAAAATTTTGTGTAAAATCAACACAATTTCAGTGTTAAAAACGGTCTACACAAAATAAATGTTGATTTTCAACACAAAAAAATGTGTTGAATTTTTTAACACAAATTTTGTGTTAAAAGTTTATCTCAGAGGGAGCTAATAATTTGACACTTTAAAATGTCAACTGAAACACAAAGTAAGTGTTGATTCAATTTACTTTTATTATTCATGTTTTAATTTTTTAATTTTTAATATATACACGTTTTCTTCATTATTGTTAATACTAAAAATTAATTATTGGTTAGTAGATTTATACTGAAAATAATAAAATACATAATTTAATTATAATGTCGTATTTCTTGTTAATTACAGATTCCAAGTTTACCTTTAGATCTCCATGAAGAAAGCAATTCTTCTATAAGTTATGATCCTGTAAGTATACGTCGCAGTAATATATCTGGATATAAAAATATTGGAGTTTTTGTTTAATATATAAAATTAATTTTGTAGGACGAAATAAATGCTACAACAAGAGATCAACCTATCATAACTTCGCAAGAGCACCATTCAAGTGTAGCTGCGTTAAACGAGCAGCCTACTACCTCATCTGCACATGAAGACATTAAGAATCAATCTTCAAACTCTTTGTCATCTTCCTCAACAACTCGGAAAGATATTTCATCAGAAAATAAAAATAAAAAATCTGTCTGCCTGTTCTGCGATAATATAGAAAAAAAAGTTGGTAAGAAAAGGAGTTACGTTGCATTTCCACGATCTGAAACAACTGTTAAGGCAATAAGAGCAATGGCCGAAAAATCCGATGATTCGAAAGTTGCTTGCAAAGTTAAACAGCAATTTTTCGGTTGCTTATCATTCTAATTGTTTATCTTTGTATCAGTTATCCCAGAAGCGACAAGATGAAGAGCCCCCAGAACCAACCGATTGGTATAAAAATAGACAGTTGCATATTTTAGCATTTGATGCCCTGTCAGAGATCATTAAAATTGAAATAATTGAAAAACATCGCGTTATGTATCTTGCGGACTTAATTTCCCAATATAAATCATTGTTTTTAGAGTTTGGTGAAGGGCAGGTGCGTGCAGAAGATATCCAAGATTATCGCGCTGAAAATTTGGAGAGTAAAATAATGAAAGCTTTTGGTGACCGTGTAACAATTGAGTCTTCCATGGGAGCACATAAGAAAAAAATTGTATATCTATATGATATGGACACCGCACGATTAGCCAGTGAAATTGCTGTGATAGAATCAAAAACAAAAAATCGATGTAGAGATGTCGCATATGAATTAAAAAATTCAATAACAACTCTTCAGAGTACAAAGTTGCCGGAAAAAAATCTTACTGCACAGGATGTTATACGTGGTGAATGTAATATTCCAGAAGAACTCTTTAATTTCGTGTGCGATTTGGTACAAGGACATACGCCGTAAAAACTCAAGCGACGATTTAGTAAAAATTAAGTCAGTATGCAGCGACCTTATCTATATTGTTAGCAAAGGCAGAATCAAACCATCGAAACATCTTACCCTTGGGGTAGCAATGAAGTCAATTACAAGCTCAAGAAAAGTTCTTACAATGTTGACTAAATATGGTCATACTATAGGCTACCCTTTGGCTGAAGAAATCGAAACGGAGATGACATACACTTCCCAAGAAGATAACAATGTCATACCATCAGGTATCCATAAAGTAAATGGGCTGAGTACACATGTTGCCTTTGATAATTTTGATCGCTTTGTCGACACACCTACTGGAAAAGATACATTACACGATACAGTCGGAATTATATACCAATTTCGTTGTGAATATGAAGAAGAACCGGATAGTGATTCATCTTCAGATTTGGGTTCGTGTTCTCAAAACGTTCGTGAAGAACGTCTTCCTATTAAGAGAAGATGTTACAAAGCACCTATAAAAGATATAGCTTCATATGTGAAAACACCGTTTACAAGCATGACGTTTCTCCCAGTTCAGACGATCAAAGAAACTATTAATTCATGCCAACCTCAAAAAATGATAGCAGTAGATAAAGATTTGATTTGGAGTATCTCCTTGTCTCAAATTGATTTTTTACCGATGTGGTTGGGTTACAATGTTAAAATTAATCTGGATCGCAGCAAAATTCAAGCTGTCGAGTATTTGTCACCAATCAACGATTCTCCGACGTCACTAGCTGTGGTTCAAGAAACTCTGAATATTGCTAAAGAAGTAGCGAAAAATTGTAATCAACCACAGATTATTGCTACTTATGATTTAGCTATAGCTAAATTAACTATGCAGATACAATATACAAAGAGGCCTACGTTTGATAATGTCTTTATAAATTTAGGGGCGTTTCACATGCAGATGTCATACTTTAAAGGCATTGGAAAGTATATTGACTCCAGTGGCTTAATCGAGACTTTAGTTGAAGCTGAGGCTCTAGTAAGCGGATCTTTAAACAGCTTTCTGGACAGCAAACACTTTAACAGATGTAAGAGACTTCATCCTTTGGCTTCTGGTGCGTTGCAGGTTCTTCATTTTGAGAAGTATTTATGTGACATAAAAAATAATCTCGGAATATCAAATAAAGATTCAGATGATGAAGAAAACTTGGTAGAAAGTGAAATACATTTTGAAATATTAATTGAAGATTTACAAGCAGTAATGAATACTCCATGTGAAGTTAATGAACGTATCGCTTTATCTGACTCACTGCAAAAAATACTTAATGGTTACAAACAATATCGCGAAGTAACACTTCAAGGTGGACATGGAAAGGACAGCGCAATATTACTTGCAATACACAGAACTTGTGAACTTATATCTTCGATTTTCCAGAAGTTTCCGAACTAACGATTTTGAGCTTTACTTACATTCTATCGATGAAATGTGTGATTACTTTTTTGCATTTAATCTACAGAATTACTCAAAATGGGCAGCCATGTATTTGAATAATTTAATAAAGTTAAAGGTTGAGAATTCCACTTTGTTTAACGAATTTCGTGAAGGCGCATTTGGTGTAAGGCGTACGAAATCATGCTTAGGCAGGTCGCCAGTGGACTTGACTTTAGAGCAGACGATTAATGCTGATGCTGGCAATACATTGACTGGTGTTAGTCATTTCACAAACTCTATATCTGCAAGACAGAGGTGGGCTCTCAGCCATAGCATGAAGACGAAAATTTTATCTTTTGTTAAAGCAGAAATTGGATTATCACAAATAGACCTCTCATTCTTTACAAAACCATCGAATAAAAAAAGATACTAAGACTTTAAAAAGTATCATTAATACGATCAAAAAAAAGATGAATCCATTTTGTGAAAATGTGGACAAAGATCGTTTATTTAATATGTCCACTGGTAAAGCGGCATCATCAAATGTTGAAACCTGTTTACTTAACATCAAATCATCAGGCCAAGAACACAAGTTGAAGTTTTTTTTTGAATGTTCCGCGGATTCCACAAGATTTGTTAAACCGATAAAACGTTTAAATTTATATAATTTTGCATCTGACTGTGTGAAAAAAAGTATTAAGAGTAAAAATGGAGATAAAACATTAATCAAAATGGAGCGCGACATTTTTGGAAGACTATTAGCAATAGCTATAGAAGAAAAGGTTGATATTAGGTACTGTTTGTCTTTTCCTCTTGCGCCCATACCTCCTGCACTATTCGCCTATTCTGGAGAGATGTTAAAAACTGATAAGTCAACTTTGAGTAAACAATTAACATCTAAAATTGACTCAGAAAATCCCGGTGATATTGACGTCGAAATAATTGATGGCTTTTATTACATGTATCAAATAGGTTCAAATCTGCCACAAGCGTTTGGAAAACTAGCTGAGTCAATATTGATCAAACTGTGTGCCAAAAAGGCTCAAGAAGTACATATCGTATTCGATCGATATTTAAAGCCGTCAATAAAGGACTCCGAAAGACAAAACCGAGAAGGTATTGACATACCTTATACGATTAATGGTCCTTTACAAACAAGACCCAATGATTTTTTAAAATGCTTGAAAAACTTTTGTTTTAAAGAAGCTTTTTAGCTCTTCACTGGGAGGATGACTTATTCGCTTCAATATTAAAGGACAAAAAAATTTTTATTACTATTGAAGAAAAATGTTTTTCATATAGTTGTATTGAAAACAGTTATAAAAAATGAAGAAGATGATTTTGCATGTGAACATGAGGAAGCAGACACAAGAATTGTATATCATGTAAGTAAAGTTCACGAGCATTCAAACGTTTTGATTAAAGCATCTGACACTGATGTCTTAATTATTTTATTGGGCAATATACACAAATTCCCTACTTTACAAATTTGGTTAGCAAACAGTGCATCCAAAAAAGGTAATAAAGACGAAGTTTGTATAAACTGTACGAAATTATCGAAAAAATTAGGCCCAACTTTGTGTCATGCGCTTCGGGCATTCCATGCATTCACAGGGCGTGATTACACTGCTGCCTTCTTCAATAAAGGAAAGGTTCGTCCCTTAAAAATATTTATGAAACATAAAATAATTCAAGAAATTTTTGCATCATTAATTTACCCAAATGACATTTTTGATGATGATAAAATTAAAACGGTCCAAGAATTCAGTTGCCTTATGTATGGGATACCCGATTGTCAAAGTGTGAATGAGGCAAGATTTATTATGTTTAATAAAATGTACGACTAAAATAAACGGAAAATTCATGAAAAATATCAAAGGCTTCGACTCCACTCATATTTTGCCATGTTGGAAGTCTTTAAAACAAAAGATGTTGAGGAATTGTTATGTGAATTCTATGTGGTTGAATGCTACGGAGCCAAATTGCACCAAGTTTAAAGCAGAGAATAATGGTTGGTTCATATTAGATGGTTATGTCAAACCAACATGGTTTGTAGGAGATGCCACACCTGTAGAGGTAGAGAATGTCATACTATGTAATTCCCAGGACAAATCTGCTCATAACGAAGAAGGCTCCGATATTAGTAGCGACGAAATTGATAGCAGCGATGATAGTGAGAGCAGCGAGGAATCTGACTTTTAATAAATGATAAGGAATGAGATTTTATTATTTTTTAATTGGTTTATCTATTTTTTTATCTAACACTACTGTTTTCTGTTGTAAAATTTAATAAAGGATAAGGAATGAGATTTTATAATTTTTTAATTGATTTATCTATTTTTTTTGAAAAATTTGTTTGAAAATTTGTTAATTTTTTTTTAAATTGATTTTATTTGGAAAATCAATTAGATTTTTAACTTTAAAATATAAGTTTAATTTTATTAAGTGGTTTTGATAACAAACAAAAGTTCATGAAGTCCAATTTTTTAAATAGTACGTATCTAAGTTTGTTATTATTATTTGAATATTTAATATTATTTTTATTTTATACAAAAATTAATTATTATTTAAGAAATTAATATTATTTTTTCGGATATCATTTATTTTTATCTGTTTTAATTTTTGGAGCATTGAAATAGATAGAATCGTTCTTACTACTACTTTGAGAACCCTATCTATCGAGACATGCGCAATGGCTCAAAAAACGCGTACAGTTGGCATTTAGCATCCTTGTCTATCAAGTAGCGTCGCGCGCTCACTCTCTGTCACTTTATTTACAACACCTCGCATCTTTAAGGGCTGGAAACTTCGATTTGCGGTTTGTTTTTTATAGGCAGCTTTATAACATTAAATACAGAAAAAAATTAACTTTAATGTGGTACAGATGAAACAAATGTACGTCATGAACGAAAAGTTTATACGAAATTATACCTGCTTACACCTGGGTGCCTAAAGGTTGCGGCTAGGCAATCAACGGCAGCTGTGACTTTTCAAATCTTTTAAATACACTGTTGTGAAGTGGTGTAGGTTTTATTTCTATATGATATAAAGGAAATATTTCTCCAAAAGTCAATTAATAATATTTTAATTAATAGTACTGGCGGGCAATTTTTAGCTGGCACCTTATGAAAAATGAATTCCCCCACTTCTAATAATACTTAAAAAATAGAGTTTGATTATCTACATTATTCATGTACTAATTTCGCAGCCGGATCCCGTACTATGAGCATATTGTTAAGAGACAGGCAACCAATTGAATGTCTATTTCCTAGTTGCATTTCATTATACTTATTAATTGTTAGCATCTTTATTGATTTAAAAAAATATTTACACTAATAAACGTTAAAACGAAAGGAGATAAAAAAAATATATGATTCTTAAACATAATGTTAATGCATGGGTGACGCCAGAATTATTTTTAGGAAGGTATATCTGCGTACACACATAATATTAACTAATCAAATATAATTTAAAATATTGCATCTTTATAATTATAGTAAGTTACATAAAATTAGATATTTATGTATGTCAGACATTTGAATATGTGTTGCATCAGAACAGGGGTCCATGTGTTAATGATAAAATATGGTATTCATGTTGGGCGTGGAACAAGTGCTCTTTAGCAAAAAAATTGCTAGAAATCTATAATTATATAGACACTAATAGTCTAAATACTGAAGAATTTTAAAAAAGAAGTACTGAATTACTTATGCATTCTACGCTTTATAACTTCAAAGCAAATATTATGAGGATTTTTAACCATTTGAGCAGATTTTACATAGAATATTTGAGAGATTGGGGTTCTACTTATATAGTAGTGTACATTTGTCATTATGTTATTTTTAGTCTATACGAGTTAGAACCATTAATAGGTATAATACGAATTTTACAAATAAGACACAGGCAAAAGACTGTATCTCTCATGAAATAACAAAAGAATAGTTTGCAAAGAAATCAAATATAAGTTAAATATACTTACCAACCAATATGATGGGGGCGTCAGGACAGTGATGTTTAATTTCAGGATACCACTTTGAAGTGACATTTTCGTAAGATGAGGGACTGAATAAAAAAAAATTAAAACTGTATAAAAACATGCCAACTATTTTCATGTTAATATTAATAACAAATGCTGAAAAATGTATACGGGCAGTCCTGTTTTTACGCCATGTTAGGTACCAGTAATGAGAGGCAAAAGGAAACCACATAAAATTAGTCCTATTTTTTCATACATTTATATGTAAAAAAATTTGTTATGGTTCTTGTAAGTGAAAAAGTACAACGTTTTCAAAATATTAATAACTTTTATTTATTAAGAAAATGACATGTTTAAGAAATATAATGCACATACATACACAGGAATATGAAAATTGTTTTTTTTTTGCAAAAGTATCGCATTAGTTTTGTGTTTCTTTCTATTTTCGTAAATTTCTCTATAACATTTATAAGCCATAGAAATGTTATTATTAACTTCAAAGCGAAATTTACGAAACTATGTGAAATAAAACAAACAAGCGCTAAGTTTTGTCATTTGAATTTGATTCCATCCACCCCAACGTCGATCCGCTAACCGTCAATTGTGACGTAAAGCAAATCATAGAGACGTTAAAACGAGGACTGCCTGTAATGCCAAATGGAAAGGTATGAATTACCTTGTTACACTGAAACATATAAGGAAGACATCAGTCTGTGGGTAACTTAATGGTCTAAGTCTATCATAATCTTCCTGCCCTGCTGTATCCCATAATCCCAAAGACACTGCAACTCCATCCACTACCATTGGAGCCGAATAGTTATCAAACCTGCAATAATATCATTCAATATTTGCATTTATAGAGCCTTGAAAGGAATCTGAAAACTATTTTATATAATTAGTAATTATAAATAAAATATAAGCAACTACATATTTTAAAAACAATCAATTGTAATTTAATAGACAATTCACTTACACTGTAGGCACATATTCGCCAGGAAAACTATCAGTTGTGTAAGATATTAACATACATGTTTTTCCAACAGTGCCATCACCGACCACCACACATTTGATTGGTCTTCCTGAAGACATCTGAGGAAATATATTTATATTACTTAGATACTGTTTAGAAGCAACCACAATTATGAGTCATTGAGAAGCTGAAATTAATATACGCAAAAAAATTACCGTATAGGAAGATATTGTCTTGATTAATTATATTTTCTCAGTAACTAATATCTCAATTCCGTAGTTTTTTTTAAAATTAGAAACAAAAATAAGGAATTTTTTTATAACAAGAGAAAAAGCATTGAAAGATGGATGACGGAATGTTTTTTTAATTTTTTTTTTAAATTGCTTTCCATTAGTAGGCAAAGGGAAGAATGAGCATAATATCATGGACGTACTCTTCTAACAGACTGCAGACTACCAACAATGATAAACGCAAAAACAGAATTTAGGGTACTCAAAACTCATTATAGGCTACCGTCACAAATAGAGGTAAGACGAGCTGATAAAGACAGCTACAAGGGATGCTGATTGTCCTTTTTTAACACTTGCCATGTGATTGAAAGATAATCTTTGGTAGTAATTATTCAATTATTCACATGGACGTCTCACTTGGTTATTCATCGTTCCGAAGTCAATCTGACTGACTATAAGCTTATTTTAATCACAGACTTCTTATAAACTAGTTTATAACGTCTGCGCTTTTAATATTAGTCGTAAATCGTAATAATTTGGTCCCATCTTTATATTATTACCAGTGAGCGGATAATCGGGCGCTAATATACCTAAACTTCATTTTTATGCCTACGAAAGAATAATATGGACGTCGCGGTGTTGAACTCGAACCTTCGATCACGATTAAAAAGCTAGTGTTAAAGGAGAGCTCTATTTATCTCAATAAAAGTAAAAGAGATGGACTATAAATAGAAAGGGATGTGGAATCAATGAAGTGTTGACAGATGTCATTTAGACGTTCACCCGGAAGGCGAGACGCCGCTAACGATTGTCGACGCGAGAGCGTTTCACTTTTGTTCCTGACACCAAACGAAGAACACCTGCTCTTGATTGTTATTAATTCGCGATTGTTTTCTGTTCTTAAGAGTTATTCGATTTTCCTTTTAGTGAAAATCGATATTAGAAGTTGGGATAATCATCCCGTGTATATTTTTTTAATAAATCCTACTTTTGATTATAACATCAGAAGTGGGATCGGCCCGCAATTTGTTTCTACTCACCGTGGCATTCCTGATTGAAATAATTTCATTTGTTTGATGAAATTAGAATACGTGTTTGTTGTGAATCGTGACGAAATAGACAATGCCTGAACGTGCGACTCGAAGCAGAGCGCGCCGCAAAGAGGACGATGTTCTAGAGGCAATTCTTTGTAGATTGAATTCAATCGAGGGCAGGCTGAACGCTACACCACCGTCGCTGGTGGCGTCGAGTACGCTGCTACGACCTAGTGAGTCTGCGTCTGCAGGCAAGGAGCCTGTATTTATCGCCGCTACGACGCCATCGCCATGGGCACCAGTTGCGGAAGACGCCACCTTTGTTCATTCTCAAGGGCTCAACGTGTCTCAGTGTGGTACCAGCGCCAGTAACAAGGCGGCAGACAAGCTCGTCGATGCCCTCATATCGTTAATCCAAATAAGATCTGTCCATTACTACATCTCGAACTTTGACTTTCAATTCTATAATATTGATGCTTGGTGTGTAGAGGTTGACCAAGCGTTCGAATCGAATCATTGGAATAGTAGTGAGTGCTTATCCCGCGTCGCGGGGTGCCTTAAACGTGGCGCTCGTTCGTGGCTTAACGGTTGGGTTTTGAATGACCGTTCATGAAGTAATTTCAAGGTAGAATTTAGATTGCTCTGCTCACGTAGTATCGATACAGCAAGTATTTCGTTTGACGTAATGTGTAGCGATTCTCAAGATTATGTGATCTACGCGGAGTACGCGCGTGGCTCATTATTGTGTTTAAATATAGTGAGGGGTTTATCTGATGAGCTACGCATTGCAATAGTTATTCGTGGTATAACAAATCCACAGGTTAAAGCAATTTAGTCGAATTTTATCAATTTATACAAAACCTGTTAAATAGAAATAGTCTAGTAGAATCAGTATTAGTATATCTGCTGTATCTGCGAACCGTCGTTAAAATATAGCTAAAATTAATGTTCAGTGAGTTATTTAGTATGTAGTGAATTATTCAGTGAGTTTAATACGTGTTTTAATGAGTGAATTAATTAATCATTAAATATCGGCCCCAAAAGCCGACATGATGCAAAATGTGTCGAAATCGAATACTATGGAATACGTGATAAAGCTCTCGATCTCTGGATTTAATATATAGTTGAGAAAAAACAAAACAGTGTAAATGGGGTTACATTTGCCGGTTCAAAATTAATGATGGGCATTCTCTAACGATCAATTTTGAGACCTTTCCTGCTTTTGTTTTACATTGATTATCTTCCATTTATGCTTAAAGACAACGAATTTCCTATCTGAGATAATATCGTTTGCTGATGAGTGATGACACATCATTATTGTTTAAAGTAAATAGAAAAGACAAATATTAGCGGACAGAATAGGACCTTGGCGGATGTCTCAAAGCGGTTTACTGTTAACTGTTTATTCCTGAATCCATTTTTGTGTCAAGTTTTCCCTATCCAATGTACCCAGAATTCATGATGGACTGGAACTGCGTGGAAAACTATTAGAATTAGTGGAATCTGCTACTATTCTTAGTTCCGTATCGAGAATTTGACTTATAGGCACAGTTTGGCGATATATGCTATTAGACGCAATAGATAGTTGATACATTGTGGCCACGGCTAGGATAATGTACTTCTAACATTTGCATGGTCTTTTGCGTTTTGACCTGCTACTGTGGGGATTAGTAGCTCATGTAAAGTCTTTATCTTTATTCTACAAAATAGGGCGATACGTGCCATCTGTATTATTAGGGTACAAGAATCGCTGAGAGATCGTTTTAAAGACATTGATGTACTATACTGTACCTTGCTCTTGTTATACGTCTCTGAAAACGTAATGTACACTAGAAAAAAGTATAGATCTATTTCAAAAGAAGGGCGTTATTACTAGTGTGGAAACATGTCACGATCAACAAGTTAATCTTAAATTTAAGTACAAGGGTCGAGATGGTCATTTTTGGGCAAAATGTTCATTTTTATGATGAAGTTTCTTAAGAAGTTATTCAGTTTGTTGAAGACAAGTTTGGACTTGTTATTAAACGCACACATCAGTGTTTCCAATCGGGACAAACTCTTTGCACATGTGTTCACTAGTATTATGATGGAATGATGGAATAAAAAAAAACCCGATGATACCATTTGAGTTTTGGCGGTAGAGTTTTTCGTTAAGGTCAGGTTAGACCGAGCCAAAAAGAAAGGCGAAAATGGAGGTAACAATGAAAGCATCACGTTCCACTAATGTTATGTCGTTGTTAGAAAAACCGTGTTTGATTATTAACAATGATGGGCGCATAATTCAAAGTATTAATTTACATTTGTAGCTAAGAGGTCCGGTGGTAATCTTACTTCATTGCACCTGCGATAAGGTATGAAATAACTAGGAAAATGCTAATGTTGTACAGTACTTGCTCAGAGCTTTGTTCAGAGTCTCAACAAATAGTAAGGACTCTAACTAAGCTGACGTACCTTGGATGACAGAACAGATTTGTAATATGATAAAAGTGGCTGCAATTCAAACTTCGGCTTAATAGATTGTAGCTAGCGTTAACGCGACTATGTTAGTCGTACGGGCACTTGTTAGCGATACAGACCTTCATACCGGAAGTGTATACATGATACGTCGGAATACGTTTTGTGTCCGTGAAGGGTATATTGCCCCTTTTTGCCTATAACTAGCATCGTATTCTTTATGAATAAATTTTATGACATATTAGACGGATATTATGAGCTATAGCGTCCGGTTGTGTCATGGCAGACTGTGACTTACGTCATAGTAGCGGACTTTGTTTGTGGGAGCCTACAGAACTGGCTGTAGTGGCGGGCTCTGTCCGTGGAAGACTACAGAACTGGCTGTAGTGGCGGGCTCTGTCCGTGGAAGACAACAGAACTAGCTGTAGTGGCGAACTCTGTTCGTGGCAGACCACAGAGTTGGCTGTGATAGTGAATTTAGTCCGTAGCAGACTACATATTGACTGCAGTAACGGATTTAGTCCGTGGCAGACTGCAACGAATGTATGTCGTAGTGCGACTTTGAGTTGCGGCAGACCGTAGCTAAAGGTTTACGGTGTCAGTTTGTCATGGCTGTGTAGTGTCTTGTATTCGCAATGTGTGGTTCATAGTTGACCTACATTGTAGCAGACTGCGGCCTATGCTAGCGGTGATAACTGACTGAGTTATTACATCGCTCCATATGCACAGTAGTGGCTTTAAATGTCATGGCAGACGGACCACCACGCAGGGCAACAGGTGAATTGTTGTGGCAGACCATGGTATATTTTGGGCGCCCAGCGATTGTTTGCTAGATGTGTGATGTGTGAAATTTAATCATCTGATTTATTCTATTTTTGTTATTGAATTGATGTTATTTAAATCAATTTCATTTGTCTCATTTATTAATGTATTACCTATGAAGTCTTTACAGCATTCGAATCGACAGTAATGCTTAAAGATCGATCCAGCCAGCTGAAATGTCACACAAAACGCCAACTAATGAGTCAATTGAAAACTTAGACGATGAGCAATTGGCAAAGGTAAGCAGGCAAAGGTACGAGAATGTTGAGCGGACGAGGACGTTCCGCGGTCAGGAACGGCCGTGTTATAGGAGAGCTCTATTTATCTCAATAAAAGTAAAAGAGATGGACTATAAATAGAAAGGGATGTGGAATCAATGAAGTATTGACGGATGTCACTTAGACATTCACCCGGAAGGCGAGACGTCGCTAACGATGGTCGACGCGAGAGCGTTTCACTTTTGCTCCAGACACCAAACGAAGAACACCTGCTCTCGATTGTTATCAATTCGCGATTGTTTTCTGTTCTTAAGAATTATTAGATCTTTCTTTTAGTGATTTCTAGCTACTAGCAAAATGAATCTCTAAATCGATATAAGAAGTGGGGATAATCATCCCGTGTATACTTTTTTAATAAATCCTACTTTTGATTATAACACCAGATACACAATTAACATTCCAAAAATGTTAGAACCAAATATGCACTCAAATGAGTATTTGAGTGCACTTCTGTTTTAATAGTATTTAAAAACAGCGAACATGTCAGTGTTCTTTCAAAAATTTACATCTAAAACGCTAAAAGATGGCGGAGATTCTTATTTTCGGTTAATAAATTAAATAATATTAGTTACGTGTTCATTATTTCGTAATAGTAATAACGTTACATAGCTCTTTTTTGTTAAATTCGTAATCATATTTTTTCAAATATTGCCTGATGTATATATATATGTCTTATCCTTGTCACTTTCACGTATCAAATCAAAATGACACGAATAGCAATGCAAGTAGATTATGTGAATTATATTAGACGTAAGTTTGCATTTTAAATATTTTTTTTAACACATTTTGTTTCAATGTCACGCAAGAATCGTTTATGAACTTTTATAACCTTATGGTTTGACAATAAGATCTATTTTAAATAACACAATATTACCGATAATATTATACCAGTTTAGATTTATATTAGTTTAGATTTTGCAGGGGATTGTAAAACTAGTTCATTATTTGTGATCGAAGGCTCGAACGCAGCGCTTCCTATATGTAGCTATCAATTAATACTGGCACCTATTATGGATTTAATAATTGTGTACAGTCTTCCTGTAAAAAACCACTATAATTGGATTTGTGCTTTGTACTTATTATAAAAACATTATCCCTTAGTAGTATTTTGCTATTTTTTCTAACGTCAGACACTTAATTTCTGTGATGTAATTTTATGAATTACCGTCCGGCGAAAGACTTAAGATGTGCTACATAATTTAAATAAGTCGCTCTTTTCAATAACTATTTTCATCTTGTTATTGATTTATCTTATAATTTTGTCTTCCTACATTTCCCCTTTTCGCAGGTACTTACGGTATTTTTCTTTTTTGGCTCTAAATACATGTTCAACTAGAACTCTATCGTATTTTTACAGTGAGTAACTTCATACGCTTTAGACGCTGTGACCCTACAGTACCACATCTCGAACCACAGCATTTTTGCAGTTTTCATTGGATATTTTATTGAACCGAGGTTTAAAAAATGTTGGAACATTGTTTTGTGGCTATTTCATAAATGTAGGGTTTAAGAAATGGACTGATTATTCCGTTTCCTCGTCTTTTTAAAAATAATAAAATAATTAAATCTAGTAAAGTCGACAAGTCGACATTTTGATGAATGCTTTAGATCTGAAAGTAACTAACTCCAGTGTTTTCGATTTTGAGTTTGTCAGTGCAAAATATTAAATTTTATTTCCCTCTATCAGTTGATCTCATCCTTTTTTAAATAAAATGACTTTAAGTCGTAATTTTTTAAATTAATAAAATCACTAAGTCCACCAAATTTAATTCAAAAAATAACTTAATCCTAATTAAATCCACCTATTTTAAACAAAAGTCACTAAGTCCATATATTTTTACTCTTATGTATTGGTCACACAAATTAACGGTCGTTTGAAGCAAAATAACGTTTTTGTAAAATTAGTAAAATTTCTTTAAACTTCAATTTCTTTTAATTGAAAGGTGAAAAGTGTGTTAATTTGGAAGTATGAAGGAGGATAAACTTAAATGGTAAGTAGTTTTTGTATTAAAATGATTTACTTTCTGCAATAATCGTAAATTACTGTTTTTGTTTTAGATTTATAAAAGAATGTGGCCTGTATAGTGACGATGATCCATATGATTGCTCTGGTAGTGAATGGACTCCGGAAAATGGAAATACAGTAAAATCGTGTATTTGAAATTCCGTCGACGTTCTTACAGGAAATAAATAAGTGTTGTAATGTATTTTTTTAATCCTACCGAACCCATATTCTTCCAAACATCAGACTTTTTAAATGGGCGTATGTTGTACGAGAATCCGCTATTAATAATTTTCAAAGATGTAATGTATGTAACTTTGTATGTTCTACCGGTTCTAAGGTTAAGAAACGGTAAGTTAAATTTTGACAAATGAATCAATGTCAATCGTTTTGTCTTCCATCATTGGAATATTCTATATAAACGCTGTTCCTGAGGATGAGGAAGTAATACGTTATGGGATTCAAAAAAAAGTTGTCATGTGCAATCAGGCTTATTATTTTTCTTCTTGCTTGTTTTAGTTTGAAGAGCAGCTTGATTTGGGAAACTCAATTGTATAAAGAAAACACTTCTGCTATTAATGAAATAAATCAAAAAAGAGTCAAATTAAATGAAAAAACGGGAGAAATAGAAACAGATACTGAAGTTGAAGATATTCCAAATTGTGTAAACTACGTTATTAATTTAAAATTAGTATAAGTTTATAATACTCTTAATCTTTTGTGATTTTATTCTAATTTTAATATCGTATGCAAGATTTCATCTTGTACCTGAAATTTAATGTTTGTATTGTAGCAGAATGTAAGAATTATAAAATTATTATTGTTTGGTCGTTAGATTTTTGTTAAGATACTTTATTAATGATAATACATATATCACTAAATCCAAGCATTTTTCTTAAGAAGTACCTTACTCCATTAAATTTGTGATAAGTTCGATATGGGAAATATTCAATACTGAACAATAATATACCAATAATTAACTTCTAAAAATATGAAGCAATTCTCTCTAACGAATAGGTTATCATTTTTTTAAATTTCTAAAATTATTTTCTTTTAAAAAAAAATATTAATTCTAAAAATTCACTTATCTCAAAACAACGAATATGGATTTAGTAACTTTTAGATCTAAAACATCCAATTTATCTCTTTATTATTGAAGACAGCGGTTGTATAGGCTAAGATCCCTTTACTTTCCTTCTTATGGGAGAATGAGTCTAAAATACTACTACCTACTACTACAAGGAGAATGCCTGTGAATCGCACCTCCCATTGTAACTCCCATTGTAGCTACTTAAGTACTCAATAAGTTGTGTCATGAGTGTCTTCATTTTAATTATCTACTTGTTTTCAGTAGATATGTGACATAAAATGGGTGTAGCTTTGCATTCCAAGTATTTCCACTATTGTGCGATATGTGGAACTTTAAAATAAATGCTGACTTAGTAGCGTGATGTTGAAATATTTTTAGTGGCTTAGTCTGCCTCAGTGTATCCTATTAGAAAGACTGACTCAATTCACCGGAAACTACAAGAAACACTGCAATATATTTCGTCGTCATTTTAATGAAATGAGGAATATGATGTATATCTATTATAAAGACGGTAGCTGTATGAGTACTAATCCCTTTGTCTTCCGTATTGAAGGAGAATCGTACAAAAATATTGTCTTCTGTTCTGCTGTCACTTTTCTGTTAATTTTTTTTCTTTTTATCTGTATTAATTTTATACTTTCAAACTGTAGTTTATTTATATTTATGTACATTAACATAAATATTTTATGAAGGTATTAAAGTAATATAATTTTTCTTCGTTTTCTTTATCTATTGTAATTAATGAGCCGACATATTATATGGTAAAAAAATTGTTATCTTGTCCTAGTTATACTCATTAGTCATTACTCACTGCTAACTGATAAGTTACAATAATTGTAATTTGGTTTTTAGATGAGTAAACCGGGGGAGTCTTGCGTAGAAACTCCAGAAGCCCCAGCATGGCTTTCAAAATTAGAGAGTCAACGGGAAAAATTAAGCAAAGCTCGTTTAGGACACGACAGCGGTGCCGGCGCGCCGTGTAACTCTTGCGGTAATATTTTTCAGGGCTTTAAAACTTTAGTTATAAGTATTCTTTTTTTCACAATTAATAACTTTAACAGCTTCAGAATGTTCATTTTATGAGATAAAAGTTAAATATTTTTGAAGAAATCATTTAAACATTTAATTTAGGTAAAGTATTTAATGTATATAATTATACAGCAATTCAATATGAATGAAAAAAAAAAACTTAATAAGCATCTATTTCACTTAAAAAACCAGTTTTTCATGTTACAACTATTTAATCTGAAGTGTGTTACGCTATACAGTTATAGAAGTTATTCGGCTATATGCATTGTAGCTTCAGTTTAGATTTACTCTCCTTATTAAGTGTTGGTGTTTGTAACAGTAACCATTCAAGATTTTGAGTTATACTTTGTTTATGAAGTTTTCTATACCCAACAAAAATGGCTTCTGATGTTTAAGTTAGAAGTCGAAGCTGGTTGTGAAGTGGGTTAAGCTTTAGATGAGATGAACTACATAAAATATCCTCAAAAGCACTTTTTGCAAGTTGAGGATGAAGCACCAGAACAGAATCGGCTTTGATAAGAACATTCTTTTTGGGTAGGTTGGGTTCGGTTAGTATTTGACGACAATGTGCGAGGCGAGCAAGTGTGCCATGGCAGCGGCCGGTGAAGCGCCAGAACAGAATCAGCTCATTCAATTTGATTGGTCAATCACAAAAAATCTCAAAAATCGAATTCAATCACAAACACTTCAATAATACAGCTCATTGTATATAAAAATACGTAAGCAGTAGTTAATTTAAAGAACTTCCGTGAAATGTATCAGAGCAGTCACCTTTGACTTAGTGGTTATTTTTTTAAATAGATATTCTTTTTCGTCTTTTTGGAAGTACATTAGAAAAATAAATAACATGAAACTGAAGGTGGGTGGAGTAGATGGGAAACAAAACATGAAAAACATAATGTATATTTTTCATATATGTTTAAAAAGTGCATGAAAATACATTTTAAATTAAATGGTACTTATTAAAGCAATGGTAGTGTAATAGCTACTTCTTAAAGAAAAAAAAATCCAAAATCTTCTCAAAATCCAAACATTCACTCACCAAAACAACATTTTTTATGATAAGTAAATCTTTTACATACATACATATCTTTACGCTGTATCCCTTTACTTATCTTATAAATAATCTTTTACAAGATAAGTAAATCTTTATTTACATGTTTGCCCATGTTGAATACATAATACATAGCTTATATCCATCTGGAATAATGTACCATTAAATGGAGAAAGAATTATTGAAGTAGGTGCAGTAGGTAGTTCCAGAGATTACCTTCCACTTTTAAACAAACAAAATCCACTCTGTTTCTTTGTAGTATTAGTATAGATATAGTCTTTGTTTTTTTTTTTAATTTGATATGAGTAGCCGTGCAGGTCCCGTAAAAGACCTGTATCACTGTGACCTAAATTGATATACTGTGACCACTATGTTACAAAACTGAATAGGGCTGAATGGCGCCACTCGTGAGAAGCCGACAGCCTGTCTTCAGCCTGGCGGACGTCGCTACTGGCAAACTATCTATATATGTTACAAAACGCTATCAAGTCCCACTGCAGTCAAAATCTGCAAGGTATTCCTTGGAGTGATATGCTGAACCTCCTCCGGACTCAGAAAATACTGGCCGAGGCAAGTTTGACGAATGTGTATAGATCAGTGGTCCGCAGTTACACAAAATATGCGAAGGCATTTCACCCGCCTCTTGGCAGTACCGGCACATTATTGTGTCAGAGAGTCCCATGTTAAACATGTGTTTATTTAAGCAACAATGCCCAGTAAGTGCTCCAACCAAGGTACGCAAATTGCTCCAGATCTTTGCTGTGACACCAGAAGCCACCTCGCGATTATATGACTTTATTAGGGCTCTGGAATGTTCCTGGCCTGGAATATTCTTCCAATATTCGCAAACCTGCTTTAACAGGATTTTCACAAATCATTTGAGCCTGGCTTTTGCGAATACCAGAAAAATGTTCTGGACCAATAAATGTGATTTTTGGTGCCGGTTCTTGGGAGTTCGTCAGCAATTCTCATTGCTTATGATTCTCGCATGGCCAGGAACCCATCATAGAATCACCCTATTTTTATGTCCTAATGTGTTTGAGATAGTTACGCAGTTATTGACTAGCCTCGAGATGATTACATTCGAGGCCAATGTCAAAAGAGCCTGACGTTTTTGGTTTACTTGCTTTTTAACATTAATGTCCGCACATTCAATAATGACGAACATTTCAGCTTGATATATGGAGGTGTATCTCCCAAGTCTTTTAGGCTTCTCTTGAAACGGGTGCTCTCCATAAATTTCACATTTTATGTCGTCTGATTTTGAGCCATAGGTGTACCGGAGTAGACTGCCAGATTTCCAGGACATTCTTCCTTGAAGCCTTTGGAAGGCATCTCCACTATAAACTGTGTATCAAACGTACACCGCCTGAGCATGAAGTCAATTGGCATACTCAAAATCGAAATATTCATTACTGAGTCTCATTTCTAGCCATTTCATTCCGTCCTGGGCGGATAAATTATAGATGCTTTTCCTCTCCTTTAACACATGCAAGTGAAGGGGCGGTAGGCTTAGTAAAGCATTTAACGCCGCACCCGGCAAGGTTGACATGGCTCCGGTTGCTAATAGGCGCTTCTTTGTAAGCCACCTAGCCTATCAATTATCGGCCTCACAATGGCTGTATACAGCCACAGAACAACTTTTGAGCTCAGACTCCAGTTGTTCCCTGCCCTCCCACTACAGGTACCTAAGGCAATTTTTGCCTTTTGCAAGGTATATGTAAGATTACTGTTCCACGTCAGTTTTCGGTCGATTATAAATAAATAAAATTCTTTATTAACTATTTTCACAATATTAATGAATCCTCTAACTACTGAACTAGGCGTATGGCATGTATCTCAGTAGCTAGCTATTTCTCCATAGTTATTACAATATATCAAAATGATAACATGCAGTAAAAATGTATAATAAAATAAAAGTTATGGTTAAACTTAAGTAAAAGGTGAAAAACAAAAAGAAACACGCGAGTGAGTGTGTGTATATGTGGATGTATGTTAGTTTGTGTTGTGTATGTAAATTGTGAAAGTGTGTAATGTATGGTGTGCTTAAAAGATACTGTGTAATGTACATTCAGACAAGAAAGTATCGGGAATGGATGATTTGTTTATGGTTCCAAATTCAATTTTTTGTTTTTTTTTGTTGTTGTTAGATTAGCACAACTGTTTTCCATTTTGGCGCGGAGTTTGAGTTGCATCCGTTATTTAAATTAATTACAGTGCTGTTTTTAGTTATATCATTCTAGTGTATATTGTGAATTTCATAATGCACAAAAACATCGAACAAAGAGTTTGTCTTAAATTTTGCATCGCCGGTGGAATTTCGTGTTCGGAGTCACTGAAAATGTTACAGAACGCTTACGGTGAATCGACTTTATCAAAAACACGTGCTTATGAGTGGTACAAAGCGTTGAAAAGCGGTCGATATGTGATGGAAGATTTGCCTCGCTCTGGTAGGCCATCAACGTCTGCAACTGAAGTTAACATCGCAAAAGTGAAGGAAATAGTGACTGAAAATGCTCATTCAAGTTTGAGAGAGATAGCCGCCGAACTTTCTGTGTCTCACGAGTCGATCCGTACCATTTTAAATAATCACTTGGGTATGAAACATGTTGCCGCTCGTCTAGTCCAAAAAGACCTGAATTTTCTCCAAAAACTCAATCGCATAAGAGTCGCTGAGGACATGCTCTAGCATGTCCTCAGCGACTCTTATGCGATTGGAATTGACTCGTTCTAACGAGTCAATTCCGATCCAACATTCATGAAACGCATTGTTACTAGTGACGAGACGTGGGTTTACGAGTTTGACATGCAAACTAGTCAACAAGCTTCGGAGTGGCGCCTTCCAACTGAACCGAAACCGAAAAAACCACGCCAAAGTCGATCAAAAGTCAAAGTCATGTTGACTGTTTTCTTTAACTATAGCGATGTTGTGCACTCGGGATTCTTGCCGGAAGGTCAAACGGTAAATAAAGAATATTATTTGGGCGTTATGCGTCGTTTAAGAGAGCAAATTCGACGAAAAAGGCCAGATCTGTGGAAAGAAAATTCTTGGATTCTGCACCACGATAATGCGCCTTCGCACAAGGCCATCATTGCGTACGAATTTTTGACCAAAAACTCAACAAATACCATCGAGCTTATTCACCAGATATGGCTCCAGCCGACTTCTTTCTTTTTCCTAAACTCAAATTACCACTTCGTGGCACCTGTTTTCATTCGGTAGAAGACATAAAGGAGAATTCGCGGTTAGCACTGAACTCAATTCCGGAAAAAGCGTTTAAAAAATGTTTTGATGATTAGGTTAATCGTTGGCGTAAGTGTAACATTTCTGAAGGAGCATACTTTGAAGGTGATAAAATAAATTTGGATGAATAACTAACATTTCGTGTATTATTGATCTTTTCCCGGTACTTTCTTGACAGAGTAGTATAACCATTTATGCTTGAGATTGATAGGGATATAGCTCTATTGTTTTAATATATGTAAGAGATAGAAGCCAGTTACGGGTCTTATCCTGACACTCACGAAGTGAAAGTGGATAAAAGTTAAGTTTTTTATTTATTTTGTTATATAGGTACACAGCAAGATATGCCTCTTGTCTTTTAGCAAATGTGTTCGTCTTATTGTAGGGTTAATTACATTCGGGATATTTCGTTTATTGCGGCAAATTTCAGGATCAATGCAAAGGTGTTGAATAGAGACTAATCTGTAAATGTGCAACTGTCTCACTGTCAAAACACGTCATTTTTTATGAAAACTGTCGTGTTTTGACCACACAACTATATGCAGTTGTGTGGTCGGGAATCTGTGTGGGCTTAATGTTATGGTTTCCAGCAGAGATCGTTGTGCTCTTTCTAGCTGTATCATGTATGTTTTATAGGCAATCCTCTCCCCTTACTCCAATCCTCCATTAGCATAGATGGGGTCAAGGCAAAGTATACTGTGAGCAGCAGTGACAGATCCGCCATGTATCTTAGGTTTCTAAAAACTCATATGAGTTTTCTAATTCGCGCGGAAACTGTTTCTTTTTGAGAGTGTCAGTCCAATGTATGATCAACTATAACTCCGAGGTACTTGGCTGTCTTTGACATTGTAATAGCTCGACAAGAGCATGGTTGCACTCTAGAGCGTCATCTACAGACCGCACGTCACTGCTTGGTACAAAAGTCGAGGCGATAAAAGTCTTAGGCACTTTCTGATATCACGGAAATCACAGCCACCATCAGGCCACGATTTTAATTTAGGAACTTCATTCACCAAAGCCATTCTTGGCTGCTCTGATTCTCACAGGAATCAGTATCCAGCCTGGCCTGTGCATGAAGCATACAAATTTGGGTCCTGCTCCACTGTCCAAATTCTTAACGTCTTCATTTGTTTCTCGTTCATAGGAGTCGTGTTACAAATTCCCACTCGCGAAGACCCAGCGATTTCTTAAAACTGGGTTTCGGTTTTTTGACAAGATCCATTTTTGAGCCCTTGTTAGTGTTATTCGCCTTTGGAGCCTTCATACCTTGGTCCAGCGATTCCTCCTCCGATCGAATTCGTTTGACCGCCTTCGATGGAGCAGGATTGAGTTGCGGCAGATTGGCGATAGGCTTTAGGGTCTCTTGGGCACCTACGTTTGCAGCCAGTAGCCTTCTGAACCTTTTCCGCGCGGCTCCCGATAACTTCGTCTCTTCGCCCTGGTTCGTCACCAGTTGTGATCCTGAGTTACGAGCCACAGCTTCGCTCGTCCCAGCACTAGACGAAAAAGCACTGGTCGTTTGGGTGGCCATGGGTTCTTCTCTCGTCTCGAATTCTCTCGAATTATTATAACCATTTTT
Organism: Zeuzera pyrina; assembly: GCA_907165235.1. Classification (NCBI taxonomy): domain Eukaryota; kingdom Metazoa; phylum Arthropoda; class Insecta; order Lepidoptera; family Cossidae; genus Zeuzera; species Zeuzera pyrina. The sequence continues at coordinate 17,103,655 of OU015628.1, forward strand.
TTTTAGTTATTATTCATTCAATGTACAGGACCAACATGCCCTGGATTGGATTTGCATTTTTGGCGCAAGGTATGTCGTGCATGTCACTGCAGTAAAGATGTTCATGATGTCCAAGATGATGATTTGTCTGGATGGGCCCAATTTGAGCTTCTCGGCACTGCCAGACCTAAAAAAGCTTCTCGTGAGTATTTTATATTCTTATTTATCTTTATGTGTCCTGAAAGTCTTGTAAAAGTTTTAAAACTGCCAATTGGATAGTTTACAATGCTGTATTTAGTAGCAATACTACTTTATTACTTGTATGTTATTCAGATCGTTATTTTTCCGATCTCTAAAAATTAGAGCAAAATTTAGTTCGATTTTAAATCTGTAACAAAGGTGAAAAACAATTCCACAACTGTAGTTTATTTTCTTAAAAGTTAATATTGTTATTAAAGCAAATATTTTGGATTGTTCTTTTTACAGTGCCATTAATTAAGATTCGTGGCGTCACTGACAAACCTGTAAAACTCGATTGGGTTCCTCCAAATGCTTCTACAGAACTGGTACATTTTATTTTCCTCCTATTTATTTTTATATATATATATAGGTATATATATATCCTTCCTATATATTAGTATGATGATACCATTTAAGTTATGCATGTATGCATGATATATTTAAATATAATTGTGTATAAAGTGTAATCTAAGTTTTCGTTTAGTGTTGTTTGCACAGAAAGAATACAAGTACCATTGAGAATACAAGTACCACTTTTGAGTACGAGAAACGGCGCAGACAAGGAGTCTTATATTGTTTTCATTTTGTAATATTTTTTTCTGAAACTACGAGTTTTTTTTTGTAAAAGGGGCAAATAAGATATCGAATCACCTGACGGAAAGTGATCACTGCCGCCCATGGACACCTGCAACGTCCAGGGAATCACGAGTGCGTTACTGGCCTTTATGGAAAGGAGGGGGTGAGGAGATGGGCCACCGGCACTCTCACTAACTGAAAGAAACAACAGCAATTGAACTTTTATTTCACGCCCATATTCTGTGAGAGGGTGGTATTTTATCGGCCCAGCCGGCCCAATTCGTGCTACAATGCAGCACGGCTCTACCACACAATACACTCGTAGATATAGAAATTAACCACACTGAATCTTCTTAGATTTGATAACATTTTAAAAAGTACGAGGATATTGAGTCAGCATACTCCGATAAGGTACTACCAATGATACTTGTATTCGCTTTACTCGATTTTGTAAACAACAATTACAAAATTAAAATAATATCGGAACTGCTTTTGGTCATTAAAAGTAAAAGAAACAAAGCAAAAGGAAAAGGTGAATTCCGATAATTAATAAAAAAATTAGTTTCATATTGTTTATCATATGAATTGTTAGAAATTATTTAGGGTTTTTGCCTAGATTTGGGAATGTTTTTGAGATTTCCGTCAGCTAACACTTTGGCTATATTTTGATCTTCATAAGCGAGCCTTGGTCTTCTTGACTTCTGCTAACATACTTTCGCTCTGTAGATTTTCTTCGTCAGTCTTTCATCACTCATTCTTTCTATCTGCCCCAACCATCTAAGCATTCCTTTCTTTATTTTTACAATAACACTGTCATCCTACCTTACCATAATGCGTATTTCTTTATTATTTATATTGTCCGTATGGGCCACACCGCATATATTTTAAGGGATTGCATTTCTACTGCATTTATCTTACTTTCACCTGATTTCGGGCATATCCAGCCCGCACTACCGTAAAATAAATTCGACACCAACACCGCATTGTGGATTTGTGATTTTGTCTAAAATATACATATTCACGCTGCTTTATTTATTGCCAGCTGCTATCTCTCTGTCCACATCACTCACATTTTCCATCTTATCTTCCATCCCTAGAAAGCGCACTCCACAGATGTACAATTTCTTTCATTTGTTCTAGACATTTTCAATTTACCTATAGGTAGATAAATCGAAAAATATAAATAAAGTATATTTCACACTTCGTCTACCAAGTACATCTTCTCTTTTAAACACCAAAACCTTAGTTTTGTTCACGATCATATTCAATCCTTTCACTTCACATTTTTCTTTCATGTACATGACCAATATTTGTAACTCTACTTCTAATGATGCTATGAAGATAGCATCGTTAGCGTATGAAACACAGTTTACAACTGTGCCATCGCATATCATACCGCGCATATCACCTTTCAATGTATGGAAGCAAATGTCCATATACAGCGCGAATAGACAGGCAGACATCACTTAGCCCTGTCTAACGACTGAACAGACTGCGAATCAGGGCGACATGTTACTATCTATCCTTACATTTGTGGTTCTGTGGTCACAATATAATCGTACAGCGTGCAGCAAGCCCCCCCCCCACGCCATATTCAGCCTATAGGCAATAGGCAGGCATATTCAATAAATTAAGTACAAGTTCCCGATTTGAGACAAATTTACTGAAATATTTGTTTTATAACTGGATTTTATTTTTAATTACATAATAAAATATTCTACTACTAGCAATTCCATTCTCTGTACATTCAGCCGTTTAGTCAGGTTTTCGCATGTTCATTTTCGTTCAATAAATAGTGATCGTTCGTAATTTAGTCTAGCAAAACCTTATTTGTAAAATCAATAGTAGTTGGCATGTTATATTATAATTAGCGGCGTCGAAAATACAACATGCCAACATGTTATATTTTCGACGCCGATAATTAATTATTAATTTGTGAAAATCATTATTAAAAAAGGTGTAGGTTTTAAACCTACATCTTTTTTAATAATGATTTTAGGTTCTTTAATTGTTATTCCTCAAAGTTATGATTTTTAGACAAGATGATTCAATAGCAAATAATTTACAATTTGAAAATAAAAAAATACCAATCATATATTTGAAAAGCATATACTTGAAATATTTCTCTATTCCTAGATTGCGTGTGAATTCGTCATTGGTTGACGTGTACAATGTACATCTTGTTTTTTGTACTCGTACAATATGTATATGTTTTATTCTCGTCACGTTTGCGTAACAAATCAAAATGACATAAATAGCGATGTAAACATATTACGTGAACTATACTTTAAGCACGAAGTGTAAGAATATATTTAATTTTTTCTTACATACATACATACATATCTTCACGCCGTATCCCTAACGGATTAGTCAGAGAGGACGGAGCACCAAGCGCCAAGCGTTATCTATGTAAAGTCTCGAAAATTACACGGAATAATTTAGTCTCGATTTATAAAAAGGACTAAAAAACCTCTAGACCCTCGAAATTTCGAGACTCTAGTCTCGGGATGGAAACCCTACTATGTACCTAGTTGAAGTAGCATAAAAAATATTTTCATATTCAACATTTCTTTTACATAACTTAGCTTTTTCGTATCTATAATATTAGAAAATTATCGTAATTGTTCTGCAGTATTTTGCAGTCAACAATATACTATAATACATTTTATAATTTATATTTAGCATCGCTTTTAAGGGTTAAATTATTCCCTATTCACAGGTATCGGAGTATATGTCATGTCTGGGTACATTAGCGCCAGTATCTGGCTCGGAGGCGGCTAAGCGGCGTCGCGCACAACTTCGCACGCAATTACCTCCACATGACGTCGCACCTAGTGTCAGGCAACACGCCAACGATGAGGAAAAGTCTGAACACACTGTATGTGTTTTATGATAATATTATTTATTGCAAATTAGTGTAGTTAGTCTTACAAAATATTGCACAGATCCTTTTAATCTATTTAGTCCTATGATTTTAAAGGTAATTATTTATTTACAGGAATATATTACTCGCATCAAAGATCATGTTGTGGGTATGGGTAACGTCGTTAGAGTGGGTCCCCTTCAAAGTGGAGAAGTTTATTCAATTGAGAATAGCAAGGTACATACTGCCACAAAATCTTATGCATTACCTTTGAAAATCTCGAATGTTTCAAGAGGAGTTAAATACAACATAGTACCTAAAAACGCATCAGATAAAAAACTTGTTTTGGATTCACAAGGCAATGTTGTGAGCAGTGCTGCTAATTTACCAGACTTTAAATCCAGTCCAATAATAAGTCGGATTGTCAAGGACAAGCTTCAAGTAATGCGCATAGAATCTGACAGAATAAAGAGTGCTGTCGAACATGGGCCTGTGTATGACAAACTATTAAAGAATTTGATTGACTTGAACATACCTGTTGTGAACGATGTTTATCTACAACCAATTAAGCTTTTTCGTGATGAGTACAATACCAATCCTCAATTTAGAGATGAAACCAATGAATTTGTTAATAAGGCTTTAGGTGCTCAAATTATGACAGACTTATGGTCAACTAGTAACAATAATGTGATGAATACTGCTAAACTCCTTGATAGTAAGATCCAGAAAGGTACGATTTTTGCTCCTAATGGAGAAATTTGGAGTTGGAAACATGAGTCATTTACACAAGAACACCCTGGTACAATTTGTTCTACTAAAATTAGTCCTCAGTACTCTACTACTACAAAGCCTACTAATCAGGTTGAACCGCAACAGACAGCGCCTTTGAGGGAGTATCGCCGTAATGGCTCTGAAGATGATATTCCTCCTCCATTGCCAAATTACAGTACATATCCCGGTGCATTGACACCAGATATTGCAGCCAATGACTGGAATAATCCTTCCGTTGATAATCAACTCACTGATAATTCTGGGCATTCATTAGTGCCATATGACAACAGAGAGCAAATAGATCCAATTATTGATCAACTGACGGACTTGTCTGTAAATCCTGATGAATTAGAGTTTAACAGGAAACTATATAATGAGGGTGTACCATGTCAACGCTGCAAAAAACCAATGTTTGCTGGAGAGGTTGCTGTTAAAGCTGATAGGGCTGGTCAGGAAGCCATATGGCATCCACTATGCTTCACTTGCAGTAAATGTGGTGAACTTCTGGCAGATTTGGTTTATTTCTTTTACAAGACAGAAATTTACTGTGCCAGAGACTTGGCAAATGTATTAGAAATACCGCGTTGTGCTGGTTGCGATGAGTTAATTTTTACCCGCCCTTATACTGCGGCAGAGGGACGTGCTTTTCATGTGCAACACTTTTGTTGCTATCACTGCGACGCACCTCTTGGGGGTAAGAAATATGTTCCAGATGACAAGACAGGATTGCCAATATGCCTGTCATGTTATGACCAGTTCCATGCAGAACGTTGTCGCGCGTGTGGCGGAGTAATTGGACCCGAACAGCAAGGGGTGTCCTGGACTAACTTACATTGGCATGCAGACTGCTTCATATGTTCTGGTCGTATGTGTGGTAAGAGCCTACTCAGTGGCCGGTTTGTGGTCAAGCAAGAGATGCCATTTTGTAGTGTTCCATGTGTACAGAGTAGGATTAAATAATTAGCTTACATGTTCACATATCCTACTTTGTTTGAAATATCCTTGGTAACATGCTTGGTGATTGTATCCATATCTTAATGTATTATTATTTTTAATATATTCTGTAGGAATTGTAACGCATTTATAAGTGATATTGACTAAATTTTTGAAACATGACGGACCAAATTAGTATTAAGTTTCATTATTAGATTGTAATTAAGTCTAATACTATTATACTACGTTATTATTTGTACAATTTAATACAAAATGTACAGTATATTGAATTCAGAGCAATATTTTTCTTCAAAATGTTATAATTAAAATGTATATTTTTTGAGTGCTAAAAACTTATTCTTCATGATTTATAATTGTAATATTGTGATATTTTAATATTCGCCTTTATAAAAAAAGAGTTTAATATGTAATGTGTGCAAAAGCAATCTACATATTTAATATAGATAACATCACGATCATATATTTTTCTTCTTATATTTGTGATTGAAGTAATAAGACACTTGTTATTGAGAACACTATATTGATACCTAATATTCCTAATAAGTGCCATTATGGTAGAAGACATAAATTTTATTATTATTACTTACTTATATTATATATGTGGGTATTATTTTTTGATAAATATATAAATGATATCTTTATAAACTTGCTGTTTTATTGAATTCTTTAAGTCCATTTGTAGAAACTATTTTTCCTTGTTGGGTTCAACTATTTATCATATTGTATTGAGCAGGTTTAAATATACCTATTTTATGGTGCTTCTATATGACTTAGAACTGTATATTACAATAACTATAAAATCACAATACAGTTAAAATTGCTAACTCTAGTATTGTATAACTTTGCACAGCGGTTACATATAATGTAGGCTCAATAAGGATATTTTGGAAATTCTTGGAAAAAAGGTCAAAGGCTGTACTGTAATCTACTGGTTTACAAAAAATGAAGAAAGGAAACGGGGCAGTCATATTGGAGGTGGGTTGATGAGATTCAATGTAGCATATGGAAAAGAGTGACAGGTGATTGAAATAAATGGTCACAGTTGGAGGAAGCCTTTGTCCAAAGAAGTGCACACACAGTTGTCTAGGCAAAATTATTTTAAGTTCATAAACAAAAAAATTACATAATATACTAGAATTTACTTGTCTGAATAAAGGTTATTATAAGTAGTTTTTTGAAATTCTACCAAATAGTGATAAAAAGGGGCATGAAGACCTATGTGATGTAATATTACGTGCTGATGATACATCAGTATTGCTTAAAGTAAATAGAAAAGACATAGATATTAGCCTTAATAGGACCTTGTCGGATGTCTCGAGATGATTCGCTGCTAATAATTTATTACTGAATGCACAAAAAACCAATTGTGTCAAGTTTTCACTATCCAATGTACCCAGAATCCATAATAGACTAGAACTGGCTAGGAAACAATTATAATTAGCGAAATCAACTACTTTACTTGGTTTAACAGTGGATAATAAGGACCATATCGCGATTTTGGCTAATAAGATCAGTTCCGCAATATATTAACATATATTACCCAATTGTACTAGACGCATTATACTGTTGAGAGATGTGGCCACGGCTGGGCTGGTGTACTTCACATATTTCCATAGCCTCAAGTCTTATGGTCTACTACTGTGGGGATCAGCGGTGCATATAAATTCTATCTTTATTTTACAAACGAGGGCAATACAGTATAAATACATGACAGTAGCTGAAAGACCGTTTTAAAGACATTAATGTACTCACCTTACCCTCATTACACATCTTTGAAAACATAATGTACACTAGAAAAAATATAGATCTACTTCAAAAGAAAAGTGTTATTAACGGTATGGAAACTTGTGGTCGTGATCAGCTAGTTATTCCTAAATTTAAATTACAAAAGTCAAGTGGGTCATTTTTGGGCAACAGTGTTCGTTTAAACGCACACTGATTGGAAAAGCATACTACAAAATTAGTAATATCATTGAAAAATAAACAATAGTCTGGATATAATCGTCTCTGCACATGAATTTATAAGCTTCATGAATATTGTATTTTAAATAACTATTGTAGAATGATGTTGAAGATATCGAACTGCCACTGAGTTTCTTGTCGGTTCTTCTGTGTTCATGTTTTCTTTAGGAACTGAACTAAAGTAGATTTGACATTCAAAAATTCCTTGCAATTGGGTTTACTTGAATAAATTGATTTGACTTTGACTTACTAAGTGGAACCCATTTTACAATGTAATTTCATAATTTTTCAAACAGTTAAAAAAGCAGATATTATCTACAGTCCTTCCAAAAATTTAATTTTAAACAAGGTTAAGCCCAAAACCTAGTATTCTGTAAGAAATCAGTTCCTCAAATGCTAACGAAAAATTATTATTTTCATTACAAAATTAAAAGTACAGGTGATAGGCTATATTTATTAGTTGGAATTATAGAATTAAAAAAATGTTATGCAAAACACAATGTAAATGAATTATTTACATTAACTTGTTGACATTGTCTTTGAAACTACAAGTTGATAAATATAAACTTATAAAGGCTAACTGATATATTGCTTCTTTACAATAATATAAAAGGTTGATATTCATTACATTTAATTATAATTTTATTAAAAAAAAATTAGATCATAAATCTCAAGCTTTAATTTTTAATTTGCTAAGATCATTTCTTAACTTATTCAGATTCTCTTGTAAAGCTTCCTGTTTGTTTTCTAATGCTGAAATGTGATCATCTGTTCTTTTGATCTCTTTATTGATGTATTCCATACGCTTTGCAACATTTTGTCTTGCTTCTTCTAAATCCTGTTTTACCAATACGGGGCCGATAAGTTTGTAGACTTCCGCGTCCTTTTTTAGTAGTATTAGTTCTTCTTTTACAGCTTTATTTTCATTTAACTGACTATCTAATTGTTGCTTTTGTGCCATAGCCTTACGATATTCTTTTTGCACACCATTAAACATCTCAAGTTCTTTCTGCAATTTCTTCTGTATTTCTTCAGCCATCTTGATGAAAAATTATAAAATACGCAACGCTATTTACTAAAAACTCGAAAATTTATTTTATTACTTCGATTTTTTATTCGCTTCTATTGCAAATTCAGATTTTAGGTTAGAAATTTTTTTATTTGATGACAAATGACATTAACATTAACAGCCGCTGGTTATTGTTGCCAACTCTAATAATTTTTTATATTTTTTGTTAAATATTTAGTCCGTTTTAAATTTAAGAAAACTAGGCCAAGCTGCCACGAATTAGTAAGATTATGTCCAAGGTGCGATAAAGCGTCGCGAGATTCTGAAGTGATTATATTCTCTTTGTTTCTGAAGTTATACTTATTTTGGCGCCTTACGTAAAAAGATAATAAAGGGATTTTCAGCAGGCAACGGAAGTTACGTCATCAATGTAACACCATAAAAGCAATGAAAGTTTCGCGTGTCGATCTAATTAATACAACATGATTTATTTATATTTCTTAAGGCATTGGTAACAAGACCATTAGACTAATGACGAAACTGGAAAAACATTAACTGTCCCTAACACTCCTCCAGTAAAGTGACAGCAGGTTTTACTGAAGTTAAAAAAGGACTTCTTAGAAGAGAGCGAAAACTTCAGCTTCACATGTTTATTTAGATCTCTTCCATTCTTTTCACTTACACAGAACTTTAAAACACAATATACTATCATTGTTGTACTTTAAAACTCCTAAAAATGTAAAAAATAGAAAATCTAAATAAAATGACAACCTTACTTCTCCCGTTCCCGCCAAAAAGTGTAACACAACATGAAATTAGAAAAGAAATAAAATTATTATCTTCTACGTTTTTCTTTCTTCATGGCATGGTGCACAGATTAGTGCATAAGTAGAATCGGTCTTGGAAAAAGGACTAATTTATGATTCTAACTTATCGCTGATGAGTTAAACAGGTAATGCAATGCACACGTCACGGTATTGTTATAATTCATTACACGTTCCAAGTGCAAATAGCTTTTTCTTCTTATCGTAAAACTCCTACAGTAAAGTGATAGTAGGTTTTACTGAAGTTATGAAGAACTTCTTGGAAAAGCGCGAGAACTTCAACTACACATGTTTATTTAGACCTAAGTACTCCATCCTTTTCACTTATACAGAACTTTGAAATGCAATGTACTATCACTTTTGTACTTTAAAACTCCCAAAAATGTAAAATAGAAAATGTAAATAAAATGACGACCCTACTTCTCCCGTTCCCGCCAAAATGTCTTCTTCCACATTTTCTTCTTATGTGAACAGTTTTAATTTTTATTTCGTTCATTTCAAGCGGCCAGTTGTATAACTTCTTACGTGCGTACCTAAACTAAATATATATACAATATTTGATATCGCTTTCTCGAAAACGGTTGTAGCGATTTTGATGAAATTTGCAATATTGGTACTGTTGAACTTTATGTTTAAGGAATAAGGTCGATTTTTAATGGAACTAGACACGTAACTTTTAGTGCCTATATCTCGAGACCGAGGCTTTGCAGAGTTATGACCTCAAAACGTATTGCTAGGTTTAAGGTCTACTATCGATGGTATAAATAAAATTAAGAAAGAAGAACAAAGATGCACCTCGAAAATTCCGGAGCGATGACGTGTCATGTCATATACCTATGACCCATGCAAACAGGCGGCGTCGAGAACAATGTCGAATTATTGTTAGAGAGCGTAATTAACTAGAAAGTTCCACCCTCTTTATTTCTATGCGTTATAATTACTTCCATTCGGGTTTACTTTAGAAGTTTCTACCCTCATTTTTATCGGACTATAAATAGAGCTCCGTGTCCGCCGCCGAGTCAGTTTCTCAACTATCGATCGAAGTGATATATCGAGGCGACATCAAGGCAAAGACCACTACGACGACTACTGCGACGACCTTGGATAGAAGAATTGCGATTCGGGAACGTGGTTCTTGTACCTTCGGTGACTACTATGCGAGTATCTACTTCGAGGGCGACTACGAAGATTAGGAACCGCCGTAATTAAGTTCGCATGTTCTTGATATCTGCTTGTACGAAGGAAAATAAACTCTTTGCACCCTTAACCGGCATCTTATTACCCTCAGCTTGCAACATTTGGTGTCAGAAGTGGGATGTCGGTCACGCCAAGGAATGAACAAGAAGTCCGTACGAGACGTCAGGTAACAATGGATTTGGTGTGTTAAGACGAAGCACTACTTGACACACCCACTGACGGAACACCCGTTACCGCAGGAACGTCCGCGACGGCACGAATGCCCGTTTCTACTGGAATGCTCGATAACGTCAGCACGTTTGGAGCAGCTAAATTCGATATGACAGTGTTGCTAGCTAGCCTAGCTGAAATTAAGGCTAGTACGGAAGCTAGCATAATGAAAGCCATGGAAGCCACGGAACCTAGCATAAGAGAAGTTATGGATACCACGCAAGCCAGTATAATGGAAGTCAGGGATGCCACGCAAGCGAGCATAAAAGAAGCTACAGAAGCAAGCAAGGAGGAGATACTGAGATCCATGGATAGCAGAATTATGGGGTTGGGCGACACCATGAGCCAACTGGGAACAGAGATTAAGGATATTAGGAGCGAAGTAGAAAAGCATGATGTCCGTATAAGTGCACATGACAACATTTTGTCAGAACATGACAAAAACATACAAATCCTGTATGAGAAGGTGCAGAAAATCGGAGTAAGGGGCGCCGTGTTTGTTCTCAGTGTCCGTGTGTTAGAGTCCCGATACGGTGAAAAGCACCTCGAGTACATTTATAGGGCCCAACTGCGAGACCGTGCGCAAAAGAGCAGCGAAAGTTTGCAGCAGTGGGGCATGGCAGTTGAGTGTATGATACGATGAGCCTACGGAACTACACAGGCGCTTATTGATACAACTGTCGTGCAAGCATTTGGCGACGGGATCCGCGACACGGAAGTTAGAGCTGCGGTCCGTCTGGGACATCACCAGACTCTCAAGGCAGCCCTGGCACACGCACTTGAGGTGGAGGCAGTGCGTCAAGATAGCCGAACTCAACGCGTGCGAGAAGTCACGATGCAGGTAAGATCTCAAAGAGGACTAACGTGCTATGAATGCGGTGAGAGAGAACATCTTCGTATCAATTGTCCCAGTAAAAGGGAAAACGTCGCCTGGGACACAAGTTAACTCCAAGGAGTTAAACTAAAAACAGCTAGGGCTGCGGGTCAAGCGCTGGCTGGTCAAAGGCAAACCTCTATTGTGATAGTCTCACAGATGCGTGATGGAAACAGCCTGATCATTGAAGGAAGGCTAAACGGAAATGCACGCTGTTTCACACTGGACACCGGTGTCCCACGTACTATTGTTAAACCTGAACTACTTCCACGAACCATGAAATGGGAGAAAGGGTCTTCACGTTGCCGGTTACAGACTGCTACGGGCCAGCCAGTGCTTGTCCTTGGTTGTAAATAAATGCCACATTGAAAATGGGTGATAAGACGGTGACACATCCAGTTCTTATAGCTAACATTACAGACGATTGCATCATTGGGTTGGACTTCCTGGCAAAGCAACGTTGTGTTCTCAATGTAGCACAAGGGGTTTTAAGGTTTCCAGATGAAGAAGTTTTTCTGCTAGACGCGAAACAAGGGACAGTTTACAGTTTGAAAATAACTGTTTTGCCGCCGAGGTCGGAAACCTTAGTAGAAATACGATTCTCACCGACAGTATGCAGTAAACGCAGTGTTATAATAGAGGATATCGGGAATCACTCCGACTGGATAACTGCGCGAACCCTAGTGATAACTTCAGGAAAAGCCTAGGTCTCGAGATATAAGCACTAAAAGTTACGTTTCTAATTCCATTAAAAATCGACCTTATTCCTTAAGCATAAGGTTCAACCGTAACATTGCCCCCAACCGTTCCCCCCAACCGTTCCAATCATGCTCGTCCCGAGCATGATTGGAATTGGATTGGAGCACCGTATGGTCCATCCCATCTGGCCTGAAATTTCGGAGACTTCCCTTTTCTCTTAAGGGGATTATGCAACCACACTAAGGCGCCTTCCTCAAATCCCATTACATTAGCTCTACGGTCACAGCGAGTTTAAATGACGTTACTTATCGGATCAAGAAGGAGCCCAGAGGAAAACTAAAGATCGTCCACGTGGATCGCCTAGCTCGCTATCATGGTTCCAATCATGCTTAGGACGAGCATGACTAAGAGGGGGGCAATGTTGCGGTTGGACTTTATGCTTAAGAAATAAGGTCGATTTTTAACGGAACTAGAAACGTAACTTTTAGTGCTTATATGTCGAGTCTTAGGCTTTGTAGAGTTATGACCTAAAAGTTACGTTTCTAGTTCGGCTAAAAATCGACCTTCTTGTTACTGACTTTGACAACACGTACCTTGGCTAGAACTGCGATTCGGGAACGTTGTTATTGAGTGAAGCGTGTACCTTCGGTGACTATTACGCGAGTACCTACTTCGAGGGCGACTACGAAGACTGGGAACCGCCGTAATTAAGTTCGCGTGTTCTTAACATCTGCTTGTACGAATGAAAATAAACTCTTTGCACCCTTAACTGGCATCTTATTACCCTCAGCTCGTAACAATATATAGGGATTGAAGGAGGCGAAAAATAGATCCAGCTAGGTCTCAACTCTGGGAAAAAATCTCAGAATTGAAACCAAAATTTTCTCCCTCTTTCGCATGCCTAAAACGTCAAAACTTCTAAACTCTAAACTTTTTTATTTTTGTAGCAGAGTTTACCTTCTCAATAGCACAATGGCTAGAGCGTAGGTCTACCACGCCGAAGTGCGCGGGTTCGAATCCTGAAATGTAGTCAGACCTTTTTTTTTAATAAGTTGAAATAATATGTCTAAGTTCAGTTTGCAACAAGTATCTATTAAAAACATATATCACTTTAATAATGTACTTATAATAAGGAAATAAATAAAAATAATGATAAAAGCATCGACTTTATAACTTCAGACAGGCTGTCCCGTACTACGAGGTGGCAAATAACATCAGATAAAATTTAGATGTGTTGGTGCTGTTTTTTAACGAAATGGCGACCGATCAGCTTATCTGATAATAAATGTGTGTCGTACAGGTGAGTCAGCAGGTTATCTGATTTCGCTCACCGTTGCTGCTCGGACACGGCGTCTGGCTTTAGAGTTTTTTATAGTCTATGGCTAAAAGTCATGGAGAAAAATATATAATATATTTTCCTGAACAATTAATTTAATGTTAAATTTCATGGACTTCCTTTATTTTTAAGATACAATGTTATTAAAAGAGTAGTATTATGCAAGCAATATTTATATATTATTTATAATATCGCGTTCTCGTAAACGGCTCTCACGATTTCGATGAAATTTACAATATAGAGCTTTAAGGTGGTCGAAAACCGATCTATATAGCTGGATCACAATTGTGGGAAAATTAGATTTTTCTATGTTTCTACACACTTCAAACTTCTACACTCTAAACTTTTCTATGTGTAATTTCGCTACAGAGTTTACCTTCTCAATACCACAGTGGCTAAAGAGTAGGTATGTCTACTACGCTGAAATGCGCGAATTCGAATCCTGCGATGTGAGCAGACTTTTTTGCCTTTTTTTTTAATATATCAGACACCGAATAAATCTCGGTCGCCCAGGTACTACATAAGAATACGCGCGCTTTTTTTTCGATAATTATATTCCATATATTGGAAATTATTAAATTAGGCACTATTAAAACATTTTGCGAAGTTTTCTGAAATGTAGCAAAATGCATGGAACCAACTTCATTCCGAATTTTATCTCGCAAACAGCACAAGCGATTCGTAATACACAATAGGTGTATCTATTAGTGTCCAAATTGCATAAAATCAGACCATAAATTATTGTCGTTAGATTTTTTGTAATGAGTTATTAGAGACAAGGAGAGTCAAGGGAAAAACGCTACTTTTTCGGTGTAAGAAACACGATGTTTGTGGGACGAACTTCCTGATAATAACAGGTGTGGTTCATTTCTCAATATAGGAGTGTGAAGGAACGCATTTTCTGTCAAACTTTTAATATTGTGTTATAGTCTAGGAACTCTAGAACATAGTGCTTAAGTGCTTATTTATGTAGTAGGTATTTTGTTTATTATATTTATGTGTATTGTATCTATTTAAATGCATATAATAATATATGTATCTTTAAGTCTTTGATCATAAATAATTTTTATTTGTGATTGAAACTATAAGTAGATAGGTATAATAGGTCTTTACATATGCTATGAAGTTGCTGTTCTACAATACTGGCCATTTGAAATGTAATTTGTGTATGGCTGGCAATAAATTCTAAATTCAAATGAATTTTATTTTAAAAATATGGGAAATTCAGTCATTTGTTTATTGATTAGTATTTTGTTTTCACTACATTTGTATATTTTTCATCAGTATGGACACGATAAAAACACGAGTAATTTATTTATTTAAACACATTTAATAAACACAGTTTATTAACATATTTACTGTTAATAAACAGTAATTACGGAATACGAGTTCCGTCGCGGTAGCGATGTGGCACAAACGGCTCGCAATATTAACGACGTGTACGGAGTGAACACTACAAACGAACGCACGACCCGTTATTGGTTTGAACGCTTCCGACATGGAAATTTTGATCTGAAAGATGAACCCCGTGGTCGCCCGAAAACTAAAGTTAACAACGACGAATTAAAGTCGGTAATGGAAGCTGACGATACTCAATCTACTGCTGAGTTAGCACCAACTTTCGATGTTAGCATTAAAACAATATTGGTCCATTTGCGTCAAATTGGGGAAGGTAAAAAAGCTTGATAAGTGGGTGCCGCGTGAAATGAACAATCGCCAGTGCGACAAACGCGTTAATGGGGCAATATTATGGAGGATAAAAAATATGAACGCCGAGAGCATGAAGCGTCACACTTTGGAAGTCTTTGCCTCGAGGACGATTGTAATAAGAACGGTTCTAATATCAATGTATAAAACTTCACAAGCCCTCGACAGCACAATAACTAAATCAAACTTTTAAACACAGTAATAATTATTTATTTTAACAAAAATAATATTTAATGAAGGAAGTCAATTGCTCGCACTTTGGTCGCTTTGCGGCTAGCTACATCTGATCTCTAAGGGCAACAGCCCCGCCCTACCCCCCCTTGGCGACGCCCTTGGTTGTCGCGTTTTTCATTTTAAGGGGCAGGTTAAGAAAATAAAGCGGCAAACTTTTAAATTTAAGCTCCTTGGTTTATTTTTTCTTTTTTATGGATTTTAATAAAAGCTCGTTTCTCAAAAGTTTTTTACATTTCTTTACAGCTTTTTAGTTAGAAATATTTCTCAATCCATTCATTTCAAGTACCACATCATTGTTGTCTTTTGCCGGTTTCCGGGTTTGATTTTGTAGTTTTATTTCTCCTAAGAAAGGTTACAGACCAATACTGTTGACGTCAATCTCGCCAAATTACATACGGTAGAAAGTCATGTTTTGTTTTACAAAGTTCATGTCCATGCTACTAACCGTTGAAGAGTTCCCTTATGAGAAGACAATCTTGGCTGCATCATCAGTTCATGGTGAAAATCATGTTAAGCTATTAAATTAAATGTATATGCAAAGTTCCGTATCTCTACTATTATGGTATTAGTAGAGGAGTGCCCTCATGAAGAGACAACTCTGGCTACAGCGTCAGTTCATAATGAAGATCATGTTCAGCTATCAAAACTAAACGTAGGTATATGCAAAGATTTGTGTCAGTGCTATTTCTATCATTTTAGTATGTTTCTTTAGTGATTATTTCTATAATTTCAGTTCTAAATATACAAACATACGTGTGGAGTTAAATAAAAGCTTGTAAATCAAATAATTGGAAATTACATAAACGTAATGTCACCCAATCGTGTAATCAAGCAATATTTTGTTTGTACAGATACAAAAGGTGGGTAATGTCTGTACATTGACGATCTTTTTAAAAATGATTTAACTAGGCATTTTAGGCTTTTCTGATTCCAAAACAAATACTTATAGAAATATTGTTGTATGTGTATTTGTATGTTTATTTCTTCAAAGCTAAGAAATTGCGATTGAATTTCTATACGAATATCTGTTTGGAGAACTGGAGTCTCACTTACCTAATAAAGTGCATTTCATCACATTTATTTTTATTAAAACGTTGCGAAGTTATTTTTAATTAGTAAAAGATATGAACTTGAATTTTGATTAGTAAAAGATAATTATATCTAAAAAATAATTAAATTAATCATGACTAACATAACTAGTGGTTTCTAGGTATTTTACTCTAATACTAGTAGTGCTAGACAGGTAAACACTTAACTCTGTTCAATCTCTACTTTAAAAATAGTACCTATATTAAACATAATAATATGTAACTAAATAAATATTTGTGTCTAGGTATGTTATTGTATTTCTTTTACAGGCATTTAGCCTGTCGAGAACACTTAATATCGATTACAAATGTTATATGTATTTATCTAAAAAGAAAAAAAAACTATTAACAATTTTATTTATTTTATTTTATTTTGTTACATAGGGAAGCTAACAGCATCTTAACTAAATAAACACTATATAAGTTATATTAAAGTAAGCTAATTATAAGCTTCCACATATTCTACATTTTATACAAACTGAATAGTCCAGGAGGCAGTGAATTTTTTTTGTACTTATTTTCCCAGTCGGTGAATGTGAAATAGTTTGTTCGGATGGTGACATAAAACAACAATTTTTGAGTCTGGCTAAAATTTTTGGATGGGTTCACTATAAAAAAAAAAGACAAGTCCACTTATTTTCCCAGTCATAAATATTTGGCATTTACTAAAGTAGGTAATTTTATTAATGGAAATAACAGTCTGGCATATCCCAAGTGGAGGGAAGTTGGTCTGGCTGAAAATTTGTGGATCCAAAAATTTGAGCGTTTTTCGAATTCGTAACCCTTATTTTCACATGCTTGAAATTTAACATATAATTTGATGCTATCATAAATTATAATTAAAAATAAGTCTGGCTGATTTACAAAATTGGCAAATGAGTCTGGCGGCATCTTCAAAACTGCGAAAATTACAAAATTTTTGCTCTTATTTTCCCGGACTTCGAAATTTGTCACATGATAGATTATACTATAATATCATAGAAAATACACGTCTGGCTGTCATTTACAATCACGAAAGGCCCGCCAGACTCACAAGTCAGGTATTTCAACGAGGAGAGGAAGGCAGTATGTTCGCCATCCATGTATTTAGGACAGGTAACGACGCTGGAATGCGAGTTACCTGAGAGCAGCTGCCTAGGCCCTAGTGGCCTAGTCCCTTATATCCCTATCTCTGTTACTCGCATTTAGACATATTCTTATAACCACGCGTCATAATCATTTGTCGGTGCGTCATTGTCGAATGACAGCTGCCTCGAGGCTTCAAGCAGCAGTACGACCCTACCATTTGTGGCAGTAAGACGTATATTTGAGAAAAATAATGACGCCAACGTCTACTTTTTGTGTTATCTGCAATAAATCGTCGAAACCAATCATGAAATTTACTGAATTGACTTTATCAAAATGTGCCAGTGTTAATTATTCAGAAAAAGCACAATTTGAAGTATCGTGATGTAGATTTGCCTACTGTGATTGATGACGACATTGGTTATCATTCAAAGTGTTATAGTAATTTTACTGGGCTGATGAGTAAATACCGTCTCTCTGAGATAGAATCCACATCGGCAGAAGTCTTGTCAACGGAGCACTCAGTTTCTACGCATCACGGGTATGTAAAATTATTATTTGTTATTTATAATCTGATATTTCGATACTGAATGCATTTCCAAGATATCTGCTACTACAGTTAGCAAATTTCTGACACATATAGTTAAAGTATAGTAGGATAGTATACTCTAGTATACTATATAGTACAGTAGGATACTAGTGTAGTATGTAGTCTATACTCTATGGTAGCATGTTTATACCTGGCTCAGGTAGGGTCCTAAACTAAATTTACCCGTACCAAGCGGTGTATATTCTGTACGAATGCATTCATATATTATATGTATTATCTATGAATGCATTCCACATGATTCGTTAAAGCCAAGTGTTATGTCGCAAGGAAAATAAAGAGAAATTCAAATATAAATTTGTTTAGTAACAAACCCTTATTTTCACTTGCTTGAAATTTAACATATAATTTGATGCTATCATAAATTATAATTAAAAATAAGTCTGGCTGATTTACGAAATTGAGAAATGAGCGAAATATTTAAAATTGTAGAAATAAAAAAAAAAATCGCCGGTCATGATAATTTGTCACATGATAGAGTCGAATGCTTTGTTTTCGTGCTTAGTTTTATGGCAAGTAAAAATATTCAGAGATATTAAAAAATAATTTTTTTTTAGAGTCGAAGCTCACGTGGATGAATCCGTTCATCAAAATTCTCCCGAACAAAAAGACGAACAGGAAGACGATGTAAAAGATGTATGTATATTCTGCAACAGCAAACGCAAAGTGTTAAAAAAAGAACAAGTACTGTATAGCATCAGGCAAGAGTCATCAATTGAAGTAATTAAATCGCATGAGACACAAATCGATGATGTCGACATGCTGCAAAAAATAGAACGTTACAAAGAAAAGAATCAGATTGTTTATTATCATAATCACTGCAAAAAAACGTACGAATACGCATCTGCATCAGCTCAAGCACGTGAGACAACAATATGGCACCAGAATCGCGATAAAAATAAAAAAGCCTATGATGAACTCTGTGCATTTGTTAATGATAATGTTGTCCAAGGTAATCGTTATTATTTCTTAACATTTCTAAAGAAATTATATGTCGATCGCCTTGTGACTGAATACGATAATGAACTTCCGGACTGCACCAAGGACCTTTTTTCATCACATCATATTGAAGAGAAATTATTACAAACCTTTAAAAATGAAATGAAAATCATCACAATTAAACACAAAAAAATTGTCAAGCCATACAAAGGACAGATTTTAGAAGAAGAAGAGTTCAGAGAACTTGAAAATACTGATATTATTGAGAGGGCAGCACTCATTTTACTCTGACGTTAACAAGAACATTGATGATATTGATGATAGCTACGAAAAGGATGACGATGATGAAGAGTATTTTGAAGGTACTGATAGTGATGACGAAGAAGAAATTGATGAAGATGAATAACAATTCATTTTATTATATATTTTGTAATATAGTTTCACTTTTCGAAATAAAAACTTGTTTCTATGACTTTCATTAAAATTTATGATTTTGTAAATAAATATTTTTCAATCTGCCCAATCAAAATTCTGTACTCTCTACAGTGTATTTGCTTACTTGTATCTGGTTGTTTAATGCTTTCAAAAATTAAACATTTAGAGATTACCACAATCACCTGTGTAATTGAACATGGTGAACTTAGCGCGTCTGATGAGCGTTGGACGAGTCTGGCAAGGCTTTAGGGGTTTTTCTCATTAGCCAGACTATAACTTTAGCTGTAATTATAATATAAACTATTGTTTGACAAATTTTTAGGACTGGGAAAATAAGGGCAATCGTTATGGTAATTTGTTACCAGTTTTTCACCTGCCAGACATATTACCCATACTCACAGATTAGCCAGACTATTTTTTTTCTTAACTTCACTATATCTTTTATTATCAGAACTATTTTTATCACTAGAAATGAAAGTGCAGTAAATTTGTATGTTCTATCGCATTTTCCGCCTTACCCCATCGGAAAACCCCCCCCATACATATATATGAATTTTACTCAGAATAACAAACTGAATAATTCTGTCGGTGTTTGCTGACTGGGAAAATAAGTACGGAAAATATTCACTGCCTCCTGGACTATAAGTAAAAACGCTCTGCAAAAGCAACAAACGGCGATGCGCAGTCCTCAATTAATAATTACAAGATTAATTCCAAACTTCATGAACTACACTACATCACAATACATCTTAGCATAATTGTATATATAACTATACAATACAATATAAACCACTGAAAACAAATAATTAAATTGAAATGCACAATGATTTTTAATCACTAGATTTGATAAAGCCGCAATACTTGTGTTAAAAAGATCTACATCCTCAGCATCACAGAGTTCATTGAACATCGCACTAGCCCGTATCAAAAATGAACTTTTTAAGTAATTCTTTCTGCACAGCGGTATGCTCAACAGTGCCCGCTTACGGAGACGTCGATCAGGTATATTTATATTCATTTTACTTAGTAATGAAGGACAGTCAATCCGACCTTGGGCAAGCTTCATGAGAAATATAATATCCGTAGTATCCCGACGTAATTTGAGTGGAAGGAGATGGAAATGTTTGCACCTCTCTTCGTATGGTACTTTGGGAAATTGAAATTTGAAATTGAGGTATCTAGTAAATTTCCTTTGAAGTCTCTCCACTCGGTTACTATAAACTAGATACTGCGGATTCCACACCTGTGACGCATACTCGAGGTGGCTGCGTACAAAAGCACAATAAAGTATTTTTATAGTTTTCATTCTATTACATGACTTTGAGGAACGCATTATAAAGCCAAGTGACCGCGAGGCCTTCGACACGGTGGCATCAATGTGCCTGTTGAATGACAACCTTTGGTCATGAATAACGCCCAGATCCCTGATCTCGGATAAAACTGATAAGGGCGTGTTTTTTATGTAGTAAATTGATTCAAAAATATTTATTTTCCGAGTGAACCTAACAAGAAAGCATTTGTTGACATTGAGATTTAGCTGGTTGACCTGGCAGTAGTCATCCAATCGCCCCAGATCCTCCTGGAGAAGAAGCACGTCGTAATAATTGTTAACTATTTCATAAATTTTCATATCATCCGCGAAAAGTAGGTAATGGGAGTGATGAAAGCATGTACCTATGTCATTAATAAATATCACGAAAAGTAACGGCCCCAACAATGATCCCTGGGGTACACCTGATGGGATTCCTTTCCACGACGACGAGTATCGATTACGAACAACCGCCTGCGTCCTATTTTCCAGGTAGGATCTAAACCATTTTAACAAATTACCCCTAACTCCTGATTTCATTAACTTCTCCAACAGTTTAGAATGATTAATTCGGTCAAAGGCCTTGGTGTAATCCTTGTACACCACGTCTACCTGTGTGCCACGACCAAAGTTACTTAAAAGGTAGTCATTGAAGACCAAGAGATTAGATACTGTTGATCTATATTTGAGAAAACCGTACTGTTGCATATCAAATAGATGCTTACAGTTAGAATAGAGATCATTAAAGACCAGTTTCTCAAATATCTTAGACAATAAGCAGAGTTTGGATATCGGTCTGTAGTTTTGGGCCTGCTCTTTTGGACCTTTCTTATGTATAGGAGTAATGAAGGCGGCTTTCCAACGTTGGGGCATAATCCCCTCGTTAAGTGAACGCTGAAACAGTATTGACACCGGCAATGAGAGTTCCTCTGAACAGTGTACTATAAATTGAGCAGGAAGCCCATCGGGACCTGCTGATTTACTCATGTCAAGTTTACTTAATAACTTGACAACCATATTTTGAGTGATATTAATCCCAGTTAAATCGCCAACAGAGGCATCACATGACCCATCGTTTAGATTCAATTGGGCAATAGCTGCTTCACAGTCGAGATAAGTGGTCTGGAAATAAGAAGAGAACAAATTAGCGATTCCAGTACCCTCACTGCAGTTGGTCTCATGTAATGACATAGTGGTTGGTATGGCACTATCACGCACCCGCTTAGCCTTAATATAAGACCAGATTTTTTTAGGGTTTTTCGTAATTGAGTCTTCTATTTTACTTATATATTCATCGTAGCATTTCTTTTCAATATTTGCTGCTCTTTCACGTAACAGCTTGTAAGTTATTTCGTCAGATTTATTTTTATATATTTTGTATTCTTTATGAAATTTGTATTTTTCTTTTAAGATCCTAATAAGACTTATACTGTACCAAGGAGGATACTTACCCACTGGAGACTTATTCGTTGGGATAAACTTGCTAATCAGTTCTTGGGTAATATTGTAGAAATAATCTACCACATCCCCTACACTGCCCTCTCGAAGAGCGAGAGTCCAATTATGATCTAATAATTTCTGATGTATTTTAGAGTAATCACCCAAATTGAAAAGTGTAATCGTCCTAGGTGCCACTTTGAGAGGACGGAATACTGTAAACGGTAGATTAATAATTAAACTCTTGTGATATGGGTCCTCTGGAACAAGCGGCGCCGGACATTCTGTTACGATAGCTAAATCATTACAAAAGACCAGATCTAATAATCTACCTTGGTGGTTTGAGATGGCACTATATTGCCGAAGATTGCAGATGTTAACAGAGTCAATAAGTTCCGTCGCATTATCATCGGGTAATACCGTTGCCCTCAAACCATCGTCATTGTCTGGTGTCCAAATAATTCCACTCATGTTAAAATCTCCCACTACTAGAAATTTATCATTTGGATAGCTGGATATAATTGACACCAGGCTAGACGTAAAATTGTTTAACTGAGTGGCAAAGCTATTTCCAAGATTCTGTTGGCAGAGATAGATAGAACAGATATGAAATTTAAAAGCATTCCTTAACTGATTCCCGGCCCCAGGTATATACACTGTAACCCACAGATCTTCCGCAGAGGACATCCATAAATACTCGCAAGTGGCATTTATGTCCCGTTTGATTGCTATAGCCACCCCTCCTCCCATAGTTTGCCTCGTAGCGGTGTGATCTCGGTCACGCCTCCATACACGGTAACGACTGTCAAAGATCTCACTGTCAATGATACCATCGGTAAGCCAAGTCTCCGTTAATACAACTATGTCAAAATTGCTTAAGTGTATATTACGAAAGAATAGCTCTGTTTTGGTTCGCAGACCTCTTACATTTTGATGATAAATTGATAAATTAGCCATTATTTGTATAAAAGCGATATCTTATTGTTATTGACTCAAATAAAAAACTAGTGCGACACACAAAGAAATAATTGCAACTTTTTGTTATGCTAGGATCACGAGAAGTCGAATAAGAACATATTAAAGTATTGCGCATTGTATAGAAAAAGATTATAAAAATATATACATGCGGAATATTATGTAGTTTATACGTATCAGACATACTGTGGCGATGTGAGTCATAAAACACATTAAAATAACTTACCTCTATAAATTCATTACATAATCTAATACTTAAAATATTCTTATAGTAATATACTGAATACAGCAAAAAATACAATGCGTTATCTAAGTTATAATAAACATTACAAAGAGGGTCATTAGCAAATAATAGACATGAACAATAGTCACAACAGACCCGTGCCACTGCGAGCGCGCGGGTAGAAACAGCACAATTATATCGTAGAAGGAATATAGGTTGGCAACAAGCGGTACTCAAACTTTTCAAGCAAAAGTAACAAATAGTAGTAGCAATTAATAAAGGCAAAATATATATCAGCAATTCTATTATGCGATTTTTAGCAAATCTTTTTCGTTTTTTATCACGAAAAGCTTTGATTCGGCACTCCTTCTTGCAAAAATCTTAGCATTTTTTACCCAAACATAATCGAATCCGTTTTCCTTTGCTAATGTTTTTGCTTTTGATAGTAGTGACTTGTTGTGGGCTGTAAGGTGATCGTTTATGTAGATTTTGTTTGTACCTTCAAGGTTGAGATCCGCCGGAAATAGCGTCTTGAGCGAACGAGCAGCGGCGATGAAGTCTTCCTTGATGTACCGATTTAGAAAGGAGACGATAATAGGTTTCATTCCATTTTCCCGCGTAGGGACTCTGGCTACAAAGTTAATTTGATGCTTGTGAATGGGATACTCAATTTTAGACCCAATTTTGGTAACTATGTCTAGCAGGTTTTCTTTGTCTTTCATTGGTACCGCCTTGATTTCAACGTTATTCACCCGCATCCACTGATTTTTCTCGTGTAAGTCCTCTTCAAGGTTTGAAATTCGATCTCTTAATTCTCTTAATAACTTCATCTTGTTTCTTCTCGACGGCTACCAGTCTTTCGTCAAGACTGGTTAGCTTTGAAGTGAACCCTTCCATTGAAGTCTTTAGGGAGCTCAATTCAACCTTGATTTGCCTTATATCAGCAGTTACTACCAACACTGACTTAATTAATTTTATACTGACTTAATTAATTTTATACTGAAGTCGCTTCGTTACTCACACTGCAATATAGCTACGAAAGTCACACGCATACATGAGTGTCCGAGCGCGCCAATACCTAAATTCAAGTGCATACGATTTGTCATAGGGCTCTTAATAAGGGTCTAACACGTCTGGCGGCATATTGGTTCAATTTTACGTAGAAGCAACGAATTTGAAAGTACTATGGAACTCGCAATGATTTAAAAAAATGATACAACGCAAACTCCAATCAAGTGGGCGGGGCTAAAAAACCATAATCGACGCACTATTTAGTCTACCGTGCGCTCAGTGACAGTCAGCCATCGCAAATAAAATTGGTTTGTTGACGTGAAAACTGGTGAAATGTAATTAAAAATGACCTCCTGTGTGGTTAAGTGGTGTAGAAGACAGAAAGAAGTCATGATATGATAACTTATCATATGTATATAAAATAATGTTATGTCTACAAGAAATTAAATAAAAATATTGTGATCTGTATTATGCAACTAGTAGCCAGGCAGTTTTCAGTACGTAAGTTCTTTCTATTGTATTTTTATGCTAAGTATGGGAGTTTTCTTCACTGAATTCGATCTTAAAAGTTTATTCCCTTTATTTTACCAAAAATAGGCTTCGGTGATTACGGTGGATTAAAGTAGTTCGCTTAGAAAGAAGAAAAGATGACTGGTCGCCAACTAATGCCAATAGGGTGTGCCTTACACATTTTGAAAATAAAGAAATCTATTTTTGTTGTAGAGGCATCGCGTGTTATCTAATTGAAGATTGAAATCTTGCAGTGATTCTAAAATAATATTTTTCAAAAACTATAGACATACAGTTATTAAAAACAAACAAGCAGGAAAACCAGATCGCGACACTACTCGTATTTTAATAAAAAGTATTTTGAAAGAGTAATAATTACGAGCTTTTTGGTGCTGTTTGATAAAATAAAAGATTCTTTATTAAATTATACATGACAAAGGCTAAATAAATTAATAAGACTCTAAGGTAATATAAGACATCAAAAATTTGAAAATAAAATGCAGATGAACTCGTAAATAGGTATGCTTTTTTATCTCTTAAAATAATTTTTAAATATTTTCTCACATGAGGCAATCAAAATAAGAAACTTGAAGTTCACGTAAATAAAGTAAATAAATATTACCAATAATATGCGTTGAGATGCGTAGTAATGCATAAAAAACTCTCGCTTGGTAGTACTTTCCCGTGCGATCACGTGATCACGTGTGCCGGGCTGATCCAGTCACCGTTGACTTTGGAATGTAATACGAAACGTTTTAAACACCAGGCTACAGTTGAATAAAGATCGTGCAGGTTTAAAATAGAGTTCATTTTAAAAGATGACTATTGAGTTTGCGACCTTTCGTCTTTCGAAGTATTTGAATCAGACTCGCGGTACCGTGTTTTTCAGTCATAATTGTTTTGAATTACACTTCCGAATTAGTATTTCCGAATTCGTTGCGAAGAAGACTATTTTTTCACAAAATTGTCCCCTAAAAATTGTAGCCTTGTGGGTATTGAATTCAAGGTATGAGCTATTTTTAATTTTTTAATGTTATACTTGCAATGCTATTTTCAGTACACAGTGTACAGGATTAATTGAAAAATAATAATAACCTCTTAACTTTCCATTCTTAACATTATCGCCAAATTCGTTCTACAACTTTTAATAATTAATATCTTTTTCCTTCATACAAAAACATAAATATACAAGATGTTTCTGGAAATTGCATCTACTCTACCCGGTCGCTAATGACACTAAGGAGTCATTACAGGGAATGAAAGAAACAACCAGTACGGAACACACACGGCAAGTCGCAGGAGCGACAGTGGCGCGGCGCCAAAGTTTTTGTTCTACGAGGTTACTAATATTTTGCAATTACTTATTAGGTAATTCAAAAGTAATGAGGTTTTATTTATTTATTTATTGGGTATAAATGGAAACTGGGAAGAGACAGACATCAAACAAGATTATATTATTGTATTTAATGTATTTACATAAAACGCACAATTTAATAAAGATCGAAAGAATATTTTTACAATTTTCAGTAGTTATTTTAACAAATATATTATAATGCCGGTATATGTGGGTAGGAATATAATGATATAATTTTTAATTAGTAAAACAATATAAATTATTTTATTATTGTAGATTTTCATTTTATATTATTGCTTCATATTTATTGAACTACATCAGTATATTGGAGTATTTTACTTATAGGCATACATTTTTAATGGAATACTTTAAGACTTAAATTATTCACTAATAATAGTTTATATTATGCTACAATAATTACAGACTTTGGCCACCACACTGTTACATCTAAAATATATTGTTAAATATATTTTCATTAGTAATAATTTAAATGTATACTACAGGTTTTCTCCATATTCAAGTGTCCACATATAGGCAGCATTTGGATCACCACTTTTTGCGGCTTCTTTTTCAGTTTCTTCAGCCTTTTTGAGTACTTTATGTATAGTTTCATATAACTGGGGATTTTCTGGTACATGTCTTGCGTCATCTCGTAGTTTTTCTGACCGTTTCTCAAAAGAACCTCGTTTTCCAAATCTTTCTCGAACAAACTTTTCATATAAATCGACATCTTCTTGATCTTCATTATCTTCGTTACGTTCTTCATCTTCTTCTTCATTATCATCGTCTCTACTTTGTTTCTTCTTATAGTTTTGTTTTTTCTCATCCTTATCATATCCATATCCATAATATCCACGACTATTATTATCTTCTTCGTTATCATCATCACGATTTTTCTGCTCACGTACATTTTCCTTGCTGACTTCGTCGCTATAATGATAGAATCTGTCTTTTTCTTTATCTTTGTCCTTATTCTCATATAAAGGAGCATCATAATTATAAGATAAAATATCTTCTGGTAATTTGATTTCTGGCAATTCAATTCGAATATCATCAAATTTGAAATTTAAATTTTCGTCATAACGCTCGTCTTTTGGCGACAGTGTATCCACTGTACCGTCGCTTTGTTTTTCTTCACTAATAAGTCCGGAACTACTTTCCACGGTTTTAGTATTTACGTCATCTTTATTATCTACCCCTTGTTTTTTATTATCGTGATTATAATTCAGTGGTATTCTTTCGAACTGTTGCTTCACATCGCCTTTTTCATTTTTTTGTTCTATTAATTTATCTTTTTGTTCATTATTTTCTAGATCCTTTCTGCTATGAAGGGTTTCAACATCTTTATCGTCGGTATCCAAGATGGCTTTCTGAAGTTCTTTTTGGTCATTATTTTCTTCACTTGATTCATTACTTTCGCTATTGAGTTCGACCACTGGTTTAATTTCTCCATCGTTTATATTTATTGGTTGCTTATTTTCTTCACTTAACTTTTGACTTGATGGTGAAACCGCAGCTTCTATAGATAAAGATTGCAGCTCAAGATTTTGTTTGGAATCAGTACTAGGTTTAGAAGTACTTAAAGGCGCTACTTCTAATGACGAGTCGGCATTGTAATTTTCATGAGAGTCTTTGGCTGGTTCTACCTGTCCTTTATTATTTACTTGTATTCGTTCATAACTAAAATCACCTAAGTCTACATCTTGAATAGGTGCGGAAGTTGAATTAGAACGATCATGTAGATCTTCTTTACTATTTGGAGCATTTTGTTTACTACTCAATGTTTCTTTCTCATTTGATTCTTCACTACTTTCTGTGCTATGACCTAAATTGGCTTTCCTTATGTCTTTGTAGTAGTCACTTTCTTTACTTTCTCCCGAATTCTCTTTTCTGTAAGGTTTGTTAAGACCTTCTTTTTCACTGCTTTCTCCACTTTCATCCTTAGTTTTAGTATATGTTGATTTGTTGCTTCTCTCGTCGCTTTCTTCACCTTCTTGGCTTTCTCTACTGTTTTTTTTGTAACTAGAATTATCATTTTCTTCACTTTCACTGCTTTCGCGGGCATCATAATGTGGTTTTGAATAAGTAGCTTTATTATTTCTAGTATAAGTATTTTCATTATTTTCATTATTATCTCGAATACGTTCTGATTTTCTGCCACTGTCCTTTTCACTTCTTTCTTCGCTATCATGTCTTCTGTCATCGTTATAAGCTCCTCTTTCTCTACTGCGTTCACGAGAATCATCTCTTAAAACCTGCCGAGAATGAGGACGTTTTTCTTTGTAATAGTACTTTTCGGGATTTTCTACATTATGTCTTCGAGGTTTACGTTCATGTAAGGTTTCAATATTAAAATCTGCACCTTTTAATATGTTAGCAGATCTTTTATCTAAGTAAGCTTCCCGATCTTTAGGTAAGTGAGACGTTTCGTAATCAACTATTACAGGAACGTTTCTAGTATCGCTGTTTAATTCGTCTGTGTTTTGTTCGTCTGTTGATCGTTTCTTCCTCTTTAAGCTGTTCTTAACGTGACCTTTTGATTTCAGAGGAATCGATTCTTCTTCATTTTTTTTATAAACATATTTTAGTACTGTATCGTTATCACTGATTTCATTTATTGGTGTTAGATTTTCTATACAATCGTTTGCAGATATTTCAATATGTTCTGCACATTCTTCTATATTTTTGGTATCTACAGTATTATTTACATCATTTGCTTTCACGTCACTCATTTTTTGCTGATTATATAATAAACTATCATTGTCAAATGAATCCTGATTTATAGCAGTAGTTATATTCGAACTGTCATTGTTACTAACAGCAGCTGTGTTGTTTTCTATTGCTTTTTCCACGGTTTCGTCACAAACGTCAGACACGTTTTTGGCAGGAATATGTGCCTCGGTCATCTGTGAAATATTTGTATTTTTTAATTCACACCTTTGTTATAATATCGAACTATATTAGTACAAAAAAAGATAGATACTTACTATTGGTACGTGGAGAATCCAAATGCTACAGGTGAAATGTTTTCCAACTACGTGTGCGAAATATTTAAACAATTGAAATGTTACATTCTAATATTTATTGTGCTATATTTTTTATTTACAAAATGATACAACTTCATGCAACTTATAGCTACTCTGACTATGAAATAAATAAAAATAACGAAATTCGAATTTGTACATAAGCTATTTTGTATGTAAGTTTGCACAATATTCAGCAATCTTATACAGTTTTGATGGATTTAAAACTTATTTTAAAATACTTATTGTAGCAAATGTACAAACTTTAATCTAAATATAACCAAGGAAAGCAGGCAAGAATAATTCTACTTTTAGAGACTATACACTACTATTATTGTACTACGCAGTATTATTGCATAATGCAATTTATGTATAAACATATTAAATTTCTATTCAAACGAATTCTTACTGTGTTTTTCTTAAATGTTATTGTACAAAGATCTGAAATTGATACTTTATTTCATTAGAAATTTGTGCTTTGGTTACTAACCTCGTATTGTTTAGATTGTTTGTAGAATATATGTTTAAAATCAAATATACAAGTATATAATATATGTTTTTATATTCCAATTGCCATCACAATTCCTTAATCAATGATAATAAATTATGATAACCACTATTTGAATTTACGCATTTAATTTCTATTGAAACAGAGTAGATAGATATAGATATAGGAAATAATTTATTAAGGTACTGATAAATTTATTCCTATGTGTGTATAAATCTCTAATCAATAAATTATTACATTGATACAAATATTGTAATTGATTAAAATAAGTATCAGATATAGAATGTATATGCTGGAGTATTTAAAACAATGATCCAATTCAAATCACTCAATATACGTATACCTATGTATTAAAATAAATAAGATTTACAGCTGAAAAACGTAATCATTATAGTACAGTTTTTATACAAACATTTTTAATATCTGGATTTTGAAAGATCTTAACACAAAATATTATTCATAAAGAGAAACTAATTAATAATATACCTTGTAGATAAATTTATTTGAGAACGCTCAGGTGTAAACGGTTCTAAATTCTCACACTACTTTGAATTTCTATGTCATTATTGATTAGATTGACTTCCGTTTCT
Source organism: Zeuzera pyrina (assembly GCA_907165235.1). NCBI lineage: Eukaryota > Metazoa > Arthropoda > Insecta > Lepidoptera > Cossidae > Zeuzera > Zeuzera pyrina. The sequence continues at coordinate 17,134,164 of OU015628.1, forward strand.
CATCTTCTTGTTGATATGTCGATTACAAGAGTGACAGCAATTAATCGGCACACTTATTACCTAACTTGCAAACAGCATGCGACAGCCAAATATCGTGTGATATCTGCTGTCAAAACGAGAATTTGTGTAATGTAATTTGTATAGTGGCGCTAAATCTACTGCGAAAACTGCATTTTCAGTCAAGGCGCAATAGACAAGCAATCGTAATTTGTATAGTGGCGCTAAATCTACTGCGAAAACTGCATTTTCAGTCAAGGCGCAATAGACAAGCAATCGTCATACATGATACCAATTTTTTATTATAATTAGTCACCGGTCGCACAGTGATCGCGTGGCTGTCGCTGTCTGCAAATTTTGAGGTAATAATCGCACGGATCCCTATATCGCACGCCATATTATGTCTTTTACTTTCAATTTGTGAAAATGTAGTTTTGTGTATTTAAATTAATAAATTTAACAAGTGCGCCAAAACAAATTACTTTTATTTCTGTTAAGCAACTTAAGTTTAATTTTTCTTCGTATATAGTTTTAGTACCACCGATATTCTCATCAACTGCAATATTAGTATCTTATAAGGTAGGTACATATCCAACACTGTTATTACAAATTCTGTTTTAACAATATAATATATCTAGTGAAGGATAGTGAACTACAAAAATATGGCAATCAAGCGTTTGGCACGTTAAGCCATGTTCTACATTAATTTTGTACATTATTTACCCTATTTTCTATAAATAAATTCCTTTAGGATTATGATCTAATCATGCAAGTGATTTTGATTTGCAATAGGTAGCGCATATCACATCTTATTAAGTAATTACATTCATACTACCTTCATACATTATTGTGAATTTTTAACGACCTCGTGAAAAACTATTCATTATTTAGTATAATATCGTACTTGCAGAGTGTATACATCGCATATAGCATAAAAGTATAACAACATTCACGTTACTTGATTGTTTCTGAAAGTATATTCTTAGACTAACTGAAAGATAGCTTTAATAACCATCAAAAGCGCTGCAGAAAAATATTCGAAATTACATTGAAAAATAAGAGTTAAAAGCTTTTAAACGACGGGGACACAGCGCGGATAAACTCGGTCTCCTCGGGGGCCACAGTCGCGCGATGATTCTTTGAGATTGGTAATTACGGTGCCATGTGGTAAAATGACTTTTTGTAGCATAAATAGGGTCGCTAGCAGTAGTTTTTATTTGTCTGATTAATGAACAGAGACAGCAATAGCAATTCGCGACATTATATCGTACTCGATTTAACAATATGTCACGATTGATCGCATAACAATCGGCTATCGTTTACTGGCTGCAGTTACGTATTAAGGGTGCGGGCAAAGAAATGACCAATAAGCAATAACACTATGACTTCGTGGCGTCATAATCGGTGGCAGTGTTGGCCAAAATGTAATTGTAAAAACGATTATAATTACAATTTGTAATTGTAATTATTTGCCTATTAACAAAATGTCTTTACAATTACAATTTTTAATTGTAAGTGGTTACTGCTAAGTTTAAAAGTAAATAACTCGTTTTTGAATGAGTTTCGAATATTTCTATAAATATATGTAATATGTAATACACACCTGTTTCAAAAATAGTCAAGCGGCCTATCGCTATTTATTAATTTTTTAAGTAGGTATTAGCTTACCATAACAATAAAAGGAAGCCTAATAATACATGAAAAATATAATTTGCTATACTGTCAAATTCACAATTATTTCATTCTAATTAGAGAAAAGATTTCAACTCTACAAGACGATACGAAAACAGAAAGTTGAAATGTGACGTGTTTTAGAATAATTTTTCTTCTTGCTATAGCAACATGCCTAAATGATGAGGTCATTACGAAATCAAAATTATCAAACTAAACAGAGATCTCTACGAAAAATGTTTACATGATGAGATATAAAAATTCTTATTTTTTTTTTAGTTACCTAGACACTTATTTACTAAAATTTTTATTCAGTACAACACTACCTTTTGTACGTAGTTTTAATATAATATCTGCTTTATTTAATTAGATTAATTTGAAGAGATTAGATTCTCTATTTAGTTTGTAATTTTGTTTAATATATATTTGACTACGGTACTAAATAAATACGGTGCATGTGAGACTACTTCTTGCCTAAATACGGGTCGTATGTAAAACTACTTACAAACTGCTTGGCGGCACCCGGGAACGGCGCTGGTTCAGCCCATTTACTGAAGTCCATAGAAGGAATTATACCGCTTCGACACGGTACGCGTGGGTTTCTGAAACGAACACAAGGGTTTATTATACTATGGTTCGTATTGACGTGTATAAAATAGAAGACTAGCAGCCAGTGTACGCAACTTCGTTCGTGTGGAATAATCCTGCAGGAACTGCGCAACGAATGGTAATAAGATATATCTTTATTATGTGTAAATAACAGAATGACAACACTTATCTAACTTTTTATAAGCAGGATTTTTTTATTCTATCTTTAGAATTGGATTTGTATTGTGGCTATCGGTGAGCTTATTATATACATTTTAAAACTTAAGAGTTAATTTAACAATTAGTGATTTGTGTCTGTATATAAGTGTGTAGGTATATGCAAGTGAACGTGTAATTATTATATTTATTTACTAATCCTCAATATAGTAATAAATGATAAACATAATTTAGAAGTGACTCTGTCTCGTGATAATTTTTTTGGCACGAATTGTACATTTTTATTTTGCGGTAATTATTGGCTATGTTGTACAAGTGGCTATCCACGATTGAAAAGTGGCGTTTAATAAAGACAATTCTGAATCTCTCAAGTTGAAAAACCGTATAGGCTTTACTATTAAACCGCGGCGTGAACATGGAATAGTTATGATAGCGTTCTGTCATACTCAAGCTTATGAACAAAAGAAAGTGATGGAAAGTTACAAAATTTCCGAAGTTTAAACTCGTTATAATTTTTATTAGTAACAGGTATAACAGGGTATAAGTTTTAAGATTTATAGTGTCAAGGTTCGAGATGGAATTGAGAGAAGAACAAAAAGCTGTGTCACGGTAGGGATCTGACAGTCTTGATTCAGTAAGTATATTGTACCTAATGACATAAAAATACCTTTAATATAATTAAGTAAACCTTAAATATGTTCTATTTTTTTTAATGTAATATTTCGATTGTATACTAGCTTTTTATAAGAGCAAAAAAGATTTATCCTCTTGTATAAATAAAGTACAAGCGTCAACTTCGACTATTTATGTAATACATCGTATGTACATGTGTTTATTACCCAAAGATATTATTTTATAAATTAAATTAAGATGGTAAAATGGTTAAAATTTTTTTTTTATCTTTGTACATTCACAGTTCTTATAAAGTTATTTTTTACAACTTATTGTTCTTAATAAAAAATATGTGTGCATTCAAAAGTACAGTAGTGATTAAACGGCATACTCGCATAGTTTTTTATAAAGTTTTGTTGAGGATCTATAATTGTTACATTATTTGTACATTTCTTTTCGTCTAAATGTGAAAATAAATGTGTTGAGCGGTATTGACTGATATGTCAAAGAAAAGTAACGGTATGGTGTCCGTTTGACTTTCTAAATTTATTTTAACTGGTACTCAGAATGCTGAAAAACTGCTACTTGACCTACTACGATAATAAGCTATTTGAGTGTTCTTAAATTGTCATTTCTATACATTTAATGAAAATAACTGAAAGTCACGAATGCAACTGTGAAAGAATATTTGAATTTTATTGAAAAACTTAGGTTTTAGCTTTTTCTTCTTTATAGTAGGGTCGGAGTTAGGATAAGCAATAGGGACGCCATAGTGCTTTGACGTCACAAATTAGTAGTGTTATTTTGTACAATTTGTATCGCATATATGTAATATAAAAGTTTTAGCTTTTAAACTGATTAATACATAATATATATAATATATCAATCAGTTATATGTCATATTAATCAGTTTAAAAGCTAAAACTTTTATATTTTTCAATGTACTTCGAATATTTTTTGACAGTCGTGTGTGTTATTTATTATCTAGTTATTAGTTTAAAAATGTAGTTTGAGAAACAGTCAAATAACTTACTCACTCACATATTTATTATGAGTACTACTAGAGAATACAAGGCGCATAGAGCGTAGTGGTGCCTTGGTGTTTGATATCTGCACTACATGGACGTATCGAAAATTCAAAACAAATACGTTGCGTGCGGTTATCTGGACGTTAGGCGCCTCAATGGATGAGGGCCTCGTGTTCAAAATATGAATCTTTTAGATTCACCCGTAAACCGTTCTTGTTTATTACACATAGTTTATAATTTTTTTTAATGGGTATTTCTAACGTCAGACTAAACATCACTGACATAGTAATGCACAGCAAAGATAGAAATTTCATTTCTGTGTCTACTTCGGCATAACTCCTTCACCGACAAAAATATAAATTATCTAAACAATATCGCCTGATTGAGCAGCTAATATATCTGAGTGTACAGCTTTTCATATGTACATAAATAGCCTACGGGCTTGTTCTACCTATTAGTATCAACAACAGAATGAGTATAATCTTATAGTGTTCAACGTTCATATCAAGCGTCTACAAAGATTCTTGCAAAGCACATGCTTTGCAAAGCGCGTTAAGTCTTTGGATCTGGTATCGTTATATGATGGTAGACGTTGCAGTATATTTGGACTAATTCTCACTTGTTTTGTGGGAACATCCTATGCCCAGGAGTACAACGAGTAGGTTTCACAGTTAATACAGAATTTCGAAAAAAAGATATAGACCATGTTTTATAACTTTTTCACCCTTTTAACCTTTAGAACTTTAGCAGGAGATTATGAAACAAACTCCAAAATGTTTACTTACAATTCATGGTCAGGTAAGACCATAGGGTAGAGTTGAACAGTGTCAATGATGTCGGTGTTATCACAAATTACACGAGCGAGTCTAGATTTTCTTATTTCTCTTAATTGTTCAGGAGTGAATGAAGATGGTTGATTAGGGAGCTCAAACCTATAAAAAATCGATGGTATATGAAAATAGACATAAATTATACAAAAATGTAAGAAATACAATAAGGCAAAAAAATAAATTGACTTAAATAAATATAATGAGAATTAGGTCGTTACATATCTAATTATTATCTGTTAATCCGTTAATTAATATAAAATATGAATTTTTGGTTCATTACTTAGTGTTCGAATATTATTAAAAGCATTTATTAACGTAATTATATAAATATTATTTACATGTCCACTTACGGTAGCCCGAGCTAAGTTTTGTGGAGAAGGGTCACGAGTATGAAAGGATTATTATTATAAATAAGATCTACTTGAAATCATAATAAGAATGAAAGCAGTTAAAGTGTAATCAAAGTAAATACGCGTTAAGAAATATTATAGATTTTAAAACTCCACAGAAAGAGTTTATAACAAACAAGTTTTTAACGATAGTATGAGAAATTTACCAGAATCTGTCTCCTCTTCTAGAATAAGAAAACTGAGTAGCGATGATACAGGCAAAAGTGGGTCCCAACATTGATCCGGGCAGTGGTCGCTCGGAAACACCACCAGACCATAAATCCACATCGACGGGATGATCAAATATTGTTTCATATTTACGAACGGTTTCGTTAGGCATTGAACCAAATAGATCCTGGAATGTTTCAGCACCAGAAAGACCGCAGAATTTCCTGAACTCCATGTATCCAGGCAGTCCGAATTCACGACCACGTTGCATGTTGAACGACACCAAATCCATTCCAAATCGAGCGCCAACCTTTTTAAACAAGTGGTTTGTTACTTCTTGAGTGATAGAGTCGTCCATAGCCTGAGCCACTTGGTTCATCAATCCCATCACATATTCATCTAGGACGCCAGCTCTGTACAAGTCATAAGGTCTACGAATCAGATCAGATAATCTCTTCGACGCTAAAAGAAAATAAACCATATTCAATAATATGTTCGAAATTGCCTTGATAAAATGTGCAATTTTATTTTACTTAAAACACAAAAAGATCCATACCGATAAATTTATGTGCTTTGGACCACCTTTCAACAGCAGTAGGCAATAATGAATGTCCGAAACGATAGGCCGCAGCAGCGAACGATGCAATCACATTAGGATTAACGTTGGCATCATATCCATCCCAGTAACCCTGAAACCATAATTTCAATGTCAATCACAGATGACTTGACAGCCATTGCGAAGCAAAAATTAATCGCGAAGTTTAATAAATAGTTTTTAGAGACAAAAAAATATATTATAATTACGTCTTTTTCTAGCACCAAGCCAAACTTCTCCATAACGTCTTTTCCTAATAAAATAGGTAAGAATTCATGGTAAGTGATGTGTTGGATTTCGGCGATATTGATTCTTCTCGCTTCCTGGAATAGAGTTTCATCGTCCCAATGGGGATTCACTTCGGCCAAAGCAGTGGCTACTCGATTATGTTCACGGGCCATCAGAGTGTGCATCACAGTCAAAACTAACTGTTCATTCACTCGAATTTCACCTGAAAAAAGAAACTGAATATTGTACTCAAAATATTAACATACACTCTGTACGAAGAGTCTGTAGTACTAACAGTGCGACAGCTCTACATATTACATGCTTCTTTAAAAATACACAAATCCGTCCTTAACACCGAAAGACATCAGACAATACTATCAAATCGCGTGTACAAAGTAAATACAACAACAGTGAAAACTGCCTTTGCGCGGAGATTCCATGACTTTCTGCACCCTTCTGTCTATAATAAAATCTGTAAGCACTGTGACATAAAGACTTCTACAAGGCGTGAAGCTAGAATATCTATAACAAAATGGCTGCAAACCCTCGCCTACAACGAAACTGAAGATATTTTGAAAATCCAAAAATAGTTTATCTTTTCTCCAGTGACACAATTGCATCCTCAGCACCATCCTTCATTCATAACCACATTCACTTCAACATTTATCACACACACTCATGTTCCATCTGGTATCCTCACACTATCATAACCACACTCACTATAACATATTTACTACATAACTTATTATGCACCCTCATTCACACACACTGCCATGCATACTGAAACACTCACAAACTCGCACACTTTTTGCTTCCAATCATCGCTTAGTCAGTCTTAAGTAATTGTAACCATATAAATAGGACCCTGCGATGCAGACCTAGGCTAGTGCAGGGACTATGTAAATGTTATTTGTTCAACAATTTTGTTAATAAAGATTTTTGTAATTGTAATTTGTAATTGTAACATGTATAAAGTCGGGTAGTATTTATTCTTGAGTTCACTCGCATGTTTCTAGAAAATGATAGCCTATGTTTTGGGATACAGTCACTATTTTAATTTTAGGTTGAAACGAACAAATAAATGGACAACATTTCGTTTTTAAGGTTCCGTACCTTAAAAAGAAAAACAGAATCATGTGAGATATTTCAGAAATTAAGTGTAGAAATTCGCCATTTATCTTTGCTATTAGACCAACTTATTTAATACCGTAAATATTGAATTCAGTATAGATAGAGATACTCACCACCTTCAAAGCAATACATATTTTTGTTGGGTCGGGTGCAACCTTCGTCAGGGATGTCAAGTTTTAAGGGCAATAAGTCCTTCAGGCCGTACTCTTTAAATACTGGGTTCATGCGGAGAAGGCCACCATATCCCGTACGTAGTTTTCTGGAATTAAATATATTGTGACATTTAGGGTGACTTGCATCATTTAAATTTTGTAGTAAAATCGAGATGTCTCAGAACAAGTTTATCTACAAATTTTTCGGCATTTTTCTTCATATTCTCATGACAGTTCAGTTGATTATTGGTATTAAATTCTCCTGTATCTGTCTTGAACTCGTCCAGGTATAGGTTTAAAATATTGAATTATGGAGATGAAAATAAAAATTAAATTTTGCATTCCGGTAGCCTATACATCTAAGGTAGAAAAATGTATATTTACTGACCTGGCGAATTTTTCAGTTACGCCGTAGACAGTATTTCCATCGAGAACTCCAGTGAGCACATTGTATGGCACTCTCGATCCTAAAATTAGAAAATATTTTCATGAATATACAAATTTCAGCATTTATAGTGTAGTGATAGTTATTTTGTGACAGTCTTTATTTACTTATTAATTAACCTATCTTTATCTAGGCCTATAGATCGATACTTTTAATATTTCCGTTATGTATAATGCATGATTTACTAGCTTTTACCTTCGGGCTTAGCTCACGAAGAGATACGAGAGGTATAGCTATTTCTGTATGCAAAATAAGTTCAGTAGTTTTTACGTGAAGGACAAACAAACACGACGTTTCCTTTTTATAATATTAGTATGAAAAGGAAATACATAATAATCTTCGTTTTATAAAACATTCTGAAAAGTACGTCAGTAAAGCTTTACCGATACAAAATTCTGTAAGGATACGATATTCGTAATAAATAATAAAATAATATATAAAATACTCAAAATACTCAATGATTAATTTTTTGATTATTGTTTGTAGATTTGGATTTTTTTTTCAATTTCAATTTACGTCTCTGTACCTTTCAGCTCAATCAGTGTAAAGACGACGAAACTAAAAACATTCCTTTTTCGCCCATACTTACATTAAAATTAATTGTATTTGTTGAATGTGTATTTTCGTAGTCTTTTATGATGGTTTCGTCATGTGTACATTACAATTTACTTCTTCACGGATCAATTTACGATGGAATTGCAGTTTCGTTTTCGCAATATAATCAATTAGGACCTAAGAAACAAGTAATCGCATACTGCACGACTTCATGTTTATGTACATATATCTAAGCGCAGCTGTTGGTTGAGGCATAGATTTATAATGTATGTCAGACGTTTCATTTGCTCACATTAAATGACAAGATTTATCAAACTTATACGGGTAACGTGGGCATATCACGTGAATAGCCTTTCAATTTAAAATATTAGGTATTAGTTAAGAATGGGGTCGAATGATATTTTATACTTTGTTAAGTTGTATAAGGTCATAAGTGTTCGTTAGCTAAGGCAATTATATATGAACTGGAATCAACTAATTGTTATTTATGCTATACTCTACTTTATTTGTAGATATTATTTTATGTTAATAAAGATATAACAACGACATTAGATTATCTTATTTTAATAATTTCTGTTGTTTGCATAGCTTAGTTGTTACAAATGTTGATTTTCTCAATTCGTTTTAAAAAAGTCCTTTTGTATTGAAAATAAAACGTTCGTTCTTCTATTCTAATACACTTTACGAAAAGTGTGTACACAAAATTAAAAACCCCTAGCATAAAAAATAATAAACTGCACTATTTATACAAGAAAACCGTACATAGCTTAATCTGTTCAAGAGCTACGATATCACAGATAAATGGACAACGGCGTCTAACTTCTTCTAACATCCCTATTTTCTGTAGGCGTTAAAATGTATATAACATTGAAAATCATAATCGGAATATCTAATAATGGTGAATAAAAAAGATACTTTGTAATCAATTTACACTTATTTCATAAGACGTAGTTAATGAATATGTAAAAAAGTTGGTTTAGTTAGGAGAGTAGTTTTACTATCTTATAACAGAGATTAGGTCGTATGATTTAGACTAGATCGCATGAAATACGAGTACTAACTCCAACACGTAACGGAATCACTTTCGCCTCTCACTAGGTGTGGAGAAGATCCAGCGGTCACAAACCGGTTTGGGAACTATCGAACGATTACATAGCGTACAGTCACGTCGCCGGCGATTAGGTCGCGTAATATCTTTGGACATGACTTATTTTATTGATATGTTAGTACAACATTTCTCGACCTTCTCAGTTTCACAACCCCTCGCAAGCAATAAAAAATTTGAAAATCATTTCGACTTGCTTATAGATAATGTCTTATTATTTATCCAAGTTTTATTATTTACAACGCTACCAAAAGTGTAAAAATAATAGTTTATAGAACATATATATTAGGCTATATCTTAAGTAATATATGTTTAATACATTGTATATTGAAAGGGGAGCACCTAAGTCCAAAAACAACTTCTTTAGTATTGTAAGTTTTCGAAGTTCTTAAAAAGTTTTTTCATTCTACTAATTTCTTTTATCATTTAGTGAACCAATTTCTGTAGCAATATTAAAGATTCAAATTCTATTAGATGTGTAGCAAGTTAATTATTGTTATATATAGAAGCATTCATTATGAGCACACAATAAATAATATTATGTAGACAAGATGAGACAAAATTGACTTCGATAAGAAATCATGTACAAAAAATAACGGTCATTTTCGAGATATTCTTTGGAGATCTCAGTTTTTGTATTAAATTGTATTGCAAGTTTAAAATGAGAGTTTCTACATTCTTCGTTGCGATCGGTACTTTGGCTTGGTATATGAAATATCGTAAAGCGACCGCAAGTTGCCCAGCATGATTGCTTAAGTGAGTCAATAGAATTCAGTGGGTATTTATTTGATAAATCATGTCACGTAACACATTTTTGTTGAGTTCGTTGAGTATGTGTTATTATCAAAAAAAAGCGTCCAATTTCCGATTAGATAGAATGTTTTAATTAACATAAATATCAAATGCATGTTATCCGGGTTATAAAAAACTTTAGTAATTATGCAAAATGAAATATTTACATTAATATTAAAAGTAAGTACAACCTTCATGAACTGGTTTGATAATAGCAGTAAGATGATGTAATTGCTCCTGTTATTTCTGCTCTATTATTAAGTATTCCCTTATCCAGCTCTAATTTCTTCTACAATTCCTTCACTGCACGAGCAACTAAATTATGGAATAAGTTACCTTTCAAAATTCGTAGTAGTCCATCGGTAACTTCTTTCAATAATCGTTTAAAAGATCACTACTTATCAATTCATTAAATATTTGCGTCATTTATGTATTTGTATTTCTATATATACACACATCAAAAAAGTCTAAGCAACACTCATCAATTACAGAAACTGCATGTTTTATTAATTGATACTTTATTTTTTTCTTAGAAAAGTAGATTGGTTGCAATCTTTTTTGTTCTTGGAAACATATACTGGCTGATTTTAAAAATAGAACCTTTTCGGTTGTGTTTTGTTCTCATTAAAATAAAAGCTAATTATTTTTTCCCGATTTCATGTGTTTTCGTTGCTTGATAAATTTGGTATTTATCGCACTTTTATCATTTTGAGATATACAGTTTTTGAGAGAATTGAATGGTGAGTTATTTTTTATGTTATTGAGCGACGCCATTTGACTGCTGATGAAATGCCGAGAGCTGTAGGAATGCTACAAGCGGAAAGATATCAGTTCCAGGTGTCTCGGCATTTTAGTGTCAATAGGAGCGTGATTTGTGGTCTTAGGCAGCGTTACGTTAATACAGGGGATCCTGCTGAGCAGCACCCAGGATGTGGAAGGAGAACAACTGCTCGACAGGACCGATACATACAACTGACTGCAAAACGTCAGCCGATGTTAACCGCCCGGGAGATAGGTTTAAAGCTACAATTCTCAAGCGGTGTTGTTGTTAGCCACCAAACCGTGAGAAATGAGCTGCATGAATACGGCCTACAAGCACGATGCCCAATTAGATGCCCACCTATACGCCATGGGAATCGCGCCCGTCGAAACGAATGGTGTAGGGAACACTTGACATGGACCCAGGAGCAATGGGATAAAATTTTATTTTGTGATGAGTCCCGGTTTGCATTTAGGCCTGATACGAGAAGGGTAAGAGTGTATCGTCATCCCGGAAATGCTGAACGGCTGAGATTCGTCCAGGAAGTGGAACCTTACAGTGGCTCTACAGTGATGGTATGGGCGGGTATTATGAAGGACAGACGAACTGAGTTCGTTTTTGTAGATGGCAATATGAACGCTGAAAGTTACGTTGAAGATGTCCTCGGGCCTTATGTTCACCCATTTGCACAAAGTCTTGGCTCAGATTTCACGCTGATGCATGACAAAGCGCGTTCGCACACAGCTCGGTGGACCAGAGAGTACTTGGAAATGGAAAACATCCGGGTATTGCCGTGACCAGCACAATCGCCCGACCTCAATCCCATCGAGCACGCATGGGACATGCTCCAGGGACGTGTTCTAGAGTACCTGGACGGAGTGTCGACAACCCAACAACTGAAAGACTTGTTAAAATTCCATTGGGACCGATTGCCGCAGGATCAGATAAACAATCTTATAAATTCAATGAAAAATCTCTGCCGAGAAGTTTTAAACAACAGAGCCGGTCACACTTTGTATTGAATTACCAAATAAAAAAAAATGTCGTTATTTAATTTTGTAAATCATGAAAAGTTTAATTTCGTTTTAACTTTATATATATTTTATACTACATATGTTACGGTACACATATTGTTAATTACTGTGAATAAATGAACAATTGACAGAAGGATTTTGTTGCTTTAGTCACTAATGCGTCAAAAAATGCTATACAAATACATTACAATATATTAAATATATTACAATAGTAAAAATCGTTCTAAAGTTCAAAATCGTACATGTCGCTTAGACTTTTTTGATGTGTGTATTTATATATTTTTTATGTATGTATTACGTATGTATTATGTATAAATGCTTACATAACTGTCTCCATTTATTTAGGTATTTTTTTTTGTTTATAAAGTATATTTTTTTATAAATTGTAATTTTTTTTTTGCTCATGGTTTTATAGAATCAAACGATTAGCGCTTAGTTAAAATTAAGTTTTTTATCCTCTACAGTATTTGCACCGCTGTGTGGGGTTAGCTGGAAGAAATATATTATAGAGATAAGCTCGCCTTTGTACGAAATCTCAAAATGTTATTAATGTAACCTTTGTATTGAATAAAGTGTATATATTAAGATAGCTTACCAAGACGGCAGCCTGGTCTGGGTGACGGGAAACCACGTACGAAGTCAATGCACTTGACTCCGAACAAGCGGTAGAAGTAGTCATCATCAGGCACACGGATCTCATTACAGTAAGGGTGTTTTAGGTGAAGCGGACGTTTGCAGCACTCTTCAGGGTCGTTGCGATTTACAGGATCTTTGCGGAAAACAACGACGATTATTTATTTTTCACAGTCAAATCATATTACGAGGCATTTTGGACATAATATCCTTGATAGATGATTTTAAATACTACTAAAGAAATCTATGCAGATGTAGATCATAAAAGGCAAATTTTTAAAACATTCAAAATATTATGTCAATTATATTTTTATGTGGAATATTTGACGAGTCTAAAGGTGAATGTTTGAACATACTTAGTACGACATAAACATATAGTACTATAGTTTAGCGCTTAATTTGGGGTCTTACAATTTGCTTAATTTATCTATTATAGTGCAACAGGATAAACAAATAATATTAATAATAACGAGAAAGAATGTTTTATAGTACAGGGTGCCCAATAAAGAGTACGACATACTCACGGAGTTGGTTGCTTAGATCCTATCAGAATATCAATAAAATCTTGACCTCAGTAAAAACCTCACAGTTTTTGAGTTATTTGAATTAACTCTAATTTCGAAAAAGTGCTTTAAGTATGTCATAATCTTTGTTGGACAATGCGCACATCCTACGTTCAAAATAAGAAAGATTTACATAATCTCAAAAGAAAAATTCTCGTTAATTTCCGAACATTTCCAAAAATATTATGAACTTACCAAGAGGCGTTGCAGTTAGAGTGTAATCGTGATCCATGAACTGTCCCCACGCTATCACCATTACTGTACCGGCGTGATCGTGGAAACCTTCATCAGGATGCATCGTTCGAGATACGACACGTGACAGCGGCAGGTCGTGGCCGTTATGCGCTATGCGAGGCGCGTTGATACCATCGGCGAATAGAGGTCCAATTAATCTTTAGAAAAGAATGGAAAGGATGATTGAAGAAACAAATGCGTTTTAAGTTTCAGATTGTGTAACATTGCTTTGTTACAAATTGAAAAATATTAGGTCTATTTTTTTATAAAAAAATAAGAATAACAGGTAACTGCAATGAGGATTCCAATAATTTCAAAACTAACAAGTCACTCTTAGAATATGCGACTATACATTACTTAAAGTGTGTTTAAAATTGTGGTGATACGAGTAATAAAATCATAGCCCTGAGTTTTCAGTTTGATCTCGAACGGGTTAATTTAAAAAACCCCTTTTGTCTATATTATCTCAAGTATGGATGTGTCTACAGAAATTTAATAATCTGTCACGTTAAAGACTCATTAGTGAAATATCTTTTTAAACAAGGCGTGAAAATACATTCGAATACATTAATTAAAATCTTAAAATGTATTTTAATAGTATATAAATTATCGAATCGGTTTTTGTGTTTAATTTCTAAATGGGGAATGATTTCAATAGCTAAAATTATTTTCATTAATGAGTTAAATAGTATTCTTTCAAGCACAACACACGCAACAGATTGAATATTAACAATGGAATATACCCACAGAAATTTTTCTCAGTATCTGTATTTTTTGCTTGTTATATTATTTTCATTTAAAGAACATAACAATAAAGTACCTTTAAGCAAGTAGGTAGGTAGGTACAACTGTTTTTGGTTACATAATGGTTTATTTCTTTTTCTTTACACATTTTACGACAGCATTATTTGGAAATTTATTTCACTATCTTAGAATATAAATTTATTTACCTCTGGAAGGGAGACATTGTCGCACCCCATGTTGGGTGCTGCAAGTTAGTGCAGAGACCATCGAAACGGCGGTATTTTCCAGCGCGGCATTCCACATGTGAGAATATAGGCGGGCAGACTTCTCGTATTAGCGTGCGTGATGTATCAATTAGGGGAAGACCTTTTTCTATTTCTTCGTATGTTAGACCATATCTGTGAATTAAAGGAGGTTATCAAGGTGTTCTGGATTGTTTCGTTTCTTAAGATTGGTCATTTGGATGCAGAAGTTACAAAATTCATAATTCAAATCATAATTTTGATAATGGTTGACCGACCCGTTGGTGGTGGTAAGTGCATTTGCACCCGTCTCAGATTCGATTCTCGGCCATATCGATTTATGAAACAATTTTTTCTAAGTAATCTCTAATGTAGTCTGAATGCTACTGAGTGCTGCTTCAGTACGTTGTGTGGTATCTATAGTGTAAAACCTAGTGCCATTATAGCGCCATTATAGCGCATGGAGATTGTTATTAACTAATAATTTTATTATTAATTAATTCATAATAAGTTAAATCAAATATATAAACGTAATTAATGAATTAAAGCTAATCGTAACATGAGTCGGAAAATATCTATACTGTGAGAAATCAGCGCAGAATTATTACTACTATTTTAAGCGAATATGTTTCTATACCCATATTTGATGGCTTATTCATTGCAACATGTGAATGTGTAATGTTATACATGATGTATTATATTATGTAGGTGTCACACTAATGTACACGGTTTATGTCGAAATAGAATTTGCAGAGTGTACATTCTCTATATCAGGTAGGTAATATTTACATTATTATTATTTTGAAGAAAACATATCAGATGCAACTATTTTAGTAATACCACAGATTAATTAGATCTAGCGTAAAGTAATACATATTTGTAAATAATTTTATAAGTAGTTGAAATTATGATACTACTAAGTTAATTAATTTGAATTACATATTTCGAGTGAGGAAGACTATCAATTGCGCGTATATTCGCAAGGTCTACGTGTTAGGAAGAAATATGAGAGGGCGTAGATTGATACAATTTACAGCATCGCGTTGCATTACTGGCCATTTACTAACGATACCTTAAATGTCAAGGTTTACTACGTTCTATAATATTTATTCGGTAATAAATTAAAGAGTATGTAATAGGCGTAACTGAGATGATTAACATATTATAAAATAAAGAAATATATTTAAATAGTATTCGTTATTTATATACAGCAAGACTTAATTTAATAGTTAAATATAATTGAATACTCGAACTAGATAAATACTTAGGGAACTCACAATTTACGGTGGTTTTATTTTTGCAGTCACATATTACCCTTTTAGGCATGTAGTCATAAAAATTTGATAGCTGTATTCACGAAAATCAACTGCGCGAAACAACTTAGATACTTTGATTATCAAAGCTTAGATATAACATATCTAAAAGTCATTGACATTGGAACATCAAATGTTCAAATAAGTATTAGCTGTGGGAGACACCGGCCTTTTATTTCAATACTTTTTTCACAATTCTATTTTTGAAATTTCCTTTTTTAAAACTTTTGTTTCCGAACACGTCATTATTGTATTACATTTTAGTTATAGGTGTTTTTGATTTTGGTTCTTTAAAGGCGTTTTACAATAAATTTCATGTGATTTTACTTCGTCGTCGTCGTTTACTGCGTCGGCCACACGCATACAGCTTTATAATGCGTTTATGTTTCCCCACACAAATAAAATTACGCAATATTCATATAAAACAAACATTTACTTTTAAGAGCTTGAAAAAGTAATGTATAAAATGTCAACATACAACAAAGTTAAACAACAAATATAATAATAAAATATAAATATATCTATTATGATTTTAAAAGATTTTATTTAACATTATTACAGTTTGTGGTTAACTTAATATAATAACTACTTTGAATTAAAGAAGTTTTATCTAATGTAATCTGATAGCATAATATAGGTACCTAAATCAGTAACTACGTATATATATTCATTGTTTTTGATATTTAAAAACCGACAGAGAGCGTGACAGACACGTATTAACTTGAGCTTTGGCAGCAATTTCAGTCAAAATAGAAGGTCAACAAAAAAAATTGGGTCCAAACTACTCATTATATTTTAATTATTCCCATTTCTGGTCTTGAGTTTTCAATTTATATCTCTGTATCAAAATGCTCAGTAGGTGGATGGAAACAGAAGATTATGGGATAAATCAACTATGACAAACGGACAGACATACACGAGGAAACTATAAAGGTTCTATTTTTGCCATTTTAGTTACGAAAACCTTATAACAGTTGACAAAATTCGATAAAATCATTTAGATCCAACATTTTTAAGTCAGAGACAAGTATGTCTAAAAAGTAGTTCATAGTTGCAGAGAAGGAATTAAAATTAGTAACGAATGTAATGGTGTTATATTGTGATCAAATGTGAGTTAATACGCGTGCTTAGGATTCCGTTAATTTATTAATCTATATATAAATAGATAAAGTCAAAATAATTCAGTACCTTTTTTTCGTCTGTTTGTCAACCGCTTTTATTTTTTTTATTAGTAGCTCAAATTGACGAACTCTAGTTTATCGATAAAAAAATTTTGGAAACATTTTTACGTGAAGCGAAAACTTCGGATTCTGTTTAAGAATATTGCGCGAACGAAGGAGTGTGAGATTTGGCACAGTTTTACGTTCATACCTCCAATGTCAAAAAGACTGTCAATGTCAAACTCATAATAGTCTGTGATCATGTATATGTAACTTCCTTGGATTCCACACTTGGATCCAACGGTCGTACAGAGTAGAGATTGTTACCAAAGAGTTGATATTTTAAATATATACTTATACGTATGGTTTAATTTAGACAACCGTGCGACCTCTAGTTTATAGAAATCTGTAATTAGGCCTTTGATTATAAGTTTCTCGTAAACTTCAAGTCAGGAGTTATATTGCTTGAATTTTTTAAAGTTCTTTTCCAGTATGAGAATGAGAGAAAGGAATGTTCTAGTCAAGTTCGAATTTCTATTAATTTGTCTAATCTTCAATTTTTATATTAATGTTTTATAGTGTTAACTAGCGCAACCATAAACATTAAGAAAGGAATGTTTAGATGATTCGAGCACATAGAAATAATGAGTGATGAAAGATTGACGAAGAAAATTTACAGAGCGAAAGTGAGTGGTAGCAGAAGCCGCGGAAGACCAAGGCTGACTTATGTAGATCAAATAGCCAGAGTGTTAGCTGACGGAAATGTCAAAAGCACTCGCAAACCTAGGCGGAGGTGTGTATGAAGAATGATGAGGTTGCGGAAGCGAAAGGAGTATGTAAGGACCGCGATACTTAGTGCTCCATTTTCTCTGACTACCCCGTTAGGGATATAGTATAGTGGGTTAATAAAATGTATTATTATGTCTTCCAAGTTTCTTCCAAGTTTCAAGTACATCGTATGATGCTTACATGATGTCGACTAAGATAGACATGTAACTGCTTTTACTAAGGGTCCGGCTTCCTTTTGTGACATGGAATCCTAAAAATACATTTTTATTTTTTAATTGGACATTATTTTATTATTACTTGAGCTTTTGGACTTGTATTGTTTACTTAACTTACACAACGTTTAAATTTGGATGCTATATTCGATAATTTTATACTTAAACACGATTGCTTTTTCATTACTTCACCTCCTTGCAAAATATGTAAGCACTGTAACGAGGTTACTTTACTTTATACGACTATCACAAAAATTACTAAATCAAACAGTTAAATATTATGTTATCGTAGTTATCGTTGCGTAGCATCTTGAAGGTCAATATATGTTTAGTGTATACCCATTTATTTATATGCACCTAAGTAGTTTTATTTTACCTCTGACTACGTGATTGACATATCTAGGCCACGTCACATTAGATAGGCTCTTACTGCTTCTATTGTTTCAATTACAGCTTCTGAAGCAGTCAGCTGTAGAGCTAATTTATTTCTATAATGAAGGTGTCATAAAAGTAATTCAAAAAGGTCATAGGTATTACGATTTCATATACATAATCTCTACACTCATTTATTCAGTGTACCAATGTAAGATGTGAACAATAGAAATATAAACTCTGTTACATCACGCAGGGCATCTGTTTAGTAAAAAATATGTCTGACATACTTTTTGAACTTTTTTCTTTTAGATTAGCATAATAAGCTAATTTAGATGCTTTGTTTGCAATTACGTGCCTACCTTTTGTGACGTTTTTGTACAGCATCCCACGAATAAAATCAAGTGTTTTCACTTCACTTTTCGTCCTATTTTATGCTACTTACATAATATGCTACAGTAAGATAACAATATCTTTTGTATTTCAACTTTTGCTATATCCATCATACATACATTCATGTCTTCAAGCTATGTCCTTAACGGGTAGACAGAGAGGAATAGCGGCAAAAACATATGTTACATATTACTTTATGCAATAATATACTTACATGGTATATGTGTGTGTATTATTTAGTAACACTTATTAATTTCAATAGAAGGTAATCTGAAGAAATTTACGATGTGGATAGTAGTTAGCTCGAACACGCATTTTTTTTTGAGATTTTTATCTTGAAATCTTTAATTGTTTTTTTTTTTTAATTTTCATATTTGTTAATTTATAATACTCGTGTATTTATTATTTATACTCGTTAAAATATTAGTGTGTTTCTGATTTTTGTAGAAAGATTTTGATTAAACTCTTCTGAATACATTTTCCATATTTCTGTAATTATTAATAAGTCATATATTGCCTAACAGCCCTAACAATCTAAAATATTTAGCGATAAATTGCGACTCATTTGTACCACGTACATAATCTACTTATTGCATGGATTCCTCTCAGACATGTTGTTTTGCGTGACCGGTGTGCCCTTCTCTTTAAAAGGTATTTCTTTCGCTCATTTCCATTCCTGTACCAAATAATCTGTATTCTGAATCTTTAGGAGCTACTTCACTTTCGAAAAATCATTTTTAAATTTATCTTAATAGCTCATCATTGAATCGAATGTTTTGTGAATTCAATTGTTCATGAGTAATAATAATATATATTAAAATGTATGCAAATACAAGAAATGAATTTCTAAACCTGCGGAACTTCTAAACATCAGATATCATTCATAGAAAAATCTACATATTATGATTTAAATGTGATTATGATTCATTAGCTTTTAAAGAAAAATAATTAAAGAAAAATACCGATGATGAAAAAAATTTTCATATTAAATTAATTTTATATTAAATTTTTTATTATTATATAGTTATTGAAGTCGGTGCCAAATCAATATGCAACAACAGAAAGTCTATTAGTTTGGTAGGCTTGGCACCGACTTCAGTAACTGTCAAATTTAATTATGTAGGTATGTGTATCGTATATATAAAGTTATCTTAATTGTATTTGAATTTTGATAAGTAAAAGATAGTTATTTTATACTTTTCAGTGTTTTTTTTTGAAGGCAGTTTAATTTTTTTAATAAAAAAATTTTATTTCTCCGATTTGAGTTATCTTGACATAAATAAATATCTAGGGCAGGTCTGCAATTAACTTCTTTCTAATTCCGGGGCGCAACGATATATAAGAGAATCATCAATATAAATAAAGGTTATATAAATAAACCAGATCACGTTATTTAGTGTATCTTCGAAGTCCAAGCTCCAATATCGGTGAAATTTAAATTGGACTACCTCTGAAGTATTACCTACCAAACAAAGAATTTTCGAATTCCGTTCATAAATGACGGAGTTATGAGGTAACAAACATACAAAAAAAAACAACATACATTGAATTGAGAACCTCCTCGTTTTTTTGAAGTCGGTTAAAAAGACACGGGGGCACAAAATTGCTAATTATTGGCAGTGCTTGCTCCATATGTTTTGGCTTGATGGCCTATTACTTCTAGCATTCAATGACACTACCAGATACTCATCATCATATAAGCCAGAAGACGTCCATTAGACATAGACCTCCCTCACACATCGATAAAACTCGCATTCTAGCGGCGTGTAAATAAATCGATTTCTCGCGAGATACATTTATTTATTTATTATTTATTTTTGAAACCAATCTATAAGCGTTATTATAATTTTTTTGGCTTGACAGGATCTTGTAATAAGTAGTCCCACAACCTACATTATGCCATAAAATTAGCGTATTGACATATAATACCTAATTAAGTAAACATTGCCCTACCCTATTGTATAAAATAGTATAATCTGTGTATAAATCCATTTTTTTAGTTAAGTTCAAAAAAAAAACACACAAATAAAAATTCTGATTTTATGAAATTCAGAAATTTATGTTGTTTGAAAAAATTCAAGCATAAATTATTTATTTAAAAAAGACTAATATACAGACATGGCTACGTTACTAGAGGCTGTTTCATAACAATACGGAATAAAGCTCGATTTGTCGTGTACTAAGACAAGAAAGTACAGGGAAAAGATCAATAATACACGAAATGTTAGTTATTCATCCAAATTGATTTTATTACCTTCAAAGTATGCTCCTTCAGAAACGATACACTTACGCCAACGAATAATCCAATCATCAAAACATTTTTTAAACGCTTTTTCCGGAATTGAGTTCAGTGCTCGCCGCGAATTCTTCTTTATGTCTTCTTTATGTCTGGTAATTTGAGTTTAGGAAAAAGAAAGAAGTCGGCTGGAGCCATATCTGGTGAATAAGGTGGTTGCTCGATGGTATTTGTTGAGTTTTTGGTCAAAAATTTGTTCACAATGATGGCCTTGTGCGAAGGCGCATTATCGTGGTGCAGAATCCAAGAATTTTCTTTCCACAGATCTGGCTTTTTTCGTCGAATTTGCTCTATTAAACGCCGCATAACACCCAAATAATATTCTTTATTTACCGTTTGACTTTCCGGCAAGAATTCCGAGTGCACAACACCGCGATAGTTAAAGACAGCAGTCAACATGACTTTGACTTTTGATCGACTTTGGCGTGGTTTTTTCGGTTTCGGTTCAGTTGGAAGGCGCCACTCCGAAGCTTGTTGACTAGTTAGCATGTCAAACTCGTAAACCCACGTCTCGTCAACAGTAACAATGCGTTTCATGAATGTTGGATCGGAATTGACTCGTTCTAGCATGTCCTCTGCGACTCTTATGCGATTGAGTTTTTGGAGAAAATTCAGATCTTTTGGGACTAGCCGAGTGGTAACATGTTTCATACCCAAATGATTATTTAAAATGGTACGGATCGACTTGTGAGACACAGAAAGTTCGACGCCTATCTCTCTCAAACTTGAATGAGATTTTCAATCACTATTTCCTTCACTTTTGCGATGTTAACTTCAGTTGCAGACGTTGGTGGCCTACCAGAGCGAGGCAAATCTTCTATCACATCTCGACCGCTGTCTGTTTTTGATAAAGTCGATTCACCGTAAGCGTTCTGTAACATTTTCAGTGACTCCGAACACGAAATTCCATTGGCGATGCAAAATTTAATACAAACTGTTTGTTCGTTTTTTTTGTCCATTATGAAATTCGCAATATACACTAGAATGATATAACTAAAAACAGCAGTGTATTTAATCTAAATAACAGATGCAACTCAAACTCCACGCCAAAATGGAAAACAGTTGTGCCAATCTAACAACAACCAAAAAAGCAAAAAATTGAATTTGGAACCATAAACATATCATCCATTCCCGATACTTTCTTGACTGAATGTATGTCGTGCATATGTCGTTTATGTCGTGTCGTCGATATCATTGTAAATTAGTTTTCCATGAATATTAGCAGTAGAGACAGGCGGGACCTAAAGTCAACAATTTCAAGTCTACTAGAATAATAGTCATTTATTAGAAGTAAAATTGTATTAAATTCTGTCGATTAATTGAAGAAAATAATTATTGAATCGTTCGGTCTCGTAAAAAAAATAGAAATTTATCAAAATTTACTGACTCGCCCCAAGCCATGAGTAAGTGTGCACAGTTATTAGTCTAACCATAATTAATAATATTTTTATTAATCATATTTATGTTTCATCAATTATATGTTATATACATACGTAGATATATATCGTTATAACTTTATTATTAGAATTAAGTATAATTTGCTACTAATTGCACCATTTTATCAAGTATTGTAACGTTAAACATGAAAATAGATAAAATAACATGCGTATTAGTCTATATTGCGTATTGCATACTGAAACACAAGTTCATAAATCGAAAATTCCAAAAAAATCGTAATATTTTTAGGCTATAATTTCATTTATCAATATTGACAAACGACACAACCGGGTCCAACAGTAAATTAACCTTTTGTCCAATATTCGAACTACTAGCATTGAAATTGGTGGGTTTTAAGTTTTAATTTAAGCGGATTTTGAAATATTTAGTCTACGCACACTTATCCGCTGCGCACACCTGCCCCACATGACTAGCAATTTTAAGCGACTGCAAAGAGGCAGGGTAACTTAGTTCCTTAGTTCCGGTGGATGACGTATTTATAGTAGAGAGTCAATGACGCGTACCTATTAGTTTCCCAGCGATCTGCTCTGATTGCGCCAATGATCGAATAATAATGACATTTAAAAGTCCGTTCACTGCAAAGGCCAGTAAGCTGACAGGGCAAATGTAGACAGTAGTTGGTAGTATTGCTCTAAGATCAAGGGCTTTAGTGTGAATGTCCTGGATGAGTAACAAATTACGTACGGTTAAAAGGCAACTTACATATTATATTTTATATTACTTTTACATAAATATATTATATAAGTTCTATTATACCGTAAAGAGATATTACAATAACATTTTGGAATATTTTAAAACAAGATTTATGTCTAAATTTTTAAGGATTAAGAAAAACGTATTTAGACATATAAAAACAACATTTCTGCTCTTATAATATTTTAATACGAATATTTATAGCCATTATTTCACCTATCTAACATAGAAATAGGAGCTAAGTGACCTTCTAACATTGTGCAAATGACAGCTCTTTTAAATGTACCATGAGTTGTGGTCATACAAATTAAATGCTCTTATTGTTGCGTGTTTGTTTTGATTGTGTGTTATTCTAATCACATGAGTATCAATCGTTTTGACATGGAGCAGAGACGAATTAAGCTTTCATGACAAGCGTTAAATGATATCAATCGGAGTAATAATATGTTCCAGGTAAGTTACAATAGTTTTATGTTGATTTCAATTCCGTGTCGTGGCACTGGCCGTGAATAATTCGTTTTGAAAAAACAAAAGATTGAACGCCATCAGAAGACCAGATGGCCTTGTGACCGTGTATCACATTATATATCAGCTTTATACGGATAAGGAGAGCACGAGCGCGAGAAAGGTCATTGCAGTTCTGTAAATGCGTAATGAAAGATTGTTAGGTTATAAAATTTTATGTGCAAGATTAACGAGTGCGTAATAATGTTTCGTCAGCGGTTACAAGATTATATCGTAATTTTGCAAACGTTTATCAAGCGTAATAAGCGAAATTTCGTGTTTCGCTGCTACGTTAATTAATATGTGTTACACGGTCCGAGGTTTTTTTGCGAATTTACAATTTTGTCTAATTAACGAAATATTTACGATTATAACAAAGTGAACGGACTCACGTTCTCGCTAAGTTAATAGAGATGTCTAATATGAGCTCGCCCACACTCGCATAGTCTTCAGCCTTCCAATCACCTTTAGGTTGTGATACCACTGTGAAACAAAATTGGACATTACACACAGTATATTAGTAAAAAGACAAGACTCCATATTTATATTATACGCTTTCTGACCTCATCAAGTCGTGGATGTTTATTTTTATACGTAACAATCTCTATTTTACATAATGAATGTTTCTCGGTCCAGGTTTTCTTACAATTTCCGTAAGAAGTTTATAAGCATCATGCGGTTGATACAAAAGAGTTTAACGATATACGTTATTATAAGTTCTTTCAATTTGTTTAGTAATATTCGTTTACAAAAGTAAGTATACATATAATATTATGTAGTAGGTATAACAGAGTATAACAAGTATACTTATTTTGTGACACTGCATTATCATAACATCGTTGGAGTGTTCAGCAATAATTATCAAGTACTTTATTTATTACACTACCATGAGTATAAAAACATTTAAGTATCAATTAAGTAATAAATCGTGATATATAGGTATAACTTGATTACCATTTGTAATGAATTCTTATTTATAACTAATACTATACCTACGATATGTAATTTATTTACAATGTTCATTAATATTATAAATACAAATATATGAAAAAAATTTAAGATCATATTATTATTTCTTTCTTTCTTACCATACATTCTAAAATCAAATGGTTGAATTAAAAGAGAATGCTGAAAATTTAATATTATTCGTAATTGACGTCTGGTTTACCAACCAAATAAAAGTACTTACGAATTCTTTTTCTGGCATCCAAATAAGCTTGGTTTACAGCATCGTATGTGACGCAAGTATGTTGGCCCTCATATCTGCTGCAAAATAACATGGAATGTCAATATTTTATGTCATTTATATAAACTTAAATAATAATAGAATGGCTCTATAAAAGTATATTATTTCATATATTTATAGAATTTCTGAGAGCGAAAGTTTTGTTTAATTGATTCGTGATTGATAACGTTTCGCTTATTTTACGTATAGCTTTTGGAAGTGTTTTGTAAAAGTACTTTTTTATTACAGTTTTTTAAAGTTTCACGGTTTGTATCCATCATAACAATAAAATGAACGGCTTATATTAATTTTTTTTAAAAGGTTTTTTTTCCCGATATTTCAACGTTGTTGTAAGCACCCAAGTTAAGCAATCAAGCAAGGGTAAGAACCCGTATACCTTATTGTTATAAAGTACTTTTTCATATTTGCGAATCTTCATGAGAACAGTAAAGTTGAACATAAACATTATAGGGGCACTTCGATTTACTTATCTTAGAAACTTCAGACAAAGTACTTTGTAAATAATGTAAACTTTTATTAAATTATCGGTACTGATTAATTCCTTTTTTAAATCCATCTTCTTGATAGCGAGAATCGAATGTGTTAATTACAAGCACATTGCTAACTGACACATTTTAAAATTATTCAGGTTATTGAGCATGAAAAAAAAAGAGTTATTTATTAACCATCTCGTCAATTCCATTAGAGCTTCATCGTATAAATCGATTCAGACTATAGCACAGTAAAATTAAAATATTTATGTAAATCTATGACACAATTTGTTAATAGAATCGTGAACAAAACATAAGGGTAAAACATGTACTTCGCTCGTGTTTACATACGGCAATTGCCCTCGTAACCTACATTTCCTCGACGTGCACTTATGTCAAAGGTTGCGATGTTACTTAATGAGATAACGATCACCGAGTTGTATTTAGTTATATAACGCTGTCTGTAGCAATCTATAATCTTTTTAGTTTGTAGTACATTACAATTATTTGTTGCAGTTAAATTTAGAAACTACAAAATACCTATGTCATAACTTATGCTTTGAGAAAATAACAATTAATATTAATAATAGATAAATACTGAAACTGAGAAACACCTAACAAGGTTATCTTTTCACTTCCTGTTCTATTTAATTTCCTTAATGGCTTCTACGTAAAAGAGGCCTACCGTTATTTTTTTTTGTTTCCTGATTTCGCATGGAGAGGAATAAGTCATTGAACGATAATGGAAGATCTAGACCAGCCTTTCCCAAAGTGGGCGATAACGCCCCCTTGTGGGCGCTGCAGGCCTAAAGGGGGGCGGTAAAAGACCCAGAAAAAAAAATGGGGGCGTTGTGTAGAGGCCTGGCGGGTGATTTGTAATTTCATTTAGCTAGGAGGCATCTTAGACAACGACTGTATGACTCAAAGTGGGCAGTAGACAAAATAAGTTTGGGAACCCCTGATCTAGACGTTAACGGTTTATACCTTGAGACTACCACTTTACAAAAGAAAAACAATTTACATAATAATGTCAGATATTAATTGGTAATGACTAGTAATGAGACAACGGCTTAGTACAAAATACCAAGTAAGCTGTTGGTATACCTACAAATATTTTTAAATACAAGACAATAAGTTGCGTAAGAAAATACAATCAAAAATTATCAGAAAATTTAAGTTTATAACCAGTTGAGTCAAAAACAATCAGACAATAGCGCATAGCATTAGGTTAGAAGTACTCGTTTGTGATTATTACGTTTTCTCGTTTCATGATGCCACGGACGCGGGTGGTCGATTTAGAATTTACTTAGATAAAGTATTTAGAAAAACTTGTATCCAGGTATAATGTAGAAAGTTTCTTTTACAAGTAGTGGCATTTTTTAGATCAAATACAATTTTAATTTTTAATAACGACGTTTATTTTAACTAAAGGTCACATTACAAATTAAGTATACTTAGTACACTATACTATTAACACGCATTTGCTGTCGAATTTTCTTTAAAATTATTTTATTGTCTAAACGATTGCAATTCCTTTTATAGCAATTTCATCCGATTCTGATTTTAATTTTAACAGTGGCTTAGTCATTCGTTTTAATAATGACTGGTTTGAATTATTTAGCATAAATTTGCCATGAAATAAACAATTTAAATTTTTTGTCAAATCCGGCTTGCTAATTTATTAGAAATGCTACCTACTTTTTCGTTAACATTTGACACGAGTTTTTGTTCTCAGACAATATAGTTTTTTCAAGAAATCGATTTTTCACTATTGCGTTTGATAACCGATTTTACCGTGTTGCTTAATTCGATATTGTTTTTGTTTCGAAACGAACTGTAGAGCTCCGAATTCTTTAGCGTTGTTTAAATATTAAAACGGCGGTAATGAAATACATTTTGTTAATTTTATTTTAATTTTATGGGTAAAATTTATTTAGCGTTCCTAAAAAAATGTTACCTTTCGAAACAAGCAGCAGATCTCATTTAATTATTTTTATTATTGCTATTGCGCTTATCATGTATAGACTATAACATAATATAACTCATTACGGCATTTGCACTGCGGTCGTCACGAGTAATTCTTGTATTAAAATCACTGAGCCGTTGTAGTTTCATTTTAATTTAACTTTTCACATTGACCAAATCGGCACACTTACTACGTAACTTGCAGTCAACATGTGACAGCCAATATCGCGCGATATCTGCTGTCAAAACGAGAATTTGTGTCATGTAATTTGTGTAGTGGCGCTAAATCTACCGCGAAAAGTGCATTTTACGGTCATAGAATAACAGATACGTAATCGTCGTACATGATAACAATTTTATATTACAGTTAGTCCCGAACGCGCAGTAATCGCGTGGCAGTCGCTGTCTGCAAATTTTTAGGCAATAACCCCGCGGAAGACACGACAGAGGTTCACACGATATACGACATAAAAAACAGTTTTTTGTACCTACACTTTTCGGAAGTGCGTAACATAACGTGTCGATATCCGACATAAATTTTTATTGAAGTTAAAATTTATTAAGCTTTCCGCTTCCATTCGTTCTCGATACCTAAGTAAGTAAATATAGTGATAAATGGAACTAGAGATAAAATGGTGCTAAAACCACGTTAGTGTGAAATCATTAATAAGTCTTTTTGGATGGTATGTGCGCTATAATTCACTAAATTTAATATTAAAATATTGGGTGTGAGCATGACCACATAGATGAATAGAAAGTATTTCATGATTGTCTAGTATATTTTTTACTTATACGTTTAATTTTAATGTACTCTAGCATTAGTTATCTATACTCCACAGATCAATGAACTTTGTAATGGATCCGTGACCGCAAGTGGTCAAGTCGATTCATAAACACGCTAATGTTTGTAGTGAACAAACTAGCAGTATGTAAACCAGCTAAGTAGGTTGCCTATGATCTACAATACATAGTCGTTGTACAGTTATATGGTCATGAATCGAAATTGTGATTCAATACTAATTCTTTATTGTGTAAACTTTCATTTAGTACATTTGAATTTTAATATTACACGCTTGAATCTTATAAGCGGTTTATATATGGCGGTTGTTTTATACCTAAGTAGTGTTCATAGCAATAAACATAAATCGCGGTCGACAGCAGTTGTTAACACACTAACATTTAGTTGATTATTATTTTTAGAATTGCGAGAACTAGACATGAATATCTTTCAAGATGTGTGTTGTTCATTGGCTCCTCTCTATAAAATTCTATACCTTTCGTATACACCTATGTACATACAAATCATTATTTTGATCGCAACTTGCAATCAGTAGTTGATATAATACAAGCTGTGGGACAGAAATAGCGTTAGCGTTTATTCGCATTGTCAATATCAAGTAAAAATAAAACTTTCTAAAATTTATTACTAATTAATTACGTTGGTTTTAAACGTGTAATATATGAGCAAATGAGATACAAATAAGCGAAAGGATTTTGAAAGTGAACGCGAGCTCGATCCGTCAGTTGCCTAATGCGATGAGTGCGCGCAGATGAAAGCAATTGTTGACGATAGGTCGTGTTACGACATCGGACATGGGGTCAGTTCACTGGTTACAGTTAAAAGACACGAGGGGATAGAATTATGGTTTGTGTAACAATGGGAAATGTACATTTCCATTTTGAACTTTGACGAAATTTGTTATTATTTTTATAGTAGGTAAGTGTGTACCGTTATGTAATTGAAATCGGCAAAAGTGCAGCTGATAAATTCATTGTTAATTTTTTTATTTACTTTGTAATTACAACATTAAAATTTATTTAAAATGAGCCATTATTACATCTTACACATTATATAATATGTAACTTTGATTGAGTTGAAAAAACTGCTCGTAATTTCGTAAACAACTTGAATTAATTATTGACAGAATTATCTTTAGAAATTAACTGGTGTAATAACTGGAACTGCAGAGATCAAAAACAAGAAACATAAATTCAAGATCAAAAACATTACATACAAGTTCCTGTTTATAAAATGTTAGATACAATTTCAAGTTTATTCGAGGGGATTACATAGCTTATTGCCATTGATATATAGTCTGTGCAATAAAAAAAAGTTTGAGAATGCTACTAAAAAGTTTGACCACGTTTTGGGTGACATTTTGCAATACTTTCACACAGCAGAAAAAATTGACATTCTATACATATGCGAGTACTGCAACGACACATACGTGTTGAATTCATTCTCTCTCACAAATAAAAAAAAGACAGTACTTCGTGAGCTGCAGCGACAATTATCGTTGTTGCCATAGAGAAAAGTCTCGCTGAAGTGTGTCGATGAAGTGTGTCAAGTTTGTGTTACGCAACTGACAGCGGAGTTGAAGTCTTCATAGTTCTGTTGACTAGTTGACATTGGACTTAGTCATTGTGCGTGGGCGAGGTGAACGCAATTTCGCATTTCACCAACCATGTGTGAGCATTAGGAAAGATCTTAAATCTTTATCTCGAAATACAATGGAGCGCCATTGCAACGTACGCACATGCCTAGATTTAGTTTTAACTGTTTACACATGCGAGATATCTACAATGTAGTACCTATGTATGTAGGTATGTTCAAAATTAATATAATACTAATTCAAGTGCTATGAGAGATTTGTCAAAGGAATAATTTTTATCAAATTTATTATAATTAATGTAAATTTTTAGGATTTTCAAAGGTCAGCTGAACTCAGCTCTTTTTCTTTCTTACGAATTCACATTTTACGTTCTGTACATTAAAAATTACTTACAAATTTCCTCTAAGTAGATTGAGACTATAATCGTAAGCTGAGGTGCGTCCAGGTCCAGCGAGGTAAAGTGCGCAGTCGTTGTCATCACCAGCCGCCGATAGCGGCGTGAGAGCGGTGGCGTACACGCACGACAGCGCTATCAATAGCGCCCTGTAATAAGAAAAAGAATTGTATGGACATTCATAGTTCTAAAAAGAGTCAGTATATGCAGATTCGGTAATATTTGATGACCTGGATATCGATAGAGACCTAGACTTAGATATTTGAAATAATATACAAGGGCCAAGGGTTTTATGCGGGAGTTAGGGCTGCGCCTGAGGAAGAACGGTTTGGATCTCCGTTCTGAGTCGTACCTGGTGCAGCATAAATCGCTTGCAATACAAAAAGGCAATGCTGCAAGCGTTATGGGCATGTTTGCATCAGGTACGATTCGGGGCGGTCTCTTTGACTAAGGCTACGGTCAACTTATTATTATTAGTTTTAGTTTTGTGTAATTCTTATGTTAGTGTAAAATTGCATTTAATTTTATATACAACATTAACTCTTAATCCTAAGACCGACAAATGTGGAAAATGTGGAATTCAGTTGTATCTTCGAGTTTCTATAGAATTTCAAAATGGTTTTATTACAGTGGAAAGGTATTATCATATCTTTAATCGCTCTTACCAGTTTTAAACTGATAATGTTGTGATTTTTATTATTGAAAAGTATTGAAATTGAAAGTATTTTTATTGAAAAGTATAATTGTGTATAAAAATCAATTTTGAGACTTTTCGTGCTAAAAAATGACTGCAAACTGCAATTATGGAAATCGAGCATATAAGTACGTACGAAACGTGAGGGGCGAAGAACGAATTCACTTGCGTTGCATAGGTAGGCTTTTAAAGGAAACTTAACATGTAACATTAGTAACATTTAGTCATGATAATTTAGTGTAAAATGGTCTATTAGGTACCAGTCACAATTAGAGTGTTCATAAATGTTACACTATTAACGCTCGCTGCGACAAGCAATTTATTAAACTGGGTCGCACGATTATATGCAGTAATAATTGATAGGTAAGTTTTTTGTCTTTTTGTAGGGAAAATGTAAAAAATATCTACTTTGGTTTGGTAAAAAAATGTAGGCATGTTTTTTAAACTTTATTGAATGAGTAAAGCTATGAAATAATTAAATTGAGATTTAGATTATATTGAAATAATTCGTTACTGTTTTGCCCCTTAGTTATTTAATTGAGTTTCAAACAGATATCAACATCGTTATTTTGTTAATATGTAAATGTAAAATATGATATGAGTATGAATTTAGAGACAAAATAGTATAGATGGCATGGCATTTCAAGAATAAAAGTTTTAAAATTTATAGAAGTAAAATATGTGTGGATAGATATATTAATTGGCAATATTTTAAAACGAAAAATAATATTGCATTCTGCAATTTAAACGCCAAGTAGAGCAATGCTTCGAGCTAAGACCACACCTATAGCAGTTTCGCAAATTACTCGTAAACGAGTCTAAGTCTAAAATCTGCCTAAAGGTCACTTTGATATGTATTTATTACTTCACTAGTATACTATACTAACACATGAATTTATTTATGCACTTATAAGCCATCATAAGCGACATAAGTACTAATGATAATGAGAACCTCAATTGATATTGTAGTGGAAGTGTTGCACAGCTTGCGCACTGCACAGATTGTCTGTGGTCGCCTGATTCAGTTGTGATAGTGAATATCGTGTTTTAGCGTTAGTATCGATTTTGTCACCCACACATGGACAGAGTCGAGAATCGTAGGAGGACTGGACGACAGTTGTAATCCATCTGCTCTAAAGTCACATTGTCGATACTATCATGTTCGCGGTATCGCTGCCAATAACGTGGCTCGTGTTTTTACGACATCTTTATCGATTTGCCTAAGCACCCGTTTTCTTGAATTTTCATTGATATTGCACCACACGTATTACTTACTTAGGTACTTGTATATTTTAGGTGCTTGGATATTGTATTAATTGAAAGTTCTAACAGAGAATATCTAGAAAAGAAGGCTGACTCCCGCCTCATGCGTAACGAAATTTGCGTACTCTCGGCCGAATACGTTGGGTTGTTTCATTAGGTGTGAGATGCGGGGAGCATCTTATTAGTTAGTATAATATAATAATAAAAAACAATGCATACGGATACATTTTTCATATTGGTTAAATTTAATTTCTTGTAGTTATGTTGAAGAATGATAACTTTGGATTTGAATAACTAAAATTATTTAGGCATCTAAGAACATTATAATACGTTCGTTTTTTAGACATGATATTTGTATTTATGACGATGTGGAGAACGAATAAAAGACAAACAAAAGCAGTCGAACACTTGCGTTGCGTGCGACTCCGACTGGCGCTATAATAATTACCCATATTCGCCCAAAATATTGCCATTGTGTGCGTGCCACGGCGTGTGTGTATTAGCGCGCACACATACAAACCACGTACGCTGGCTTTTAATGAAGACATCCTACTGTTATGTTTATACTGTGATTCTTATTCACTTTCTGCAACCTATCCTTTACCCACTGTGTCTCTTACTCAGTCGCATATCATATTATAATTTTCGTTTATTTGGCCTTCCTTACCCTTATCAATCACGACACCTTCTTTTGCTACGACTGATTTTTCAATTCATTTCAGGGCCTATTTTCCCGTCTCGATAAATAACCGAATGAAACCATGCTCCTCCCGGACCCTGCTTTCCGGATTGCCCGACTCGCGTAACTTTTTCCAAATTCTCATTATGTTTCTTGATACTTCAATTTTCTTTAATATTTATTTTCTATTACGATATTTTTTCACTCTTTCGATCTCTTTATCAGTTCCTCTAGTCCTTCACTACATTCCTAATGCATATCTACTTATTGACCGATTGGCGTAGTTGTAAGTGCATTTGCCTTTCGAATTTAGAGTGAGAGTCTCGGCTTCTTTCTCGGTAACAGTAATTTAGGAAACGAACTTTTCCACATACATACATATCTTCATGCTGTATTCATAACAGGGTAGTCGCAGAGGATGGTGCGTCAAACGTCGCGGTCCTTACATACTTTTTTCGCTTTCTCAAATCTCATTATTCTCATCTCGCATTTTCATCTAGGTATACGAGTGCTTTTGACAGTTTCGTAGCCAACACTCCGGCTATTTGATCTTTGTAAGTCGACCTTGGTCTTCCTAGGCTTCTAGTGCCATTCACTTTCGCTCTGTGGATTTTCTTTGTAAGTTTTTCATTACTTATTTCCGTCCGAACCGTCTAAGCATTACTTTTTCCATTTTTACAATAACACTGTCGTGCAACTCTGTCATATTGCGTATCTCTTCGTTACTTATTTTGTATGTAACTTTTTTTAAATGTCTTAAATTGAATTGAGTGTTATTGTTGCTTCTCAGTGCCTATAGATTGGAGTAATCTGGAGTATTCATTGTTCATTGTGCTTATACATACACACACATAAGCTTCATCTCTCCATAACAACGGTTCCTCTACGGCTGTGATAGTTAAATCGGTTAATTACACTTAATTAATCCAATACTAATTCTAAACGAGATTTAAATATGCGTTGTACATATAATAACGAAATCGCTATGTGATAAATTCGTCAAAAGTGCTGCGTAATTACCAACTCGAATTCGATGGTTAGTTTTATAGCATAACGGTAACACAACCTAGAAACCGCGAAAAGGATTCGTGTACAATTTTAAGAGGATTATAATGATAGAGGTAAAATCAATAGCGGAAGAGGATGTTACGGAAACACTCAATAAAAATTAAACTGTCGATCACTGTAAGATCTTCTAGTAGGAAGTGTGGCTTGTGAATCTTTCGCGTATATTTTAACGACAACCCAGAAGGGCGTTGTTAGATAAACGAGGATAAATAACTAATGTAATCTATTAGCTGTATTTACACGACTTCGTCTGCGTGGAAAATTTTTCCGTGGCTGTCTCGGGTGATAGATAATGTTTGAAAAAGAAGTAGTCTACATCTGCTTCCGGGCACGTAATATCTCTGCACTAAATTTCAGCATAATCGGTTAAGCTGTTTAGCATTTTCTATACAAAGTTTCATCCTTCTTTTCACTCCTTTAGGTGTAGATTTTTAATAAAAAAAGTAACTTATGTCCCGTCCCCTGGTGTTGAATATTTTCCGTGTCACATCAAAATTGGTATGGCGGTTTAGCCACGAAAATGTAATAGACAGATAGACAGACTTTCGCGTTTACGACATTAATATGGATATTGATAAAAATCATATTACATGCCTAGATGATTAAAATATATCTTTATTGATGTATTTTTTAATTTAAATCTCGGTCAAGTTAAAAAATTGAGCAAACCATTAGGTTATTGCGGCAGCAAGTTTAAAAAAATCTGCCATTCCGACTTGTGTTATAAGTCGCGAGGAAATCACAACTTTGCGCCAGACTGAATTTCTTGTACCCGACTGAGTTTCTTGTCGGTTCTTCTCAGTGTACACTATACAGGTTTTCTTTTCAAACCGCAATAAAGTAGATTTGATGTTCAAAAATGCCTTGCAATTGGGTTTTTTTGAATATGTTGATTTGACTTTGACCAAGGCATTAAATAGAAATATCATAGACATTATGTATTTTTGTTTATTACAAATACATAATATCTATGATTTAGGCAATGCTATACCAGACAGTGTCAGGTCGCTGTGACAGGTCGCTACCCCATCGCCTGTACCTGTTCCTTATAAAAAGCGTTGACCTACTCTTACGACTCGCGTGAAAAGATAAACAACTGCTGTATTCTACATTAGTCCAGCTGTCACCCGCAAAATCTTCACTTCTTAGGGCTTGATTTTTCAAAATTGGCCAAATAAATGTAAAAGTAGTAAAAAATTTAGTGACCGCGAACTGTGTTTTATTTGTTAGATTAATTAAAAAATATCTAAATATTTAAGATTACTTTTATTTTTTTCTTACTAAAAACTTTCGTTTTCAAAACCTTAATGGTTATATTTCCAAAAATCCCTTATTAATATTTGCCTACACGGTGTAAAGAGATCCTGTGCAAAATTTCAAGTTTCTAGACACGATAATGATGTACGTTAATATGACAGTTTCTTCTTTTAAATGTATGCAGAGTGTAATTATCTCTATTTTTCGCTCCTGAAATAACATGGAAGTTACTTATGATGCATTTGAGATAATAATTACGACATTGAATTGCGCATCTGTAATATATCTATAATATCTGTCTGTGTGAAAGCCCATAAATAATTGAGCCATGTTCATTAAATTTGGCCTTCCATGTAATTAAAGACCGAAAGTCAAAAATGAGTAGATTATTTTGTTATTAATACATTTGTTTGTAAAAAATAATTCAAATGAAAATAAAAGAAGGAAAAAGTATCGAAGACGGAAAAACGTGTACGGTACAGTGCATTCTCACAGGTCTCTGATTTATATTTCTTATCTCAGAGACGTGCTGTTAATATGTAGTACTCTAATGGCTAAAACCAGCTCCGAAATGATTGCTATTTCTAGACCCGACTTGCCAATTGTGCAATAGAACGGTCACACTCACACCGACATACGTGTTCGATTTGTGTAGGTAGGGGGAATCCGGGACACTTGTGTAGCTTTGAACCACTTCAAATCATATTTTTAAATTGCGTTCGTTATACGTCGATCCATACCGACCAATTGTTCACATTCCGACATTTTGAGCGAAAGCAGACGAGTTCAATCACAACTAAAAGAAACTTGTTTTTACCATTTTGGAGTAATTTCTTTTCAATTTTCTTTATTCGTTGCTGACACTTTTATGAAGGTATATGCAGTACGCAACTACGTTACAGTATTGCGTGATGGTATGGAAATATTCCGGTAAATAGTGGATTTCGACCGAAAAATCTAAATATGACACTGAATCGGGTACGGGACACTTGAACCACTGTGCGAGTGAGGGACTTGACCAATGGCTCAACTCTCTCTTTCTGTATGAACTGTATGTATGTACTGAGTATGAGTATGAACTGTTTATACACACATCAAAAAAGTCTAAGCAACACGCATCATTTACAGAAACTGCATGTTTTATTACTTCATACTTTATTTTTTTTCTTAGAAAAGTAGATTGATATACAATCTTTTTTGTTCTCAGAAACATATACTGGCTGATTTTAAAAATATAACCTTTTCGGTTGTGTTTTTTTTTCATTAAAACAAAAGCTAATTATTTTTTCCCGATTTCATGTGTTTTCGTTGCTTGATAAATTTGGTATTTATCGCACTTTTATCAATTTGAGATATACAGTTTGTAAAAAATTGAGTGGTGAGTCATTTTTTATGTTATGGAGCGACGCCATTTGATTGCTGATGAAATGCAGAGAGCTGTAGGAATGCTACAAGCGGAAAGAAATCAGTCCCAGGTGTCTCGGCATTTTGGTGTCAATAGGAGCGTGATTTGTCGTCTTTGGCAGCGTTACGTTAATACAGGGGATCCTGCTGAGCAGCACCCAGGACGTGGAAGGAGTACAACTGCTCGACAGGACCGATACAGGACTGCAGGACTACAGGACTACAGGACTGCAGGACGTCAGCCGATGTTAACCGCCCGGGAGATAGGTTTAAAGCTACAATTCTCAAGCGGTGTTGTTGTTAGCCACCAAACCGTGAGAAATAGGCTGCATGAATACGGCCTACGAGCACGACGCCCAATTAGGTGCTCACCTATACGCCATGAGAATCGCGCCCGTCGAAACGAATGGTGTAGGGAACACTTGACATGGACGCAAGAGCAATGGGATAAAATTTTATTTTGTGATGAGGCCCGGTTTGGATTTAGGACTGATACGAGAAGGGTAAGAGTGTATCGTCGTTCCGAAAATGCTGAACGGCTGAGATTCGTCCAGGACGTGCACTCTTACAGTAGCTCCACAGTGGTGGTAAGGGCGGGTATTATGAAGAGCAGACGAACTGAGCTCGTTTTTGTAGATGGCAATATGAACGCTGAAAGTTACGTTGAAGATGTCCTCGGGCCTTATGTTCACCTATTTGCACAAAGTCTTGGCTCAGATTTCACGCTGATGCTTGACAATGCGGGTTCGCACACAACTTGGTGGACCAGAGAGTACTTGGCAATGGAAAACATCCGGGTATTGCCGTGGACTGCACAATCGTCAGACCTCGATCCCATCGAGCACGCATGGGACATGCTCTAGAGACGTGTTCTAAAGAACCTGGACGGAGTGTCGACAACCCAACAACTGAAAGGCTTGTTAAAATTCCATTGGGACCGATTGCCGCAGGATCAGATAAGCAATCTTATAAATTCAATGAAAAATCGCTGCCAAAATGTTTTGAACAACAAAGACGGTCACACTTTGTATTGAATTACCAAATAATTAAAAAATGTCGTTATTTAATTTTGTAAAACATGAAAAGTTTAATTTCGTTTTAACTTTATTTTATACTACGTATGTTACGGTACACATATTGTTAACTACTGTGATTAAATGAACAATTGAATGAAGGATTTTCTTGCTTTAGTCACTAATGCGTCAAAAAATGCTTAGTTATTATTTATAAAAGAAATATAAATATATTACAATAGTAAAAATCGTTCAAAAGTTCAAAATCGTACATGTTGCTTAGACTTTTTTGGTGTGTGTATTTTAGTTTATTTTCTTGCTTTAGAAAGAAAATTCTATTCGGGTATAAAAAAATGCTGTCAAACCTTCACAGCTCAATAATTTGGTGAACCTTGCCAAAATATTACCAACATCAAAACTTGTCAACGTCTGCACTTGAATTCTCTGAATTCCCAAGGGAGGACCAGAATTTCTAGACGCAAAGATTCCTAGCGGGACGATAGGGCCCCCAGTGCACGTTTGAGCCTTCCATGGGGGCATGGGGCCTTCCATGGGGCCGGTAGCAGAACCAGAGGAATGATAGGAGTCAAGAGGGGTGGGAAAATAAATAAATTAATTAAATATATTACATAATTATTTATTTTTTAATGTAATAGAATACTTTAGAAATACAAGTTTTCATCAATAAATATTTTGTCTAGCGATGTAAATTATCTTATGGTTGTTGCGTGAATAAGCATTTTTAAAAGAGTATTAGGTACACTTATACCTGATTTTGTTGTTGTATGCAATAAATTGTTAAATAAATAATAAATAACTTGTTTTAATTTAGAATGGATAGATTGACTTGTCCTTGCAAGTCGGTAGGCAGCATTTATGTTTATCTCATTCTTCTTCATTTTATTACTATATGACTCTGTTTATTTTAAAATTTTAATAAACAATTTTATTGTACATTTTGTAGTCGTTTCATTACTTTCAGCTTTATGATTTTCAATACATAATAAACAAATAAATTTCATACAAAAATAACTATTAAGGACTGGGACTAGGGGGGCGTTGAAATCTTTGTTGTCTTCTAAAAGGGGCTCCGGAAAACGTTGAGAATCTGTGCTCTACTATTCTACTAAATTCTAATATTCTACTAAAAAAATTTCTAAAGTATTAATAGAAGTAACTATTAATATAATTTTTTAATATTTATGTTTAAGTTAGAATCTCTGAATATTACAAGACAGATTTTATTAATGTTTAAATAAGAAGTAGTTTAACTCTCCCGGACTCCCCTTACTATATAAGACATGGTTACAAGAAATCATTTAGCTTTCCCTTTAGGTGGGTATATAAGAATTTTACCAGCTAACATGTAACAGAGTATTTATTCCAAATTGATAACTAAAGTTTACAGTCATTTTAAATTTAATGTATACCTAATACAAACAAATAATGCCTACATTGTTTCAGAGCAATAATAGCCCATATTTTTAACTTTTTAGTAATTCAGCACAAACTTTTGTTCACATTTTTTTATTACATTAGGTTACTATTTTTGTTGCGTTATTTTATTCCATTTCAGACGATAATTCGTGTTTGCAAAATTTTATTTAAGATATCTGTCGACACAATAGATCATTAAGTAGATGTTACATAAATATTGTTTAGCAGACGACTAAAAAATTGAGAACAAAAGAGATCGTTTCCTATCATTTTGTACTAAAATTGCCGAGACAATGACATCTTTCATCGGTGTACACGAAAAAATAGCTGTTCTTTTAGTTGACCAATTACTTTTTTCTAAATCGTATTCCTCGACTAGATTTTAGTGAATTACTTAAACTTTTTCCCAAGTTATTTCTGCATTTATTACTATTACATTTTATTTATTACCATAAGTAGTTCATTAATCAGTGGATTACTGATTTGAATTTTAACATCAAACCGACATATTTGGAGAGCATCAACTTTCAACCTTTTTTTCACAAGCTCTTACTATTAACACATTTTTATAAAAATAACTCGACAAATAACAAATTTAATACATGCCATAATATGAAAGGCGACAATGCTAGGTCAATTAAATTGAGGTATGTCATGGAATCAGCAGGAATCTTTTTGTTGCAACTTGACCAAACCTTTCACATTAATTCATTCGGAACTCTTTATAATATCTAAACCTTACCACGTCGTACATTATGGTCAATTTAGTGTGCCTGGTTTTTCTCACCATGACCTGATATTCCCTGTTTATGAAGTTAAACTGACACTGATATGCTTATTGAGAAAGAATGTTGTTTGGACTCCGCTTCGGAACGCTGTCACGATAGGTTCCGAAGTAGAGGCCTTCAACTTCACTTTAATTAGGTTTTATAACAAGTATGCTCCTGTTCGTAACATGCGAGTTAAGAGGGCCCCCGCTCCGTGGCTTATTAAATGTATCCGCATACTTATGGCACGTCGTGATCGTTCGCGAAGGAAGCATAAGAAGAACCCAAAGAGAAGGGCTGGAGTGCTTTCAAGTCAGCTAGAAATCACGTCAATCAAGTAAGTGATACATAACGCTAAACAACGGCATGTCTTATTTTTTTATTTTTTTTAGCGATCGAATAACGGAGGTATCTGTAGACACTGGGTATTGGCAAGTGCCATGCGGAGGCTTAAGTGACTATTGGGCCGGATTCTCTTACTTACTATTTTCCACTTCTTTACCGACTTTCACTATCAATGTTTCCGTAAAATGGTAAACTATTCGGAAAATCTAAACTCGACCGCTTAACTTGTGCAGTTGTTTTATTTTCAAGCTGGTATCTGATGGGATAATTTGGAAAGTTATACTTTTAAAATTTGAAAAATTAAAGATTTACTGAATATGTTAAAAAAATCAATAAATGATTCACTTATCGTTAAAGTTTTTGTTGTGTTGTAAGAAATTGCAAATTATCATACTTTATTATTTTCTCACAGCTAACATGCATGAAAAACAATTAAAATTTGCGAAATGAAGGTTGTATAGAAGTGGATAATTATGTATAAAACGCATTGCTTTTATGTAAAACGCATTTTGATGAAGTTCTTTGAATTAGTAACAATGTAAAGTCATCCGTGGGAAATAGAGGTCAATGACACGTAAGTATGACATCTGACTAAAACGAGTTTGAATTCACCGAATACCTGTACATTTTTTATATTAAAATTGATCTTTGAATCATTATAGAAACGTCAGAACAGCTAATAAGTAATCATGGTTATAGAATTAGTTACACAAATTAGTTTTTATAAGAATATATTAAATAATATGACAGGGTTGCACAACAGTGTTATTGTAAAAATGAAGAAAGGAATGCTTAGATGGTTCGGGCACATGGAAAGAATGAGTGATGAAAGACTGACGAAGAAAATATACAGAGCGAAAGTGAGTGGTAAAAGAAGCCAAGGAAGACCAAGGCTGACTTATGAAGATCAAATAGCCAGAGTGTTAGCAGACGGAAATGTCAAAAGCACTCGCATACCTAGGCGAAAATGTGTGAGGAGAATGAT
Organism: Zeuzera pyrina; assembly: GCA_907165235.1. NCBI lineage: Eukaryota > Metazoa > Arthropoda > Insecta > Lepidoptera > Cossidae > Zeuzera > Zeuzera pyrina. The sequence continues at coordinate 17,175,407 of OU015628.1, forward strand.
GAGATTTGAGGAAGCGAAAGAGGTGTGTAAGGACCGCGACTCCTGGCGCTCCGTCCTCTCTGACTACCCCGTTGGGGATACAGCGTGAAGTTATGTTATGTTATGTTTATATTAAATAATCTAACTGCTGTCCAGAACTTTGTCCATATGGAATAAATTTTTTTATGTTAATTAAATTAAAGAGGTTTCAACTCCTTACACTTTAAATTTATGAAACATACATACATATATACATATCTTCACGCCGTATTCCCAACGAGGTAGTCAGAGAGGACGGAATGCCAAGCGTCGCGATGCTTACATACTTCTTTCGCTTCCTCAAATGTCATCATTCTTCTCACACATTTTCGCCTAGGTATGCGAGCGCTTTTGACATTTCCGTCGGCTAACACTCTAGCGATTTAATATTCATAAGCCAGCCTTGGTATTCCTTGGCCTCTTTTACCACTCACTTTCGCTCTATAGATTTCCTTCGTTAGTCTTTCATCGCTCATTCTTTCTATGTTATTTATGAAACATTTGCAAAATTCCAGTTTCTTACACCTGCCGGTTGGACTTTGCGTTGATATGTTAGTCTATAAGTTTCCATGGAAGTAAAAAGTTTTCAGATCGCTTTCTATCACCATAATAGTTGATTTTTGGAAATGGGTCAAATGAATCTTGCATGCTTAGGTTTTACACGAAGTTTTGGATCGTTAAACGCCTTTTAAATTTTTTACACATTAACTTTGAAACCACTTTCAACTCCAAAATAAATGTCGAATTTGAAAAAATTCCTTATTAATGTTTGCTTATATAATATGATGTACCTATGCAACATTTCAGGTTTCTAGATCGAGCGGTTCCGTCTGTGCGATAATCGATAAGTGAGTTTCTTTTTTATAGACATATATGTACAGACAGACAGGAGAAAAAATAAAAGTAATCAAGATCACGAAAACGAGGTGCCAATTCAATTAGTTTGAAATAGACACTGAAATAGAATGAAGCGTTAAAACCTAATTGTGCTCGTTTCTTTTTTATTACATAATATTTTATAGGTATATCTAATCACAGGTCCAATAACTCTTGAAAGTCGCGTGCGCTCTTCATTAATTGTTCAGAACGTAATGTTACAGTTACAATCACAATTTCATCGCTTTTTTCATTTATTTTTTAATAAAAAAAATTTTTGAATTGTAGAGCGAAAGGAAAACTTAATTCTTATTCCAATTTTTACGTAATGTAATTTAATTGTCGTGACGAATGACTGTGCTAGTCACTGTTGGACGGCGCCTGCGCACCATCAACTCAACGTGGTAACGATGACGAGCGAGACCAATGCAAGGCAAACAACCGCGAGAGCCGCGACGAATGCTCTGATCGAGCGACCTCAAGCAAAACGACGATGTTAGCTAATAAAATTATGACCAATTATTTATTATTACAAGTTATTCGCAAAAAATAATTGGTGGTATTAGCAAACTTCGCTATTACTTTTTAAACAAAATGAGGGTACATCTTTAACATAGTTATTTACCGCAAATGTCACAAATATTTAGCTCGTTATTTTGCTAGGTAATTTGTTAATTATTATTATTAAGGCTTTGAATACTATAGTTAAAAAAAATAAAACCATAAATAAGTGGATTTCAGGACCTCGTTGTATAGTAAAAAAAAGATTTGGGGATAAAGTCCGTAATTGAAAAATTATTGATTTTTCTGTTAATTTCTTTAATTATAATTTTCCTTTTGAGAATCGTATCATAAAGTTAGTATACTTAAATGAATCTCATGTTTTATTCTATTTAATCTTTCATATTATAATTAATAAATTATAGGAGTTTTTCTTAAAACTCTAATAGTAGGTAGGAGACTATCTGTATTGCCCGTCCCCTTCTCAAATAACTTACCATATGAGAAGACGCCTGTGTCCAGCAGTGAGATCTGTATAGGTTATTATAGACAGACTGGACGATTAGACAGATACAGGTTTTATTAGCAGTTGATCACGTAACCTCGCATTTAGTTGAGGTATTTTTTGATAAAATATTTGTGGAGTTAGGTGCAATGATTTAGTTGATATTTTAATTTATACATAACTGCCACAAAATAACAACTAAATCAATATAATCATTGGAAGCTGTTATATCCCCTGTCTGAGTGTGGAGTGTAACGAAGTCTGGTGAGATACAGGTGTGTAAAACTGTGTGTTATTATCAGATGATTGCGCAAGCAGTCGAAACGCGTATGCGATGCGCTAAGTAACATCATTATCATTATAACTGTCAGTCTACTTACTATATTATATATGTTTGATAGTCATATTGGAGTTTTTATGGTTCTATATCTCAGTTAGGAATCGTTTTTCGTTTAGTGTTTTAAGGCCTCAAGTTTGTTCGTCTGTCTTACACAATTCCTCTATGGGCGTATTTTTAGACCTATATGTACTACACAAAGAGATGACTACATATAGGAATGAATTTTTTAAGCTAAATTTTTATAAACGATATGAAATAACAAGAAAGAAAAGTTATAACGAAAGAAATATTAAAATAAAGATTTTGACATTCGAACATTTTATCTTTTCTACTTTATTACAATATATGTAAACAAATAATATACACTTAAAACATAATCATTTTTCAAATGGCTATTAATGTCGATCATCGCTTATATTATCAGCAACTCTCCAGTAAATTAAATTTCAAGTAAATTATTTTCTATATAAATAGAAAGTATCCTGAGGAATTTATTTATAGTTAATCTATAAGATTCCAACACAAATAAATAACTGGTGAAATCGAATTTGCATCCTTAACTTTATTGTCACTAATGTGTATTTTAACATGTGTTTACGGCCAAAACAGAATACAACTTTGTTATGAAGAAGATATTACCAGTTTATATCTACACTTAAGTAGTAGAAAAGTATACTAATAAAACGAAACTTACAAGGCTAAGTGAATTTTAGTACAGAATTACAAAAACAAATATAATAATTTCGTAACTCAATAACCTTCACCGAATGGCCTTGAATTTTGTAATGTTCTGGAATGTATTCATTTTGTGCAAAAATTAGTAAATACGAGGATCAGCATTCTGTGTATCGTCTATTTCACAATACATATATACAAGGTTTAAATTGACTAATTAATACACATCTTAAAACTTTTAGACTGTCTTTCCTGTTATGAAGGCTAATGTCAGGCTTGATAATTTACAATGCTATTACATACTGAATATTTGCAATGCAACCAAATGTGAGAATATTTTTGCATAAAAAAATCACGTATAAGAACATAAAAAGTACAGGATTCATCTTTTTCAAATACTTTACACTTTTTGATTTAAAACTCGTCTCTAACATCACGAGGTCAAATTTTTAGGCAATATTAATCACTGAGCTCTGAGTTGGAGATAAACGGATATAACGCACGGTATGCGAATGGTCGTAATATGTTAATTGGACTAAATTATTGTGCGGCCGTCACTCTCGCTTTCAATAGTAGTTGGTGCGCTTACACTGCACATGAAAATAATATATTTGGAAAAAATTATTTAATTTCACGAATAGAAATTCATATAGTAAACATTTTTAACACTAAAACTTCATCTTTTATTATATTTTTTTTTTTATATTTCAATGAATTTAAGCTCAATGAACATAAGCTCAGAAAAGTATTGTATTATAATCATCCTTATAGCATAAAGTTCGAAATATTTTTGAAAGTGATCTTCATAAGCTTGAAAATAATTTAATCTTAAACATAAGAATACAAGGTATTTTTAGGTTTTCGTTAATATTTTAATATAGTCCTTGACTGTAACTAATAACTATTTAGATACCTCAGTGGTAAAAAGATATCTTCAATGGTGAACATTTCTATTGTGCTATAATGACCGCATATTTATTACCAGTTTAGTTTTGATAAAATATTAATGCGGTTTCAAGTTTAAGCACGTAACCAGTGTACGTTTACAATAAGGTGTAACGGTTCTCAGTAGACAAATAGTTGTTTGCTATTTATTAGAAGATTCCCAACTACAGATTTTCACTTCCTCATGCTATTTATAGATCATAACTAGCTTATACGTATACAATGATTTTAATCTCTGTAATAAAAAAAACTCTCATTTACATGAGAGCGACTTTTTTGTATAAACAGCTACGCACATTTAAACGTATTTATCTGTTTATAATAAATTAATTTACAAAATATTACTTATTCTAAAATTTTACTTGTATTAGAAATTCGAAATTCTTTAAGAAAGAGTAATAGTTATTATTACTTAAAGGAAAAGCAAAAAAATAATACAAATAATACTACTTGTAATGCGACATCATAAATGAGGATATAGAAAATTTGAATAGATCACCTGGAAACGGACATCCATAATCCCATGACTTATTATAAAAAGTCGGCTTCTTTTATTTTATTTGCAATTTTTATTAAACCGATAGTCACGTCTGTAGTTTATATAATTACAGCTTTTAACAATTTTTTTTACATTTGACATTTTTTCATTATAAAATCTTATTCAAATAATTTAAATCCTTATATTTGTATTTCAGAAAATTAATCTTTTATGATATGATAACGTGTATGAAAGATAAACGTAAAAAAATTAGAGAAAGATTTAGAAATGAAAGATTATTATAAACTGAATTACTAAAAATGTAAACATACCATAGCTATACGTATAAAATGCAGTAAACAATAACTTCAGTGGACAGCAATTGAAACAAAACTTTATAATTGAAGATCGCTACACAACTCGTAGCGCACTAGTCGTAGTTGCTACGAGAGCTTTTAATAGAGTTCAACGAGCACACCAATTGTGTCAGAGAACTTAATGTTTAAAGTGATAACGAAACCTTTTGTTATCATTTGAATATGATAACAAAACCTTTTGTTACCACTTGAAACTCATTTAATGTGTTTTTGAAACTACAAATTAGTACTATTATAAAATTTTAAAGATATATGATAAAGATAAGTTACGCGATACGATTAGTCTCAATGTAAAAAATATAATAATGAAAGTATTAGTTCTAGTGTGTTAAAATATTCAACAAATATCAAAAATACAAATAAATAAAATTACCTTGCTATAATCATGTTATCTTTAACTCCTCAATGTCCAAAAGTCGTTACTGACCACTAAGTAGATCACTGTAACCATACGGCACAAAGTCACAGAACAAGTTCAGTATTAATCCGACCCACTATTTTGTATTCATTATTTGTGATAAAATTTTGTATTTGTGGTGGGCTATGTACGCGTGTTGATGGTGGTGAAGCGACGACAATACTGCGGCTCGGAGGCTGCGCCCGAGAGTCGAAGCCTGCGCCTGCGCAACAGAAAGTGTTCTGTGACGTACGTGCCCACCACCGGACCGTTCGGGATGCCTTTAGTTCAGATTTCACGGTTCAAGCGCATTTTTTATTGGATTACAAATACCTATAGAGGCTATAGAGATATTCAGTTTATGCGACAGTGACTGGTTCTCAACAAAAAGATGTTTCGTCAAGTGTTGCTAATCTACATTCTTGATTGTCTCATTGATTTGTGGAAACAGCAGCCCAAACCTTGTTAATTGATAGATTTGTATGTTAAACCAGCGTAAGGGATGTCAAGATCACCACGTCTGCATCCTAACTACAATTTAATTTACTTTACTAAGCAATTGCACTTTAATTTACTTTAAAAAGGAACCTTTATTTATAAGACTCGATAGGTAATCTTTATAAAAAAGGTTGTTTTAAACGAATACTTATTCAGATTGATTTCTGATATTCACAGAAATAAGTTTTATTTCAAGTTTATGTCTTTATACAACTAATTGTTTGTTGCCTCTATTAAATCATATTCCCACAATATATTTGTTTTTTGAAGACAATGATTCATACCCAGCTAGGATCTGATTGGTGGTGCTATAGTCAAGTTATTTTAATCAAATCGATTTCATTGCGCCGCCTACCGGAAAGGGCATATTAATATTAATCGGGACAGCTGGTATGTAGTATATTTCATATTATTTTATTGTTATTTTTTATACTGTTGATTTATTTAATAGTATACGTTAAGTAAGTAAAAATATTTATTATTATTCTTTAAAATTCGTCAAATTCTGACGTGGAAATTGTGTCTGTAGGTATGTTAAGTTCTGTTTCATAAGGTCAGAAACTGGATATTGCTGAATTTTCCTGACCATGTGTTTATAATTTTAAATAATTTTTAATGTAGGTATAATTGCTTTCACAATTCAAATTACGACCTTCCGAGTTTGGACTCTAATCCTAAACCTCATGTGAACTTACAGACACTTGAACTAAGAACATAAAATATTTGCGTGCACTTAAAGATATCTGATGATCAGATCGTTGTAGAGAAACGTTGCGTTACGTAACATGGACGTACATATATAATTATGTAGGTGTTATACCTAATGTACAAATGGAAATGTTAGATAGGTTGCGCGCATGTGAGTGAGAGGCATATGAAGAGCCTCATGATATTTCTAAATGAGCGGACATTATGCGCCAATAAGTTTTTATGTAATCTAGTAATAAAATTAGATATTTTGTATTATTATATTTTATTATATTTCGATTGAAGAATTTGTAAAGTAATAATTTAACCTCTAATAAACGTACTGGATTCGGCTAATGGAATCGCATCGCGATATAATTATGGTTTATTTATTGAGAACATTATTTGCTTTCGGAATTTAACTTATAGCAAAAAAGGTAATGTATTTGTCAGACATCGTTATCCAATATATAAAAATCAATGTTTGTTTTTATGAGCTACATTACCGTTCAACCGATTGCGATTAAATTTGGAATAGAAATAGCTTGAATCCTGAGGACGGACATAGGCTATTTTAAAAATAAAAATGCGGACAAAGGCTCGGGCATCAGCTAAGTTTAAATAAAATGAACATTTTAAATTAACATCCTATAATAAATGTATAACAAAATGGTTGCATTAATTATAATTTAGTTAGATACTGTAATCAGTTTACTGTTGGATATTCATTTAGATTTGTATAAATATCAATTGCTAAAATACAATTTAACGATAAATTAACCAAATTAAAGTCGAATAAAATAATGTAATCATTAATACAATTAAATTGCGATTTCCTTATTCTATTGCAATAATTCGTTTAATTCGATGTTCGCGCACAATACAATAAAAATAGAAGAAGTTTCTCAACACATCGATATGGTTAGGTCGATATCGACCACAATCGATAGTTATGTGAGCGTATCGATTTAATTTGTCGCTTGCTTTACGATCGGATCGAATGTTACGTAAGCATCAAATCAGCAAAACGGTAGCACGGTTTTATTCAACGAAAACTTCGAGAGCCCATGCAACGTTTGCGGTTTTCGTAACAGCAGATGCAACTTTAAAACACTTTTTATGCAAGTTACATCCTAAGCGTCGGATTGTTGCGCTAAGTAAATCGGTAAGCAGATTTCTGTGTCAATGACGAAATAAAAGCCAGCATCCGCTTTTCAGTTCATTTGGCTGTAAGCATGTAAATAATTTCACACATTTCTTCAGATTAATCTAATTATTATGTTATGAGAAAACCATTGACCAAGTTAATTATACAGGAGTAACGAAATGTTTAAAATCTAAAAACTAATATTTTCATCTTTAGTAAACCGATCTTTAACTATATTTAAAAAATTTTGTACAATAGTTACCCATTTTATCAAATATAGGATTTGGGCCATAGTTTGAAGGAAAGAGAGGCTGATCCCCACTCTGGGTTTTCCAGTTCCAAAAGTAGTTCAATGCGACATTTGGACTGCGACGGATTCAAAGCCAACTTCCATCTGAACATTATGTTAGGTTTTTTAGATACTTCATATGTACATGTATGTACTTTTAATACACTTCCAATTATTAGGACATTTGAACTGCGACGGACTCTAAATCAACTTCCATCTGAACATTATCTTAGGTATTTTAGATATTTCATATGTACATGTATAAACTTTTAAAACACTTCCAATTATTCGGACATTAGGACTGCGACGGACTCGAAGCCAACTTCCATCTGAACATTATGTTAGGTATTTTAGATATTTCAAATGTACACGTATGTACATTTAAAACAGTTCCAATTATTCGGACATTAGGACTGCGACGAACTCGAAGCCAACTTCCATCTGAACATTATGTTAGGTATTTTAGATATTTCAAATGTATACGTATGTACATTTAAAACAGTTCCAATTATTAGGTATTTAATTGTATACAACTATTTTAGATTTTTCTTACATATATTACATATATGGTATGTTACCGCTATAAAATATTAAAAAAATAAATAAATAAAAAATATTAAAAATAAATGTAGAGCACTTGTCAGAAAAACCTATAACTATAGTAAATTTATCGTTATTTTTCATTGAAATCCGAAGACCAATTCCACCAAAAGATAATAAAGATGAAATGCCATTGCGAAACTGTATCAATTGTTTTCTGTTACGCAAGTTACACAAGGGTACACAATTTATGAAAAGACCGGTTCCCACTGGTTTCTATTTAAATAGAGAAGAAAAGATTGAAAACGACGTCGGTATAATATAAATCATACAAAAACGTATACAGTTCATAGTCATAATTAAATAATAATGGCCATCGTGGTTAACGCGTGAATTACCTTAAGAAGCAGACACGAGTAGTATATCAAAAACATAATAACGACGACTAATAACGACGAAATGAAAATTTTATAGATATATACATATATAAATATACGTACATATCTTCACGCTGTATCCCTAACGAGGTAAACAGATAATTTTATAATTGGGTATCCGTAATGTAATATAAAGCAAATTGCCGTCTAAAAATCATAATAAAGTGTTTTTTTTAATGTGCTAAGTGAATGAAGCATTTGAAATTAAAACCATTATTTTTTATCAATTGAAACGTTACAGTAACTATGTACCTATATAATTTTTAGCGTTAAGTTATCGGCGAGTATGATTCCATAATTATTTTGTGACTAAATTTTGTATCAATACATTTTTGACACTTTTTTGCTATTTTAGAAGTCTCCAGTTTCTTTGTATTAATCTTCTTAAGTAATTCATAAATTTAACGTCGTCATGATAATTAAATATAAAATAATTATGCACAATTACGAAATTATTTTGATGGAAAAACCCCGTTTTGATACATTTCTGTTGCTTATTGTAATTTTGGAAGGCGCTCGGTTCTCAGCATTCATTTTCTTACATAATAATTTACAATTTATTTTCACAATCTACAAATAATATCTACACTCGTATTTGTGAGTAATGTTGATAATGTTGCGTAATCACTAATCACTGAAGGAATAATTCCATTTTGATGTACATATTTTTGTTATTTTCTTGTGTTTTGCAAAGTACTAATTTTTCAACATACGTTTTCTGATTTGATTAATGTAATCGTTGTTAAATATATTAACAATAAATGAATAATTATCTACGAGTTTCTGTTACAATGTTATTACTTGTAATAATAATGTTATGTATGTAATGTATGTACGTAATGTAACAACTAAACCTAACCGATTGTAAACACGTGCTCATTGTTGTACTTGAATTGTATTATAAGTACCTATATCTGTACTAAAAAAGGACAGATCCGGTCGGCACCGTCATGTTATAGGAAGCTTCAATAATAAACATACTAAAGTCTCAAATACATTTAAGACAGTGTGGAATACAGTTTAGGAAAAATATAATAAGAATCTAAAATTATTACATTACAAAGACATTCGATTAGGCAATTAAAATAGACTTCATTTATTTAATACGTTTTTCATATGTACTGGCGTTACTGATCTGTTATTTAAATTTGCAAAAATAATTAATTTCTTAAAGAAATCGCACATATCCTTTTGTACAATTGTGAATCTGTTTCTCCACAACCACGTTATTCTGTGACTAATTAATATGCATAAATAATTACGCAAAAGCATTGTTTCATCGGGATCATCTGACAAATTTATCGCAGCTTAATACAATAGACTGCCGACAGATGCTATCATGTGGTCTTTACGTAAATAGAATCACGTGAAAATATGGCAAGCAAGATTTAGGACGAAATCGCAGTCACGACTTCTGCAAATGAATGAAATGTGTAATACCAAGTGGAGTCAGGATTCCTTTGTTTTAGTTATTATAAAACCCATTTTCTTTTAGTACTTATATATTTTTTCCAAACTAATTTTGAGTGCTCCAATATTTGTAGTTTTACTATTAGTTACTGTGACTGGATTATGACAGTAGCCAGTGGTGCCATGTGCACACTAAACTATTCGTGTCAAAGTTAAATAATTTCCACACAATTATATCGCATTACAAGAAATTTTTTGATTATCGAAACTATCATTGGCGTCAAAAGGAGAATCGGCAAGAAACTAATTCGAATAATTTCTTATAAGAGGCATGATGACGGTATTAAAGAATCAAATAAATGGTTTTAGAGAAAAATATATGTTGAAACGATTCTAAATAACGACTCAGTTTTAATTTAAACATTGTGATTAATAATATTTTTAATAAAATAATAGTATAAAATGCTGCAGTCGGCCATGTTTACTTAAACACCAATCAGAGCGAATGACGTCACGCGTAGGTAAATATAACTTGTATTCTATCTAATTCTAATAACGTGTGTGTGTGTGTGTGTGTAAATGTGGAAAGGCTGCGGGAATTGATGAGGTGACTGCTGAGATGATCAAGTATGGTGGTCCTAGGGTCTGGGATGCATTCTGTGCACTCTGCAACCTTCGTCGGCAGAAAGGGGAGGTTCCAGAGGACTGGCGCACGGCAGTCATAGTACCTCTATATAAAGGGAAAGGTTCCTATCTAGACTGTGCGTGCTATAGGGCCATCAGCTTGGTCAGCTTAGCGAGTAAAGTCTATACTAAAGTATTAACTGAACGTATGAAAGGCGTTTCAGAAAGATATTTGTGGGAGGCGCAAGGTGAATTCAGGAACAGTAGAGGTTGTATGGATCAGATTTTCTCGCTTCGCGTTATCGTGGGAAGGTTTCTGGCGTTAGGTCGGAAAGTTTTCTGCGCTTTCGTGGATCTAGAGAAAGCATTCGATAGAGTAGTGCGGAAGAAATTATGGAGTCTTCTGCCTGAATATGGTGTGGAGGGCTCCTTACTGCAGGCTGTGAGGTCATTATATCGAGACCACAGAGCCTGTGTAAGGATAGACGGTGACATGTCGCCCTGGTTTGAAGTCTGTTCTGGTGTCAGACAGGGCTGCGTGATGTCTGCCTGGCTATTCGTGCTGTATTTGGACAGTTGCCTCCAGAGATTGAAAGGTAATATGAGTGGTATGGGATGTGGTGACACAGTGGTAAACTGCCTATTGTACGCTGACGATGCTGTGCTAATAGCACCATCAGAAGCAGAGTTGCAGACACTAGTCACGTGCATGAAAGAAGATTGTGAAGTAAAAGGATTGAAAATGAATGTGAACAAAACTAAGGTTCTGGTGTTTGAAAGAGAAGCGGTACAAACGAAATGTGTGATTTGTGTAAATGGAAAATTTCTAGAACAAGTGAATGAAATTGTGTACATGGGGAGTGCGTTTTCGAGGGATGGAAGATGTGAGTTGGATGTGGAGAGACGGGTAGCAGCTGGCAATAAAGTGAACGGTGCTCTGTCCGCATTAGTGGGTAGTGTGAATATATCTAACACTGCTAAAATGGCCATCCACAATGCGGTGTTGGTGCCAACTTTGTTGTACGGCAGTGAGGCTTGGATATGCCCAAAATCGAGTGAAAGTATGTTAAATGCTGTGGAGATGCGGTCTCTCAGAAATATGTGCGGTGTCACGCTTGCTGACAGGATAAGCAATGATGAGATACGCAGTATGACAGGGTTGCACAACAGTGTTATTGTAAAAATGAAGAAAGGAATGCTTAGATGGTTCGGGCACATGGAAAGAATGAGTGATGAAAGACTGACGAAGAAAATATACAGAGCGAAAGTGAGTGGTAAAAGAAGCCAAGGAAGACCAAGGCTGACTTATGAAGATCAAATAGCCAGAGTGTTAGCAGACGGAAATGTCAAAAGCACTCGCATACCTAGGCGAAAATGTGTGAGGAGAATGATGAGATTTGAGGAAGCGAAAGAGGTGTGTAAGGACCGCGACTCCTGGCGCTCCGTCCTCTCTGACTACCCCGTTGGGGATACAGCGTGAAGATATGTTGTTGTTGTTATCTAATAACGTAATGTAGAACAATATTTACCTAGGCGTGACGTCACAAACGGACGCCATACCTATTAACGTTTTCGCGCTTAATTCAAATTACGTAGAAAAAATTTCAACAATTGGCGTTAAAAATTTTCTTTATTGTTGAAATAATATTTTCTCGGAATTGTAGACGTGTACCTACATCATAGAAGGGGATTTCAAAATCTGTCATCATGCCTATTTCGTAATTATGGTATTCATAATAATTGCCAAATGGACTACTATTATGAAATAATACTAACTCTAATCGATTTCCAAAGACGTATAATGCTTTATATTCATAGTACCATTTCCTAATACATAAAAGATGAGTTAACCTTCGTTTGACAGGGACCAGTCCTCTTAGAGGAAGTCATCACAAATGCCATACTGTCAACGATGGCACTTGGACCGACGTGTCATGTGACACCTTCAACAGGAACCTTGACAATTGTAAAGAAGACAATAGAGGTAGAGACGGAGACATATTGACGGCTTCATCTTTTATATTACACAACGTTCTTCAGTATAATGTTACGACATGATTTGTGTATGACACTCATTTTGTAGCACTCCAAGATTTGCTATAGGTAGAAAGGATAGCAAATCACGATTTAAAATGCATAATAGCATACCAAATAAGTGCATAATGTAACATTTATAAAAATTAAAGGTATATTGCGGTTTCGAAAGCAGTGGAGAAACGATTGTACAAGACTACAGTAGATTTTATATTCTGTCAACCTAAAATGTTGTAGACACACACACAAGATTTCAAATTTTTCACATTTGGTCACATTTGTGTTCATAATTTTATTAAATATTAATTCTAATTTTAATAAATATTAAAAATTTCAATCTGATATTATTTTTCATGTGGAATAAAAAATCTTAGATAAAAACGATAATTAGTTATATTTGGTATTAATTTTATCTTAAGTTAATTGAATTTTATTGAGATATTTTTGAAATCTTCAAATATTTTTGTGATCTCTTTGGTATCTCAAAAAATAAATTATCCTAGAAATGCAGCAATTGACAACAAATTAGTCGATTCTCGTTTTATTAAGTTGTGATTTCTAATTGTAGTTGTATAACTCATGTTATAGTAGATATTTCAACAGAGAATACTAGCATTTAAAAAAAAAAACCCAAATAAAAAGAAACGCTTATTAATTTCCTTTCGTTTGTGCAAATTATACTATACCAAACCTGCGTAATTACTCTGTATATCGGAATTAACATTATCTTTTTAAATCTGTTTAATTTACAATTTTATCACATTCTGCTTTGCTAAAGTGAATTTGTTAGTGGTTGTTCAAGTCCGATCTACAAATCTTCAGCAGCCTTCATCTAAAGCCCATATGTAATGTTAATTCAAATAGCTCACACACGACTACGACTATGTAGACCGAGGTCGGTCTCTTATTAGGCTGTTAAACGACGATTTGTTTTATCGGCTGTTTGTCTGTGTGTCGCAATAACTCGGGACAGTGTCAATGGCTCCCGGCTATCATTAATCAAACGTTATAACATGACTCCACTTGCTTAATGGACGGACTGGTTTAAGGGCAAACGAAAAATATTTAACATTCTCGAGGCGAGGACTATTATTTTGATATCATTTTTCAATGAGCTGGATTTCCTACAATTTCCGAATGAACTATATAACAAATATATAGAGAACCCAATACAAGTGTGACCTGTGGAAGCAAGCAAGGCGTAAAGGGACAGGTTAGACTCGAATTACTCGAATGATTACCGAATATGGAATACAAAAAATTGAATTCGCTTACAGTTATAAAATTTTGTTACTCCCAACTACATTCTATAAAAGGTGTCATTAAATACTAAACAATTATTCGTCCAACTGAAATATTGAATGTATTAATTTCCGAATTTAATTTCTTTCCACAGAATAAAGAAACAAACCAACCAATTACAAAAAGTACGATTACTAATGAAAGCACAATAACATAATCGACAATGATCGACGTACAAATCAAAATATAATTGAAATTTACAACATCGACGCGTTTAATTCTCAACATTTTTATTATTATAGGGTCCGGTATTCGGGTGCGGTTGCTCCAGTTTTTGATTTCAGAGCGAGTGGTTACGTCCATATGTGATCTGTCAACTACACCGACATTGACCTTCTTTATACTTATAACGAATATCTGCTTAAAGCCAATTAGCTTCATCTTATCAATTTGTAAGTTTATGACTATAAAACAACTACATTGTAAAATCTAAATTAATTAGTACGAATATTATAAAGAGGGAGAACGGATTTTGTAAGTTTGTTTATATGTGGAGGGTAATCTCCCGAACCACTGCACCTATTTGAAAAATCCTATCACTATTTGAAAGGTACATTATTTTAGATGGACTTAGGCTACATATTATATATTGAATCCGGGCGAAGTCGGGACGAGCCGTTAGTTAGTAAAACCAGTGGCAATGCCAACTTTACATCATGAAATCTTATAAATTTGAATAACCATCCTCATTGAAAATTCCTTTCAATATAATACTCTGTTTTGTACTATTTGTTATCAAGTGTTGTATTTCATAAAATATTATAAAATAAATATCTAAGAATATATGTATAAATAGACTATCAAAATGAAAGTCAAGAAATATACTCCTACAAGTTCGACTCGCGCGTAAAGTTATAAAACGATGTTTATAAAATTATTTCTAAGGTTCTATGAAACTTAAGACTTAACTCCTAGAAAAGTTTTGTACTGTCTGATTATTATGCTTCAGATTGTTATGCTGAGTTCGATTACGGTATTTGCATCCTTTTAATTCCCCTGTGAGTATATGTATATGTACCAGAATGATGTATTCTATAAAGAAATTTCAGATTTGTATGTCGCATGTGATTGACAGATCATAAACAGGGGCACGAGCGATCTTACCAGTATTCATAATCTTTTATATTTTTTTTAACATACGCAATCCTAAAAGGGGTTAGCCTTCTAACTGCGAAAAATGAAATTATGTTAGTAGAAATAATGATTTACAGCGATGCATTTTTTTTAAATTTTAGCTCGCTTATGACATTTGGTTCTCCTTGAGAATATCCGTCGTTACATCCGCATAGAGTTGCACTACTTATTGGAAGTTTATTTGATTATTTAAAGGCGAAGTGTTGCCAAAGATTACCTTTCTAAAGGATGTCGGTAATTGGCCAAGATTTTTATTACCATTTTCAATTTAAAATAGTACATTTCATTAAATAAGTACAACTTAACTGTCGAAGGAATATCTCTGTGCAGAATTACGAACAAGAAGTACCTAAGCATAATTATAGCTCTAATTAATTAATCGTTTTTCTCTCATTAACCTCTTAGTAAGACATTTCAATTATGACAGTTTTATGTCAACATTACCATGATCGGCAAACGGAGTAGAAAATTTAAAGGTGCAAATTAATTTGCTAATTAATTTTTATTTGTTGATATTGGCAGTAAATTGTTTATTATATTTGTCACATAATAATTTACGGTTTTTTAAGATATTATTATGTGTGAATTAAATTGATATCTTTTTAAAAAGATTTCGATCAATCGATCTATTTTTTTAATAAAGCAAGTATAGACATTTATTTTGAGAAGACCTTGTACAATACATATCAGTTATTCAGCCATTTACATTCTTAAAAAACTTAACAATTGGACGAAACAACATGTTTTTTAGGGTTCAATTAACTAACTATTAAGCAATTAATTAACTAGTGTGTCAACGACGAGTGAATTTTCCGGTTTATCTTATTTTATTGAGTGATTTTCCGCAATCGGTTTGAGTAAGAGCATGTCTTAGTGTTGCGTAACCAATGTACAAATACCTCGAAAGAAGTGCTGATGTTATGCAAGATGATCCATGCGCCTCTTACAAGCGCCGCTAATTCTTTTGTGTCGGACTAAACTTTGGTCTGCACTAAGTAAATACCTCCATACAAGTAATTATTTGTTTAGTAATGGTAATGGCCGCACTACTCTTATTTCAGTAACTACAAATACGGAGAGTGAAATAAGTAGTTTCTATTCGAATGTTTTGTGTTAGTTTCATAACTTTTTACATCGATTGAAATGCGACATTTTCAATTCTTGTCACTCAATTTTTTAAAGTTTAACATTAATCGTTTATTCCACAAAATCCAGTATCTAAGCGACAGAATTATGACCTTCGAGTAACATTAGGAAAATGAACGAAAATGTTTATTAACCTTTCTGTTACAAAATAGTGTAAGGGCCAGCGATTCCAATAAATGGGTACTTGTTGTTTGTCAACAGCTAATTACTTGTCCCACTTTCGTAAAGAAAAAACTTAGTAATGTTTACTGTTCTTTGTTTGACCTGTTAACGTACATAACTGTTACAAAAAAATAATTATAAAAATATACCTACTTCTTTTTAGGCAAGCTTAAAGCTTTTGATATGATTGCAAATTTCATAAGGTTAATCTGATCAGTATCTGTACATATCGAACATTCATATCGTAGTTCACCTCGTTTCGACGTAAGTTGCTGACACATAATCACTATGATATTCAAGCTTGCTATTACATACTTACGTGGTAAAAATACAAAGTATTTGATTTTTTTTTAATAAATGGTTCTCTGAAATGGAAGATAATTATAAGAGATAAAAATAAAAAAATAGATACGAGTTATTTTGAAAACTACCATATGAACTATATTATTTTGTGAGAACATCTAACTTAAAAATCAAAACCATTATTCGTTATTTTCGTCAAATATTTTCTAGAACAGCCTGTACGTACTGAAATTTTTAATAAGAAACTATATACACATTTGTCTACTGAGTAACTGCAATTAATAATGATAAGATACATTATTTCATTCATAAGCTTTTAAAATATCAAGTCATATCAGAACTGTCAGGAACTTGCATAGGGTTGCTCGATGAGTGGCAGCTAGCAGATTAAAATTTTAAACATTTAAATTGATTCCGCCTCGTCTTTCATTCGCCTTATGAAAATTGAAAGCAATTGAATCATTTCTTACGCTAAGTTAATGACAAATTAACGAACTCTTTTAGATGTCATATTGCTAATGGCAATATAAGAAAATCTTCTCTATTAAATATCCGGAAAATTACTTACTGTTGCCCACTGAATAAATAAAGCATTTTAAAACTTGTATAAAATTGTCACAGTAGCATTTCATTAAAAAATTCGTGAAATAGGAGACAGTATAAATTATTATAATAAGGATCTACATATGCGATAAATTCTTAAAATCTCTAGCTATTTTCCGCTCAATCTTCGAAAACCACCAATCGACATGTGTTTCGCTTCTCAACGAAGCATCTTCAGGATATACCAGAGATAGGATTCGGTCACCTAACCAGCACCGAAATTCGAAATCGAAATTGTTTCGGTGCTGGTTAGGTGACCGAATCCTATCTCTGGTATATCCTGAGGATGCTTCGTTGAGAGGCGAAACACGTGTCGATTGGTGGTGTTCGGAGTTTGAGCGGAAAATAGCTAGACATTTTAGGAATTTATCGCATGAGGTGGATTTCCGCAAAGTAACGCCTGAATCTATACAGGATCTACATAGTTGATAATTATAGTTCCGCCTTAAAAACTATTTAGATGATGCCGGTTTTTTAGATCTATATAAATTATAAACTTGAACGAGATTTTTAATAAATTAGATCGAGGGGTATGGTCAGGCATACAATGTTAGCCTTGACTAATGATTTATTATTTACATCGAGTATTTATGCAACATTTTGAATGTATGCTGCCCACTGCCCAGTTACTTCAACTTTACATTGGCTATTATTGTTGTTAGGTACACACACGAATATTTCAAATGCACCTCTATGATATATACTAATGTATATAATGTAATAGGGTTGAATTAAAATGCCTTTAATTTTTTAACAAATATCTTAACAATAATTCACATATTATTTAACATCATGCAGGCCTGATTTGGATCGATGCAAGGAAGCTATCTACCTAATAGTGCACTAAACGTCAGTATATTCAAATTGCTTGTAAAAACTAGACTACAGTGGATTACATTCAACAAAAGCAATTCAAATAAACCACAAAAAATTCTGAAGCTCAAGATTCAGACTTCGGAGAAAATTTAAACTAAGAAGAACTGGTAAGAACCTCTATGTAAAATTAATTATATTTTTTAAATGCCATCTAGTAATTAGCAACTTAATATGGTATGACGGGACAAGAAATACATAATTCATTCATTAACTATTCGCGGATAACTTTCCTAAGCTTCGTAACGTGCAAGCATAACTATATCCACTACGTTATGAGCCTAAGAGTACATTTTTAGACACGCCTCAACTTACTTGTCGTCAATACTGATAAACTATTATTAATGGGAATAACAAACGCACTATTCCTATGCAATGAATTAAATTAATAGGCTATAAATGCCAATAATGGGCGATTACGTTAATATATAATAAATTAGTTGAATATCGACGCAAAAAGCACATACAGGAAATAGCAATTATATTATGTGACCGATTTTTTTGGGTAGTTAATTTTAGTTATATTTTCAATTTGAAATAAAGTATATAAAATAGAGCACATAAATTTACAAATATTAATATAATATGTATTAAGTAATTTTTAACAATTGATTGACAATTTTATTTCTAAACATGTATGTATTAATATTTATACGTATGTATCTACGTTAATTTTTGTAGATACACGGTATTTTTTGCATAATGTACAATAATTATTTAACGCAGATCCACGTTATTTATATTAACACATAATTACAAAATATCTAAATGATACAAACAATGAAATTGTAACTGATTCATTACGACTTAAATTTTAAAAAGCGAACAAGATGGTTTAAAAAAAATGATACAGAAATTAGAACAGGTCAAATTCAAATGTTATGCAAAGTAATCGCGTCTATTAATTTGATCATAAACCATGAAATAAAAGTCGTTGTGAGTTATGCAAAAACACCATGACATAATAATGAAAAATAGAGTAAAACCTGAAACAAAATTGAAAAATGCCGTTGCGAATACGTAGCGAGTTTTATCCATTCATTACTTTTATATTCGCATTAAAAAAAATCTAATTGCATAATGGAGTAAAAAATAGAGTATCAACGCGCGAATAAACTAACGTGAACATGCATTGCGTTCAATATCATTAGAAAGCGAGTACTCTTAGCTCAATGTTGGGAGTCAATTGAGCAAGCATTCTTGTCGCGAGACCCTACCAGCGCTTTCAGGCGATTCCTCGTCTGTGCTCAGAATGCAGGATAAAGCCGAAAATATTGTTAGGGCGTGCCCAAGAAGCTATTTGCGCCGCTTCGTTCCCGCTGGTGTGAGCAGTGTGAAGTTTGGCGTTAGGGACCGCTGTGCACCTCGCGGCGGGAAATGAAGAGAGTAATACAGAGTAGTTGCGTAGAAGGTAAGATTGAAGAGAAGAAGAATGAATTGATTGATGTTATAGAAAAGGGAAGATCGGATGTGTTATGCATGAGTCAAACGAAGTGAAAGGGCAGCCAAGTTGTAAACCTGTCTGATGTAAGCATCGTATTGTGGTCAAGGGTACCACAAGAAGACAGGTGATATCAAGGGCTAGCCGTTTTACTGTCCTCTGGTATGATTAATTGTGTAACTGAGTATATAGATGTGCATATCCAAGACTGCTCTAAGTGCGTCCGAGGTGGGATTAACGAGAATTTTTGTTTTCGTGGTGTATATGTATTATATATTTAGCAAACAATATTTAGACTTCATGAGTGCTATTTATGAAACGATAAACTATAGAGATTTGACCGCGATGTAGGCCGGGATGCTTGTCATCACTCTGACTATCTCGTCAGGGATACAGCAAGAATATGAATATAATAATATTAATAATTGCGCAAGATAATACAGACCGATCATCTTATCTCAAACTAGGGTATTCCCTATGCTATGAGAACTAGACGACGGCTTCTGGGGGCATCTCTCAGTACACCTAGACCCGAGACAATCTAGAAAAGCTCGTTTCCTAAATTGATCCGACCGGGAATCGAAACTGGAACTTTCCGCGCTTAGATACAACGTCTAAACCACTACGCCATCGAAGTCGTTAAATGTATGTTTTTCTTTCATATGAAGTGATGAGATGTCATAATCATAATCCATTACGTGGATTCAGTGCGCTTAATGTGATAAAGCATTCATATAAAATAAGAATAGATATGCGGTATTAGCATTTTGAAGATTCAAAACCGAACGTGCGAACCAACGATTATTTGAAACAACCGAAATACTCTTTGCGTAGTAGAAAGTAAGTATTGCTAATATACTTGAGTCTTCCTAAGGATGTTACGATTCAAATAATTTAATCTTCGAATTAACATATTGGACTAAACCATAACTATAAATTGAAAAACGTAATAAAAAATTTCAACTGCTTTTGAATTTTATTAGCACTAGTTCACTTTTGCTATATTGAATTTAACTTGTAGCCCGTGACCCGTGACACTTCTCCGATCACTACCGATATCAAGATCACATTTGTCTGAATCAAGTTTAGACTGTAGGTAATGACATATCTATGTAGGTACACAGGGTACATAGCCTGACAAACATTAGCCATCTTTCACTGGCGTGGTCGAATAAAAATGTACTAATCTTGCACATATTTAGTATGTATTACGTAATAGGTATGTTTACAATGTGTTCTTAATGGGGTAGACACGATTTAGGGAATTTATCGTGTTTAACGCAAGCAAACATTATCTACCTTGAAGGAAATCGTCGTAGGCGTCGGGTTCTATCACGTACCGTCTTGTGTATGATTTATTGTCCTTATTCTTGTAGTGTGTGATTTATTCTAATAAAGATGCAACACTGACGTATATACATTGCATAAAGTATATGTGTATAAAATATGACCTATGTGCTTTGCACTATTTGGTACAATTACTGAACTCTGCTTTACACCTTTCGACTAAATATAAAAGGCAGTCTACTTAATTTTCTTATTGGAGATTCTGAGTTGGCAATATACCATGTATCTTCATCTTTACGCTGTATCCCTAGGGCAATATATGAAGGGTAATAATATTCTAGAGCACTACGAATGTAAAACGCGTAAGTAGTTATAACTCTAGGTTATAGTGTCTGTAGAATCAATTTTAAAAATGATTTATTGAAAATTGGTTTGGGTGACGTAAAGTTGTATTTGTGCTAAGTGTCGACGAATTATTTGTCACATTGAATGATTGAAAATAGATTGGTAAAAAGTGAATGTTCTGAAATAGTTAACAACATTTCAGAATATTGGATCCATAATTTGAGTTTTTCTTTCTGATTTCTTTTGGTTTTGTTTTGTGCAATAAAGTTATTATTATTATTATTACTTGATATTTCTGAGATTTTACAAACGTGGTACGATATATAGTTAGATACGTTATCTCACTGTCTCTGAGACCGCAGTTAATGTCACCAAAATAGGTAATATTAAAATATTGTTATTATTTTAATTAAGTGGTATAGTGTATAATACAAATTCAATACTATATTATAGAGGGTAGAGGTAAAAAGGACGCTGTATATGAAAAAATGTCCGTCAGATAACGCTAAAGTACAATGGGTAAATTTTAAATAAAGCGCCATTTAGAAGAGTAAGATGGAAATAGGTTTCATAAACTTCTGTAATTACTACAATACTTAATATTTTTATTCAGCACACTTCGATTCATCTAATAAATTAGATAATACATAACCTACACAATTCTCCTACACGTGTCTGAAGTGGTGTATCTCTAACGTAGACAGAGAATATCTCTGACGTAGTGTCTGTCTTATTTTGGATCCCTGACACTGACCAATAAAGTGATTTAATTGATTCTACGGTCTTAGCACTATCTAAAACTTAAAGTTAGACAATTTGTAAATTTACCATCACATTAGTTTAGTGGACAATGATAAAATTAATTTGCTATTTTAAATTTAGGAGATGTGAGATTATTATTATTAGCTAATTACGTTATCTAACGTTGACTCTTAATGTCAAGAACTCAGCCATTCCATATCTTGATCTGTTACTTTTAGTAGGTATATTGCGGAAGTAATCGCTCAAAGATTTTTTATTCTTGTATAAAATTGTTGAGATTTCGTCCACAGTTAAGATGAAATTATTAGTTTATTATTTAAGTAATATAAATTATTATTCGAGTGCATTTTAAGGTTTTATTGGCTATTGATACATTTTTTTAATTCCCAATGCTCCGTGAAAATATCAAATATATTACATGTTTACAGTTAATTTCGATTTCGATATGATAAAAGTGATCTGCAAAAATTATCAGCATGGCTTAATAAGGCTAGTCCTTAATTATTACAATTGGCTTTCTAACTATCGTCAAGAAAGTGCCATAATGTAAATAACATGTAATATCTATTTAAATTGATTTCGGGCTGGGTAGTTTTTAACCCCCGACGCAAAAAGAGGGATGTTATAAGTTTAACGTGTGTATCTGTATGTCTGTTTATGGCATCGTACTTCCTAAACGGATGAACTGATTTTGATTTAGTTTTTAGATGGCTTTCGAAAGAATGAAACTAAAATGCCAACACTTCCTTCAACAACTTCATTAAACGGTTATTTCTTTCACGCACTGGATTTCACTTAAAGACCGCTACTGTAATAGACCACAAAAAGCATTTCTGTTGATCATTTATTTTCGTAATGTGGTTTAAAATGGAGCAATCATTTGTATCAATTTATTAAACAAATAGTTTCCGTTAGTTTCGTTACAGAAGTGAAAATACGAGGCAAAATGTCTTAAAAAACGTTTCTTTATTTATATGGATCAGAAAAATGTTTAGTAATTCTTTACATTTACATACTCGTAAGTAGATACAGAAATGAAATTGTTATAATGCAGAATACTTTTGTAGGTTTGATACTTGCAATAACAATATATTCAAGATATCCGTTATTTTACCGTTATATTGCCACCGTTATTAGCTTTACCTATGAAGTTGCCGTTTTGCCCCCCGAAAACTAAAGTCAACAACGACGATTTAAAGGCGATAGTGGAAACTGACGATACTCAATCTACTGCTGAGCTAGTAGCAGCTTTCGATGTCAGCATCAAAACGATATTGGTCCATTTGCATCAAATTGGCAAAGTAAAAAGCTTGATAATGGGTGCCGCATGAAATGAACGATCGCCAGCGCGACGAACGCGTTGAGGTATGCCTTGCTTTGCTTAATAGATACAGAAACGAAAGAATTTTGAACCGCATTGTCACTTGCGATGAAAAATGGATTCTTTTTGACAATCGTAAGCGGTCATCATGTTGGTTAGACCCTGGTTCAGCACCTAGGCAATGCCGCAAACGAAAACTTACCCCTAGAAAAGTGATAGTTGTTTGGTGTTCTAGTGCCGGTGTAATTCATCACAGCTTTTTACCAAATGGCATGAGATTTACTGCGGATGTGTACTGTGAGGAACTGGACACAATGATGGAGAAGCTCGCAAATCTCCGGCCAGTCTTGGTTAATCGTTCGTCCCCGCTACTCCTGCACGACGACGCTCGATCTCACACGGCACAACAGACGGTCTCTAAGCCACAAGAGCTAGGGTTGGAAGTTTTGCGTCATCCACCATATTCACCAGACCTTGCGCCGACGGACTTCTAGTTTTTCCAAAATTAGGACAACTTTTTGGCAGGAAAAAAGTTCTATACCCGAGAGGCAGTACAAAATGTCACAAAATCGCCTCCCGTACACCTGACTTCTTCAAGAAGGGCATTGAAAAATTACCACTGCGCTAGCCTGGGTGCATATTTTGATTAACAGAAATAAAAAAAAATAAAAAAAATTCTTTAACTTTTATATACTAAACGGCAATTTCATAGGTAAAAACCTAATATTTTAATAATGTGTAATAAAGTGTCGTAAATAAACCACAGGTATATGTGTTATGTAGATATTCTTTATTACAATTAATTACCGGTCAGCGAAATATCTTGGTGTTTATCTTCCGTTGCCGTGATAGGGCTTAATCCACCACGCACCTACTCACCTCTTAGTATACGGAGCGAATCACGGGAGAAAAAATTTTGGTTAAGATTTCCATGCATTCCCCGAGGAGAATTTGGAGGGGACCATCTGGGTCGCGCGTTAGGGCGACCCAGATGGTCCCCTCCAAGTAGTTGGTAAGTTTTATAAAAATTAATCGTAAGAATATTGTACAGGTATGTGTGCTAATCACAGAAACTAAATTTAAACATTATTCTTTCAACATTACATTATGTTTTAAAAATGTCTTACAAACACGTTATAAATTAAAAAAAACTACCTATCGGCAATTATGTATAATATTTGCTTAAAAATATATTAAACTTTTACGGTTTGCAAGAGAATGTTATTTATTTGAAGGGCATTAGTTGCGTACGATTTTCTAGGTGAGAAGTGGATCATTATGACTAGTGAAGCTCTAGTCATGTGATCGTGAAGGTCGGCCTTTGCGCATGTCGACGAGTAAATGCCGCTTCGACACTCAGCTTTCATTACCTAATGCAGACACTCACTGTAAATCTATTGTTCATGTATCGCGTATAACAACTTTTTTTTATAAAAATAATATGTATTATTTAAATTCTTATTGGTTCAATAAAATCTAAAATATATGTATGTGTTATGTACATTTTATACTTTATTAATAATTAAATTTATTACTAAACCGTTAAAATCCACAAACATTGCATAACGTCTATATGATTTGGTTCAGTCAAAGTTTGTACATTTTATATTGTTATTTCAATAGGTACTTTATTATACGCTTGGTAGCGATTTTGTAAATATTTTGCAAATTAAAAAGTTATTAAATAATAAATTGTAAACTGAATTTAAAAATCATTACATTTCGTGTAAGTATTTGATTTAAGGTTTCTTAACGATTGAAATTAAAATAATCGTTATTTAAATCATTAACATCCAGACTTTGGTTATCTGTGTAAGATAAAATATTAACGTATTTAATAGTCATTAGTTTACTTTTAAATTATTTGATACAGCCGTATTATTATCCGTACATCGTGTACATCAAATCGACTAGGATAGCAATTCTTAATAAGTTATTGCCTCTTGACGAGAGTAATGTGCTGTTACATTTACGAAGCTTGAAGAATACACTGTTATTAAATCAGCAATGAACCAACATTTGCGATATCATCAGTAACCTTGTATTGGTGTGTAAAGCTACGTATTGTGCAACCAATCTCCAAATAAACTAGAGCGATATTACTTCTGATGATTTAAGTTGTTGTTCAAATTGCATAGCCTATTTTTCCGCGTTGATCAAATTTCCTGTTCGTTATCTGTAATTACATATTGTAACTGACTAAAATATTGAATAACATCCTTTATGTCCTTATGAATAATTTATGTTTCGAGTATGTTTAACATTGCAAATATTTTTGTACAAGTCATTATAAACGCATTTAATGTAATATTTATCATATGTAATTGACTGTCCCGTTGGCGCAGTGGCATATATGCATCTGCTTTCCAAGCTAGGGTTCCGGGTTCGATCATCGGTCAGGTCAATTTAAGAAACGAACTTTTTTAAATTGGTTTGGAGTCTGGGCGTTTCTGGGGGAGTTCCCCAGAGTTCGTTGTGTGGTACTCATAGTACAAGCTTACTGCTTAGTTTGGGGTCACACAATCTGTGTAATTGTCTGGAGTATTATTATTATTATATTATTAAGATGAGTATACAGTAAAGCTGTGTGAAGGAATAGTTGGATTAGGAATGGTTGAATTGGCTATATAGAAAGACAAAAATTTTGTTTTATGCGCATTCCTTCATCTAATTTAACACTTAGTTTTACAAAATTTTTTGTTAATGTTCCTATTTTTTAGAACACAGTCCGTATTATTGAAAATTATTAAAGTTAGGTTTAATTTAACCTTTATGCAAGAATTGATAGCATTGCGACTACGAGGAGGACGACGGGGTGCGTGGACTCACTCTGTCGTGACCTTGGTTGAAGCGAGAGGATTAGCCTCTCAGTGTGCCGGGCGCTCCGGTTCTATGCCGCCGTTGATCCTGCAGCCCTCCAAATCGTACGGTTGAAGGCCACCATGGGGTTTTGGTCAGTAAGAATCTGACATAACCGCCCCATCACCCCCGAGATGGAGAGGTAAGCATGATGCGCTCCCCACGTAAAAAAAGACATATCATATTTAATTCATATTTACTGAAATAAGTCATCGTTCAATTGAAACATTCGTGCAGTCTAAAACATGTATAAAGTGTATGGACATGTACAAAGTATGTACGTACATGTATAAAGTACGAGTAGACAAGTGATCTTTAGTTTCTGGTTGAAAAGTCATTAAGACAATTTATAAGGGAAATAATTAACTATATGAAAGGCAGATATACTTATTTACTAATATTTAAACTAGTGAAGCTCTATTCGCTGTGTTATATGAAGAGGAGGAATATATTACAGTAATGATATAGTGACAGTACATATGTAAATACATTGTATCAATAACAGAGGCAGGGCGCAACGGGTGGGCGGTTTTAGTATTTCGCAAGCTCACGCTCGGGTCACGAATAGGGCGGCGCGGCCAGTACTGCGCGTTGACGACAAGGTCGCATGAACAACTCTGACTAATTGACTAATACAGCTAATTCTAATAACAATGTTTATTATTAATTACTTCTGTCACTAGATAATGAATGCAGCAGTTTAGTGTACACTGTTCGGTGAAAAATGATGCTCACATTATTAGAATTCCACAGAAATCTGTTCGTGATTTCTGTCTGATATGGTTAATTTATTTCACTACATACAATATAGAAGTGTACTAATTAATAAATTTTATTTTAGTCTTCATTTTAAATAATGATTAAAGTTAAATGAAAAAATTAGCAGTTAGGTAGATATGTAAAAAAATTAGAACTTTGGATACTTGAATACGATTAGATTCATGAATTCATCGTGAATCTACAAGAAGTCGCCATCAACCGTAATTGTATGTATCACAGAGGTAAATCGTTCCACCAGCCCCATCTTCCCTCCCGCGTAACTATGCCAGAATGTGACCTATTTACAATTGTTGGGATAACCCATGGAGCAGTCAACTTATAGAGTGGCAATGTCATTTATTTTGTATGAAAGCAATTTACGTCTATCTGGCGGAATATACAGAGATGTACACACAGGTCCGGTTTTGGTTATGTACCTACTACTTAATGCGAGCGAGAGTTAATGTTTGTTAGTGTAAGTAAAATGAGCCGTGGTGAATAAGATGGTCCGATATTTCGTCTCTATAGGCCGAGTGCTCCATGGGGTAACCTAAGAATATCAAATATAAAACAAAAAAAAAAGTGTTTGCGCCTTTTGATACTGTAATACATGTTATGGGCGACATTTACGTCTCGCGCGGAAAGACACATTGCAACTGCTCGCATTTTTTATATTTTTCTTTCTATTCCATTTTTAATTCCCAACAAATAAGAAACATTTCTAGATTCCTTAGATAAATCTAATGTTCTTGTTTCTAAAGTCGTGCTCATTTAAAAGTGGATGAAAAAAGTAAGTAACATAAGCGGAATAAACCTTGCTGAAATTCTTGTTGACATTAAATTAACCCACCTAAATTTAAATTGGAGACTAGTCACCAGATAATGTCGAAATGTAAAATTTATTACGTTCTAGTCAATTCGTCCTCAAAACGTGTGTCGTCTACTTTCCGCAACAATTACTTTTAGTTTCAATGTTTACGGTTGCCAAAACATGAACTAATGAGTTTTGAATGAAGAATGAATTTTAATGAAATGTAATCATAAAATTGTGCAACTGCGATTATTAGACGAGAAGCTATGTTGTTAAGAAATGGGTAGATTTTTATGTAAGATAGGTATGTACTTAAAATAATTCTTACAGTATCTAAAATAATAGTAATTACAATTAGAGTAATTCACAATTACAATTACAGTAAGTATATGTACTTATATACCTGAATAATAATTATGATTACGGACGATATAAGATACGTCTATATGTAATTGTTTTCGTGTCATAAAACTCTTAATAATTATTTTTAGTAATTTATCGGTTATGTAAATAGAAGAAGAGTAAATGATATGCAGTTAAAAAAATGTGTTTACTGAAAAATAGTTCTTTTCGGGTTGCAATTACTGCAAATCGTTGATAGCAAACGATTTGCATTAAAACACCTACACACATGAATACATATAGACAGTAGGTACGTATGTTAAGTATTGTAAGAAGGTACAAGAGTGCCATGCTGCATTGCAGCACGAATTGGGCCGGCTCGGCCAGTGAAATACCACCCTCTCACAGAACATCTGCATGAAATAACAGCATTAGTTGCTGTTGTGTTTCGTTTGGTGAGTGAGAGTACCGATGGCGCTATTTCCCTACAGGCCGGCAACGCGCCCGTGATTCTCCGGACGTTGCGGGTGTCCATGGGCGGCGGTAGGTCCACTCTCCATCGGTGACCCGTTTGCTCGTTTGCCTCCTTTTTTATAAAAAGGCAATTTGGAAAAAAACCTTTATACGAGGTTATTTCGAAAGAATGTGTACATGCGAAAGGGAATGTGTAAAGTACCCACGACAACGGAAAATTTGCATTCTACAACTTCGCCAATAGTGCTAGTGTAACACCTCAAAGTTAAAAAAAAATAAAGGCGAGGTAAACCTAATATCAGAGTTTTTGCGTCGCTAGCAAACATTTGGAATGTAAGGCATAACGATAGGGTTGTACATTTTTTTGTATGGACAACAAAATAAATATGAATAATTTTATTATATCTGCAATATAGCAGCCAACATTAACGTGTTGAAACTCTGGCAGATTTATACCCCCTTTCACAATAACCTTGTATATACCTACTTTAATATCAATACCATGAATGCGAAAGTGTCTCTACCTGTCTTTCTGTTACGTTTTCAGGGCTTAATCGTAGTATCGCTTTCGATGAGCATTGTATGAAAACAGCTTAAACCTTAAGGAAAGAGACATATGCCCGTTTTCACCAAAGTCAAAAATTATTTCACCAATATCTAGAATGGACCTTCAGGGTGGACGTAGGCTGCAGATATTATTCCGTTAAAATAAAAGGGCTTAAACTAAATAATATTTTTAAAACTGATATTAATCTGTCGGGGTAATTTAAGTAGGTAATGTTAAATTGTTATCAAAATAAATTTACTTATCGTCAGAGAAATTTATATAAATAAAAATTGCCTATTGCACATCATTGTCTGGATGAATAGTTTAGATTTTATGATAATGTTTATGCAAAAACAAAATACAATACGTGTCTGATTAAATGCTTAATACAAAAAAATATAAAAAATGCAAGAACCAACAAAAAAATTCACGCGACTTTCATGTTACGACCTGCTAATAAAATTAACAATGAAAATGTATGTGATTTTTGAATTGTGATAAAAATTTGAATATTGATTTTTTCCTATTGCCTATTCTTATAGTTGCGAACTGAATTCAAAGCCGGCGAAGCCCCGGACACAACTTGTAAGTTTATAAAGCTCATTAACGAAGTTTATAAATTGTGGTTAAGGTACTGCGTACCTATTTATGTATTTAGACAAACAACAATTGAGAACAAAAAGGCAATTGAGAGCAAAAAAATTGAGAACAAAGTGTAAATATTATTTTAATTTAGAAAATAGAGATTATAATTCAAGAGATCAATAAAAATCAAAGTAAAACCACATGTCATTTAGGCTAACAACTATGTTCAATATGCGTAATTGAAATTATGTATGCGGGTATTTCATTTGCAACCAGTCTAAGGATCAATGATATGATCTGCTCACGACTGTACATAATCTGTGCTGTCAAAAAGTTGCTGAACAATGAATGGCAGCAGGTCAGCAGCATGTCAATACTTGATACGGTTACGCTATGAAAAATTAACATTCAGGTGCATTGATATACACAAAAAGGTGGACAGTCTAGTGCATGGGCCCAAATTAGATTTCTATATAAACTGAGGAAAGAGTAAAGTATGATAGAACAATTTGATAGTGTCTGCCGAAATTTTGGTTTCACTTTCAGCCAGTTTGGCACAGAATTTTTGTTTCCGCTTAGTTTGTTTTGGCAAAAGTATGGCCGAAACCTCAAACACGCTCGTGAGTTGTGGCGCTGTCTATAATCTTGATCGGCGCTGAGGAAAGCTTCACCCTATTAATTTTTTTTATTTTATTTTTTTTATTCCACGAGAAAGTCCAACGAGCAAACAATTCATCTGATAACAAGTGGACTGATGCCCATGGACATTTACAGTATCGAGGTAAATGCGTCAGCAACCCCAAGACCTAGAGTCTATGACAGTACATACCTATGTAGTAGGTACTTACTTAGCTTCTCGTTACGTACTAGTTCATTGAGATGGCATTTATCGAATGTCAAACCTTGAAGGGTTGAAATGAGATGTCAAAGTTCACGGAGACGAATTCTTGAGCAAAGGCTTCTTATAAAGATACGTGTCTATACGTCTGCATTATTGTAAAATAGTAACATAGACGTCTATAAATATAGGATTTTTTAAAAATTAGTCAAGTCGAGTAAAATTCGCTTTCAGAAGGTTCTGTATGATATTTATAAAATGGTGAGTTACTAAATTTCATAATCTGTAAGAACTTTTGTTACATTTTTTCCGTAAATTTTTTAAGGTTTAAAAAGTTAAGGTTATATTATTCGAATTAAATATTTAAAATTCTGTAGAGTACTTTCACGGACAAGGTCACTTTTAAAATAGTTTAAAATGTTTAGGTACTATTTATTTCAAAAGCTAAGACTCTATCTTACTAATATTTAATATATCGTTATATTACTAGCAGTTGCCATGTCTTTGTTCGCTTCAATTAAAAAAAAGTAGCTCATGTCCTTCCCTAGAGCTAAATCTATTTCCAGTCTAAATTTGATCAAAATCAGTCCAGCGGTTTAGCCGCGAAAATGAAACAGACAGAGGTACTTACCCGTTTAAAACATTACTAGCGGCCTGTCCCGACTTCGCTCGGGTTGAATACTTAATATATAGCCTATGTCCATCTGGAATATTGTACCTTTCTAATGGTGGAAGAATTTTTCAAATAGGTGCAGTGGTTCCGGAATTTACTCTCCACATATAAACAAACTTCGCTCTCTCTTTTTATAACATTAGTATAGATTAGTATATTAGTATTAGTATGGCATATTAATTAGTATAGTTTACCATTTTCACAGTAAGGGTAAGTAATCCGCATCACTCCATGTAGATCCGACATCTATATGGAGTGATGCGGACGTAGTCGCATGCTATAACTATTATTTTATATTAATGTAATATAATAATATGTAATATGTAAAAAAGTAGACAAACCGGCCGAACATCTGACAATAATTGATCCATAAATAATACCAGAATTACAACGTGACAAATACCTACCTTCGGCTCAGCTTTCAACGACTTATATTCACTGCTGAAGTCCATACATCACTGGACCAGCCCGGTAGCTTGGTTTGTTGTCTAGACACGTGTTGTGAAATGAGAACACAAATACTTAGTTACCGTCTGACCCAATACTTCTTGCTACACATCAAGTTTTAGGCGGATAAGTACTCTCCAATTGAAAGAGAACATCGTGATAAAATTCATAAGAGGGCTCGAAAATCTTCGGATAGTATCAATACATACGTATTTTTACGTCAAATTTTTAAATGTGTAGATAGATATGGAAAGAACAAACCATCAATTGCATTATTATAGTTTATATAATATTATGCAATTAAATGATTTATAAATATAGTGAGTGTTTAAATAAACACTATCGAGATAACATCTTTAAATGGGTATTGAATAAAAACTAATATACTCTTTTTTTTTTTATATACTCAGACATTTTTTACACAGCGCCATCTAGTCTCAATGTAAGCAGCACAGCGCTTGTGTTATGGGTACTAGACAACTGATATACTACTTATATATTTTTCTTTTGTAAATAAATACATATTATACATAAACACCCAGACTCGAAACGGGAATCGAACCCGCAACCCCCGTTTACTTTCCAACGCGTTAAGCCGTTGCGCCACGGAGGTCGTCGTGGCGCAACGGCTTAGCTTAGCAATGAATTTAGTATAAAAACGATTTATTTAAATAAAAGCCTATATAAGTTTATAGGTATTTATTATGTTTTGTAATTGATGGTGTGGGTATTAATACAGTCGCATTCAAGCCGAGACTTCTGAGTTCGATTCCCGGTCAGATCATTCGAACAAACGAACTTTTTAAAATTGTCTTGGAATATAGGTGTTATTGAGTACTCTAATTCGTTGTGTGGCGCACATAGTACAAGTCTAGTGCTTCGTTTGATGTAATTGTTGGGAGAAATAACAATAACAATTGGTGTAACTGTCTGGAATATTTATTCATAAAATGGTATTTAATAGATGTTTTTTATATAAAAGGAATATCGTGCTCCTTTTTAACCCTATTACTGTCAAAACCTCAGTGTTTCGTTCAAAGCGTAGCAGTCATACGATACAGTGTCAAGTTCACCCACTGAAACCAACATAATTAATATCGAAGTAATCGGTTGTTATAATTTGGTGACAAGTGGTTGAAAGACAAGTTTGGTAATTAGGCCTATAATCAACCTGTAACATGTAGATATACCTACTGCA
Organism: Zeuzera pyrina; assembly: GCA_907165235.1. Lineage (NCBI taxonomy): Eukaryota > Metazoa > Arthropoda > Insecta > Lepidoptera > Cossidae > Zeuzera > Zeuzera pyrina. Next base: position 17,208,397 of record OU015628.1, read on the forward strand.
AACTGACTTCACGAGTAGGCGTATAAAGTGCCACTGGGCCACACATACAAGCAGGTACGTGCAGTTCCAAAGTAGGTATATTACATACGTGCTGCGGTATAGTTATGTACTCGTATATTCGAACATTACAGTGACAAGTATAGCCTGAGACAAATTGAATTTATCACGAAATTAACTTTCCGCCGGCGACTTCGCTGGCGTAGATCTTGAAATAAATACAAATTAAAAACGTAAAAGAAAGTAGAAACAAGTGAGCTGGTAATCATAGCTATCTTTGTAATCTACGTTTTGTGGTATTCCCTTTTGACTTCCCACATAAACTGCCGTCCCCTATTTTACTCTCTTAGAGCCGTAAGATCAAGAGCAGTTAAAATCATGGATTTCGCAATGTACGATAAAATTTTATCGACGGTTTAATCCATTGTCCTAATATCAAATGGAAATAGTGAATGGATTAGTAAAACCAAGAGTAATATGTTACACATGGTAATATTATTCGTTTCGTTCACAGGTTGTTCGTTCTTTTTAAGATTCTTTGTCAATATTCGATAACTTAATCTGCTCGTAATCGATTAACTGCCATTGATCTTTCGAAATAATCGAAGACAGAAGATTAAGCTCTCTTCCGTCGTTTAAACTGATCTGATTGATCTTACGACCCTTAGAGGTTATTTTTCAAAAACTATGAAATAACCCATTTTCAGTTTTCTGCCAAAAAGTTCAATAAGAAATTTCATGGTATCGACTACCAAAAAAAAAAAATTCTCGTACAAATTTTTATCCCTATTTTATTCTCTTGAAGGATGTTTCCAAGAATTCTGAAATTCTTCTTTCTTACTTTTTAATCAAAGAGCCAAATATTAATTTACATTGATATATATTATAAAACGACGAATTTTCAAACAAACTCGTGTCCTTGTATTTTTCTCCTTTAGGGGTAGAATTTTTAAAAACCTCTTCTTAGACTTGTACACCCTCTAAGGAACACATCTTCCTTTCATGTTTCCATCTTTAGTGGTTAAGGTTGTCTGTCAATTAGAGTTTTATTTAGTAGATTTTATTACAGAAAGCAAACGCAATAGAAAATTACGTTACTTACTTTCTGCTAAATACCTCATTCATGTACTACAAAAATATACATATCTTCACGCCATTTCCCTTTCGGGGTTGGCAGAGCATCAAACTATTAGTAAGTGTTACTCTGTGTCTGTAATCAACGTGATTAAATTATAATTTGGCATTATTTTCAGCTATAATAAAAATTAACATGAAAAAATAATTTCAGTAATTAGTAGTCTCAGTAACTAGTAGGCGTAAGCTAGCACGCATACTTTTGCGTATACCAGAAGGTCTATTTTGGATTAAATTATTGATTATCAATGCGTCGCCTTAAATCTCTATTATACTTTAAATATATACTTTACATTATAAATTGGTAAAATAACGATAGAAGTTTATATAACTATTATTTATATAAGTAAATGTGTGCGGTGTGCGTGCGCGTTTATGAGAATGGTGGTCGGTGTGGTGTCTGTATGTGTGCGTGTGGTGGTGTGATTGATGTATGTTTGAGGTGTTTATATGTAAGTAACGGCTAAAATTAAAAACCGTTTATCAGCTACTACATAAATACATCAACGCGTTCAGTTTTATTTAAGTAAGTAATAGTCTGTGTGAGAGCTTCAATCTCATCATAACTTTTGGATTTCAAGCGGCCCATTAGCAATTTCTTACATTCCAGATATGGCATAGGTAAAATATTTGAATTTTTATTTATTTCATTATAGAGAAAAGCGGTTTTTATTGTCGATTTGCATATGACTTGTTAGCATAGGCGCTAGCCTATACAGCCAGGCCCTACTACAGTAGCCTGTAGGGCCTGTAGCCCGAGCTCGAGAATAAGGCTGCGGTGTACCCCGCTTATCGCAAGAGGCGAGTGAAGTTGCCTTTGGGGTCGCGGCTCATCGGAGTGGGGCTCCGATTGTCCTTCCACGCGACCCCGAGGAGGACGACAGCGCGTGTGGCCCGGGCACTGCGAGGATGCCGGGGGCTTTGTAACTGCCCCACGAGAAGTACTTCGGCACAGAGCGAGAAGGGCTCCGAGTGTTCCGTAGTATATCCCGGAACCCTTCGAAAAAGCGTGAAAAGACGATCACGTCAGGAGTTTTGGTCGGTAAAAGCCTCACATAACCCAGTCTCTCCCCCAGGGAGATATCCAGGCTGGATATCTGTGTGCAGATTTTTCCTGCGTAACTAAAAGAAAAAGGCTACAGGGGCCACATGATCTTTTCTTCTTTTTTTTAGGACTTCGGAATCATAGGGTAGTGTTATATGATGATTTAAAACAACATGGAGAAAATATAATTTTCTGACTAAATATCATAAATATTTGGACTTACAGATGGTAAAGTGAAACAAGATAGTGACGGGTTGTTAGCCCTTCGTGTTTATAAGCTTCAAATTCTACCCTTTGGACGACTATGCCAATCAATGCGAAAAGACAGCAGCTGATAAATATTGTTTTTCTCTCGCCCTGGCCATCATAGAAATTACAATAGCGCAAACTAATAATAACTGACAAAATAACGAAATTCATAGCCTACGATTCCAATTCTTGAAAACGCTAAGGGAAATTATATCAAATCCATTTATATCAAATCAACATACAATACTTACAACTACATAATTATGTCTTGAAAGTGCGTAGGCAAATTGTTGTAGCACGCATTTGATGGCAATAAATATTAAATAATTGATATATTTATATCTATCTATAGATAGTATACCTGCAAGGGTAAAAACGTAATGTACGTATAATATGGAAATATATTTTCGCTGATGTAACATACACAATTTAGTACATCATCAACATTGCTTAATAAAATTGGAAAGGAACGCACACAAACATAACTTGGATATTTTGTTGTACACATATACTCATTTTGACACATGAAACATGACTATGTATGTATTCTCTATAACGATTATCTTCGCAATATTATTAGTAATAATTATGCAAAATTGCATTATTGTATATGTATAATAATTATGAAAAATTGCTAAATTATTGATAATATTGGCAGCCTCGATGGCGCAGTGGTTTATGTGCAGCGCTCAAACGCGGAAGGTTCCGGTTGCGATTCCCGGTGGAGTCGTTTTAATAATAAACGGACTTTTCTAGATTGTCTCGGATCTGGGTGTACAGAAAGACACCCTTAGTGGTCATCATCTGGTTCTCATAGCATAGGGAATGCCCGAATTTCAGACCACAGGACTGGTCTCTGGCGTACCTGTTTATAAAAAATAATAATTATGTTGTGTACACTAGATTGTTATAGTTTATTATTTTACAGCCGATGAAAAAACTAACTTTATTTAAATCTTTTTAAGTGGGTATATTATTTATTAATGAATTTTATACAATTATCAGATATCGATTTAATACTTATTTAAGTATCACGGTATAGGTACAATCATTTCGAAATCGCTAATGACGTTAAATACCTCCACATAAAATCTAAAACCGTGTCTAACAGCGTACGTGGAGTGAATGCAATGATCTCTTGGCGAGATAAGCTAAAATCGTGAATTGAATTGAGTATGAGTAGGTACCCTGGGGCGGAGCACGGCGTTGATTGATGTACAACATTAACATAACAAGGGGTTGTGTTGTTGTTTCATAAACAATTATAACAGCAGTGTTTGTCGATAGGATTGCATAAAACAAATGTTTTTGCTTTTCAATTAAAAAATTATATCATTAGTAATATTATAATTAAGTCAACCAGATTTTCGGAGATAGTTAGTTAGTAAAGTTAGTTAGAAAGTGATAGTTCTTCAGTTGCGTCGAACTACATTAACTATGATATTATACATTTATCTGCATAATATCATACTAATTATATTATTACTTATGTATTATGTAATACATTTAATTAGGTCTTTTTGGACGAAGATGGTAGAGCCTAAGATTGATCGACATCAAAAGAATAAGTATGACTAAAGTATGACATAGATTTTTTTTCTGTCTTCATAGCATGGCGCATAGATTAGCGCATTTGCCAATGTCACGTATTGTGTTAATAAGTAGAATCATTATCGTAAAATTCCTCCAGGAAAGAGATAGTAGACTTCACTGAAGTTTTATAGGACTTCTTGGAAGAGCGCGAGAACTTCTGCTACACATGATGATCCACTCTATTCTTTATTTTTTTTTATTTATTTACAAGGAAAACTTGTGACTCATTACAACATTATAGAAATAGGAATAAGTAACAAAAGAATCAATAAAAGATTTCACAAATAGAAATAGAATAAGTATAGGTACATACAAAACTAAAGTAGATTTGACGTTCAAAAATACCTCGTGATTGGGTTTACTTGAATAAATTGATTTGACTTTGACTTTGACTTTGAAAATTATATGAGAAAGTCAGCAGTACTTACATTAATATAAAAACAAATACAGAAAAAAAAACCATAAATATTAATTAAAATAAACATAAGAAATGGAATCTGAAAGCTCTACATATAAAAATATAATAATACGTATAAAAAAAATCAAAATTAATCGAAAAATAAAGACCTGAGGTTTCTCCTCATCCTCGGTAAGGTAGGTATCATTTAAAATATCGATGTTAGCGACAACCGTCATGCTATTATAAAAGTTACAAGCTCGTCACAAATAAGAATTCTATTCACTTTTTATTACTACACAATATCTAACGCTGTATGTTTCCTCCCACATTTTTACAATTTATATTGTTAAAACTTAATTATTTTTTCTTTATTTTAAATTTTGATTTATTTGTGTTCAGTTATAATTATAATTAGCTTTAATAGGATAGTAAGTAATAATGTATTTGTTGTCCATTATAATGCACGTAATTATATGATAATTAATTATAAACAAACCGAGAAACACATCATATGGGAATGGCTGTATAGACATTTTGGTCGTACCTGGCTGTCTGTCCGTGTGTCACTTTGGGCTAAGCTGAAAAACAGCGCGGTAACGTTTCGCGTTATCGCTTAATGCTGAGACGAAGCCCTTTTGTCGTTACAGAGCGCTGTGCCTCCAAAGTATTTAGAAGATGTGTTTAGATTACTCTACAGAGAAAATTTAGAAGCATAACAGGTTCCGTTAGTCTAAAAAATGTACATCTGTATTTTAAAAGAGCTTTCTTCAATTTTTTTTTGTTGCAAAAGGTAACCAATAGTGTATCGCAACTGGCAAAATGAAGTCAATGAAATGAAGAATTAGGTCACCAAATATCACTGTCATATGTTTTGTAATTACTTAGCAAAATTGAGATCCCTGCCGTCAAAATTTCCAATTCGTTGCCTTAAGTTTTTTACTACTACACTCAGCATTTCTTTTCACTTAAACAGAACTTTAAAACACAATATACTATTACTTTTGTACTTTAAAACTCCCAAAAATGTAAAAAATTGATAATTTAAATAAAATGACAACCTCACTTTTCCCGTTCCCACCAAAAAGTCCTCTGACATACATTTAATGAAATATTTGCGTTACATTAAATTACCCTCTTAAGTCAATTAAGTTGAAAAATTACCCAACGGTTGTCAAACGAATTAGACGTATAGTACCTCGCTCCGTTCAAAATTATAAGTATTAGTGTTCAAAGTATTTCATTCTGTTAATATATGTTCATTTAAAAAAACTTAATAGCAGTGTTATCAGAAAACGTGTTGTTGAACAATAGTCAGTGGTTTAATGATAAAAAAAAACGAAAAACCTTGTATTGTACTACAGATAGTGCTGTGATTTAATGTATATATATGTACTACCTGCACTTATATGTTAACTGTTTATGTTATGTTTGCAAAATTATCGTACTTGTTTAATGATTTCCTATTGCTTTTTTTCGTTCGATACGTTCTGCAAATCTTACCTACAACGTAAAACTATCAATTTAAAACGTGATTTACTGGCATTAATACTCTGAAAATATTCATATTGTTGACATTGCTGCGATGCCATTGAAGCGTACTCCACCTGATTCCACTGCACTGCAACTGCAAAGTTTGGTAATGTCTCAACACTGCCAATCTGATCCTAATCTCCAAGATTCTTCTGATCATGGTGGGGGATCTACTGGGGTAATATGGCTAGTCGAGGTAAACGTAGGAGAGAACAATTTGATTATTAAGCAGATTTCGATTCCTTCAGAAGTGAAATATTAAATATGTTTAAAGAATTTCAAAATAACAAAAACTCTTTTTTTCATCACTGCGGTTAACCATGGAGGAAATTAAAGTGCAAAATACGAAGCTGCAGGAGTCTGTTGAATTCACTGCAACAAAATACGACGAAATTATTGTGAAAATAACTACAATGGAAAGTGAAAGAATAGAGAACCGCAAATACATCCAAGTATTGGAGGATAAACTCGAACTCTTGGATCGACAAATTAGATCTACCAGTCTAGAAATTAGAAACGTTCCACCCAAAACACGAGAGTCGAAAGAAGACCTGGTCAATTTAGTTTTGAATATTGGAAAAATTCTTAATGTGTCAATTCAGCAGTCGGAGATCAAGGACGTATTTCGGATTAATTCCAGGACACATAACAAAACTATAATTGCTGATCTAACAACCGTGTTACTCAAAGAAAACATTATTAAATCCCTAAAAATATACAATAAACAACACAAGGACGATAAGCTCAGCACTTCAAACTTGAATATTGAGGGACCGAAACAACCTGTTTATGTATCGGAAAACTTGACAGTGAAGATAAAAAGATTATTTCATTTAGCACGCGATTATGCTGTTACAAATAAATATAAATATTGCTGGTCATTGCATGGGAAAATATTTTTGCGAAAAGAAGATGGTTTTCCTCCAATACATGTCCAGTCGGAAACAGAATTATCTAAACTTAATATTCCCAAATGACTAAATTCATTTCTTAATTTGAAAATAAACATGTGTTCTAATATGGTTGTAAATTGTACTTTATTGATAAAGTTGTCCTTAGATAAATATAGTGATAATAATTTAAATGTAATAATTACAAATTATATATCTCACAACTACACAAATTACTCGTATACAATGAAATTAAATACTATTATTTACAATTTTTTTTTCTTGGAACAAAAACACACGTATACATATATGTCACTCGAGTTATCTTCTTCACGTGCAGTCACAAATGGAAAAAATCTTAATTATCTTGATGTTTCAGTATCATACTCCTATATATATACAGTATGTTTGACGTACTATTGGTCAAAGAGCTATGCTACGTTTATTTTAATATTATTTAAAATTCAATCCACTTAATATACAGATTTCTAACGAAATAGTTGAGATGACAGAACCAATATGTTACAATACTGACGATCCTTCCAACTGCTCAAATATCATTAAATTTAAAAAAACATTTACTTCATTATGCATTCTCACTGTGAATATTAGAAGTATACACTGCAACTTCGACAGATTTCTAATTTTTGTGGCCCAACTAGATGTTCCAATTGATATAATTGTATTAACAGAATGTTGGATCGATACAAACAGTGCAATACCTTCAATCGACCATTACAACTCATTTGCTACTAAACAACATATTAACCAAAACGATGATGTCGTTGTATATGTGAGAGATAATATAAATGTAAACTCATATGACCCAATGGGTACAGACGGGAATTTTTTGGTGTTGAATATAGGAAACGAGTAGGCTATAGTTTGCACTTACAGGCCACCAAGCTTTCGAAATTCAGCAAACTACATTGATTCAATTGATTACATTATAAACAATATTAAAGCAAGAAATATTATCCTAACAGGAGATATGAATATAAATACTTTACAAGGTGATATTAATGGATATGCATCTGATTATATTAATATGTTGGCTACACATGGTCTTAGGCAGTGTGTAAACTATCCCACAAGAATTGGTACTAATTCAAGTACATGTTTGGATCATATCATGGTTAAAACTAATAATTTAACAAAGACCGTGGTTTTTAATAAATTTACAGATCACTGTCCGGTTCTGTTATATATGGAAGATGTTAAGATTAACAGAGCTAAAATTTGTCATGAAAAAATTACAATTAACTACAAAGCCATCAGTAAAACTTTAGATGCTTTTGATTGGACAGATTTTTACCGTATCGAGGACGCAAACATAGCAGCCGAAAAGTTTGTTTCAACTATTAAGGAAATGATTGAAGCAAACACTACAATTAAAAAAGTCTCAAAAAGAAAGAAACCTTTAAAACCATGGATCACTCCTGGAGTGGTAAAATCTGTCAGGAAGAGAGATAAATTACATATTCAGTTAAAAAAATCTTTAAATCATGAGGAACTAAAAATACAGTACATTAATTATAGGAATACTTGTAACAAATTAATAAAATCACTCAAAGTACAATATTATCGAGACCAGTTAAAACTTCATAAAGGTAATATAAAAGAAACTTGGAAGATAATAAAAGATTTATGTGGGCTAAACAAATTTAAAAGTGGTACATCCGATCTCCTTGATATTGCAATAAATCCAGTGGAGTCGTTAAACAAAGTCAACAATTTCTTCACGACTATTGGAGACAAACTAACCACTTCAACTCTAGCGAAACTAAATAAAACAGAAGATAATTTGACTACTAATGCGATTAGGCGCGGGCCTCTACAATGTTACCAACTGATCCTGACGAAGTAAGAAATGTAATCAATAATCTGCGTTCTGACAGTGCACCTGGTTGGGATAAAGACCTTCTGGTCTACGCAAAATTGCGCGCGCTAGCTTACGAAAAATACGAAAAAGTAGTTATTTTCATTTATTTTAAAAACTATAATAAATTTAAAAAAATCCAACTGTCATTTTGAAGAGTATGTTTAGATTAAAACTATATAGAAAAATAGAAGCATAAATCGGTCTCGTTACTCCTAAAAATGTAAATCTGTTTTAAAAGAGGTTTCTTTGATATTTTTTTTGTGTTACAAAAGTTAACCAATCGTGTATCGCAACTGTCAAAATAAAGTCAATGAAATGAAGAATCAGGTTGCCAAATATGACTTTCATACGTTTAGTAGTCACTTAGAAAAATCGAGATCCAAGTCGTAAAAATTTCCAATGCGTCGCCTTCTCTTCCCGTCTTCTCGTGTTCGTATGACATGGCTTCAGTTTACCTTTACAAAAATCTAAATAATTTTGTAGTATCTCTCCATGTTTCATACAATGAAAGCATTTGGAATAAATACTCTACACAATTATGAATATTTCATTAATAAATAATTCGTCTAAACCATTTAAATTATGGGACGAAGTATACACATACGTTGTACTTACCTATTTTATAAATATAGAGAAGAGGGCGTAGAGCACCCATTCCCAAAGTGGGCGATAACGCCCCCCTGTGGGCGCTGCAGGCCTAGAGGGCGGTAAGAGACCCAGAAAAAAAATGGGGGCGTTGTGTAGAGGCCTGGGGGGTGATTTGTAACTTCATTTAGCTAGGAGGCATCTTAGATAACAACTGCATGAGCTCTCGACTCAGTAGACAAAATAAGTTTTGGAACCTAGAGCGTAGAGTATAATACGTTACAGTATAAATAAAATACCGACTCAAGCGAAGTTAAATAATTTTATATTTATTACGCAAAATTAACGAAACGCCCCAATCATTTGCCAACACCTACAAGACTATTATCGCGATGAACTAACTAGGCAAACGATTAAATTAAAATAAATGAAACGACAAACAATACAAAGATCAAGATCACGATGACGCTTTGGTATGTTGCCGTAATGCGATTGTTAGCGAACAGCATGTGGTCTAATGGTATTCGAATATCACAGGTGCGTGTGGTGGCGTAATAGGCTTGTGTCTGAAACCACACTTGGACTGCAGTCTTTGGTGTTCTCGTTCATTGAATATAAATCGCTGCAAATATTTTCGCTACATTTATTTTAACACGTACTACGATATCCACCTATTTTTTTTTAAATAAAATAACTTGTCGCCATATTTAAATGTTACATGCCATAAAAACAAATTCTGTGTTGATCTACCTGCAGCTTTGTTTACAGTTTTTTAACGTTTTAACTTATACGAATTTTACTAAAAGCTTCTGAAGTCTTCCAACATTTTTGACATGATATATAATACCGGGTTTTACCTAAAAATATTCTGTAGATTTATAACACATAGTTAAAATATTACAAAATCGATCATTTATTCAAAATATTAGGTAGAATTCAGGAATAAGTCTCTGATTTCATATCTACTGTTCATCAAGAATTGGCTGTATTTAACAAATAATTAAGTGGTAGTTTTCACGAAGTGTATTGTCACTGGCAACAAAAGTAAACAGGGACTTATTTCTAGTTGTGTACTTCTGTATGTCTTTCTAGACCGCTAGTTGACTGGCTCTTGTGTAACGAGACGTTGATATACGCTTAGTTATTAGATCTGCTTTCTATTTTATTGTGTCTGAAGCCAAAATAGAAATTAGATTTTTTGCACTTCACTGTCATCAATAGAAATTTTTTGTCGAACAAGCAGATACCCGTTTAATTGTTCTTTTCAGTAATAAATCTCTTTAGATGCCGCAGCACAGTTTAACGTCCTGCTTGTATTCACCTCGGTAACTGAAAAAATGACTGATTGGGCTTTCATCATTAATTGAATATTAAATCTGTTTTAAGTACCTATGTACAATACATACACACATTCATACACATCCTCACGCTGTATCCCTAACGGTGTAGTCAGCGAGGACGGAGCGCCAAGCGTCGCGGTCCTTAAATACTTCTTTCTAGCTCCTATGTACAATAGCTCTATTAAATGTGCAAATGGTTATTATTCAACCGCGGCAAAGCAAAAGGGAGGGTTATGAATTTAGATCGATTGATTTTAGTCCTAGGCGTATTTATCTACCTGTTCTGTAACTGAGCAGAAACTACACTACTTTAACCTTTGAGGTATCATTGGATTCGTTTTAATAAGGCGCGTGCAATGACTAAGGGGCGCGTGTCATAAGCTAGGTTGTTTTTAAATGTTTAATATTGCGTCTATGCTTAGTTAGTAGTCTAATTAACCTGTGGTAGTAGGCATGAACGTAGCTATAGTTTTCACATAGGCTTGTCCGAGGAGCCGAAAATGTAGTCGTACTAAGGTAAAATAGTTTTTGCCCGGATTTCACGTAAAAAATTCTAGTAAAAAAGCTAGTGTTTCTATAATTTCAAAAGTAGTCTGTCCTTCTCCAGGGCTTAAATGTATTGAACTCGATGTTGCGACTTGCAACGAATATTTTTAATACTTACCTACACACGATACCATTTGATTGACATAGGTACTTGTAAACAATTCTGGTTTTTTAATTTAAAATTATACAATAATTAAACCATAACGTGTGTAGTAAACCTAAATGCTATAATGGTATATTTATGCCCTGAACAGTTGCGACATATCAGTCGCGCTGTAGTCACATGTTCTATCTAGTAAGACCAGATCGAGCATTCTTTATGGCATTGTAGGACTAATAGTTGATCGCTGAATGTGCGTATGTCGAAATATCAACCTCGATTTAACTTTACTAGCAGACTGGGAGTTGATTTTGTGACATTTCTATATCTATTGTAGGTACCTACGATATTATTCTCTTTCTATCAGTTATTAATTATTTGGATCCAATGATTTCATAATTTTTACTCACAGGGTTGACAACTACACTTTACAATATCATAGTACTTTAATTCATTTATACAGTAGTTACTTTCCATGGGCGTATTCAGCCTTTTGAGCAGAGGCGCATGGGGTCGTATTCGGCTCCCTAAAATATTATATTTTATGTAACTACTGCTACTATCTCGTACCTATTCTTTATTCATTTTACACTTAAACTTGAAGTCGAGGGGTGGGGAGGTAGTGTCTTTATACAGTTTGATAATTTCATTTAAATCCTAATACTTTGTACTTTTATGTAAATAAGGTAAGTACATCACGAAATTTTTTCAACCAGGATGGAATGAACAGACCACTATGTACTATAAAAGGATAGAACTTTCACCACTTTTAAGTCAATATGTACCTAATTGGATGATAAAAATACTTAAATTATTAGTATAAATATATTCTTACTGTATTTAGAAACTTTGAGGTTAAACTTTGTCTCTGTTAAAGTTGACAACCCTAGTCATACCGTAAAATTAGCGATAATGTGTAAGATGTTAATAAAAAGTGGAAATGGAAGGAAATAGAGCGATGTGAATAACAGTAGTGTCTAACCAAATAAGCAACTGTGATAATACGATTAGTTTCGACCACGTAATGTAAACATTTGCCTAAGTTTTGTTTCCTGCTTGTGCCAAACAAAAAGAAATGTCTCTCTTTCATCTTTACCCTAAGGGTACGTGGGCTACCCATATATTCCTCATCCAATGAAATTATTTATCTATTTAAAAACATTGCTTTCGAACATCAACACTTTCTTTCACTAAAGAATAAACACATCGCTTGTATAAAGCTATTATAATCGACGTGGTAATTAAATGCGTTACAAAAAAGTACATTTCGATGTTTCTATTAACCTTGTCTTTCTAAAGGGCCCCCATACTCGGTATGACAAGGGTCCCTACATAGATAACTTAAGACGGTCCTGCTGGTAACCTTATCCGAAATGAAAATTTATTAGTATTGTTGGTGATATTTTTTGAGTTCGATTTTTCAACTTAGTCTCTATCTCTAGTTATGACTCTTCTCTAGGTATCTATTTAATTTTAGGTAGAGCTCTCTCTCTTTCTAGTTCTTAGGTTTATTCCAGTTTGCTTATTAACAAATAATAGGTACCTAATGGTGAAGTACTGGTCAGTTAGTATTAAAGTTGTAACATCGCCGCCAGACTAATTACCATCTAATCGCATTATTTGTAACATTGATGAACATTTGTGACCAGATTTGCTTAAGAGTATTTCGTAGCTCATTACTAAACCACACCTATATCACGTAAACCGAATTGTATAAAAGGTTTCGTTGTACTTTGGTTGGTTTTTAGCGATGCCACGAAATAACATGCTAAGTTGGGATAATAATAGCGCATATCGAAAAAGCGGGTGAGATGACCCGTCAAAGCGACATCGATCAGTCTTACTCTACATTAGGCAACGATGATCGTTCAGCGTGAAATTAGACCACTCTCTCAGCAGGTTACAAATTGCGAACCAATTGGTTAAGCGGTTATTCAAAACGGCTACCAGAGGCTTTGCTCTTTCGATTCCAAATTGTCCTGTGTTAACTGTTGTTGCAACGGTAGCTCAAGTTTATAATAGATAGTTACTAATCACGTCTAGACACTGAAAAAATGGTTTGATATTTCAATAATATTTTCATTAACGACCTTCCTGTAAAATATCTAATCGTACAAAAAAAATTTTTTTTTTATCAGACTGCCTCAGAAAGGTTTTTGGAGTGTATACATACAAAATATAAGATGTCAGTTCCTTTGGCGCATCATGTAACCTAAACGGCTTGATGAGTTTTCATAAATAAGGTGTCCTTAGAATCATCTTAATCATGAGGAGTGCTATAGGATCTCACCAGGCCAATATTTAAAATAAAATATTACGTACGAGTTCTAAAATGTTTGTGTTGGACAGTTTTGAACTTAAGACACATATTAAAAAAAGTAATGAAATGACACAATTATTAGGGTGGATAGCACTGTTTATGTCTTTGAAGGCACGTCTATGACACATCGACCTGCAAATTTCTTTTAGTGTTTACAGCACCGGTGGTGTTAAATAATAGTGCGTTTAAAATTGATAATATATTATAAAGGTTAATTAAAATAAATATTGCATTTAAAGGAAATGTTACTGCTTATGTATACTTAATGACAATAGTCCACTAGCAAAGATACGCGTGCTAACGCTTTTTTTTTTTAATTTTATATTTTTAATAATATGAAATTATCTATGATTTATTGACAACTTTATTTTATTTAAAATTTTTATAGTATTTGATCAAGAAACATATATGGACATATAGGTTATTGTGAAAGGGGGTATAAAGCCGCCGGGGTCCCAACGTGTCACTGTTGACTGTTATGTTGCAGATGTAATAATTACGGGATACGTTTATTTTATTTTCCATACAAAAAAAAAACATTTAAAAGGAAAAAATGTTTTAAATTATGCCCTATATTCTAAAGGTTTGCTGGCGACGTAAAAACGCTGATATTAGGGTTGCCTCATTTTTATTTATTTTTTAACTTTGATAGATAAAGCAACATTTTCGTTGTCATGAGTAGTTTAATATCCTTTCGAATTTACCCATCCTTTCGAAATAACCTTGTATATAGTGAATCCGTATTGTGCAATTGTTTAAAACATAATTTCCTTTTGATTCTTAATGTTTTTTTCCTGTTATTTTTTTATTTTGAAAATATGTAAATTCATATTTGAATCTTTATAAGACATTTCATTACAAAAATGTAACAATTTAACATGTTAAATCTATATAAAAAATATAATTTGAGTATCTCAGAATTCAATTTTCATGTATATTTGCCTAAGTTATTCCAAATGTTAACAACTTAAAAAAACTTAGTTTTTTGACATTTAAGGTATGAAAAAACTCATTATCTATAAAGAAAATATGTATAAATGATTTATTTATCGACATAAAGGCACTTCATTTTAGGAACATTTTGCTTATCACTAAGACACATTATTATTATCAATAAAACTTTTTACAAATAAAATAATAGGTACTAAAACAATATAATACTATTATTAGTAATCAAAATTTTAAAATGCAAGTAATATAGTATAACAAATGTACTACACGATACATTTCAATTATCAATATTTATTGGTCATAATCCCAAGCTTTGCAATGTCATAAAAACGAATTGTCTCCGTATTTAAAAATCAGCAATTATCATTACCACAATACACTGATTTCTCTCTAATTAACTAAACTTCATAATCAGTCCTGTGAAGTTGAAATTATTTCATAATTAACAATTTAAAACTAGAAATAACTCTATGAAGTATTGAGATGGTTATACAACAATAATATAATTTTACAAGCACTAATTTTATTAAAAAAATAATAAGTCCTTTAAAAAATTAATTGAATATTGGCATAGCTCACATAGAATACGCAGATTTCAAACATTGCATATAGCTTGGTATAATTCTAAATGGTTTCCATCATTAGGTGTGAGGGTAAGTTGGCGACTAGCTTTTAAGAATATGACTACTCCAGGACGAGCCTTTATTGGTTCGGTATCACAGACCTCACCAGATCCTGATGTGATGATGATGATACTAGGACTTGGTCGGTTTATTGTATTGTAGCTGTCGCCACTTTCGACCTGTATTAACAAAAATGGATTTTAGTGTTATTTAATACGTACGTACGCACGCTATATCGGTAATGGGGTAGTCAGGGAAGATGGAATGCCTGTGCCAAACAATTTGATCTTTACACATGTCATTTGTCCCCTCAAATCTCATATGTATAATGGGATTTGAGGTATGCGATTGATTTTGAAACTTCCGTCAGCTAACACTAGATAATTGATCTTCGTAAGTCAGCCGTGACATTACTTGGCTTCTGCTACCATTCACTTTCGCTCTGTAGACAATCTTTCGCAATAATTCAATATTCGTTCTTTGCATGTGCCCTAAACATCAGTATCTCTTTGTATTTTTACAATATCACTGTCGTCCAACCCTATCATACTGCATATATCTTTTAATGCACTAAAAATTTTTTTTTATTTCAATTATGAAGGTATTCTTATCGGAAACCCAGAAATCACTCATATACATTGAATATATATTCCTAACCCAGAAATCATGAAGGTATTTTTATCGGAAACCCAGAAATCATTCATTTTATTTTTTTATTTTATTTTATTTATAAACAAGAATCAACAGCAATTTTACATATATCTTATTAAATTACATTTTTCTGTGCCTTTTGTCAATTACTGATTCTAATTGCTACTAAAATATTAAATATTATGTGATGCAGGTAATTATTATTTTCATTCATTTACAATTTTACAATTATAATATAAGGTAAACAAAAATTATTAATGTCACATCGAGTCGTGTGTGTAAATGAAGTATTAAATTGTGGTGGCATTGTGTTTTGTGTGGATGAGCGTCTCGTTCTTTTGTTACAAATGTGTGTGTTGTAATGGTGGGTTTACATAACGTTCCTCTTTGACTCGTTTTTTTTTGCGTTTAGAATTTAACAATTGTTTTATTACACTTTTTTTAAATTTTATTTTTGACAAGCGAAATATATCTATCTCCGAGAACCCCTTATTATACTTTCGTGGTAACGCGTGACGTTATTAAATGCATAATTGGTTCGAGACTTCGGTACATACAACAACTGTGCGTGTCTAGTTCTTTTTCGTTGCGCACATAAATGCAGCATATTTGTGAGGAGTTGGGGGCAGTCGAGTTTACCGGAGCATACGTCGTCATCAGCAGCATCTCTCTAAGAGTACGTCGAGCGCACAGTGTTATTATTTTGTAATTGTTGCAAGATACCCTGTAGTCTACGTGGAACATACGGGTATGATGAGTTAAATATTTAACAAATTTGATTTGTACTCGTGCTATTGCATGTTCGTAAACAACATAATGAGGG
Source organism: Zeuzera pyrina (assembly GCA_907165235.1). NCBI lineage: Eukaryota > Metazoa > Arthropoda > Insecta > Lepidoptera > Cossidae > Zeuzera > Zeuzera pyrina. The sequence continues at coordinate 17,225,056 of OU015628.1, forward strand.
TTCCATAAAGTGCAATAGTATTCAAGTACACTTCGAACGTACGCAAAATACAAGGTTTTGATACAAGAAGCATCTAAAAGGTTTAGATACACGATAAATTAATCCTTTGAGATTTTTGATTAAGATTTAAGATTTTTGTAAGCTTTACCAATATATGCATATATTGGATATGATCCGAAAAAGTGAGTTTGGCATCCAAGGATAACTCCTAGATCTTTTACTTTGTCGGTGCTTTGAATGATCATTCCATTTAATTTGTAGCTGTACTTCAATGGTGTACCTCGCGTAAAAATAACATGAGCACATTTCGACACTTTAACATTTATCTTAGTTTCAAAATAGTATTTAGAAAGTCTATTTAGGTCCTCTTGAAGCTTCAAGCAGTCTTCTTCATTCTTAACAGCATGATATACTTTTTTATCATCCGCATATAATAGAAATTTTGCGTGCTTGAAACACTTACCTATATCATACAAGTAAACTACATATAACAAAGGTCCAAGAATTGAGCCCTGCGGTACGCCTGAGGGCTACAAAATTAGATCGTAGCCCACCTATTACGACTGCTTGCTTCCTATTCAAAACATACGATTTTATCCATCTTAAAAGATCACCTCAAATGCCCAATTCTTGCAGTTTATGAAATAATATTACGTGATCTACACGCTCAAAAGCCTTTTCGGAGTCTGTATAGATCACATGAACTTGTGACAGTGTCTCCATACCCGTAAGAATATCATTAACAAACAGCGACAAGTTAGTATCAGTCGACCGACCCTTAACAAATCCGTGTTGTTCATCAGGGATTCCTTCTTTTATGACCGGATAAATATATTCGTATATCACTCTTTCAAAACATTTGCTAAAAATATTAAGTATAGAAATGGGTCTATAATGTTCAACGTTACACTTTGAACCTTTCTCGTGTATAGGTACAATATGAGCCTTTCCAAATCTACGGAAAAACCCCCTCCCTGATTGAACGATTAAAGATAATTTTTTATCGGGAATGCTAAAGAAGATGCACATCTACGTATAAAAACTGGAGAAACCTGATCACTACCAGCACCTTTATTGTCATCTATATCTTTGAGCAGTTTCATTGTACGTTCCAAAGTAATGTCAAAAGTATGAATGTCATAAGCGAAATTTGAATGTGAGGAATCAGTACTGGGCTAATTATCAGCAGGCGATACAAATATACTTTCAAAAAATCAGTTCAATGCGTTACACATGTCCTCACCATTTTTTAGTTCCCTACCATTGTAAATCATCGAAGTCGGATAACCAGCAGCACACCTGCGTTTTGCGTTAAAGTAAGACCATAACAATTTTGGATTGCATTTTAAGGAGTCTTGTATATTTGAGATGTAAGCATCATGACATTGTTTTTAATCTCCTTCTGAGAACAGAGAAACTATTCTAAATTTCTAAAACATTTCCAGCGACGATGAACCTTGGCTTTTTCTCTTATCAAATTAATAAGTGATCGGCTATACCAGGGGGGCCAACCTGCGACTCGCAAGCCACATGCGGCTCGTTAAAGGATTATTTGCGGCTCTCGATAAATGTACCCGAGTTCCCTTTTTATTTTTGTGCCATTATATTTTAAAAAATTATTATCGTTCCGTATGTGTTTCAAAATGTCTTTTAAATTACTGACAACAAATATGAAAGATAAGTACAACGTTGTAACAAATTTCATTTCCGTCCAAGTTAAGAATGACATGACTCATCGAAAACTGCGCGAACGAACATAAACAGTGGCGTACAATTTTTTTTAATACCTTCTTTGCATAACTTTTAAATATGTATTTAATTGCGACTCGCGAAATTCTCGCGAAATTCGCGAAATTTCAAATTTTGAAAAATGGCTCAGACTATCAAGGAGCTTGGCCACCCCTGGGCTATACCATACCGGATAATGAGAAGAGCTTGTAATTGTACTAGTTGGTACATATTTATTAATAACATCATATAAAATTTCATATAATTTATTTGTTGCGTCGTCAACCGTACCATTGTATAGAACTGAAACCCAATGTATACCATTTAATGCCGCTATAATCTTAGTGTAATCAGCTTTCCTAAACAAGTGGCTTTTTTGACAAAGGTGGCACTGTTACATCCGATGCATTAATTGAAATAGTAGTATGAAAACGTTTATCTTCAAAAACCAGCGGTGTACTACATTCAGTAACATCAACTTCAAAATTACAAAAAATCAGATCCAGTGTTTCCAGATATATTAGTGAAGAAAGAATACTGATTTAATCAGTGAAATTTGGTAATGTTTATAAAATCAGTACTGGCCTTCTGCAGTTAGATACTTCCTTTCTTTAGATAAGTTAGCCCAGACCGACTCCATTTTATGTGAGGTAAATTAAAGTCCCCAGCTAACATGAGAAAATCGTTCGAAAATGTGCCCAATGTATTAGAAAAAAAATACACATTAAATATTATTATAATGGAATATATTCCTAACCTAGAAATTATTCCTACACATTGAATATATATTCAATGTGTACGAGTGATTTCTGGGTTTCCGATAAGAATACCTTCATAATTGAAATAAAAATGTAATGAAACTACCTAATAGACTTAAATTAATATTTAGACACCTCAATTTTTTAGAGGCTTAATATTACTTACGGACATGAAACTATCTGTGAATGACATACAGATAATATAACAATGATTTCTCTTTTCTCTAATATAAAAATAGATGTTTCATTTACCTTAATTTTAACAACAGCAAAGTCTGGAATGGGTGGTCTCCAAATACAGGTGTTCTCATCTTCTAATGTTGGACTGAAGAGTAATTGATCCTTTGTGTAACTGTTATAATCCAACATATCCAATAATGTAGGCACATCTATGTGTTTTGGTGTCAAACCAGCACGGACCACATTGTCAGAGCATGCCATACATTCTATACAATCTGTAAGATGAAGAAAACATTTGTAATTTAGTACGTATTATAGCTCTATACACTTAAGAATATTATGTTATGAAATAGCTTCTCTCTATAATATATAACACTAAATTACGATCATTATCTTTCAAGATGAAGACTAGAAAAAATAATCATAGGTTATGCATGCATTTTTAACATTGCTATTAAGAAAAGAATCATATGAAATGAAAAGTAAAGTAAAATTGAGAATAGGCAGGTGTGCATATGAGAAATCTCAATTCAAAGGAGAGCTGTGAGAGTTGTCGTCGATCCCAAGCTTATAAGCGGTCTCGAATACTTAGTTTGAGGAGAGACTTCGCCTCCCTGTGTGTGTTCTACCGTTTGTATAACGGGCTGTGTTCAGAGGAATTGTTCGACATGATGCCCTCGGCCACCTTTTACCATCGTACCACTCGCCATTGGTAGGGATTTCATCCTCATACTTTGGAACCGAAATGGTCACGCACGGTTCAGTTCCAAAGGAGCTTTCTCCCTCGAAATTTGAGGTTGTGAAATGAGCTCCCTGTCGAGGTTTTCCCAAGAGACAACAGCATAGGGTTCTTCAAAAAGGTAGTAAAAGGGTTTTACAGGGTCGAAAATGCGCAGGTGATGCTCCTGGTGTCAGAGTCCATAGGCTATGGTAACCATTAAACATCTGGCGAGCCGTATGCTTGTTTGCCACCTTCATGGTATAAAAAAAAGAGAAAGAGTGATCTATAAGTACATTTAAAACAAAGAGAAACAAAGGACTGTTTCGGTATGATTATTTATTTACGACATATTTAATATTTGTTTTCACGATAAGAGTAAAATGAGTATTCTACTCATACTCAGATAAAATATGAAGACAATAGAACACGAATTATGAAAGATGCTGTAACTGTTAGTGTTATTATTTTTACAGTCAGTCAGTAGAGGATGAAAAAGACTCTTGCCTTAGGAATTACTTTAGGAAACACCTTTAACCCCAATGGGTTAGAATTGATTTTGGGAAATTATGTTGTATAATTAGTAATCCTGATGCAAAATTCTTGTTTCGACTAAGTAAAGTTGCGGCGCCATCTTTCCAAAACATGTTTTAACCAAATAACTCGGTAACAGTTTATTATATAAGAAGTGTATTAGAGAAAGTTGTATAGTATCTATACTTTTTGTCTTAGGGTGACTGAAATATGATGGAAAAAAAATAGAATATAATGAGTTTTTCCTCAAATAATTATCAAACCACTTTTTTGTTAGTACTTTATGTTAGACACTAAATCCACATTAAATGCATATTTTGCATAATACTGTACAATTAATTTAATTAAATACATTAAAAGAAATTATTTTTAATGTTTAAGGATTTCGAAACATTCATTTATGTTAGGTACTAATTAATCTGTGATATTAGTCTAATTAATCTGTAATATTAGTCTTATTAATCCGTGATATTAGTATGACTCTCAATTAAAGTTTTAATACTACATTAATATTTTTAGTAGATATATCCAAGAGAAACGATCTAATGAGAAGTCCTCTTTTTTGTTGGTATGCTATCACTGATAAGGTCCTTACTTTTCTCGTTCTTTAGAGGGACCGGTATACAGTAATAGCCCTGTTCTTACTAGTTCAGTGACCCATAAACTGTGCTGGAAGCGAGTGCGATTTTCGTAAAGCCATACCTGCCATTGACTGGACTATAAAAGGAATATGAGACTTATACATTTCTGAGTGTCAAAATAGTAGAAATACAAATGGAGAAAACGAAGGTTCGAGACAATATAAAACAGAGAAGAGGATGTACATACTAAGATTTGTTTATACATGTAGGTTAACTTTTTGTAACTAGTAATTCCCAGTTAAATTTTTACAAATAGGACACCAGAAGAAAGCAAAAAGCTAGTATTTACGAGTGTAACTTTTGTAAAAAAACTTACCTCCACTCAAATAGGCGTGCGGCAGATTAGGATTTAAGAAAATTGCTTGTCCCGGCTGCAGTTGCAAATAATTCATGAAGAAGGGACCAATACAGCCAACGTCACCAGGAAAGTCAGTGTGGAGGCGATGCAATACTGGATAGAGTAGAAATGCTTGTGTGGATGCATCTGGTAATATGCAATTATCATATCACACATTGTATAACTACAAGTTTTAAAGCATAAATATGTGGATAAGTTATTTATTTTTATCTTATATACATTTTTACATACACTCTGCCAAAATATCAACCTTATTAATAGATATGTGTCTCACTTCATAACAAAGCATCCACAAAAAATATACTCTATCATTTCCCTAACATTGAGTGTTAAACTGGTACTTAATAAAGTCTAGTTAAAATGTTATGAAATTAATTGTAAATAAAATTTTAAGTGAATTTCCACAAATAATGCAATACATATTATGTGAGCAATTCACATTTTTTTATATTGTATTCAATTTTCAAGATTTCATAATGGACATTAAAGACATAAATTAGATATTGATTGCTTTAATATTTTTTGCAGGAACGAAAAACACATAATTTAAACACATTTGACATTTTGTTTTATAAATATTATATTAAAGGCAAATAATAAAATAATAGGGATTATAGTAAAGTTATTACCTTCCTTAACTAATCTGTTTAGTAGACTCTGTAGACTAGCAGATATTTTGGTTTTGTCACAGGTCATCAGCGAATGGAAAACATTTTTTAGAGCTTGACTGTCACTCTGTTCATTAGCTAGCAGAGAATTCATGCTCTCTTTGTCTAAAATCTCAGTTATTTCTGGTAACTCTATAAATCAAAATGTAAATTGATTACACAATTAGAATTAGAATAAATTAATCATGATGTGACTTCAAAATGAAACTTTAATGAGATTATTCAGTCATCATCATCATCATTAGCCAATACTCAACTACTGTTATGTTACTGTACATTGGTCTGTCTAAAGCATTCCACCGAGGCTCAAAGATTGGATTCACACATTATTGTTTCCATAACTACAGTCACCATTCTAAAATTTGATTCCAACAGTTATTGGTATTGCGACAAATTCAACTTTAAGACATTGTATAGACTCAGGTGTTAATTTGCGGAAATCCATTTCATGTAATGAATACCTAAAATCTTTAGTGATTTTCCTCAAACTCCAAAAACCACCAATCGACACATGTTTCGCCTCTCAACGAAGCAGCCTCAGGATATACCAGAGATAGGACTCGTTCAGCTAACCAGCATAATTGTGCTGGTTAGCTGACCAAGTCCTATCGCACAAGGTGAACCATGTGTCCATTGGTGGGATTTGGAGTTTGAGCGGAAAATAGCTGAAGATTTTAGGTATTCATAAAATGAAATTCGACTCCTATTTTTACTGAGTTTGCTGACTTAAAAACTATGTTCATCACATCATCATGATAATAATTATTTTTGTAAATGATCTTAAAATTAGGATATTTAAGTAATTATCTTGAAATAAGTGAAAGAATTTACTTTTGAGAAATTGTTGAATTTCTGATAATGGCCTAAAACCACAAAGAGCTTTAAATGGTGTCAAGGCTATGGCGAGTTCTGGCTTGTGGTTTGGATCTTTGTACATATCTGGAAAATTCTGATGGAGTTCCTCTGCATGTTCCTACAAGAGATAAATATATAAGTAGAGCATTCAGTAGTATCTGAAACATTCAATACAACTATCTGTATTGAATGGTGATTCAATACAGATAATTGATGAATACAGATTGGTCACAATTTAAATTCATCTGAATAAAACACAAAAAAAGTTAATGTGTTAAATGAAGAAATTGAATAGACTTGAATGGAGAGTTAATGATACAATATGCATTATAAATGAAGATAATTGAGCTCCTGGCCCCAAAAAATTTAAAAAAATTTAATAATGTGACATCTCAAACAAAAATAAGCAAAAATACCTTTTTGGGATGTGCTTGTATAGATAGAGCTTTGCGAATGGACAGCACTTTTAAGAGAAAAGGTACAGCCACACCAAACTGCTTTTTTACAGCAGGCCCAATAGCATCTACATTATTTTTTATGTAATCTGAGAGGAGAATATTTCTCTCAGTAAGCAGTGAAGGGCCATTTGGATGAGTTCCCATCCACAATTCTGCATATGGTTTATCAACTTCAATAGCATAATTTGGGTCAGCACTTGATAACAATTTAGCGACCATACTGGTTTGGCCTAATTTACCCCAATCATACTTTTGAACTTTACACTGAAGTTCCATGATACCGAATATTGGCTGAAAACAAGTTTTAGATAAAAATATTGGAAAAAAGTGCGAGTTTTTGGCGGGATTCTATGGAGAGCGGTTGGGTGTTTATTTTTTATTATTCGCAAATTGTTGCTAGTGGATATTGTGATGCAAAATTGGCGTAGTTTTCCGTCTCAAAGTAATTACATTGTTGTGCATTATGTGGAATTGTTGAAATAAGTGCTAATTTAGTAGTGTGACGTTGAGACTTTTATAGTGGCCTAGTTCGCCTTAGTAGTACCTACTAGAAAGAGTGCCTCAATATATTTGTCGCCAGAAACGCCAAGAGACATTAAAATGTATTGTGTCTACATTTTATTGAAATAACATGAAGAATTTATGTATTTATCACTGAAGACATGGTTATATGGGATAAAATGCTCTTTATCTTCCCTCCTAAGGAAGAAACGTACCTACTCACAGACATGGAAAAAAAAAATTCACAGGTGATATATAAAACGGCAATTATTCTTTCATATAATTTATTGATAAATAGATAAATATATATTAAAATTCAAAAGTAGTGCAGAGGTAATGGATAATTAAACTATAGTCTAAAACTTACTGGAGATACTTCTAGTACAAATTGAGAAAAATTATAAACAATGAAAAATTATAAAATGCGTAAGTGTATGTATTAACGACGTATGTATACGTCGATAATTAATTGTATTTTCATGGATTGTTTTGACTTAGCTTTTCGATATATTAGTCACACTCGGTCACAGCATATAATATAACTCAATCTAGGGATGTCAAAAAATAATCGATTCTAATTTTAATCGATTATTATTTCTTAGTAATCGATTTTTTTCAAATCAATTTTTATTAATAGGATCAATCGCTTTTTAAAAATCGATTATATAAATTACACTTGTTTTTATTAAAAATATGAAGAAATGAAAAATAAAGAAATTGGATTTCTTGCTGCCAAAATTACACATTTTAATTGCGACGAATGAAAAAACGCGAAGTAAGTTCACTACCATGAACAAGTCGATCAAAAGACGGCGCCATCTGTATGTATGTACGTAAAACAGTCCTTTCTTTCGAGCGTAAATAATTTAAAAAAACATCTAACGGTAAAACACCTAAAAGCGGCTGGCGGAAGTATTTTTTCATGAAGAAGAATAATACCACAGCACAATACAAATTTTGCCCGAAAGAATTAAAAACATGTAGTAATACTACAAATTTAAAGCAACATATGGAGCGAAAACATCCCACTGTCCTACAGGCTAACCAGGTAGCATAAATTATTATATTTCATTATAATTATGGTCCTTATGACTAATAATATCTGTCAATCGAGTCATGCGCATGGCGCACGGATTAGCACATTTGCCAATGTCAAGTATTATATTATATCTAGAAGAATCGTTATCTAGATCGTTATCGTAAAAGTCCTCCAGTAAAGTGATACTGATAGCAGACTTGACTGAAGTTTTATAGGACTTCTTGGAAAAGGGCGAGAACTTCAGCTACACATGTTTATTTAGATACTCATTTTTTTTACTTACACAGAACTTTAAAACACAATATACGATCACTTTTGTACTTTATAACTCCCACAAATGTAAAAAATAGATAGTTTAAATAAAATGACATCCTCACTTCTCCCGTTCCCGCCAAAAAGTCAACATTAAAATTAAAAGCACAGGAAGTTTTTAGTTAATTTTTTTCAATAAGCATTGGCATCGAGACCATCTGCTCAAACAGTAACTAAAGTATTTTCTTTTCCTGAACCTTGCTTATTTTTAAGGATAAGTATTGTATTATTTTGAAACTAACGGGTCATATCTTTTAATTAATTTTTTGCCGTAGAACTCACGTGAAGATGATATTCACGTGAAGATGATATTCTCTTTAAATGTTTTGCATCTTCCGCAAAGTTATAGGTCGCAGAAGGGGACCAACAGTTTTCAATCAATTCCTTCTTATTTTCGGCTGATAACATGTGTGCCCGTCCAACATATCGCCCGATATCATTTTCATTGCAGTCATCCATCAGTGAATCAGGATTTGGCGCTAGATATCTAGAGGAACTAGGTAGTTCCTGCGGCTGAATATAACCTGTTGTGGTTGTGGTGACCGATGAAGACACATGCGATATTGTCTTTACTTTGTACTGTTCATCGCTGTCGCTACTTGAACCATCAGTTTTTTTTCGTTTCAAACTTCCTGCAAAACAAAACGTTTTGATAAAACTTTATATAATTAATTAAATTTTTACGGGAGAGCAGTTTTGTTCAATTACTTATCAATATTAAAATAAATACTCAGTTGTATTTTTTAGCTTTATTTATACCAAGGATCTGTTTTAATTTGTATTTAATTAAACCACAATATAATTTATGTTTTGTTTTCATAATTAATTACTGAAAACGAAACCACTGTTTAGTTAACGTTAAATTCATAGATTGAATCAATAAACTCGTTTTTAATAAAATAATAGTTTTTCTTAACATTTCCCTTCCACATAATCGATCCTTTCTTTCCACATCAAAAATATGCCAGATAACATTAAAAATGATATTCTTAACGATTATTATACGTCTCTAGCTAGTATATCCGTTACCAAAGCTATAAGCTAAGAGAAATAAAATAAAAATACTAGATCCTAGTCCAAGATTAAAGCAGTACATAACTTACCAAAAAACTTTCTGATGTCCATTTTGATAAGATGATGAATGGAGACACACTCAGAAAATTCACAACTCAACACTGAGACCTATAAATTTAATAAATATAAATCAATATTGACTAACACAGGCAAGCCGGTAGTCTTATATTCGCTTTCCAATTCGCTTGTTTAGCTTGTTTCGTTGATCGCTTCCAATTAAAAAGTGACTCGCTCGCAGCGGCTCACGTCTTTAAATACCCAAACGAACATCATACTAGAATGTACGGTAACATTCTACCTGGTCTAGTAACTGCTACCAAAGTCCAGAGAGTTCATTGAACAAGCACCATCTAGCGTCGAGTAGCAATACTAGGTTTTACAAGGATTGTAGTCGATTTATTCAACTGTAGGTGTTTCTTATGAACACTTACAGATGGCATTGTCCACAAAACCAATTAAAATTGTATGTTCGTAACAATAACTTCTACTTTATTTAAGTATGCCGTATACAAATTATACAAAACTAACGTGAATGCTGGTGAACGGCTGTCGTAGGAAGAAATGCAATGCACACACACACACACCATACCTACCTACATATTTTTACACTGTTTAATGGCCTTGCGTTTTGGCAAATCTGATATAGTCGTGATGAAAATGGCGGCGATTTTAAAAACGGATGTCAAAATCTTAATGTTATTCTGAATATTTCAATACTTTCTACAATATACATGAAACCTTGTGAATTTATTTACGTTTTGTCATGCGATGCGGAATTTATTAATAGGCAAGGAAGTTGGTCGCTTTGCGGCTAGCTACATTTGATCTCTAGGGGGGGGGGGGGGGGGGGGATAGCAACTGCCCCCTCTGCACCCCTTGGCGACGCCCTTGCTTTTTCACTTATTCGGGAATGAAAAATTCAATTTTTGTTACAAAAAAAACATATTTTTAATCGTTTTTTCACAAATAACTCAAAAACTTTCAATTTTATAAAAAAAAACTATAAGAAGGTAAAATGTAGCTTATAAAAAAATAGAAAGGATGGTTTTTTTCTTTTGGCTAAAGACCTAATACAAACCGAGTTATGACTTATTAAAGGTGGAATTTATTTAGTGAACCAGATTCTGAAGAGTTAGAAATGGAATAACTGGAAAACGGTAAATTTTACGGAAAAAATGCTAAGTACCTCCTACCTACCTACTTTCAAATGAGACTTTTTTTAAAATCGGAGCAAGTAAATTTGGAGTACACATATACACATAATGAGAAGGAACGGCATGGAGCTGACAACATCTGCTTCGGTGAAAGGAGACTTTCTATTTCTACATATATATGTGTATTGTATATACATATATACATACATGTGTGTATGTTTGATTGTGCATCTTTTACACAGAGATGCTCAAGCCAGTATATGTCTGTGATTGAAAAAAAGAGCACGTGTACCTAGTTTCTTAAAAACTTAATTGTGATTATGAATTTATGCTTAATGTTAAATTCATTAGTAGAGAAACAGATTTTTAAATTAACTTTTATACTATATGTTTGAATTCTTCAAATTATAACAATTATTAATATAATTTTCTAAAATTTATCATTGAGTGTTACTGGGAATATTGCTTTTGGAGCACTAATACATCGTTGCTGAATGAAATAGAGATTATTCTATTCTTATAGTAGTACTGGTAAGTTTTTTATAGTTTTGTTTAAAATTTTGTATTATTATTTTTGCAATTTCCAAAAAAGATGCGGTGCATCATGTGGCTGCCGAAAAATTGGACTTTTTTGCAACTCAACTTGCAGTGGATGTTCTGGTGAACATTGTCAGAACAGTGCTCCAATAACTGATCAAGAAGAGGACGAAGACGAAAATACAGTGATAATGATGATTTTCAATTTATATTTATTTTATACATTAGTTTGTTTATTTTTTATACATTAATATGTAACATAAAATACTGTACACTAAATACATGAAAAAAATTATATTAATATATTCCTTTCTAATTTTCCACATTTTCATAATCTTTCAAGATTTTTTTGACTATATTGCGTGTTTACGTACCGAGCGACCGTAGGTAATTATCTCAAGGACACTGCCGAGATATAATACTGCTTGCTTACTTGTACTGTGACACTACAGCGAACCATATTCCACACACTTTACTAATCGTAATTTCTGTTATAAAACACAATCAACGAACATAAAAGTCAAAAAACTTAAATTAAGGTAGTTCGTTCGCTTCCCGTGCGCCTATTTCCTCAATAGATGGCGTCACTTACGCAAATTCGAGGTTTTTATTTTTTATAGAGTTATTTTTGTATTTCCACACAGGAAATTTATGTTTGCGTACACTTTATACCTATATCCAACTATTCAGACAACTTTATAAGTTATCCTGTAGTGTAGACCTATTAGTCACATATCATGATAAATATTTGAAATCACAAATTTAGTCTTTTTACCCACACATGTATAGTGAGTTCAAGTGATTATACTATTTAATAATTTCACACTAAACTTTTTAGTCAAATTAGTAGTATCTTTATGTTGATATTAGAGAATTATATACTTCAGTGTTCGAATCCTTACACAATAAATTTTTTTTTATTGTTATACCGTTATTATATTCTTAGGTAGTAAAATATTAGAAATTAAAATGTGTAACTCATTTTATATAAAAAACCTACGAATGAAAATTAAAAATAGTTTTATTTCTCTTACAAAATAACGGACAACAAAATAAGATATTGTTTATTTTCGGTTACAATTTCTATTACACAAATTAATGATGTCCTGTAGCCCGTGTTAGTTGTTTAAACTGTGTTACGAGCTACAATGTATATTACATTTTTTGGCCGGAACCGGTGTTAGCTTCACTACACTTTTAATCACTTCAATTAGCAATATTTGAATCTTATATTTTCCGCAAAATATGTATCATTGTCGTGGTCGAAAACTAACTAGCTAATTCAGTTAATTTAAAAGAATTCACAACTCTAAAAGAATATAAATTACTCTAAGCTTCAATAATATAGAATCAAAAGTTACTTTCTGTTGCTTATGCGACCGTTATGGACCGTAGTTATCCGACCACCCGGCCGAAAACCAGAATTACCTAGGAAATATTATTTCGGTATCCGCCCATCTCGAATTTTAAATACGCATCAAATAATTATTGAATAATTAAGTGTATAAATGTTTTTTAGGGTTTTAAAAAAGTAACACTTACTTTTGTGTAAGTACGACTCACGAAACAACTTGAAACTTGCCGTGCAATTTCGATCTCGTCACTAATTTTTATGCAATTTCAGATACAATTTGTGTGCGCAGATGCGGGCTCAAAGCTAAACTTAGAATAGCTATTAGTGTCTATTATTTCTACCTTTAGTATTCTATTATAATAGGACTAGAAGATTAAAGTTTGTCCACGTATAAATTTGACAGCTAAAAATTCATTGCTAAAATTCATTGGGGGGTGGGTACATATCAAATATCGATAACGATGTCAATTGCACAGCACTACTATCGATTATTAGGTGGACATCACTAATTTCATGTTTCTAGGTGGGTACACGTAATTGTTTTTTTCCTCCGTTGTGGTGTTGATTTGCGGTCTAACATAACTAGCAGAAGTATTGCTGTTCTAAGTGCCATCTCTTAAAACGTAGTGATTATATTCTCTTTGTAGCCACACAAAGTACATAGTCAAGTTTCTAATTACGGTCGAATTTTGACCACAGGGCGACCTCTAGTACACATAATAATGAATCCTGTAGTAGGTAAATGTAGAACTCGTCAAGTTTAAAAGTAATATGTAATGCTCTGAGGTTAAGAAGTAAAAATTATATACCTCTACTTTGCCTTAAAATTGTATTTTGTGGCATTTGGTATTGTGTTAATATTAGATTTTCTAAAATAGTGCAGGTAAATATGGCCAATCAAAGCAGAAACAGGATTAAATATTTTTAATATTCAATTTCTTTTCATATTCCTTAATGTCATCACTAAGACTACTTAGTATTTTTTGATCTGACGACATTTTGGACAAGTCATTTTCAGATTTATCGTAGTCTTTATTTGGAGTATTCGTTCTCAGTTTGCGGTCGAGAACAGTATGTTTACTTAATTGTGGTGGTATAGCAAATCCTGACAAGCCTCTATTAATAATTTCTACGTTAGGTACGTCTTCCACTGGTTCACAAAGACTGGGTTCGTATGGTCCAAGGTTTGGTCCCGTTTCAAACTTTATACTTTGTCTAATATGTTTACCCAACGTCGGGCTATATTTCAGTTCAAACTCTTTGAGATCCAAGTACGGATATTTTTTCATAATAACCAGTTGTTCGAATTCACGAATATCTTCATCACTCAAATTATTTTTATCTCCAGAACTTCTCATTCCAATGCCTATGTGGTCGTAAAAATTTTTACCCAAATCTTGGGTAGAGTCTTTGATTTTCTTCAAAGCATTTTCTATATTAGAGGCCATTTTCTTTTTTCTTTCAGCGATATTCGCATACTGCCGTGTACCACAGATTCCTGAGTCTATAATAGAAAAGTTGTTGTTTAAATTAATACTCTATCTTCTAAGTAGCCTATATACATCTATATAAACAACACCTCGCTAAAGCTTTGATTATTTGAGAAGGAAGCCTATTATGTTTCAGCGGTTTCAGCAGTGGACGTCGTCTGGCTGAGATGTCGTCTTCATTTAAATAACATTAAATAATGATAGCTAAGGTAATATGGTAGAGAAAGGCTACAACTTACTATTCCCATATAAAGCACGAAACGACCACTTTCCAGGTTCCCTGTGCAGTGGGAAAGTGTAATTAAATGTAAGACACAGCAAAATGCATACAACTGTTAATACGGCGGCATTTTTCTGCATTGTATTGTTAAAATTCATCCAAACTAAATAAAAACGCCAGATTACGAACTCTTGAAAATTTAACTTAATAATGATAATGTTAGAAAATAGTTTTGAAGTCAATTTTTTCGTTAAAATAAATGATTTTGTATCAACGCTTTATCAACGAATGTTTATAGTATGTATTATCCAAGTATTATCTATTTTATTTTTTCGGACAGTTTCTGTATAGATTATAGAGCTATAGACCCATAGACCCAAATCTGTCAAACATGCCCTTTTCCTACCTTTTTCATTCTTTTTTCTTACAATTTTTTATAGCACACCAAAGTGACTTAATACTATAATACTACGTAGAATCAAGTGGATAAAGTAAACAATTTGAAATACAATAAAATTTATATTCCAAGAAAATAAAAATTGAAATTGGTTTCACGTAGGGTGGGTCCACAGTGCGGACCTAGCGCGGTTGCGACGACGGGCGCGATTCATCAGACATTCGAAACCGCTGTTTGCGTCCATGGTATAGTAACTAAGGGCGCGTTTATTTGATATGAATTTCTTCGCGCCGATACAACGCGGTCGCCGCAGGGCCACCGCACTATGACCGCGTTCTAGAATCTGCGATGTACAGCAAAATATGGTCTATTTATTTAACGATTACATACATTTCAAACTAAATGAGCAATGAAACAACAACTTCACTCTGCCACTGCTAGCCGTTTGCGATTTATTCAGTTAGTCAAATTTGTAAAAAATTCGGAAATATTACAAAAATTAAAAAATATCGGAAAAATAATTGAAAAACATGAAAATGTTCAATGACTCATTATTATGTCCGTGTAACCGAAGCCGCCTCTGTCTTGAAATGAGCTTTGATCTAAATTAATTTAAAAATAGAATGCGATGAAGCATAATATGACTTTTTCATTAGACACAAAATGTTATTAAAAAATACAAGAATTGGAAAAAAAATAACTTTTATAAAAATAAATAAATAACAAACATATCTTTGTCTATTTTGTACTCTTTCCATAAAATACTCTATTTATTTTTAAATGTTCTATAATTTTTTAAATACTATAATCAACCGAAGAAATTTTGGCAACCCTAATTAGAACATACTGGCGGGATAGGTAGACATTCTCGTGTATTTATTAAATACGAACGTAAACTCTATTTACTAGGCAACAACGTTCAAATTTCTGGGAACCACGCGGTTGGGCAGTTTCCAGAAATTCGAACGTTGTTGCCTAGTGAATAGTTTACATTTGTTTTTAATAAATGCACGAGAACGTCAATCGCGCGGTCGCCGCGCGGCGGCCGCGAGAAAGATTTCATGTCGTGTGTCTGGGCTGTACGGCGGGGCGCCTTGCGCGACGGGTCTACAAGATAGCGCGTAGTTTTCGAACGTTCCTATCAGCACGTTACGGCCACACTACAGGCCTAGCCCACAAAGCTTCTTTTTTATCGTTTGGCCTAAGCGCGTTTTCGAATTTTGTTTTTTTTTTAAATGGCGATAAATACTGGAGTGTTATTAAATACGAGGACAATTATGAATTCTACTGTCAACTATAACCCTAATTATTAATTTAATTAAGTATTACCTACATAACTTTCCTTACCTTTTTTTTAATTGTTGTACTATTTAATAATAAAATATTGTTTTGTTCTTATCTCAGGGCCATTAACAATTTAGCCTCAGGACTTTTGCGACAGTTCTTTTTTGGTGATATTTTATTCAGGATGTATTCAAATATTAACACAGACATTCGAGTGTAATTAAAGAATGTTTTAGGGTACAATTTCAATTCTTCATATAAACTAAAAAAACTCATCAAATTTTAATGAAATCAAATTTCGTGCACACTATCTTTAGTGGTCCCCACCTCCCATCTCAGAATTGGACTGTCTAGTAAAAATACTAAATCCTCATTCATGATTTACAACACCTGAGATAAGTCTAAACCATAGATTTAAACACGAGAACAGCAGTGCGATTCTGTAACGAAAATTAGTCGAATTTGCTTCTGAATCCGCGGTGAGATTGTCAACTGTGAACTGTAGTGCGATTCTCTAACGCAAATTAGTCAAATTCACTTCTGAATCCGCGGTGAGATTGTCAACTGTGATTTGGTATTCTCTAAAGTCGACAGAGATACTAGTGCCGCCTCGATGAGTTGCGGCGGCGAGTTGTACTATCGTAAATGAATTTTATGAAGTTTCGCTAAATATAACAATCCAATCTAAATAAACGAGTTTTATTTAACGTAATTATCTCAGAAGAAGTTAAAATACTCTAAAACGAAATGTCGACTGAGATGTTTACTCTTAAATCAATCTCCGACAAACTCGCATCTAAGATCACTTCACTTCGCTCCTAGAATGTTTGGTTTAGAGATTTCCATTTGAAGGTCAAGTGAGTTCGAATGCGAAGTGGGGTGAATTGTCGAGCGAGTCTCGCTTTGGGTGATTCGAGTTTTTACAGAATTGCATGGCAGAATCCGCGGTGAGATTGTCAACTGTGATTTGGTATTTTCTAAAGTCGACAGAGATACTAGCGCCGCCTCGAGGAGTGGCGGCGGCGAGTTGTACTATCGTAAATAAATTTTATGAAGTTTCGCTAAATATAACAATCCAATCTAAATAAACGAGTTTATTTAACGTAATTATCTCAGAGGAAGTTAAAATACTCTAAGACGAAATATCGACTGAGATGTTTACTCTTAAAGCAATCCCCGACAAACTCGCATCTAAGATCACTTCACTTCGCTCCTAGTATGTTTAGTTTAGAGAATTCCATTTGAAGGCCAAGTGAGTTCGAATGCGAAGTGGGGTGAGTTGACAAGCGAGTCTCGCTTGGGCGATTTGAGTATTTACAGAATTGCTGCTCGTGATCTACTGTGGCCACCCGCAAGCGCCGCCAGTCGCCCCCCTCCGTAGCCCTATTCATAGATTATTCACTTGCCCTAGTCACTGCGCAATTACTGTGGACGCACACGTAGGCTACGTATTCTCGTAGGAAAAAAACAGAAACTTATCAAGTTATTGTAGGTACCTAGCTGCTTATAGTAGTCTAACTACTATAATGTAATTAATTACATTTTTATGTATCGTATTTATGTTTTATCATTTATTTATAGTAAGTATACAAAGTGCACTTACAAAAGATACCTATCAACATTCTTAAAGTTTAGTACCTTCGAGGCTTTGAGGTGACCGTCTGTAACACCGCAATTATTTGGAACCTTCCACTTGCATATTAGAGGCATATTTTTAATTCGAAACAAAATATTATGTAGATTTACACACTATTTACAGGGAAATATCTTGACAGAGACAATTGTATAATACTACAAATGCATATAAAATTTTATAAAAAAATATGCATACTACACATACGCGACAATCTTATGTGCACGCTTAACCCAAATACCATCCGAACAGAGTATTTTATATTAATCAAGATAAAATGACGTGCTTTAAATACCGCAACACTAGTTTGAAAGTTTTAAAGTTAAAAATCACAATCAATCGTAACATTGTCAACCTATAATTTCGTTTAGTAATATTGACAAACAACAACATACCCGAGTCTTACAGTAAAATTCGACGTTGGAACTGGCAATGCAGTGGGTGGGAGTCAAATTTTTAATTTAAGGCGACGCATTGATAAACAATAATTTAATCTAAAATAGACCTTCTGTTCTATGCAAACGTGCGCACGCTAGTTTACGAAAAATACGAAAAAACAGTTATTTTCGTTTATTTTAAAAACTATAACTAATTTTTAAAAAATCCAACTGCATTTTGAAAAATATACTTAGATTAAACTATACAGAAAAAGTAGAAACATAAATCGGTCCCATTGCTCTGAAAAATGTTAATCTCTGTTTTAAAAAAGGTTTCTTTGATATTTTTTTTTTGTGTTACAAAAATTAACCAATCGTGTAATGCAACTGGCAAAATGAAGTCAATGAAATGAAGAATCAGGTTACCAAATATCACTTTCATACGTTTTGTAGTCACTTAGAAAAATTGAGATCCCTGTCATCAAAATTTGCCATACGTCGCCTTAAACGGTTTCTGAAATATGTAATCTATGGTCTATATTATATACATAACTCTACCCAACTCTATCGATGTTGGATTGAAAACACATTTATTTATATATTTAAACAAATTTTACTGTACACTGTTATATTATACTATTTACTTTTGAAAGTCAAGTGTAACACTGGTTCAGAAAATAATTGATGATCTGCTCTTTCTATCAGATAGGTATTATTTTTTTTTTTATTTATTTACCTACGTTTGCGTTTTTTTTAAATGCCGATAAATATGTGTACCTACATAAATACTTATGAATTATGTAAAAATGTAAGTATATAGAATTAAGAATTAATTAAACGTAATGTACTACCCCTAGTCAACGGTAGAGAAACAGAAAAAACTTTAATCTATTGAAGGCTATAACACGCCCCTGTAGATTGAATTTATCCATAGTAAATTCCCATTGGTCGTATTATACCCTACTCCATATTTTTCCTTCACTGATTGGACCAGTTTGCTAAGGGCGGAGCGATGTGATCCTGTGGGATACTATACGCACCTGACTCTCGGTTGTCAATCCACGTGTTTACAGCATTTTGTTAACACGTATAGGGCATTTAACGGCTTAAATTTTCGTATAAATTGTGTTTTACGAAGTTATGATAAATAGTTATTAAACATTTTAATTATTATATTAAAAACCTGTAAAAGTTGTGTCAGTTTCTATTTCGAGTACGAAATGTGAGAATAAAATTACGTAATTAGATTTGTATAGGTACATTTAAACATAGACTTTTGTGAAGTAAATATTCCAAAATGAATACCGAAATTAACGTAGATAAAAATAAAGATTCAAAGACATCTGTACAGACACCGAGACCGTCATCACCTCGTGAATTTTTCGCTCGTATTTACGGACATCTTGAGCAACCAAAGAAAGGAACAGAGAAACAGACATTGGAGTATGGAAAACTGCATGACATAAAACGCAGTGATGATGTGAATCAAGATTCTGAAAGTGCATCATCTTCGGATATTGAAATTGAGAGCGAAGAGAAAGAAGGCGCACATGTAGGTCTTGAATCTCTAGAAGGAAAGGGTCCGACAATGTGGTCTCCACCACCACCACTGCCTCTCTGTCCACGACCTATGTTGCTACCACACCAGCAACTAGCATTTGGCGCAGGTCTTGCAGCTTTCTGTAAGTTTAGTTATATATGATTCCATAATTTATACTTCAATGGCGATCGGCGAAGGGATAGGGTTTCTTAGGAAATAGTAGCTAGGTAGGTACCTATAAACACAGTTTATACATATTCTATGGTATAGGCGGTTCGCTATAGTAAACGTGTCAGTATTTGATTTCGCTTTGTCATCTGTTAAACCTAAACATTGCTAGAATTGGCGTTCGTGCACCTTGATGCTCTATCCATACTGAATAAAAAATGGCGTGACGTTAAGCTGGTATGTCATAATAATAATAATAGTAATAGTTCATTCCAATCAAAATTAAAGTACAGAAAATGGGAAAATCCTCTGACTCCCGAACTAGTTGCTAGACTGTATCTCAGGAGCCAGCGATGTACCCTAAAACTATGCATATGATAAGGAATATTTACGTATAAAAATTATACAAATAAAGCAAATGCATATATACTAAGATATACAAGGAATATTAAGGAAAAAAGTCTTTAACATATGACTTTTTTTTATATAAGACTTATAAGTGTGTGTGTTTGTGTGCGCGCGTGTGTGTGAGAAAATGTATGTATATGTATGTAAGATTTTATAACATTTTAACTTTATACTTATCGTAAGAGGAAGATTGCTGCAATCACAAATTCCATTCCAAATGCCTAATCCGTGATTAGGCATCGTAATAAAAAATCAGATCCGTATTCTGTACCACTTGTTCTAGGCAATTTAATCCCAAATTTTTTTATTCTATTTTTCTAATGAATATAATAACATCGTTTACAATTTTCATTTATTGCACAGTGAAGAGTTCGTGAAGCTTTACACATTGGAGATTTTACCGTTCTTATTTTATTTGCCGTAGAGCCTAGTTTCTTAACTTGCGGTCGCGACTCTTGGGGGGTCGCGTTTGTTTTAAAGGGGATCGCAGTCTGTTAAAAAAAATAAGAACTATATACAAAAGATTCGTTTATGAAAGGAATAAATTTTAGTGTAGTGTTATAAAATTAAATATTTCTATGTACCTAATAACAACATGAAAAAATAAACATATAACTTACTTTGTTTAATACATACACACATACATATCTTCACGCCGTATCCCTAACGTGGTAGTCAAAGAGGACGGAGCGCCAAGCATTGCACTCCTTACATACTTCTTCGCTTCCACAAATCTCATCATTCTCCTCACACATTTTCGCCTAGGTATGCGAGTGCTTTTAACATTTTCGTCGGCTAACACTCTAGCTATTTCAACTTCATAAATCAGCCTTGGTCTTCCTAAGCTTCTTTTACCACTCACTTTTGCTCTAAATTTTTTCTTCGTCATTCTTTCATCACTCATTATTTCCATATGGCCGAACCATCTTAGCATTCCTTTCTTCATTTTTACACTAACACTGTCGTGCAACCCTGTCATACTGCGTATCTCTTCATTGCTTATTTTGTCCGCAAGTGTGACACCGCACATATTTCTAAGAGATCGCATTTCTATTGCATTTATCTTACTTTCACTCGATTTCCGGCATATCCAGGCCTCACTACGGCACAATAAAGTTGGCACCAACACCGCGTCACACTGCCTACTAATGCAGACAGAGCACCGTTCACTTTATTGCCGGCTGCTACCCGTCTCTCCACATCCAACTCATATCTTCCATCCCTCGAAAACGCACTCCCCAGATATTTAATTTCGTTCACTTGTTCTAGGCATTTACCCATATATCACACTGTCTGTACATCTTCTCTTTCAAACACCAGAACCATAGTTTTATTCACTATCATATTCAATCCTTTCACTTCACAGTCTTTTTTCATGAACGTAACTAGTGTCTGCAACTCGGCTTTCGATGGTGCTATAAGCACAGCATCGTCAGCGTACAATAGGCAGTTTACCACTGTACCATCACATATCATACCACTCATACTACCTTTCAATTTCTGGTGGCAACTGTCCAAATACAGCACGAATAGCTAGGCAGACATCACGCAGCCCTGTCTGACGCCTGAACAGACTTCAAACCAGGGCGACATGTCACCAACTATCCTTACACGTGGCCTCGATATAATGACCTCACAGCCTGCAGTAAGGGGCCCTCCATGCCATATCCAGGCAGAAGACTCCACAGTTTCTTTCGCACTAAACTACGAATACTTTTTCAAGATCCACGAAAGCACAGAAGACTCTCTGACCGATGGCCAGAAACTTCCCCACGATAACGCGAAGCGAGAAAATCTGATCCATACTACCCCTACCGTCCCTAAAACTTAATTTTACTTAAGTTAATTAAAACCATTACCTATGAACATTAATTAATTCATGCGGTGGTTTGCTTTGTTTCTCACTTAAAAGTATTTCTATACATGGATCGGCATCATCTTTGCAAACACTCCTAAGTAAATTATTTTCGAGTGATAACAGACGATTTCTGTATTTAGTTTTCAATGCCACCATTGACGAGAAACCTTTTTCGCACAGGTAAGAAGTAACAAAAGGTATCAATGTTTTGAAAGCTTCCGTTACTAGGTGTTACCGTTACTATTTACGTAGTCACGTAGTTGTGCAAGCCAAAATTTATCTAAATCTTGAGATAAAAAATTCCAGTTGTAAAGTTTTATCAGCCGATAGTTCAATGAGTTGATTGTGAGTCTCAGTTCGTAACTTGACAGCTACAACAATATTTTCATTAAACGGATTGAGAACCCATCTTCTCGAGAAATCATTGTTGTCATGTGGAAAATATTCTAGTAACTGAATCTTTAATTCACCTAAATGCGTTTTTATGCTCTCCAACAGGCGGTCAATAAC
The DNA here is from genome assembly GCA_907165235.1 of Zeuzera pyrina. Lineage (NCBI taxonomy): Eukaryota > Metazoa > Arthropoda > Insecta > Lepidoptera > Cossidae > Zeuzera > Zeuzera pyrina. The sequence goes on from OU015628.1 coordinate 17,247,810, forward strand.
TGAAATTTCTTAATTCGCATTTTTGTTAATATAGGTAATCAGAAGTTGCAGTAAATGCATCAAAATTTCGTTTTTTAAGGCGTATAATAAAAATACTAAGCTGCTTGATAAAGGCATTGACTTGTCATAAGTAAAATGTTTCTATTACTTACGACCAATGATGTTATAATACAAAAGAGGGTTACGGCCTTGTACATTCGTATTCAAGTCATTCAAATGTAAAAATATGTCACTCAAGTAAACCAACAGTAATAAAGATTCTTTATCTTTTAAACATTCTAAAAATGAACAGTTTTTATCTGTAAAAAAGATTTTTAATTGAGCTCGCAATTCAAAAAGCCTTGTTAAAACTTTTCCTCACAACAGCTGTCTCACTTCAGTATGGAAAAGGGGTGAATTGTTCTTGACACCCGTTTCTTCGCAGCGTGTGGAAAGCAGTCTAGTTTGCAACGGTCAGCTTTTGATAAAAATAGCAATTTTAACAGCTCGTGATAAAACATTTTGTAAACTGTTCGGCATCTTTTTTGCGGCAAGCTCATGTCTGTGAAGAAAGCAGTGCGTCCATTCCACATGCAGCATAATGTATTTCAATTTTACTATCACGCCACTGTTCTTCCCGTTATCGCATTCGCGTCATCAGTACACACCATAATCCTTTTTTTTTTATTTCAGTCCAAGTTTTCGTTTGTGTTGATTCAATGAATACGTTAAAAAGTCCTTCGCCAGATGCTCGACCAGGAATTGATTTGCAAAAAAACTTATTTTCTTTAATAGACTCCTCATATACATATCGGACAAAACATAAAAATTGCGCCAACTTCGACACATCTGACTCGTCAACTTGAATGAGAAAAAATTCACTTAATTTAACTTTTTCAATTATTTGGTTGTGATTATCGATAGTCATTTCATTAATACGTCTCGATATTGTATCATTTGAAAGCAGTATAATTTTTAATTTTTTAGCTTCTTCCGGACTTATTAAAATATTGACCATATCAATGACAGCGGGTAACATGAGTCTTTCCGCAATAGTATGGGGCTCAGATTCCCTAGCGACTCGCAGTGCTACTAATTAGGATGCATGAAGTGTTGCAGTCTCATTACGTCTGGTTTTTTTTATAGCAATTTGTTGATTTTTCAAAACAAGTGACTTACGCTCGAACGATTCTAACGGTTGGCTTTGTAAAGACGGGTGTCTTGTTTCCAGATGCCGAAGTAATTTTGAAGGCTTCATGCTTTCCGAGGATGGGACTTGAAAACAAACAACACATTGTGGCTTGTCATCCAATGTAATAGATCCATATTTTAAATATGTGTCGTTGTATAACTTGGTCTTTTTCTTCGCCGTTTCACCAGACGTAGAAGGGACATTTCGTTATGTCACACATTTATCCATTTTAATCTAACTTTTTTAATGTTATTTATAAAAATTAAACACTGGGCGAATGAGATAAGATCGTTGTTATATGTGCTTGCTTCCCTGTGCTACTTCCCTAAAAATGTAAATGACATTGAAACTCTGCCTCGCGTCATTTAGTTTTTATAACTAAGGCATTTAACATGTACGAATCTGTCTAGTGCACGTGTCACGGGATGCGCGGGCGGCTTATTTGACAAGTTCGTGCAAGCATATCGCAGATTAAAATATCGTCTAGAGCCTAGACAGTAATTTTAGACCATCAGACAGGCGGGCGCGATTTATACACGATACAATTTATATTTGTAACGCGCGGTTTTGCGTTTTTATCGCCTGAGGGAACCTTGAAAATTTAAATTAAACGTATAGATAAACTATTAATTAAAATGTTATTTAAGTTATAATTTCATAGTGAAGGAGTCGCAAGACTTTGTACTTATCTTTTGGCTTTTTCGCGGGTCGCGCCATAAAAGTGGTTGAAAAACAATGCCGTAGAAGTAAGACTCGCACTACAAGTGTAAAACTTCCTGTGCTTTTGACTGTATCTACAATTCATATCTTTTTTGTATTCTGAGAGGCCAAAAAAATCCCCACGGACACAGCCGGACTCTCCGCCGATTGACTAGTGTCGGACTTGAACCGACTAAAAAAACCCTCTTTGCTGTTAGCCCTAGTGGCTTTTACAGCGTCACCGGTCGCGTTGGGGCAAAATGATGGTCGACCACCTGAGGGTTCCTCCAGCCGAGGGATACCTCGCATAGAGGGCGGACCTCGGGCTCAAGGCGTCGCTGGGGGAGCTTTCCGCACGCGTGCATCTTTTCGGGCTTCCTATTCGGGTGAGGGCCGAGCCTCTAGCGGACCCGGCCAGCGAGGCGGCTGAGGGCCGGTTAGTGTGCCTAGTGTTCCGCGTGGCAGTTTACAATGCGGCTCAAGGCCCGCGTGTGTGCGTGTAGAGCTACGTGATCGATCTTCTAAACATGAGACTCTACGGGTGTCGCAGGGTTCGTCCTCGCCTCCGCCGGTGGGGGCGGTGCGGTCGTAGTATGTAATTTGGCATGTTCGAGTTCGAACGTGTTATGTCGTCGTCAGTGTCGCCTAACATATGTCTAGGCCTACGATAGCGTGTACGATGACGCCCTGACCACTAGGTGGTTTGGGTGTAAAGAGGAACGGTGAAAGAAGCGTTGGGACGCCTCTTTTAGATATTGAGTTATTGAGGGCAATTCTAAATCGTAGTGCAGGTTTATGTTGCGCATGTAAGAAGGGGCATCGGTGGCCTTGCGCATGAATCGATTCTGAATAATTTGGAGGGAGTTGATATGAGTGCGCGCGGCGTGAGCGAATACTACGCTGGAGTACGTCATGATAGGCCTGACGCACGTCTTATATAAAGTAACTTTATGTCTGAGGGACATTTTACTTTTCGCGCAAATGAGCATATTGAGACGGCCGAGGACGAACGCGGCCCCGTCGCGGACCGTTTTGATGTGTTGGCCGAAGGTCATGGCACTGTCAAGGGTGACTTCTAGGTATTTGACTTTCCTAGTCCAGGGGATATCCTGGCCGAAAAGTGTGATAGTACAGAGAGTGTTAGCGCGGTGGGCGCGGCTGGTCGTCGTGCCCCTCGAGAAATACACAGCGGCGCTTTTCTCGGGGTTGACCTCGATTCTCCAAAGACGGAACCACTCGCCTAGGCTCGTGACCGCTACTTGGAGGAGTTGAGAGACTCTGAGGCGACTACGATCTGATGTGAAAAGTGCGGTATCATCCGCGAATAGGGCGAGCTCTACACCGGGGGTTTTGGGGACGTCGTTCGTGTAGAGCGACTAGAGCGTGGGCAATAAAACGGAGGTCTGTGGGACACCTGCCCTGGGGCGGAAAGATGAGAGCACCCCTTCGACTCTATAGCGGAAGGAGCGGTCCGACAAAAAGTCCCGTACTATGTGTACGAGATCGTCGGGCACGCCGAGTCGGCGCAGCTTGTACACCAGCCCGGCGTGCCAGGCTTTGTCGAACGCCTTCGCTTCATCGAAGAAGATGGCCCCCGTGCTTATGTAGTGACTCGGGCGGTTAAGGCCCTCCAGGATATGTTCCGTGAGGCGATGCACTTGTTGTATACACGAGTGTTTAGCTCGAAAGCCGAATTGTTCGTCTATGAAGAGACCGGAAGTGTCTAAGTGGCCTTTGAGACGAGCCAGAAGGACCCGTTCGTAAATTTTCTCTAGCACGCTAAGGAGACTAATGGGACGATAGCTATTGGGGCTTTTGCGGGGTTTATCCGATTTCGGGATTCCGATGACGATCGCTTCCTTCCAGGCGGCTGGAAAGACGCGGTTCGCCATAGCGGCATTAATAATAGCTGCTAAGATCGCGAGAAGGCGCATCAAAAAAAGTTTAACTACTCAGTTAGAGATGCCGTCTCTTCCGGGGGCTTTTCTAAGTTTGAGAGTCTTGACAATGTCCTGAACTTCGTCAATCGTCGCGGGTCTGAGTTGGCAAGGGGCGGTCGGGGGCGGTAGGGAGCCTACTTCGCGATTGATCATGTCTAAATGGTTCTGGACTACAGGCTGAGAGCTAGGGGAGCATTGGGCCTCCAGAGTGTCGGCCAAGAGTTCGGCTTTATCTATGTCGTCGAAAGCTGTCTGTCCGTTTGGTTTCGTCAGAGGTGGCATTGTTTGGAACGTGTCCGATTTGAGAGATCAGGCCAACTTCCAGTAAGCCTGGTGCGTTGACTCGATCTCTCGCATTAGATCACTCCACCTATTTTCCCTAAATTCGGAAATTCGGTCTTTGACTTCGCGTTGGAGGGCGCGTAAGTTACATCTATTCGTTTCTGAGGGAAACGAATCATAAACGCGGGTCGCGGCGTTCTTGGCTCTAATCAGCTGGCGAATGTCCCCAGGGAGCTCCCAGCGGTGGTCATTCGCCGTCGGGACCTCCCGGGAGCACGAGGAGACCGAGTCGCGGATGTGAGCGGTGAGCGCGTCTATTGCTGCGGAGGTCACACTTCATACTTTCCCTATCCTCCATTTATATCAACTTGTCCAACGCCCCCTTCCCCGGACCTTCGGCTGACAACGCCCTTGTCCATCGCCTATCGGCATTAAGACTACAATTTTTGTTAAGAATAAATTAAAAAGTCGTAAGTGCTTATTTGTTTAGTTAGAATACTTTTATGCCTTTCATGTTTATGCTAATAAAATATGGTTTTGTGGTTTCTGTAATGATAGTATTTCTATTTCATTTTGATATCTCTACAATATTTTTGAAACATGAATGGATAGGTACTACCTAATCTTTATTTTTAAAATATAAATAAGGTTAGAGTTTTGTATACGCCGCTTTCATATGTACATACATATCTTCTCGCTGAATCCCTACCCCGTAATCGGAAAGCATGGAGCGCTAAGTATTTTTTATCTTTATCAAAAACTGCTTTTCATTCTTCGACACCACATAGGTATCTGACGGCTTACAGTAAAAAACTAACAGGTACATAGCTACCTCTACGAGTTTCCGAAAGAAAAATTAAATAGTGTTTATTAAATTACACTTAGATAAAAATATGAATTATGAATAATAAATGCGCCCGACAATACACACCAATCAGGCAATCATCTGGTATTAAACTAGGGCATTCCCTATGCTATGAGAACTAGACGATTGGGATTGGGAGCGTCTCCTAGCACACCCAGATCGCCATACGTAAGATAATCTAGAAGAGTTCTTTTCCTAACTTGATCCGACCGAACTTGAACCCGGTATCTTCCACACTTAGATGCAACACCTAAACTAGAACGCCATCGAGGTCATCACAAATGCCTCATTTGTTTCGTTCTTCACCTTCTTTGTTAGTTCTATAAACTTTTTTAATTAAATATGTATCTAATATGAATAAAAATTAATATTAACTAAAGGGGATTTGGTACTGTGAATAACATTACTAGAAGAATATTACAAATAATATTAGTCATTCCATTTCAAAATTAGGAAAATTAGTGTTAATTTAATAAAATAAGTGTTTATGGAATCACCTTCTCGGTGACTATCATAAACATTTTTCTCAGAGCCCATGTAAATCTATCAGATGCAAACTACCGAGGAACAGCAATTGTAGAAAATACTAGCTCAATTAGGTACACGAAACAACAAAAATTCTATTCTTTTTTCGGATTTTAGTCTTGAAAAAAAAATTATCGAGGTCGTTGTATGGGGCATCGAATGAAAAAATAAAGTACAGGTAGAATACGTTACTCTTTAAAAAGGCTTAAAATCTAATGTAAAGAAAAAATCATAAAAATTGAAAATAAAGTGTCAATTAAGAAAAATATGAAGATTGCAATGTATTATGTACATTTTTTTTTTAAATAAAATGCAGCTGTACGACAATCCACCGATAACTTCTGTTTGGCAACCGACGACGGTTATTTAATCATAATTGTTACCACCTCGCCAGTGACTTTTCAAATCACTTTACATGTCAAATAGATACCCTCAGCATTAGCACGTTACCTAAATTTAGCTGTGTAGAGCAAATTTGAGGTCTTTTTATTTTCAAGTTGCTGTTTCATGGTCTGTGCCAGTCAGCTTACGCAGTACCGAAATTGATTCGATAACTGTATTTTGAAACCATTCAAATTATTATTGGAGTCGGATTTTCACGTAGTGACACGTGATTCTTTATAATTAAGGCAATAATAAAATAATTTGAAGAAAAAACTGCATTTAATCATTTAAATACTATAACTTCATAGTTATAGTACCTAACTGTAACGATAAGAATTGTCAAATGATTCGCATTAATTGATATGGCGGGTATTAGTTAGCCATTTCATCAAATAGCGAAGTTCACGTCACTTGATATGGATTTTCACATGAAAAAAGTGCATTTCAATGAAATTACATAATACCCAACTAGTGACACATGATTCTACATAATTAAGGCAGTAATAAAATAATTTGATGAAAAAAGTGCATTTCAATGAAGTTACATAGTACCTAATTGTAGCGGGTATAATAGAATCGTCAAATGATTCGCATTGATTGATGTGACGAGTATTAGTTAACCATTTTATGGAATAGCGGAGTTCACGTCACTAAATGTTTAGGCACATAAGTAATGATCTGCCAAAACCTGCGATCTAAACGCTAAATGTATCTCCACACCATGATCCGGCCGGGCATAATGTCAAACAGTTGTATAGACGGCGCGATACGTGCCGCAAGTAGCGTTGTCTCCGCACGATCTTTGCTTCGTTTACCTGCGCATATGGCTACCTCGAACTAAATATTGTGCGAAAAAGTTGTAATAATGAAGTACATATAATAATAAAGTAATTAATAAGTACGAAAAAAGTTCCTTCCAATGAAGTTATGAGCCTATGAGTAGAAGGATTTTATGCAAATCACACAACGTACTTATTTCTTATTTACTAGTAGCAGTCTGTGCCTTGCAGTTTTAGTCGAGTTAAATTTGGTATTTTTCCTGTATAAAAAGTAGCTGTTACTGAAAAGTCACTGAAAAATAACTGAAAGGTCCTCTGCCAACGAAAGTGCCGTCAAAGTTGGTTCGGCCGTTTCGAACATTAGCTAGGACAAACAAACAGACAGACAAAAATTTAAAAAAGGGCATTTGGGTTTGAAATCACGGACACATTTTAATTTTGGTTATAGTACGTATCGATTTGGACACCCTATTGAATCGATATGCCCAGATATCGTCAAACGATTTGTATTTAATTAATGTTATGGCGTTTCGTGAATAGGGCAGATCATGATCTGTCCAACTTTACAACCGTACGAAGTGGCCGTGATTTTAGGTAGACAATAGATATACAGAAGTACAGGTACAGGTACCGACGTGACTCCCCAAGTTCGTAAATTTTTCAGTGAACTACATTTTTATAATAATTTTTTATGATTAAAAAAGCTAAAAGTAAAGAAAAATTTAATGTTATAGTAGGTATGAATATACATCATTTCACACTAATTCCCATTCAGATACTCATTCGATACTGCCTAATTTATGTTTCCGTTATGTACTTAGCTACTGTACTTATTCTAGCGAAATACTGTGCTTTCGGATTTCAAACGTCATAATGTAAATGTTTATCGAAATAAAAATAAATTCACAGAACCTGTTTTTAATGTCGCCATAGGTAGGTGTTTAGTAGAAAAATCTGATCGAAGAGAAAAAAAATACTTTTACCTAAATGGGTGGATAATATAAATCATATTGTAGTTTAGATAATTTACAAACATACAATCGATAAACATTTTTATAGAAATTACCCAAACGTCGTCAAGGTACCTACTAGTTGGTTTCGCAGGAGAAATTAACTCATAAGTACCCAACCGTCTGCAATTAAAACTTGGCTCACGCGGGATACTCCTCAGCTTCTCGGCTTCTCAAGTGCTGCTCGGCACTCCTAGCCGCTCACACCATGTCGTCACTGTATCTGTACATACGTCGACATCTACTCCTCGCTGCAGAGAAGGATATGGGTACACTCTCGTATCCATCTCTGCTAGGATGTCCGGGGGCGGAAACAGCCTCAGGATTGTATGGCATCTCGTCTAACTTAAAACATAAGCTTATTGTATAGTAGCTATGTCCCATCTACCTTTAAACTGAAATTTAAATAAACTGAAATTAATTTGAACTTGAAAAATAAGCTACGTTTTATTATAATAAAATGTCGCATTGGACTGAAATTCAATTAAATCTTTTCATGTCAGCTGAAGTGAAAAGATCACAGTGAGATCACAGAGTAAATATGTGGATATACTTACTACCTAATACTCATTAATACTACAGGCGGAGCCGCGCGCTAACATTTAGTACAGAAAGGAAGACGAAATAGACATTACGTAGACATATTAGTAAGTATTACTTACCTAATTAATGGGAATAAAGTAGGTAGGTACCTACTTACAAGTATCATAATTCCCTTAAATAAAATTGGCTGTAATAATTTCATATTTCGTTAAAACATTTCAATACCTGCTATAAGATCTACCGATACCATTGGAAATATAATAATCTTATCTTGCAAAACATTTAATAAAAATAATATAAAGCGTTTCTTTCAAAAAGAGAGTCCTCAAACGCAAAGATCAAAGATATCATTTTTATACTGTCCGAGAACTTGCTTAGCCGTAAAAATAAGCATCACTAGAAAAATATTATAATAAATATAATAGAGCGGAACAGATAAGCCTATGGTTGTGGGGAGACTGTAGGTGATAATCCTGTGGACGTTTCGCAAACCTTTCTAAGTATAACTCTTTGCCGGACTTTTTACAAAACATTACGTATATTTTAAAGCTTCTATTTCCTACATATCCTTAAAGGATTATTATAGAAAAATAAGTACATTATGTAATGCTACACATATTATTTTGACCAATATTTTTAAACGCGATACAAATACACCTGTAAAGAATAGGTACGCATTAATCTTTTTTTAATGCCTTTTTTGAATTCACAGTACAAAAATAACTGTATAAATACGATACAAATACCTACATAGACTGGTACCGAAGTCGGTGCCAAGCCCACCTAAACCTAATAAACTTTCTGATTTGGCAGTTGGCACCGACATTTCGAATTTTAATTTGATAACATCATTTGATTTTTATTTTTTTTAATGTGCTGAAACGGAAAATGAGGTCAATGTTTCTCTATCCCGTACAGATTTTGTTCAATCTCGAGTCAGTTTAATAGTTATAACGATAAAAGAAAACAGAATCGGCTGATATTTTTTATTTATTTCCACCTTATTGGTAATACCAAATACATAAATCTGTACATATATTACTGCCTGTCATAGTAAACGATGATGCATTTGAATTATTATTTTTATGAAAACGAGTTTTTTTCTCTTGGAAACTTCTTTGTGCGCGCTTTCGGGCGTAGGACTCTTCAGGCGATTCGCGCTGTAGCATCCAACGATAGTCCGCCATCATATTCACGTTCCACTTCTCCTGATATCTATACGTTCCATCTCCTTGATGTCCTGATGGAACCTTTCCTTTTGTTCTTCATTGACGTTCCCCAAGTTAATTGAAAAATAGTTCACATGCGAGTTTAAGAAGTGAATGCATATAAGCAGCTATGGCATACCTACTTTGTGAGGAACCCACACTTTATCTTGATCTCTTATTCTCAAACCAAAATGTGCATAAGATACCTTTTTGACGCAATCTGTTATATTTCGTTAGTACTTCTTAATTGTGTACTCACCACAGATAAATTAGAAGTCTGGACTGGTAACACAACGACGATGAGATAATTTTTCAAAACTCAAAAAACGTTTTTTAAGCACTTTGGCGCAACTCCGTGACCTAAGTGAATGTATGCACTTCAAATGACACAATTAGATTGAGAGAATGAGCGGACAAATAGGCTCCAAGTTACAGATATAACAAGTTCAATCTGGTTTAGCTTCAGAAAGTGGCTTCTGAGACCAGACCACAACTACGTTCCTGTTTGAACAGGTCGTGCCCGGAGCTTCATGCATACACTATCTACTGAGGAAGAGAAGTATTAAATAATAAGTATTTGGAGTTTTAGAAAAAATGTCAAAGAGTTACAAGTCTAATTGTACATACGCCACAAAACTGGTATTATGTTCATGGATTTGCAAAAAATCTGTACGTGATAGCAAAAACGGACTTCATTTTTGGCTTCAGCACTCCAAAAAACATAATGATTAGCCAAAATTATCAAAATAAATTTTTGGTTGTAGACCTGTGTAATTGTCTTTAATTACATAGATATTTGTATCGTATTTATGAAGTTATTTTTGTATTGGAAGATTTTAACCGAAATCGATTTCACATAAAAATGTTGTTTACAATTTTACTTAAACAATGCTTGCCTTTAAAATAATATGACATCCTAGCCAGATACCTAGTAATACTTTCGGATGGTATTCAATTAGAATACCTATGTGAATATTACTGCTCAGATTTAAAAAAAAGCACAATAATATTATGTGTAATCTGTAACTACTCGTACGAATGCTTCTGTGACGTAGGTATTATATTGTATACTGCATTATTATAATCTCAGATAAATTGCTTCGTTGGTAGATCTAATACTTTTTAAACATTTTCCAAACGTAAGCATTCCAAATCTATTTACAAATAACAATGTAACAATGTTATACATAAATTTCAGTTACCTACTTAAGCTTATTATAATAGAAATAATTTTCTTCCGTAAGGTACTTATCGCCATGAAAATAGAATCATAATGGTTTGTCGCGTCGTTGAAAAATGTTTTCGTTTTACGCGGAAAGCGCGGGAAAAGTGACAGTTCGGTTGGCGCTTCGTTGATGCGATTACGACGCCACGACTCGGTGCGTGGCAATGCCGCCTAGTCGTGTTCAATTCAGATCCGTTCTTACGTGAAAATTGTCGGCACTGTTTTGCTACTGCGCTATGAAATCTGTCCATTGTTCAATTCTAATAACTATTACAAAACAACAGCCCGTGAAACATAATACAATTATGTTAGAATAAAAATATGAGTAGATAATTGTTACTAGGTACGTAAAAGGGTACGTCTACATATTACTATGACATAACTATGATCAATATTTTGATAATATAAAATTATAGGTAATTTCTTGTATTTAAACGATTCAAACTAGATATCTGACGTACTTAGTAGGTAGTCTTTGCTGCCTGCGGTGGAAATGAATAAATAGACTAAACTCAACAAACTACAATTCAACTGTGTGAAAATACATGTGCAGTACCAAGAATCCGCTGCGCGCGCTCATCTGGAAATATAACATTTCAAATTACATTAGCCGCAATTTGTATTGTCATCTTATTTGGCCAATGATTATATCCAATCCTTCGCAGTTTATGCGTCCTGCTCGTCGTTGTGGCAGTAATTAGAATATAATATGTATGTTATTATGTTTAGATTTAGTAGGCACCTACTTAATAGCTTAAACTTAAAGGTTGTTTTAAGTACCTACTTACCTACGTATAATATAAGTAAGAGGTTATATATATTTCGCATAATTACATGCTTTTATTTAACGCAGGTATTTTTTTAAGAAATTTAGATACAGAGAATTTCTTTGAATAGTATCTATGTATACTTATTACATAATGTAATATGTTACCTAAATACATACGTTTGCATTATACCCAAGGTTAGTGACTAATCATTAAAAAACAAAGAAACCGACTGCATTGAGATTTTAAATCTGCGAGACTATTGTACGTTATACATTGAAAAAGCAATCAAGCATTCGCTTTGCAATATCAATCTGAATGAATCGAATTGAAAACAAGAAAAAATAGAATGATAACAAGTCAGGTGTGGCATTCTCAATCTCGATGCTGAATTTCCAGCAACGGTTGGGTGGAGCCACAATTAGGGGATCAGTATTAATGAATATTTAGGGGTGGTAGCCCCAATACGCCGCTCTGTATTGTCAGTACTGTGTATTGATTTTCTGATTACGTCTGTTTTAATTATACCTAATCTACTTTTTTTCTTTTGGGTTTCCTTTTAATAATTAGCTTGATAATTTCTGTTTTTCTGTTTTGTTTTATGATTGTTAGGTTAGGTTAGGTTAAACCAATATTTAACAATATTTAGGTAATTAATAAGAATATCGCTGCTTAGGTAATAAGTAAAAATTATACTTCAGCTGTAAAGCTACACGCAATCAAGTGAGCTGTATTTCAAAATATTACTCATTCATAATTGTTTCATAAAATAGGATATGACACATTGTCTGCAGTGCGGATAAAATGAATTTACGAAAAAGGTAGGAAACTGTAACTACGTATGATTATGTACCTAAAGAAACAAACAAAATATAAAATAATTTCCTTTTCTATTTCTTTAATAGAGACATACTCATAACACATAATAAGGCCCGAAACAATGACGCGGTGGTAGTACCTTTCAACGTAAGCTCTGTACCGGATAGCCTGAGTCCTGAATAAAGCTACGGTGTTCCCCACCTGCCGTAAGAGGCAGCAAAAAGGGCCTTGAGGGTCGCAGCCGATCGAAGTAGGGGCTCCGTCTTCCATCCAGCATCCAAGCGACTCCAAGGAGGACGATAGTACGTGTAGACAGTGTTGGGCAAAATGTAATAAACAATTACAAATTTTAATTGTATTACAATTTGGCCAACTGCGAAAATCCTGGAAGAGGGTCTTTGTTCTCTCCTCAGAGCGACTCCGGTGCGTTCCATAAGAAAGCCCGGAGTCCCTCGGCGTTGCGCTGCAGACGACCACTGCCGAAATTTTTGTGGCGAAAAGTCCCACTTAAAACCGTTTATTTTTGACGTTGCCATTTTCTACAGTACTACAATCTATTTTCTTCCGCAATATAAAAAGAAGTGGTATAGTGCATGTGCCTTTCAAATCGAGTGTGCAGTTATCGATTCTCAGTCAATTTAGGAAGCGACGTTTTAGAAATCGTGCTATAGTCCGATTATCGTAATAAAAATCCAGTGCTTAATTTGAGATCATTGTCAATTGTCAAGGAAGTATTTATTTAGGGATAATCTTATCTATTCTGCGTATTCATTATTAAATTAATTTATATGTAATGAAAATAGTGTAATAATTTTTTCCTGATAGTTTCTAAATCCGCATTAATTACGCACTTTTGAATCGATTAAGCGCATGACGATTAGATGTGACAACATTCGTATAATACATCCATTGTGCTTTGTGCATCAATTACATACAAAAAGGACGCCTCCATCTGGCAATTCTCACAATCACCCTTTTTATGTTTCTCTATTATTAAACAAACCATTAACATCATCTCTACCTGATAAAATGTTTTTAATTTTGGAACAGATCAAGTTAGGAATTGATAAATAATCTACTTCTGAAAAATTGAGTAAAAATTGAAGTAAGACTAGCTATGTACCGCGGTTTCACCGGCGTTAAATTTATATTTTTCCGGAATAAAAAGTAGCCTAGATTACTATCTGAATAGTCTTCTACCTGCTATTTGTAATGAGAATAATTTATTTTTAAAAATTGTACTTTTAGTTTTTTTTGCTTATTTTGGCATGTCATAAAATGAACAATTTAGGAAATAATAATAAACAGAAGGCTTTTCCAGGAAACTGGTCAGAGTTGATTTGTGTAGGTAGTCTAAAAATGTAGCGATGTTTTCTATGAATCGTGTTACCAATTTCGTGAGGCACAATTTTTTGCTTGAACAATAACGTGGTACAGATAATTTTTTTGTTTTCCTCTTGATTGTATCTTTTCAATTTTGAGTATTGTACTACAGCCATCATTAACCGAATGAGCGCTATACTTGTACAATAAACACACATGAAATGAGAGGAAACCCGCACGCATCCTCCACTGCTAACGATAGGAATCATGCGAGGGAAGAACAATAAACTCTGATAAACTTATAAATATTGCTAATATTATAGTTTTTACACAAACATTCCTTCCTATAACCAACGTGCTTGTGTTGTTACATTAATAAGTATACTTTATACATTACTTAGTAAGTAATGTATTAAACGAAATAATTTGCTATCTATGAATATGATTAGAATTTAGTAGGTACCAAAGCATTTTTATCCATTTAATAGATTTTGCTCAGGTAAGTAGGCACAGTAAAATGTAAGTAATCCAAATCAAGGATGTTGCGGATGCAGAATTTTTGACATATGCGTATGCGAACATTTGACATTTTTGTCCGAAATAGTGATATTTTGATGCTCTAGTTCTCAGAAACATTAAGATTTTTATACATATATTTCACATATTTTTTAATAACAAAAAGTACATATATACGTTAATATTTACTAACTTAAAACTACACATTATCTTAAATAGACACATCAAAAAAGTCTAAGCGACACGCATCATTTACTGAAACTGCACGTTTTATTAATTGATACTTTATTTTTTTCTTAGAAAAGTAGATTGGTTACAATCTTTTTTCTTCTTGGAAACATGTACTGGCTAATTTTAAAAATAGAACCTTTTCGGTTGTGTTTTGTTTTCATTAAAATAAAAGCTAATTATTTTATCCCGAAAAAATTGAATGGTGAGTCATTTTTTATGTTATGGAGCGACGCTATTTGACTGCTGATGAAATGCCGAGAGCTGTAGGAATGCTACAAGCGGAAAGAAATCAGTCCCAGGTGTCTCGGCATTTTGGTGTCAATAGGAGCATGATTTGTCGTCTTTGGCAGCGTTACGTTAATACAGGGGATCCTGCTGAGCAGCAACCAGGACGTGGAAGGAGTACAACTGCTCGACAGGACCGATACATACAACTGACTGCAAGAGCTCAACCGATGTTAACCGCCCGAGAGATAGGTTTGAAGCTACAATTCTCAAGCGGTGTTGTTGTTAGCCACCAAACCGTGAGAAATAGGCTCACAAATATAATACGGCCTACGAGCACGACGCCTAAATAGGTGTCCACCTATACGCCATGGGAATCGCGCCCGTCGAAACGAATGGTGTAGGGAACACTTGACATGGACCCAGGAGCAACGGGATAAAATTTTATTTTGTGATAAGTCCTGGTTTGGATTTAGGCCTGATACGAGAAGCGTAAGAGTGTATCGTCGTCCCGGAAATGCTGAACGGCCAGGAATACGTTCAGGAAGTGCACGCTTACAGTGGCTCCATTGTGATGGTATGGGCGGGTATTATGAAGAACAGACGAACTGAGCTCGTTTTTGTAGATGGCAATATGAACACTGAAAGTTACGTTGAAGATGTCCTCGGGCCTTATGTTCATCCATTTGCACAAAGTCTTGGCTCAGATTTCACGCTCAGACCTCAATCCCATTGAGCACGCATGGGACATGCTCCAGAGACGTGTCTGTGTTGACAACCCAACAACTGAAAGACTTGTTAAAATTCCATTGGGACCAATTGCCGCAGGATCAGATAAACAATCTTATAAATTCAATGAAAAATCGCTGCTGACAAGTTTTAAACAACAGAGGCGGTCACACTTTGTATCGAGTTACCAAATAATTAAAAAATGTCGTTATTTAATTTTGTAAAACATGAAAAGTTTAATTTCGTTTTAACTTTATTTTATACTACGTATGTTACGGTACACATATTGTTAATTACTGTGAATAAATGAACAATTGAATGAAGGATTTTGTTGCTTTAGTCACTAATGCGTCAAAAAATGCTTAGTTATTATTTATAAAATAAATATAAATATAGTTTAAACGTAAAAATCGTTCAAAAGTTCAAAATCGAAAAAAAATTTAATTTATGTTCACAGAAGTATTGACAACAAACAATGAGACGTCTGTTACTTAGTTACATATATGTCCTATCAATCTTTAGTATGTACTAGATAGGCTTTATTAAATTAAGAATATTGGTATTTACGTCTAGCACTACTAGTATTATGATCCGTTACCTAGAAACCACTAGTTATGTAGTAATGATTAGATGTAATTATCCTTTATTAATCAAAACTCAAGTTCGCAAGAGCAATTTAAAAATTGGTACCTACATTTTATTAAAGAATAATGTTTTTATTACCTTTTCATTTTTCAGTCCGTTTCGCAGAGATTCATACCTATTGGTATGGATATAAATCTATATTAGATACAAAATAATAAATCCAAACTGCGTCGTTGGTGGCATTGTAAATTTACTTGTCGAATAATGTCGAATAGATTATCCCCGGCGAAACACTCAAAAATAATGTAAAAATAAATAATATTATAAGTACGTCTAAACATGCCCTAAACACGTTGACACAAATGCGTCAGGTCTTGTCACTTGTGCTGTCACTTGCGACCACGACGCGTCGAGTGAGCTAAATCAAGATTACTATTTGTAATTTAGCGAAAGTACCAAAGGTGTATATGCAGCTCGTGTCACTCGCTGGCCTCGCCCACAACTTCTCGTCACGATTTGCACACTATCTGCATCTGTAAAAGCGACGCATTGATTGTTGCAAATGCGGATGGGAATGGACAGTTGGATGACAAACTTAGCGCACGCCTTTTGCGTTCTATCTGTTTAGGCTGTTATCTGAGTAGGCTGCACCAATTATGTTATTTATATTTACAAAAGAGGTTGAGGTACAAGAGAGAATGAGTTACATGCGCTCGAAAAGTAGCACCCCAAAACTTTGCAAATTAGCCAACCCGGACTTGGTCAAAGAATATAAAAAGTAATGTTACAGAACCAACAATGTCATGCCTATTGCGCATTCAAAATTATAAAATCTTTTAATAATCCAAACGTTTTTTATAATATACACGATCATGTGTTGTGATGAGTGATGTGATGACGCAGTCACCCACTTTTAATCATCGTTTACGTTTATTAAAAGCAATAATATAAAAATACAATGCAATGTCCGACTTCATTTTATGCATAAAAATAACCCAAAATGGAAAAAAATATCAAAAAGGCAAAAGAAATGAATTAAATTTATTTGAAGGTAATTAGAAATAATAATTGCTACATTTTACTTTCATAGTAAATTCACAATAAAAAATAATATCCATTTTATATGAAAGTAGTTGTTTCATTTTCATCATTTTCAAATTTATAATAAAAAAATTTTGGGATCTTTACAAATAAATTTATTCTCATGTACATGATTCAACAAAAACGAAATTCAAAAAAAGCGAACTTTTTTTTTACTGTCTAATAAACCATTAGGCTACAATCATATTTTTTGAAATGTCTGTTCTGTAGTATTAATTACTAATATTCTATGAATTAATCATGGATTTGCTTAAAAATGCAGAGAAAGAGTAAGAAATTGAAACTGACCAATCACAATGGTTTTAGAGAGCCTTGTGTTTTGTTAGTTTGAAATTCAATTAAGTTTTACATTGCATAGCGACGCAGTGCAATGTATATTTGTCTCACTTGGCTTATGCTAATTGTCATGCTATCTTGTTTATACTTCATCGTTTTATTAGTGTGCATAAACAAAGTGTACGGCTTACGTGTTGCGAAACCGGGACAATATTTTAGGTACCTGGATTAGTACAGTATAGTATTCTGTGATTAGTACTAACGTTACTTATCTACCTCTTTTGTATTATGACATCATTGGGCTGTACCTACCTATATTTTGAAAACGCATTTCAATAGGGCGAACATTCGTTTTATTTTTTCTGTACACGGCTCTTGACTTTGCCATATTAGATTAGGTATAAAGAATACATATAATTTCATATGGGAGATGGAGGGATCGGCAATAAAAACAAACATTTTCAGTTTTGTGGTAACCTACTCAAATTGTTTTTATTAAGTAAGTATAAAAAGTTATTGTTTAAAGTAAATCAGTTTAAGTTAAAAGGTTAAAGTAGATAATTTTAGACTTGATGATTCATGCGACCCCAAGGACGACAGCGCGTTTTTTTTTTGGTTTCTGAGAGGCGAAATTAAACCCCCGCGGGCTACCCAGCCGGACTCTACGCCGACTGGGGAGTGTCGGACTCGAACCGACTAAACAAAACCCCTCTTTGCTGTTAGTCCTAGTGGCTTTTACAGCGTCACAGGTACGACTGCGCGTTTAGTTGCTATACAGCGTTTTGTAACTGCCCCCCACTCAATCCCCCCCCCCCCCATACTATACCCTTAAATAAAAGTGCTACGGCCCAGCGCGAGAAGAATTCCGGCACGCTTATGACCTAACTTGCAATCAGCATTGACAGCCAAATATCGCGCGATATCTGCTGTCAAAACGAGAATTTGTATAGTGGCGCTATATTTACCGCGAGAAATGACACACAATCCTCATACATGATATTAATTTTTTATTAGAATTAATCACTAGTCGCGCAATAATCGTGTCTGTCGCTGTCTGCAAATTTTTAGGTAATAACCTGAGGTGCATTCTACAGATTTCGAGGAACCTCGTTAACGTGCCGTGGACGATCACCGAGTTTTGGTTGGTAAAATTTGTGTGCAGATTTCTCCTGTGCGTAACCAAAAAGAAAGGATAGGATTTTCGTACCTACTATTGGGTCCTTACATATGAAATTGGCGTTTCGTACGGGAGGAATATAAAGTCAATTTTTTTTTTGTAAAATATATTGAATTAATCAAAGTATGCACCGTTGTTATCTATGCACTTTTGCCATCTCATAGGTAGTTCATTGATCCCTTTACTAAAAAAACCGTGGGGGCGAGAATCAATAAACTCTTTGAAGGCGGTTTGGACTGCCGCATCGGAGTTGAATTTTTTTCCTTGTAAGAAGTTGTCCAAATTCCGGAAAAAATGGTAATCTGTTGGAGCAAGGTCCGGGGAGTACGGTGGCTGTCGCAGACATTCCAATTGTTGCTCATCTAACTTAGTGGTTGTTTGTTGTGCAGTATGTGGTCTTGCGTTGTCGTGAAGCAGCAGTGGCCTAGAGCGATTGACCAATCTCGGTTGTTTAGCAGCTAGTTCTTCCTTCATGGTTTGCAGTTGCTGACAATAGATATCTGCCGTAATCGTTTGGCCAGATTTTAGAAAGCTGTAGTGAACGACACCGGCGCTAGTCCACCAAACACTCACGAGTAACTTTTTCTGAGTCAATTTTCGTTTAGGGCAGGATTTGGCTGGGTCTCCAGGGTTCAGCCATTCCACTTTTCATAACAAGTAATGATTCGATTTAAAATCCCTTCATTATTGTGTCGGTTGAGCAAAGTAACACAGCAGTCGACGCGTGTTTGCAAGTTCGATTCACTCAATTCATGAGGTACCCATCGTTCAAGTTTTTTTACTTTCCCGATTTGCTTCAAGTGGATTAATATAGTTTTGTCACTTACCCCGAAGCCTGCAGCTATCTCTGAAGTGCTTTGTGATGGATCCGCTTCCACAATAGCCTTTAATTCTTCATTTTCCACTTTGGTCTCCGGCCGTCCACGGGGTTGGTTCTGAAGGTCGAAATTTCCAGAACGAAAACGTTGAAACCAAAAACGTACCGTGCTTTCTTTTGCAACACCAGCGCCGTACACATCATTAATCCTTCGAGCTGTTTCTGCAGCACTGGTGCCACGGTAGAACTTGTACTCGTAAATATACCGATATTTCATGTTTTCCATTGTGCGGTAATAAGCGACGCCAAAGAAAAAAATAATGAGGAAAAAAATAAATGAATGACTGTTTTCAAAACTCAAATGTACCAGCTAAATGAATTTATAAATTTGAATTTGGAATTCTTAACCAAAGAGGAGATATTTCAGATCAAAGTGGTCAGTACAACAAAACGCTAATTTCATATGTAAGGACCCAATATATTTCCTATAAAATTTCGGCCATGAATATTGTAAAATCTTTGTAAAATGTTGGATAACTAGTGCGCAGTATGTCACTGTGCGAAATTTTAAGTTCATACGTCACATATAGTTTTTGAGAAAATCGTAACAGATGCATATGTGATCTCATGAAAGAGTTTCGTTTTTCGTTATAGTACTTAAGAAACCTAAAAAAACTAAATATTACAAAAATCAGGAAACGAAATCAGTCTGGTGTCGGTCGCCCAGTCAATCGATAACTAATTGACCGGACGCACGTAATTGTAACGGATATCGAGCTTTAATGGCGCCATATGTTGCAAGAATTCATACAGCTTCGATTTCGTCTGTCACACTGATTTCTTTAGGGTTGTTTAATGAGCAGCCTATAAAATCTTTTCTATATACCTATCTGTTCTAAAATATAGGTAGCCTACCTATATTTTTTTAATAAGAACAAATTTCATCTTTCAATTCCAACAATAAATAGTAGGTAGGTATACAGCTTTTATAGAACTTTTGCATTTCACCATGTAAATTTACTGGACTACCCTGTTCCACTCGGGGCGGCGGGGAAGGTGGTCTTTCTCGGCGCGTTGTCGAAGAGCTCCAGGGTCTCTTACGGTACGCACCAGAACTCCTCTCGTGCAATGCCAAAGCGCTTCTCTTACAGAGAAGCACCCTCGTAGTGCCACGATCCACGACAGCGTGAATCATTTTCCTCGGGTTCGCCTTCACGGACAACCGAAACCCCACGCTCCTATCAGGGATTGGCTACACTACAGGGCTGACACCTAACCTAAATAGCTTGTTTAGGGTAATATATAATAGGTACTAATTACCTGTACTAGTGAAATCTTGTAATAACTTGGTTTAAACTATATGTAAACAATTAGTTATTAATTATTAATCTGCAAGATTTCCTGAATAAATGAATAATGAATTCCTGAATTGATCTTTTACGGCGCAGTTAGACGACGCGAAAATTTTCTGGCGGCCGCCGCGCGGCGGCCACGCGGTTGTCATTCTCGTGTAGCGAATACTATTATAATTAATAGCGCATGTACACTATTCAGTAGGTAACAACATTCAAATTTCTGGGAGCAACCAACCACGTTTTCTAAAACTATCCCACCCTAGCATTACATTCCTCTCTGGCCACTCTAGACAGAGTGAAAGTACTTGCACTTGACATGAGCTTAGATAATATGTAAATATACAGGTGTATATAAAACGGGACATTTACATTAATGGATGAAAGGGTATAATTTCAGTATGTAGTTACAATAAAAATTATCGAAAAAAAGTATGCATGTAAGAGTTATGACCATTTAAATTTTCAGGTGTTATCACCACTATGTTTCGTAAAGGCTGTTGAAACGTGTAAAGTTACAAATTTTAAATATATTTTTTTAATTTGTAATAATTTCATCCGTTATTGAAATAAAGCATGAAAATCAACTTCAAAAATAATGTATATCCCCCTTAACAATGTTTAGAAATCGCTATGATCATGAACTAATTTAAAAATATGTTATTTTCTACATACACAGGAATATCAATCTTATCGCTACACAAATAAAGGAGATCTATATGGATTTGTGAAACTGCGGCGACCGCGCTGTTACAGCGTTGTGTCGGCGCGAAGAAATTCGTGTCGAATAAACGCGCCCTTACAGACCCGGAACTTATAACAAATACATACGAGTACTGTGACTGAAATAGTGAATGGAATATTGTTTACAAATGTGAAATTCTGCTTACATGAGTTATTACTTATTATAATATGATTGCTATGTATTAGTACATACCTATAATTAATTCTAAGGTATTATAGGAGACATATGACCATTCTAAGAACTATTCTATTTCATACATCATACATAGAAATGTAAGAACCGCGAGGCTTGGCGTTCCGTCCTCTCTGACTACCCCGTTAGGGATACAGCGTATGTATGACCCTTCTATACATACTTATAATTATAAATTATATAATATAATAAATTTATCAAACTATGAGTGTAGGCGATAGAAAAAGAGTAACAAAAGACAAAAAGGAATACTTATTTTAAAATTTTGGTCTGTCTGTCTGTGTGTACACGCTGATCTCTGAAACTACTGAACGGATGTTCTTGCAGTTTCACAGGTAGATTAAGCTCAGCTTTGAGTAACATTTAGGCTTTGTTTCATTGAAATAGGATGATAGTAAAAAAATTGTCATTTTATGATAATTTTAATACAATAAAGCAGTAGAAACCGTGTAGGTATATATATGTTAATCTCCGAAACTATAGTGAACGGATTTTCTTTCGGTTTTAGACCAACACTGGCTTTATTTCATTCAAATCGGAAGACAGTGAAAAAAGTTATCGTTAGGTTCTCGTCATAAACGGTTTGTCCGATTTTAATGAAATTTAGAATGGAAATAGACCAAGCCCCGGAGAAGAACGCGGTTACTTTTTTGATTCCACGTGGACGAAGTCGCGGACAACAGCTAGTAATCTAATATCTAACCTACCACTACTAGTAAGTATTAATTGCAGATTTCATTTATTTAAACAGAACTAGGTATATGAAACAGAAATTATAGAATTAGAAGTAAATTCAACTTATTGATTCTTTTATTAATTTTAATTACATGATAACACTTGATATTGTCTTTAATGAGCTGCCTATCGTTGATCTAACGTGAGAATAAATAGTTCACATTTTATCTCTGCAAAAGCGGTATACAAGATGCACTGTGATTAGGATTTGTTGCGAGTGATTCTTTACCATCCGTCGGGTCGTCATGTGGCCTTGTGAAGTTGTAGAGGTAGTTGTGTGACACTTCCGGCAATACGGCACGGAATCCGAGCTCTTACAAGCACCGCTTTCTCATAGTTTCAACACCTTGCTTACAGGAACGATGAAACCTTATTGTGTTGCAAAGTAATGGACGCGAATAAATCTATTTGTTTACCCGTTTTTGGACCTACAAATTATTACAGCCTTCATTCATTAATAAAATTACAACAAAACGAGATTCTTAGATTAAAAATAATATATAGATAGAGCAACAGAACCGAAAAGTGAAGCATCCGTAACTCAGTTGATAACACTCAAGCTCGTCAATAACTACTAAATAAAAAAAAAATCAGTTCATAAACAGGAGAAAAAGAAACTAAACTGTTTTGTCTTCACTCGTTTTATGTGGAAGGGTTATAATTAATTAAATATAATTCCATATTCCATATAAAACGAAAATACATATATGTATTTTTTTTCTAAGTACTTACATACATACACAATACATACATATCTTCACGCCGTATACCCAACGGGGTAGTCAGAATCTAATTAATCTAATTATTATTGTATTTGTACTTATTATTAAATAACCAATTTTATTTATATTTGATATAGCAGAAAACCTCCCACACATTCACTCTCCACACATACACTCTCTCCTTTACACAGACACTTCACTTTACCTCCACAAACCCAGTGACACACACTGACATTTACACACATATCCAGAGAGAGAGGCTGAATAAGAAAAATGTATCTTTAGTCAATGGAATAAAATTTAGTGAAGAAAAAGAAAATAATATCCAAAAAAATTAGTAATAAAATATAGTTTAACCAAAAGTGATAAATATATTGCAAACAGTAACATCACTGCCTACCGAAATTCCAAATTAGGTCCCCACGATACAGGCTGTGCCTAGTGTGGGGTCCATTAGATATTGCTATTATCCTGTTATTTTTCTCCCTGTATATAACCTTAAGAATAAAATGTAAAATCGAAATTCATTTATTTTGATAAATAAACTATTTGTATTTGTACCTAGAATACCTACTGAGATTTTCAGTTTTTGTAATAATTTTAAATGTAAGCGTTGCGAATACGTTTGCGATTGAGAACGTAAATAACAAATAACATGGCCACAATAGTTTATACATACATACATATGCTTACGCTGTATCCTTGACAGGGTAGTCAGAAAGGACGCAATGCCAAGCATCGCAGTCAAATCTCTGTAGTTTGATTTCATAAATAGTAGGTATGTATGAAGTCTAAATATTGTTTGCTAAGTATTATATAATCATTACTACTGATTATTTCCTTTGAACTTTATTTTTACCCAAATTTATTCAAACTTGCAATAGTTACTTGAATTATTAAGTACCTTACCTGGGCATACATTGCAGTATCACGAAGACGACGTAAGGAAAGTAGACCGCGACGTCAGAGGACTACCTTTTCCGCTCATCAAACTCTGAGGCTGGAATTGGAGTACGCGAGAGGAGAGTACGTGGCAAGAGCACGAAGGTAATATTTTAAATCAGATTAACAATTAAATTTGACACGGAAAGCTATTGGGAATGTGCAAGCACAGATTAATTAGTTTACTAACGTAAAGTGCAAGTGATGCCATGAGTGTTTTGTAAACCGTTAAAAAGTTAAAGTGAAAAAAATGACGATAATCGTTCAGTAGATTTACGTATTTACTAGTTGCAGCCAATCTCGGACCTAGAAACGTATAGACGAATCCACAAGTTGCCGCTCCTACCACCGTATGTCAAATGAATTTTTGTGTCTCTTATCTCATTGAACGTAACCACGAGGAAAACAGTAAAGCCGCGTTCTCACGGGGCGATTTTAGTTGGTCAATTTTTATCACATCATCAAAAACTCGAAAGCGATTTATGCTGCACGGTTTTCATGATTCAAAAAAATCGATTCAACATTGGCAAAAAAATGGCGGACGAAGACATTAGACTTTCTATAGTAATATCTATTTTGATGTTTTCAGAGAAGTGTGTGCCATTTTGAATTTTAAAATCAAAACAATTATAAAAACACATGCCACAAAACACAAACAATACTGATTATTGAATGCGAGTTGACCACGAAAGTTCAGATGAGTCAATTGCTTTCAATTATTGACGAATCAACAAAAGTTGAAAAGCGGTGAACTTTTGTTGAATCGATTTTTGTTGCTTCAAATTACTTGAAACTCTATTCAGACGGTTCAAATAGCAAGCGATTCAGCAGTGGATCAACTAAAATCGCCCCGTAAGAACGCGGTGTTGTGGCGGTGTTAGCTATAGTAAGTTTGGCAACCTCGCACTGTCAGTGTAATTCGTGTCAGCTTATGAGTCGGTCCCGAAATAATTATTTGCGAAATACTCGTAAATCTTAAGTGTTTGGCTACTAGTAATCACAAAACTAAAAATGACATGTTCAGCTGTGTACCGTCGTACCGTGACCTTCCCCAATCACGCACATTAGTATAAAAATCTAGAAACTTGGTCAACAAAATGATATCGTAAGGACACGCTCAGAGCAAATATTCCGCCTGTTGTGTACTTGGTCCGAGCAGCCAATGTATGCGATTCTCGTTAACATCAAACGGAAATAGGGACGTACGTTATCGACATCGTTATCTGTTTTTCTGCGTGTTTGTCCGTGCCATCGTTACTCTTTAACGAAAATGAATCTATTTGCTTGTTTTTTTTTTCATTTAAAAGCCGCTAAAAGCGTTTTTAAAAATCTGCATAAGTAATATTTTATTGAAATCGGTACAGACTATTTTTTGTATCTTGGCCGCTTTAATAATTTTCCGTTGTACGGTTTTATCGCCACGTTTTTACCGTCCACGGTACAATGAGGAAGCAAAATGTATGCAGTTGTATTGATACGCTTTTATATTTCCGTGCACGATAACGTCATTCCGTGGACGCTGAAAAAGCGTCTATCGCCGACATAATAGGGAAGCATTTTGCTTACCTATTGTATTTTGGACGGTAAAAAGTTGAACGGTAAATTATAAAAGCGTCCAATAGCATGATAGAGATAAAAACCGTTAATTATGTCAGCGTCATTGACGAATTTGTTTCAAATTTGACATTTAATAAATGGTGTTTATTCTTTTGTATGACCTTTTTCATGGTTAAAAGGTTTATGCTTTTTTTTTGTTAAGGCGAAGGGAGAACAGAAAACGTGAAAAATAGGTATTTTTATGGAGATTTTTCAGCGAAAATATAGCATGAGGAGTTTTGTGACTAATACGTCTTTCGACATGTACCAATTTTTAATTTAATTTTGGTGGTCAAATTCAATTTTCAATTGTGATAGTTAATAACACTAGTGAAGTGCTTTAAAGAAACAGTTATTATGACTTTATCTTGTACACGTTTTTCTTCGCCAAATAAAACTTATTCACTACCAAACTGTGTAGGTATTGTTATAATTTCTATCTTGAACTTGGAGGTCCATTTATTATTATTATTCATTTTGTTTTTGACCATTACCGGTGCGTTCACGCGCCATCGCCATTGGCAAAAAAGCGCGAGTTCGATAAGGAATATAATAAAATAACCGCAACCCATAAAATCAAGCTCATACACTGCTTAAAATGAATAGAGCTGCACATAAACATCAACCACGTGTTAATTACAGAAGGTCATTTACTTCGCCCTACACCTTTATTTATGGGATAGCAAACCTTAAAAGGTCCAGAGCGCGAAATCTTAAAAAACGCAACTGACATTGTAGAATGCTAGTAATTAAATAATCTGTGCCATAGAGGTGGGGTGGGTACACAGACAAACTACCCTAGAGACCTGAAATGTTTACGAATTTCTAAGCGAACTATTCTGTCAAGGTTAGAGGAATGAGACGTAAGAGGGCGGCAAGGTAACGTCACGTACTAAACGAAATAGTGATGTACTCGTAGATATTGTATATATCGATAAATACAAAAATTATTTTCATAAGCTTATTTTAAAAATAGAAATAATAAAATATGTATATATAACCAAAACAAGATTCTTTATTTGGAAACAAAAAAAATAAAAAATTTGAATAGAAATGCAAATCAAATTCGTTTGGGTAGTACGTGTTTCTCCTAGTGTAAAACTTTTTAACAAAAAAATAAATTGACAAAAAACGAAACTGAAAAGCTTTGGTGGTAGAACCACCCAACCTTTTCGTCTGTATGTATTTTTTAACCAACTTTAAAAAGAGGGAGATTCTATGTGCGTCTGTATGTTTTTTTATGTATGTTCACCGATAACCTCATCAATTGTGCACCGATTTAAAAATTTTTTTTTGTTTGTTATACTTCCGAGGTGGTCCTATTTAAATTGCACTGGTATTGAGCTTGGCCTTTGAAGATACACTTTGAAGATAATTATATGCTTTATTTATATTAATGATACATTTTTATATCATTTCGTTCTATAATTAGAAAAGTAGTTAGTTGTAGACCCATCCTATATATTTATTTAGACCAAGGTCACTCAAATGGGAGAAATAAAAAAAAATTAAGAAAAAATTTAAACCTACTAGAAATAAACACTGAAAAGTATAAAATAACTATCCTTTACTAATTACAACTCAAATATAAAAAAAATACTTTATACATACAATATAAATATAATACGATAAATATGATATAAATATAATTAAATTTGCTAGTGTTAGCCGATGGAAATGTTAAAAGCACTCGCATACCTAAGCAAAAATGTGTGAGGAGAATGATGAGGTTTGAAGAAGCGAAAGAAGTATGTAAGGACCGCGACGCTTGGCGTTCCGTCCCTCTGACTACCCCGTTAGGGATATGGTGTGAAGATTGTATGTATGTATGTACATAAATAAATTTGACGGTTATTAAAGTGGGTTCCAAATTAATGTGCCACAACAGAAAGTCTATTAGTTTGGGAGGCTTGCATCAATTTCAGTAACTGTCGAATTTAATTATATAGGTATTTGTATCGTATGTATAAAGTATTTTTTTTGTATTTGAGTTTTGATTACTAAAGAATAGTTATTTTGTACTTTCCAGTGTTTTTTTTAAGTCGGTTAAATTGTATTCTTAAATTTTTTCCGAATTAAATTGAACCCAAAACTCAAGATATATTCTATCCAATAAAAGAGAATCATCAAAATCAGACTACTCTGTACAAAGCTACGCATGGTCGAATACAAAAAAAAATATGCACCGACTTGAGAACCTCCATCATTTTTTCGTCGGTTGAAAAAAGAACGGCGACATCGTTTTAATGATAACTGTGATTTTTTAATAGAAAAGGTGTATCTCTGTACCAAATTACATTTTAATCCGTTCAGCGGTTAAAAAGTTCCCATACAAAGTTTCATCCCCTTTCACTCCTTTAGGGGTAGATTTTTGGAAAAAAGAAGTATGTTTTTTATTAGAAAAGGTTTTATCTATGCACTATACTAAATTTTTGTCTTAATCGGTTCAGGGGTTAAAAATTTCCCATACAAAGTTTCATCTCCTTATTCACCCCTTTAGGGGTAGATTTTTGAAAAATAAAGTAGCATATGTTCACCCCCTGGTGTCAATGTCAATAACTATGTCCATACTAAATTTTATTAAAATCGGTACGGCAGTTTAGAAAACCAAGCAGACAGACGGACAGACAGACTTAGAGACTCGCATTTATAATATTAGTATGGATATAGATATGGATAGTACGAGGGCTGCTATTTATGTATCCGGAACTGGCCAGTTACAGAACAATATTAAAAAAGTAATTATAACATTTAAAAATGGAACTCTTTGGCTGAAGAATACAATTTGTTTCATGTAGCTGTCATTTGTTTATCCTTTGTGGCGTCATTTTGAAAATTGCGAGTCTTTATCACCATGGATTTAAGTCGTGAAAATTTTCGTGCTATGATTTATTACGATTTTCGGCGAGGGCTAACTCAACACAGTGCATCGATCAACTCACTTCGACTTTTAGGGACGAAGCACCATCGAAAACTACTGTGTATTGTGGTCACTGGTTTAGTGAGTTTAATCGTGGGCGGTCTGTGCTCACGGACGAAGTTAAAGAAGGTCGCCCTAAATCGGTTGTTGTACCTCAAAATATTGATGCTGTGCGGGAACTAATAATGCAAGATCGTCATGTTACATATCGCGAGATAGAGGCGTCTCTGGGCATAAGTATAACGAGTATATATAAAATATTACACGAACATTTAGCTAGAAAAAAATTTGTTCACGTTGGATTCCGCACAACTTGAGAATTGACCAAAAACGGGCTCGTGTCGATTGGTGTGAAAAAATGTTACAAAAGTACAATCAGGGTGCGTCAAAAGCTGTCTATAATATCTACACAGGTGATGAATCTTGGATATATGCGTATGATCCTGAAACTAAACAACAATCAACGGTTTGGGTGTTCCAAGATGAGCCGAACCCAACAAAAGTCATTCGTTCAAAAAGCACTTTGAAGTAAATGGTCGCTTGTTTTTTGCTATAAATGGACATGTAGCTACAGTGCCACTAGAGGATCGTAAAACGGTTAATTCTGAATGGTACACGACCATTTGTTTGCCAGAAGTCTTTGAAGAAATAAGAAAGAACAACCGACAACGCAGAATCCTTCTTCATCATGAAAATGCTAGCTGCCACACATCGGCCGAAACAACTCGGTATTTGGAAGATCAAAAGATCGAATTAACGGGTCATCCGCCGTACAGCGCCGACTTGGCCCCCAACGACTTCTATTTATTCCCAATCGTGAAGAATAAATTACGTATTCAACGTTTTTCGAGCCGTGAAGAGGCTGTTGATGCGTTCAAAATGCACGTTTTTGAGATACCTCAATCCGAATGGAAAAAGTGCTACGAAAATTGGTTCCAACGCATGCAAAAGTGCATCGATTATTATGGTGAATATTTTGAAAAGTAATAAAACTATAATAAATGCTATATGTTTGTTTCACTTTGTTATTCCGGATACATAAATAGCAGCCCTCGTATGGATATGGTTTATACAATTATATAATATTATATATATTAATATATTATATTATAATTGTATGTTATATATATTATATTATTATATAGTATGGATGGAACTAGGTATATAATTTCAAAGAGTGGTAGTCATTATAAGTTCTCGAAATTAATGGAAAATGTATTGATATATCGATACGTTTTTTCGCGTCCCTACGTACACGTGCCATCTTGCAAAAGTGAGGACGCAATGTGTAATTATAGCTTGCTAGACAAGGACAAACGCTGACTCAAAGCTACCAGCGAGCGTATAGTGAGAGCTCTGCATTTTTGTGATATAAATTTTTATTATTAATTTTATACTTACCGATGAAACGTGATATTATCCTTTTTGAAACTATTTTTACGACTGTCACTACCACATCACTTTACAGCGCAATTTGGCATTGTTTACGCAATTTATACTATATTTTTTAAAACAATTAGACACAGGTAACGGATCTGCTTTCTGGTTAATACTAAAGGAGCGCGCGTTTGTGTTTGAAGTTATATGAGCGTTTGTGCGCATCGATGGCAGAAAATGGTGCCCTTTCATTTCCTGTCTTTAGGCTAATTTGTCTGTGGGTACCTCTGCAAAGGTTGTTCGTTTTTAGGTATGTTTGTTATCTTTATTAGGGTTTCGCACCATAACAGGGAAGAACGGACCTCTTCTAACTGAAATCACTATGCGTCCGTCTGTTTGACCATCGGCATCGGCCCCTGCTAATCGATTTTCTCAAAAACTATATTAATTATATAGAAATTTGAAATTTGCCCCATTATTACATCTTGTTAACCCACATATTATGTTGCACTAGCTAACGTTTTAAAATATTCATAGAAGAAATAAAGAAGGGGCGAAGGAGGAAATTGGGTATTCGAATTCCACTTAACCATTCCCCAACCTCTTATTTCGAAAACGAATGGAGCTAGCGTTTAAAAACTTCAAGGTCGCCTGCCTAATCTACGAGAAAAATGTAATGCAGATAGGTATTATGAATTTTCAGAAATTATGTTTCAAATTTCAAGGAGAATGATGAGATTTGAGCGAAGCTTGGCGCTCCGTCCTCTCTGACGTTAGACATACAGCGTGAAGATAATATGTATGTATGTGCATTTCAAATATCTAAACGTCATTTCTGGATCCATAATACTCATAAAATAAATTTGTGAATCGTAAGGAAGGAATATGAGCGTGTCTTTTTTTTATTATTTTTTTTTTATTTTACTTTGGAATGGATCTCGCACTGGACTAATTTTTTTCCAACCAGGTAGATTAATTCTGATGAGTTTTTTATAGCACGGATTACGCTAGTAACTAATTTATCTTTGACATGGATATCACATTACAAACACACCCGAATCTATGGTTACTGGGCCCCAGAGGGAACTATATTAAAGTAGTTTTAGCGTGTGTTTTTAGTATACTTATTTAATTTTATTATTTATTATTGCAGATGTGAACTGGCATCGGCGTTATCACTAAGCGAGACGCAAGTGAAAATTTGGTTTCAAAATCGTAGAGCAAAAGACAAAAGAATTGAAAAAGCTCAACTTGATCAACAGTACAGGTAAGTAATAATACCTACCATATACCTACATAACATAAATTGTAAGATTATTAAAAACAATGTAAGATTTCAGATATCCCATAGAAAACAATATTACTATTATAAATAAATTGATTAAAGCAATGTAGAGAGAAATATACACATTAGGTTTTATATTTTAGTATATAAAATATACTAATTTCAATGAAGCTTATGATGTAAATGAAAATAAATATACAAACATACGTACATATCCTCACCTATAGAGCGAAAGTGAGTGGTAAAAGAGGCCAAGGAAAACCAAGGCTAACATATGAAGATCAAATAGCTAGTGTTAGCCGACGGAAATGTGAAAAGCACTCTCATGCCTAGGCGAAAATGTGTGAGGAGAATGATGAATTTGAGGAAGCGAAAGAAGTATGCAAGGATCGCGATGCTTGGCGCTCCGTCCTTTCTACCTCGTTAGGGATACGGCGTGAAGATATGTATGTAAAATAAATATATTTTATAATTATTGAAATCGTAATCTTTGCACTACCTATTTAAATCGTGCTTTAAAATAATCGTTACAGGCAATTAGCAGCGGCATCCGGCCTCTTTCCTTCAGTATTGGGCGCCCCGTACTGTCCACCACCCTGCCCTTGTCTACCGATACAGCATCCACCAGCTCCGCTAGATAAATAACTATTAGATCTTAGTGAATACTTTATGATGTAAATACTTTTACAATCATTAGGTTTTAGTTCTAATAAAATATAAGCATCTTTTAGTTATTTCCAAATAATTTTAATTTTAATAAATAATGAATAGTTATTTACCGCCCTGGAATTATGGTTTTGTAAACTTCTTTTAACTGTATTATAATGTAAATAGCATAGAATACGTTATTTTTATGACTGAAATTATATATTGTAGTAATTTTAATATATTAAACTACTTCATTATTTGTATGTAAAAATCTGTATGTATACTATAATGCAGGAAAAAAGTAGGTTCTTACGTCTTTTTCTTTTTTAGACTAGACTATTTAATCAAGTGTTTTGGAATTTTTCATTGGTACATACATACTATCTTCATGCTGTATTTTTAATTGATATACTTACATATAAAACAACGTGTCATTGTAAAATAAAACAAGTATATGTATTTCAACTTTTATTCAGATAAACTCAACTTACCATGGCCTATTCCACGGAGGAAGGCTCGTTCACGAGTAGAAGAGTCCATGGAAAATATCACATTATATTTTTAATTTATTGCACACAAGAAATAACTAAAATATATTATGAATAAAATAATTTTATAATTTATAACACTTAGTAATATTAAACAGATATTTAACAGAAACATTTTCATTTGCCTTATCCAGCAAGTTTACACACATCTCAAAGGTAATAAATTAACCTGCATGCTTATGGGTTCATAATTAAACTTTCAGCCAGTCTTTTTTATTTTAACGCCAATATAAAACTTAGAACTGAATTACTCAATTCTATGTTACTTATTCAATGCATCGAAATATTCTATACATTATTGGTGTCAAAATCATACAACAATAGCTATAGTTCATGTGTATCACAAGTATTAATAATAGCACTTCATAACAAAGATTATGCCATTTAATAGATGTCTGGAATGTTTAATAAGTAATAAACTCTCTAATTCTAGCGTGAACGACAAATAAAAAATATATGCATTATCATGAAAGTTTCATACTTTTACCTCACTTAAAAACTACAAACGTAAATATTGCTTAATAAGCCACAGCTTTTACAACACACGTATAAATTATACACATCAACAAAAATCTCTGTCTTCGAATCTTATCGGTTATCGGTGCAATACCTGACTAGTAAACAGCGCCGTGCAGAAGATAATGTGACAGTGTAAAAACTGTGATTTGTGCTAAATGAATAAACCTTATTTGTATTTATAAGAAAAAAATAAATCTATTGCCTACATCGTACCTTGCTGAAGAGCCTTACATGACGAATGAAAAAATAAAACGACTATAATATTAGAGGCTTCGCTTAAAGTCCGGTTGTCCCTCACTAGCTAGTTGACGCGTGGCCTACCTCGTTTTAATATCGCCTGCCTGCCTAGCTTCAACTAAGGGCAACTTGAGACCTATACATTGAAAAATATCCTTGTAAATGTAAAATGTATCACACAAGACGGCAACTTTTAATTACCTGTAGTTGGTACACAGTATAATTTCGTGTTGAAGTGTTGGATTATGATTGGTCAGTAATCTGAGATAAGTGGCAAATCTCGCTCGGTAAGCAATCAGTTTCGTATTTGTAAATATAAAAACTATGTAGCGTATTAACAATGTTAAACCATAGATATAATTTAGAATAAACAGATTAGGTAAGCCACAATAACACATATCTCCATTCCCTAATAAATAGTAATAGGAGATAGGGCTGATCACTTTGATTAAATGCCGAGGCAATTCAGTACAATAA
The DNA here is from genome assembly GCA_907165235.1 of Zeuzera pyrina. Taxonomy (NCBI): domain Eukaryota; kingdom Metazoa; phylum Arthropoda; class Insecta; order Lepidoptera; family Cossidae; genus Zeuzera; species Zeuzera pyrina. Next base: position 17,281,302 of record OU015628.1, read on the forward strand.
CAGTCAGTAAAGTCCGTATAATAGCCATTGAAAGATATTCCTGTATTAATTCTTGTTGAAACACTTCTACACGTATCTACAATGGTTAACTATAAAATATATAAATCGAGTTGCATCGGCCGTGGTCTCAAGCAAGCAAACTGTCGCAGCAAGTTCACTCCGTGTCAGAGGTTGACGTTTTGTTATCTACCCCCGATATTTGTAAATAGTTTTAGGGATACCTACACACAACACTCAGTGTCCACGCGTTTAACCGAAGCGAAACACGAGGTTTTGTACCTTGGATCACAGGATTAGATGACAAACAGGGGGTAGGCAGATGACAAAACGTCAACTTCAGACACGGAGTGAAACTTGCTGCGACAGTTTGCTTGAGACCACGGCCGATGCAACTCGGTCGAAATGTCAAGCCAGAATAAAAAGGTAATCACGTTAAATTTCCCGTTTTAGATATATTTTATAATGCAACGCGAAACTTTAAAAGTTTATATGGTTAACTATAGTCGTAAATTTTAATTCGATAGAGTGATTCGACGTTTTAATGTATCAAAATTGCAAATAATGTGGCCAACTAAAATAGTGTCGTACTACTCTGTCAAGAAAGTACCGGGAAAAGATCAATAATACACGAAATGTTAGTTATTCATCCAAATTTATTTTATCACCTTCAAAGTATGCTCCTTCAGAAACGATACACTTACGCCAACGAATAATCCAATCATCAAAACATTTTAAACGCTTTTTCCGGAATTGAGTTCAGTGCTCGCCGCGAAATCTCCTTTATGTCTTCTACCGAATGAAAACGGGTGCCGCGTAGTGGTAATTTGAGTTTAGGAAAAAGAAAGAAGTCGGCTGGAGCCATATCTGGTGAATAAGGTGGTTGCTGGATGGTATTTGTTGAGTTTTTGGTCAAAAATTCGTTCACAATGATGGCCTTGTGCGAAGGCGCATTATCGTGGTGCAAAATTCAAGAATTTTCTTTCCACAAATCTGGCCTTTTTCGTCGAATTTGCTCTCTTAAACGCCGCATAACGCCCAAATAATATTCTTTATTTACAGTTTGACCTTCCGGCAAGAATTCTGAGTTCACAACACCGCGATAGTTAAAGAAAACAGTCAACATGACTTTGACTTTTGATCGACTTTGGCGTGGTTTTTTCGGTTTTGATTCAGTTGGAAGGCGCCACTCCGAAGCTTGTTGACTAGTTTGCATGACAAACTCGTAAACCCACGTCTCGTCACCAGTAACAATGCGTTTCATGAATGTCGGGTCGGAATTGACTCGTTCTAGCATGTCCTCAGCAACTCTTAAGCGATTGTGTTTTTGAAGAAAATTCAGGTCTTTTGGGACTAGACGAGCGGCAACATGTTTCATATCCTAGTGATTATTTAAAACGGTACGGATCGACTCGTGAGACACAGTAAGTTCGACGGCTATCTCTCTCAAACTTGAATGAGCATTTTCAGTCACTATTTCCTTCACTTTTGCGATGTTAACTTCAGTTGCAGACGTTGATGGCCTACCAGAGCGAGGCAAATCTTCCATCTCAACTCGACCGCTTTTGAACGCTTTGAACCACTCATAAGCACGTGTTTTTGATAAAGTCGATTCACCGTAAGCCTTCTGTAACATTTTCAGTGACTCCGAACACGAGATTCCATTGGCGATGCAAAATTTAAGACAAACTCTTTGTTCGATGTTTTTGTCCATTATGAAATTCGCATAACTAAATATAACTAAAAATAGCACTGTATTTAATCTAAATAACAGATGCAACTCAAACTCCGCGCCAAAATGGAAAACAGTTGTGCCAATCTAACAACAACAAAAAAAAAAAATTGAATTTGGAACCAAAAACAAATCATCCATTCCCGATACTTTCTTGACTGAATGTAAGTGATAGAATGGAGTTGATATCAATTCAACTAAATAAATCGACTAGTATAACATACAAATCATTGAATTTGGTGCTGACACGCGGCCCTGTAGTATTGCCATTGCGATGAACCTCATCTTTGATTTCTCCATTTTTGTGCTATTTTACCCATTTTCCTTATTGCTCCATTCATATATTTTCAACGTTAATTAAATTCTCAACAGCTAAGTCATGAAAGGAAAGATCCGAAAAGAAAATTTCATGCGGATAATACCGCGAGTCAAGCGCTGTAGATTAATAATAATAAAGACAACATGGGAGGACATCACTATTTAAAAATTGCTCACTCTATCGAATTAAAAGTTGAACTATTAATTCGATACAATATAATATCAATTCAATACAATACAATTACATTTATATTTCAAGTTCTTCACAAAACATTTGAAAATAGTTAATATAATATCACATGTCAAAATGTAACTGGCCGTTGCTTAATACGACGCCGGCGCCATCTGTCTATGGCATTCTCTTTGGACATATTAGGCAGTTAGAAGAAAAAACGAAATAACGACGCTTTTAACGTTTTTCTCAAATATAATAACAATACTTCAGACAATTACACAAAAGTGGCCCCAATCTAAGCACTAAGCTTGTATTACATCTATCACACAACTGTGTGAACTGCGGGAGTTCCCTGTAAGACCCAGACTCCAAGCCTATTCATAAAAGTTCGTTTTACTAAATTGACCTGACCGGGATCAAACCCGAGGCTCCAGCAGAAAGCAGATGCTCTGCCGCTGCGCCAATAGTTTAGTTAATAATATAGTCTGTTTATTGTACATTACATCTATGTATTAATATAAATTTAATTAATAATTTTTATAATTTTGCCTATTAAATGTAAGACGTCACGCTGACCAATCTGGGATGGTTTTATAAGTAATCTGTACAATTATACTTACAAGACTTCTTCAGTTGGTTTAAAACCTCCTCTGGTTGCCGCCACCGGCAGACGCGTTGCCATAGTTATTACCACCGCCGCCTCCGCCTGTATTGTAGCCACCGCCTGAACATTTTATTTAAGTTACCTTTACTTATAGTAACCAGTGCTCTAGTGCTTTTTGGCATTAATGAAAAAATTAAACATTTAAAAAGGCGTAACATACATACACATTCTAAGTTAATAATGTATTAAAAACAGAATAATATTAATAAAAAAGAATACTAATAATAATAATGCGCCAAACAATACACACCAATCATCTGATATCAAACTAGAGTATTCCCTGTGCTATGAAAACCAGACTACGACTACTAGGGGCGTCTCCCAGTACATCCAGACCCCGAGACAATCTATTAAAGTTTGTTCTCTAAATTGACCCGACCAGGAATCGAACCCGGAACCTTCCGTGCTTGGATGCAATCTGTTATAATACAAAGACATACTGTTCTAAAACATTAATAAAAGATTTAAAAATATTTGAGCACAATAATTATTTATTATTAACTATTTTTGACTCAAACATGAAAATAATTGTCTATTAGATAATTTGATTTTTTTACCTGTATAAGGTTGTTGTCTCGACGTGTTGTAATTAGCGCGCATAGGGCCTCCACCATATCCTTGTTGGTATCCACTCCCGAAGTCTGATTGACCCCAACCATCTTGGTCGCCATAACCTTGGTTGCCCCAGTTGCTGCTCGTGTTATTATCCCAAGGGTTTTGGTTGCCCCATGCACCACCACCTCCATACCCTGTATTGAAATGTTTCAACGTACAGACCTTGTATATAAGATACGATGTCATCACCTGCTATTATATATTTATTAGATACATACATATCTTCACGCTGTATTCTTAACAGGGTAGTCAGGGAGGACGGAACTCCAAGCTTCGCGGTCCTTACATACTTCTTTCGCTTTTTCAAATCTTATCATTCTCCTCACACATTTTTGCCTAGGTATACGAGTGTTTTTGGCATTTCCGTCGGCTAATACTCTGGCTATTTGATCTTCGTAAATCAGCCTTGGTCTTCCTTGGCTTCTTTTACCACTCGCTTTCTCTCTGTAGATTTTTTCTTTCAGTCTTTCATCACTCGTTCTTTCTATGTGTCCAAACCAGATGGTTCGGAACTTCGGACCAGATGGTTTTGACTTTGAACCGAATTAAGTGCACGAAAAGAAAGTATTAGTTTAGTAGGCTTGGCACAGACTTCAGTAACTGTCAATTTGAATTATGTGGGTATTTATAAAGTTATTTTTGCACTTAAGTTTTGATTAGTAAAGGATAGTTATTTCATACTTTTCAGTGTTTTTTTTGAATTTTTTTTAATTTCTCCCTTTTGAGTTACCTTGGCCTAAATAAATATCTAGGGCAGGTCTACAATTAATTTCTTTTCTAATTCTGGAGCACAATGTGTTAAGTTCCATTCTATTGAAGAGCACTAACCCGTGTGCTCTCACAATAATAAATGCCAACAGATTGAACATGGGATATTATTACCCATTTTCAATATCATTCAGTTATAAAAGAACAGTGGAATGGTTACATCATAATTACACCCTAGCAGTATTCTTACAATCATAAGAACAGCCAACAGCCGCATTCTCTATTCGCCACAAGACTTACTCGAATTTATTAATCACAGGTAATTTATACCTTCTCTCTACTACCATTATACCATGTGGGGATAACGATAGCTAACAAATGACATACAAGGGATTCCTGAATATAAATAAATAAAGATTATAACCAGTTCGCGTTATTTGGTGTATCTCCAAAACCCAAGTTCCAATACCAGTGAAATTTAAATGGGACCAATCTGGAAGTGTATCCTTTCAAAAAAAAAGAATGTTCCAAATCGGAGTTATGATGTAACAAACATATAAAAAAAAACAAAAAAGAAATACAACCAAATCGAGAAAGTCCTCTTTTTTTTAAGTTAAAAATGTACTCTACAAAGAAGTCAATTGATAATACACTATCACTGTAATAATCTATTATCACATATTTTGTTATGTTAACATAATGTTAAAGATTTTCGAGATCAAACGTTTGTCTCCTAACAATAATTTGTAAGCCTAAGAGAACCTCTCTACGTCGACCAATGTCACTGAACAGAATTTGAAAGGTGCTACACTCTGTGCTACTGAAATACGCATGATTGGGAAAAAGTACTAAACTACCTAATAACAATGCAAACATACAATATAATCTGCTTAGTAATATTAATTAGTGTTTAAGCTGGTAATAAAGTATAGACATTAATGTAAATTTTGATGCATTGTCAGGATTACTTTGAAATTTAGATCTTTTGTCAAAACATTAGATCAATTGTGAAAACATTATTACAAAATGTAATTGTAATTGTTTTTATAATTACTTTTGTTCAACACTGGGTGCAAGTGCACCCTTCTTGCACCCTCCTGCCGGCGCCCATGATGTAAATGACAAACCTGAGTTACCCCAGTCTTGCGATCTGTTCCAACCTCCTCCTCCTCCTCCGCCGCCGCCGCCGCTGCCGCCGCGCGACCCTCCGCGCCTGCCACCGCCGCCGCCGCCGCCTCCGCTACCGCTAGACGGCCCGCCTGATGCCATTTCAGATTTCGACAGAGCTTTCTTAACATCTAATCGGCGTCCTTTAATCTTATGATTTTGTTGTACTGCAACAAAGGTTAGAGATATAAAGATATATTCAAATTGTGACTTGTGTTTAATTTGAAAAATTAATATAATATGCAGTGCAGAAATTTCAACATTTCTGCACTACATATTATATTAATAGTCCTATTATTTCTTCTTGCACTGAATAATTAAACTTATCTATAGATATATGTATAATCAATAAGCAACCTTAGTTTTTTGATAATGATCCATCTCAAAATACAGTTTCAATTTCAATGAATTTTGATATTGATGTACAAAAGGTATAAGATCGAAGAATATAAGTATTACGTTTAGACAAGTGACTCATCTGTTAAGCAGGGGGAGCTGATTACAAAATGTTAAACATATAAAATTCAAATTAACTTACAACATATCCTATCTACAGGATCATAGTCATCAAACTCTACAAAACCAAAGCCCCGTTTCTTGCCCGTATCCTTCTCAGTGACTAAACTCACAGAGACTATGTTTCCATATGAACAAAAATATTCTTTTAAATCTTCCTCTTCAATGTCTTGCTTCAAACCACCAACAAACAATTTCTTGACAGTTGCACTTGCATCAGGTCTCTTGATTTCTTCTCTTGGAACAGCCCTTTTTGGTTCCACTACCCTATATTGGAACACATTGTAAATTTTTATAGGTTTTATTCTTTACTATGTGTAAAAGGAATAATAAGTACAGAATGTTATCCCAAATAATAATGTTGTTGTGGTCAATCAAATAGTTTCAACAAGATTTATAATTTATATACTAGGTTACATTGAGTGCACAGTGCATGCAATAAGGAACTTGTATGAAAGTCTATATTACATATTTTCCATACTGGTTGATTACTTTGATTTTATTTATTGAATAAAAGTTAATATTAACTACATACATACATACATATCTTCACGCCGTATCCCCATCGAGGTAATAATCATTCATATATAATTTATATATCCGAGTTGAGCAACACGCTTTTATTAATAAGTTATTAGAAAATAAAATTGTTCACTCAGACAACTGAAAGTACTTTGACACCTGGACAACCAGAAAATGAGTAAATATTGAAACATTATTAAAACTTAATTTAATATACTAATGAGATAGGTATTAGCTTCATGATAAATTATAATATTTATGTATGAAATTAATATGTAACTATATTTACTGAGTAATTTTTGTTAGGAATTCAAGGACAACAACGAGACAAAATATAGTTCCTTTTACAATTAAACTTTTAGGCTTATATAAAACAATATGTGAATAGGAATGTAGAATTGATTATAATAGGCTAGATCAGGGATTCCCAAACTTATTTTGTCTGCTGTCCACTTTGAGAATAAATTATTTTTTAGCGCCCCCAGTTTTTCACCTACTGAAAAACCATTATAACTTCAAATTTTATTAATTAATTATTGTGAGCTATATTAGCAGAGATTAAACATTAATTTCAAACGAGACTTTTACTATAACCGCAAGAGTTAACTTGAAATCTGAGCGTAGTAGGTAATACACAACGGTGCTCAGGTCTCAAGTTAACTCTTACGGGCTACACCTGCCAATAAGAATGATTATTGAAACGCAACTTTATAGTATTCAAACAGAGTATATTTTATTCAAAATAAAACAAATATAATCGATCCTTACATAAAAACTAATGTGAAGGATGAATCTGATGCTGTTTAATAAGTTTGTTGATATCAGGTTCCAATTTACTCAAGAAAGTCGCCACGTTTGGTAACATGCAAACGATTTCTCTTTTTAGTAAGCAGTGTTGCCACAGCACTAAATCCACGTTCACACAAATATGAGGATGGGAATGCTATCAAGAATCGCTGAACGATTGACCACAATCCAGGGTACAATTGCGGGATTGGTTTTTGTAGCCAAAATTCTTGGTAACCATTTTTGAACTTGATTTTTATTTCCTCGTTTGTTGTCAATTCTATAAGTTCTTCTTCCAGCTGAGGTGACATTGCTGTGTTGACATTTGAAAACGGATCCAACACCCAGTCTGGTATTTCCAAGTTCAAAATGTCCTGGTATCGTTCGGTGAGGTCAATGTGGAGGTTTTCCAAATGTTGGCAGTAGGCAAACAATTCGTCGTTACTGCATGATACTGATAAATTCGGAAAATTGTGAAACTCACGTCTGCCCATATTCTTTTTGTGTAAAAGCAGTTTGGCTGCGAAAGCAGCAACGACGTTTTTTGTTTTAATTAAATTTAGTTCATCGCCTTGCAGTTGGAGATTCATGTTGTTGAACAATTTATACAGGTCTGTCATGTAAGCTATATCATTCTTTGATGTAATGAGCTTGTTGTGCAATTCTGTATCTTTAGTTTCCAAGAACTCTATAACAGAGTCAAACCAGACAATTGCCTCTTGATAGCCAACGAACTTCAGTATGAAACAACAAACGGTTTGAAATCCTCGTCATTAGTAACACAAAGCTGATGAAATAATCTATCATTCAAAGAACTGTTGCGGATTTTATTGACTGCTTTGATGACATATTGCAGTGATTGAAATAGTCGTTCACTTAAGTTTCTAGCAACCAAATGTTGTCTATGAATAACGCAATGTACAGCAAGGACATCTGGAATTTTATTTTTTAAGTACGCTATGAAGCCTTTATGGCACCCTGTCATAGCCGGAGCGCCGCGCCATCCGTAGCAACTGATATAATATTTTTCAAGGGAATCTCTTTCTCATCACAAAACTTTTCCAATGTATTGAATATGGTTTCGCCTTTTGTATCGGTCTCTAAATTTCTAGCAAAGAATAGTTCTTCACATATTTTCTCATCTTTAATAAACCTCACGTAAGACAGCAACAATGCTTCATTAGTTGGTAAAGTGGACTCATCGAGCTGAATTGAGAATTGACTTGTCCTCAGGTGATCACACAATGATCCTTCAATGTTTTCAGCCATTTCATCAATTCGTCTTTGCACAGAATTATTACTCAAAGGAATTTTTCGGATAATATCTGCGGCTGGTTTATGAAGCACAGTAGTTATTACTTCCTTTATTGCTGGCAAAATTAACTCTTCTCCGATGTTATGTGGTTTGCCTTTTTGAGCAATTAACAGAGATATTGTATGAAGCTCGAAGTCCGTCGTCATCTTGCTTAGCAGCCGCTGAAAATAGTTTTGCTACACTTGGCTGAGTATTATGCTTCTTCTCTAGGTCTTGAAAATATGCTACATTCTTGTCTTTCTTATCTGGATGCATTTTATTCAAACTGCAAGACTGCAAGATCACAGTCTTGAAGGCTTCATTGCTTCATTCGAAAATGTTTTTAGACATAGAAGACACAAAGGCGACGATGGGTTTGTCGGATTTTCAATGAATCCGAATTTAATATATTCCGCACAGTATTGCCCTCTCTTCTTTTTTACTTCCGACATTGTTTTGTTTTGAGAAATACGTAAGTAAGTGTTGAACTTAAGTACTGCTCATCTGTTGCGCGCGAAACCGCAAATTGAAAATAAAATATTACGTTGTTTATATGGGATTGCATAAGCAGCACGCACCGACAGGAATAAAACAAACATGCATAAACTCGTTTATCTCATTCGACGCTCAATCGTACTCAACAAGTCAGAACAAGTATTCTATGAACCAGCTGATAGATACAGGAATGCACAATTCGGGTTATTTAACAAAAACTTGTTAAAATATGATTGCCCATGGTCTATTATCTACGAAAATTACCTATCTGGGAGTACTAATAACTATTAAAATGCGAAAGTGTGTCTGTTGCCTTTTTATTTGTTTGTTTGTGTCTACTTTCATTTCGAAACGGAACGACCATTGACATGATTTTTATTTTGTATATTCAATAAAACAGGACAGATATATGAACTACGCGGAGAGAAATATCGAACCGAGTTTGAGCAATCTTTTAATTAATATTACCTAGTTGATGTTCACAAGTTGTAGTTGAGAGTCGAGAGCTCATGCAGTCGTTGTCTAAGATGCCTACTAGCTAAATGAATTACAAATCACCCCCAGGCCTCTACACAACGCCCCCATTTTTTTTCTGGGTCTCTTACCGCCCCCCTTTAGGCCTGCAGCGCCCACAAGGGGGCGTTATCGCCCACTTTGGGAAAGGCTGGGCTAGATGATTATGTCTTAACAACTTAATTAAATGATAGGTTTAGTAATCTTAAACAAATTTGTGAAAAAATATTCTAAATACTATGAAAAACATAGAGTTATGTATTTGTTTTTAAACATTAGCAGTGCGAACAGAGTGAGGATAAGTTCCGTCTCTGTTATCGCCGGATCGCTGATGTGGCCCGTTTTTGTCCAAAGCAGCCTGAACAGCGCAGCGAGTGCTTGGCCATCGTCGAACCGACCAAGTATGATACAAATTGAGCCAAATGATACATTGTAGTGGTGTTAGTGATTCTGATCAGTAGATCACTTTGCAGAAACGACTCATGAGTCATTTCAATAGTTACACATGTGTACCAATAACTCAAGTTTTTGTCAGTGAATGTCAATTAGTTTTATCTCAATCGTATTCAAAATGTTTCATTATATTAATACGATATATAAAATATACAACATTTAAGAGCAATCATCTAGCCTATTCTATTTACTAGATTACATACAAACCTTCCATCAATTTTATGAGGTCTATTATTCTGAGCATCATCAACCATATGTGCACGGGAATAAGTAATGAAGCCGAATCCTCTAGATCTCTTAGTTTGCGGGTCTTTCATGACAACTACATCCACGATTTCGCCCCATTGTTCATAAAACTCTTTCAAAGATGCATCTGAAGTTCGATAATCTAGACCTCCTATGAAAAGCTTGCGCATATGCTCCGGTTCTTCCTACAGCGTAAAATTAGATAGGTATTAGAGTACATTACTAACAAAACACTAAACACCATAATTATGACAACGTAAGCAATCTCATTTATTATAAAGTATTAACATACATTAAAACTTACAAAATCATCTCCGCCACTAGGCTTCATCTTGATAAATTTGTTATTTCTTTTCTTCTAACCTGAATATTGTCAATAGTTTAAATATATAATTTATTTTTTGTATAAGAATTCAAGGCAAAATTCAAGCACAAAAGAAATCAAGAAAATACGACCACAGAACATAATACGACAATCGACAAAGACAATTCCTTTTTTTTTTATAATGAAATGAACATCAAAGAATCAAAGCGTAGACAGAGAAGCCTATAGACTCGTGAAGGAAGAAATACTAAGGCATGGAATACCGTGCCCACATGAGATAAAAATGTAACAGATTTCTACATAGCTATACTATTAGTGTTGCTAGCTAAGTTTGTTCCCATGCAGGTAGTAGCTTTTTTTATAACGACGCGGTCAAAAGTTAATAATGTTTTTGTAATAATATTATTACAGTGTGATTATATTTAGTAAAAGAACATATGACATACGTGTAGAAAGATTTGCATTCAAGGTATGTTTTCCAATCATAAAATCTTGGACCAAGTAACAATGGACGGAGCATTTGCTGTAAAAGCGTGTCCTTTAACGCCTTTTTTGATTTTTTATTAATGGGTGTGACTAGGGAAGTTCACAGTACAACAATATACAGCTGAACATGACTTTTTTTAATTTTTGTGAATACTAGTAGCCAAAACACATCTACATGAGTATTTTGCAAATAATTATTTCATGACCGACCCACAACGACACGAATTACATCACAGAACACATATACTCCAAGGAGAAGAATTACAACTCCATACAAAAAAAGTGTAGACTATGCGCCATCTGGTAATGCTTCCATAAACTAAAATGACGGGGATTTAAATAGTACTCTGAGCGTATTTTCTTAGATGACTAAACTAAATAAAAATTATTTTTTTTAGTTCAGCGGATAACAAGGTAATAGAATTTGGAAAGTTAATAAAACAAACAGAATTAGTGATAATTTTTTTTAATTTTTAAATCACGAATTCTGATAATAACAACAATTTCTAATTATTTATTATAGGGAACAAAAGTCTACTTTTCCTGTCCTTTTAAAAGTCACCACTGGCTTGATCCACAAGTTTCGACCACACCGATTCGAATTTCCTCAAGCGATCAGGGGGAGAATAGCTCGTGTGAAACACAGAAAAGCTAAAATCAAATAAAAAAAATCATCTACGGCTATGAAGAAAATTTTTCGATTTGTAAAGTTTTTAACATTTCATCAAACAGGGTAGCTATATTATTGAATTCAATTAGTAGTTTATTCGATTATTAATATCGATAACAAAATGTGTTATTTTTGTACAAATTATTTGTAAATATCTTTGTTCAATGAAGTAAAATATTTTATTATTGTCATTTTTATATGTAGTACTCAAATAATTATAATAAATTAACGAAATAAAATAAATTTCAGTATAAATAATCGATATCAATATATTGATAAATAATATCAATAAATTATATTTTGTAATGACATCCCTGGTATTTTCTGTCTTCTTTCTTTCTACATCTCTTGTCACTTTCATTTTGTTTCCATATAAAGTCTGCAATAGCTCTATACAAAGTTGACACTCCCGAATTACACTGACAGCGCGAGGTTGCGATACTTGCTATAATAACTGTTTTACTCGTGGTTACGCTCAATGAGATATAAAGAGACAGGAAAATTCGTTTATCACACGGTGATAATAGCGGCAATTTATTATGGTTCCATCTATTATATTTCTTAGTCCAAGCATAAAATAAATTTATGTCAAATAACATTTATTTTTGTTTTCTGACATTTATTGCTGAGTATTACGTTACTGCGTAACTAGTAATTTTACTGCAATTTTACATTTTGTATTTACTTACATATATTTCATAAATCAGATAAACGAATGGTGGCATATTCGTATAGTAAATTGAAAGCGAATCTTTAAATTGAAATTTGTGAAAAAATTAGATACTATTTATACAATATGGGTATCAAATGAAATGGAATACGCAGGGGATGGTTTCTGTATACGTGACGTCATCATAAATCCAATATGGCGGATGTTCCATAATGAGAAATAACTTTTTTGTTCAGCATCAATAATATGGGTATCAAATGAAATGGAATGTGCATGGGAAGGTTTTAACACCAACAATATGAGTACCTCGGGTAACCTCAGTAACCTATAGAGGTCAAGGAAAATTTTTCTACACGGACGAAGTCGCGGGTACAGCTAGTAGTACATAATTAGCAGCAGCGTTGCCATATCTACCAACATAGTTCATAAATCTATCAATTTTTAAAGATATCACATTCTTACAAAGCGTTTTAATATATAAAATTACATACAATAGTAACATAATTATTTGTGTTTAGTTCACGTCTTCGTAATATTTTAAAAATATTTTGGAAGACACGCGAAGACATGTGGTACGGAAATTTTATGAAGTGTAAAATCAAGCGTTAACTAAAAAAGTGAAGCGTAACGTTTCTTGTCGTATTCCAGGTTTCTCGAAGTGCTGATTACGAAAATGGTATTCATTTTCAAATTTAAGATAGCAAATACACATTTTTTGGATAAATCTACATGGCTCTCATATTTTTGATTTCTCAGGGTGCTGATGACGAAAATGATGTTCATTTTCAAATTCAAGATGGCGAATATTACTTTTTTGAGTAAATTGACATGGATGTCATATTTCAGGTTTTCCGGGGTGGCGATTACGAAAGTGATGTTCATTTTCAAATTCACGATGTCAAATAGACATTTTCTTGATAAATCGACATGGGTGTCATATTCTAGGTTTCTCGGGGTGCTGATTACGAAAATGACGCTCTTTTTTAAATCCAAGATGGCGAATATTACTTTTTTTGGATTAATAGACATGGGTGTCACTTTCTACTTTCTAGGTTTCTCGGTGTGCTGATTACGAAAATGACATTCATTTTTAAATCCAAAATGACGGAAATTAATTTTTTGAATAACGTAACATAAATAATATTATAAACGGTATAAATCGTACATACGAAAATCTGTCCTTCATTTCTTCTTAATTGATTGCAATATATGCAATCAAATAAATATACATACTACAATTAAACATACAGATTGCAATTGTTATGATATATATAAATATACATCATAACAATCGTTCGTAAGGAGAAAACTTCAGTCGCGCGTCGGAATTGACACAAAACTTTTTTATAATTTCAGAAAAAAAGCAAGTTTTTGAAAATAATCTTTTTTCTATTTGAAACATACGTTTCTTTAAGAAGAAAAATCTTATTTACGGATTTCATAACGCTTATTTACTTTTAGTTTTATTTCTTTATTTCACTCCTGATGTTTCGGCGCCCTTCAAGAGTCATGATCACGGGTTTCATAAAGCAAGCCGAAAGGCCAAGAGTAAAATTAAAATAAAATTGTTTTAACTAATTACGGACACAATAAACTAATAATAAATGTTAATAAACTCGCGTTAGCAATTAAATCCGCCAAAAAGTGTTTCGTTTAAAGAAATAAAAGCGAAAACTTAAGAATTTAATATTGTAGAGTAGAAACAAACAAATGTTTTTAGTTTTATTTTTTTTAGGAAAGTTGTAAGATAGATTGATTTACCATTTTTTTTTCAATTTACTGATTTCTTGCATTTCATCTACCAATTTTCTAAAATTAGGGTTGGCAACACTGTATTACAGTAATGTAATGAGTGACTAAACCTCGGACCAAAAAGCTTACGGTGTTCTTTTTTTGGTGATGTAATTGTAGAAAAATTTAATATTTTCTTTGCAAAGCCTTCGTGACCAATACGTACCTCTGAATGTATTTTCAGCAATAAAAATTTAAATTTTTAATATTATCATGTAAATGTTAATTAATACGAAAATTTTTTGTGTGTATTATATACAGTATCGACGTGCATAATCTCTTCTTTTTCTAGTACGTGACGCTACCCATGCCGCCCGCTTACGTCCCAGTCTTTTGACCTTGACAGACTAGTTTGCTTAGAAATTCGTAAACACGTGGATACATCATGTATGATATAATTTATATCATACATGATGTATCCACAGCGTAAAAATTCAGTAAAACTTCCGCGTCAACTTTTCTCTTTTCTATTACCTATAGTTGTATTCTTACCTATACAGAAACATAATGAAAACTCGATTATTGAGTGTCTGAAGTCTATTCACTAGATCGATTCACTGCTCGAGATCGATTAATCGATTCTTCCATTAATCGATCTTGGAACGTCATCCCTAGGAAAGTAGCTACAACAAATTGGAAGGTGTGTAGGCACTTTATGTCTCACAACCAATCTCACAACTTGTGAAATTTATCCTGTGATGTGTGTATTAGATGCAGAGAGGATTTCATTCAGGTGTTTTTCTAACATAACATATCTGTCTTCCTATTACTAATTCCCTAACGCTCTCCAGTATACTGTTAGTATGCTTTACTGGAGTTTTAAAAAGGATTTCTTGGAAAAACGCGAAAACTTCAGTTCAAACTTTCTAATTCTTAACACTTATACAGAATTTTACCGGACAATATACTATCACTTTCGTACCTTCTTCTTTAGTTGAATGGCGCTGTTGCGATTGCGAATATTGCCAATGTCACGTAGTAATGAGGATAACATAAAAAAGGAAGCCAATTAAGGTAATGTTTATAAAGATTCCAGCAATTGAAGTAGGAATATACACAATGGGATCTACATAAAACTTTCCTTTTGGTTTCAATTTGGAGACTGGAATGTTGAGTTGAAATCCACACCTAACTTTCGTACCTTGTGAATGACTTGCACCAACTATTTTAACTTTGATGACGAGATGTTAAAACTTTATATCGAGTTTGAATAGTTGGTGCAAGTCATCCTAAAACTCCAAAATACGCAAAAAATAGAAAATTTAATTAAAGTGCAAACTTCGTTTCTCCCCTTTCCCGCCAAAAAGTTCACTTTTTGAGTTTTGAAGGTTAATGCATTTGATTTACTACAATATGGATAGTGACTTTTCATTAAGGTTAAGTTATTGATCGTCTTTTTGTCGATGCCTCAACTAGTAACAAAAATATTGCTGTTTCTTTTTGTCCCAGAGTTTTTGGCGGGATTTTATGGGGAGTGGTCAGGCGTTTATTTTAATTATTTGCAAATGCTTTCTAGTAGATATTGTGATGTAAATTTGGCGTAGTTTTGCGTCCCAAGTATCTACGCTGTTGCGATGTTACGCAAAATTGTTGAAATAAGTGCTTATTTAGTAGCGTGACGTTGAGACTTTTATAGTAGCCTACTCTACCTCATTGGAACCTACTAAAAAAGCTGTTTTAATATAATTGTTGCCAGAAACTTCAAGAGATATTAAAATGTATTGCGTTGACGTTTTAATGAAATAATATGAAGAATTTATATATTTATTTCTGAAGACATGGTTGTATAGGCTAAAATGCTTTTTACTTTCTTTCCTAAGGGAGAATTGTATGTAGTACTTACTCACATACACACTTTTTGTCATATTATTTTACTTCTTTTTTTTTCTCGGACTTTTTGGCGAAATTTTTTGGAGAACAGCAGCAGTTGAACTTTTGTTTTATTTATTTATTAATTGTTTCTAGTCGATATTGAAATGTAAAGTTGGCGTAATTTTGCGTCCCAAGTATCTACGATGTCGTGCAATACCTATAAGGAATTGTTAAATTTAGTGCTGACTTAATAACGGTTTGTTGAAATTTTTTAGTAGCTTAGTCTGCTTCAACGAATTCAATAGCAAAGACTGCCTCATTATATTTGTCACCAGTAATTCCAAAAATCGTTCAAATGTATTATGTCGACATTTTAATGAAATAATGCGATGGATAAGTTTATCCGTCATTTATGAAGACAGAGGCTGTGTGAGCGTAGGTTTCTTTGGCTTTGCTCTCAAAGGAGAATGGCACAACAACAACTACTTTTTCTCTCTTTTTTCTGTGATCAATTTTCGAAGACAGAAAGAGATAAACTTATGTAACCAATTGACCATAGACACAAACGTCAGGAGTGCCAACATTGCCATCATCATTTGATTCCACGCACTAACAAATTGAAATTGATTTTTTCATTTCTAGTCCGTTTCTTTTTGGTGTGGCATCTGTTCGACTAAGACGTGTCTTACTGTGCTCAATGCAATCTCGCTTCAAAAATACAGTTTAGAAGAAATTTTCGCTTAGTTTCTTGTGGCACTATCAAAACATATTTGTTTATCGTATTTTTAATTAACGTAATATTCAAGTTTAATCATTAATAATCAAGCACTAGATATGAGGCCACAACAAAATGGAGATGATGGCTTTGTAAGTATCTGTCTAGTATTTTATTACAAAATTTACATTTTTATTGTCTAATTGAATGAATTATTAATTCTTTTTTATTATTATTATGTATACCTGACAATTTAAATGTTAGTACACTAAAAATTACACGTGGTTCAATTTGGGAAGAAAGCCACGCCAGCCGCCATTTTGTTGATTGAGCGTCGTATTTTCAGGATGAGCCCGAAGTGCATCGCAAAATTTTTATTGGGGGTCTCAATTATCGTACTACTGATGAATCCTTAAAATCACATTTCGAGAAATGGGGGGAAATTGTGGATGTCGTAGTAATGAAGGATCCGAAAACAAAGAGGTCGCGCGGATTTGGCTTTATCACCTACTCCAAAGCGCACATGGTTGACGACGCGCAGAGCAATAGACCTCATCGTATTGATGGACGGTAAGATTAATTTTTAAATTTCCTAGTTATGTTATTTTATTGCAGTCCAGCTATATGGAACCGTTTTCGTCGTTTCCATATCGTTTTAAACTGCAGATAATGTAAGACACTGCTTGGTGAATGTCTCATGATCTCATACACGTGGCATTTTCTGTGGGGTCGACATACCTACGTGTTTGTAGTAAGTACGTATTCTTTGTAATTAGCGAATTATATTGTGATTTTAATTTGTTTTTTTTAGTGTTGTTGAAACCAAGCGTGCAGTAGCCAGACAAGACATTAAAAATCCAGAAGCTGGTGCTACTGTAAAGAAATTATTCATTGGTGGCATCAAAGATGACCATGATGAAGAGCAACTTAGAGAGTATTTCTCTAACTATGGCAATGTACAAAATGTTAGTATAGTAACTGACAAGGCCACAGGAAAGAAAAGGGGATTTGGATTTGTAGAATTTGATGACTACGATCCTGTAGACAAAGTATGCTGTGAGTATATTATTTTTGTACTTCATCGTTCCACAGTTTTGCCCCAGGATGGAACATTGTGTCCACATCTGGCTTCTCTGACTGTGGATATTAACCTTTGACTTAAGCTATACCTGACTCATGTTTATGGGAGATCCGGTACGCAAGTCAATGAACATTGTCATTAATGTACTGTAAATTTATGAAAACAATATTTATGAAAATGTTTGTTATATTGCTAATAGTAACGATTTTTCTTTTACAGTAAATGCTCCACACAAAATTAATGGGAAACAATTGGATGTTAAGAAAGCTTTGCCGAAGGATGGTTCTGATCAAAGAGGAAGTCGAGGTGGTGGACCAGGAGGAAGAAGTGATAACTGGGGCAGTTCTGGTAATTATATTTATATATTATTTATAATTTGTAATTTAATTTATGAAGTTAATATATCATAATTAAATTCTTTCCTTAGGAGGTTATGGTAACAATCAAGGAGGTTGGAACAATTCTAACCCATGGGACAACAATCAAGGGGGTTGGGGTGGTAGCCAAGGCGGTGGTGGTGGCTATGGAGGAGGTGGTAACCAAAGGGGGGGTTGGGGTAACCAAGACTTCGGTAGTTATAGTCAACAAGGCTACAGTGGGGGACCAACCAGAAACCAGCAGTATGGTAACAATCGCACCACACCTTACAGTATGAATCAGGGTGGTGGTGGCGGCGGCGGCGGCGGCGGTGGCTACGGCGGCGGAAATTATGGTGGTGGCCAGGGAGGCCGCGGGGGCGGAAGGTTCTAAGCTTCGTAAGTATACTTCATTCTCGAATCACTAATTCATTTCACTTCACAAAAGCTCTTCAATCCATTGTCTGATTTTCATTATCCGAAGTTCCAACAGAGATTTTATTGTTTATAGGCTGTTTTGAGCACTACATAGCATTAATTGGTATAGGAAGAACTGAGCATAGGAAGAGATAGTGTTAATTTTATCCAGTGTTAGTTTCCATGATTAATGCTATGAAGGCAGCCCCTAGTGTTAGTGCTTTCTTGTATGTGACTTATCAAAGGTTTTTTCAATCTCTAGGTTTCGTGCTAAGTACACTAGTAAAGCAGACTATACCGTGCTAGTGTAGGCAGTACGCTCCGGAGCACTAGATACACACCTCATGGTCCACATGCGAGACCACCTAGGAGAAGCCGTCAGGAAAATCAATAGATTGTAGTTAACTCTTTCTCTTTTAGAAGAATATTAATAGAGTATTTTAAAATGTACTGATTTTTGTAAGTTGGTCTTCTATTTATTGTAGTACTTAGGTACTTACCGTGACATATTTTTAAGGATAATAATGAATAGTTAAATGTAAAAGAGAATATTAGTTAACGTTTTTTACGGATAATAAAGTACAATTTAGGATAATCCTGTAAAGACACCCTTGAGTAGATGCTAGGTGAACTAGGTGTATAATCCAATTTAATTGACATTAAAATTAAAAGTTAATCCTGAAATATTAATTTTCCCAACCTCAGTATTAAGTTCTCAAATAGTTGTTATGGAAAAGTAATTTAGGTGTATAATTATGACTAGTAGGTTAATAAACTAATGTAAATGAATAAACTTAAATATAAAATAAGTTAGGGGTGTTTCTTTAGAATATGTACATAATATTCCTTTTTATTTTCTTTTTTTGTCAGTTTAATGCATTGTCTATAAATAACAGTGCTGCAACATCAATATGCTGACCTTATTTTGAACTGCACTAATGTATAGATGAATGAGAAAAGAATAAAATTATTTCGTTAATCGTTTGTCTAAATTGTTACGGTAAAAATTTACTCTCTGTTCGCATCAGTGATCCAGACGTCTGCAGGGAATTTTAGGTATGTACACTGTAAGTGATGGAACTGCCGTGTAGGTAGATATAACTGTAAAAAAAGTACTGTTACCGGCCTACAATAATGAGGCCGTTCCCATTTAGACTTAAAAGCGCCATCTCTGGTCTTAATTTCTTTTAAATACGAAGTTTATATGTACATCACATGATTTCTTATGTATTTACGGTTGAAAGTTTAGATGTCACATATCACGAACTCATTGTACGTCTTATTTACGGAAAAAATAATATTGCCTACAAACTCTAAGTAATCCTATATATGTATCATGGAATTTTCTCGCATCACATTTAATTAATTAGGGTCTTTTTTTCTGAAAATCTGCAATCCATCAAGCACCAATCATGATTGCTGCATCTAAAGTTAACATTTAAAGTTTGGTGGCGGTTGTGATCATTCTGACCTATTCTCATTCTTGCACATATGTACATGATAAGGCTGATTCCCTCTCGTCTTTCGCGTAGCTGAATTGCCTACTTTCTGCCGGGTACGTAGGATTGTTGCGTTGCTGTTGGGGTAATGGATGTGGAGAGAGTATTTCATTTAGTTATACATGTACACAATAACAAAAATACAACGCACACGGATACATTTTTCGTGTTCTTTAAATTAATTTTTTGTAGTTATGTCGAAGAATGAGAAGTGGATTAGAATAACTGAAATTGTTATTTAGGCATCAAAGGACGTAACAAATACGTGTTCGTTTATGCGACTTAAACATATTTCTATTTGTGACAATGTAAAGAATGATTTAAAGACAAATAGAAGCGGTCGGGTGTTACCCCGACTGGCGCTACAATATTCGCCTATAATGATATTGCCACGCGCCGTGGCACGTACACAACCGCGTAACGCGTAGGTACGCTAGCTTTCTATGAAGACATCCTAAACTTGTGTCTACTGTAGAAATATCCTTGGAGGAATTTTTAATATCGAAATCATAATAATTTTCGCATCTTTATTAGGGTAGGTACTAAGTCATTATTTTAGCAGTCGCGGCCGTAGACGCAAGATTTTGTGGAACGAGACTAAATTTTGTTCAAGCATAACGTGATTCTTTTTCTGAGACCAAATTTGAAACTGATTAATCGAAGCCTAATTCAAGCGTTCAAGCCCTATCATTTTAAAAGTAAACATAAAATTTTTGTAAAATCTGTTGTATTTTTTTAAACATGTTTAGGCTAGGAACAAGAAAATGCGTCGAAATTGAGGAATTAAAAGGAAAAAAACGCGTCCAAATTGTGGAATTTCGTGCCGTCCTATAGAGTAGATGTTCCGATAATTTCCATGGGGCCTAGACAAGTGGCTCGAATGTCGTAAACGTTAGTAGAATAGAATGACAAATACCGCATGAATTAGAGTAACGAATTTGAAATTGGTTGTCAAGCGTTGTTAACTTTCTTACATTTCAAACGAAACGTTAAATCGTGTGAAAACCACCGTATAAGACGTAGCTAAAGGGCACTTTTGACTTGCAATAGCGCCAGCAAGAATTTCGGTTTTACGAAACGTTTGGCACTTGTCTTGACGCTCAGGTCTGGCGAACACAATGTCGTCTCGACTGCACTAGTCTGCTACGTGCACAGACAACCTAGCCTACAAGACTTGAAATAGAAAGGCACCGTATTCTGCCATCCATCTGCACAAATGCTCGTATAAGTTAAAACAAACGCGCCCTCGTTTAGTAGTAACCAGGAAGCAGATACGTGATTTGTGTAAGTTAAAACAAACGCGCCCTCGTTTAGTAGTAACCAGGAAGCAGATACGTGATTTGTGTAAGCGTATCAAAAAATATAAAATATGTTAACAATGCCAAATAGCTCTGTAAAGTGGTGTGGCAGTGATAGTCGTAAAAATAATTTCGAAAAGAACAATGTTACGTTTTTTTAGTAAGTACAAAATTAATAATAGTTTGACATAAAAGTCAGCAGAGTTCTAGTAATACTGGTTGGTTCCTGCTAAGCTTTTGAGTCATCGTTCGTCCTTTTCTAGCACGTTATAATTACATGTTGCGTCTCGCTCTTGCAAGATGGCGCGTGTAAGTATAGAAGTGAAAAACGTATCGATGTGTCAATATTGTTTTAATTAATTTTGGAAATTTATATTGACCATCATTCTTTTCAAATTATATACCTAGTTCCAAATTATCTTGTTTCCTTTCTACTATAACAAGCTTTTAATTTTTTGATTTGAATAGTTGTTTTTTCGTGATTGTTTTTTGAGTAATTCTGTTTTGATTATTATAATTTTCCTTTTTTAGAGACGAAAAAAATTCTCATACGCATGACTTATCGATAATACACGACGTTACCCGTGCCGCCCGTTTAGGTTCCAGTACCTTGACCTTAAGGTTGACCTTGACAGAATAGTTCGCTTAAAAATTCGTAAACATTTACCGTCTTACTACAAAAAAGATACACACGGCGTAGACTAACACAAGCTGGAGCTAGTGTAACGTGTGACTAAAAGCACTGAAACGCTGTAATATATCGACACTAGCCTTTGCTAACGTCATTTTTTACATGTTTTTAAACTGTCTATCTCTAAAACTGTTTACCTAAACACGTGTTAGACCAATGTTTAAAATATGTTTTGTAGTAAGACTGTTAATGTCTGTAGGATAGGTGTCTGGCTGCGTGCGTCCGCGACGTTGCCACGCTGACGCGTATATAGATCAAATTCAGTACGTGGTATACGAAGCTTCCAAAAGTAGACATTTGTTTAGTACTTACTAATAGTTACTTAGTACCTTACAGTTTCTAAATTGATTTAATAACAACTTAATTCCTATAGACTAGATCATCTATGATTTGGTAGCGCAATAATATTGTTACGAGCTGTACTTAATGAAATGCCGGTTAAGGGTGCAGAGTTTATTTTTGTTCACGGACTTAATGACGGCAGTTCCTAGTCTTCATAGTCGCCCCTCGAAGTAGGTACTTGCGTACCTACGTAGGTCGCCGAAGTTATACGCTTCACTCATAAATAACGTTCCCGAAACGCAGCAGTCTTATATCCAGGGTCGTTGCAGTAGTAGTAGTCTTCGTAATTCTCTTCGATCGATAATCGAAAAACTGACGTGACTCACTGGCTTAACTCTATAGTAAGATAAAATGATTGTGGATACTTCTAGAGTATTCCCGAATGGTAATAATAATAGCGCATAGAAATAAAGAGGGTGGACTCATCTAGATGATTCCGCTCGCTAATAATAATACAATATTGTTCTCGACGCCGCCAATTTGCACGAGTAGGTAAGGTATATGACACGTCATAGCTTCGGAATTTTCGAAGTATAAATTTGTTCTTATTTCTTAATTACGCGGATACCAATCGACAGTAGACGTTAAAGCAAATAATGCGTTTTAGGTCATAGCTCTACAAAGCTTAGGTCTTAATATAAGAGTGCTAAAAATTGCGTTTCTCGTGCCATTTAATAATCGACCTTATTGCTAGTCATAACCTCCAAATTGTCACAGTACAATTATGAAAGTCACTGTTAGTGCTAAGTAATCAAAATTGAAGTTTAGGATATTTAGGAAATCCTTTCTACTTAAAAAACTTTCTGTATTGGCACTGATCTGCTATGTGCACTGACGTCATTGACTTGCTGTAAATCTGACATTTTAGTATGCCTACCTACCTCTAAAACTTAGACGAAAAAAGGTAGAGACGGTAGCCTGATCAAAATGATCCAGTATTATAACTTGTAAGTTTATTTATTAATTTTTAGCGAGACAGTTTAACTGATATAAAGTACAGTTTATTATTAAATTACTATCTGTGACTTGTGGTTTCACTCGCATTGTAGAATTCGTTAGTGATTTGACTATAGCGCCACCTATCTTCTACTAGCACAGCTATGGACCATCGCATCGTCTCGACAAAACAAAATTATACTATAGGAATATGACTTCAATCGACCAAGTCGTTACGACTTACATAATTACATACATCTCTTCACGCTGTATCTCTAACGGTGTAGTCGGAGAGGACGGAGCATCAAGCGCTTTTTCGCCTCAAATTTCATTCTCCTCACACTTTTTCGCCTGGGTGAGATGAGGGATGAGAGTTATTTTGACATTTCTGTCAGCTAACACTGCTTATTTTTTTATTTTCGTAAGTCAACCTTGGTCTTTCTTGGCTTCTTTTACCACTCCCTTGTAGATATTCTTCGCCAGTTTTTCTTTCATCACTCATTCTTTCTGTGTCCGAACCATCTAAGCATTTCTTTCTTCGCTTTTACAATAACACTGTCTTGCAACCGTCTCTTCATTGCTTATTTTATCCCCAAGGGTGACACCGCACATCTTTCTAAGAGATTTCTACTACATTTATCTAACTACACTAGACTTAACTTTCGGACATATTCAGGCCTTACTATCGTACAATAAATTTGGCACCAACACCGTATTGTGGATGGCCATTTTGGCTGAGTTGCCATCGCATACCATACCGCTCATATCACTTTTAAATGGATGGAGGCAACTGTCCAAATACAGCATGAATACCCAGGCAGACATCACACAGCCATGTCTTACGCCTGAACAAAATTCAAACCAGGCCGATATGTCACCATCTATTCATACACAGGCTACATAATTACATTCGGTCTATTATACGAATCCAGGGAACTGCTATTTTTTTTATTTCTAATCTGTTTTTATTTTTCATGGCGAACTTCGTGGAATACTGAGTCCTATCGATCTGCAAATTCCTTTCTGCTCCAGGTAAGTCTGAACTCTGTATTTGGGAATAATGATAAATATGTATGTAGTTGTAACCATGTTGATATATATTATTTTGCAAATAAAAGTATGACACCAATATGAATTGTTTCATTTCATATCCAAAATTGCCCAATTAACGATGTAATGATAGACTTTACCATAGATTCTAGGTTCCCAAACTTATTTTGTCTACTGAGTCGAGAGCTCATGCAGTCGTTGTCTAAGATGCCTCCTAGCTAAATGAAATTACAAATCCCCCCCCAGGCCTCTACACAACTCCCCCATTTTTTTCTGGGTCTCTTACCGCCCCCCTTTAGGCCTGCAGCGCCCACAGGTGGGCGTTATCGCCCACTTTGGGAATGGGTGCCATAGATGGTAGCTACATTTGTTTTTTTCGAAATGTGTGGTCGTATTGTACTGTATTTATGTACAGTAGTGCGATTCTCTAACGCAAATTAGTCAAATTCACTTCTGAATCCGCGGTGAGATTGTAAACTGTGATTTGGTATTCTCTAAAGTCGACAGAGATACTAGCGCCGCCTCGATGAGTGGCGGCGGCGAGTTGTACTATCGTAAATGAATTTTATGAAGTTTCGTTAAATATGACAATCCAATCAAAATAAACGAGTTTTATGACGAAATATCGACTGAGATGTTTACTCTTAAACCAATCCCCGACAAACTCTCATCTAAGATCACTTCACTTCGCTCCTAGAATGTTTGGTTTAGAGAATTCCATTTCAAGGTCAAGTGAGTTCGAATGCGAAGTGGGGTGAATTGTCGAGCGAGTCTCGCTTTTGGTGATTCGAGTTTTTACAGAATTGCATGGCAGGTCTTCATGTGACATCCCCACCATAATAATAAGTGTTTACCTATGAATTTGCCGTTCTACAATATCGGCCATGTTAAAAATGTAATTTGTGTATGGCTGGCAATAAATTTTAAATTCAAATTAATTTTATTTTAAAAATATGGAATTTTATTTTCAAATTCAATTTTTTTTATTAATTAGTGTTTTGTTTTCACTACATTTGTATCTTTGTCATCAGTATGGACACTATAAAAACACTAGTAATTACGGAATAGGAGTCGTAGCGGTAGCAATGCGCCACAAACGGCTCACAACATTAACGACGTGTACACAGTGAACACTACAAACGAACGCACTACCCGTTAATTGGTTGAACCCTTCCGACATGGAAATTTTGATATGAAAAAGGAACCCCGTGGTCCCCCGAAAAATTAATTCAAAAAATTAGTGACGATACTCAATCTACTGCTGAGTTAATAGCAGCTTTCGATGTTAGCATCAAAACAATATTGGTCCATTTGCGTCAAATTGGCAAGGTAAAAAAGCTTTGTAAGTGGGTGCCGCATGAAATGAACGATCGCCAGCTCCACGAAAGCGTTAGGGGATGCCTGACTTTTTTAAGAAGGGCATTGAAAAATTACCACTGCGCTGGCAGAGATGCATCGATAGCAGGGTACCTACTTCGATTAATAGAAATAAAAAAAATTTGAAAAAAAATACTTTTAAACTTTGCGTACTAAACGGTATTCCGACAGGACGGAAAGCCAAGCATTACGGTCCTAACGCTATGTTCAGATGCCAGAACTAGTCTTAGTAATTACACGGCAATTACCAAGAAATACACCTAACATAATATCCATCTATCATAGAAAGAATGAGTGATGAAAGACTGACGAAGAAAATATACAGAGTGAAAGTGAGTGGTAAAAGAAGGCAAGGAAGACCAAGGCTGACTTATGAAGATCAAATAGCCAGAGTGTTAGCAGACGGAAATGTCAAAAGCTCTCGCATACCTAGGCGAAAATGTGAGGTGAGGAGAATGATGAGATTTGAGGAAGCGAAAGAAATATGTAAGAACCGCGACGCTTGGCGCTCCGTCCCTCTGACTACCCCGTTAGGGATACAGCGTGAGGATATGTATGTATGTATAATATCTTTACAAATTTACGAACAGGTAGTAATATAATTCATACCAAATATATTTAGGGAGACGTACCTATACAGGGTTAATTTAAAAATACTAATAACTTAGTGCAAAATTCCTGTCAACATACCTAACAACTTTTTTCAAGACTCAATACGTTCCTCAAAAAATATTTGTTAAGTTGTACTCTCTGAAACGTAATTAGATACGTACTCTGTGTCTATTTCCAATGGTGCACTGCAAGAGCACCGGACCTCGGTGCCGCGCTGCGTGTGTGTCACTTTAGCGACTGGGTAGAGTAGGTACCATTTTCAGAAACATTAAAGTATTTTTATTTTTGTATGAAAGAAAAAACTTGTGTTTTTGAAAGTCGTAAAACAGAAGTTATTTGGAGATAATGTTCAGTACAAAATACTAAGAGGTTATTAGTAGTTTTAAATAAGCATAATTATGAAAAAATATTGAAAAATTATCTGTCACGAAGTATGTACTACAAATTGTATTTAAAAAAGAGGTAGATGGGTTACGTACGTTAATACTAACGCTTGTAAAATATTGTCCCGGTTACGCACACACATAAGCCACACGCTTTGTTTATACACACTAATAAAATGATGAAGTGTAAATAAGATAGCATGACAATTACCATAAGCAAAGTGAGACAAATATACATTGCACTGCGTCGCTATACAATGTAAGACTTCAATTGCATTTCAAACTAACAAATCACACGGCTTTCTAAAACCATTGTGATTGGTCAATTTCACTTTCTTACTGCATTTTAAGCGAATCCACGACTAATTCATAGAATATTAGTAATTAATGCCACAGAACAGACTCCCGACTCCCAAACACGTTTTTTTAAATTATTGTCTGTCTGTTTGCTTGTTCGGACTAATCTCCGAAATGGCTGAACCGATTTTGACGAGACTCATCAACAAGTAGAAGTCTTTTCAAAGAATAATTTACACTATTTTTTATTTTGGAAAAATACCAATAATGTGGGTGAAACAGCGAAGCACAGCTAGTAGTAAATAAATGTTATGATATAATACACATAAGCATTGCAGTACATATTCGCATGTTAAATAATCTTTGAAATAATGTTTACATACGCGCGACGATGTCTCAGTGTCTAAATTGGAATAAAGGAGTTAGGGAACCGCCTCGGCAGTTGCGTAGGTATATTGCAATTTGGCGCCCTTAGCCTACTTTGACGGCCCATAAATTAACTAAAAAAGTAAAAATCTTTTAATAATGAAAAAGGCCATTCAAACCAATAAACAATTTATTAAATATTTACATCTTGCTATGCACAAATTGGTTGACAAATTCGTCGTGGATATTATCATAATTAACGGATTTTGTTGTCCGCTTCTTATGCGCCGCTCAACGCAGCTTGCCGCCCGGGCCATGGCCTCCATGGCTTTAGGGTAAATACGACACTGCGCCTCGATGTCCGCCTAGCTGTTTGCCTGTTTGTCACAGTCGTTTATCTTAGAGACTAATTGATTTATACAGCTAAATATTTGGAACTTATATTAGTCGCAAGAAATCAAAACGCAGTCTACTTACATATAATTCAAAAGCTCAGTTTTATGTTCGGGATTTTGTTTTGGCCGATATATTATGTGTATCTACAAAGTTATAAAAGAATTTCTTTATGGGTATACGCGGATACTTTTTTAAGAATTTAGAACATGAGATGGGATGATCAGATGAGCGTAGTACTTACCAGCTATAAACATGACGACATGGAATTGCAAAAATGCATTAGATAATCTTTTTATATTATAATTTTTTATACCATTTTTTATACCGGGGATTTGGGTATGGCGTCTAATTATTTATCGACCAATATCGTTAGTTTTTCTGCAGGAAATAAAAGGCTTTTTTATTTTTCTATTTATTTTATTTATTATCGTTAGGAATGGTACTAGAGAAAATATTGGAGAAATTGGTACTTTGGTACAGCCCGAGCTGCTGAAAAATATTAAAATAGATGATACGCAATTTCGTTTCCTCCGGGACTCTCAACAGACGCTGCAATTATGACAGTTAAATATGTCGCTAACTATTATATAAGTAGACGAACATTTGTGTATGCTTGTTTTTTGGACCTGAGCCGCGCGTTTGATCTAGTATCTAGTGAATTACGATATTCTCTGGAGGAAGTTGCCCGGCATCGGAGTCAGTGAAATAGCGAATCTGATGGAGTTCTTGTATGGAAATCAAATGAACTATGTTAGGTGGAGCGAGGTGCCGTCTAATTGTTATAAAGTAGAATGCGGTGTTCGTCAAGGAGGGCTTACAGCTCCGGACCTCTTCCACCTATACGTCAACGACCTCATAGGGGGACTGAGAGATACATGTATAGGATGTCATGTAGGTGGCATCTGTTTTAACAGTATCTGTTACGCGAACGATATGGTGCTTCTTAGTCCTTCTCTGAAAGGGATTAGGAAGTTGCTCTCAGTCTGTGAGGACTATGCTGAGTCCTATGGACTAGAATACAATGTAAAAAAAACAGAAATGTTAGTTAGGCCAGGGAGGGGTCCTGATAATATACCGGCTGTGTGTTTGTATGGTTCGGCAATTCGGGTTGTATAGCAATTTAAATACCTGGGACATGTATTGACGAAGTACTTAAGTGACGATTCTGATATTGAAAGAGAGAGGAGGGCGCTCGACGTCCGCTATAACATGCTGGCGCGTAGATTTGGCAAGTGTAGTAGCGATGTAAAATTAACGTTATTTAATGCGTACTGTCAGAGTATTTACACTTGCCAACTCTGGGTAAAATATCGTAGAAGATTATTTGCTGTCATAAGGGTGCTGCAAAACAATGACGCTTTGCGTACCCTTATGGGGTTATCGAGATTCTGCAGCGCTTCTGGCATGTTTGCGGGTGCGCGAAAGGATGCTACGCGTGCCCTGACCACACCATAAGGTCACGCATAGCATTATTTTGGGAGAGGCTGCAATGCTCGAACAATGCCAAACTCAGAGTCGTCTATGGAGACATGTCAAGCCCAATATACACACATTGGCTCACTGTACACACGGACTGGAACCGGAAATGACTGATACAAATGACATTTTAGAATTATAAATTATTAGGTGTTAACCTTCAGATTATTATTGTTATTATTATGACTGTTTTTATTTTATTTCATTTCATTTTCATATTTTGTATTGATATAGGAACATAACGTAATATTATGTATTAATATGGATGCATGCAACACCACACCACTATCACTTGCGCGTTGCCGTAAGAACCACTTCACCCTCTTTTTGA
This sequence comes from Zeuzera pyrina, assembly GCA_907165235.1. NCBI lineage: Eukaryota > Metazoa > Arthropoda > Insecta > Lepidoptera > Cossidae > Zeuzera > Zeuzera pyrina. The sequence continues at coordinate 17,310,880 of OU015628.1, forward strand.
AGGACTCCATATTGTAGTTATTTGGGATAACCTATAAACAGGGAGCTCGTTCTGTAACTCAATGGTTCGAAGAAGAAGATTCCATTCAAAACGCATAACGCGTGACCATTTAAAAGTGTGAAAAAGTGGTACAAAGTGTAAGGATGAACTCTATCCCTGCTGACGGCGAGCGGTGCGTTGGAAGAAAGTAGCTGCAGGCATCATGGCGAACAAATCCTCGGAATACAATAAGTCGGCCCGTTTATGAATTTGACATTTATCCTTTAGGGGCGTTCAATAAAAAGTGAGAATGAGTATGTTATAGGTTATTAATGTTAGAATATGTATCGTTTCTGAACAGTTTGTTAGCTCTCTCTCTCTTCCGTTTCCTTTTACTACTCTGTGTGTGCTCTGTTAATTGTGTAACAAGATGGGTCTTTAATAAAACGTTAGAATATGAACAATAACTGTTTTATTATTGTTTCAACACACTTTTTTTACAACAATTTTTTTAACTATGTATGTTATATAAACAATCGAAAAAAATATTTCGCCAGATCTTCGTGTCACGGTATATTTTATTACATAAAACACAAAGATATCGACAGGCAGTGTGCATAGCATTTTTCATTAATGCTTACGAATAAAAAGGTATCCACGTGTTGCGTAATGGGCAAAAACAAATCAAACTGAATATTATTTTCCTATGCTCTTTGGAACTGTTGCAACAAGATCTTGATCGTTTCTTGGCTCGTTTTACAATAAAATGGAAGAAACACGTGGGGTCACCATTACGATCCTTATAAGAAATGACAGTCTATGACGGAAAAGACCATTTTCTCCAACTCCTAAGAAATTCAAGGTGCATTATTCCATCGGTATAATCACGTGCTTCCTTTTCTAGGATAGTCAAGGGTCAGTAATGATCGAATACCTAGATCACAGAGCTACAATTACAGACACGTTATATGCAGGATATATGTAAGTATAAAAAGTCGCGCAACGAAATACACGGAAAACGTCGAGGCAAACTAGCAAAGATCATTTCATTTCATCAAGATAACGCCTCGGCTCACAAATAATACATCGTTGCCATCAAGCAATCCATCGTCCTCTGTGTTATCCAGACTTTACCCCTAGTGATTTCTACCTGTTTCCAAGGTTGAAGAAATATCTGAGAGGCCAGCGATTTGAAAATGATAAAAGCAATAGTTGCTGCAGTACAGAAATTTCTAAGTATTCAGGATGAAATGGTCTTTAGGTAGAGAATTTTAAGCTTATAAAAAGGATGTTTTCCAAGTGTATTACACTAAAAGGTAACTATGAGCGCATTCTACACTAGACTATATAAAAATAGGTCTCGACGTACACAGGGCAGATATAACCTTCCTCTTCTGTGTCTGACGAAAGTTGCAAAGCATTTGCCTTTATTTATTTTTTATTATTTATTAGTTTTCTTATTAGATTTTGTTACTTTGTCACCCTCTGAGGAAGTTTTTGAATTTGATTTCTTCATTGTTTCTTCCTGGGCGATATCTTATTAGTTTTGCTTACTTGAAGACTTCATCTGCGGCGTGTTTTATTTGATTTTTGGAGATATTAGCACGTTCCGTTTATGAATGTGGAATTATTTGTACGTGTTAGGATTTAATACCTTACTTTAAGCCTTGACAAACAACTGTTACTGCTGGCACTTGACTGCAATAAGCGTTTGAAGCACATAAATAATGCAAGACAACTTCGTGTGCGCACATTTTAGTAACTTTACAATAGTAATAAAAATCTGTCATAACATTTTATTACAGAATTAGGTAAATACAAATAAAAAAATGAAATTTTTAAATTTCGAAATGAAATATTCAAATTTTTTTTCGATAATTTTAAATAATATGACAGTTTTTTTTTAAATAATCGATTTGTGTTTCACCGATATGATTTTGTTCAATATTTGGACGGTATTTCACTTATTAAATAACGTGGGCAGCTGCTGTAGCGGTGGGGCGTTAACTAGATCTTGAGCGTTGTTTTCGGTGTAAAGAGAAAGTAAGCGAGGTGGTGGCCGAGGAGCCCGGTCTGGGGTGGCGGCGCAGGCGCACTCTGTGGACTCCGCGCGGCCGCGGCCGACATACGGCCAGCGATTTGCGAAATAATGCCATTGACTCGCCGTAGACGAATTCGCCAGTGAACGCACTGGCGCGGAGATGCCGCGCAAATAAATAGAGGCGCGGAGGAACTCAAAACCCGATCTCGAATCTGGACCCCGCGACCATGTGCCAATGGAGAATAGTGATCCCACTTCTTGTTGTCTTTACCTTCAATTTGATCAAAGCCAGAGAGATAAGTGTACCAGATTTTGCTGCGCTTGATAATCATGTGAGTATTATTTATAAACATAGGGAACGTCTTTGTTGTCATTGTGTTTGCGGTTATCAATAGTGCGTATCGGTCAAAGCCTGCAGTCGAGCTGGTGCATTGACTCCAATACACTTTTACTTTCTGTTGAATGCCTTTGCTTCTCACTACAAGCTGTTTAATAACAACAGTTAATCAAAGTAAGTAACAACTAACTGAACCTGAAATTAATTGCATCTCATTTTAATTACTTGTTTAAAAGTGACAGTAGATATGTGGTTAATTTTTGATTTCAAATAAAAATCATGTGTGATACTATTATATTAAAGTAAGTATATGCCTATAGTATATACCTACTATTTATTTGAAATTATTTATTAACAATAATGTAACCGTCTGATTGATGTCTATTGATGTTTCTTACTATTACTTCAGATATTTACACAAACATGTTTACGTTAGTCCACTTAATTCCTGATTAGAGTATATAATAAAAATCAAATATTTAGGTAGGACTTAACAAATTGATAGGTCTTATCTTTATTAATCTTAGCTTCCTTTAATTTGAAGACAGACTATCTGTAATTAAAAAATCTACAAACAAGTCAAAAAAAAGTGGGATAGGCAATGAAACTTTATCAGTCAGTGTGTTCGTTGTAAGCATTTATCTAATATATCAAAATCAATGTTCGTTTGTATTTTATGGGTTGCCATACCGTTTCTCCGATTGCGATGTAATTTGGTATGGAGATAGCTTGAATCCTGAGAAAGGACATAGGCTATTTTGAAAATAAAAAACGCGGACCCATTATCTCGACATTCAACGTTTACCTTTACTGCTATATATATAGACGACCTTGATGGCGCAGTAATTAAGTGTGTTCAAGCACGGAAGATTCCAGGTTTGATTCCCGGTCGGGTCAGTATAGGAAACAGACTTTGTAGATTGATAATAGTCGTCGTCTGGTTTTCATAGCACAGGGATTGCCCTAGTTTGAAACCAGATGCTTGGCATGTATTGTCTGGCGCATTTAGTATTTAGTAGGCACATAATTTATAATGATAATGCATAAAACATTATTTAGAGCCATAAGGGGCTTCGTTTGTCTGACAAATAGCTGTCAATCGCATCTCCTTAAAATTAAAAAAAATGACGGTCTGTACAGTGGAATGGTGTCATACTCTTAAAGGAATATTCATATCTACAGATACATAACGTGTCCAGCTCGTTCGAGCATAGTTAAAAAATAGCATTACATGCGTCTTCTAAAGACATGTTCATATCTAACGGACGTGAGCATATCGTATCCCCGCAGACACGAGACCGTTAGATCTGAATATGTCCTTAGAAAATATCTATACTAATATTATAAAAAGATAAACTTTGTTTGTTTGTATGTAATGGATAAACTCAAAAACTTCAGCTACAGCTACATTATCAGCGAGAAGCATGGGCTGTACTTCATTTTAAAAAAAATGTCTACCCGTGCGAAGCCAGGGCGGGTCGCTAGTGAATAATATGTTTGTAATTATGTTTTTGTATGGACGTGCTGGACACTACGTGTCTTTATTTATTTTATTTTATTTTTATTTTAAATCAGACCAGAAAAGTCCATCTTTGTTAGTAATACAATACTTACTTACAAACTAATGTTAGTAATCAACTCTGCTATTTAAATTATTAATTTAATTTATATAGTGCTGGACCGCACGATACTGGACACAGGTCACGTTCTGGCATGCAAGCGCATCCAGTGTCCTAGTACTGGGCAGTCCCACCTGTTCGATATAATGCTAAGGATTCCGTCTTTAAATAGGAATGCTCCTTAAGTCATACTTAATATAACTACATCAGAAAAACATACATTTTTAATAAGTAAGAAACTAGTATTGTATTTCACGAGGAAGTACCTACATCCTAAGTAAGTATTTACATTTTAATCGATACGCTGTTATCGCGTAATTTTTTATCCATTTTTCAAAATCTTATTGTTCTCAAATCGTATTATTGTTGTAAGGTAAGTAAGTACTTACTCAGTGACGTAAAATAATACACTTTTGACCCTTTAAAATACCTATTTAAATTATCTGAACATCAGTCACGTGATTACGTGTCTCTTTAAGTAGGTAGGTAGATATAATTTGATGAAGCGGATGTGCACCGCTTTCGCTAGTTACGCGTACATATAGATAGCCAGTCTTACCAATAAAACTTTACATACACCTTATACATCTGTTATAAGACAAAGCGCTACCAATAAAAACTTTTTGACGGGACCGCTGTATACGCTTGTTATAAGAAGTGTGTAATCACAAAGAAATTTTACACAATGCTTATACCAATAAGAGCCCTTGTTTAACGACTGTGTAAAGGGAAACATGGCTGTGTCCGTCAGTGTCAGCTGACTTGCTTCGTTAAGTACGTGCGTATTTTGTTATTTTTTGTGTATTTGTAACAGTTTAAATGGATTATTTAAATTATATGGACTTATTTGATGAGTGGGACATAGATGAAGAACAAAATTTGCAAACCAGATGTAGAAAAAGATAAAACACGGGCGGATCCTTTTTTATTAAATGACGGCGACTTTAAGTCCAAGTACAGATTTACTAAGACTTATGTCCATAAAATAGTTAACCTAATAAAAAACGACATAAAAAGAGACACTCGAGGATCTGGAATATCAGCTGAATTGCAAGTTTTGACGGCACTTCGTACATGGGCACGTCAAGAGGTCCAAGATGACGCTGGTGATTTACATGGACTTAGTCAGCAGTCTGTTACATACATCTGTCAACGTGTAGCGACAGCTTTAGCGAGCAAAGCTAGTCGGATAATTTATATGTCCCGTACATTGCAACAACAAGAAGAAGTAATGTCGGAATTCAGAAAAATATGTGGGTTTAGAAATGTGGTAGGGGCAATAGACTGCACACACATAAGAATTAAAAAAATTAGTGGACAATCTGGACAATACTATGTCAACCGGAAAGGATATTATTCCTTAAACGTTCAGGTTGTATGTGATGCATCACTAAGAATTAGAGACATTGTAGCAAGATGGAGGGGCAGTACACATGACTCTAGAATCTTCAGAGAGAGCCAAATACGTCAATGTTTTGAACATGGACAGTTTTCTGGACATTTATTGGGAGATTCTGGTTATGGTTTAACACCTTACTTGTTCACTCCAGTGAATAATCCTCAAACACGGCAAGAAGAAGCATACAACTGAGCTCACATCCTCACAAGGAATACTATAGAGCGGTGCTTTGGACTATGGAAGCAAAGGTTTCGGTGTTTATTAACTGGGTTCACAGTGTCTTGTAAAGTTATATATTGTTGCCTTAGCAGTCCTTCACAATATCGCTATTGATATGGGGGAAGAAATACCAGTAACAATATGTGACAGTAATAGTGTACGAATGGATCAACAACAAGAAATACAGACAGAAAGCCGAAGTGGACAAGCTGCCAGGGCAATGTTTATAGAAACACATTATTAAACATTTTTTATTAAATAAAAATTCATTACCTAAATAAAAATTTAAATAAATTATTTACACTTTATTATGATAACTCTTTTTCTAATATTAATATTTCCAACTGTAGTTTTTTTTTACGTAATTCATGTTCCTCTCTCGCCCAATCATGACTTTCATGCATCTGCTTTAGTTTTAAAAAGTGCTCCTCTTGAAGTAATTTTACCAAAAGTTCGTTTCGTTCTTTTGATCCCGTTTGTGACAACTGGATTTTCTGTAATTAAAAATGATTGTAATTAAAAAACACAAGACTCTTGGAACTAAGGTCTCCCAGCTTTTAACTACTAAACCACGACGGTTCAAGCTGAATCCGGAATGGTCTAGTCATGATAATAAATTGATACCAACCTCGTCTTTCTTGTATCATTTCTTTTGTGAAGTTGGAAGAGACTCTTTACATTTTAATGATTTTTCTCTATTTACTGGAGTCATCTGAAACAAATTGATAAAAAATAAATACTAATTTCACAACTGGTTGTTGACGAAAGATATAAAAAACAGTAATTTATTTTAATAAATGCAAATATTAATGTAAATATGTAATAATAAATGTATACAGACCTGAGACGTTTCTGTATCTCCCAAGGTAAAATTTAACCCGTCATTCTGATTCATGTTTTCCTCTTGTTTCTCATTCTGTAAATAATATTAACCATAAATAATTACAGTAATTGCAATGAATGTTGATATAATATTAAAAACTTATAATATTATAAATAATTTATAATAATTGTTTCTCTTACTTCTTTTTCTTCTAAAACAAAAACAACCTCTGCCTCCTTTTGGTCTATCTGCAATAAAAAATAAAAATAATGTTTTTTTTTCTATAAGATTGCTACAAAAGTCCACCGAATCCCTGAAAGGTATTATACCATGTCAAGTAGAGAGTCCAACTATGAGGTTACAAAAGTCCTCCTGTGATATTTTTATTTTGATGTATAATTATATAAGTAGTAAAGGAAGTGAATTTTGTTTTGTAATCATAGATAATAATAATTTTAAAATTCTAAAAACAATATAAAGAAAATGCAGTGAAGCTTACTTGTATACTATTGTAGTCACTATCAAACTTGTTGATGTCTTCTTCAAACTCTTGTGGTATCATTTCAATGATTTGCGATGTTTGTTCGTCAGGACTTGGTGGTTTGTGTCCTCCTCCAGTGGTTTTTAATGATCTTTTATATTCTGAAGAACGTTTTTTCGCATCTATCTTCATTGTTCTCCATTGTTGTTTTATTTCAACCAACGTTCTAGGCATGCTATTAATTTCATTGAAACTAAAAATCAAACGAAAATTTTATAATGTTATTTTCATATAGACTGGACGATTTGTAATAATTTTCTAACTATAGCTGACTTACCTTTTGAAAACTTTTTGCCAAGTTATGTTTTTGCTTTTATTAGTATTTGTATTCGTGCACTTATTTTCTAATATTGGTAAATGATCTCTCAAACATTCCCTTAGTAAAGACTGGAACAAGAAAATAGAAATTTAGACCTTGCGGAAATCATTTAAATCAGCAATATGTATTAAATTTAACAACTCACTTTTTCCAAATTGTCCCAATTAGCCGATCGTTTCCTCTTCTGTATAATTTGCGATGACATTTTAAGTTTTATTTAGTTTACTTTTATGCTTTTTTCAAATTACCACAACCAATCTTAACGAATTCAAACATATCAGTGTCAAGGAACGTGTCTGAGACTTGTGTTGTTCAGAAACATAATCAAGTTAAATAAACTTCAAATATATTTTAAAACTTAAGGCATAATATTAACATTATAGTTTTACAAATGACTAATTTGCAATTAACTAAATCACAATTAAACTTTTCCCACAAATAAAAAAATTTATAAGCACATATTTATTTGTAATAAGTTCAAGATTTGGAACATATATTTAGCTTTTGAACGTACTCTCAGTGTGGTTGCCATTTCAAAAATGAAAGTGATGTGTAACAGATGTTAAACTATTCAATGCTTATTCATTGTTTATTGGTAGTCCCTTCATAAATCAGGCGTGTAAAACTATTCACTCTTTAAACAATGAATAACTACACAATGATTAAACAACTGTGTAAGATTTTTTTATTGGTAAGACTGAGCATTTATTATTTTTTATTACATAATAAATGGTTCTTCACAATTTATAAATATCTCGAAAGGATTTTGTAACATCTTCCTAATATAGGTTCATAATGCGTTTATAAAATGCCTAAAATGAATGCTCTGAATATGATTTTATCTTATATGACATCGAGAATATTATAAGACTAATTTATTTCAGGATAATTTCTAAACTGTAAAATAAAATTAATAAATAAAATGGACATTTGATGATAATGAAACTTTCAGCAACACTAAAGTAAAACTAAGTCAAGATCTGAAAATGAACTACTTGTCAATAATAAATGCTCATTTTAAGTTAGCTTTGATTTTGAATAGTTTACTTTGACGTGTAAACGATAAGGAAATGAATAGCTGTGTTAATTACAAATGAATAAGGAAAAAGTAGAAAATTTGCTGATTTATATCCTGCTGCATAAAACAAGTAATCACTTTCCCTTAATTACCTTTCAAGGTGTAGCGGTTACTTCGTGAATGTTAAAAGAGGAATTGTATTTATATATTAGTATATTATATTTTTTAATAAATACACCAGACAATATTACGTTAATTTTGTGACTTTAAGCCAAGCACTAGATTTTTACTATGAGTGCCATTCAATGAGCTAGAAGAATACCCAGTAACACCTAGACTCCCAGAGAATTTAGAAAAACTCGTTTTCAGAATTGACTGATCAGGAAGCGAACTCTAGCCCATGGTTTAAACGGGAAATCTACTAGGTAATGTGTGTACTAGATATTCAAATGATAGTTAAATGTTCGGTATATATGTACGTGTAAATGTACATGTACTTATATAATTATCTAGATAATATTACATATAAAGAAAAATTTGATTTTCACTTCTCGGCGGGCGAATGCGCGACGATGCTGTAGAAACTTCGCTTTGACATTTGATGTTTTTAAAAACTACCTCTACTCAATGGCTATTTACTATTATATAAATGATATGTCTATATAAATATCACTATTTATAATTGTACTTATATTTTTGTATATTCATAGAAAAGAAGGTAGAAGTTACTGTCTGCGTAAAAGTTACGTTTGAACCTCATACTCATGTGGTCTAGTGGCGCTAAAACGTCACAACTCTTACTTTTATTTTGATGAACGACGTCGGATAACAAAAAGGAGAGCACCATCACAATTACTTCGTGAAAGGCACTTTGCAATTACACTTTGGAAAGCGACCCATTGTGACCTTACGAATTCACAGAATTCACAGTTAATATATCAACTTCTATCTGCAAAAGATTTTCATATAAAAATAACTTTTAATGTTCGTAATTACAGTAATAGGTTATAATGCTAAGAGTTTAAAGCTTTTGAAGCTTCATTTTACTTTACGTATAGGTTCAAACATAAGTATCTAAAAAAAAATGAAATTAATAACGAATTTTGAATTTGCATTTCACATTTCGAATTTTTAAATTATTTAGTACATAATCACGTCGAGCGATTGTTACCGTAAATTGAACTTGTAAGAGTTCAGATTGATACTGAAAACTAAAATATAATTGCTGAATACTTACCTCGGTTATTAATTTTTATCGTTCCAGATTCCCTGAACAAATTCCAAGTTTTGTCCTTTGTAAAGTCGATGTAGCACGCGTGTACTTAATTATTTCCTTCAGAAACTTTTCTTATCATTTTTATGTATTTAATCTTAGAAATTAGGAATGGTGGAGTGGATGCGACAAGCTAATTTACAACTAATAGTATAGGCAAACATTAATATCGTTTATTTAATCGAATTGGTACATTTGGATGTAACGTCGACTCCGTAGATATTTGAGAAACCTTCAAATAAATTTTTAAATAACTATCTCCAGTCGTTTATATCAATTTTATGACCCCAAACAAGGACGTGGCTTAGACATACTACAAAATGAACTAAGAGTACACCTAGTAACATTCCAATAATACTTGACCATTAAAGGAAAGGGAATTGACCCTGAGAACCTCAGCTTGGAATGCAGATGTACTATTTTGATGGATCAATAAATACAATTGAAATAGTTCGCAAATATTTAGTCGGCCCTGACTCAGCGTCATTGAACTTCAGACGATGACGATTACTATCTAGTTATCAGCCAGGGTCGAGTTACGACACTTATTGAACATTAACCAGGTCACGGGGCCATTTTTAGAATAAAATATAATATTACTATTGTGTTCAATAATTTTTAGATTTTACCCAGTTTCATTTAATTTAATAACCTTGGTATACAATTTGCGCTAATATATTTGTGTCATTGACTAATTTATTGCATCGAAAAATAAATATTTGTTCGATAATTTTATTCAATTAAAATTTAATCCGATGATGACTACGGCAAGGCTATTGGTCGTTGTAATATTCCAAATCTCTTAATTGCGAATTTTGTTACTTTGGCTTCTTAATTTTCACATTACAAAATCATTTGGTTACCTACCTACGTCAATATTTTGGTGACAACCTTAGCCTCATTAGTTACGTCACTGTGTTAGCTAACAATGACAAGTTACACGGTGTGTCGATTTCGTCACTTATGTTACGTGAGTCGCGCTCGTGAGGGAAAGCCCAGCCTAGCAACACATAATATTTCGTTGTATTTGTGTGCAGCATCTTCCTTAAACAGTTCCATTCTCCAAAATCGGTTTACTTTTGTTAACTAACTACTACTAATATTGTCTTGGTATTATGTAATTTATTGTTACATGTTTATATGATATACCTACGTATGCGTTACAGACTCTCTTTGGTTTCTTAGATTATACATTTTTGTATGTTTCTTTAAAATAAAAGTATTCAAAGATATAATTAGAAGACTACACTTAATAAACGAATATGAATAATTCTGGATGATTAAATTTTGATTAGTGATTAAAAATCGTGTCTTTAGCTTAGTAGTTTGAGGATGAGATTCAATTGAAGGTGTAATTTGGAGTTCAAACCTTAGACCAAATAAAAAAAAAACATAACGCTGCGACTAACATAGTGAGGCCGGGTTTTTATCATGATTTGTGTGATACGTAGGCAAGTGTTGCCATGTTGATTTCAAGTATCCCAGTTTTTATAAAAAATAACGTCGTCATTGACAGCGTTATTCCACTGGTAATTAGTGACGTATATTTATAATACTACGTTGCTAATATAATTTATGACAGCTTTTATGGATTCGTCTTCTTAAAAAATTCGTTTTTAATAACATAAGGCTATGACCACTCGCTGTGGTCCTGTCTGTGCCATTTTGCCAATATGACATCTGTTTTAATGGTATTTGATATGTATATTTGTGTGTACCAGTAATTATCGTGTTAAGAAAAAAGGCATCTCACTCGCGTATGGAGCGGTTACTTATACATCACACCTATCGGTTTAGTCGAGTGCATTTCAATAAAACGGGACGTGTATTTTTACTTACAAATAGCAAGTAACGTTATATACTTTGCATGTAACCTTACTTACCCAATAATCGGAATAATTATGACACCTACTAATGGCAACACTTTTTGAGGTCTTGTGTGCCGTATTTATCACATCTATGTATACGTACGTATACGTCACGCTTCTACATAATACAACGGTCTAGCTCAAACTAATAATGCGAAGCATAGTTTTGTTGCATGTGTGTGCGTGTTGCTATGTATGTACATATTTGCAAGCATAATTTTGCCGGCCTTACCGTGTTGTTTTCAGTGTTATACCTTTTTTTTATTTAGACTAAGGTTCAAATCTCTCTACTGTTTTATTACAATTATTAAAACAGGGATTATTTATTAGGGATATAGCGTGAAGATAATATATATGTATGTATTAAAACATCAAATTCTTTGTCGCGTGTAGGTACATGCAGCAAACAATAAGCTATTTATTTATACATAAAATTTGATACAATAATAATAAGTATGAATATAATTGAGCGGAACATGCCTAGATATTGACGGATTTGTGAAAGCATAAAAGCATTGACATTACTGCCCGATAAACTGCATTGCGCAATACTCGGAGTCGCATGCGCGAAAGTGAAGTGCCGTTGTGAACTTTAAACGGTAAATAAAGCTTATGTAAAAGCATTTAAGATTTGAAAACACATTCACATACCAGTTTTTTTGTAGTCAAATTACATAACAGCCACATCGTAAAATATAGGCCTATTACGTAGAGAGATGTGCTACAATTTTGTATTTTGATTTTTATACCCATGAGACACATGAGGCTCATATAATATGTACTTATTATGGTTTTTAAACAGTTTTATTAAACGGTTTTTATTATATTTAGCTTGCTTTGCTTGTGTCCTGTGTGGGTCAAATCTAGTAATTGAAATTTTACCTCTTTCCTGTTGACCGATTGATCTGAAATGTAGACATCTTTAGTTCTGATGACAATACAATAATGTATATTCGGTATCATTGTATATCCAAGATGGTCGCCGCCACAAAATGGCGGATTACATTTTTTTTCAACCCCCTCAATATGGGTATCAAGGCTTAACTAGTGAACACAGTACACAATGAAAGAATTACAAATATAAGATGTCCGCTACCACAAAATGTCGGATTACATACATATTTTTTTCAATCGCCTTAATGTAATTATCAAATGAAAGGCAAGGCTTGATAAGTAGAACACTAGAAAAAAATTCCTAATCCAAAATGGCATCCGAAACAAATGGCGGATTATAGAGTTTAGACAGTCAATACATTAAAACTAAAATCTAGGTATCTAATCAAAACAATGGACTTTGTCAACTTAAATCGTGAATCAAGCATGAATATCCCTCATCCAAGTCAAGATTTCGTATCGTGTCGAGGACTGTGTAGCGTTAGAATAGCAAAAAAATGTCAGGAAAGAAACCTTGTAATGAGCACTAAATTAACTAAATAGAATGAGAAATATTAAGTTACTAAATAAAAAACAAAAAATTTGAAAATAAAACACGCAAAAAATTGTTTTAAGTTAAACGGTTTTATTGTAGAGAAACATAATAATGATGCAAGATAATGTAGTAAAAGCTAAAAAATAATTAAGTAGGTACCAGGTACCAGTAATTGAGTCATCGCACCACTCTCTTCATCAATCTAGACTAGAGCATTGATCAGACTAAAATAAAATCGTGGAGCATAGCGTAACCTGAGTAAATATGTAAATGATAGTTCTATGATGTAGTACGATGATAGTGACGGATTTACATTTACACACATTTTGCTTAAGTTGTCTGTTAAGAAGGTGCATCCAAAACTTATAATGAAATGAGCGGTTGACTGTAGATAATGGAAATTAGTTTTTGTTGCACGGGTTCATTTTTATACTGTACACAATCACGATACCGCTGAGGCCCGTGACAAATTCGTAGGATGGGGCCCTCCATGATTGCTAGGAAGCTCCTTGGAAGCTTATCCAAAGTTGTAGTTTCTTTTCAACAAATCACTAAGTAAAGCACATGCAAAACGCTGTTATAATATTGTGTGCATTTTTCGATGATTTTTTAGTAACTCCTAATTTAAAGGATATTGGATTGACTACTAAATCTGACAATTTTTAATTGACATAATTCAATAATAATCGAATGTATGTTTTTGACTATAAATGATAAAATAATTACCTAATGAATTATAATTCTAAGTTGTGTATTTGCATGCTAATCTTTATTGGGTGAATAGGCTGTCACTAACTTCTAATCCTAAATACCAATGTATATGTTCGTTCGTTCGTACGTTCCGGACGCGTTCTAAAACACGGCGATTTCGTTTTCTTACAAATGGATTCGAACCTTGATATATGTGTACGCATTTTAGTAGGTAACTTAAATTAACTGGTATTGGTTTCAACTATTTTATATTATAAAAATCAATGTCCGTATCCTCCCGTGCACGCAGGCCTCTGGGTCGGAGGCCTGCGAGCACGCGAGCGAGCTGCGGCCTCTGGCCCGGGATCCGGGGTGTTTAGATAGAATATGCACCTAATCTGTCTCTGTCACACTACAGTTGCCGACATCATTCTTTCTTTCTTTCTTTCATATGTAATGAAATTACAATTGACGATTTTCTCTTCTCCTCTTTTCTCTTTTTATCTTTGAGTTGTAATTTTTACACTTCTTGATTACACAGCTCGGTATTTTAGAAATAAGAATAATGTGACAAACGTGCTCACTCGTTCGCTGTTATTAAGCGATTAATTCAAATTACGACAATTATCTTAATTTAACTGACTCAGTTATCGCACGCTAGTACGATATCTACCTCTTTTAATAAGTAATATCGATGGTATATCATTTACAGTATAGTGTATACTGTACAGCTATACTGAATTATCTCAAACATTAATGAGCAAAATGGCATGTACCTTTGTATACATAATACTCCAGACAATTACGCAAATTGTGAGATTTGAAACTAAATACTAGACTTGTACCTATAGATATGACACGATGTAATTTCTAAAAAACACACCTAAACAAAAAATATCTGTGTTCATTCGTTCTTGAGACGCAAAGTCAGCTTTACAAGCACAATATAGACAAATCAAATTTTAAAACATTTTTTATTGTCATTTTTATTTCAGGAGTAAGATGTAGGTAATTAGCGGACTAAGTTGTACTAGTTACTATGGTTTCACTAAACAAGTTGTACATTTGTAAGTATAAAGAACTGTAATTTTTTGTTATTTACAAAACTCGTAAGAGAAAAATTATGTGCTTGTATTTTATAGGTATGTAGTAAGTTACGAGCACATATTTCGAAAAATAGTTATGTCTTTGGGAACTACACAACTAATCATTTGCTTTTACTCAGCCACTACCCACTTGGCCACTATGGCCAAGAACCAAGAAATAATCAAATAAGATTCCAAGGGGTCCTTAGGCATACAGAGCTTGAGGCTTCTTGTCGAAAGCAAGGAAGACGTAAAAAGAAACATAAAAATGTGATGTTTAGCCCCCAACAGAAAAGAGGGGTGCCATTAATTGCGTGTTTGTCTCCATTTTGTCTGTAGTGTGGTAGGTCTTGAACGAACCAACCTATTTGTATGCGGCTTTTTTGTTTAAAAGCTGCAACTTTCGAAAATGTTGTTAGGTATATTTGGTGGAAATCATTCTTGTAGAGTATTTTTTGTGTCGGGGTTTTTAAATTAATTTTGTTAGCTTTACTTGTATCTACTTTAAGTTACGTGATTATGTAGGTACTCTTTCATTATGTGTGAAAACAATGTTTTTGAAGCTGAATAATTTATTTAGATAAAAATACATGTAAGGGCACCATTCGAGCAAGGACTTCGGTCTTTAGGGGTACCCATCTGAGCGGGTGCCCAGGGCTCGTGCCCTTAGAGTAAAAACTTACCACGTGTCCGTAAAGACTGAACAGCTCGTACCTATGATCAACCGTCAAATATCCTTTATTTTTCATATTCCAGGTGTCATCAGGCAACAGATCCCAGCGGTTTCTTTTTGATGCACTTTTTGGACTCGAGGTACCCATTTTAGAAGAGCAAAGTGTCGAGGAAGAAGACGATGAGACTCAGGTCAAGAATTGCTCGTGCGGCAAGTATTTGTTTAGTACTTAAATATTTTCTTACCATAATTTATGTTGTAAAATACTTATTCAATTAGTTTTCCCAACTTCCTTCAAGTTTTGTTGTTTGTAAAAAAAATCGTAAAAAACATTATAAGCCTGCAAAATAAATATGTAATCTTCTTTGTCATAGAATCACTGCTGATAAACTATCTGAATAGCAGACATCTAACTACACACCGATTTTGAATTGCGTGATTATAATATTTTTCTCTTAATTATGCATGTAAATATAAACAATTAGACATACACTTGTATACGTACACTAGTAAATTGTATAAAAATATATTTTTTTCATATTCTTTTTTCTTGAACTTGCGTCGAAGAGGTTTAATGTTTATAGGCCGTAGTAATCTATTTTTCATAATATGTATCCCAAAGGTTTTTCAGAGATTCTAATGTTGTTCACGTTCACGTTTTAGAATGTGGCAGAGCAAACCCTCTTCCTAGAAAGATGGGTAAGTGTATACGTACAAATAGAATGCATGAAGCGCTTTCCGTGATTTATACCATATGTACATAGTTATCAATTTTACAATTGTATATTTATAATCTACTTGTCGAAAGTTGATTCGTATGACTTTGTACCTTTTTGTACGAATTTCATATTTGTAGTTGGTAGTATATATATGTATATGTAGCTCATAATAAGGATGACTGTAATTTTATTTAGATTTGCACTTTTATGTGTTCACTGCATGTTAATTTAGAAATATGTTATCAGGATGTTCATCTACCTGTAATTACTAACTTTTAGAATTGTACCCATGTTGTTAATTATTATTTATTTATTCCATTTAGTTTTATATATTCATTTACATGATAAAATGAATGATAAAATAAATGAATAAGGGTACTTAAATGTGTAAATTGAAAATTGTCAATAATATTCTTTTCAACACATTTGCTCAGAAAATGCATTTTCGAAGCCTGTATACATTGTTCGAAAGTTAAAAATTACGGAATGTGCGGTAAAATTGGTACTCTTACCTAAGTAACTGTTTTATCGCATACTTCGTTGTATAGCGCCGTGCGTATCCTTTACGGTTTTTTTTAACTTAATGTAAGCCCGAGACGAAGTCGACGATTATCTATTTTACTGTTTTCTCGCAAATGTGCTGAAAAACGTTGTTTGACACCCGCGCGGAAATTGGTATTTAGAAACTTGTGACTATGGTAAGCCCTCCACTTCGTCTGGGGCTTACATTCGTCTACTCGTTTGTAAAAACCAACTTACCGCAGTAGTATCATAAATAACTATTGTATAGATAAATATAAACGTTCTTCGGCATGCACCTTGTTCTTTCGCATTGACAGTGACATTGTTATTGCTAGAAATAAAAAGTGCAGTCGTTACTATCGAATACCCATTAAAAAGAACTTGATACACCATTAGCGTTTACATAAAAAACGACTAAAGATTCCAAATGTCGTGCATTGAACTGTGGAACGATGGTGAAAGTGTAATTCCGTTCATGGTAGACTGGTGCCATAATCGCTATTAGATGTTTATTGCTTCGGAAAACTATGTGGCTGAGTTCCTTCCTGTTGGTTTTCCTGACTTCCTGTTTCTAGTTCAACAAACTAACGCTCACTTTCGCGTCCATAGAGTGCGGCGGGCCCAACCAGGAGAACCGCATCGTAGGAGGTATGCCGGCCGGTGCCAATCGCTACCCGTGGATGGCGCGGATAGTTTACGACGGGCAATTCCATTGTGGTGCTTCGCTTCTCACAAAGGAATATGTGTTGACTGCTGCTCATTGCGTTAGAAAGTGAGATTGTTAATTTATTTACAGATTAACATTTTGTGATAAGTTTATAATGATTATTTCAAAATAACCCAAAGGTAGCTTTTGTATCTAGTATTTGCAATTACATGTAGGTACATATTTATTTCTATTTAAAAGTATATTATCTGGTAATTTTATAATGTTCCTATTCCTATCTACTCATTAGCAGTTTGAATTAAATTAAAAAAATGTTATTCGTGCCTAGGTGAAAGTGTGTGAGGAGAATGATGAGATTAGAGCCCCTCTGTGACTATCCCATTCATGAAGATATGTCGTAGTTAAAAAAAATTGAAATGATTTTAATACCGAATACCCGACTAAAAATGTAGAGTAGATTAATATTATTTTTAATAATTATTTTGTTGTTTTTTTAATCATGCAAAATAATTTAGAAATGTAAAAAAGACATAAAAATGTAGGTATAGTTACCTACTTAACTATTTAATGTGTTATATTATATGTAATGGTAAATTATGATAAAATTTTAACATTTATGTTACACAGGTACATATTGTATGTATATCTTAAAATTAAAAAATCGTTACATAATAATTTAAAGATTTAATATATCTAAGTATCTGTTACTATACGGAGATTTAACTTGGCACGCGATATTGTGTCACTCTTTGTTATTAGAATAATGGTGATTTTTTTGTCGTTTTTGAATCATTAATACTATTTTGATATTACGCGTTAATAAACTTGAATTTATCTCTAAAAGTATGTATTAAATTGAATAGAGGCCGAAAGTCATTTTGAAACATTTTAACACTATGTATAATGGCGCTGTTTTCGACGATTCAAATCTCGGGTCAAGAATCAAACTGGAAAGACCATTTTCTCTAAGAGTGCGTCCGTTTTTTGTTGACCTAGTTTCTAGACTTACTAATGTGGGTGACTAGGGAAGGGTCAGTGTACAACAATACACAACCGAACATGTCATATTTTTATTTTGTTTACTCGTCTATTCTATTGTATGGAGTGGTTTTGGATAGGATTTTCAAAAATATTGGGCGTAGGTATACATGAGGAACATTTTTCCATTCAGAAATCCCTTTGCGAATTATTAAGCTTTAGTAGTCATTTTGTTAGAGTCAAGTGTCCCTGTCTCCCCTCCCCCTACCAGCTAAACCGTTGTCTCTGGATATATGACAAAATTCACGGCAGTAGTACATATAACAAGTAACTAATTAATCTGTGATATAACGAAGTTAAAAGGAAAATTATCACAGCTAAGTAGGCTTTACAAGTTAAGGAGTAAATCGATCAATGCCTGTTTTTAACCATTGTTAGTCGTTATACCATGAACTCAATATGCACATAGCATCAAAACGCCCCATTCTAAGTACATATATTGTGATGGTCGACTACGGAACCCTACACGCCTGCATTGCTCGTGGCCCGACACGCCCTTGGCTGGTTTTTCTTATTCGAATCTCGTTACTTGTATATTTATATTTGTTCCACTAGGGTTCCATGTTTTCCATGTCCTCACTGTGTTATTACGTTATTCCATTTCGAATTAATCGACTTTTAAATCTTAAATATATATTTTTTAACATGTAATATTGCTATTAACATGAAATTATTGTCATTTAGAATTGCATGGTGTTTAGAAGTGATTGATGTTACATTATAAATCCTATACGTTTCAGATTAAAACGATCCAAAATCCGTATCATTCTCGGCGACCATGATCAAACCTTAACAAGCGACAGTCCAGCAATCATGAGAGCTGTTACAGCAATAGTCCGGCATAGGAATTTTGACGCAGATACTTACAACCACGATATCGCTTTGCTTAAACTGCGAAAACCAGTCACCTTCTCTAAAATTATCAAGCCTATTTGTTTACCACCATCAGGTTAGTGTATCGCAACAAAAAATGCTTATCCATTTATTAGGTATTTCAATAATTCATAGAATTCGTAAGGTACGATGCCAATAAAATATCTCCTCTCTTTGTTAGAATGCACAATGGGCAAATTTTTAGTCACAAGCTTGCTTGATGGAAAGCAATAACAGCATTGAACTTCAATAATATTTTCCCAGGAAGCATTTACGACTTGACATTGAAATGCTTACGTTATGAATGCCCAAGTATTATGTAGTAATCTGTAATTTGGAGTAATTTAAATTATCGTCATTTTATGGATATTTTTAGTTTAAAAATTCAGTGTTTACTGTAAAATTTTTGGGACCATTGATCGTGGTATTGATACAGGAAGTGAGTACATCTGCTTTCCAAATGAAAGCCCCAAGTTTGATTTCGGGTCAGTTTGATTTAAGAAAAAAGATGAATGTTTCCTTTACTAAAAGTATTGTAGAGGTACTTGATTTAATCCTTTCAGGTATAGATCCGTCGGGCAAAGAGGGCATAGTGGTCGGTTGGGGTCGTACGTCTGAAGGTGGGCAGTTGCCGGCCGTAGTGCAGGAGGTCAAGGTGCCGATACTATCTATGCAGCAGTGCCGCGGGATGAAGTATAGAGCGTCGAGGATTACGAACAACATGGTAGGTTTGATGTGTTGTAAATCCATGTAATATAGTACTACTTCAAATTGAAATTTTTTGCTTTCCTGGATATGCCCTAAACACGCTGGATATAGGTATGTTTAAGTAACGGTAAATTAGTTGTAAGTAGGGGGAAGTGGGGCAGATTGATATAGAAAAATTTTATTTCAAATTTTATGTAGCAAAAATGAATCAAATATTTTTTTTGTTACGCATAGCGTATAACTATTCGACTGTACAATAGTAATCAAAATTACCATTACAGTTAGAATTTAATGAGAATACAGCGACAAAAGAAAAAAAATGGAGTTTGTATTATTCTGCCCCACATACAGGCGGGCCACTTTGATTCAAAGTGTAAATTGTAAATAATAGTTACTAGTTACAACAGTTAAAAGGAGTTGAGTACAGTTTCTTTTTGAGAGAGATCGTAGTTAGTTTTTTAATTTGTCACTTAGAATCTCAATCACGTGTCTAAACTTGATGTTTTACACTCAATTATATTCATTATCATAAATGTTAAGGCAGGTTTTTTTAACAAAACTTATGGAATTTTAAATAATCATCAGTTGTACAACATTGCTAAATTGAAGTGAGTAGGCGTTTACAATTTAATTTGTGGGTGCATACAAACAAATTCCGAATTCATCGGTGCGTACATAATATGTAGGCCGTAGAAGTATAATTTTTATTTGGGAAAGCATACATACTACACAATATAAATCAAACGTAATATGTTATCAGATCACTATCTGATATCTGTGTACTATGTAAGTACAATGATATTTTATGGATAAACGTAGTATACTAGATACTAACTTTATGATTTTTTGCAAAGATGACGTAGATTCATACTGCGTGGCGTTTAGATATTATGTCTCGTTTTGATATATACATACTTAACTACCTCTAAGCGTACACG
Organism: Zeuzera pyrina; assembly: GCA_907165235.1. Classification (NCBI taxonomy): domain Eukaryota; kingdom Metazoa; phylum Arthropoda; class Insecta; order Lepidoptera; family Cossidae; genus Zeuzera; species Zeuzera pyrina. The sequence continues at coordinate 17,331,658 of OU015628.1, forward strand.
TAGGTACCTGCATAGGTTACAGCAATTAATGCGAAAGTCAATACAAGGATAATACGGAACGAATGATATAGAAAGATATAGTTATCCGCCAAAAGCTGCGCTTGAAATATGTATGCAAGTAATATATCCCCATTGCACTGCAGTTGCTGACATTATTTGCTATCCTTTTCAAACATCTTTTCAAATATTTAATGTTTCTTTTTCTTTAGTTAAGAAACAAAATGAAAATATATGACGGTTTTAATGTATTTTACATAATATGGTAGATATGTAAATCCTTCATCCTTTATTTTAGTAGAGGGGCTAAGCGATTGAAACAATATTTTCGTGGGACTGAGTATTATTATACCGACAACTGGTATCGTCGTATTCAGTAGTTTCCTGAGTAAGAAAAATGGTGTTGTCACTTTCAATTGGTGGAGGGGGAGCTATGACGTCACAAAAATGGCGATTCTTGGTTTAAATTTTGTTGAATAACTCAATAACTACTTAACCTATTTGAACGAGTGAGGTTTCATATGAAAGATATTAAAAAGCCTAACAAAAAACGTTTAACAATCATAAGCATAGCTTCAATATTTAAAAAGTTATTTGAAAAAAAATTAAAAAATAAAAATTTAAGTGTAGAACTTTTATGGTTTAAATAACGCGGTGAAAATACCAATTACATTGACAATGGTTCAAAAAAAAACTTGCTTCGTTCTTCATCTATAATGTACGTTATGGATTTTTAAAATTAAATAAATGATAAATAAACAAACTACGACAGTTTTAAACGGACGCGGCGTATTGCGTGGGCACGGGCGCTTGTTCGCTGACACACTGCTAGACATGATCGGTAGTCAGAGCCACGAGGTCAGAGCCGAGACAACAAGCGACAGTTTCTTGCAAACTAACTTCCATAAACTTTTAACGCGTTGTATTATAAATAAACATACATATCTTTACGCTGTATTCCTAACTGCGTAGTCAGATATATAGCAGAGCGCCAAGCTTCGCGGTCCTTACATACTTCTTTAGCCTCCTAAAAGCTCATTATTTCCTCACACATTTTCGCCTAAGCATAGCTTTCGAATGCTTTTGAAATTTCTGCCTGCTAACACTAGCTATTTGATATTCGTAAGTCAGCTTTGGTTTTCCTTGGCTTCTCCTACCACTCACTTTCGCTCTGTAAATTTTCTTCATCAGTCTTTCATCACTCATTCTTTCTATGTGTCCGAAACATTTATGTATTCCTTTCTTCATTTTCGCAATAACTCTGTCATGCAACCCTGTCATTCTGCGTATCTCATCATTGCTTATTTTGTATAAAAAGGTGACACCGCACACATTTCTAAGAGATCGCATTTCTACTGCATTTATCTTACTTTCATCTGATTTCGGGGATATCCAGGCCTTACTATTGTGCAATAAAGTTGGCATCAACACCGTATTGTGGGTAGCCATTTTGACTGAGTTAGATAGTATATTCACACTGCCTATTAATGTGGCTAAAGCACAGTTTATTGCCAGCAATTACCCGTTTCTCTACATACATCTCACGTCTTCCATCTCTAGAAAACGCACTCCCCAGGTATACCATTTCATTCACTTGTTCTGGATATTTTCCATTTACACATATCTCACACTTTAGCTGTACATCTTTTCTCTCAAACACAGAACCTTGGTTTTGTTCACATTCATATTCAGTTCTTTCACTTCAAATGTTTCTTTCGTGCGCGTGACTAGTGTCAGCAACTCTGCTTCTGATGTTGCTACTCGTATAAGCACAGCATCGTCAACATTTTAAAGACAGTTTACCACTGTGCCAACACATATCATCCCACTCATACTACTTTCCCATGTATGGAGGCAACCGTCCGAATACAGTACCAATAGCCAGGCACACATCATCAGCCCTGTCCAACGCCTAAACAGACTTCGAACCAGGGCGACATGTCACCATCTATCCTTACGCAGACTCAGTGGCCATGATATAATGACCGCACAGCCCTCAGTGAGGGGCTGTGCGGTCATTATATTCAGGCGGAAGACTCCACAATTTCTTTCTCACTATTCTAACAAACGCATTGTTGAGATCCTTTCGTGCCTTCCACGAATATCTTTCAGAAATGCCTTTCATACGTTCGGTCAGTACTTTGGTATAGAGTTTACTTGTTAAGCTGACCAAGTTGATGATGCTGTATAGTATGTACAGTCTGAATGAGAGCCTTTCTCTTTATAGAAAGATACTATGACTTCGGTGTGTCAGTCCCTCGGAACCTCTTCTTTCTGCCAGTAAAAATTGCACAGTTTACAAAGGTATCTCAGACCGTAGGACCACCGTACTTGATCATCTCAGCAGTTACCTCATCTTTTCTTGCAGCCTTTCCACATTTCCTTCTTATCACTTTCTCAATTTCTTTCATACTAATGACTTCTTCCAGTCCCTGACCCGAGTGTTCATTATTTTTATTCATATTCATTAAGATCGGTTTCAGTGTCAGAGACGAAGTTGCTACTCTCCTACAGTTCTCATTAATAATCACTCCATCACTGCATTAAACAAAGAATCCCTATTTTTGTGACGTCATAGCTCCTTCCTCCACCAATTGAGAAAGTGACAACACCATTTTTCTTACTCAAGAAACACTACTGAATACTTGCTCAGTCCCACGTAAATAGTTATTTTACGACTTTATTTAGGTTAGCCTCCCTACTATTTATCTTCGTACCGTAATTTTTACATTTTCTGAATACACAACTCAGCATTTTAGAAATTTGACAGACAGACTCGATCACTCGACAGCACGCTAGTACGATATTTACCTCTTTAAGCGACTTTATCTAATAATATATTATTATCGACCGTGATATGTATTGGTTTGGTTGACTTGTTCAGAAGACGGTTAGTGCATTTGCTTACCACACCAAGGATCTCGACTTCAATTCGGTCTAGTCTATTTAGGAAAAGGATATAATACTTAGTTCATTCATTACGGTGATACATTGCAAAAACATATTAGCAGCCTAATTCACACACAATATACACACACAATTCCATTTGTTTTTACCAAACGTAGTCGCTTCGTGTCGCGAGTGAACTTAAACAATTAGCCCACAGATTGACGTTCATCAAAAAGTCTTAAATCTAAAATTGATATTTTCAGAATATCTACTGGATATAATATTGCAATTTCGAATAATAATTACTTGGTAATATGATATAATCAGATTATTCCAAATTATTATCGAATTTTCTTGTAACCGTGTTGCAGTTATGTGCGGGTAAAGCGTCAACGGATTCCTGTCAAGGCGACAGCGGCGGTCCCTTACTAGTACAACAGGGAGACAAATTCCAGATTATAGGTAAGAAAAAAACTTCATTGAACTTTTACCGTTTGATTTGAATTTAGTAATTGGTTGTTTGATTAGAATTTAGTGTTGTTGTTGTTAATTTGCTTTTAGTGATTGATTGTTAATTTGTTGAATTTTTAATTAAGATCGTTTGGTTTTGTTGTTATTTTTAACCACTAACTTCGTTGTTGAAATAAGTAAGAAACTTATATGTCAGATTTGTACTTGATTTTATACAGTTTCCATTCTGGTCTGAGAGAGTAAGAAAAGCATAAAATGTGCTAGCTACTTTTCTCTCCCTGTAGGTCGTAGAAGTCGGAAACTTTAGAAGTGATAGGTTACACAAAGGCACAATAAAATTAAAGCTTTGGACGCCACTTTTAGCAATAAGATCTGATGATAAATTGGAATTAGATAGTAACATCTGGCCAACTCATCCCTTATAGGAGTTTCGTTATAACCCTGTCTCTTGGTTGATTTTGAAACACTGCGCGGGAAAACATATGCCTAGCTGGCTAATTCTATATTTTTCTTTTTGTCTTAGACTATGGAAGTAAGGAAACTATTTACAGGTATTAAACCTTGATTTTTAAAATTAACCTAAAATTAATAATAAAACATATGTCTTTGTCAGGTATAGTATCGTGGGGTGTGGGCTGCGGCCGGCCGGGGTATCCTGGAGTCTATACGAGGGTGACGCGGTATCTGTCATGGCTGAAAGCTAATCTCAGAGACTCCTGCCTCTGTATCAACTGAACGAAATAAATTACTACACTAATATTCGAAACCAAGAGAAAACATAATCAATAACTACTTCAAATTTATAGTAAGTTAAGTAACTGTAGTGAGGCAATTATACGATTTAAATATTGTAGACGATTATTATTATTTTTAATATGAGTGTAATAATACTAAGGCTCGCGCTATATAAGCGGTTCCCCGCCGCGGGAACCCGCTCGAGAAAGTTGCCGCAGATCTTCAAACTACACAGAACGTGGTTACCAGGTCGATGTGGTTACTTGGTATCTTATGTTCTTTTCCAAAATGGAGCCGTTAGTAATTACTGCTCTTGAAGCGCTTATTTTAATAGAGGTAAATATTTAAAAATAAGTAAGAGCTCAGTGTTTGGGGAAGCCAGTGTTAAGTAATCCTATTCATTTAACTTGAGGAATATTTCTAAGACAGGGAATATTTTTACACTATTTCTACAATAGGCCGATCTTGTAATTGTACAATAAATCGCTCCGTATCGAACATGTAATAGTCACGATTACGAACATCGCCTTTTCAGAAGCTCTTATACGCAATGAGGTAATGGTGAAAAACCACCGTCGTGTAGTAAACGAGGGGTTAGCAGTTGCGATTTAATACTGCATGAGGTGATTGCTATTTTTCCCAGCCGTGAACCGTATTGAGTAACCGCTTAGTGTAGTATGCATCACATAACTGCTAAGTTAAATTGTGTCTGCGACGGTTTGTAAGCGGGTTCCCGCGGCGAAAGGACCGCCCGTGTAGTATGAGCCATATAGGTTTTATATCTAAACGTCGTTGTTATAATATGAGATCACGTATCTAAGGAGATTTATATTTTGCGTATGTAATAAGAAAGATTGCATAATAACATTAGAGCATAATTTAATTGTATATAAAACATATTTAAATGTAGTTAGTGCCAAGAAGTGTGTCATATCAGATATCACATTAAAGGTTTTTAAATAACAGTTTTTATTTATTTCTATAATAACTATGTGTATACAACGGCAATGCATCAAACATGTAAAGAATATCAAGGGTAACGTTAACATGCTTTAAATTAAAAAGCATTTTTAAAAATTTTGTTAAAAGACCTATTATAGGTAAAGCATGACACATTTCTAAAACATTCTTAACGAATTGATGCTTCTATGATTAAAAATTTTTCAGTAGGTGCTTTTCAGTCATATTTATTCTTATTTAACCAATACACATATAATTTATGATTATATATAATAATTATATAATTGCTTTTAATTTCTTTCGATAGTTTAAATAATTTTTTTAGTAACTGTTTTATCTTTTCGTATTTTATTTATTAATATCCTAATCTTGTCTCATATTTTATGTTTTTGATGAAATATTCTTAGTTTATTTTTGTTATTCCTTTTTTAAATTAAATTAAATTGTAAGAATCTATGTATTATAAGAATAAATAAATATAATTGTTTGTGACCAGTTTTGGTCAGGCCGGTGGTGCAGATTACCATTAGAAGTTAAGTCATTGCTAACTACCTAAGTGTTCATTTGATTGTTTGTATATATTATATTTAATAAGTTGTTATATATTAGGTTTTTTTTTAATTTATATGTTTCGTTTTAATATTGTTTATTGTTAATATTATAATGGGCCTTTCATTAATGTTAATATAGATTAATTTTTCTTTCGTTCTGTTCATCTTTGTCATTTATTTTTCTATTTTATTACATCCTTATCTAAAGTACTCTATACATTTTTCATTGTTATTTTAATTAGTGACTAACATTTTTTACATTTTCTTTGCTAGCTTTATTTATAATATTTTTGTCAGTATTTATAATATACGGATGCTATTATACTCTCTGCCAAAAATTGATTGACTATATTTCTCAAATCGTTCACTTCACGGTGTTTCAGTTTGTGTAAATAACTACTGTTTTCATTCTTCAAGAGCATAAATATGTTTCAATTTTAGTTCATAGCGAAGATTTTTATAGTGTTGTTATCAAAATACAGAAGTTAATGTAATTTATATAATATAAGTATAATAATTATAGGATTATGTGACTCACACAAAAGCTTGGTTTGTAGATGTCGTTTCACTTTTGTAGGTAATATTAAAGGAATTGCTTTGTAGTCGTGCAGTTCTGAGTTCTGATTACAAATTTTGATAATTTATATTTATTTGTACGGTTCTTTTGTTTTCAGATGTTATTCAAAAAATACTATATATACATACATAAAAATTAAAAAATACCACATAAGTAAAAATCACTTATCAACTTAAAAACTGAGTAACATACATGTTTTCTTATTATATTAAATAGGAGCAATCATTAAACAATTTTTTATTTAAAAAAACATAAAATGAGTTGTATATATGTAACAGGTTAGACGTTAACATGTATTTGACGCAGGCTTCTATAATTAGAAAAAAAAATTAGAAAATTAATTTTAAAGAATTTAACGCTCTTTAGGCTGTACCTGTGATGTGAAATATTTTACAGTTTTTTTAATTATTTTGCTTTAATTACGAAACGTACGTTGTTCTAGGTGAGTAGCTATGTATATTTTTTGTAACTTATCAATAAATATTGTTAAAATGTAAAATATTTGAGTTAGGTAATTGTTATTATGAGGAACACTATTCTTACGTGTATCTACTAATGATTCTGTTGTTGTTGTGTATTGTATTGTGCAAATTTATTTGAATATATAATTTTTAATTATTAACTGCTTTTTGTTTTGTTTGTTTTCTTAATCTATACATAATCAGTTTCTACATAGACAACATGCATATAAGTAAATAAAACGTATTGTTAGAGATATTGTATGGGGTTGATACAATGAATAATATACTTTTAAACTATACATATATATATATATATATATTATCAATATATGGTGCTTCATATCTATGATGCAAATGCGATACTGGTCTAAGAAGAAAGAAAATATAGAGCTTGCCTGGAGTATGTCAGCTGCTTATTTTTCCGAGCAGATTGTAGTAGTAGGCCCAGGTGCTTAAAGCCCGTGTGCTAGTAAGTGTTATTACTGGGTTTTATTTTACCATTTTAACGGAGTCGCTGTCACAAATTTCTGTGTGACGTTAAAGAGTATAATATTCTTATCCCATGATGCAATATGAAATAGTGTGATGTTATGCGTTTGCGTATGCTTATTTGTAAAGTTAAAACTAAGTGGTTGATATATACTGTTACTGTTAAGCTATTGCGCTAATTTTAGTTAGATTGCATTTCGTGAATCGTGAACCCTGAGAAGTAAAAATTTGCACCGCCAATAATTGTCGCTTTGTCATAAAAATACTCGTAATACAAATCGATTGATAATCCGCTGGCCGTTTTCTTTTTCTCAAAATAATCAAAAATAGTAACAAAAATATTGTTAAAAATTTATAAAGAAAAACATCGACTAGTGCCACAGCCGGCGTAAATCAGAAATTCCACATCTTACTCGTTTCGTCACCACCAATTCTGATCAAATAAGTATCTAATTTATTGTCCGACCGAAACTACTTTTTACAGCCGAAACCGAAACCGAAACCGAATTTCGGCTTCGGTCTCAATTTCGGCCGAAACCGAAACCGAAACTTCTATACAAGGTCATGTTTTTGTGGGAAGTGAACTAAATAGTCAATCATAATCAATCGGTCTTTATTTAGTCTTTGATATTTGAACTACCTAATTATTAATATAACATATTATCACACCTTATTTCAAATAAATTATTTGTACTTTTTGAAATAAGTAGTTGATTGAAACCTACTACCTACCATTTCTTTTTAATATTATTTACAAATAACAAAATAAAACGTACAAAACAAAATTACTTTTTACCTGATATGTTTAAGTACAGAAAACAAAAAAATATCTTTCAACTTTAGAACAAAATAACTTCTCCTAAACTTTGGTCATTTTATATGGCACTCTTGTTAATCAATTGCAATAAAATTAAAATTAAAAAGTACCTACCTACCTACTAAGTACAACAACTAAATATTTTTAATGCAAATAATACTTGATGTGTGAAAATAAAGAGTTTTCTCTCAACTAAAAAAAACTGTAAAGAGCTTCATTGAGCTACTACTATTAATAACTTTATTGGACTAATAATTATCAGTATTCATAATAATTAAACAATGTAATATTATAAGTGAGAAACAATAAATAATTTATCAACATATTCGCATCGCAAATTGCTTCTTCAGTCTGAGTAAAATTGACCAGCAGCACTAAATAGTAGTTCACTGGAAACATGGAACGAGCTGCGAACTGCGAGATGAAGTGTCATTTTGCTCAAGTGCGCAAGTTCATCGCTCGCAGCTCAGTGCACCGAGCATGTTCGATCACAGTGCAAAATCTCTCAAATTTCGATATCGGCCGTAGTTTCGGCTGGATGGCAGCCGAAACCGAAACTAAACCGAAACTCAATTTTTTTGCCGAAACTAGGCCGAAATCGAAACCGAAACCGAAAGTTCGGTCGGACACTAAAATAAGTACATAATATTTAACAGAGCCACTAGTGAGTTAATTATCAAGAGTTCGAATTAGTATATGGTATTTAATATTGACGAACATATGACATAGAATACCCTTGTCAACCTTCTTGCGGGAAAGATGTGAAGAAAAATAATGTTATTGATTGCATGACTGGCTAGTTGGTGCGGTACTTCCAAAGCTCCGAGTTCGATTCCCAGCATGGTGAAGTTAAGTAACGAACTTTTCTAGATTGTCTGGAGTCTGGAACTGACATGCTGACTGAGTATACTGTGTGGCACCTAAAGCATTAGTTTAAAAGTCCATTTGGAATCATACCATTGATTTATACCGATTATTTATAATTAGCATTGTTTGACGAAATCTATACGTACATATTATCATATGTGAAAGGAGTTAGTACATTTCTTTTATATGGTGTCTGTCTACCTATGTACTTAATATCATAGATAATATAGTTTCAACTAACAAACCTTCAAAGTACCTGTCGGTCTTTACTTTTAGACAAATGAATATAAGGGTATTTTTCTATTTTGTCTCTACACTCATGGATATAAGAAACAAAACAGCTTCGTTCGTGTTTATAGAGCTTTATTAAAGAGGGTAATTAATAAAATTGTCACACAAAACAATACTCAGTAGTTGAAAACAAAAACAAATTAGGTACATTAATTTTAATACCATAGTTGTAAGAAAATTTTGTACGAATCTATCACAGTGAAAATTGAATGTTGTATCAACGACTGAATTTTTCCTAACATGTAGTACACTCAGTATTTAGTGTTACCTCCACTTGCTGTTAAAATTGCCTGTATCCGTATGAACAGATGTACTTCTAATTAAATCTTCGATAAAATTTTGTGCCATTAGATTTCATTTTTCTACCAATACACTTTTATGGTCTCTTAAGTTACTGGTGCTGAATTTCTTTAAATTGGCTTTTCAGTTTATTCTAAACGTGCTCTATCGGGTTTAGGCCTGGTGAGCGTGCTGGTCAATCCAAAACTTCGATTTTAACTTTCTTATGAAACTTCCTTAGAGAACTCAACCTATAGAGAAGGTATATCGGACCATCTTATTCACCACTGCTCAGTTTATTTACACTAAGAAATATCAACTCACGCTCGCATTAAGCAGTACATAACCAATACTGGACCTGTGTGTACATCTCTGTATATTCCCACAGATATTTCTATATTTATGTAATGGCTTATTGTTCTATTCGTTGGTGTGGCAAACACAGAAAAATTTAACTATAAAACAGAACACAGTAACCGCAACAGTGTTCAGACGTAAATTGTTTTCATACAAAATAAATGACATTACCACACTATAGGTTAAGTGCTCCATGGAAACCTCGAAACTATTGTTGCTGTGTAGGGCCGAGTATTATCATGCATTAAAATAAAATCATCTCCAATATGTAGGGCAGTTATCACAACATGTTCTAAAATGTCCGTAACGTACCGTGTCGCAGACAATGACCTGTTCTCCACGATGTATACCCACATAAGGACTCCTATACCAATATACCATCCATACCATCGACTATAAAGCTCTTTTGCAACAACGTTACATGCATTGAGTGTATCTTTTTCCGGTTCGTCTCCAAGACGACGAATTGGAAATTTTGACGGTAGGGACCTCAAGTTATTAGTTATTGCAAAACGTATCAGTCATATTTAGTAAACTGATTCTTCATTTCATTGACTTTATTTTGCCAGTTGCGATACGCATTTGGCTATTTTAACAGAAAAAAATATCTAAGAAACGAAGAAGTCGAAGCGAGATTTCTTAGCAGATTGCTGACAATAAATCTGTCGTCTCTCGTTATATTTTTGTATTCTTTTGTGGCCTCGCCTTTTGCGTATTGTAAACTCTCCAGTTTGCCGGTAACGTCGAACTTTGAAAAAGTACATGTTTAGAAACGCAATATTTGGGTCACTTGATTCTAATTTGTAAGTGTAATTTCGAGTTCAATTATAGTTACATTTCTAAAGAATTAAGCTCCGCTGAGTTCCGACATTATCATTTAAATCTTTTAAAAAAGTTAGTATCTAAGTAAATTGGAATTTGTTTAAAATAACAAAAATCAGCAGTTTTTTTTAATATAGGTACGAATAAAAACACAAGTATTCGAAAAAAGCAAATGGAGCTCGGAAATAAATAAAGATGATTAAAATCCTTCTTCTTCAAATTACTTAGTAGATAAATAAAATTAACCTTTAAATATGTCCACGAATATATACCTAGGTAATTTACTGAGGTCGAAATTAATTTTTTTGTATTTCAGTCACCACTATGTAAAAACTTTTTACACACAATAGGTAGGAAAAATATTATAGTGTTTTTTAACGCATGAACGTTACTGTCTTTATTTATTACAAAATCAATGAACCTAGGCAATTGACATAATTTCCATTTAGATATCTACACATGAGGACAGTAACTGCAGAAAAATATTACAATATGTATTGTCTGTATTGTTGCATAATCTATACGATATAAAAAAAGTATTTATTTGTAACGGTTTAACACAATTAGTGAAATGTCATATTATACCTACTTATCCTCACTGCACACAGACTGACGAAGAAAATTTACAGAGCGAAAGTGAGTAGTGGTACAAGCCAAGGAAGACCAAGGCTGACTTACGAAGATCAAATAGCCAGCGTGTTAGCAGACGGAAATGTCAAAAAAGCTCTCGCATACCTAAGCGAAAATGTGTGAGGAGGGTGATGAGATTTAAGGAAGCGAAAGAAGTATGTAAAAACCTCGAAGCTTGGCGCTCCGTCTTCTCTGACTACCACGTTAGAGATACAGCGTGAAGATATGTAAGTATGTATCTTTACTTCTGCCGTTAGACAATTTCACAATATAATATCAGCACTGAAAAGTTTTGATTTTCTCACTCTTAAATACTTAATATTGAAAGAATTTTTACGCGATTTATTGTGCAAGTTTTTTAATACATTTAAACATTACTTACAATTATTTACTTATACTTGCAATACATAAAAACCGTCACAACTGTTTACCGTTTTCGAACTTTGTATTTTGTTACAGTAGAATTTTAGAGTAAGGGTTATTTTTCTGAGACTGTAATTGCATTGAATAAGAGACAAATAACACTCAACTGCACAGGTAGATGGAAAGCGTTACTTTCGTCGCGGCGTCAGCGAGCCGGTGCGGTCGCACGAAAAGGATGCTATTAGACCGACGCGACGACCGCACCTTTTTCCTAATTGTTATTGCTCTATTAGTGTCGGTTACCGTTATAAAATTAACTGGACTTATTTCTTTTGTAAATGAGTTAAAAATACCTATTAATAATATTAATTAAGATAAGTACCTACATGGAACAAAAACTAAAGTAAAAAATAATTGTATCTGATGATTTTATTCCGTACATAAATAGTTTTACAGTATAAAACTAGGTCATTTAAAAATCTTCTATAAAGTTAATTCAAAAATTGATTCACATAAATTTTTTCATCATTGTTAGAGGTCGATGTATTATGTAGATAATTACATATTAGGTTTAATAAAAAGAATAACTAACCAACTGATTCAAAATACATACTTACGTATTTTGACTGAATTGTGATTTGTCTGTCAATATTAATTTCGTGATAACTAAAACGATAATTATGTGGCCGAGCTTGTTCTCTCCAAGAAACGAATGAATGCAGCTAGTGGATATTTTAAATACACAAATCACGTACCACGGTGTTTGCGTAAGGTGGCAAACGAAACGCATCTCACCGTCCGCGTCAGTTAGTATTCGCGCGCGCCAAGTTCAAGAACGAAGGTGATGCGAGAGTCGAGCGCGATATTCTAAATATATTTCAAATTGTTTTTCCTTTTTTTTGTTTTTATATTCAATCAGTATGCGAGAGTACTCCTTTGTTTTAGTGATTGTGACTTTGACTTTTATTTGTTCTAAGGTTAGTAAATTGTTTAATATTTTATGGATCTCTGTTTTGAAATATTATGGTATATTATCCAATTTTTTTCATTTTGTCGAAAATGTAAACAAACAAGAAACTAACCAAAATTTCGCTAAATTTTCACCGTTCGCTAGTCCGACGTAATTTCTAGATCAAATTGATATCATAAATAAGTTCACTCTAATATGTGACTGAGTGACACAATTCATTAGCAATGTAAGACAGAATAATAACAGAATCTCCTATTCTTTATTATTAAGTATTTTTTTTAAATCCAAATTGTTACACTTACAGGTATAATGACGTTATTATTCTTTTAATTCTTCTTTTAATTCTTGGTGGTTTTTATTGTAGTACAAACACACAAACGGACAAAAATTACTTGTTTGCTTTACTAATAACTATTATTGAATCGAATCATTTACGAACTAGCCCATCTAGTTGTTATAAATGTCATAGTCGCCACATTTATTTACATTATGGACAAACACGTAAAATATAGGATATACATACATTTATTTCATTTAAACCGATAGTATAAATCGACTTCTGTTTTATGAAGTTTTCTTGATAAAATCAATCAGACTGAAAAGCTGAAATTATATATTAAATTAAGGTTGTCTGGAAAGTTGTTACTCTTATCAAATGCATAAAAATTAATGTTTGTCTGTTCGTATTTATGGGCTGCCATACCGTTTATCCGATTGCGATGAAATTTGGTATGGAGATACGAGTAGATTAAGCCCCGGGGCTATGTTTTTAATTAACATAGGCTACTTTTTTTAATTCTACGCGGTCGAAGTCGCGGGCATGAGCTAGTATTTTATAAACTTTAATGTTGACTTTGTTTCTAGCCTAAGGTGTTGGCGATAAAAACGTATCTATCTATCTCAAAGTTGCCACTTAACTATATAAATTAGTGCGATATATTATACTCACAAAATAGTGGTTAAATCATTCGTATATCAATATCAATCATATAGCCAAAACAGCTTCAGAGTTTTTTCACTTTTTAATTTTTAAAACTCGCTTGTCTCCTTTGTCCTTTCATTTAAAATTTGCTTTGTTTAAATGTATAGGGTGATGTCGTACGAGACGCTCGTGGTGTGTATACAAAGAACATTTTCGGTGGTGTGTGGGGCAACCGCCCTCCACTTATGGAGATAAATCAACCAAGGACACCCTGCACATGCAGTTAGTACCTGTATTTTTTTTAACGTAAGCACTAACTAAGCTCAATCAGCGCTGACAGACATCTTAGAAGTACGAAAATGAGGTTATTATTAAAATTTTTGTTATAATCAATTTCTATATGATTTTCAAGAAATACTGTCATTTTTAATTAATAGAAAGAGTAGACTAAGAAAGAAAAAAGATTCGGTTATGTAGTCATACTTCGCATAATGAGAATTCAATAAATTGTTAAATTTTTATAACTTTCAATATTCATTAAAATTTTTACTATTATTATATAGTCCATAATAATATTGTAAAAAGAGAGATCGGATTTTGTGTGTTTGTTTGTAAGTGGAGGGTATAATCTTCGGAACCACTGCACTTATTTGAAAAATTATATCGCCATTTGAAAGGTACATTATTCAAGACAGGCTATATATTATGTATTCAACCCGGGTGAAACCGGGACGGGATAAATAATAGATAAAGCAAATATGTGAAGTCAGTTCAAAGCGGTTTTGCACTTTGTAGTTAAATATAATTAAAATTATTGAAAATCTTAAAAACGTGATTCTAATTATTTTATTAACGTATTTCACGAATCAATGTTAGCCACAGTGTTACAGGTAGTCTGTTATAACCTATATAGCTGTTTACATAAAAAATCCATAATTTGTGACTGTACTTAATTTCCTCTAAAATAATTTTTTAATAAGTTATATATGTAAGTTAAAAAAACAACACTTGACATTTTTAAGCGTATCGTTTATAAAAATACGAAACTGAAGAATTTTTTTGAGACAGTCCACTTATTCTGAATGAAACCGTAACTTATGAATTATAAATTCGTACATACACATACACACATGTTTATTTATAATTATATTCATTCGTATAAACGAATATAAAATGTTTATTTACTACAAAGTATTTACTTTTATGAATAACTTATTTCCTTTAAGCCTAGCCTTAAGCCTTTACCCCACAATATTATTCGGTGCCTTCTATTATACTATGATTATCATGTGCTGACTTATACTTACTTTAATACTTTAATATTCTATAACTAAGTAGGTATGTCTAGTGTCTACCTAAAACCGTAGAGACAGGCAGGTAGAGATATAGGCTTTCAGTGACTGTCGCCTAATACGGGGACTAATGTATTCGTTTGTATCTTTTTGTGTTCGATGTAATGAATAATTTAAAAGAAATACTTTCTTTCTTTTTTCTTTCTGTTTATCTTTCTTTCTTTCATATAAAAAAAATTTAATTCTTGTTGTTTTCAACTTCAAACTCGAGGTTTATAAAAAGTTGTATTCGAAGATTTTTTATGTTATCTTATACATATATTATGTCTACGCACTGTAGTGAGACTATATTTAGTTTAATTTCTGTCTAAATCTTTGCTGTTATGAAAAGTGAATGAAAGATAAACTAAATATAACAATTTGGTATACCTTTCATTTATAACTTTTAAGCTTTATGAGGATATTATTAAGAATATATTAATTTTAGTAACAGTAAATTCAATCAAAAGCATATTCTAATGGTATTATACTGTATAATGAAAATCGCGATATATATAGTTTATTTTTGATATTTTTTTAATATTATAAATAATATAATTAAAATCTTTCTTACCTACATTTTCTTTTTTACTACATGTTATTTACATAATTGTATTTCAGAATGCGGAGAGAGGAACGAGGTGTCTCGTATTGTTGGTGGCGAAGAGGCTGGTCCCAATCAGTTCCCTTGGGTCGCCAGACTCACTTATTTTAAGAGGTTCTATTGTGGCGGCATGCTCATAAACGACAGATATGTGCTCTCTGCAGCACATTGTGTTAAGGGGTAATTATTTTTCAAATTATTTAAAAATGTATATATACTTATATAAAATAGGTATTTCCCAGCTGCTCTAGGAGAGAAAGAAAAGAAAAAAAAGTAGGTAAAAAAATAGAAAATATATATGATATTCTATTTCGAAAAATAGCTAAATGACTTGAATGGGTTGGGACAGCTAGAACAAGATTTTAATCTAGGCAAATATCGAGATAAGAGAGTGAATGATGCTGGCAGGATTATGCTAGGAGTGTGTGCGGAAAAGGATATTTTTGTTGCTAAGACTATACTTAAGCACAAATAGATTCGTCAGTGCACGTGTGAAAGGAAGGTTGAGAGAAGTATCATTGTTTTGTTCCTAGTGAATAGTCGACTCAAAAACCAGGTTATTTATGGCTACTCCATGTGCCCTTAAGTCCATAAGAGCACATAGAGTAGCCAATCTGACCACTATCTTGTGGTAATTAAAATAAGGGATCTGTTCGCAGCATAGCGATATCGTATAATTTTGTTATACGGTACGTTATATGCTTATATATCTTTGTTATGCGATAAGTAGTGTGGCCTGGATATAACCGAAATCGAGTGAAAGTAATAAATGTACCTAACATAACATCTGCGGTGGCACCTCCGTGGACAGGGTAAGTAACGAAGAGATTCGCACAGTATGACAGGGTTGGACAACAATGTTATCGTAAAAATTAAGAAAGGTATGTTTAGATGGTTTGAGCACATAGAAAGAATGAAAGATTGAAGAAGACAATCCACAGATCGAAAGTGAGTGGCATCAGAAGCCAAGGAAGACCAAGGTTGACTTACGAAGATCAAATAACTAGAGTGGTAACTGACGAAAATGCCAAAAGCATTCGCGTACTTAAGCTTAAGTGAGCGGAGAGAATTACGAGATTTGAGGAGGCAAAAAAGAATGTAAGGACCGCGATGTTTGGCGCTCCATCCTTTCTGACTACACAGTAAGCAATACAGCTTGAGGATATGTATGTATGGAGAATACATATATCAGCTTTCAGCTTCAGGTTACTCTTGCCTTACCAAGAAAAGCTTTTTTACTCGTGTAAGGAACTTGTACAGGTGATGGTCTAGCGACCTCCGTTATCGTAATATCTAATTCCGTGTTACCGCCTGAAAACATTAATATTTACTGCTGAGAATGCCGTTAGTTTGTGATTTTGTTAAGTCTTGCTCTATCCACCATGGAAGTAACTGCCATTGTAGATATATCTAAATGTCTGAGTATGTCTGAGTATTATATCTATCTGTAGTTATGTTTACATAAAGAAGGTTGGCAGAAACCCAAACAGTTTGAGTGTCGCATATAGAGTTTACGTTTCTTATGAAAAATATCTTAAAAATATACATCTAAGTATTTATAAAATTAAATGTAAATACAATATTTATACGAAATGCGGTTTCACTGAAAACCTTAGCTAAATAAACATGCGTAAGTGAAATAATAAAGTGATTTTAAAAAAGAATACAACATTGAGTAACAAAATGGTTTAATATTATTAAGCAATTTATAATTCAATACAGTAATCAGTATTGTTGTTATAATAAATACAATAGGTATTATACAATACCTACCTAAGACATACATAACCCACATGTTTCATCACTGCAGCGTACAACCACTTCACAGCCATATCGCAGCAATGTTAATGAAATACTGCTGTAGATAGACTGAAATATTACCATGAAGTCTCGTATTCATGATTATACTCTGATTAAATGATTTTCTAGTCTGTGTCTATGTGTAATATGTCTATGAAGTAGACTTGAACGATATTATAATTTAATCACAATAGTACATTGAGGTACAAACTCTCCTACTTCGATTATCACAGACTAGTATATCCTTCCAATTGATTGCAATTTGCAATAACAGGCAATAATAATACACAACAACAAATCATAGTTGACAGCTGACAGTTAAATGACACATGACAGCATGACATTGGGTTATAATGTTACCAGAACATTCGCAAAAAAATGTATGATAATTTTTTTTACGTATTAAATGGAATACATCATTATTTTTAGTAATATAACAATGAATCAGTGTCAATAACGTGACTATTATAATTATGTACTAAAATACAGAGTATGGCAACTTCATTAGCTTTACATTGATTTTGCGTTTTGATATTGCTTTCATTTACTGCAGATGTAACATAACCTTTATAATTACTTTTCTGCTTGTGCCGCTTCATATAAAGAAACTAATCTATTGAAAATAAACCATTGTATGTGGTTTATAAAATGTATGTACTTTCTCTTACACACACGGTCTTTCTTCTTCGATAATTTATGTAAACATGTCTACAGATGTTCGTCATAATTATGTAATGAATTCCTAAAATCTTTAGCCATTTTCCACTCAAACTCCAAAAACCACCGATCGACATGTGTTTTGCTTCTGAACGAAGCATCCTCAGGATATTCCAGCGATCAGATTTGGTTAGCTAACCAGCACTGAATCGGACTTACTTAAATTTACGTGTATACGCCTCTATGGAGTTTTCAAGTGCTATGAACGCAGGATAGCACCCGAAAATAATCTTCGAAATAAAATTACATATACATACGTAATTTTATTTTGATACTCATTTAAATGAGTAACAGAATTCGTAATTTAAGAAACAGTATATTTTTTAAATTAATACTCTTTATTCTATACTAGCTTCTGCCCGCGACTTCGTCTGCGTGGAATTAATGGGACAAATTTTTAGTGTGAGAAATAAAAAAAAAATTATAAAAAATTATCGGAAAACATACAAAAAAAATCTGGATCTCGACAACAGCGCCATCTACCGGGTCCAACTATAGCTAAGAACTATCCAGGTGACCCCATAAGTACAAAAAAAAATTTCATCAAAATTGGGGAAGCAGTTTAGGAGAAAAATATTACGTACACACGCATATCGGAATTTTATATATAACTATTGACCCGCCTCGACTTCGCATGGGTAGAATTTTTTTTGAAAATAAAATACAGTGCATGTTACTCGCCGATAATGTGTAGCTTGCTATAGGTGAAAGAATTTTTGAAATCGGTTGAGTAGTTTTTGACTATCCGTTACATACGTTACATACAAACAGACAGTTTACTTTTTTATAATATTTGTATAGACTAGCGACCCGCCCGGCTTCGCACGGGTAGAATTAAAAAAAATACAGCCCATGTTACTCGCTGATAATGTAGCTTTCTATAGGTAAAAGAACTTTTGAAATCGGTTAAGTACTTTTTGAGTTTATTAACATTACATACAAACAAACAACAGACAATTTTTCGTGTGTGGTAGAGCCATTCTGCGTTGCAGCACGAATTGGGCCAGCTCGCCCGGTGAAATACCAACCTCTCACAGAATATCGGCGTGAAATAACAGCATCTATTGCTGTTGTGTTTCGGTCGGTGAGTGAGAGTGCCGGTGGCTCATCTCCCCCCTCTTCCTCCTTTCCCTAAACGCCGGCAACGCATCCGCGATTCCTCGGACGTTGCGGGTGTCCATGGGAGGTGGTAGTCACTGTATAGTCACCTGATACAGTGACCACTGTATCAGGTGACTGGCGTGCTCGTTTGCCCCCTCTTTTATAAAAGTACCTCTTTATTATATTAGTATAGACGTATAGACTAACGTAGGTATAGAAGAAGACTTACTTTTTCTGATTTAAATCGTGTACAGTATAAAATTAATATCTAGCTACTAACATTGTACTCGTACACTAATTATGCCACCAATGCCACAATGTAATTTAGTATCTTTGTTATAATTAATTATTGTAAAGTTTAAAACTATTTGTCTTCGTTTTGAAATTGATGGACAGACATCACTGCGGAGATGTCAGCAGAAATTATATTGAACTAGCAATCCTAGCAATGAAAAGTAAAATACAACCCACATTACCCGCTAATGTAGCTTTCTATAGATGAAAGAATTTTCGAAATCGGCTGAGTAGTTTTAGAATTTATCCATTACATAAAAACAAAAAAAGTTTACCTCTTTATGATATTAGTATATAGATTAAATACATTTTCATAATTGAGTCATGTACTTAGTACTACAAACTGATATTTTAGTTTAATTTTTTTTATGGCTTATAATTATTTTATAGCGCCAATTCATTTTATTTTCAAGTTAGTATATTTTTAAGAAAAAGTACAATATTACTGTAGGGCGTTATATTTTTTTATAGCAACAAATGGCGTTTTATCTCTATTTTAACTAGTCTTATAGTGCTTTTAAATGCATCCCAATACGACTATGAAATCTTTCACAAATTTTTCTTTATTTGTAAAGGTAAAAATTGTACATCAATGCTTATTCGTACATATAATCATTTACCGGATAATATGAAATGTCTAACATCCAATAAATTTCGGGTCATGCTGCACGAATGGCTGCTTACTAAATGTTATTATTCGGTCCAAGAGAATTTGCAGAATTTACGATAATTCAAAAATACAGCAGAATTCAAAATCCTAGAACCCCTAATTCTTAGAAAAGTTTATTTTGTACTTTCTAGTTTGTATTATGTTTAATAAAGTTAAGGCTAGTAATATCTCACGTGTACATACATTGTATTTAAATACTTTAGTCTGCAGTTTCTATTATTAATTAGGTACGGCGTGGGCTCTAGAATGGTGTTCCGTAATGTTTATAAATTGTTTATAGTAATGGTTGCCTTAGTTACAAAATTTCAGTCAAACTCTCTACATTCAAATTTATTGTTTTGTTAGGCGAGTGAACAGGATCTCAGCTGCGTTGCTTTGACAGAGAAGTGCGATCGTGTCAATGAGAGGTCTCCAAGTATTTGCGTACTGTCGTTAGTAGGATGTTGACTTGCTGCTGACGGTATATCTTTCATTTCACTTGCCATTTGAAATGTTGATACTACCTAGAGAAACCTCTACTTAATACTTATTATAATTCTTTTCTGTCTGTTTTGTTTAGGCACGATTTAAGTAGAAGTTTTTTGTGATTTTCCATCATATAATTTTAATTGATATTAAAAAGGAATAAGGTTAATTGTGAGCATTGATAACAAAAAAATATTGACCCAAACAATACAAATTGATTCAAAGTTATTAAACATTATTTGGGTTAATGACGAACGAACGACTACGGATAATTTTGGAAATTATCTACAACGATGTAGTTTAGTAACATTATTAAGCACAACATACTTTTTTGTTTCAACTTACAAAAAAGTATGTTATGCGAATACTTAAACACTTACGTATCATGAAACTACAATTAATTATAATTATTTACAATTTTTAGCGAACAAAGAATTAAAGAACATCATACCTTGACGTGATTTCTAGCAGTAAATGAGTAATTTCGTTGGACTAACGATCCTTAGTATCTGGGCAACCGAGTTTTGCTCGGTGTCTTTTAGGTTTGATTGCATATAAAAAAAAAAACAAAAGAAGTCTGACCATATTAGCGGATTCGAACCCGCGCACTTCGACATGGTAGATCTACGCTGTAGCCACTTTGTTATAGAGAAAGTAAACTGTTGTGAAATTACCAATCAATACCAATTAGCAGTTTAAAATGTGTGAAAACACAGAGAAAACTAATTTTCAAAGAATTGAGACCTAGCTAGACTGATTTTTCTCCGTGTAAACTCTATAATATTGTTAATTTCGTCGAAATCGTTAAAACTGTTTTCGAGAAAACGTATGAGTATTCTGAGCGATCTCTGTCTGGAATAATAAGTAATTGTTAACAAATTAATTCGTCTTTAAATATTAAAGGATACCAAATAAAGAAAACGTAAAATCTGCGAGTCCGATAACCTAAGAATAGCAAACAAGTCTTAAACGAATTCTTAGTCCGAAATTGTGGATTCCAATCATTATCGTATTAGTACGTTAACCTCTAACCGGCCCAGGAGAGCAGGCTCCAAAGTTCATTATACTCAAGATACGACCGATTTAGGCGCCTTTTAGGAGACCTTTTTATTGTTTACTTGGTTATCAAACAAGATTAAGTGATGCTTTTTCATTTAGGTATTAATTAAATACATCATAAAATTTTATCAGGCGACCAGGTAAAGAAGTTTAAGCATATAATTATTATTCCCATAGATTTTACCAATTGATATTGATATTGTATACATATCATACAATATAAATTGGTAAAGTCCATGGGAATAATAATAAAATTAATAAGCTTTATCACAAACGGAAAGCGAAATATTTTTATAATATATTGTCGTACATATTATGTTTACATACACGTTTTTTATACAGGTGTCAATAGGTACTATTTTTATTTTATTTTATCAATAGAAATTTCATTAGGTATAGGTATAATATATAAGCTATGGTGTTCCGTATAATAAATAAAACTAAGAGAAAAATCTAATATAGATATCTATTAAGTAAAGTCAGTTAAACTGCATACAGTAAGTGAAAGTGTAAAGGAAACATTAATCGTATTCAAGTTGGTGAAGTGGTTTGTCGAAAAACGCCGTGTGACACTTTCGCTTATTGGTTACCAGTCAAAGGAGGTCCATTAGCTACCGCTCCAATGTTCTTTATAAATAGGTAAAATAATAATTCGGTAAATGTAACCTTTATTGATTGTTTAGGTTCAATAGTTGCAGCGATAAAATTGATGTCGCGATAAAAAAACGAACACTTTTGGTTTGAATATTTGATCAATGTCCGTTTCCGTTCAAGGAAATTGAAATCGTAAGGCTGGTAATTTATTTTAGAGAAATCAACAGCCATAATCAATCTACGCGTATATTATACGCTTGGTGTACGCCTCTTGCTGCTTCACTTCTATGAAGATACACGTATACACTTTATAATTCCAGTTAGTCTCTTCTTACGTAGTGAGGCAAATAAATTTAAACAAAATGGCCAGTTTATCTGATTTGTCTCGCCGTTGTCGTACGGGACAAGGTGTCTGGAGTTATTTATAAAATCTATGAGTAGGCCTAAGCAAAAATCTACGCTTGCAATACGCTTTGTAATAAACAAACAAGTAGGTACGCCAGACTGCACAAGCTGCACTGCGTATTTTGAAGCGTCTATGAAGCTACGCCTTTGTGGATAGTAAGCCTTAGAGTTACATAAGTTATAAATTATAACGAAGTTAATTTTTTCAAAAGAAATACTGTGCTTTGTCAAAGAATATGTAGAAAGGAAGGCCGACTCCCGTAATTGAATTGCCTACTCTCGGCCGATACGTAGGGTTGTTGCGTTGGGTGTGAGATGCAGAGAGCATCTCGCTCTTAGTTATACTTTAGTACATAATAATAAAAACAATGCACACGGATAAGTTTTTTCTGTTTGTTAAATTTAATTTCTTGTAGTTATGTTGAATAATGAGAACTCTGCATTCGAATGACTAAAATTATTTAGGCATCTAAGGACATTATAATACGTTCGTTAATGCGATTTAGAGATTTTCGTATTCGCAACGATGTGAAGAACGAATAAAGATAAACCGAAGCGGTCGCATGTTTGCGTCGCTTGCGACCCCGACTGGCGCTGCAATAAATTACCCATATTCGGCCAAAATATTTTGCCGTTGTGTGCGTGCCATACCGCGTGCGTATTAGCGCGCACACATACAAACCGCGTACGCTAGCCTTCTATGAAGACATCCTACTATTATATTTTTAGTACTATGGTTTTGTCGTGCCCTTGGGTACGCCAGTTGTTATGAGCTTATTACGATTCAACTTACAGCTTCTTAGATTTGGCATTTGATAATACATGTACATTGACTGGCCCGTTGGCGCAGTGGCATATACATCTGCTTTCCAAGCTAGGGTCCCGGGTGCGATCCCCGGTCAGGTCAATTTAGGAAACGAACTTTTCTAAATTGGCTTGTAGTCTGGATGTTACTGGGAACTCCCCCAGAGTTCGTTGTGTGGTACCCATAGTACAAGCTTACTGCTTAGTTTGGGGTCACACAATCTGTGTATTTGTCTGGAGTATTATTATTATTATTATTATTATGTAAGATAAAATGATTTAAATATTTACACAAATTGTGGCAAATTTTCAGGTTCATGTGGTTCATGATCAAAATCACGTTTGGGGAACACAATCGATGTAACTCTACCATACGTCCAGAGACTCGGTTTGTGCTACGAGCCGTTGTTAACAAGTTTAGTCTGACTAACTTCGACAATGACATCGCGTTGTTGCGTCTCAATGAAAAAGTTCCTATTTCTGATGCGATAAAACCAATTTGCCTACCGAGCGATGATAGTGAGTACTTTTAAACTATTTATTTAGATTACTTGATTAGAGTTCTAATCAATTATTAAGCTATTACATTACTTAAGAATACGATAACTGATATGAAAGAAATGTCAGACCTCAAAATCGATTCACCTTCTTTTTATAGATTTCCGCCTTGGGTTATATGTATGTTAAACCCAGCCATAGTACAAACTTTACTGCTCTAGGTTTACGTTCCGAAGTTCAAGTTAGAAATGTTACTTTCCTGAAATTGTACTGATGAATCGAATTCGGTAGCCTCAGTTCAGAATTTATTGTAGATACATTAACCACCGTACAAACAGACAAATCGAAAAATCAATAAAATACGTAAACTCTGAGAGACGGATATGTCATAGTGTGGAGAATCTAAATAATTGTTTCCCTGTTTATTGCATAACGTATCTAATATACATTTTTCTCTAGCCCTAAATTCTTCAGTAGTTAAAAAATAGCGCTTTTGCAGAGAGGACGTTGTCTTGTTTGGTATGAATTATTACATAATACCTTTTGTAATTATTGGTTTAGAGCCCTTTGAAATTTTTGTGCGAAATAGTGATATTTTGGCGCTCTAATTCATAGAAACTTTAAAATTTTTCAATATTCTGCTGGCAGTTTATAATAGATCCATTTCCTTTCTTGAATATTGGTGTTGCGTATTTTCATATTTATTTTATAATATCATACAATAACTATTCTACGAAGTCAGTTTACAAGGAAAATTCTTAGACTCACTACTCTGACGTCCTAATTAACATTGTTTTGACGAGTTCTAACAACTTTTAAAATTATATTGAGATCAAGTACATATTTTAATTGCATAGTAGTGTTGTAGAAATGTCATAAATTTCTTCCTTTTTTCAGAAAATTATTTAAAAAGGCTTATTTCAAGGATAAAGTGTCGTGATTAAACGTCGATTTAGTTCTAAAAAAACCAATGACTTATAAAAAAACGATAGGAAATGAAACTTTAAATGTATAATATATACCAGAAATTATTTTTTTTAATTAATCGGAGTAATAAATATAAGAAACACAATAAAATCGGTATAAAATACGCGATTTTGACGCGTGTTTCTCAGACCTTATGTCCCTAAGCCACACTGTAAACTGCCACGAGGAACACTAGGCACATTAACCGGCCTTTAGCTATTCTCAACCGAATGGGAAGCCCGTTAGATGCACGTAGGTGCGGAAAGCTCCCCTGGCGACGCGTATACGTAGTACGTATAAATAAAATTGAATTACCTGTCTATAATTTTAATTGAATTGTCTGTCTGTTTATTTGGCATAATCTTCAAAACGACTGAACTGTTTTAATGTGACATTTACAGGAAGATAGAGAATTTTCAATAATAATCTGAGCTTTCTACGTAAAAATTGAAAAACTTTGGAAATAATTAAACTGTAAGTTGATCCACACTGTTAATTACAGATATATACAAAAAATAACCCGAGAGGTACGCATAACACTAATGGGAACCAAAACAATTTTTTTATAATTTTATCTGTCTGACTGGATATACAACATATATTTACTTAAGCATCTTACAATAAGTACTGCACGAATTTAAAGATGGTTTTCATAATTGCATCTGTTAGAGTCAGGTTGTACATTAGGTATGTTTTATCGTGATCCGCCGTTTAGAAGTTGAGATCTAAAATCTTTAGTTTTTTTAGTTAAGTTTCGATAAGTTTAGTTTTTTTAGTTAGTACTCTTTAGTTAAGTTGCATCTGTAATACGGGTTTATTTTATAGTGGTTTTACCTTCGATGCTTTATTTTTTACCATAAACATACATAAGCATAGCTAAGACAATCTACATTATTATCTAAAACAGCAACAAAGCCATGTCTGCATATTGACGATCTTTTTAAAAATAAATCACTATGAAGTTCGTAATATTATCACGTTCATTTTTATTACAATGGTGCGAAATTATTTTTCATGAGTCAAGGACGTGAACTTGAATTTTGATTTGTGAAGCATAATCATATCTAATCGCGACTACGTAACTAGTGGTATCTAGGTACCCGATCCTAATACCAGTAGTGCTACACAGGTAAATACATACCTCTATTCAATCTTTACTTTTAAAATAGAACTTATATTAAACATAATAATATGTAACTAACACAATATTTGTGTTAAGGAATGTTATTGTAATTCTTTTACATGCATTTAAGTCATAAAGAGCACTTAATACTAATTACAAATTAATATTATATGTATTTGTCTAAAACGAAAAAAATGTAATAATAAAAATCAAAATTTTTGTCAAAATTATACTTTATACTAAAGTCGCTTCGTTACTCACACTACAATAAAGCTTCGAAAGTTGAACGCGTACGTGAGTGTCCGAGCGCGCCAATATCTATATTTTATATATAAATTCAAGTGCTTACGATTTGTCATAGGGCTCTTAAGAACAATTAGCTCGGTATTCAACTATTTTTTTTTTAATTTTTTTATTTGTAATTTTATTTGAAATATCTTGACTACTTAATTTTGACATTTTTCGTTTTAGTGTTAAATTTTTTTATTAAAAAGATGAAGTAAACACTTCCATGCTCGTCTGGGAGAGAAAGATGAATAAGTTGAATGTACCAGCTTCCTATCTTTTCCTCAGGTCGTAAAAGTCGAGTAAGGGTAGGGCTTGTTATGAAGGAACTAAGAGACTCGTATAAATAATGGACAATTAATCAAGCACTACGTGTCAGCTTCCCCTTTGTTTGCCATCTGCTTATGTTTTCACTTACGTTGTAAAAGTCGGTAAAAGAATCGTCTTTTAATAAGGAGCTACTCGAAATATATGCAGCTAAAAAGTTAGCAAGCTGTCACTATCTATTTTTGGAGTGATTAAGCCAACAGCAGCAGTAACAGAGACAAAAGAAAAATTAGGGTATTTGCTTTCTTTAAATGGTGCAAAATAAATAACGATAAAAAAAGAACTGTTTCCGCTTTGTGATCTTCATGCCTAAACGGAAACATGCGTTAAGGTGCAGGTACAAACAAGACTCCGAACGAGGAATGACGCGAAGTATGTACCTACTGGTACGTATGTATATATATATGTAGAAATTCTTTTTCAGAAAGTTTATACGTAGGAGTTACAGCTGTAGCCGCAGGTTGGGGTACCCTCACCGAAGAGGGTAAGGTGTCCTGCACACTACAAGAGGTCGAGGTGCCGGTAATGAGTAATAAGGATTGCCGTAATACCAAGTATACAGCGTCGATGATCACTGATAACATGTTGTGTGCAGGGTATCCTACGTTGGGACAGAAGGATTCTTGTCAAGTAAGAAGCAAAGATATTCTACGTATTACTACTTCAGACTACTTATGTGACCTTAAACATTGTAGCCTCTCTAGCTCAGGTGTTGTTTATTTACAATGGGGTGGGTGGATGTTAAATTTTATTAGGCTTGACCTGATGAGCGGTGTACCAAATTTATATAGGGCACCTAGGCACACGCCTTTAATCGAAATCAAGTAGGAAAGGGTAAGGATATTTTATCTGTATATCACAAAAACGCTCATGCACAATTTACACTGGTACAAATATTTATTAATTATGCAGGGTGTCTCAAGAAACAGTGATAAGCGGTGGTCCAGAGATAGAGCAGGCCCTGGGGTATTCGAATCACCCCCATGTATGTTCTGCGATTTTTCGTATTTTAGAAGTTATGAATTTTTTTTGTGATATTTTACTGATTTCCAACTTTCGAGTCCATTCTAGCCATAAGTAAGTGAAAAATTAAGATAAATGCCTGATTTTTTTTATGTTTAGCTTAAAGTTGGACCTAATCAAGCTGCACACAGTCACCTCCAGAATCCGTACCATTGCGCTTTAAAATAAAAAAAATGTGACATGAAAGGAAAAAAAGAAAGAAGATCAATAACTTTCAGGGCGTTTTAAAAAAAAATTTCACATAACTTTTTTCATTCAAATGTATTTCAAAAACTTCTTCGTTTTATCAGCTATTTACCCTATAAATATTATCAAGCTATCTCTACGACATCATACCTAAATTTTGCGTGAAAATTTACAGTCTCAAATTGAAATTTCAGTCATAAATAAAACCAAGTAAAAATTATTTTAAATCAGTTTATTTTACACTTTTCTAAAAATAACAATACTTACTCAGAACTTAGTACAATAGGACAAATTCGTATTTTGGTAAATAGGTCTGGTCTGGGATAGTTAACGGATAACTGATTGGCCCATTAGAGCTACCAGCCCGGCTGAATGGTGAATCGTATCTAAATTTTTTGACCGAAGATCTCATTGCCTTTTAGAAGATGTCGATCTGGAGATGCGCAGGAATATGATATTCCAAAGGGACGGGGCACCGTGTCATTATGCGACTAATGTTAGACCCTATTTAAATAGGAGATTTGAAAATAAGTGGATTGGGCCCATAGCATGGCCCCCGAGATCGCCTGACTTAAACCCCATCGACTTTTTTGTGTGGACCATATCATTTTGTCCACCGCAAGTTTGGACACTACGCAATGTCGCCATGTTGCAAACAGACCCCTTATTCTGGTTATTACCATATTTTGGTTATCAGTTCTCAATAGTAGAGATAACGTTCTTGTATCCCTAACCTGCTTCTTGAGCCTGTTATCCACCAGAAATAAATAAATCATACTTCTCTCATGGTTTCTTTCCCAAGTGTACTGATGGATCCTTTTGTGCTTAAATACGGTATTAGCAACAAAAAGAACCTTTTCCATACACACTCCTAACAGAATCCTACCAGCATCATTCACTCTCCTATCTCCATATTTGCCTAGGACAGTCTCAAGTCCAGTTCGAGCTGTTCCGACCCATCCATTCATGTCTCCACACACAACAATTCTCTCATTCTCTTCAACCGTCGATATTATGTACATAATACAAAATAAATTATAGCTATGCGTTGATTCCGCGCGACAAGTCCGAACATGTACATTAACTGAGCAATAGTGTAGGGGCAGTAAGTCTATAATCGATAATCGAGAGTTGTGTGACGCTCAAACAAAAGACGAATCGACGAGATTTGAAAATCGTGTAACTCCGGGTTCGCGTAGGTCGGGGTAGCGTAGCGTAGCGTAGCGAGGTATTACTGTATACAACTGAGTAATAATACTAATTTCGTTCAATCATACAAACGATTTTACTGTAAAGAAAATTATTTAATTTACTTATAAAACGCGGTACATAAAGCACAGACATAAAGCATTATTACGCATATTGATAAGTTCCACCCACATGATTTTGTCGAATGAAATGAAAATATACCGTTACATACCCTGTTCATGTTTACGTAATAACTTGTCTTCCGAATTAAGGATGTCTGATAATGTATAAACATTACTATACCACTGTGCTATAAACTATAGTAACAGTAATGTGTAGAGAGAATTATGAGATTTGAGGAAGCGAAAGAAGTATGTAAGGACCGCGAAGCTAGGCGTTCCGTCCTCTGATTACCCCGTTAGGGACACAGCGTTAGGACTAATAATATTAATGATAATGTTTATAACACACTTCTAAAAATGGTTGCATAATACAGTATGCAGAAAAAGTACAGATTTTAGCCTAATTTATGTAATTTATGTGATTAAGTTTGGATAACATGCAACTAGAGCAAGTTTGTACTGGACATCAAGATTTTGTGCAATTGCAAAGAATTTTAAATTCGTAAAGAGATCACTATATCGATGACTTTCTACCATTTTTCAGGGCGACAGCGGCGGTCCACTTATAACAGAGAGAAAGCACGACAAACGCTACGAGCTAATAGGTAATGAATATTGATGTTTTTAAATTTCAAATTTTCGCATGAGTTATCTATCCCTTGGCAAACAAAACATGCAGCGCCTTTCACTCCATTTCAAAGACTAAACAATTCCGTATGACAAAATAGATTTCGCCCATATGTCTTATCACGCGTAAACCACGTCGTGTCTCCTTTAAACCATGTCGCGGTAAGGAATCGAGTACTTTGTACTCTGTATGCCCCAAGACAAATTGTCTATAGTACATTATAAATTCACTAGTACGTTCTGAACATAATTTTTGTAGTATGTGATTTTAAATATTTTTAATTAAAATTTTATTTTTTTAAATGAACAATGTTACTAATAGCTGTAACCTTACGTGTTATTTATTATTTTAAAGATTAAAACCATAGGAATGGCTATAAATGTAAAATATTTGATAAACAATTCACCGATAGCATGACAGAAGTACCTAATCATAAATGACATGCTTTTGAACATTTTTATATAATGATGTTATATTTACAAAAGAGGTTTTTCTACCAAACTTTACCTGGTATCTTCTCCTTAGTTTGTGATTTTACCAAAGTGATATTGCGAATATTATTTTATAACCAAATAATTCTCAATCAATTACTGAAAGAATTGTAACAAAAAACGTGAATAGTAAACAGTTTTCATTGGATATTTAATCGTAATTATAATAATTTGAACTAAGTACTATAATAGATTTTAATTCTATTAGCGGGTTTTCAACATTACTAGTCGGTTAGTACTAGTAGGTTACTAGTCGATTACCTATATTTTGTTAATATTTACATTGGTTCGCAGACTGTACGAAAGATGTATGCCGTTGTGCGGCAAGTAAAAACAAATCAATTTTTCTGCAAATCAAGTAAAAGTACAACAGACATAATCTTACTAATTTGTGATCACACGGATTCCACGCGATTGTCTAACGTGGAATTTTTGACAGTTCAAATCACGCTAACATCGCGTTCATTCCGCGCGATTTCATTAAATGTGTCATACGGAATACGCTTTTTGCAGATATCGTAGATAAGTATGGAATTGACGTGGTCTCGAAGTAAGGAATCGCTAAATGGTCATAGTGAATTAGACCCCGTGTAAAAAACCATACGCCGTGAATGAAATCCAAGAAGAGATTAGTTACTTACCAGTATTTTTCTATTATTTATAAAATACATCAAAAATTACTACGTACTAACAATCTATTAGTTAAAATAAATGGAAATAATGTATCTAATCTATGTATTTTAACTATCTATTAGATAAAATACGTTAAGGACTACTATCACCACGTGCCAACTAATATCTATTACTTATATGACTACAGCACGGAGTTTTTCAAATAGAGCGCGTGAAGAGGTTCTTACAGAACCGGCAAAGCGTGAATGAGGCCTCCGGTGTTACAGGCATCCTTATGTTACGATAACCGCTTATAGCAGAGAAACTAAGCGAATAAAAAAATATTTTAGTGAAACTGAGCAGTATTATACCGATAACAGGTATCCTGAGTAAGAAAAACGGTATTGTCACTTTCTTAAGTGATGGAGGGGAGAGTTATGACGTCTTGTGATTCTTGGTTTATATTTAGTCGAATAACTCAATAACTGCTTAACCTATTTTAACGAGTGAGATTTCATATGAAAGGAATGCCTAATAAAAAAACGTCAGACAATCATAAGTTCAATATTG
This sequence comes from Zeuzera pyrina, assembly GCA_907165235.1. Taxonomy (NCBI): domain Eukaryota; kingdom Metazoa; phylum Arthropoda; class Insecta; order Lepidoptera; family Cossidae; genus Zeuzera; species Zeuzera pyrina. Next base: position 17,362,969 of record OU015628.1, read on the forward strand.
AAAACGTTATTTGAATAAAAAACAAAAATTGAAAAGCGTTAATTTTTGCAGTTTAAATAACGTGGTAAAAATGATAATTACATTAAAAATGGTTGAAATAAAAAATCTTGCTTCGTTCTTAGTCTTTAATGTACACTTTGAATTTGTAAAATCGGATAATAAATAAACAAACTACCTTGTTCCTACTCACCTCCTACATACCGCACTCACAGTGTCCACACATTTAACTGGATGCGAAAAACGAGTTCGTTACTTGAAACACTGGATTCCACCGTTGATAAATTGTGTCTGTTTTGCGTCTCTTGGTTTCCATCACTTCATGGACGACTCTCGAATAAAAGTGGCGTTCGGCGGAAAGCACTTGCGGGCGATGAAGTTCAATCCAATGATTGGTATCTGATTGGAGAACGTGTTCTGCTAGTGCTGATTTAGTTGTTTGTCGATTCATTACAGCTGTGATGCGTTCTTTAATCTTTTCAGCAACAGTCCGTTTCTTTTAGTCAATGTACGAACTACCGCAGCTACAATCTATTTTATAAACACCTGGTGTCAGCAACGGAAAAACATCCTTCGATGTGTCCACTACATTGCTCACCTTATTTCCCAGTGTGTACACAGAGTGGATGAAATACTTTTTTTTAAATCCAACGAGTTTTATCCCTAACTCCTTCACTAGGGTATGTAGGTGGGTTGTCTGCTCACCTCTGGATGTCTGTACTTCTTTTTAGACCGCCTCTCTCGTCGGTTTATCTAATATCCGGTCCTTGTCAGTACTTCCTGTTTAGCTCCTGCTCCAGACGTTCAAGCTCACACAAATCGTAAGCTCTGCTCTTTAGTGACGTTTCAACTGCATGGCTTATCACATATACACAAAGCTAACGTGCCTTTGTGTCCTGTCGTAAGTCAAATTGCATTTCCCACTTACGTTCTTGCGAAGCCCGTTGTGTACGGTTAAATGTGTGGACACTATGAGTGCGGTGTGTAGGAGGCCTAATAAAAATTATTTACGAATATCGGAGGAAGATGATAAAAAATTTGCTTCGGATACTGAGTGAAGCTTGCTGCAACAGTTTTTTCGGGACCACGACCGCAACTGGGCTGAAACGTCAAGACAAAATAAAAGGTAATCGCGTTAATTCATCGTTTTTTAGATATTTTATAATACAACTGCATAAAAAAAAAGAAAGTATGACTACCTTGCTATCAAAAATAGCTGTGGTACGAAAGATTTGGTGAAAGAGTCTAGAAGCAGAAAGCAGAAACGAAAGCACTAGTGAAAGAGAAGCGTAAAAACTATAGGGCGTTAGACGGTAATATCGGTAAACTTCGAGGAAAACTACAAACTATTTTGTAAGAAATACATAAGTACCGAAGTGGTCCTGCACTTCACAGAAAGAATAAAGTGCGTTCGAAAGAAAATCATCTGATAACAGACAAAAAATATGTTTTGCAGTGATTATTATAAAGAACTGTATGGGAGTAGCGACTCCGTCTCTGACACTGAAAGCGGTCCTAATGATTCACCACACTCAGGTCAGTGACTGGAAGAAGTCTTTACCAAAGATGTGCAAAATAGTTTAGTAAAAGTATTTAAATAGATACAAAATGCAAATGCTTAGTTATTTTTTTATTTCATACGTTCAATTTTTATATTATTTTACGTTATTCAATACGTTCGGTCAGTACGTATTAAAGGCATTTCTGAAAAATATTCGTGGGAGGCACGAAGGGATCTAGAAAAAGCGATGTTAGATTAGCGAGACAGAAATTGTGGAGTCTTTTTTCTGTATATGGTGTGAGTAGCCCCTCACTGAACACTGTGCGGTCATTACATCGTGGTCACTGAGTCTGTGTAAGGATAGATGTCGACATGTCGCCCTGGTTCGAAGTCTATTTAGGCGTTGGACAGGGCTGCGTGATATATGCCTGACTATTCGTGCTGTCCTGTATCTTCATCTCTATGCTCCATGTATGGAGGCAACCATCCTTTCCATGTATGGAAGAATAGTAGTATGATTTATTTAGAGAGGGGAGACGCCAGGGAACGGGATAAAAAGAAGATGATGCTTTCGCTAAAACATTTTATCTTGTGTATATAAACCGACATATTATTCTATATAACGTGTATAATAAACTAGAAGATGTCATAAAGGCCGTCTTTGAATACCCCAAGAATTTTACGTGAACAACTTTCATATTATGTTGCACCGCATGATATGTGATGGCACCATGGTAAACTGTCTTTTATATGATGACGATGCTGTGCTTATAGCAACAGTAGAAGCAGTTACAGGCATTAGTCACGTGCATGTAAGAAAATTTAAAGTGAAAGAACTGAATACGAATGTGAATAAAACTAAGGTTCTGGTGTTTGAGAGAGAAGATGTGAAGCTGAAGTGTGAGATATGTGTAAATGGAAAATGTCTAGAACAAGTGAATGAAATGGTATATCTGCGGAGTGCGTTTTTTAGAGATGGAAGACGTGAGTCGTATGTAGAGAGACGGCTGGCAATAAACTGTGCTTTGGCTGCATTAATTGGCAGTGGAATATATTATTTAACTCAGCCAAAATGGCCACACACAATGCGGTGTTGGTGCCAACTTTATTGTATAATAGTAAGGCTTGGATATCCCCGAAATCAGATGAAAGTAAGATAAATGCGGTAGACATGCCATCTCATGTGCGATATCACCCTTTTGGACAAAATAAACAATGATGAGAAACACAGTATGACAGAGTTGCACGACAGAGTTGCTGTGAAAATGAAGAAAGTAATACTTAAATTGTTCGGACACATAGAAAGAATGAGAGAGATGAAAGATTGATAAAGAAAATCTACAGAGCGAAAGTGAGTGGTAACAGAAGTCAAGGAAAACCAAAGCTGACTTACGAAGATCAAGTAATAGCTAACAAAATGTCAAAAGCATTCGTACACCTAGGCAAAAATATGTGAGGAAATTATGAGATTTTAGGGGCAATAAAGAAGTATGTAAGGACCGCGAAGCTTGGCGCTCCGCTATACAGGGTTAATTTAAAAATACTAATAACCTATTAGTGCAAAATTCCTGTCACCATATCTACCAACTTTTGTTCTACGACTTTTTTGAAAACTCAATACCGTTCCTCAAAAAATATTTGTTAAGTTTTGTTGCACTGTCTGAAACGTATTTACTCTGTAAGTATTCCAACGGTACAGTGCAAGCGCACCTGGCCTCAGCGCCGCGCTGAGCGCGTGTCGCTTTAGTGACCGGGTAGAGTAGGTGCCATTTTTAGATATTAATGTACATTTAATGTATTTTTATTTTTGTATGAAAAAAAAACTTATGAATTTTTTAAAGTCGTAAAACAATAATTGTTGGGGATAATGTTTAGTACGAAATACTAAGAGGTTATTTTTAAATTAACCCTGTATATCTGACTACTCAATTAGGGATACAGCGTAAAGATATGTATATTTTTTATAATACAACGCGAAAGTTTAAAAGTTTTTAACATTCTGTGTTTTTTTTTGTTCAAAATAAAAAAACGTAGCAAGATTTTTTACTTAGACCATTTTTAATGCTATTGGCATTTTTACCGCGTTATTTAAACTATAAAAAGTTAACGCCTTTCAATTTTTGTTCTTTATTCAAAAATATTTTAAAATATTGAACCTATACTTATAATTGTCAAACGTTTTTTTGTTAGGCATTTTAATACCTTTCATATGACATCTCTTTCGTTCAAATAGATAAAGTAGTTATTGAGTAATTCTAGAAAATGTAAACCAAGAATCGCCGTCTTTGTGACGTCATAGCTCCCCTCTCCACCAACTGAGAAAGTGACAACACTGTTCTTCTAACTCAGGAAATACTACTGAATACGGTGATACAAGTTTTCGGTATAATACTGCTCAGTCCTTCGATCACAACATCGAGTAGGTGCGCTAAGTTTCATTCGCTTAATAAAAATAATATAAAATTCTTCTGTCCTCAGGTATTGTTTCTTGGGGTAACGGATGTGCGAGAGTTGGTTACCCCGGTGTATACACAAGAGTCACCAATTACCTGGACTGGATTCGTGATAATACACAAGACGCCTGTTACTGTACCAATTAGATATACTTCATAGTTATTGCAAATTTTAAATATCAGTGGTGTAAGATTTCATGAAGATAGGTATGGTGTAGAATGCGTGGGATATGTATAATATTATTATACTGATATGTAATAGGTACCGTTTGTTGAATCAATGAATTTATTAGTAGTGGCCTTTATGTTGTTTTAAACCAGTCTTTTAATAAAGATGTGGTAGGATATTTTATACATTATTTCAATATTAAGCTATATGTATCATAAAAAAACAAAAAAGGAATGAAGAATGAAGATGGTTAATATTCAGATCACCTCGTTAGGCTTGTAACGTGAATTCTTTTGATTATGCGTTTAGTTCGTCAAAGGAATTATGTATCAAAGAAGTGTGTGATGGCGAATTACCAATGTTGCTAGTCATCTTTGAAATAATGAGTAATAAAATACTTTGGCATACTGGAGTTAAAAGTACATTCAAATACGCCTTTAAATAAAGTAAAATATTATGTAGACAATACCCTTTTATTATTTTTGGCGACGAAGGAGGAACCTGCAGACAGATACATCATCATCGCGGTAGAGATCTGGACTATGCGGCGTTTCTATCCAGTAAATCCCCTGTGGTGGTGTCCTCTCCGAAGGGCCGTGGCCTTGAATGCACCTGCAGCCGCCTCTCACGACAAGCAGGGAACACCTAAGCCCTATTCTCTTCACTATATTTCAGAGCTGGTAGATTATACCATCAATACATAACAAAAGACGTCGTGCATTTATTTGTTATTTAATTTTTGTCTATCATAAAACGATATATACAAGGTTATTGTGAAAGGGGCTTCAACCGCCGGGGCTTCAACGTGTGACTGTTGACTGTTATATTGCAGATGTAATTAAGGGATATGTTTATTTTGTTTTCTATTACAAAAAAAACATTAATTTAATAGAAAAAAATGTACAACCCTAACGTAATGCCCTATATTCTAGAGGTTTACTAGCGACGTAAAAACGCTAATACCACATTGGGATTGCCTCACCTTTATTTCATTTTAAAGTTTGGGGTGTTACACTAAAACTACTGACTTTTGGCAAAGTTTTAGAACGCAAGTGTACCGTTATCATGGGTATTTTAATACCCTTCCGCATTTACCCATCCTTTCGAAATAACCTCGTATATTTATCTGTCATTTGTCTTTTACCAATTATGTTGCTGTTTATATATAATAATATAATCAATGAACATGTATTCTATGTATTGTTTTTATCAGGTACTTATTTCATTATTGTGGTTATTTTAAAACAGGTTTAACTACCTGTATACATTAGTGTTATAATTTCATTTAACATTATAATATTGATATGAAAAAGAAACTAAAAGAAACACTAATGTAGGTACGTAATGAAAAAACTTATTATGTATCTACATATTTTATTACTATCTTTAATATACAGTGGGCTAAAATGTTAACTTTCGATGATATTATTTTGATATTAATTACGGTGTCATCTGTTTGTTAACAGGTTTAGAGATGACACGATTTAAACAAAAATAAAGCGACAAATTGTATTGGAGATGGTTACTTTAAAGTAATATTTAGGAAAAATGCAGTATGCAGGTACTGGCTTAGACTTCAGTGAGCCCTAACAGGTTACCTTTAAATATGTGATGTTCATAAAAAATTTAATTAATATCCACGTGATATTAAACCAAGATGTGAATGCCATAATATTTTAGATAAGGTTTTTATTTTATTTGTATGTAAAATGATTTTGTATTTCCAAAAATAAGTTACAACAATAAAATGGTTTGAAAGTGCATTTCTAGTTTTAATCTAGTACCATATCGTTCCAAAATGTAGAGATATATTGCATTTCTTACTTTGAACGACTCATAGTAATTTGACATATCGTATAAAGCTACACATTTTTAAGTGATGGGCCGAATACCCCTTCTATCGAATACGAAAGTTGGGCTGAAAGTTTCATTACATATGGACCAAACTGAATGATCTGCTGAATTATTTGGTCAATTTACACGCTGTTTACCCCGCCAGACTACCCCGTTGGGGATACAGCGTGAAAATATGTTATGTTTTTTTTATAAGATCTAGGACTCACTATTGTCACTTATGTAAGACAAATTTTTATTCCCGTGGTCTCGGAGACAAAGTGGGGATGGGGGAATGGTCAAATTGATTTCGAGTAGGGGTGCTGGAGAATTGTGGTTAAGGTTATATGAAGCGAAGAAAGTGCCGATATAGGTAAAGGTTACAGTGAAAATACCTCTGAGCCAAAGCATTTATCACAATGAATGTTGTATCAATTGACAACCTCGATTTGAGTGGTTTAGGCGGGAGGTTTAGGTTGAATGGTTTAGGTGTTGCATCCAAGCCTAATGATATTATGATATTTTACTCCTAGATTCAATCGTTTGAAAAATGCCCTGAGAAGAGTGAATTTTTTAAGTTAGGAAGATAATTTAAAAATTAAATTATTAAAATTTAAACTATAGTCGTTCCTTTAATATTTGGTAATTATTTGGGGAGGAAGCAGAACGGAAGGACGGAAGGAAAATATGATGAAACGTATAATTTTAGAGAAAATTTTATGTGATTTACCGAGGGTAGGTAAAAAAGTAGAGTAAAAAATAAGAATGCGGTAAACATATTGTTTAAAAATAATATGAAAATTTTATTTATCTGAAAAGAAATGATAAAGTTTGTAACCAATATGTATGTAACAGAAAATAAATTAAAAAGAACAGTTTATTACGGTTCCATAACGTTTTCAAAAAAATTCTCATTTCTTATGATTCAAACCGCCTTACCTCCGCTAATAACAATAAAACACCTATGACAAAAAAATATAGATAAAAATTTACGTAAAACTTGACGGTCTATAATTTGTACTTAGAACTCTTTTGTCTATGACTTACAGTTGTAGAGTTGTTTCGAAAACAACGCCTTTCTGACATCTTTTTATTTGTTTTTTAAGCGAAGCCGGGGGACTAGCGTATTGACATTTTGCATGCATGTCTCAAACACTTTTATGAATATTATATCAAAAATTCTCGCATATTATCGAAATTTCGATTTCAACCGTTATTTGATTGGACTGTAACACATATCCTCTGTAATACAAATATCTTAATATAATTTTAACAAACTTGTTATTTTGAATGTACTCTCTAACTCTGATAAAAAAGGATCAGTTGAAAGACTCCATTCAATATTAAAATTTTTTTGATAATTCATAATTTCATTTCCATCTATACTTTCTATACCTATAAAAGAACATGTTTTGAGTGACTGACTGATACTACGCCTATACTACGGTCTAGAAATTTGAAATTTTTTATAACTATTAAGAAGAGATTTTTTAGAAATATAACAGTTATGGGGTCAAAAAGGATTATTAAGGGTGTGTTAAAATATACTCAATTACCGAAATCTGTTTAAACAATTTATCGAATAAATAGTATAACAAGTAATCGACCGATTTAAAAAATATTATCTCTAAGGAAGGCTCGAAAATAAGTATTCTGTATAATTTTGTATATTACGACACGTAGAATTGATTTAAAACAAAGGTTTTGGTTTTTATTCTATTCGGTTTTATTTCGTACGACAATCATTCACAAACGTCGGAAACTCAACTTTCCTTATGCGACAGGAAAGTTCTCAATGATTTTGTCTATACGCGATTCACAAATCCGAAATCGTATTATATTTATATTATATATATATCATATTATATATAGTCGTATTCACAAATCCAAGCTTCGGATTGAATTTATTCTTTCCGACAATCGGCCTTTCCGCCACGGAAAGTTTCCGACGTTTGTGAATAGCCCCCAAGGTCGATGAAAAAAGAAATATTGACAATTAATAAACATTTAATAATATTTGTCCACTGTGCATTGTCACTAATAGTATTGCTATCATATTATGGTAGGCGTTAACATATTCTATTTTCTCAATTTTGGAACCCAACATTAAAAAAATAAAGTTTGGCGACGCAAAGATTATGCGAACGCCTCTAGCGGCAAAACTTAGAAGCGTGGAACACTTACTTATTACTATACTAGAACAAGTATAATACATATTTATATTTTTCTACGCGATGAAAAGAAAGAAACAATGACCAAGTTATTAAGAATAGAAAAAAATAGAGATAAATAGAGATGTAAAGCGTCGTACTGATTATATTCTATTCGATAAAAAGATGAAAAGTGTCGTTCTTAGACACCTACAATATTTTGCCAATAGAGGCGCTACTGTGAATCTTTGCATCGCCAATAGAAGAAACAAAAATGAGAAAAAGACAACAAATTATAAATTCTAAGTTGAAAGTTTTCAAAAAGAGTTATTGCCTTTATGTTGACACCATGAGTCATAGTAATAATATATGAAATCCATATTTTTTACATATTCGTCTCTATTTGAAAGCAATAAGAATCAAACCAGAAAGTAAAACAAGAAACATACGGATTAGCTGTTGTAGGTTCAATGATCTGCGAGGTCATTGCCAAATAAACATGTCTGTAAGAACCTTCTTATGGTGTTAAAATGTTGCTTCTTCAAATTTTATTTTAACGCTTTTAAAACTTATAGCTATGTATGTAGGAATGCATCGGCAATGTAACACAAATTGCCAATTATTTGTAGTATTTTCTATTTTAGTAATGCGTATTTTCAATGAAAAAAATAATACGATTATAAATAAAAGAAATAATTTTAGTAACAGTGTGCGTACACTGTACATTATGCGTATTTATTAAGGCGGAAGTCTATGAAAACAAAGAATGTAATTGAATTTATCCAAACATATATTTATATAATATGTAAATAACCCAGGGAAAATCTCGGTAACATAGATAAAAACGATAGTATTAAATCGGTGCCAAATTCTATCAGTTACAAATAAAACTAGCTTAGTAAATAAACATTTTATATGACAGTATTTCATAAGGGTTAATACTATTTCATTTTATAAATTGGTTGTTGACGCTTGGATATAGAGGTACTGAGGATCTGATGTAGTTGTGGTATTGGGTCATCTTGATAATGTTAATTTACAATTATTCACATTCACACATACTCACTCAACACGTAGAAATCCGCACACAGAACATAGAGCACGTATCGCGTCCAAACATACACGTCTTTATCGGACACTCATATATGCGCATACGCAAGCACGTATACACACACAAATATCCACAGACAAATGCACTCCTTCACAATATACACTCAAACACACAATGATGTACATACACATATAGTAAAACTACCACTTTAATAAAATAAAATTGTGAATTGCACTAGTACCCCACGACACAGGGTATCCTAGTGTGGGGACTAGAGCAATAAGTACTCAATTACGCGTTGTGCATTTTCTTTCGTTTACATGTAAATGTCTATTGAATGTTTTGGGTACATAAGTGTTTATTGTTTGTTAATTTAAGAATTTATTGTGTGTGTAAATAAATAAATTAAGAAATCTAAAAATGACATTATTTACATATACTACAGATATAATGAATAAGTAAATTATATTAAAACATTTTAGGCATCTTATTGACCAGTACGTAGAGATCGAACACATGAGTTAGTGTATCAAAAACTTTCAAACTCGAGCTCATGTATTTGTGACAGACTCATTACAATTCTTTCAGTATTCTTATTAGTATTTGTTTCTAAAATGTGGATATATATTTTTTTTGTGATTTTCTTTGGCATATCGGTTAGTAATACGCTTAACAAAGTGTGTTATAAAACTACAAAAATGACGCGGTTTGATTTGTACTTTACTTAATACTATAACACCTAATGGTTTATAATAATTACTTTGTATTCTTCTAATTTCTTAAAGGATCAAATATCAATCTCAGAAGACTTCCCTGCTCTTAAATCGTGGGACGGAGATTCAGATTTTTATGTCGACAAAAATTTGCCACCTTGTGAAGATTGCAGTGAGTAACGCCTTTTAATTTACGAAAAGAATGTTGATTATTTGAGGCTGTGTGAAGTGAGATTTTACACGTTATATTTATAACAACTATAATCTCAACGTTATTTAAGTTAATTTTTAAATATTTCTCCGTATATGCCAGTTATCCAGAAGACAAAGTATTTCCCATTCTCCAAAACTCCAAATTCACTATTCTAAACGAAAATCAAATTTAGTATTTTTCGAGTTTTTTAGATGTTATAATAATTTCCGCCAATAAAAGTGCGTTGTTTAGCAAGGATTTGTAAATATAGGTTTAAATTATAATCTGTCATTTCAATTACAGTCACAATAAATAAGTTAAGAGAAATAATTTACGAAACTTATAGAGCAGTCAGAAAATACTTCGTTGATCAATTAAATTACTAACTTTCGATTAATTACCATTAAATAAATATTCAAGTGTTACTTTGCGAAAATCCATTTCATGTGATGAATCCTACAATCTTTGCTATTTTCCGCTCAAACTCCAAAAAACCACCAATCGACAGGTGTTTCGCCTCTCAATGAAGCATCCTCAGGATATACCAGAGGTCAAGAGAAATATTCAAGTATCAAAATACTCCAAATATTTTCTATATCTTTTACGATCCTTGAAACTTTTTCGGTAAAGAAATTCAAGACTATTGAGATATTGAGATGACGAGATCAATATTGACGAAAAATACATCAGATTGTAATAATCTTCTGTGACCACAAACAAAATTTTTTTATGATCGCAGATTACGGAGAGATTAATTTAAAATTGACGGCTATTAAGTATAATACACTCGTTCGATAGACATTGTAATAGATAAATGTGTAACCTAGAATCACAATTGTGTTTTTTAGGGTTCCCTAGTCAAAGGGGTTAAAATGAAGCCTATGTAGTTTCGACATATTTGTTTGTTTGTCTGTCCATGTGTTATAGTTGATTTATTTCATCATTTTTACAACTACTGCGTTAAAAATAATGAGACATAAATTGGTTACTTGAATCTAGATATGAAAAAATAAGTAAATATCGGGTGTTTTGAACTAATTTTTATCAAAATTTAACTTTTACTTTGTCCAAAATTACTACGTAAACTCTAAGTTAATGTAATGTATGACAGACACGCTTTTAGCCGGTTTATTTTATATAATTAATTAAATTAAATAAATAAATAGAATTGTTCAATTGTCTATTTTTTCGGTATAATAAATAAATAAAATTATTTAATTTAATTATTTCAAATTATTTAATTTAATGTTTCACGTTCTAAAATTCAATTTCAGGCTGTGGTGAACGTAACGAGGAGCCTCGTATTGTCGGTGGCACTGGGTCAAGTGTAAACGCATTTCCGTGGCTAGCAAGGCTTAATTACTATAAGTCGTTTGGTTGTGGTGCATCATTGATTAACGATAGATATGTGATATCTGCTGCACATTGTATTAAAGGGTAAGAGTAAATGAATTGTAATTACAGTGAGAAGAGTAATTACAGTGTTAACACCCATCATTTGAATGTAACCAAATAAAAAAAAATTTGCCTATCGTTGCAGTTTAAGTGATGTGTTAATTTTTTTAACGAATTGAATGGCAAAAATTTTTCACCTAGGTTTTATGCTATACGTTTTTGAAACTTTTGAAGGAATTCTGAAAAATACAGGAACGATTTTTAAAACTACTACTTCTTCAACAAAAAGAGTTCGGTATAAAATATGAGAAATCCGTTAGCTGCATAATTGTCAACATCCCTAGCTTATTTTGACCAGTTTAATTTTTGACTAATGTCTATTTTTTCGGTATATTGATTATAGGATTGATTTTAATTGCAGTTGTCACAAAGTTTCAAGCAGTTTATCATAGTTTTTTAGCTTTTTAATAAAGTCATGGGCTTCAATTATACGAATAACAAAGTTTGCTTTCTAAATGGTTCTCTACGGACATTGAATTTATGTTTCACAGGTTCTAGATGAATTTCCTATACAGGTCATTGTAAAAATTATTGGTATCCTTTAAAGTGAAACCTGCGCATAGTACAGATTAAATTAGAACTAAAATCATATAAACCAATTAAAATAACATTTCGAATAATTTTCAAGTCAGAAAAATTGAACTCCTAGCTATTCAAGGCTAAGACGCACGTGGTCGCTTGGGAACTCATCACGTGCACTCTGCTTACACTCATTACCGAAACTTGTATTGTATTGTTTGTGTAGAATCCCTCTAGAATTGCTTGATTCAACTGCTGCGATAGAAATTCTATTAAAAATTAGACATGCATTCTAGGTAGGTACAATGTTCAAAAAACGCAAGCTTACTTATAAAAAGGCCAATACATAAATCCATAATGTTTGTCATAACGGAAATTACATGTTAAAAGACTTTCGGAAAATTTCAGTCACTCACGGGATCTAGATGAATGATGCAACCCTAGAAATTAAAAAAATCTATTTCTCAGGTTCATGTGGTTCATGTTTCGCGTAACCTTCGGGGAACATGACCGCTGCGACTACTCTGTTAGGCCTGAAACACGGTACGTCGTAAAAGTAATCGCTCATAACTTCACCCTCACAGATTTGAGCAATGATATTGCTCTATTACTACTCAATGAGCCTATTACTTATTCGCATGCTGTTAGGCCTGTGTGTCTACCGAAGAACGAAGGTAATGCTTATATGATTTATAGTTTATTCCATTAAATAAGATAATATGAGTGATTGCGATTTCTATTGATATTAATTACAATAATATCGTTCTGTTGGTTATGGTAAACTTGAATCCTGTTTGACTGACCCGTTGGTGCAGTGGCATATGCATCTGCTTTCCAAGCTAGGGTCGTGGGTTCGATCCCCGGTCAGGTCAATTTAGGAAACGAACTTTTCTAAATTGGCTTGGAGTCTGGGTGTTACTGGGAACTCCCCCAGAGTTCGTTATGTGATACCCATAGTACAAGCTTACTGATTAGTTTGGGGTCACACAATCCGTGTAATTGTCTGGAGTATTATTATTATATAAGCGTATATCTTTAGACAGGTCTTAAAAAAAAAAATAATAATAAATAATATATATGTTCGATGTATCATCCGTATAGACCAAGTTAATAAAATTTTTGGCTACAACATTGCTTAAAATGAGAAATCAAACTTTTTTAGAGAAGTCTTACGTGGGTGTCGTAGCGACAGTTGCCGGGTGGGGTGCGACGAGTGAAACGGGTAATTGGTCGTGCACACTACTTGAAGCAGAGCTTCCAGTACTGAGTAATGAAGCGTGTAAAAACACCAATTACAACTCCTCCAAAATTAAAGAGGTTATGATGTGTGCGGGATATCCTGAAACCGCTCATAAAGATGCATGTACGGTAAGATACCAGACTATTAAGTTTTCGTATTGTACTTTAACAACATCATGTCATTTTCCGTTCGGGGTGGACGGTTTCAAGGCACATAGTCATATTTTGACAACAATTCTATGTAGTAAGTATTAGATATTTGACCTTATACATTAAAATCCGGGATCATTAATATAGTTATAAGTTCTCAACTCATAGTTTATAGTATAGGTTGTATGCAATATTGTATAGGCCCGACAATATAATTTTTTAATGAAATCCTATCCCTTTTTTTTACGTCAGGAAATGCGTTACGCATCCCGTCTCGCCTAGGGGGCTGGCAGGGGGGTATGTTGGACTCCTCGACATTAGGGTGCTAGGCCGAGTCTACCCACTAAAACCTGACGGTGTTCCTCCACGGGGCCACAATACCGGGGCAACGGGTGCGCGTATGAACTGTTCTGCGGCCCCGACGGCCATGCCCAGCCTAAGCCGGGCCTCTCCTCCTCCTGTTTGACCTGCCCGCTCTCCTGGGAGGCGCGCGGGAACACCGCGCGGACCATCCCGAGGCCATTGGGTGAGGCGCCTTCCCCCGAAGGACACCCCAGGCCTCCAAAGTGGCGGCCGCACCCCGCCTACACCAAGGCAGGGGCGTCCGCACGCCCACCTGATTTTTACCTGTTTACTCACGGGTTTTAACAAGTTTTCCTTCTTCTCACCTCTGATTTTAACGTGTTGTTTCACGGGTTTCATTTCGAGTTTTCCTTCTCTCCACCTCTGATTTTTACGTGTTTCCTCACGAGTTTTTAAAAGTTTTCCTTCTTTCCACCTCTTGACCCGAGTCCTCCGCGAAGGACGCCGGAACACAACGTCGTACCATCCATACCCCTCTCAAAGAGAGAAGCAAGTGGAAGAAACATCCCAAAAGCCGGACTCCCGCCCTCACGCAGAGAACGAGAAACACAAACCTATCTCCCCCGGGTCCAGGCCGGGTTCTTTCGGCTCCACCTCCTACTCGGTCCCAATCCGGTCCCACCCCTGATTTTAACGTGTTTACTCACGGGTTTTAATAAGTTTTCCATCTTACCACCTCGGGGCCTAAGGCCCTACCCGCCGGACCCCCACCCTCATTAAGAGGACGGGGAACACGAACCCCTCCCCCCGGTCCGGGCCGGGTCCTTTCGGCTCCGCTACCTACTCGGTCCCAATCCGGTATTCAGGAGTATTTATCGACTCTCCAGTCTAGATCCGCAGTGTTCAGTGCAAACAAGGCCACTTCGAGAAGTCTACGCACTGCGGTCTTGGAGTGGCAGGCTAAGGCTCCACTTAATGGGAGCTATAAGCACCTGTTGGTCCACCTCTTGTGGCGGGTCACCCACACCACCCGGCCCCTAATGAAACCCTATCCCTTGGCTGACCTGTAGCATCCAGCACTTTCTGTTTTTATTTCTTGATTGGACAGACCAACATGGAACCAACATATTATTATACTTTTGACTTTATATTCAAATACTTTTTATACTTAAAAGTATACATACATTTTCGGTTCACAATTTCTTTTTGTGTGACATACGATATAGGGGCCTAATTGCGTAACTTTAGCGTTCTCTGATTGAAAATGAATATCGATTTAACATTTTAGACTAATTGATGAAAGGCATGCATTTCTACAATCCGAAAAAACGGACTTCAGATGAAATGGGAACCGCTGCCGCAATGAATGATTTGTTATGTCCGTTTCCAGCCAATGGGAGTTACATAATTAGGCCCCAATTTTTCAATGAATACGTATCTGTATTTTGATCAATAATTATAAAGACATTATGTATTTATTTTAGGGTGACAGCGGAGGTCCATTGATTACAGAAAATGAGAATCATGTTTACGAATTAATAGGTAAGGCTATTTCATTATATTAAAAAAGTATAAAATCTGAAAAAAGGAAGTATAAAATGGCTATTTTTGAAAATGAAAATTGAATCGTTTTCTAAGAAACTATTGAATAGTACGAGTATCGATATAATTAGCATGTATTCTCTTCCGTAGTATGTTCATGTAAAATATTTTCTACCGTAAAAGTCCTGTATATCTATATAAATTCCTTTATTCAAAGACTACCTGAAAGCGATTACTTTGGCGAGGAGACCACCTAAATTGTACATTTGTACTTCTAATGTGTATGATTTTCCGA
The DNA here is from genome assembly GCA_907165235.1 of Zeuzera pyrina. Classification (NCBI taxonomy): domain Eukaryota; kingdom Metazoa; phylum Arthropoda; class Insecta; order Lepidoptera; family Cossidae; genus Zeuzera; species Zeuzera pyrina. Next base: position 17,378,532 of record OU015628.1, read on the forward strand.
TATCTTGTATTTTTTCTTGTGCAACTTTTGTGCAACATAGAATATTATATTGTGTTGTGACTTCTAAAGTGTTATATTGCATTTAATTGTAGGATAGTTTTTTTCTAAAATGATTTTATTATACAAAAAATAATATTATAAGTATTTTTCGAAAATAATATGTTTAAATTTTACAAAAATAAAGAAAAAGGCCTACTCCGAATGCGGTTAGATTTAATTATTGATTCAAATGCTTTATTATTTTTTAACAGGCGTGGTTTCGTGGGGATACGGTTGTGCAAGAATAGGTTACCCAGGAGTATATGCCAGAGTCACTAAGTATTTGGATTGGATCAGAGACAACACTCAAGATGGCTGCTACTGTAGATTTTGATGATTTAAGCATTTAATTTTTGAACTTTCTGTTAGACCTCGCTAAATAATATTTACGGATATGAAAAAATGTAAAATATTAAGAAATAAAAAATATTATATTGTCTTTTATAATTATGTAAGCTTATTAGTATTTTCATAATTCCAAGTTTCTCCTAATATAATTCCTGCTAGGGGATTTTGTAAGATGTAGAGTTTACCCTATATTGTTCAGAGGTACATAGATCGCAACTAAAATCTTTATCTTTGAAGTCCTGCAAATTGTCGCTTTAGTTCAAAGTCAAAATCAAATTTATTCAAGTAAACCCAATTGCAAGGTATTTTTGAACGTCAAATCTACTTTAGTTCGGTTCGAAAAGAAAACCTGAACACTGAGAAGAATCGACAAGAAACTCAGTTAGATATCATTTTTTTACAATATTCCATCATTCTACAATAGTTATTTAAAAGTTAGTAGTTACACTTCCTACCGAAAAATATAACAGAAAAATGAGTTTTTTAAACGTCTTAGCTATCGAAGAACATGAACGTATGGACGAAGTACGTAACGTAACGAAGAACATTTAACAACTAACAACTTTAAGTATTAATCCATTTTCAAACCATCGAATAATATTCCTAACCGAAAAACTTAACTCACATAAGTTTTATACATTGTGATTTTTACCTTCTGGATATTATGAGATGATGTATCTTCTGTTTATTATGTGGATGATATTTTCATTCTCTTTTTTAATTTGGTATTTAGCATGTAAGTAGCACCTAAATATGTTGGATCAAGGTTACTTAATATCTCTGTTTTTTCGTACGTTATGCTCGCTAGGGACTAATCACGCATTTTTATTCGTTTGTAGTCGCAACTTCGAATTGAGCTGTATTGATTCATCTTTTAGAAATACGGAAATAAAGGTAATATTTTAACGAATATCAAATATGTACTATGAAGACATTAAAAGATGTAACCTAGCATACATGTTGATATTTCAACTTATAAATGTAATCGGTGTAGGCTTTGGTTAGTAACAAATAAAAGGTTGCATTGCGTAGCAACGTCCTGAGTGCAACGCCCTGAACCTAAGTTTCCCGTTGGCACACACTTGCCTACAGCCTCACAGGATAGCCTGTACTAGACTCGTGAGATTAGAACAATACGATTTTAAATTATTTAATGACTATTAAAATGCGGAAAATTCTATTATTTATTTTATGTGTTGTGGAAATGGTGAGTGATTTAATTAGCGAGTTTTAAAAATGTGATTTTGAATATTACTAAATTGATCATTGTCTTTTGCAAGGGATACTGTATTGATAATAATAAATCAGGTGAAACTATAGAAAACGAAGGTAGAGATGTACAGAAATGTGAATGTCGTAAGTATTTAAGTTTTATTAATATTTGGTCGTGTACAATATTACAGAATTCATTTTCTGAATACCTTAAAGCACTATTTTATTTTACTGTTCATGTAATTCATTTTGTCTACGAGAAATATTATTCATCACTACTCTGTCGAAAACATCGACAGAAGTTGTATTTTTGTGCCCCTATTTTTATAGTAGGTACATAAATAATTTGTAGATTAAAATTTTATTACTTAGTGTACTGCAATAAAATTACAAGTGTATTTATAAAAAAATTAACATACTATAATCGTAATATACATTATAAATAACTAATAACATTCAAAACTAAATCATAAGTACATGCATAAACGAAACTAAAATATGAAACAGTATTTACTTCATCTTTTCAATTTTTTTTAACGTTATTGTGATGAGATTGTGCTTCCTGACTAGGTCCATTTAAGAAATGGATCTTTTCCATAATGTGATCTGGATGTTCCTTTAGTGCTTAGTTTAGATAGTTGTTACTGTCTGGAAAATTTATTAAAAAAATTAGAAAGATGGTGCAAGAATTTTATTGCTAAAATGTTTGTACCCCGTCAGGCTGTGGTGAGCGTAACGAGGCTTCACGTATCGTTGGCGGTGTAGAGACAGCAGTGAATGAGTTCCCCTGGGTAACACGACTTACGTATTTCAAAAAATTCTACTGCGGTGGCTCGCTTATCAACGACAGATATGTACTTACAGCAGCTCACTGCGTTAAAGGGTTAGAAGATATTATATTTTATTGCACTTTCTAGGAATAAAATTGGTTTATGTTTTGTAGCTAACATGGTTAAAATGGAACGTTTTTAGTTCTGTAATGTCTGTCTTCTGATTGTATCTTATAAGAGCTGATTTATTTTGTCATATTCGTATTTACATGACCTTGAATTTCAAACTACAACCAGTAATGAGAAATAGAAAACTCGATAACGGGTATTTTGGACCAATTTATTTATTTCTTATTTTTTCCATTTTGTCCGAAATTTCTATGGAACCCAAAGTTAATTCGTCTCCAACATGTCCTTGGACGATTTTTGAGTTATTCATAATCATCATACAAATCGTACAAAAGTATTGTACAAATAATATTTGACTTCAAAGTTACGAATACAATTTAAGATTTTAATATTTTTGAACGTACCTAATTGACATTACAGAATAAGTTGCGATTTTTGACTTAGTGTTCTTGTATTTAACTCAAGTTATAAATAATACATGGTAATATAAACTATATTGTCCGTATTATGAAAATTCTATATGTTGTATTTTTGTTTTAAAGGTTAATGTGGTTTATGATTAAAGTCACATTTGGAGAACACAATCGCTGTAATGAAACCAATCGCCCTGTAACGAGGTTTGTTGTACAAGTCGTTGCCCACAACTTTACATACAGTACATTTAAAGATGACATTGCCTTGTTAAAAATCAGTGAAAATGTTAAAATTACGGATACTGTGAAACCGGTTTGTTTGCCGCATAGCGATGGTGAGTTTTAACGTGTTCTTTTGTTTCATAATCATGTTATGAAACGGTTCGAGGATACTTTTGGTATTTAGTTTAGGAAATATATCATTGAATTACTTTATTCACTGTTAAACATTGATTTATAGTTGTTTGCTGCAATATAAACAGTTGTATATATAATATCATATAAATAATGTTTAAGCGAATACGAATCACGATGCTAACGGAATGGTCAAGGCAGTGATTTGGTTGTTTATGAGAGCGCGGATTAACTTAAATTAAATTATTTTATTCACTATTTTAAAATACTAGTTTGATACGATGTGTTGGCATTTCGATAATAGTATACTATTAAACTGGCAGTTTTTCTATATATGTAAGTCTATTATTAATGGATTAGAGGATTTTTATATAGCGATTAAGGATCGATTTAGGAATTTAATACAGCGCGGTAGCTTCTATGTGCGCAGTGGTTATTGCGATCAAACGAATTTTGGTCAACCAAGTACCTATACGTCCGGGTTTCTCAGCCTGTGGCCCGTGTTCTCCTGAGGGGTCCATGTTATGAGTGTTGGGGGTTCATGGGTAGCTTGCTTAACATCATTTATTAAGATAATAATAAATGTAACAACTCAATTTAAAGTACCGATCCCTTTCACTAACTGATTGTAACACAAGTTATTGTTATCCTCCAGAGTCCAGTCCTACCCACAATAATTAGTAGTTTTTAAATTATTTCCTACTACTCTATTAGAAAAGTATTCGTCTGATTTTTGAAATTGTATAGTATACATAAATCAAATGATAGTTAGAAACTAGTTTTCGACTGATTTCTGATATTTATAAACGCCTGGTCGAGATTTCGGCAGTTATATGCGGGAGTTTCGGCGTTGCGCCGTCGGGCTGCCGCCTTCTTCCACTAAGGGATCAGCTTGGCTTTTCACCTTTAAGCCTTAGTATTACCATACAGTTAGTCTGCTAGGCAACCTAAGCAACGACAATTTTCTAAGCGGCAACTTTGAGGAAGTCTATTATTGTATATATTACTTAGTTTTAAGCATGTGGAGCATTTTGTAAATATAAATGTGTAGATATACTGATTAAATGATATAATATTATGTTATACATACATAAATGTACTGATTATAATTTCAGAAAATACTTACGTAGGTTTAAAGGCCATAGCAGCCGGTTGGGGATCAGTTACCGAGTTAAGGAATCAATCCTGCAGTTTAATGGATGTGGAACTACCAGTACTAAGCAATGATGAATGCAAGAAAACTATGTACGAGCCCTCAATGATTGCTGATGGCATGCTGTGTGCAGGATATCCAGAATTAGGAAAAAAGGATACTTGTCAAGTAAATACAAGTTTATTTAATTAATTATAGATATTTTTATTTATTAAGTCAGACATTAAGGCGGAAAAAGAACACGTTCTATGCTACTTCTAAGAATAACACGAATATTTTCACTTTCAATTCCACAATTTTCACTTTCTCCGACTACCTTTTTACGGACTCAGCGTGATGATAAGCGTATGTATAGGTATATCTTTACGATAGAGCACATCAGAACACACATCGTCTTATGTGAACTTTTATAATAATATCAATTCAATTATGTCGTCGAAAATGTATAAATCTATCTTTTCTTCCATATACTGGGAGAAAAAAAAGCAATTATTACCGGCTGTTTATCTTCTTGCACAGTTGTACTGTTGGCCAGTGGCGTATTTACCCTAGTGTTATAGGAGTCATGGCCCGGCACGGTCGGCTTCGAGGGGCGGCGTATGCCGAATAGCTGTGAAATTCGTTAATTATGACAGTGACATTGACGAATTTGTCAATCAATGGTACGAGAGGCCAATTCAAAAACCCCAGTCTATCGAGTAACAGGCTAAAATAGATTTAAAGTGCTGGTACTTATAGAATCAATGATAGAAATCATTGTGTGTCAGCATGCAACTGATGGCATATATTTTTTTAAACTCTCACTTCTGGTGAATTTTTTGCATCGTTAATCAACTATAATGTAACAGCTTAAAATTACTGGCAAAATTAGTATTCATGAAGTCATATGAAAAACGTTGGTGTGTCTCCTTTAATCTTGCTGCAATGTTTCGGCACACTAGCTTTTATTGTCTATTTTTTGGCACGTTCATGTACCTATTGAGTAACAGCTCCAAATTAAGACTAAATGAAAACGTATACTTTTTTCTACAAGAAAATATTTGTGTGCTTCGTCAATGCCTGTTACAAGTACTTGGCACACCACTTTGTTTTCCTGAATCCAGTGTTCAAAAACTGATATCATACAGTTACAGACGTTACAGTTGGACCTTATGTCAAGAAAATAAAAACAATTATAAAATGACTTGACTTGAAAACTTTTAGAGCTTCGCCATTCAGTTATAAGTACTATCGATTGATATCGATAAAATTAAAAATTGACCAAGTGCATATTGGACTCTGCGTGCTGAGGGTTCCATAACACCATATAATGTATTCATGTTATGTATTTACCAAAAAAATGTAAATCGTAATTAAAAACAAACTTAACTTTGCATTTGAAAGACACGTTGTCCCATACCCTCCAGCTGTAGATGTAAGTTTGCACATAAATGTAATTCACTTTCTTAGTTAAGTTATCATCTGTGTGACTTTTTTTCATCCGGCCTAATATCAGCTGCAACAAGGAGTCCGGAACAATGCGGTAGTAGATTCATTGACGTCAATGAGATTTTTAGAATCGGGTTTTGAAAAATAATTTTGAGTTTGAGTGAGGAACACTAGATTTTTTTTAATTTTAACGCGGTCGATGCTACGTTGACTGTTCAGCTGAATATAAAAAAAAACGAGCGAGCCTTACAGTAGTGTGACATCTGACATTTCACCTTAGTAATAAGCAATATTAACATTATATCCTGAAAAAAAATGATTACCATCTGACGGCCAACTTTACCACCGTGTGCGCTCATTGCTCAAATCAAATAGCTCGTGCTTCCCCGACTTCCTGTTACACACTTCCGTCCCTCTTTACGAAATCACTCCCACAGATTGCAGAAAAGCGAGAGGAAAGATGTTACATATCAAAAATACAATTTATGTTAAATATATGATAAATCGAGTCCACTCTCGATAGTGATCAGACTACTTTCTGGTTTTGCGTTATTTCGCTGACACATTGTATACATATTATATTGAGCCAGACATCGAGAAGATTATTAGTGGTGGTCTTTTTCTTGGAAGTTCCACTCTCTTTTTACCCAGGCTATAATATATAGGGTTTTACGTTATTTCACTGACACATTGTATACGTATTAAATTGAGCAAGAGATCGAGAAGATTATTAGTGGTGGTCTTTTTCTTGGAAGTTCCACTCTCTTTTTACCCAGGCTATAATATATAGGGTTTTACGTTATTTCACTGACACATTGTATACGTATTAAATTGAGCAAGAGATCGAGAAGATTATTAGAGGTGGTCATTTTCTTGGAGGTTCCACTCTCTTTTTACCGAGGCTACAATATATAGAGCTGACACAGTTAATTCTTTCGCTGTAGTTATAATAGCGGTGAGATAGCACTGTTGGAATGGAAGTGCTCGAAAATATTGGTTTTACGACTTGATAATAAAACATCGTCTTTGCTTTACTTTACAAGTATCCATAAATAAAATATCCACTATTATATTATATGGGCAATATCTGTATATTTGATATCGCTTACTTATTGTAATGCGCTCTCAGCCTACAAAATGTGCAACGCAAAAAAAATGAGTTATTCTTTAAGATGGCGTTTATCATTATTAAAAAAAAATTCCTTTTTTTCATTTATGGAGCAGCAAATTTTTAAACCCAAGGCGCTAAATCTTAAAATACACCACTAAACTAAGTGTAGCCGATGAAGTTTTGTACTACATAGACTCATCCCAGAACACGTCATCGCTCCAGAATTTTCGAATCGCAACTTAGTTCTTGTTTCTTAATTTTACCTGTACTAATCGATAGTAGACACAGATCACACAGAGATCACATCACACACATCAGACACAGATGAAAAAGGTTATTACTGCCATGTGTGCATCGAGGCTTATCTTCATATAGCCTTCCAGAAGAACACTGCCTACAATACACTGATTGTCGTGAATGGGCTCATAGTAACTATACTTCTGGTGTTTACCATATGTTATGCATTTATGTTTGCATGAGCAGTGTGTAAAAAAACCTTAGACCCTGTATATACTTTTTCTTATATGAATTCGAAGTGGATAGAAATATAATTTATAGATATAATGAAAAACATGCTTTTGCTAGCTCGTGTAATTCTTGACTCATTTTTAAAATTGTCTTTCAGGAATACTAATTGTCAAAATCACAAATAAATTATCGTTAAGTAGCAATATCCTCAAGACAGTATTGCCACATATTAATTGTGCGGTACAGCTCCAGGCAAGACCACTGCGTGTGCTGTGCCCTTTATAGATTTCGGCAGGGTAGCAAACGTGTCGGGCACTGCGCTGACATCGACAGCAATACGCGGCGCTGATCAACAAAATTATACAAATAAGAGAGGCTGAATACCTTTAACGTCGGTTAGTCTTCAAGGTGTTGGAAGTCGAAGGTGGCTTCTGGTTCCGTAAAGCCACAAAACGGAAGATAGATCACTTCTCACCTACCTAACGTTTTGGTCTACCACTTTTAAATTATGAAGTAACAATATAATACAATACAATAAACTGCTAATTTCAGTCGGCGAACACACAGAAACACGACAGAAATTCTTTTAGCTTCCAAACAAATAAGATAATTGAGATTTACAACCAATATTCCAAAAACTTTCCCTATTTCTTGTCAAAAAGCCGCCGACGCCTATTTAGACTTCTCCGTTATAAAACTTAATTTACACACTAAAATATTTACCAAAAGAAAACATAGACTAAACCTCACGACGTGACAACTAGTGCCATCTCTTGGTATTGAGAGACAATAGGAACAATAGTATGTTCCGACATTTAATCATCAAACTATCATGTGAAAGTGAATGAACAGACTCACAGGTTTTAATTTATGAGTTTATTAGTTTTTATTACATTATTATTATATATTAAAGAGAGATTATTTTTGTATTTTATGTTACTGTTATAGAAAATTCCACTGGCTCAACAAACAGCTTTGAGTTGCTTAATTGACCCCACGGCCGGGGTATATTGAGCTGTTTAACTTTTACGATGCATTTGTTGAAGATATTTGATTACACGACCAAATAACTAAACCGCCAAATTAATTTATAAATATTTTTAGTTTCTTCTTCAATTGGGCCCTACATTGATTAGAAAAAAACCATGATCAACCAACCCTGTCCCACACCGTCAACCAATGAAAAACCATTTAAGTTTTTAAAACATTTATCTGCGTTTTAATAATAAAGTAACGAAAAATTATTATGGTTTTTTAAGAGAAAAGTAGAAAGTACGTATTATACATACATAATATCTTCACGTTGTATCCCTAACAGGGTAGTCAGAGAAGACGGAGCGTCAAGCGTCGCGGTCCTTAGTTACTTCTTTCTCTTCCTCAAATCTCATCATTGTTCTCACACATTTTCGCCTAGACTTCCGGCTTTTTTTACTACTCGCTTTCGCTCTGTAGATTTTCTTCGTCAGTTTTTCATCACTCATTTTTAAGTCCGAACCATCACAGCATTCCTTTCTTTATTTTTACAATTACACTGTCGTGCAACCCTGTCCATACTGCGTGTCTTTTCTTTGCTTATTTTGTCCGTAAGGCTGACACCGCACGTATTTATAAGAGATCCTATTTATACTGCATTTATCTTTCACTCGATTCTAGGCATGTCCAGGCCTTACTACCATACAATGAAGTTGGCACCAACACCGCATCGTGGATGGTAATTTTGGCTGAGTTAGATATATTCACACTGCCCACTAATGTGTACTGAGCACCGTTCACTTTATTGCCAGCTGTTACCCTGTCTCTCCACACCCAACTCACAACTTTCATCTCTTGAAAACGCAGTCCCCGGATACAGAATTTCATTCACTTTTTCTAGACATTTTACATCTCACATTTCACTCATTCACATTTCGTTTGTACATCTTCCCTTTCAAACACCGGAATCTTAGTTTTGTTCACATTATTATTCAATCCTTTTACTTTACGTTATTCTGTCATGTACGTGACTAGTGTCTGCAACTCTGCCTCTGATGGTGCTATAAGCACAGCATCGTCAGCGTACAAAAGGCAGTTTATCATTGTACCATCACAGAATATCATACCACTCATACTACCTTTCAATCTCTGGACGCAACTGTCCAAACAGCCCTGTTTAACACCTGAACACCTGACTTCGAACCGGGGCGACATGTCACCATCTATCCTTACATAGGCTCTGTGGCCTTGATATAATGACCTCACAGCCTGCAGTAAGGGGCCCTCCACACCATATTCTGACAGAAGACTCCACAATTTATTTCTTATTATTCTATAGAATACTTTTTCTAGATCCTCGAAAGCGCAGAAAACTTCTGACCTATGGCCAGAAACTTTCCCACGATATTGCGGAGAGAGAAAATCTGATTTATACAACCCTTACCGCTTCTAAAACCATCTTGTACCTTCCACAAATATCGTTGTAAATAATTAGTTATTTCATTGTCAGGGTGACAGCGGCGGTCCACTGTCGTTTGAAAGGGATGATAAACATTATGAGATATTAGGTAAGTAGACATTGTATGAATTCAATTTACAATTATTAAATAATCATGTTTATTTTTCGCTCTTCTTATTAAAGTATTTGACGTACCGATGTTGAACTGTTGTAGCTGTTAATTTACAGAAATCCATCTTATAATATTAAATATACAAATATACATACATACATACATGTCTTCAGGCTGTATCCCTAACGGGTAGTGAGAGGGGACGGAGCGCCAAGTGTCGCAGTCCTTACATACTTCTTTCGCTTCCTCAGATCTCATCATTCCCTTCACACATTTTCTCCTAGGTATGCGAGTGCTTTTGACATTTCCATGGGCTAACATTCTGGCTGTTTGATCTTCATAAGTCAGCCTTGGTTTTTCTTGGTTTCTTTTACCACTCGCTTTCGCTCTGTAGATTTTCCTCGTCAGTCTTTCATCACTCATTCTTTCTATGTGCCTGAACCATCTAAGCATTCCTTTCTTCATTTTTAAAATAAGACTGTCGTGCAACCCTGTCATACTACGTATCTCTTCATTGCTTATCCTGCCCGCAAGAGTGACACCGCACATATTACTAAGAGATCGAACTTCTACTGTATTTATCATACTTTCACTCGATTTGGGGCATATCCAGGCCTCACTACTGCACAATAAAGTTGGAACCAACACCGCATTGTGGATGGCTATTTTAGCTGTGTTAGATATACTAACACTGCCTACTAATGCAAACAGAGCACCGTTCACTTTGTTGCCAGCTGGTACCCGTCTCTCTACATCCGACTCACATCTTACATCCCTCGAGAACGCACTCCGCAGATACACAATTTTATTCACGTGTTATAGACATTTTTCGTGTACCCAAATCTCACATTTCGTCCGTACCGCTTTTCTTTCAAACACCAGAACCTTAGTTTTGTTCACATTCATATTAAATCCTTTCACTTCATATTCTTCTTTCATGCACGTGACTAGTGTCTGCAACTCTCCTTCTGATGGTGCTACAAGCACAGCTTCGTCAGCGTACAATAGGCAGTTTACCACTGTATCACCGCATATCATACCACTCATAATACTTTTCAATACGCAGCCCTGTCTGACGCCTGAACAGACTTCGAACCAGGGCGACACGTCACCATCTATCCTTACACAGGCTTTGTGGCCTCAATATAATGACCTCACAGGCTGCAGTAAGGGGGCCTCCACGCCATTTCCAGGCAGACGTCTCGACAGTTTCTTTCGCACTACTCTATCGAATGCCTTTTTAGATCCACGAAAGCGCAGAAAACTTCCTAATTTATGGCCAGAAACTTCCCCACGATAGCGCGAAGGGAGAAAATCTGATCCATACAACCCCTACCGTTCCTAAAACCACCTTGGGCCTCCTACAAATATCTTTCAGACACTCCTTTCATACGTTCAGTTACAATATATACAGATATACAAATATATAATATGCAAAAAATATAATATTTTGCATACCGTATGTATACTGTTTAAACCCGATATAACCCGCACCGTGTGCAAGTGCGGAGTATTGATCGGCACTCGGAGCGCTTGCTGCGGGGAAAATTGGTACGACGTTTGAAATTTTGGTAAAATTTAGTAAAAATAAATAAAAAAATTATTTATATTACATAAAATTTCAAACCCCGCACTAATTTACTCCGCACCAAGCGCCCCGAATGCCGCTCAATATGCCCCGCACTCCCACATGATGCGGATTAAGTAATCGGATTTTAAACTTTCTGGAAGATGCCTCGTTGGGAATCGAAACACTTGTCGATTTTGGGGTTTTAAGTTTTAGTAGAGTTTAGCTAAAAATATATAAACGATTATATCGTTTATTGGAATTGACTTTTACTTTATTGATTTTCTTATTCATTTATTCATAAGTTTAGATACGCTGAGCGCGAATCGACGCTACAGAAGCAACGCTTCAAAACTGTTTTGGTACAGTTTTTAAATGTAGAGGTTACTCTGGAAAACGAAGTCTTTGTTTAAACTTAAACAAATTTTTGATTTTAAATAAAAACTAAGACTACTCCGAAAATTAACTCCCAAAAATCAGAACTCGACGTTCGAAGTTCATGTCTGCGTTTGGATCAGTGATTATTAAAACTGTTCCAAAGCAAGCGTTCAGGTCTAATAGTCTCCAAGAAAGTCGACTGTTACAGAGAAACATCAACAACTGTCCCGTTTATCATTACACAATATAACGTTAAAAATAACATCGCTATCTATGACTATGGTTTAACGTGTCGTGTGTAACGTGTAAAAATTCAAAATATAGTACACCTGCTTTATAGGATTTTATATATATGTCGGTGGAAATAATAAGAGGCACTCATTTGATTATACCATGGCAAAGCGCGTCTTCCGATGACGCGCTAACGGAACGTCGGGGCCGGCGCTGAGAGTCTGTTAGACTACGGCGGCCGGTACGATAGCATTTCTCCGACGGATCGTTTGCCATTATTAAATTTCCAATTACCTACGTCATAATTGTTACAAAGAGTTTTCTGTCGTTAGCACATTAACTTTGTCTTAAGTGTTGTATTTTATGGAGTAGTACGCCTCTTGTAAGATTAGGTACCTATTTCTCATGGCTGAGTTGCAAAAGCACGAATTGCCCCGTGTCTTTTCCGACATCAGAAGTGGGATTATGGGACCAGTGAGTCTGATTGAGGTGTAATCGCGAGTGAACAAAATGCCAAAGTCTATCCACATTGTTAATGCCCTTACTCGTCGCATTCACGGTCTTTTGTAAAAGAAGAATTCGGCTACTGATCGACATGTGGACGCATGCAGGATGCAAGGATTACGTTAACAACTGAAACTACAACCCGGTGAGTCGTAGCCATTTTATTCTGATTCTAGCGCCCGATGTTCTGTGTGTTGATTCTAGTTTTAGTATCAATGGCATTGGTGATTTAGGAGTGTATAGTACCGAGCAAATATCGTGAGAGGTTATGATTAAAGCTATTGGTGTGAAAATTTTATTTTATGTCGAACTCGACGATTGTGAAGGTGTGATCTAATTAATAACCGTGAAACTAAAACCTTATTGTCGATATGAACAAGCCAAGTTTAGGCATTGCTAGCGCTTTTGAAATCTTATTAAAATAGGGTAACTAACTGTTTGAAACTGAATACGGATGGGGAATGAACCCGATGTTGCGAATGCGACGGAACACGTGGTAACGAATATTGAAGAGAACGCTGGAACGCTACATTAGATTTGATAGCAATGAATTAAAATTGATTAAATTTAACGTAGGTGGTTTTGTGTTGAAAAATAACTACGAGAGTAATTGAAGCTAACGCAATATGCTGTTTGGGAGTCCATTTAAAGTTCGTTGCTTGAAGGTTACCATTAAATTTTGAAAACTTTGATTAGTAGTCAGATCTACAAGTACCTAAGCTCATGAACGTTTTCGTAAAATGTTACGAGGTAAAATTCTCAGTTAGATTCGTGCGATGTTAATGAGAATGGAGGAGGTTATGTTATACCATGACTACTTTGGCCGCGATACACTAAGCGTAGTCGTAACTGCACTCTGAATTATTGTCTAGGGCGCGTTGGGCGGCTGGTGATTTGACGATGACCTGGGTGACATGTGTCACTACGTTTCTGGTAGCAACTGGGCCATGATTATTGGTGTGTGTTCATGACTGATGGTTGATAAGTCTGTGTAAATAGTTGTTAAAGATTACCAAAAGCTTACTGCGCTTTCTGCTTTTTTGTTCTAATTCCAATTAATTATTGCAATGTACGTCAGGTAGGCCAAACCTGCAATAACCTCAAACTGCAGTTGAATTTTGTTATGTTCACGGGAACACATGAAGTCCTGTGATGTGTCTATATGGCTATGTAGTAGCGAGCGATATTTAAGCGAGTATTTATAATCGAATTGATATTTTTTATGTTACCGTCATTGTTAAAATCTGCTGCTTAATGCTAGTAGTTCGTGAAAATGAGTCAATTAATATGGCGGTCGCGTGTACAGAGTTGTTGTATGTGGCAGCGATCATTCGTTTTCGGTTGTCTGACATTTTTGGTAAAGGTGTCTTTACGTGACATCACTGTCGGTTCACTCCGTTGGCACGAAGAAGCATGTAGGGAGGTAGGTTAGGTACCCCGTGAACAGATAGATAGGTAAAGTGTAGACTAGGGAAGTAGGTCAAATAAACTAGTTACATTAGGTAGGCAGTTGGGTTTATTATCCAATCAATTCTCAATACGCCGCACAATTACGTCCTCTGTAGTTACGAGGGAGTCACTGGCATGAACGCTGCGTTTTGGTAGGCCTGTTGTGGAATGATGTTGAAAGAGTGGTGCCTGGCTGAATGTCTTGTGGGTTATTCTTGGCATCCGGGTTTTCTTTTCGATTCGAGCCGGAATGGATCTGGCGTCCGGGAACGCCTTGTGGCTGGGTTTGCTTGGGTGGATTGGGGTGACTTTGACTTAGTTGGAGCTGGAAATTCTGATTTAAAACTTACTAAGCGAATGAGGTGTATGATGAGTGTTCAAGGGTAAACTAAGAATTTGAAGTATCGTGTACCCCACAAGTTTGCATAAGGTACCTAAAGGGAGTGAAGGACTCATGGTGACGTTGAAATCACTATGTAGTCTGCTTTAGAGTAAAACGAGTTCGCGTCGGCTAGTGTTGTTGACGAGAGAGGAGTCGGTAGGCGAGATGGAGCCTGAGAGTGACGCGGTGGTCGTGGGACCATTCGGCGTGTGAGATGTTGAAGGTACGTTATGTAGCATCTCGTTGACGGCTGCAAGCCGCTGGCCTGCCTCGTGCTATATGCGCGTTGGTCCCCAGTGTGTGGCGCAAATCTGTAGAGAGTGCTATACGCGTATTTTGTGACGACGTGACGAAGATACGTTATGTAGCATCTTGTTGACAGACTGCAAGGCGCAGGTCTGTAGCGAGTGTTATACGCGTAATTTGTGTGGGGGTGTTTTAGGGTGTTCGTCATTGGGTACCTTGTGTTAGCGTGTTCGGGGTGTTTGTGATTGCGTACCTTGTATGAAGCTGTTTAGGATGTTTGTGAAGATGTTTAGGGTGTATGTGAAGATGTTTAGTGTGTATGTGAAAATGTTTAGGGTGTGTGTGAAGATGTTTAGGGTGTCTGTGATAGAATGAAGAGATGTTTGTTGCAGAGACGTGCAGATTTCGTTTTATTGCTTTTCGAATGAGAATGAGATGAAGAACGCACGAGGACGTGTGTGTTGTCAGGAAGGCCGTGTCGGTGGAAATAATAAGAGGCACTCATTTGATTATACCATGGCAAAGCGCGTCTTCCGATGACGCGCTAACGGAACGTCGCGGCCGGCGCTGAGAGTCTGTTAGACTACGGCGGCCGGTGCGATAGCATTTCTCCGACGGATCGTTTGCCATTATTAAATTTCCAATTACCTACGTAATAATTGTTACAAAGAGTTTTCTCTCGTTAGCACATTAACTTTGTTTTAAGTGTTGTATTTTATGGAGTAGTACGCCTCTTGTAAGATTAGGTACCTATTTCTCATGGCTGAGTTGCAAAAGCACGAATTGCCCCGTGTCTTTTCCGACATATAATATTAATTAATATTTTTTTATTATTAGGTGTGGTGTCATGGGGCATCGGCTGCGGTCGTCCAGGGTACCCTGGCGTTTATACCCGTGTATCTAAATATCTCTACTGGATCAAACGCAACTCGCACTTGGGATGTTTCTGCACTGCCTAAAATATAATATATAAATATGTCAACTATAACGTGTAATATGTAAACAAAATATGTATCAATGATGGCGAATCTGTGTCAAAATGTCGTTGTCGTAAGATTGTATAAGAATAATGAATATGCAGGTATGTCGAACAAATGTAAAGCGTAACGTAATTATTTAAAGTATTTAGTTAATATTCATTATTCAGATTTACAGTTTCATTGACAATGCTATTACTTTTTCAAACACATGAAGTGTACAATTTTTGGGTTCCACATCAAAAACGCACGTTTATAGTTTCGTTATATCTGTTTCTCCGTCTGTCTGTTGTAATATTACAGCCGATATATTCTTTCATTTGTACATCTATTGAGCTGAATTTGATATAGAGTCGAAAATATAACTCGCAACCAGAAGTGAAAAAAAAAAAGATTCTTGGACTAAATTTTTTTGTTTCTATAAATTTTACTTCTCCGGAATTCTGATATAATTATTATAGTTATTTAATTCTATTATAATTATTTAGTTAATTATTCTATTATAATCTAATTGCTGCCGAGCTCTAAGTTAAGCACGTCTGACACGCTTTTGGCAAATATTTTGTTATTATTAAATAATCAAATAACAAATTAGATACGTATCATTTAAGTGAAATAATATTGGCACGCATGTATTAGAAGGGTTCGCCAATTCTGTTACAGTGTATCTTTCTATGTTATCAAAATTAGCCATATTTATTAGGTTAATGTTGGTATAATCTGGTAAAAGCTACACTTTTTATCAAGACGGAGGTGATTATACGACCCGTATTATTTAGTCGAAAGTTTCGTGTGTCGTAATTGAGGTAATTCTAAAAACAACGTGTATAACTTCATTGTAATTTTAAATACATTGGTTAACTCGCAAGTCATGTTTGTACTACCTTTATTTTTGTGCTTCTATTTCGTTCAGTTTTCTGTAAGTTATTTATAGTTTTTTTATTTATGAAAATAATATAATCTTACATTGTCATATTTTTGTTTTTAATACTTATATTATTTTTAGGAAATATTGAAATTCTATTTTTAATCTGAATAATAACTAAGATTTTGTAACATTTCATGAAAAAACATGAAACAGTCACTACCCAATACTCGGCACTTCCTAAAAAGGGTACTGGGTATAAAATTACACTTAGTATAGTTACGGTTAAATTATTGCGTCACAACGTCTTTGTAGCCGATATTAAAAGCGAAAAGAAAGAAAAACTAGAGACTTAAATACTTCTTAGTAAGAGCTACGAATTTTTTGTGTGAAAACCTTTGCAAATAGGAATTTTTTTTGATATTTTACAACCTTGAAAATGGCAGAATCTAGCAGAATACATGCAAAATAATATGCAGGTACGATAAGTAACGACGCATGATGCAAACTGAGTCATGCTGATTTATTCAATAAGCTACGTGTAGAGCGCGCACTTTTTCTCCTCTTGGACGCTATAAGTCGTAAAATAACTGAAAAAATATGAAAAGATCTCGGTGTCATTTTATGAGGAATAGCTTGTAACAGTTATATTTTAAGTAACCCTAATAGGGACTGAGTACCACTTTACTTTACATTGTTATCTGCCCCTTTTTTGACAAATTCTTTTGCCCGTTTTTTATATGTTCTAATAAACTTATGTATATATTATAACAAAACGAACAGCATTCATTTTGTAGACCTCACTGAGTTCTAACTATAATAAATTGCTTACTTTTTACTTTTATACGAATTATTTTCCCTCTTCTATACAAAGTCAAAAAACGCGATTTTTAGTTATTTCCCAACTTTACATTGTTTTCTTCAAAAACTATTTATTTGATGGATTTTCTGTTCAAATCGATTAAACCGCCAACTGTGTTTATCTTCATAAATAAATAAAGGCCTCATAAATGACAACAATATAGAAAATTCAAGTCATTTACATCAAAATAGCAAAAACGGAACTCTCATGTCCGTCTGTCAGTCTGTCTGTGTATCAGTCATAGTTGATCGGTGCCGTCACCTTCACACTACCGAGCTGAACTTAGGTAAAGAAAAGTAAATATTAAATTATTGGTACTTTGGACACCATATTTTAAAATAAAAATAAAAACTTCGAATTTTTCCGAGGTTGTAACGGAATCCTATGTTAATGCGTATCAAACGCACTCTTGACTGTTTTTTTCTAATTTACATAAATATGCATAAATTATGAAGGTTTGAGTTATTTTAATATTATAATACGAGGGCTGCTATTTATGTATCCGGAATAACAAAGTGAAACAAACATATAGCGTTAATTATAGTTTTATTGCTTTTCAAAATATTCACCATGATGATTGATGCACTTTTGCATGCGTTGGAACCAATTTTCATAGCACTTTTTCCATTCGGATTGAGGTATCTCCGAAACGTGCATTTTGAACGCATCAACAGCCTCTTCACGGCTCGAAAAACGTTGACCACGTAATTTATTCTTCACGGTTGGGAATAAATAGAAAGTCTTTGGGGGCCAAGTTGGGGTTGTACGGCGGATGACCCGTTAATTCGATCTTTTGATCTTCCAAATACCGAGTTGTTTCGGCCGATGTGTGGCAGCTAGCATTGTCATGATGAAGAAGGATTCTGCGTTGTCGGTTGTTCTTTCTTATTTCTTCAAAGACTTCTGGCAAACAAATGGTCGTGTACCATTCAGAATTAACCGTTTTACGATCCTCTAGTGGCACTATAGCTACATGTCCATTTATACCAAAAAAACAAGCGACCATTTGCTTCAGTGCTTTTTGAACGAATGACTTTTGTTGGGTTCGGCTCATCTTGGAACACCCAAACTGTTGATTGTTGTTTAGTTTCAAGATCATACACATATATCCAAGATTCATCACCTGTGTAGATATTATGGACAGCTTTTGACGCACCCTGATTGTACTTTTGTAACATTTTTTCACACCAATCGACACGAGCCCGTTTTTGGTCAATTCTCAAGTCAAGCGGAATCCAACGTGAACAAATTTTTTTTACAGCTAAATGTTCGTGTAATATTTTATATATACTCGTCATACTTATGCCCAGAGACGCCTCTATCTCGCGATATGTAACATGACGATCTTGCATTATTAGTTCCCGCACAGCATCAATATTTTCAGATACAACAACCGATTTAGGGCGACCTTCTTTAACTTCGTCGGTGAGCACAGACCGCCCACGACTAAACTGACTAAACCAGTGATACACAGTAGTTTTCGATGGTGCTTCGTCCGCAAAAGTCGAAGTGAGTTGATCGATGCAGTGTTTTTGAGTTAGCCCTCGCCGAAAATCGTAATAAATCATAGCACGAAAATTTTCACGACTTAAATCCATGGTGATAAAGACTCGCAATTTTCAAAATGACGCCACAAAGGATATACAAATGACAGCTACATGAAATAAATTGTATTCTTCAGCCAAAGAGTTCCATTTTTAAATGTTTTAATTACTTTTTAAATATTGTTCTGTAACTGGCCAGTTCCGGATATATAAATAGCAGCTCTTATAGCTTGTGTTTGAAGACAATGTCAGTATAATATTCAATGACTTGATGAGTCGTTAGTAGAAGTTACTAAATATCATGCACATAATGATTACGATTAAAAATCAACAATAAGTTATCATCTTTGAGCCGGGCTTGGGCGTCCCAGAAACCTTTCCGCAGACTGAATTTGATTATACCATAGCTCCCATTCATCTCTATTATTATACTCTGTTGAATTGCGTTGTATCGTAACTGTATTGTATTACATTACATGATGTTACATTATATTTCATTACATTACATTACACTACACTGCATTGCACTACACTGCACTGCACTACACTATATTGCACTGTGCTACACTGCAATTGTTTTTAGTTTAAGTAAAGAAAATAAATTATAAATTTTTAAACTTTGGCGTTATATTATATATAATCTAAAACAAGGGAAATTAACGCAATTACCTTTTATATCGCTTGACGCTTCGGCCGAGTTGCATCGGCTGTAGATTTAAGCAAACTGTTGCAAAAAGCTTCATTCCGTATCAGAGGCGGATTTTTTAACATCTTACCTCGATACTTGTAAATAATTTTTAGATCTCTTACACACTATACTCACAGTGTCCACACGTGTAACCATATGTGAAAAACGAGGTTTTTTTATATGAATCACTGTATTCCAGGCCTGTGATAAGGTGTATCGTTTTTTCCGGTTGAAATTTTTGTGTCCCTTGAATTCAATCGAATTGATACGCACTACTCTTACTGGATAAAAGTAGCGATCGATGGAAAGGACTCGTGGGCGATGAAATCTTATCCAATTATTGGTCTCTGACTGGAGAAGATGTCATATGAACTACCAGCTGCAATCTATTTTGTAGACACCTGGTTTGTGCAATGGCAAAACATTTGTCGGTGCGCCCACTATTTTGTCATCTTTATTTCCGGTTAAGTAAAAATATAAGGTAATCTCGTTAATTTCCCGTGTTTTAGAAGGAAAGTAAAATATTTTATCTATGGAAAGAATTTTTAATAGTAGCTGTGATAATAAAATATATATTTTTTTAAATAAAATAATGTTATTGATAAACGATTACAATTCAAAATCATAAAAAGGCTATAGCTAAAAAAGGCGATAGTTATTCTTTTTTGTAGGATTGAACATGAAAAGAATTTTGATCAGACTCATTTTAAGGAAACATTTCTGGGACACCTGTATGTATTTTAATACTTTTCAAAAGCAGAAGCAAAGATACAAAGTATTCCTCTTTCACGTATTCACAGACAGCATTCCATGGAACTGGCGGTTTATTTGGGTTTGTTTTTGGATTTCAAAAACTTTGTTTATGTCGTAAGTATCTATTATCACTTGTCATCTTTTTTTAGGATTACATATTAGTTTTTATCTAGTGATTATACGGTTCATATGTATAATAGCATACTATATTATTATAAGTCAATATCAGTGTTGTTTGTGCAGTAAAGTGATTAGAGACTGTGAGTGTGATTATTATAATATTATGACAGTGATCGTGACAATAATATGTGATTAGAAGACTATGAGTGTGATTATGATAATGTTGTGACAGTGATCGTAACAGTAATGTGTCAGTGATTATGGCAACATAGTGACAATAAGTGCCCACTTTAAATTGTTTTTATAGGTTGCAATCAACGAGAGAGTTTGTATCTCAATGGTTGTCATGGATCAGTTTACGATTTTCTGTGTTGACAATGTATATTTTATGTGATAATTTATCGTTCATAATACTTTTCTTTTACAAAACTTCATGTTATTACAAAATATTTCCAGGTTGTGGTATACAAAAAAGACATATCTATGACAATATTAGAAGTACTCGTTTATTAGGAGGGGACACCACAACCCCTCATCAGTTTCCATGGTTAGCAGCCGTAAATAATGGTTCATGGGTTTTTGGTGGTAGTTTGATATCTGACCGACACGTTATTACTGCAGCTACACCGTTGTATGGGTGAGTTTTTAAGCATTTTGTGTACTATACATACGTTTAAAAAATATGACATGAAGAAAATGGACTTAAAGGGAGTACTCTGGGCATGACTACACTGAGATATTTACGACAATAAAGATAAGATCATACATGAGAAACTGTCTTTATTTAAAACAGAGTACCAGCTGTGAAGATTACAGTGATATTAGGAGCTCACGATCGCTGTGCTAGTGGAGATCCAGCGCTGAATAATACCGTAGCAGCTGTGATTCTTCATCCAGCCTATTCTCCAAGTAACATGGACAATGATATAGCACTATTACGATTGAGACACGTTGTGCAGTACAACCAATACATATCACCTATTTGTTTACCTCTTCATGGTAAGTTCATTACAATGCAATAATGATATGATTACGAAATTGAACTACTTACGTTACTTGCGTCTAATGGAAGGATGGATAGTTCGAACCAGGTTAATATAAAAATTTACTCTGGGGAGTGTGAGGATGGTATAAAATATGTGAGCTGGATGTGGAGAGGCCTCTGTAGCCCAGACCCGAGAATAAGACTATGGTGTTCTCGGCTTGTCGTGAGAAGCAAATAAAGAAATATGTATGTATGTGTGTGTGCGTGTGCGTGTGCGTGTGAGTGTGCGCGTGCGCGTGTGAGTGTGCGCGTAAGTGTGCGTGTGCGTGTGCGTGTGCGCGTGTACGTGTGTGTGTGTATGTGTATGCGTGCGTGCGTGTGTGTGTGTGTGTGTGTATGCGTGTGTATGTATGTATGTATGTATTTATGTATGCGTATGTATGTATCTGTATGTAAGTGTGTGTGTCAAGTAAATCGCTGTGGATCGACCGGAAACAGCTATTATAATATACTGGGAGATATCTAAAACATAAGATAAATTTGAAATGAAGAGCTGTACTCATGATTAGAAATTTAATAAATTATAAAACGGTCGTCTATGTACTTCTATGTATTTCAAAATCACAAAACACAATCTTAGAACCGACATGAATACCATTTTGTACATTTCCATAATTAAAAATACATGTGCATAAAAAATAATTTGCACACAATTGAGTAACAGTACCTACTAATTTCGTTCCATGTTACAATGCATTGTACTGCAAGAAAATTGTTTAATTTTCTTAAACTCTGTACAGCATTATAATTCAAAGTGATATTACCCACATGGTTTTGTAAAATGAATTATTTATTATTCAAATTCATTTTGAACATTTCTTTAAAGCAACGTGATCATTGATTAATAGCAGATGCATTTTACCTATCTATCTAACTATCTAATACTAAATTTAAATTTGAAGAATTTTGTTGTTCAACAGGTGCAGAGGAAGCAGGTCAGGTAGCCTGGACGGTATCATGGGTAGAACAATCTGTCAAATCAACGTGCGTTCCTCGCGTCGCGACTCTACCAATTTTAAATATAAAAGTCTGTTTGAAAGGCGTTGACGACTATAATCTTGTTACTCCTGATAAAGGATGCTTAGGGCCATTGGGTGCCAAGAGCATAATTTGTACCGTGAGTTGTAAGATAATACTAAATTAATTGACATTATTTAAGATTGGACCTTCTAATATTATTTCTATTCAAATCCAAAAAAACATTTTTCCACTGGTTGATCAATCTATTCTTATACATACTTATAATATTATAAAGAGGTAAACTTTGTTTGTTTGTATGTAATGGATAAACTCAAAAACTACTCAACCGATTTCAAAATATCTGTCATCTATAGAAATCTACACATTAGCAGCGAATAACATGAACTGTATTTTATTTTTAAAAAAATTTCTACCCGACCGAAGCCGGGGCGGGTCGCTATTACCAATAAGTCGACTATTATTACGACGATTCAAAAATCAGTATGCGACCCACCCAAATATTTTTATTCAGATTTTCATACAATAACACTATCCAAATTTCCGACCTTTCTGGTGGATTTTCCCAAAATTTTCTTTCGAACAAAAAAAACAGCCAAATCGGTCGAGTCTTTCTCAAGTGATGATCTTTAATACATGTGGCAATTGATTTTTATTTATATGTTAATATAATCTTATCTTCTATACTCTATCTTCCATCTATACTTCGATATACATCTCTTGTGTCTGTCTGTAATTTCAGTTTTTGCGATAGACAGTCGTTTTATGATTCCCTAATTTCGATTCTACCATTTTTAAAATTGTCTATCTGTCTGTCTGTATATCCTTTTATAACTAAAGAATGACTAGACTGATCTTGATGCAAATCGGTACATAGTAAGAACATGTGATAGCGCTCATATAGGCTACATATGTTTTAGAAATTTACTCCTAAAGGAGTGAAAAGCGGATGAAACTTTGTATTGGAAATGGTAAACCTCTGAACCGATTATGATAATATTTGGCAGGGAGATAGTTTGACATTAGAGAACGGACATAAGCAATTTTTTATTTAAAATGTACCCCTAAGAATGTGAAAAGGGGGATTAAACTTTGTATGTGAAACGCTAAATCTTGGTAACGATGAAATTTAGTGAGGTGATAAGACTTATTTTATCTAATTGAAAATTAATATTTATGGATGAAATTTTGTACTCGAAATGCTGAAGCGCTGAATTGATTATAATGGATATAGTTTGATCAACTACGTTACTTTTTTATTAAAAAACTATCCCTAGGGGGGTGAAAAGGGGGATGAAACTTTGAATGGGGAATGCTGATCCGCCAATCTAATTAAATTGTTTGGCGCAGAGATAGTATGTGCCCGGAGACAGACGTAGACTATTTTCAACAATCTTTAAACATGCTATGTACATGTAGATATAATCTAAACTAATCCGGGAAAGCCACGAAAAAATTTTCCATGCACACGACGGTCGCGGGTACAGCTAGTCTAATATATAAAAATCAATGTTTGTTTGTTCGTTTTTCATGGGCTGCTATACCGTTCATCTGATTTCGATGAAATTTGGTAAAGAGATAGCTTAAATTCTAAGGAAGGATATAGGGTATTTTAAAAATAAAATACGCGGACAAAGTCGCGGGCATCAGCTAGTATAAAACAACATAAATTTAAATCGCACAAACCTAATCAACTATTAGTTCGCTATGTTTTTAATAGTCAATGTATTGTTTACTGTATAATATGATATAATAAAAATATTTTTGGTATTATATTTTAAGTAAGTATAATTGTGTATTAGCTATGCCTTGCTATTTCACCTGCGTTAAATTTGATATTCTTTTGGCATAAAAAGTAGCCTAGGTTATGTTATGAATTCTTATAATTTTAGCTATATTCTGTCCACAATCTGCAAGTACTTAATTGACACACGTGTGTGTTTCGTCTAGTCAACAAAGTATGATTATGTATATATAATGTCTAATTGGTCACTTGGTCCATAACATACATAAATTAATTTTAGATTTACAGTAATTTTAGACTATACTTATTAATTTAGTTATTTCGGTGATATTTTATTTTCTTACATTTATTTTTAAACACATACTATCCACGTTCATTTTCTCTATCACCGAGGTGTGTTGGAAGAAATTCCTTAAAGAGATAAGCATTGCCTTTTGTCATTACTTCTTTGACTACTGTTTCTGTGTATTTTCATTTACAAATAAAATAAATAAATAAAAATAAATATCCTCAGGAAATTCCAGAGCTTTCGATGTAGTCACAGTCTAAACAGTGTAGCAATCTAATTAGCATTGACATTTTGGGCGGAAGATAGCTGAAAATTATGAAATTACATTAAATGGATTTCCGCGAAGTAACAACCGAATCTATTCAATAGCTTAGACTAGGTACTCTGAAAAGTTTTTTAACTGCCAATGAAACTTCCGTCAAAATCAGTTTGGCCATTTTGAAGTTTAGCTCTAAACAAACATATAGATAGATAGACATAGATGGAGTAGCTATAGATAATAATAATAATAATAATAACAAAGCCTTTTTTGTTTGCAATTACATTTTTTTTAACTCAATTATCACAAAATTTACAGATTGATTTCATAAACAACAAAAATAATGAAAGCAAAGTCTACATTCATATACAATTAAATGAAATTTAATCTGAATAAATCATTCGCTAAAAAAATTTGAAATTGTGAAAATTAAATAAATTAGAAAAAAGCATGAAATTTCATCATTACTTATCAAAAAATATTTATATAGTAATTAACAATTAAATATCAATTAAGTAATTTAAAATAATACATTTAAAAATTAATAAATTAATAACGAAATTTTAAATTTATGAACTTTCATCACTTTTACCTAATATTATTTATTTATTCAATTTATTCATTTGTTATATGTTTAAATATTTGCAAAAAATTAACATTATAAAATTTCGCTATCTTCCTTGGTTTTTTTTTTTTGCATTTTATTTGTGTCTTTGCATAGATCTCAGATAAAAGCCTCTCCAAAGATTTCCATTCATCTTTATTGTCTGCTACTTGCATCCAATGTGATTCAGTTCCTCCCATCGCGTGTATGCTCTGCCTGTGCGTCGCTTGCCTGGAGGGCCATTCCAGGTAGTCACTTCCACCTCTTGTCTTTCAGTCGCGCTATATGACCGCCCCATTTAAACTTTAACTTTTGGGCATACCTCAGCGCATCTATAATTTTTGTGACGTTTCTTATTTTTGTATGTCGGACTTTATGCATTTTTTTAACTTTAAACATGCGTCCATGCCTCTCTGACACGTATTATCTTATTTTTAATTTTCTTGGTAAATTTCCACGTCCGACAGGCATATGTTAAGCTCGGAAGAATATAAGTGTCGATAATTTTCTTGTTTAAGTCGATCGGTATGTTACTTTTAAGTATTTCCTTGTAACTCCAGAACTTTTTCGTTCGTTCGTTGCTGTTGTTGTCAAATCCTAGTACCTTTAGATTTTCTATACAATTTAATAACTTTGAATTGTGTCTATGATTTCGAAATAAAGGGATTTTTCTTATGCTCGTATGATTATTTGCACGTTACGAAAATCCAAACATGGCAAAATTGTCTGTGTATCTGTTTGTTTGTCCAGGCTAAACTACAAAACGGCTGAGCTGTTTTTGACGGAAATTTCATTGACAGTTAGAGAAATTTTCAGAGAGTAGTCTCTAAGTATTCTTTCCTTGAACTTTGTGGCTGTAATTCTTCACTTTACTACTACTGCTCGATTCTCTCTAGTATCTACGTGAGCACAGAAGATGACAAAATTTGTATTGCACATTCATATGTAAACATTACAGCGTCTGTAGTTTCAGAAACATAACAGTAATTATTATCGATATTTCAGACCGATGTTGGAGCTCCTGTGATGACACGTTGGAGCGTCGGTGCTTCGTTTAGATTAACTGGCATCATGACGACTCTATCATCGTGTGATAAACAACTGACACCACTCTATACTAGAGTTATTGAACATATCGATTGGATACAAAATCATATTCGTGCTGATTGTCAATGCTTCTGACATAAGTACTACATGTTAATAGTACCTGTTAGTAGTTATCTGTGTTAATGTAAAATATTCAATGTAAATTACAATATATCAAGCTAATACTGTATCTAATTACTGAAATAACTACAATAAACATTTATGTCTGTGAATTTAATTCAGGAATATTTAAGTTTTGTGTATCTATAGAAGGGCAGTTTGTTTAGATTTAATATATAAATATATATGGTAATAGATAAATTAAGATTCAATTAAGATTTGAGGAACCGAAAGAAGTATGTAAGGATCGCGACGCTTGGCGCTCCGTCCTCTCTAACTACCCCGTTAGGGATACAGCGTGAAGATGTATGTATGTATTTATAATTGAGAAATCTTTTCCTTTAAGTAAAATTTTAATTCATTTTTATTTAGTTTTACAACAAATAAATAACGGCTTAACAATATTCTTTATAAATTATTACTTATCTCCAAAGAATACTTGTTAGGGGTATTATAATATGTTTAGTTCAAAGTTCAAGTTCAAAGATCAAGGGTCATTTTCCACCCCTGGCGTCCAACCAGCACCACCTCGCCGCTGAGTTTCCACTTGTTGTCAATGGGTCGACTAGGTTACCCCTAGCGGTTCACAAGTGGATGTCGCGTGGTCAACCAATTGTCGAGAATTAACAAACCAGAGCGGCTAGACAAGGGGCAACGTTTCGTGCAATGGAAACGCTTGCTGGCGTTATTTCTCGACAAAAATGCCACTTGGCTACGTTTTACGCGGCGGTTTTCACAGGACTTTATGTTTCGTTTGATATATAAGAAAGTTAATAACGTTTGGTCACGTGGTCACAAAAATCACGTGGTATTTATCTTTCTATTCTACTAGCGTTTACGACAATTGAACCACTTGTCTAGGCCCCCTGATTTGAATAACGTGAAGCGGAAGGCTCGTTGTGAGTGGACAGCGCGTTGTTATCAAGTGGTTCGCTTGTTGTGGTTGGATAGTTCGCGAGCTAGGTGTTCCAATGCCGATGAGGAGATGTTGAGAGTTGAGAGAGA
The DNA here is from genome assembly GCA_907165235.1 of Zeuzera pyrina. Classification (NCBI taxonomy): domain Eukaryota; kingdom Metazoa; phylum Arthropoda; class Insecta; order Lepidoptera; family Cossidae; genus Zeuzera; species Zeuzera pyrina. The sequence goes on from OU015628.1 coordinate 17,406,196, forward strand.
GAAATGTTGAGGGGAGATGTGAGAGAGGTGTAATAGTTTGAAAAGTCAATATAGTAAATCCCAAACACTCGAGAAGAGACGGAGTTAGTAGGGTGCCAGGTTGGTATTATAATAACCGTTGACTTATAAGTGACCCTTTGAAATTTTATTTATTCAAGGGTTTTTTTCGCTTACATTTCTATCAGACTGAATCTCAAATAAATCATTTTCATGAAATAGTGGAAGACCTCTTTGATCGAGCCTCGTATCTGGTGACTTGAACTGGGTGGTGTATGAAGGATTCAGAGGATGTACAATACCGAAGGCAGTCACTGCTGATCTCGCCTCGTCGTTTCCGTAATCGTAATGAGTGCCATCTCCTGTTCGTTTAATTCTATTTTTTATCTGTGACAAGTAAGAAACAGAACTGAGCATTAGGCTTATTATTAGGATAGCACACAATTCAGGATTAATATCGTAAATAAATATATACTTCGGTTATTTACTCAGCGGTCCCCCGACTTGACGACGCTTGGATATATTACTTCTACTATTTATATTGAAACTTATCACAAATTTAAAAGGCTATGAGGTACATAATATTTTTTTAGTTTTTGGAGGTTTTTTTGAGTCGGGGGTTTTTTAAATTTTAAATTTAAGTTTTACTTCATGATTTTTAAACACTCTACGATCTACACTCTATGCCCACATTCACGCAAATACTTTCCGGGACGATACACGAAATTGTGACACGAGATCTTGTCTCGCCGAAATCTGAGTATTCTGACAATAGTTGTCTAATCCATCATCAAATTCTGATCACCATCTATTTATCTATCTATCTATAACTTATTCATAGAGACTATTTCAATGAGCCTAAACATGATACCTCTACTGTAAATGGCGAGGAGTTGAATATCCTGCTGACTTCAGATGATGCTGCAGCATCTGATCAAGGTTACTATGTTATTGTGACATTATTGAAGTCAAGGTATACTAAATTTCGCATCGCTTAGACTAATAGAACATGCTCACGTCCTTTAAAAACTAAAAAGGACCTAATATTCTTCAAACGGCTGAACCGATTTTGATAAAAAATGTCTAAGAACCACCGCTAAAAAACCTGCTTTCAAACAAAAAAAAACCGCGTCATAATCAATCTATTCGTTTAGCAGCTACGATGCTACAGACAGAATCACAGACACACATACACACAGACACGTCAAATTTATAACACCCCTTCTTTTGCGTCAGGGGTTAAAAAAAGTGGAGGGATAAGTTAAATTAAAACAGTTATTTTTAATTCTTAAAAGTACACTATAACGTGCTGCTGACTCAGATGAATATAAATTGCTGATATTTAACCGGTTTTTCATATGTACTGCCCATTTTCTTTTCAGTGCGATAGTTACGACGTGACAATAAATTAAAAAAAAACTATGTACAAACTACATAGAACACTTAACTAAAGAGTCGAAATATTGGACCATCCTACTCACCACTGCTCAATTTTTTGACACTAATAAATATGAACTTTCGCTCGCATTGCAACAGTACCTAACTAATACTGGGCTCTGGGCCTCTGCGTACATCTCTGTATATTCCGACAGATATTTAAAAACTTATGTAATGGGTGTTCTATTCGGCGGTGTGGCAAAACGAGCAAAAAATCAAGCTATAAAATAGACGAATTTTCATTTCGTTGGTGAGTAACAGTAAATATACAATTTTCAAATTGAATTGATTTCATTTTATCACGAAGTCAAACTAAATTATAAATTGACGTGCTCGATAACGTATATCTATGCGTCTCGCTTTCACTTAGTGCAACCTCTTATGTTATATCAGCCTATTCATACGCACGTGTACACAGGTTTTGTTTGATTTTAGGCTGACCAATGAGCGTGCAGTAACTGTAGCAATGTTTAGCAATATTTAGACATAAATTGTTTTCACACAAAATAAATGATATTTGCACTGTATAGGTTATGTGCTCTATGTCTAACCTAGCTAGCCTAGTTATTATAATGTACTAATATTTAAAGTAAAAAATTGAAACTGCCTAGGAATTGCTATTTGAATATAATATAACGCGTAAAACCCTTCGATGGCAAAAAAATTTAATGTGTAATATTTTCGTGGTTATCGAAATTTTCGTATATCAATATTTTTTTGCAAATAACTCTGTAACATGACACTTTACGACATAGCAACCTGAATAATTTTTTTTTTGTTAGTGTATGGTGAGTGTCCATAATCGATTTATATAGGTTTTATATCGTTCGCTGTAATTTAAAGAAAAAGATAATGATCTGAAGATTGTCGTTATAACAATAAAATACTAAAAATGTTTAAAGTTGTGAATTCACACTATTCGGGTAATTTTAAATTCAACTAAAGACTTCAAGGGTTAATAATTACTGTAAATAATTAATTATGTCATATTGTATTGTGTAGGCAACGGGTTAACAATCTATTACCTACAGTGTGAATCAACTTTGCTTTTGCTACTTTGTTGAGCCTTGATGCAACTTTCAACACCGAATGGGAACAGGCATCAAGCTATGTACGTTTATTACTTACATATAACTAATATTTTCGTCTTACCATTTCTGTGGAGGTAGTTTTTAAGTCATAAGCCAATCCGATCCATTCAAAAAATCTTATAAATGACGCTGAATAATTGAAGAGCATAGGGAGCTCTGCCGCTTTGTAATCCCACGGGAACGCATGATGATAGTTGTGCCATCCTTCGCCAAAAGTTACTAACGACACGAACCAGGACTCTACTGGTTGAAGATTTCTGAAAAATTATACAACAAGAAAACTCTTTTATATAGATAGCTCTTTTCAAGAAGTTGAGTTGTCTATTGATTTATCTCTTAGAATTAAGATTACTTGTCATAAGGCCTGATTCCATAAAGATGAGCCGCACTATTAATTAACAACGTTGCATTCAGCTGAAGCACGTAACGTGTGAAATAACATAATAACAAGGAAGCCCACCATGATTCTCCGAAGTAATGTACTGGTATCCACACAGGTATTAATACAGCGAGAAGGACATATAGTGGATAGTAATACCTGAAAATGAAGACTTTCATAGTTTATACAGAAAATGTATTTAATGCTATTAACTCTATTTTCTATTAGTAATACTGAAAATAGGAAGAAATTCTCACTAAAGGCTTCTGAAAAAATTAGGTAAGAGAAAAAGTTAGCATTTTGAAACCCCTGGAAACTACTTATTGTCTAATTCGTGGTATTCAATTATTATTTGAACATTGAAATGTTAATTGAACAATTTTATTATTCAATGTGAAAAATGTACATTGTGATTCAGGTGTTATGCTGTGGAAATTCATTTCATAAATAGAAAATAGTATCTACTGTTTTTAAATTAATTTACGTTGTTACTTAATAAATATTTATAACATTTTTTTTCATATTAAATGTATTTTAAATTCAGTATCGCCAAATTTCTTAATTAATCGACATGTGTACCTTTCGCTCTACGATACTACCTTTATGAATAAAGTGGTTTTGTTATGTGTCACTAAAGAGTTTTATTGAGTAGATACAACTTACTTCCATTGGAACATCACCATCCAGTCAGCTTCTAGATCGCTCATATCAATTTTTTTTTCCAATTCAATCACGTAGGGGTGTCTTTTGTACATAAGCCATCCGATATGACTGAAGAAGAAACCGCGCTTCGAGTTGTGCGGGTCGCCATCAGTGTCGGAGTAACGGTGATGGAGACGGTGCTCACGAGCCCATATAAAAGCAGAATTCTGCAAAAAATTATTTAAGTCGTACCCACTACAGTTTTATTTATAAAACTATATTTTAATAATAAAATAATAGTTAATACATATTATGTAAATAACTGTTTTCACCTGTCCAGCCATGGTTTCCGCAATCAAAATTAATGCATTAAGTATTGGTTTGACTTTAAAAGATTTATGCGAGTAAAGCCTATGAGCTCCCACTGTAACTCCCTCTTCGCTGAAGTATAATAGGAAGAGAACTGAAACAAAAACATTGACAAACTTCTTGTATTTGTTTCATAAATAAATTGTTTATTAATTTATGTATTTTATTACATTTACTAACCCCATAAAATTGTTTTCAAGTTGATGCTTCCAGTAAATGCTATAAACAAGCCCCATAAAGCAAATATGTGTAATGCTGAGAACAATAATACCTTATTCCAACGTATTTCGTGTTTATACGAATAATCTGTTCCAACATACTTAGCTAAGAGATGTTGTTGCTCTTCGTATAATTTTTTTTCGTTTCCATTACTAATTTCAGATCCATTTAATTTCGCAGTTTCATTTTCAGCATGCTGAATTTTTTTTACTACCATTTTTGCAGTAACGTTTAGGTTTTCTTGAAATCGATAATACGCAGTTCATATATGAACTTCACAAATAAAACTGCAAAATTTTTAACGTAAATGGTTTCTTTTATATTCATTTAGTGTGAACTTTGGTCTTTTGGTGTTAGTTATGTTAATTATTTTCGTATTATCTTCATTAAATTAGTCTCGTGATGCAAATGGTGTATCGAAAGTTATGACATTCGTAAGACTTATGGTGAGTATGAGATATAGTAAGGTAGAATTGCAGACAAAACGAGGTATTGGTCCTAATAATATAGCTTTCTTATTGATCAATGATGCTCGTTTTAAATCAACTTTGGGGTAAAAATTTGGAGGTTACGATTTCAATAGCGTTAAATAATAGTTTATCAACCTATTATCCATCTTTCCTTGCTCACGAAGCTCGAGAAGTTTAAGTTATTTCGAAGCCTGAAGATTAGTTCCCATATCGGTAATGTCGTGAAGTCTAATCTGCTAATGTTGCGGTTGAATCTTAGATATTATGTAGTAATGACAAAATTTACCCGACACCGCCTTGTAATGGACGGTCTCTGTCTCTTAAGTATATTAGATGGCTTGATCCAAGGATTATGGTGTCTTCCCTCTCTCTTCAGACTTCACATGAACTCAAAATATGCTACCTGATGTTTTTTAGTTCACTTACGGTTCTGCCATTTTTATTCGTATAGCCGTAGTGTACGTTTAAAAGATTTTAAAGATTCGTAGTTAACGTCAGTCGCTTTTGGTGGTCGTTGTCCATAAGTTGGGAAGCTTTAGTACACCCTGCGTTGTTATATTCCAGACCACCACCATGCCCAAAAACAAAATGAATGGTATCTGGGGGCCATTTTGCCGTGATCGTTGCCATAACGTTTTATCATAACTGACACATTAGACAAGCTTGTTGGCACCCGCAAAGTGTAGATCCTCGCACCAATGACGCTGCTGCCGTCACTCAGCTATATAGAGTTTCTGACTGGATATATCGCTATTTATCGCACTATTACTACGCATATGTCTTCTTATAAATTCGGTAACGACGTTTCATTATCAAAAAATTTGTTACTGAGTAGTAATTACAAATTAGCTTTCAGCCAGTTCTTGAGATCAAAGTTGAAAAGTTTACAGGACAATCTTTTCATAATGCTAATTTTTAAATCTAGGCTTTCTAAACGTAACGATTCTGCTAGAATTTCGTGTGCTTCTTGCATATATTACAGAAGTCATCATTTGTCTGCTTTAGCAAAGCGTATCGATTTTAGCACGTACATATTACACACGTCAAAGAAGTCTAAGCAACTAACTATCTGAATATATCTACTATATCTGATTGTCTGATGAAGAGTACTACAATATTAATTTATATTTTTATTTTTCCGTATATAACTTGATTGTTTCAAAAAAGATACTGGCTGTATTAAAAAAGAAAATGTTACGATCGTCTCAATTCTTTTCTTTGACTTTGAATTGGGTTTGCTTTTGCGCGCGAAAATCTTGGTTTTTAGAAAATGTTGTCGTTTCCATTCAATGATATTATAATACAAAAGAGGTAGATAGGTTACCTAAGTACTAATCCAAGAAAAATATTGTCCCAGTTACAACGTTAAAAAGTGAGACAAATATACATTGCACTACTTCACTATGCAATGTAAAACATAATTGCATTTCAAACCAACAAATCACATAATTCTCTAAATTATTGTGATTGGTCAATTTCAATGTCTTACTACATTTTAAGCGAATCCGTGACTAATTCATAGAATATTAGTAATTAATTCCACAGAACAAACATTTAAAAAGAATATGATTGATACCTAATGGGATTAGACAGTAATAAATGATGTTTGCTTTTTTTCGAATTTCGTTTTTCTTGAATCATGTACATGAGAACGTATTTGTTTAAAAAGATCGCCAACATTTTTTAATTATAAATTTGAAAATGATGAATTATATATTATTGCTTTTAATAAATGTAAACGATGATTAAAATTGGGTGGCTGCGTCATCACATGATCGTGTATATTATAAAAAACGTTTGGATTATTAAAAGATTTTAGAATTTTGAATGTGCAATAGGCATTGCATGCCATTATTGTTGGTTCTGTAACATTACTTTTCATATTCTTTGACCAAGTCCGGGTTGGCTAATTAGCAAAGTTTTGAGGGTGCCACTTTTCGAGTGCTTATAACCTATCTACCTCTTTTGTACTATAACATCATTGTTTCCATTTCTGAAATATAGTTTACGTCATGGAACGACGACATTTGATGACTGAAGAAATGCAAAGAGCTATAGTGACGATTCAAGCGAGAAGAAATCAATCTGATGTATCTCAGCATTCCGCAATGAACAGGAGTGTAATTTGTCGTCTTTTGCGTCATGATTCTAACACAGGAAACCCTGCCGAGATTCATTCAGGCCGTGGAAGGAGTACAACAATTCGACAAGACACAATTAATTGACCGCAAGACACCAGAATATGCTAACCTGCTCGAGAGATAAGTTTAAGGCTACAGACTTCAAGTGATGTAATTGCCAATCTACGAATTATGAGAAATAAGCTGCACGAGTATGGCTTACGTGCACGACGTCTATTTAGATGCCCACCTATCCACCACGGAAATTGCGCACGTCGTAACGAGTGGTGTATAGGGAATGCATATCATGGACCCAGAATCAAAGGGATGAAATTTGTTTTCCGGTGAATTTCGTTTTGGATTTCGTCCTGATACGAGACAACTAAGATTTTATCGTAATGCTGGAAATGCGGAACAATTGAGGTGCGTCAAGGAAGGGAACCTTCCAGTGGCTTAACTGTTAGGTTTGGGCGGGAATAATGGAAAATAGACTTACCGAGGTCGTTTTTATAAATGGCAACATTAACGCTAAACCTTACATCGACATCGTTCTAAGACCCTTTAAATATTTATTAAATAAAAACGTAAATGAATTTAAAAACTATACACACTTCATATGTTCTATTTCTGTATACCGGAGGTATACCATCCTAAGTCCATTTTTTTTAAATTTTCACTTTGTGATGTCATTGAAATCAGTATTTTATGATCTCTTTAGTAGTAGTATATTTTAAGTCCAATAAAAAAAAAAAAACATTCTGTTATTACATGTAACAAAAATACCAATCTAAATCATTTAGATGTAACATATCCAAGTCTATTATTTTATTAATTTATAATATTTTTAATAATATCTTTTTGTAATAAAAAACTACCCATTAACCTATTCTCGAACAACAAAAAAAATTTTGCTTGGAAATTCACACAATTGTTTAGTCTAGTGGCATTTGTGAATAATGTTCTATCTGAGACTTTAAACGTGTATACTGAATAATAGCTAAATGTGATTTAAGATTGTTTGCCTCCGGTATACAGATTTATGAACTGAATTTCCACAGCATAACACCTGAATCACAATGTACATTTTTCACATTGAACAATAAAATTGTTCAATTAACATTTCAATGTTCAAATAATAATTGAATACCACGAATTAGACAATAAGTAGTTTCCAGGGGTTTCAAAATGCTACCTTTTTCTCTTGCCTAATTTTTTCAGAAGCCTTTAGTGAGAATTTCTTCCTATTTTCAGTATTACTAATAGAAAATAGAGTTAGTAGCATTAAATATATATATATTATATATAAATTATATAATTTATATATATATTTATATAAATTCTGTATAAACTGTGAAAGTCCTCATTTTCAGGTATTACTATCCACTATATGTCCTTCTCGCTGAATCTTAATTCTAAGAGATAAATCAATAGACAACTCAACTTCTTGAAAAGAGCTATCTATATAAAAGAGTTTTCTTGTTGTATAATTTTTCAGAAATCTTCAACCAGTAGAGTCCTGGTTCGTGTCGTTAGTAACTTTTGGCGAAGGATGGCACAACTATCATCATGCGTTCCTGCGGGATTACAAAGCGGCAGAGTTCCCTATGCTGTGGCGCTGCTGCGATATGGCAGTATTATTATTATCTACCATCGCGAAAGGTGATACTATTATTATAATTCTAATTCCGTGCAGTGGCAAAGCTATGTCGTTCGGATATTTTAAAGTAATCGAGTTTGATTGATGTGAGCTCTACGGATTTACTTTCATTGTCCGTATAGTTGTATTGGATCAAACATAGACACTATAGGCATGGAATTTATTATTGTTGCCGGTGCAATGCGCGCGATCTTTATAGCGTTTTAATCAAGAAGGTTACATATATTTTGGTTTAGTTTTAATGCATACGCGTTCCATTCTACTCCGTCAGACTGCACATCAATGGATATTTTTCGACAGTTCCCTAAGAAATACAGCAGCTCGTCGTCGTATCAGAATCATCACCGTAGAATACTCTATTTACGCATGCTACTATTGTCGTTTTTGTGATAAATTCCTAAAATCTTTAGCTATTTTCCGCTCTAACTCCAAAAACCACCAATCGACACGTGTTTCGCCTCTTAACGAAGCATCCTCAGGATATACCAGAGATACCAGCCAACCAGCACCGAATAATTCGGTGCTGGTTGGCTGACCGAGTAAATAGCTAAAGAAAGTAGCTAAATATTTTAGGAATTTATCACATGAAATGGATTTCCGCAAAGTAACACCTGAGTCTATACAATATTGTCGTTATAATTTATTATTATTTGTGAAAAAATATAAGCTTATGAAATATGCTCTAAGAGTACCTATTACTCCCCTTTACATCGCGCTGTTAGGTAATAAATAATAACCGGTTTCCTTTAAATGAAATTATAATTCTTTTTTTAAAAATTCAGTAGACTCTTGAGTACATTCATTACTTTCTTCCTTTAGAGTTTTATCAGAATGAACGTTGAATATATCATTCTCGTGAAATAGTGGAAGACCTCTTTGGTCTAGCGTCGTATCTGGAGGCTTGGACTTGGTGGTGTACGAGGGATTCAGAGGATGTACAATACCGAAGGCGGTTACTGCTGATCTCGCCTCGTCGTTACCAAAATCGTAATGAGTGCCATCTCCTGTTCGTTTTATTCTATTTTTCACCTGTGACAATCAAGAAACAGAAAACATGTGTTAACATTGTAGATAAATAAATTATTCAGAAAATTAAACCAATAGTAGTGGTGTTACTGGAAGATTCGATATGTATTCAGTTCGTTATATGGTGCTTATCGTACAAGCCTTAGCGGGGTCACACAATTTATGTATTTGTCTGTAACTCCGTTTTTTTCTTTTTTACGGTGGAGGGGGAAAACGAGCAAGCGGGCCACCTAATGGAAAGTAATCACCGCCGCCCATAGACACCGGCAACGTCCGGGGAATCACGTGTGATCCTAAATTAAGCACTGGCTTGTTGTACTATGGGTATCACGTAATGAATTAGAAAATCACTCAGTAGCACTCTGTGTCTGAAATAATTTTGAAAAGTTCGGTTTCTCGATCAACCTGGCCAGTAATCGAACCCGGCAGCGAATATTAATTTCTATGTATAGAACAACACAGTATATGCGTTGAGATACAATCACAAGTCACAACATTGTTTGTCCTCCTTTTTTGCATTGTCTGTAAGTACTCTTTTTTTTTTGGTATATTTCGTCCATGTTTTATTTCATTCATTCTACACTTAATTTTCACTGAGTTATGGACGCGTTTTTCTTAGTTCTAAGTTTTTCTAATTTTTTTTAACAAATTTAAAATAAGAAAGTTTTATAAGTAAAATAAGTAAAAAAGTTTATAGGTAAAAATTGATTTAAGTATTCTTTACCGCAAACTATGTGAAGCATACAGTGCAGTTTATAATGATAAAAATAAGTAAAACACAAAAATCTTTTTAAATTTCGAATTTCAAAATACGTAATATCATAACATCAGGAGAGGTCACATTTGAATGCTCAATTACTTATTGCTGAAAATCGACCACTGCAAATGGAAAATTGTATGAAATTGTTTATGTATGTACATCTACAAATATAATTAATATTATTAATATTACACACGGAGACGACCTCCGTGGCGCAACGGTTAAGCGCGTCGGAAAGTAAACGGGGGTAGCGGGTTCGATTCCCGCCTCGAGTCTGGGTGTTTATGTATAATATGTATGTATTTACAAAAGAAAAGTATATAAGTAGTATATCAGTTGTCTAGTACCCATAACACATGCGCTGTGCTGCTTAGTATGGGACTAGATGGCGCTGTGTGAAATGTCTGAGTACATTATTATTATTATTATTAATATTTTTGTCTTACTGTCTCTGGAGAAGCAGTTTTTAAGTCATACGCCAATCCAATCCATTCAAAAAATCTTATAAACGACGCTGAATAATTGAAGAGCATAGGTAGTTCTGCAGCTTTGTAATCCCACGGGAACGTGTGATGATAGTTGTGCCAGCCTTCGCCAAAAGTTACTAACGAAACAAACCAGGATTCTACTGGTTGAAGGTTTCTGCAAAAATAAATAGAAAGGAAACTTATTCATTTTAGTGAAAATTTGTATAACGCTACCAATTAGCTCTTAGAATTAACATTACTTGTCATAAGGCCTTAGTCCGTATAGATGAGCAGCACTATTGATTGACAACGTTGCATGCAGCTGAAGCATGTAACGCGTGAAGTAACAAAATAATAAAGAATTCCACCACGTTTCTCCGAAATAATGTACTGGAATCCATACGGGTATTAATATGGCGAAGATGATATATAGTGGATGGTAATACCTGAAAATAAGTACCGAGTTTACGTATACATACAGAAATCTATTTAGTGTTAAATTATTGAACATAATTTCTATTCACATTGATTATTATTGAAAATAATAACAAAATCTTATTTACATTTAGTTTCTGAAGGAATTAGGTAGGTATGGGCAACCTCGAGCAAATTAAGAATTTGTGTAAAATTGCTTGACATTTTAATAAGAATCGTAATTAGGGACAAGACTTAAAGGACTCATGGCGGGGTGGCGAGAAGCGAAATCTTAGGGGTATGAGGTCCGAGGTTCACATTACTTATGCGTTGGCTCTTTTTTATAACTAACAATACTTTTTCTATTATTTATACAACATAACTTACTTAAATTGGAACATTACCATCCAGTCGGCTTTCAAATCGCTCACATCAATTTTTTTTTCCAATTCAACAACACAGGGGTGTTTTTTGCACATAGCCCATCCAATGTGACTAAAGAAGAAACCGCGCTTTGCATTATGAGGGTCGCCATCGGTGTCTGAGTAACGGTGATGGAGACGGTGATCACGAGCCCATATAAAAGCGGAATTCTGTAAAAATAAAGTCGTTACTGAAATTGTAGTTACAAAGAGTAGATTGTACATAAACATAAGTAAACTGAATTTTAACCTGCCCTGCCATAGTTTCTGCAATCAAAAGTAATGCATTTAGAAGTGGTTTGGCTTTAAATGATTTATGTGAGTAAAGCCTATGAGCTCCTGCGGTAACACCTTCTCCGGTGAAGTAGTACAGGAAAGAAACTGAAATGAAAACATTGACTCATTTCATACTTGTTGCATAGATTATTTTTTATTTTTTAGTCTATTCATTTTATTGCAGTTACTCACCCCACAAAATCGTTTTCAAGCTGATGCTTCCAGTAAGTGCTACAAATAAACCCCATAAAGCAAATATATGTAGTATTAAGAACATTAATACGATCCTCCAAATTATTTCGGGTTTATACGAGTAATCTGTTCCTATGTACTTAGCTGAGAGATATTGTTGCTCTTCGTACAATTTTTTTTGGTTTCCATTACTTATTTCAGGAACAATTAATTTCGGGTTTTCGTGTTCTACAAAATTAATATCTTTTGTTACCATTTTTACACTTAAACGTTTCGGATTTGTTGAAATCGATTGTGAATGTTTTGTATTTACTTCGTGAGGAAAACTGCACATTTTCTATGTGAAGGGATTCTTTTATACTTATTTGTGTGATGAACTTTGTTCTCCCAATGTTATGTTAATTTAATTTGTTAGAAATATGCAAATCTTCATCAAGTTTGACTGAAAAATACAAATTACTTATAGGCGGAAGATGAGGTAGGTATGAACAATAGTGTGGCGTGAAGTTTGGTAAGATGATTGGTGACCAACGGTAAGACGAGATTGGGGGCAAGAAACGGTACCCGCCTTTATTCAGTCTTCTAATTAATAAATCGTTTTCGATCAAGTCCGTGACGATACATAATCATAACAGCTATGAATTGGCTGAGTACCTACGCAATTTTTAAATTAAAGGAAAGTTAAGGACCAATAGCTACACATTATTTTTTTACTTTTAAAGGTATTTTTTACTACTTAGTTTGAGGTCACACAATCTGTATATTTGTCTGCAATATTATTATTATTATTCCTTCAGGCCCCATTTCCTTACCAGAGCCATCTCAGTCCAATAATTTGACTAATTTCTCAAACTTCATTCACAATCGCACACCTTTTTGACAATACTACTCTGTCAAGAAAGTACCGGGAAAAGATCAATAATACACGAAATGTTAGTTATTCATCCAAATTTATTTTATCACCTTCAAAGTATGCTCTTTCAGAAACGATACACTTACGCCAACGAATAATCCAATCATCAAAACATTTTTTAAACGCTTTTTTCGGAATTGAGTTCAGTGCTCGCCGCGAATTCTCCTTTATGTCTTCTACCGAATGAAAACGGGTGCCACGAAGTGGTTATTTGAGTTTAGGAAAAAGAAAGAAGTCGCCTGGAGCCATATCTGGTGAATAAGGTGGTTGGTCGATGGTATGTGTTGAGTTTTTGGTCAAAAATTCGTTTACAATGATGGCCTTGTGCGAAGGCGCATTATTGTGGTGCAAAATCCAAGAATTTTCTTTCCACAAATCTGGCCTTTTTCGTCGAGCTTGCTCTCTTAAACGCCGCATAACGCCCAAATAATATTCTTTATTTACCGTTTGACCTTCCGGCAAGAATTTCGAGTGCACAACACCGCGATAGTTAAAGAAAACAGTCAACATGACTTTGACTTTTGATCGACTTTAGCGTGGTTTTTTCGGTTTAGGTTCATTTGGAAGGCGCCACTCCGAAGCTTGTGGACTAGTTTGCATGTCAGACTCGTAAACCCACGTCTCGTCACCAATAACAATGCGTTTCATGAATGTTGGGTCGGAATTGACTCGTTCTAGCATGTCCTCAGCGACTCTAATGCGATTGTGTTTTTGAAGAAAATTCAGGTCTTTTGGGTCAAGCGGCGGCAACATGTTTCATGCCCAAGTGGTCATATATCATTTGGTACGGATCGACTCGTGAGACACAGAACGTTCGGCGGCTATCTCTCCCAAACTTGAATGAGCATTTTCTTTCACTTTTGCGATGTTAACTTCAGTAGCAGACGTTGATGGCCTACCAGAGTGAGGCAAATCTTCCATCACATCTCGACCGCTTTTGAACGCTTTGTACCATAAGCACGTGATTTTGATAAAGTCGATTCACTGTAAGCCTTCTGTAACATTTTCAGTGACTGGGAACACGAAATTCCATTGGCGATGCAAAATTTAAGACAAACTCTTTGTTCGATGTTTTTGTCCATTACGAAATTCGCAATATACACTAGAATGATATAACTAAAAACAGAACTGTATTTAATCTAAATAACAGATGCAACTCAAACTCCACACCAAAATGGAAAACAGTTGTGCAAATCTAACAACAACAAAAAAAAAACAAAAAATTGAATTTGGAAGCATAAAGAAATCATCCATTCCCGATACTTTCTTGACTGAATGTATATTGGTTTGCTCAAAAACTTGCTTAATAAAGCATATTCCACGTGGTGCACGCGTCAACGTTGCCAAATCCCTTAATTTACTTATACAAAGAATATTAAACCGAAATGACAAATGCGATTGGGAAGAACTGCTCATTTTCGGTTATAGAACTTTATGTTTGGAACAAAATGATAAAAGCAAATAATTAATCACAAGTGATCTAGCTCTTCAGTTCGGAGCATTCAAGTTCGGGCCATTTGTAAATCTTTCAATTCAGAGAGTAATTCGAAAATAGAAACAAAAATTAGCGACTGCGATCTAAAAGGAGCCCTCCAGTTGCTATTTTCCAGCAATGTTATGGGACCGAATACTCTCGAGACTCTTTTTGCTCTGAGATCAAAGTATTCCTCTTCCTCTGTGGCTTGTTGTCTGTCAGATCCTCCATATCCAAATGATGTGTCGATGCGAGGTACGGAGCAAGATGTGCTTGCTGCAATAAATTCTTTTAAAAGCGGTTCCGCGGGAGGTCTCGATGGATTAACGCCACAACATTATAAAGATTTGAATACAGGCTCTGTCGGTGATGCCGATAAGACATTCTTCTACCTTCTATCTAGTTTAACAGCTCTAATAAACATTATGCTGGCTGGTAAGGTGCTCCCGGAGATAACCGACATCCTGTATGGTGCTAATTTATGTGCCCTAAGAAAAAAGACGGTGGCGTTAGGCCAATTGCAGTAGATGCAACTATATGCCGCATTGGCTCCAAAATTTGTAGCCGTAACAATCTCTCTACCGTTTCAAACTATTTTTGTCCTAAGCAATGTAACATTTTTTTTCCTATTTTACCTTTTTTTATGAGCTCAGAGGTTGTCAGAAAAGTAATCGTAGAACTGGCAAGTTAAAAATTTTAATATATTTTTGGAACAATGGAAGAGAATTTTTGGAGAGAGGAAAAAACAAAACGAGGGGATAGAAAAGGATGTGATGCGTGGTAATGTTACATTCTCTTTGATGTGATGGGGTGAAGACAAGTTTTATTGGGAGAGGTAAAAGGAAAATTTAAAAAGGATTTGAAAAGAGGTACCGATCAAGTCCAAACAACGATGATGTAATGAACTTATAACATGCTGTAAAAGTGTGAAAAATTAATATGATGTGAAAATAATAATCATCAGAAAATTCCGTAACCAAGAATGGTATAACATTATATTTATTTTGTCACCTCGCCGTTACTTACGCCGTTGCCTACTTGATTTGATAAACACCATACCATCACACCCACTTTCTATACTTTTTTTTTATTCATTTGTAAAATGAATATTGTTTTTTTTATTTCTTGGTAAATTTCATTGTATACAATATTTATTTTCAAAAATAATTTTTATTTAAAAATTTCCAAATTAGATTCAAAATTTATTTTATCAATTCCTTTTTCATTGCATCTGGGTGGGAATGGTAAAGCAAGTAGGATTTAGCTCAAAGAGAGGATGCGAAGCGACAGTGTATGCGTCGCGTTCTTTCTTGATGCATGATGGAGGTGAAGTAGTCCTCAAAGTGGACATAACAGATGCATTTAATTCTGTCGACAGATACACCTTGTTGATACAGATAAAACAGCATGTTCCGGACATATATTTCTACCTCTGGCAATCTTACAGCAGTCCTTCAAAATTAGTGTATAAAGATAATTTATTACATTCCGAAGTTGGCTGTTAACAAGGTGATCCTCTCGGACCAGCTATTTTCATTTTGGCTATCCATCCTGCCATTTGTAATTTATATTCCAAATTTAATATTTGGTACCTTGACGACGAAACAATAGGAGGTAAAACAATTACTGTTTTAGATGACCTTAAAACCTTCATTCAAAGGTTTAAAGATAATGGCTTAGTAAATTTTTCTAAATGCGAATTCTTTGTATCCGATTCTGTTCCTATTATTAAAAAAATGAAATAATTAATAAATTTAACTATCCGACACCAAATATTAAAGTCTTGTCAAAAGAATCGCTGTACCTCCTAGGTGCTTCCGTTTTAGATGACTCCATACCCTGCTTTATCAATGATCAAACACAAAAATTTAGCCAGTCTTCAGACAAAATTTTCAAAATTAATTCCCACATGGTTCTCCTCATTCTCCGCTTTGCCTTTTCGTTCCGAAATTTACATGTGCTCTTCGCTATTCTCAGCTTTTTAAATTTCAAATCCTTTTAAAATCTGTAGACAATTTTCTCAATAATTCATTATGTAAAATATTAAATTGCTTCTTTGTTGATGACAGGGTCTGGAATCAAGGCTCACTTCCTATCTGTTATGGAGGTCACTTGTGTCGATACACTTGCTGTTTCCCATGTACCGGCGATTTCCAAGTCAGCAGGTGCCGCGGCCAGCACTGCCGAGAACTTGAAGCGGCGTGAGTATGCGACTCTTTCTGAGAGTTTCATATTTACGCCCTTTGCGGTCGAAACTTTGGGTCCTTGGGGCCCTGAAGCCCATCGACTGGTTTCTGATATTCGTAAGAGACTGGTCGAGGCTTCGGGAGACCGCCGGGCTGGCAGCTTCTTCCGTCATCGAATCAGTTTGGCTATTCAAAGAGGCAATGCTGCCAGTCTGCTGGGTACTTTAAGCAATGACAGCTTTCTAAGCGGCAACTTTGAGGAAGTCTATTATTATTTAAGGTAATGTGTAGTTTTAAGTTTGTTAAGGTATTTATGTACTTTTTTGTTATTAACATTAATTAAATATTTTCATTTAGCAAGCTCACACTAATAATTGTTCTTCACAATTATTGTTCACTAGCGACCTGCCGCGACTTCGCACCAGTAGACATTTTTTTGAGAATAAAATACAGTCCATATTGTTTGCTGGTAATAAATCGGTTGAGTAGTTTTTGCGTTTATCCATTACATACAAACAAACAAAGTTTATCTCTTTATAACATTGGCATGGTATTATAGATATAGATAACACTATATCATTACTGTCTGACTACCCCGTTGGGGATACAGGGTGAAGATATGTATGTATGTATTACACTCGATATTATAATAAGGTCATTATCAAGACGTAGGACAATTTTTCGATCACGTCTACTATAGGTCATTCTCAATAAAGATTTCTTATTCATCGATCTTCTCATGCTCGATCAAATCGGTCAGTCAAAGCGGCACTAAACAACTAGCGTAAAGTAAAACGCACACACATGCGGTCAAAATTACTTTGAGCTACTTTGTTAAAGACGCGAGACCTATTTGTAAAATACATTGAAGATGCTGAAATGTTTAGTTAGAGGGCGCGGTAGCCAGTTTTCCAAAAATAAATAGTACCTTGGAATCACATTTCATAAGTAAGTTAACCTGGAAACCTGGTTTTCAATAAATCAAAATAAACTGATTAGAACATTAAATCTCAACAAGTGTTGCCATAGTAGGTGTTACAATTACTACGATTATTGTAACAGGTTATATGCAAGGTAACGTTACAGCGCAGACACATGTCGCGAAAACTTTCTTGTGGCCGCCGCGCGGCGGCCTCGTGGTTGACATTCTCGTGTATTGATTATGTAATGTAAACTCTATTGGCTAGGCGACAACGTTCGAATTTCTGGGAATTACCCAACCGCACGGCTAAGTGAATGAATCGAAAACTGCTAGCAGTGGCCGAGTGAAGTTGTTGTTTCATGACTCATTTAGTTTGAAATGTAATTTTTAAATAAATAGAGCATATTTTGCTGTACAGCGCGGATTCTAGAACGCGGTCGTAGCGCGATGGCCGCGCGGCAACCGCGCGTCGATCGCGTTGTATCGGTGCGAAGAAATTCGTACAAATAAACGCGCCCTTACACTTTTGTTTCTTTCAAATGCTTTTCGTTGAAGTACGTAATGAATAATCGTAAAATTTAATTTACTTTTTATTATATAATGTTTCATAATGATCAAAAAGCTTCCTGAGTATCGAACATTTTTATCAATAGAATTTTTTTTCTGATAGTAGATTAGATATCAAAACATAATCTTTTTCATTATATAATAACGTAAATACAAAGTGTAAGTACTAAATCTTTCCTAATAAAGTCACAGATTAATTAGTTTGTGGGAAAATAACCTAAAATAAATAAAATTATGCGTGGAAAAATAATGAGTTCCTCACAAGTTACCAGCGTAAAAAAAGTAATAAAGTAAATTCTATGAGTTTTTTTATCTGCAATTTTTAAACTTTTCTAGAAACATCTATATGAATATGATAGCTCACTTACAGTAGTAAATAACTACGTTTGGTTAATATTATTTTGGCGGTTCCAACCATCGACCTGTTCCAGAAAACTTAATATAGCAATGTGGTCCCGCGCAATTAAACACATTACGTCTTCCTTAAACTACACGCCGCCGAAACCTATGAAGAAAAATATCACTGCTCCGGTGGAACACACACCGCAAGATTTAGCTCAAAATATTATTAAAGTTATGCGGTCCCAGCGCGCTATTAAGTCACTCGCGCATTTTAAAATATTATTTAAGTATTATGCGGTCTCGGCTCATACAGTTACATACGCTTAGTTACATACGCGGTCTGAACCCACAATTAAGCTTTAAGTCACTCGCTCCATTTTTATTTTATCGGAATGAAGTTTTTTAACAGGAGGTGTTACAGGTGTGGGAGTTGGTAGAAATCGTCACGTAACGAGAAAGCGTTGTGTCCCCTCCATTCGACTCTCAGTGATTCTCTCTCTGTCTCATCCTAACACGCGTACGTGTTCGTTAAATGAGCAACGTGGGGCGGGAACCACGCCGCGCGGCGCTGGGTTCGTTAGCTCTATACATAGTCATAGTGATCTTTCTGTCTCTTTCTATTATATGCGAGTGTCTACGTGCGTGCGCGTGCGAGTATCGGGATTCGAACAGACGAGCAGTGTGCGCCGCCAGCTGTAAAGCCTCATAAATTTAAACGAGTAAATTTTGATTTTGTTTTAAATCATTCGTGGATTTTATTGTCTCATTATTGCAATTAAGATTTGAGAAATAGAAACTGTAATTAAGGAATTTCGTTTCTGACGGCAGTCCCCCGAGCGCACACGTTTTTATTTACGTCCTAGCGCACAATCAAAGAATATGTAAAAATTAAGGCCAACTCCCGCCTCATGCGTATCGGAATTGCCTACTCTTGGTCGGATACGTAGGGTTGTTGAGTAGGGTTTGAGATGCGGAGAGTATCTCGTTCAATTATACATTTAGTACATAACAATAAAAAATATTGCACACGGTTAAGTTTTTCGTGTATATTAAATTTCATTTCTTGTATTTATGTTGAAGAATGATAACTCTGCATAAAAATAACTAAAATTATTTAGGCATCTAAGGACAATATAATACGTTCGTTTATGCGAATGAGACATTTTCGTATTTGCGACGACGTGAAGAACGAATTAAAAACAGACTGAAGCGGTCGCATATTTGCGTTGCGTGCGATCCCGTGGCGCTACAATAATTACCCATATTCGCCCAAAATATTGCTGTTGTGTGCGTGCCACGGCGCGTACGTATTAGCGCGCACTCATACAAACCGTTTACGCTATTTTTCTATAAAAACATCCTACTGATATGTTTATATTGTGGCACAATTAAGACGCTCGCGCAATTTTAATTTTTAAATATTATTTTGATTAAGCTATTGTCTATCATGGCCTGTGCATTTTGTCCAGTTTCACAGTTCCATAACCGTATTCGCTCTTTAGATGTAATCTGGATAGTTTTCTTTTCTATACCTATCGTATATTTAGACAATGCATTCTGTAAAAACAACTAACTTTTCAAAGAGGCATGGACGTAGTAAGTACTAATAAATTCAATTAACAATGACTAAATTTAACAAACATAAACATAGTTCAATAATAATTAAAGGTTCAATAGATATCTGTATTATCAATACTTATCTATCTACATTGTTAAGTCTCAAGTTAAACTAAAAAAAACATCGGGTGAACTAGATATAAATTTCGTTCCAGAGATGGATTTTGCAACTTATGTTACGTCGTTTTCTAAAATAACTTCGAAACCCAGTTTTGTTTTAAAAAATAATAGAGCTGTAGCCTGTAGATAAACAGTAGTATAAGTAAGTTTAGCTTACTAGGTATGTTTATACAAATTATGCAAGAACGAGTCTCTGAGGTACGGTGGCCCATACTTTCATGGACTTGTTCATGGACTGTTTCATGCGACTGTTTGTTTTTTATTGACGTCATTACGCACCCAATGACATTTTATTCATGAGCTGCTGCGCCCCTTCGCTTCGCCCACATCATGTTTGTTGTTTTTCTGGGCCAAGAAAAAGCATAGATTACTTTTCTGAAAAGTGCTCTACCTGCTAATGAAAGTTCCGTCAAAATCGGCTCAACCATTTTTAAGATTAGCGCAATAAACAAAACACAGACAAAAATTACAAAAAACACATGTTTGGATTTTGGTAATGAACAAATGACTATACTATAACACCTTAAGAAAAATTCTTTATTCAGAAGTCTCAGAGAGATACTTCAATTTTATTTATTTGTATTTATCGATAGTCGGCATTGAAATTTATTATTTTTGGGCATGTTGATCAGACTATCAGGAATTGGTATATGTATAATAGTCTAGTTAATCTAAATCAAGTCAATTGATTGCGAGTTTGTTACACGTTTACTCTGTGTACTCCGAATATATGCATGTATGGAATGAGGGTTACATGGTTCCTTATAAATTATAAATAATTAATATAGAGGTATTATAAACTATAAATAATTCTAAATGAGTAGAACTTTATTATATTATAAGGTTCAAATTGTTCTCTCACAGTGGAATAAGCTATAACGAAAGTAGATTATCGAATTCTTGTTAGGTGTTTTTAGACAATATTAATTCAATAGTAGAGTTCGAAACTTTAAGATGATCCAAAGTTTTTTTTTTTGAAGTCTGTGTCAGAATAGATATTAACTCTGTCGTTCTCGTGGAAAAGTGGGAAGCCTTCTTGCCCGATCGTCGTTTCTAGTGACTTGTACTTGGTAGTGTATGAGGGATTCAGAGGATGCACGATGCCGAAAGCGGTTACTGCTGATCTCGCTTCGTCGTTTCCCAATTTGTAATGGGTGCCATCTCCTGTTCGAATAATTCGGTTCTTTACCTGTAACGAACAATTATCAGAAAATTATAGACAATGTAATATTACTATTAAACTTTTGCTAAAATACTGAAGTGGACTATATAAGTGAAAGACGCCTGCCACTTCGCTTCTATTATTGTTTATTCGTTTGATATCGACTTCAAAAACTGTTAAATTTAATTTATTTTTTATTTCAGGTATATTTGTTTATTTAAAAGTCCGGCTATGCACACTATCGTGTGTTTTGTGACCTGAATTTCGATATCTAAGAAGAGTGAGTGTTAGATAATAGAGATGGACACATAAAACTTCAACTCTTTATTTTCAAATCCTTAAACGTGAAAACATGATTGGAGAAAAAAATCTCGATAAAAAAATCCAGAAAAAACCCTGTTTTGCACAAAATTCCGAAATTCTCCAGAATTTCAAAATCTTTTTACTATAATAAAATGGATAGGTTATCTATCGCAAATCTCTAAAACCAGTTTTTTAATTGGTAATGTAGTTTTTTTACAAATTACAATTATGCGTAAAAGCAATGTTGAGATTTCTCGCGCTAAAATATAATCAAACCGCAACTGCGAAAATCAACTTTATCGTTATCGCCATAGGATGCGGGGGTAATGAACGAATTCGGTTACACTGGGCTGCATAGGCAGACTTCTAAAAAGATTTTTTTTTTCTTTCTTCATGGCATGGCGATTAGCGCATTTGCCAATGTCACGTATTGTAAGTAGAATCGTTATATAAAACGTTAAAACTTCTCCAGTAAAATGATAATAGACTTTACTAAAGTTTCACAGGACTTCTTGGAAGAACGCGAAAACTTCAGCTACACATGTTTATTTAGACCTACTCCATTCTATTCACTTGCACAGAACTTTAAAACACGACGTACTATCACTGTTGTACTTTAAAACTCCTAAAAATGTAAAAACGAGAAAATCTAAATAAAATGACAAACCTCACTTCTCCCGTTCCCGCCAAAAAGTCTTCTAAAAAGTTATTACTTGAGTTTAGACACAGTTTAGATTAGCAAAGGCTAATTATTTTGTACTTTTCATTGTTTTTATTTTGAAGTCGGTTTCATTCTTTTCTTAAAAAGTTTTCGCTGTCACTATCGAGTGGCCTTGTTTTTTTTAAGTAAATATTTAGGATAGGTTATGTACGACTAAGCTTTTATCCAATTCATAACTGAACATTAAATTAAAAGGTCACCAAAATATATAATCCGTTGAGAAGTTCTTTCGTTCAAGCAGTATTCAATATCGGATCTTAACTGAATTTCTATGACCACCTTGGACATATACTTTTAAATAAAAAACAAGGACTAGAAATATTGAACAAATGGGGAAGATATCGCGTAACATACATAAAAAAACAGACGAATTGAGAACTTCGATTTCGAACGTGGGTTCGATTCTCGGCTGGGTCAATTTAGGAAAAGAATTTTTCTAAATTATATTAGTCTAGGTATAACGAGTGCTTCCCTATTTTGTTACGTGGTACTCGTGTGTGATAGCAGTTTAGTGCTCAATTCGGGGTCATACAATTGGTGTAATTGTCTGGAGATTACTATTATAATGCCGAATATATGTTTTAATTAATTTAATTTTTCTATGACGTTTACCAGATTTATTATTTATGTGAATTTGCCAGGTTTATTAACTCTCAAAATAGGAACAATGACGTATTATTTGCCGCAAAGATTAATTAATTAGTTTAAACATAAATAAAAGTTTTGTCTTAATTAGAGAAATCTCTTTTATATATTATGTAGTCACAGTTGTTACAAAAACTCCACGTCTATGTACCGCGTGTGATAACTCAACAAAATTCGTAACCTATAAGTAAGTAAAGTCAAATTTAAAAAAACGATAAAAAACCCGACAAAAACTGCTTCAATGTGTTATTACAAAATCCATTTTTTATGTGCATGTTAAGGATTTTCGCATATTCTAACAATACGTTTGTTTTATTTACGTCAAAACTAAAAAACAAAGCTTGGCATTATTATTTAATCATTTACGTGTCTGGTATTTTCAGAAATATTTTTGACACTTTTTTATCACACGCGTTTTTCACGTCAATTGTTTTTGTTTCTCCTGTATTTTTCACACATAACTAATATCTTTTAACTTTATTAGCAATAAAAAAGTACATATATACGTTAATATTTACAAACTTAAAACTACACATTATCTTGTATAATACAGACTTCGTCAAAGTTGCCGCTTAGAAAGCTGTTATTGCTTAAGCAGACTAGCAGTATTACCTCTTTGAATAGCCAGAATACTGTCAGCCCGATGGTCTCCCGAAGCCTCGACCAGTCTCTTACAAATATCAGAAACAGGTCGATGGGTTTCGGGGCCCCAGGGACCCAAAGTTTCCACCGCAAAGGGCGTGAATATGAAACTCTCAGTAAGAGTCGCATACTTATGCCGCTTCAAGTGCTCGGCAGTGTTAGCCGCGCCACCTGCTGACTTGGAAGTCCCCGGTACATGGAACAGCAAGTGTGCCGACACAAATGGCGTCCCACACCAGTGACTCCCAAGTTTCCAAGGAATGAGCGGTAAACCATCCGGTCTTCTGCCGTCGCTGCGCACAATACCTACAGATTCTAAGACTGCAGGAATGCCAGCGGCGACAAGGGCCCGCCAAATGACGTCGTTCAAGGCAGCATACCGTGACATGCGGCCCGCAGTACGTAAACAGGATAAACCGTGGTGACCTAGTACATCGACGAGATCACCACAGCAGCAACGGTGAGGAAGGTTAGTTCTAGCCACCAGACGAAGAGATACTTTGAGAGAAAGTGTGGTATTGTCAATTAAGGTTCCTAAGTTTTTTGAAGGTATTACCTCCAACCAGTATCCTGACTCTTTCTCAGAAACAACCAGAAGGCGAGACCGATCTTTTTCGGTACTACAAGTACACACATTATTTATTTTTAGACAAAAAATGCTTAAGATTTTTTAATATAAAATAACGTACATATCTATACTACTATATAAATCTCTATCGTCTGTCTGTAATTACAATTTTACTGTCAAACTGAATTCGATTCTATAATTTTAAAACTTTGTCTGTCAGTCTGTACGTCTGTCTGTATGTCTTTTGATAACTGAAGAATGGCTGAACCGATCCTGATGAAAATCGGTACGTAGTATGAACATAAGATTGCGCTCATTACATGAGCACTTATTTTTTAGAAAATTTACACGTAAAAGGGTGAAAAGGGGGATGAAACTTTGTGTGAAATGGTAAACCGCTGAACCGATTATGATGAAATTTGGCAGCGATATAGTCTGACATCTGATAATGGACATAGGCTTTTTTATCAAAAATCTACCCCTGAGACGGTGAATAGGGGGATGAAACTTTGTATGGGAAACATTAAATCTTGGCAATGATAGGTGTGGTGATAAGACTTTTTTTTATCAAAAATATATGGGCTACTTTTATTAAAAATATGTGAAAAGGGGGACGGGAGGGAGATGACGAAACTCCGTATGGGAAATGATAAACTGCTGAACTGATTATGATGTAGGATTGATATAGTTTGACAACTGGGAACGGGACATAGGCTAAACTACCTCTAAGGGGTGAAAAGAGGGATGAAACTTTGAATGGGAAATACTGAACCGCCGAAGTTATTATGATGTTTGTGCAGCGATAGTATGTTCCTGGAGACAGACATAAGCTAGACGTAGAATTTAAAAAAAAAAAACTAAACATACTATGCACAGATACATATAATCTAACCTAATTCGGAAAACCACAAAAAAATTTTCCGCGCAAACGCGCATATATGCATATATACATATAATACAAAGAGATATACTGAAATTTATGTAATTGTTATTTTTATTTCATCATATTGTTCACAAGTTTTTAATAAATCCTTAATTAGATTTATCAATTTAAAATTACTACAGTAGAGAAGCCTGTAAAAACATGTCTGGTAGAAATCAAATTCTAGACCGAATTTGATCTGTCTCCTGAACATGACATTAATAACCTTTTGATATACAATGGTCTTTTTATTAATTTGATGGTGTCTGGAATCTAGCTTTGGTTGATATTCAACAAGGTTTGGATCCGAATTTTACGGTAGTAAACTAATTAATCTGTGTCCGACTCAGTATTTTGTAGTAAGTTAAATGCTTGAGAATGATAAAATGCTTTCATGTGATAATTTTTCATTCCACTCAATAAGCCAAAAGTTGATCGCTAAAAAATCTTAACTAAATAAGTAAGAGCGAACATTTACAATATAGGAAATTTTGCATAGACTTTATATTTTAGTCTTACCATTTCAAGAGAAGCAGTTTTTAAATCGTAAGCCAGTCCGATCTTTTCGAAGAATCTGATTACATACGCTGAAGTATTGAAGTGCATATTGAGTTCTGCAGTTTTGTAATCCCACGGGAAAGCGTGATGATAGTTATGCCAGCCTTCGCCAAAGGTTAACAACGACACGAACCAGGATTCTACGGCTTGAAGGTTTCTAAAAAAAAATAGCTAATCGAGCTTAATCGTCAGGAAATGATAAGTTTGTAAAATTTATTTTTGGAAATCTATAAGGCCTAAGAGTCTTCTTATATTTTTCTGTAAACTTTAAGTAAGGCTTTACAATCCCTCTTTTTTTAAGTTCTAGGTACAGTAGTTTTGAAGATAAGTGGAGAGAGGAATGGTCTATTTGGAATATTTAATTTGCACAATCTTTAATCAAATCTTTGAATCTCCAATTAATATTTTAAAGTGTTAACTGGTGGAAAATATGCGGGTTAAAAGATGTTACTTATGTTAATTCGTCTGTAACAGAGAGACAGGTGGCCAGACGGACGAACGCGTGTTATTCAATAGTTTCGTTTTTTCTTTTGAAGTACGGAATCCTACGAATTAAAAAGACAAATCTGCAAAATAGCTTTAGTGCAGGGTTGTTTAGGGCAACTAACATTTCTATGGGAACTGATATTACTTATCGTAGGGTTTAGTGCCGTAAAGATGAGCAGCACTATTGACCAGCCAAGTTCCATTCAGCTGCAATACGTAACGCGTGAAGTAACAACATAACAAGGAATTCCATAACGATTCTCCAAAGTAATGTACTGGTATCCACACGGGTATTGACACGGCGAGGAGGGTATATAGTGGAAAATAATACCTGAAAATAAGAACTTAGTTTAATTCAATTTGAAATTTGTAGTTGTTTTTGAACGACGAAAATAAAATTTAAAAGAGTAAGAAAACTTAAATATAAAATTGTATTTAGATGAATGTTCGAAATATTGATAGAACTTTAATCACCGTTCAATGTCTAAAGCCATAAATGTAAAACGTAGGTATATATTTTTTCAATAACAAAAATAATTTAAGAGCTTACTTTTTCTGGAACATCACCATCCAATCGGCTTTTAGATCGCTCATATCGAGATTTTTTCCTAATTCAATAACGTAGGGGTGTTTTCTGTACATAAGCCATCCAATATGACTGAAGAAGAATCCGCGTTTCGAGTTGTGGGGGTCGCCATCAGTGTCGGAGTAACGGTGATGGAGACGGTGATCGCGACACCATGTGAAAGCGGAGTTCTGTAAAAAGTTATTATTAGACATTACTATAATTACGGTTACGAGAAACGAGTCATTACTGAAATGATAAAGTATTAATATTTTTACCTGTCCAGAAATAGTTTGTCCAATTAAAAGTAGTGCTTTAAAAAGTGGTTTAGCTTTATAAGTTTTATGCGCGAAAAGCCTGTGAGCTCCTGCAGTAATTCCTTCTCCGCCGAAGAATAACAGGAAGAAAACTGAAATGAGATCATTGACATGAATTTTGTATGGAGCGATTATTAGTTAATCCATTTTATTGCATTTACTTACTCCATAAAAATGTTTTTAAGTTAATGCCTCCTGTAAATGCTATAAGTAAGCCCCATATAGCAAATGAATGTAATATTAAGAACCCTATGGCATTTTTCCAAACTATTTTGTGTTTAAACGTATAATCAGTTCCTATATGTTTGGCTAAAAAAATTGAATGTTCCTCTTCACATAATTTTTTCTGCATTTCTTCCTTATAGATATCAGACTTAATTAATTTCACAGTATCGTTTTCGGAACAACGGATGTTTTTAATTGCCATTTTTACTCTTTTGGGTACGTCGTGGGTTTGTAAAATCAACAATGAATTATTTGTAACGTTAATCCACTTTATAAAGACAACTTCACGTGTTATAAATATATTCTCTTCTATTGTGCAATTATAACTTGACTTGAACTCTGGTCATTTGTTTAGGTAATTTATTTGCTTGAATAGAATATTCACTCGTATTATAAAGTTACATTCTGAAACGATCGAAAATATATTCCGAATAGCTGACCATCGAAGGCCTTGTCAACAAAAATTAATTGCCTTATCCGTTTAGTAACATTTAAGATATGACCAGTTCAATTCAATCAATTATCAATTCTAAGTGCCGGATCTCCTTAACCCTTTCTAATTTCTTACATAATTTTACCGAAACATTTAGTTTTGGCAAAATTTAATGTCAAAAGACAGTCCTCTAACCAGGTTGCTACTTTGCACAGACCCTTTTCTGTAATTTTTTTTAAATTTTCCCAGTTAGCATCCTGAAAAAGGTGAACCGTATCATCTCCAAACATAATCAAGTCTGCTCCATGTTTATCACTTCACTTTAGTGGGGTACTCCTTATACGAACATCTTTTAGACGAGTAATTAGAATTTGAACTGACACTGTATCGAAAGCTTTCTGTAGATCCAGGAATATTCCCTAGCATTTATCACCTCTATCTAGATAAGTATATATGAAAGATGTTACTTTCAAAACTGCATCTTCGGTGGAACGTTTAGATTTAAACCGATATTGACACTTAGCTAGCTAAGATTGGCATTTTCTAAATATTCTACTAGTCTTTTATTTACAAGCTTTTCGATATTTTTAGATAACACAGACAATAACGATATAAGTCTGTAATTTGATAGAATTGATTTATCACCTGATTTATATATTAGTGTAACAATAGCCTGTTTAAATATTAAGGGGAATATTCCATTACTGAAACGTTAGTAACTAATTAATCTGTGCTGAAACTAAGATTGATCGAATGAGCAATTTGTACCGAGATTTGTACTTCGGTACTGAGAGAATATCACTGTACATTTTCACCAATTTTGTTGATATTTTATCCCAATCAGGTGCACTGTCAGAACGCAGATTATTGATTACGTTTCTTACTTCATCAGGATCAGATGGTAACATTGACATTGATTGTAGAGGCCCGCACCTAATCGCATTAGTAACCAAATCATTTTTTGTTTTAATTAACTTCACTAGAGTTGAAGTGGCTAGTTTGTTTCCAAGAGTCGCGAAGAAATTGTTAACTATGTTTACACTGGATTTTTTGCAATATCTAGGATCGGATGTACCACTTAAATTTATTTAGCCCACAAAAATCTTTATCGTCCAAGTTTCTTTTATATTAACTTTGTCTTTTGAGTGATTTTAGTAATTTATTACATGTATTCCTATAATTAATGTACTGTAAGAATACAGTACTTTAATTATAGTTCCTCATGATTTAAACATTTTTTTAACTGAATATGTAATTTTTCTCTCTTCCTGATGGATTTCACCACTCCAGGAGTGATCCATTGTTTTAAAGATTTATTTCTTTTTGAGATTTTTTTTTGATAGTGTTTGTTTCAATCACTTCCTTAATAGTTGAAACCAACTTTTTCGGTGCTATGTTTGGGTCCTCGACACTATAAAAATCTGTCCAATCAAAAGCATTTAAAGTTTTACTGATGGCTTTGTAGTTATTTGTGATTTTTTCGTAACAAATTTTGGCTCTATTAATATTAACATCTTCCAAATATAACAGAACTGGACAAGTGATCCAAATATGTCCTTGAATTAGTATCAATACTTGTGAGATAGTTTACACACTGCCTAAGACCATGTGTAGGTAACATATTAATATAATCAGATGCATATGCATTATTCTCACCTTGTAAAGTATATATATTCATATCTGCCGTTAGGATAATGTTTCTTGCTTTAATACTATTTGTAATATAATTGAATCAATATAGTTTGTTAGATACTGAAAGCTTAGCGGCCTGTAAGTGCAAACTATAGCATACTCCTTTCCTATATTCAACACCAGAAAATTCCCGTCTGTACTTATTGGGTCATATGAGTTAACATTTATATTATCTCTTACATTTACAACGACGGCATCGTTTTGGTTAATATGTTGCTTAGTGGCAAATGAGTAATGGTCGATTGAACGTATTGCACTGTTTGTATCGATCCAACATTGTGTTAATACAATTATATCAATTGGAACATCTAGTTGGGCCACAAAAGTTAGAAATCTGTCTAAGTTTCAGTGTATAGTTCTAATATTCACAGTGAGAATGCATAACGAAGTAAACCTTTTTTTAAGTTTAATGGTATTTGAGCATTTTAGTTCTTGAGTTCTACCATCTCATCTAATTCATTAGAAATCTGCATATTAAGTGGGTTGCATTTAAAAAAAATATTAAGGTAATTGCAGCATAGCTCTTTGACCAATAGTACGTCAAACATACTATATATACGAGTATGATACTGAAATATTAATAATATAATAATAATACTCAGACATTTCACACAGCGCCATCTAGTCCCAAAGTAAGCTGCATAGCGCTTGTGTTATGGGTACTAGACAACTAATAGACTAATAGACTTTCTGTTGTTGCACATTAACTTGGAACCCACTTTGATAACCGTCAAATTTAATTATGTACATACATACATACAATCTTCACAACATATCCCTAACGGGGTAGGCAGAGGGACGGAGCACCAAGCGTCGCGGTCCTTACATACTTCTTTCGCTTCTTCAAATCTCATCATTCTCCTCACACATTTTTGCCTAGGTATGCGAGTGCTTTTGACATTTCCGTCGACTAACACTCTAGCAAATTTAATTATATAAGTATTTATATCGTATGTATAAAGTATTTTTTTTATATATTTAAGTTGTAATTAGTAAAGGATAGTTATTTTATACTTTTCAGTGTTTATTTCTAGTAGTTTTAAATTTTTTCTTAATTTTTTTTATTTCTCCCATTTGAGTGACCTTGGTCTAAATAAATATATAGGATGGGTCTACAACTAACTACTTTTCTAATTATAGAACGAAATGATATAAAAATGTAGCATCAATATAAATAAAGCTTATAATTAGTAATTATTATTTCGTGTATCTTCAAAGGCCAAGCTCAATACCAGTGCAATTTAAATAGGACCACCTCGGTAGTATATCAAACAAAAAAAAAAAATTTAAATCGGTACACAATTGATGAGGTTATCGGTGAACATACATAAAAAAACATACAGACGCACATAGAATCTCCCTCTTTTTAAAGTTGGTTAAAAAAATACATACAGACGAAAAGGTTGGGTGGTTCTACCACCAAAGCTTTTTAGTTTCGTTTTTTGTCAATTGAATTTTTTGTTAAAAAGTTTTATATTAGGAGAAACACGTACTACCCAAACGAATTTGATTTGCATTTCTATTTCAAATTTTTGATTTTTTTGTTTCGAAATGAAGAATCTTGTTTTGTTATATATACATATTTTATTATTTTTATTTTTAAAATAAGCTTATGAAAATAATTCTTGTATTTATATACAATATCTACGAGTACATCACTACGAGTACATACATTTAGTACGTGACGTTACCTTGCCGCCCGCTTACGTCTCATTCCACTAACCTTGACAGAATAGTTCGCTTAGAAATTCGTAAACATTTCAGGTCTCTAGGGTAGTTTGTCTGTGCTCTTGCCGTAACAGTGGGCATATCCTATGAATGCAGATCCTACCTCTAAAATAGTCTCCTCGGGACTGTAATGAATGAAACTAATACGCCTCGAAGTCTAAACCGTAGATTTAAGTAATACTTTGGATTTTAAAATATGTATTCTTAATTTAATAAATTCGGCCTCATACGGCTCGTGCAAATGCAGTGAGAGTTATTTACATAACATATTTTTTAACGCATAAATGTTGATAGATTTCATACGAAGTAAGTTCTAAACCACAAAACGAATATAACTTCGTGTTAACTTTGATGCTATGAAGTGTAAACAATCTTTCTTGTAATTTAACATATTATTTTCAGTAATAGAATTCTAATATTTTATTACAAACAACGCATTTCCATTGTCCCAATATCGAAGTCACCGCGCCGTGAACCCGTCATGACGCAAAGATTTATTCTTATAACTAGCTGTACCCGCGACTTCGTCTACGCGGAAAATTTGTTCGTAGCTTTCTAGGATTAGGTTAGATTACACAATGTATAGGTATATATGTACAAAGATTATTTTTGAAAAACCCGACGTCTACGTCAGCGATTTAGCATTTTCCATTCAAAGTTTCATTTCCTCTTCGCCTTCTGAGGGATAGATTTTGATAAAAAAAAAGTAGTCTATCATGTGAGCAATCACACACGTTCTTACTACGTACCAATTTCCATCAAGATTGGTCAAGCCGTTCTCGAGTTATAAAAAGACATAGAGACAGAAAGACAGACAACAATTTTAAAAATGGTAGAATCGAAGTCAGTAATAAAGTGACTATCTATCCAAAATTTGACAGTAAAATTGTAATTACAGACAGACGCTACAGATTTATATATTAGTATAGATGACTATTTTATTTTTTTGCATTTGTTTACATAGATGTATAAAAGAGAATGGATCCCGGAACGTCTCGTGTCTCAAAGTCACGGGGCTTTAGCCAAAACACGTCTCGTGTTCCGGGACTTTTGAATCGAGACTTGACTCGAGACATTATCTGTGCTATTATTATGAAGAGGTACCTAAACTTTGTTTGTTTGTATCTAATGGGTAAACTAAAAGACTATTTAACCGATTTCAAAAATTCTTTCGCCTATAAAAACCTATATTATCAGTGAGTAACATGGGCTGTATTTTATTTAAAAAAAAAAATTCCACCCGTGCGAAGCGAGGACGGGTCGCTAGTGACATATATATGAACACTGTTCATAAATGTTGTAATGACATTCATTACGAAAGGTCATTTAATTTAAATATTGTAAATGTTAAAATTTTATTATTTTATATTTCAAAAGATTTTATTTATGTTTAATATACGTTGATTTTCTTAAATTGGCGATTGTCTTGATTTTCTAAAACTAAATATTTATGAGAATTCCTTTAATTGACGTTACAAAAGTACGAATGTGGTTTTTCATCAAAATCCGTTCAGTAGTTTTTGCGTGAAAGAGTAACAAACATCCATACATCCATCCTCACAAAGTTTCACATTTATAATATTTGTAGGAGTTTATTCAAAAAAAGTAATATTCGCCATCTTGGATTTTTGTAATCAGCACCCCGAGAAATCTAGAATATGATACCCATATCGATTTATCCAAAAAATGAATATTCGCCATGTTGGATTTGAAAATGAATGACATTTGTAGAGTAAAAGTAAATAAAATATATAATTATTTCTAATTCAATATGAATGTATAGGATTTAACCTATAGTATAGACAGTAACGAACAATAATGTTGATTGTTTATAGCTGGAAATATTAGATTTAAGATAACAAATAAAATAAAATGTGAATAATACTTATTGATATTAGAATTAATATTATTATCTAATATATAAAAAATAATGTTTGTTTGTTAGTAAGTAACTTGGGGTGCATTTTATTTTCAAAAAAATTTCTAGCTGGGTGAAGCCGGGATGGATCGCTAGTTATAAATATTATGCCTTGTACTGGACTGGAAATGACTTTATGACGATATTTAATTACTTATCTAAAGGCAACTTTGAGGAAGTCTTTGAGACTGTGTTGTTTTACGTTTGTAAATATTAACGTTAGTATATGTATGTACTTTGTTATTAATAAAATTCCAACATTTATTTGTTTTCAGTTAATTGGGTGTCTTATCTAAATAATATAAAACAAAAGCCTCAATTTCTAATTCTACATATCTCACAAAAGTCTAAGCAACACACTAGTACGTCTGACGAAAAATACTACAACATAAATTATATTTTTCTTTTTCCGTATGTAACCTTATTGTTACAGAAAAACAAAATGGCTTTATTAAAAAAAGAAAATGGTACGACCGTCTTTTTTACATACATGCATATCTTCACGCTGTATCCCAAAAAGGATAGTCAGAGAGGACGGAGCGCCAAGCTTCGCGGTCCTTATGTACGCTTTTCGCCTCCTCAAATCTCATCATTCTCCTCACACATTTTCGCCAAGGTATACGATCGCTTTGGACATTTCCGTTAACTAATATACTAGCTATCTGATCTTCATAGGTCAACCTTGGCCTTCCTTAGTTTCTACCACCACCACCTTAGCTTACCACTCACTTTCGCTCTGCAGATTTTCTTCGTCAGTCTTTCATGGCTCGTTCTTTCTATGTGTCCGAACCACCTAAGCATTCCTTTCTTCATTTTTTTAATAACACTGTTGTGCAATACTTGTACTGCATATCTCTTCATTGCTTATTTTGTGACACTGCGCATATTTTTAAGTTTCTACTGCATTTATCTTACTTTCATTTGAAGTTGGACATATACAGACCTCACTACCGTACAAAAAAGCTGGCACCAACACCGCGTTATGGATGGCCATTTGACTTAAATATATTCCCATTACCCATTAATGCGGCCTAAGTACCGTTTAATTTATTGCCAGCTGCTACCCGTCTCTCCGCATCCAACTCGCATTTTATAATCAGAAAACACACTCTCGAATACACAATTTCACTTATTCTAGTTATGTACACATATTCCGTGTACTCATATTTCACTTCATTCATTTCATTTCGTCTGTACATCTTCCCTTTCAAACACGAGAACCTTAGTTTTGTTCAAATTCAAGTTGAATACTTTCACTTCCCATTCTTTTTTCATGTTTGTGACTAACATCTGCAACTCTGCTTGTGATGGATGCTATAAACACAGCATTGTCGGCGTACAAAAAGCAGTTTACCACTGTCATACTACCTTTCAATATATGGAGACAACTGTGCAAATACAAAACGAATAGCCAGGCAGACATCATGCAGCCCTGTTTAATGCCTGAACAGACTTCGAACCAGGGCGACATGTCACTATCCTTACAGGCTCTGTGGTCTCGATTTAATGAAATGGCAGCGCACAGTAAGGAGCCCCCACGCCATATTCAGGTAGAAAACTACACAATTGCTAGTCTATCGAATCCTTTTTCTAGATTCTCAAAAGCGCAGAAAATTTTTTGTCCTGTGGCCAGAAACTTCCCCACGGTAATGTGTAGCAAGAAAATCTGATCCATACAACCCCAACTATTCCTAAAACCACATTGTGCTCCCCACAAATATAATTTCCGAAATGTGTTTCATACATTCAGTCAATACCTTGGTATAGACTTTACTTTCTAAGCTGATCAACCTGATGGCCCTATGGCATGCACAGTCTAAACGAGAACCTTCCCCTTTATAGAGAGACACTATGGCTGCCTTCCACGAGTCTTCCGGAACCTTTCCCTTCTGTCAGCAAAGATTGCAGAGCTTACAAAACGTATCCCAGACTCTATGACCACCATACTTGATCATCTCAACAGTTATTGTAAATATTAATAATGTTTTATCATGATATTGTGTAACACTTTTTTTTCGTAGATATATTACGGTTAATTAGATAAAAATTAGAATCGATCACAAATTTCATTTGCATTCCACAGTAATATTTGTTGAGGTTAGTGTGTGACAGATGACAATTGTCTACGATGCAATGATTAATAGGTAACGCGTTCGGAAAGTTGTTCGCAATTGAGTGCGTAGTACTACTTCATTTCTTCTCAGGTAAAATCAATAAATATTGCACTTTAAGTGTGTATTATTTAAACCAGAACCTAATGTAGTAAACTTTTAATTATTTAGTTGTTTTCATTATAAAGTTCATTGGCACTTTCGTTAAAATCTACATTTACTTAAGTTACGTTCAGTAATAACATTGAATGTTTGGAAACATCGATAGTAAGAATTATCGTGGTAATAAATCGATAATCGATTTTCTTTTGTATAAAAATATAGTTTTGTTATAAACAAAATAAAACAATTGTGGGTGATATAACTTTTATTGGATATTAATATAATTTGTCCAGGTTTGCTTTCCCATTTTGACGATGAGATAAATAAATTGTTGTAAAAATTTAAATACGAGTAATTCCTAATAATCGATTGTATTCGATGAGAGAGAGACGAGTGTTGATATATACCTGTTTCACAAATCAAGTAAAATGGAATGTTCGAGCAAATGGGCATTGCTTCCGTCTTGGTTTTCAGTGGTTACTTTTATCTAGATCTTTCTAATTCTATTGTGGATCTGTCAATCTGACATTTTGATGTTGTCACTTACAAATTTTCAGACACTTCCTATTGGTCGATGTCTTTTCAGAGACTTGCTGTCTCTTTCTTATGTCGGAAACCTCAGACTGAAATCTGAGTAGTTTTCAGTTACATTAATAATGACGATGAGAGAGAGGGTACAAATTATGTCGAGGTGTGATTCCAAAATGGAGGGAGCCATTCACTTTTGGTGGTGGTTAAGTGGCAGACAAAAATAGAAATAGAATAGACATGCCTATATATTTAGGATGTTTCTAGTAGTGTTAAGAAGTTTTTTTTATTATATTTAATATGTAAAAGTTCCATGATGGACCTTATGGTAAGTAGAATGTAGAAGTTGTAGTTTTCTTTTTAAAAGGATTTTCCTTGCATAATCTAGTGTATTAACCCCAGGAATTTTGTTACAGGGTTCCAGGCTAAGTGCCATGTTTAAATTCCAGGCTAAGTGCCATGTTTAAATTCCAGGCTAAATTCCATGTGTGATTACATGTTTACTTCCAAGTTTCTTTATACGGTTAATCTCCAAGTTTAATTCTACGTTTGATTTCCAAGTTTAATTCTAAATATTAGTTCCATAAACACAGTGGACTAATGTTATCTTCTTAATCTCATAAACACCGTGGAATGACGGTGTACTCCACATTTAGTTGGATATTTTTCTTTAAAGATATATGATCAGATGGATTACTTTCTCGGATCATTTGTTTGTGCATTGCAGTATGAGGTTGGATTACCTTAACACATATTTAATCTCTTTTCTTTGAGATTTATTTGTGAGTTACGAGTATAGTGGACTTCATGGAAATTCTTTGAGACCATTGGAGGGACAACTCGGCTTGCAGAAGACCTAACTTAATTGTGCAGTCACTAAGGGTTTAGTGAACACCGTGGATATTCTTATGGACCATTGGTGGGACAACTCGACTGGCTATATATATACATGGTTATCTCCTTAGATGGTAATGTACAAACATATATAAAAATTATTAACATTCAAGAATAAATATACATAACTAACCTTATATTTTGTTATTGTAGTTCATCTTAATGTTTTAGTTATACCAAATATTAAGAAACAGTTACACTTATTATTGGTTACAGTACTCACTTTTGTAATTTCCAATACAGATGTAATTTGTTTGTTTTGTATGTAAAATCTCATTTAAAATTCTTCTATATAACATTTAAGATTTCATTTAGTGAGCTCATGAGATCTATATTTAGGGATAATTATAATTCTTTAATAAATTGGTGAAGGTTGTATTACAGTGTGTATTTATTTCACAACTGAAATCGATTGTAGCAATACAGGGAAGGCGCCCTTATAAAAATTTACTCTGTATTCCTCTCCAGGGTGGCCCTAAAGAAAACCAATATCCTGAGTAGTTCATGCCTACCAATAATAGAACATTCAAAGTTAACATCACCGAAGTCGCGTTATAATTGGTCTCATCTGAACAAAAATTAATAACTTATAATTTTTTATTAAATTTATATTATTTAGAAACTCACGGATTTAATTTGAAAGTGGTATTTGTTATCTAAAAAATCAAGGTCAAAGTAAAAACCTGTTGTTCTTATATCATTACCCATCTTTATTAAAAAGAGTGGTGACTTGGAATTTATAAACTGCATAA
Source organism: Zeuzera pyrina (assembly GCA_907165235.1). Classification (NCBI taxonomy): domain Eukaryota; kingdom Metazoa; phylum Arthropoda; class Insecta; order Lepidoptera; family Cossidae; genus Zeuzera; species Zeuzera pyrina. The sequence continues at coordinate 17,443,547 of OU015628.1, forward strand.
CATGTAGGTAAGTAAACATACAAAATTGACAGCAGGTACCGCGGCCATCACTGCCAAGAATTTGAAGCGGCGCAAGTTTTTTTTTTTTAAAGAGGGGGCAGACGAGCAAGCGGCTCACCTGATGGAAAACGACCAACCGCCGCCCATGGTCACCCGCAACGTCCGGGGAATCACGGGTGCGTTGCCGGTCTTTAGGGAAACAGGGAAAGGAGGGAGAGGAAGGAGAGGGGATGATTGGCTACCGGTAGTCTCACTCACGAAACGAAACACAACAGCAACAGATGCTGTTATTTCACGCCGATATTCTGTGAGAGAGTGGTATTTCACCGGGCAAGGCGGCCCAATTCGTTCTGCAATGCAGCATGGCTCTACCACTCTAAGTATGCGACTCTCTCTGAGAGTTTCATATTTACGCCCTTTGCAGTCGAAACTTTGGGTCGACTGCTTTCTGATATTTGTAAGAGACTGGTCGAGGCTTCGGCAGACCGCCGGGCTGGCAGCTTCTTCTGCCAACGAATCGGTTTGTAAATATTAACGTTAGGATATGTATGTATTTTTTTGGTATTAATAAATTTCTTTTCGTATACACAATAAAATGTAGGTATAGATAGCTCTTTTGACTTCTCTGAACTCAAAACTAGAAGTAATGTTAGACTATTTGTTTGTTTATATGTTTGTTTTACAATTAATTTCGATGGCAATATTTCAAATCTGCGTGTAACTCGAATGCTCAGGAATATTTTATAATTTCATAGGATATATCGATATGGTTGAGTTTTCAATTTCAATTACGATTGAGCCAAATAATATGAACTATTAAAGAAAATATTAAAACGTTAAAAAAATATTGAAGAAAACCACATTACAAATTACATATTTATAAACTCAAAACTAACGTAAATTCAACAAAAATCTGTGCTGAGTAGGAACAACAAGAATCAAAGAAGTAAGGTATGTACACTTTTCAATATCTTCTTATTGAATTTTTTTAAAAGACAACTAAGTCATTTAATACCTCAATTGAGTAAATTAAGTTATGTAAATGCCCTCTGTAGATTATAGAATTATTTTAGGAGTAGTGTTCTTGGATATATATATATATATATATATATATATATATATATATATATATTAAATGCAGTACATAATATATAAATAAGGCGATAAGTTAATAAAAATAACAATTAAAATAGGAATATTATTTATTTACTCGGCAACAGTTAATCGATTTTCCATTCACAATAATTGTTATTACAATTAATATAACTAGGAATACAATACGCAAGTATAGGTACACACTTAAATTACATTACTCTAAATTATAAAACATACTACAAAATACAGTAATATCTTATTATATACATACAGTATTTTTTTACAAAACTTTAAAATGTTAGGAATTAAAAAATCCATTGCATGTCCAATTTTTTATCCTCATATGTACAAATTCGTTCACTCTATTAAATAAAACTAAGCAGATCCACGATTTCTTTTTCTTAAATTTGTATCGTAATGAACATTAAATATATCGTTTTCATGATAAAGCGGGAGACCTCCTTGTCCGAGTATCGCCTCTGGTGGCTTAAATTTAGTGGTGTACGAGGGATTAAGAGGGTGTAATAAACCAAAAGCAGTTACAGATGATCTGGCCTCGTCGTTTCCAAAATCGTAATGGGTGCCGTCTCCTGTTCTGATAATTCTATTCTTCACCTGTAACATTTAAGAAATAAGCAAAAGGCAAACATTAACTTTGCGAATAATATACGTGTAATAAAACAAAAAAAAAATGTAACCATTGCAAATCGAAAATAGACTATAGAATAGACTAGACAGTAAGAAAAAAATTGAGAAATCCTGTTAAGTATGACTGATAATTTATTTTAATTACATTATCTATGTAATAATAATAAGTAAATACCCTAATTTATGAAATTAATTGTATGTATGTAAATGTGAGCACTGGATTATACTTAAGTAATGTAATGTGTGTTAAGTAATGTATCGGTTATCGAACTGAGGAACATGCAGTAACATCCAGCTTCCAAGACAATTTAGAGAAATTCATTTTCTAAAATTTATCTCCCAGGAAATCGAATCAGGGGCTCTCTGTTTGGAAAGCTAATGTAGTAATCACCGCGATCATGGCCAACAATTTGATAAACTTATACTGACTTTTCATTTAATATTAAAATGGAGATTGAATTACATTGAATATTTATTTATCAAAAGCGTGATGAAGTGATATTGACTTTTAAATAATGAACTTTAGTTGCTTACTGAATTGTAATTTTTTTTGATATTAAAAGTGATTAAATAAATAACATTTTTAGTGTTACCATTTCCGGAGAAGCGGTTTTTAAGTCATAAGCGAGCCCAATTTTTTCAAAGAATCGTATTAACGTTGCTGAAAAATTGAAGTGCATAGTGAGTTCTGCAGCCTTATAGTCCCATGGAAATGCGTGATGATAGTTGTGCCAGCCCTCGCCTAAACTTATAAAGGAAACAAACCAGGATTCTACTGGTTGTAGGTTTCTGAAAAAAAAAAGTTTTGAATAGTGTCATTAAAAAGATCATTAAAATATATGAGCCGTGGAGAAGTTTTTTCGTTTAAACAATACCACCCTAGAAATATTATGAATTATGTATTCTTGAAAAAAAAATCATCGTAATTAGTCCACGTGTTAATGAATTAACGATGAAGATACATATAGAGGTATATTATATAAAAAAGATTCTGATGAATTAAAAACTCTCTTTTTTTGATTAATAGAGATAAGATAATTTGATTAAAAAAACTGTATTAGTAAAAATTAAAAATAATTCTGTTTACGGTTTTTTCCAATCTAATACATAAAAATCAATGATTGTTTGTTCGTATTTTATGGATTGCCATACCCATAAAATAGCTTAAATCCTGGGGTAGGATATAGGCTATTTTAAAAATAAAAAACGGGGATGAAATCGCGGGCATCATCTAGTATGTAATAATTCCATACAGCTTATATTAATTAAATTAACAATTAATTTGAAAACTTCTAATCTTAAAGTTTACAATAATTAATGGTTAAAAGTAGTTCGACGGTTGAAACTATTAATTTGATATTATAATATGGTGTTACTACGGTGTATAAGATTTAAATCAGAAATAGTAAAATAATAGAAAGTATTAATTTTAGATATTCAAGATGTGGATCTTTGTAAAAGATCATCTGATCATCTAACTTTATTATAGTACATTTATTCATAATAGCTGTTGCTCATAACTTCGTCCGCGTGGAAAATGGTATACTTAATATACAGCCTATGTCCACCCTGAAGGTTCATTCTTAGTGGTGAAAGAATTTTTGAAAGACTTTTTGGTGGGAACGGGAGAAGTGAGGTTGTCATTTTATTTAGATTTTCTATTTTTTACATTTTTGGGAGTTTTAAAGTACAAAAGTGATAGTATATTGTGTTTTAAAGTTCTGTATAAGTGAAAAGAATGGAGTAGGTCTAAATAAACATGTGTAGCTGAAATTCTCGCGCTCTTGCAAGAAGTCCTGTATAACTTCAGTAAAGCCTATTATCAGTTTTACGATAAGAAAAAACTAATTTACTTGTGATTCTACTTATTAATACGTGACATTGGCAAATGCGCTATACTGTGCGCCATGCCATAAAGAAAGAAAAAAAAAGAATCTTTGAAATCGGATGAATAATTTCGTATATTAGCTCCAACCAAACTTACAAATTTTATCTCTTTGTAATCACTTTAGAAGTTTAGATTGTAGTCAATTTCTGTGCCATAACGACTAACGAATAATTTAAGATGTTAATTAAAAGACGCCGTGTTCAGTTCTCGTTGGAATATCTAATCTAAAAAATCAATTTTTAATTTTTTTTTTTCATTTTTGCTCGAATGAATGAATGAATGAATCGTAATAAGTCGAAAATGGCCGTTTCTAATTATGTAATTGTATAATGATAGATGAATGATATAATTTCTAATTATGTAATGGTATAATGATAGTAAAGTTAGTCTCTTTTCTTGTAGTCTGCAGTCTATGGTATTAAAAGCTGATAGCGCTGATAGCGAAGATCACTAACATGTGTACATTACTACTTTCAATGGTAAGTGTAGGTTGATTTAATTTTGTATGAATTTTATAAGGTTTAAAATTCATTACTTTCATGTTTGATGACGGTAGAACAGATGACAAATTGACATTTGTTTAGGTAAATAATTCTTAAATAAAAATAATTCTGGAACGAAATTGGAATGTCTAATTATGATGTCGTAACAACTGTTTTTCTATTGTAATATAAATATTACACCTTTTTACAACATTTTTATATTATAATCATCATTGTTTTCTGGCCTGGAATACAGTGAAATTTGTTTGTTTTACTTTCACTGGGTACTAAACTACCTTTTAAGGCCATCTTACTAATTTAAACACAAATATTTTTCGTGATCTATTTTGGTGGTGCAGTGAATTGCATGTGAATATTGTACGAAAAAAAGCAAAAATTTTCACCCACTGGTCATAAGGCCTAATGCCGTAAAGATGAGCAGCACTATTGACCAGCCAAGTTCCATTCAGCTGAAGAACGTAACGCGCGAAGTAACAACATAACAAAGAATTCCACCACGATTCTCCAAAGTAATGCACCGGTATCCACACGGGTATTAATACAGCGAAAAGAACATACAGTGGATAGTAGTACCTGAAAATAAGTGGTCACTTAGTTTATAATATACAAATACTTTAAACACAAGTATCTGGCCGATCGAGCTTTGTTCAAAAAAAAAAAACAAAAGAAGCGTAGTCTAGTATATTGCAGGATTCGAAACCGCGCATTTTGGCGTGGTAGGCATGCGCTCTAGTCACTGTGCTATTGAGAAGGCAATCTCTGTTGCAAAATTACCAATCAATATCAATCACCAAATTTAAGTATGTGAGAATAGAGACCTAGATAGATCAATTTTTCGCACTCATAAACCACTATATTTTAAATTTCATCGACATTGTTAGAGCCGTTTTCGAGAATGCGATTACAAATATACAATTATGACTCGTATTGTAGTATAGGATAGGATATGTGCGTTACATTTATTACATTAATTTCGATTGTAATTAGCCGTGGAATGTCGATAAAAACAGTAATAAAGTCTGCCCGATAATTAAAGAATTAAAAAATTAACAATTATTTATGTTAGAACTCCTACTAAATTAGAGTTAGCTTGACAAGTCAGTATGAATTTCATAAGTTACAAAATTAGAGTACTTACTTCTTCTGTAGCATAATCATCCAATCAGCTCCCAAATCACTCATGTCAATTTTTCTTCCCAATTCAATAACATAGGGATGTTTTTTGTACATAAGCCAACCAATGTGACAGAAGAAGAAACCGCGTTTCGAGTTGTGTGGGTCGCCATCAGTGTCAGAGTAACGATGATGGAGACGGTGGTCGCGACACCATATAAAAGCAGAGTTCTGTAAAAAATAATTCAGTAGTTACTACAACAATAGTTACAAAGAATGAACCATAAATAAATGCACTGTAATATGTTCACCTGTCCAGACATTGTTTGTGCTATCAAAAGTAATACTTTAAGAAATGGTTTGGCTTTAAAAGTTTTGTGTGCATAAAGTCTATGCGCTCCTATAGTAGTGCCTTCTGAGGCAAAGTATAACACGAAGACAGCTGAAATAAAAACAATGACATGGACATTAAGCGTTCTACGCACGGTAGAAATTACATATATATACACACATCAAAAAAGTCTAAGCAACACGCATCATTTACAGATACTACATGTTTTATAAATTGATACTTTATTTTTTTCTTAGAAAAGTAGATTGGTATACAATCTTTTTTGTTCTCGGAAACATATACGGCTGATTTTAAAAACAGAACCTTTTCGGTTTTGTTTTGTTTTCATTAAAATAAAAACTAATTATTTTTTCCCGATTTCATGTTTTCGTTGCTTGATAAATTTGGTATTTATCGCACTGTTATCACTTTGAGATATACAGTTTTTGAAAAAATTGAGTGGTGAGTCATTTTTTATGTTATGAAGCGATGTCATTTGACTGCTGATGAAATGCAGAGAGCTGTAGGAATGATACGAGCGGGAAGAAATCAGTGGCAGGTGTCTCGGCATTTTGATGTCAATAGGAGCGTGATTTGTCGTCTTTGGCAGCGTTACGTTAATACAGGGGATCCTGCTGATCAGCACCCAGGACGTGGAAGGAGTAAAACTGCTCGACAGGACCGATACATACAACTGACTGCAAGACGTCAGCCGATGTTAACCGCCCGGGAGATAGGTTTAAAGCTACAATTCTCAAGCGGTGTTGTTGTTAGCCACCAAACCGTGAGAAATAGGCTGCATGAATACGGTCTACGAGCACGATGCCCAATTAGGTGCCCACCTATACGCCATGGGAATCGCGCCCGTCGAAACGAACGGTGTAGGGAACACTTGACATGGACCCAGGCGCAATGGGATACAATTTTATTTTGTGATGAGTCCCGGTTTGGATTTAGGACTGATACGAGAAGGGTAAGAGTGTATCGTCGTCCCGGAGATGCTGAACGACAGAGATTCGTCCAGGAAGTGCACTCTTACAGTGGCTCCACAGTGATGGTACGGGCGGGTATTATGAAAAACAGACGAACTGAGCTCGTTTTTGTAGAGGGCAATATGAACGCTGAAAGTTACGTTGAAGATGTCCTCGGGTCTTATGTTCACCCATTTGCACAAAGTCTTGGCTCAGATTTCACGCTGATGCATGACAATGCGCGTTCGTACACAGCTCGGTGGACCAGAGAGTACTTGGCAATGGAAAACATCCGGATATTGCCGTGACCTGCACAATCGCCAGACCTCAATCCCATCGAGCACGCATGGGACATGCTCCAGAGATGTGTTCTAGAGAACCTGGACGGAGTGTCGACAACCCAACAACTGAAAGACTTGTTAACATTCCATTGGGACCGATTGCCGCAGGATCAGATAAACAATCTTATAAATTCAATGAAAAATCGCTGCCGACAAGTTTTAAACAACAGAGGCGGTCACACTTTGTATTGAATTACCAAATAATTAAAAAAATGTCGTTATTTAATTTTGTAAAACATGAAAAGTTTAATTTCGTTTTAACTTTATTTTATACTACGTATGTTACGGTACACATATTGTTAATTACTGTGATTAAATGAACAATTGAATGAAAGATTTAGTTGCTTTAGTCACTAATGCGTCAAAAAATGCTTAGTTATTATTTATAAAAGAATTATAAATATATTACAACAGTAAAAATCGTTCAAAAGTTCAAAATCGTACATGTTGCTTAGACTTTTTGATGTGTGTATTATCTAATTTTATCACATTTACTTACTGTATATAGCGGTCACTACGCCAATTCTTCCAGCAAATAACAAATATAAACCCCATAAAGCAAACATATGTAGTATGAAGAAACCTATTGCATTTTTCCAAACTATTTCATGTTTATAAGAATAATCTGTTCCTATATGCTTAGCTAGGAGAACTGAATGTTGTGCTTCATATAATTTTTTCTGGCCTTCTTCTTTATTGTTTTTTGGTTCAATGAATTCTACCGTATCTTTTTCAGTGCTTTGAATGTTTTTTACAGTGCTTTGAATGTTTTTTACAGACATTTTCACTCTTTGTTTATTAAGCTCTTTTAAATCGATACTGGTTAAATTTATTATCTCAATCCATTTTATAAAGAAAAAATCCAATTTGAATATAATTAAATAGGGTCCATATTGCAATAAAACCTTGAACTCTGGTTCAATAACACACCTAAACCTATTTTTTAAAGAAAAGTCCATTGTTCCGAAGTGTAGGGGAAGTCCAGGTTAAGTGACCACCTTAAGGTTTACGTTATTATTTCAGAAAAGTTACAAGACGGAAATTAAATTAAGTACTAACTATTTTATATTTTTTAACTTTTTCTAGTGAATGAAAAGTTCCTTTAATATTACAATCAGTAATGATTAATGAAAAATGTAAAACTTGGGTATTCGCTATACCCGGACACGACAAACTGGAACTCAATCAAGAAATTCCGTGAAGATATTTATAAAAAAAGATGATTAAAAATTTTTAAATGTGAACTGGCTAATCGGTCATCACATAATATAAATATGTACTTTCGTCTGTCGTCTTTATATTCCGAACATTTTTCGCGACAGAATTGACAAAATATTTTCATCGAATCCAATCTTCGATCATAAAAAATTCACAAGATGTAGAGAAATTACGCTTCTTATTCTATTTTTTAAATTCTTTAGCTATCTCTGTGTTTTCCTCGACTAAAATTTTTAACCTTTTGACAGAACTCAATTGATTGTTGAGCCGTCACCGAGTTTCTGTGAATAACAGTTCTCAGTAACATCGGTTTTCAATCATTTTTGTTTCTGTTCTCTTTAATTTTTCTTTCAGTTCTAAGAGTAAGTCTTAATATAAAATTACCCGTCTTTGAATATTCGCCTTACACGTGGATTAGCAACATATTTATCTTGTAAATTTTTAAAAATTTTTAAAGACCTTTGTCCTGTAGTGCGTTTTTAACAGTGGTTACAAGGGTGATAAAAACTTGTTAAAAAAAAACAGTTCTGGTATCTAAGACTATCGATGATTACGACTTCATTTAGTAAAAAAGTAAATAATTGAGATTCGTAGACTTTACCAGATTTGCTTGCGCGTGGGCCTTCATTATATACATTAGGTTAGAAATTAAATTTATCACTAAAAGTATGTTTATTCGCTAGCCAAATGTCACATCGTGGAACGATTTAAAGTGAATAGGGCTAAACGACAATGGTATCTACTTTGTCCTAATGATTCATTTTGCCACTTTTAAGATTATCTCCTTTCAAACGAAAACTAGTACTGCAAAGTTCTGTCAATACACAAATAGCTTTTGCTCCCGTCTTTTATTTTTTCCTTACTACATTTACTACATTACGTTTAAATGTTGTTTAGAACGCTCACGTAGAGCTGAGAGCTACCATCAAACATGCGATTCCTAACTAATTATTATGAGAGCCGTTGGCAGATCAATGCCAACAGCTCTGAATTCTCTCTTCTTTCTGTCAGCAACTTTTGTTGATGACACAGACGAATAAGTCCTGCACTTACTTACTTGTCTGTGATTGATAAACACTCAAAACATGGGACATTGTGCATAATGCATACGCACGGAACGAGGGCCTAATTGTGAGGTATCCAAGAATGACTCTCCAAGATTATTTCGTATAACCATAACCTATGTTTGCACTTTACTTCGTATAACTATTCTCGTTACATAATTTATAATTTTCCTTACTATGTTTTCTAAGATCTGACTCGGTCTGTATAAATATTTCATAAAGAGGGCATTTACCGTCGGTACTTACGGTGATACGTAACGAAGGTCACAATTTAATTTCTCTGTTTCCTGCAGCAAAGTTCCTTCGCTAACAGATAACAAAGTATTTAAATTTTTTCGTTTTACCTGGGTTTCCCTTACGCGTTGCGTCATATTATGTTAATTGGTCGAATTAAACCACTTGTAACGTATTGTAAACATTATAAATGTCGTCGTCTGATCGCAAATTTATGCAGATCTAGACGCGCCTGGACATTTTGTGAAACATTTCATAAAATTACTTGTTATTCAGTCAACATAATGTGCCAAAAAAACATTGAGAGGAATGACGAGTGCTATAGTTTTGTCAATATACCAACCTAAACGCTTCGCTACTTTGTGATCAAGCATTTCACGCGATGGCGCTCCCAACATCAGTAATGACTGATGTTGTCTCCATGTTCTCCAAATCATTCATATGCGCGCAATGTGGCTGCTGTTTTTGTATATTGTACCAAAAAAATATAATAGAAAAGTAATTGACTGGAAAAGTGCATTTTATTGCACCCGACAGCAGAAGTTAAGAGTTTTATGCAAGTTACGGTATACAACATCTGAGCGTTATACGAAGAACCGTAGACGGTATTTGTTGATAAACAGACACATTACACGCTCTGTAGACTCGATATACCCAATTATGCCTGTGCGAATCGTCAAACGATTGGCACTGAATGATATGGCGAATGTAATTTGCCCCTTTCAAGAAATGGTGGGGTTTTACAAATGCCTACGCATAATATGATCTGCTCTAGGTATGCTATGATTGTATGACGATGTATTATTGTAATGTTAATGTTACTTAAAAAATAATAAATTTAAGTGATATTTGCATATAAGTACATATAAATTATTATTATTAAAATGTATGTATAAAAACTGTGCATATAAACGAAATACTGTGGTATTAAACAGCATTCAGTATATTATGCTCGAGTGAACTTTTATATTGCTATCGTTTTTAATTAAAATCTGAATGTTAGCAATTTATTGCCATAGATTTCTACAGGTACCACTCCGATCATGAGGGACTTTTCCTTGAATATATATCCGATATTGAGTACGATAATAAAATGAAACAAGTATGCTTCGCACTTTACTTAGTAATTGAAATGGTAAGTGAAGAATTGAATTTTTTAGAATACTTAAGTAATAATCTTTATTTGCCAACGAATAATATATTTTATGTTTATAGGCGTTCGGAGTAAAAGTTAATAATTCATGTGGTAAGTTCCTTAATTTAGTGAATATGTATATCAACGTAATGTTTTTGTTTCTATTTAATTAGGTACTTCTGTTAATTTTTTAACATTTTTATTGACAGAATGCGGTATAGCAGGAAAAAACCGTCGTATAGTAGGTGGTACGACGGTCCAACCTCACCAATACCCATGGTTGGTATCACTTATGCTAGGACCCAAGCTGCATTGTGGAGGAGCAATCATTACGGATCAGCACATTCTCACTGCCGGTCATTGCATCACTTTTGGGTTAGAATTTCTACGATATAATTTTCTAATAATCAATCGACCTACCCAATAAGAAGCTATTATTAATAAATGTCTTATATGTAAATTTAAATGGTTTCAGAGTGCATTATCGAGATTTAACCATATATGTAGGAATGCACGATCGATTAGACTCAACGTTTCAAACATTACACATTTCGAATGGTGTTAAGCATCCAAGTTTTACTTCAAATGCTGTGAGGGACATCAATGACATCGCTGTATTGACTCTAAACAGAAAACTCAGGTTTTCTGACAAAGTTCGTCCAATTTGCTTACCAGATCCAGGTGACCATTATCAAGTACATTCCTAAAAATTGCACTGTCATTGATAGAACTAGTTAAACTGTAATGCAAGTAATATACTTAATTTTAATTAAATAAATTCGACGTCAGGGTATAAGTAGGTAGGTGTTTGAATAAAAAATAATTGAACTGAATTATTTTATTTAAAATCGGCTTTAATCTGAAAATGAACTAAAATTGTATTATATCAATCTAATTAGAATTGTATTAGGTATACTTATCGAGATTTGTGTTAGTAGGTATAAACGATTTCATACTGTTTTAAAACAGTTTTTTTTAATCATGTGTGTTCTTTTAGATATGGATTTCAAAGGAGTTCCACTAACAGTGGCTGGCTGGGGTAAAACGAGGCAAGGAGCGTTGACGTCATCGAGATATTTACTGGAAACCAAAGTAAACATAGTAGACGGCGAAAAGTGTCGAAAATCGTCAATCTACAGAGATAATTTAGTTAGTGACACTATGATGTGTGCTTACAGCCTTGGAAAAGATGCATGCCAGGTAGTTATTACATTAATATCAGATTAAATCTATTTATGTCAAAGGTCAAGTCAAATTAAAAGTTCTGACTGACTGACTCATCATTACCTAGCTTAAATCACTAAGGGCAGAAATTTAAAATATCAAGAGTTTTAAAAGTTTGTACGGGCGATATTACTTGACTTACAAAGCTCGAGATTCTGATAGTTTTATCATTCGATATTCAATCATCAGTAGGCGAAAGGAATACATAAGAACCGCGATGTTTAGCCTCTAACCTATCTTGACTACTCTGTAAGTCAAGTCAAATAACATTAAAATAGTAATGCCCAGAGATCGTGGTAAGCCACCTGGTCAGGTTCATTTGCAACTTGATACTAATATCCATTGAAACAATGAATGACATGTTTATGTATATTTTGACGTATTTCAAAATTGAACCTACAAGGGAGTGATAAGGGAATCAAAAGGTTATACGGAGTAACATTATTTTTTCACAGCAGGGAGTAAGGAAGGGAATAACGGAACACTGTTGAACGGATTAATTTGAATTTCTTCTTGTGAAGGCGAAGGGCAGGGCGAAACGGCGCGGCGGGTGTATGTGTTTTAAATAAAAAAACTGTACAAATCTTCGATGACGCGAGTGAAAGCATGGGCGCAAAGCTAGTCGATAAATAAGATCCTACGATTCTTACCACTACATGAAGGTCTAAGGTCTAGGTGACTTACTACTTGGTGACTAGAAACTGCTTATACCTGCTTCTATCTAGTTAGATATTATTGTTTTTACTATTTCAGGGTGATAGCGGTGGGCCATTGTTTTCTACTCATGTTAGAACACAAAACAAAAAATGGTATCAAGTTGGTAAGGGCAATAAAACTTTTATGTTGATCTTGAATACGTGCTTTGCGGATTTTAAATTTACAGTGCTTTCAGGTATCGTTTCGTGGGGAATCGATTGCGCAATGCCGGATTATCCAGGTAGAGAAAATACACTATATTCAACACTATATAGGCAAGAAAAAGACTGACTTCATAATATGTGTTTGTGTATGTGCACTATTTTACTATAGGTGTAAGTGTGCATATGTCTGCTTGTTATAATATGGGCAAATTTTTCTAATACAGTTAGTGATATTTACATAGAAAAAACTTCCGCGTTTATTCAATTCTATTGATTTGTTGATTTTTGAGATATATTACATATATTTTAATTTGTAATATTATGAAACTAATTATGAAACTAGTATTTTTTTGCTATGTCGTATCTTAATATCATGTTATCTTCAGTCTATTTTTTTTCTTGCAATAACATACGCAATTTTGAAGTTCATGACATTAATTACAATTTTAAATTACAGGTGTTTATACCCTAGTCGCCAAATATGTTACATGGATCAAGCAAGAAACTCAAAATGGAATATATTGTAAATAATGACTCATTGTAGTATTAATTCAATTACATAAGAAAGGAACGTTTTTGTGTAATAAAATGTGATTAAACTTAGATTCAAAATACATATTGCAAAAATACAATAAGTAATAAAATTCTACTCGTTGCTACATACCTACCTTACCAACAAAAATTGAGGCGATAAGAAATACTAGAATTTATATTTTGTTCAATTTTTAAATAAAACTGTCTAGTTTTTCCTTACGTTTACGTCATAACTAGTAAAGTTTAATTGACAATAAAATTTGCATTTTTTTAACATCCAGATACAAATAAAGTTTGCGGTTAATCTAGCAAATAGTCAATTAGCTACGTACTAATAAAATGATAGTCCGATGTGGTACACTTAATGTCGACGATAATTTACAACGTTTGGCGTGTTAAATTTAAAAGGATATTATCGCGTGGATAATTTCCACCATTAAACTCGTGTAGAGCGTAAATAAGCAGAAAACAGCGCGCATGACTGTTTCTCTAGTGAGTGCAGTGAAAAAATTATAATGATTTACTACATATCAGTTATTTATACCCTCCTTGGATTAATTCAAGTGAGTATAAAGCAGTTCACAAATAGTTTTACTGTCAGTGTCCACAGCATTTTTATGGAGTCGTATCTAATGATGAGATGTTTTTAGGTGGTGATAGTGAGTGGAACGGATTGCCGTAAGTTTTAAAAATTTGATGTTAAATAACATACATAACTATAGGAAAACTTTTAATGATTTTATACTAGGAAAATTATTAATCTTCTATTTATAGGCATAGCGTAAATTTCATGAATCATGCAAATATTCGTAGTCAAATAAGTAGGTAGGACAAGAGTACTGAATATGCAAGAAATATCTCATTTTCAAGAAATTTAATTCTCGTTATTTATTAATTAAGACTTTAAATCCATACATAATACATATCTTCACGCTGTATCCCTAACGGGGTAGTATATAATATAATATCAACATTATTACCGCGACGCTTGGCGCTCCGTCCTCTCTGACTACCCCATTAGGGATACAGCGTGAAGATATGTATGTATGTATGTATCAACATTATTCATACATAACGTTGATTTTTTTTTGCTTATTTGATGCTTTGTTATAATATTGTTTTTATTAGTAGGTAGTTAGATATGTTACGTACTTACCTAGGGCATTATACTTAGATTAAATTGAGATAAAAGCATTTAGTTACAGCACATAACCGTTGAATTAATATTTGTTTTCATTATTATAGGCAGTTATTTTTATTATCTTAGTTAAATCCATTAAATGTAATATTTCATAGTTATAACTACATTGTTACAACTATAACACAGTAATTACTGTTCATTTATCTAATTTGCGGCTTTAGCTATTCCTCCCGTAAAGAGTCTTCTTTTTTTTATATTATACAACGGAAAAGCCAAGCGAGCAAGCAATCCACCTGACGACAAGGGGATTGAGGCTCACGGAGACATTTACAGTATTAAGGCTAGAAAGAGCTTCGAATTCTAAATGCATTGGCAGCTCTGAGGACGTTGTGCCTTTTGTACCAGAAACACTGGCTGTTTTAGCCTCCACAGTGCAAGCCCCGCTTTTTGGCGACAGTAAGAGTAACAAAAAAAACATGGAGTGAGCTCCTCCAAGGAGTAGAATCATTCTAAAAGTATCGAATACGAGGTATGGCAAAGTTGCTTCACTTGTAAGTGTACACCTAAATCGTAACCGCAGGTTTGCATTATTATTTCTGTTGTCGTCATCATTATTTAGAATCTACTCGTATGTAGCCAATAACTTACCTTTATATTATTTGAAATAAGTAATAAATTTGGAATCAAACTTCAGATCGTACAGTTTACATGTATACGTTTTTAAATTTCCCTATAAAATCGCTAGGTGCTGTAACTAACTAGATATATATAAACTACACCGATTACTTGGTTTTACTAAAACCATTTTTGCCAGTTGAAAAGAAGAAGGCTACCTACTTACTTATTTTAAAAGTAGTAGATAGTTTATAGCCCAATTATATTTGCTACTGTCATGAAAAATGTAGAAGTAGTGAATTTCTTTACTATATAGCACGAAAACTATAACAAGTAGTAAAAAAAGTAATATAAAAATAGTCTAATTACAAATTTTTGGTAAGAAAGCACTTCAAAAGTCGCCCAACTCAGTATTTGTAGCCCAAGGAAACACTGGCATAAGCGATAACTTATTACTTCTTTTTAAATTATGTTAGAATGTGGAAAACCATCAGATGGTATAGTATCAATGCGGATTGTCGGCGGGCGGAGAGCTGAACCTCATTCATTTCCTTGGACGGTTGCAATATTGAAAAATGATCGCATGCATTGCGGAGGAGCATTAATAACGACCAAGCATGTGCTCAGCGCTGGACATTGCTTTAAATGGTACATGTTTTAAAAATAAAATCACTACATTCACATGACTTTTATGAGACTTCGTCCCCTCAACGAAGCCCTACTGATGGTCAAAGGGATATGATCGTTCGAGAGCGAATCGTGCTTTGGTAAGTTTTTCTTAGGATCCTAGGTCTGTTTATGAAGTTGGCCACATAGGTTTGTTTTTTCTATACGATTCCCGAATAAATAAGTGAAAATGAATCAAGTTTATCACGGTTTAAGTAGGTATCTAAAGACAGAGTGGAAACAATAAGATGTGTTAAACAGTTAAAGCATCACATATTTCGCATCAAAAACTTGAAACCACTGCGCCCTATACACGGTGAGCAAAATGGTATATGTATGTGTGTGATTATGAATAACAACTTCATAATAAAATAACAAATAAACATGTTATGCCTTTTACGTTTTCATTTCTTGTTTAAATCGTATGCAATTTTCTGCTGACACATTATTGCAATTGCCCAAAAGTTAAAAATTGAAATTCTGTGGTAGAGACAGACATTTTATTACGAGTATTTACTCTCTTTAAAACTCAAGCCTGTCTCGTACTATGAAGTGAGGCAAATAAAATCAAATAAAAGTGTGTGTATGTACATAAATAATGAAATAAATAAATAAAATGTACATTAATGTTTTTAAACTTTCACGACTTGTACACATCTTACAATATTTACTAACGGGTCTATGTTATTGAATGAGTGTGGGTAGTTGCAAAAAACCACACGCTTCGAAGATGTCATTCAACCTCATCAGTCTGCCCGTAACCACGATCGGTGTAATCCGGTCGAAACGTTATAACCGGATAAAATAGGTAATTAGCCTTAACGTATAAACGCGACATAGATCCGTTAGTAAATATTGTAAAATGTAAATGTGTGGATGCCATTTTGTAATGAAATGACGGCTAATCAGCTTATCCGATAATAAATATGTGTTGTATGTATAGAGGAGTCAGCTTACCTGATTTGTCTTATCGATGTACGGGATATGACGTCTGGAGTTATTTATAAAGTCTATGAGAGAGTAAGAGATGAGTAAAATAAATAAAATAATACCGCAGAATTGAAATAATACTTACGGATATGATAGAGCGTTAGCTGACGAAAATAGGTGTGTAAGGAAACGGATGAAATTCGGCGAATTAAAGAAGAATGTAAGTATCTACTATGATACTTGGTGCTCCCTCTTCTCTGACTACTCCGTTACATATACGGCGTGACGATATGTATGTATGTACTTACCTGTACCACAGTGTATCTAAGAATAAAATTAATTTTTAAATCCTAGTAAGTGTATAAAGCCACAATAATCCGTACACAAATACATTTCAAAATTATTTGAAGCTCCACTATACCTATCTACATAATATGTGGGTTACAAATGACATACCTATTATGATAAAAAAAAAATAAGAAAAAAAATTAAACTGCCTTCAAAAAAACACTGAAAAGTACAAAATAACTTACTAATCAAAACTCAAGTACAATTAAAATAACTATAAATACGATACACACATCTATATAATTAAATTTAACAGTTACTGAAGTCGGTGACAAGCCTACCAAACTAATAAACTTAATGTTATGTAAAAGTTATTCCACAGTTTGGTTTAAGTATTGCAATTACGAATAAATTGCTTGTTAAATAAATGCCTTAACTTTTGTTGTCTGAACATGCAAAAAATAGAAAAATGTAAATAAGCAGTAGGCAATAAAAAAATTAAACCGACTTCAAAAAAGAACACTGAAAAGTATGAAATAACTATCCCTTACGGATCGAAACTTAAGTACAAAAATAACTTTATAAATACGATACAAATACCCATATAATTAAATTTGACACTTACTGAAGTCGGTGCCAAGCCTACCAAACTAATAAACTTAATGTTGTTGGGCATTGATTTGGCACCGACTTCAATAACTGTCAAATTTAATTATATAGATATGTGTATCGTATTTATAGTCATTTTAATTGTACTTGAGTTTTGATTAGTAAGGAATACCTAGTTATTTTGTACTTTTCAGTGTTTTTTTTGGAGGCGGTTTAATTTTTTTTCTTAAAAATTTTGTATTTCTCTCTTTTGAGTGATCTTGACCTAAAGAAATATCTAGGGCAGGTCTGCAATTAGCTTTTTCTACAAGAGAATCATCAATATAAATAAAGGTTATAACCAGGTCGCGTTATTTGATGTATCTTTAAAGCCCAAGCTCCAATACCGGTGAAATTTAAATGGGACAACCTCTGAAGTATGACCTACCAAACAAAAAAAGAATTTTCAAAATCGGTTTATAAATGACGCAGTTATGAGGTAACAAACCTCAAAAAAAAAACATACAGTCGAATTGAGAACCTCCTCCTTTTTTTTAAAGTCTGTTAAAAAATGTAGGCACACACTAATACAGTCACATAAGTATAGTTTGTAAGTATAGTTTTGAAAATGTGTGAATGACTACAATTATCCACTGACTTTCATTGCCTTTTCTTCCCCTATATTATAGTTAGACGCACAAGTATAAATATAATAAGTACAAAACATACAGTTTTCCTAATTTTGATGTTATTTTGTAATTGCAGGGATAATTATCAAACGATGTTGGTTTTGATTGGCTTGGACAATATGGAGGATATGGCGAATGTAGAAAGGAGAAATATATCAAACGTCGTTATTCATGAGGCCTTCACTTCGACTGCGGTTCGAGACGAAAACGATATTGCAATAGCAACGCTAAATCAGCCAATAGCATTTAGTGACACTATCGTTCCCATATGTTTACCGAAGCCGGGCAAGTATTCATAGGCATTCATTCACTCATCAAGACATAATCTAATATTTGCAGCAATGGCGCAGCGTGGTTCCCAACGATCCGGAACGCTGTCGTGTATTTTAAGATTTGGCTTACTGGGCCTTTAAGATTTACCATTCTATAAATTAACAAAAAAAATGAGCCGTCGCGAAAACCCTGCAGATCTGATGTGAAACATTGAAACTATTTTGTATAGAAAATATTCATGAAATAAAAAATATGGCATAATCAAAAACAAAATATTCAGATTTTTAAAGGAAAAAAATATTCTCTATTTATAAAACACAGGCAACGTGTTCCGAATACAATAACAACACTGTGTACGGTACACAAGCACAGTACAAGCGCGTGGCGATGCGTCGCCATGTCGCCGCGCCAACAGCCGGTCTGACCCACTGCATAAGATGTTTTACATCAAAAAGCAAACGTTTTTTAATAATGATAAACGGCATGTAAAGAATAAACACCATTTTTATAACATAAGTATTTACATTTTTTGCGATGTACAAGTTAGTTGATAAATTCGTCAACGTGGAGCACTTTCGTCAATGACACTTTATAATTAACGGATTTTGTTAAGACCTGACAGTTTCCCATATTAAGGACGCGCCGCCCCTCGAAGCCTGCGGCTACGGCCATGACCCTCATGGCTCCGGTCATGAGGGTCATGGCTAAGGTAAATACACCACTGCCGAAACGTAGATCAAATTCGCTGTCCACTTGTAAAATATGAGATGAAATGGTTTAATTTTTTTGTTGTGACTACAAGGTATGCGTCGTACGAGATGATCGTAGCGTACCTACTATGTACTATGTACTTACATCGGCTGTTTTACTATTAATATTATTAAATTATTGACGCGATCTTTTATAAGTCGGTAGGTGGTCTTTATTTCTTTAAAAATAGTGATTGCTAACTGTTTTAATCTTTTTACGACACAGGACAAGATTTTAAGGGCTGGGTGGGTACCATTGTCGGATGGGGACGAATTGGTGTTGAAAAATCTTCGTCAAAAGTTCTTCTCAAAGCTAGCCTTCGTATATTGTCAGATGAAGAATGTATGAAGTCTAAATTAGCACAACATCTTAAACCTACAATGATGTGTGCTTTTTCTAAAGGAAAGGATGGTTGTCAGGTATGATATACGGTAGAACTTATGATAATTTAAGGACTCTATTTTGGACTATATTATTATAATACCTATGTATTATTATTCACATATTTTTACATAATTATTTTACAGGGTGATAGCGGTGGACCTTTACTGGTATTTGAACCAGAAGGAAAATATGTTCAAGCCGGTAAAGTAGTACAGCTTTCGTACTAGGTCCAATTATGGAAGTTAAAGTTTTTGAGACTATTTTTGAAATAGAATATTTTTCAAAAAAAAATATAATTTGTCATAATTAAATACATATTATATCGGTGATAGTTTTTTAAAAACCTATCTATTAATTGATTTCTAAATTGTAAATGTATTTGACAGGTGTCGTTTCATGGGGCATTGGGTGTGCAGATCCAAGATATCCAGGTAATTTTTTTAGTTAATTAAATAGGGTGGGTAGTTGAACAGTGAACCAGATAGACATAGGGAGCCAGTCTGTTACTTACTTTACGCGATGTTGCTAGATTTTTCAAACATATCATTAGTTCTTTTTGTTTATCCCCGCTAATGTGAACAAAGTACAGTCCGGCATTGGAGACCGCCACCCATTACGCTATGTACCTCGCGGCGGGAAGTGGAGGCAGGAGAGCAAAATAGCTGTGTGGAATGTGAGAGGTGGGATAGAAGAAAAGATGAATGAAATGATTGATGTTATGGAAGAAAGAAGATTGGATGTGTTACGTTTGAGTGAAACCAAGCGAAAGGGCAGTGAACTTGCCGACTTGCCTGTAGGGGGCATCGCTTTGTGGTAAGGGGTACCACAAAAAGAAAGGAGATGCCAAGTGGTAGGCGTCTTACTGTACACTTGTTTGGTTAATTGTGTAACTGAGTATAAGTGTTTAAGCCCGAGACTGCTCTGGGTACGTCTCAAGACAGGGTTGACGAGGATTTTTGTATTCATGATGTATGCACCAATGTCCTCTGTCGATTTGGGCAAACTAGAGCAGTTTTGGTTAACCTTAGAATAATATGATCGAGACTGCGAAAGAAGTGCGTGGAAAGAACATGACCGGGAATCGTAAAAAGCATGATCTGTGGTGGGATGGTGAGGTGAAAGAGTCTGTGTAAAAGAAGAAAAAAACATGGCGAGATTACCTTGCTGCCAAAAGTAGCTGTAATATGAAGGATTTGATGAAAGAGCGATATAAGCTGCAGAAAGCAGAAACGAAGGCTTTAATGATAGAGAAGGGTAAAAGGTGTAGGGTGTTAGACAAAAACAAGATGTCGGACAACTTCAAGGAAAATTCCAAATTAATTTGGTAAAAAATACGTAAGTACCGAAGTGGTCCGACACTTTGCAGAATGAATAAAGTGTATTCGAAAGAACATCATCTGCTAACAGACAAAAAAGATGTTCTGCAGCGATGGAGTGATGATTATGGAGAACTGTATGAGAGTGGCGTCTCTGTCTCTGACACTGAGAGCGTTCCTAACGAATCGCCATACTCGGGTCAGGAACTAGAGGAAGTCATTAGTATGGCAGAGATTGAGAAAGCGATAAGAAGTCTGAAATGTGGATTGGCTGCGGGAAATGATAAGATTACTGCTGAGATAATCAAGTATGGTGGTCCTAGGGTCTGGGATACATTCTATAAATTATGCAATCTTTGCTGACAGAAGAGAGATGTACCGGAAGACAGGCGCACCGCAGTCATAGTACTGGAAAGGAGGGAAAGGTTCACATTTAGACTGCGCGTGCTATAGGACTATCAGCTTGGTCAGTTTAGCCAGTAAAGTCTACCAAGGTATTAACTTAACGTATGAAAGGTATTTCTGAAAGATATTTGTGGTAGGCACAAGGTGGTTTTTAGAACGTTAGGGGTTGTATGGATCGGATTTTTTCAGTCCGAGGTATCGTGGGGAAGTTTCTGGCCATAGGTCGGAAAGTTTCCTGCGCTTTCGTGGATCTTGAAAAAGCATTCGATAAAGTAGTTCAAAAGAAATTGTTGAGTTTTCTGCCTGAACATGGCGTGGGAGGCCATCCTTTTCTGCAGGCTGTGAGGTCATTATATCGGGGCCACAGAGTCTTGTACGGATAGATGGTGACTTGTCGCCCTGGTTCGAAGTCTGTTCAAGCGTCAGACAGGGCTGCGTGATGTATGCCTGGTTATTTGTGCTTAATTTGGACAGTTGCCTCCTGACATTCAAGGGTAGTATGAGTGGTTTGATGGTACAGTGGTAAACTGCGTTTTGTACGCTGACGATGCGTTATGTGCTGAAAACTGTGATGTGAAAGGATTGAATATGAATGTGAACAAATCTGAGGTTCTGGTGGTTAAAAGGGAAGATGTACAGACAAAGTGTGAAATATGAGTAAATGGAAAATGTTTAGAACAACTGAACAAAAGTGTATATCTGGGGAGTGCGTTTCCGAGGAATGAAAGATGTGAGTAGGAAGTGGAGAGACGGGTAGCTGCTGGCATGCTCTGTCCGCATTAGTAGGCAGTGTGAATATATTTAATTCAGGCAGTGTCCATACACAATGGGGTGTTGGTTCCAACTTTATTATACGGCCTGAATATGTCCGAAATCGACTAAAAGTAAGATAAATGCAGTAGAAATGCGATCTCTTAGAAATATGTGAGCTGTCACCCTTGCGGACAAAATAAACAATGAGAAGATAAGCAGTGTGACAGGGCTTCGCGACAGTGTTATTGTAAAAATTAAGCAAGGAATGCTTAGATGTTTCTGGCACATAGAAATAATGAGTGATGAAAGACTGCCAAAGAAAATCTACAAAGCGAAAGCGAGTGCTGAAAGAAGCCAAAAAAACCAAGCTGATTTATAAAGATCAAATAGCCAGTGTGTTAACCGACGGAGATGTCAAAAGCACTCTCATACCTAGTCAGGCGAAAATGTGTGAGGAGAATGATAAGAATGATAAGCGAAGGAGAATGAGGAAGCGAAAGAAGTATGTAAGAACCGCAAATCTTCGCGCTCCGTCCTCTCTGACTACTCCGCTAGGGATACAGCGTGAAGTATTCAGTAAGTATTCACTAAAATACATATAAAAATGCAATTTAGAATTCTGAAGGCACATTTAAAGAACTATATTATGATAAATATGTTAACAAAGGAATAATTTTCCGCGCCGACTTCTTCCAACGGAAATTCGCTAAAATAAACAATACCTACGTTTTGTAAATTGACCATTTATAAAATATATTGTATTGCTAACAAATTGATAGTGATATCCTAGATAGTCATTTAATAGTATTTTAAAACATAATTAATCCTCATAATTATTACAAAATGCTCGGATTCATTTTGGGAATTGGTGGGGAGTTCAAAAGCTGCTCGACTCTTGTCTTAATTTTTAACTCATATACGATCCATTCTCGAATACGTGTCGACAGTTTGGGATCCCCAATATAATGTTTAGCAACATAGAGTGATTGCAGGAGAAGGTTTTGAAGCATTTACAATTTAGAACTGACTATTCTGAATCTACTGCGGAAAAAATATCTCCGTTAGTAACTCGTCGACGCCAAAGGGATCAGATATTTGTTTAAGATAGTTAACAATATTCTAGATTGTTCCTTTCTTTTAAGTAGTATAAATTGTATATGTCCTCGGTTGAATTCACAAAATCAATGATTATTCCATGTGCCCACTTATAAGTGTAAATATACAAGTAATATATTTATACATCGTGCCTGTCCAAATAAAAATAAGCTCTTTTAAGAAACAGATTTTAGATTTGATTATTGCTACTTAAATGATAATAGTTAAAAATAATAAACTATGGATTAATGATTTTAAATTTGTAGTCGTGTACATATTTTAATTCATTGCGATAGCTCCATTTAATATTAAATATTAGTAATTAGTGGAAACTTAACTGATGTAAGTATGTATTATTGTATTGTTTTAAAATTATAAGTGTTTTTATAATGTATGTTTCCCAAATAAGAATATATATATATTATCAGCTGATGCCCGCAACTTCGTCCGCGTTTTATTATTTTTAAAATAGCCTATGTCCTTCCCCAGGATTCAAGCTATCTTCATACCAAATTTCATCGCAATCAGATGAACGGTATGGCAGTCAATAAAATACGAACAAACAAACAAACATTGACTTTTAAATAATTAGATCTCTGGAAGATATTTAAATTTTTTCTCATGATTTATGTCAATTTATTAACTTTTGTTAGTAATATCACGTATGTATTACTTACATTTATTTAAATAACAGAAAATAAATAATATTTGTGTCTTTGTTTCAATTTGCAATATCTGGTTTGCAGTGATTGGTAATGGCTCAGTATACACTATAGTAATACATATAATTATGTTACTATATAGGTGACCTATAGGTATATATATATAGTTACTACACTACACTGCACTGAACCAAATCCCATTTTCCCAAAAATTAAGTGTTTTTCTTTCCATAAAGCAAGAATAACTGATATACAAAATGGCGAAATTTCCATAACTACAGAACTTCAGAATATAATTCTAAGTGATCTAGAAATCAGCAGTGGTCTCACAAAAAAATAAGTGGTTCACTTTTCATCAACGCTGCCTACTATAATATGCCCGAATGTCTAGTTTTAATACCAGATACTTAGGTACATACTAGTTTTAGTAATCAAGTGCTTCTGTTTCAGGAGTATATACAAAAGTTAGCAACTATATTGATTGGATTCATACAAATTCAGCCAACGGGGAAACATGTGCGGAATAAACTGCAGACTAATATAGTTTCTTTTTTGCGATAACAAATCAATTGTACTATACATATATATAAATATACACTACATATTTTTTTATTTAGGCTTTGTTTTATTCGGCTCTTTTTTAAAATTATTTGTTTTTTTACATTACCTGTTTCCTTACTTTATACTTTATTTTGAATAGGAAATGAAATAAATTCATATTCTCTCTAGATTAATGAAGAGATTTACAGCATGACAAGGTGCACGACAGTGTTATTGCAAAAATGAAGAGAGGAATAGGTAATTATTGTTAGATGTGGTTCGGACACATATAATGATTTTAATGAAAGATTGACGAAAAATGAAGTGAGTGGTAGCAAAAACCGAAGAAGACTTAGGCTTACTTATTAAATTCAATAACTAGCCAAATAATTATCTGGGGGAAACGTTAAAAGCACTCGCATACCTCAAATTTTCAAATTTTATACGTTTTCACAATCAATTTAAAACAAGAAAACTATTAAATATAAATTACTATTGGGAAACATTGCAATAAGCTTATCAAGCTAGTTTTCTAGGTGTACTTATTATTGGACAATGAGTGAAAATGGAAATTACAGATAGATAATTAATAAAAAAAAATTAATAAATTCATTTATGTATTTAGTAGACTAAGAAAAGACTCAAATATGGTCTTTTGTTATGGGGAAACTCATGCTACTTAAACAGAGCGTTCATTGCTCAAAAAAAATGTTTACGGGCTTTATGTGGTGTACCTCATTGAGAGTCATGCCGACCACTAGGTATTTAAAAGGTTAGGTATTTTGCCGCTTCCATGCATGTATATTTTTGAAGTTGCGTGTTTCATCAAAAAGTATAATTATTTGATCAAGAAAGCTTTTGAAATATATCCGCGTAATAGTAGGAATCCGAACAGTAGTGCGATTCTCTAACGCAAATTAGTCAAATTCACTTCTGAATCCGGAGAGAGATTGTCAACTGTGATTTGGTATTCTCTAAAGTCGACAGAGATACTAGCGCCGCCTCAATGAGTGGCAGCGGCGAGTTGCACTATCGTAAATGAATTTTATGAAGTTTCGCTAAATGTAACAATCCAATCTAAATAAACCAATTTTTTTTTAACGTAATTATCTCAGAAGAAGTTAAAATACTCTAAGTCGAAATATCGACTGAGATGTTTACTCTTAAAGCAACACCCGACAAACTCGCATCTAAGATCACTTCACTTCGCTCCTAGAATGTTTGGTTTAGAGAATTCCATTTGAAGGTCAAGTGTGTTCGAATGCGAAGTGGGGTGAATTATCGAGCAAGTCTCGCTTTGGGTGATTCGAGTTTTTACAGAATTGCATGGCTGATTGGTAAAGGTTAAGGTACTCTGTGAGATTGGTTTTAGATAGAGTTCCCAAAACAAGTCTGTGCCAGAGAAGCATAGAATACTAGTATACAAGCCAGAGAGATTCTTACGCTACGTGTGTGAGGATCTTTAATGCTCTGCCTGTTGATAAGGTTACCGTATGCGCCATTTACAAAATCTTTGAAAAAGTGGTTAAAGACAAAACATTTTTACAGTTTAATTGAATTATTAAATTAATGACATTCTCAACTAAGTTACCATAACTAATTTAATGTGTATATGTTTTTTTTAATTAATTTTAATTATGTTGTCTTTATTATTTTGTATTTTTTTTAATGTGCGTACTATTGATTTTTGATTAAATTTTTATGTATTTTTTCCATAACTTTTGGCTTAATATTGAGTTAACTTTTGTACGCTACCTTGTTAGCGAAATGTGTGTTACTTATAATATTTGTACCATCTCCGTTTTATATACCACAGCCATAAAGACTCAGCACATCAGTGCTCCCATTTACTTGTGGTAGTACCTCTCCTTCTGCAAAAAATGCCGGAGAAAGTTTTGTATGAGAAAAAGCGCGTATGCCGCCTTCCGTTGTATTACTTAATATATTGATATCACTATGTAAAATTTCTATCTGAATCAAACACTTCATGAAACATGGATCACGGGCTCTTGGGCAGTGTTGGGCAAAATGTAATTATAAAAACAGGTACAATTAAAAATTGTAATTGTAAAATGTAATTGTGAACACATTTTGTTAGGCAAACAACAATTACAATTACAAAAAGTATATGTAATTGTTTTTATAATTAATTTGCCCAACACTGCTCTTGAGTAATACTAATATTCTAATATTTTAATCTTACATAGTAAACTATGCAGTAATTCACTTAGCAGGCATTAGGCGCATTCGTATGTAATTTACCGTCACACGCCTTTATTAGCTTTGAAGTACATAACACGTTATTTTCAGTTTTCGTCGACGATAGCGTCATAGTGTGGACAGCAAAATCGTGACGATAAAATCGCTCAACGGTAAATCATAAAAATGCCCATTAGGATATAGGAAGGAATATAGGCACTGATTTATATAGATGAGCCGCTCCGATAGTAAACGCATAATAAAAACGTTCCAAAATCGTACACATCGTTTGAGGCGCGCACTGCGGTTTCGTATTCATTTTTAAGATCTTAAAAATGGTACGAAACCGCAGTGCGGGCCTCAAGTGACACGTGTACGTACAGGTGTACAGAACAGAGAAAGCATAACAGAGTTGACACTGGCTGAATAGAATTTTTATTTATTTTTAATTGATTGACATAACAGATTTATGGACAGTAACATAACATAACATAACATAACTTCACGCTGTATCCCCAACGGGGTAGTCAGAGATAGTAATGGACAGTAAACTTATATTTTTATTGTAGATTAACGTATTAATTTTTAATGCAGATTAATATATCAATATTAATCTACATTAAAAAATATAAGATCGGGTTTCAAACACTGATTTATAAATATAGGTTATAGTCCGAGAGGTAGCGCTATAGTTGAGCAAGTCATTTTATACCGGCTGAAAATCATAACAATAATAGATTTCCCCTGACACATAACAGATCCGAACGTCAGCTGCTCCGATAGCGGTGGAGCTAAAGGACACAGCATGAAAAAGTCATTGGAAAAAAATCTGTTCAGATGAGTTTTATACCGAGCGAAATGTATTAAATTATTGTTTCAATCACATTTAAAAAAAAAAAGATCGTCAGCTGTATTGACGAAGGGGGGTTATATGTCAGTCACATGCATGAACCCCATTGAAAATTTGTACGAATAAATTTATTTTGTACCTTATGAAATTTATACCTACATCTAAATTTTTATACTTTTAAAATAATAAAGAAAATCGTCAACTGTATTTTTGGCGGGAGTAAGACCGTCAGTCAGTCGTAATAATAAATAAATAATAAAGAAATAACAAAAATCAACGTCAGCTCATTGTTTGTGGGTGTAAAGATTTTCAGTTTATTTTCTAAAGAGACTATGCAACGCTCAAACAAGGGCGTCGCCAAGGGGGCAGGGGGGGGGGGCAGTTGCCCCCCCCTAGAGGTCAAATGTAGCTAGCCGCAAAGCGACCAAAGTGCGAGCAATTGACTTCCTTACCTATTAATAAATTCCGCATCGCAAGACAAAACGTAAATAAATTCACAAGGTTTAATGTATATTGTAGAAAGTATTGAAATATACAAAATAACTTTAAGATTTTGACATCCGTTTTTAAAATCGCCGCCATTTTCATCACGACTATATCAGATTTGCCAAAACGCAAGGCCATTAAACAGTGTAAAAATATGTAGGTAGGTATGGTGTGTGTGTGCATTGCATTTCTTTCTAGAACAGCCGTTCACCAGCATTCACGTTAGTTTTGTATAATTTGTATGCGGCATACCTAAATAAAGTAGAATTTAGAATAGAATTGGTTTTGTGGACAATGCCATCTGTAAGTGTTCATAAGAAACACCTACAGTTGAATAAATCGACTACAATCCTTGTAAAACCTAGTAGTGCTACTCGACGCTAGATGGTGCTTGTTCAATGAACTCTCTGGACTTTGGTAGCAGTTACTAGACCAGGTAGAATGTTACCGTACATTCTAGTATGATGTTCGTTTGGGTATATAAAGACGTGAGCCGCTGCGAGCGAGTCACTTTTTAATTGGAAGCGATCAATGAAACAAGCTAAACAAGCGCATTGGAAAGCGAATATAAGACTACCGGCTTGCCTGTGTTAGTCAATATTGATTTATATTTATTAAATAATAATGTATCAGTGTTGAGTTGTGAATTTTCTGAGTGTGTCTCCATTCATCATCTTATCAAAATGGACATCAGAAAGTTTTTTGGTAAGTTATGTACTGCTTTAATCTTGGACTAGGATCTAGTATTTTTATTTTATTTCTCTTAGCTAATAGTTTTGGTAACGGATATACTAGCTAGAGACGTATAATAATCGTTAAGAATATCATTTTTAATTTTATCTGGCATATTTTTGATGTGGAAAGAAAGGATCGATTATGGGGAAGGGAAGTTAAGAAAAACTATTATTTTATTAAAAACGAGTTTATTGATTCAATCTCTATGAATTTAACGTTAACTAAACAGTGGTTTCGTTTTCAGTAATTAATTATGAAAACAAAACATAAATTACATTTGTGGTTTAATTAAATACAAATTAAAACAGATCCTTGATATAAATAAAGCTAAAAAATACAACTGAGTATTTATTTTAATATTTATAAGTAATTGAACAAAACTGCTCTCCCGTAAAAATTTAATTAATTATATAAAGTTTTATCAAAGCGATTTGTTTTGCAGGAAGTTTGAAACGAAAAAAAACTGATGGATCAAGTAGCGACAGCGATGAACAGTACTAAGTAAAGACAATATTGCATGTGTCTTCATCGGTCACCACAACCACAACAGGTTATATTCAGCCGCAGGAACTACCTAGACCAAGTTCCTCAAGATATCTGGCGCCAAATCCTGATTCACTGATGGATGACTGCAATGAAAATGATATCGGGCGATATGTTGGACGGGCACACATGTTATCAACCGAAAAGAAGAAGGAATTGATTGAAAACTGTTGGTCCCCTTCCGCGACCTATAACTTTGCGGAAGATGCAAAACATTTAAAGAGAAAATTTAATTATTCTTGGTTGGAAACATACTCTCCATGGTTGGTATATTCCAGGCGCCAAAAAGGAGCATTTTGTAAATATTGTACGTTGTTCCCACCAAATCCAAATTCATTTAGAGGCATATTGGGATCATTTACTATAAGGCCCTTTTGTAAGTTCAAAGATATTCACGAGCAGTGCAAAAAGCACATTGAAACCCACTTCCATAAGGAGGCATTGAAAGCTGCTAAATCTTTTCTCTAAGGTGTGCCTGTCGATTTGCAACTGAACAAATATTCCCAGGGAATTATTGAAGAAAATCGCAAAATTATAAAATCTATTATTTCCTGCATTACGTTTTGCGGGTCACACGACTTAGCACTGAGAGGTAAACATTATGGTGAAGGTATTCTCGAGGATTTATACAGGCTGCGAATTGACGCGGGAGATTTTAATTTTAAAGAAACACATTGAGCAAGGGAAAAAGAATGCAAGCTACCGTTCAGTGGATGTTCAAAATGAAATTATTGGTATTTGTGGAAGCGTTATTAAGGCTGATATTATGAAAAAAGTGAAAGAAGCAGCAGCATATGGTGTGCTAGCAGACGAAACAGCTGATATTTCTGGCACTGAACAACTATCGATTGGGATGCGCTATTTTGATGAAGAAACACAGGAAGTCCAAGAAATGTTTGTCGAATTCATTGAGCTAAAAGATTTGGATGCGAAATCGATTGCACATAGCATAGATGAGTTTTTGACAAAAGAAGATCTGAATATAAATAAATGCGTTGGTTTTGGTTTTGATGGTTGTTCAACGATGTCAAGAAAAGACGGAGGAGTACAAGCGATCTTACGCAAAAAGTACACAAAGCCCTCTACTTTCATTGCTCGTCCCACAAACTGAATCTAGTTATCAATGATCTAAATTCACTTCCTGAAATTAGAAATGCCATGGGAACCACCAAAGATACTATAAACTTTTTTCGGGAATCAGTTTTGAGGAGGAAGTTGATACCTAATATTTCCAGACTTTGCGAGACAAGATGGAGTGAGAAACACAAAACCAGAGTTTTTAAAGAAAATCTTCCAGTAATTCTGGAAGCCTTACAAACATTATCTCAGGAAGAAAATAGTGCAACTCGGAAAAGTGCCTTCCAACTGCATGCGGCTACTTCCAGAATTTCTTTCATTCTCGGGATTATGTTGGTAGCCAAATACTCGGCTTTGATGGAACCCGTTGTCAACGTACTCCAATCTGTAGCTTTGGAAGTGGTCAAAGCCTCGGAACACGTTAAAAGGATTTTACTTTTAATTAAAAACCACCGTGAAAATCCGGAGAAAGTGACAGACGAAATTATAAAGGAAGCTACTGCTGTTGCGGAGAAAGTCTGACTGGAGGAGGACATTACATCAAAGCCGCGTATTACGGGGAAACAACGTCATAGAAGCAATCATCCAGCAGAAAGCCCTTCAGAATACTGGAAGAGGTCTTTAGTAATACCATACTTGGATTCAATTATCACCTCCCTTGAAGTACGTTTTGCTGAAGAAAACACGCCATCATTCGCATTAACTAAGTTACACCCGGCGCAGATGCAAAAGATGACAACTGAAAATCTGAAACAACCTTGTGAATTTATTGCCCAGTTTTATGATTTACCAAACATAAAGAATGAAATCGAACTTTGGCAGCAATTGTGGCACGATAGGCTTAATCTAACAAATCTAACAGTTGTTGATGTCCTAAAAGAAACAAATTCCTTCTTTCCCGAAACGAAAAAAGCATTGAAAATTTTGATCGCTTTACCATGCACGACCTGTACAGTAGAGCGATCCTTTAGCAGCCTCAGAAGACTAAAAACATGGCTAAGAAGCACCATGGCATTGCCCCATTGATGACCCCCATGACTAAGGGGGGGGGGGGGCCTTAGTCATAAGCTGGTGACGCCCTTGCGCTCAAATGCATTATTTTAAAAGTATAAAAATTTGATGTATAAATTTCATAAGGTATAAAATAAATTTATTTGTCAAATTTTTAATGAGGTTCATGCACGTGACTGACATATAACCCCCCTTCGTCAATACAGCTGACGATTTTTTTTTTTAAATGTAATTGAAACAATAATTTAATACATTTTTGCTCGGTATAAAAATCATTTGAGCAAATATTTTTCCAATGACTTTTTTTTAGCTCCACCGCTAGTGCGACAACTGATGCTCACTTTACTGATTTCTGAACATTAAACAACTGTTAGAAATAAAATTCATTCGGTATAAAATTCCTAGAAAAATTGCAGCGCTACCTCCCGTACTATTACTGTATAGGTTACACTTTCGCACATAAATACTGGACCTGCCTGATGCCTCACCAATGGTTCACTCTCAATCTCATTCCGCTACTTCGCTGTTTATTGCCTTGAAAACAACTGGTCTCACAAAAAAAAGATTTGTAGTTTTTTTTGTAGAGATCTACAGTTTTTTTTATCCGATAAAGCCACAGAATGCTAATATATCAGCATATAATATAGAAAACAAGATATTTGCGAAATACCGATTTTCGTGACATGAGACTTTTCGGATAGTCATTAAATATTTACAAAAGAAGTAGCATTTTGCATTCTTTATTTCACCCAATTTCTGACTATAAAGAAATAATCAAACAGAACAATTTTTTAATATCGCGGTTCTCAAATAAATTATGTAGAATGCAGATATATAATAATAAAAATTAAAATGTTTAATTTTTGTGAAATAGGTTTATGCGCAGCATATTTGAAAACGTATATTGCAGTTTCTAAACGTGTTGTACTATTAACCTACTAAAAACAAAAGTTGCTTGCTGTCAAAGTAACAAGTAGTGTATCCTTTTCTCACTTTGCTGTATTTCGAACCGTTCATTAAGAAGAAACGATGTAGGTATATAATTTTGGTACCATTTTTATTTTACTTTACTAGTTTCCTTTCTTTCTTGTCGTGTCGGTCGTTCACTCGTTTGGCCTACTTCTAAATTAATTTTCTTGCGTTTCTATGTATTAAATGTAGCTATTTCTAGAGTAATTAATTTATTTCAAATAAGCCTTTGATATGCATTAGTGTAGTAAGATGCCTAGCATAAGAAAATATCGAAGGGATACAAGCGAAGTTAGTTGTTGTTTGAAATATGTAATTTTTGGTGTTAATGTTTTGTTCTGGGTAAGAATTGCAGTTTTTATTTACCTTAAAAACAATAAACATCTGTTTTGGTTTAGCTGTGTGGTTACACTTTTTTAAAATAGGTGCGTTTTAACTTTAGAAGATTTTAACACGTCATAAGTTCAAGGATGGCATGTCCTGTCGAAAAATAATGTATAGTTTATTATGTACATATGTACATTTTGCTATATTAATTGGTACATAATATGACCACATAAACATTAATTTCTTTTCAGATTTGTTATTGATATAGACCATTGAATAATGAATGGCTCACATCTGTAAATAATGGCGAAATATATTTTAAGTTGGAACCAGTTCTGTAAAATTCTTTATTATCTACAAACTCAATGTGAATGTAATATTAATTAGATCTGTGTTGTTCATGATTGATATGGTTGCAATCATTTCAAAGTATTGATGATTGCAATCACATTTGGACAAACATATTGTTCATCGATGCAATAATTTCATTGGTTCGATCAGTTTAATGTGAAATTCAAAAAAATGTGCAACTTGAACTCGCACATATATTATTTTTCAAAAGATGAGCAATAAAATTACAAATGTGGCAGAATTATAATAAAACCTAAAAAATAAAGGAATCGTAAGTCGAAGATGAGAATTACTCGTAGTCAATATAATCATTTGCTCTTTCATTTCAATCAAAAGTACATGATTGTATCTGTATGGATACAATCAAAAAAAAGATTCGGCCAAATGATTCAACCCAACAAATAACTGATTGTTAATCAAATGATTGATTGGATCATTTGACTGAATCTTTTTCCATTACCTGAACAATAGAATCTTTAAAAATGAACGATTGACACAGGTCTAATGTTAATGAGTGTACCCATTATAATGTACATGTAAAACTAAGTTTTGATTTTGTAACACAGGAGTGAGATATTTATTGAAAACATTAAACATACAAATGTCTACTTAAATGTTAATATTTACAGACTTCTACAAGTATGTTTTGTATTTTATAACTTACAATTATGAACTTAAAGAAGGCATTAAGCAAGCGACGCTTGTCTCTTTGTCTTCTCTGATTACCCTGTTGGGGATACAGCGTGAGGATATGTATGTATGTAATAAGCAAGAACTCTTTGTCATTTTGCCTAAAAGTATTTAAATACCATATTTATTCATCTCATTGGAGGCTATAGCGTTATGGAATACTAAAAATGAAAATTTTATTGTTGCCTCTTGTACTATAATGTGAGCAATATGTGTATAGTATTAATTGTAATTTCATTCTCGAAAAAGACTAAAAATTTTAATGAAATTTACAATATTATAAGGGTCGAGGGGGCGATAAGTCGATCTAACTAGGTCTCAATTCTGAGAAAATACCTTTTTCTCTGTGTTTTCACACACTAAAACCATAAAAACTTGCCTGCGAAATGTGATTGGTAATTTTGTAACAGAGTTTACCATCTCAATAGCATAGTGATTAGAGCGTAGGTCTACCGTGCAGAAGTGCGAGGGTTGGAATCCTGCAATGTGGTCCGATTTTTTTTTTCTTTTTTTGTAAGTACTTAAAAGCCACTGAGCAAAGCTCGGTCACCCAGGTACTTACCTCTAATATTAGATTATCATAGTAATATTATGATGTAGATTTTTCCATAAGAAATACAATGAAATTGTTTTTGTATTTTCCAGTTTCTTGGATTGATAGTTCTTGCAGTAGGTGTGTGGGCCTGGACAGAGAAGGATACATTTAATAATCTATCCCGGTTAACTAATATTGCTCTGGATCCAGCATTTATTTTAATATGTGTTGGTAAGTCATTAAAGCTATTAAATAATAATTAAACTTGGTATTTGAGTGCCAAGAAATGCAAAGATGTAATCCCATTTTATGAAGAAAGCATGTATGGTAATGTAACACTTAAAGCCATCATTTATTCAATGGTGTAAGGTAAATGCAGTAGAAATACAATGAAATGTCTTGCATATCTCATGCAAGACAAAATTAGATAACAGTGTTACTGTAAAAATAAAGAAAGGAATGCTGATATGTTTTGGGCACATAGAAAGAATTAGTGATGAAAGATTTTTAAAGAAAATCTACAGAGCAAAAGTGAGTGGCAACAGAAGCCAAAGAATACTTAGGCTGACTTACGAAGATCAAAAATAGTTTTTTATTTTATAATGATAATAAAATACACTAATAGAAAGTGTTACCTGACGGAAATATCAAAAGCGCTTGCAAAAGCACCTACATGTGTGTGAGGAGCATTTTGAGATTTGAGGAGGTGATAGATATATGTAAGGATCGCGACGCTTGGCGCTCCATCTTTGACTACTCCGAATACAGATTGAAGATATGTATCTATTTGTATGTACATATTCAACACATTAAAAGTAAAAGAAATCGAAACAGTGTAACCTTTCCTTGATTGGTTGAGATAATATGTTATTCGTTGAGATATATTCGGACTTATTTTCCATAATTATATATATATATATATCACAAATGTAATTGTTTATGCTTCTATTAGTTATTGTGTACCTTCTGAAAAACTTCACCAGGGAGGTCATATTCTCATAATTATTAATAATTTAAACATAAAACAATCACTGTTTTGTCGAAACGAAGGTTTATAGCCATGGTAGGATTTGATAGGTGGGGCTGAGGTCAAATTATTAACAAATTCTATATTTTTGCGGATGCTTTACGAACTATTCTGTGACTATTCACTGTTCATGTTTACTTGCTCACAAGGCGCCGACAGTGTGTAGATTAAAGTTGTTTGTGAACAATCAACCTAACTTAACAATTTATTAGTAGCGACCACTAGACTAGGTCCATTCCGCTCATCAGGTTAGTTCAGTAATTTATCCTTCACAGAGAGCGCTCCGAGCGTGTCATTAATCCAACACGTTTCTCTTTGTAGCTCTGTAGTTAATCACTTACAGGGAGCAAGGAGCACTTCTGAACAAGGAGCGTAGGTGTTATAGATCTGAACTACTGAAATAATGTATATCATTACATCAGTCAACAGAGTACCTACTGTAGAGATGTGGTATGAGAGAACAGAGAAGTGATCTATTTGCACAGAATAGTACCTTTAGTACTATAGTATTTTTAAAATTCCAAAGGTACCTTGTGTTCACATATGGTATTTTTTATTTTTTTCTGTATTATTTATTAGTTGTTTATTAGATTACATCTATATAATCGCACAATTTGATATTTTAAGAACCGGGTTATTATTGCGTATATACATATTGTTACGGTTAGACCTTACGGCCTAGTTAATAAGAACGATTATCGAACGGCACGTCACTCGCAACTGTTAATGTTTATGTCACTAGACCTAATGTCTGAAGGAGAAGGACTATAACCTAAAACGCAGTGTTAGCTTCAAGGTATACTATCGATTGGTGTTCGCAAAATTAAGAAACAAGCCAAGTTGTAACTCGGAAATTCAAGAACGACGATGGCAGCGGCGGCGCCGACGTCGAGAACAGTATTGAATTACTATTATGCGCTATTATTATTAGCGATCGAGAATTCTTTAGAAAATCTTGTTTTGCGGACTATAAATAGGGCGACACATCCCTCCAGGGAGTCAGGCAGTCTGCTCTCGGCCGCCGTACGAGACGCACGCGTCGCTCGCTCGCTCGCTCGCTCGCCTCGCCTCTCAGTGCTCAGTGCCGTTTCCGCGCGCCCGCGTTGCGCTGCCATCGCTCTACTCGCTGCGCATCGTGCGTAGCGAATTAGTGCGTTCGTGTCGTGTCGTGTCGCGTTGCGCCTGCGCTCCGCGTAGCGCCGACCGGTTATCGCGTCGCGCCTGCGCTCCCCGTAGCGCTGACCGGGTTATCGCGTCGCGGCCGCGCCAACTCGAATCGTTACGATTTCTCCGAGCGCCCGCGTGCGCTGCCACCGCTATACTCACTGCGCATCGTGCGTAGTGATTAATAGTGTGTTCGCGTCGCGTCGCGGCCGCGCCAACTCGTATCGCTAAGTGTTAGTGTTAAGTTAGTGAAGTTTATATAAGACCTAGGTGTTAGGTACACATCTGTGCACAATAAGACAGGCACAGTACGACCAGGGCTACAAAGTAGGCACTCTCCTCCCTGCCTATCCCCGGTAGGGAGGTCCTCTCTTACAACTTGGCGGCTCTACCAGCGCCATGGACACGCTGACGGACACCCAATTCCGCGCGTTCGTGATGGCTCAACTCGAGTCATCACACTCCCATATTCGCGACCTGTGGGACCACCGGGTCTCACCCGCGCCCCGCGCCCCCACCCCCGCATCTTACTCGGCCGTTGTTTCCGCCGCCGCTACAGTCGCGAAGCCCCCGCCGCGCGAACCAACCAAGCCGGCCCCCGTTAGCGATTCGCCCGCTTCCCCTGACCCGACGGAGGCTTCGGACTCCGAAGAGGAAATGGACATAGCGCTTCCCTCCTCTTCGGAGGACGAGGCCACTAAGAGCGCCGATTGGCGCTTAGTGGTCAAGAGGAAGCGGGCGAATTCCCCGAGGGAAGGCGACACGCCTAGCCCGCCCCCCAAAACGACGAAGGCGGCCCCTCAGGCCTCCGGAGCTCCCGCGGCCCCTCTGGCCGAACAAAAAGCGCCTGCCTCACAGGCCATCCAGGCCCCTCAGGCCGACAAAATCAAAACACCGCCGCCGGTGTTTATACAAGAAAAAGCGTCGTGGGATAGGGTCTCTCGGGCCTTAGACGCGCGCCGCATAAAATTTGTTTCCGCCCGCAACACTGCACAGGGCATTAAGGTGCAGGTCCCCACCCCGGCTGACCATCGAGAGCTCACAGCGCTCCTACGCTCGGAGCGCATAGGTTTCCACACTTATGCGCTCCCGGAGGAGCGCCAGCTTCGCGTGGTCATCCGCGGCCTCCCCAAGGAGCTCCCGGAAGAGCTCATCCTCGGCGACCTTAAGTCGCAAAACCTCCCGGCGCGTGAAGTCCACCGCCTTTACAAGCCTCGCTCGAAGGAGGCCTTCGACCTCGTGTTGGTCGTACTCGACCTCTCCCCCGAGGGAAAGGCCGTTTTCCACATAAAATCCGTATGTAGGATTTCCGGCCTCTCCGTAGAGGCCCCGCACAAGCGCGGCACGGTGGGTCAATGCCACCGCTGCCAATTGTACGGGCACTCGGCCCGCAACTGCTTCGCA
Source organism: Zeuzera pyrina (assembly GCA_907165235.1). Lineage (NCBI taxonomy): Eukaryota > Metazoa > Arthropoda > Insecta > Lepidoptera > Cossidae > Zeuzera > Zeuzera pyrina. Next base: position 17,481,169 of record OU015628.1, read on the forward strand.
CGGCCTAGGTGCGTCAAGTGCCACGGAGACCACGGCACCCCCGAGTGCTCCCGCACGCCGGAGACGTCTGACCCTCCCGGTTGCGTACTGTGCGGAGAGCTCGGACATCCCGCGAACTATCGCGGTTGCCCGAGAGCTCCGCGCCGTCGCCGCCGTGGGGGTAAGTCGCGCCGAGCCGGCGGAGCATATCAGGGCCAACGCCGCGGCCCCCCTGCGCACCCAGCCCAACCTAAGGCCGCCCCTACCGCGACCTCCGCACCCACACGGCCCGCGCCCTCTGCGCCAGCCAAACTCGCGCCCTCCGCGCCGTCACAACTCGCGCCTTCTGCGCCGCCACAACCCGCGCCCTCCGCGCCAACTCAACCTGCGCCCTCAGCGCCGAACAAACCCGCGCCCTCAGCGTCGACTAAATCCGCGCCCGCGCGCGCTCTACCGGCCCGAGAGACCATAGCGCCGACGCCAGCACAACAACCGCGGCGTAAGGGGCCCGCGCCTCAAACGCGTCCAGCGGCGCCGGCTCCTTCAGCGCCGGCGTCCGATCTCCTCGGCGACATCCGAATGCTCGCCGACCTCGTTAAGGAAGTCAACCTTAACGAAATTAAATTAGTCGCGCGTAAAATCCGCGACTGTAGCGACGGGATGGGACGGCTCATCATACTTGCCGAACACGCGTCCCTTCTGGACAGCCTAAGCCGCTTCACGGCGCCCCCTCGTAGGTTATAAAACCGGGCACCCACGAGACAACTCCCTCCGCGCGCATCAAACCGCGCGGGCTCTCAATCTCATTTTTTAACGCGGACGGACTCCGCAGGCAACGCGATCTTCTTCACGAGTTTACGCGAGACCACCAAATAGATATAATGCTAGTGCAGGAAACCTTTTTGAAACCTAGAAATCGCGACCCCGGCCTCTCCGGGCTTAACATCGTGCGAAACGATAGGGTGCCCGCCCCCAAAGGCGGCACTGTTATCTACTACAGAAGGTCCCTGCACTGCATTCCGATCGATACGCCCGCCCTCACCAACATAGAGGCGTCGGTGTGCCGGGTGGCCCTCACGGGGCACGCGCCTGTCACACTCGCGTCAGTTTATCTCCCTCCCGGTAAAGCGCTAATTAGAAGCGATCTAGAGGCCCTCCTAAATTTAGACGACTCTGTCATACTCGCCGGCGACCTCAACGCTAAACATCGTCGCTGGAATTCGCACACCACCTCGCGAAATGGCAGAGCTTTAGACGAACTAACCGATGTCCTTAACTTTGACGTTATCGCCCCCATGACGCCCACCCACTATCCCAGAGTTACAACACACAGACCGGACGTACTCGACATAGCGCTTCTAAAGAACGTAGCTCTAACGCTGCACTCAATAGAGGCGTTACACGAGTTAGACTCTGACCATAGGCCGGTATTACTAAAACTAGGACCTATGATAGACACTAGGACGCTCACAAAAACCGTGACGGATTGGCAGAGTTTAGACGAAACGCTAAACTCTGAGAATTCGCCGCGGCTTAACGCGATACCGGACGTTATCCGTTCCGCCGAGGACGCGACCGCGGCGATAGACGCGCTCACCGCCCACATCCGCGAATCGGTCTCCTCGTGCTCCCGTGAGGTCCCGGCGGCGAACGACCGCCGTTGGGAGCTCCCTGGAGACATCCGTCGGCTGATCAGAGCCAAGAACGCCGCGACCCGCGCTTACGACTCGTTTCCCTCAGAAACGAATAAACGCAACTTACGCGCCCTCCAACGCGAAGTCAAATACCGAATTTCCGAACTTAGGGATAACAGGTGGAGCGATCTCATGCGAGAGATCGAGCCGACGCACCAGGCTTACTGGAAGTTGGCCCGATCTCTCAAATCGGACACGTTCCAAACAATGCCGCCCCTGACGAAACCGAACGGACAGACAGCTTTCGACGATGTAGATAAAGCCGAACTCTTGGCCGACACTCTGGAGGCCCAATGCTCACCTAGCTCTCAGCCTGTAGATCAGAATCATTTAGACATGGTCAATCGCGAAGTAGGCTCCCTACCGCCCGCGACCGCCCCCTGCCAACTCAGACCCGCGACGGTTGACGAAGTTCAGGACATTGTCAAGGCTCTCAAACCTAGAAAAGCCCCCGGTAGAGACGGCATCTCCAACCGAGTAGTCAAAATTTTCTCTATGCGCCTTCTCGCGCTCTTAGCAGCCATTATCAATGCCGCCATGGCGAACCGCGTCTTTCCAGCCGCCTGGAAGGAAGCGATCGTCATCGGAATCCCGAAACCGGGTAAACCCCGCAGTAGCCCCAATAGCTATCGCCCAATCAGTCTCCTTAGCGTGCTAGGGAAAATTTACGAACGGGTCCTTCTGGCTCGTCTCAAAGCCCACTTAGACACCTCCGGTCTCCTCATAGACGAGCAATTTGGCTTTCGAGCCAAACACTCGTGCATACAACAAGTGCACCGCCTCACGGAACACATCCTGGAGGGCCTTAACCGCCCGAGTCGCACTATAGGCACGGGGGCCCTCTTCTTCGATGTAGCGAAGGCGTTCGACAAAGTCTGGCACGCCGGGCTGGTGTACAAGCTGCGCCGGCTCGGCGTGCCTGACGATCTCGTACGCATAGTACGGGACTTTTTGTCAGACCGCTCCTTCCGCTATAGAGTCGAAGGGGTGCTCTCCTCTCCCCGCCCCATCAGGGCAGGCGTCCCACAGGGCTCCGTTTTATCGCCCACGCTCTACTCGCTCTACACGAACGACGTCCCCAAAACCCCCGGTGTAGAGCTCGCCCTATTCGCGGACGATACCGCTCTGTTCACATCAGACCGGAGTCGCCTCAGAGTCTCCCAACTCCTCCAAGTCGCGGTCACGAGCCTAGGCGAGTGGTTCCGTCTTTGGAGAATCGAAGTCAACCCCGAGAAAAGCGCCGCCGTGTATTTCTCGAGGGGAACGACGACCAGCCGCGCCCGCCGCGCTAACACTCTCAGAACGATCACACTTTTCGGCCAGGATATCCCTTGGACTAGGAAAGTCAAATACTTAGGAGTCACCCTTGACAGTGCCATGACCTTCGGCCAACACATCAAAACGGTCCGCGACCGCGCCGCGTTCGTCCTCGGTCGTCTCAACATGCTCATTTGCGCTAAAAGCAAAATGTCCCTCAGACATAAAGTTACCTTATATAAGACGTGCGTCAGGCCTATCATGACGTACGCCAGTGTAGCATTCGCTCACGCTGCGCGCTCTCACATCAACTCCCTCCAAGTTATTCAGAATAGGTTCATGCGCAGGGCTACCGGTGCCCCTCCTTACGTGCGCAACGTAGATCTGCACTACGACCTAGAATTACCCTCTATAACTCAGTATCTAAAAGAGGCGTCCCAACGCTTCTTTCACCGTTCCTCCTTACACCCGAATCCCTTAGTGGTCAGGGCGTCATCGTACACCCCCGAACGCCGCGTCCGCAAACGCTATCGTAGACCTAGACATGTGTTAGGCGACAGCGACGACGACATTACACGTTCGAACTCGAACATGCCAACCTACACACTACGACCGCACCGCCCCCACCGGCGGAGGCGAGGACGACCCCCGCGACACCCGTAGGGTCTCACGTTTAGAAGCTCGATCACTTAGCTCTACACGCACACACGCGGGCCTTAAGCCACATTGTAAACTGCCACGCGGAACACTAGGCACACTAACCGGCCCTCAGCCGTCTCGCCGGCCGGGTCCGCTAGAGGCCCGGCCCTCACCCGAATAGGAAGCCCGTTAAGATGCACGCAGGTGCGGAAAGCTCCCCTGGCGACGCCTTGAGCCCGAGGTTCGCCCTCCATACGAGGCATCCCTCGGCTGGAGGAACCCTCAGGCGGTCGACCATCTGGCAGGGCGCCTTCAGCGCTCGCCCCAACGCGACCTGTGACGCTGTAAAAGCCACTAGGGCTAACAGCAAAGAGGGGTTTTGTTTAGTCGGTTCGAGTCCGACACTCCCCAGTCGGCGTAGAGTCCGGCTGGGTAGCCCGCGGGGGTTTCATTTCGCCTCTCAGAAACCAAAAAAAAAAAAAAAAAAAAAACAGGGAGTCAGTTTTCGATTAACTATAGATCGAAGCTATATTGTATTAAAGCGATATTAAGGAAGACTACTGTACAAAGTTTCGTCCCCCTTTTCACCCCCTTAGGCGTTGATTTTTGATAAAAAAAAGTAGTCATGTCTTTTTGATAAAAAAGTCTAGTCTATATCAAATTTCACCATAAATGGTTCAGCGGTGTCCCATTTCCCAAACAAAGTTTCAAGTTCCTTTTCATCTTTACAAAAAAAAGTAGCCTATGTCAGTCCACTCGTGTCAAACTATGTCCATACCAAATTTCATTAAAATCGATCAGGCGTTTTACAGATAGACAATCTTTCGCATTTTTGAAAAAAAAAAAAGTAGCCTACATCTGTATCCTGGTACATACTATCTCTGTACCTCATCATAATGTGTTCAGCGGTTTAGCATTTCCCATACAAAGTTTCATTCCCTTTTTCATCCTCTTAGGTATAGATTTTTGATAAAAGAAACTCATATGTCCGTCCCCGGGTGTTAAACTATCTCAGCGCCAAATTTCATCAAAATCGGTTTGGAGGTTTAGCCATGAAATGTAACAGACAGACAAAAACATTAGGATATAATCTATACTATAATATTATCTGTACTTAATATTGTAAAGAGGTAAACTTTTAACTAATAAAGGTATGTTACTTGCCTTCGTTACATACTGTCTAACGCTTTGTGAAGTTGGCTGGAAGATATCTCTAGCAGAGATAAGCTCGCCTTTGTAACAAATTTTCTTGTAATATTTAATATAACACGTGTGTACAATAAAGATCTTATATATAATTAATAATTATATATAAGTAACTTTGTTTGTATGTAATGGATATGCTCAAAAACTTCAAGTGGTTTCAAAAATTCTTTCACCTATAAATTAGCAGCTACATTAGCAGCGAGTACAACTTTGCCCCTGACGATTTTTGGTCTATCGTCAACTGTTATCATTATCACCGACGGGGCGGGTGAAACATTTTCGGAGCGCAAATTTTTTTTCATTGAAATTGACTTTTTGCTATGCATTTTTAAACATTTCATGTATATACACATAATTAGTAATATATATATAACGAAGATGCGGAAACACCCTCCTTATTTCTTTGTGACTCTTGTAACTTGTCGGCCATCTTGTATAAAATTGCGTTTCCATCTATTTATTTTGATAAATAAACGTTCGGGTAAATCGTAAACGGTTTTATTCGTTTTATTGTATTACAAAATGTGATTAATAATTACGGGTCGCAAAGCTTGTACTTGATTTGGAGAAATGGTTTTGCAGTCAGCACCACGTTTATTTCTGAACTACTTACTCTCACCACGTTAGACCAAGAATTAACGCATACCACGGATGCATAGATATCGTTCACACAGAGCGGAACTTATTTTTTTTATTTATTATTAGACAGAAACTCACAGCTTGTTACAATAATACTTGAACAAGTTAATTTCGTTCTGTCACATAGACTATATTGTCACAGAGACTATGTTGTCACACAGACTATGTTGTCCCACAGACTATATTTTCACACGGACAATATTGTCACACGGACTATATTTGATAGTTTCTCAATACTGCCTCACACAACTCCATTCGGGTGTTATCCGCTCCAAATCAAATACCACCTATTTATGAAATCACTTTGTTGCAATATTAAAATAATCACTACTGACAATTGATATTTCTTCAAAACAATCAAAAATAAGATAACACGCCGTCATATAAAGTAGAAAAAAAAATTTGCGCTCCGAAAATGTTTCGCCCGCTCACTCGGTGATAAGGGTTGCCGATAGTGCAAAAGTCGTCAGGGGCAAAGTTGTAGCGCTTGAAGCGTCTTCTACGCTCGTCTCTGTTTTATCGCCGTACGATGAAAAACGACCGAGATATAGGCGATACAAGATTTGCACCTGTTCACCTCCCTCCCTCCGCCACCCCAAAACAAAAAAAATATAGAAAAATGTAGATTTAGTGTTTCCAATGGCCTTAAAATAGCATGCAAAAATTCAGCGAGGTAGGTGAACTTGTAATTAAAAGGTAGGTTAATACTTCATGACTCCTGGACTAAAGCGCCAGTTTGGAATCCGCTTTATTATTATCCGCAGTATTGAAACAGGAGTCCGCAATCTAAAGAGATAGTTGAAGTCGAGTAATTTAATCTCGAAATATCTCTATAATCCTCTATCTCTATTCATCTTTTGCTCTAGGTATATCTATATATAACAGTGCTATTATAGATGTGGTGTATTTCTGACTTATTTCCAAGTGCAGTATTGAAACAGGAGTCAGCATTCTAAAGAGATAGTCGAAGTCGAGAAATTCAATCTCGCAACATCTCTACAGTACTATGGAGTACTTCATCTTAATCTCGCAACATCTCTACAATACTCCATCTCTTTTCATCTTTTGCTGTTGGTATATCTATATATAACAATCTTATGTAAACTAGTTGGTGTATTTACGAGTTATTTCCAGGGGCAATATTGAAATAGGAGTCTGAACTCTAAGGAGATCGTTGAAGTCCAGAAATTTAATCTTGAACATCACTATATCTTTCCATCGCTTTTCATCTTCTACTGTTGGTATATGTATACATAGCAATCTTATATGTATATACTAGTAGGCTAGTCGTTGTTTCCGAGTTATTTCCAGGGGTTAGGAAGAGATGTTGCGCAATCGAACCAAGTCCATCAAGGAATACAATACTCCTCTAATCCCATTCACTACGCCGGATGTGGCGACATTGTCAGGATGACAGCTTAAGTTTATTTATTTAATTTATAGAAAATGTTATTTTACATAGCACAATCTATTATTTTAAATTATCGCTTAATTTTTTTATTGGCAATGGCTATTGTATAGCGTCTTAATATTTTTTAAAGCTAATATCGATTTAATGAAGGAGTAACATTTTATTGTATGTCATTGTATTTTTTATTAGCAATTCAAAGCAATTATGTCTATATTTTCCCCAATTTTGAAGTGCTGTTAACTGCATCCCTCTTATCAATACCAAAGCGAATGATATATTTTTAATTTATTGTTAGCTATTAAGTCTTATCAAATATAGGTGCCCCTTATTACTGTCGAAGGTCAGAGTTGTGTGTTACAAAGTAACTTGCATTTGATATAGCATTGTTTTAATAGTCAAGGTGAAATTTCGAAATGCTGTCTTACGACTTGTTTCGTTATAATCAGATATTTAATTAATTTACGTAAATGCGTATAACGTCAGGGAACTGCCTATGAAATATATGAATATTTGGCTTAAGAATATTCTGTCTGAGTTTTTAATGTTGATGAAAGGAATGCGTTACCTAACAGCAGTTTTATGGTATTACTTTATCGTTATAAGTATATTAGTTTTTTTTATAGCTGAAGTAAATTGTAAATGTAACTTCATGGTAAATTTGTAATGTTTTCTGTTTTCTTTAATATTTTTATACAAACTGGGCTAATTATTTGTTTCTTTATCATTTATTTGATGTTTTTCTGCTGATGAGAGTGAGAAAAGTAAATGTAAAATGTCTATCTCCGCCACTTCATTCTCCCGTGCAGGTCGTAAAAATCCGTGCAGGGCTTAAAGGATAACGTTTACTGTAAAGAACTAGGATAGGCGATGACAGTATCACTACGGGTATATGGTTCCGCTTTGTCATCTGCAAACCTAAATTTTGCTCGAAGTGGTGTTTAGATATGAATTAATCGTGCCTTGTTCCAATTGGGAATGGCCTTATTTTTATGTGTATGTATGGATTTCTTGACTCGCGATGCTTAACAATTCCATCCTTCCTATCTCTAAAGGGACTTAGAGATACCTACACCGTGAAAAATATGCATGTATGTATTAATGTAGAACAGAATTGTATTGTGATATAGTAAAGTACATGATATACTTTTTGACAATGTTGTACTATCAGCAAATAGTACCGCATACTCTCTCATACTACTAGACTTACGCTATATTTATACATAGTATAAATATGTCATCTAGTATATTTGGGATTTATACATATGTAATGGACCTATAGAATTAGTAATTCTATCTACTACTTACAATATTTCAAATTAATGGTTTTCTCTATAAATTTGGTACTTTTAATATTTTTGATAGGTAAATTGAATTTAATAATCTTCGCAATAAATTTACTATTTATTATCCACTAAATAAGGTAAACTTAAAATTAACAGTTTTCACTACAAAATTTCGTTCACAATAGTAATGACTGAGACTTTAATGTGGTGTTATGGTAATAATAAATGCTTGGGAGGCATTTGTGAGGACAAATACAGGCTCAAGTTTAGATTAGGTGTTAGATTTTTTTTAACTATTCGAAAATCGTCTATCAAAAAACTAACTCTATCAGCTGCAGCCAAGTTCGAACTGTCGCGAGGCGTTAGTAAACTTTGATAAGTTTATTCATTTATTTTATAGAGAATTTTATTAAATTTCATAACAAAATCAAGTGTTTTAAGTGATTCCTTACTTTTTTTATTGGCGCTGTGATTATTTCATAGTCTATACATTTTTTAGATTTTTTAAACTTTAAAGATATTTTAATTAATTTAATTGTATGACGTTATATTTTTGTAAAGCAAATAATAGCAATTTTGTTCACGTTTTCACCAATTTTTAAATGCATCCCGTAATATTTTTGTTATTTTATTGTCAATGTTCTAACTTTTTCCAGTTATGCAATGCAGTTCTTATTATTTGAATAATAAATATATTTATTTAATATATATATATATACAATATCTATTTAATAAAATTCTTTATTTTCAGGTACAATAACATTTATAATTGGCTTTACTGGCTGTGTTGGAGCGTTGCGTGAAAATACATGCTTATTAGCCTGCGTAAGTATTACTATTTAATATGGTTTCATTTTACTTATTGAATTCGAATAAGTTTGTCTGGAGTCACAGCAGTGCTCCTGCAATATCGAGGTCGCAATAACCTTTACAAGAGACGCGCCTCGTTTTGATTACTTTGTAATTTTGTACTAGAAAAGTAATATAAAGGTGAAGACCCATCTAGAGATATTTGTTACACAATCCTTGATTTGGCATGTGTTGTGGCACACATCAAGGCTGTTATATCCGTCAAGGTTATAACCTCAATGACAACGTCGGTAACAGACTTGTTGAGTTATTTTAGTATTTTTAGTGGCAACCATATTGGAATTTGGGGAAATCCGTGTTTGGTGAAGCTCTTTAGTCGTCGATTGCGGCTATCATTAAAGGATAACACTTGGTAATTTTGGTCATAGGTTTTCTGGATGGCTTGTCGTCTGATGACAAGGAATCTTTGCTGGGTATATGTGGTGATAATGGGCTCTACTGGTGGTGGTATTTCCTTCTCATATCTTTTATGATTGTGCCTGCGACTGGTCATAGTCTGTTCTTACTAATACACAATGTAGGCATGTATATATACAATCCCTCATTTATAATGAATGTTCGAAAACACCTTTGAAAACCTGTATATAATGCTATTTACTATAATACTGAAAAATAGTTGTAATCCCGAACCTTTAGAAATGTGAAATTAGTAGTAAATTAAAGGACAAAAAAATCATGAGTTGCTAATAAGTTAGCCATGAAAAAATTATCCCTTATGTTATTTAATATAGTGACATTTTAATAATTGAATTGTAGCGAAGTTTCAAGAACTTGATGCCTTCTATAATTTTGTGAAAAAAATTTAAACAGTTTTCACATTCATTCAGAAGAATTTAAAGTTCGTTCCAATTTTTCATTTTCTTTTATAATGTACCATAACAAACCTTGTTTTTAAATACCATACATTATATTTTTAATGGGTTTTAACAAGCGTTGCGAGTTATGACTAGAAAACCGTTTATGATTGTGCGACTATTTGCTTTTTATGTTCTTTTATTGTAATATGAACGTGAATTATGGTATCTTTGTTTTTGTTTATGAGCTTTTTTGAAATAATGAAAAAAAATTTGTTCTTTTACAGTATGCTGTGTTTCTTGCCTTGCTGCTCTTAGCTGAGATGACTGTGGGAATTTTGTTTTTTGTCTTCAAAGACTGGGTAAATAATACTATGTAATTTTGGTTTTTCGTAGATAGTAACTGTCACAACAATATTTTTCAATAGTTAAAACATTGAATCATCTATACATCTTCTATACATAGCATAAAACAAAGTCGCTTCCCGCCGTCTGTCCATCTGTACGCTTAGATCTTTTAAACTACGCAACGGATTTTAATGTGGTTTTTATCAATAGATAGAGTATTCAAGAGGAAGGTTATTTGTTTCTTTATCATTTATTTGATGTTTTTCTGCTGATGAGAGTGAGAAAGGTAAATGTCGAATAAAATTCGATCTAAAGAAAAGCGGCCACATTCCTCTAGATCCTATTTTGTTGCTTCGTGTCTCAATGTGAAACTTTGTAAAAGGTATTAAAAAATTCTAGACACACTTACCGAGGGTTCTTATTGAAACATAATTCCTTCTCGGTCACGAGATAATATTTTTTTAAAGGAGTGGCGCTAGTGTACCTTTGTACGCCCTCTTAAGGCGCGTAGTGCCGCAAACAGGCCTCATTACGGTGATTTTTTTAGCAATAACCACACGATCAAAGTTGTTGAAAAAAATATATGAATAAAATATATGATATGAATCTACATGATATTTATAATCAAGCAGCCAGGAAAAATAGCATTTAATGTACATTTTCTTGATAAAAAAAAATCTCAAAGTAACCTCTGAACAGAATTTATGGGGAAAAAGCTGTTTTCGTCGTTAACATATTCTAATAAAATTCGGCAAATATATGTCTTTTAGGAATATTAACACATCGATCAGGTAAGATTTTAGATAAAATCAATAGTTTATAAGAAAATACATGGTTTATTGTTTTTTTCTCAAGCCATTTTATTTTGAGCGATGTCGCGTTGTTCCTTCTCTTTCACTTCTATGCCACTCGACAGTGATCGCTGAGGCGTGTTGCTAAACAGCCCTGTACCACTTGTTCCTCTTGAATTTTGAAATTATAATTGTCCGAATTATGTAATGTTACGTAGACGTCGTGTATTGTTGCTCACAGCGCTTTAAATACAAAATTTTGGCACCTTACATCAATGTGCGTTTAGCTCATTTGTTTACTGTTTTGTGTTATTTTCGAAAATCATTATTATGTTGTGAGTTCAAATTTCGACTCGGTCACTCCACATTTTTTTTTTCAATTTTAATTTCAAGACAGTTTTTTTATCCGCCGTTGATAATGTTCTAAATCCATAGTTTATATTACAAATGCGAAAGTCTGTCTGTATGTCTGTCTGTCTGCTACGTTTTGACTTAGGCGTCGGACCGATTTTTATGAAATTTCACATGGCGATAGTTTGACACTAAGGAATGGACATAGCCTACTTTTTGAAGTGAAACTTCTTTATCGACGTATGAGAAAATTTTTATAGCAATTTAAAAAAAAATCGTCACGTTTTTCTGTTACGCGCGTTATCTTTCTTTCTAAGTCACATTTTTTTTCAGGTTAACCCGTTTTTTTTTTGGATAAATCGATATGGGTATCAAATTCTAGGTTTTTCGGGGTGCTGATTACGAAAATGACGTTCATTTTCAAATCCAAGATGGCGAATATTATTTTTTTGGATAAATTGATATGGGTATCAAATTCTAGGTTTTTCGGGGTGCTGATTACGAAAATAACGTTCATTTTCAAATCCAAGATGGCGAATATTACTTTTTTGGATAAATTGATATGGGTATCAAATTCTAGGTTTTTCAGGGTGCTGATTACGAAAATGACGTTCATTTTCAAATCCAAGATGGCGAAAATGACTTTTTGAAAAATCCAATATGGCTGATGTTCCTCCATAATAGAAAATAACTTTTTTATTCAACACAAACAATATGAGTATCAAATGAGATGGAATGGGAAGGCTTCCGTATGCGTGACGTCATCATAATTCGAATATGGCGGAAGGTCCATTACAGAAAATAACATTTTAGTTCAACATCAGCAATATGGGTATCAAATGAAATTGAATACGCAGACGAAGGTTTTTGTATATGTGACGTCATCAAAAATTCAATCAACAGTATGGGTATCAAATGAAATTGAATACGCAGACGAAGGTTTTTCTATATGTGACGTCATCAAAAATCCAATATGGCGGATCCTCCATAATAGAAAATAACTTTTTTGTTCAACACCAACAATATGGGTATCAAATGAAATGGAATACGCAGGGAAGGTTTCTGTACATTTGACGTTATCATAAATTCGGTATGGCGGATGGTCCGCAATAGAAAATAACTTTTTTCAAGACCTTCAAAAATATAGGTATCTCCGGTATCCTCCGTAACCCGGAGAAGTCACGGGAAAACTTTCCACGCAGATGAAGTCGCGGGTACAGCTAGTATATAATATCTGTGTCTAGTATATAATATACTACTAGATATGTTGAAATCATTTAATAATAATTGAATTTTTCAAACAATGCGTAACAAACTTCGTTCTTTGGTGGAAGTCCTGCTTGTTGCAAGGACTAATTGTAGTGGTGTTGTAGTCATTTTGCGTAAATACCGAAAGTTATGGTACACTTGAAAGCACTTTCAAATTGGTAGAATTAGCGATAAAAATACTATTTGCCGTTGTATACCTAATATAATCCACTACAATACGATATATACAATTCATTATACATAATATACTAACTTCATAAAATACAACACATAGGCACACACATAAATACGTATCCTCACGCTGTGTCCCTAACGGGGTGGTCAGAGAGGCTAGACTCTAGCTAACACAAAAAAATATAATGACTTAAAAATAATTATAAACTATGAAGAAAATTTGAAACTATATGAAAGGCAAATATTAAAATCAGCAACGGAGTGAGTATTTTAAACTACAATTTAATATACTTATAGTCAATAGTTTAAGCTATAAATTCATTATTTCTTTCTTTAATCATATGCAATGTAAAAATAATGGTTACTACAAAACATATTATATTTACAATGATAAACTATCTAAAAACGAAAGTTTTATAGTTAACGGTTTTAACTTTTATCTTAACTTATCGATATAAACAGCATGCAAAAGCCTCTCACCGAAGCATCCTCAGGATATACAAGAGATCAGACTCAGTCAGCTAACTAGGCACGAAGTTGATTCGGTGCTAATTAATTGACTGAGTCCGATCTTTGGTATATCCTGAGGATGCTTCGTTGAGAGGCGAAAGACGGTCGATTGGTAGTTTCTGGAGTTTGAGCGGAAAATGACTAAAGATTTTATGAATTCATCACATGAAATGGATTTCCGCAAAGTAAAACCTGAGTCTATAAAATAGTAGGAACAATAATATAATTTAGTAAATCAGTACAATAAAATTTATTTTATTTTTAAAAGTAATAGTTTTCACACATTGAATAGAATGGCAGCTCTGGTTTTGTTTTAATTACGGAGTGCGTGTAAGAGAAAGCATAAACATTTTATAAAGCACACACAATGGTTTATTTTCGATCGATTAGTTATTTTTTTCAAATAATGAAAAAGATTGTTACATCTGCAGTAAATGAAGCATTAGAAAAACGCAAAATTAATGCCAAAATACCCATATTGTTGGTGTCGAACAAAAAAGTTATTTCCTATTATAATGGGTGTTTTTTTTAGAGGTATAGAACTTTAAGTTGGCAACACTTTTTTAACTGGCGGCCATTTTATCAGCTGTCAAGTGATTTATGTTCAGTTTGGTTTGGCATTTCAACATGAATAAACTGACGCCTGAACAACGCTTCCAAATTGTGCAAATTTATTTTGAAAATCATAGTTCTGTTCGAAATACGTATCGCGCACTACGTCCATTTTACGGTCAACATAATCGTCCATCAGAGCAATTAATTCGATTAACTATGGAACTTTTTCGCACCACGTTTACTCTAAATGATAATACGCATCCACAGAGACGTCGTACAGTGCGTACAGAAGAAGTCATTGCTGCTGTAGAGCGTAGCGTAGAGGAAGACTCGAATCAGTCTATCCGCCATCGTGCACAGGAATTGGATATGTGTCCATCCACTTTATGGAAGATTTTGCGGAAAGATCTTGATTTGCGTGCTTATAAAATCCAACTCGTCCAAGAATTGAAGCCACACGATCACCTATCAAGGATTTGGTGAATGGGCCCAAAACAAGATTGCCGTTGATCTCGATTTTCATAAGCGAATTTTGTTTAGCGATGAAGGTCACTTTTGGTTCAATGGATACGTCAATATACAGAACTGCCGTATTTGGAGTGATGATAATCGTCAAGTGTATGTTGAGACACCGTTACATCCAAAAAAACTGACTGTTTGGTGTGCTTTATAGGCTAGTGGAATAATTGGTCCGTACTTCTTTAAAAACGATGCTGGCCAGAAAGTTACAGTCAATGGTGACCGCCATAGAGCCATGATTACTGACTTTTTCGTTCATCAATTGAACAACTATGATGTGAAGGAGCTGTGGTTTCAACAAGACGGCGCAACATGTCACACAGCTTGTGCCACAATTGATTTATTGAAGGAAACGTTGGGTAACCGCATAGTTTCACGTTTCGGACCCGTGAATTGGCCTCCAAGATCGTGCGATTTAACGCCGCTAGACTATTTTCTGTGGAGATATGTGAAGTCGCTAGTCAACGCCGATAAGCCCGAAACCATTGACCGCTTCGAGGACAACATTCGCCGCGTTATTGCCGAAATACGGCCACAAATGTTGGAAAAAGTCATTCAAAATTGGATCTCCAGATTAGACTACGTCCGAGCCAGCACCCAAAAAAACACCCTTTAGAACATCTGCCATATTGAATTTATGGTGACGTCATATGTCCAGAAACCTTCCCCTGCGTATTCCATTTCATTTGATATCCATATTGTTGGTGTTGAACGAAAAAGTTATTTCCTATAATGGAACATCCGCCATATTGGATTTATGATAACGTCACATGTCCAGAAACCTTCCCCTGCGTATTCCATTTCATTTAATACCCATATTGTTGATGTTGAACAAAAAAGTTATTTCCTATTATGGAACATCCGCCATATTGGATTAATGATGACGTCACATTTACAAAAACCTTCCCCTGCGTATTCCATTTCATTTCATACCCATATTGTTAGTGTTGGATAATAAAGTTACTTCCTGTTAAGGAACATCCGCCATATTGAATTTATGATGACGTCACATATACAAAAACCTTCCCCTGCGTATTCTATTTCATTTGATACCCATGTTGTTTGATATTGAACAATACTCCGAGAAACCTAGAACATGACACTTTGTAGCTCTATCAAAAAAAATAATATTCGCCATCTTGAATTACAAAACGAACATTCATTTTCATAATCAGCACCCCGAGGTACTTATAATTTGACAGCCATATCGATTTATCCAAAAAAGTAATATTCGCCATCTTGGATTTGAAAATGAAAGTCGTTTTCGTAATCAGCACCCCAAAAAACCTAGAATTTGATACCCATATCGATTTATCAAAAAAAAAAGTAATATTCACCATCTTGGATTTGAAATGGAAGTCATTTTCGTAATCAGCACCCCGAAAAACCTAGAATTTGATATCCATATCGATTTATCCAAAAAAAAGTAATATTCGCCATCTTGGATTTGAAAATGAACTTCGTTTTCGTAATTAGCACCTCGAAAAACCTAGAATATGATACCTATGTCGATTTATCAAAAAAAAATAATAATCGCCATCTTGGATTCGAAAATAAACATAATTTTCGTAATCAGCACCCCGAGAAACCTATGATGTGACACCCATATCGATTTATCCAAAAAAGTCATTTTCGCCATCTTAGATTTGAAAATGAACGTCATTTTCGTAATCAGCACCCCTAAAAACCTAGAATTTGATACCCATATCGATTTATCCAATAAAAAGTAATATTCGCCATCTTGGATTTGAAATGAACATCATTTTCGTAATTAGCACCCCGAGAAACCTAGAATATGATACCTATGTCGATTTATCGAAAAAAATAATAATCGCCATCTTGGATTCGAAAATAAACATAATTATCGTAATCAGCACCCCGAGAAACCTATAATGTGACACCCATATCGATTTATCCAAAAAAGTAATATTCGCCATCTTGGATTTGAAAATGAGTCATTTTCATAATCAGCACCCCGAAAAACCTAGAATTTGATACCCATATCGATTTATCAAAAAAAAAGTAATATTTGACATTTTGTATTTGAAAATGAACATCATTTTCGTAATTAGCACCCCGAGAAACCTAGAATATGATACCTATGTCGATTTATCCAAAAAAATAATAATCGCCATCCTGGATTCGAAAATAAACATAATTATCTTAATCAGCACCCCGAGAAACCTAGAATTTGATACCCGTATCGATTTATCCAAAAAAAGTAATATTCGCCATCTTGGATTTGAAAATGTATATCATAACATCCGCCATATTGGATTTATGGTGACATCACATATGTATCTACCTTCCCCTGCTTATTCCATTTCATTTGATACCCATATTGTTAGGGTTTAGCATTATAAAGTTGCCCTATAAAGTTTCATCCCCTTTTTCACCCCTTTAAGGATAGATTTTTGATAAAAAAGAAAACTATTTTTTTTTTAATAGAAAAGGTGTGTCTCTGTACCAAATTACATCTTAATCGGTTCAGCGGTTAAAAATTTCCCATACAAAGTTTCATCCCCCTTTTCACCCCTTTAGGGGTAGATTTTCGAAAAATAAAGTAGCCTATGTTCACCCCCTGGTGTCAAACTATCTCCATGCCAAATTTTATTAAAATCAGTCCGGCGGTTTAGCCGTGAAAACCAAGCAGACAGACAGACAGAGACTTTCGCATACTGTTTCGCATTTATAATATTAGTATGGAATTATGGATATTAGTATGGATTTAGAACATTATCAACGGCCGGTAATAAAACTGTCTTGAAATCAAAGTTGTTTAGCGACCAAGTCGAGATTTGAACTTATAACCTAAAAATGATTCTCGAAAATAACATAGAATATGTATCAACCGAGCCAAAGACGCATTGAAGTTACTCTCCAAAATCTTGTACCTGAAGCGCTGTGAGCAACAATACGCAATGTCTACATAATATTTTACAATTCGGTTGCGATTTAATTTTATGAGTAAGGTTCCTTGTAATGGTTTGATACGGAGAACTCACGATGTGTCGTGGGTTTAAAACTAGAATGGTTCTTACCAAGTCTTGAATAGCATTTTTGTTACCAATAATATAATATTTATAATTGCATCCCTTTATAAACATGTTTTATTTTATTCGTATTTAACAATTTACTTTTTGGTATTTGACAACTAAATTTCACAAATCGTAATTTTATGAGGCTTATAAAAATGTCAATAAATGTTACTGTCAAAAATTGCCACTAGGCGGCTATTCATGCACGTGCTGTTTTATTGTGGTGTCGCGTCGCGGAGTTCGTTGCGAAAAGTATTAGGCCACGCCCCCTCAGCTCGATTCTGGCGCGATGCTCAGGGTCTTTGACGACTACACGCGCCTTAATATAGTGCCTAGTCCCTAAAAATCATTCGTTTTAAGAAGTGGAGAAAGAAGGTAATTAAAAAACTGAGTGAGGGAATGACGACTCAGGCGAGGGAATGCCTTTTCCAGACATTTCATGAAAATCAATAAATAATAAAGTAAAATAATAAACTACTCAAAGAAAATAGTTTATTAAGTACAATTATTTATATTATTGAATATAGTAACAATTTCTCTTACATTGTTATACAAACTGTTTAACTTTCTACCAAACAAAGTTTGACTATCTATTAGACCATTGTTCATGGATCACTTATGGCTATTGCCTAGCTAATGGACTGTTTTTTCACTAAAATGGAATATAAATTATTTAAAATAGACTTTTTTGAAATATATGTAAATCTTCACGTTGTAATCCTAATGGGATAGTCAAAGACAAACTTCGGAATCCTTCTATCCATATTTTTATGAGATCTCATTACTCTTAGGAAAAAAGCGAAAAGTGAAATATCTAATAATAAATCTTTGCTTATTAACATAATATTGGTTCAATTATTTTCAGATAAAACAACAAGCAACCAGTGGCTTCCAGACGTTCATCACACACTACAGGGAGGATCCTGACCAACAAAACCTTATTGATTGGATCCAAGAAGATTGGGTATTTATTTTTATATTTGTTATCAAAATAAACACTCCTTAGCTGTTTTTGGCATAGGTACTTTGAAATACTATTGTGGTACTATGAGTTTTCAGTACATATTTTTTAAATAAGTAAACTAGATTAATGGTAATGTAGGTAAATTTCACGCTTAATAATTGTTTCAATACTTTTAAATTAGTAAAGTTCTGTTGCCAATGCTAATGAAAGAGATTTGCGCTATTGAAAGAAAAAAAAATATTTAGAATAGATATTTTCAGTAGATTAACTGAAACTTACAAAATCTTCGTAAAGATTTGTATAGATGAGTTTTGAGGTGAAAGAAGTATGTAAAGACGGCGATATTCGGCGCTTCGTTCTCTCTGTTAGGGATACAGCGTGGAGATAACTCTGTATGTGTGTATGTATTAATAAAAGTAAGTCTTGATATCTGGAATGACAATACATTAGGAAATACTCATACATGAAATTTGGATTCATCGATACAAGAAAAGTAGACAAATCTAATTATTTTTATATAGTACCTGGGCAACCGAGCTTTTCTGCTTAAAAGATATCGAGTTTCGGTATCTTTTACGTTTGCTTGTATATAAAAAAAACAGAAAAAGTTTGACCACATTGCAGGATTCTCACCTTCTCATTGCTCGTAAAATAGTATAATAATAATAATACTATAATATAACTTCACGCTGTATCCCCAACGGGGTAGTCAGAGAGGACGGAGCGCCAGGAGTCGCGGTCCTTACACACCTCTTTCGCTTCCTCAAATCTCATCATTCTCCTCACACATTTTCGCCTAGGTATGCGAGTGCTTTTGACATTTCCGTCTGCTAACACTCTGGCTATTTGATCTTCATAAGTCAGCCTTGGTCTTCCTTGGCTTCTTTTACCACTCACTTTCGCTCTGTATATTTTCTTCGTCAGTCTTTCATTACTCATTCTTTCCATGTGCCCGAACCATCTAAGCATTCCTTTCTTCATTTTTACAATAACACTGTTGTGCAACCCTGTCATACTGCGTATCTCATCATTGCTTATCCTGTCCGCAAGCGTGACACCGCACATATTTCTGAGAGACCGCATCTCCACAGCATTTATCATACTTTCACTCGATTTCGGGCATATCCAGGCCTCACTGCCGTACAACAAAGTTGGCACCAACACCGCATTGTGGATGGCCATTTTAGCAGTGTTAGATATATTCACACTACCCACTAATGCGGACAGAGCACCGTTCACTTTATTGCCAGCTGCTACCCGTCTCTCCACATCCAACTCACATCTTCCATCCCTCGAAAACGCACTCCCCAGGTACACAATTTCATTCACCTGTTATAGACATTTTCCATTTACACTAATCACACATTTCGTTTGTTCCGCTTCTCTTTCAAACACCAGAACCTTAGTTTTGTTCACATTCATTTTCAATCCTTTTACTTCACAATCTTCTTTCATGCACGTGACTAGTGTCTGCAACTCTGCTTCTGATGGTGCTATTAGCACAGCATCGTCAGCGTACAATAGGCAGTTTACCACTGTGTCACCACATCCCATACCACTCATATTACCTTTCAATCTCTGGAGGCAACTGTCCAAATACAGCACGAATAGCCAGGCATACATCACGCAGCCCTGTCAGACACCAGAACAGACTTCAAACCAGGGCGACATGTCACCGTCTATCCTTACACGGGCTCTGTGGTCTCGATATAATGACCTCACAGCCTGCAGTAAGGAGCCCTCCACGCCATATTCAGGCAGAAGACTCCACAATTTCTTCCGCACTACTCTATCGAATGCATTCTCTAGATCCACGAAAGCGCAGAAAACTTTCTGACCTAAAGCCAGAAACCTTCCCACGATAACGCGAAGCGAGAAAATCTGATCCATACAACCCCTACCGTTCCTGAATCCACCTTGCGCCTCCCACAAATATCTTTCTGAAACACTTTTCATACGTTCAGTCAATACTTTAGTATAGACTTTACTCGCTAAGCTGACCAAGCTGATGGCCCTATAGCACGCACAGTCTAGGTAGGAACCTTTCCCTTTATATAGAGGTACTATGACTGCCGTGCGCCAGTCCTCTGGAACCTCCCCCTTCTGCCAACAAAGGTTGCAGAGTGCACAGAAGGCATCCCAGACCCTAGGACCACCATACTTGATCATCTCAGCAGTCACCTCATCAATTCCCGCAGCCTTTCCACATTTCAAACTTCTTATCACTTTCTCAATCTCTTTCATACTAATGGCATCCTCCAGTCCCTGGCCTGAGTGTGGCAATTCATTAGAATCGCTCTCAGTATCAGAGACGGAGTCGCCACTCTCATACAGTTCTCCATAGTATTCACTCCATCGCTGCAGAACATCCTTTTTATTTGTAAGCAGGTAGTTTTCTTTCGAACGCACTTTATTTATTCTGCAAGGTGCCGGACCACTTCGGATCTTACGTACTTCTTTCCAAAATAATTTGGAATTTTCCTCGAAGTTGTCCGACATCTTGTTTTCATCTAACACCCTACACCTTTCACGCTTCTCTTTCACTAGTGCCTTCGTTTCTGCTTTCTGCAGCTTATACCTGTCTTTCATCAAATTTTTCATACCACAGTCATTAGTAGCAAGGTAGTCTCGCCATGCTTTCTTTTTCTTATACACAGCCACTTTCACCTCATCATCCCACCACACATCACGCTTTTTGCCGTTCCCAATCTTATTCATTCCACACACTTCTTTCGCAGCCTCAACCATACTATCTCTAAGGTTCTGCCAGCATTCTTCAACATCCTCGCTCAACACTTTCAATCTATCATCAAGCTTACTGGATAATACCCTTTCATATTCATTCCTGGTGGTGGTAAAATAGTATTGGTTTAATAAACTACAAAAATGCGTTTAAATATAACTCATCTTGCAATAGTGTAATTTTAACGTAAATGACATGATTTTTTAATAGCTACAGTGTTGCGGTGTGGAAGGCCCTAAGGACTGGGACCGCAATGCGTACTTCAACTGTTCTTCGGGAGCGGTCGGCTCGCGCGAGGCTTGTGGTGTACCGTTTAGTTGCTGCAGAAGCAAGCCACAGGATATAATAAGAAATAAGCAGTGTGGTTATGACGTTAGGAAGTCGACTTATGTAAGTACTCCCTTCAGATACTGAGTCCATAGTTTAGTCTGTTTGATTTTATTTATGGATATTGACTTCTTCGCCATATTTCACCGTCGAGTCTAGTGCGGATGGGTCACTTTCAGTACTTGAACAGATGGTTACCTACTTCCATTCAGTTTACTCTGTGGGAAATTAGTATTTTAAATATTATTGTACATATATTTTCTTTACAAGAAAGTAAATAAAATTATTATTATTGTAATTATTATCAATATTTTTAACCAATATTATTCGATTAAAATTAATTAATAATTACTATCAAATATATCAATTAAATTAATTATTATAAATTTTATCAAATATTATTATCAAAGTAAATCACATTTTATGTAATATTTTATGATGCTTAAGCATTTTGATTAATGTACATACATATGTTATAGCTAAAGTCACGTTATTCAATCCATTTTTGTAATGTCTAACATAGTACAAAAATAAATTGGGGCTATATCGGTTTCATCTAATAAAATATCTAGCAGGACACGGAGAAAATAGTCAAACAGCATTTTCTTTAATTTATATTCTAACTATCGAGCCGCCCAATTTTTTTTTATTGTGATTTTTATACAAAAATACCATCCAAATTTCCGACTTTTTCCGTAGATTTTCCAAAAACTTTCGTATGAAACTTGCCCTGATCATTACTAATGTGCCAGATATTACTCTGACACAGCACTTCGTAACCTCGTGCGTAATCGTAACCTACAAACAAAATATCTGCATCGCTGCAAAGGAAATTGTCACGTACATATTCGATATAAATAGCTGTAAGAAGTAGTATAAGGCATGAGATGTAAACGACAGCTCTATGGCGTAACCACGCTGCACGGTACCAATATATCATCTACCACAAAGTCCGCAGTATTATTTACCATCATGAAACCTAAGAAGAAGAAAATGCAACAACTAACACAACAAAAAAGATATCGATCAAGTCGTTCACAAGTGATGCTCTGTCATACATATGTAAATTTGATTTTTATTTATATACATAGATGGTTCGTAAGAGAAGCTAATATAATTTAGCAGCATCATTGTGTACTAAAATATTTTCAAAAATTTAACTTACGACGGTGAATAGTGACTGTGATTAAATAGTCCGTTTTAAATTAACTTGCCGAAAAGGTAAATAACCTATTAGAGTCTTTTGGATAAAACAGGTGCAATGATTAAAGCAATATTTATATTAAATAATATTTCAAGCGAAATATGCCAAAAAATATTTTGTATATTTTAACGTCTTGTTTAAGTAAAGTACATGCTATTATCTTATTTGCTTTTTCGGAAAATTGGATTTAAACGGACTAAACAATATATATACATATGTACCATGCTATTTCTTATTTGGGATAAACAGTGCATTTAAGTAAAACAAAATCACAACTTGGCACTTTTTTGTCAGTAAGTATTCAGTATTAAAGTAGAAGGAGCAAAAACACATAGGAATAGGTTGCTTGCCTGTCGTCTATACAAGCGCCCTATAATAAGCTCAATCTCTTGGTCAACTTCTGCAACCTATGTGCGAAGATTGCATATTTTCTATTTTTCTTTTTCACCCAAACTCATAAACAAATTTTTTTCATTTTCATTTTTTAATTTATTTGCACAAAAAAAGTACACTGAAACAGTAGTTAAAAAAAAATAACAATGACAAAAGGCAATGCTTATCTCTTTAAGAGATTTCTTACAGCACACCACGGTGATAGGGAAAATGTGGAGAATATGTTAATAATAATAATATACTGAGACATTTCACACAGCGCCATCTAATCCCAAAGTAAGCAGCACAGCGTGTTGTGTTATGGGTACTAGACAACTGACATACTACTTGTATACTTTTCTTTTGTAAATAAATACATATTACACATAAACGCCCAGACTCGGGGCGGGAATCGAACCCTCAACCCCCGTTTACTTTCTGACGCGCTTAGCCGTTGCGCTACGGAGGTCGTCATAATATAAATGCCTTTAGCTGTTTGGAACAAGCTTTTTATAATCTGATATTACGTCATATATAGCAAGTGACTGAACGTGTCATCCACGAGCGTGGTTGTTTAGCGGCCGGCGAAGATTGGCTACAGAGACACTTCGTACCTGTCGCAGCCGCTACATTGACACCCATAGCTCTCAAGGTTTATTCACGATCTATCTCCGTCGGTTGTTTAGATGTTGTCTAACATTGATATACACAACTGGACATGCCTTATAGTGGTGTGAAATGGGTTCCTTCCACAGAAAGATATAAAATCTTTGTGAATTTTCTTTATCTTGTTTATCTCATCATATATTACCGAAGCTAAAACTCAAAATCTACCTGCTGAGGTAAAAAAATAATCAAATTCTCAAAATACATTATATTTTTATGTTGATACAATTGTACATATTTTTATAGTTGAATTAATAAAAGTAACATTTTATTGAATACAATTTTATACACTTTGAAATTTCGTGTATAGCAACACTAATGAAGAGGTAGTGATAATCCAAAACTATATGCTGTATGTGATAAATTCCTAAAATCTTTAGCTATTTTCCGCTCAAACTCCAAAAACCACCAATCGACACGTGTTTCGCTTTTCAACGAAGCATCCTCGCAAGCAAGATAGGATTCGATCAGCTAACCAGCACCGAAATTTCGGTGCTGATTATCGATTGGTGGTTTTTGGAGTGTGAGCGAAAAATAGCTAAAGATTTTAGGAATTTATCTCATAAAATGGATTTCCGCAAAGAAACACCTGAGCCTATAGACCAGCCATTCCCAAAGTGGGCGATAACGCCCCCTTGTGGGCGCTGCAGGCCTAAAGGGGGGGGTGGTAAGAGACCCAGAAAAAAAATGGGGGCGTTGTGTAGAGGCCTGAGGGGTGATTTGTAATTTCATTTAGCTAGGAGGCATCTTAGACAACGATTGCATGAGCGCTCGACTCAGTAGACAAAATAAGTTTGGGAACCAGTGCTATAGACTCTAGTCTAGAGTCTATAGACTTTACAATATATGCTGTATTCCTCAATCCCATCAAATCAACCATCAATCATCAAATCAAATAATAGCAACCAATATACATACAATCAAGGTATGTCCATTGTATATGTCGATGTTGTGTAACGTTCGATTGTGAATACTAGACTAGTTGAACAAAGTACACAAAAAACTTGTGATGTTATCTCTCGCTTGTTATTTCTGATTTTTCGATTGTGGTAGAATGTTATTTGCATGTTTTATTGACTTTTTTTTCTTTTTGTTCTAGAGTTATGATATAGCTAAGATAATATATGACAAAGGCTGCTTAGAAGCCGCTGAAGAGTGGTTTGACCATAATCTATTGATTGTTGCCACATCCGCTGTTTGTACTGCTTTTGCACAAGTAAGTTTGGATTATAGTGCACTTTTTTGTTAGCTTTAGTTGTATTTTATTTAACTTTATGTAGAAATTAGTGAGTGTAAGTGTAATGTAATGTGTGTATGAAGTTTTGTTAGATCCCTTTTTCTTAAATACAGTGTCACATACAGAACTATGGTGAGTTAACAAATATATTTTATTTCTGTACAGTAAAAGGTAAATAATTATCTTATTAGGTTTGAGTTTCATAATCTCCTGATAAGGTTCAAAATAGGGAAGACTGATAATTATAATCGCTAGAAACACTTTATTCACTTCATTGAAAAGCAAACGTCAGGAAATTGTATGGAAAGTTTTTCTTTTGTCTCATTTTTATGTAAGTAATAAAATTGGCTTTACAGACATAATTTAATACGTCAAGAAATTACGTCTGTATAACCGAGTCATTATTATTGACTCAGAATCACAAATGAAGGATTTCTTGCTTTCAATCACGACATATTTCCTTTAAAACTGCTTATGTGTTGTCATCTATTCTCTTAATTACTAGTCCGTCGATGTAAAATAAAATGTCTGTAGCATTTTTCGTAATAGGGTTAGGGTGCGAGGCTGAGACTACAACCTATATAGGTAGAATCTGTTGCCTCAACTCTGTATGAGGCTCAAGGTGATTCATGAGGCTTCTTCCTGAGAAAATAAAAACTATAAAAAGGAAACATCGCCCTGCCCTTAAAAAACGGACGCCGCCCGCTGATTTACACGACATTTAGCAACCTTAGCGGTCCGCAGAAGCAGTGAATAAGTGAAGGCAGTGATGAAATAAAAGAAGGCCGACTCTCGCCTAGCGCATAACGAAATTGCCTACTCTCAGCCGGATACATAGGGTTGTTGCGTTGGATGTGAGATGGGGGAGAGTATTCGATTTGAGTTATAATGTACCCGGATACGTTTTTCATGTTTGTTAACATTAATTTCTTGTATGTATCTTGAAAAACGATAGCTATGGGTTCAAATAACTAAAATTATTTAGGCATACGTTACAATACGTTTGCTTATGCGATATAAACATTTTTGTATATGTGATGATGTGAATAACGAATTAAAGACAAACGGAAGCGGAAAGCGAGTGAACCCGTAAATCCAATGGTGACCAGGACGGGAACAGGAACGAGAACAGACCCGGCAGAAGTTCATTTTACTTGATGTTCATATGTAAGTCGAGTGGGCTTGACAGTAATTTTAATGCCGGGCCAAAGATACTTCGTGTTCTCGTACTTCACCAGGGAAATACCATCTGTAGAAGATTGTCCATGTGCACTTAGTGCCAAAAAAGGGTGATTTATCCGAGCCGTCCGATTTACAGGCCGATTGCTATCACCTTCGTTCCCTGTAAGGTAATGGAGTAAATGATAAACACTCGGTTCATAAGATATCTTGAAGATCTCGACCTGATCAGCGACAGTCAATACGGCTTCTGTCACCGTCGTTCGGCTAGTGGTCTTCTGATATATCTCACTCAAGGGTTTGTGCAAATGGGTCGCCAGCTTTTTATCCGGCAGATGTCTAAAGCCGTAATTCACTGTAAATCTACAATTCCATAGCACACGGCACATCCCTTATCAACTCTTAGAGTAACGCAATTCTTGGTGTCGACATTTCCAACGACGTTCAACTGCACAGTAATTAGGAAGACAGAGTCAAGTTGACGTCAAAATAGCTCGATATATTTCAACAAAGTAATACAGGACTTCAACTCTTGTGTCAGGATAACTTAAGTAGCCCTCAAAGTATGAACATGCCACCAGATCACCCAACCACAATGGACCGCGTGAAACGCTACTTATAGTGATCGAATCGTATTTATACTGTTGCCGCTATCAGTCCCCTTACTGTAGCGTTTAAAATATTTTTTAATACATTTGCTCAAAAAGTAGACTTTTCCATGTGTGTTTAGCGTGCGGAAAGTTATTCTTTTCCACACTAGTGCTTTTTGTTTTCCTCCTGCATATAACATCCAAATGCATGAAGGAGGTTTTTAATCAAAAATTTCTTTACAAAATTTTTGTATGAAATGATTACTTTACAGCGTAAATGCTATTAATACATGAATTAAATTTAAAATAAATTAATTTTTTTAATGTATACGTATAATGTAAATAAATACATAACGCAATTAAAATTATTTTGAATTTAGATAAATTATTGTCATCGAATTGGCTGAATACATAGAAACCGTTGTCCTACCATGTCCTCTAAAAAAAAAGAAACTTCTGCGAAATTACATTTCTGCATTTTTTTATTTTTTTTCGCACGTTTTTTTCGCAAAAAACGTCGTTCGATGTACGTGCGGAATTGTCATTTCCACTCGTCCCGGAACTCGTGAAGAAATGAAATACTTTCCACACTTGTATCGAAATGTACTATTTTTCATGTGTTTTTTCACCAGATCCTCGGCATTTGTTTCGCTCAAAACCTGCGCGCTGACATATTCGCTCAGAAGGCGAAGTGGCACTGACAGTCAGCCTCTCCTGCGTGTGTGTGACGCCGCCCGCGGCCGCGCCCGCGCCCGCGCCGCACCCGCGACCTCTACGGCGCCCTCTACGTATACGTATACGCGCGCATTGCCTAATGCTGCGTACACACCCATAATGCTGCGTACACACTGACCCAATCGAGAGAACAGAACGTTTTTCGGTGTCGCCCGGAATACTGCGTATCATCTCCACTAATTAAGGTGGTCACTCGTAATGTTGTATACATATCAACCCAAGCGAAACCACCGAACGTTCGTCGGCGCTTGTTCATACTGTTGTGTACATACAGCTCCAATCAAAAGCACTGGACGTTTGTTGGTGATCGCCTGTAAAGCTGTGTACACACCGATCCATTCGAGACCACCTAGGAACCGAGTTTGTTGTTGGTTGCTCATAATGCTGCGTACACACCGATCTAATGGAAATGGACGTTTGTCCATGTTTGTTATTAATGTATAGTCACAAGAAGTCATAACAAAGGTTTGTTGACATTCACTGCCCACACTGCATTACATTCTTGCGCTGGCGCTTTTTAGCTCCGTGTGAACGCAACGTCACATTGTTGCCAACACTGCTCCCATTGTGCCTCGATGTCCTGTCAAGTGACGCTACTGCACACTTCCTTTAACCATATTGGTAATTATTCATTATATATTTGTTCCGAAAAGTACATATAGTCAACTATGTAATTATATTTTATGCCAGCTTCATATATATTTTAAGAGACTGCACGTGTATACACAACAAATAGCGACCTACGTGTAAACCAGACATTACGACTATATGAGAAAAGTCAATAATTTCTTAAAAAAATGCTATCAAATTGATGATAGTAAGTATTAAGAGTTTGAAGAATCAATTTATTTTAGAAATATGTAACGCCGGGATCGTGTGCGATATGACAGGTGGTTTATCGTCACAGTCTCGCGGGCTCCATAAACTTTCTCAGAACGTACTCAGTCAAATCAGTAAAACGAAGTTAACGATAATGAACAATGTTATTCAAATTCGAATTATAAACTTTTAGCACTAACTTTAAAATAGAACGAACTGTAAATTGAAAATACGGTGAACGTGACAGGTTCGGGATATTCACAGTGAGGCGGTTGGATTTCAAATGCCCTTGTGGCTCCTCGATTCTGTCCATGTGTAGTGGCAAAAAGGTGCCAATACATGGCATTCATAGTCTATTACAATCAACCAATCACGACCCGCTATCGCGTTATCAATTGACGTCCTCTTTTCGTTCGGCTACCACTCGCGAAGACATCTAAAAGAGAAGAAAAGATGGTCACGTTCGACGAAAGCATATAATTTTAGTTGATCATTAAAAAACAGTCATAAAAAGTTTGATAAGTTGTATATGGTAGGGTAGGCTCAGGTGTTACTTTGCGGAAATCCATTACGTTTCAGGAATTCTTATAATTTGTAGCTATCCTCTACCTAAAATTCATAACCCACCAATCAACACGTGTTTCGCCTCTTAACGAAGCATCCTCAGGATATTCTATGGATCAGATTCTGCCAGCTAACTATGCCGATTCCAAATTATGATCTGTGGAATCCCTAAAGCTTCGTTAAGAGGCGAAACATGTGTCGATTAGTGGGTTTGGAATTTTGGAATCCATCACTTGAAGAATTCATCACTTGAAATGTGATAAAG
The DNA here is from genome assembly GCA_907165235.1 of Zeuzera pyrina. NCBI lineage: Eukaryota > Metazoa > Arthropoda > Insecta > Lepidoptera > Cossidae > Zeuzera > Zeuzera pyrina. The sequence goes on from OU015628.1 coordinate 17,510,161, forward strand.
CTGCTGTTGGATTGAGAGGAATGTAGTGAGGCTTTAAGTAAATATGTGAACGTTTTATGAGTAGGTGTGCAATGGACTGAAAACAGCAAATTAACATATATGCGAATATTTATCCGCGCGTTTTATTCAAGTCAGGATATAGGTACGTGCGTGGATATTCGTAGGTTCTATTGTGCTAAAAATGTGTTGAGGGGCAATAAATCGGTTTAAAAAATTTAGCGTTATACTGTTTAATATATTTTTTCTCATTGGCTTTGATCGGAAGCGACCGCATGAGCGCTACCTTCGCGAAGCGTCATTATAAGACTAATGAATTTGCAGTTTGCAGTTAAATGAAATGGTAATTCAGTATTTTTATCAGTTTGTTCTACTATTTATAAAATTTAATTCAGTGGTTTGTGTAGAGAAATACAAAAATGGATATATCTAGTGAGTCTTGCCACTTACTATCAGGAAATTCTTGATAAAACTAGGAATGTCGCGATATTGCAATATTGTTCTTGGCAAAAAATACTTCACAGTTGACAAACATATGTACAAATTTCAATATGTTGAAAACATTCATGTGCGATAGACTATTTTGTAGGTTTCGTGCGTGCGTCGTATATTTAAGACGTATTACAAATATGCCGTAACTTTTAGATGATAATATAGTGTATAAAATCAGCTAATAATTTTCGATTCTGTTGTTTATTTGTGGTCTTTCACACATGAGTCATAATCATAGTATTTAAAACAAAAAAGTACATTTTACAGATACTATTACAACGGAATATAAAGTGTTACATAAAGAGTTATAACTTATCACATGTTTTTGTAGTTGCTATATATTTTTCATCTTACTATCCCATGGCCTATGAACTGATTCTTAAAACTGGCATTTCACATTTTCTCCTCTGTATTTTAAAAGAAAAATGTTTATGTACATTTAAACTACTGATAAATAATCATATTGTTACATGTTAGCCAATTTGTACCCTATATTAATATGTATGACACTTATACACAACGGTTGACGGTCCTGTAAACGCAGTGGTTAGCTTCCAAGTAGTAGGTAGAAGTCTAGTAGTGCTTAGTTTGGGTCATACAATTGGTGTAATTTTTAAAGGATTTCTAAAAAAAAATGTCGGACAGGTATCACGTTTAGATTACATCCAAATTTAATTTTTATCATTATTCATATAGCTTATCGTTAGCATAATTCACAAGTATTTTGATAGAAATGGTATAATATAAAAAAATATTGTCGAAGCGGTATAAATTCTATTCTATTAATTTCAATTTTAATCTTTCACTGTACAATAACGTTTTATAAATTATATAAATCTACGTTACAGTTTCAAATACAGTAATGTTTTAGACCAGTCTAGTCACAGAGATAAAAAACTAATTTCAACATATTGCTGGTTTGTGGTTCCGTACAAAGATGCCGCATTTAAAAATGTTAGTGTAAGAAATGAATCGCTTTCGAAATAAGTTTAATGATATTTATTCAATGTCTCAAATTATTATTAATTTGATATACATATGATAGATGCAGTTTCCAAAAATGTTTTCAAGTACCATACATATTAATGGGTAAACACTATTTATTAATAAATGTGTTCAAACATTGGCCAATGTATTTAGCCTTAATGGGAGCTGTGAGATGAATTTAGTACTGAATTAAAAGTATTATGGAATTTCATATATTGTTAAAAGTACAGGATTGTAATACATCTGTTTACAATGTTAACATTGTTAATAAATGCTACTTTTCTGCAGTGTTGCCAATCATTATAAATCGATATGGGAGTGAAAAGAAAGATTCAGTTTATATTTACAATAAATTATAATACGAATTTATTTTACGGAATTTTTATATTTTTTTCGTATATTATATGTGTATTTCTTACGTTTACATGAGTTATTTCAGAATTGTGACTTCGTAAATTCCCCGAGAATACGGCAGCTGTTTTTGTAAATTATCCGTTTTAATTTAAGAAATCGTGACGTAGAGCATTGTAGGGGTCGTGAGAAAACACCAGGAGAATAATGGCTGACAATATATTGATAACACTTATATGTATTAGACTAGTATTAATAAGATATTTTTAGAGTACTAACATACTTGTAAGTAATACTCAATTCTATGTTGTAACTTTTATGTTTCCTAGAGGATTATATTGTATTATATCGATTGTTTACTACGTAGTTAAAAAATACACTGAGTACCGATGGTATTATTTGCAGCATCACTTTGATTGAGATGTTTTATTGCTCTAAATAAATTATTTGTTTTTGCTTTATTAGCATTGTGATACTGATCGAAAATATAATCACAATATTTATTTGCTGCACAAATTATTTAGCTTCGTAATACTAGTAATAGGATTGAGAATCTCCAGTTTTGAAATCTACATAAAAACAATATATTATGTATGTACATAGTACAAAATAAATAGGGTTTTTTATGAGATTATAAAGTTTATATAAATATCTTATTTATTTGAAACGCAATGCTAGTTGACTGTTTCTGAAACTGGTGTGGTTTGTACACTAAATTTATTATAAGTCACGTGAGGATAATATTTGAAATTCATCGTAAATGGATTATTGGCTTTTGAGGTTCAATAGGGATTATTCAAGTATTACATAAGCACCAAAGGGGGACGGGCGGGTCTTTGCTTATTTTTTATAACATGGGGCATTAGGGGCTTTAATGGCGATTACGTCAGCGATATTTATTTACTTTTTGTATTAACTACGATAGGTACTTGCTTATGAATTACAATAAAATAAAGAAACTTGAACAGATTTTGTAAAAATTATAGCAATGCTTACGTATATTAAGAGCTTTATTTACTTTCGCGACGAGAGAGGGGGGTGTTGAGAATCACTAAAATTCTGTTTACGTAATACTTGAACGGTCCCTCAGTACGGTGTGAGAAATAGCGAGAGACATGGCGCTACTGAAGAATATTGTATTATAGAGCAGTCAAGTAGCCTATAAAACTGAAATACTGTAGATGTCTTTTGATACATTCCTTTTATATCCACGAGTGAGCCATATGAATATAGTTGTAAGATATCTTTGAAATCTCAAATACTTAACTGCAATGTATTTTTACATTTTTTTATTTTTTTTATTTGTAATACAATAGCGTAACGTTTTTTTCCGTACAATAAATATTAGGAAGTAATTTTTCACTGCCTTTTTATACTTACTAAAGCATAATGTTCATTTACTTATGTGTACTGCTAAATCTTACGACGAGAGAGATAGTTCTAGTAGAGTCGAATAGTGCTATCTCGCTTGGTTTATTAAATATAGCTGGCGTTTAATTGTGCTAATTAACGATGTGAATATATATATTTTTTATTATGTTGCACCTTTTAATTAGTGTTCTAAGTCTGCTATAACTATAATAATACTAAGTACCTATTACATTCGAATTTTAAAATTAGTATAAGTAACACCAAGCTTCATGGCGGATCTGAATTTAGACACGATACTTGTCGCAGTAGCAACTCTTTTCTTAATAGCAGGATATTATGTGTAAACTGAGACAAATAAAAATAATATTTAATGAATCTATAAAGATTTATTTATGTTTTAATTTGAATAGACTACAAATATTTTCTATAACTTCAAAATAAATAGGTATCAAAATAAAAAAATGAAACAATTACAGTAATTGGCCGTACATATATGTACAGTGTAATATTTATGACAGTTTCGTTTCATTACTTTGTATAACATAATTATGACAGTTATTAGTCACGAACAATATACAAGAAATAATATCTCTTATAATGTACTGAGGCCCGTCCCAACTTCATCAAGGCTGACCGCTGAATACATAATGTAGCATATTTCCATCTGGATGAGTGTAAACAAACGTACAAAATCCGCTCTTGTAATATTATGATATATAATAATTCCAATATTATTTAAAATCGGATATGTGTATGTATACATACAATATATTTTACAAAGTAATTTCATTTAAATTAATTACAAAAGTATTACAATGCTTACTTTTTAACGATGAGGTTGGTGTCCAATAACTATATAGGGGCAATAACTGGTTTTTCCCTATTAGGTGTCAGCGGGACGTATCAGGGGGAGAGGCGAGGCTTACCCTCCGTAGCTGATAGCTCCGTCCTCCAAGCAGCTGTCAGACCGCAAAGTCCCTTCGCGCGTTGCCACTGTGTGTGTGTGTGTATTCGACTGTATCACAGTACATACATAACAGTAGAATGTTGTGCTTCAGATCCGCCATTTTGGCGTGACCTATAACTTGTCCTAACGTAAAAGAAAGTATTAAAAGATTTAACAATTTGACTATAAGTATTGTGAATGTTGTAATATGAATAGTAGTATTTATAAGTTAATGTGAATATTATATTATAATGAAATTGATATTTTATACGCAAATATAGTATTATACGAAAGTAGATTGTTTTTTCTTTTTTCCTCATAAAGTTCGTAATATTCTGTAGCTTATTGTTACCTTCATTTTTCAATATAAAATGTCCTGAATGTTTTCATTAAATATAAAATCAAGATAGGATTTTCTAGAACGTTATAATGTTCCTTTACACAATTACGTAAAGTATTCTTAGAAAAATCTTAAAATATTGAAAGGATCTCCTTTCCATCTTGAAATTCAAAACATCTTAGATTATGAACATAAAAAACCGATGCTGTGTAGTTGACTTATCGAGCTCAGGAATTTTCTGAGGGTGCCTCTTTGAGAAGCGAAACACGACGTGTCGATAAATAAATGAAAAAAAATCGAAAGCTATAAATATAATATAAATTAATTATATTTAAAAAACTGAATTTAGATTGCTGAAAATAAATTTGTCAACTCAAATGGTACCTACCTAGTAGTGTGTACCTACTACCTAGTAGTTTGTACCTATGGTAAAAAACTTTGTGGGCAGATTTACTTGAAAGGCGTTTGCTATCTGAGAGGCGTGAGGAAGAGGCCTACCTCCAGCACTGGACTAACTGTTTAAGATATTGTATAGGTCGGTGATGAATGATGATACATATCCATACTCGTATATGAATTAGATACATGCTTTCCGTTATTATCCATTCAATGCAATGTCTAGGAACAGCATCAATAAGACTCATCAAAATACAACTGGATGTCATTTCCAACGATAAGTAAGTACTTGAGCTTACTGATATAAAATTGGAACCACTTAGTAGGTTTATTGTAGATCATCGTCTATACAAGTTGTTTAAAATCAATCTTATCATTTGACCGATTTGTGACTTAACGATCTGCGCATGAAATAATCCGATAGCACACTGAGTACTTTGTTATATTTTTCTTTATCCCCCACACAAGCACAAATTATTTAAATACTGCAAGGAAATAATGTTCATTTTATTCTATTTTAGTTACACAAGGCAACTTGCATGCTTCAGAGAGCACATTTCGTTGCTCTTCGATAGAGACACGTAGCAGACGTAAACTGTAATAAGTAAGACAGGAATGGTGCGTTACTTTCAGTTAGGATAACCCGAGCGAAATGGGTCCACTGGATTGTGAGTTAAACACGAGTAAACTATATAGGTGCAATAGATACAAATAAATACGAATGCTGCAGTGACCAATGAGTACGTCAGTGAGTAGACACGACGAGGTAAGGTTTAATAGCACTTATCGATTGTTAATCGAAAATCAACTCTAGGGAGTACGAATATTTGTATGGGGAAAAGAGAGCTTGACATAAACCATGCTCTACAATAACGAAACACGCGTTTTAGCATTTTTCAAAATTCATACCCTAAAGGACTAAAAAGGGATTTTAAAAAGGATGTATAATATAAAAGCATTTCAAAATTGGTAAACATAATAATGAAAATGCCATTAATTGCGATTACAAAATATAGAACAAAATGTTAGCAATTCATTATACAAAGTGTTACAAAAATAACCTATACTACCGAAAGGGGCTTAGCGTACCCATGAAACTGAACAACTCCCCAAGGAACATAAGTCGAAATATGAAAAAAATTTTGGATCTCATAGTAATTTCATCAGCTGAGCGTTCATTTTGTATGAGAGGACCAAAATTTTTTTTCATATTTCGACCCGTGTTACTTAGGGAAAGTTGTTCAGTTTCATGGGTACGTCAACCCCCTTTCGTTAGTATAGGGTATTTTTGTAACACCTTGTATACCATTTAAATACTTCGAAAAATACATAATAATGTGTTACGTTAGTAACTATATACTTAGTTAATCTATGATAATAATATATCGACCCTGTAACCTTCCTGTAACATAATTATCTGTAATTTCAGATTTTTTGTCAAATTTTGCGATAGATAGTCGTTTTATTACTTACTGATTTCGAATCTGCCATTTCTAAAATTTTTGTCTGTCTGTCTGTCTGTCTGTCTGTATGTCCTTTTATAACTAAAGAACGGCTTGACTGATCTTAATGACAATCGGTACGTAGTAAGAACACGTGATTGTGCTCATGATAGGCTACTTATTTTTTAGAAAATCTACCCCTAAAGGGGTGAAAAGGGGGATGAAACTTTGTATGGGAAATGGTAAACCCTTGAACCGATTATAATGAAATTTAGCACTGAGATAGTTTGACATCAGAGAACGGACATAGGCTAATTTTTTTTCAAAAACCTACCCTTAAGGGGGTGAAAAGAGGGATGAAACGATACGAACGATTGTATGGGAAACGATAAATCTTGGTAATGATAAAATTTGGTGAGGTGGTAAGAATTTTTTTATCAAAAATACATAGGCTACTTTTTTATCAAGTCTATGAAAAGGGGGACGGGAGGAAGGGGGACGAAACTCTGTACGGGAAATGCTAAACCGCTGAACTGACTATGATGTATCATGGATATAGTTTTTTGACACCTGGAACTTGACATAGGCTACCTTTTTATCAAAAAACTACTCCTAAGGGGGTGAAAAGGGGGATGAAACTTTGTACGAGAAATGGTAAACCGCTGAACCGATTATGATGAAATTTGGCAAGGAGATAGTTTGACATCAGAAAACGACCATGGGCTACTTTTTTAAAAACCTACCCTTAAGGGGGTGAAAAGGTGAATGAAACTTTAAATGGGAAATGCTAAACCGCTGATATGGTGATATATGATAAATGATGTTTTGTTCAGAGATAGTGCGTGCCCGGGGGCAGACGTAAGCCATACGTAGGCTCTTTTACAAAAACAAACTTTCTATTATCTATCTATACTACTGTATAAATCTCTAGCGTCTGTCTGTAATTATAATTTTACTGTCAAATTTTGTGATAGTTGGTCATTTTATGACTCACTGACTTCGATTTTACCATTTTTTTAATTTTTGTCTGTCTGACTGTATGTCTTTTTATAACTGAAGAACGGCCTGACCGATCTTAATGAAAATAGGTACGTAGTAAGAATATCTAAATGCATTCATGATCGGCTACTTATTTTTTTGAAAATCTATCCCGAAAAGGGTGAAAAGGGAGATGAAGCTTTGTATGGGAAATGGTAAACCACTGAACCGAAATCTGAAATTTGGCAGGGAGATAGTTTAACATTACTGAACGGACACAGGCAATTTTTTTTATCAAAAACTTATCCCTAGGATGGTGAAAACGGGGATGAAACTTTGTATGGGAAACGCTAAATCTTGATAGTGAGAGATGCGGCGATAAAACTTCTTTTTATCAACAATACATAGGGTACTTTTTTTATCAAAAATCTGTGAAAAGGGCGACGGGAGGGAGGAGGACGAAACTTTGTACGGGAAGCTAAACCGCTGAACTGATTATGATGTAGCATGGATACAGTTATTGTTATTATTAGTTATGGTTATTGTTAGTGTTATTGTAAAAATGAAGAAAGGAATGCTGGGATGGTTCGGGCACATCGAAAAAATGAGTGATGAAATACTGACGAAGAAAATCTACAGAGCGAAAATAAAAGAAGTCAAGAAAGATCAGGGCTGACTTATGAAAATCAAAGAGCCAGAGTGTTAGCCGATGGAAATGTAAAAAGCACTCACATATCTAGGCGAAAATGTGTGAGGACAATGATGAGATTTGAGGAAGCGAAAGACGTATGTAAGGACCACGACACTTAGCGCTCCGTAACTTTGTACACATACATACGTATGTATGTATGGATATTGTTGACACCTGGGAACACACATAGGCTAAACTACCCTTAAAGGGGTGAAAAGGAGAATGAAACTTTGTATGGGAAATGGTAAACCGCTGAACCGATAACGTTCAAATTTAGCAGGAAGATAGTTTGACATCAGAAAAAGGGACATGAGCTACTTTTTTTTATCAAAAATTAACCCCTATGATGATGATGAAAATGGCGATGAAACTTTGTGTGGGAAACGCTAAATCTTGGTAATGATATAATTTTACTGTCAAATTTTGTGATAATTACTCATTTTATGACAGTGACTTCGATTCCACCACTTTTTAAATTTTTGACTGTCCATCTATCTGTATGTCCTTTTATAACTGAAGAATGGCTTGACCGATCTTGATAAAAATCGGTGCGTAGTAAGAAAATGTAAATGCGCTCATGATAGACTACTTATCTTTGTAGAAAATCTACCCCCAAAAAGGGTGAAAAGGGGGATGAAACTTTGTATAAGAAATGGTAAACCGCTGAATCGATTACGATGAAATTTGGCAGGGATATAGTTTGACATCAGACAACGGGTATGGGTTATTCTTTTTTATCAAAAATTTTCCGCGAAGAGGATGAAAAGGGGGACAAAACTTTATATGGGAAACACTAAATCTTGGTAATAATAAAATTTGGTTCGGTAATAAGACTTTTTTTATCAAAATTACATAAACTATTTTTTTTATAAAAATCTGTGAAAAGGGGGACGGGAGGGAGGGAAATGAATATGCACGGGAAATGCTAAACCACTAAAGTGATTGTTATGTAGTATGGATATAGTTCGACACATGGGAACGGACATCGGCTACTTTTTTATCAAAAAGCTATCCCTAAGGGGTGAAAAAGGGGATAAAACTTTGAATGGGAAATGCTGAACCGCCGAACCAATTATGATGTTTGGTACAGAGATAGTGTGTTCCTGGAGACAGACGTAAGCATAAACGTAGACTTTTTTTTGTGTTTAAACATACTATGCACTTTTACATATAATTTAACCTAATCCGGGAAAGCCACGAAACAATTTTCCGCGCAGACGAAGTCGCGGGTACAGCTAGTCTAATATATAAAAATCAATGTTTGTTTGTTCGTATTTTATGGGCTGCCATACTGTTCATCCGATTGCGATGAAATTAGGTATGGAGATTGATTAAACCCCGGGCAAGGACATTTTAAAAATAGAAAACGTGGACGAAGTCGCGCGCATCAGCTAGTAGCGTATAAAAAACTGAAACCCGAAGTTTTTTCTAGGGTCAGGGTAGGGTATTCAGGATTTTTTCGAAAGAGGGTTCGGGTTCATCTACTTACGTAAAAATGTCTCAGAGATAAAAATGAAGTTAATTTGTACAAATTACACATTTTTTTAAATTATTCGGTAAGGGTCTACAAAGAGCAGTACGCGTGATCTATTCATTCGTCGTATTGTAGATATATAATATGTATGTGATAGAAATTGTTATCATATTATTATGATGTAAGTTACCTACCTGCGGGTAATAAGGTTTGTCGTTTAATAAGGCCTATGTAAGTAAAATCGTATTTACAATGGGAGTTCCCGCTCAAGGCAACACTCACAGACACCTAACACACGAAGATATCTTTATGAGTTTACAAACGCAGAATACCGTCTCCCCGTCTCCAGGGTTCTATCATACATTTGTCATACATTGCGAGACACGATCGCGCGGTACGAATAATAAAAATCTGTCCGAATCAGTTGCAAGTATTGTTTGTCATGTTACACTTAGCTGTGTACATTTTTCTTAATCAATTTATAATAAGATTATAATAAGAAGATTTTTATAATAAATACTTGAATAACGTACCTACTGTGTGATTCAACTATTTTTAATTTTGTGTTTCTTATATACATGGTCGATGACTATTAAGGCCTACCAAAAAACATAGGTTTTGGTTTCCTCCTACATCATGAATCAAATTTTATTTGTTTCGTAATATAATTTATATGACTTTCGAGGTTTTACGAATACAAACAAGTAGTGACTGTGTAATTTAATGCTAATTGAACAACAGTTAGTTTTAGTGTCTACGACCACGATGTCTATTGAACGAGCATTTACTCAAATAGTTGGTTGGAAAATTATAGATTTTTTAATAATTTTTAATGTAATTGCTGCGTTTATGCAATTATTGAACTAAAGTATCAAATGAGCTAAAGTATCAACGCGTAGTTTGATTATTTAAGTATATTAGAGCTGTAGGTTTTGTTACCCTGCCATAGTAAAATAAGGCCTACTGGCAAGGTTTTCAACAGTGTTTAATTTTGTTTTTGTTTATGGTAAAAAATGTCATTTTCCCTTTACAGTTAATTAATTGAACTTTTAGACTAATTATTATTAGTCTGTTGATTATATTGGTAATTTTTCATTTAATTTCAAATCTTCCTCAGCTAGGGCTTATTACCCGCAGGTATCTTACATTCTGGTAAAATGAAAACACAATTAGATTAAATCTCAATAGAATTTTTTATAAAAGTAGATTGATTTTACAAACTTTCGCTTAGTACTATGAGATGGAAATAATTTCATGTACTTTACTTATAAATAATAATTTTTTGCTTATTGAAACATTACTAATATTAGAAAAATGTGCTAAAACAAAAAATATAATGTCCATTTGTCTGTATTTTATTGACGTTTTATTACTTATTCAGCGCATAGGAACATTTTTAACCGCCTTCAAAAAAAGAAGAAGTTCTCAATTCAGTCGTATTTTTTTAATGTTTGTTACCTCGGAACTCCGTCATTTGTAAACCAATTTAAAAAAATCTTTTTTTATTTGAAAGGCTATATACTTCCAGATTAGTCCCATTTAAATTTCACTGGTATGAGAGTTTGCACTTCGAAGATACATCAAATAACACCAAATAACGCTAACTGCTTATGAACTTTATTTAAATTGATAATTTTCTTACATGTCCTTGTGTTTCAGAATTAGAAAAGAAGTTAATCGTAGACCTACCCTTGATATTTACTTCAGCCAAGGCCATTCAAAAGGGAGCAATAAAAAATTTTTAAGAAAAAAATTAAACCGACTTACAAAAAAAAAACACTGAAAAGTACAAAATAACTATCCTTTATTTATTAAAAGTCAAATACAAAAATAACTTTATAAATATGATAAAAATACCTATTTAATTAAATTTAACAGTTATAGAAGGTCTATTACTTAGTTCGGTAGGCTTGATACCAACTTCAGTAACTGTCAAATTTAATGATATAGGTATTTGTATTATATTTATCACGTTGTTTTTATACTTGACTTTTGATTAGTAAAGGATAGTTATTTTGTACTTTTCAGTGTTTTTTTTGAAGTCTGTTACATTTTTTCTTAATTTTTTTTTCGTAAGGTCTCTCTTTGCGCAATTCTCGTCAGTATTCAAGTCATCAGTCTATAGAAAAAGTGGGCGTTCGCCTCCAATGTTGCGTCATCCGTGAGATTATGATAATAATAATAATAATAAGCCTTTTATTTCCTTAACTTTGTACACTTAAATAAAAAAAATAAAATTTTAGTTATAAATTATAGTTATAAGCTGAGGTCCCTTTCTGGGTATAGTTCTCCTCCAGCTGTCTCCATGCTTTTTTGTCTTCTGCTTTTCTTTTCCAATTGTTTCTTGCCACGCTTCTTATATCGTCGGACCACCGCTCTCGCGGGCGCTCTCTGCTTCTATGGCTGCGCGGCCCTGGCCATGTAGTAACTCGTTTCGCCCATCTGTCATCTGGTGCGCGTGCCACATGGCCTGCTCATTTCCACTTTCGATGTTGAGAGTAATGTAGAGCGTCTATAATCTTGGTTTTGTTTCTAATGTCTATGCATTTTTGTCTATCTCTATTGAACGTTGACATGTTTGTATTTTGTATTTTATCTTTTTTTTGAATGTCCAAGTCTGTGAGCCGTGTGTTAAGCTTGGCAGTATACAAGAGTCCATCACCTTTTTCTTCAGTTTCAGTGGTAGTTTAGATTTCATGATAAAAGTACGGAATACATTGTACACAATATACTGTATGGATATTTGTACTGTACCTAATAATAATTTATAAATAGTCTTTCCGTTTTCTAATGTACCTAATTCATATCGGTAGATTATTGGAAGAACTTTATCTGACAAATATAGTTCCACGAAAGCAATAAATAATATTATATAGGTACCTACTATCACCCACTCGCAATCCGATTGCGTGTCGTATCGCATTTCCGTTGACGTTGAACGAGCGAATAATATATGTATGAGATAAAGCGTATAGGGCTTATAGGTTCACTGGTATAAATATCGGATTTTTAATTTCTTGGGTTAATTTCGCACGTCTTTATAATAATATTTTGAACACATCGAATTTTGTTATAAACAGATATTATTACTATTAACTTATAATTTACAAAATTTGATTAATTTAAAAAGTGAAACTGCGTTTTCTTTGAAATTGCACAAAAATAATTACAATAGATAACAATTTATTTAAATGTAGTTACTTAAAATTGTTATTCGAAGTCATTGAAATCAGGTATAAAAATTTATTCAATTATGTCGAATTGAGCTACTTCCTCCTTCAGAACTTTAAAAAAATTTTTTCAAAGTATACATTATGAAGGGGGGAGTCGAGTGCTATAATAATTTAACTTTTAACAGTATGTTAGCCTCTACACAATCCAGATGGTGTTCGACAGAGGCTAAATTAATTAAATAATTAATTAATTTCTTTATTTTCGACCTCCGTGACGCAACGGCTTAGCGCGTCGGAAAGTAAACGGGGGTTGCGGGTTCGATTCCCGTCCCGAGTCTGGGTGTTTATGTATAATATGTATATATTTACAAAAGAAAAGTATATAAGTAGTATATCAGTTGTCTAGTACTCATAACACAAGCGCTATGCAGCTTACTTTGGGACTAGATGGCGCTGTGTGAAATGTCTGAGTATATTATTATTATTATTTACAAGGCACACCAACAGAGTATCATACAATGCTTACATTACTTGTTACAACAAATCATAGCTAGTACCAAATGATGTTATCAGTAGCCGCGTTAAGCCAAGGGCGCGGTGGGGCGATCACCCATGGGCGCCAGACTTAAGGGGCGCCAAGGCGCCTATATTACACAAAAAAATTCAATTGAAATAAACATTTTTTTTTATTTTAAATTGAAGGGAAGAGGGTTGCCGTGGAAATCTCGCCCAGGGCGCCAGAATTGCTAAAACCGGCACTGGATGTTATATTTACAAAAGAGTTAAATATGATATCATTGGCTGGTATGTACTTCTCTTAAAGATGTACACAACATTTAGCACCACAACATACATTGTGTTATTACTATTTAGTCTAGATTTGTTGCGATCAATAATCTCAAAACAAAGCTATCCGTGTAGCAGGTTGGAGGCGTCCGACGTTGAGGGTCAGTGCGTGACGTGTTGGCGTCATTTGTCACTTGTCGCTTGGTCATCGCCGTCTGGATACGACGGTCGTAATGTGATTAATCATTTGTATCGATCTGTGATTATCGTTATTGTCTTCCTGTAAACAATAATTCATTGGTACATTAGCTTCAAAATCTACATTTTTTTAAATAAAGATTCAACTGAAATTATATATAATTTTTGTGTCATTATTGCATTACCGATAAAAAGAATATAGGTATGAACACATTACCCGATCAGGAATTGAACCCAGAACCTTCCACGCTTGGATTAACGTCTAAACTACTGCGCCATCGAAGTGTCAATGTTGAATCCTATATCTTAATCAGATTTTATGATCCACGCAACAATTCAAACGAACGGAACGTCGTATATTTTCCTTCCTTTACCAGGTCAAGGAGGAAGCGTATCTGTAAAAAAATATTGTTTTGTTCACATTTCATGTTAGTATGAACGCGTCAATATTTTGATTTATTACCTCTTGCTCCATCAACTTTGCTAACTTTGCTGACAAAATCACTAATTGATGGTTATATAATGCCCTTTTACTGGTGTACAAAGTGACATAGACGAGGCGCGAGGTATTAAAGGGCACAAAGCGAATACTATAGGCGAGGGCAGCCCGTCCGCGGACATAAATCACTGTTGGTAGCTGGCGTGGGCGATTAACGATGAATTAACGTGACACTAAATACAATAAAGCTTTTGCTAGTGAAGTAACTTGTTTTATAGTTTCCTGTAATTGGTAAATACATACGTATACTTTCATTTGCAATAACTTCAATTAAGACTAGATCCATCGTATATTTTCCTCATTTATAATTCTATTCAGCAATGGAATGTAAGCTTACTCAAAGCACAAAACATTTTGTTGGTTTTTAATAATACTTACCTACATGTACAAAACTAACAATGAGCAGTGTTCCTAGTGGATTTTATTTATAGCTTGCATTTTTATGCATCTCTATCCCGCTTGGAGGCGGTGGGGGCTGGGTAGGGTATGCGGGACTGTTCTTTGACTGGGTTTATGCACTAAAACCTAAACGGCAGTAGTCCTCGATCTCAGAGTCGAAGGACTCTGAGATCTCCTACGGAACGCTATCAGAGCTCCACTCATGCTGTGCCAAATCGGTGGGTCTAGTAATAGAGGCCCTACTGCACCATCGTTGACGTCCCTCTCGGTGTCCCATAAATGGATGATCGGAAACGCACTCCGATTTCTAGCCATCCCGAAGGCTCCTTTAGTTATCTCTTACGACAGGTAGGCATGAGCTCTTATGATCGTAGCCTTATTCTCGAACCCAGTCTACAAAGTTGTCATAGGTTGCAACTAGATCTACATGATCTAAGCCTAGAATAATATTTAGTAAATAAATAGGATATATCATTAGTAATGATAGACAATTTATTTTATTATAGTAACTTAAGATTATATAGTGTTAGTTCCATATTCATTATAATCACATTAATTACCCACGTGTGATATTATGTAACATTTTAGTAACAAGAACGAGGGTAGAATGGATTTCCTGCGTGTAGTGGGGCTGCATAAAAGCCTGATTTTGGTCTTGTAAGAGTTCAGTTGTTGAGAAGGCGTCGAATAGTCAAGTACATAATAGTTGTGAGGAAGAATTGATAACGTGTTCATAGTGATCAGTGCTCCCGTTAAATTTCATATTTACAATAGGTATAATATTCCGTCAATTTTTTATGGGTCATCAAGCACCATAAAATCGTACCTCGACATTACTTTTATGCATTTAGTATTGATTAGAGATCAGAACCAAATGTGACAAGTTCACAACGTCTGTACAAGTTCCAATAAGCCTTGTTCGTTTGTTGACTACCTGCGCGGGAAGGTATAACCAACTGGTGAGTTCTTTACTTTTCTTTACCTCCCATACCAGGACGTATGCTCATAATTATGTCTTTTAAATCTGTCGTACTCAAATGAATACGATAAAATCGAAGTAAATACTTACCTACTTCATAATTATATTAAACTCTTTTAATAATCCTTCACTTAGGTAACTACGTAGAAACTTGGTATAAAATACTTAATTATTGAATTGAACTTAATTTTTCTCGTAGTTAGCCGACGTTACGTTATTGAGGAAGATAGCTAAAAAAAAGATGTTTTTTGTTAATTTAGATATCCTTTAATTACTACTACCTTTTCATTTAATGTATTTACATTTTAATTAGAAGTTTAAGTAACAAAAAAAGAAATGAAATCGAATGGTTTACAGTTTCAAAATAAAGCGTCCGTTATTTTTGTAAAGGTAGAAATTTGTAAGTATTTAGATATTATTATTTACCTATCATGTTGTAATATGAAAGGATATATATCTATGTAGGTTTTTTCTACGATTTGTTTTGTTAAAAAGTCTAAGTATTGACCAGAAATCGAAAATCGAATGTTTCACTTGATTCTTTACAAAATTACATAAACTTGTAATCGATTTTCTAAACATTTTAATTCCTGTTCATTACCACTTCACAGAAATATATACACAATTTATTGTAGATTTTTAATCATAAGAGTATGTAGGTATGTATTATATTTAAATACTTATTCATGTTTCTTGGCTGTCCATACAGAACAATTTCTTTCAAATTAAAAAGTTTAAATTTCTTCGTCACCCAGAGTAGAACGAAGTTAGAAACGAGCACAAAGGAGCAATGGGATCTTGTTAAACAAGAATCCTTAGGCAACCAGAGCAAAAATTGAAGTTAAAATTCGTTTTTCTTGCTAATAATGGCGGTCGAGATGTTTGTAATGTTATCTTTTGTTCTTGAATCAAACCTGTTATTCTCACAAATAATAAATTGAATTATTTTTTGAGTGAATACCGCGAGTAACTATAAAAGAAAATAGTGTTTGTTGTAAAAGAATAAGTAATTGTAATAAAGAAACACTGAAAGAAATAGTAACAATATTTAATGAATTAATAAGTATTCCAGACAATCACACCACCTATTGTGTGACCCAAAACTGAGCATTAGTATCGTACATACTATGGATATCGCGCAAAGATATCTAAATAATAAGACGAAGTTTATTATTTAGATTTCTATGATATCGCACAATAAACTCAACTCATGCGCAATAAAGCAATCAATAAATAGTGTTTATATACATACGTATTTCTGTCACGTTTTTATTTTACGCATATTCCACCACAAGCTTGACTGATTACATGTAGGTACATTTCGTTTTCAAGTTAGTACATTTCATTTTATGTAGTTAGTATATAGATATACCTTATATTATTTTATTATTAGTGTATT
This sequence comes from Zeuzera pyrina, assembly GCA_907165235.1. Taxonomy (NCBI): domain Eukaryota; kingdom Metazoa; phylum Arthropoda; class Insecta; order Lepidoptera; family Cossidae; genus Zeuzera; species Zeuzera pyrina. Next base: position 17,527,059 of record OU015628.1, read on the forward strand.
TCCGCCCCTTTATTCTGAATCAGCTGAATACATCTTTCTTGAAATTATATTATATCTTACCAAAATTTTACTTGCACTTTTCTACAGTCCCAATCTAAGTATCAACTATTTTGAATCCCTGGATATTATTCTTAATGATCTTTGTCCCGTTTATAACCATATTATCCTAATGGGTGATTTTAACACTTGCTTAATTAAAAATGATTCTCGAACTCGAAACTTCGGTTCTTATTGTCGTCCTTTGATCTGTATATCTTACCTCTTTCGGCTACTCATCATTTTCCTAATTGTGTTCCTTCTCTACTAGATTTGATGATAATTTCATCTTCTGATCATGTTACCACTAGTGGACAAATTACGGCTTCCTTTTCCTATCACGATCTTATTTACTTGTCCTATCGTGTTCACCTCCCTAACCGTAATAAATCTCAATTTCCTCTTTGCCGTAGTTACAGGAGCTTGGATTTGGAGGCGTTACAGCGCGATACTGGCAATATTGATTGGGCATCGGTGATTCGTTTAATGATAAAATCATTAAATTTTATGACCGACATCCCCCACTTAACGTATTAGATTTAAACATAAACCAGCGCCTTGGATAACTTCTAATATCAAGGAAGCTATGGCTGATAGAGACAAAGCTAAAAGGAGGTACAAGCGTTGCCCTTCGGAGTTTAATTTATTAATATTCAAAGATCTACGTAATCGCTGCAATCGTCTGTGTAGGGATGCAAAAAGGCGTTACTTTCACGATTCTCCAGTAAACTGTAACTCTAGTGACGTTTGGAAATTCTTTAAATCTATCGGCATCGGTAAGTCTCCAGTCACTGCTGGCAATGATTTCAATTTTAATGAACTTAACATGCATTTTTCTTGAACTTCGATTTGTTTAGATTCTTCTGTAAAAGCTAATACTTTATCAGAGTTATCGAGTTTGCAAAAATTGCAATGTACTTCTTTTGACCTTGTTCCTGTTTCTGAAGATGATGTAAAAAAACAATGCTTGCCATCTCGTCTACTGCTGTCGGTAACGATAATTTATACTCGAGAATGATTAATCCAGTTCTTCCCATACTTTTTCCCATTCTTACATACATCTTTAACTATTCTTTGACGTCTCACTATTTCCCATCAGCTTGGAAATTGGCTCAAGTAATTCCTTTACCTAAAATCTCTAATCCGTTCTCTTTATTTCATTTTCGTCCAATATCTATTTTACTATTTCTTGCAAAGGTCCTTGAACACTTTGCTCATAAACATCTGTCCAACTTCTTATCTTCCTATAACCTCCTTAGCCCAATCCAGTCGGGTTTTCGTGTTGGCCACAGTACTGTCACTGCTCTCGTCAATGTTACTGATGATAATCGTTGGGCCATGGAGAAGGAATCTCTTACTCTACTAGTCTTACTTGATTTTAGCAGTGCCTTTAATTCATTAAATTTCGACAGGCTTCTTCGCATCCTCCAATCTATCAATTTCTCTTCATCGTATCTTGGTTTAACTCCTATCTTCGAGGCCGCTCGCAGTGTGTGTGCCTCAATGAGAACTTGTCTAGTGGTATGACCTCAGTGCGGTTGGGCCTCAAGGTTCTTTCTCCACTACTTTTTTCTATTTTTATTAATTCTGTCACTAATATAATCTCTTCCAAATACCATTTCTATGCAGACGATTTACAGCTTTATCGTCATTTTATAGCGTCTGATGGTGATGTAGCTATTACTGCTATGAACAAGGGTTTAAAAAAGTTAACCCAATGGGCTGAATCTTTTGGTCTCTATTCGAATCCTAATAAGTCTCAGGCCATGATTATTGGTAGTAAATTTATGCTTAGTTAGTTAGATTTTGCTTCTCTCTCATCTGTGATTCTTAATGATATTGCGATTCCTTACATGACACTACAAAAATCTGGGTGTCATATTTGATTCTACGCTTACATGAAATGCGCATATCAGCGACATCAGTCGTAAAATCCGCTTCTCTCTTCATTCGCTGAAATGTCTCCAAAGTTTCTTGTCTCTAAAAACTAAGATATCTCTTACCCAATCTCTTATTCTACCTATCGTAGATGCCTGCTATTTGGATGCATCAGAGGAGCTCTTAAATAAACTTGAGCGCTTGCAATACTTATGTAAATGGTTTATGTTCGGACTGAAGAAATTTGATCATATGTCTCATTTTCGCAAAGATTTCAAGTGGCTTCCTATTCGTTTTCGCAGGAATACTCGAGTATAATGTCTCCTCTTCAATATTCTTCATAATCAGTCTTCTCCAACCTACTTACTGGAGCGGTTCTCTTTTGCACGCCCTCTAGATGCTCCCTGCAGAGCACATTTCAAAACTCTTCTAAAGTTCCCGTCCCATAAATCTGTTTTCTTTTCCCATTCCTTCTCTGTTCATGCTGTTAGATTGTGGAATTCGCTACCGCCTGATATTCGAGACGTCAGTTCTATCTCCATTTTTAAAAAACGATTAAAAAAATATTACTTGCATATGTCCTGATTTTCCATATTGTATTTATATATTATATGAAGGTATATATTTATTCATTTGTCTTTGAGTATGTATGTAAATTTATTTATATGTAAATATATGTATGTGTACATGTGTATGTATATAGATGTATGTGCGTATATATAATTATATGTATATAAGTATAAATATTATAAGTTAAACATACTACATTTGCTTTTAACTATTATGTCTCCCATCGCAGGTCTGCTGGATTTCATCATGAAATAAGCAGTGCCTTTGTACAATATTTTCTTGTCTTGTTTTCTTTTTTTTTTGTATTTTGTGTACATAAATAGTTAAATAAATAAAATAATAAAATAGATTTCATGTAGACAGTATCAACCTGTAATTTATTCACATGAACGCCTGTCTACGTGAATAAATTACAGGTTTATACTGTCTTTTTCTAAATTACTATTGACTCTTTATTATGTAGTCAACTGAAATGGAAGGTTTATTCTTCAGATGTTGGATAAAAATATATGAAGAGGAAAAATTGATGAGCGCTCCATATTATAGATAGCGATAGATAACCTTTACCTTGATTTCAGGGGTGAACTGAACGCCTCGCTAACTTTGTTTTCTTTCAATTTATCTCATTTAATCGGTGTTGCTTTTTGCTTATAAGAAAGGAACTGTTTATTCAAAGGAAATATAACGACTTTTTGGAAGGCTTTAATAACAATTTGTTTTGAATTTTAAGGATAGGGTAATTTATTTCGACGTTAGCTCGAGCAACGACTGCGTATAAAATAAATTAAGAAAATTTCCTTTTGTACGATGTATTTTGGTATTCAAAGGAATATTTATGGATGGGTAGTTAAAAAATAAGAGTGTTATTTGACGAAGACGTTAAAAATATTAACGTATTCGGAGCTTGTCTAAAAAAAATACAATGCATACGTACATATGTATACATAGGTAGATTAGCTTTTCTTAGATAGGTTTTTACCATAGATTTATGTACAATATGGCATTTCATTTTTTTATTACTAAGCTCTTCACGTGATAAATAGCTTTTCTAACCTTTACTAGCATCTCAGCCTGGCTTTATTCGGGTTCAATTTCGTTTTTACAGATATATACTAAATATTCCAAGAGAGCGCGCTGTCCCCAGCGCAGCGTATACGATGCTATCGGTTTCAATCTATGCTTGTAAAAAAGATTATGATTAAAAATATAAACAGAACTAAAATAATAATTTGACGACCTCAATTGACCTCAACGGCACAGTGATTTAGGTGTTACATCCAAGGGCGGAAGATTCTGGGTTCGAACTTCATCTCTGGAATCATGGATCATCTCTGGTCTGGGTGTACTGGAAGATGCCCCCAGTAGTCGTCGGCTGGTTCTCGATAGCACAGGGAATGCCGTAGTTTGAGAGCAGATGATTGGTGTGTGTCTGGCGCATTCATTATTATTTAAGTAATATATTTTAATGTACAGGGTTAATTGAAAAAAACGAAAACCTCTAATACCAAGTTCTCTGTCATCATTATTATTACTCTCCATCATTATCACTCTGTACACATATTTCTAATACTGCAACCACATTGCAAAATGTAAACATACCGCTCGCGGCGACAGCGCCGCGACGCAAGCATGGAGCGCTTTTAAATATCTGTCGGAATATACAGCGATGTACACGCATATGTCCAGTATTGGTTACATACTAATTTCAACATTTGTTTTTGCGCATAATTGTAGTTTGCAAGAAAACTACATCACCAATTAAAAAAATGGTTTTAGAGTTTCGAGATCTCATAATTACCCATCCATTTTAGTAAAAATAATTTTAAAGTTCTGTAGAGTTTCGGAGATGCAACCTGAATCTTCGTGCAAAACAGGATTTTTTCTGGATTTTTTTCTATCCAGATTTTTTATCCAATCATGTTCCACGTTTAAGGATTTCAATACAAAGAGTTGAAGTTGTACATGTATCCAAATATCTAACTCTCAGTGTTTTTATATATCGAGATACAGGTCACCAAACACACCAAAGTCCGCATAGGCCGACTCTTAAAAAACTGAGCAGTGGTGAGTAGAATGGTCCGATATTAAGCAGTCCATGAACGTAAGTCATGCGTGTCCCGCACTGGTTTTCTCTTTCGACTTTCTTTGACACGTTAGCGACCAGTAGAGTAGGTGCAAAGTTTTTGGAGACAATGTCAAGAAGAATATAATGTTAAGAGTTTTGTAGTATTATTCAATTAACTCAATTGTACATTGTCTAGGCATGATACTATGTATAATATCCTACATATGCATGTAGGTTGATGTAAATTGTGTTTGTGTACGTTCAAATTCAAGGTAACGTGACGTTAGACTTTTATTACTTCATAAAATAAAATGTACCCATGTCTGTTTGAATGCGAAAGCGTGAATTTTATTCCATTGTAAGAAGTTTATGAAATTTTCATGTCGTTTCTTATTTCAATCTGAAGTCGTAATTTGATATTTGCACCATATAATATTTTTTTAACACAATACATAGAGCTTTAGTTTAAAACTGTTTATATTTAAATGAATAGATCATCACACATATAATATAAAACTGGACTCCAGTGTCAAGCTATGAAACCGTCAATTTCGTATGAATATGAATCCGAAATAATTACATATAGGCAAGCTTTTTATATTAAAAACTAGGTATATTGAAAAAAGCGTCACATATATGAAAGTAAACATACAGTAAATTCTTATTTATCATTATTTATCGAATAACCAGAATGTTAGCTGACAGAAATGTCAGAAGCACTCGCATACCTAGGCGAAACTGCGTGAGGAGAATGATGAGATTCGAAGAGGCGAAAGAAGTATTTAAGAACCGCGAAGCTTGGCGCTTCGTCTTCTCTGACTATCCCGTTAGATAGGAGATATGATATGTATTTATCGAAGGAAACCACCTTGCATTTTGGGTACTACATATCTTATATACTTAAGTAAGCAATGACAGCTTTCTAAGCGCCAACTTTGAGGAAGTCTATTATTTAGGATAATATTTAGTTTTAAGTTTGTAAATAATGATATGTATGTACTTTTTTCTTATTAATTTATAAACGTATATAAAAAAATAATGTTTCTTTGTAATATGTTTGTTCTCTATACATTCCTAAAGTGCTAAACCATTAATTCGATTGTAATGTGGTGAGTTGTCCTGCGTATGCTCGGGCAGGTTTTTGAATTATTTAATTTATTAATAAAAGACTCCGCGAACTGGGTCGCGGCCTACAGCTAGTAAATACTGTACTACGAATTTGAATTGTTTTATGATACTTTTTCTATAATACACGATTAAAGAAAATATTCCAATTATACATACCTAATAAGTAGAGAATGACTCATCTTATTACAATAGGCGCTTCTCTAGCATTGTAAAAATATACTGTACATTTTTATGTTACGTTATTTTGCATAGGTACATTACTGGACTTTTTGGCGGGAACGGGTGAAGCGAGACTGTCATTTTATTTAGATTTTCTATTTTTAACATTTTTAGTTTTAAAGTACAACAGTGATAGTATATTGTGTTTTAAAGTTCTGTGTAAGTGAAAAGAATGGAAGAGATCTAAATAAACATGCGTAGCTGAAGTTTTCGCGCTCTCCCAAGAAGTCCTTTTTAACTTCAGTAAAGCTTATTAACACTTTACTGGAGTGTTAGGGACAGTCAATATTTCTCCAGAAGTTACGTCATTAGGCTGATGGTCTTGTAACCAATGCCCAGAAATATAAAAAAAAATAGGTACATTACTACGAAACTGTAGACGGAGCAGACCATTACACTCGCGTCTCTATTTGCACATTTCATGACGCCTGCCTTCCTGCGAGCTGCGTGTCATATACCGGGCGGCCGGGCGCATATAATGGGTGATGTGAATAAAACAAAAGAAATTGCTTCTAGTATTTAGTATTAACCATGAAGGAAGGAGGAGACGTTATAATGGGCTGAGCCTGTGTGTAAAAAAATATAGGCTCAGCTTTAAAGCGTAGGGGCGTATCGACTACATGTATGCCAGTTCGATCCTGACAGTCACGCGTATTATTTTATGAAAAAAAAAAAAGATTTTCAGTGATTTTACAATAGAAAAATGAAGTGCCGTGTGGTTGGTTGCAAGTCGCATTCAGATGGATGCTGTGATACTCTAAAAAATATCACATTTCATGTATTAGTATCAATTTATACAATATTACATCGACAGTTCTAGAAAGTTTTCTTGTTCGTGTAGCTTTTACTATTCGTCGACAGATGTCAACTTAATCGCCCTTTAAAATCACATTTTGCACTCAGATATCGCTAAGCATATTAAAAACCTACCTGTTTACTCCTAACATTGCTCAATTGTTAATTTAATTCATGAAATTGTTTGTAAAAAAAGCTACATCGATTCATTTACATCGAGTGAAGTGACCTCTGTTGGGGAATAAAAATTCTTGCTAAAACTGACATTATCAGCAGGACCGCACGCAGGAGGTAGACGTATTACAATAATACTAACGTATTTTTTTTGTTAGGGATAATTTCTGTTGGGGAATAGAAAAGAAGTTACTTTACAAAACATTATAAGGACCGCACTCTAGACGTATTAATACTATTATACTTTTATAAAAGATAATTAAACCCAAGGAAGATCAAGGCTGACTTACGAATATTTAATAGCCAGAGCTGTTAGCTGACGGAAATGAGAAAAACACTCTCATACCCAGGCGAAAATGTGTGAGGAGTGATAGTGAGTGATGAGATTTGAGGAAGCGAAAAAAGTATGTAACTCTGACTACCCTGTTAGGGATACAGCGTGAGGATAATATGTTGTTGTTGTATAAAGGATAATTTTTATATGCTTTTCATAAACTAATTCATTTAATAATAACTATTATTTGATAATGCACTCATATTTTGTATTTTATAACAAAGTTTTAACGTAATAAATAACTAACCGAAACTAAATTACGCATGTACTGGTGTAGCAGTTTTATAGTAATGGGAACTGCTTACATAGACCATAGAATGAAATTGGTCTAATTCGAAATTTTGAGATTTTGTTTTGGCAAGTTCCGACATTGAATTCACATAGAATAATAAAATGGATTTTTCACAAATACATGTTTAAATATTCTCGCGATATGTTGCTAATGGGACCGGCAAGTTTGTACTGTTATCTATTAAATTAAGTAGTAGGTATTTTTAAGTTTATTATTTTAATCCGAAATTCTGAAATTTTAAATTAAGTCGCTTTCATTCTAAAGATGCGATATATTGTCTTACTAATAATAAACATGTAGAGAACTGGCGATGCTAAAAGTGCTGAATTGCATTTTAGTAGAATATAAAGCAATTTGAGGATATGAAAGAAGTATATAAGGACCGCGACGCTTGGTGCTCCGCCCTCTCTGACCACCCCTTTAGGGATACAGCGTGAAGATATGTATGTATGTATAAACCAATTCGAACGCGTGGTTCCGCCAGTCGCTTTCATACCATCGCCCTGCCATGCCACTTTGTGCTAATTAAATTGTGTAAGAAGAAAATAAAAGTTCGACATCAATATGTAATTAATTTATTTGGATTTATAATAAATGAAGAGAATGGACACTAAGAAAATCCCTAAAAACACATTACAATTTCGTAAGAGCGTATCTAGACGGATTCCACACTACAACCGCTTGTCAAGACTCATCTTTCGTGGCGCGATCTGTATTAACATTCTATTTGAATAAAGAGACGGTAACAGTTGCATGATGCGCATACAAACAAATGGACGAACGTTAATTTAAAAATTGCTATTCTACACCATTATTCGGTCCCCAACACGCACGATACATACTTACATATATCGTCACGCTGTATCAAACGATACGTTGTATTACGATAAAAAAATTTACAAATGTAAAACTACATCTCATCCGCTTTACTGCTCCATCATAATATACATTATGGATTTATATCAATTTACTCTTAAAAACAAATGTGAGTGGTATTTCATAACTTAATGTGAAAATTTTTAAATCGTGCAATTTCAAGTTACCGATTAATCACTAAGTACGTCTCTGTATCAAGAATGTATTTTACTCATCTGGTGGTCAATAATAAAACTACTTGAAAAATGATAACACAAAGAGACTGCTACAACTCGCTAGATGGCGGCAGATTCGCAACATCCCCCTCCATTTATTCCGCGTCCCCCTCAACCCGCATGTTGTTACACTGGTTTGTATGAGGAAAATTCGTTACGGCGCCTCCTCTTCGTTTTTACTTCGTGGTATTAACACTAGCAATTAATTGTTAGTTAGTTCCTCTTACTCATAGCAATAGCTTTCCTTTAGGGGTACTAACTAGTATCCCTAAAAAAAAGTGTAAAATAAACAGATTAGCTTTTTTCACACTTTTTTTTAGAAATAGCTAGATTTGGCTAGCATTGCTAAGTAAAAATAGAATAAGCTTTTAGTAATAGCTTTTGCTAAAATATTGTTGCGATAATTAAGAACACACACTCGCATAGTCTTTTTTCTTCACTTTTACATTTAATTTCTCAATAATGAATAGCAAACTACAAACTATAACATGTTGTTGACAGGATGTGATGTCAGCTAGGCAGACCCGGTGACAGTGACGTTATATTGCTTCGTTACAATATATTTCCACGAAACTCAGGTTTTGCTTTAAAAATATAAGTAAAAGTATGTGCTGACGTTTTGTTCACGTTACCCAATATGTAAGCAACAAACAGGCGTACATCAAGCGTGTAATAAGAAATACGTGTTTATGAAGTTATACCTCAGTGGCTGACAGAAGAAACTACAAAAGCTTAAAAGAAAATGTACGTTTTCTTTACCCTTTGATAAAAAATTTTTAGTAAGTCAGACTGCACAAGCTGCACAGCGTATTTTGAAGTGTCTATGAAGCAACGCCTCCGTGGACAATAAGCCTAAGCCGACACACAAAATATGTTCATACTAAGCTAAAACCAAATACATCTTATACTGATTCACTTTTATATATTTCGCTTTTATACAATTATTCAATTTTATGCATAAGCCTTCTTTCCGCGCGAAAACTATTATTGAATAAAAAAACCTCTTCGGTATAAAGAAATGTTGCACCCAAGTAAATTTATGCCATCACTTGCTTGTAGGTACTACGTCATTAAAGCTACAGGTTTTGTATAATATAAAGAAGTATAGGCTAGTTATATACCTATATGTATACGATATGTTACATACATATCGTATACATAAGGTATATAAGTTTTGTTAAGTGGCAACAAGCATACATTTTGTTATGTGTAAATCAAATGCAGTATGTCCTTGTAAAACGTGGAAATATATATACAAAATGTTTGTAATCACCCCTTAGGTTAGGTTCTAGAGAATTCAGCCCTGTAGCTCAGGGCTGAGTATAAGGCTGCGGTATTCTATGGGGGCTCCTATCGTTCTTCCAGGAGACCCCAAGGAGCATGAAAACGCGTGTGATCCGCGCTGTTGCAGCACTGCGAGGGTATAGGGGGGCTTTGTAACTGCCCCACGAGGGGCTTCGTTGCGTTTTGTAGGAGATCCCGGAGCCCCACATAACCCAGTCTTTCCCCTACGGAGGTGGGTATATTAGTGCAGATTTTTCCTACGTAACCGAATAAGAAGGTCCTAGAGGATTACGTTTTCCCGCAGCGTTTCGCAGATATTGATATTTAGTATACATATACAGTTTATGAAATTATGAGGCGAATTTTTAAGAATTTAGCAAACATCTATTAAGTGCTACCTAGTAACGATTTCTTAACGACATCATAAGATAATAAAAAATCCGTTATATTTCGCACAACGGTAAAGAATATCTCGCGAATTGCCCGCGGAGGCATTTCGCGATTTCAAATTGTAGGCATTATGTTGGCGAAAACGTCGCTATCTCTGTTATTACATTCCATCGTAAGCCCTCGAATATACTGAGGGGGTCATGCTACGCCGACATATTGCAATATTTGAGAATCAGCGAAAATATCGTATTATTACTTTCGTAGCGAAATTGGTACGTAGAAATTGGAATCGAATAAACAAACGGTTATATAACGTCCTATTTCTGTCAGATATATTCGTCGATCATCGCTTTCGATCTTGTTTCGGGTAGTGAATGAGATCGTTTCGAATCGACAGGGGTATATGGGCCTAAACTCCGGGCGACGTCGTCGTAGCGGTACAAAAACTCTTTTTTTCTCATGATATTCTATCACTGTGATATAATCTTTGTTTTTATCAATATCTCGAAAGTACCATCTCAATCTTTGACTTTCCTCTAGTTCAATTTTTAAGAGATTTGCAGAATTATCGATTAAATGAATATATATATATATATATATATATAACAGCATTCGTAAATAGGTATAACATTTTGCAAGCTTGTCTGGTATGTACGTAGGCCAATATCATATACAAAATGTCATGTATTTGTTCAATGTTTATCGAAGTGTTTTTATTTATTTGATCAATTTATGAATTATTGACTTTAACATTAGTTGAATTAGAACACGATAATTCATAACTAAAGGTAAATTTATTTCTGACGAAGCGTTAGATTTTTTCATTATTTTTGCAGTTACATATACTTATTTATGTAAATAAAATCAAAGCTTTAGAACGCTGGTTTTCAAAATGTCCGTCAGTTTAATCGGATTATATTCTTGGAATTGGCTGAATTGCTTTAAATACGATGTTAATTGGTAGACAGGAATTACAATTTTCCTTGAACACTGTAAAATAGAATAACAGACGAACTTCAGTTTAGAAAATTATATCAAATACAAAATCTGTGCGAAAGGACGTCCTGCGCTAGTCAAAAATATTTAATTGACTCATAAAAATATTTGTATTATATATTATATGTACCTAATGCACAATTAATGTTCATCTATTTTGTACCTATTAGTCCGGTCAATTTAGACATTCGAAGTTACCTAAATTCCCACCAAGCTGAAAATCAGTAAGATTGTTTAAAATATGATTAAAAATAAAATTTGAAAGTTTCCCATCTTTCCTTTGTATGGAAAAAAAATTATTCAAGGTCAAAGGTCAAAAAAATGAGTTATTCGCGATTTTCAGCAAAACTGTAAGTTTTATCATAAAAATATCCTAATCAAAAATTGTAGATCATAAAATTATCTGCAAAAATGTATCAATACTTTTTTTCCTACGAGCTACCATTTTTGAGATATAACGATTCAAAAAGTTGTAAAAGTTGTAATCGTCATAATATGCATGAGTACGCCACGTATATACATCTCTATAGTTGTAATATATGTTAAAATATTTTTCTATCGGTCATTGTAACTTATACTTATAATATAAAATATACATAACTATATGAATATTAGGTAAAATGAAACCCAGTCCCTTAATTAGATAGCGAAGAAACATTCAACGTTATTTTCGATAAATACGTACAGTATGTACGTCGACATTTTGGTTCCAGAGTTACTGTCGTATTTGATGGCTATAATGATTGCACGAGAAATACCAAAGCTGCAGAACAACGTCGTCGAACTTTAGCAAGACCTTCATCAATTTATATTTTATTTGATGAAAATATGACAGTTCCAACCAGTCAGCAAAAATTTCTTACAAATACAACAAGTCTCGGTTCATTTCAATGTTGAAAGAAAAATTTACTGCTGAAAATATATTGGTAAAACAAGCTAATAATGATGCTGATGTATTGATAATTGAAACAGCAATAGAGCAATTCAATTTGACAAATACAACTATTGTTGTTGGTGAAGATGTAGACTTACTCGTGTTACTCACTGCTCGAACTCCAACTGAAAAAACTATTTCCTTCTTAAAACCAGGAAAAGCTCAACATCAATCGGAAATATATTCATCAAAAAGTTTATCTACTTTTGCAAAGTGTCAAAATCATGTACTATTTTTACACGCAATAACTGGCTGTGATACGACATCTGCATTTTACAGGAGTGGTAAAATAACAGTTTTGAAAATGTTTGAAAAACAAAATTTAGTTCAATGTGCTGAAGTTTTTAAATATAGTAATTCAACTCGACAAGAAATTATCACTAACGGCATTCGCTTTCTTCTTTCTATGTACGGAGCTCCTAAAAAACTGCTTAGATACGTATAGATACGCATGTTTTGTTAAAAATATCAAAAGTAAAAAACAAGTACAATTAGCTTGTCTTCCTCCAACCTCAGTTGCTGCTCATCAACATCTTTTTTGGGTATATTACCAAGTTCAAGTGTGGCTTGGTTATCAGCTAGACCCTACAGACTGGGGTTGGAAGTTGGTCAACAATTCATTAGAACCAGTCCAAACTTTACTTCCACCTGCGCCGGAAAAACTGCTGAACACAATTTTTTGCAACTGCAAAAAGGGGTGCAGTGCTAAATGTGGTTGCAAAAAAGTCGGACTGTTTTGTTCTCTGGCATGTACACATTGTCAAGGCCGGTCGTGCTCTAATATTGAATCACCAACAGTGGAGGATCCGTTTGATTCCAACGAGGCGACATGTGATATGTGATATATATTAAGGCAGTTAACCAGTTAACCAGTAAACCACGTTAAAAAAAAACTTTTTGAATCGTTATATCTCAAAAACGGTGGCTCGTAGGAAAAAAAGTATAGAAACATTTTTGTAGATAATTTTATGATCTACAATTTTTGTCGGAAGTATTTTTATGATAAAACTTACAGTTTTGCTGAAAATCGCGAATAACTCATTTTTTTGACCTTTGACCTTGAATAATTTTTTTTCCATACAAGGGAAAGATGGGAAACTTTCAAATTTTATTTTTAATCATATTTTAAACAATCTTACTGATTTTCAGCTTGGTGGGAATTTAGGTAGCTTTACTCTTATTTTTTGGTCTAATTTGACCGGACTATATAGTAACATAAACATAACATAACATATCTTCACGCTGTATCCCCAACGGGGTAGTCAGAGAGGACGGAGCGCCAGGACTATATAGTATTAAATAATTAATCACCGTCCATAACTTTCAGAGTTCCACTGCCTGGTTCAATACATGTTCTTATGGAGAATAATATCTACGAGTCAGTTGTTGCAATTCTTACGGCGGATACTGAAATATCTTGTTATCAAATTACTTGAACGTATGAAAACATTTAAAGTATTTGGTACCTTCTTTAAAAGCACACATTTGCAATTTCACATCACTTTCCAGCAGTGGATAGAACATCAATGGGTTTCTACCATACATAGATGTGTACATTGACGTGTACGACATTCTTTTCTATGGGGAATAATATTTACAATGAGTCATTGCCATTTTCACTATCGTTTCTCAAATATGCTGTAATTATAACATTTGTTATCAAATTATCTATTAATATATATTAAATGAAATTTTGATATCTTATACCTTTTTTATTTGAAACTTTTTCAAAGTACACACACGCAACTTCACGTCATTTCCCATTTAATAGATACAATAGATCTAGACCATCTAGGCTTAAAAAAAGTCTTACCTTATATATATATACCTAGCAATAAGTATTCGAGTTTGGCAAAGCGTAACCAGGTAGTAGACATGGGTGATAAATAACGGTCACCGTGAAAACATCACTCCGATCGGCCGCCTGAGAATATCACAGTTATTTTTTAGAAACGACTTTCCAAAACCGCGTTGTTCCTTCGCGCTGTCATCTCAAAATAGAATGGAACTTGGAACATGGTCATATGTCATGTCATATCAGGTTTTTTTTATTTTTTGGCTAGAGGTTAATAAATTTGTGACTATTGAATTAATCTTCATAATATTTTGACTTTGTTCGTTCTTTTGTTTAGATACAAAATGCCAAGAAAAAACAACGTTTTAAATAGACGAGCCAGAAAAATGCTATACAATGTTTCCTTGTTTCCTTAGTTTCCTTGATTAAATTTTATATAAAAAATATAATTACTTACTCCAAAGTACTTGTTCATTTAGTATATTATTTTTATTACTACAGCAGTTGTTATAGATGTCTTACAATACGGGAAATTTAACGAGATTACCTTTATTTTCGGCGTATCGGCGCTCGGCCGTGGTCTAAATCAATTTGTAATTTCCCTTATTAAAATTCCCGTTTTTTAAGATATCTAATGCAACGCGACAGTTTAAAAGTTAAAAATATCAGCAGCTGTTACTGTTCTACTGTAGACCATTTAGAACAATATAGTAAAAATAAATATATTTTTGAACAATTTATTTTGCCGTAAGTGTACAATGCGCGAACCGATCCCCACTCTTATGCCGAGCGCTCAAGATCCGTGCCGGCCACTATATTAGTGTAGAATATTCGCACAGTAATAATAAAAATTTAATTATATCAGCTTTAAGGAAATAAGATTTCCTTTCAATTTTTATCCTAATCTCCTAATCTAACATATCTACGCAAATAAAAGACATTTGTGGTCGTTTTTGAACGAGTTGTGTTTGTGCATGTTTGACACTTAGTCATTGGTTTGACAGCATTAATTTAACGAATAGAGCACTCAACCTATAGAGATGAAATATCGGACCATTTTATTCACCACTGCTCAGTTTATATACACTAACAAGTATCAATTCTCGCTCGCATTAAGCACTACATAACCAAAACTGGACATATATTTAAATATTTATCTAATAGTTTATTGCTCTATTCTGTGTTATGGCAAAAACAGCAAAAAATCAAACTATAAAACAGAACGCCAGTAACTGCAACAGTGTTTACCATAGACGTAATTTGTATTCGTACAAAATAAATGACATTACTGCTCTATAGGTTGAGTGTTCCCTGATTTAACGTAAAAAACTACTGAAAAGGAACCAAATTAATTACCAAATCGCGTACAGAATAATAGTACAGATACATTCATCACATACAAAACGTTTCAACGTCATCGACGTGACAAAGTCGCAGTAAGCTTTTACGCTAGATATACTAACTTTATGGTTTTTACTGTGATCTTTCTGTAACTGCAACAACAGTCACGGTGACGGCATAATATCGATCGCCCATGCTACTTGTAGTGACAGATTGCTAGCCTATTCCTACGCGGGAAGATAGACGGCTAGCATATTCTTTATTATTCAAAGAAGAGCATGGAAATTATAGTGTGTGCTTCACATGTACAGTACATAGATACGTGACAACATTGTCATTTCTTACTAGGGTTGTCGACTATACTCTTAAAACAGTGTTATATTTCAATATTTAATTTTTCTTCATAATCTTGTTTACTGTTAAATAAAAACAAAGTACTCAAAAAACTGTCTTTTACGACCATCACTAAAAACTGATTTCCAAAAGCAAAAAAACCGATTTTTAAAATAAAACGTTCATGGACCCTTCCTCTCGAGATTAGTTTTTTTTAGATTTTTTCATTTATGCATTGATTTATGCATTTCACTGACAATATCAAATTGATTTAGATAGCTGTGCGTGCGTATAAAACTTCTTTTCGGACATTTATTTTCTGTTTTCTCATTTAATTTAGTTTTGATTTCCAATGTGGCGAGGCTTATGAAGATTCATAAGCCTCACCAAAATGATACTAAATTTATAAGTTCCGAAAAGAAATAATTTAAAAAATTAAATATGTACATATTTTTTCTCCCGAACACTGTGTTACGGCCAAAAGGCCTATATCCCCAAAAATAATTATTTCTATTATACCCGGAATTGTCATATGTAGTATCTGTCATTTTCCGCCGCTTCATTTTGCTACTTGCTTTTGTGAGTATAGTCTATGATCGACCTCTGACACCGACGCTATACGATCGGTCTAGTTAACTGCGCCACACTGTTCACTGTGACCTTTTCTTCCACGCAACGTCCACTATAATCGTAGGCCGCTATATACAAGAAGAATAGAGAGCAGAGGAGCTGCAACTAACTACCAAGGATTCGGACCATCTCAGGGATGACCGTAGATGTTTGGAGGGGCTTCTTCTAAAGAAAGGTACCTATTGAACCATTTTATCCACCCGCCCCGAGTGCTTGTATTGACGGTTGTATTGCTCAATCGCTGCGTAATTCACACTGTTTATTTTCTTTCTTTGATCTTACTATTTTACCATATTGTTGTAAAAAATGGTGGCACCCCTACTTCTTTCATAAGGATTTTGTTACACGATACCTCATAGATGGTTAATATTGTGGCCACTTAAAAAGCGATACCGTAACCAAGGAAAAATGTTTTACTGGATAACACAGCGCAAGGAAACAAAAAGTCGATCTCTCCCTACTCTCTGGGGATTTCTAGCGCTGTTCAATGCAGTGCTATATTTATGGCAAAACTTGTGGAATCATGTTAATGCATTCTGAATATCACGAGTTTTTATTGCTTTATTATACAAGCCACTGTCGTGGGTTACGCTTGTGTATGAATTTGAACTTTTTAATTTTGAGATTAATTGCACAAAATGATACGAAAATGTATAAAATTGTAGACAGTAACACACCCGTGTATAAATTAGAAATAAATTTATAATACATTTGTAATAAATCGGCTTTTTGATTATTTTGATTAAAAAACAAAATTTTGCTGAATTTTTGTCTGTTTATTGATCTGTTTATGTTTGTATGTTTGAACTTCACTAAAAAAGTACTGATTGAATTTCAGTGCATATTACGATGGTCACAGTTATTTAATAGGGTACAGAATAGATATCATTACGCTATCTTTAAATAAGGATCGGTAGTGACACTAAACTGTGAAAGTGTGATCTTAATTAAGTATTAATCATAATCTATATATATACATATATAAATCAATTGCTGTTCGTTAGTTCCGCAAATACTCAAAAACAAATTGACCGATTAGAGTAATTTTTTTTTGTTCCCTATGATACAGGAGTGGTTTAAAAAAAAGTAGGGAAAACTCGGAAGAGCAGTCGAAAAATCGGAAAATTCAAAATTGGTAATTTTGTTTAGGAACCGCTACTTTGCATTATTTTTAATAGATGGCGTTCGTGGCGGACTTATCGTCTAACAGACGTGCTATGCTATACAAAAATAATATTTCTTCCATGTAGTTGTGTTATGGACGTATCACTCTTACGTCAATGAGTTGTGTAAACAAACTGTGGGGAACTCATTATTATCCCACACACGATTTACAACATTCTATACAAACTATTTAGATTTTTTTTAGAATATATTATATACACACAGTTTGGAAAACGAAAAGAAAGAGAAATTGGATGTCATAAAGATTTTGTCAATAAAATAACATCTTTATTAAGGCGCGTAGTGCCGCAAACAGGCTCCATTACTGTGATTTTTTAACAATAACCACACGATCAAAGTTGTGAAAAAATATATATGAATCTACATGATATTTATAATCAAGCAGCTTGGAAAAATAGCATTTAAAGTAAATTTTCTTGATAAAATAAAATCCCAAAGTAATCTCTGAGCAGAATTTATGGGGAAAAAAGCTGTTCTCGTCGTTACCATATTCTAATAAAATTCGGCAAATATATGTCTTTTATGAATATTAATACACATCGATCAAGTAAGATTTTCAATAAAATCAATAGTTTAGGAGAAAATACATGGTTTTTTTTTTCTCAGGCCATTTTATTTTGAGCGATGTCGCGCTGTTCCTTCTCTTTCACTTTTATGCGATTTGACAGTGATCGCTGAGGCGTGTTGCAAAACAGATCTGTGTCACTTGTTCCTCTTGAATTTTAAAATTATAATTGTCCGAATTATGTAATGTTATGTTATGTTATATGGTCCATTACAGAAAATAACATTTTAGTTCAACATCAACAATATGGGTATCAAATGAAATTGAATACGCAGAGGAAGGTTTTTGTATGTGTGACGTCATCATAAATCGAATATAGCGGATGTTCCATAATAGAAAATAGCTTTTTTGTTCAACACCAACAATATGGGTATCAAATGAAATGGAATACGCAGGGGAAGGTTTTTGTGTATGTGACGTCACTATAAATTCAATATGGCGGATGTTCTGTAATAGGAAATAACTTTCTTGTTCGACACCAACAATATGGGTATTTTGGCATTGGTTTTGCGTTTTTATATTGCTTCATTTACTGCAGATGTAACATAATCTTTTTCATTATTTAAAAAAAAATAACTAATAGATTGAAAATAAACCATTGTGTGTGCTTTATAAAACGTTTATACTTTCTCTTACACACACTCCGT
Organism: Zeuzera pyrina; assembly: GCA_907165235.1. NCBI lineage: Eukaryota > Metazoa > Arthropoda > Insecta > Lepidoptera > Cossidae > Zeuzera > Zeuzera pyrina. The sequence goes on from OU015628.1 coordinate 17,545,741, forward strand.
AATTAAAACAAAACCAGAGCTGCCATTCTATTCAATGTGCGAAAACTATTACTTTTAAATATAAAATAGATTTTATTGTAGACTGATTTACTAAATTTTATTATTGTTCCTACTATTTTATAGACTCAAGTTTTACTCTACGAAAATCCATTTCATGTGATGAATTCATAAAATCAATGGAATACCATTTCATTTGATATCCATATTGTTAGGGTTTAGCATTATCAAGTTCCCCTATAAAGTTTCATCCCCTTTTTCACCCCTTTAGGGGTAGATTTTTGATAAAGAAGAAAACTATGTTTTTTTTAAAGAAAATGTGTATCTCTGTACGAAATTACATCTTAATCGGTTCAGCGGTTAATAATTTCCCATACAAAGTTTCATCCCCCTTTTCACCCCTTTAGGGTAGGTTTCTAAAAATAAAGTAAAACTATCTCCGTGCCAAATTTTATCAAAATCTGTCCGGCGGTTTAGCCGTGAAAACCAAGCAGACAGACAGACTTTCGCATTTATAATATTATATTAGTATGGAATATGGATATTAGTATGGATTTAGAACATTATCAACGGCCGGTAATAAAACTGTCTTGAAATCAAAGTTGAAAAAAAAAATTTGTGGAGCGACCAAGTCGAGATTTGAACTTACAATCTAAGAATGATTCTCGAAAATAAAGGAGAATAACAATCAACCGAGCCAAAGACGCATTGAAGCTATCCTCCAAAATCTTGTATTTAAAGCGCTGTGAGCAACAATACGCAATGTCTACATAATATTATACAATTCGGTTGCGTTTTAATTTTATGAGTAAGGTTCCCTGTAATGGTTTGATACGGAGAACTCACGATGTGTCGTGGGTTTAAAACTAGAATGGTTCTTACCAAGTCATGAATAACATTTTTGTTACCAATAATATAATATTTATAATTGTATCTCTTTATAAACATGTGTTATTTTAATCGTATTAAACTATTTATTTTATTGTATTTGACAACTAAATTTCACAAATCGTAATTTTATGAGGCTTGTAAAAATGTCTATAAATGTTAATGTCAAAAATTGTCACTAGGCGGCGATTCAAACATGCGCTGTTTTATTGTAGTGTCGCGTCGCGGAGTTCGTTGCGAAAAGTATTTGGCCACGCCCCGTCAGCTCGATTCTGGCGCGATGCTCAAGGTCTTTGGCGACTACACGCCCCTTAATATGTCTTTATTAGTGTTTTACGTGTACTCTTTTATTCCATCCCACAGACATACCACAAATGTTAGGGTGAATCGTTTGAAGTTTTCAATATTTTAAAATTCCCATGGTAAAGTCGACAGATTTGACTGACTGCGAAAACAATTACTAGTCATTTTATAGTGTTCATCACAAGGCCAAAGAGAAGACGAGCTGACGTAGGTCATCAAAGTCAGTCAAATGTGCGACGAGCTACCTCACGTGCAAACCACACTGATGACCAGCGAGCGACTGATAATAATAATAGTCGTATCGGTATGTCCGAATCGGATTCGAGAGTGAAAATGAACGACAAGTGGATAGATTTAGAATGCAACGAGTTCGTGAACATCAAACACAACAATATGATATTGTATCGTCATCAAGGCTGACAAAACGCCTGCGGGTGAGCACGAGAAAAGGTTTAATTCACCGACAATCTACGAAGTGACTGTTGATATTGTCGGAGAAAATTTGAAATCTAGAGATATCGTACTTCATCGTCGTAATAATGAATTGAAACGTGTATCCAAAACGCACAGAACTTACGACACGCTACAATATCCATTAATCTTCTCGCAGGGCGAAGATGGATACCATTTTATCATAAAAATGGTTAATCAAGTAACAGGTAAGTAGAATAGATTCAATAATTAATTCGTTAGTTTAAAAACATCTAACCGTACATCAACACATCAAATCAACACAACAAATTGGGGCAATCACGGTGCAACCGTGGTTGCACCAATAAAAAAATTAATGCTATGAATTTTTATTCATACAGGCTCATGATCCGTGAAGGTGATATAAATCATTAATAATTTTGATGTGTCGCCGTGTTTTTCATCAGTTCGCGGTTGACATGTATGTCAAAATTGAGACAATTGACATGCATCCGTTTGAACCAATAGCATCTGAAAATACATTCGTCTCCGCGATGCTAATAATGCCGACAACGATGCAAACAACGTGGGAAGAATGACAATTTTGCCAGCCGCTCACATTGGAAGCCCGCGCCACATGCACAAGTACGCGTAAGATCCGATGTCGTATGTTAGACAATTTGGCCGCCCAGACCTATTCATAACCCAACATTCACCTGTAACCTGGATGGATTGAAATCAGGAAGGAACTGCTACCCAGTCAAACATCAGTTGAAAGATATGACATCACTGCCAAAGTTTGTTAGAAGGCAGACGAACCGTACATTCTGCCTTAATATTTCCACTGAACATGCAAATCAATGAGACACCAGCTTGCAACATCGCCAAAAACAGCGCACTGGCGAATATTTTACAGGTATGCAAATTGATCATTTGGGATGAATGAACGATGGCCCACAAGAGGTCACTGGAGGCGCTGGACAGATATTTGAAAAATCTTCGTGACAACTAAAACATTTTTGGTGGAACTATGAGTCTGTTGTACGGTGATTTTCGTCAGACTCTTCCAGTTATTCCCCGCTCAACTGTAGCTGACAACCTAAACGCATGCTTAAAACCATCAAATTTGTGGTGGCATGTGAAGACACCCCGATTAAGGACTAACATGCGAGTGTTTTTGCAACGAGATCGAAGTGCAGATGTGTTTTCAAAGCAATTGTTAGACATTGGTAATGAGAATGGCAGTTGACACCTCGACCAGATTCATCACATTACCCACAGATTTTTGTCAGTTGACAAAATCGAAGGAGGAGCTCATTCAGCATGTTTTTCTAGACGTACCGCAACAATTCAATACAATCAAATCAGTCGACACAGTCATCAACCAGGATGAGGTAGTCGACCGTCCCAGAGAATTTTTGAATTCGCTGGAAATGCGTGGCCAATTTGCAATTAAATTAGGCTCAGTAATCATTATGTTGCGTAACATTAATCAACCTCGACTATGCAATGGAACGAGACAGTGTAAAAAAGCGAATGAATAACGTCATCGAGGCAACGATCTTCAAGGGAAAATACGAAGGAGATAATGTTTTAATTCCGCGTATCCCGTTGATTCCAATGGACTTGCCATTCGATTTTAAGCGGCTGCAATTCCCCGTGCGTTTTGTTTTTGCGATGACCATAAACAAATGACATGGCCAGTCGTTGGAAGATTGAGGAATTAACTTGGAGTTTCCGTGTTTCGCACATGCACAACCATATGTCGCGTGTTCGCGCGTCGGAAAGTTTTAAGAAATTTACTTTACTTTTACTTATATTTGTAATTTAAAAACGTAGTTCATCAGAAAGCTTTAAATTGAATATACATACATATTATGTGTCTTTTAAATAAATAAAAAGAACTGAATTCATTTGAATTCCAATCAAGTTTCATTCAATAACCTAACGAAACTTAAGAATTACGGCCGAATTTCGACCACTAGTTAATAATAATTACATTAATATTTGTGATATGTAAATTAATAAAATTGGCAATTTTTTAACAAAGTAAGCGAAAGTGCTTCGGGTATTGCCCATGCTAAATAAAATTAGCGTTTCTTTTTAACAACGCCGTTATCTTAATTGTGTAAACTTAGGCCGTTTATTACAATACGCGAAGCTGTTGAACGTGAATCCTCTATAGTTAGGCTATAAAGCGACTAGGTCTTTCTTTCATTTTCATAAAGTTTTGCGGGCATTAAAGTGTCGGCACTTGAGGTTAAGTTCTTGCAATTTGGCCTCCGGCCAGATGTTATATTACACTGGACCAGAGGTATGCTAAACCCTCTTCATTTTGACTTATTACATTTTAATAAGTGCTTTTGACCCGAAAATCGGAACTTAAGGTCAGAGTGGATAACAATACCGTTAAACGATATCGTATTGTCAATTTATAAATGGTTTGTAAATACTACCTGGGGCTGCAGTCCCATTAGCGATTATTTTCGTAAACTACCGATCGATAAAAATAACGAAAAAAATCGCTTGCCATAACGATAAGCACGTACACTTTGCGAGGTGACAAATTTGATCGTAAAAACATTATCAGCAATCGTAAAGTTGACAGATTCGATATGATTCCAATCACAATCGATAGTTTTAATGTACAGATTTTCAAAAATCGTGAAAATTAATCGTTATGACTTATCAACGGAAATAGGTCGTAAAGCGATCGCTATGTCGAGACTGTAGTGGCTGGCCGGCATCGAATATTTGTCCTTGTGTGGTTATTTCAATCAACTTCTATATATCAATATCATAGTTCGTCTTAAGAAAGTAGGTATGGTGTGTGTGTATAAAAGGACAGACTGTGACGCTTCAGAAGTGATGTTTAACGATTAAAAATACAAAAGACGTAGTGTTTTTAGTGCGGAGTATCGTTGGATTGGTCTTATCCCAGGAGTGTCTTATTCTATAATATTAACCTTTTATTTTGGAATTCATATGTTGCACAGTCGAATTTTTTTCTTAATTATTTTAATATTGATTAGAAAATTGTAACTAGAAAAAAAATTGAACTCTGGTTTTCTTTATTGGTATGCCACTTTTTATTTACTGGCCTATTGACTGCTTTTTGTTTCATGTTGCTGATATATAGATACAATTATTTTATATTTGATTCACTGATTTTGATTGACGGGTTTTTAAAGCAGATTAATGATGAGATAATGAACGCAGATAATGAACGTGAACGATAATATAAATCTGCAGGTGGTAAGACCTTGTGAGGTCAGACCGAATTGCTCCCATCATATTATTCGCTAATCCTGTCGCCAAACAGCAGTGCCTGCGCTGTTGTGTTTTGTTGTGGAGGATAAGATAGCCGGATAAACTGTCACAAGATGCACGGTATTTTAGTCATCAGGGTTGCCAACGCAATTACACTCAAAATACTTTCTTACCTTTGTTGTTGTAAATGTTCATGGTCTACTTAGTCCACTTATCGACAGATGGGTTGTAAGCAGGATTGTCTTCCCAGTTGTATACAAAAATTAAATTGTATATATTTGAATATTATTTTTAATGTCTATTGTTTATTACAGCGAACGTTTTTTGTAGGCTGTTCGCTAAAAAGTCAGTGCTCTGTGGATGTCTTTATTTTTACAAACAGTTGCTTTTACGAAATAAGGGCTTATTTACGAGGTCAAAACATAGCTGAAGGAAAGCTAAAGGTTTAATCAATTATATAAAAAGAAAACATAAAAAATGAAATGAGTTTAAAATACGTAGGTAGGCAAAATCGTTTGTATTTTTGTGTTATAAACACGAAATTCTTTTACTTAAAGGGTCAAGAAGCAAATGCCGTAAGTCAAACAGACCGTTAAGTTTGCTTCAAAAACAACTTCGAAAAAAGTTATTGAAAAGGAATAAAGTATAAAATATACCGGATCTCGTCAATTTCCTTTAGGATTATTCTCAAAGAAATACCAAAAATTATTTTACTGGAAACTGTCTTGTAACTGAAGTTGTTAATTTAGGCTCCGACTCCCAGGGACAGTTTGTTGATTTAATCTTCGCGCTGTTCTACCTGACCCCATTTATTCTTCGCTTCTTATAATGAATTTCAAAATAGCGGTATTAATTTCAGTTTAAAAGGTCTACCTATTAAAGATTTTTTATGATTTCTTATTTTTAGTTCTTAAAATCTAAGTTAATTCATCGGAACGATGAGGCTTTGAGGCACATTTTTAATGTGCCGTTCCAAAATTTAAATACCAGAATAGAAATTACTGATCTTACTAGAATTACCGGTCTATTTGTCACTGTCGCATTTAAAGATTTTGGAGCTGAATGGCATAATATAACGTATAGCATTCCATTTTTGCAAAAGGTTTATCTATTTAATAATAGCTGATGCCCGCGAATTCATCCGCGTTTTTTTATTTTTAAAATAGCCTTTGTCCTTCCTCAGGATTTAAGCTATCTTCGTACCAAATTTCATCGCAATCAGATGAACGATATGACAGTCCATAAAATACATACAAAAAATAAATAAACAAACTGATTTTTTCCGTTGATTCTCCGGTTAAAATAGACTACTAACGAGACTATTGCCTCTATATTTCGTGAAATTTGAGAGTAGGTGTATTCTATAACTCGTTGTACAATGGTGCAGCGTAATTACGAAAAAAAGTTAGGGGTGCCACTCCCTATATGTAACAGATTCCACTGCACATAAACGTGTAAGAAACCTTTAGATAAGTTTTCGATAATGATGTAGACATTTCAAAGTCACTATATGTGCTCTTAAAATTGTAAAAATGTTCCAATTTTGAAGAGTATTTTCCTTTTGTGAATCCGTGCTTTAATGTTCCATAGGTTGACCGAAAAAAAAAAATTAAGCCCTAAAACAAAAACACTTAACACTGATAACTCAATTTCTGAAGCTAAAAGTTGAGTATTCATTGAAAGTGCTTAAATAAACTAATAAAAGAAGAATAGGAATCTTATTTTCTCTTGAAAATGTATTAAATAAGATTAGGTGTACATCTATCCTTATTCTTATAAAATCAGTTTTATTGTTCTGAATAATTACCTATGTATTATGCATTTTTACTAAAAGAACGTTTTGCTGCTCAATGGCTCATGTACCTATGCCTACACATATTTTGGTGATCGGGATTCGGAATAGAAAATTATTTATTTCATTAATTCATACTGATATTGCTTTAATTGAGTGAACCGATTTAGGTTACGAATCTCGCATTTAATTGACTTTGAATTTTTTTACTATTTTTTATTTTGTAACTCTTGTTTGTGACTCGTGTTTCAACCAATTTGTTTGGAAAATCTTTACGCTTTCAAATTAAGTAGAAATAATCGTTTTCCTTCTAGTGCTGTCTAAGCGACGCCATTGATTTACGGATACTTATCGGCAAATACATTTCAAGAGACAATTTATACTTGAGTCTATAGTACTCGAAGAGGTTGAATTGTGTACTTAATGGAAATGAGAAGTCACGAATTGTTATTCAAAGACTAAGTTTCATAAATACCTACTGTTCGAATATTATTATGATTCCATTTTGCACAAAAAAATGTTAATTTAACGTCTGAGTAAACACTATACATATAATAAGTTACAATTTAGCTTGAATAAAACAATAAAATATTTTACAATAACCATTTCGAACGACTGTTTCGATATAATATATGTACACAGTAAATAAAATATAATATATTGAAACATTGTATTGTTGGGGTCTTTTATATTAAAAACATGTTTTATACATTTTTATCAGTCATATCAGATATAACAATTTTATGTAAGTTATTGTGATCACATTCAATCACATTCAACAAATAAAGTCAGTTTCGCCTCAAAGTCGCATCTTTATAACATTAGTAAATAATTAAAAACAATAAATAAAAAGATACAGTTTAATTCTGATTTTATTATTGGCGGGTAATCCAAAGACTTAAATTAACACTTTTATACAGCGAGATGATGATTATCATAAATTGATTATCTTCTTGCTTTAAATTAATACAGATGATGATAATTCAGCATCTTGCAATTCCAGCTATTTACAGGATTATTCTATTTTAAGTTTAGATTTTTCTTATATTTTAGAGCAAGACGATTATTGTAAATAGTTAACTTGGTGCATTTTTATTCGTTTTGTTCGCAAATTTATTGTAAAGCTGAAACGCAAATATTGTTGTGCATAGCGTACAGTGGCAAATTAGATATTAATAATAAATAATAATAAATGCTCCAAACACACACACACACACACACACACACACACACACACATGATCATTTGGTTTCAAACTAGTTCTATGAGAACCAGAACGACGATAACAACTGGGGCCGTCTCCCAGTAGGTACACCCAGACTCGAGACAATCTAGAAAAGTCCGTTTCCTTAATTGACTCGCCCGGTAATCGAACCCGGAACCTTCCGCACTTAGACACAACACAAAGACACAAAGATCATATATAACTATAGACGATATAATACTTTGTATTGAGTTAATAAATATTAACGTTTAGATATGTATGTACTATTTTATACAATAAATTAATAACAACCTTAGACAAGACATACAAAAGCTTGAATTTTGCCTGTCGCTTTGAAAGGCGAAATCGGGAATTTTTGGACGAACGAGTAAATTTGAAGGAGACGAAAGACGTATGCAAGGTCCTGCGAGGACCGTGATGCCCGATATTTTGTCCTCTCTGATTATATACAGCGCGAGGATGCGTGTGTGTGCAAGTCAATTTGGTCAGCTGTAACTTTTGGATTCCGCACCGAGGATTCCGCACCATCATATGTATTTACCGTACATGTACTCGTATTATGTATTTACCGATAACATTTAAGTCAACAGCTCTCGCATACTTAGGCTTAGAAGTATGTAAGAACCGCGACGCTTGGCGCTCCGTCCTCTCTGACTACCCCGTAAGGGATACAGCGTTTGGATATGTATGTATCCTTTCCGTCCTCGATTTAAGTCGGTTTCAAAAACAAACTTAACTTTGCAATTGAAAGACACGTTCTCCGATACTATCCAGTTGCAAATGTAAGTTTGTAATGGCAAATAACTACAAATTAACGACTGTCGGATTTTTTTCTTTACTTGTGCTATGAGACCTTGCTTCTTGATTAATGATTCCAGGTCAATGGGAAATACCCTATTGGTTTTGATTTGCTTGCGAGTGTCAAAATATAAGGCATTAAGTGACCATATTTTTTAACTGAGTTTACTTAGAAGCTTGATTTTTTAACAGCTCTAAGGAACCGCAGACATAAGTAACAACTTGATACTGCCACGCATTCCTGAGAAAGAGTCTTGACAGATAGACAGACAGACAGACGGACAACGAAGTGATAAGAGTTCCGTTTTTTCCTTTTGAGATATGAAACCCTAAAAATAAATTTCTCTACTCTGGTATGATTTTCTTTGATAGCATAAAAGTGGCATAAAACATTAATCATGCGACCCGAAATGCGAACTCCTTTTATCTTGGTATTATTGTAATTTTATGCAATTTGCGGATAAATTGATTTTTAACAGCATGTAAGTTCATCAATGAATGCTACGTGCGATCGTGTTACGTGAACACATTTACATAATGAAATTAGTCTCGTATGCATCGATCTTGTTTAACAGGATACCATTTGGATCATCAGTTTTTACTCGTCCATTTTATACAAAATTGAGTTAAATGATATACAAGTTTATTTCGAAGAGACGGGTAATTGCGAAAGGGTATTAAAATATTTATGTCAATGAAAGGATTGCGATATATAACTAAAAACTAAAAAATTAAAAAAAAAGCTGAGGCAGCCCTGAAATCAGCGTTTTTACGAGGCTAGCAAACATTTAGATTAGAGGGCATAAATATTGCACATTTTTTTTAAATGAATGTTTTTTTTTGTGTGGAGAACAAAATAAACGTATCTTGTAATTATATATCTACAATATAACAGTCGACAGTGACATGTTGAAACCCCGGCGTATATAAACCCTCTTTCACAATAACCTTGTGTACGATATTTTGTATAAGTAAATGGTATTCTATTATTGGTATAAAGGAAAACATTTTGTTACTCAAAAGAAAAAGTGAGAGATATTTGAATCGGCGACTCCTCCATATTAATTGAAGTAAGTGATGTGAAAAAATCGTATGAATCTATCTACTCATGTAATTGTCACAGAACTTCACTTGGTAAGTTTGTTTGATGTCTAAGTATTCATTGTTTTATATTCCTTCCGGAAAAATAACTTTTGTGCAGAAGAATATTGAAGAGCGACTAAAAGATGGTTTTTGGGGTCGAGAGCGATCTGAAAATGCTGGTGCTTGTTTGTGCTGTGGACAGCGCTAGGGGTGTACTGGTGCGTTCTGTAGGAGACCCTAGACTCGTCCAATTTGTACCGAAGAAGACAACCGCGAGAGGTTTAATGGGTAAGAATTCCAAGAAGTACAGTCGTCCACTAGTTGGGTATATACATCTTTGGAACATTTCTTCCGTGTCACAAAAAAAAGATAAATAATAAATAAACAAATTCTGTGATAAGTGTACTTTAAATAAAATTTATTTTACTTACTTTAAATAAAATATGGATGGGAATAAGTTATGCGAATACAACAAAGATAAAGCGGCACCGATTAACTTTTAATGTCAAACATAAAATTAAAGCTGTTAGACATAAAACGGACATAACCCTTTCAATCACTGCCGAGAGCTCCCTTATTGTCGATTTCGAACGCGACGGTCGCCAGTTTATATGGGTAATGAAAAAGAAATGTTGTAATAAAATACAATTAAATATAAGATATTACAGTTTACATAGTACATTTTACATCCATACTAATAAAAATGTGTACTGTGCTTTAAAATAATGATAAAAGCTGGAAACTTTTTAGCTTTTCGATTGCTTGAATACAATTTTAATGGAGTTTTTTATGTATTGCATAAATTTAATCATCTGAAAGCCCCTCTGGTATTACTTTAGACTAAGTACTTTCTAATGTTATCCCGAAAACGTAATAGAGATAATTTATCTCTTTTATTTACGTATATTACTGTTTAAAAATCAACAAATAATATATATACATACATGTCGTCACACTGTATCCCTAACAAGTTAGTCAGAGAGGTGGAGTGCCACGCATAAGTATCGCGGTCCTTACACTATCCTTATACTAACACTAGTTTTTTACAAAAGTTTTAGTAAGCTCGGGTTAATTTCAGACTAATACACGAAAATTATTGATTTCACTAAACTTAAAATGTTGAAATATATACAAAACTGTTTTGTGTAATAAACAAATTTGTTAAGTAATATTAACTAAAGTAAATCCGATGCACACCATCAACATACTCTTAAACTAAACTATTTAGTAAACGTAACATACATTTTTATACATTTTATTATGTTAGAAAGTGTAACTTCAATCTTTTTTATTTTGTAAATTGAAAATTCGTGACATTTAAAAATAATTACTACTTTAGTGAACTTTGGTTGGTTTCACGAAACAAATCAACCTTCGGAATTCAACTAAACGATTCATTTTAAACGATTTGTGCCCTATCTATGATCATGTGATACTAATGGGTGATTTTAATACGTGTTTGATCAAAGGTGATTCTCGCTCGCAGAAACTTCTGTCTCTTCTGTCCTCCTTAAATCTACATACCTTGCCTCTTACTGCTACCCACCATTTTCCTAATTGTGTTCCGTCTCTATTAGATTTAATGATTGTGTCATCTTTGGAAAACGTCGCTACACATGGCCAAGTTACTGCTTCTTTCTCTTTTCACGACTTAATTTATTTATCATATCGTATTCGTCATCCTAAGCATAAGCCTCAAGTTACATTACTTCGTAGTTACAAGAATATAGACGTGGAAGCATTGTGGTGTGATGCTGGCGCTATTGATTGGTTATCGTTGATCAATGGCGCCAATGTCGACGTAATGGTTAATGAATTTAATGACAAAATCCTTGAACTGTATAATCGACATGCCCCATTGAGGCAAGTTAAAATTAAGCACAATCCTGCACCCTGGATTACATCTGATATTAAGGATCTCATGGGCCGTAGAGATAAAGCGAAGAGACGGTACAAACGTCGTCCATCAGAGCGTAACCTGACTAGATTTAAAGTCTTACGTAACCGTTGTAGCCGTATGTGTCGCGATGCGAAAAGACTTTACTTTCATGATTCCTTAGAAAATCGCAACTCGACACAGGTGTGGAAGTTTCTAAAGTCTGTTGGTATTGGTAAATCATCGGTTGCTAGTTGTAAGGAAGTTGATCTGAACACTCTTAATCAGCACTTTTCTCTTTCGCCAGCTTCTTTGCAACCTCACGTTAAAGCTAACACTTTGGTGGAGATTTCCAACCTTCCAGTACCACACTGTTCTCCATTTCACCTTAAGACTGTAACTGAAGAAGACGTTAAAAAATCTATTCTTGCCATTTCTTCCACTGCTGTCGGGAACGACAATTTAAGTTCAAAAATGATTACTCTCATACTGCCCTTGCTACTTCCTATTCTTACTCACATTTTCAACTACTCTTTAACTTCCTTTTCTTTTCCTTCGGTTTGGAAACAAGCACATATTATTCCTTTACCTAAGGTTTCTAATCCCGCTAGGCTGTCTCATTTTCGACCTATTTCTATTTTACCCTTTCTGTCGAAAGTACTTGAGCACATTGTTCATAAACAACTGTCTGCTTTTTTAATCTCCAACAATCTTATTGATTCTTACCAGTCTGGCTTCCGCCCAGGCCATAGTACAGTGACAGCTCTTCTTAAAGTCACTGATGATATTCGTTGGGCTATGGAAAACAAGTCTCTCTCTATACTAATCCTCGTTGACTTTAGTAGTGCATTCAATTCAGTAGATTTCGATATTCTCCTCGGAATACTCCGTTCCATTAATATCTCTTCTTCTTCTATATCATGGTTTGATTCTTATCTAAGGGGCCGCTCACAATGTGTTCGTTGTAATGAATCTTTCTCAGACTGGTGTAATATAAGTACTGGTGTGCCCCAGGGAGGAGTACTATCGCCTTTACTATTTTCTATTTTCATTAAATCTGTCACAAAAGTAATATCTTCTAGCTTTCATCTTTATGCTGACGACTTGCAGCTTTATCGTCACTGTGACGCAACTGAAATTGATTCAGCTGTTGCTGCTGTGAATGACGATCTAGATAGTATTAGTGTATGGGCGAACTCGTATGGCCTTTTAATTAACCCAAATAAATCCCAAGCCATGATAATTGGTAGCAGGTACACACGAGGTCGTCTTGACTTTTCATCCCTATCTCCAGTGAGTTTAGACGGCACTCCGATTCCTTTTGCAGATACTGCTAAAAACTTGGGTGTCATATTTGACTCTCATCTTTCATGGAGTGCTCATATTTGTGAAGTCAGCAGAAAAGTTCATTTCTCATTACATTCACTGAAACATCTTCAAAATTTTTTACCTTTAAAGACTAAAATTTCCCTAGCACAAACACTTATCCAGCCGATAATAGATTACGCTGATGCCTGCTATCTGGACCTGACTGAAGAGCTTCTAAATAAGCTTGAGCGCTTGCAAAACCTCTGTATACGGTTCATCTTTGGTCTTAGAAAATTCGACCATGTTTCTCATTTGCGCAAAACACTGAAGTGGCTCCCTATTCGCTCTCGCAGGAACACTCGAATACTATGTCTCCTCTTCAACATACTGCATAACCCATCATCTCCTTCCTACTTAAAAACTCGTTTCTCCTATGCTCGAACGTTAGACACTCCCTGCAGACAACATCTGAGAACCCTTCTTAACATCCCATCCCATAAAACTGATTTCTATTCCTATTCTTTCATTGTTCATGCGGTAAGATTGTGGAATTCACTTCCGCCTCATATTAGAGACAGTAATTCTGTATACGTTTTTAAAAGACGAGTTAAAGAGTATTATCTCTCCTCACCACCATAAACTATATCGTATGTATATGTGTAATGTTTATATAATCATTACTTTAGTACGTGTAGTTGTGTATTTGATATATATTTTAAATATGGTTTGGTGTATGTAGAGTTTATTTATAATATTTTGTATGATCATATTATGTATGTACTATGTATGTATATATATATGTATGTGTGTGTATGTATATGTGTGTGTGTGTGTGTATATGTATATATGTGTATATATATATGTGTATGTGTGTGTATATATATATACATGTAATATTTCTATGTATATCTATATTTTTTGCAATTCATACACATTAGATTTTGCTTTCGTAACGGCTTTTCTATCACAGGTCTGCTGGAAGAAATTTCATGATGAAATAAGCAGTACCTTTGTATATAAATTTCATTTCATGCATTCCTTAAACATTTGTGTGTATGTACATAAATAATTAAATAAATAAATAAATAAATAAAGTATTTTTCAGTGACATACTTCTTTCGCCTTTCCCAATGTTATTATTTTCCTTACACATTTTAGACTAGATATGCCAGTGCTTTTGACTTTTGACAGCTAACACTGGCTATTTGATCCTCATAAGTCAGCCTTGTCTTCCTTGGCCTCTACTACCACTCACTTTCACTGTGTAGATTTTCTTCGTCAATCCATCATCACTTATTTTTTCTATGTCTCCGAACCATCCTAGCATTCCTTTCTTCATTTTTAAAGTAACATGATATGTCTCATATAAAAAATTAAATTGCTTAAAAGGTTTTCTCAAAGCTGCCGTTTGAAAGATCATTAGTTGATAAAGTGCTTAACAGATTCACAGCATTACGTCATTGTATGATTAAAGTAGACCAAGTACTTTATGAGATCACAGACAAATATAAAAATGTTTCTTTTTGTAACATTGACAAAGGAATAAAATATCCTATTGTTGTGGATACTGAACAACAGTAAGTAGGATTCGAAACTAATCTTTTATTATTTTTGTTTAAGGAATTATGGCAATGAGACTTTAACTTGTGGATTTTCTAAAAATATAGTTTTTAGAGTTTATTGATTAAAGAAATACAGATTTTACTACTTCGATCTGTTGAACATTTGTTATAACTTATTACGTTCCTTTTTTGTGTGAAAAAACTAGGTCCAATATCTATTTTTTAAGAATTTACAGTACCTACATAGATGTAAATAATAGATAAACACAGAAAAAGTACAACACGAAATATGTAGAGTAAAATAAGTTAAATTACATAAATAGGTTGGTAAATATAATTACACGCAGGCACCTAACATTAAAAGACATACACACAGTTTCTTTGGAAGAAAATAATTTTTATCAAAACTGTACTGGAGACATAGGAATTGGATGAGAATAACACTTATAGATAGAAATGTCTTATCTAGCCACTGTCTCTTTCCTACCAGAATAAGAAGAATATTGAAGAACTGATCAAAGTTAACTAAACTGAAATATAGATATATCCATGTTATCAACATAACATTATATTGTAATTTGTATTATTATTATAAACTAGAACTCCATACATAATTTTTTACAATATATTTTCTACTGTCATCCTAACAATGACTTTTAGTAGTGGTTTATATGAGATAAGTTAAAAAAATATAGTTAATACTGTGTATTAATGCCTCTCTGACTACCCCGATAGGGATATAGCGTTAGAATATGAATGTATGTATGTATCAATTCTAAAGTTTGCAAGAGCTAATGGTAAAAAATAATAAATTTATGATGGAAACTATTAATTTTAAACCGTGTGTAATTAAAGTCATAAATAGCAAATTTTAAATAAAAACTTTAATAATATTAAATATAGTATGTTGTAGTTCGAATTATTAATTTTATGCCCATTTATAATATATTTCAATACAATATATTTCACGTTGCATTTCTTTAGTAAGTAGTAATAAGTAATGGCACAGTTTACATTTCTGAGTATCATAGTCAAAGATCACAGTTTACGTTTGTTCCTTGTTCATTTATTACAGAGGATATAAAAAAAAAAACAAAAAATATATTGACATTTCTAGATTGAATGGTATGTGAGACGAAAGTTTTGTACAAACAAACACACGTACTGCGGTGGATTGTGGGCCTTCATTTTATCAGTTTCAATGCGGAACAGAAACAAAAGTTAAATATAACAAAAGGCAGTTTGCAATGCAATCGGAGCTCGCAATATTTACATTAAACTATCACTATGTAAATGGTGCAAGCGCTGCAATCCATAAACTCAATAATCGGACAGCTCTGTCTGAAACAGATAACAATTGATATGGTTTGTAAAACAATTTCACATACGATAATTCCACATACAGTTGCGTAAAATGTGTACTTTAGAGAATTAAAAATTAATTGCAGAGTTCATTTACTATCTACTGCCTCAGGGACATAACGTAGTACATATTTGTATACTTATATAGGACCGAGCTAAACCAATTTGGTTGTGTGAGTTGCGGGTAAATAAGAGAAGCTTTCACTTGACGTTTTAGCATATGTTCTGAGGGTATCGAGCCATACCGAAGGAAACACTTTTCAGAGTGATTGCTTTATTTACAAATTTTTGATTTTGCTTTATTTAGGAATTATCGAGCGATATCGAAGGAAACAATTTTCCGATTGATTACTTTATTTATGAATTTTCACTTCTTCAATTATTTCACCTGTTAATACTTATAATAATGGTAAATTATGCGCGGCGCAGCTAATTATGTGTAATGTTTCAAAACACGGAAAAAATTCAAGAAAAATTAGAAAATTTTGGGAAAAATTTCAAGAATTAATTTTCTTGAAAAATGTCAGTGATCCATCGTTAGGTGCAACCGACTAATCGCGTGACGTGTGTGTCTGTTACAATTTGTTACACCGTAATTAATGATTTTTTCAAATCGCATGAAGCAATTTTTTTACAATAAAGGATTTTCTAATACACTCAAAACACCCAATATAATTGTTTTTTATTCCAATTGTTTGATGGTTTGATGGTAATTGATAGTTTATTCAAATTCTTTGACGGTAATTAGTTCACTCTTAAATGTTTTTCTAATAGCGCTACCTCTGCTAGTTCGCCCCAATTACCCCATGTAATTTTTTAATCGTTTATAGTAATTTAATGTATATTGATGGCTCATTTAAATAGTTTGACAGAAATTAGTTTAGATTGATGGTAAATAAACGTGTGTATTAGTTGACAATTTAATTTTATAAAATGGAGTTTGCCGAAATGGTTAAGTATCATATACAAATGATTTCATCAATTCTACGATTTTAAGACAACAAATGGACAACAAGGAATGTTTTCTTTGTCGCATTTAAAGTTGCTAATAAGTTCAATGACTCCTCGAAGATTATTATTAATTTTGCAATATAAAAATAAATAGCCGACGACGTTTTGCTTTTGTTGATTTACTCAAGATTCTAAAATGAGAAATTCAATATTGTTTGAAGTGATTCCAAAGTTTTTGGTTATCATTAGAGAAATATGGGGGCGGCGGCGACGAGATGAAATATCATCAAACTCTCGCAAACTTTCATCGTATTTCTTTTAATAATTGCTCTTTTGTGTACGTTGCTGAATTTATTTTGAAGCCCAAACAATACAGCCGTACCTATTTCGAGCAAAATATGTATTTGAAGCTGCTTTACGTCATTTTGTTTTTTCTCTAAACAATAAAAGAACCGTTTTAATTAAAATTTAGATAGGTTTATCTGATGATTTGCGCGTAAAAACATCATGTACCTACAGTCCCTATTTTCTTTACTTTTATTGTAACTGCAAATGGTTTTTTTACTTTTTATGTTTATTTGGATTCATACCCTACACTGGTTTGTTATAACTTAATAGGTACTGTATTACTTAAAGACTGAGCACTCTTCGAATGCAAATTAATGTTTGAATATTAAATAGTTAATTTTACAAAGATAGCCTTGTCAAAAGGGTATAATGTATAGGTAATGAAAATGCGGTCGAGTATACCTAAACCCATTTCTGCTTCGATATAGGAAAATAATGACCATGTATCCCTTGGAGAGTTAACTTCGTAGATAAGGACAAGGGCTCAAATCAGCTGTACGATGTTATCTTTTCATTACACCGGACGAGTCCTAAGCAAACATACCCTGCAGATAGAAGTTAAGTATTGGGTGCGAATTCTGTATTAGTAACGTTAATGGTAGTGTAGAACGTCAGTTACATATTTAACTACTAGTTAGTGACGATTAAAGGGGACGAAAGAAAATGTTTAGTGATATTTAAATTAATTTGTTGCAAATATATTTTAATGCTAAAAATGGTAAAAAGCAATTATCTGCACTTACACTACATGATGAATCTACCTCAGACATAGAATCAAATGGACAGAGCGTTGACACTAAGAGCGTTTTTACTAAAGTGCTTGACTAGACAAGGGCCATAGTACAACAATATACAGCTAAACATAAAATGTTTCTATGTATGTATATGTATGTATATTTGTAAATGTTCAGCTAAACATAATGTGTATGTTGTTAATACTAGTGGCCAAAACACTTACGATTTATATGTATTTTGCAAATAATTATTTCAGTTTTATAACCACCTCGTTTTATGACCAAGTAAACGGGGGTGTTTATGTATAATATGTATTTATTTACAAAAGAAAAGTATATAAGTAGTATATCACTTGTCTAGTACCCATAACACAAGCTCTGTGCTGCTTACTTTGGGACTAGATGGCGCTGTGTGAAAATGTCTGAGTTTATTATTATAGTTTTGTATGTAAAGTCGGTAATGAGCTGACACGAATTACATCGACAGTGTAAGGTCGTCAAACTTGCTATAATTAGCTGTTATACTCGTTGTCACGCTCAATGAGATAGAGACACGAAAATCGTTTGACACACTTTGATAAGAGCGGCAACTCAATATGGCTCCGTCAATTTTGATTCTGGGTCCGAGGCATCTACTATAAGTTTGAGAGAGAGAGATTATTATGTAATCTCCTTGATCATCACATACATAGACTAAAAGTCGCTCAAGGAAGGCTTTAAAAGAACATCATCGCTACATTAAGATTCCACCAAAAGCGGTGTTGAAGAATTATATTGTTCTACTTTGATGCTCTATTCACTCCGAATGGGAACTGGCGTGCTTCTGTTTATGTACACGTATGTATGACGACGTATTATATTTTTATCTTCAAACAATAGCTTAAATTGTTCACAGAGTATTAGTAAAGCAAACCTTAATCTCTAACAAAAACAAAATAACTAAGTTCATTATCTAAAAAACAACAAAAGATATGTATATGCCTTCATTTTTAATATATAATAGAACATACATTTAAAACATTTTACTGCGTAATATTCCAATACAACATGTGTTTTTGCTACAAAATAATATAAACATTTTTTGGCTTGTTTTGTACGTAATACTAAACTTTTATCGTGTTGTAAATACGGGTTAAAATAAAAATACAATATTCCATATGACACAAATTCGATAATATTGTCAGCGGCGACCTTTGTCGTTTGCATGGAAATCGCATCAATCGCGGGCCTCAACCTCGGAAAAAAGTGCCTCTCTCGCTCTCCTTAATAAATCATTTTATCTCTTCTAAAGAATGACTAATGAAGACGGAAAAAAGCCCTAAGAATGGAAATAAAAGATTAAAGTAACAATCTGCTTTAAGAGAATTTATGCTTCAAACGGGGAAATTTTCACTGCTTCCAGTACAAGGGTGTTTAAGAGGAATAGGTAAGTACATATACATTAGGTAATTTGTATTCATGTGGTCATTAACACAAGTACCGGTAAATCCCCATCTCGATATTGTTTTACAGCTTTTGCTAAGAGTGAAGTTCTGCTCTTTGTTATTTTACGAATGCTTTAGACCTAATTCATATTAATATTTACTTTTCGTTACAAGAAACCAACTGTTTTGTTTCTTTTAATTATAGCCGTTAAAAACTAAATTCATTTCAAACTAGTTATGTACCTATATTCAGATATTTTATTTTTTATTTGCATAAATGTGAAATGGGTTATTGGACAATAAGGACATGATATACTTACCTAATATAGATTTGTATCTATTTAGTTTTGTACACATTTGATGTTACTGGCATGAAAAATCTAAAATAAGTATTCGAAATTTAAGTAAGCACTCCTGGAATGAATAAAACATTTAGCAAGTAGCCATTCGTACAGCGCAACCCTTTTGTTGGAAGTTAAATATTTAATATTTTCCGGTAAACTTCGATCACAAATATATAACTTGTGATCGAAGCCAGTAAACGATTTTAAGTACTTATACACGAATAAGCATTGATGGACAAGATCTAACACATGTTTTGTGTCAATTTTATGCCAGAAAACAGCAGTCCATTAGGTAGGTATTAAGTAATTAATACTACAGTTAGATTTTTTAATTTTAAACAACGATTTTTGAAATTTCTTTCGGATGTAAATGTATCTTTTTATGAGTTCATACATCTCATTTGTGATCGAAAAAAAAGCTTAGAGGTTGCCCAACTCCAAGTTCATATAGGATTGATTATGAGCAATAGATAATATCTAAGAAAAAAATAATAATTCTGAGTTTTTTACTGAGTTTACATAATATCTACCTGTACATTTTAACTCATGGCCAACACTGGGGTGATATGTTAGAATATAGAAGAAAATGCAATTACTGAATTTTTGATTGCATTAATGTTATGAGTAATTGTTAACAAGTAATTGATAATAAGTATTGAAAATAAGTATTTCTACAAATCATATTATTAATAACGTAGACACAGTTTATTAATCAATAAAAAAAATTGCACCGAATTTAGTTCACTAACAATTTAATTATGAGTTGTTTTGTCTTTTAAGAGTCGGGAGACCAGTTACACTAGAAAGTTTTAAACTACAGTTATTCAAATAAAGTGTTGTTAAGCATGAATGTTCTTTATACTATATAGCACTTAATATAGAGTTGTAATTTTAAGATTTCTTTCCCAAAGATGAGTCTTTGACATTCTCCCATCTATTTATCTGTATGAAAAAATGCTAGATATTGACCAAGTCTAGAAGTATTCATTATTCTAAATTTCACCAAAATTCGTTTAAAAGTTTCAGTATGATGTGTGCAGAAACAGACAGACCACGACGATTCCTTTTTTTTTAAATATTTCATGCACGAACACTGCCCGCTGTAGTGTTATTTGATGCGTATTAGATAAATATGCTTGCAATTTCTCTATATGAAAAAAAAATTATATGTAAATATTAAAAAAAATATTTCTTAAAAAAATGAAATCGAAGAAATTCTAAAAACGTATAAATAGCGTGTATATTCTTTGATTGGTATTATTTTTAACACTACATAACATTACAACAAACTTTTTCCTGGAGATAAAAATAGGTAGTCCTCTGTTCGTGGTAAAGATTGATTAACAATTCCAGAGTTAGGCTGTCAACAAAAATCATTTTAAAAGTTAGTAATATGGGTGTGTACCCATTAAATAATTTACGTTTCTGTTGGGATGTAAGTTCAATTGGTAGGTAGTTATTCAGTTGTTGTTTTATTAAATACCGTTTAGTTATTTAACAATGTTATTACATTACACAGATAAGTAAGAATTTTTTAAACTAAAAAAAGTGTAAGAAAATCTTTAAAAATATTTAGATATCTTTTCTCCAGATTAAAATATCAAAAATATACGGTACAAGAAATAAACCAATCTACGAGTATTTTTACATGATTGCAAATTTTTATATATTTTTTTTGAAATGTAGCCTTTTTTGCGAGTATTTACCCGCCTCGGTATTAACTAAGAGAAGCTGACGTTGATGTTCCAAGAGTCGTAGGTCTGGTGGCGAGGTCACGTCGCCGCTATTAATCTAGCGACAGATGCACCCTCTCTATTATAACCAGAACATATAATATTATTATATTTGATCAAGTGGTGTATGGAAATACGTTTCTAGACTTTATTATGTAGATATTGTGCGTCGCGTATGATTTGAAATGGAATATGAATTTTCTTTTGTGAAAACAGAATAGAGTACACAACATAGTATTATTTTTGGTTTACGGGACCATATAAATTATTGTTAGTACTTGTTTTAAATATGTAGACACAGGAAGGTTCTGAAGGTTTCTGTAATTCAATAGCAAAGGCATATACACAGTGGTTTTGGTGGTGGAACAATATATATAAAGAGGAAAACCACTGTGTATTGTTGTATACATACTGTTCACAATTTTTTTATTTATTTTAGAATAATAATTATATAATGATGAGATTTGAGGAAGTGAAAGAGGTGTGTAAGGACTGCGACTCCTGGCGCTCCGTCCTCTTTAACTACCCCGTTAGGGATACAGCGTGAAGATATGTATGTATATAGTAATTGCTAGTTAGTCCGAGCGCTAGAGTATTCTTGTGAGTTCTTATAAATCAAACTCCCAACTTATTTTGTGTATCACTCTATAGAATATACAACTTTTAGGCACACGAGTTGAGAGTGGATTATACAAAATGGTTGGAATAATCGAATGAAGACAATCTGCATTAAAAGCATAGAGAGAAAGACAGTCCACAATTTGGATAAGTCTCATATCAACATCGTGCCGCACTTCCCCTCGCCAATAAATCATTTTCTTCCATAAAAGAGGAATATTAAATCGAAGGAGGATGCTCGCGAAAATGAAGGAAAAGGGCGATGTGAAAAATTGGGTCATAAAAAGGCAATCCCTAATGCGCTGAAACGATGAAAAGCGAGCTATTTTCAATTACCTCTTTTTTGCGCGGTGGCTCCACGTTTACATTGTTGGCTGTGGTTGAAGGTAACATGGTTACAATGTAACTCATTAGAACAGGTTTATATATTTTTTGTTACATTATGTTACATGGGACGGTTTATCATTATTATACATTTCTTGTAGAAGAAATTATTACTTACACGACTTGTATACATCTTACAATATTTACTAACGGGTCTATGACGCGTTTATACTTTAAGGCTAATTACCTATTTTATCCCGACGTTTCGACCGGATTGCAACGATCGTGGTCACGGGCAGACTGCTGAGGATGAATGACGTTGAAATCAAGAAATACCATAATTTCAACCGGGAAGATTGATACCGCTTATCAACATCATGGAATCCTGTCATCAGTGAGTGTGTCCGGAGCCGGAAAACCGGACGTCGCCAGTGTGTAGATGTCGTTAGTGTAGTGTGTCGAAGTACCGACAGTGACAATAACAAAAATTAAGAAATGCGTTGAATGAGTTTGGGTAGTTGCAAAAAACCGCACGCTACGAAGACGTCATTCATCCTCAGCAGTCTGCCCGTGACCACGATCGGTGCAATCCGGTCGAAACGTCGGGATAAAGTAGATAATTAGCCTTAAAGAATAAACGCGACATAGACCCGTTAGTAAATATTGTAAGATTATTACTTACAGCTGAAGTATTCGAATTTTGCATTTTTCTCGAACTCTCTGATCAGTAAATTTTTACATATTTGATAAATGTTTATTAAGCTCTTATGAATAACCTATCTGACTAATTCGGAAACTAATGTTTTACACACGAAATTAAAATGATTAAAAACGTGAACAGAATTTAAAAAATGTATTTATTTAATGAAAAATTTAAAATTCGAAATTCTAGTAAAGGGTTTCCAAATTTTAGTAGAGGGAGATAACGTTACTGAAGTGAAATATCACAAAATACATAATGCAATTTTTTAACTTTAAGAATGAAAGAGACAAAGCTTATCGGTACTTCGTACTGGAGTTTAAAGCCAAATAAGTCGTATATTTCAAAATAAAAAAACGCTTTTTCTATATTTAATAATTAGGTAATAAATGTAGGTAATAATGTAAAACTATTAGTCATGTCTATTTAACTTACTCAATAATAACACAAAATAATAATAGATAAATTATGAGTAGGAAAATGCCTAAGTCCACTTCGTAAAATCTTATAAAGTAGATAAATAAAAAACGCATTGCAGAAATGTTGGCCCGAAAGTTTTTTTTTCTTTCTTTATGGCGTGGCGCACAGTTTAGCGCATTTGCCAATGTTACGTATTAATAAGTAAAATTACAAGTAAATTAGTTTTTTCTTATCGTTAAACTCCTCCAGTAAAAAAGTTAATATGAAAGTTAATACGATCGCTTAAACATTTAGAATACAATTTAAACAATTTGCTTGAACTGGTGTATACTCATCTCTGTCGAGTGCTCACTTCATGGTAGGATTTATAAAAATGTAAAACTGCGACTGCTATTTCTTTTTTCAGAGAAATTGATTTGTTCCTGAAATATTTCAAAGTACCGTTATACGAGTATAAACTTGAAAAGTCTATTTCTGATCTAAGAAATTATTTTGTATTATGATAAGTGATCAATTTATCTTGTTCTATGTTACATATTTGAAGAATAAATAAGTTCTCACTTTTCTTTCAAAGTCAAAGTCAAATCAATTTATTCAAGTAAACCCAATTACAAGGTATTTTTGATCGTCAAATATACTTCAATTCGGTTCAAAGAGAAAACCTGGATACTGAGAAGATCCGACAAGAAACTCAGGCAGGCAGACATCATTTTACAAAGGGTTTACTAAAATGCAATATTGAGAGTCAGTAAATGCATGTGCAGAGAAGGTCATGTCCAGACTATGGGTTTTCTTCAACAAAATCGTTTATTTTATAGTACGATTGTCTAATAAATGTACGTTTTATAACTAATCTAAAACTATTTTCTGTTAATTGTGTGACTTCTTGAGGAACTTTATTATAAAAACGAATGCAGTTACTCAAAAAAGTAACATTCGACATGTAATATAAATTTTGGAATATCCAATTTATCACGACCTTGGGTTTCCATATCACCAATATCACCTTTTTTATAAACAGATCTATATTTTTCCTCGTATACATAATAATGTCAAACATGTATAAGGACGGCAAGGTGAGTACATCAATGTATTTAAAACGATCTCGTAGTGATTCTCGTGCATTCATACTGTATGGAACGTATCGCTCTTTTTTGTAAAATAAAAATGGAGTTCATATGCGCCACTGATCCCACAGCAAAAGGCCATTGGATATTAGGCTATGAAAATAGCCTAGTAAGTAAAGTACACCAACCTAGCCATATCCTCATCCGTCAATTGCCTAATGCGTCTAATGGCATATATCGCGGAACCGAGATTACTAGAATGCCCAGATATGGTCCGCCTACTGCAATTTACTATCTTCCGTTAAACTAAGAAAACTGGCAGACTTAACTAATTCTAATTGTCTCCCACCCAGTTCTATTTTATCATGGATTCTGGGTACATTAGAAAGGGAAAATTTAATACATTTGGTTTTTTGTGCATTCTGTAGTAAATGATTAACAGCGAACCATCTCGAGGCGTCTGTTCACCCAAGAGTTCACCCAGGTAATATCTAGGTCCTTTCTGTCCGGTTTATATAACGGTGAAGTGTCAGCAAATAATATTATTTTGCATAAGTTCCTGAGCATTAATGGGAGATCATTAACGTATACTAGAAACAGGAAAGGTCTCAAAATAGATCCTTGAGGAACGCCCATTTTTAATTTCGAACCCAGAGAACCCCATTCACACTCACTTTTTGTTCCCGATCAGACAAATACGAGACCACGAGATCGAGAACGTTACCACGAATTCCATAGTATTTAAGCTTCACGTGAATTTATTAAATCTCTATATATTAACAAATTATGGAATTGCATTGTTTACTCGTATACTGTAATTACATTGAATTAATGTAGAGATTCGTTTTCATTAAAATGAAAAACTTTACTTAATTGTTTAATTTAAATTGTTTATTGTTAATGCTAATAAAATAAGGAGAATTTTGTCTGAGCTGTTTAACAAAACTTGACGTAGTCGGCGTAATTGGCTGTAAAATAGGTTGAACAAAACTGTAGTACCGAAGTGCACAGCTTGACTCGAGTCTGTTTTAAATCGGCTTAAACATGTCTAGCCACTTTGAAGTTGTCTGTTTCACATCAATAGGCTATTTGAGTGTTCTTGAAGCTGATATTTGTTTTGTAAATAAATCAAAGCACAATCAAGAAAATAACTGAAAAATTATTTGAAATTCATTGAGAAACGGAGGAGTTAATAGCTTTTAAGTATCAGCAGTGGGGACAGAGTGGAGCCAAGCAATTATTGTGATGTCACAATCTTATAGTGATATTGCACAGCGCTAAGAGTGGCAGAGATAAAGCTTATCTCCACTCCGTGTCTATTGTTGGAACAAGACGATAATAGTTATATTTTTCAATGTATCTCAAATTAAACCAGCTCCGTTATCAAACCAGCTTTTCAATTAATGGAATATAATTTAAGAAATACTCAAATTTTGTGTATTCGCTAAGCATATATGCTTAGCAAATAAATAATTATTTATGCACAATGAGCACGAATCGAGTTCGGTTAATTCAATTAATATTCTAGAAAAAGGAACATCTTTTATGCGTAAAAGTACATATTATTTTTACAGTAATTCTTTTAAGAAAAGCGTAATCTTTATTTGAATTCTCAATTTCTTCCGTTTCTTGTATAAGAAATGTGTCTTTTGCGTTGCTTCTCTGTGATTTATTTTGTTGAAAATATTTTTATCTGAATAAAGTGTATAATGCGAGATATCGGATAGTATAAGTTCTCAGGCAATTTATGGTTGGGACTCTATATCCTTATTTATTGGAAAAGCGTGTAAAGGTAGCAACGGGTCTTTTATTTATAAAGAGGTCGCTATTAGAGCTTACAAGTTAGAGCATACACGAACAATTTTATTACTCTAACGTTGTTTATTGTTTCGTATCATTAATATGCTATACTAAATGTGTAATTGTAAAATGACAATGCCCAAATTCGCTACCACTGGTCCCAGAGTAACCATTCTATTTAAATTTCTTATAATTTTCTGTGTGGTTCATAACTTTCTTAAGCTAGCGCAAGCAATGATCAAAATAAAAAGTATTTTTAAGTAACTAGACATTCATTATGACTGAAAAAGGCTGTAAACATTGATATTTTTGTTCTTTATATTACGTTACATGCAGATTTATGTTAAAAAATGACTGTATCCTACAATTTAATAGCGCTAGATTTTATAACCTATTACTGAAAATGTCTAAAAATGAAATTACTTTTTTAGTAAATGAAATAACTGACAGAATGATAGCAAATAAACGACGTTATCTGAGTTTGACTTATGAATTATGACACACTCAGACACACCCAACGCAATTGACTTTAACATTTCGGATTTTAATGAAGTTACATCTACACCATCTATATATACATATTTGCTTATGAAAGAACGTGTGAACTTGTTATTCTAGCGATTTTATTAGATTGTATGTAAATAACAACTCTTGTAGTGTTTCTGGGTGCTTTATGTCTCTATATGATTACTTTTGGCTGTATTCAACTCGACTATTGTGGTTGTTTTGGAAAATGTCGCGATGCGCGTGCTTTTTTTTGGTAGGTGTTTTTAAAATTTTATTTTTTGTAAAATGTTGAGATTCCCTAGCTATTTCGCTTTAGTTACTATACTATTTTGATGTGCCTATAATAGACCATACAATAAAATTAATACAAATACTGGGCATGCGAGTTTGTGGATGGGGCAAAGTTCCATAGTTTTTGGGCATTGTCATTTTGTGGTAAACTGTATAACGTCTCGTTGGTTCTTCACACAGGAATCAAAAACTGGTTTGACTGTGAATAGGTTTAATGAGGAGAACAGTCGATTTCTATAAATATTACTTTCAAAATTGGGTACATATGTATACCCAATTTTGAAAGTGATGTGACATTAAATATGATGAAAATATTAAAATTACACTCATATATAACAATACAAATTTAAACATTTCAACAATTTTGAACATGCTGTCGTTGAAGACTGTTAGTCTTCAAAGCTGTTTAGTGAAAGAAGGCAGATGTTGTGATGCGCGACGTAAGATGCCGTTTTTCGTTTTGATGTCTGCGACACAGCTGATGCCATCTTGCCCGAACAGGACACGAACGATGCGACTGAGGAGCCACATTAGAGGTGGTAGAGCCCGGTTCCTAACTACCACTAGAGTGCCCTCCTTGAGCTCTCCTTGTGAATGACGCCATTTGGTTTTCTGTTGAAGCCGAAGAATTCACTCATTAGAGAAACGGTTCAAAACATGATACTTCAAAAGCTCGATCTATTTAAAACGTTGTAAAGATGTCACTCTAGTGCTGGTGATCTAAGAAAGAGGCACAAATGTTAAAAGACCGTCTTATGAGGAAACAAGCGGGAGTCAAAGAGTCGTTTGATAGGAGTGTGATGAGTCTGGAATTTAAAATTGCTTCCACTTG
Source organism: Zeuzera pyrina (assembly GCA_907165235.1). Taxonomy (NCBI): domain Eukaryota; kingdom Metazoa; phylum Arthropoda; class Insecta; order Lepidoptera; family Cossidae; genus Zeuzera; species Zeuzera pyrina. The sequence goes on from OU015628.1 coordinate 17,573,709, forward strand.
GATCAGTAGTGTAGACATCTCTTCGTAAGTCAAATGTGTCATATCAAGAACGCATCTGAGATGATGCTTCACGGACTTAACTGCAGACTCCCACAATCCTCCGAAATGGGGAGTATAAGCTGGTATAAATAAAAATGCAATGCCTTGTTCAGCCCGTCGCCCGTTGGCAGAGCTGAATTGAAGAGCCTCTACAACTCATGAAAAGTTGAAACGTTGAAACGTTGGTCCGTTGTTTGAATACGTTTGTGATTTGCCGCGGCGAGATATGAACCTGTGTAATGCAGCAATGTAAGTTTCTTTAGTTAACTCTGAGACAAGCACGAAAGCACGAATGTATGACAGAATGAACAGTGCAAAACCGCCTCTGCCTTTGCGGTTAGATATCATGACTGTCCCGGCGCAATCGACGCTTGTGATAAGGAAGGAAAATTCGAGCTCTACGCGCTGTTTGGTAGGTTACTGTCTTCCCGTTGAACCTACAACACTTGACGCATTATTGTACTGTGCATTTAGCTAAGTTTCTCCCACCCAATGGCCAAAATTCTATAAATTGTAGTCAAAAATAACTGTGGACCTGCATGCATGTAAAATTTGTGGACTGTATAAAGTATAATATTGTTGGTTCTTCACACAGGAATAAAAAACTGGTTTGACTGAATAGTTTCAATATGGACAACACTTGATTTTTATAAATAGGAAATAGAACACTATCCGTTCACAGTTGTAAACCCAATTTTGGAAATAACGTGATGACATTAAAAATGATGAAAATATTAAAATTACCCTCATGTACATAATTTATTGTACAATAATAAAAATATAAAAAAAATTAACAATTTTGAGCAATAATATGTACTCGTAGTATTAAAGACTGATTCAAAATGCCAGTTTCTTTTGATTTTAACGAACTGCTTCTATTAATTTACTGGCAGGATTTATAAACAGCAGCTGAATCTTTTATATAGAAGAAACAACAAATTGTCTTTGACAACATTGATGAAATATGAATATTTGGTAAATAGTACTATTACTAGTTTTAGTATTGTTAGTACTACTTGGTATTAGTAGTATTTATTCAATTCTGATAAAAGCAGCTCTATAAATTGATTGCTATATATGTTGACAAAAACTGAACTTTTTTTTTGATACCAGGTAAGTGTTTTAATCTCGTACTGTATTTATCACAAATCTAAAATTCAAAAACAACATCTTGTATGTATTTGTTATAGTTTAATAACTTATGGTTATAAAGAAAAACAGATTTCGCGTATCGTGTTCAAGAAATGAGGTACACGAAATAAGCTGTGGCATCAGTAAATGCGGCGCAAGTGTATATAAAAAAATAAGCAAATTGGCCGCCATTAAACTAAATTCAGTTAACGTCCGATAAAATAAAAATTCACATGCACCGTGGCACGCACGCAACTATAACGTATAACTAAACGAGATGCTCTCCACATCACACCCCAGCTCAACAATCCTACGTATCCGGCCGAGAGTACGCAATTCCCATACGTATGAGGCGGGAGTCGACCTTCTTTTATACATATTCTCTGGCTTCGGTGTACTTGCTGCGTTGTTTTCTAGTGGAATGACGGCCGATTTAGTTATTTCGTTTAAATACATGTCGCTTTTACAAGGGAGCGGTTTCCTTTGGTTATTTTACTTTTGAGGTATGTATGCGACGCGGAGTCTATCTTTTTATTATGTCTGTGTTAAATATGTAAACATTATTCCTTTCTTGATTGATTTTATAATTATGATTGCTTTGATTAATTTATGAACTGCTTTGTACTTTTTACCCGACCACAGCGAAACTGAAAGGAGGGTAGGGTAACAATTGTATTTTTTCAGATGTCAGAATGTTTCGAATTCGAATTTGATTTACATTTTCAATTACGCCCTGTGTTCAGTATTCTGTTTGTATCTTAGCACCAAATCCAGACAGAATTCCAAATTCTAACTTTCATACATAATTCGTTTTCTTATGTACACTTGTAAGCAAAAAAGAGAACAGAGATCGTTGGCTTCCTCACTCGCACCATCGGTGTAGCCGACACTACAATTAATTATTACATCTACGGAACCCTAAATTTGGAGGCAATTGGCGCTGGTCAGAGGAGTGTGTCGAACCGCTCTGTGGAGGACTCGCTGGGGGTGACTTGCTAACTTCCAAGGGGGCCCCCTTGGAAGTTAGCAAGTCACGGCTGCTCGGTGAGTTAGTTCAACTTTCTCTGTCAACTCTCGTGCTATCGAAGTAGGTACCTAATAATACATGCGGTATTTTACCCAACATTCTGTACAGTCAAAAAAGTAGCAAATAAATATAAAAATATACAAACAAGTAAAATTAATTCATGAGTATATAATAAATTCAAAGTAGTAAAGTTGATTCCTATGAGATCAATAAATAAATATACATAAAACATATCAATAAAGCAGTTTACAAAGAAGTAAAAAGCAAGTTTAACAAAGTCAGATTGTTTTTCTCAGTCAGTCAATCTTTATTGTTTGCAATAGTCGAGTTAGCTTTGGCCTGGAAAATATATCTTCGTGATGTTGGTTTTTATCTCCTTAGAATCAGACTCTACTCTTAATTTACACGCTGTATTCTTGTATCGGCATTTTTGTATCATTTTTATAATATTGTTAAGAATGAACTTTTAATTTATTGTCTATTTATTTTTAGGAAATGAGAACCACATAATGTACCTAAAACCACAAAAAATTCGTTTTTTATGGACTTTTTACATTCTACAATTTTAGTTACAGCATACGGTAACAAAAGATCACTCAAATGAAAACTTTAAGTAAATGTAAATAAAGCAATATCTAGCGAAAAGACTGACTAGCGATTACAAATCCTTAAAAGACTAATTTTTAGTCAAAAAGTTACAATAAAAGAAGAGTTTGCTTCTTCTTAGCTAAGCATTGAAGTTTATTCGTAAGAAAGTTTGAAGATTTGTGTTCAGACTTCGAAGATTTACGTTTTGGCTTATATAAATATAGTATATATTTTTAATAAATGAAGCATTTTATTTATGTCTGATACACTCATTTTATTATTTTAAAACCTTGATGAACAAAGAGTATACAGGGTGTATATGAAAATGGGACAGTTACTTTAATAGATGAAAGGGCATAACTTTAGTATGTAGTTACAAAAAGAATTATCGACAAAAACGTATCCGTTTAAGAGTTATGACCGTTTTAATTTTCAAGTGTTATCCCCACCATTTCTCGTAAAATTGGGTTGATCGTGTACAGTTACAGATTTTAAATCTTACGTTTTTTTTTATTTTGTAATAATTTCATCCGTTCCTGAAATACAGCCAGCATTGGGGTATACGCATTATTTTCGAAAATGGTTTTCAGGCTGTATTTCAGTAACGGATGAAATTATTACAAAATAAAAAAGAACGTAAGATTTATAATCTGTAACTGTACACGATCAACCCAATTTTACGAGAAATGGTGGGGATAACACTTGAAAATTAAAACGGTCATAACTTAAACGGATACGTTTTTTTCCATAATTCTTTTTGTAACTACATACTAAAGTTATGCCCTTTCATCCATTAAAGTAACTGTCCCGTTTTCATATACACCCTGTATATTATTATATAATATTTACGTCTTAGAGGATGTGACCTCCGACTTCCATCACCCTGAAGACTAACAGACATTAAAGGTATTTAGCCTATCCTATTTGTATAATATTGTTGATCAGCGCCGCGTATCGCGGTCGATGTCGGCGCAGTTCCCGGCACGTTTGTTACCCTGCCGAAATTATATAGGGCCAAGCACGCGCAGTGATCGTGCCTGGGGCTCTACCGCACAGTAAAAATTTCGCGTGCAGTTTTGCATCCATTTCCAGTTTCATGTTTTTTGAAACAGTTATTTAAAATATATATTTTGTAATAATTTCATCCGTTACTGAAATACAGCCTGAAAACCATTTTCGAAAATAATGCGTATACCCCAATGCTGGCTGTATTTCAGGAACGGATGAAATTATTACAAAATAAAAAAAAACGTAAGATTTAAAATCTGTAACTGTACACGATCAACCCAATTTTACGAGAAATGGTGGGGATAACACTTGAAAATTAAAACGGTCATAACTTAAACGGATACGTTTTTTTCCATAATTCTTTTTGTAACTACATACTAAAGTTATGCCCTTTCATCCATTAAAGTAACTGTCCCGTTTTCATATACACCCTGTATATTATTATATAATATTTACGTCTTAGAGGATGTGACCTCCGACTTCCATCACCCTGAAGACTAACAGACATTAAAGGTATTTAGCCTATCCTATTTGTATAATATTGTTGATCAGCGCCGCGTATCGCGGTCGATGTCGGCGCAGTTCCCGGCACGTTTGTTACCCTGCCGAAATTATATAGGGCCAAGCACGCGCAGTGATCGTGCCTGGGGCTCTACCGCACAGTAAAAATTTCGCGTGCAGTTTTGCATCCATTTCCAGTTTCATGTTTTTTGAAACAGTTATTTAAAATATCTATATACAAACTTACTTATTGTTAAAGAAGTTATAACTTCATACGAAAAACAATATAGAGGTATTATCCAGAAAATATATCGCAGTAGGCTATCTAACTGATATAGGTTGTCTGAGTTAGATAAAATCTACTGCATCTACTATATACTTTATATAGTATACGGTATCAGTTAGATTCTTAAAAAAATACGAAAAAACTGCAAATCTGTGAAACAGAACAGGTGAAAATCAAAAACGTATGAACGGAATGACGAAATTACGTAAAAAAAATACCTAAGGACCGCGACGCTTGGCGCTACATTATTCCTGAATACCCCATTAGGGATACAGCACAAAGATATATTATACATAATATGTTATATTATATGAAATTCTTTTGACGCTTTTAGCGCTTAATGGTAGAATAAAAAAAAATAGACGACAGCCGAACTTTAGCTCTCGGCCTACAACTTTCGCAAACTTACAGACACCAGTCACATTGTATCAGCATAGCTGTCCTAAAAGAGTGATTTTATCTTAAGCCAAAAAATAGATATACGAAACTTTCGGCATACACATTATATATTAGATGAATAAGTACACATTAAACTCAAATTAAAAATCAGTATCTCAACCTCATGAAAGTAACAAGTACTAAATCGTCAAACGCGTGATCTCATCATAACCACAAACCACAAGCCACAGTTGGTAACATGCCGCGTTCACTTGTCCGCCCCTGGGGTACGCCATTAGGCACTCCCGTGATACCCCAAACTTAAACAGTTCGAATTCAGAATTATTGGGTCTGGGGTCTTGATACTCTGCAATTGATACTTGGTCCAACAAATAAGTTTACTGTCGAAACGTGTTCCAATTAGGTACTATTCTGAATTCAATAACCATGTATGATTTAGCGAGCACCTTCTACTGATCTATTTTGATATTACATTTTTTTGGTGATAAATCTTCACTGTTTTCACTAAGTGACTGCGAATTTCATTTACTTTTCAATTTCGAATTGAATATTGATAATGACAAAAATTCGAGAAAAAAATGATACTACTTTGATTATATTCAAAAAGGGATTTTTTGATTATATTCGAAAAGGGATTTCATGGAATATACATATGTACCTACTCGTATCTCAGAAGCGGGTTAATTTCAATCTCAATTCGTTCGAAATTAAAAATAAATGCAAAACATACTTGCGCAATTAGTGTACCGTATTGCTAATTGTTACCAGGAGCGAAACGTTTCTAAAGTTCTATTTTATTTGAATGAGATTCTAATATTAAACATTTTCCAATAATGTCCCGATGTTCATGATTTTTTTCCAATTTTTCTAAGTGATACTTTTGGAAATCACCAACATTTTGAAAGTACAAACTCAAGTATTACTTTACGGACACCTATTATTTTTTATTATTTTTTTACCTTGAGGTAAAGGTAACTAAAAACTACGTAAAATAATGTATTCCACTTTGATTAAATATATTCCGAACCTTTAAAAATTTCTATATTCGTAAATCTTGTACTTACTTACGCAGGAATAGTTTGCAGAATGTCACTTATTCTTTCATCCCACGATGTTATTGTTGTCCCTGATCCCTGACTTAATGTAATTTTTTTATATGGAGGACATTTTTGTGTTTCACGTTCGTGTTTTAGTCACAAACTTAGTATGTACTGTCATAAAGACGTACAAAGAGCGCGAATGAGAATGTAATCTTTTATGATAGTGGTACGTGTAGGAAAGGGACAGCAAATGGACGCTATTGTAACCAGCTTTGAATGACAGGTCGTCACAAGTCGTCACGCTGAAGCTGTGGAGCACGCTGTTGATTTATTTTATTATTTCGTGTTATTCCAGTTTTATTTCAAAAGAGTACTGTATTTTTTAATAATGGTTACGTGTTCTGTATGTAATTCGATATTATATACATATCGTAATAATCAAGGGAATCTTCATTTTATAGATGAGGTTGACAAATTAAAAATCGTCACCCGTCAGTGAGCTCGATGTTTGTCTATACGCCAGTATATACTAAGTTTATGGTTTTACTACATTACAAATTGTCAAGAAAAACGTCTGAAAATGGACAGAGAGAGATACCCAGGTGATTCCGTAAACATTTCTTTTTTTCAATTTTATAGAACGGAACACTGAAATGACAATGAAGCTGTAAAATCAAATATTATTTTTAAAACGAAAAGCACGGAAATTGTCTAAAGAGAAGTAGTTACAAGTACTGCAATTTGAGAAGCGCAAACAATAAAGACAGCTATGCTATGTTTAACTTTTTCATCATTGCATAACTAAACAAAATCCTTTAAAACAACGACCATTGTTTTCCGAGACGAGAATACGGACACAATACAGTATTTAGAGGAATGGGCGCCGTTTAAAAAAGCGAATTCATTCTTATCTCGGAAAACGAGTTTGGCGAAAATACTTATTATGTAAAAACCAACTCAGTTTATTTGATGAATTCCTTTGCCTTGCGAATTAAAAGCAAATAAAAAAATATATAAATTGTAGGACCGTATCATGCATTTCGGAGAAACGGAGTTATGGTGTATTTTAATAACGTTTTTTATTACCTTATTACCGTTGAAAATTATATACTCGTCTTCCTCGTAGCAGAAAAGCAAATTTCTTTATAAAATAACAATAGCTAGATATAATAATAGGTATAATAGACATATAATATAGATTCACATCACATCACATCCTCTAATACATCACATTTTTTAACAATGTTGTGTTTATGCTATTATACCATGTCAGAAGCGTAGAGTATTTTGTCACATCTCACCTACCTAACCTTTTGGTCTACCACTTTTGACTTATAAAGTAACAATATAATACAGCATACATACAATACAGCTAACTTCAGTCGGCGAAAGCACAACAACAAGACAGAACTTTTTTTAGTTTCAAAACAAATAAGATAATTTAGTTTAAATATACCAATATTTCAAAAACTTTCCCTTTTTCTTATCACAAAGCGAATGATGCTATTCAGACTTCTCTATTACAAAAATTCAATTTACACAGACTAAATTACCCACACTGAAGGTGACCAGCGCCATCTCCCGGCATCGTGAGTCAACAGGAACAATAATACGATATAATATGTTTTATTCCTAATATTTACTGAAGTTATTTTTTATACAGCATAGATATAGAACATGAAAAGGGCTATTATCGGATCCAGTTTAGTGACTTCAGTTTTCAGGACACTGTATATACTTTAGATATTATGTAAATGTTCCGAAAATAACATTGTTTTTTTAAAACTAGAGCACCGTGGCTATATTGTACCAGTTGATCAGGATATATATTTAAAACCTAGTTAACATCTAAGGCCAGATATTCCTAGGTAATGAACGAGTTGAGAGGTTGAGGCAGCGGCGAAGAAATAGGGTTGAGATTCGTAAAAGGTAAGCCTTTAACATTTGGACAACGAAAATCCATTTTTAAAATGTTTTTGTTCAAATAAAAGAAAATGATAACCTTAATAAATAATATAATCGATAAATAGTGGTAGTATATTCATTTCATGTTTAAAAAAAAAATGTTAGGTTATCGCTAAAATTAGTGAGAATTTCAAAATGAAACTTTTTTCGTCTGTCAAATTATGTATTTTATTCTAATTAAATGTGGTATTATATTTTTATAAATCTATTCAATACAGTATTTAATTAAATATTTTTCCTTTGTGCGTGTTTTTTTGAGTTTATAGCTGCAACGCAGAAGTGTCGATTATCTCACAATACGGTATTTTGAATAACCTGGTCTTAAAATCCTGTTAAAAACTGCTAACGGGTATTAAAGGATGGCTTAAGAGTCATTTGACTCGAAACCAAATCTAGAAAATACTAAAAAATGCGCTGAGGATACAAATATGGTTAAAAAAAGGAGTAATTTTTTGCTGTTATCCGCAAGTTGAAAACAAAAACGATTCTGAAAAAAAACAATTTTTTTTATAATAATGACGACATCCAGACTTTCATAAACGTGTTTTCTTCCGCTAGATTACAATACCACAAATTGGCCTTTAAGTTTGAAACAAGTGAGTGTCAGGAAGATGGTACTAAAAACGGCAAAGATGCCAAAAAGTGGTTTTTTGCGTCTAGAAGAAAAATTTGCGTTTGCTAAAACAAACGATGCGAAATGTATGTGAAAAAATGCGCATTAAAAAGACGAAAAAAAATAAAGACCCCAATGAACTCAATCGCAGTCACTGCAAATTGCAACAAAAACATGTTTTTGTACTAAATCTATTGAGATTGCGACTCGCGTTCTGATATATTTTATGCACTCAGACTTATTCTATATATTATGAGGCTTGTATTTAGTCAAACATTTTTGATGGTTTTATTGATTCGTTTTTGCGAACTATCGACTTCAGCGGAAAAAAGGTTTCTTCGAAAACAATCCCCAACTTTTATTCGGCTGTGTCTAATGGACTTTTATAAACGTATTTCTATTTGTTAATGGTCGAACTACGATTTACCAAACCAGGAACCTGAGGTACCATTTACAAATAGTATTATAAAAATTAATATAAAGAAGTGGCCTTTTTGCACGTGCACGGAGCAGCCATATCCATTTCCTTCGATGTGGTTAGGATTCCTTTCGAGCAAAGAGTTTCAATTGAAATGACGTACGAAAAATATTAGTAGGTATCTCGAGATTTTAGCAACATAAATTGACGTCTTTTTTAAATTTGAGGTAGCTTTCAATAGAAATTGTGCACACACATATCGTACCAATAACAGAAGTGGGTAAAAAATGCTGATTCCAAAATCGAAAATTAATGGCATCTCTTTCTTCCGACATTTTGATTTTCTCGCCTGGTTTTAGCAATCGAGTGAAAAATATAAAAATATATCACGATAATTCAAAAATAGTGTACGAAAAGAATATGTAAATATGAGGTCATTTCACATTAAACCTTTTTTTATCATCTCAAGTTTTTCTTTCAAACCGCAAAAAACCATTGATTGTCATTTTTTCTAACATCTTCCTCACGCTCTCATTTATTTTCAATATTCAAGTTAAGATATGTTTATAATGTATATTGTATAGTAGAATCTATAGCAGTTTTTTTTTACGGAAGTCCAGGTTTTGGCGAAAAAGACGACTTTTCATCTAATTCAAGCGGATTAAATTATCTAAAAATTTTTGAGTTTGCAATAGTACTTATCAAAGTCGAGTTTTTCATTTGTTAATAGATCTGTATATAAAGTGATGATAAAATGATCACCGTTTTCGACAACTATATATAACGACATTAAAATTGAAAAAATCAATTTAAAATCGTGTACATTATAATTTACATATGTCCGCGTTGCCGTGGCATTGCGAGGGTACGTGGGGTGCTTTATCATTACCCCCTTGAGAAGTGGTTCAGAAGAAGTGGGGGTGGGGGGCTCCAGTGCTTTTCGTAGATCCTGGAGCCCTTGGAAAACGCGCTGAGGACGACCAATGCTGGAGTTTTAGTGGGTGAAATCGAAGACTTCTGTATAAATTAAAGAAGATGCGTTCTGAGCACCAAATTCTGAAGCTCTAAGTAGAAGCTAATTAACACCAACAGCCCGATTCCCAACAAATTAGCGTCGTAACTAGTAAGGCACAAGGTCTTACAAAAAGTGTTATATAAAATTAGAAACGACGTACTATTCACAATTAGTACGTAAATTCACTATTTGTAAATATTAATGTTACTGTTATAAATCACCAATAGTATGCGCCCGAGTACATCTATTATTATTATTATCTTACTCGCCCAATGTAATAGGTAATTTTTTGCTCTTTGGTAGCAGAATACTTACATAACGAATGACGAAACACGGGGAATTTCGTTTCACCCGGTGTCGTACAATACATTTATTATAGCTTTCTAATTACGCTTACGTAATAATTGTTTGTTCATTTGTGTTTTATTGTCAATGTTTTGATTTGAGATTTGCATAAAAATATTCAATTCATGGGTTAGGGCGGGTGTACCTTAATTTATACAGGCTGTATATGAAAACGGGACAGTTACTTCAATGGATGAAAGGGCATAACTTTAGTATGTAGTTACAAAAAGAATTATCGAAAAAAACGTATCCGTTTAAGAGTTATGACCGTTTTAATTTTCAAGTGTTATCCCCACCATTTCTCGTAAAATTGGGTTGATCGTGTACAGTTACAGATTATAAATCTTACGTTCTTTTTTATTTTGTAATAATTTCATCCGTTACTGAAATACAGCCTGAAAACCATTTTCGAAAATAATGCGTATACCCCAATGGGGGTTTTCAGGCTGTATTTCAGGAACGGATGAAATTATTACAAAATAAAAAAAAACGTAAGATTTAAAATCTGTAACTGTACACGATCAACCCAATTTTACGAGAAATGGTGGGGATAACACTTGAAAATTAAAACGGTCATAACTCTTAAACGGATACGTTTTTTTCGATAATTCTTTTTGTAACTACATACTAAAGTTATGCCCTTTCATCTATTAAAGTAACTGTCCCATTTTCATATACACCCTGTATATGTCTTTAAGTAAAGCCTCCGCATCATCCAGTCTTACCTCCAGGGGAAGGATACCTGTGTTCAAGTTTCTTCTGTGTTACCAAAAAAGGAACCATCAATTAGTATAACTTATATTTGAAATAGATGCTAACAAATCACCCATGAACTAGTTAAAAACGTTATTATTAGGGAGATATTTATCATTATGTACGATCAGTCCACTGATATGAGATTTAATACATATATATGTACATATACATTTAATATAGTTCTTTCGTGTCCTCTCTCATTTCTATATCTGGCTACGTTGTATGATAAAACTTAATTTAAGATAAACACGGTTTTGCCAATTGCTGTTCTGTAAATAAGCGTCTACCGATCAAACTTACATAAAATTAAACATAAAACGCAAATCGAAAATTATAGTTTATTTACTTTTAGTATGATTCAAACAAAATCAATATTCGTTATTTACTTATTCGTTTAGCAAAAGTTGAGTTAATGTTGTACAAAAACATTCGTTATATCAGAATTGTTTTTCTAACGGAGTTCAAAGTATATTAAGAGGTTTATTGTTTGATATTTCGTACTGAAATTGGTTGAATATGATTTTGGCTGTTGATATATTTTAAAAGGTGCAAATGTAGTGTTGCAAAAATAACAGTTCGAGTCGAAATAGACGAAAAAAAAAACAATTTAAATTAAAAAGTGTGTAACAATTTTAAAATTTTAGTAAGTAATTTTCTTGAGTTTCGCGTCATAAATAACGAACTTTTAACACACGCGTCCGTCTGTCTGTTCATCTGTTACAGTCGATTTTTCCAGAAAGCATGCGACGTAGAAACTGAAAAACCGAGTATATGCGTCTCGAACCACGAGCAACATAGGGTCACAATATGAGTACTTAAAAGGGGGCTGAAAGTATGAGTTTACGTTATTAACTAATTAATCTGTGGTATGAGCACACTGAGTTCACAGTTTAACGGCTAATAAAGACTAAAAACGGGCATTGGTCGACTATTACTCATTAACTGGTGAAGTCTATTTAGCTGTAATAGTTTTCCTTTTAACTTCATTACAAATACATAATATACTTACTACAACGGTAAATTTTTTCACAAATCGCACTAGCCACTAACAAAAATGATCATTTTAAAACTTTATATTTCGCAAACAGATTCCTGAATCGAAAAATGTTCTTCACATTATCCCTAAAAACCTATCCAATGACACCCGACATAATCGAATAGGCTAGTAAAAAAATTATCCAAGCTTTACGTGTATGGGAGGTATCCGAAAAAATATATTTTTCCAGTTTATTTTACAACTTTGTCGGCTATGCCAAATTATAGATCAGTACTAAAAGTCTCCGAGTTAAACCGCGGGCAAACGGACATGGCAAAACTGGCGAAAGGATTTTAGGGTTCCGTAGTCAACAAGGAACCCTCCTTGTTGACTATGAAACCCTAAAACAACAGGTATATTTTAATAATCCACATATTATGCACTAATTAGCACAGTAATAATAGTTTGTTATTTTTTGTGCCCACTAAAAAAATTAGGCACGCGTAACGGTGCTCCGTTATGAGATGCTCGCAAATATTAAATTGTGAGATATAGCGAAAAAATTACCACTTACTGATGTCATATTGGAAGCTTTGACTCCATCGGTGGCAGAAAATGGACGTGTATCTAAATAATTCCCATTAAAATTCATTTTGCTATCTATATCTACTAACTGACTGAATGACTTATTACGAGATCTCCGAAACTATAGGTCCGATTGACTTGAAATTTAACATATGTACTCATTTTACTCACTAAGAACGAATTTTACGAAATAGTTCTGCTACCCGTGCGAAAACGGGGCGGGTCAGTACTTTTTAAAATTTAATAACTAAACATCTAATTTGGAATAAAGTTTTCAATTTTTATCGAAACACTGAATTGGTTAGGAACAAAATGATACCGATTTTTCTTTTTGACAAAACCCAGCCTTTGTTAAAAACTGGATAAGAGGTTAGTGATAATATCATGATAATATAGATATTTTCATAAAACATTTACATACGTGTGAAATAATGTTAATTTTTTTTTAAACTTTAACGTGGATATCAGGCACTAATGTAAACTTCGCTTTATCGTATTGTTAAGTAGGTAAGTAGACGTATTTCGTACAGACAAGTAAAGTCTACCCAATTTACCTCACTCGAAACTAGATGAAAAATCACCTTCCTCGACAACTGTCAACTGTAACCGTCGACGATTAACTTTGAGACTGTTGTCCTTTGACCTTCTTGGCAACTATAAGAAACACATTTTTAAGTGTCTTACGCCCGATTGCATCAAATCTGTTTTGTTGATAGTAAAATTATACACAAAAAGAAATAAGCAGTATTTAGCCTACTCTACAATAATTGTAATCACGTTAATTAAAATTATTACAGTCACCTGTGATAATTTTGTTACACATTAAGGCGACGCACTCGAAATTTTTACGCCAGGGTTCTCAATTTTCCTAAGTGACTCCAAAACGTAGGACAGTCATATTTGGTATCCTGATTTCTCATTTCATTAACTTCATTTTGATAGTTGCGATTTACGGATGGTTAACTTTTGTAACACAAAAAAAAATATCAAAGAAACCTTTTTTAAAATAGAGATTTACGGTTTTCGGAGCAATGTGACCGATTTATATTTCTAAATTTTCTGTATAGTTTACTTTACACATATTCCTCAAAATGAAATTTGGATTTCTTAAAATTAATTATAGTTTTTAAAATAAACGAAAATAACTGTTTTTTCGTATTTTTCGTAAACTAGCGCGCACACGTTTGCATAGAGCATGCAGAAGGTATATTTTAGATTAAATTAATGTTTATCAATGTGTCGCCTTAAGTACAAGAGCAGGGATAAAATAGCTTGCCCACGTGTTAATGGTGCTGTATATAAGTCTTACTTTAGCCTTTGTATTGACTAGTCGAGTAGTTATCAAGTAGTCAGATACGGTTTGATCATAAGGAGATTATATACTTTAAAAGATTGTATGATATTGTATTACTTTATATTGGTACAATTAAAATTTCAGTAACTTATTATTATTTATTTATCTGTAAAAAAGTTATTCGTTTCTCGTTTTTGTATTTATTTTACTAGTAACTTTTGACGCAGGACTTCCCTTGCGTAGTACTGGCAATGGCTAAGGCAATGGTTACCTATGTTTTGCACAGGTAGAGACTGTATCTATAACCGATTGTATTATACAACACATTCTACGCGTTTGGTCCAAAATTTCAAAATATATCTATGTAGATTTTTTACTTCTGCAAACAATTTCGTACAGATAATGAGTCCTATCTATTGACATCTGACATTCATAGACAAATAGGTTTTGAAATTTTGTGTCTAATTAGAGATATTGTAAATACTCTTCGAGTTTAATTGGTTCAATAGATTTTGCGTGGAGGAAAACAAATAAACGTGTTTGCTTTTATATCTAGTATTAGTAGGGAAGGAACAAGTAGACAAATGGATAACAGATCATTCGGTTATATTAATAAATGCAATATATTTTCCAATCTCACCTTTTTCTCTCGAAAATAACAATGGTACTTAAAAACAATAATTTTCCTCTCAATCGTCAATATAATGTTTATTTGCAGTCGTAAGTTTTACAGCGATACCTTTCATAGTTTCCGCAACGCATGCATCTACGTGACTGATCCCTTGTTCCAAAATAAATATGGATTCTTTGCCCTTTCCACTTTTATGGAGCTCGTAAAAAAAGTGCCACTGACACAAGACTATCTGTAACATCGATACTAATATTTGTTTTATGAAGGTCTTCTGTTGTTGAGGGAAAATTAAAAAGGTTTTTGTATTATATTTTTGCTCCATCTGTTTTTATTCTGTGTATTACACAATAAAAGAAACTGACTGATTGGCTTACTGTATGATTGATTGACTGTTTGACACTCGGACTACAAATCTCTTTCTATCTCACTGAGCGTAACAACGAGTAAAACAGTTAGCAATAGTAAGTATGGCAACCTCGCACTGTCGGTGTAATAATTAATGTAAAAGGAGGTTATCAATTCGACCCGTATGTATGTAATATTGTCAGAATTCCACAGTTTTTGTAATTGGTACTCTATATCAGCTTCTAAATATGTGTCAAATATCATAAATGTATGTATGTAAATTTGTATGTTTGTCCGCGCATATCTCAAAAACCATAATTTGAATAACAAAAAATCTTCTTTAGTTGGATTAGGTATAGTCCAACTTAGGGACAATGCAAGTATCATCAAAATCGGTTTAGTAGTTTTTGAGTTAGAGAGTTAAGTGTGTATCAGTCACTAGGAAAGCGTGTCGTTGGCTTAACAGCGTAATTCTAAAACATGTCATTCTACATGGTTTTTTTTTCAATCTTTGCATATAGTTAGGCTCTAGCTAAACAATCTCGATGAAAATTTCAAAAAGTGGTTTAGCAATTTAAAAAGTATTCGTGTGATCGTTCGATGGCAACATAATAAAGAAAAAGATTAAGACAGTTATTGAAGTAGGTTTTCTGTTGAATATTATATAATCATATAATCTTAGCTTTAAGTAGATCTGCCTCTTTATTCCTTGAACCATCACTATTTCATGAAATTACCTAATACCTGCCACATCGGTCAATGAAAAACCTTTTTTGTCCAACTGTAGTTGGTCATATCGACTTGTAGGATCTCAGTGTATTAGCAAATAAAAAATGCAAAATTAAATCGTTCTCGTTATAAAATCTGACAAATATTTATCTCATTATCAATTAATAAATCATGATGTCAATTTTGTGTGACTCGTATAAAATTATTGTAGCTTCTGTTCATAGCTACATTGAGATGTATTTCTCTCATCAATTACTTTATTATTACAAAAATTTTTGAGAACAATATTGGATTTGTAATGGGGTAAAAGTTTACACCATTACAAAAATATAATAAAATGAAAAATACCCTAGTTCTCTAAAAATAATTATTATATTAACTATCCGATTGTCGAACTATCAATTGTATATGTAATAAGAACAGAGAGCCGATGATCTGCGACGATCGGGACTCGAAATATCTCAGACGTGAACACAGATGTTTGGTGCGGCTTCTTTTGAAGGTATCGTTCAACCGTTGCAGGCACTTACACTTAGCCAGATCAGTAGTTTACTATGTAAAGAAGCATTTAACTTGGAATATCTACGAACGTATCGCTCTCATTAATTCGCCCAATTTTCCATTGTTATATATTATATGAGGTACCACTATGATAACTAGACAAAATAATTTTCGATGAAACGGCAGCGTTTCATACAATGTCGAGGCAAGCCAGTTCTACGAAAACATAATACGAGTATAGTTTTCAGTAAGAGATTAGATACTTGGCGTTTTATGTCACTTCTGTAAACGCAATAAGAGTATAATGTAAAAAACTATACGGTCAAGTAGTACTTGGATTTACCTTTATTAAATAGAACTCAAGTCAAGAGCTCCATTTATAAAACTTGTTTATTCTTAGTACAGGTGTACTTATATAAAATGTCTTCTAAGCCGTCTGAAAGACGTTTAGATAAGGAAGTTGTACAACTTAATTCGAGAGTATTAATATCAAGTTTATGCGATAAAGTTCGGCGTGGTGTGAACTTCGCCTAACTCCTGACACAAATCTCATTCGCTTGTTCTCATGGTATGTGCCGTATTATACATATTTTGTAAGGTACATGTAAATGGTGATTTGCCACCTCACTAGTTGTTTATCATTATGATATATTTGTAGGATTTTGTATTTTAAAGGGGATCACCGATCTCTTATAAAAATCGTACACGTAATCTTCTATCTGTCCCACATATTACATTCCATTTTTGTAGACACCGTGAGACATAGAATCTTGTTTGGCACAGTGATAAGTCCTATAATATCACACATCTCGACTAATTAATACTAAAATATTTTGTATTCATAAAAGAATTAAAGTAGGGTCAAAATGAATGCTCGAATTCTTCTTGATCATTCCCTTTCATATTGCCGGAACTACTGGACATACAATTTTAATTCATGAAATATGGCCCTTTACTTGAAGTTTACAGAAGATACGGCGCGTCTTAGATTTTATAGATCGTTAAAATTAATTTTACAAATTTGTATAATGTCATTTTGTAATTATGGTACGGACGCCTTTACGCGAGAGTCAAATTGGCACTTAACCGAAACTTTTAAGTTTTATTTTTGAGCACAAGCTACTCAAATTATACTTGTCACAAAGGGGGCCACCAGCCAGCTTAGTGCGGATTGACGAAGATAGATCACAGTACTCTTTGCGTAACTTCGATTTATTGGAAATGGTCATAATATTTCATTCAATCCGACATTCTCAATGTAAAATTACATTTAACTGATATTCATCAACGAGCGTTACACAATTAAGCCTCAGCTTTAATAAATTATGATCGTCTAATCATAATTTTTACCAATGGTTTAATGTGCCTCCCAAGTTACAGAAACACACAAAATGAATGCTACAAGGTCAACAGCATTGAAGAAATAATAAATAATAATAATAACAATCTTGTTGGTTATTTGCGTAAATCAACACTAGGTCAATTCTATACGAGTTTATCAAACGCTTGGATACAATAGGGATACAATAGAGACACAATTTTATTTTTTCGTCTAACAACGCCCTAAGAAAAGTCACATACCAAATATAATTAGAAAAAAAGCGGACATGAAAAGTTTCAACAGTTTCTTAGTAAAATAGGTCTTTAATTGTTTTACTTGAAATGACGTCATATAGGGTGCCGAAATGCGGACATTGAAGGTTGGTCTAATTCACAGATTCAAAGTCGCTTATCTAGTTATGGAGAAGGTTATGCTGTGGGTTTCTTTACGAGATAGAATCCGAAACAAGGAAATTTGACGAAGAATCAAAGTGCAAAAGTTGCAGATGTAATGGGGAGGCCATATCTGTCGTAAAAAGGTCTACCGTTTGGGTAGAAGAGGTCTCGAGAGAAGTTCATGTACGCACGTAGACTAATGTGGAGCACCTTTCTGATAGATATACCGACGATTTTAGGGAGATTGCACGCATTGTCTGGATGACAAGAGTGGAAGACGGGGGTATGGCGACTGGTGGGCTCTGAGGGAGGCTTATCTCAAGCAGTGAAAAGATACAGGCTGATAATAATAATGAGGACGAAACGAAGTAATCATATCAAGAGTTCGAATTTCCATTCTGGTCTGAGAGAGAAATATTAATTTAAAATGTGTTAGCTACTTGTAGTCCTAATACGCATCTACCTCGAATCCTTATTTTATCTCGAATATTAAATAGCGTGAAGGTATGTATGTACGTAAGATAATAAACGACAATGTTTTTATTTTACGCTATGATTAAAATAGAGAATTTATTTACAAGAGTGATTTTGCTACAAATTGAATTGAATAATTTTATATTTGTAATGCGATTATAAAACGTATTTTCAATGCTAAGAACATAAATCACTGATTTCACAGTATTGATATAGTGCTCGGTACAGTTATCGCGTGTCGAAAGTAGTATGTGACATGCTATAATACATTATTTGTGCACATATTGTTACTAGAAGGCTTACGTCTCCGGTCTCCAGTAGCAATCTTATTTTATGGCATACCTACGACGTTTATAGCAAACACAAACAGACATAATACATGTTTTGTTATCTCGAAAATATGCCTTTATTTCAACTCCAGTTCCTCGTCTTAATTACTCCATTTTATTCGTATCGCGATAAAAGCTTTTGTCCTTTACGTTCGTTTTGTTATGATCTCTGAAATGGAATTTATATCTTGTTTTTCACAAAAACTTTTAAGTCATCACCTAATTAAGATTTGAAGAGAAGTAAGACTTCACCGTTGTGAATAGCCTAGTCCTTTTCAAACAGCATAAACAACTTCTTGATTAGACTTAAAAATATTTAACAAATATAATATGTAAGGCCTTGGTGAGAAAATTCAGTTGACATTGTCTCTTTGTAGCAGGAAATTATTATTTCGTCCTGCTATTATTCAAAACGTTATCATTATTTTGTGTTGTTACACATTCAATTTATATTTGGAAGTTTGTTTCACAATTATTTTTGGAATCGTTTTGGTTTGCATAGGAATACTACGTACACATATATTTTCACACGGCTTTTCTAACGGGGTAGGGAGTGATGGCGAAATGCCGAAAAACACCGTCATTATGTAGGTCAGGGTCTTTTTCACACATTATAATATTTTTCTAACGTAAGAATTGTAGTCATTATCTCGCATTTTATTTCGCTCCCGCGGACAAAATAAGCAGTGAAGAGATACCTGATATGGCAAGATTGGATTATCATTCAAGCATTCTTTTCATTCTTTCAATTTGAGCAATCTGAGCAATGCTCAAATGGTTTGGGCTGGAAAGAAAAGAAAGAAAGGATGAGTGATGAACTATTGATGATGAAAATCTTCAAAGTGAAAGTAAGTGTTAGTAAAAACTAAGTGCGAAAGTTCAATCCAGGCGCGCAAACCACGGACGAAAGCGGGTGAAGGGGCGGAATGCGGAGGCGATCGAGCGCCGTGAAGCGGCTGGCCGGTAGAAGAAAAATATTTACCGCGGCACAACACCGTACAAATTTTCGTGTACAAAATTACATTGTTTTATCATTTCATTATACGAATATAAGTTTCAAAAACAGTCAATTTTATTGGATTTGTTCCCATACTAACATATGAAGGGTCCACTGCAATAATGATGAATGTCCAAAATTATTTTAATTTTAAGTACGTCATTTGGACACTTGATATATGCAGTTAGTAATCTCGTTTACAAACTCAGCAATATCGCTAACAGTCCCGAGATAAATATATTTTTAATAATCGGATATACGGCTAGAACGCTCAGCGTCACAGGTATAACGGCAATAATGATAAATGTCCATCGGTTCGCAATGCCTGCAATCTTGTCAATAATTGACAATTGTTTAGTCTCGATACGTCTGGCGTCGTGTGAAGTTATATCGTGTTATTAATTATTGTTATTAAATATTAAATTATGACCGCAAGCATCGAAACGAGTACAAATACGAAAAAAAGAAAACACACGGCCAGAATGAGCGATGTTTTAAAAAAATTTCGACTGCAGGGCCATGAAATTGGTGATCACTGCAAATGTGACCGTTTTAAATGTTTTGAAATAACAAGTAAGGACCAGGGACCAAAATAATAAGTAATTTCGCCACTAGGTATGACCAGGATAATTGTTTAATCGCGCTTACCGTATCTAATATACAATATCAACAGTGAAATAAACCTGTGGTTCCTGAAAAAGTTTTGTAGGCCTGAAACGAAACGGTATTACGATGAACTTCCTCAGGCTGCAAATGTAAAAGAATCAGAAGTTAATTAAACTAGTCATTTCGACAACTATCATTATTGACTATATGACCGCAATATGACAGTGATCATTACAGTCCTGATTTTTCAAGACTGATTTAGGATTGTATAATTTTTAATTACTTTATAATGCTCAAAGGATGATTGTTTGCCAAAGAGTTAAAACTAAGAAACATGTTCCTTAACTAAAGTAAAATTATTTTCATATCTTTAAATTTGAATTTTCTTTCACCATTTATAAAATTAAAACCCAATTATCTCAAAACAAAGAAATAAGGAAATTCATCGTTATTGCAGTTGACCCTTCATATGGTAAACACCAAGGAATACTAAGGCTCACCGATCAGATGGCCAAAGCGCCAGCACAAAGAAATAACAAAAGCACTCGGATACCTCAGCAAAAATGTATGAGGAAAATGATAAGATTTTAGTAGGTGAAAGAAGAATGTAAGCACTGCGATGCTTGGCACGGCATCATCTTTGACTACCCCGTCGGGGATACGGCACGCCGTATCCCTGACGGCCGTGCGGCTACATACATATCCTCACGACTATGTAGGTTTACTTAGTTATACATTTTCAATAATTGTAACAATTATGTACAAATTTAGTATATGTATTAATAAAAAAATATATTAAGCACATGATAAATGCAAATTTAACTCATAAATGTTATTTACACCCGTGTTATTTTACATTTAAAATACTACTTCGATATGTTTACTACACTAGACATGCGTGCCATAGAGAATTGAAACTAAAGTGAAGAGTGATCTCAATGTATTGCACAAAGACACCAGCAAATTGAAATCTAGGATCCGAGAATATCGCATAAAGATACGAGACTACATAATCCAGACCTCTTGCAGAATAGAAAATAATTCTCAGAATTCGAAATTCTCTCTATATGATACATATTCTCAGAAATACCTGTAAATAGTAAAGAGAGTTTATGTTCGAATTTTTTGTGATCCAATAACACGAGTAAGACTCAATATTATATTATAGAAATAATAATGATATGAGTAATGTAGAGTCTTCGTGGGTGTTATATTTCGTGATATCATAAGCACTTCGTTGACTATATTAATGTACATATATTACATAATTATTCAGAATTCAACTTCAAAGAAAAAGGCAAATCTTTTAGTTCATAGGTATATTTTTCCAGTTAGAAATAGGACTTTCTTTTTTTTCTCACTAGTATCGTGTGAGGCGATAAAAGGATTTCAAGCAACATTCACTACTTAAGGTTAAGGTAGTTCTTTAAAGCCCAGGTAACGTGGGACTAGTAAATAAAGCAAGGATAGTATGGTAGTACTAACTACTATTATCTTAAAATCTATCCACATGAAGCTAGTTGCTAGGTTGCTTGAGCAATTCCATTATCTTGGCTTCATACTATATATTGTGTAATAATATAATATTCTGTCATGAGATGCTAGCTTTAGCAGTATTCTGCTTCATACTATATGTATATTTCTGTAATACTATAATTTTCTGGTATAAGATGCTAGCTTACTAGTTTGCTTCTAGACAACATTTACTCGCCGAGTCGCCGTAGATATAGTTCCACATAGTAAGGTAAGTGTTGAGCGTTTACAATGCGGATGCAGCCTGCTTATTGATCAAATTATATGGATATTCGATTCCAAACGTGATATTAATAATTATTAATAATGTTCGCGAATAACAAACAAATTAACTATTATCTCTAATCATAAATATATGACGGTAACAAAATTATTATCGCCAAAACTCTCTGTCATCGCCTGCAGTAATTTGCGCTGCCACTATAAAACCCGTAAGTGAGAGAGTGAGCGAAATATTCGCTGCACCGCTTTAATGATTTAAGGGCCCAGCTGCAATGAATGTATAATAATAATTAATCTATTTACACGAAACTAGATTGCTGACTGCTTGCGAAATGTAATTTGTACTATCCTGGCTTCGTTAACTAGTTACGTGTTGCCCGGACATAAGTGATAGGTTTGCAATTTTTTTCTAGTAAACTCTGCGCAATATGTTTGTGGAAATCGTGCAGGTCTTGTATTGTTGTTGTGACATTTTCCATCGCCCTAAAAGTATTGAGAACGCTAACGCTCTAAGTTTTCTATATTTCAGTTTTGGTAAATATTTCAATTTATTGTTCTGGTCCAAACAACTTCAAAGTTAATTTAAAGCATGTAATGAGAAATACTTTAAGACTGTGTATAGTTCGCATTCTAAAATGGCAAAGCACCTGCGTACTCCAAAGGATCATTCCCTTCCAGACACCTGGTGTCTACAAGGTGGATTGCAGCTGTGGTAGTTCCTACATCGGACAGACGAAAAGAACAATAGCAGAAAGAGTCAAAGAACATATCACAGCGGTCAGAAAACGACAGACAAATAGGTCAGCCATTGCCGAGCACTTGCTGGAGTCGGGACCCAATCACGGGATTGAATTGCATCAGCCACAGGTCCTTTCCACCGATCGACACTATTACTCCAGAATAGCACGAGAGGCGGTTGAAATCAAAAAATACCATAATTTCAACCGGGAAGATGGATACCGCTTATCAACATCATGGAATCCTGTCATCAGTGAGTGTGCCCGGAGCCGGAAAACCGGTCGTCGCCAGTGTGTAGATGTCGTTAGTGTAGTGTGTCGAAGTACCGACAGTGACAATAACAAAAAGTAAAAGATGCATTGAATGAGTTGCAAAAAACCGCACGCTACGAAAACGTCACTCATCCTCATCAGTCTGCCCGTGACCACGATCGGTGCAAAATTAGCCTTAAAGTATAAACGCGACATAAACCCGTTAGTAAATATTGTAAAATGTGTACAAGTTGTGAAAGTTTAAAAACATTAATATAATGAGAATTATAGAATTTATTCATTCTTGATGGGAACTGTCAGTACAATACAAAACATTCTAGATAAACGATCAGACGTCCTTTAAGAATAGAACGTGGAAGACTTTATGAACAGTTGTTTTGAAAATTTTAAAAAAATTACGATGAAAAAGAAATGTTATAAACAATTTCATGTAACACATTTTTAATTTAGAACTAATATATTTCATGTTTTATTCGACTGCGACTAAGCAAAAACGAAAATAATGATTTCTATTTATTTGGCTCTAACATAGAGCCGAAATTACTTAATCGATTTTAATAGATCCTATCACTGGATTAGTCACAATTACTCGCGTGTTATAGGATAAATTAATATTGTGGTGATTCTGGCATTACTTAAAGTCGAAGCCTAAAAAAATTTCATGGGACTCATGGCAATATACATACCACAAGGGGTAAAAGTGTGATGTAACGTATAACAATGTTTCTCATAATTAATATAAAAATATTGTGAAAACAATATTTGTCACAATTAATTTAAAAAAAGTAATCAATTTAAAATAAATATGGGAATACATTTTTTTTAAATTGATTACTTTTTTCTTCAAAGAAAATGAAATAACTTGGTTTTTTTGAATGCAAAGCCGATGTCGAGGTCATAAGTAAGGGAAAGTATAAGAAAGACCTCCGACTTCGGCTCCGACTGTTATGTTTATTCAATACCGGCCCACCTCGGCTTCACACAGGCGGATATAGAGGTATAGAGAGTAATCTAAAACCTTCGAATACTTCGATCTTTTCTACACTCAAAGGGTACCAACAGACAGCGTAGGCAATAACTAAGCTATGCCGTCTGTTCGTCCGTCCGTCTGCCCTACCTTTTAAGGGCTGTAGGTATCTTTTAACCTGTAATGGGTAGCTGGTTGAAATTTTCACAAAATGTATGCTATTATGAGTATTATGACGGATATCATAAAAAACGAAAAGGAAATAATAATGGGTGTCGCCCTATAAGAAACGTGATTTTTTTAAGCTTTTTTCATTTGCGATGTGAAGCTTGGTGTGCAATAATTAGGGTGACGCAGTGATAAACAATATTTAATCTAAAATAGAGCTTCTGCGCCTGTACAGTATACAATAAGCGCATGTGCGCTAGTATATGAAAAAACGGTTATTTTCGCTTATATTAAAAACTATAATTAATGTTAAAAAATCCAATTGGCATTTTGAAGTGTGTTAGATTAATCTACAAAAAAATTTAGGCATAAATCGATCCCGTTGGCCAGAAAAATGTAAATATCTCTTTTAAAAGAAGTTTCTTTAATATTGTTTTTTCTGTTAAAAAATTTAGCTAATCGTGTATCGCAACTGGCAAAATAAAGTCGATGAAATGAAGATTTAGGTTACCAAATATTACTTTCATACGTTTTGTAATCATTTAGAAAAATAGAGATCCCTGCCGTCAAAATTTCCAATTCGTCGCCTTAGTACAGTCTAAAGTAAAACAAAAATTGTAAAAATCGGCGAAGTATGTAAGTATGAGTCGGACTCGCGGTTAGATACCCCAAACTGAATTAAAGAAAATATATTGTATTTGGTAAATACATAGCGTAAATATATTTTTTGGTTGTATGGAATCCTTGGTGAGCGAGGTGGACTCGCACTTGGCTGGTTTTTTAATTACCTTTACCCACGCCATGAATACTTGAAATTTACATATCTTTTGATTTAATTTTTTTTTTATGGATTTAAGATAAAAATTAAAAGTTACAGCAAGGGAAGGGAATATGTGTTTTTAAATTCAAATTAATTCAGTTTAGTAATATAACATGTTGCTTGCATAGGCAGATGAAATTATTTTTAAATTTCATTATACTCGTATGTATACAAATGTGTTGATTGATGAATTTAACAGTGAAGCTTTGATCATAAAATATGAAAAAAGTTTTTCAATATTTCATCTATTATTATCATTTAGTTTTTCTAAAATGTACGTTGGTTACGTTGGATACTATAGACTAAGTGTTCTACATAGTACATATAATTTCAACGACATTCAGCACATAACGATGTGAATAGATGTACATAGAAAACTCGCACATATGCACGTCGTAAGAAAGTTCGAACTACAATCAAAGTTTTGTTCACGTGTACCTCGAATAACTACTTCAGCGAATACAGTTCAGCACTAACATCTGTAGTGTTCGTAAATTTGGACATTCTCTTTGTTCTGTTTGATGATGGAGTGTTTTCATAGAATACTATCTGAATGTATCTATTTATACCGTTTAAACATTTTTATATTACGAATATACTTGTTACGTTACCTAACAAGTATATTCGAAAATCAAAAACAGATACCTCCGGTGAAGTAATTACCAAAATGAATATCAATTTGACATTTTATAATCATTATTGAACGTCAATCTTCAATATCCAGTTCTCGGACCAAGTAACAACGGACAAAGCATTTTCTCTAAAAATATGTCCTTAATAATGTACCTTTTTTGACCGAGTTTCTAGATTTTTACTAATGTGCGTGACTAGGGAAGATCACAGAACAACGATACACAGTGGACATGACATATTTTTAATTTTGTGAATAGTAATAGCCAAAACAGTTAAGATTTGCGAGTATTTTGCAAAAAAATATTTCGTGGTCGACTCATAAGCTGACACGAATTACACTGACAGTGCGAGGTTGCCATAATTACTATAGCTAACTGTTTTACTAGTGGTGACGCTCAATGAGATAGAAAGAGATAGGAAAATTTCCAACTAAGAGGGTACCACTTGAAATTGAAAACACGTCTCCCGCACAATAACGTATTTAAGAACTTTTTGAGCAACAGAGTTGTAAAAGCGTGGAGGAATGCACTACCGAAGGATGTCGTTTCGGCCAAAAGTGTAAGTGAATTAAAAAAAAACATACAACCGAATTGAGAACCTCCTCCTTTTTTGGAAGTCGGTTGAAAATAAACTGGACAAGCATCTACAAACACACAACTAAATGCATAGAGGTTAACTCAATACAGGCATTATCAGTTGTTGCAGCTGCTAGCCTGATAAATAAATAATAATAATAATAAAATTAGTTTGGTACACACGGTGGTAAGAGCGACAACTTATTATGGTTCTATCCATTGTGATTCTTAGTCCGAGATCCAGGCAATGGAAGTCACACAACTATGCCAAGATATTGAAAGTTGAAAGTATACATAGAGATGTGTCATTCTAAAGAAAATTCCAAAGTTTTCAAAATTGTTAAACAAACTCCCTGAAACATTCTTCGACATTGGGAATTTTCGCGATAATTTCGCTTTCTATTATCAAATCAAATCAAAAATCTATTTATTTACTGGTTTACAATAATAACATTAGGACAGAATCTCCTAGTAAGCTAAATGGTTAGCTCCTGGTAAGCTTATTATGGTTAGGAATTTCGCCATTGACACATCTATCAGTAACTATTCTGATCGTTAGTTATTATTATAACTAACGATATACATCAAATCTTATAAGATTTATTTATGTTGACGATTCTTTTGTAGATCATTCCGCTCCAAAATTAGAAAAAAAGTTAATCATAAATTTACCCGAGTTATTTATTTAGGCCAAGATCACTCAAAAGAGAGGAATAAAAAACTTTTTAAGAAAAAAATTAAACCAACTTCAAAAAAAAAAACACTGATAAGTACAAAATAACTATCCTTTACTAATCAAAATTTAAATACAAAAATATCGTTATAAATGCGATATTTGTACCAAACAAGTTCCTATATAATGAAATTCGACAATTATTGAATTCGGTGCCAAATCAATATACAACAACAGAAAGTTTACTAGTTTGGTAGGATTGGCACCGACTTCGATAACTGTCAAATTTAATTATATAGATATTTGTTATTTTTGTACTTGAGTTTAACACATTTGTTTGTATTCAAGGTCTACTGCAACTTTTTTACCAATATAGGTACTATTCCAGGACTTTTTATGTGCATTAAAAATTCTCCACAAATGGGTCCACTCCTTTTGTAATTTTCTATTTCCGACATTACGAATTCATAATAATCCATACTATCCGTACTGTCTAGACTGGTTCATACTGGTTCATACTGGTCCATACTGGTCCATATTGGTCCGAACTATTCCGTACTAGTATTATAGTATTAGCGAAAGTGTCTTTTGTCTGTTTATCTGATACGTATTCGCGGCTAAACTGCTTAACGGATTTTGATGTAGAAACGAGATAGATTAAACTCTGGCGAAGGATTTGGGTACTTTCTTTTAAGTTCCACGTAGATGAAATCGGAGACAATAGTTATATATCAGTGCTTAATTCTCAAAGTCGCCATAATTTGTATCGCATTCATCAAAAATATTTATTAAAATTGTATTTCTTTATGATCCGCAATAACTTTAAGCAATATATTTATTTCACCAGCTGAATAATGATTGTGATGATATCCGTTAAGCATAATGGAAAAAGAATCATTAAAATTGATCCACAATTGACTAAGTTATCGGTGAACATACATTAAATAAAAAAAAAACATATGTACAGACGATCATAGAAACTTCTCTTTTTTTGAAGTCGGTTAACCCTTCGCATGCCTGGTAGGGTCTGCCAGACCCACCATAGCTTAAAAATAGCTATATCTTTTAAAATCGAAATCTACGAGCGCCACAAGCCTGAGTAGCTTCAGGTCTTAGACTAATGGTTATATCTCTGCCACTCTCGCAATGCTACGAGTGCGAAGTGTATAGTGTAAGAGTCTGAAAAACTTGATCGTGCATAAGTAGGTACTAATACATAAACATTTTATTGGTAAGGTTAATTATTAGTTCCGAAGTCGTTAAATATCAAAAATGAAACCTATTTGGTTCCGTCTGTCGAATGAAAGACATACTTACTTGAGCTGAAATGTTCTCATCTTTATATGAGTGAAATTTAAAAACATTATCAAAGATATCTCTGATCATACAAACCGCATGATTCGAAACAAGGGGTAAAGGTCTTTGACCGAATATGCACATTATAAGGGGATTTATTAATAAAGGCCGACAGTAATTAAAAGTTCTCTATTTCATTTTACCTAAACAACTTACAAAATACTAGAAAACATAGACACGACACAAATAAATGATAATTAGTTACGGGTCCGTAGGACCCACCAGGCATATCGTGTGATTTCACACTAAAGGTTAATAAATAAAAGAAAAGTATGAATATCTCGAGATATTAGACGAGATAATAATCTAAGACGTTCTATTAGAGAAGATCAGTTAAGACGAAGACGTACTCGTTACCTACAAGTTACGATACAAGAATATGATTATTGTTAAGAGTATTATAATAGTTGGTTTCGTATATAGAACGACTCCATCTCCGTAGCAAATAATTTGTAGATTTTTCTATTCACCCAACATAGAAGTAAAAATGTAGAGAAAGAAGATACATTCCAGTACTTGGTGCAATCTATGTAAATCAACTACAATGTGAAAAATTTGGTCGAGAGCTATCTATCATCTGACGTAAATTATAAGGTGAAGTTATTGAAGAATCGGTTTCATACATATGATATTTAAACTTATATAATAATACAGTGGTTGATTTAGTAGTTTTAGAAGATGATATTAGATGCATAAGCTATTAAGATCGTAGCTAATTTACATACATTAGAGCACAGACTGTACTGTAGTTTTTATAACCTTTATAGATTAGCGTCACCAAGTTTATAGATTCCGAACTAAAATAATAAGCCACACGTGTGTATATTTCTGGTTCGAGGTTGTGTTTCAGAATTTAAAGTTTAAGGTTAAATATCTTTATGTATATAAAAGATAGACATATACAATTTAGTTCCAAAAGGTAGTACATTATACACGTTCATATATTACGGCTGCCACTACATTTTATAAGGATCGTTCAGTAGACGAATTTTTTGAAAATTATATTGTTTGTTGGTTAACTTAACATTTTTATAAAAAACAAAACATGAAAACCTACAAAATTAAAGATTTAAGAGTGAGGAAACGACGGTTTCTTTTTCAAGCAATATATGTAAATTTTATACATTACTGTAGACAGCTTCGAAGAAACTTGGCACTCACTTAGATCTGAATTCTTTTATCGGTGAAGCAAACAAACTGCCTTGTTCTTTGTACCAAACTTCATCTTCTGTTAGCAATTATGTATTTGCTTGGATTGTTTCAGAACGTTTCCCTCAACACGTCACTAGTTAATCGAAATTGCTTAAATTTACATATCTACTCTCTTGTTATCTTATGTCGAAAGCCGATAATTGATACCAATTAGAACTTACCTTTAATCTCTATCGAGTCATAATTAATACCGTTATTGATTCATTTACATACACTAATTGATTCCGAAATAGTTTTCGATGTATGTATTCATATATGCGTGTTTCATGTTAGAAATTGAATTAAGACTTGCTTTCTTTTTTGTACGTAGCTATATGAAGCTATATTATATAGCTATATATATAGTTAAATATTTGTGAATATATACATAATTTTAAGGGTTTGTACCGTCACGTTTTTTTAAATATTGAAATTCGCCAGTGTTGTGGGGCACACGATACAAGAGAAAAGAAAATTAAAGAACGAGTTTTTTAAGGTCATTTAGGGTCATTTGGATATCAGCACTAATTCAAAGATATCTAGGTAACACGTTACTTTGAAGTTTTTTTTCAATATTTCTTTAAATTCAGATTTGCTGTTCCTTTTAAAATTATCACTCAGAAAAATTTTAAACCAAATGAATAATGACAGGTTGTTAAGTAATATAAGTATTTATCTAGATAATTTAATCTATTCACACCATAAGGCTATCCACAATACGATGTTATTGCTAATTTATTCGTATTGCACGGTAGTGAGGTCTAAATCCAAGGCCTAAGTCCGAAATCGAGTGAATTAGTACAATACATACCTATTTTAGCGCTCCATCATCTCTGCAAACTCCGTTAGGAATACAGTGTGAAAATAGTATGTATATGTGTATGTATTAAAGTTGGTAATCTTTTCCTAATGTTTTGCTTAGATTACAGACACGAAGTTCTTATTTCCTATTCAGCGCGGATAGAATATCATGCGCGATAATTTGATATCTTTTTTAGAATGCGTATACCTACAGAAGACAAAGACAAATCCAACAATTATTGTTCGTAAGCCCGTCATTTGCACAAGCTCCTTGCAATGAGTCCTAACGATAATTAAATGACATGTATTTAAATATCATAACCGAGATTATTATGATCAGTTTTTCTATAATGTGTTGTATGTTATTATTATTACAGATATTGTATAGATTAGATTTTAAATTTGTTTAATAAGACGAATATTTGTTTTTAATTATATTATATTTATTTGGTATAATTGAATACATTTAGTTAACTCTTTTAATTAAGCAGTGTTGTATGATTGTCTTCAGTGTCGATCCAATGACTATGGTAAAAATGAAAATATGAAAGAAACAATATGTCTCAGTCTGGTACACAATAATTACAAACTTTTACAGGTTATAACAATGCGCAGTTAGCCTTCTATGGTTTCTCCTGGCGCCTCCTTAGAAGAATAGACTTGATATAAATAGAGTGCTTTCTCTGTGTAGTTATTATACGTTGTAGTAATTTGTTTGTGTGTATCTATGTACCAAGTTTCTAGTCAATCCTGACGTATCTTCTGTTTTTGATCGAAATATGACATCTTGTTACTTGATATTGTACATAATGACATCGTAATAATTAGATACAATTGACAAATTTATAATAAACTAGCTGTACCTGCGACGTTGTCCGCGTAGAAACGTTTTCGGTGGCTTACCAAATTTCATCATATTTGATTCAGCGGTTTAGCATTTTCCATTCAAAATTTCATCCCCATTTTTACCCCCTTAGGTGCAGGTTTCTGATAAAAAAAAAGTAGCCTCTGGCCGTTCCTAGATATCAAATTATTTTCGTGCCACGTCATAGTCGGTTAAGTGGCTTAGCATTTCCCATATAAAGTTTCACCCCTTTTGACCCCTTTAAGGGTGAATTTTTGATAAAGAAAAGTAGCGTACATTTTCACAATCACATCTTCTTACTATATATCAATTTTCTTCAAGATCGGTCCAGCTGTATTCGAGTTATAAAAGGACATACAGACAGACAGACAGACAGGTGAAAATTTAAAAATGGTAGAGTTGAAGTCAGTGAGTCTATTCAGTGAGAATATTTATCGCAAAATTTGACAAATAATTTGTACTTACAGACAGGAGCTACAGATTTATATAGTAGTATATTTAGATATTGGTCCGTGAGATGTCATGCCTCGATTACAGGCTGAGACTAAAAGCAGCGATTGTGGGCTTACCAGCAACTAAAGTTGAGCCACAGATATTTTTGTCTTTTAACACTTCATGGCCATGTTTTCGAACATTGTATTTACATAGAATTTAAAAGCTATTCTTACGCAGGTTACATTAATTGTATTACTATTATGTGATTATTAT
Organism: Zeuzera pyrina; assembly: GCA_907165235.1. Taxonomy (NCBI): domain Eukaryota; kingdom Metazoa; phylum Arthropoda; class Insecta; order Lepidoptera; family Cossidae; genus Zeuzera; species Zeuzera pyrina. The sequence goes on from OU015628.1 coordinate 17,605,545, forward strand.
ATATCAATTCTAAGCTTCCGATTTTAATTCTAATAACACATGTATTCCAATCGCTCTTAAATTGTTACCTTGAATTCCAGGAATAACAATATATTGCTTACTTGAAGAAATGAACTTTAAATATAACTATTATAACAGTTGTTGCTATGTTCCCAACACATACTAGAAACAAAGTTACCTAAGGTTTACATGGTTAGGTATCGATATTATTATTTGTAATTTTAAGTTTCTCTCAAAGTTGAACCCTTTTCGTTAAGTAAACTAATTTCAATTTCAATGTACATATTTGTTAATGCCGAAACTAAATCTAGTTTATTAATCATTAATGGAATAGATCGCAGCTCCCAAATCACATAAAATTCACAGCTCAAAACTCATTTAGTCAGTCAGTAATCATTTGTTGGCAACATTTTAAAATTCTTTGACGATAATTTCTACTCTATACTGTTTGATCACAAACTATTATGTGCTTGACATTGTCAATATGAACGTAAATAATGAATGTTTTATTTAATTTAATTTAATACATTTGTAACACATATTACATTTAAATTTTAGCTTCCGCCAGCCCCGGATCTAAGGGGGGGCAACCGGGGGTACTTGCCCCGGGCGGCAGTTTCATGGGGGCGCCAAATCCTTGAAATTTCGAACAAGTGAAGCCTCTTTTCCTACAATCTCATAGGTTTTTATCAAGTAATCGAATCTTAATATAATATGTTTGAAAAGCAAACTTTTGTATTTGTCAGTTTTAACAATTTTTCTTAAACACTGAAGGGAGGGGGCGCCACTATCAAGTTTTTGCCCCGGTTCGAAAAAATCGTAGATCCGGGGCTGGCTTCCGCGCTCCTTCTCCATATAAACTTTAAGTATGCCAAATCTCACACTCCTCCGTACGCAGAATTTTCTTAAAAAGGGTACAGAGTTGTTTTATCATCATGTATTGTTACGTAGATTATTTGAATTTATTGCCGGAGTAGGTCTTAAGCAGGCACAGATTAAGAGAAAATTAATAGGCCTCTGACTCCGGTAATAAATTTAAAAAATTACAGTATTTCATCTTGTTCGGTACGTACATAATCAGATTTTAGCTTTAAAATTTTTATTTTTATTCATATTTCTAATAAATAGGTAATTAATTACAAAAATATTATGCTATATCATAATTATTTACTTTGCCCTAAGTGTTACCTAAATATTTTGGAAATTACTTTCTTAATCTCTCGAATTTAATATAAATTATGATGTGTTCCGAATTATTTAGTACTTGACTTTAAGTAGTACTGCAGAGGCCGTATACGATATTTAATTTTTCAGAAAGCCCGTGCGAATCTAATGATACTTCACACGTGAAAATCAGTTAAGTGATTTCGACTCTGTGAAGGAATAATATAAGACTACTCATGCCACTTACATGTGCTGTAAAAATCACAACCTTTATTTTGCACCTTAGTCAGGTAAAATAATTACAAGTCAATTTGCCAATTAAATCATATTTAATTGGGACATTCAGATTCAGAATAAGTGGAAGTAGCGTGTTTCAAGAGATCTTTTAGAAAATCCAGTTGTTTATGTGGGGGATATATAGCTTCCTTTCGGTGTTACCTTTGGTTATGTGCGTTGTGTTCTGAGACAGTTAGGTGTGTGTTAGGTTCAATTGGGTTCTGAGAAGGCAATCCTTCTCAGAACCCAATTGAACCTAATGTGAGCACGCCAATATTCTTATAAAGATATATATGACGACGCTCTCTAAAGCGTATTTTAAATTATATAAATAAATGTTGGTTCATATGCGATTTTAAAGAAAATGGAAGCTAGGACTAACCTGGATTATGGATGGATAATAACACAGGTATACCAGGCCCCTGCGTCCGTTCTGTGATCCGTGCACAAGTCCCCTGGTGGCGCCTCTTCTCGGGGATTAATTTCTTCTAACTCACACACAATTCACAGTCCGGTGACAACACATGGACCACAGGGTCAAGGAAAGCGTAGGAATAGGTTTAACGAAGAGTAATAGCGTATTAATAGAAATCAATTTGTATTATGGAAAAGCGATTAAGGGAGCGAAAAAGAAGCGGTAAGATATAAATTCTCTCTCTATATGACGCTAAGTAAATCACTTTTCGTGATTAGCACACGAACAGCGACGAAAAACAACGAAGAAAGCCGAATGTATTAGCGGCAAAATAAAATATATATATGGCGTGAACATAATGGTTTAAAATTATCATCGCTCTTTACTATGAGAGAATAAGATTCAAATTGTTTTTTAAGTTAAGGTAAGCAGTAGATAAATAAAAAATTTTTGGAATCTTTGGAATTTTTAGAAAGTCAATCGATTAAAACGTCAATCGAATAAGTTTTCAGGTCTGAAAACTAAGAACTTTTTTCGTAGCTATAAAAAGGTAAAAATGTAACAGTTCAAGACAGCGTGCCTTTAAAAACGCGCATTCGATATCTGTTGTCACCTTAGGTTGTCACTTAGTTGTCACTCTATTTAGAAGTTATTAATCTGAGATTTAGAATAATAATCAAAGTCAAAGTTAAATCAATCTCATAACCAAATCAGTTATTTTAGTTAATGTCTATGGAACCACCTATTCAACAGCTTTGTTATAAATTGTTATATAATTACATACATGAGTTAAATTATAATATGTTTTATGCTTTATTAAACACAAGCCGTTACCCGCCGCTCCGCTGGGCGTAAATGAAAATTTCGTACCTATAGTGGATTTTTGCTTAAAAAATTAAGGGTCTATGGAATTATAAAAACAAATAGCCTACAAACAATTCCGCGTCGAATGGTTATAGTCCCATACCGATACGTTCAGTAGTTTTCACGTGATCACGTAATGAAAATGGTTTTCTTTGTCACGTTATATATTAAAAGATTTACGTATTTTATTAATAGCGCTACGTAATTATTATTTTCCAAACAACACAATAATAAATAAGTAGATAATAAATAAGTACTACTTACCTTTAATTTTAGGAAACCTTCTGAAAGTCATGTGTGGGTCGAATAATAGGATTATATTTTCTGATAAATGTGACTGGGCGGTGGGGGCGTAATAAAGAGAGAGTACCATAGTTTTTATTTTTAGTGCTTCAGCTTTTGCGCATTGATTCTAAGCTCATTTTGATGGTTAAGCTTCTATTTCCTTCAACGTAATACAATAGATTTATTTTCACGGTATCACGTCAGCATTTCTGTTACTTGGTGAAAAAAAGCGCGTGTCGCACCACGCACTATGAAGGGTTCGTAGTCGGGATGCACAATATTCACATAATTTTCAGGAAAAATATTTGTATTTCATAGCGTTTCTCGGTGACGTTAAAAAACAAATTTATTTCTACGGTCACTGAGCGTGTGGCCTAAAATACTCCTTATCTCAAAAACTACACGACGTATATCTTAATCAAACCAATTTTCATTGGAAGTGCTTTTTAAGTTCTACAATCTTAAATTACTTTTGAATTTTCCACCCACACATTACAACTTTATAAGCAAATATTTATCTATTAAGTATCTATTAAGTTAAAGCAGCGTATTGATAAACAATAATTTAATCTAAAATAGACCTTCTGCTCTATGCAAACGTGCGCGGGCTAGCTTACGAAAAATACAAAAAAATAGTTATTTTCGTTTATTTTAAAAGTTATAATTAATTTAAAAAAATTCAACTGGCATTTTGAAGGATATGTTTAGATTAAACTACACAAAAAATTTAAAAACATAGATCGGTCCTGTTACTCCGAAAAATGTAAATCTCTGGTTTAAAAAAGGTTTCTTTGAAAATTTTTTTTTGTGTTATAAAAGTTAACCAATCGTGTATCACAACTGGCAAAATGAAGTAAATGAAATGAAGAATCAGGTTACCAAATATCATTTTCATACGTTTTGTAGTCACTTAGAAAAATTGAGATTCTTGTCGTCAAAATTTCCAATGCGTCGCTTTAAATTGAAAAATCACCTCGAAACCTCTACATCAATATTGAAGTTCTATCTAAAGATACCCAAACACTTACGTGCACTGGAATTTTTCTTTTCATCGTCAGTTGCATGTATGGAATGCCACAGCTAATTATACCTACTTTTTTACACTAAGTCATTGTAGTAGTCGTCGTCCGGTTCTCATAGCACAGGGAATATCCTAGTTTGAGATCAGACGATTGGTGTGTATCGTCTGGCGCATTATTATTATTTATTGCATACGTTCATAGACACACCTACCTTATAAATTTCATTTAAATTGTGCCAGTAGTCACCGGTCATAATGGCTGTGACATACGGACAGTTAGACTAAATGGACAGGATAAAATTATAAGGGTTTCGTTTTTTGTTACTTGGCTACGGAACCTTAAAAATATGGGCACCTGTTATCTTATACCTAAGATATCACAATATGACGTTATGAAAGAATTAATGAAAAGACATTGTTAGCTACGTGATTTTGTCTTAATGGGTACTTTAACAGAAAATATTTTCGCATCCCAAAACATTGGAATTTGGACCAACATACATATACGTATATTGTAATTTAATTAAAGCATTTGTTTTTGCCAATTTGTAACTATAAGGAATAATTCTTACGCGAACAAGAAAATTAATTCAACGTCTTTGAGTGTTTAATCCAAAACTCTGAAACCTGTTTATTTTTGTACATCAACACAGAATTACATAACTGAAATAATATTGAAATAGTATGTAATTAAACAATAATAATTTAATTGTAGTAATACTGCGTATACGTAGTAGGGGGTAAAGAATTTTCTAAGGTGGCCACTGAGCAAGGGCCTAAAAAATTCATTGCCCCTCCTAGAAAAATCTTCTAAAAGTCAAATGAGAAAATATTGTACTTACTTAAGAATTATTTATTGAAAATATCGTTCACCGGATTTACTGAAATCGAGAACTGCGGTGGTTGATCGGCTAGGACCGGCTGCCCTCCTAAAGGAATATCCTTATAGCTACGCCCATACTTATAAGTACTTACTTAGATAATACGAATACGAGGTCTCTTTGTCTGACCGCTTGTTATTTAAACTGTATTGGATGGATTTGAATACAGTTTTATGTGTTGTTTATTCTGGAAATTTGTAGTGTACGAATCATTATTGTACTGTACTATAAGGCTACTTTTACTTACTTTTATGTGGGCTGGAGCCATGCTGCATTGCAGCACGAATTTGGTCAGCTCACTTGGTGAAATAACACCCTTTCACAGAATATCAGCGTGAAATAACTGCATATATTGTTGTTGTGTTTCGTTCGGTGAGTGAGATTGCCGGTGGCCCATCACCCCTTCCCCCTCCTTTCCCTTCCTTCCCTAAAGGCCGGCAACGCACCCGTGAATCACCGGACGTTGCGGGTGTCCATGAACGGCGGTAATCACTTTCTATTAGGTGACTCGGTTGCCCGTTTGCCCCTTCTGCCATAATAAATATCATACTAATAAGAAATAATCTCCACACATTGTGTAATCTCAAACTAAGCAAGGCCATGGGTATCACACAACAAACTGGGGAGCACCTAATAATACCCAGAATTCAATTTTTTGAATAAATAAATAAATTTTTAGGATAGCCTTTTTCTCCGAAAGGAGACGTACTAAATAGTACGTAATCCTAATCTCCGCACTAACGACATTAGAACATACAAAACTACATACATAATATACATATATGTATGTTAGTGAATTCATATCATGATTCAAGAATCGAAGACAATAATGTGGCGCTAGGAAACGAAATGTGGGGGATTTAAAAACATTCACGTTCAACATTATTTACAGGATGAAATCGAAAACATTGACATACTTTTGAAACCTACATTTTACTCTACACATTGTACTGAATTAATTACTGCCAAAAAATTTTAAATCAACTATTACAGAAAAATAAACATAAAAAATTAAACTTTCTCGTTCTTTCACACTTTATTTATTGTAATGTTTGCTCTAATTCAATTTACTCAAATTTTTCACAAAAGTAAACAGAATCCTTCATTTTATTGATGCTAATGATGTCAATTTCAGCCTGTATATTGTATAAATTTTATATAAGCGAAGAAATAGGAAAATGTAGATAATTTTAAGTTGTAAGAAGTAGTAACAATAAGCTTATTCAAGTTACTGTTCAGTGTTCACTGTTCACGCCGCCTAATAATATACAAATAATACACTTCAAACCATTCTATTTGCATTTCGTTTGACGATTTGCGACTAAAATAATGAACTCATTAATTCAATATAGGTCGATCTAAAGTGTATTTAACTAAATAATAACTAATATACATAAGTTATTAACTGGTAAAATTAATTACACGCAATTGTACAAGGGTTTACCTGGGTACAAGGGTATGTTTATAATTATTACAATTAGACAAAAGAGCTGTTATAGTTTTTGTTGCTATTTTCTTAAATTATTTTGAGTCGAATTCTTTCTCTCCGTCGATTGGCTGGATCATGGATAAAGATCTCGTCACTTTGACCTTTTAACAAAGTTCTAGTGTACTTTGTCGACAGAGTAAATGTTGGTGCTGACGTTTAATGGGATGGTCTTAAGTTAGAGTAATCAAGAGATTGAATCTTACATCTCGTTGGGATTTGCGATGTTAACTCCTAACAGACTCAGTGAACAGTGTAAGTTTATAGAGATGTTTCCAAATGTATCTGTGTTTAAACTATTCATTAATCAGTGAAAAATATGTCAATATTGTGGTCTCGTAGTGTAACTTCTATTGAGTTATTATTATTCTTTTGTGGCGATTCTACTGTTTCCGCCAATGACAGCGAGAGATGTAAATAAATTTATGAAGTTTAGCAGATTTTATAAATTTAAATGGACATTATATTTCAAACACTGTAACGTTCTCGTTATAAAAATGTATCTGAGTTATTAAAAAAAGTTATTAAAAAAAAACCTACATATTAATGTACATCCCAATAACTTTCTTTCAATCTCAACACCTTCTCATTCCTTAATGTCAGGAATTCTCAAGGTTTTTTAAATTGCTAACAACGTAACACAAAGTAAAGTAAAAGGTATGCATTTTTTTATTCATGATTTTATTTGACACCCCGCTCCACGTCGTCGTATACTAATATTATAAAGAGGTAAGCTTTGTTTGTTTGTATGTAATGGATAAACTCAAAACCTACTCAGACGATTTCAAAAAGTCTTTCACCTAAAGAAAGCTACATTATCAGCAAGTAACATGAGCTGCATTTTATTTAAAAAAAAAATTCTACCCGTGCGAAGCCGGGGCGGGTCGCTAGTCTAAAACATGTTATACATTTTTTAAACCTGAAAATATTTTCTAAAACGATTGTTTTTAACAGATTTTAACATCAAATAATTTCAGAGAAAAGTATCAGTAATAGACAGACTCCAAGTTTACCACTCAATAAAAGAAATGCTTATTTCTTGTCTTTTTGTGATATCTCCTCTAGTTATGGGTTTTATTTACAAATAATAATTCTATTCATTTCGTCTTATGATTTTCAGTGTTCCGTACCTCAAAGGAAAAAAACCCATGTAGGATCACTTTGCTGTTTGTCTGTCTGTCAATACCCTTTTTCTCAGGAACGCGTGGTGTCAAGTTGAAATTAATATCAAATACTAACGTCTGTAATTCCTTAGAACTGTGAAAAGATTAAACGCAAACATTAAACGATTAAACACAAAGATTAAACGAAAACATTTTTGATTTAATGCAATCAAAAAATATGGCCATTTATGACACATATTGTGATACTCTCAAGAGAATCGAAGCCTGTATGATAGTTCTCGTTGACCTAGAATCATGAAATTTGGCAAGAAGCAATGTATTATAGTATAAGTAAAGGAAAAATCTGAAAACCGTTAATTTGTAATATATCACGCGAAAAAATATTTTTTTACGATTACAAACTTAAATTTGCAGTTGGATAGTATGGGAGAATGTGTCTTAAAACTGTAAAGTTAAGCTTGTTTTTGAATTCGTCTTATAATTATTTTTTTGTAAATGTGATGCATGACACAAATAGATTATGTGCTAGTACGAAACCCACGGTGCGCGAGTTCGACTCGATTGCTGGTTTTTCGTCTAACTTCTCCCTAGACAAGGTTTGTATTAATCCTTGTTCGCATTAAAGATCACATTTATCTACTCTGTACAAATTGGGGTCATTTCCAAGTTAGTGTTCTTGTACAGGCCGATCAAGATATGTTAATAGCCCTCCTTGATATTCAAAGCTGACTGCAGACGCGTCTCTTACGACCGCAATCTGTGATATTCTGACTACTCTGCACTTGACAGCTCTAGTAATTACTATTGTTTCTCAGGTTGTGGAAATTAGGTGGTTATTATATGTACATTATTGGCACAGAGTTTAGTCCCTTTAGGCTGGGAATGATAAAGTAATTGCTATGCTCAAAAGGTCAGTGACTTTGGTAGTAAGAAATTAACATAAGAAATTGAGTACTGAAAATTTAAAAAGTTATCGTTTTGCCGACGGTTTCCTTAAAATTAGGTTAGATTGGGTTATAAAATTATTTCGGGAGTAAATTTTAGCGGACTTAGTGCATTAAGTTTGGCTTTAATTTATATCAATTGGATTTTTGGATTTATATCAATATTTGTACCAATAGCATAATATTCTTAAACTTTATAAGCCATTTTATATTTACATACCTAGACTGATGTGTGTGAGGAAAATAATGCGATTTGAGGAGGCGAAAGAAGTTTGTAAGGAAACACTTGGTGTGCCATCGTCTCTGACTGCCCCATTAAGGCGACGCATTGATAAACAATAATTTAATCTAAAATAGCTCTTCTGCACTATTCAAACGTACGCGCGCTAGCTTACGGAAAATACGTAAAAACGGTTAATTTCGTTTATATTAAAAACATTGATTAATTTTAAAAAATCCAACTGGCATTTTGAAGAGCGTGTTTGGATTAATCGACACAGAACATTTAAAAGCATAAATTGGTTCCGTTCCTCCGAAAAATGTAAATCTCTGTTTTAAAAGAGCCTTCTTTGATTTGTTTTCTGTTACAAAAGTTAACCAATCGTCAAACGCAACTGGTAAATCGAAGTCGATGATATGAACAATCAGTTTACCAAATATCACTTTCATACGTTTTGTTATTACTTAGAAAATTTAAAATCCTTGCCGTCAAAATTTCCAATTCGTCGCCTTAAGGACACTGTGCAGATAAATCATCTTATAATCCATTCCTTTTTCTAACGCAAAAAGATTGTCGTGAACGTTAAAAGTAGCATATTTTTTTTATTGTACCAAACGAATGATTACACGCAACCTAAAAGTAGCATGTAGATTATTGAATTATTCGTCATACTAGAATAGTACATCAAAACATTAATCGTGGCGCTAAGCGCTGGCGGAGCGGGGTGCGGGAACTGCCACTTCACCGTAAGTAAAAGCGAGACAGCGCTATTGTGTCGTCGCTCCGAATGGGCAAGACCTGCTTCCGAAGTCACGATCTTTCAATGTTATAATTAGTAAAATAAGTTAAGTTCATTAAAAATCCAATTTAAATGTACATATTTTGCACTCTAATATTAAACTTAACATCAATTTAAAAGTATTATAACACAAATGCTTTAAATATGAAATGAAGTATAATTTGTTAGGGTGTTCACTGCACAAGCGTCCAACTGAAAGTGAGCTAGGCGTGATAATGATTGATATCAGCAATTTCTCCATCAACTTACCGTAGCTATCAAGTAGGCACATTGGGCTGTACCCTGTCGGATCTATCACTGGTTTATTGGCCTTCTTGAGTAGGACTTATCTGGCGACCTTCCAGGATAAGGGAAAAATTTCTGATGTAAATGCCACTGCCACAATCACTTTTCAGGTATGACCTGTGCTGCCATCTTTACCACCACTGAATCTATAAGGTCTGGTCCGGCGCCTTTGTGGTTTTGAGATATTCTGCTGCTTTCACAATCTCCTACTCTGTGATTTCTTCCATCCGCGGAGTATCTGCCTTTATTCTTTTAAAATCTTCATGAGGTGGAAATAGCATCTCGACTACTGATTTTATTAGATCCATTTCCATGCTTGGCGGGTTCCTCTTCAATTTTTTCGTCACGATTTTATAGCCCAAATCCCACATGTCCTTGTCAATTTCCTCGCATATGTCTCTACAATGGTTTTCCTTTGACTTCATAATGGCTAATTGTAGTGCTCTTTTTGCGACTTTACATTGCTCTTTTACAACAACTAACCACCTGGTTTTCGCTGCCTCTTTTTAAACTTTCTCGTGTATACTTTCTGCGGCACCTCAAACAGCGTTTTCTTTACTGCCCTATATGCTTATTCTAACAATAAACCGGATGGGCCACCGGTACTCTTACTCGCCGAATGAAACACAACAGCAATAGATGCTGTTATTTCACGCCGATATTATGTGAGAAGGTGGCATTTAACCGGGCGAGCTGGCCCAATTTGTGCTGCAATGCAGCATGGCTCTACTACACGCAATTTCATCTTTAGTCTCGCTTCCATAGTTCTATTTCCTTTACTTTTCATCTTAGGTATGAACCGCCGCCCCCTGTGGGTACAGACACTGACCACAGCCACTCAATTCGAGTGCAGACGCTGTTTGGATTTATTTTTAGGCTGCTTCTAAAGCTGCCAAAAGCATGCCAAAATGTTGGTTTTGTATCACACCGGTTATTTAATTTACCCAGTACCACCCACATCTAAGAGGCATTTGCCTATTCACCACCTGAGTACGCGCCCACTGTATGGGATACCAGCAATTCCACACGGGTGGTGATTTTATAAAATAACGGTGTGCACGTGTTCGTAATTTTTCTTCTTCTAAACGGCGTGACCGATTTTGATGTAATTTAGAATGAAAATAGATTAAGCCCCGGAGAAGAATACAGGCTAATTGTATAATTAGATGCCGACGAAGTCGCGGGTAATAGCTAGTTATAAAACTACTTAATTGACAATGTTGTACTGACTATACACAGTTACTAATGCTCGAGTCATTATCGCCAAATTAACTCAAACTATGGCTTACAAGCTTCGTGTAACAATATTACAGGTTACTAATTATGATATAACGTAACACTATAATATGAGTATTGACAGTATTGGATTCAGAGGGCGAATGCGTGGATTGTTACTTAGGGTGACAAATACAACATTTAGGCTGTGTTTCATTGAAATCGGATGCTAGTGAAAAAAGTTAATATTATTTAAACACTTTCGGCGGTCGTAGCATTGCCGCATGGAGTGCATGAGCTTTGATATTTTGATATAATTGAAGTTCATTATTATATCATGTACTAGATAAGTGAGTTAGTTGCATTCGCAACGAGTGTTTTCGTGTTACAGAAAGCATGCGTTTCGTAGGAGACACCATTCGACGTATTGGCGTAGTTTTGCGAACCAAGTAACAGCGTAGATAGTGCTTATTTAGTAGTCTGTTTTTAGTGACCTAGTAGGTATACCTCAGCAGAGACTACTAGAAAGAGTGTCTCAGCACATTCGACATCGACTGTTACGGGCATAGATCCCTTTTCCTTTCCTCTCAATGGAAAATGGTACAAAAAAACCGCATAGCCGCGTGTCGAACTAAACAAAACAGGCATTTTGTGTAAATCGGTACGCTGCTTACGCACACATGCATGATTTTTCTTCATTTCTTTGGTGTTGTTTGTTAATAAACACACCATCCTAAACATTATTATTCTAAGGTGAGAGGTAAGGTCAGGAAGATTGAAAACTAACGGTAGATAGATCACTCTCCCTTTTATATCGCCCTATACAGAGGGGTACGGTTCATCTTTCAATTCATTTGTGAGAAAGGTATTGTGCTCACTAGTAGCTACTGGCTAGTGGGATCTACGTACATAAGTTGTTATTAATAGTAGTTTCATTAGACAGAGATGGTAGTCGTAATTATTTTGAATTCGTGTTCATTCAAAAGTGAAATGTACGACAAATATAAAAGCTTTGTTAATTTTCTTTAGAAGAAATCATTCGTAGGGGCGCTAATGAAAATCTCTCTCCAGGGCGCCGCACTTGCTGAAGCCGACGCTGTATATGGGTATACGGGCAGATTGATTCTGCTTCGTTAATTACCCTAATTAACATTCCGTGAACTTAGCAGCTGTAAGTTTGCAACGCTTAATTCATTTTTGAACATAATGAGATTTATATACATGGATAAGCAAGATTTCAGTTAAGGCAAATAGATTCTTTAAGCTCAGACGGAAGAGAAAGATGTTATAAGTGTGACGCCTGCACGTGTGTTTCTATGTGATTTCACAGCTCCTGAACAGATAAACCTATTTGCATGCGAATTTTTTGTTTGATTGCTACAATTTTCGTGAAGATTCCTTGGTATATTTGGTGAAAATATATATAGGTGATATTTTATAAGATATTTTAAAAGGATTATTCATTATTGAGAAATAGCATTTTAAAGAAAATATTGTTTTTAAAGTACCTACATATGTACTATGTACTACAAGTTGACTGCGTTATTATATTTGACTTCAAAAAAATTACAAAATGGAAAACAGAACCATACTCTCTTATTAGAAAAAACACATTTTCTTTGAAAATTGAAGAATTTTTATTTTATTTTTTTATTTAATTATTTATGTACAAACACATTCTTGTAGAAGACACATGAAATGTAACTTACGCGCAAAGGTACTGCTTAATTCAAATAGAATTTTCTTCCAGCAGACCCATGGTAGAAAAAGGCGTTGGAGTGGCAAAATTTAATGTGTATTAAACAAAAATAATAATAAGATACATATTATATACAAATACCTGCATATAAAATATATATATATATATATATATATATATATATATACATATACGCTACATATCCATATACATATCTACTACATAAGTACATACATAATAAACATACTGCATTCGATATACATATATACATATTACATACTACAATAAACATAAATATTGTACTATAAATACCCACATATTACGTAAACATATCAGTTTATGAAGAAGACAAGGATAGGTAGTGATTTTTGACTCGTTTTTTAAAAATTGATACACAATTAGAATCTCGAACATGAGGCGGAAGTGAGTTCCACAGCCTAACCGCATGAACAGTGAATGAATAAGAATAGAAAGCGGTATTATGTGAAGGGAATTTCAGGAGGGATCTAAGGTGCTCCCTGCATGGGATATTCAACGGACGGGCATAGCAGAAACGCATTCTCAGATAGGAGGGAAAAGAAGGATTGTGTAATATATTGAAAAGGAGACATAATATCCGAGTATCCCTGCGAGAACGAATATTAAGCCATTTGAGTTCCTTCCTCCAATGAGAGACCCGGTCGAACCTCTTAAGTCCATAGACGAAACGAATACAAAGATTTTGCAAACACTCAAGTTTATTTAGGAGCTCTTCTGTGACATCTAGGTAGCAGGCATCAGCATAATCTAAGATAGGATGTATGATGTCTTTAAGGGCAAGAAGTTTTGCAGATATCTCAGAGAATGGAGGGTAAAATGAACCTTTCGACTGACCTCACCAATATGAGCGTTCCATGTTAAATGTTTATCAATTATGACACCCAAGTTTTTAGCAGTATCAGTATAAGCAATAGGAATACCGTCGTAAATCACTGATGGTAAAGATGAACTTAAGCGACTACGTATATGTCTGCTGCCTACTATCATAGCCTGGATTTGTTTGGGTTAATTAGAAGGCCGTAAGACTACGCCCACACTCTAATACGATCCAGATCGTGATTTAAAGCAGCAACTGCTAAATCAACATCTACCACATCACATAAATTTGTAAGTGATCAGCATAAAGGTGAAAGTTAGAAGAAATCACTTTAGTCACAGAATTTATGAAAACAGAGAAAAGTAGAGGAGCACACCACCTTGAGGAACGCCCGCACTGAGTTCACTCCAATCAGAGAAGACCTCATTAAGACGGACACACTGCGAGCGTCCATTTAGGTAGGAACTAAACCATGATATAGTAGAAGAAGAGAGATTACTTGAACGGAGAATTCCTAGAAGAATATCGAAATCCACTGAGTTAAAGGCGCTACTGAAATCCAGAAGAATAAGTATGGTGAGCGACTTATTCTCCATAGCCCATCTAATGTCATCTGTGACCTTAAGAAGTGCTGTTACTGTACTGTGACCGGGGCGAAACCCGGACTGGTACGAATTAATGAGATTATTAGAAATTAGGAAAGAAGACAATTGCTTGTGGACAATGTGCTCAAGGACTTTCGAGAGAAAGGATAAAATAGAAATTGGGCGAAAGTGAGAAAATAAAGAAGGATTAGAAACCTTGGGCAGAGGAATGACATGCGCACATTTCCAAATCAAAGGAAAAGTAGCAGAAGACAAGGAGTATTTAAAAATATGGGTAAGAATGGGAAAAAGTACGGGAAGTAATAGAGTAACCATTTTTGAGCATAAGTTATCATCACCGATAGCAGTGGACGAAATGGCAAGAACCGACTTTTCGACGTCTTTCTCCGAGATAACAGTAAAGTCAAAAGGTGAATACACCGGTAGCGGCATGCTCGAAAGTTCTAACAATGTATCATTTTTAACTCTAGGTTGCAAAATAGTAGGTGGAAGAGAAAAATACTTAGTAAGGTCATTTAAATTAACATTCCCATATTCCGCTACTACGGATTTACCAATACCAACAGACTTGAGGAATTGCCATACTTGTGTTGAATTGCGATTTATTAGTGAATTATTAAAATAGTGTCTTTTTGCATTTCGACACATACGACTACAACGATTGCGCAATATTTTAAATCTGATAAAATTACTCTCCGACGAACGACGTTTGTATCTCCTTTTAGCCCTATCTCTACGGCCCATAAGTTCTTTAATGTCAGATGTAATCCAGGGAGCAGGCTTGTGTTTAATTTTAATTCGTCTCAGTGGTGCATGGCGATTATATAACTCAAAGATTCTGCCGTTAAATTCACTAACTTTCCCATCAATACTGGTACTATTGAATACCGATGACCAATCGATAACACCAGCATCTTGCCTCAATGCTTCCATGTCAATACCTTTGTAACTACGAAGTATTTGAAATTGAGGCTTACGCTTAGGAGGACGAATACGATAGGATAAGTAAATAAGGTCATGATAGGAAAAAGAAGCCGTAATTTGCCCATGAGCGGCAACATTGGTAGCAGATGACACGATCATGAGATCCAATAAAGAAGGAATGCAATTAGGAAAGTGATGGGTGGCAGTAAGGGGTAAGACATGAAGATTAAAAGAGGACACCAGATTCAGGAGTTTTTGCGCGCGAAAATCGTTTTTGATCAGACAAGTGTTAAAGTCATCCATTAAAATTAAATGATCATAGATGGGACACAAGTCGTGCAAAAGACTATCAAGGGAGTCAAAATAGTTAACAGTAAGGTTAGGACTATAAAACACTGCTAGTAGAATTTTTGTGTGATGGCTTAAGACTTCAAGGAACAGATATCCGAATAATGAGCAGGGATACTCTGAATATTAATGTGAGCTATATTAAAGTTATTAGGAAAGTTGGAGGAAAAGGAAAAGATCTGTCCACATGAAGTTAAAGAAGCGGAGGACTCACTATCCGCACTGAAAAAACTACTTGATGACGAGCACGAGAAAAAACTATCATCCAAAACAAATGAATTCTCCATTTAAATATGTAAAGTAATCGTAACTATGAATAAAATAATAAAATATAACTAAATTAAAAACAAAAATATATAATAAACAATACAAGTAAAATATATAATAATAAAATAAAAATATACAATAACAAAATAAAAATAATAACGTAAAACTACAAGAAAAAAAAATAGACTGCAAATACCAAATCAACCTATCACTCGCTACTAAGTACAGTGGAAGAAATTTCAAAATGTTACAAATAAAAATTCACACTACGATATATAAAAATAATAATAATAAAGTAGGAACATCTAGTAAACTAAACAATCTAACGATTATAGATAAAATTAGACAAGGAAAATTAATCATAAGTAACTACACGCACTGCAATCATAATGTATAAGCAAAAACATAACGCAATTGTCACTGTCATTCATATGTACATAAGACAGATTTGACATTGACATAAAAGTTAGTTGTTATTATCATGGAGTAACTTATACATACGTTATACTATATTAGCCGTTATGAGATGAAGTACGACCGAGCAAAACAATGTTATTAATTATGTACTACCCTAAATAAATTAATCATGTAATATTTGTCTTATAAACTCAGCACTAAAACATAGATGTACAGCTAAAAGCTTTAAAGAAAAGTTTTAAATAAAATGTAGGTGCAATGCTATTAACTATGAATATCGAGAACAAATTAAAACAAGCTCCAATTCCTATGTAGCTAATTATGCCGCCGCGTCTTCGCAGGAAGTTTCAAATTCAACTTAGGAATCGTAGCCTTTGAAGGAACTGAACCTTCCTACCGCACAGCATCACCAATGTCGCCAGAACTCAACGGAAATGATGAAATTAACGCCTGAAGTTCATCCATTGTTTCAGTTTTACGCCGGGATTTATCAGGAAGATTTACAATTATTTTTCCCTCAACTGACCAACAGTGTTTCACACCGAAATGATTACGAGCAGTAGTAAAAACCCAGTGTCTCGTCTTAGTTCTGGAACTCTGGAAAGAAACTGGAAGGAATTCTGAAACTGTTATTCCAGTTCCCTTTAAAGAAGTCTTGTTGTCCCAAATAAGGTGTCGGTGCTCCATGTCATGAAATCTCACTAGTACGGGCCTGGTTTTGCCGCTGGAGGGCCCAAGTCGGTGACACGTTTGCAAATTTTCTAGTTTAATTTCAGATAACTTCATTTGGTCGCACAATATAGTGTGAACTGATACATTCAAGTTTTCACTATGGACCTCAGGAAGGCCATGAAACAACAGAACCTTCCTCCGCATAACGGTTTCATGCCTATCTATGGCCATGGACAGTAGCTTTAATTGAGCCTTCATTCCAGACAAAGCCTGCCAAACAAATGTTTTAAGTTCGTTGAACTCGCGAGACAGCGAAGCAATGTCTGGATGTGTAGAAATCGCACCATCAGCAACCTTTTGGAGTCTCGCCTCGTAATCACACATACGAGATCTGAACAGCTTCTCAAGGTCCTCCAAATTACTTGCCAGCTTCATATCCGTCTTGAGTGAAGGTCACAAAACAGAATGCGCCGAGGAGAAATAAATCTGTAATACACGTAGTGAAAAACAGGTGTATAGCGAGTGTTGAAAGATTTGGCAAATAATTAACTCATCTAAATAACAAAACTGAGACTAAAACCATATAAAATATATAAAAGTTTAAGAACACAAAAAATTTGCGTGTTTACACCGCGACTACCCGCGAACCGCTTTTGTTATTTTACAACCAATAGATTGAAAGCAACTCATTCATTTCAAGTCAACTCATTTCAAGTCGTTAGAACGCCTGTTTAAGGATACTTTCTTTTACTTCATTTTGTAATCAGGATCAATTTTTACGAAAATTCCTACATGCGAAAGAATCTTAAGTAGGCAGCTAAAACTTTTTAAGGTAATTAAAAAAATAATGTGTTACTATGATTTTGGATTAAAATGCAAACTTATTCAAAAATTTGAATGATATTGACTGGTTAACTGTCGAATGAAAATACAAATCACATTACAAATAAATTACATACATACTTATATTCACACTGTCTCCCTAATGAGGTAGTCGGATAGGAGGGAATGTTAAGCATTGTGGTCTTCACATATTTCTTTCGCCTCCTCAAATCTAAAAATACTCCACACACACTTTCTCCGTGTGCTTTTGACTTTTGCGTCAGCAAATACTCTAATTATTTGGTCTTCATAATTGGTCTTCCTCGGTTTCCACTATCACTCGCATTCGCTTTGTAAATTTTCTTCGTCATTTGTTTCTGTGCTAGAAGAGTAAGAATTGGATTGTAATAAATGTATCATCTATTTTTGTACAGATTGTAAAAGTTTGCCAGCGGGTAGAGCTTATGAGGTATTTGTATCTGGTTCGGCTTTGTCATTTACTTCACGTGTAAGCTTTTTTTATAAGGGTGTCAAGGTCTAATTTTGTTGGGCGATTATGCTTCAAAAAGGCGTGATGTTTTGTACACAAGTATTGAGTAGGTAAATCATCAACATCATGCTATTTAAATAAGACAAAATTACTACAATAAGTAAAAATATCACAATTTTTTGAGATAATTTAGCTTTTTAAACAACTTCGAAAAAAAGAGGAGGTTCTATGTTGTCTGTTGTATTTTTTTTTATGTATAGTCATCAATAACTTTGACGCTGCAAAGTACAGAATAGCTCTATCATTTACTAATCAAAACTCA
This sequence comes from Zeuzera pyrina, assembly GCA_907165235.1. Lineage (NCBI taxonomy): Eukaryota > Metazoa > Arthropoda > Insecta > Lepidoptera > Cossidae > Zeuzera > Zeuzera pyrina. Next base: position 17,623,946 of record OU015628.1, read on the forward strand.
AGTACAAAAATAACTTTATAAATATGATACAAATACCAATATAATTAAATTTGAAGTTATCGAAGTCGATGCCAAATCAATGTTCCACAACAGAATGTAGTTTGGTAGGCTTGGCACCGACTTCGGTAACTGACAAATTTAATTATGTAGGTGTTTGTATCGTATTTATAAAGTTATTTTTGTACTTGAGTTTTGATTAGTAAATGATAGTTATTCTATACTTTTCAATGTTTATTTTTACATGTAATAAATTACGACCTTACATCGATAGTGCTGGCGACATTACTACAAATTATTCTTGATTACTTTTAAAGTTAAGTTATTATTAGTTATTATATAGAATTATGTTTTCGTAACCGTAATTATAACGCGGCTACTATAGGTACGTCTGAAATGTGTAACCGCGACTACGTCACTACATTGCATGAAATATTATTTGGGCCCTTTTCGGGTTTTTTGGACAAACGCATGGCTGCTATATAACTACACTGGTCTGTCTTTAACATGATTTCGCTAATTAGACGTTTACTATTTAGACAGACGACTCAACAGAATTAAGTGGTCGTATTAATCTTATAAAAGTCTGCACATTACTAGACCATGTCGTGGGATGTGCCGATTAACGACATCAAAACGAGTAAAGTCTACAAAACATAAGAAATTAGTTTGGCCGGTTGGCTGTTAATTGGCAATTAGACAGAATGGTTTCTGACCTAAATATAACGGTACAAGTAGTTATCCGCGAGCGTGTTTTGAACTGTAACCTTTCAGACGCCAATAATGAACTGTTTTTACATGCTGAATAATGTATTGAGGCTTAATGAGATTATTTAAAGCTCATTTCCCTATATAGAAATTATTTTTCGTATAAATCGGCCACCAAATGAAGCTTGTAACAGTATTAATCTAAATTTATAATTTCTTTTACAAGTTTACATTATAACAGCATAAATGTTTTCTTAATGTAACATAATGTAACATCTTGGCCTAGATTTTGCACATTAGCATTTGGAATACAGTTCTGCAATACTATAATAATAATAATACTCCAGACAATTACACAGATTGTGTGACAAGCAGTAAGCTTATACTATGGGTACCACACAACGAACTCTGGGGGAGTTCCCAGTAACACCCAGACTCCAAGTCAATTTAGAAAAGATAGTTTCCGAAATTGATCTGACCGGGGATCGAACCTGGGACCCTAGCTTGGAAAGCAGATGCATATGCCACTGCACCAACGGGCCAGTCAACTTCTGTAGTCCTTTTTGTGTAATGCTACCTAATTGAGTGTTATATTATCTATTGGATAAATAAATACACAAAGCAAACGACTGATTTTTATGTACTATAAGCGATCCGCCCCGGCTTCGCCCGGTTGCAACAAACCAAGTTTTTATACAAAAATACCATTCCAATTTCCTATGTTTACGTTGGATTTACCCAAAATTTTCTTTCACAGAAACATTATCCTGACAATTACAAACACAACAAAAAAAAACACCCAAATCGGTTGAGACGTTCTCAAATGGTGGTCTTTTTTTCATACATGCGGTAATTGATTTTTATTTATGCTATAATGATATTTTAATGTAATATAATTAATGATTAAAATATTATGTTGGTAATTAAACTTCATTCACGCATCGTTTTTAAAATGCGTCTGTAGAAATAGATAGAAAAATGCGCACAGAAGTATAAGTATTCACATAAAGATGTGTACGTAAATCAGTATGTGTATATTTTTATAAAAAGATTTACTCAATATTTCCAATAATATGTATAAAACTTTACATCAGCCAATATATCTGCAACATATCATTTATGATTCAACTTGTAATATGCTACAGTTTAGCAGGTGGAACATTTTAAAACATACCAAACACTCTGATTTATAAATGAACTAGTTTTTACCCCCGATTTCGTGAGCGTGGAATTAAAAAGATTAGTAGTCTATGTCCTTCTGCTGGCTTTAATCTATCTGCATTCTAAATTTTATCAAAATCGGTTTAGCGGTTTAGCCATAAAAGCTGACCAGACAGACAGACTTTCGCATTTATAAAATTAGTATGGAAGTGTGGATTATTCCATTTGAATTCATGAAACATGTGTAATGTCTATCGCCAAAAGCTTGTGCTTAGACTTAAAATGTAGTTACACTAATTCATGTGTCGGCCGTCAGTGCGACACTGACAGTGATCGACGACCCGTGTTAACTCAGCCTTATTAGCTATTTGCAGGCAAAAGTCAAATGGGATTTAGTGGTTCTCCTGTTTAATCGTAGATAAACATGTTGTAAATTACCCTTTTCTCCAGAATTTGTTCAGCCTAATTAAACGATCGATCGACCATTCAACGATTAACATTTTCTAATGCTCCGTAATTTGTATTCACGTTTCTTTTTATTCTTTCATAAACTTTCTATTAAAAAAAATGGAACACTTATGGAAACACATCGATATCTGTCATAAGCGGGTTTATTAACTGATTTCAAAAAAAGGAGGAGGTTTTTAATTCATCTGCATGTGTATTTTTTATATACATATGTTCAGGCATAACTTCTTGTTTGTTTATGTCCCGATTTCAATAATTCTATTGTCGTTGGGTTCAGTATTGCTCCAAGATGGTCCCATTTAAATTTCACTGGTATTGGAGCTTAGAGAATATGTAGAAAAGAAGACCAACTCTCGCCTCACGTATAACGGAATTGCCAACTCTCGGCCGGATACGTAGGGTTGTTGCGTTGGGTGTGAGATGTGGAGGGCATCTCGTTTAGTTATACATTTAGTATGTAATAATAATAAATAATGCACACGGAGAGGTTTTCATGTTTGTTAAACTTAATTTCTTGTAGTTATGTTGAAGAATGATAACACCGGATTCAAATAATTGAAATTATTTAGGCATCTAAGGATACAATACGTTTGTTCATGCGATTTAGATATTTTTGTATTTACGACGATGCTAAAAACGAATTGAAGACAAATGGAAACTATCGCATGTTTACGTCGCGTGCGACCCTGACTGGCGCTACAATAATTACCCATATTCAGTCAAAATATTACCTTACCATTGTGTGCGCCACGTCGCGTGCGTATTAATGCGCATACATACAAGCCACGTACCAGTGTTGGGCAAAATGTAATTGTAGAAACAATTAACAATTAAAATTGTAATTGTAATTGTGAACTGCAATTAAAATAAATATAATTGTGATTGCGGGTTTTGACAATTAACAATTTAATTAATTGTAATTGTGAAATCTTACAATTACAATTAACTAATTGTAATTGTGAAATTTTGCAATTACAATTATTAAGATTGTAATTGTGAAATTTTGCAAAATTACAATTAACAAATTGTAATTGTGAAATTTTGCAATTACAATTTATTAATTGTTAATTGTTTCATTAATTGCAATTAAATTATAGTATACATACAAACTTGTGTACTCAATCGGCATGATGTACTCTCTCGTAATGTCAAAAAAGATGAAATAATCGCAACACAAATACTAGCAATGAAAAATAATAATAACTCTTTACAAATAAGTACTTAACTAAAGAAATAAATAAATACAAAGAAACAAGGACTCGCGGGAATAACCGATGAAATTGAAATGAAAAATTTACTAAATAATTAATTAGGTACATAACTGAATCCTTAACTGAATACATCAGAATAATAAACACACCTACACAATGGATTAAACAGTTTAACTCTAATCCTGTTAAAATTTCATTTAAATAATTTTTTCATTATCGGGGAATCGAACCCGGTACTTGGTTTATTCAACCAGTGAATTCGAATGAACGTTGCTAGATAGAGACTAACACAGTGGCAAAATAGTAGGTTAAGTAGATAAAAGTTAGGTGCTTAGACAAGTGTTGTAAAGAGGTAGGTATTAGTGAGATCGCTAGCTGCGGGCCGCGCGAGTTAGGCGTCGCGTGTCCTTTGACGTAAGCTGTTTTTGAGGTTGTGTTTCACTGCTGGTTTTTTTAAAGTTAATGAATTAAAAGTTATTAAATTTTTTATGAAATTATCGTTTCATTTAGCTGTACTAACATGATAGAGCGTGAATAATGCTAATACAACGTTGTAAAAGGTGATGTTTTTTTAATAGGGATTGATTTTTATGTGATCCATCATCAAGGGTGTCATTAGTACTATCGTCTGTCTTCGTTTTCGAGAGCGTTTCCCTAGTACAGTGTGTACCCTCAAGCTATCATCAGCAAGGGCATACACCATCTCACCACCATCCACCATTTGCACCATCTCCACGTAGTCGCGTAGTCGTGGTTGGAATAACGCTTCATCGTAATTAAAACAAATAACCACAAATAAAATACGTGTAAACTCGCGTTAGTCGCGGGATAAACTAGCCGCTGCTCTGCTAGTGGGCGAACGCGAACCACGGATTCTTTGTACGCGCGGGGCGCGGGTCTCAGGCGCAGGCGGCGCGTGGACAAACGGGCGGCAAAACATCAAAGGTGTAAAGGGAGCACCTGGTACGTTTGTCGCCTTTGTCGGCATGCTTTGATGAACCGCGCCGTGTATAAGCGAAAATAAAATACTTAAATATTATTATTCAAAATGAATTCGATTTTTTATTTATTTTTTCATTTATTTGTAAACAGTAACAGCAATATCTCCTTCAATATGACCACGTTTTAAAAGAACACCTTGTATATTTATATATATATATATATATATAGACAAGCGGCCCGCTCGGGCTTCGTACGGTTAGTAGAGCATATATGCCTACATTTTTTGCATCGGCTTGTTGCGTCGATTATGAATTAGATTTAAATGTAACATAATTATTACCACACTACTTCGAGTATTGTGGAGCGCCGGCGGGGGTGGCTGCACCATGCGAGTCCCGTGTTCTCGTTGCGAGACTGCTCGAATTTATTTTTTCGCGCGTAGTTTTTAATTTACGATAACTCCTAAGACATTCATTTAAATTGTATGGTGTAATGGGCTGTTATAATGTGTATGAAATGCTTCAGGTAACTAACGTATTTAATTTGATAATTATTAATACCGTATCCGTCTAAATAGCTTTTCCAAATACCACAATACATGTGATCATTCTTTTAGAAGTTAGAATGGGTATAGTAAGCTATCCTTAAAAGATATGCTATCGCGGACTTTTTTGTAGATCTATAAAAGATAAATAATCCCACCATACATTGTTTTGTTCTATGTTATATCTCAAACGGATTAGGCAGCGTTTTCGATGAAAGTTCCCAGACGGCTTGATTTTTTCAGACATATAACTAGAAATGCGTATTTAGATCACAGAGACTTGGGCATCAAAAATTGTCTGCCTCGTACCATTTAATAATCGACCTTATTGTTTGGACATAAGGTCCAACAGTAACGATAGGATCGAATCTCGATACCTATCTGATAATGCCTTCCTGGATCGGACAGGGCCTTTTTATATAGCTACATTATGCATTAAATATAAATACGTTAAATATATAAACCTGTCTTGTGAAATGTAACAGTTACTCTGCCTCGACATTCATACAGTGTGGGCGGCTGGGCGCGTACGGAGCGGCGCTAACAATATGACAATTCGAATTTAACGTACATATTTAAGCTTAAATAAAAGCATAACAATTCATTATCTTTTACTTTTATACATTATCATTTTTTATTTTTAAAAAATTTTGAAAAAGTCAACAAAATTCTCATGAACTTTTATAGGTACAAAAGCTGTCACTTCTGATGTGACGACATGTTGTTACACTATGTTGAACGAAACGCGTAAGCGCCATGAAATTCTTGGCGCTTGTGACGTTTCGGTCGAGAAAAAACTACACTCTAGCGTTCTAGCGCTGCATGTCTTAATAATTTGAAAAATGAAAAATGTTCCTTGACCTCTTTAGGTTATTGATGTTACTCGAGGTACTCATATTGTTGGTGTTAAACAAAAAATTATTCTCTATTATGGAACATCCGCCATATTAGATTTATGGTGACGTCATATATACAAAAATCTTCCCATGCACTTACCATTTCATTTGATACCCATATTGTTGGTGTTGAACAAAAAGTTATTACCTATTATGGAACATCCGCCATATTGGATTTATGGTGACGTCACATATATATCTACCTTCCCCTGTGTATTCCATTTCATTTGATACCCATATTGTTGGTATTGAACAAAAAAGTTATTTACTAGTATGGAACATCCGCCATGTTGGATTTCTGATGACGTCACGTATACAGAAATTTTCCCCTGCGTATTTCATTTCATTTGATACCCATATTGTTGGTGTTGAACGAAAAAGTTATTTCCTATTATAGAACATCCGCCATATCGGATTTATGATGATGTCACATATACAAAAACCTTCCCCTGCGCATTCCATTTCATTTGATACCCATATTGTTGGTGTTGAACAAAAAGTTATTTCTTATTATGGAACATCCGCCATATTGGATTTATGGTGACGTCATATATGTATCTACCTTCCCTTACGTATTCCATTTCATTTGATACCCATATTGTTGGTGTTGAACGAAAAAGTTATTTCCTACTATGGAACATCCGCCATATTGGAGTTATGATGACGTCACATATACAAAAATCTTCCCCTGCGTATTCCATTTCATTTGATACCCATATTGTTGGTGTCGAACGAAAGTTATTTCCTATTAAGGAACATCCGCCATATTGGATTTATGGTGACGTCACATATGTATCTACCTTCCCCTGCGTATTCCATTACATTTGATACCCGATTTGTTAATGTTCGATAAAAAGTTATTTCTAATTATGGAACATCCGCCATATTGGATTTATGATGACGTCACATACATAGAAACCTTCCCCTGCGTATTCCATTTCATTTGATACCCATATTATAGATGTTGAACGAAAGTTATTTCCTGCTATGGAACATCCGCCATATTAGATTTATGATGACGTCACATATACAAAAACCTTCCCCTGCGTATTCCATTTCATTTGATACCTACCCATATTGTTAGGGTTTAACATTATAAAGTTCCCCTATAAAGTTTCACCCACTTTTTCACCCCTAGGGGTAGATTTTTGATAAAAAAGAAAATACGTTTTATTCGCAATTAAAGTTTTAAGTTAAAGTAAATAAAGTAATTGCAATTACTTTAATTGTATTCTACAATTAAGGACTTAATTGCAATTAAATGTAATTGTAACTTCCAATTACACATTTAATTGAATTAAATTAATTTAATTGCATTTAAAATGTTAATTGAATTAAAATTGAGTTAAAAATATAATTGAATTATGCCCAACACTGCCGCGTACTCCAGCTTTCTATGAAGACATCCTACTTATGTGTATACTGCTTGGACTTCCAATACACACTACATAATCCTAACAGCTTATAAGGGTTTATTTATATGATTCTTTTGGTTATCATTCCGTTTCAGAATTAGAAATGTTAGTCGTAGACCTACCCTAGATAATTAGAGCGATGTCACTTAAAAGCGAGAAATAAATAACTTATTAAGACAAAATTAAACGCACTTCAAAAAAAAATTTACAAGTACAAAATTCTTATTAAATTATAATTATGTGAAAAAATGACCTGAGTTGTGAAGTTAAAACAGTGAAGTTAGTTAGGATATAGAAAAAATGCTTTTTGTTTTCTCTAACAGAAAAAAAATTAAAGTGTACAATTTCTCACATTTTGTCATAAACACCAAAATAAATACATAAATCTGTTTGTTTTTGGACATTTTTAGTACATACCTACACTTAACTTAATTTTTTATAATGCCGTTGGTAAAATTGATACTTTTGTATCTCGTTAGGTTTTTTTAAATCGAAACCATTCCGTCAAACCGTGGTTATTAAGTCTTTAGGAGTGCGGTAATGTTTGATGGAGTAAAAATTTAAAAGAGAAATAAGTTAAACATTTTGTACCTTGGTGTAATATAAACATGTGTGTGTGAAGATAATTAAGTACAATTTATTTTAAATGAGCTTGATCTTAATGAGCAATAGGTCAGATGAGGCATATAAATAAATTCATTACAGTGTGTCTAAAGTAAGTTTTGTCTGCAAAATATGACCTGTGTGTATCAGCTATTCTGTCTATGGTTAATTCCTTGAATTAAAAAATATGAAGCAATAACGAAGTAGTTTAATAATAAATGATGCACATATAAAATTTCAGTAATGAATGTCATAAATTTATGTATTTAGTAGATAATAACAGAGTTCAGTAATAGATTTTCCCGTCAACCAAATATAGAGTACGGTATTGTGGTAGCAACTCGCATGCGGATCACGTATTTTTACGTTTGCCTACCTCATACATGGAATAGAAATGAATATTTCTGTAAACTACTGCTCGCCGGCTTTTTGTGTCATTCTTTTGCCATTTTTGATTAGTCACGCCTTTGTCATGGGGCTAACATGGTTGCTACTGGAATATGGCTGTGGGAAATTGTACACACGTTTAATAATAATGAATTGATGTTACACACACTCGCACAATCTTAATAATAATGAATAGATATTAGTTTTGTAACACATACTTCGTGCTATATATCACAGAAGTAGGTAAATAATCAGCATCCGCATAATTTTCGCATATACACTGGGTACGTTCGGCAGTAAATCGGGTCCTTCCGTCCCAAGTTCAAGACCCCAATAATGGCCTGTTCGTACGAAATGTGGCCTCCAAATGTACCAATTTACCCTTTCCACCCAGATCCCGGCATCTTCGGGTAAAAGAGGCCATTCAATCTCCAGTTTTACGGAAGGGTCACGTTGTTTTTAAACGAAATGCGTCGATGACGCCCCCTTGCGCTTTTTCTGTCTACATTACTTTCGTAGAATACCATTTCCCTCGCGTTTTTCCTTAATAAACTTACAAAGTCATTACGACTGAACGAAGAAATTATATGCGGTCGTCTGTCAAAATTTTATTTACGTGTATCACTATAATATAAATTACTAACAAATATTAGAATTTATTTTGCTAATATGAAGTTATTGTTTGTAGGAAACATATAGATAGGTACCATATGGATGCGGAAGGCGGGTCTGTAACGGGTGTTTCTAAAAGCCTGTCAGGGTTGCTTTAGCACCGAACTTTGTAGGAATGTACGTAGAACATACTTACACGATCCTGTTTTCACTACACTGCTTCAGACTTGCCGAAAGGTATGGAGTGACTTTAGATCATAACGATTTTCTCGTACATTGCTTCAGAAGACTTGAAATCTTTTGTGATGTACAATTTATGTGAATCGATGTACAAAAAATCTTGCGCAACATCCACAAATAGTACATTAATGTATACGAGCTTTCAAGCCTTTTTCGTATGAATATTATTTTCCGTCTAGCGGATATGAACATTGGTGCCACATGGCATTGATGATGCGGTTAAAAAGGCTTTGTTTATGGCCAACATATATTGTTTGTATAGACATGGCAATAAATTGATAATAATAAAAGCATATAAAATGAAATACTTTAGCTATTAAAATTCGTCGTGTAATACATTGTCAACCAATTATAAAAATTCTATTCATGTCTACGTCTACGAGCAAGGCTTTGAATTAAAAAAAAACAGCAGCTAAAGCTAATTGTACTTTAATAAAGTTATCTCAGCTCACCCTTCCGACAGCTATGAAAAAAAAACACAAAAACTAAAACCTGTTTAGCCAGGACTGTAATTGCGCTGGGGTTTGCTAAGATAAGCTCGTTTCTTTTTAATTTTCCTTCTCGAAATTACTGCGGGTCTTCCCTCTTGAATAAATGAGGAGTGTTGCACTACCCGTTCTTAGTTTTATTATTTTACTGTAACAAACGACGGTCATGTAAAAGTTATTCCACAGTTTGGTTTAAGTATTGCAATTACGAATAAATTGCTTGTTAAAAAAATGTCTACTTTTGTTGTCTGAACATGCAAAAAATAGAAAAATGTAAATAAGCAGTAGGCAATAAAAAAATTAAACCGACTTCAAAAAAGAACACTGAAAAGTATGAAATAACTATCCCTTACGGATCGAAACTTAAGTACAAAAATAACTATAAATACGATACAAATACCCATATAATTAAATTTGACAGTTACTGAAATCGGTGCCAAGCCTACTAAACTATTAGGACTTTCCGTTGTCGAACATTGATTTGGCACCGACTTCAATAACTGTCAAATTTAATTATATGGGTATTTGTATCGTATTTATAAAGTTATTTTTGTACTCAAGTTTCGATCCGTAAGGGATAGTTATTTCATACTTTTCAGTGTTCTTTTTTGAAGTCGGATGAATTTTTTTTATAAAAGTTTATTTATTTCTCCCTTTTGAGTGACCTTGGCCTAAATAAATATTTAGAGCAGGTCTACAATTAGTTTATTTTCTAATTCTGGAGCGCAATGTGTTAACTTCCATTTCATTGAGGTTTTTTTATTTCTCCATTTTGAGTGACCTTAGCCTAAATAAATATCTACAGCAGGTCTACAATTAGTTTATTTTCTAATTCTGGAGCGCATTGTGTTAACTTCCATTCCATTGAGAAGCTTTGAGAGGCTTTCACATTAAAGGATGCGAACAGATCGAACATGGGATATTATTGCCCATTATGGCCATTATCAATATCATCAATATAATATCATATCAATATCAATCAGTTATAAAAGAACGGTGTAAAGATTGCATCATAATTACACCCTAGCAGTATTCTTACAATCCGAAGACGACAGCCACCAGCCGTATTCTCTGTCCGCCACAAGACTGACTCTACTGACGGAATATATTAAATCACAGCCAATTTATATCTTCTCCCTACTTTACCATTATACCATACTACCATATACCATGGGGGGACAACGATAGTTAACAAATGACATACAAGAGAATCGTCAATATAAATAACCAGGTCGCGTTATTTGGCGTATCTTCGAAACCAAAGCTTCAATACCAGTGAAATTTCAATCGGACCAATCTGGAAGTGTATTCTTTCGAACAAAAAAAGAATTTTCTAAAACGGTTCATAAATGACGGAGTTATGAGGTAACATAAAAAAAAACATACAACCGAATTGAGAACCTCCTCCTTTCTTGGAAGTCGGTTGAAAAAAGGGAAAGTACATCTAGGCCTCAAATTCTGACAACGTGTTCAAAACGTGTCCATGATTGCATCTTGTTTGTAAATTTTTAGTAACTACGTTAGTCGGGTTTTGATTTTGTAACTTTTATTTTAGAAAGAATAATTGAGTTTAGACCATTAGGCGCGAATCAGTTAAAACGTTTTACTAACGTAGCAACAAATTTAGCAAACATCGTTCCCTCTGTTGGAGATCCAAATATCATGTATAAGAGTTTTTGCAAAATTTAACTGACATATTTAATAAAAACTGCCCAAAGAAGAAAAAAATAATTACTGCCAACAAGTTACATTTCTCTGATTGGGCGACAAAAGGCATTAGAAAAAGTAGGGACAGACTTTATAAGTTGTTTGACGAAAAATCATACACATCAATAAAAGCGATATGGAACACTATTAACACAGAAGTAGGCAAACAAAATAAGAAAAATGAAGACCTCTCAATATACATTAATAATAAAATCGCTACTAATAAAAAACAGGTTGCTAATGGTTTTGCTAAATTTTTTCAAATGCACCTGTACACATTACTAGTGGTCTAGCATCCTCTGCACATGCAGCACGGGCACTATTAAGCAAAAATATAGGAAAGTGGTTACCTAGTTTTCAGTTCACGTTCAGCACACGTTTTCATTTGCGATAGAGAAAATTTTCAAAGAATAAAAAAAAGACAAGTGAATATTTGTGGGGATTATCAGTTCATGTACTGGCTAATATAATGCCAATAGTAACACCGATTTTAGTAAATGTATTTAATAAATGTGTCGATCAAATTGTGTTTCCCGATTTGATGAAGCATAGTAAAATTACTCCAATATTTAAATCAGGTTGTAAGTCAGATCCTACAAACTACCGCCCAGTGTCGATATTGCCAGTGTTGAGTAAAATATTTTTCATGGTCAACAGTACGGTTTTACGAGAGGGCGGTCAACAACACATGCGGGAGCAAGCTTGGTCAAAAATATACTAGAGGCTTGGGAGGGGTCACGAGATGCCATTGGCGTGTTTTATGATCTTTCCAAGGCTTTTGATTGTGTTTGTCACAAAACTTTTATTTACAAGCTGAAATACTATGGAATACGGGATAAAGCTCTCGATCTCGTGATTTCATATCTGGCTGACCAAGAGCAAAAGGCGAGTGTAAACGGGGTTACATCTGTCGGTTTTAAATTAAAGATGGGCGTTCCCCAAGGATCAACTTTGTGACCGTTCTTATTTTTGGTTCACATTAATGATATTCCATTTATGCTTAAAGACCTATGTGAAATAATATTATTTGCTGATGACACATCATTATTTCATTATTATTTAAAGTTAACAGAAAAGACATAGATATTGGCGGACAGAATAGGACCTTGGGGGATGTCTCGAGGTGGTTCACTGCCAATAATTTAGTACCGAATGCATAAAAAACCAATTGTGTCAAGTTTTTCCTATCCAAAGTACCCAAAATCCACAATAGACTAGAGCTTAACAATTAGAATTATTGGAATCAGCTACTTTGCTTGGTTTAACAGTAGACAATAAGTTACAGTGGGCGGACCATATCGGGACTTTATTTAATAAGCTCATGTCCGGTAATATATGCTATTAGGCGCATTAGACAGTTGACAGATGTGGCTACGGCTAGGCTGGTGTATTTCGCATATTTCCATAGCCATGTTTTATGGTCTGCTACTGTGGGGATCAGCGGCGCATATGAAATCTATCTTTATTTTACAAAAGAGGGCAATACCTACCATTTACAGTATGAACGCACGAGAGTCGCTGAGAGATCATTTTAAAGACATTGATGTACTCACCTTACCCTCGATATACATCTATGAAAACATAATGTACACTAGAAAAAATTTAGATCTATTTCAAAAGAAAGGCGTTATTAATGGTGTGAAAACTCGTGGTCGTGATCAGCTAGTTACTTTTGTAATTTAAATTACAAAAGTCAAGTGGTTAATTTTTGGGTAAATGTGTTCGTTTTTATAATAAAATTCCTCAAGAAATTACTCAATTAACGGAAAAGAGATTTAAACTTGTCATTAAACGTACACTACAAAATAAAAGCATACTACAAAATTAGGGATTTCATTGAAGACACAACAATAGACTGGAAATGATCCTCTCTGCACATGCATTTACTGGCTTTATGGATATTTTATTTTTAAATAACTATTGTAGAATAATGTTAAAAAAATGATACCTGACTGAGTTTCTTGTCGGTTCTTCTGTGTCCAGCTTTTCTTTTCGAACCGAACTAAAGTAGATTTGACGTTCAAAAATACCTTACATTTGGGTTTACTTGAATAAATTGATTTGACTTTGACTTTGAACTGTCTGGCCAGCGCCGGTCAAAGAATTCCTCGCGCCCTAGGCGAAAGACTGGAACGGCGCTAATTTTCTCAAAGACTTTTGAGTAATGTTATGTGTGTAATTTTTATCAAAAAAATGGAGTTCTTTATTACATAATGAAGAATGTATACGCCTTCCTTTTTTGCTGTATACATACACATCTTCACGCTGTATCCCTAACGGGGTAGTCGGCGAGGAATGACTGTATGAAAGAGTAAAACTTAAAAAAAACGTTAGGTTAGGTAACATTTATTTCAATTATTATTTGCGCCGTGCGCTTTTGGCGCTCTCGAGCAGTTTCCAAACCAAAAAAAAAAAATTTTGATAGACAAATGGGTAAAAAATTGGAACATTTTCAAGTTATAAATAAAAAGAAATGTACTGTATCATTTTTCAATTTCGATGCCGCAGATTGCCCTAATACGAGCGCCTTAAGCTGTCTAGTTCGCCTATATGAACGGGCCGGCCATGTGTGTGGCCCGTTGACATTTAAAATATCAAATCTCAGAAAGCACTTCGAATTGCAAATGCGTTGGTAGCCCTTAAGACTAAAATGTTGAGCCTCTTATGCCAGAAAGCAGAGATTTCTCCGGCTGTTCTTACCCTAGTAACATACCGGATATACCGTATATCGGTACACAACAGTGCAGGCAGTGCTTTTTGACGACAGGATTAGAGAGTAAGATATGGTGCTAGCGATCCGGGCAGGCCCCGCCAAGGTCCTACCAGCAGCGAATCTGATATCCTAAAACACTCCATATTTGCTTCATAAAATTTGTTTTTGGCTCAAGTTCTTTGATGTCATCTACTTTTGTTCATGTTCTTTATTTATTTTATTTTACTTGCATAAAGTTCTAGATTTCGTTTCTAGTAAAATAGAACCACTTACAGCTAATGATAAAATATTTTTGGTAATAAATTTACGTGTAGAAGGACACAATACGTACTTACATACTCCTTGTTCTTTAGTCTTGTTTAAGGATAACAAAACCATAAGAATATTAAATTCATATTCTCCAGAAATAAATTTTCCGTCATACATTACACGAAAATACCTATATTTTACCAATTAGAAAAAATTAATAGCAGAATAAAAATAAATAGAGAATAATATTGAATTTAGCCTTTATTACGATAACATTGCAATGATTAGTATTAATATGAATCATATGAAAGCAAATGTTTAAAGTACGATGAATAGTCCATAGCCATACGAGATTCTTGTTTAAACTTGGGATTGTTTTCGTAGATGACGGATGACTGGTGGTCAAACTTATGCTTCTGACAGCTGCTGTCATGCCATCTTGTTAGATCGGGTCCTGGGATATGTGCACATGGAAGAGGCATGTTCCTGTAAATTATTTGTTTATGTTATAAAAAACTTAATCTTACATAATACCGCAATACCCTAAAACAAACTACGATTGCCTAGTGGTCAAGCGATCGACTGGTTAGCACCCGGCTAACCATTCATGGTTCCAAGTAAATTGCTTCAATTTCATGACGTTTAATCGGTTCGTTGGCGCTCCGTCCTCTTTAACAATCCCGTTAGGGTTACAGCGTCAGGATATGTATGTAAGCATTGTTATTCTAAAATTTATTATAATCTGTACTCTTCTAAACTAGACATCTTCCCAATGTACGTGAAACATGGTCTTGCAGATATGTAATAGAAACTAATTATGTAATTATGAGTATTATACACTAGCCAATTAAACAATAACAAGAAAGTATATTTCGAGTAATAAAAAAAGTTATAGCTTGTTCCGTAAATAGGTTGTTTTGTTTATTACGTTTAGTTCGTAATTTTGTTGCCTATCTAATTTTGTATTATCTTGTTTCGCGTGCTAATATCCACGTGATGTTATTTATATTTTCGAAGATTTTTCAAGAACGTCGCTATTTTTGTGTAAGTATTTTATTTTTTTATTTTGGTATTTAATATCTTTATATACCTATTTCTTTTTATAATATGATCCATCTTCTATATTTGTTGTACAACTAGTTCACAAAGTCGAGACATCTTGCATTTCTACACTTCCATAAGTATGTCTCGTTAGCAACTTCAAAATTCGGACACAGAAGACTAGTTAAAAATACACAGTACTTCTTTCAAGAAAGCTACATAATTAACAATGTTTAGAATTAGTGAATGAATAACCCTCATCAGCGAGTCAAGAAGCCCTCAAGGCAATTGAAAAGTATTTGAATTAGACACTTGCGGTCGACAAAAGCTCGAAATTCGACCGTAAATATAAAATAAACGCTTTTTTCCCTTGACGTAACTCGAAATAGCTTCCAACTCACAAACTCACCAATCACACAAAAGGCACAGATCAAAACTCATTCAGTCGATCTGTCAATAATTATTTGTGAGCAATATTTTAAAATTCTTTGGTGATAATCTCTACTCCGTGTGACTGTAAATAATATTTGAAAGTAATGAAAGAATAATTAAGGTCCAAGTGGCAAGAATAAAGTGCGGAACGATTGTTGGGTCCTCAAACCCATTATAAAACTATAAGACCTACAAAAGCTCATGGAAAAGTCACAGGTACGTACCTGTGACTTTTTTACTTTATATAATTTATGTTAGAAAACCCTAAGAATATTGTAAGGTCAGACCGAAATATAGTATTTTTTTCATATTTCTTCTGCAGTACGTACACCGGGTCGAACAAGAGTACAACATAGTACAACCAACATTAGTTGGTAACTCTAATTACAGTCTTAGTTCCAAATAATAAATTCTTCTTAAGACATTTTCTTTTTCTTTGTCTCATGTAATACTATCAACTTGTTTCATATTTAAACTTTTAAACTTTTGCGCTGTATTATAAAATATCTAAAAACACGGGAAATTAACGCGATACACACGCCAAATACCGTGTACACACCGGGAACTAAGGTAAACAAAATAGTGGGCACACCGAAGGATGTCTTACCGTTGCAGACACCAGGGGTCTACAAAATAGATTGCAGTTGCGGTAGCTCATACATTGGCCAAACGAAGCGGACTATTGCTGAAAGGATTAAGGAACACATTGCAGCTGTAAAAAACCAGCAAACTACCAAATCAGCGATAGCGGAACATCTCCAATCGGATACGAATCATTGGATAGAATTTTATCGCCCACAAGTCATTTCCACTGATCGCCACTTTTATCCAAGAGTCGTGCGTGAAGCAATTGAAATCAAGAGACACAAAAATTTCAATCGGGAAAGCGGATACAATTTATCAACAGCGTAGAATCCTGTGATTCAAATGACAAAACCTCGTTTTTCACATCCGGTTCAGTGTGTGGACACCGTGAGTGTTGTGTGTAGGAACCCTAATAATTATTTACAAATATGGGGGGTAGATGAAATAAAGTCTACCTCTGACACGGAGTGAAGCTTGCTGCGACAGTTTACTTGAGACCACGGCCGATGAAACTCGGCCGAAACGTCAAGAGAAAATAAAAGGTAATCGCGTTAATTTCCCGTGTTTTTAGTTGTTTCATATTTATTAGAACCGCTACTGACATTCTCATGTAAAAAGTGGTGTATCTTAGATTGTATTGCTTGAACTGTAAAATTTAAAATATCGATGTATTTTTATTGAAACTCCAATTTTTCGACATTTTCACAGAACTTCACATCCAATATATTATTATTTTCGTACTTTATAACTAATACAAATACAAAAAATAAAATTTTCTTGAAAAAATTCTAACCAAAAGTTAATTTTATATGTTTAAAAATATATCCACTATTATATTAAACGAGCAATATTTGTTTATACGTATTTACAAATATTATATATATATAACGTTTAAATATAAATATAATTACGTTTCTAAATATATTTGATATCACTTTCTTCGAAAACTACTCTATCGATTTCGATGAAATTTACAATATAGAAGTTGAGGGAATCGAGAAATTGATCTAATTAGGTCTCAATTCTGGGAAAAATCGTTTTGTCTGTCTTTCACACACTTAAAACATCTAAACTCTAACCTTCTAAACTTTTTTAATTTTGAAGCAGAGTTTACCTTCTCAATTAATAAAATAAATGTTACCTAACCTAGCGTTTTTTTTAAGTTTTACTCTTTCATACAGTCATTCCTCTCCGACTACCCCGATAGGGATACAGCGTGAAGATGTGTATGTATACAGTAAAAAAGGAAGGCATATACAATCTTCATTATGTAATAAAGAACCTGCAGTAAGGGGCCTCCACGCCATATCCAGGCAGAAGACTCCACAGTTTCTTTCGCACTAAACTACGAATGCTTTTTCAAGATCCACGAAAACACAGAAAACTCTCTGACCTATGGCCAGAAACTTCCCCACAATAACGCGAAGTGAGAAAATCTGATCCATACAACCCCTACCGTTCCTAAAACCATCTTGCACCTCCCACAAATACCTTTCTGAAACACCTTTCATACGTTCAGCTAGTACCCTAGTATAGAATTTACTTGCTAAGCTGACCAAGCTGATGGCCCTATAGCACGCACAGTCTAGATATGAACCTTTCCCTATAAGTAGAGGTACCATGACTGCGGTGCGCCAGTTCTCTGGAACCTCCCCTTTCTGCCAACAAAGGTTGCACAGTGCACAGAAGGTATACCAGATCCATCATACTTGATCATCTCAGGAGTCACCTCATCAATTCCCGCAACCTTCCCATTTCAAACTTCTTATTACTTTCTCAATCTCTTTCATGCTAGTGGCATCCTCCAGTTCCTAACCCGAGTGTGGCAATTCATTAGAATTGCTCTCAGTATCAGAGACGGAGTCTCTACTCTCCTACAGTTCTCCATAGTGTTCACTCCATCGCTGCAGAACATCTTTTTTATTTGTAAGCAGGTTGTTTTCTTTCGAACGCATTTTATTCATTCTGTAAGGTGCCGAATCACTTCGGTACTGACGTACTTCTTTCCAAAATAATTTGGAATTTTCCTCGAAGTTGTCCGACACCTTGTTTTCGTCTAACACCCTACATCTTTGACGCTTCTCTTTCACTAGTGCCTTCGCTTCTGCTTTCTGCAGCTAATATCTGTCTTTCATCAAATTCTTCATATCACAGTCATTTTTAGTAGCATGGTAGTTTCGCCATGCTTTCTTCTTCTTATACACAGACACTTTCACATGATCTCACCATACATCACGCTTTTTACCGTTCCCAATCTTATTCAATTCACACACTTCTTTCGCAGCCTCGATCATACTATCCTTAAGGTTCTGTCAACTTTCTTCAACATCTTCGCTCATCACTTTCAATCTATCATCAAGCTTATCGGATCCCTTTCATATTAATTTCTGGCGGTCGCGTCTTGCAGTTTTCAGCTCTTAATGCGACAGACCGCTGCAGGTTTGGACGCTATGCGACATCGCCACGCTGCAAACAGACCCCTTATTCTAGTTACCACTAGAAAGTGGTCTGTTCCTAGATCGGCTCCTCTGTGTGCTCTCGTGTCCATAACCTGCTTTTTGAGCCGGCTATCCACCAGGAATTAATCAATCATACTTCTTTCATCCTTCCTTTCCCACGTGTACTGATGAATCCTTTTGTGCTTAAATAAGGTATTAGCAACAAAAAGATCCTTTTCCGCAGTCCTAACACAATCCTACCAGCATCATTCACTCTCTTATTTCCATACTTGCCTAGGATAGACTCAAATCCTGTTCGAGCTGTCTCGACCCATCCATGTCTCCACACACTATAATTCTCTCATTCTCTTCAAACGTCGCTAGAAGTTCCCTAACATTCTTCCAAAACTACTCTAACTCGCCCAAGCCGACGGAGGACACTGGCGCATACACAATGAATGAGGAACAATGAATTTAATGTTAAATTTCATGGCCTTTGTTTTAAAATACTATTCCTTAAAACTTTTAAACTCTAAACTCTTCCGTTTTCACTACCGAGTTTACCTTCTCAGTAGTACAGTGGCTAGAGCGTAGATTTACTAAGCTGAAATATGCTGGTTCGAATCCTACAATGTGGTCAATTTTTCTTTGTTATTTTTTTTTGTAAAGCAGATTTTTTATGTATGAATAAAAACACGATAATTTTCATATACATATAATTTAGAACTATTGTGAAACATAATGGGTGTTAAAATGTTTTTGTCTTGTTTATTATTAAGAAGAAGTATTAAACTTTCCTTTGATTCTAGTAAGTAATTTCGTTATATTATCACAGATTAATTAGTTACTAAACATTATTCAGTTCTTACATTATTCAAAGATAGGTAGATACTTACCAAGAATTTTTTGTTTGCATAAACGTATTCTCATTTCCAAGAAAAATAGTTCACAGAGCCTTTAATTTTTTATTTCTTTTTCATAACATTAATTTTATACGAATGAGTAAAATGAGAAAACTACTTTTAACAATCGTATCTTCCAAACCGGAGTCCCGGGTTCGACCTCAGGTCAGACCAACTTAGGAAACCAACTTTTCTAAATTGGCTTGTAGTCAGGACGTAATTAGGAACTATTATTATTATACTATTACTTTTGGTTTTAGGTTACCTAATTACGTCTCTGCGCCTTTCAGATTTAGTAGCTGTAAAGATGAGATAATCAAGCGTGCAAACTAATGGACATGAAACTGTAAGGGATACGTTTTATCTTTTGGCTATAACGTCTAAAGCGAATATATGTAGTAGCGACACGCCCCGGCTTCACACGGCTAAAAGTTTTTTTTAAGATAAAATACAGCTCATGTTACTCGCTGATAATGTAGCTTTTTATAGGTGAAATAATTTTTGAAATCAGTTGAGTAGTTTTTGAATTTATCCATTATATACAAACGAACAAAGTTTGCCTCGTCCCTCTTTATAATATTAGTATAGAAGTATAGATATACAAACAAAATCGAAGTGCCCGTTTGTGGTTTCGAGACTTTTACTTAGGCTTGTTATTTGTCTGATCTCTGGAATATCCTCAACATGCTTCGTTGAGAATTGAAACAGCTAGTGTTGATTAGCGATTATTTGGAATTTTAAGCGGAAGATAGCTAAAAATTCTGAATGTCTGCCTGTCTGTCTGTTTGTCTGTCCAGACTAATCTCCAAAAAGGCTAAACTGATTTTGATGAGACTTTCATTAGCAGGTAGATGACTTTTAAACAGTAATCTTGGCGACTTGTTATCTCGGTAAAATACCAAATTTAAAGCGGGTGAGACCGCGAGGCACCGCTAGTATACAAATAAAAACAGAATAACACTCGTACCTAGGCTTCACATTGAGCATAGCCTGCGGTTGAATGGACTTGATTGCTTCGACGTTGTCACACGCGAAACGTGCCATGTTCGTTTTTCTGACTTCATGTAATTGAGCTGCGAACAAATTGTTATTTTGTCTTTTTATTTACTCTACATCAATATTTTTATAAATTGCAGTTACTGTAACTCGAGTGTCGAAAATACAGTTTGATTGCCTATCGATCAGACAATTTTGAGAAAACACTGCTTTTCGTTTCACTAGTTATTTGGAAAGATCTCCTATTGCAATTTATTACGATTTATTTCGACACTCAAAGTAAGTTATCTGTAAAAATATAATAAGGTCCCCTTCAATTGTTTTTACGCAAAAATAAATGCTAGATTTATTTGAAATGTAGCTACTTGTATGAGCATATACACGAATTTTTTAAAGGTTTCAATAAATAACGAAACCCATAAGACTTATGACTTATTACCCCACATATTTTACACTAGTTAAAACTTGAAATATTCATATAAGAAAGCAAAGAAGTGGCAATTAAGCATTTGAACTGTATTCGATTATTTTCTACCCATATCCGAATCTATTGGATATAAATTACAAAAATTCAAACTTATTATTTCAAAAATATGGTACAGTACTCCTCATTTGTGAGTGAAACTAGCACTTGATCAAATATAATATTTTTTTCATTACACGCTATATCCAATGAAATATCTATTGTTATTTTATTGTCTTTAATGTCTGTTCTTTAAATTAAATGTTTCTTTTCTTGTTTAAAAAGCGTTGAAATAAATACCTCTCAGAAGCACCTAAATAAAAAATACTAGCCTACTCTACTGGCTATTCTTTTTTTTATAGTGAAAAGCAATTTAACTTACGTAATGTCAGACTGTGGAACTGGTCTCCTCTTTCAAACCAGAATCGATCAGCAAACCTGAAGAGTTGCAATTGTTTAGCTATAATACAAAAGAGCGTAGGTCCGACAAAAGTACTTTGGATGAAATTTTCACTCATTATGCCTGCTAAAAGATCTACGTCATCTACATCGTTATAGATTTTCTTCAGCACTTCTATTTTCTAAAAAATAATTAATTTGTTTTAGTATTAATAAACTAAGCACAAAAAAACATAACCGGTAAAAAAGCATTCAAATATTGTTTAAATAAAAGTTAATGATTGAATTGCTGGCTACTGCAAATTTTTCTAGATCTACTCACTTCAGTATCCATAACATCTTGAAAGTCCTCAAATTTTGCAGCTGGTTTTAAACCACATAATTGTCTGTAATCGTTGTACCCACGAAGGTCCATATCTCTACCTCTTTGTATGTCTATAGAAGATAGATCATGAGCTTTTTCAATGGCTCCATAAAAGTGTTCCGCGATCTAAAAACCATTGATTAATTTTAATTAGGTCATATCCGTCGGAGCTGTTTATCGTAATATCTTAAACTTACTCTGCAATCTCGCCTCATGAATATTTTATACTTTGATTGTTTACTTTACAATAACTTACAATACAATACTTTTACAATACAATATGTATTTTCTTCATTTTTGAGATCAGGTTAGTAGTAAAGAATTATTTATTAATCTTTGATGACTGATAGGTTAGTTCTCTTGAAGAAAGTGAACATACATATAAAGTGAGTTGCTTACATCTGGATCTTGTATATCATCCATCTTCGCAGCATGTTGGAAAAATGTCCCACGATTGATTTCTTCGAAGTTATTTTCTTGCTCAAGAAGATTTTGTTTAAATAGTGCATCGCTTATGGATATCTCGCCAATGTACTTATATTTTTCATCATATTTCCTATAAAGCAAAAGATACAGACTGGCCCGTTGGCTTGGTGATTAAAATATCTGCTTTCTAAGACGGATCACGGCTAGATTCCTTTTTGGGTCAATTTAAGAAATTAATTTTTCTAAATTAAATTGTATTGTGTCTTAGTGTTTCTGGGTGTTGCTGGGTATTGCCGGGTACTCTTAGTTCTTTACTATACGTTTCTTTACGTTTTCTCGTTTTTTTATTTTCGTTTTACATTTCTTTACGTGGTACCTACAGTATAAGGGTAATGCTTATACTTTGTGGTCATATATTTGATATAATTGTCTGGGAGTACTTCTTTATTTTTTTATATTATTTAGATTTAACACATAATAATTCAGCATAAGACAATTAATGTAATACAATATTCTGGGATTACATTTTCTGTTTTTAATAACAGATACCGAAATTCTTTAAAACAGTATTCGGATAAAATTAATACTTTAAAAGAATTTCTAGTTAACTTATTATATTAACAAAAATATTTTACCAATTTAATTTGCAATTTTCGCAGTGTTAACTATTTTCTTTGTCTTTTCCTTTATTTCAAAATCATTTCCTTTTTTTGTTGTAATACTCCAGAGGACTACACAAATTCTGTCACCCAAACTAAGCATTAGGCTTATACTATGGGTACCACACAATGAATTAGAGTAGCTCCCAGTAAAACCCAGACTAGAAGCCAATTTATAAAAGTTCGTTTCCTAAATTGAAATGATCGGGAATCGAATCCGGAGGTCCCGGCTTAAAAGGCAGATGTACTGCCACTGAGCCAACAGATCAGTCTAACAGTCCTTAAGGCGACCCATTGATAAACAATAATTTAATCTAAAATAGACCTTCTGCTCTATGCAACCGTGCGCGCGCTAGCTTACGAAAAATACAATAAAACAGTTATTTTCGTTTATTATAAAAACTATAATTAATTTTAAAAAATCCAACTGGCATTTTGAAGGATATGTGTAGATTAAACTACACAGAAAATTTAAAAACAGAAGTCAGTCCAGTTACTCAAATGTAAATCTGTTTTAAAAGAGGTTTTTTTTAAATATATTTTTTTGTTTTACAAAAGTTAACCAATCGTGTTTCGCAGCTGGCCAAATTAAGTCTATGAATTGAGGAATCAGGTTACTAAATATCACATTCATATGTTTTGTAGTCAAAAAAAAAATTGAGATCCAATTCGTTAAAATTTCCAATGCGTCGCCTTAACTCGCTGTCCATTTTAATTAAAATGTTGTGTGTTATACATTACTTGATTTTGCCGTCCATCAGTGTGTGAAAATATCTCCTAGCGATTTCATACTCCGCATAGACAAGCGGTACTGCTTCTTCATCATATACAGTTATTTGTTCTACTTGCTCAGATATTAGACTATAACTCACCATGTTTTGGTATCCTGAATGATATTAAGTACAAAAAATGTAAAAAAATATGTACTGTACAATAACCTTTCCTCAACTTGACGGGAGTTCTAACTATTTGATGAAAATAATAGCTGGCTAGCATTTCCTATTAAGTATTATATAATAAATTGAATATTGATAAAATATGCGTGTTTTAACTTCTATGTAATAATTAAGATGTCATATTGAGGTGAAAAATGTTACATTTTAACTTTTCTCTAACAACAAAAACGTACAAAATATAACATAACATAACAACATAACATAACATAACGTCACGCTGTATCCCCAACGGGGTAGTCAGAGAGGACGGAGCGCCAGGAGTCGCGGTCCTTACACACCTCTTTCGCTTCCTCAAATCTCATCATTCTCCTCACACATTTTCGCCTAGGTATGCGAGTGCTTTTGACATTTCCGTCTGCTAACACTCTGGCTATTTGATCTTCATAAGTCAGCCTTGGTCTTCCTTGGCTTCTTTTACCACTCACTTTCGCTCTGTATATTTTCTTCGTCAGTCTTTCATCACTCATTCTTTCCATGTGCCCGAACCATCTAAGCATTCCTTTCTTCATTTTTACAATAACACTGTTGTGCGACCCTGTCATACAAAATATATGCTTAATAAATAAGTTACGACAGATAAAATAGAAAAGACAGCAATTTTGTAAACTTACCTAATAAAACAGGTAATAGCTCGTACATAAATATATTAGCAGCAGTAGCGATGTTGATTTGTCGGGCTACTTTGAAAAGTCGATCATCTTTCCAACAAGGGTTCATGTCATGGAGCGCCCTCGCCAAGCGGTTATGTTCGCGCATAAAAAATATACCAAATGTAGTCGTCCTTAAGTCAACATTACCGATTTCTTGGAAACCTTGCATTTAAAAAAACACATCAGCTATAAAAAAGAAGGAATATAATTTGTGACCCTATATCCTTCATTAATTAATCATTTCTTAGCAGCCCCAAAGTTTCTAATAATAATAATAGTACGGTAAGAAAAATTAGATGTATTTTTTAATAATAAAATAAAATATCCGCCTAAGGACTAGTCTCACTAGTCCAATTAGTGTTACGTAGTAGTTCGTCGCGGAGTTTTTATTGTAAAAAATGTACCTATAATAATCCAATTCTGATAATTTTCTTACAATATACGAAATGTGAAACAATGAGATAAAGACCAATACGAATGCGATGCATAAATATAATGTAATTGAGACGCGTATTTACGAAAAAACGTTAAATAAAAAGCAACCCAAGGTAACGTTATAGATTTTCAAGTTTCTGGTTGAAGAACTTTGATTTGATACTTCACTCGATAACGTCAAAATAATTTGTTTTTTAACTTTCTATTTATAAGCTCCTAAAACTAATCACCAAATATGAAAATTCAACGTTTAAAGTTAACGTCTCTCTTTGGGCCACTACTTCATGTAACTACTCCTTTTAGCTCTTCACGTCAAATAATCTCTGTCTACAACGGCTGTTACAGACAAACTAACAGATAAACGGACAGGTGACAGATAAAAATTCAGGTGATTCCAAAGTTTTCCGTTTTCAAATTATGAAACTGAACTTAAACTTTAAATAAAATCATACTGAAAACCATTAAATTATAATAATTAATCAAAGAAATATACAGTAATAATTATAAGTTATAATTTATAACACAAATTTGTAACATAAATTCAAACATATCTTCATCCAATTTCTTTTTTGCGATGAACAGAATATTAAAGAGTAACAAAATTATACCTTGATAATATTTTTAATGTTAAGTATCTAAACTAAATATAACGAGTGTTAATACACTCGTTATATTTAATTAAAAATAATTGCTCCGAAGGAAACTTACCGAAATTATAACAAGTAGTATTAATTCCATTGTTCTGAAAACAGACGCCTTGCGTCGCGTTACTTAATGGAACATAACGATTGCCTTTTTTTTCCATCTTTAGTAGACCGTGTCTTCCTTCCTTTACTTTAGCAAGAGTCTCCTCATCGACGCCGTATATCGTCGATAAATCTAGTACTGGGGTTTGGAAGTTAATCTAAAATGGTAATTAGTACATGGAGTGAATAATAGGTAGTACATTAAGTAAGAAAAGTGTTAAGTGCAGAAAATTATTTAAAAAAAAGTTTCCAATGTACGACGTTTTTAAAAACGAACAAAAAACATACAATTAATTTCTGATAGCCTCACAAATTTTAATTACTCCATACATATTCCTAATTCTATGCAGATTCTTCTGACAATTTGTGATTGTGTATTTTTAATAACTATAAAAATACTTCTTGCAAGGGTTAAAACGAAAAATGTGGGGCACGTGTAAATAGTTCACCTAAATAACTAACGATTTTATATTACAATTCAAATGCTATGAACTGTTTTGTGAGTTTTTTCAACGCCAGTTACTATTACCTATTTATTACTGTACCCTCACTATTAACTTATGTAATGAACTCTTACTATTATTAATCAACTACGACAGAGAGGTGTGGCAAATTTAGTTTAAAGTCAATCGTAAAATATGTACGAACAGATAAATAGACAGACAGGTTGACAGATAAGAAAGTGAGTTAATATTACACTGTCATTCAGTTCCGAGCTATGATTATGATTAAGTTTCGAGTTTCTAATTCATTGGGAAGTTAGTTTAAAATCGATTGCATTTGTACCGAACAAACAGACAGACAAGACGGAATTATTGGCCGGATCGCTGCGCGGTGTCAGAGCACATGCCTTTGAAGCAGTTCAGATTTATGTGCGATCCCCTGTCAGGTCAATTTAGGAAAAGACCTCTTCTATATTGGCTCATAGTCTGAGTGTTACTGGGTACTCCCCAGTCAGTTCCATGGTAACTCTAACACGAACCTAGTCCTTAGTGTGGGGTAAAATAATTTGAGTTATCTGCATTATCTTTATAGGTACCTTCTATCTTCTGTCTATAGCTATATACTGATTGACTCGTCACGAGATCCCCGAAACTATAGATCCAATTGACTTGAAATTTAGCGTAGTTACTTCTTTCGCGGTGTAGACGCTCACTAAGAACAGATTTTACGAAAGTCCTGTCCAAAATGGCTCTGCTATCCATGCGAAGCCGGGGCAGATCGCTAGTATATGTGTAATTCTTCTGTACGTGCATTTGTCACTGAACTACTCCGAAACGGCTGGACCAATTTTGATGAAATTGTGAGTGTTTTTATAGATCCCTGGATGGTTTAGATTTACAATTGGACCCGGTAAGTAGTGCTGCAATCGGGTTCTAACAATTATTATTTTTTATTCTAACTTTCGGGCTGGACATCGTCCGTCGGGTCCGTTAGTATTATTATAGAAAGAAAGCGAGTTAATAAGAATGTGGTAAAATCAGTTATAAAACTGAAATTCTGCTATTTATTTAAGAAGAACTTACAAACGAAATAAAATAACGGCAATTCCTTGAATTCATTGCCGGAGGTGGAGACCTATTCATTCGCTTATTTAAGCCCTGTGACTCCAGCGATGTCTTCAAGTAATTCATAGTTATCTCATTTGCGAGTGTTCCTTACTTGCATACTCGGGCTTTAGTTCCATAACTTCTCTTTTAATTTACATTAAACGATCAATTATGAAAAATAACATTTCATCATATTTTACTCTGTTTTGTAAATTTTGAAATGATCTTTATTACTTACCCATCAAGATTGATTGCAACAAAATTTCTGTATTTCTGTATTTCTGACTTTTTATCATGTTATAAACAGATATACCTAAAGTTATTCAAAATACCAACCTAACTTGTAACCTACACGTAATTAAGACAAATCTAATGATGGCTGAAATCAGTTAAATGATTTGTATTTGATAGGGAACAGCAGAACCGACATAATGTAAGATAACACGCTATGGTGTCATAGAAATGGTAATTCGACCGAAGACATGTGAAAAATGTTAAAGTAAATAAGGACCGCTCTTGTCGGCTGTGTACTCATCGCAGAAGCCTACACATTCAATGGTAGATGCAAGTTAATATTGGTCTTCGCGGCGTTAATATGTCTCTATTTTAAAATTGTTAATGTGGTGAAAATGTATTTTATTTCTTATATTTATTTTATTAGTGTTTCTTTTTAATACGGACATACATACGGGTAAAATCATTCTGTTCGACTTTCGTTGATTCTAACATGAGTTTTTTTACTTACGTATGTTATTTTTATTTTGTTTTGAATTATGATTATTGAATTATAGAAATGATTATTTTGTTTAGAACTATATCACATTAAAGAAACAGTAAGAAAAATACACTGTTAAACCAGAACGAAATGAACTTTAAGACTTATTCGCAGGATGTCATAATCGATTTAGTTCTAAGAAGTTTCAGAAGTTTAATCTACATGTACAATTGTACATGTTATTGTACGTACGTGTTATTGTATGTATTATAATACGGTGTTTTATGGCATTTACCAGGTTGTGACAGTCAGGTTCGCTTACATGAATTAGAATCTGCTCTGGAGGACGGACACATCAAAGTTAAACTAAGTTGCACTGACCTGTTCTCGTGGAATTATTTCAGTACAGCCGACGTCTTGGAAAGTTTGCGCTCGGGTGAAGTTTAGACAGCGTATATCAGTCAGTTTGAGAAAGGGGTCGTCTTCTGGCACTTTTATGGGCATACACCGAGGGTCGGCCGTGCCTTCGGGCTGACAGCAATAACGTCTTTTTTTGAGGTAGTCCACTGGAATTATTTATTTACAGCTCGTTGACTGCACGCTTCTTGATTTTGACTCGTGCAAGGATTTTAAACCTACTCGAATGTATAAGAGATTGAAAATGAGGGAATTTAAATTATTATGGATTTTTCTTTAGTCATCGAAAATGTTACTTTGGACTACTGTTAGTGCGCAGTTGTAATTAGTCAAATTTGCTAGTAATTTGTTTGTGGTATTTTAGCGCTTGGTACGACCACTGCGGTCAAGTCACGTTGCACGGGTCATCTATTGGATGGATGATCTAGTGACATAGTCTATAACGCGGAATCCATCTTAGGAAGGCGCGATAGACCGATAAAACGTACACACAAAATATTTGTGCAATTTACCTATTGATGTTTAGATTCAATGGGATGATTAGTAGAAATAATGGATACGCAGGTTGTCAAGTATTTAAAACTATTTTTAATGTCCCATTTACATATGTTCACATCAAGAGTATCTGTTCGACTCCTTTTTATGAACTACCTACATATTACATTTATTTTAAGCGCGCGGCGTGTGTAGTGTAAAATGTGTGGGTAGATGTAAAATAAAAATACGTGTATAAAAAATTTGTTTGTACATAAATTATTAAATAATTTTTATATGTAAATTTTATGTTCGTATATATTTATGTATGTGCATGTCTATGAGTACTGTAATAAGATATATAGATATATGGAAAAGAAATATAGTGTAAATATTATGTGTGACCGTGTATTACATTTAATATAATTTAACATTGTTAAATTATATTAAATGTTAAATTATATTACTAAATGTAAGTCCACTTATGGCCTTGGTCTACTGCTCATGACCTCGAATCTAGATTGTAAGATTATAATCTTTTAAAGAAGGTATAAGGAAGTGCGTATTCTTGCTTTAGAAAGGAAAACTTCCTACACCGGTGTCACAGGAAAAAGTTGAAAGCGTTAGATTACGATATCTTACTGGGTCCATTCAAGGCGCTGACATCTTTATTGATAAATTGTAGAAAATGTACGGCAGCCACATTGAGCATTGTCCTGTCGTTCACTCTTCCTGTAGATTGCAGGCTTGTTCGAACCTTTCGAGCTAACGGCAATGACTTGTTCTTTTCGATTTTGCTTTGTCCTGGTAAAGTTGACACAGTTATAAATAAACTTGTTATTTAATTAAATTAATATATCGCTGGCTCATATTCGACTCGAAGGAGCGAAATGTTGCGTCCTTCAGTAATTGAATTAAGATATAGTACTTACTCAGTGGTATTTATGGTTTTTTTAAATTCAACATATATAATATTTCAGATAAGTGTTGCTATACATAAAAATATATTATTGTTGCCAACAGCGGAGTCGTAGATTATAAATATTAACAAACATGTGGACTAAGTTTTATAAATGGATTTATTTGTAAATGTTAGCTTTGAAATAAATTAATTTTCTAGGAATAGCATGATGTCCTTTAGTTTAAAGGAATTTAGTGAAATAGCAACCAAAATTAATTATGAAAGGGTAAATCCTCATTGAAAACTTGATGTAACGATCCTCGCTACTCGACTGTAGGTAATATTTGTAACTTAGAAATATAAATACATCAAATTTAATTAAATAATCATTTGTGTGTTTTTTGTTTATTGTTTGTTTGTTTGTTGTTGTAACATTGTAACTTAGTTAAAAATATAAATAGTTTAATCATTTTTAATTAAATAATATCTCGTTTGTGTGTTTTTTGTTTGTTTGTTTGTTGTTGTAACATTGTAACTTAGAAACATAAATAGTTTAAAATTTTTTAATTAAATAATACTTTGTTTGTGTGTTTTTTTGTTTGTTGTTGTAACATTGCAACTTAGTTAGAAATATAAATAGTTCAACCATTTTTAATTGAATAATAGTACATGTGATCAAAACTTTTAAACGAATAAGAGGTACTCTGAATATTGAATTACTGACCCTTTTAACAATAGGTAACGTACAATAATGTCTCTTTGATATAAATCTATGGACACAGCATGAATGAACAGTGTGCATATTTATAATATATAAATATGAAATGGTTTTGTCTTGCTGACGACTGATCATGGTTTTTTATAGGGCAATATCAAAAGATAACATCATATCAAAAATAAAATACATATAAGGTCACAATTTTTGACTTAGAATTTCATATGTTATAAACTATTTATATTACAGCTTACCCTTAAAAGACATTGATTTAATCATCCTTAGGTAAGGACCCTGTGCTGCTCCTCTGGAGGGATATTTATAATTATTACAGGTACCATCAACTCTACTACCTTCGTGTGGTGTACACGTTTTCGTATCTATAATGCACTGTCTGCAAAAAATATTATTTGTAATATTTTTTTTTATTTTTTTTTTTTTCTCAGACATTTCACACAGCGCCATCTAGTCCCATACTAAGCAGCACAGCGCTTGTGTTATGGGTACTAGACAACTGATATACTACTTATATACTTTTCTTTTGTAAATACATACATATTATACATAAACACCCAGACTCGAGGCGGGAATCGAACCCGCTACCCCCGTTTACTTTCCGACGCGCTTAACCGTTGCGCCACGGAGGTCGTCAATTATTCGCAATTAGATACACGTAGATAGATTTCGCTAAAAACTTGTTTAGATTTGTATTCATTAGACTACATAAGTTTGTCTGGTTTAGACAATTGACAGTAGATTAGCCGTTAAACTACCGTTCCATCAAGTGGATCTCTATGAATCGATAGTTTTCAAAGATTCCAATCATTTGTCCATTGTTACGTAGATACAGTTCGCATATTATTGATACACATTAAATATCAAACAATTGTGTGGGTCCAATCGATTTCACATTGGATCTAAACAATCTTTTACGATCTCGATCTTATTTACAATTTTACTGTAGGTTTTAAAATATAACACGAGTATACGAATTTATCCTGCTATAAACTTGTCTAAATTGTATCTTTTTTCATTTAAAAAACTTAGTATGTACTGGCGTATAGACGAACATAGAGCTCGTAGACGCATGAAGATTTCTAATTTACATTGTCACCTATGAAATGAATGATTCCCTTGATTATGCGATGTGTAATATCACAATCACATACAAAACATGTAACTATTACTGAAAAATACAGTACTTCTTTGAAATAAAACAGGAATAACTAAAAGTAATAAAATAAGTCTACAGTGTTCTTCACAGAGTGATGACTTGTGACGACTTGTCCTTCAAAACGGGTTACAATAGCGTCCCGTTCGCTGTCCCTTTTCTACTCGAATTTGACATTGTCACCTAAGAAATGCATGATTCCCTTGATTATTGCGATATGTAATATCACAATCATATACATAACACGTAATCGTTATTGAAAAATACAGTACTTCTTTGAAATAAAACAGAAATAACTAAAATTATTAAAATAAGTTAACAGTTTTCTGCACAGAGTGACGACTTGTGACGACCTGTCCATCAAAACGGGTTACAATAGCGTCCCGTTCGCTGTTTCTTTCCTACTCTTGGCACTATCATAAAAGATTACATTCTCACTAGCTCTCGTTGTTCGTCTGTAAGCCAGTATATACTAAGTTTATAGTTTACACAGTTAATTCAATATCGATTAGTACTGGATCCAGTCTATCGAGTAATTGATTCGATGAATAACACATTTATCATCAATCAATCATCAGTCCTTCCAAAGATTGCATTAAAATGACCAAATCAATTACAAACAAAACAGGTCTATCACCGTGCCACTGATCCGCAATGGGCACGCGTATGTATACTGGGGTATGGTCAGTCTCCTTATGCTCATACTTGTGGGGAGAGCCCTGGGCGAAATTACTGTTAAAAAAATTAATCGAATTAATACAAAACGAGTAATTAAACAACATTTAAAAAAAATTATACGCTGATTGGAGAGAGTAAGAAAACAGGATCTATAAACAATTTATTTTCCCGCCCAGCTCTTAAAAGTCGCTCAAGGTATGGGACTTATTAAAAGGAACTTATACAGGTAATGGACTACCGTCACACTAGTTAATCTTTTTTAAAATCAAATTGTTATTATTAAAAGGCGTTAAGGTGTAATTTTATTGCAGTTGGATACTGTGCCTATCTCAAAGAGAATTGGGATGCGATATGTACCGTATGTATGTAAAAAAACAAGTAAAAGTCGTCTTACTTTGTAACGTTTTTAGCGCGTAATTCCTTCAAACGCACTTCGTCAACTTTTTTCCCTGTGTATCTATCAAACAGGCCTCCATCTGCACTATGAAAATCTGCAAATGGCAGAATAACGAGAAATAAATAATAATTCATTGTATTCACACAGCCACCTCGAATCGCGTGTACGTTATGATTATAAAGTACTAGAAATGAAGTAAGTGTAAAAAACGGGTGTTACGGCAAGTCACATATTGCAATGAGGGAAGTCAATGTTTCACATTGCAAATGTATAATTTTTACTATCGCGAATGCTACTTTTATCTATTGCGGATAATGAAATTTTTGTGCTTGAAAAAATAATTCCTTGAAAAGGATGCTAAAAAAAGAAGTACAAAATTAGTTTTTTAATCAAACACGTGGACACACGGGGATCAAACACGTGGATACGTACAATACAAGACACGACTGAAAGATAATAGTACACAAACTGACCATATCATTCATAACTTAGACCAATAATAATGACATGACTAATACTGACAAAACACAGGCAATTTTAACCAACCTTTTGCTTGTACGATAATATTAACATTTTACATCAAAGAATCATTAAAAAAACTTATCTCTAAATGTGATATGTTTACGGTTTGCTTAGATGACTTAAAAGAGAAAAGGTTAAACGAATTGACGAACGAACGGTGTTTTACAGAACAACATGACGCTCGAAGATATAAACTTATTATTACACATTCACAACTTTAAATTAATTTCTTACTTTACCCGAAAAAAAAGGGAAGGGAGGTACTTGCATATTGGTTAGAAACAATTTGGATGCTAGAATGTATGATCGGGTCTCAAAATACAATATTCCTAATGTTATAGAATGTTGTACAGTAGAACTAATTAAAAATAATCTTATAATTTTATGTAACTACAGAGTACTTAACAATAAGGAAATTTAAAAGTATTACAAACACTTTTTTAATAACTTGAGTGAAATTTTAAATTGGCTTATTCGTAATAAGAAAAAACTTATTATATGTGGCAACTTTAATATTGACATTCTCAAAGATACTAAATACACAAAGGAGTTTAAAGAAATCATATTAAGCTACAATCTTAAATTTGATTTTATGGAAGTAACGCGACCTGTTAGTGGCAGATGTATTGATAATATATACATAATATATGTGGATTAAAATTCGAATTAATCGAGTGTGCTGTATCAGATTATAAAGCTCAATTGGTACGATGTCCGATAAACAAAACATACAACTTTAACCACTGGTTTTGTACGAAAAGAGTCTACAGTAAAAAGATCAAGTTCAAGTTCAGGAACTTCATCACATCAAGTTCAGATATTGTATTGATGGTATATGCATGTGATGATGGTGAAATGGCTAAAAATATCTTTTTTGAATTACTTGTATTTTTCTATAATTTATGCTTGCCGTAAATAAGTATAAAAATCATTACACGAAAAAAAATTAAACCGCCTTCAAAAAAAACACTGAAAAGTATAAAATAACTATCCTTTAGTAATCAAAACTCAAGCACAATTAAAATAACTTCATGAATACGATACACATACCTATATAATTAAATTCGACACTTACTGAATTCGGTGCCAAGCTCAACAAACTAATAGACTTTCTGTTGTTGCACATTGATTTGGCACCGACTTTAATAACTATCGAATTTAATTATATAGGTATGTGTATCGATTTTATAAAGTTATTTTAATTGTACTTGAGTTTTGATAAGTAAAGGATAGTTATTTTATACTTTTCAGTGTTATTTTTGAAGGCGGTTTAATTTTTTTTAATAAAAATTTTTTATTTCTCCCTTTTGAGTGATCTTGACCTAAATAAATATCTAGGGCAGGTCTGCAATTAACTTCATTCTAATTCCGGAGCGCAACGATATACAAGAGAATCATCATCAATATAAATAAAGGTTATAACCAGGTCGCATTATTTAGTGTATCTTCGAAGTCCAAGCTCCAATACCGGTGAAATTCAAATGGCCTTTTCTGAAGTATTACCTACCAAACGTAAAAAGAATTTTCGAAATCGGTTCAGAAATGACGGAGTTATAAGGTAACAAACATACAAAAAAAAAACAAAAAAAAACAACATACAGACGAATTGAGAACCTCCCCTTTTTTTGAAGTCGGTTAAAAAAATCCCCACTGGCTCTCATATGGTATCAAATTATGCAGCAAACGTAAGAGGTTACTGCTGTGGAATTATACAATATAAAAGAATCCATTAGATAAAAAGGTATATGAGAATTACGAAAAAAGGTATAGAAAAATCATTAAACTAACACAGAAATCACAGAATGACTACATAATCTTAAATTCGAGTAATAAATCCGAAGCTATATGAAATATAATAAACAGTGATAAAAACTATATTTTCCTACAGAGTATATGACACAAATAAATATTAATGGAACATATATTAGCGATACGGCACAAATAGCGGAAGATTCAATAATAAAAATCCTAAGTCCAATTCTTTTTTCATGAAGCCAACTGATCCAGACGGAATACATACAATTATAAAAAATTTAAAAAGTACAAAGAGTACCGGTTTTGATGATATATCAGCAAAAGTAGTAAATTAGCAAAAGTAGTAAAATACACCAGTATATATCTTCGGTACTATGTCATATTTTTAAATTGTGCATGGAGCAGGGCGTTTTTCCAACGAAATTAAAATCAGTTGTCGTTAAACCGCGTCATAAGAAAGATAGTAAAGAGTATATTAAAAAACTACAGACCTGTAGCCTTAACTCCTATCTTTTCTTAAATTTTTGAGATTATTCATAATAATCTGTATAGTTATTTAGAATCTAATAGCAAGGTGGCTTCTGAACAAAAAGGTTTTCGCAAGGGAATGTCAATTGATAAAGCAAAATACGACTTTTAGATAATGTTTATGCTAAGATGGATTTAAGAAAACCAATTTATGCATTGTTTATGGATATGACGAAGGCATTGGGTTATGTAGATCATAGTGAACTTATAGAGAAATTAGAAACATATTATGGAATAAGAGCAAATGCTTGAACTTACTACAATCGTATTTCACCAACAGAAACCAGATAAACAAGATAAATAAAAATGAAATAAATGTCCCATTTCGAAAATGGTTAAAAATTATACATCTATCTAAAAATTGAAACCTACCTCAAGGTAGTGTTTTAGGACCGTTGCTTTTTATTATCTACATAAATGATCTACCTTATTGTACTAATAACCACATGATTTTCTTTGCTGATGACTGTACCGTAATTTAAAACAACGAAAATGATATTATTTCAAGTGTTAGGGAAATAACGGAATAGCTAGAAAGTAATCATTTACTTATTAATCTGGACAAGACAAAAGTAATGAATTTTAAATAAAGGAATAACTGGCAACTTAATGCTAAATTAATATATATTCAGTCAAGAAAGTATCGGGAATGGATGATTTGTTTATAGTTCCAAATTAAATTTTTTGTTTTTTTTTGTTGTTGTTAGATTGGCACAACTGTTTTCCATTTTGGCGCGGAGTTTGAGTTGCATCTGTTATTTAGATTAAATACAGTGCTGTTTTTAGTTATATCATTCTAGTGTGTATTGCGAATTTCATAATGGACAAAAACATCGAACAAAGTTTGTCTAAAATTTTGCATCGCCAATGGAATTACGTGTTCGGAGTCACTGAAAATGTTACAGAAGGCTTACGGTGAATCGACTTTATCAAAAACACGTGCTTATGAGTGGTACAAAGCGTTCAAAAGCGGTCGAGATGTTATGGAAGATTTGCCTCGCTCTGGTAGGCCATCAACGTCTGCAACTGAAGTAAACATCGCAAAAGTGATGAAAATAGTGACTGAAAATGCTCATTCAAGTTTGAGAGAGATAGCCGCCGAACTTTCTGTGTCTCACGAGTCGATCCGTACCATTTTAAATAATCACTTGGGTATAAAACATGTTGCCGCTCGGCTAATCCCAAAAGACCTGAATTTTCTTTAAAAACACAATCGCATAAGAGTCGCTGAGAACATGCTAGAACGAGTCAATTCCGACCCAACATTCAGGAAACGCATTGTTACTGGTGACGAGACGTGGGTTTACGAGTTTGACTTGCAAACTAGTCAACAAGCTTCGGAGTAGCGCCTTCCAACTGAACCGAAACCAAAAAAAGCCAAGTCGATCAAAAGTCAAAGTCATGTTGACTGTTTTCTTTAACTATCGCGGTGTTGTGCATTCGGAATTCTTGCCGGAAGGTCAAACGGTAAATAACGAATATTATTTGGGCGTTATGCAGCGTTTAAGAGAGCAAATTCGACGAAAAAGTCCAGATTTGTGGAAAGAAAATTCTTGAATTTTGCACCATGATAATGCACCTTCGCACAAGGCCATCATTGTGAACGAATTTTTGACCAAAAACTCAACAAATACCATCGAGCAACCACTTTATTCACCAGATATGGCTCCAGCCGACTTCTTTCTTTTTCCTAAACTCAAATTACTACTTCGTGGCACCCGTTTCCATTCGGTAGAAAACATAAAGGAGAATTCGCAGCGAGCACTGAACTCGATTCCGGAAAAAGCATTTAAAAAATGTTTTGATATTGGATTATTCGTTGGCGTAAGTGTATCGTTTCTGAAGGAGCATACTTTGAAGGTGATAAAATAAATTTGGACGAATAACTAACATTTCGTGTACTGATCTTTTCCCGGTACTTTCTTGACAGAGTAGTACATCAAGCTAAAACAATTATTTTTTTAGGATTATTCGTTTTTTTAGTATTATTACTATAATATGAAATGGCAGACACATTGAATTTGTGTGTGTCAAAATAATGCAATTCTCATATGCATTACGGAGGCTAATCCAAATAGTAAATAGCGAGGCCTTATTAGCTGCATATCATGGTTTTGTTGCTTCGAGGCTGAGGTACGGGATAATTTTCTGGGGTGATTAAATTGACGAATTTTTTACATAATTTATTGATTAAACATATTGCGACAGATTGTTCTAATTTATTGACATTTTATTTTGAAAATTTGACATTTAATTATTGACATCTGCAGTTACAAATGACATAAAAAATGCAGAATAAGGGTACTTTTTCTTTGTTAGTAGAGGAGTGTGATATTGATATTTAATTTTCCGTCTGTACGCTTTTGGCAGATTACAGAGGACTGTTTTATGTTGTTTATTATCTATATGTACATACAACCTGTAATCACAGACGAATAAATTTGAATTGATTTGGATACAATAAAAATATTCTGTTTTAAATTTTTGGCGTTTCGTTACAATTAATTTAATATTATTTTATCGAAGATATTCTTTAATAAGAATAGTAGGTATGCACGGAAACCATGAAGACTTATGACTACAGATATTAAATATTGTAAGTATTAGATAGTTTTAGATAAGTTACAGCTTCTGAAGTTCTTACTGCCAAGCATAAGCTTCGTCACATAAATATTGTGACGGATTGGACTACAGCCCTTATCTCTAGCCTCTGTGCCTATCGGATCACCAGTGTAGTACAACGGCGTCAATTATTATATCTTATATAGCTATACGATTGACGCTCCGTCCTCTCTGACTACCCCGTTGGAGATACGGCGTGAAGATAAGTATGTATGTATGTGGCTGTAACTCATTTAGATATACGTATTTATTATGTGTCTAAGCGCTATCAAAAATATAGATTAAACATTAACAATGCCAAATTGCCCTATAAAATAATGAGGAAGTGATAGCCGTAAAAATAGTTTCAAAAAAGACAATATCACGTATCATCGGTAAGTAAAAAACAGAAGTAAGCAGAGTTTTAGTGATACTGGTTGCTGCTAAATCTCGAGGCGGTGTTTTTGTTTTTAATTACATATTGCGTCTCACTCTTACAAGACGACACGTGTAAGTGGAGGTGCGAAAGAATATATTGATATGTCAATATTGTTTCAATGAATCATTCTTTGAAATTATATACCTAATTCCAAATTATCTTGCTTTCTTTCAACTATTACAAGATTTTAATTAATTAACATATTTATTAGTTTTACATATTTTTTCGATTAGAATGACTGATTTTAAATTGAAAATTAAATAATGTACATACATACATATCTTCACGCTGTATCCTTAACGGGGTAGTCAGAGAGGATAGAGCACCAATGATATAGATTGGTAAATTTATATTTCCATTGTAAATAAATATTTTTTTTATTAATATTGGGTCCTTACATATGAAATTAGCGTTTTGTCGTACTGACCACTTTGATCTGAAATATCTCCTCTTTGGTTAAGAATTCCAAATTCAAATTTATAAATTCATTTAGCTGGTACATTTGAGTTTTGAAAACAGTCATTCATTTGTTTTTTCCTCATTATTTTTTTCTTTGGCGTCGCTTATTACCGCACAATGGAAAACATGAAATATCGGTATATTTACGAGTACGAGTTCTACCGTGGCACCAGTGCTGCAGAAACAGCTCGAAGGATTAATGATGTGTACGGCGCTGGTGTCGCAAAAGAAAGCACGGTACGTTTTTGGTTTCAACGTTTTCGTTCTGGAAATTTCGACCTTCAGAACCAACCCGTGGACGGCCGGAGACCAAAGTGGAAAATGAAGAATTAAAGGCTATTGTGGAAGCGGATCCATCACAAAGCACTTCAGAGATAGCTGCAGGCTTCGAGGTAAGTGACAAAACTGTATTAATCCACTTGAAGCAAATCGGGAAAGTAAAAAAACTAGAACGATGGGTACCTCATGAATTGAGTGAATCGAACTTGCAAACACGCGTCGACTGCTGTATTACTTTGCTCAACCGAAACAATAATGAAGGGATTTTAAATCGAATCATTACTTGTGATGAAAAGTGGATACTGTACGATAATCGGAAGCGCTCATTGCAATGGCTGAACCCTGGAGACCCAGCCAAATCCTGCCCTAAACGAAAATTGACTCAGAAAAAGTTACTTGTGAGTGTTTGGTGGACTAGCGCCGGTGTCGTTCACTACAACTTTCTAAAATCTGGCCAAACGATTACGGCAGATATCTATTGTCAGCAACTGCAAACCATGAAGGAAGAACTAGCTGCTAAACAACCGAGATTGGTCAATCACTCTAGGCCACTGCTGCTTCACGACAACGCAAGACCACACACTGCACAACAAACAACCACTAAGTTAGATGAGCTACAATTGGAATGTCTGCGACATCCACCATACTCCCCGGACCTTGCTTCAACAGATCACTATTTTTTCCGGAATTTGGATAACTTCTTACAAGGAAAAAAATTCAACTCAAATTCAATTCAACAAGTTTATTGATTCTCGCCCCCATGGTTTTTTAGTAAAGGGATCAATGAACTACCTATGAGATGACAAAAGTGCATAGATAACAACGGTGCATACTTTGATTAATTAAATATATTTTACAAAAAAAAAATTGACATTATATTCCTCCCGTGCAAAACGCCAATTTCATATGTAAGGACCCAATATTATTTTTCTTTTTTAAAAGATACATGAAAAGAATTCTTGTACGTTATCTCTATTACTTATCGATATATACAATATACATACATGCGTAATCTCTTTTTCCTCTAGTTCTCGACGTTACCCGTGCCACCCGTTTACGTCCCATTCCTTCGACCTTGACAGAATAGTTTGCTTATAAAACCGTAAACATGTCAAGTCTCGTCGGCTAGGTTGTCTGTGGCTTTATGGAACGTATCAAACACTGAAGCATCACTGCGATACGAGCGTCTCGTTTATATAGTAGTAAATTATACTTGTAAGTCCTAATTTATTCATTATCTGAGACACAAATTCGAATTTCAAATTGTTTGTCTTCATCTCTTTTTACAGTTAAGGTTATAAAAATATCAATTATTTGGCAAGTTTAAAATGGACAAAGTTTTATTTACATTGTGAAGACGTCACGGACCCAACCGCGGTGTATCTAACTTTAGAAAAAAGTTTTAATGAGTTTCTCTTTCTCGTATAAGACATAGGTACCGCTACACAGAGGATAATGAGACGCGACATGGACGATACAATATTTACACAAAATATTAATGTCATATTATGTAGAACTAATGTCAATGATAAACGACACAAAATATTATTAATCATTATTCAATACCTTCGATAGCGAATTGTGATGAGTTTTATTTATTATTTTTATAAATCCTTTATTTTATTTCATTATTATCAAAAAGACATTTTATAAAACATGTAACATTGTGGTCACTACTCGGTCAGTACAATCGGCACCAAAACTAGTCCGATCAAAATAAATTTCAAAAAAATTACATGATTGTACAAGTAACTATTTAATTATACATATTTTTCAAGCATATGAAAATAACTAAGTTTCTCGAATTTTATTACCATAGTTCGTCATAATTACAAGTGGAACATTTTGAAACACTGTAAAATTATTCTCATCGTCGATTTAAAAAAATGTTTTATACGCAGATTTTAAACATAAATAGTTTTAAAAAACACGTACTTTACTAATCAGATGAATTATTTGAACAAAAAATAAATTCCTGATAAGGATACACTGAAAGCGCTTTATTGTTCATATATCTGTAGTCAGCTAAAATACGCTTCACAAGTCTGGAATCCCATTTACTGTGTTTACATCTTCAGAATTGACAGTACCTATTCAGAAAAAGTTCGTCTAGTTATGATAATTTGTTCTAAATTCACAATTTCGCGTCACAATAACGACTTCTTAAGTTCTTATGTACTAAATTTCATTTGTTACCACTTTCATTAAGGAGACAAATATCTGATATTGCTTATTTGATTAGCCTAATTAATGGTAGAATTGACAGGGCTGAGCTTTTGTGAAGAACTTTTTAAAATGCCAAATCTTTGTACGCAATTACAATCAACTTTCTTTATTTCTTACGATAATAATAATTACATCAAAAATTGTTTCATAATCAGTTCTTGCTCCAATTTCAATAAATTTCTGAGTGAATATGTCTGTGTTGACCTATTCTATGGCAGCCTCAATGGTATAAGGAGACAGATTATTGATAGGCATGCAAATTCAACAAGCAAATGATTCTCTTGTTTATTTAAATATACATACGTAGCTATGTATATAGACAATAAACGTCTACAATTATGATTGCACCCTGATATAATTTTATACTATATTATAATTTTATAAAATCAAAATAAATTAATAAAATAAGCTTTCTCTTTAATGTCATATTTTTTTTGAGAATTTTATCTGATCAACTAGGATGTAATTTTTATGCTGATTGTACATAAAGAAAATAAAAACGACTAACGTTAAAACATATAGATAGATAATAAAGCCACGATCGAGGTATTGAAGTGTATCGTTGTGAAAATTACATACACGCACGAAGCTATTCATGATGATCGGTTAAGTGGAAGTAAGTTTGTGTGTGTGGATCCGTAACTAAGCACTATGGAATCAGTGCTTAGTTACGGATTACCTACAGCTGTGAAGAAATCGAAAAAACGAAAGTTTTTTAAACATAAACCAAAATACAAGAGCTCTATTTGAATAGAAGATATTGTGGAGTTTTTAACACCTTTTTGCAAAATATTCTTGGAAAGTGTAGTTATGTAAGCAAGTAAAAAGTAAACGGGGGTTGCGGGTTCGATCCCCGCCCCGAGTCTGGGTGTTTACGTATATGTATTTATTTACAAAAGAAAAGTATATAAGTAGTATATCAGTTGTCTAGTACCCATAACACAAGCGCTGTGCTACTTACTTTGGGACTAGATTGCGCTGTGTGAAATGACTGAGTATATTATTATTATATTTATAATAATTATAAAACTAGAATCTTTTACTGTAGGTATTACAATTATATATTTAGGTAATTTAATAAAGAAAAGCATGAATGAGTAGAGCTGTCATACATTCTGTTTGGCGAAAGGTTTCCGAAATGTTCTGGTCACCATAAGAAAACCATAATCAAGAGAAGAACCGAAATGTTCTTGTGATCGTTTGAAAAACAATAATATAAAAAAGATTACTAAACGATTAACGTCACTTAATTCCAACTTGAGTTCTTTAGTTTTAGCCGAGGATGAAATCGTATTCACTAAGTTATCTTCGTTAAGGCATCGCCGCGGGTGCGCCATGACCTTGTTGTTGCTTTCCCAACGAGATTTACATTTATTCTCGGTTATTTGCTTTGCTCTGTACATATTGAAATAAGAGCTTAATAATTTAAACGACTCCGTTTGATTTGTATTACGTAATTCTACTTTTCATAATTTCTATTAGATCTTGCGGACGTTACGTTCACGTTTCTTTAAGATGAATTTTTGTACGAATCTTTCAAATAGAATGGGTCCATTTTCTTACACACCTTTCATTGGTACCTAATCATCCTAATTAATGTACAAAAACTATATAAATGTGAATGTAAAAGGAGAATTTCTGAATAAATATATAAATAAATATATGTATACACATATACATAATGTATACATATATACATAATATCCTCGCACTGTATTTTTAACGGGGTAGTTGAAGATAATAGAGTACCAACATCGTGATGCTTATATATCTATTTCTTTCGCCTCCACAATTCTCATCATTCTCCATATACTTTCAGCTAGGTACGCGAGTGCTATTAACATTTCCCTCAGGTGATATTCTGGCTCCGTTAAAAGCAAATTTATTTTATAGTTTAAAAATAATAATTTAAATAACGATATAAGTATTTAGGAATGATTTTATCCAGCAGCTACTAGATTTCTCCAAAACTTCATCTTCAAGTTTGTACCTTGCTGCAATCCCTTAGAATTCAAAATCGAAAAACGTACGTATAATATACGGGATATTATACGTAATAGACAACATAAATTGTGTATATATATTATTAAACTATGTATACCGTTGATACTCGCTTCCACGTTAACCTATTGAAGGGAAGCGAGTATCGACAATACTCTAAAAGACACAATTTCTAGTGTCCTCATAAAAAGTCGACTCCAAATCAAGTAATTATACATAATGTATAATTATGCTTTCTTAAATAAGAAAGGTCACTGAAACGAACTTGCGCCCAAAGTTTGGTAATAAATATTTCTTAATTCTGAAAGTACAGCATCGATGTAATCCATTAAAACTATTAAAAGCTTTCCTAAAAATTCGTAGCTTAGTTAAGTATGTTATCGTAATGAACGCTATTTAACAGTATTAAAGAAAAACTGTAGCGCTGAAACTGGTATTATATTTAATCTGAGGAGCACTATATAAGTATTAGCTGAAAGCCTGGTCAGACCAGATAATGGCCATTAATCTCTGTGATTTTTTAAAAAGCGAATCCACGTTTTAATCTTGGATCTTTAAGTTTTATTTTCGTTAGTAGCTCATACGGATTTTCTACGCCTAGGTACATGGAAATGGAGTAAATATTGCTTTTATAAAAAAGAATATAACATTTTTGGTTCGTTATTTTTTTTATAAACTCGGGGATCGCAAATTGAGTCATGGTATTAAATGGATTTTTATAAAGCAAATCAGCTTATTGATAGCCCCTTGATTAGTAGCTACCTATTCAAAAGGAACAACCTGCAAAGTTTACGAGAATCATCACTGAATTTATTTGTCTCAATAATTACACAAATTCTAGTTCTACTACTAACGCCAAAATAATAAATAGATTTAACGAGAAACTATATTAATTGAATGAGTTGTCCCAAAATAATGTGAGAAAAAGATGATTAAGAATAAAAGATTATTAGGTATTATTAATAATAATAACCGATAATTAGTAACAGTTACTAGATAATTACAC
Organism: Zeuzera pyrina; assembly: GCA_907165235.1. NCBI lineage: Eukaryota > Metazoa > Arthropoda > Insecta > Lepidoptera > Cossidae > Zeuzera > Zeuzera pyrina. The sequence continues at coordinate 17,668,613 of OU015628.1, forward strand.
TTACACTAACATGAATACACAAACAGTTCTTTAAACCATTACTATAATTGTATGAATAGAGTACCTATCGAGAAAGTGGATAGCTATTACATACACGAAAATTACTATCCAAATATTTAAGTAAATTAAGGTAATTTTGTCTTTTCTCTTATTAACAATTATTTGAATCGATAGCATAATAACTTGGGTAATATTTACTAAGAGCTAGTAATTTTCGTGTAATACAATTATGCGGCCTCGTTTTAATAATTCTTTAACTAATATTTAAAACGATATTACTTTGTTAATATTATAAGATTTGCCCTTTAGCATAAAAATTGAATTCAGTAAAATTTAACGAAAATAGGTGAAGTATTGTCTGAGATTCCCTTCACCGAAAAATAACAGTTCCGTCAATATTATTAGAATACATTGTAACGAGAAAGAAATAGACTAATTTGTAAAAAATATAATTACAACATAGAAGCTTAATAAAGAGATCAATTTGAGATCAGCCTAATTTCATAAATCGTTTCGAACTTAATCTTTTCTGCTTTGGCGATACACAATCTTCTATCACGTTGAAGACCTGAGAATAACTTAGTCACACATGAATACTCCATTACATAATTCCATCACGAAAAGAATTAAATTTGAAAATAGCCTATATTTATATTAGATATCCTTTATCTTTGGCAATAGCGAATATGCAATACTTAAACAATTATATGTCATAAAATGTTTCAATAAATACAAATAAATACGCATTATATACATAAATAGTATAAGTTACGCTAATATACATAATACATATATACATAAGTTAAGTTAAAAACTATAAACTCACAACTACAGATTACACATAACCTTTCAAAAAAGATAGTATAAGTATACTACTTCCTCGAATACACATTTTATTCTCACCATCACTCCTAAAATTATAAACCTCCATGTTGTTTAATCGTGGTCAGAATATGATTGTTATTCCATATCCCAAAATTTAAAAAACTGTTTTCATATTAGTTTCTTTTATTTATAAAAACCAACTGCATTCGACGTTTTGAATGTATCGTACCTAACTTTCAAAACATTAAATTAAATTCAAATCTGTTAAGTAGTACCTACGATACGATACGATGTAAGTATATTTTTTATTTAGAACTTTTGCGAAAAGAAACTTGTGCTTTTCTTTTTTCTTTTTAACCCTTAAACACTACATCACAGAAGTCGCCTGTAAAAAGAAGGACAAAATCTCTAAAGTGTAAATGAAATAAATAATTTAAATTCTGAGTCCCAAAGAGCAGCTGGTAGGCGATCACCAATAGCTGATGCGACGCATTCAAGTGTATCAAGTCCCCTTTCAGCGTACGGGCAGTGCATATCGGAAAATATTTAATAGGATTGTCGGTACTTCTTCAGATCCGATATTTCAAAGCATTTCTGGTTATATTTTCCTGGAATAAAACGGGTAAAATATTGGTAGATCACATATTATAGTATTAAGTACCTACCTACTTCAGTAAGTTACCTTACCATATTTTCTATATATTTTGTAAATAGAGGAAGACAGAGGTAATGAAATAACGTCACATACTTCTGTTCTATAATTTATTTAGATTCTAGAAGAGAATGTTCATGATAACTTTCAACAATATTAACAGGACACCTTTTAATACGAAAAAAAAAAGAAGTCGGAGAGTATTCCAAAACACGTTCGCTTTTATAACATAATAAAGCAGTTCCCACGAGCACCGAGAGAACTTCTATACCAATCAAATAAACTAAACCCGGGTACGAATGCAGTAGTGACATTTGAGGGAGATGAAACGCAATGGTTCTGTCATCAAAGTTAGATAAATTATATTTGTGACGGTAATTTTAACATTTTCGAGACTAATTGTTTAGAGTGTATTCTTATTTTTTTTAAGAACATGTCAATAATTTCTCAGCATAGCTGAGATACAGGTAAATTCAGAAACGATGCCACACGAAGTACGAGGTACATAATACTAGTAGCTTACAATAAGCTAATATCATAGACATAAAACATTGTCTCTTGATAGTAATCTTGTTATGAGAAGTCATTTTCTGTATTTATCTTGCAGCTCCGTGCCTGAGTTTACCGATCGACCGAACTCGAATAAAGTTACTGAGCCTTGTTAGTGATTGAGAAATTCAATATAAGCACAGAATGAAATGAATCTAGCTTTAATAAGTGACTTGATCTTACTCGTGAAAAGATAGTCTTATGTTTTAAAGGATAATCAAATATATATAGTAATATATAGTATTTCTTTCAAAGAAAGACATTTTTTAAATAAATTTGTGAGAAGATAAAACATAAAAAAGCTTCTTTGAACAATAAGTGTTTGAATCATAAAACATGAAAATATTAACAATCATAAAACGTTAAAAATGACGAAGAATTTCTCTAAATGATGGTAAAAACTGCTTAAAAACTATTGCGCGGTTTATAAGAACTAAACACACAGACAGACAAATAGAAACAACGATTTCGTTTCACATATTAAATATACTAGTGGTCGCTCAGAGGTCGACATTCGACCATAAATATAAAATAAACGCTTATTTACTTGACATATAGTGCATAGACTCAAATCAGCTCACAGTACAAATCACATGAAATTCACAGCTCGATTGACTCGCCGAGTCAATCTGTTAGTAATTATTTGTCAGCAACATTTCAAAATTCTTAGATGACAATCTTCACTCGGTGCGAATGTTTGAGATTTGACCACAAATCGGACAACTATTATATGTTTGATATTGACAGTATAACTATTAAGTATGTGACATTGGTATTATGAACGTATACAATTAGTGTTTTGTTTCGTTGAATATATTTGTAACACATATTGTGGACTTTTTGGCGGGGACGGGAGAAGTGTGTTTGTCATTTTATTTAGACTTTCTACTTTTTATATTTTTGGGAGTTTTAAAGTACAAAAGTGATAGTATATTGTGTTTTAAAGTTCTGTGTAAGTGAAAAGAATGAAGTAAGTCTAAATAAACATGTGTTAGCAACACCCCGCCACTTCTTGCGGAAATGACGTCATCAAGACAACGGGTTTATAAACGTCGCTACAAGCCGAATATCGAGACAATTATTTATTGTCGGTTGTTGCTAAGAGCATGTCTTCGATAGTAATTTTCGTGATATGTATTGATTTGCAATGACCTTGAATTATAATTGCGACTAGTAATTTGTGATTCAGTATCTCGTATTATTTTATTTAATAAAACCTGATAGAGTTTCCTACCGAACACATGTGTACTCGTAGCTGACGTTCTCGCGCTCTTCCAAAAAGTCCTATAACATTTCAGTAAAGTCTACTGGAGTCTCCACTTTACTGGAGGAGTTTTACGATAACGATCTAAATAACTAACTATTCTTCTAGATTCTACTTATTAATACAATACTTGACATTGGCAAATGCGCTTATTCATGCCATGAAGAAAGATAAAAAAAAACACATATTGTATATTGATTGCTTTCTGCGCTCCTTTTCCGTATAAATTAACTATGCGAAATCTCACACTTCTCCGTGTGCCGCAATTATGCTTAAATAGAGGTACAAAGTTTCCTCTTCATGTATTAATATATATACTCGTACTAATATTATAGAGAAAGAGAGAGGAGAAAGCTCGTTTATATGTGGAGGGTAATCTCCGGAACCACTGAACCTATTTGAAAAATTCTTTCACCATTTGAAAGGTACATCGACCCGGGCGAAGTCGAGACGGGCCGTTAGTAAATTACACAAGTAGATAGATCTGATAATATAGTAAATGAAATCCGGCCAAGAGCGTGTTGGATACACCCTTAGGTTAGGATTTCGGACAAAGTAGAGGTTTAATTAAAAAAATGTACCAATGTACCAAGTTTCAGCTCAATAAGCTTGAAGATGATGGAAGAAATTGACTGTGACATACAGACAGACATTAGACTAGAGTAACTCAGCAAAATGCCTTGCGTCAACTTAATAACTCAGACGCTCCTCAGTGCGCTGGCGTAATAAGCAATTCGAAGTTGCGCCATGGCGCAGAAAAACTGTACGCATCGAGTAAGTCGCAAAGCGCGTGCCACTGGCATCTTGCACACGTTGAATTTAAGCGCAGGCAGCGTACTTTGGTTCACCATTAGCTCAGCGAGAGAGAATGAACGAGTCGGCTGATTTATTAGTAGTCTCGTGACGCTCAGTGCTTCTTCATACGAAATAACAGATTTTTTGATGATAAGTTATGTGAAATTATTTATTTTTAATAGGGATTTGTGATGTGTTGCATTTTTTATGTGTGTAATGTTTTATGCGCTGAGGCGTATAATGCGCTAACACATTTGGAATAAGAGAGTCGACACATCCGGCACAATTATTTGAGTTAGCGCGATTGTGCAGCGTATCCCAGTGTAACTTATGTCGAATGGACAGATCTGGCGAAATTCTGTTAATGGTTTCGTTCTCGTGGCTACGGAACCCAATAAAACGACTGAATGAATAAAAATTCGCAATGTAATATTAGTTGTATTCGACATTGAAGTTATACCTAATGAGTTTTTACATTTCGATTTTTCTTTAAGTAATAATTAATAATTTAATTTTAAAAATTAGCATGAAATGTGACCAAATCGGACTTACGCAGATCAAATAGACGGAGTGTTAGCTGATGGAAACGACAAAACCATTCGCATACCTAGGCGAAAATGTGTGAGGAGAATGATGAGATGTGAGGAAGCGAAAGAAAGAAGGACCTCGATGCAAGGCGCTCCGTCCTCTCTGACTGCCTCGTTAGGATTATAGCGTGAAGATATGGTGTATGTATGTTACACAAAAACCTCAGAGAATTCTAAAACAAAAATTTAGAGCGTTTATGTTCCAAAAAAAAGCAATAAATTTAATAAAATATATAGACTGATTTCGCTGTAGGTTCGTTTTCAGAGCAAAGTATTATACATACATCTTCATTAAATCGTGTAGTTTGCTCCTTTATTACCACAGATATTGCAAAATTTTTAAAATGTATTAATACTGAAATGGTCATTAAGTTTATCTCTACTATACAAACGTGACCTAATAGAGTGCTTCGGTTAAAATGGTCGTTAATTTAACGCTTAACTAAATGGCCACTATTATGGGGGTCTATATATGCAGTCATTACCGTCATTAGGTTTGGCCAACCTTAGATTTAATGCTTGTTAACCCACATTTATTATAATCTATAAAAATTCCTTAAGCAATAACTTCCAGTAAATACATTATACTTACAAAACTTTAGTTGAGGTATTTGTACTTTTTAATAAACATATTACGGTATATAAAATAGTATATACAGTAGCAGAAGCCAAGGAGATCGAGGCTAATTTGTGATGACCAAATAGAAAAAGCGTTAGCTGATAGAAATAGGAGCCGAAAGAAAAGCTTTGCACTCCATCCTCTATGACTACTCTAGGCTGTTGGGGATAAATCATGAGAATGTGTCTGTATCTATGTATTATGCTATTTTGTGAATAATATAATTATCAATATGCATAAAAATTGAATGCTGTTCGTTGATAGGCGCCACACTGGAGAACACCTGACCCGATTTGGCTATTTTAAAAAAAAAGTTATTATGTTATATAATAGTCCAAGGTATTTAGGGAAAATTTTTAGGGAAAACAAGGCATTTTCTTTCGTAACTAAAATTTTTTAGGGAAGGAAAAGTTGCCCAGGTAATGGGAAAATTCTGAAAAAACCGAAAGTGCTTTCATCTACGCACTAATTATTGAATACGGCTTTACTCACATATAATCGGTATAGGTACCGACTAGTTTCGGACCTATTGGAGGTCCATCATCAGGGTGTGGGATGAGTTCGCGGCCGCGCCCCGTCTCGCACAGTCTCCAATAGGTCCGAAACTAGTCGGTATGCAACGTGACTTGCTCAGGCCGGTAGAGTGAGGTGTGGGTTGAGTAATTGATGTTATTATTACTGTCACCTGGAGAGTGGTGTACCTAATTTGTTTAAGGGCGCCTAGTACACCTCTGCAATCGACATCTAATGGGATATTTATAGGAAGTTAATTAAATAGACATCAGAAAAACATCACACAAAGAAAACATTTATTTCTTCTAACTTAATCTCTATGGTGGATACAATCAGTTCACTATGTATTTATTATTAAAAGTTAGTAACAATTTAAAAAGATTAAATGCTATGGTTAAACAACATTATCCTGTTTATTATTATATATGTATTAAATAAGGTCACCTATTATCTAACAGCACTTAGATATTAATTAGTTTACAGAATAATTCATTAGTATTAAAGTTTTACAAGTATTGAGCTCAGATATTACTTGTTATAGATACAACAACATAATTTATTTATGTTATCTTAAATTAAAGGGAAGTATACCTAGTTATAAAGACTTAGACACCCTTTCCTTGTTTATGTACTGCATTTAAATTCTTAGAGTTACAGATACATAAACCCAAGTGCATTTTATACCTTATTATCCAGTATTTTATTTCGCAGAGAAAAATATTTATTAGATACACAATACCTTTATGTGGAGCTAATATCTAACAGAGAATCATTTATTAGTTACCAGCAGAGTGTTATCAGTTTTATCACTGATCAATCTTAAGAAGGAGGTGGTCATCCACCAACCGCACCTACTCCTCAGTCTTCCCCTTTGTCGAACATCTACTAGCATCACAGCACCCACATGCCCCGGCCCTCAAAGATTCCCCTTTAATAGGAACTGCGGCCTGGCCACGCGATATAGCACCCAAGTGAAGAAGACTTAAGACTTCTTGATAGTCAGAGTAGTGCACCAGACCATTCTAAGAACTATTATGATTAGTTCATACTGAAGTTTAGATTAATGTTGAATAGATTTTAACTACTATTCCTAAGTATTCATTACTTATAGGGACAGGAGGTCCACCTGGTTTCTATAGGTGTCCTTTGAACTCTGTAACAAGCACATGTAGACATTAGGATCCTATTCCCTAGTCCTATCATCATTGCTCGCCCTTATCTACAGCTACAGTACTCACCATGGGATCCACCATGAGATTACCTAAACTACTTTAACATATTATTAACTAACTCATTTAATCTAATTGGGGTTGCTACTCCCAAACAAATACAGCTAAGACTATCCTAGGCGACATGTGGCCTAACTTTAAGTTTCTTCATGAGACTTTGTTGAGGCAGCTTGTCCCGCAGCAGAGAAAAGAAAAAGGAAGCTATCGGATACGAGACGCTTTTTATACCCCACGACGAAGGTCACCTATGCTCCTACTCCTGGAACAACTAGTGTAGAGACAGTGGTCGACAAACCCTATCTAAAATTACACCTACTTAGCGAGTCGATAAAATTCATTATTTTTTTCTAAGTGTATGACGTTTATGTCAACTTTAGTTTTAGTATTATTCGTTCGTACTAATAAGTTTATGAACTAGAGACCTAATATTTCATCAATTTAGAGCTTATTCTATCTAACAACAAGGGCTACATATTTAGAGTCTATCGATATGTTTATCGAACATATCCTTACATCCATACTTCTAAGTATAGATAATCTAGACCAACGGTACATTTGTTATCGAAGCCGTGTGCGTGTTCTAGAATATTGCAGAAAGTTCTATTTACAAACGAATTATTAACAATAATATTATTAAAGGAGATCTAGATAATTAGTAGGTTATTATTTTTACATTAATAATACTCAATACTCAAAGATACTATATTTATGACAAATTTATTCCTGCTGAAAGACTTACGGTCAATGCTTCAAACGATATTTAAGAAAGCTCAACGGGTCTACGTTGTCCATGTCCGTCTGTCAAAGTGAATGTTGTTTGTAAACAATTAGTTTAATCAAGGAATGCTTTATTTTTCTAGATAACAGAAGTTAAAAGTTAATTTATCTTTTAAGTAATTAAATGCCTCTATAAATATTATAAGTTATCATTTTCCACGTCGATGGAGACTCAATATGACTGCTACAGGTACCTATACCGATTATACGTGAGTAAAGCCGTATTCAATAATTAGTGCGTTAATGATGTCTCACGAAAGTTTTAATAATTTAATTGCTTTTATCTATGTTATTTTTCATTTATTTAAATATGAAAAAGAAAACTTCCGTGAAGTCAGCTAGTATTATAACTGTTGTTATAATTTTATGTTATGTTACTCACCTGTACTTATATTTCTTATAGCATTTATTTATAGGTACGATTAGTACACGATTTTTATTAAATTACTTCAGTTTAGAAATCGATTTGACAGGTTTTTATTCATTTTATCTGTTATATAATTTATTTTCGATATTATCGACCATTGAATTATTAGAACGACGCTCATATGAATACCTATGTGAACAATAAATTCTTTAGCTTAGGAAATGAAACCAAAGCTTCAAGTTCTATGTCTATTGAAACGAGAATTTTTTTTTAAATGTCTTATTCAAATTAAAATTGAAGTTTCATAACGATTATTCAACCATGTGTATATTGAAAATGCAATAAAGTGCTAAATATAATTTTATGGTCATTTCAAAATAATTTAAACAATTTTGATCCGTTTATTTTTCAGAGAAGAGAGCTATTGGTTTTCGACATCTTTATTCATGAACTTTGAAAGAAGATAAATTGGCTAACTTGGAGTTTTAATAGAACTTTGCTTTAGAGGAAATCATTAGCATAGGTACGCTAATTGGATATTTCGTGAAACAGTTAATTTCACTGCAACAAAATTCTTGAACAATAACCAAAGAAATTATAAACTTTACGAAAATGTTTTTGATTGAGATTTTCGTGACACAAATTCAAATGAGTTGTAGAGGGCATTTTGTAAGTAAAGCACCGTAGTCACATTTAGCAATAATAAGAACACTTACAACACAAATATACACAGATAATATTCGTGACGTGAGAGAGATTTTTTCGGGCTCGAGGACATCGCAAAAAGCGTCGTGATGGGAGGGAACGATTCTATTTTTTGTCACATCCTCGAATGATAAATACTCGTTTATTACGGTCCGTAGGCACCAAGTAGAATGTGGTTATGAATGTATAAAGTATGTCTCGCAATCACTCAAGCGTCTTTTGTATTTGTGGAACATTACCATATAGCGTCGTTCGCAGAGCTTCTTTAAATTGCGTAGAAATATTGGTAAAAATTATTTGAATGATTCATAAATATATAGAAAAATATTAAATGTATGTAAAACCATAGGAGACATATTATTGACCTTACTGATCCTAGAATCTTTACAATCTCGTTTCTCAAAACGTGAGTAAAATTTAGTGCAAGTATGTACTTCAACGATATTTCAATAAGATCTCGCTGAATAGCGATCGGCCATTTAAAGCGCTCGCTGTCTCAGAAGCAGGTAAAATATGGTTCAAATATAAATTTCTATTCAACAGAACAAAGAATTCATATAAGTCGTAATTTAAAATTTACAAGAATTTTAAAGTTAAATAACGTTACCCAACTAAACTTGAACTTCATTTATAAAAGAAATATTTCACTCTTAAACATAAGACAAAACTATTCTTTTTATAAGTAAAAGTAATTATATACTCTTCAAAATAATTACACTTTTCAGTTTCAATCCTCTATAAAAATCACTCTACATCGCTACCAGAGCTAAATATATTTTATGGATTTATGTTTTTATTAATTTAGGGTTCTCAGGGTCGTGCCCGATCCGAGTGGGGGCTCCAGTCGTCTTGCGAAACTAAAACAAAAGGTTGAAGCTGAATAGTGCAATAAAACGCAATAACATGATAACTCATCACTTCTAGCAACAAGCAGATATTTGGGCTTACCCATGGCAAAACGAAACCTGATACAATACAATGTGATAATGATATATGTTTAGTACTAAATTGAATGTTTGACAACTTCACTACGTTCCACTCAACTGAGGTGCGGGAACCACATCTAGCTCACACGGATTTAAATGCTCATGCCATGAACAATCATTAAACAATTTGAATGATTTTACACTTGTGTAATATTTCTATGGTAAGTAATAAAGAAATTTAATACCCAATTTAATATTACATACACACATCTTCTCGCTTTATCCCTAACTGGGTAGTTAGAGAGGACGGAGCGCCAAGTGTTACGGACCTTACATACCTCTTTTGCTTTCTCAAATCTCATCATACCCCTCACACATTTTCGCCTAGTTATGCGAGTGATTTGGACATTTCCGTCTGCAAACACTCAGACAATTTGGTCTTTATTAGTCAGCCTTGGTCTTCCTTGGCTTATTTTACGACTCACTTTCGCTCTGTCGATTTTCTTCGTCAGTATTTCATTACTCATTCTTTCTAAGTGCCCGAACCATCTAAGCATTCCTTTCTTCAGTTTTACAATAACACTGTCGTGCAACCCTGTCATACTGCGTATGTCTTCATTGCTTATCCTGTCCGCAAAGGTGCCGCAAAGGTCCAGTAAAGTTGCAACCCAACACCGCATTGTGGATGGTTATTTTGGCAGTGTTAGATATATTCACACTGCCTACTAATGCGGTAATTAGGGGGTCAATTTAGGAAGCGTGCTCGTCGCGACTCCACGCCATATTCAGGCAGAAGACTCCACAATTTCCTTCACATTACCTATCGAATGCTTTTTTTAGATCCACAAAAGTGCAGAAAACTTTCTGGCCTATACAGAAACTTCCTCACGATAACACAAAGCTAGAAAATCTGATCCATACAACCTTTACCGTTTCTAAAACCACTTTGTGCCTCCCAAAAATATCTTTCAGAAATGCATTTCATACGTTCAGTCAAAACCTTGGTATAGACTTTACTTGCTAAGCTGACCGAGCTGATGGCCTTATAGCACGTACAGTCTAAATGAGAACCTTTCCTTTTATAGAGAGGTATTATGACTGCGGTGCGCCAGTCCTCTGGAACCTTCCCCTTCTGCCAACAAAAGTAGCACAGTGCACAGAAGGTATCCCAGACCCTAGGACCACCATACATGATCATCTCACCAGTCACCTCATCAATTCCCGCAGTCTTTCCACATTTCAAAATTCTTATCGCTTTCTCAATCTCTTTCATTCATCCTCCAGTCCCTGACTCGAGTGTGGCAATTCATTAGAATCGCTCTCAGTATCACAGACGGAGTCGCCACTCTCATACAGTTCTCCATAGTATTCACTCCATCGCTGCAGAACATTTTTTTATCTGTTAGCAGGTTGTTTTTTTTCGAACGCGAAGTGCGTTTGCATCCATTCATTCCGCAAGGTGCCGGACCACTTCGGTACCTACTTACTCGATAATTGAAGATAGGCTCGTTTCCGCAACTCGACGACTATTATGCCTACTTTGCGTTTCGGTGGAGAAAATGGCGCTACTCCTGCCATCCCAGCTCCCCCAGGAATTCCAGCACCTTCTTAATGTTGGTGAAGACTTCGGGGAGCAATCTTGGCGTCCTAAGATGTTTTGCCTGGTTAACTGTCACTCCGCTGCACTCCAGTAAAACATGAGTGGCTGTTTCGTCTGTCTCTAGACACCCCCTGCAAAGAGGACTGTTAGTAACAACAATATTAAAAAGATGTTTGTTATAAGGACCATGACCTGTTAGAGCACCCGTTATGGTACGGAGCTTTGCTCTCGTTAAACCGAGTAATTCATGCCAGCCGGGGGTTTACCTTAGGTAGCGCCTGTTTGGCTTGCCTACATTCATGGGTGCTCATCTAAAGCATGTCTCGTTTAGCCTTCGCTTGTTCACGCACTTGCGGGCGTAACCAACCGTAGAATGACGGTACTAGGTGTTTCGGGCCAACTATAATTAAACTGGATCCTCTTCTAGCTAATTCATCTGCTGCATCATTGCTGCGTGAATGACTGTGTCCCTTAATCCACTGGAGAGTTACTGTGTTATTTTCACATACTCTCATTAGTAGTTGATGACACTCATATATTAGACTTAATACAATAGTGTTACTTTTCAAGGCTTGTAACACTGCCATACTGTCAGAGAGTATCCAAATAGGAAAACCCTTCACTTCTCTGATTGCAATTGCCTTTGCCGCTAGGAGAATTCTCCGTGTGCAGTCAATGAAAGCGGTCGCGTTGTGAATTTGTTTCTCAATTAAAAATTTATATTTTTCTTTCTTTTGTGATTGGCCTATTTTTAAAATATAAATTCCTTGTCTCGCTTGAAGTGATCATATGGTATGTGAACGCCCATTAGGCGGTCGTAGAAAGTGACAGTTATATTTTTGATCGCTCCAAAGGCGGTCTTTGTGTTTCTGACCGCGCCTCCATTCAGCGTGGTTTGAACCCGGTGGTGCTCACGGATCGGGGCGCTCCTCGTCCGCAGCTCGAACCACTCGACTACCGAGGCTACGGCAAGTCTCTGCGAAATTATCTACTACAAGCGCAGCGTGCCTACGTAAGTCTCATTGCTACGTTCCGTGCTACGGCTTGCATCTACTACGCACGATATTTGTGTCACCGCGCCTGCCGACCGCTACGTGTGATACGACTTGCGAACGCAATATACAAACATGGTCTCCTCCGCCTTGTCTCCACATATACCAATGCCGCGTGTACAGCGCTCACCACCACCTTCGGGAAGTGGAGAATTTATTCAGTTACATTCTGAGCCAGATATACCATTAACAATGTCGTGTGAAGAATTTAAAAGCACTAACATCACTCCGCGTCTTAAACGTGCTCGAGTAGAAATCTATCCAAAGAGTGGGCTACTAGAAATAAAATCTGAAATAAAACAAATGCTAACATCGTAGAAGGCAAAATCGGACGCTAACCTTACCAGGTTACTAGAGGAGCAAAATGCTACCATGTCCAAGCTTACGACGGATATAGCTGAGCTCAAAATTCGAAATTTGGCTATTCAAAAAACTAACATGGACATCGAAAAGTCTATGTCTTTCATAAACCAGAAGTATGAAGATATGACTAAACAAATTAATGCGCTTCAAAAGGAGCGTCAGGAACTCTTATCCACAATCAAAAATCTTCAAACACAAGCTCAGGATCTCCAGTTTAAATCCCGGCCTTCAAGCATCGAAATACGCAATGTTCCCAGTAAGGATAAGGAAACAACGGGGGAACTGTTACAAATTGTTTCCTCTGTCGGCTCTGCCCTGAAGGTGAATATTGGACCCAACGAGATACGTGATGTCTATCGCCTCCCAGTGAAGCCTGGTTCAAAAAAAACTATTGTTGCTGAACTGGCAACGGTTCAAATAAAAAATAATATAATTTCGTCTGTACGAGACTTGGTAAGAAATCAAAATAAAGACCAAAGAATAAATACTCAACTTATTGGTCTATCAGGTGAAAAGGAGCCTATCTATGTAGCTGAGTATCTCCCTGGAAATACAAGAAGACTATTTCACCAAGCAAGAGAATTCTCGAAACGCAATGAATACAAGTTTTGCTGGACGTCCAATGGTAATATATTTCTTCGTAAAGATGGGAACTCCAGACAGGCAATACTTGTCAGCTCTGAGAAAACGCTAAATGATCTAGAAAAAGGGAAGAATAACGGCCCAAAAACGATACTTCAAACAGACAATCATCCTGATACCCCTGCTCTGAAAATATGACTACTAAAATTAGGATGCTCTACTGATTTTCTTTGTTTATGTAACTTTTACTTTTCCCTATTGTTCACTTTATTTTCTTTCTGGCAGCAAAATACACTTACCATGACATACATACATATAAGCTAATTCATACTTACACACATTAAGCATTTAACAAATAACATTCCTACAAATTATTTTATAAACATAAAATCAATTTTCTCCTTAACATGTTGTCTAATAATAATTCTAAACTATATTTGCTTTCTTTACCAGAGATACATTATCTATTACCATTGTTGGTTATCCCGCATATATATACAATGACTGATCTAAACCAAATTAGCGCTGATCTTGACTCCTTTGAAATCGCTAAAAGTCACAAGTGTGCTCCAGATAGTTGCTTACAAATACTAGGCACAACATCGAGGTCACTAAAAATTTTACATATGAACATTCGGAGTGTCAATAAAAATTTTGATGAACTACAAGTTCTACTCACACAAATACAAATCCAGTGCGATATGATTATTTTAACGGAGTCATGGTTAAATAAAACTGTTAACATACCCGTCTTAGACGGATTTGTATCCCATCACACAACCCGGAATGCAAATCAAAATGCAGGTGTAATTATATACATTAGAAGTGATCTTAATATCATAATTAATGGACCAAATTTTGATTTTGCGGACTGCTTGACCTGTAAAATTGACGACTTTGCGATTGTCGCTATTTATCGCTCACCTTCCTATGTATGGACTACAAGATCATTTCAATGCCTTTATTTCAAGTTTAAACAAAATATATGTCTCTCTTTCTAGCTGTAGTAATGTAGCATTAATTGGAGACCTGAATAATTGATATTAGACAGCAAAATAATGACAGCAGATCTGATGAATACCTGACGTTTAATGCCTCACATGGTCTTCTTCCCGCCCACCTTTATCCTACTAGGTTGAACAAATGCCATGATCATATTTTGCTTAAAACTAAGAAAGAAGCGACAACTCTTGTCTTAGAGTCTCATATTACAGACCATTCACCACTCATTTTATGCGTAAACTTCAATGAAACGAAAAATAAATCTTACCGTACTGTAATAAGGATTATCAAGACTATATCAAACAAGAACTTGACACCACTGATTTCTCAGGAATACTGGAAATAAAAAATGCCAATGACGCTACAGATAAATTTATTTCTATTATGCAAACTATAATATCCAAACATACACATGAAATCAAAGTGTCTAGAAGAAACAGAAATATAAAACCCTGGATTACGGCGGGTTTGTAGCGCTGCATACGCAATCGAGTCAAACTACACAAAAAATCTAAAAATTATCCGGAAAATCTCGTATTGATACTAACATATACACGTTATAGAAATTTCTGTAACAAACTCTTGCGAAGACTCAAAAGAAACTATGAAAGAAATGAGTTTGTAAAAGCAAAAAATAACCCAAAGGCAACATGGAATGCTATAAAAACAATTACACACTCTAAAAAAAAATTAAGACTTCGCATGCATTATTAAATATAGCAGATAATCATAAAGCATCATTAAACATTGTAAACCAGTTCTTTGTTAAAGTTGGGAGTAATTTAGCTTCAAAAATAACACCTAGTCAATCTAATTCCTACTCTTCATTTACAAAAAATTTTCATATTCCCAAGTCTTTAGTAATTTTAGAAACAGACTTCATTGAAATTGACTCAATCATTAAATCGCTTCGATCTGACTGCGCAGTGGGTTGGGACGGCATTTCATCTAGAATTCTAAAATCGTCTGGGACGGTCCTGGTCCCAGTAATCACTCATATCTGTAACCTATCGATCTCAACAGGTGTTTTTCGCTCAGTCCTCTCTGCCCACTCCGTTAGAGACACAGCGTGATGATATATACTATTAATTACAAGTATTATTTTCATGTAACGAACTTTTACGTTACATGATGAAGAACTTATTACGTATGGGGTCCTTCAAGGATCCATTTTAGGCCCAACACTTTTTAACATTTATATTAACAATCTTTGTAATCTAAAAATTCCACACTGTAATATAATTACATATGCAGATGATACGGCCTTACTCGTCCATGGTGCAAACTGGGCAGAGACAAAAAATAATGCTGAATTAGCCATGAGGGTGGTTATGGGTGGCTAGCTTCTAGTTTCCTTACACTAAATGTTAAGAAAACAAAATATATTCCTCTTACGTTAAGACCGCAGACAGGATTTCCTACCAATATGTGCATCAGAACGCATTCTTGCTCAGAGCAATCAAAAACTTGTCATTGCCCCACTCTTTCACGCCCGTCAAACCTGAAATATTTGGGGATCTACATTGACGACAGACTAAACTGGGAAGTGCAAATTGATACCCTGTCCTCAAGAGTCAGACGCCTTTTGTACATTTTCAAGACACTTAGAACTGTGGTAGATGGAGACACCTTAAAACTGATCTATACAACCCTCTGCCAGTCACTAATAATGTATTGCATACCTGTATGGGGCGGTGCAGCTAAAACTTTCTTGATTAAGGCAGAAAGAGCGCAGAGAGCAGTGCTAAAAGTAATGCAATTGAAACCATATTTGTATCCTACTCGTACACTTTACTCAACAGCCAAAGTACTTACTGTCAGACAGCTATTCATTCTCCGAGTTCTCTTAAATGAACATCCCCAGGTTCCAGCTAAACGGGATCCTGGTCAACGTTCCTTAAAACCGATTTGTCCCGATGAATTTTCTAAAACAATGCTTGTTTCTAAACAATTTTATTATATCTTAAGTTCCCGTATTTACAATAAAATTGACAAAATTCTATGCATACATAAATTAAATAAATTTGATCTAAAATATAAAATACAGAACTGGCTACAAAACCTAGAATACGACGATGCGGAGAAATTACTTACCCTCTAGCTATAAACGTACGTAAATATATGCTCTCACACACTATTTCAAAGATCACATGACCACACTAACACAAACACACACACACACATACTCACACATATACACACACACACACACGTGCGCGCGCGCGCACATACACACACCCACACACACCCACACACACGCACACACACAAGCTGCACGTTATATATTTATTAAAATCGTCATTTATAGAAACCTTTATAATACTACCAGCCAAATATATTGGCTTGCAGGTTTAATAAGCCCACGGTCGATTTCTGCCTTCTAAGATACAGGTTTCCCCTAGTTTGGAAGGCAAAATAACCCTATTATTATATAGCCGCAACTTATAAAATATTGTAATTAGTTTTAAGTTATAAGTTGTAATTGGTGAAATAAATTATTATTATTATTATTATAATGCCTACACATTCCGCTTGAAATACTGTATTGTATGCTCCAAGCGGCATGTATTCCTGGATGCTTAACTCATCCGAGAAGACGCCAGTTCCAGTGCCCGTCTCTGTAGATTTGGAGTTCCCTGCTAGAGGTAGCCCCTTTCTCCTCATGAAGTAGTATTTTGTATTTCTTATCAAAATTATAAATTATCGGAATCCTATCATTTACAGCCTTTACCAATGGCTGTTCCTCAATTACCATATTGAGAATAGCTGTATGTGGTGTTCCGTTTTTGTTCCAGAGATTTAAGCAATTAAGCCTAATTGCTGATGTAGATGCTTCCTGCTGCATATATAGGTGCAATAGCAGTATATCTAACATATTTTCCAACGCGATCGTGGGTGTTGTTATCATACATCCAGTGATCGTCATACAGGCCAATCTCTGGAAGCTTTGTAATTTGTTTACGGTTGTCGTTAGTTTGGTTCGTGGCCACCAGACCAGAGCTCCGTAACTGATAATTGGCCGTATCACTGCTGTGTATAGTCAGAGAGTAATCTTAGGAGATAAACCCCATTTCTTACCCAGCATTCTGCGACACCGCCAAAAGACAATACTCGCTTTATTCACTTTCTTGTCTATATGACTGTTCCAGTTCAACTTACTGTCAAGTATCACACTAGATACTTAACTTCGTTGGATAATTGGAGGGTAATTTTAAACAGACTTGATAGTCTATAAGCACGAAACGATCGTTTGTTTGTAAACATTACCATCTCCGTTTTTTCCGGGTTGACTGATAAGTTATATTTGCTGCACCAGTCTTCCACAATATACAGTGCAGTTTGCATCACTTCACAAACAACATTAGCGAAGTTTCCCATAATAAGGATTGCTAGATCATCAGCATATTCTATTGTGTAAAAATGGTTTGTGTTTAACTCTGTAATGAGGTCGTTGACGACAAGATTCCACAAAAGAGGTGAGAGAACGCCTCCCTGAGGGCATCCCCTCATAACCATTGCCTGTTGGGAATCATTGTCTACAAACCTAACGATTCTCTTGCTTAGCATGTTTACGATCCACTCTGCAATAACAGCGGCGACATCATGCCTATTTAGTGCATCACTTATGCTGGTGAAGTTCGTTTCATCAAAAGCTCCCTCTACATTAATAAAGGTACCTAGACATATAGATTTGCTCTTTATTGCATCTTCAATCCTGCCAACGACCTTGTGGAGTGCCGACTCTGTGGATTTCCCCGCGCAAAACGCGTGTTGGTGATGATGCATCGGTATATTTTTAAGTGCGTGATCCCTCAGTTTCTTATCGCACAATCTTTACAATGTTTTTAAAAGAAATGATGTGAGACTGATGGGTCTGAAGGATTTCGCATTTGTATAATCACTTTTCCCTTGTTTGGGTATAAAGATCACTTTCACTTGTCGCCAAGACAGGGGAATATAACGAAAAGCTAGGCAAGCTTGTAAAACACCCGTTAATAGCCGAACGACATCCATACGTTCCCACTGTAGGAGCGCAGGAAAGACACCATCCAGTCCGGCTGCTTTAAACGGGTGGAAATTGTTGATTGCCCAGTGTATTCTTTCAGTAGTTATGCTTTGGGCAATATGCCAACAGCCAACTGTAGGTATTGTTACAGTATCCTTCCAGACGACTTCGTTAATCAGCCTAAATCCGGGGAAATAGGTTCGTAACAGAATTTCTTGCACCTCAGCTGGAGAGCTTGTGGTGGTGTTATCTGATCTCCGAAGAGATCCTAGGCCGTGGTTGTGTTGACCCGAGAGTACTTTACGTACCCTATTTCCCTGAGGGTTGGATTTGATAACTTCACAGAACTTTTTCCAGGCCATCGATTTCCTGTAACGTAGACGCTTTTTATACCTGGATATAACTGCCTTGTAGTTATCCCAATCCTGGTCGGTGCGTGTACTTATTGCTCTATTCCATAATTTCCTGACCTTCCTTCTGACCCGTGCGAGCTCAGGGTCCCACCATGATTGGCCATGTCTGTAATTTGGCGAGGGAGTGGTGAGTGGTCAGGCAGTTTCGTAGCTTTCTGCCAACGCTTTCGTCAAAAAGTTGACATCCTGTTCAATTTGTTTTATATTGTCAGCAATTTTAGGAATTTCGATGCTCTTAAATTTATTGTAGACTAGCATCTTGTAGAGAAAACCGTCAGTTCGACGTGGATTCCTGCGCGGTTGTATATTACTAATAGCTACCTCAATATCATACCTGATCCACCGGTGATCTGAGCACGAAGCCTCATCGGACACGTGCCAGTTTGTCAGGTCTATGATAGTCTTACACCTTCTATTCACGTAAGTTGGTCCAGAACCAAAGTTAACTATGTCTAGGTTTGTTGTGGAAAGGTATTTAAGAAGTGTCTTGTCTATGTGGTGGAGGTTAATTTGGAGAATCCAACAGGTGCTGGAGGAGGGCGACACCATCGGACAAATCATCCTCGGCTCCCTCCCCCAGCTCTCTATACATCTCCTCCCAGTCCCTTCTTTCGGTGGGTTCCGTTGACCTCAGCTCGGAATTCCCACTGGCTTCAGGCATGGGATGAGAGGGCCCAGGTTCAGCGCCGTCCTCCTCCGCCTGAACGTCTGGTGCCGGAGTCGTCTCCATCGGCATAGGCTGTTCAGCCTGTTTGTCAGAGGCAGGTTCCGGAGCTGCAGCATCGCGGTAAGGCCCCATGTTCGCGTCCACGGGAGGTGTGTTCTGAAACCTCCCCTTCTTCCCCTGGAACTTCACATACACCGACGCCGCTGCGAAATAGAGTCGCCGATGATGGTCCATCAAGGGCGGGACCACGTCTTCGGGTATGCTGACCACGACGGTCTCCTTTCCCTGCCTGTTCACTCCGTGAAGCAGCCAGCACTCCACACTCGCCCACGGATTTCGAAGACGCACCAAGCGCCCAATGACGCTCCATGGTCTCGGAAAGCAGGATGCCACATCGCACTCTGCGCAGTATGTCCCCTGGCCGCTTCACCGTAAGTTTCACGCCACTGGACAGCGTGACCCAAAGCGTTCAAACTGAGCCTTAAGCCGCTCTTGCGTGTATTCGTCTACGCACTAGAGCTGTAAGGCCCCGCCTATAACTACGGGCTTCCCGTTGAAACGAGGCACAACCTGCCCCGGAATCGAGTCTTGGGACAAAGCTAAGTCCAAGAATTTCGACTCCAGGAGTTGGTGCACCTCATCAACTTGAGGCCCCCTTAGTAAGCAGGTGCCGACAGTAGTGATGGCCGACATATAGTCATATAGTCGGCCCTCACTGCTCCCGCGTAGGAGCCGGGGCGTGGCCTGACTGTGCAATCAAGCCGTGATGATTGTGCTGACCTCTCGGAGAGATTGTCTCGTTGAGGCGAGCCCTTTTCACCGTGGCCTGTTCTGCAGCCTCCACCCGCGTCTTCTCTGCCTGTTTTTTTCCGCCCCCTGCGGTGAACTTTCTGAGCGCCGGGCGGGGCCACCTAGTGGTTGATGAAGCCCGAATTGGGAGCTTGAAGCATGCGGCTGGTTTCGCCGGATCCGAGCTTGTCCAGTTGTTCCACACACCCTTGCTCCCTCTGCGTGGCCGAATACCATCCCCCCCGCACCTCGTCTGCCACCCTCTGACGGGCGGCATGACCATTTCCCTCACAGTGGCTCGCTGTGAAGGCTGCCGTTTAGCTTGAAATCCGGACCAAAGAGGCGTGTTGTCTAAGCGGCGTATCAATCCCGACACCCGCTCGGCTCAACCTCACAAGATTCCTTCATCCCCGCGTACGGCGCTCAACTGCGCAGGCCCTAGCGCACATAAGTGCAGATGTAAACAGCATGCTGCTAGGACGCACTTACGAACTACCCAAACAGCCAGGACGCACTTACTCGTCCTGGCTGTTTGGGTAGTTCGTTAGCCGTAGCTAGAAAGAAACTCCCGGCCGAAGCCGTCGGTAAGTCTTCTTCTCCCTCCCTCTCGACTGAACGAAGCTCGGCGCATCTTCGAGTTCTCACGAAGGCACAGCCCTTCCTGTCGTATGCCCAGCTCGCCGCTCCTCGGCCTGAGGCTCAGCTGCAGGTTTCCCCGTAGCTGTACCACCAGCCTTGGTGCTTGCATTCGCCGTGCTTGAGGGCACAGGTTTCCTCGCACCCTCTGAACAGGTAGGCACACCTCCGTGACTCCTCTCCAGCACAGCTTTATCTTTTTTTTAATAAGTTTGTTAAAATAGATTCCTTTACGTTAAATGGTTCAAAAGGAGTATATTCATCCCCTCGGCTTCCCATCCTCCACGGAGCCCGCAAAAATGGAAGCGCCCTTCTTCAAGGAAGCTAGGATTACCAAAGAGATATAGATGCGTTGAGTAGGCGTTACGGCGCGATATAAGGAGCTCTAAGCATGCGGCTGGATTCGCCGGATCCGAGATAGTCCAGTTGTTCCACACACCCTTGCTCCCTCAACGTGGCCGAACACCATTCCCCCCGCACCTTGACTGCCGCTCCGACGGGCGGCATGACCATTTCCCTCACAGTGGCTCGCTGTGAAGGCTGCCGTTCAGCTTGAAATCCGGACCAAAGAGGCGTGTTGCCTAAGGGGCGTATCAATCCCGACACCCGCTCGGCTCAACCTCCAAGGATTTCTTCATCCCCACGTACGGTGCTCGACTACGCAGGCCCTAGCGCAGGTAAGTGCAGATGTAAACAGCATGCTGCCAGGACGCACTTATTCATCATGGCTATTTGGGTAGTTCGTTAAGACGTAGCTAGAGAGAAACTCCCGGCCGAAGCCGTCGGTAAGTCGCTAACCACGTTGCCCGGGACACACTGGTGCCAAAAGTTTACCTTCCCCAGGGACCTACATTGAGTCCCCTGGGGACCGAAAACCCCCAGCACACACTTGGAGGTGAACTACCACGTGCCCTACTTCAGTACTTACGTACTTCTTTCCAAAATAATTCAGAGTTTTCCTCGAAGTTGTCTGATATCTTGTTTCGTCTAACACCTTACACCTTTGACGTTTCTCTTTCCCTAGTGCTTTCGTTTCTGCTTTCTGCAGCTTATATCTGTCATTCATCAAATTCTTCATACCACAGTCATTTTTAGTAACAAGGTAGTCTCGCGATGCTTTCTACGTTTTATACACACTCTCACCTCATTATCCCAACACACATCATGCTTTTTACCGATCCTAATCTTATTCGTTCCACACTTCTTTCGCAGCCTTGATCATACTATCCCTAAGGTTCTGCTAATATTCTAACATTCAACTGTTCTAATAGTCTTTAACATCCTCGCTCTATCATCAAGTTTACCGGAAACTACCTTTTCATATTCATTCCTGACCACCAGGAATGGAATCATCTTGCAGTTTCCAGTTTTTCAAACTCGTTTCAACCAATGTTGGGGGACGGAGGTAATGAAAGACACCACCCCATCAAACACGGATGTTCTTTACTTACATTGGCACATAATTAAATTGTCAACCTTTTGACACTGGTCGAATAATCTAACCTATCAAAGTGACTTCCATGGCGACTTCCATAGTTTAACAGAAAGTGAATGTACGAATGAATGGTATAATCCGACCAACCGCAGCAGATCATAATTTAAATCACTACAAACATAGTATATGCACTATACTAATTTTATGCTACATATGTTCACAACTTATTGAATGTAGAGTATTTTTTAGCACAGCACTGCAACGCCAATTATATTTATTTTCTGAAAAAGTAGTGGTTATAATAGGAGATAAAATGTGTTTAGTAAAAAGTAATACCGGCTGCTCGCACATTATAGTTTTTACAAAATAACACAATACATTTCGTAATTTTTTTGAAGATTTTGTGTTCGATCTTGTCTCTGCAAACATTCAAGTCCAACTGAGAAACAAAATTGTCAACCGCTGTAATAACAGCGTTTTAACGCTCGGTTTGTGGCTATTCCTCTGATAAAAATTGGTTGACTGGAATTGGTTGATTGATTTGACTTTCGAAAACAATTTGTAACTTAGACTTGTAACTTAGGTCTACTTGAAGAATATATTTATTAAACTTTTGACCTTTCCTTTGGCCAACTTTAACTAACAATATTGGGCACTGGAAGCTCATGACAATATTATTACAAAGTTATTTAAAGATCTTTAGAAATTAATTTTACAAACTTATCTTTAAATATAGGCATATAATCGTTAGTGCATCTATTATTTATAGTGTAACTTCTAAACGATTTGATGAATCGAGATCATATTCTCATATTTATATGTCTTTTGTAGAGACGATGGTTCATAGTTATATGGGATTCGATAGGTGGCGTTGTAGTCAAGTCGTTAACAATTTCTCTATTTAAAGTAAGCGAAGCCGTGGGGCACAGCTAGTAGTTATATAATATCATTACCACACGAGTTAAATTTGCAATTGACTAAATACTTTTATAGTGTTGCGTAGAAATTTGTATGTACGAAACGTTAGTTATTTGTTATTTGTCACAAGTATATTATTTTCTTATTTTTGAGTCGAATGTAAACAAACTTTATGACCTTAAATTAATTGTTTTTGTAAATGACTAAATGGTTCACGATGCGAGCAATTATGTTCTTCCATTGTGCCAAAAGAGCACTCATAATGCGGCTGAATAGGATTCTACACTTAACCTCCTTTAGACTAGACTACTCAAACCACTTCTCAAACGGGTTAGCTTACAAGTTACGATACAAGTTTACCTATGGATTTCCATTACCATTTGATAAAATTAGTATATTTTAGAAAAATTATTACGATAGATTTAATTTAATGTTATTAGTAAGCTGATCTGGAGTCATATTTATTATATGACTCCAGCAATATTCTAAGTGTGTTCTATTATAATAGAATCTGATATGAATTGGAAGTCATACGACATCATTGTTTTCGTATTCATTAAGCTTGGGTAGCTGCCAGGATAACATGAATAATAATCGTAATTACTATTCACTTTCATAATTGCATTCAGCAAGATCTATGACCAAACCACAGACCACTACGCCCTGGACATGCAACTAGGTACATGTGACTACCCATAGTTTTATAATATATTACTTAAACGGCGACCACATCTCATGAAGACTTAATCTGAAGAGTGGAAATATCATTAATTTTGTTTGAAATCAATTTACGTCTAAATACTGCTGCGGAAACTGCACACTATTATGAAACCTAAACACGCGTATGAATAGACTGAGATAACTAATAGAGGTTACACCGATGAAAACGAGACGCATATATACACGTCATTGAGCGCGTTAATTATAGTCAAGTTTAACTTGACTCGTGATAAAATGGATGTCAATTTGTTACTTACCGGTGAAATAAGATCGTGTCTATTTTATACACTCATTAAAAGTGTCTAGGGATCAAGTATGTTTGAGTATCGCCGCAATTGAGGATTATTATTTTAACTTTTTTGACAATTTTTTTTACAATTTCTGCATCGGAACTGAAAAAAATTGCATCGATATGGAGTGACGACATCATTTGACACGAAAAGAGATCATGGGAGCCGTCGGAATGTTGCAAACTGGTTCCAGGCAACGTACTGTGGCTGTCGCTCTTGGCACTACACAGAGCGTCATAAGCCGTATCTGAACACGCTATCGTATCACGGGCAGCGTGGCCGAGCGACATAGAGGACGATCTCGCATCACCATTTGCAGACAGGACCGGTACATCCGAAATATTACTATGGCCGCCATGATGTTGGCTACGAGGTTCCACAGCTCTTTAGGCTTGCTGATAAGCGACCAAATCATCCGAAATCGTTTACGTGATGCATTTCCGAAGGCCGCTGAGAGTTCTGCCTATAGCACCCTGCAATCGTAGGGACCGTTTACAATGGGCTCGCGAACACAGAAATTGGGAGGAAGAAGACGGCGACGACGAAGGCGTTGTGTTTGCTTTTCCGATGAATCTCATTTCGGTATGAGGCCGGATACAAGACGTACTCGAGTTTGGAGGACCTCTGGACGTCAAGAACGACGTTTGAAATTTTGTCAGGAAGTTCATTCATATGGAGGGGGAACAATAATGGTTTAGGCCGGTATTTGGATCGGTGGAAGAACCGATCTTATTTGGGTCAGGGGCAACCTCAATGCTCGGATTTATGCGGAGCGGATTGTTTCAGACGTGATCATCCCTCTGCGAAGCCGGTTGGATGATTCGTTTCGACTAATGCACGACAATGCACGTCCATACACGGCTAGAGTCGTAACACGCGCTCTTGCCGACGCTCGCATCAACGTTCTGCCGCGGCCTGCTCAATCGCCAGACCTCAACCCAATTGAGCACGCATGGGATATACTTCAAAGAAGAGTTCTGCCGGGTATGGATGCCGTGCATACCCCACAACATTTTTTTGACTTGTTAAAAAGAATGTGGGCGGCCAATCCTCAAAGTGATGTTGATGAACTGATTTTAAGCATGCCAAATCGCTGTGATTGTGTAATTCGTGTCAATGATGGAAACACAGATTATTAATTTTTTTATTTTTACAATAAAAATTTAAAAAATCCTCATTTTTGCCATTTAAGTGACGACATTAACTTAGGTTAATTTCCCACAATTTGCAAAAATTGTAATTTTTCTTAATTTTTACAAAATATAAGAATAAGTTGTTAACTTAAACATAGGAATTTTAAGTAAGAAGCCAGTCTGGAAGACTAGATTTGATAAATATTATTTGGATAATTTTTTATACTTAAAAATGTACTTGATCCCTAGACACTTTTGATGTGCGTAGTTCGATTTTTGCTGTTTTTGCCACACCACCCTATAGAACAGTAAGCCATTATATTATAGATATCTAAATATCTTTTGGAATATACAGGGATGTACACACAGGTCCAGTTTTGGTTATGTACTGTTTTAATGCGGGCGAGATTTGATATTTATTAGTGTCAAAAACCTAAGCAGTGGTGAGTAGGATGGTCCGATATTTCGGTTCTCAGGTTAAGTTCTCTATGCCACGTTTACAGTTCTGCTTAATTGCTTTCGATTATTCGACATCCGATCTCTATGTGTCCAATCAGATAGCAGCACCGCGCTCTGCAAGTGTTTAAAACTTTTTTTTTATTAATAATTACTCAATACGTCATCCACATGTTATATACTGCTATGTTACCTACCTACGCAACCAAACGTAATGCCATATATACATAAATGAAGTAATTCATAAATGTCAGTTTTTTAATGTCAATGAGTTAGTAATATTTTTTAAATCCAATAGAAAAAAAACTATTTTGACACTGGTGTTCATTGGTGTACAATATGTTTGCATGTGGCATCGGAGATCTCGAACAGATTTGCGAGCGACTTTTTGGTTTAAAGTTGCAATTTTTGACAAATTTATTACCTTTTTTTTGCCAATATTCTCAGGATCTTAAAAGATCTTAGGTACTATTGCAACTAAAAACTTTAAAATGAGTAAAATAAGAATATTTTGCCTCTATACCATGCTGGAAATCAGTGTACTTCATTGTATATATTTAACCGATGTCAAAAAAAGGAGGAGGTTCTCAATTCGTCTGCATTATTTTTTTTTTACGTAATAATATATTAGGGCATTCTTTCTGCATTGGATTCAGTGTAACTCCAAGATGATCCTCACTTTAATATAATTAGTATTAGCCTTTGGACTTAAAAGATACACCAAATAATCAACGTTATAATTATTTCACTAATTCTCTTTATATTCCTTAAACATTTATTCAGAACGAGGGCACACAAACGTGAAAAACTTGTACTTTTCAGTGTTTTTATTTTGAAGTTTTAGTCTTACCCTCGCTACAGTAAATTGCGTCATTCCACTTCTTTCGCTTAGTATTCACAAGATATTGGCATAGATTAATTACTTACTACACTAGCGTAAATTATTGGTGCCCCAGGTGCCAGCACTGTCTGTGTTGTATGTGATTTATCAGTCGTGTATGTAATATTCTAACCTCGTTCTAACGTAACGTATTATGTCTTCCCTTTTGTTTATATTAAATCTGTCATTGTAGTTTCCTTTCTGATAAAATAAAAAAGTTAATTAATATTATATTTAATAACAGAAAAAATAAATCGTTACATCTTCTTTCACAGTATATTCATAGTAATAAAGCTATAATTTTGGTCGCATTCGAAGCTCATCCTATGGTAAATGTGAATACGTATTTCAGGCCGTGTCCCAGTGCGCTACCGTCTCGGATAACCAACTCTACAGAACACACACTGCATATTTCATTGCGTTATTCCGAATTGGGCCATGTCGACACGCGCCACATCGAGTGTGCATTTTTGATTATATTTGAATATTGATATTTTCTTATATATCTTTCTATCCAAAATATATTTAATATCTTAAGAAATTACAAATCAAGAATTCTATTTATGCTATCAAGGCATTTGAAACGTTTTTATTTTCAGTACACCATAATAAAATTCGATATATTGATTAATTGTGTATTTTAGCAAATAAATTATCTTAAAATTAATTAGCAAATTATTTGATCCTCCTTTATATATATATATATATATGTCGGTGGAAATAATAAAAGGCACTCATTTGACTATACTATGGCAAAGCGCGTCTTCCGATGACGCGCTAACGGAACGTCGGGGCCGGCGCTGAGAGTCTGTTAGACTACGGCAGAGAAGAGAACACTAGTTATGTCAATAGATTTGATAGCAATGAATTAAAATTGATTAAATTTAACGTCGGTGGTTTTGTGTTGAAAAATAACGACGAGAGTAATTGAAGCTAACGTAATATTCCATTTGGGAGTCCATTTAAAGTTAGTTGCTCGAAGCTTACCGTTAAGTTTTGAAATCGGATTTACAAGTACCTACGCTCATGAACGTTTTCGTAAAGTGTCACGAGGTAAAATTCTCAGTTAGATTCGTGCGATGTTAATGAGAGTGGAAGAGGTTATGTTATACCATGACTACTTTGTCCGCGATACACACGCTAAGCGTAGTCGTAACTGCGCTCTGAATTATTGTCCAGAGTGCGTTGGGCGGCTGGTGATGTGACGATGACCTGAGTGACATGTGTCACTACGTTTCTGGTAGTAACTGGGCCATGATTGTTGGTGTGTGTGTTCATGACTGATGGTTGATAAGTCTGTGTAAACAGTTGTTAAAGATTACCAAAAGCTTACTGCGCTTTCTGCTTTTTTTCTTCTCATTCCGGTTAATTATTGCAACGTGCGTCAGGTAGGCCAAACCTGTAATAACCTCAAACTGCAGTTGAATTTTGTTATGTTCACGGGAACACATGAAGTGCTGTGATAAGTCTGTATGGCTATGTGGTAGCGAGCGATAATCAAGAGAAAATTTATAATCGAATTGATTTTTTTACGTTAGTGTCATTGTTAAAATTTGCTGCATAATGCTAGTAGCTTGTGAAAATGAGTCAATTAATATGGCGGCCGCGTGGACAGAGTTGTTGTATGTGGCAGCGATCATTCGTTTTCGGTTGTCTGACATACTTGGCAAAGGTGTCCTTGCGCGACATCACTAGGGGAGTAAGTCAAATAAACTAGTAACATTAAGTAGGCAGTTAGGTTTATTATCCAATCAATTCTCAACACGCCGCACAACTACGTCTTCTGTAGTAACGAGGAAGTCACTGGCCTGAACATTGCGTTTTGATAGGCCTGTTGTGGAAGGATGTTGAAAGAGTGGTGCCTGACCGAGTTTCATGTCGGTTCTTCTCGGTGTCCGGGTTTTCTTTTCAATTCGAGCCAGAGTGGATTTGGCGTTCGGGAACGCCTTGTGGCAGGATTTGCTTGAATGGATTAGGGTGACTTTGACTTAATTGGACCTGGAAATTCTGATTTAAAAAATTAAGAACCTATTTTAATTTATATTTTATGACGCTTTTTTATGCAAACGCCTTATAAACAAATCTTACTGACAATACTTTCCAGGGATTTTTGCATTTAACTACTTTCATAAACTCGTAGATCTAAGTTATTTACTTTTATGAAAGTAACTATCATGACGCATTACATTTGGCCAATAAACTAATTACAATAAATTTATAAAGGCGTACGATGCCGCAACGTGGCAAAAAATATTATACAAATGCTTGTCTTTGTCTATGGTACGATATGGTTATGGTATATGATATTTATGGTATGATGATGATAGAGTGGTAGAGCCATGCTGCATTACAGCACGAATTAGACCGACTCGCCCGGTGAAATACCACCCTCTTACAGAATATCAGCGTGAAATAACTGCATATATATTGTTGTTGTGTTTCGTTCGGTGAGTGAGATTGCCGGTGGCCTTTCACCCCCTGCCTCCCTCTCGTTTCCCTATTTCCCTAAAGGCCGGCAACACACCCGTGATTCTCCGGACGTTACGGGTATCCATGGGCGGCGGTGTTCACTCTCCATCAGGTGACCTGCTCGCTCGTTTGCCCCTTCTTTAATAAAAAAAAATTTAAATGATGAGTTATGGCTTGCATGCGACTTTCATGTTTAAAGTCACAGTTTTCGGGAATGTTATTGGATACGTTTGGAAGAAATCAGTCTATATAGATTATGTTTTCGTAATGGAGGTTTAAAATTTTTTTGTTATAATAGTTAAGCAAAAAGAACTAGAATAGAGAAGCTTCTAAACGGCTAAGCACCATTTGTTCAGCGAAAAAAAATTTAATTAAAATGTTTAGAAAAAATTGCCACACAAATTAAGGAATCAAGCCGAATCAAGAAATAAACCCATAGTTCATACCTGGCAATCCTTGTTTGACAACCTTTTACTTCCATAACTTGGCCGGGGTACTACCGTGAACCGACACTGTAGGTTAAACTCATTTTAAAAATATAAACGTCATTTCGTCTTTCATGATAATAAAAAAATATATTGTTATAAAAATAGATTACCTTAATATAAACATTATTTTAAATTGCAATTTTGCAGTGCAGTTTACGGAGCGTTTACTAATAAAATTAAAAACTCCTCGGTGTGTCTGAGTAGAGGTTGCCTGTTTTCTTCGAGTTGGCTGTGAGTGAAACTTATACAAAGTGCTTATAAATATTAGCTACGGGTAGATCTTGTTTCTATCTTGAAACATTTCGTTGAGAGGCATGAAAACTTATTAACAGTTTGCGAAAGGTGATTTTGTGTTAAAATATCTTATTCCTTATACTCTGTTCCCGTGAAGAAAATATACATAACTTACCGATCAGTTTTCCTTAGTTTTTTGCATTTCTGTTTATAATTATTATTATGAAGTACCTCCATAATGACCTACATTACCTTTGCCGCTTTGAATTTAACTGCGAACTATGTAGTTCAATAAGTATGTATTCCGCTGTTCCTCCTTATTTGATTTTTTACTATTGTAACTATCTCTATCTCTAAATAGTATAAAACAAAGTCGGTGTCCTCGTCTGTCTGTTTCTCCGCTTACTTCTTCTATTCCACGCAACGGATTTTGATATGGTTTTCACTATCATTTAAAGAATTTCTTCCGAAAGGTTTTTATATTATATGCAAAATCCTTTATATTATAATATTGCCCACTCGGGCGCAGCCGGGGCGAGTTGCTAGTATGACATAATTTACTTCCAACGGCATCATTTAATGTTAGAGCAACTTTTGCGCTCGTCTCAACGCGACCAGTGACGCTGTAAAAGCCTCTAGGGTTAACAGCAATGAGGAGGGTTTTTTTAGTCGGTTCGAGTCCGACACTACTCGGTCGTCGTATAGAGTCCGGCTGAGTGTGCGTGTAGATTTTTCCTTAACAAAGAAAAAACCTTTTTTATTACTTGATTACTATTTTAGGTTTTTTGGAGCTATTTTTGAACTCGTCTATTCTTCTTTTCCATTTTAGATTTTTTGAGGATTTTGAATAGAAATGTGAATGTAATGAAAATTAATTGTTTAACATTGAAATACTAACTCTGTGTTAAATATTATCTGATTTTTATGTAAATCAGCATAGTATAGATGAATGTTATAACTCATTGTAATAATATTTACTAGGGGTCGCCCTGTGGTCGAAATTCACCCGTAAGTATAACCTTATGATATAAACACTTTGGCGACAGTTTCTACTCTGTGCGACTGTTTGATCCAAAGAGGTTACGTATATGCGATCACAAATTATGAGTTTGAAATTCACAGTCTTTTTGACATTGGCAGTATAAACGTAAACAAGTGATTTATTTAATTTCATGTATTTCTAATGCATATTATATAAAAATATTAGCTTTCTCCAGTCCTTCTCCATATAAACTCCATATAACTCCTCCGTCCGAGCAGTTTTCTTAAAAAGGGAACCAAAGTTTTCGCTTCACGTATTAATATGTAGAACAGTTGTTCCTAATTTGTTTTTAATTCTTCAGGAAGTCATATTTATAGTTTACACTTGGGTTTAATACCTATTTAAGAAAATAATGCTCCGTCATATTTTATTTTTCAATGACCTGTTATAAAATTATAAAAACCAACGCTTTTTTACATAATTATGTCACTATTAATGTTTACATAATAAAATAATACGCATTAATTACAATAATTACAAAGAAGTACATAATTATGACTGCTGTGAACATGACAACCGACTTTATCAGTCACCGTTTAAAAAATTATCGACGTTTAGGATGCCTACCCGATGGTAGAATTAGACTGGTAGAATTAGACTGATAGAATTAGACTGGTAGAATTAGACTGGTAGAATTAGACTGGTAGAATTAGACTGGTAGAATTAGACTGGTAGAATTAGACTGGTAGAATTAGACTGGTAGAATTAGACTGATAGAATTAGACTGGTAGAATTAGACTGATAGAATTAGACTGGTACAATTAGACTGGTAGAATTACCTCATTGAGTAGCCGAGCTCATTCGCTGGTCGTAGAACTTGCCAGCCCTTAGGTCTGCCGAAGCCTCAACCAGTAGCTTACTATCAACAACTAGTCGATGGGCTTCGGAGCCCCAAGGTCTCAAAGTTTAGTTCGCATAGGGCGTTAATATGAAACTCTCAGAGAGAGTCGCATACTTACGCCGCTTCAGGTTTTCGGCAGTGCGGAAACAGCAAGTGTATCGACGCATGTCTGTCCCACGCCAGTGGTTAGTGGTCCCACACAGGTTTCTATGAAATGTGTGTTAAACCATCGGCCCTCTTATTATGTAAGTGCAGCCAGTAAGCGATAGCCGAATCTTACGCGATCGATTGCGACGCGTTTGTGCAGAAATGCACCTTTTTTTGTAATATCTTTTTTATTTTTTTCTGTAATATTGTTTTTTATACTTTCCTTTTTTAAAGATTTTGTCATTCTAGAATTTGAAATATAATAAAAGAGTTGTTAATTTTTTTGGCTTAGAAACCAGCGCATGTTTTATTTTTATTTAAATAAATTCTAATATAAAATTATAAAATACTGTTGACTTAAGAAAAGGAACATTAGTACATAGTCCACCACAATGTTGTTAAATCGAACACGATATAATGTCGCAGATCGCTATTACTGCCTCTATTGATTAATCCGTGAGCTAATAATGACTGGTAGCGACCCTATTTATGCTACAGAAAGTCATTTTACCGCATGACGCCGAAATTTCAAATTTTGTAACAATTGTCACTTGGCTGCGGTGCTGCTATCGCTCTATACGTGATAACCGAGCCGGTTCCCTTATACCGTTGCCACGCGAAATACTAACAGGCTCTAAGTTTGCAAGAACGCCGGCGGCGACAAGAGTCCGCCTTATTCTAATAACGTCATTCGGACTGTATAAATGTATGAATAAACAATTATTATTTTGCTTTGTGCACTGCAACGGGAAATTTTGATTAGGTTGGCACTTTTAATATTTATGTAAGAATAGGCATATTTTGTACATAAAGAATAAAAAAAGAAAAAAGACTTTAGAGCTATCGGGAAGTTTATTAAACTGAGAAATACGTGAATATTGACAAAAAAGTACACAAAAAGTAGATAATCTAATATAATGTATGAATTCTATTTCTCAAAGAAAAGATTTAAATAGAAATCCTGAGCATGCCACAGAAACGTTTAGTTTAAGTTTAGTTAAAGCGAGTTTTACTAGAAGGTTTCTACGGGCTGTACAGCGAGGTCAGGAACAAAACAATGACACGAATATTGAACAATTGATATTTTTCATTCTATTTTATTCAGATGCTGTCCTCTCAAATCGAATTGGTTTGGACCAAATGTTCATTTGTTTCCTTTGTATGTGCCTTCCAGATTCACAAATTTGAATTCTAAAAAAATTTTCAACGGTTCAGAATTTCTAAACCGAACGAAAATTTTTAATATATGTGAGTGGTGAGTTGGACTGTATTTCTAAAGTTTTATTGTTCAATTAAGGATACGGATTTACATAAAGATAATGCCAAGTTAAGGAAATTTTTTTGTTTTATATTTGAACTAGCTTTAGCCTGCGACTTCGTTCGTGTGGTGGCGATTTACGACAATGGTGATAGTATAAAATCTTCAATTTTCAACTTTCGACTTTCATGGTAACTGATCAAATTGTGTTTGAGTTTAGTGATTTCATATACTAACTATTGCCCACGACTGCGCCCGTGTGGAATTTAACAGGATAATATACAACCTATGTCCACCTTGAATGTCCAATTTAAATATTAGTGAAAGAACATTTGAAATCACATGAGTAGTTTCGGAGTTTGTCTACAATAGACTGAGAGCCAAATGCAATAACTCCAGCTTATCGAATAACAGGTTAAAATGGATTTAAAGTGTTAGTACTCACAGGATTAAGCCCTCACTTCTGGTGAATTTTTTGCACCGTTAAGTATCTATAAAGTGACAGCTTAGAATTACTGCCACAAATTAGCATTCATAACGTTTTATAAAAAGATGTGTTGGTGTGCCTCATTCAATCTTGCTGCAATGTTTCAGCACACTAATTTTATTGTCTATTTTTTGGCACGTTCATGTACCTATCGAGTAACAGCTCCAAATGAAGACTAAATGAAAATTTATACTTTTTTCTATAAGTTAATATATGTGTGGCACGTCAATGCCTGTTACAAGTGCCTGGCACACCAATTTGTTTTCCTGAAACTAGAGTTCAAAAACTGATATCATACAGTTACCAATTGGATCTTATATCAAGACATTAAAGTCAATTTTGAATGACACGTGATACGCAACTTTTAGAGGTTCGCATTGTTAAAATGAACTTGTAATTGTATACTATTGATTGGTATCGATAGAATTAAAAACAGGTAAGTGCAAGTCGGACTGCATTCCGAGGGTTCCTTACCACCAAAAAATGTATTCATGTTTACCAAAAAAATACGAGTCGGATTCAAAAACAAACTTCATTTTGCAGTTGAAAGACACATTCTCTCATACTCTCCAACTGCAGAAATAAGTTTGTATAGAAATCAGTTATACTTATAAGACGTCTATAACACGTCTTCTTAACGTCTGCCTAACGGTATTCTATTACTGAGTGGACATTAATATTAATAATCAAAGCAATGATGAGGTAAATTTTTCACTTTTAAATAGTCTCATCTTTTCCTCTTTCTCTTTCGATTTTACAAAACAATGCCAAGTCACATTAGATATTGAGATTTTAAAATTAAATAAAGCTCTATTACACATAATTTGAAGTTATTTTATATTCTGAATTCTTAAATCTGGTTGCTTGGTTTCAATTTCATTTAAAAGAGAAACTGAGATTATTTTTGCATGATTCTTCAGGATAACCTTATATTGGCTTTAATTTAGTATCTTACGTCATCGTTCATTTGTAGTATTAGGAAAATTATAATGTGCCTGGATATTTCGTGAAAGGCCACCATTTCGTCAAATATCTTCATATCGTTCTGTGCAAATTATTTGAGGATTCGCCTAGTCATAGTGGGCATATCGGTTCTTGAAGCGTTCAAAGAATTGGTTTTTCGACGCATATCGACTGTTCACAGCTACATTAAAGTTCATTTTTCTTGTTAATTATTTAATTATTAAATAGCTTTCGTCCAATACTAGTTTGACCCAATTATCATACGCCCAGGAACATCTTACGCCCAGGAACACCAATCAAAGAATGAAACTGATTTTTTTTTCAGTTACACAAATCTTCTTTGTCCAAATCTGAACGGAACCCTAAGTTACGCGTGTCCGACATGCTCTTAGTCTTATTTTATTATTGCTTTGTAGTTACTAAGTACATAAGATATACATAATTATCTAATATATAAAAATCAATGTTTGTTTGTTCGTATTTTACGCGTTGCCATACTGTTCATCAGATTGCGATGAAATTTGGTATGGAGATAGCTTAAATACTGAGGAAGGACATTTAAATTAAAATTTTATTTAAGAATAAAAACGCAGACGAAATCGCGGGCATTTACTAGTACATATTAAAACACTTTTATGAATGCTGTTTCAAATTATGGTTTTTTTTCGCATGTCTATATACATAAAAAAATTTTTGTTTGTGTGTATTAGAGTACACACGTAAGAAGTGAACTTCTTTATGACATCATTTTTCGAAAAATGATCTACTATTTACAACTTTACAGAAATTGGTTAAATAAAGCTAAAAAATCTAAATTAGATAAACCTTAAGCAAAAATAATAATCGCATCTTGGATTCGAAAATAAACATAATTTTCGTAATCAGCACCCCGAGAAACCTATAATGTGACACCCATATCGATTTATCCAAAAAAGTCATTTTCGCCATCTTGGATTTGAAAATGAACGTCATTTTCGTAATTAGCACCCCGAAAAACCTAGAATTTGATACCCATATCGATTTATCCAAAAAAGTAATATTTGCCATTTTGGATTTGAAAATGAACGTCATTTTCGTAATCAGCACCGCAAAAAACCTAGAATTTGATTCCCATATCGATTTATCCAAAAAAAGTTATATTTTCCATCTTGGATTGGAAAATGAACGTCATTTTCGTAATCAGCACCCCGAAAAACCTAGAATTTGATACCCATATCGATTTATCCAAAAAAAGTAATATTCGCCATCTCGGATTTGAAAATGAACGTCATTTTCGTAATCCGCACCCCGAAAAACCTAGAATTTGATACTCATATCGATTTATCCAAAAAAGTTATATTCGCCATCTTGGATTTGAAAACGAACGTCATTTTCGTAATCAGCACGCCGAAAAACCTAGAATTTGATACCCATATCGATTTATCCAAAATAAAAATAGAAAACAAAACTGGCCACATATAAAAAAAAATGTGACTTAGAAAGAAAGATGGCGCGTAACAGAAAAACGTGACGATTTTTTTTTTAAATTGCCATAAAATTTTTCTCATACATCGATAAAGAAGTTTCACTTCAATAAAATCGAAGTTTGTGATTTTGAAACAAAGGCTATTTCTTAAGCTTACATGATTATTCGCACCTAACCAATTACCCAAACACAATTTTTTTTTAATTTTTGTCTTTCTATTTATTTGGGCTGTCTGTTTGTTTATCCGAGCTAATCTTCGAAACAAGCGAACCGATTTTGACGGGACTTTCATTAGCAAGTAAAGGACTTTTCAGAGTAATCTAAGCTATTTTTAATACTGGATAAATGTCAAATTTAACGTGGGTGAAACCACGAGGCGCAGCTAGTTTAAAACATAAATATACCACATATTTAAAAGTAAAATGTATTGCGTATTCCCCTCCCCTAATGTTGTTGGTGACTTATACACGAAGACCTCTAAGTTCGCAAGTTGTTTTCTTACTTAGAAGTTGTCTCATCACTATTAACATAACATAACATAACATAACGTCACGCTGTATCCCCAACGGGGTAGTCAGAGAGGACGGAGCGCCAGGAGTCGCGGTCCTTACACACCTCTTTCGCTTCCTCAAATCTCAATTAACGTTGTGCAAAAAAACATCTTTTCTTATTTCAAAATCTGTTCGAGTATCTTTTCTAACGAAATTTTTATAGTCACTTACGTAGTAAATAAATGTTATAGTTTTATAAATCTACGAGTATTCTGTAAACAGAACGGGCTAAGTAAACATCCTCAAGGTCGTCACTCGTGAAATCTGATATGAAATATGCAAAAAGCGTTCCCGGCCGCCTTTCCTCGTGTGCACAAACGCGCACCTATATATTTAGATGTACGACGTTTGAGGTTTTTCTACCTACACATAGATAATATGCAAAAGATTGCTATTGAATTAGACTACGTGATAACAAAAGGAGGTTAGTTTTTCATTGTCGAGCTTGTGGGCTGATGGCGTTGACTAACATGCCATTTATAAAAATTTAAGTGAAAATTGAGAATGAAATTGCGAACAACATGAAAATAACTGTATTTCCTCTTTTCCAGAGTTGGAACCCTGTTATTTTATTTTCACTAGCTTATGACTTTCAATTCTAGAAATTAATTTAAGAAATATATTTATATCCTCTTGTTTTCAAGCTTTTCTATGAAAGCTTGAGTTTTATAATTTTTATTTCCGTTTCCATTTTCATAATAATTAACTACGAACAATATTGTTTTTAGTTTTTAGTTTAGTTTTAGATTATACCTTTGCCCCATGTGTTAAATATTTTTGAAATTGCCATCATAAGCTCTTGAATTTGATACTTACCCATCTTCATCACCAGATCCCATGATCTGATGAAACTTTTTAATCCTTAACTTAATGACGTATCGTAGACGCCATATTGTATTTTATATAGAACCTATGACACGTGCGTAACGGAGATAAATTCATATAATTGATTTCGGCTATTTCTCTTCAGGTATAAAGCAGAAAATTGCTGAATAAGCGACGTTAGACCCCAATAATCTTTGCATAGCGTAAAGATATGTACACATAAAACGATATCCCATATTTAGCCTTTTATTAATTTAATCAAAGAGCATTTTAAAGGTGCTTTTTTGTTAAAAATGTTATTCACTTATGATAAAGCAAAGCAGTACAATCATATTTTTATTTTCATATTGATAATAGTTCAATAATACTCTACTTACTTAATATTTACTCTATTTTGTTTTCTAGAGTTCCGTAGCTAAATAATAAAAATGGAACCCTTATAACTTCGTCATATCCGCCTGTCCGTCTGTCTGTCCGCATGTCACAGTAATTTTACTTGAAGACTGTTGGCAGCAATTGGCTGTATGTGTATGAAAGAAAAGTAGATACGTGCATTCTATGGACAAAGAAATTTTGAAAAAAAAATTAAAGGTGGCATTCCATACTAAAGGCATCTATATCTCTATACATGTAACTGAGGAATGAGAAAAAATTCCAGAGCGCATAAGCGTGTATCTTTAGATTGGTCTTCAAAAATTATATATCTAGAGATTTAATAGTGACTTGAATTTAAGATAATATTTGGTGAGATATGTGCTTCTGAAGTCGTAAAGTGCCTCTAACGTCTAACTTTTCAACTTTGTATGTGAAAATTGTGAAAAAATTAATTAGAACTTAAAAAACACAACAAAAATTCATTTGAATAAAATACATATTTTGTGTAGTTTTTGCGGTATGAAATATTTTCAGTTACATGTTCAGCGCCCGCAGAGATAATAACTTCGTAGTGTCATTAAAAAACGTTATGAAATACAAACTCATTTTTCCTACCAATGAAATTCATATTGTGTATCCCGACTACGAAACCGTTCACTATGCGTGGTGCGCATATAGTACTTTGCCGGTTCTTTTTTAATAAAATAGTTTTTAAAACACAAACAGATTTATCGATATTGCAGACTTTAAGAAAGTGTGCACACCGAAACTCTTTCACTCGATTCAAAACACAATTTTAAAAACGTGTTTTTTTTTAAATAATATTAAAGTTTTATAATTAGATCCACGTTTTGAAACAGTGGATAGTGTATAGTTACAGTAGAAACAATGAAGTTATGATATATTAACAGTAGGCATCACATGGTATTGTGTAAACTATATCC
Organism: Zeuzera pyrina; assembly: GCA_907165235.1. Lineage (NCBI taxonomy): Eukaryota > Metazoa > Arthropoda > Insecta > Lepidoptera > Cossidae > Zeuzera > Zeuzera pyrina. The sequence continues at coordinate 17,707,452 of OU015628.1, forward strand.
TTTTTAAAGATAACTGTACATATAGGACGCTAAAATGTATGTAAAGTACATCAGTTATACGGAGCACCGCATTCCCCATCTCGGTCCGCCAGTTTATTATGCATTCCATGTCTAGAATGTGGACACGGCCATTGGGTCCGCACGTGAAGCGGACTTGTGGATCTGCGGAAAGGTTGCTACGCTTTGTGGTTATGCGAAGGTACATAGAACTGTCACGTTTGCGGTTACTCACTATACGAAAGCCTAATGCCGTTAATGTAATGTTTATATATTTATTTTTATAGTACGAGATATTTGTTAGATTATAGTAATTAAAAATGTTACTTGTTCCGTTCAAAAATTGTAAAAAGTAACATTTATTGAATTACCTCAGTGTCTGTCTGTCGCCGTCGTTATTCTCAGGAATTGCATGACATAAAAAGTTGACATTTGGAAAAGTTACGGTTACAGATTTACCACTTACAGATATAGGCATCTCACACATTACGAATTGTTAGACTGAAAGAAATATATGGCGTAAGCCTGTAGTAGAAAGGGATGGGAATATACATATTTCGTCTACATCGGTATGCTCAATATTTTAAGACATATGCTGTTGAATATGACAGTCGTATGATACAATACAAATCTTTGTTCGTTAATACCTTTAAGTTTTCTAATTATTTTTGAACTTTACAAGTGAAAAATTAACATAAAACTTTTGTTAATAATATATATGTGAAATAGAGACTCTTTTTGGGTGTAATAGTAGAATGCTTTATTTTAGGCTGCAAAGGTCGGTTTGACAAACAAGTAGTAGATTTGTGCCTAAAACACACAAGTAGTTTTATCTTTTCGGAGTTAGTTTCGAGTATTAACTAAAAAGTTTTTTCAGTGGAGTATAAAATGAAAGATTTTTACATCGTTTTTATATTTTATTTATTTACTTTTGTGTACTTTTTTTACTTTTTCTAATAAAAATTGTGGTATAAATATCACATAACACACATATCCAAAGAATTTGTGATATAATTATCACGAATTCGAAAACGTAATGTTTTGAAAACTTTTGTGTTACTTTTTCAACATTTTTACCAAATAAATGCTTAATAATTGCTGTTACTCCACCATATTCCTAAAAGTATAGTTCAGATAATGGTAAAAGTTAAGATGAAGCCTAAATTGATGGAAAATTGACAGAATTACATTATGTTACATTTATCTTTTAACACGTAGTCTGGGAATAATCTTCTTTGCAAGTGTATTTACAGGTTTTCTGAATATTGTGATAAATACGATAGAGTTAAATATGTTTCAATTCTTTGCATAACACTCAAAACTTTATTCAATCAATAACTAATTAATTTGTATTTAAACACTTCGTACTGCAGTCGAAAAAGGAAAAGCAAAAGGAGAAACGTGGCGCTCTCGAGTTTTGATTTGAACAAGCCCTCGCTCGTCAATCGTTCTTCTTGATGACGTCACGAACACCGTCGCGCTCTGCTAGAATGCTCTAGTGTTCTCTTATTCTTTATCAGTTGCTAAGAATTGTATTCCAATGAATTTTAAAACGATGTTGAAAAAAGTTTCTACATACCCGTTTTTTCTAACTGATAGTAGGTTAGACTTTCAAAACGGTAAATAGGTATATAGACGAGCAACAAAAGTATTCAAACATTAACTTGTTACTTTTAAAATTCTAGTTTCCTCTACAGATTTAATATATAGGACTTTAATAATTTGCCAAAAAAATTAATAGTTTTCATAATAAGTTTTCTACTTTTATTGTTGACTATTACCTAAAATTAATAGTTAAACAATGTTTTTATTAACTTACTATATATAAACCACGAAGTGGTTTTACATAATTACATTTTGTAAACCACGTGTGAGGAGAACGATGAGATTTGAGGAATCGAAAGAAGTATGTAAGGACCGCGACGCTTGGCGCTCTGTCCACTCTGACTACGCCGTTGAGGATACAGTGTGAAGATATTATAACATTTTTTTCCTATTCTACCTTTTTTATGAGCTTAGAGGTTGTCAGAGAAATTATTTGTAAAACTGGCAAGTTAAAAATTTAACTATGTTTTTGGGAAGAATAGAAGAGAGTTTTTGAAGAATAAAAAAAAAGAAAAGCGAGTTTTAGAGAGAAGGATGTGATGGGATGAGGACAAGATTTTTTTCTCTAGATTATATTCTATTTCATTATAAACACAAAGACGATGTAACAAATAGATTTCAGTATAAGTCAGATAGATTCAATATAAGTCAGAATTTGATAAACTCCGCATCACACCATCTTTTTATACTTTTCTGTTGTTTTTAATTTGTAAAATTAGTATTGTTTTTGTTGCTAAATTTCATTATACATATATTCCTTTTCAAAAAGAATTTTATTTAAAAAATTTCCAAATTTATTTCAAAATTTATTTTATCCATTCCCTTTTCGTGGCATCCGTGTGGGAATGGTATAATATGTATGCATGTATATATAACACGGAAAAATGTTAAGATGATATCGCGAATTATATTGGAAATAGTTGTATACAAATAAGCGCATTTTACGGTCATGGCGCAATTGACGCACAATCGTCATACCAATCATCAATTTTTTTTTATTACCATTAGTCACCGCTCGCATAATGATCGCGTGGCTGTCGCTTTCTGCAAATTTTTAGGTAAAAATCTGTCGGGTCTCAAGAAATGATCGATCGACACATGTCTACTGCAAATGCCAACAAAACAAAACAAAGATTCCTCCTGGAATTCAGAACTTTTGGTTCTGGCGCTATTAAAATAAAATATTTGAAGAGAAATTGTTTGTAAATATCTAATTGCCTTATAAGAAAAATTTAACGCGATTCGGTTAGGACTTAAATGTGTTCTTAGGTACATAATTTTTCACGAAACTGGGCAATACCTATGTTTTCACATTTTTCTCGTAAATTTACAAGTTAATAAATCCATAACAATTCGTTTTTATATATTTCAACCATACTTTAACGACATAATTTATTTCATATACTTAGTGAAGCTAAAATTTTACCTAGGTCATTATATAATATACATGTGAATGACGTCAAACACTTTTCAGACTTCACGTCGTCTAACTAGTTAGCGAAAATAATGTACAAAAAAACGCCGGTAATTCTCAGAGAAATCAAATATAGAATCTTGAATAACACGTGCTCAATGTTTGTTGCTACGCATTACGTTTCATAGGTTTTCAATAAAACTGGTGTAGTACGAATTCGAGGGGAGGGTTCCATTCCATATTTACCAAAAAAAATTTTTAAATTGCAATAATTACAAAAGTGTACAACATCATCGTCTCAGCCAGAAGATATCTGAACGTTAGTATTACACACTTAATACTAAGTATTAAATAACAGACTTTCTCAAAGTCGCCATTTAACAGTTGTCGTTGCTTAGGATACCTAGCAGACTGACAGCATTACCTTTTTGAATAGTCATTATACTATAATTCGCTGGCGAAAGAAGCTGCCAGTGCGCCGGTCTCCCGAAGCCTCGATCAATATTTACAAATTTAATTTAGATAGAATTTGTAAATTTAATTTCGAGAAATCTGTAACACTTTAATGAGTATATAATATTCACTGTAATTTTTTTTTCTAAAGTTTAAGTAAAGTGCTAATATTTCCTACTTTTATTTAATTCAGGTCAATTAGTTTCAGTACTTCAGGGAGAACAGATGGTTGTGTCGAGTTCGAGTCCTCAATTTCCTTCCTCTTTAATTCGTCCGAAGATATACTAAAGTAAAAGTTGTATCTCACAATACGTTATTTCGGATAACCCGGTCTTAAGGCACGGAACTCTAAAAGACGAACCGTTTTGTCATTATACTTACAGACTCGTTGGTACGCCTCTCAGCGAAGTCTATTTAAGAAACCAATTTTAAATCAGCTCACAGCATTGTTGTCAGAGTACTCTTCAAATTCGCTGTAAACCACCTACAAAGAAGAATTCATTCTTAGTACAAGCTTCGTATCCATAGCTACAAGTTTAGTGAATGTTTCGAAGCCACACATTTGATTATTCTCTTACGATGGATTTATTTCGAAGGAATAAAATTAACAGTTTTTTTAATTTTTACTGGTTCACAACTTTTGATAAATATTTATTTTGATCTTTTTAAAAACAAATATTTTATTATGTTGTTACAGGATGCCGCAAAAAATTTTTTTTAATGAATTCCGCCGCCATCTAGCGATTTGTAGCAGTTTCTTTGTGTTATGATTTTTTAAGTAGTTTTAATATTGACCACCAGATGGGTAAATTATATTCTTGATACAGGGACGTACTTAGTGAATAATGGGTAACTCGAAATTGCACGATTCAAACATTTTCATATTAAGTTAAGAAATACTTATATTTGTATTTGAAAGTAAAGTGATATAAATTCATAATGTACATTCAGTCAAGAAAGTATCGGGAATGGATGATTTGTTTATGGTTCCAAATTCAATTTTCTGTTTTTTTGTTGTTGTTAGATTGGCACACTGTTTTCCATTTTGGCGCGGAGTTTGAGTTGCATCTGTTATTTAGATTAAACACAGTGCTGTTTTTAGTTATATCATTCTAGTGTATATTGCGAATTTCGTAATGGACAAAAACATCCAACAAAGAGTTTGTCTTAAATTTTGCATCGCCAATGGAATTTCGCGTTCGGAGTCACTGAAAATGTTACAGAAGGCTTATGGTGAACCGACTTTATCAAAAACACGTGCTTATGAGTGGTATAAAGCGTTCAAAAGCGGTCGAGATGTGATGGAAGATTTGCCTCGCTCTGGTAGGCCATCAACGTCTGCAACTGAAGTTAACATCGCAAAAGTGATGAAAATAGTGACTGAAAATGCTCATTCAAGTTTGAGAGAGATAGCCGCCGAACTTTTTGTGTCTCACGAGTCGATCCGTACCACTTTAAATAATCACTTGGGTATGAAACATGTTGCCGCTCGGCTAGTCCCAAAACACCTGAATTTTCTTCAAAAACACAATCGCATAAGAGTCGCTGAGGACATGCTAAAACGAGTCAATTCCGATCCAACATTCATGAAACGCATTGTTACTGGTGACGAGACGTGGATTTACGAGTTTGACATGCAAACTAGTCAACAAGCTTCGGAGTGGCGCCTTCCAACTGAACCGAAATCGAAAAAACCACGCCAAAGTCGATCAAAAGTCAAAGTCATGTTGACTGTTTTCTTTAACTATCGCGATGTTGTGCACTCGGAATTCTTGCCGGAAGGTCAAACGGTAAATAAAGAATATTATTTGGGCGTTATGCGGCGTTTAAGAGAGCAAATTCGACGAAAAAGGCCAGATTTGTGGAAAGAAAATTCTTGGATTCTGCACCACGATAATGCGCCTTCGCACAAGGCCATCATTGTGAACGAATTTTTGACCAAAAACTCAACAAATACCATCGAGCAACCACCTTATTCACCAGATATGGCTCCAGTCGACTTCTTTCTTTTTCCTAAACTCAAATTTCCACTTCGTGGCACCCGTTTTCATTCGGTAGAAGACATAAAGGAGAATTCGCGGTTAGCACTGAACTCAATTCCGGAAAAAGCATTTAAAAAATGTTTTGATGATTAGATTATTCGTTGACGTAAGTGTAACGTTTTTGAAGGAGCATACTTTGAAGGTGATAAAATAAATTTGGATGAATAACTAACATTTCGTGTATTATTGATCTTTTCCCGGTACTTTCTTGACAGAGTAGTACATCAAACTAAAACAATTATTTTTTTAGGATTATTCGTTTTTTTAGTATTATTACTATAATATGAAATGGCAGACACATTGATAGCATAGCAATTTTTAAATTAACGTTATTAAGTCAAACAATTTTTATTATTTAAGGAATTAGTTTATGAAATGCATATAAAAATGATCCTTTGTACAACAACAACATATCTTCACGCTGTATACCTAACAGGGTAGTCAGATTTACGTACTTCTTTCGCTTCCTCAAATGTCGTCATTCTCCTCACACATTTTCGGACAGGTATGAGAGTGCTTTTCACATTTCCGTTAGCTAACACTCTGACTATTTGATCTTCGTAAGTCAGCCTTGGTCTTCCTTGGCTTTAATTATCCTTTATAAAAGAGTATATTAGTATTAATACGTCTTAGTGCGGTCCTGATAATGTTAGTTTTGCAAAGTAACTTCTATTCCCCAACAGAAATTATCCGTAACAAAAACAAATACGTTAGTATTATTGTAATACGTCTTGCTGATAACATCAGTTTTACCAAGTATTTTATATTTCCCAACAGATGTCATTTCACTCGCTTTAAATGAATCAATGTAGCTTTTTTACAAACAACTTAATGAATAAAATTAACAATTAAGCAATGTTCGGAGTAAACATTAGGTTTTTTAAATAAGATTGGCGATATTTGCGAGATTATTCACAAACGTCGGAATCTCAACTTTCCGTACCCGACAGGAAACTTTTTCGATGATTTCGTCTGTACGCGATTCGCAAATCCGAAATCGTATTGTATTTATATTACATATATATCATATTATAAATAGTCATATTGAAAAATCCAAAACAGGTTGTCAATACACGCAACGGTGATTGATGTAATGTTTTTAAATTATTTCAAATAACGAACGGTAAACACACGTGTAAATATATGATAGTGTTTTCATTACCTTTCATTAAAAGAAAAAAAAAACAAATCTTATACCAAGGACACGCTTAAATGCATGTTTGGAAATACCAGATTACGTTGTGTATTGTGTTGAAGTGAAACCACAATTGATGAAAGGTTATGGCATTTTAAAATCGCACGATATGACATAAATGCTTCGATCACAAATAAAGAACTAGATGCACAATCTCCTGTAAAATCTAAACAAATTGTTGTCCGAATTGACGTATAGCTTTTTAATACCGTATAATAACATCGGTAACATTGTGTTAATCTAAAGTAGACTTTACTGCCAAACCATAAGGTTATAAAAGCTCGTAAACGATTCTTGCATGACATCGAAACGATGTTTGTAAAGAAATATTTAAAATGCAATCTTACGTCTCGTGCGTAAAGTATAATTCATACAATCTGTAACTCACTCAATGTGCACTCAAATACTTATTTGAGCGCACATTTGGTTCGGACATTTTTGGAGCGTTGATTGTGTATCTAGTTTTTTATTTGTGATCGAAGCATAAATGGTATAAAACAGCATAGCCATGTTATGCTGTTGTATACCATTTATGTACATTATACATTGTTTAACATCCTAGTAACTAAAATGCAGTTCTCTTTTATTTATTGTCTATGTAGGCAACACTGTGTTCCTTCTCTTATTTTAACACCATCGTATTCCCGGTCGGCATAAAGTATTTCCTTATTGCATATAACATCAATTTGATAAAATAACTCCTGCAAAAATGGATTACAAGTAATCACAATATACTGTATACTGTTTTATAACAGTGTGGGTCGACAAGTAAATGTGAGGAAACAGTAAAATTTGTAAAGTGCATGACTTGATCTCATGACCGCGGCTTGAATCAGCAGTCATTACCAGTAAATCTAGCCATCCTATCTAAATATTATCCATTCGTATTATTTAGAGGTAAGTAATCGAATTATAAGATTAATTGCTAAGTAAAGTTAATACATTAATTTCAATACAAAATGATCGCAATGGCTTTTGTATGATAGCTTTCAAATACTTACTCTTCATTTTGGTTTTACGTGAGAAACCTGTACACAAGTACCCATTCTCCTGGGGTTAAACTGTGGTGGTCGTCCTCGGCGCGTTGTTGAGGAGTTCAGGGATCTCCTACAGAACGCACCAGTTCCTTTCTCGCACTGTGGCAGGGGAGGTCAGTTACAGAGCCTCCCGTACCTTCGCATTGTCACGACTGCGCGGACCTTACGCGCTGTCGTGTATTCTTTCTTCCTCTTCTCCTGGGAAACGCACGGATGGACGACCAGAGCCCTACTCTGATCGGCCGTGATCTCGAAGGGCCTTTTAGTGGTCTCTTACGACAAGTGAAGAACATCGAAGCCTTATTCTCTGACCTGGACTGCAAGACCGAGCGTTCAGATATATATTATATATCTAAGTGAATATTATATTAATTATTAGATAAAATGTAATGTCGATCACTTATTTAATATAGACTTTGACTTTAATGACTTAACCATTACAGACATGGTGAATTCAGAACTTCTTTTACCAAAAAAAGAGTGGAAATGAGTCCTAAGAACATATTTATAGGGTATACGTGATCGGCTAAATTGTGTTGGAGTTTAGCGATTACGTATAGTATACAAACGTCTATTTTGTATGTGTACAAGCTGGTGCCCGCGACTTCGTCCGCGTGAAGGTCGGTTTTGTTACTGGATACATTTAACGGCATTTCAAAATTGGGGAAAATGTAGACAAAATTGCTATGAATTGCTAATAAGAAATATAATGTTATACATTAAAATTTTACTCCTTCATTAAAAACATTAACATTAGCTTTAAAAAAATTTAAAACGCTATAAAATAATTATTACCAATAAAAAAATGAGCAATCATTGAAAATAATAAATTGTGCTATGAAAAATAACATTTTCTATATATCCCTTTTATTAGACACCCCTGTTGTGTCCTTGAACGTGTAACAGGCAAGTGGCGAATTCAAAATAATCTTTAAATGACGATAACTTTTTCGCTGTTGTTCGATTTCAAAGAAACAAAGCTTAAATGTTGCTTCAAGCTCTGAAAATCGTAACAAAATCTGTTCAGCAGTTTCGGAGATTAGCGTATAGATACAGACAGACAGCTAAAATTTTTAGAAAATGATTTTTTGTGTTCCGTTATTGTTTTTTTATCGCCCACACTCGTTTTTTACAAATTTTTTCAATGTACAGACACATGGTTTTTGCTTTATTGTATGTATATAGATATATTTTTATGACCTATTTTTCGTTTAATGAGATGACCCATGCCTTCAACCAGCAACAATAATCAAAAACTCTAGGAAGTCGGAGGGGCTTAAATGTACTCCCCTGTCTTTCCCTGAGTACGGCTATGATTAAGAGAGTCACAACTAGATCTAAACGAAATTTCATTTCGTTTCTATTAACATATCTATATCGAACACTGATCAAACACATCAGTTCGTTCACACAACAAGGGCGTGAGCGTCGACCGAGGAGGCCAAACCGCACTAATTGCCAATTACGACGCCGTAAATGAGAATAGGCCATTTAGTCCCCGATTAGGATATAAAACCGCTCGATCGCAAAATATAATCGTTCGCCGGATATTGTTTTTACTAATCGTTGTAATTTTGAATTTATAATTTAGTATTCCGTGTATATATGTATATAAGTCTGTTAGCTATTCCTATCCATTCCGTTAATGAAACGTACGTTTCTGAATTTGTTTTGGAGTCTGAATGTTAATAGGTGCCCACTGCTCACATACTTCGTAAGATGGTATACACTGCACAAAAATAGTTTACAGCTTCTGAATTTAATCAAAATTGACTTCGTATGACTCAATAAGTGTTATAATTTCTAATCGATTAGGGCATACTAATAAGTTATTATTAAATTACTTTTATTAATTATCCTATAAAACTCGTCCAACGAATTTATATTTAGAGGTTGTTATTTTCACAGCCATATTGTCCGTGGTTTTATTTGGCTGCTGTTATGTAGCAGTCTTTATAATATAAGCAGATTATTTTAAAAGTGTTTGCTCTTTACAACTTTCTATAGGTTTCTTAGAAATAAATTCGTTATTAAGAAAGTTTGCCAAAGTATGTTCAGAATAAAGCAGAATAGTAAATTCTTGAAGAAGCATATATTAATATGCCTTATCTACCTTCAACACACCTGCTGACAATCACATCGTCACAACATAGTTATTATGGCTGTCGTAATTATGTCTGTCGTTTTATTTGGCTACTGTTATGTAGTAGTTTTAAAAATACAAGCAAATTACTGTAAACGTGTATTGCCCTTTACAACCTTAAAAATATTTTTTAGAAATTAATTTGTTGTTGTGAAAGTTTACCCAAAGTATATTCAAAATAAAGCAGAATAGTTAATATTTGATGAAGCATAATACTAATATGCTTTATCTACATATATTTTCACTTAACCTTCAACACACCTGCCGATAATCACATCGTCACATAGTAATTGGTTGTTCTAAATAAATTGATGTTTTACTCCTACCGGTTATAAAACCTTTAATTATTTAGAAGAAAAAACTGGAAAACTTGATTATTTTTTTTCATCGTTCTCTGCTTGTATTTAAAAATGTTATCTATACATATAAAAGGCGATGTATGTATGTATGTTCCTTATGGACTCCGAAACGGCTGGATCGATTTCGATTAAATTTTCAGCGATTCTTCAGATTGGTCTAGTGGGTGTTCCTGTAGTTTGGTAGCGATCGGATCAGTAGATTTTTTTTTTGTTTTTTTTTTTTTTTTGCAGTATCAAAATAATTATAAAAACTGTTTAATTTATTTTAATTTTAACTAACGCCCAGTGGAACGGGCCAAGTTTGCTAGTAAACGATAAAAATACTACAAAAATATTTGTCGGTGTTTAAAGCATAGGATAATTACAGGACGATTATAAATAATAGAAAAAAATACGGGAAGATATCTTATTTATAGCAGAATAATTTCAATGGTAACGCCAAGTATTACTGTTACCTGAGATCGTAAGCCGAAATTATTAAATATTGTAATAGTAAATCAATTTTATTCACCAAATAAATTGGATCGCGGTGTAATCAGTCCTAGCGGATTTCCTATGGCGACGACACTAAAACCATTATAGGACAAAGAAGCTCCATATAAAAGATAAGGCGTAACTTACGCCGATCGTCATCTGCGTCTAATGATGATGACCTAAATAACTCCGAACAATGGATATAGAATCAGAGGAAACGTCACGAACGTTTCTTACGTGATATTAGTGTGGCGAAATACGGATCGAGGTATTTGTTAACGACATTGTAATGACTAGCTCGCATCAAGGATATTTATTAAAATGTTATAATTATATTCATACGTAAAGGATCATTATATTCTGTATAAAAATACGATTTACTTGTTTTTTTTTTAATTTATATGTACATATACATATCTTAACGCTGTATCCCTATCGGGGTAGTCAGAGACGATGGCGCGTCAATTATCGCAGTCCTTTGTAAGTAATAGTAACGATAATTTATGAGTATCTAAAACAAAAAAAGCAATAGATTTTACTATAACTCCCATATAATTAGATTACAAGTGTAAGAAATGTTCGATGAATTTAAAATCCATCTTTAAGAATAAACTAATAATAATGTAAATATCTAAGTTTAATTAAATCCTCAAATAAGTACTAGGTACATGATAAACTAGACGAGAAAATACAATGTCATACAAATTCAAGTAGAGTTCCTTTTAGTTTATTAGATTTTAAAACTTTTTACATAAGTATATAGCTACATAAATTCACAATATTGTTAGCAGCACCCCGTCACTTCTTGTGGAAATGACATCATCAATACAACGCGTTTATATAAGTCGCTACGAGCCGAGTATCGGGACACTCGGAACACTAGGCACACTAACCGGCCTTCAGCCGCCTCGCCGGCCGGGTCCGCTAGAGGCCCGGCCCGCACCTGAATAGGAAGCCCGATAAGATGCACGCAGGTGCGGAAAGCTCCCCTGGCGACGCCTTGAGCCCGAGATCCGCCCTCTATACGAGGTATCCCTCGGCTGGAGGAACCGGCGGTTAACCATCTGGCAGGGCGCCTTTAGCGCTCGCCCCAACGCGACCTGTGACGCTGTAAAAGCCACTAGGGCTAACAGCAAAGAGGGGTTTTGTTTAGTCGGTTCGAGTCCGACACTACTTACTCGGCGTAGAATCCGGCTGGGTGTCCGCGGAGATTTAATTTCGCCTCAGAAACAAAAAAAAAATCGGCACACTTATTTATTGTCGGTTGTTGCTAAGAACATATCTTCGATAGTAGTTTTTGTGATCTGTATCGAATGACCTTGAATTATAATTGTGATTAGTAATTTGTAATTCAGTATCCCGTATTATTTTTTTAATAAAATCTTATAGAGTTTGCTAATATCAAAAGTGGGACAGGCACCACTGCCTATCTAATTTTTGATTCTGGTTTCTAGAAAAGTTGCTGTAATGTAGTTTTCCTGTAATGGCGAATTTTGCTGACACTATCCTGAACATGCTGGCCGTCATGGAGGAACGTTTATTCTCCGAAGCGCTGTTAGGCGTGTAGACGTACAGAGCAATCACCTACTCTATGTCGGATCCTGATGTACAGTGGTGTAGGTGATATTACGAAGCAACTTATCAATGGACTTCAAAGCGGAGATCCAATATGCTGAAATTGGGGTGTCAAGGTCTGCCAAGCGGTTATTACAATACAAGAGAGATACAAATTTCTAGATGAAGTTGAAGAATGAAGTGAATATGGTCAAATGATGACTAAAGGAAAATGGTATAAAAGTCGAATACATTCAACAATCATTCATTGGGACCGCTTACTGTCTGAGTAGTTTTAATGGGATATGTTTTTCAAACTGTTTCAAGGTTCGGTCGTCGGTCAGTTGAGAAGTTTTTAGGATTGGCCGAACTGCCTAGTCGGGGCGTCCGCTTATGCCTCCGCTGCTGCCGCCGATGGGGCTGCTGATCGTACCAGCGCGCATCGAGGACGCTGCCTTGTCAGGAGAAGCCGTGTTAGCAGCACTCGCCACGTCTTGTGGAAATGACGTCATCAAGACAACGCGTTTATATAAGTCGCTACAAGCCGAGTATTGGGACACTTATTTATTGTCGGTTGTTGCTAAGAGCATGTCTTCGATAGTAGTTTTGTGATCTATATTGATTTGTAATGACTTTGAATTATAATTGTGATTAGTAATTTGTAATTCAGTGTCTCGTATTATTTTTTAATAAAATATTATAAAGTGCTATGAATGCTAATAATATATTAGTTAATATTTTTCTACGCTTCATTTTTATGTTGAAGGTATAATACACAGTACAGTATTATAGCGTAAAAAAAAGTTTTTGTAACATCTCCGACGGACATCAAGTGCATTTCTTGCAGTGCAAAATAAAATCTGAATGATAAACGAATTTTTTTTTGTAATCGATTTCGAAGTCCAGTATGATTTCAACCTCTTCGTGCTTTCAATCTGTAAGATATTAGATACATAACTAATGATCGTAAAGTTATTTTAAATAGATAATATTTAAAGTTTACGCTATTTGTTATTGTTAATTCAAAAAGTGACTAAAATTAAAATAAAATTAAATAAAATAGTTAAATATTTAAGGGGCAAAATGTAATTAATTCTCACTACAAGGAATTTTTAAAAGTGTAATCTACTACCGGTTCAGAAAGAACTTGCACTGAGAAGAACTGACAAGAGACTCAGGTGTCTTCTTAACATCCTTTTGTAATATAATTGACTCGGTTTGTACTTTTGTATCCAGTGTTCGTTTAATAACGTGTTTATTACATGTTATGAAGTAAATAATTTATTGAAGTACTTTATTACAATATTACCATTATAATGCAATTAAGTACAATATATTGCATTACAAATATAATGGTGTACATTATATTTCACAAAAATCCTTCTTAATACTCAAAAGTGTTTCTTCACTAAGGGAGATAAAAAGAGCACGTCGCTAGGGCCATTTACGTCACTCCTGAATTTTGTCGTAGACGGACGGCGTGCAATAAAACTGAATGTTATCTTGCTAATTTTTTCCTTCACCTCAACCTAAAACCGAGCCGTTGGTCCGCTATAACCGAAATCTTTCAGGCATCGAAACGATTATGACTACGACTTAGAGAAAATTCTACATCGAAAATCGAGCTTCAGAAGTGGTATTCTTATCGATATAATCTAACACGGAGCTCGTTACGCCTTTCCTTAAATTATAGTACTTACAGACAAAATTAATAGTATCGTATTTCTGAACAAGGTTAAGGATAAAATAAACAAAACATAATTTTGAAAAAGCCTAATTTTATTTTATTAAACTCCCAAGTGCCGCCTCTTGTGAAAGTTAATCAAGAGGGAAGCGTATTTTGTGCAATTTGTAGACCTATTTGACCCTTCATAACGGTCAACAGGGCCCTTAATGACGATGTCGTTTTAAAAACGAGCTACACCAAAATATTTGAGTGCAAACATGCGTTGTAGTAAATTGAGAAAACAATTTACTTTACAGGCTAATTTTGAAATAAATTTTAATAAGCAACTGTAGCTCATAACAATTTCGCTACAAATATATATACCTACCACCTATATTACTAACACTACATGTCAAAAAGTTATACCCACAAAAAATTTATCAAGCGTGCGTTAGACATGCACAGAGAGTTGTATACCATACAATTTATTATATGTACCATACCATATACAATGTTATTAATAACCTAGGATTTTCATTTCAATTCTTCTTAAATTTAAAGAACAGTATACTCTGACATTTTTAAAATATTAGAACCAGTAGTAACGGGAGGGATGATTAACTTGAGTTCGAGTATTCCTTTTACCTCTTCATAAAACATGTGGGTTAATAAGATGTATTACAATCTATATTTAATTTAAAGTATCTATTTCGCACGTATTAAACAGGGGACCAGACGATTGAGTGACCACATGGGGATTTCGTTTTTTTCTTATAAGGTACCCTGACCCTGAAAACAAACTTTTTTTACTTTATTACGACACAATCATTTTTGAAACGTAATGAAACGTAAACAACTTATTCAATTATTAGAAAAAGGGCTCAGAACCGGTTTCGAAATAGCTGTTAATATCTTCCATGAAAACTTAATTCCGTTCATCGATTGACATCGATTAATGTTGATTGCTGGTTAACAGAGAAAACAGAATTTAATTCGCGTTAACTACTACTAAGACCTGAATTAACCGGTTTTACTCAGACGCACGTTGCCTGCCTGGTGATCGATCAAAGCCAGCCAGCATCGAATTCTGCAAGGTGTCGGACCACTTTGCAGAATGAATAAAGTACGTTCGAAGGAACATGATCTGTTAATAGACAAAAAAGCTAATCTGCAGCGATAGAGTTATTATTATAGAGAACTGTATGAGAGTGACGACTCTGTCTCTGACACTGAGAGCGATCCTAACAAATCTCCACACTCAGGTCAGGAACTAGAGGAAATCATTTAGCATGAAATAGATTGAGAAAGTGGTAAGGAGTCTGAAATGTGGAAAGGCTGCGGGAAATGATGAGGTGACTGCTAAGGTGATCATGTCCTAACTGTGCAATCTTTGCTGGCAGAAGAGAGAGGTTCCGGAGGGCTGACTCACCGCAGCCATAGTGTCTCTCTATAAAGGGAAAGCTTCCTATTTCGACTGCGCGTGCTATAGGGTCATCAGCTTGATCAGCTTAGCATGTAAAGTATATACCCATGTATTGACTACTGAACGTATGAAAGGCATTTCGGAAAGATATTTGTGGGAGGCACAAGTGGTTTTAGGAATGGTAGAGGTTGTATGGATCAGATTTTCTCGCTAAGCGTTATTGTGGAAAGTCTCTGGCCATAAGTCGGAAAGTTTTCTGCGCTTTCGTGGATATTGAAAAAGCATTCGATAGAGTAGTGCGAAAGAAATTATGGAATCTTCTGCCTGAATATGGAGTGGAGGGCTCCTTGCTGCAGGCTGTGAGGTCATTATATCGAGGTCATAGAGCCTGTGTAAGGACAGACAGTGACTTGTCGCCCTGGTTCGAAGTCTGTTCAGGCGTCAGACAAGGATGCGTGATGTCTGCTAATATATTTGTACTGTATTTAGACAGTTGCCACTAGACTTTAAAAGACAGTATGAGTGGTATGATATGTGATGGTACATTGGTAAACTGCTTTTTGTATGCTGACGACGCTATGCTTATAGTACCATCAGAAGCGGAGTTACAGACACCAGTTACGTGCCTGAAAGAAGACTGTGAAGTGAAAAGATTGAATATGAATGTGAACAAAACTAAGGTTCTGGTGTTTGAAAGGGAAGATGTACAGACGAAGTGTGAAATATGAGTAAATGGAAAATGTCTAGAAAAAGTGAATGAAATTGTATGTCTGTGGAGTGCGTTTTCGAAGGATGAAAGATGTGAATTGGATGTGGAGAGATAGGTAGCAGCTAGCAATAAAGCCAACGGTGCTTTGTCTGCATTAGTAGGCAGTGTGTGTATATCTAACTCAGCCAAAATGATCATACACAACAAGGTGTTGGTTCCAACATTATTTTACAGTAGTGAGACCTGGATATGCCCGAAATCGAGTGAAAGTAAGATAAATGTAGTGGAAATGCGATCTCTTAGAAATAACCCTTACGGACAAAATAAGCAATGAAGAGATACGCAGTATGACAGGGTTGCACGACAGCGTTATTGTAAAAATGAAGAAGGAATGCTTAGACAGTTCGAAAGCGAGTGGTAAAAGAGGCCAGGGAAGACCATGCTGAGTTATGAAGATCAAATAGCCAGAGTGTTAGCAGACTGACATGTCAAAAGCACTCGCATACCTAGGCGAAAATGTATGAGGAGAATGGTGAGATTTGAGGACGCGAAAGAAGTATATAAGGACCGCGACGCTTGGCGCTCTGTCCTCTCTGACTACCCCGTTAAGGTTACAGCGTGAAGTACTAGTAAAAATAACGGTAAACCTAACCCAAACTGCGATCAATTTCAGTTCAAGGTCAATGGTTGAGAAAATTAACCAGTTTAGAAAACAAACCGGTTTAAAAAATTGACCGATTTAGAAAATTTACCGGTTTCCGAGTCTCAATTAGAAGAAGCTTAAAAATATACATTAATAGATTGTTGTATTCTAATCTGGGACAGGATTTAATCTATGAACTTTGAAAATTGAATAACTATAACCAGATAGGTTGTGCATAAGCTGGTATAGCTTAAAGGTAACGACATATTGAGTTTAATAACACCGAAGAGAGCATATGCGAATTCATTGTCATTGATAAGCTGGAAGAAGGCCTTCATTTTTCTTCTCTGAATCTTATCTGTAAATAGAAACAAGATGACTATTAATAAAATCAATAAGCAACGGAGAGTCCACCAGCGGAAAACAGCAAAATCGATTGCAACAGAAGCAGACTTTTTGGGTTAACTTCGATATTGTTTTAATAGTAAGCTTTAAAATAATACTGTCTTTCAGAACTTCGGTGCACTGTACTTTATTATTTTAAAGATTATATAGTTATAATAAGTTGGTCGCTTTTTTGTTAGAAGCATTTTGAAACTTTTTCAAAAAGTTGTTCATATCCGTTTGTCTATCATTTTTCTACCAAATTTTTTTTTGAAATCAGTACTGGTAATCAAAGTAATTTTGTTCTTTAAAAAGCTAACATAATAAACTTGAGCATTGATACTCAAATCAAATTGTATAAGGTAATAAAAAAAAATGGCAAATTTATATTACTTGTAAGTAATCTATTTTTAATCATTCAGGCTATAGACATTTTTATAAGTAAATCTAATTTGCATATTTATTGAAACGTATCTTACCAAGTGCAGTATTATTCAAAGCCTCATGGACAGCACTTCGCATTATAGTTACTTGCGTAGTGCTTTTATTTGACAAATAACACGGTATTATCATAACTATATTATACAAGAGACATCGCAGGCATGTGTAAACTATAGTCACCTTTGTGGGCTAAAATTAAAACACGTATATGAAATAAATTAAATATTGGATTAATTAAAAATATATACGCAAGTACGTTAAATCAATTAAAATTATTTGAGCAAAATTTATTAAGTTGATATTGTTACTTTTATAAGATTTCTCTTAATACATTTGCTTACAGTTATTTGATAAAATTTAATTTCTAAAACATAATATGTACATTCATACATATTATGTTTAGTCTTTACATAAAAGTTTGTCAAAGCATAAAAATATATCAACTAAATTAAATAAAACATATCATAACCTAACAAAGAAACAAAAAGTGTCTCTTCATAATGTTAAAATACATAATGTTCCTTCGTATTATGGACACAAAAACCTGTAATAAGTTAAAATATAATATCAGAAAAGCTGAAATAAAATATTACTGTTTAATAGTTTTCTTAACTCGACGAATTAAGAACTCGTCGAGTTAAGAAAACCTAGGTACTGTATTTATTATATGCTCTATTACAATGTATTATTTTATTATCAATATTTTATGTATGTACATACGGTGTAAGATGTATCATTTAATTGCAATATATTTACTACGTGCTTTAATAGCATTATAGTTGAAACTCCGGATGAAAACAATAGCATTGTCATCTGAAAACATAAATTTAATTTCGTTAATTTCAAACAATCGTTAATTAATATCAAATGTCGACTATGCACTTGCTTCTACAAAAATATCATGAGTAATTCTGTAGATTTTATTATGTATGAAGACCTCTTTGTCTAAAGAAGTATAAATGTAGATAATTGTAATTCATCAAAATATTAAACATTGGGTTTCTCAACTATTGTGTAGAATGCTATGTAGGATTTGGAACCGTAAGCTTATATTTAAAGTATATATGCATGCTTAACCACATAACTCTAAAAACCAATAGCTTCAGAAACTTAGTTATCGAATGAATCTCTCTAAAACTTGAGCCATTCATAAAATCCACACATGTCCATTGTCCATTTACGCTAATCACTGCTGTGCACATATATGTACATATTATATGTATTCTTTTAATATGCATTTATGAATTTTCACACACATTTTGAGACATCAAAATCGAAACCATACGTTAATAGTTAGGCCATCACTTACAAATTTTCCTCTCGTTCCTCACAAATTTTCAAATAATAAACCATATCGGCAGATTATTTGCTTTTGAGACCTGCGCGGGAAGATAAACATTTACCACATTCTTTATCATCCATTCCATATTTTTTTTTCTCTCGAAAAAGCACAAAAGGACTGTACGATTTTACATTGTTGAAATTACGAATCATTCAACGTATCGTATCTTAAAAAAACTATCACTGAAATTTCCTCTGAGTATGTTATTCCATTAGACAAAAACCTACGAAAAATTAAGCATACTACCGGAAAACTGATGATGGAGTTCAGTTGTATCGAACATTTATTTAACAACTCGTACGCTCTATGCAAAGAAGTTACGTCGAGTGTAATATTGTGAGCTAATGATTCGATCTTGTTCAACTTATTATTTTTATTTCCGTTTACAGAGTATACTTTTAAAACATGAGCTTTAAGGATACATGCTCTCAACATGATCATTCTGAGAAAAGAACAGAGTAATACGCCTTCGAAGTAATGGCTTAAAGAAACTATGTAAATTATTGCCGAAGGTACATCTGGTAGCGATAAAGTAAATCTTATTATGGCATATTCAATAAAATTGTATACGAAGAATACTATAATCCATATTATGCTTCTGATTTTTTTCGTAGTGATAGAAATATTTTTATCAATGTTCAATTTTTCGTCAAATTCACCGAGATTATGAATAAACTTCTGTAATTTTCTTTTCCTTAAAAAATTTGAGTTGAACACTAAAATTAGATATTCGACCAATACGCTGCCTCTATAGACTAAGTAGGATGCGCTGTACGGACCACCGTTCAGGGAAAAGTAACATATAAATAAGAGGATCAGAAAACTATACGAGCGAGTAAACCATCGCACAAATTTGTTCGGTTCCAACAAATAAACACGGTTCAATCCCAATAATGCTCCAACAGTTATAACATATTTCATATGTGCAATGATAGGTGAAGTTTTCACGACGAAATTGTTTTTTTTAAGATTCGGATTGCCCGAAGGTGAGACTTTAGAGGGTTTTTTTACACTTTTCATGATTACGAATACTGCCACTTCAAAACATATTCGACATGAGACTGAGGAGAGCTTTGAAATTATATTTTTCCGACAATTTCAAAAATTATACCTAATAGTTGATAAAAATCTTTCATTAGAGGATTGCTAGATTATAAACCATATTCACTTAAGTAATTAGTTGTACAATTTGTCATGGATTCCCGGTACTAGTAGCAATTACAATATTTATTACTTCGGTGCCAGAATTTATTGCCGTTTTATGTTAAAAATTAAAGAATAATTTATTATTACGAATAAATAAAGATATATCCATTACTTCGAGTATAAATATCAATATTTGTATTTATGAACTAGATACAATATTAGTTTTGAACATGTTATATTAGTTCGCATAAGGTGTGGTTCAGACTTGATTTATGTATGAACCGAGAAAAGATGTAGGGACACAACATATTGTGAATGACGTTTACCGAAAGATTTATCGGTTGCTGGTCTGTTCGTTTTGTGATCATGTTCGAGAACTGGGTCGAGGCTTTATAAAATAAGGATGATATAAATAACAATGTTTGGTAAATATAGGTTGAAAAAAGTCTTGCCTTGAACACTTTTTTTCCAAGTTTCATTATCGGACAATATTAAACGAATAGTATTGACACAATTATATTGTCCAAAGAGCCATTTTGCGTGTATACAGGAAATATGTATACTTTTTCTAATCTCGAGAAAGGCTGCATCGATCTAGATGGGTTTTTCACAGATTATTTTTGTAAAGTATAATTTTGTAATTTCTGTGGAAATTTTGATGATGAATTCACTCATCTGTTATTTCTGCGAAAATCTCATTTATAACTGAGTGACTGGCCCATTGGCGCAGTGGCATATGCATCTGCTTTCCAAGCTTAAGGTCCCGGCTTCGATCCTCGATCAGGTCAATTTAGGAAACGAACTTTTCTAAATTGGCTTGGAGTCTGGGTGTTACTGGGAACTCCCCCAGAGTTCGTTGTGTGGTACCCATAGTACAAGCTTACTGCTTAGTTTGGGGTCACACAATCTGTGTAATTGTCTGGAGTACTATTATTATTATTATTATAACTTCCACATTGATATAACTGAGGACATTCACTTCTAAACAATAACATAAAGTAAGAATCTTATTCTCTTTTGCTTTTTTCCAGTATTTGGAACGAGGTCGCTTTCAGCAATGTCCCCGTTGATATAGTTGTAAAATTGTTGTCTAAATGCGTTCGAGAAGTTTTCACTTATAAAATGTCATTTCTAACGAAGTTATTTCTACATGGTCCCTATAATAATAATAATAATAATAATGTGCCAGACGATACACACCAATCATCTGATCTCAAACTAGGGTATTCCCTGTGCTATGAGAACCAGACGACGACTACTGAGGGCGTCTCCCAGTACACCCAGACCCGAGACAATCTAGAAAAGTTCATTTTCTAATTTGACTCGACCGGGAATCGAACCCAGAACCTTCCGAGCTTGGGTAAACGTCTAAACCACTGCGCCATCTAGGTCGTCATATACTATAGAAGTAACTTTATGAGAAATGTCATTCTGAATCCGACCTAAATAGTGACCTTATTCACGGATCTCTGGGACCTAATTACGCAACTATTATTGATTAGAAGTGGATGTTATAATAGTTAAGTTACGCTTTATATTATTGCGACGAAAAGTAAATAATTTCAAAATTAAATCGACATAAATATTATTTTCGTTGTTTCAGATTTTAATATGTTTTAAACCATAAGATTGTGGACACCGTTGGTTTATAATCTATCTCGCGAGATTGTAAACTGTCGATAAATTGTGAACTGTACCATACTGCTTACAATATAACAGAATATAACGTATTAATTTTTGATACTTTATAATCTATTCATGTCAAACCGTCAAATTATGAACTGGCATCATCTTACTTTTTTTTTCTTTATGGCATGGCGCACAATTCACGTATTAGTAAGTAGAATCACAAGTAAATTAGTTTTTTCTTATCGTAAAACTTCTCCAGTTATAAAGCTATACTTCTTGCAAGAGCACGAGAACTTCAGCTACACATGTTTATTTAGACCTACTCCATTATTTTCACTTATAAAAAACTTTAAAACTCAATATACTATCACCGTTGTACTTTAAAACTCCCAAAGATGTAAAAAATAGGAAATATAAACAAAATGTCAACCTCACTTCTCCCGTTCCCGCCAAAAAGTCCCATCACCTTACTTGCATGCGACGGAAGTCACGTTGTACGTGCTGATTGGCTGAACGTCATGTGCCCCGCGCTGCCATCTTTGGCTGTCATAACATAAACAAACAGATGTTTTTGTGGTTTGTGATAGTTTTCGTGTTGAAAATAGCTAAAAGTTATATTAGGGTTACATTTAGTAGTAAAATTAAACCTACGATTAACCAAACAAGTGAAATTTCAGCGATAAATAATTGTTAGGCGCCGACCATAAAGTTATAACGAGCTACCGCCAAGACCGACCAATCCAGTATATATAATTTTCTCTATGGACCAATCAGACAGTTCCCAATATTACGGATGATAAAATCGGACAGATTGTGAATCCTGTCGGTAAGTGCAGGTTCGTTTATAATTTGACGTTTTGACATGGATAGATTCTAGAACTATCGAAAATGAATACGTTATATTTTAAGCAGTATGGTTCACAATTTATCGACGGTTTATAATCTCGCGAGACAGATTATAAACTAACACTGTTCATATCTTATGGTGACATATGATAGCTGCTCCTAAAACTGATATATTTTACACATAGTATTTAAATAATTAAAAAATGGAAATAAAATTGCGAAAAAACTGTTTAAAATTCTTTAACAGAAATTATTTATCGGGTTTTAAATTTAAGAAATGGGAACAGTATGGAGACGAGCTTGAGAGAGATACCATTACATTTTTTTTTGTACAGTTCTCCCTTGGAAAGAAGCGGAAAGGGATCTATGCCCATAACAGCTGACTTCTTTAGTAACAAAATGACATATTCTTTATTTCATTTTATTAAATTATCGACGTAGGTAATATATTTTAATGTCTGTTGAGTTTCTGACGACAAATATATTGAGGCAGTCTTTCTAATAGGTGGACAAAGCCACTTAAAAATCTCAACATCACACCACCAAACAAGCACTTATTTTAACAATCCACATAATGTGCACAATTGCATAGAAACTTGGGACGCAAAACTACATGAATTTAACATCACAATATCCCCTAGAAACAATTTGCGAATAATTAAAATAAACACCCAACCGCCCCCCAAAAAATCCCGCCAAAAACTCCAGATAGCGTGACATAGCTGTGACGACATTGTTCTGCGCTAGGATGGAGTGACATAAATGGAACTTATCACAGGTCTACCACTAATAGATGTTCCCTTGATGTGACCACTATAGTCTCTCCCACTTTGACAACCGCTGTTATCATCTATGACGTCTTTAGCAACATCTTCAAATTTAATATGTTCCAAATATAAAATAAAATGAATAGCGAAATAAGTCACTAACGAGTGAAATGTTACCGGAGGATAATTTCTATCGCTGCGGCTTCTGCTGACCTTAACATTACAGCGAACCATATTTCACACACTACTAATCATAATCTCTGTTGTAAAACACAATCAACGCACACAAAAGACAAAAACTTAAATTAACAATAAAAAATAGGAACACATATGTCAACGAAAGTTGTTTGGCCACCACAGATTAGAGATTTGGGTCCACTTTTGTCAAAATTGACAACTGTGGTCCCAAATTTTCGGTCACGGTGATAAGGACAAAAAAAAAATATTAGCATCTTCTTCTTTCTAAGGCATCGTGTAATTAATGTTCTCGTTCTAACAATTCAGTGACGTCAGATATGCTACTTCTATTAGTGCTTGCGTTCTTAGGAACTTATCTCCACTCTATTTCTACTACTTAAGTTTAAAAGCGAATAACTCATATATTTTTCATTGTATTTCGAATAATTTTTCGTAGTTTTGTTTAAATTAAATTTAACTTAAAACTAGGTCATTAAGAAATAGTAATTTATCCTATGGCCAACTAATGATTGATAGTCGCCCGCTATGTACCACAGTGAAAACGAATTTATAAAGCTGACAATGTATGTTCGAATTAACCTTCACGCCTATTATGTCATGATAGGAAAGATTGATAGCGTCGCCGTCAGAAAGGAGGTCTTACAAAGGAGTCTGCTATACAAAGTAGAAGCTTTGTTGCGATTATTACAAAAACCTCATTGTATTGTGACTTTTACAGTACGTACAGGAGAAGTGACAGATGAAAAATACAAGTTTATAGGGGGACATGACTTATCAGTTATCATGTACAGTACAGGTAAAACGTTGAGGTTACAGTATACAATTTTCTTAATGTTTCTGAACAGGTAATAGAGACCGTACAATAATATTACCAATGACAATACGCCTACGAGAAATCGATTAACTTGTCACAGTTACTAAAGACAGATCTTAGTAGGTATTTTGCTTTAATAACCATTTTGTTAACATTACTTCTTATCGCAAAGCAGTTGTAATTTATAGAAACAAAACATCGCCTATGCGTTCTTTCTACTCTTTTATACACAGACAACCAGTTTTATATTTTTTAGAAACACTCCTGTCGTTCTAATGCCAATCACATATAAAAAAGTATACATAGTATAATCTGTGATGTAAAATGTCTGTCCCCTAACACTCCTCAGTAAAGTTTTGGAAAAGCGATAGTAGATTTTACTTGCGATAAAAAGGACTTCCTGAATGAATGCGAAAACTTCAATTCATTGACACATAGACCCATACCGCACAGTATACGATCACTTTTTTATTTTAAAATTTCAAAAAAGGCAAAAAGTAGAAAGTCAAAATAAAATATCAATTTCGCTTCTCCCGTCCATCATCCATCGTCATCTATTAAATTACTTCCGAGCGATAAAAAAACTATGAATACGAAATTGCGTAGTATCCCGTTCATAATACACTACAGTAATTCTTATGTTTAATTTTTTTTTATGGCGGAGGAAGCAAACGAGCAAGCGGAGATCACCTGATGGAAAGTGACCACCGCCGTCTAAGGATGCTCTTCCTCCATTAAAATGCTATTTTCTTTCTTCCCAGTTTCAAATTAGATACCTATATCGATTAAATTATATTAGTAAAACATACATGCATGCATATTATCCTCACGCTGTATCACTAACGAGGTAGTCAGAGAGGACGGAGCGCCAAGTATCTCTGTCTTTACATATTTCTTTCGCTTCCTCAAACCTCATAATTTTTTTTACACACTCGCCTAGGTTTGCGAGTGCTTTTGACATTTCTGTCAGCTAAAGCTCTGGCTATTTGATCTTCATAAGTCAGTCTTGATCTTCCTTGGTTTCTCCTACTACGCAAAATCGCTCTGTAGATTAATTAGCAATACATCTAATAAACAATCTATCTATATATATAAAAGGCAATGTATGTATGTATGTATGTATGTATGTTGTATGTATGTATGTATGTATGTATGTTCCTTATGGACTCCGAAACGGCTTGACCGATTTCGATGACATTTTCAGGGAATCTTCAGATTGGCCTAGCGGGTGTTCCTGTAAAGTTTGGTAGAGATCGGATCAGTAGAATTTTTTTTTTGTTTTTTTTTTGCAGTATCAAAATAATTATAAAAACTGTTTAATTTATTTTAACTTCAACTAACGCCCAGTGAAACGGGCCGGGTTTGCTAGTATTAAATACGTTAACGTACGTAATAAGCATACAAATAATTTACTTCAAATGCAATATAAAAATCAGTTTAGTCTGTGTGTCACTTACAATACTCGAATAGCACTCCATCGATTGAGCTAAAAATAGGTTATGTTAGATACATTACTGAAAAAAATTAAAAAATAGTTGATCAGTGTAATCTAATCTGCGTGCGGTGTCGGGGTAGTAGCAGGTCTTTGGAGACATATAGTATACATATAACCTAATAAAACTATTTTTGAAACATATATTTAGATGTATATTTTCCTTTATTTATATTATAAACTAAACAAGGTAGAAAAAATAGAAGGTAATGTTTGAAAAATGTTAACAAGCTAGTAATTTTCTTCATATAAAAATATGTTCTTTAAAAGTAATCTCTTCCGTGCTTCAAAACGCAAACACAGTTTTTGCGTTAAAGTTCAATAAAATATTTTATCGAGAATGTTCAAGAAAAGATACAATAACAGACAGGAGAAAGCGATCTCTGGTAACGAAAGACTTTGACTGGTGAATAATGAAAGCTATTGAATACATTTAAATATGAATATATTTTATTCATCGCACATAAATGGCGGCGAGCTTTAAGTACACATCTTTCAGACACGGTTTACTTATTTTTAATACTTACTTATTAAGCTACAAATAACGTTTAAATGTAGTATTCTCATTGCATTAACTCATATTACATTAAATAGTTTTGTTTAACATACGAAGAGTAAATAGCTACAGTGTTAACTGACGGAAATATCAAAAGCACTCGCATACCTAGGCGAAAATGTATGAGAAGAATGATGAGATTTGAGGAAGCGAAAGAAGTATGTAAGGACCGCAACGCTTGGCGCTCCGTCCTCTCTGACTACCCCGTTAGGGATACAGCGTGAAGATATGTATAGTCTTGTTTATTCCGCTACGAATAATTGTCAGAAATGTAATTTTCGTAACGCTAATCTATTTTTAGAGGTAAAATATAAAAAATGAATAAAATACATTATATTGTAGGAGCCTTTTCAGCAGCCTTATTGACTGTTCTTGGAACTGGTATTTTTTAATTATTAAAATAATTAAAATTCATTAACACGACTATTAACATTTTTTAAGATATAATACACAGTACACATATTATATAGACAGTGGAGACGAAGTGGAGTTTTAATAAAGAAAGGAAGAAGTAGTATGTAGTTTCTTTGCCCAGCACTAGGCGAGACATAATCTATGTCTCGCCTAGTGCTGAGCAAAGAAACTACATACTTAGACATACATACATAATTAGAGATTAGCTCTATAGCTTATCTATAATTTATATAAACATGCATACATTTTCTCACGCCGTATTTCTGATAGGCTAGTCAGAGAAGACGAAATACCAAGTATCACGATCCTTGCATACTTCGTTTGCCTCCTCAAATCTCATCATTCTCGTCACACGCTTTCGCCGAAGTATGAGAGTGCTTTAAAGTCATTACCGTCAACTAACAATCTGACTATTTGAACTTCATAAATCACGCTCGGTCTTCCTTGGCTTCTGCTATCACTCACTTTCGCTTTATAGATTTTCTTCGTCAATCGTTATATTATCTCAATTTTGAAACTATTTTTATATAGTAAATAACGCTCTTATTACAATATAAATAATGTAGTTACAGTTTTTTTCTAAGATGTACATTATTTTATTTATTTTAATTTTATTTTCTTTATTTATTTATTATTTAACAATTTATTGCATACCACAACATATAAAAGAAAGATAAAGAGATTCTATGTGTATTACAATATTATTATACTAAATACAAATAATAATGAATATAAAATACAATAACAAAAAACACATACAATCAATACATATAAATATATAAATTATACATGAATACAAATATATATAGATATATACATACAATAACTATATATACAAGATAATTATACTCTAATGAAAATGTTAGTTTTGAACTAACTCTTCATATAATGCTCTTTAACCGCTCGTTTAAAGCCTACTAGCGATCAATTCTCCCGTACGCTGGGGTCCAATAAAGTACCCAAACCGAAGTCGAATCATCCGAGCGTAGACACTGCGAACGACCACGAAGATAGGATTCAAACCAAGAAGAGTTTTAAGGAGAGACATTTAAAGAATGAAGGATACCAAGAAGAATATCAAAATCAACGGAATTAAAAGCGTTACTAAAATCAAGAAGAATGAGAATAGTCTAGACTTGAATAGAATAGACGTTTATTTTTTAGAGCAATCGGATATCATCAGTAACTTTGAGCAGTGCAGTGACTGTACTATGACTTGATCAAAAGCCAGACTGAAGGGGATTGAGTAAATTGTTAAAAGTGAGATAAGACGCGAATTTTTGATGGACAATGTGTTCTAAAACTTTAGATAGAAGAGGTAAGATAGAATTCGGACGGAACTGTGATGGGGATGTAGAATTCGAAATTTTGGGAAAGGTAAATCGTGGGCTTTTTTCCAGATAGATGGAAAAGTGAGAGAAAGTAAAAAAGGATAAAAAATGTGAGTTATAACAGGTGAAAGTTCAGGTAGGAGAGTTTTAATCATTCGGGAGCATATCCGATCAAATCCTACAGCTGAGGAAGTAATAGATAGGATGTGCTTGTTAACACCATCTTCAGTCACAGTAATTATTATTATTATTATATTATTAAGTAAAGTGTAAATGTATTAAGTGTAAATGGAGAAGAAGAGGAAACAAGAGAGAGAGAGAGATAGCTCTTTAAGAGTTATATTTTTAACAAATTGGTCAAGAGATACAGGTTGTTTAGAAAAGTGAGAATTAAGAGCATTAAAATTGAAAGTATATGAACATAAAGTGAAGACTTACCGAAACCTTGGGAACGAAGAAATTTTCAAAGCTTTGCAGAATCAAGATTCTGCATGGAATCATGGAAAATTCTTTATGTACTTTTCTAATTCTCTATGTACGGGAAGTTTTCTATGTTTATACTTTTAGTTAGTAATTTAAAATTTCATATTTTTTTGTACAGTATATGTACTCACACGAATTGTATACAAAGCCGCACTTTTACAAAGATTTCTTTTAATTCTTTAAGTGAATTTGAGAAAGCAATTTAACCAAATTCTCAAAAATCTTGATAACCATCAAGAGTAATTAAGAGTAAAAATTGGGATAAACATATTTCTGAGATTCAATGTGCTTTAAACTCATCTTTGCATGAATCGACCAAACATACTCCTTATTTTCTAACTTATGGTAGAGAGATGATAATTAATGGTGACTTATATAACTCTTCTCAACCTGTGAGTGGTGAGAAGGTTACTCTTGATAACCAAATTACTTTCTCAAATTCACTTAAAGAATTAAAAGAAATCTTTGTAAAAGTGCGGTCTAGTATAACTAAATCTCATGAGAAAAACGCTCGTAATTATAATTTACGGAAGCGTAATGTTGAATATCAGCCAGGACAGTTTGTATATAAAAGAGTTTTCACTTTGTCTGATGCTGCTAAACATGTCTCCGCCAAATTGGCGCCTAAGTTTGAGAAATGTATCATTACTGAAAAACATTCTCCTTTAGTATATTCTCTGAAGTCCTTAACGGGTAAACCTTTAGGCCGTTGGCATATAAAAGATTTAGTACGTTCTGGTGACGTAATAGAAACTTAGGTCTTAGTTAGGTAAATTCTAGATAGGAACGCGACCCGTCCCTGTAGTAGTTTGCTGTCTTAATTCTTTTGTGTGCTAGTATGTGCAGTATATGTAGATTTCTGTGTTTGTTGCTTTATATATTTTCGGGAATCTATGTTCTCGAATTATTTTATTTTAAAATTTTATATTTTATATCAAGAGTAACCTTCTCACCACTCACAGGTTGAGAAGAGTTATACAAGTCACCATTAATTATAATCTCTCTACCATAAGTTAGAAAATAAGGAGTATGTTTGGTCGATTCATGCAAAGATGAGTTTAAAGCACATTGAATCTCAGAAATATGTTTATCCCAATTTCTATGATTGTTTTTTACATATGTAGCAATAGCCCTGACAAGTTCACGATTAACGCGTTCCGATTGATTAGTTTGAGGGTGATACACTGGGTTGTAACATACATGAGGTAGGTTGTATATTTGGATTAAATCCCTAAATTCTTTAGCTATGAATTGGGGACCGTTATCCACATATAAATACTTTGGTACCCCATGAGTCAGGAATATCCCCTTTTCCAAACATCTAACTATATTCTTTGCGGTAACCGTTCTTAATGGAAACAAAGTAACATATTTACTAAAGTAATCACTACATACAAACAAATATCTATTTCTGGCATAAGAGGGAGGAAAGGGACCTAAGATATCACAGGACAAAGCTTCACCAGGTATAGAAATGGGCCTAGAGCTTCCCATATACCCTGCTGGCTTTGTATTTACTGCTTTATACATCTTACAGGTCTCACAAGCCTTTACATACTCGCGTACATCCCTATAAAGAGTAGGCCAAAAATACCAAGTTGCTAATTTTTTATGGGTTTTCAGTACCCCAAAATGACCACTAGTAGGATCGCCATGATATTGCTTTAAAAGATCTAAGCGTTTGTCAGAAGGGACTAACTTCTTCCAATCAAATTGGGATGTTAACCTATATTTATTTTTAGATAATCTATATAGTTCGTTATCCTCTATTTTATAATTAGGGAACAAAGTAGGTTTACTTACACAGTTACTATATAGCTTTTTATACCGCGGGTCGCTAGAACTTGAGTATTCACTAATTGAATCTATTTTCATCCGAGGCAGAACTTCAGGAACTAATTAAAAAACTTTCCAAAAATGTATACCGAAGTGAATAGGAATTTCTATATATGGCTGTATTAAGAATTTTACCAATTCTACTTTATTTTTAAACTCGACAGGCAGCATCATATATTCAGTACAAATTAACTCGTGACCACTGGCCACATATAAACTAAGAGGTTTTTGCAAAGAGTATTTGGTTAAACCGAGTTCTAAAAATATTTTGTGACAGTTGTCACCTAAGACAGAGCAAGAGGCGCCACAGTCTAACAAACCTTTGACTTTTAACCCTAATATGTCAACAGCGACATATGGTCTAATGCACCTATTCCCAAAGTGGGCGATAACGCCCCCCTGTGGGCGCTGCAGGCCTAAAGGGGTGCGGTAAGAGACTCAGAAAAAAAATGTGGGCGTTGTGTAGAGGCCTGGGGGGTGATTTGTAATTTCATTTAGCTAGGAGGCATCTTAGAGAACGACTGCATGAGCTCTCGACTCCGTAGACAAAATAAGTTTGGGAACCTAGAGTCTAATGTCATCCGTCGGCGGTTCAAAATAGGTTACTTCAGTTGGTGGACAAGGTTTTATGTAGTTATTTTTCCGTGAAGTGAACGAACTAATTAGTTTCTTTGGAAGTGAACAATTAGTGCAATCGGGAGTGCGTACTCCCTTTTTCCCGCATCGAAAACAAAGTATTTCGCGTGACTTCCTACATTGTCTAGCCAAATGGTTAGTTAACCCGCAACGAAAACATTTGTTATAAGTTCTGCCTTGTTTACAAGGCGGTTTCGAAGAATTAATTGAAGCTAACTGGTTAGTTTTAATGTTAGATTTATAATTAGACTTGTTACCTTGTATTGTTTTATTCTGGTATACAAAGTCAGGTGCATAGGATGTGCCAGATAAGACCGGTTCACGAAATTGATTAGCCCTTTCCTGAGCTAATTCTAGTTTTTTACATAAAGATTTTAAAGTTACTAGTGATTCGATATCCCGGAGAGCTAATTCCTTACTATATTCAGGTCTGATGTTTCGCATAATTATATCTAATTGTTCAGACTCACTAACCGGTTTATTTAATCTCGAGAACATACCTAATATAATTGACAAGAAAACAACAATCGTTTCCTGTTTAGCCTGATTGCGATGTCTAATTTCCTCTAGCAATTTATAATCTAAATCGGGAATATCAAAGTCCTCCCGTAAAGCACAAATAACATCTTCATAGAAATCAAACTTTAATTTATTTACTCTACACCAATATAAGGCGGGTCCCTCTAAAATATCAGGGAAGCCATCATAAATTATTTCAGTGGGGATTTTCCTAGCCACTCTAAGTTCCTCGAGCCTAGTAATAAATACCCTAACACAAGAATTCCCGCTAAACTTAATATTTAACGAATTTAAGTTAAACGACTTGAAATTGTGGCAAGTAACATTTTCTACAGCAATTGGTATGTTTTTAGGTTTCTCATCCTCGCGTATTGAGTGAAAATCAACCTCCTGATCGCCCTCAAGACACAGCAAAATTGAAACCAAAGAAGACTTAAGGTCATTGACCTCCTTGTTTGGTTCTGAGATACGAGACAGCCTGCACAGAATATAATTACACCGAGCTATTAATTTCTTTAATAACCTATCATTAGTAAATATTTCCTCGGTTATAGTTTGTTCGATATCAGTTACTTTCTTAGTACACAACTCAAGTTCTTTAGTCGTTACTCTACTCTCAACCAGTTCATACATCTTTAGACTACCCCTTCGAGCTAATTTACATGTGTGTCTAAGTAACTTTCTTAATTCATCGGCTGAGGAAGCCGGTGCAGCTGGTAAATGCCTAATTTCAAGTTCATGAATTAATTCATCTTTAAGAAGGAACTCCACAGCGCAACCTGCAGTAATGAAGTCCATTTTTTTTTTCAAATCTAAGTATTATTAAACAAGAAAATCTATATATCAGTTTAGCAAATCCTAGTGAGAGTTAAAATATATTCACCACTAAATCTTAATTAATGTGGTTCAGAGTACACAATTTAAATTATAAACTCACTACCTAAAATTTATAAAGTCTAAGATAAATCTAGTGAGAATGAGACTAAGTTTCTAGAATTTGTAATCCCTGCAGAATATATACAGATTAAGATTCAATAAACAAAGATATTACATAAGCATGTAATTTTCAAATTACAATTATCAATTCCCAGCTTAATTCACAAGTCTATGTAGTATATAAACACTATTTGCTTTTACTAAGACCAGAAATATACTACATCCAAATAGTCACAAAGCCTAAGTTTATTAAGTTATTAAGTTAAATCAAAGTTTAATAATTAAGTTATTATTTTATCAATAATAATTACTGATATATTGGGTCCTTACATATGAAATTAGCGTTTTGTCGTACTGACCACTTTGATCTGAAATATCTACTCTTTGGTTAAGAATTCCAAATTCAAATTTATAAATTCATTTAGCTGGTACATTTGAGTTTTGAAAACAGTCATTCATTTGTTTTTTCCTCATTATTTTTTTCTTTGGCGTCGCTTATTACCGCACAATAGAAAACATGAAATATCGGTATATTTACGAGTACGAGTTCTACCGTGGCACCAGTGCTGCAGAAACAGCTCGAAGGATTAATGATGTGTACGGCGCTGGTGTCGCAAAAGAAAGAACGGTACGTTTTTGGTTTCAACGTTTTCGTTCTGGAGATTTCGACCTTCAGAACCAACCCCGTGGACGGCCGGAGACCAAAGTGCAAAATGAAGAATTAAAGGCTATTGTGGAAGCGGATCCATCACAAAGCACTTCAGAGATAGCTGCAGGCTTCGGGGTAAGTGACAAAACTGTATTAATCCACTTGAAGCAAATCGGGAAAGTAAAAAAACTTGAATGATGGGTACCTCATGAATTGAGTGAATCCAACTTGCAAACACGCGTCGACTGCTGTGTTACTTTGCTCAACCGACACAATAATGAAGGGATTTTAAATCGAATCATTACTTGTGATGAAAAGTGGATACCGTACGATAATCGGAAGCGCTCGTCGGAATGGCTGAACCCTGGAGACCCAGCCAAATCCTGCCCTAAACGAAAATTTACTCAGAAAAAGTTACTTGTGAGTGTTTGGTGGACTGGCGCCGGTGTCGTTCACTACAGCTTTCTAAAATCTGGCCAAACGATTACGGCAGATATCTATTGTCAGCAACTATAAACCATGAAGGAAGAACTAGCTGCTAAACAACCGAGATTGATCAATCGCTCTAGGCCATTGCTGCTTCACGACAATGCAAGACCACACACTGCACAATAAACAATCACTAAGTTAGATTAGCTACAATTGGAATATCTGCGACATCCACCGTACTCCCCGAACCTTGCTCCAACAGATTACCATTTTTTCCGGAATTTGGACAACTTCTTACAAGGAAAAAAATTCAACTCCGATGCGGCAGTCCAAACCGCCTTCAAAGAGTTTATTGATTCTCGCCCCCATGGTTTTTTTAGTAAAGGGATCAATGAACTACCTATGAGATGGCAAAAGTGCATAGATAACAACGATGCATACTTTGATTAATTAAATATATTTTACAAAAAAAAAATTGACTTTATATTCCTTCCGTACAAAACGCCAATTTCATATGTAAGGACCCAATACTTGTCAATCAACCAGGAGTTATCAATTAACACAGAGATATCTAATAGCTAGATTTAGTTCAATAATTAGTTGAATTACACTAGAGTTAGTAGCACTATTAATGTTACATTAGTAGTTGTTTAGTACTTACAAGAACAATAGTTTCTTATCCCACCAGAAGTTTCAAGGCCCCACATTGGGCGCCACTTTTGCAACGTGGCTTGCTCAGGCCGGTAGAGTGAGGTGTGGGTTGAGTAATTGATGATGTTATTATTACTGTCACCTGGAGAGTGGTGTACCTAATTTGTTTAAGGGCGCCTAGTACACCTCTGCAATCGACATCTAATGGGATATTTATAGAAAGTTAATTAATTAGACATCAGAAAAACATCACACAAAGAAAACATTTATTTCTTCTAACTTAATCTCTATGGTGGATACAATCAGTTCACTATGTATTTATTATTAAAAGTTATTAACAATTTAAAAAGATTAAATGCTATGGTTAAACAACATTATCCTGTTTATTATTATATATGTATTAAATAAGGTCACCTATTATCTAACAGCACTTAGATATTAATTAGTTTACAGAATAATTCATTAGTATTAAAGTTTTACAAGTATTGAGCTCAGATATTACTTGTTATAGTTACAACAACATAATTTATTTATGTTATCTTAAATTAAAGAGAAGTATACCTAGCTATAAAGACTTAGACACCCTTTCCTTGTTTATGTACTGCATTTAAATTCTTAGTGTTTGGAAAAGCAAACTTCCCAAATTTCTCGGCCGGTGTACTCAATGTAATAAAGTAATAAACATCTTTGTCGAGTACGAAAAAATGGACTGTATTGGTACTAGTAATTTATCGCGAATGCACTTGCAAGACACTTCCAAAAAGGGATGTGTTTCTATGCAGCCGTAGGAGCTGGAGATAGTTGATAAATACAGCTGACAAAGGGAACGAAAAAACATGCACACTTACTTGCCTCTCTTTGCAGTCCTTTGTTTTGCGATTTAGTCCAAGCTTCTAGAAAACGTCACAAACACACGGAATAACACAATCCCTTGGTAAAGCAAGCACACTCGGTTTTTAAATATGCGAAATATAAATATGCGAGATTTATACGATGAAAATAATTTAATTGCGTTTATTATGGCAGGTCACAAGCACACGGCATTTGCATTCGCGAGATGATCGAAGCGTGCATGTGGGAAAGGGATGGTTGCAGTTAGGAAAAAGTACCCACAAGTGCGAAGTTTGTTGTCAATTATTGAAATGACATAACGATACCAAACAGTGTTACAGATACATAAACCCAAGTACATTTTATACCTTATTATCCAGTATTTTATTTCACAGAGAAAAATATTTATTAGATACACAATACCTTTATGTGGAGCTAATATCTAACAGAGAATCATTTATTAGTTACAAGCAGAGTGTTATCAGTTTTATCACTGATCAATCTTAAGAAGGAGGTGGTCATCCACCAACTGCACCTACTCCTCAGTCTTCTCCTTTGTCGAACATCTACTAGCATCACAGCACCCACATGCCCCGGCCCTCAAAGATTCCCCTTTAATAGGAACTGCGGCCTGGCCACGCGATATAGCACCCAAGTGAAGAAGACTTAGACTTCTTGATAGTCAGAGTAGTGCACCAAACCATTCTAAGAACTATTTTGATTAGTTCATACTGAAGTTTAGATGAATGTTGAATAGATTTTACTACTATTCCAAAGTATTCATTACATATAGGGACAGGAGGTCCACCTGGTTTCTATAGGTGTCCTTTGAACTCTGTAACAAGCACATGTAGACATTAGGCTCATATTCCCTAGTCCTATCATCATTGCTTCCCTTATCACAGCTACAGTACTCACCATGGGATCCACCATGAGATTACCTCAACTACTTTAACATATTATTAACTAACTCATTTATTCTAATTGGGGTTGCTACTCCCAAGCAAATACAGCTGAGACTGTCCTAGGCGACATGTGGCCTAACTTTAAGTTTCTTCATGAGACTGTTGAGGCAGCTTGTCCCGCAGCAGAGAGAAAAGAAAAAGGAAGCTATCGGATACGAGACGCTTTTTATACTCCACGACGAAGGTCACCTATGCTCCTACTCCTGGAACAACTAGTGTAGAGACAGTGGTCGACAAACCTTATCTAAAATTACACCTACCTAGCGAGTCGATAAAATTCAATATTTTTTTCTAAGTGTATGACGTTTATGTCAACTATAGTTTTAGTATTATTCGTTCGTACTAATAAGTTTATGAACTAAAGACCTAATATTTCATCAATTTAGAGCTTATTCTATCTAACAACAGAGGCTACATATTTAGAGTCTATCGATATGTTTATCGAACATATCTTTACATCCATACTTCTAGGTATAGATAATCTAGACCAACGGTACATTTGTTATCGAAGCCGTGTGCGTGTTCTAGAATGTTGCAGAAAGTTCTATTTACAAACGAATTATTAACTATAATATTACTAAAGGAGGTCTAGATAATTAGTAGGTTATTATTTTTACATTAATAATACTCAATACTCAAAGATACTGTATTTATGACAAATTTATTCCTGCTGAAAGACTTACGGTCAATGCTTCAACCGTGATTTAAGAAAGCTCAACGGGTCTACGTTGTACATGTCCATCTGTCATAGTGAATGCCGTTTGCAAACAATTAGGCTAACCAAGGAATGCTTTATTTTTCTAGATAACAGAAGTTAAAAGTTAATTTATCTTTTAAGTAATTACGTGCCTCTATAAATATTATGTTATTGTTCTCCACGTCGATGGAGACTCAATATGACTGCTACAGGTGAAATAACGTAGTCGTCGTCGACGTAATTACAACAACTTTTTTATTGTTAGCAAGTACGAGTTTTATCAGTTATCTAATGAAGTATATATACCTATGCTTCCTGTAATTATACAATTATGATTACTTAGTTATACCTTCGAACAACAAAGGACATGAAAAATTTAAGTCAAGAAGCAATTATGAATTTCATGAAGATGTGCGCAACTTTCCGTACTTAACTAAAAACTTATTTGTTAAGTCTTGCTGTAAACCGTAAAATGTAATTTTAATTGTGTATAGTTGCGTTCTTAATTGTATATTAATTACACAACTATATAGTTGTATAGATAATTTTATAGACAATAATTATGTTATAGCCTTTAATTAACACAACAATACAATTTAATTTACACTACAATATATTTTTTTCTTTACAAATAATGTGTATTACCTATAATTATGCATACGCTTCTGTTGTGTAAGTATTACATAGATGACAACGAATGAGCTTTGAGTAAAAGTTGCGGCTAAATGTAATGGGTAAATAATTAAAGACGTCACTAACAATAGAATTTAATCTATGGAATTCAATAATTCAGAATTTAATTTTATCTCAGGCACAAAGAATAAAATCACGTACAAAGATTTTACACTCTCAAAATATTTGAGGTTAATTCGAGACAGAATTAACAAGTCAAAATTGTTTTTCCAGAATACCATTATCTTAACGAGTATTCATTAGCGGTTATAAGCTGTATTGTACCCAGAGATTTGTTTTGCACGATTTTTGCGACCGTTTTTTCCTAATTATTTTATGCTAATTTTATCTGAGCAGTTTCTCGAAAACATTTTCTGCCTTTTTGGATTCACCTGTCTTTAAAAGAAGGAATTCTTTTTTCTTAGATCGGTCTCATTTCTTCCAATGTCCCTTTAATTTACATGAAGTAATTAAGCTTTCACTACATTTCTAATCCAAAACAAACTACCTTCTTCCAGTACAAAAAAGAAACTATATTAGTACATAAAGTAATTACAGAGATTACGTACATAACAATCTTTTTCAGTATGAGGAAAATGATGAGATTTGAGGAAACGAAAGATGTATGTAAGGACCGCGAAGCTTGGCGGTCATTGCTCTCTGACTACCCCGTTAGGTATACAGCGTGGAGATATGTAGGTATATGCATGTATTTAGAAGTATGTATTTATGCATGTCCTATATCAAATATTTCAACAACAATACTAACTACATAATTACCTCATGATGAACTGATTGGTAAAGTATTTTTGACACCTCTTGGTTCATATCCTGACAAACCTCAACTTTTGAAACAGCTTTTTGTTTGTATTTACATTAAATATTATTAAATATAGTACTTATGTTATCTATGAAGAAGAAAGTTTTAATTTATTTCAATTAGAGTTTATTTAGTGGCATCCTACATGCTGCTCTGTAATTGAAAGTTAACAGTATGTGACAGGTATTTATCAGGCTGGTTATAAAGATGGCTGTTTAGTACTGGTATCGGCGATAAGTTACGCGAAAATGTAAGTTATATGTATTTAATGGCACGGTCTTCCGCATATCTAAGCTTCCTTTAGACTACATGCTCATCGCCGCGTTTCTGACAAATTTTCAATACAATGTAACACAGCGGTAGTTACTAAAGTAATTGAAATATCTCCATGAAGTTTTCCTTACTTAACTTTTTACCGGTAGCTATGTAAAGTAATCCGTTCTCATCCTCGTATTATCCCGAATTTCCATTTTAAAACAGAACATAGCGCGCAGATTTAAGTGGGGATTTCTATGTAATTCTCTTTAGAAGGCGGCTTAGTAATGCTGCCACCGCGGTAAACACGTCTTAACGTTATTTAATAGTTGGCTATAAAATTTACATTTTATCTTGCCGTAGACTTTTTATTTTTACAATTACAGATAATTATAACGTACTATATTTTGCTAATAGAAAGAATGAGTGATGAAAGATTGACGAAAAAAATGTACAGAGCGAAGTGAGCGCTAGCAGAAATCAAGCACAACCACGCCTCACTAATGAAAATAAAATAGCCAGTGTTAGCTGACGGAAATATCAAAAGCACTGGCATATCTAGGCGAAAGTATATAAGGATAATAGTGAGATTTGAGGAAGTGTAAGAAGTATGCAAAGACTGCGTTACTTGGCGATCACTCCTCTCTGACTATCTTGTTAGGGATATATAGCGTGAGGATATGTATGTATATACAGGGTTATTGTGAAAGGGGGTATAAATCCGCCGGGGTTTCAACGTGTTGCTGTTAACTATTATAAACTTATAATGCAGATGTAATAATTACGGGAAACGTTTCTTTAGTTTTCCATACCAAATAAACCATTCATTTAATAGAAAAAAAATGTACAACCCTATCATTATACCCTATTATGCAAATGTTTGCTAGCGACTTAAAAACACTGATATTAGGGTTGCGTCAACTTTTTTTTTAATTTTGAGGCGTTACTCTAGAAATATTGACTTTTGCCGAAGTTATAGAACGCAAATTTTCCGTCGTCATGGGTACTTTTATACCCTTTCGCATTTACCCAGCCTTTCGAAATAACCTTATATATCTTGCTCGTACACAAAATATTATCTTGTCTTGACTTGTATGAATACAAACAGCAGTCGTCACACAAAAATGGTTTTTGGAGTTTGAGCGGAAAATAGCTAATGATTTCAGGAATTTATCACATAAGTTCTATGTGGGATAGAAGCTCTTTTGGGCGAGTAAACATAGGCTGTCAAAGCGAGAAAGTTTATAGTGGCCACATCAACGCAATATTTATTAGTAGTAGACGTGACTGGAGCCCAAGTATATTGCGATATCAAGGCTAATATAAGAAATTACTTCACATCGCGAATGTGTTGGCAACCCTGAGGTGAATAAACGGCTATCTAAACCCCCACCAGTATAGGAACACAGTAATGCCACAGTATAAACATAACACTGGGATGTTTTCATAGAAAGCTATCGTACGCGGTTTCTATGTATGCAGCGCAGTAATGCGCACGCGCCGTGGCGCGTACACAACGGCAATATTTTGAGCGAATATAGGCGATTATTGTAGCGCCAGTCGGGGTCGCACGCGACGCAAACATGTAAATATCTAAATCGCATACACGAACGTATTATAATGTCCTTAGTTGCCTAAATAGTTTTAGTCATTCAAATACAGAGTTACCATTCTTCAACATAACTACAAGAAATTAAATTTAACAAACACGAAAACTTATCCGTGTGCATTGTCTTTTTTTATTATGTACTAAAAAATGTGTAACTAAACGAAACGCTCTCCGCATCTTACACCCAATGAAACAACCCTACGTATCCGGCCGAAAGTAGCCAATTCCTTTACGCATGAGGCGGGAATTGGCCTTCTTTTCTACATATTCTTTGGTAATGCGGAGCATTGCTGTTTGGCGGAAAGAGTAGCGAGTAAGATGGCTGTGGTCATTCAGACGGATCTTATCCAATTTTCTACCACCCATTAGTACACATACTAGGAGATAGGTAACCTAATATTTATTCTTTAAAGTTTGTCAAACATTGTTGCATCGAAATGTAGGTATGCGATATTGCATTCGTGACAATATATACCGAGGATTTAAAAAGAACCTTTAAACATTTATATTTTATAATTGATATCAATGGTTCATTATTAAATAATAATTAATGTAAATTAAAGCTCAATAAGTTAACCTTTTTTTTGTTTTTTAAATTATTATAAAACTTACGCTCGATACTAATCCTTGTGTTTAAGGAAAGCCATTTTTTACGAGAAGCTATAAATCAGCCAACTTTTTTATCTAAAAATACCTAAAGATATACACGTAGTACATAAATAAACACTGAATTTCGTTGCGGTAAATTCAGTTTACAAGATAAACTCCGCGATGTAATGGACAGCGTTTCACCCTTGTCCAGTATTTATTAGTTATCGACTTTGTTTACACGATATGTTTCCCTATATAGGTATGACCATTGTACTTATTGTGACCAAGGTTTTCTAAGGGTTTTATTAAAGAATATTAGAAAAAAGTGATAGAAATATGAGATCGACTGGCGCACATAGGGTTATATACTTATGACATTTATGAAATGATACATACATTACATACATAGATACATATTTTCATACTGCGTCCTTAACGATAAAATGATAAATTTCAGAACCTATATCCAATTGTATTGCCAAAATTGTAATTTTCGTTATTTTCTTGTAAGTTTTTTATCTTTATTAGGAATAAGGTGTACAATAAAGAATAAATAAATAAATAAACCTAATTTCTGTAGAACTACAAGACTTCTATGATATTTTTCCTGTGAAGTTTGGTATTATCTGAAATTTTTTAAATGACTTAACGTCAAGTTTAAGTGTCATACCTAATTTGCTCATTTTCAAGTTTAATGTTAAATATCTAGATTAACACGATGCACTACTATGTCGAGTTTCAAGATTAGGTACATGTTGGTTATTTAGTTTCTGTAAAATCGACTATGAGAGACGGACACACGGACGAACGGACCAACAGACGAACACATGTAGTCTTCTTTTAAGGGTTCGGCTTTCTCTTCTAAGGTACGGAACCTTAATCAGAACTCAAAATTGAGTTTTAGGTTAAATAATAAATATTACCTGCTATAGGTATTTAAAAATATGTATGAAGACTATTAATTCCAAGCCATTTTAGGTTACTCACAAGATGATATAGATGTTATCTAAAGATGTCCCGGATAAAAAGTTTCTTAAACTTTAAATAGAGATTAAAAATTTTGTAGTTAACTGAAATAAAATCTGCGTATTTGTGATTGCCGTAGCTTGAATTAAATCTCTAGAAACATTTTTCTGATGTTACTCTAACTTTGTTTGGAGTACAATGCGTACAAAGGAAACTACATTAGTTTTTTCCTAGAATAGTTCTGATTTTGTTCAAAATTCGCATGATATTTTATCAATAAAATGAAAAATATGGCTTAATTCAGTCCCACCTTCTCTACATACAAAAATTAAATTAAACTGCATACACTCGAATGCAAACCTATGGGAGAAGACCGTGGAACGCCTTTGTATCGTTTATTTATTGAAGTATCTTCAGCCCTGGGAATACTTTTTGGAAAAAAAAAATCAAAAATAGTCATTTATATTCAGTAATTAGGTCAATCTAGTAGACTTACTTATAGCTAGCTAGGTAAAGGCATCATTTCCTAATTATCTAACGATTGCCTTTCTGAACACGTCGTAAAAAGAAATTTCGCTGCCCATTTGCGAACAAGTCTGTCATAAATAAATCAATAATTCTTTCATACAAAATTAGTACAATATTTAGAAAGAAGAATAATCCGAAATGAACTTTCTGTGATAGTTATTTGATTACTAATACCATAAAAATAATATTTTTAAACATTTAACTTTCAAATTGTGCTTATATACTTAAACACTATTTGTAGAGATATAAGCATACGAAATTTCCTAACAAGAATAAAGTGTCAAGTAATAATAAAATAATATGAATATTTGGAGATTCTGAGAAGAAAAGCCGCCTTGCATAATATCTAAGATATTAATAATTTACAAAGATTTGCGCAGAAAAACAATTTGAAAATGGTTACATAGCAAGCGGTTCGCTGAAGCCATTTGTTAAGTAACTAATATAGCTCTCTTGAGAACCAAACCGAGCCTTAATTATTACGTAAACTGGCATTAAACGCTGCACACATTATTAAACGGAAAACGAGAATGTTAGTTTAGTTAATTGGCAAATTCATGAAATAGTTATTTAGAACGACAATATAATATATTTCGAACTTAACCATGTTTTTCAAACTTATGAATGTTCAACTTCGTCAGCTTGAATTTCAAAATGGATGTCTACACTACATGAGTTTTATATTTTCAGTGGCCAATCATTCTACCCGCTCTTTCAATAAAGATAGCATAAATGATATTTTATTTACCTACTGTGATAGTTAACTGTGTCAACTTCATAATAAAATTAATTATATTAATTAATCTCTGTTATGACTTTTTAACATTACAATAACAAAAGTGCACATAAAATATAGTTTGCCTGCGCAGGTGTTAGTGACGCAATAGGCCCCACCTTAGGCGCCACGAGACGCATTGATGGACCCAAACGACCAAACAAGCCAATGGTAATGTCAAAGGGCGCCTTGTTACAGACACACACGAC
Source organism: Zeuzera pyrina (assembly GCA_907165235.1). Taxonomy (NCBI): domain Eukaryota; kingdom Metazoa; phylum Arthropoda; class Insecta; order Lepidoptera; family Cossidae; genus Zeuzera; species Zeuzera pyrina. The sequence continues at coordinate 17,750,583 of OU015628.1, forward strand.
TCAATGTAGCGTCACCAATTCGGAAAAGGCGCCGAGAAAGTCGACGACCTACGCATTGGCACTAACGCCTACATATACAGGTCTTACCTCTATCGGGTAACTCTATAAAGGTGTCACTTGAGCGTGGGCCTTAAAGCCCGTGTCTCAATACCCATTTTGGACGCACACACCATTTTGGACTTTAAGCCAATCATATTTTCGGTCGGCTGTAACCACTTTAGTGCCGGTATATACTCATGTAGATACTCAACCGCCCATTGGTGCAGATCTCCTATCTCCCAGCGACAACCTGAGCTGAAATCTCGTCCCCCACCCCGGGTATTATCTTTCCAGATTCTTCTTTCCCAGGCGGAGGGTCTTCTGCTGTTCCCCACCTACGCATCCGGTTCACTGCAAAGGCCACTAGGGTCATGCAGCGAGATGAGGAATTTTTAGTCAATTTCAGTGTGACACTACCCAATCAGTCCGTGCATATTATTAAGGCGTGGAGAGCGCTTGGGTGTCCGTGGGTATGTTTCCCTTAGAAACTTAACAAAATTGTGAAGCAATTTATCTCTAGCCGTTGCCACGAGGGGTCAGATGGAGGTAGTCTCAACTAAATTATAGGAACAAACCGTCGATACTGACCAGAATGAATGGCAAACAAACGAAAAATTAACTGCGTCGAGAGCTTATAAATAGAATTATTAATTTTTCAATAAAATTAATCCACATCCTTTATTCAGTTACTTCCGAATGACATTCAAACAAACAAATAGAAACACTGACACACAAACAGTAACACATAACAAACAATAATAAACAAACAATAACAATAAAAAAGTATTCAGAGAAACCCAATCAGCATCTTAGCCTTAGCAGAAAACATTTTCAAAAATATAATCAATCGAAAATATATTCAATGAGTATTGGTGAGTCATACAATGCTGGTTTTAGAAGATTTCGATATCTCGAGAGTTTAAAACAAGTGGACTGTATTTTTGGCGGCGAACGTAAAAAGCCATTAATTATCTCCGAGCACTTGCAAATCACGTAGCTGCGCAGGCATGGATTGAAACAGAACCGCAAAGGAGCTAGTATTAGAGAGAAAACAGCTCTCTAGAGAAGGAAATAATGCACACTTACTTGTAATCCATTGGTTGCAGCCTTGGCGGTAGTCCTCGGCCGGGCTCAATTACCTGTAGTTTTATATCATGCATACTTGCGTGAGAAATAACATAATAACAGTATGTACGTCTTTAACATCAATAACCCTTTGCGGTTGAAAAGTGGTTTACACAGTCTTAATTATTTAGCACTTGCTGTCATTGGGGATTATATAGCGATAATTATTTTCAATATGTTCATTTGATAAGTTTAACATTGCGACTCATATAGCACTCGCGTATTAGATGCACACGAATGAGCAAAACGGACATATGTAAGTGCACATTAGAAGAAAAGTGATAGATGCCGAATGAGATGTACTTGTTTACAAGTGCATTATGTCAATAATACGAGTTAAATACAAAGCAATATAGTAATTTTTGAAAATGCATTCCATATTCAGTCAGAAAAAATCTAACAATGTAAGCTGACAAAGAAATAATTGTTTATTCAGCATTTAGCGAAGTCTAAACAAAGTGCGAAACAGAAATTACTACGCTATATGTCGCAATGAAAGATTGAGGATCATCATATTTAATACTAGCGAACCCGACAGACGTTGTACGGCCCGAACGTTGGAATAAAAAAATCCTAGAACACGATTGCAGCGCTACCTGCCGGGTTCAATTGTATACTAAATCATACAGGGATCCACTCAAACACACAAAAAAATTCATCAAAATCGGTCCAGCCGTTTAGGAGGCAGTGTCAAACACACGTACAGAAGAATTAACTATTATTAACAGAAGATAACTCTTGCCCGAGATGTCTGAGTGAATTTAATTTTTTCCTTATCCCCGTTTTTTTATTTATTTTTTTATTAGAAACCCCAGTTTGCTTAATGCGTGCTTTATGATTTATTATTTATAATATGATAGATTTGTTTTTGAGTTTTATGCAATGCGAACATTTTATGCGAATGCATTTTCATTTTTTTAATATTAACCTTCCCACCTCTTTCAAACCTCTGAACATTATGAGAAAGCTCTATGCGACAATTAAAAAAATTTAGTTAATTATAATACAACATAATACTCTTATATCCTTTTTGTTTCAGCCAAAGGGAAGGTGCGAATATACAACAGTGTGTTTATAACCCATATTAGCATCTCAGATAGGTTTAATCCTATTAATTTACAAATCTTTATTGGTCTCGGTTTTATTCCCCGTCAATCGTAAGTCCTAACCAGTTAATGTACTATTTTATTGTGATCTTCTCAATTAGATTGTCCTTGACCTTGACCCAGACTGTTTTGTATCCTTAGCCCTGAGCAATAATTAAACAAACAACTTAAATCAGTTTGTTTTTCATTGTTTGTTATGAACAACGCTTGGAAAATGTTGCGGCTTGGCGTGACTACCAAAATCGTATTCTTATCGATATTATACGTATTTTAAGCTTTTTTAAAGAGAAGTGTTAAATTCTACATAATACTATCACATCAATCTAACGAGGTTAAAGTAAGAAAGTCTATACTTTCCCTTTCATTTCTGATCTGTAAAATATCTGTGGTTTTGTAACGTCTTGGTCTCTCTCTGTCTCATTTACTAGAACAATTTTGAAAGAAAAAATCGTTGTAGAAGTAATGACTCAAACACCGACGTAAAAAAAATTGAGGTTTCCGTCTCATTCTGGGATATGTTTTAAAGGCGTTTAGGAACTTGAGATCATCGTGTGGGGTATCAAAAGAAAGCTCTATATACTACGAGCTTAAAAATGTATAACGCATTTCTTTGAAAAGTTTTCAAAAGTAAGTTACAAAAGTATCAATTACGAAAATCTATAAAATAACCACGAAAAATAAGAATAAAGTGTAGATTGAATCAAAATTATCAGAATGTGTTTTTGGAGTTTATTGGAGATGCATACATACATACGTACAAATCTTCACGCTGTATCCCCAAATAATAAATTAATAATCGATTTTCATATTTAGCCCGCATATACGGAAATTTTATAGAAAGTGAAATCAAGCGTCAACTACAGAAGTGAAGCGTAACGTTTCTCTGCGCAACGTCTAACACTTTGCGCATCTTTCACATCGAAGTCGTGTATAAGTACGTATCTCCATGGTACGTACATATATTCAATTCACTTGTATACTCAGATTAATAACTAAAGCCATAGACAGAGCCTAATTTAAGCATGCTTGACACTCGTATATTCGTTCTTTTATTTTTAATACGTGTGTCAATTCAGCAGAAAGAGACGGATACAAATGGTAAAAAAAGTCAAAAAAGCGAGCGTACTTAAGAACAAATACTAATAGATCTGTGAAGCGTACCATATCCGTTGAATTTTCACACCTATTTTTTTTTTCACACCTATTATAATAGCTATTTAGAAAGTCACATGTTATGTTGTCTTGGTAACTAATAACATGTTGATAACTATACTAACTGCGTTCATCTATTTTGTTTGGTAATACTTGAATTACGTAGTAATATTACATTCTCTTTGGTCCAGTCAGTACGTCAGTGTTCATTGTATTAGTAGGCTTATTTACGCAGTATAACAGTGTTGAAATAAAAGTCCAGAGAATCAAGAATGTCTTGCTATATTGTGAGATGTAAATCACGTTGTTCTCGAAAAGAAAGCGATGCCGAATCATAATCTTCCATTGGTAAGTTAAGAAAGTATTGACAAATTTTGTCTTTATTTCGTTTTTATCGTTACACAACGTAGATTTTTCAAATGCTTTCCGATAGCTTAAGCTAATTTGAAGCTTTAATGCTTTGTCTTTAGAAATAAGATTTCGCTTCGTTCGCGTTTCGTTCGCTTTGTTCGCTTTGTTCATTTTATTCATTTCATTTTATTTATTTTATTGAAATATTTATTGCACACACAACATACACAAAAGGTAAGTTAGAGAATTCGAACAAAGGGTACGGCGTATTTCTAATAGAAATTTCTTCCAGCAGAACCGCGAGAGTGACAGTTCCATGGACAACACTTTTTTATTATTCAATCGGTTATCTATGTAACAGTTCAAACGGTACAGACCTTTAAAAGTAATACAAAGAGATGGCGGGCAGATAACGTAGGCTGAGTAATAGGATCGTAACATGATTCGGTCGGAGAACATGTAAAAAGAAAGCAGCCTCCCACCTCATGCGTAACGAAATTGCCTACTCTCCGGCCTGATGCATAGGTTTGTATTGAGTGTAAGATGCGGAAAGCATCTCGTACATTTAATATATAATAATAAAAAACAATGCACGCGGACAAGTTTTCTACGTTCGACAAATGTATTTTTTGTAGTTATGTCGAAGAATTATAACTCTAGATTCTAATAACTTAAATTATTTATCTAAGGACATTATAGTACGTTACTACATGCGATTTAGAAATTATTGTATTTGCGACGATGTGAAGAATGAATTAAAGAGAAATGAAAGCGGTCGTATGTTTGCGTAGCGTGTGATCGCGACTGGAGCTACAATATTGACCCATATTCAGCCATAATATTGCCGTTGTATGCGTGCCACGGCGAATGCGTATTAGCGCGCACACATAAACCGCGTACGCTAGTTTTATATCAAGACATCCTACTGTTATGTACATGTATACGTGGTTCTGTTGCCATTTTAAAATAGTTATCTGTAGGCCTAGTTCAGCCATTCCCAAAGTGGGCGATAACGCCCCCTTGTGGGCGCTACAAGCCTAAAGGGGGGCGGTAAGAGACCCAGAAAAAAAATGGGGGCGTTGTGTAGAGGCCTGGGGGGTGATTTGTAATTTCATTTAGCTAGGAGACATCTTAGACAACGACTGCATGAGCTCTCGACTCAGTAGACAAAATAAGTTTGGGAACCAGTGGGCCCTAATTGATATAAAAATATATTTATAGGCCATATCAAAATGAAGAAAACATTGTAGTGTGCCTATAGCGTGAGTAGAGTAATTAAAACCCGTCTATCCTGTACAACGATGTGTTCATTACTCTTCTCACAGTATAGGCACACTACAACATATTCTCATAATTTCGTCACGTCATTTATACCTACTGCTGATATTTGGTTCGGACACGTACATTGGTAACCCAAACTCAGAAATGAAATATGGTATTTCGGGCGCAATTTTTAAATTGATTGATTAAAAATTTTAAACTTACACAACTTGCACACATCTTACAATCCTAACTAAATGGGTTTATGTCGTGTTTATACTTTAATCCAAAATACCTTTTCTATAATAATAATAATAAATAATTTATTTGCTTTTGAATAGGGTACATATACAATGGTAATTAGGATTAGAAGATAAAGTGACATGACATTTATCGGCTGAATATACATTAAATCAATAAACATTGGCATGCAAATACACTACTTGGAACTATAATTCATTCGGTAATTATTTTATCATTTTATAGTCAAAAACAAATATTCAATTATTATTAAATTATGTCAATTAAAATTTGTCAGAAATAATAATTATACAATAAAAAAAGACAATAATAACAATAAGCAAGTCAAACTAGCTTAAAGAGATGCAAATGTTTTTTACGAACTTGGAAATTTCAATAATATAGAGACATGGCAGGGGTAGGACATTCTATAACTTAAAAATTGGTCTACATGATTGATCAGCACCATTGATAGCACGTATGCATTTTTTCTGAGCAAAAAAGGCCTTATACGACTCAGTGCAATTGGTGATATTCTATCACTATTAGAATTACTAACATAGTATTTAAAATAGCAGAGGAATGTGTTAACTATTTTTAAATTCAAAATTAACATAATAAATGACACAGCAATGACGGTGTTTTTTTAACACTCGTTAAACATTGTGATAGAATTGTGCGACAGTGTTAGTGACAATTTTACTGGATGATATCCTAGAGTGTATTTCAAGAATAATTGAACACTTCGAAAATAATGCCAAAATAGTGCTAAAATAAAACTTTACAAATAAAAACAAACATTCCTCACTCGTCAATAAATAAAAAGCAGTGATACGAACATAAATTTTAACATATTGAAACAATATGAAACTTACACTCGTCTTCATAAACAATACTAGCTTAAGTAAAGCATCAACACTGTGCTAAGTATTATATTTCTCAGTGTGTTCCTCATAGCAAGCCATTCTATTCACAAACAAAAGCTAAGTAACACTTGCGTAAGTGAACGCACTGCGTAGAATGCAGGTCTGCGATTGGTCCATTTGTGTTGCAAAGTTCACTCTACGTCTTGACAATTGAAATGACTCAACCTCAACCTACCTCAACACTCAAATGACAACCGTTTATAACCTAGAAACTAAATAAAACATTAAAATATCGTTTTACTTATTTTGTTGTGGCTTTTTTGTGAATTCTGTGGTGTTGATCTACGTTAGTAATCACAATGTCTTACTTTTCTAATATTGATTGTCCTCAATTCATTTAACTGATTGTTTATATAATTATCAAATTCTTCTTCGCTACTGTAATCCATCTTAACTAATTTTCAACTTTTTGGAACATGAATATTATACAACTAGATAGGAAGCAACAATTCGAATTCGATACTCACGACACTATGCGTTTCGTAAAGTAGCTCCTTAGCTTCCCTGGCTATGCGTTCACTTATCATAACGCATAGTGATGCTCGTCACTCAAGTATAGTTTATGAATCGTATTGTATGACCCTATGCGCTGGTGTGCACTGTGAGACCTCATAGTGATGTTTATGAATACGGATGTTAATCTTTGAACACTTATCATTGACCTACAATGTTACGCAAAGGTACATAGTAAAAATACAATAGACAAGGGACAGAGAAAACATCACTTGTATTTATTATCTGTGAGCAGAAATCAGAGATTTCAACTAATGTCTATCGAAAAAAAGGCTGGTTGGAATTGCGAGCACTGTAGACATAAACAGCGACCGACGACGTCTGCTCACAGTACACCAAAATCCTCAACAGCTACCTCAAATTTCTAGTGAGGTTGTTAACTCATTCTTGCCGCTTGAAAACTTTACTGTACAAAATAGGAAAGAAATCAATATTCATGCAGATAACTCCCTTGTTTCTCTGGAGGCTGACGAAGACTTAAGATAGCTTGTCGTTAAGTTCTACTTCCGGATTAATTAGAAGTTGTCCTGAACTTGACACTACAAATTCTCGCGATAGAATGAAAGAGCAAACAAAATTAGAAGGAGTACAGGAAAAAATTGAAATTGCTAAGAGTGAAATAGAAAATGTTTTAAGAGAAAACTTTGAACTTAAGAAGAAATTATCAGAAATCGAAACAAAAAATCAACAGCTTACGAACATATGCACATCCTCATTAAAGAAATTTATGCACAAGAATGTATGGAGTTTAAATAAAACTAACATGAATGTTTCTAAATCAGAACTAGATATAACTACTAGCAGTCAGGGTAGTTAGTATTGCAACAAATTGTTTTATCGACAGAAAGGAAACGTTTTGAATAAAGTTTTAACAAAAACAGCGCCATTTATGGCAGATAACGCAAATCACACAAATTCTGATTTGCAATCTCTCAATAAACATACAGGAATAATGAATGATCAGTCCAATGATTCACTAAGGTCTCTGGTGGTAAACGGCGAATAATTATAATCGGAGATGAGCAACTAGTTGGATTGTCAGCCCTGATAAAATCGAGACAAAACAAATGGAATGATAATTACAAGCCTTTTGCGTTCATAATGACGGAAGCGTCTAGGTCTCAGATTCGAAAGTATTGTGATACCATCTCTGATTTGTTCTTAAGTGATATTGTCATTTTAAATACAGGTACGTGTTTAGGTATAAATAAATAATAATCAATAGCAATTGGTTATTTGATATATATTTGCTAAATAAAATTATACCTATTTTTTATGTCACAGAAACGTATCCATCAAAAATTAACAAATTACAAACAATGACAGTTGTTTCATTTTTACTTATTCTTTCAACAAAGAGTTTTATACTGACTTTAATACAAAATATTTATATAAAAGATTTGTGTGTATATAAAATATAATATTTAGAAAAGTAAAATATTAATATCTAAATTTGTGACCGTGAGATGTCTACATCACTCCCCTCCAAAGACCAGGCTAAGGGCGATAAAAATCTGGAAATCTAACATGACGTCCAAAACGTGTTGTCTTTAAATTCCCTCCAGAATCGTCAAATGTCGGGGGCGTAGAACTACTTTTGTCACTCACCGGTGGTAAAGGAGTGATGTGCTCAGGGTTATTGAAAGTGTCAGCGAGTATGTAGGCCGGTTTGAGTTGGTCTATTGATACTGTGACTTCTTTACCTTTAATAAGCAGTTTGAAAACCTTGTCACCTCTCTCTAGGACCTTATGTGGACCAGAATAAGCAGGTTGTAATGATCCACGTAAGATGTCCTCACGAAGAAAAACATGATGACTGGATGCTAGATCTTTAAAAACAAATTTTTTTTTTGCCGTGCCGCGTGGTTGGTGTTGGCTGTAAAATTTCAGCGAAAGAGCGCAGACGTGCGGTGAAATCAGTGACGTCGGTGGTAGTTGATACGTTGTACTCAAAGAATTCACCTAGAAGTCTTAGAGGCTCCCCGTACACAGGTTCTGCAGAAGAGGCCTACAGATCGTCTTTAAAGGCGCTTCGTACACCTAATAGAACCCATAGTAAAGATTCGGTCCAGTAGTTATTAGCATGGCACATTATAGATGCTTTAAGTTGTCTGTGAAAACGTTCTACCAAGCCATTTAACGCAGGGTGGTAAGCAGTCGTTTTATTGTGCTGAAAGCCAGTATTTAGACAAAAATTTAAACAGTGCCGATTCAAATTGACGGCCACGATCTGTAACAATTTCTGACGGAGAACCGAATCTAGCGATCCACCCCGACAACAATACCTTAGCTACCGTTTCTGCGGTCATATCGACAATTGGAATAACTTCCGGCCATCTGGTGAAGCGATCGACAGCCGTAAGACAGTAGCGGTATCCCTGTGACACCGGGAGTGTACCAGATCTATGTGTACCTGCTTGAACCTTGCACGTGGTAAGTTAAAAGTGCCTAAAGGAGCGGAAACGTGCCTGCTTACTTTAGCACGCTGGCAGGCTAAGCAAGATTTAGCCCAGTTTCTGCAGTCCTTCCTAATTCCAGGCCAGATAAAATGTTCAGCTACAAGCTGGGCCAGATGCGTTGGCGCCAGGGTGACTCAGTGAATGTAGACTGTCAAAGACTTGTTTTCGCAATGATTTAGGTACAAAAGACCTGGGAGTCGGTGTACTGATGTCGCAGTACAGAAGTAAACGACTTTCAGGTAATTGTTATTTCCCTAAGCGAAGTGAAGAACCCCCGGCAAGGAGCTGAGCCAACTCGAGGTCTGAAGACTGTGCTAAGGCTTTTGAGTCCAGGCTAACTGGTATCTCAAGTTCACTAATTCGAGATAAGGGGTCAGCAACAACATTGTCTTTTCCTGAAATGTGCCTTATATCGGTCGTGAACTGGGAGATAAAGTCTAAGTACCTATACTGCCTTGGGAAACAATTGTTTTTTCGCTCACGAAAGGCAAAAGTGATTGGCTTATGGTCAGTATAGATTATAAAATGCCTCGCCTCTAGCATGTGTCTGAAATATTTAATAGACTCGTAAATGGCGAGCAACTCCCTGTCGTAAGGTGAGTACTTCTGCTGTGAAGGGCTTAGTTTGCGAGAAAAGAATGCTAAAGGCTGCCAAATTTCATTCTTGAACTGTTGTAAAACTGCACCTATCGCCTTTTCTGACGCATCTGTGACCAATACCAGTTTGGCCTGACACTCTGGATGGGCTAGTAATGCGGCGTTAGAAAGACTGAACTTGCAGTCCTGAAATGATTTAAGGGCGTCACCCGTTAAGTCAATAGGTGTTGAACCTTTGGCAGTTCCTATCAGCAGCGCATTGAGTGGTGCTTGAATCTCAGCTGCTTTCGGTAAAAATCGCCTATAAAAATTTATCATACCCAAAAACCGACGGAGTTGACGGATGTCTTTCGGAAGTGGGTATTCCTTGAGAGCCTGCACTTAAGTGTCCAGTGGTTTGGTGCCGTGTTCTGAAATACGGTATCCCAAAAAGGTTACCTCAGAGACACCGAAAACACACTTGGACGTGTTGATCAGGACGCCGTATTCTTTCATTCTCGTGAAAAGCTGTTAAAGATGGTCAATGTGCTGGGCTTCACTTTGTGAAAATCGTCTAAATAACAATAACAAAAGTCCAGTTCCCGAGTCATTTCGTCCACAAACCTTTGAAAAGTTTGACCTGCATTTCGAAGGCCAAATGTCATAAATGGAAATTCGAAAAGTCCAAAGGGTGTAGTGATGGCCGTCTTAGTTATGTCCTCAGCATTGACAGGTATCTGGTTGTAGGCCTTCACGTGTAACTCCTTCTTTTGATATACATTTTTATTCATCATAAAGTCATTGGACAATACGCCTATAGCGAGATTTGAAAGCACGCCCTATCGTACTCGTATTATGAAACGCGAAGTCCTCAGGCACTCGGCCACCATAACCGCGATGTATCATTTATGGACAGTCACATCTAAATTAATATTCTTTTGCAATTTAGTTCCATTAAAGACATAATATAAGACATCTCCTTGTAAAATTTCATCAAAATAGGTGAGATATGAATCTTAACTAACAAGGAACAAACAGACGGACGTGACGAAATTGTAAGAGTAGCTTTTCTTATCATTAAAAAGCACAACTCTAAAAATTATAAGAGAAAACAATTTTATTTTAGACATTTGTTCAGCAGAAGCTCCTTTTACTTGGGATCGCATCATCGAAGAAGACGACTTCGCGTAGAGCCCAGAGTCAGAGCTATATTAGATCGTTATTTGAATAAGCCAATATCATTTTAAATAAAAATAAATATTTAATTGTTGTTTTATTTCAAGACAATGATAAAAAATAACTTATACTAATCAATGTTAGTAACAATTTATGTTATAACATAACATATCTTCACGCCGTATCCCCAACGAGGTAGTCAGAGAGGACGGAGCGCCAAGCGTCGCGATCCTTACGTACTTCTTTCGCTTCCTCAAATGTCATCATTCTTCTCACACATTTTCACCTAGGTATGCGAGTGCTTTTGACATTTCCGTCGGCTAACACTCTAGCTATTTGATCTTCATAAGTCAGCCTTGGTCTTCCTTGGCTTCTTTTACCGCTCACTTTCGCTCTATAGATTTTCTTCGTCAGTCTTTTATCACTCATTCTTTCCATGTGCTCGAACCATCTTAGCATTCCTTTTTTAATTTTTTCAATAGCACTGTCGTGCAAGCCTGTCATACTGCGTATCTCTTTATTGCTTATTTTGTCTACAAGGGTGATACCGCACATATTTTTAGGAGATCGCATTTCTACTGCATTTATTTTACTTTCACTCGATTTCGGGCATATCCAGGACTCACTACCATACTATAAAGTTGGCACCAACACCGCATTATGTATGCCCATTTTGGCTGAGTTAGATATATTCATACAGCTTACTAATGCGGACAGAGCACCGTTCACTTTATTGCCGGCTGCTACCCGTCTCTCCACATCCAACTCACATCTTCCATCCCTCGAAAACGCACTCCCCAGATATACAATTTCGTTCACCTGTTCTAGACATTTTCCATTTACCCATATTTCACACTTTGTAAATCTTCTCTTTCAAACACCAGAACCTTAATTTTATTCACATTCACATTCAATCCTTTCACTTTACAGTCTTCTTTCATGCACGTAACTAGTGTCTGCAACTCCGCTTCTGATGATGCTATAAGCACAGCATCGTCAGCGTAAAATTGGCAGTTTACCACTGTACCATCACATATCATACCACTCATACTACCTTTCCATGTCTGGAGGCAACTGTCCAAATAAAGCAAGAATAGCCAAGCAGACATCACGCAGCCCTGTCTGACGCCTGAACAGACTTCGAACCAGGGCGACATGTCACCATCTATCCTTACACAGGCTCTGTGGCCACGATATAATGACCTCACAGCCTGCAGTAAGGGGCCCTCCACGCCATGTATCCAGGCAGAAGACTCCACAATTTCTTTCGCACTACTCTATCAAATGCTTTGTCTAGATCCACGAAAGCGCAGAAAAGTTTCTGACCTATGGCCAGAAACTTCCCCACGATAACGCGAAGCGAAAAAATCTGATCCATACAACCTCTACCGTTCCTAAAACCACGTTGCGCTTCCCACAAATATCTTTCAGAAACATCTTTCATACGTTCAGTCAATACCTTAGACTTTACTTGCTAAGCTGATCAAGCTGATGGCCCTATAGCACGCAGAGTCCAAATGAGAACCTTTCCCTTTATAGAGAGGCACTATGACTGCGGTGCGCCACTCCTCTGGCACCTCTCCCTTCTGCCAACAAAGGTTTTTTTTTTATTTACGTTATACATTTCGAATTATACAACTAATTATTAATTAGGTGTTTAGTTCCAAGTTCTTAAATTATTTTCTTTATCTTTAAAGTTTAATTAAAGATTAGGTACTTATATAAAATAAGATTTATCAGAATTGAATTCACCACTAACTTTGAAATTTTGTGTGATAATATCGTAACAATATCGTAACCATAATGAATTGATCGCAAACGCAATCATTCAATACGATTACGAGTGTCAAAATCACTACGCAATTGCAAAATTTTCAACATAATATGGAAACATAACACACTCATAACACTCGTAAATTTTCTGCTGTCTATGGCAGTGTACACGAAACTACCATGACAGCTCTTTCCATGTTAATCCTTCTTCCAACTACACAACACACACAAATAACAACCGTTAATTTGTGGAGTTTTTATTTTATTCTATGTTATGTCAAAACAATCGTTCGTAAGGAGTAAACTCCAATAGCGCGTCGGAGCTGACGCAAATAATTTTTTTTTTTACTTAAACAGAAATTCTAACGAAATTTGTTTTGCTGTTAGCGATTACTAACAACAGTACGGAATATTGAGGCTCATATTCCAGAACCATACTGGAAATGTGGATTTCCGATGTGTCATGCACTGAATAGTGGACCACAATTATTTCTATTGATCAAAGATTCACACTTGAATATCGTTTTGAAATACGGGCCTAATAGCACAATTACAAGTTGCGCTTGACCGATTTTTCTTGCAAATCCCTGTTCTATATAATATAAGCGACCGTTAAAAATACTATCGACGCACTTGAAAGAGATACTAAATAAGTATGTACAGGCAGACCGGTAAGCATTTCCCTTTGGTTGGCCTCCAGAGAGTCATAGCGCGTCGCGATAAGCTTTACCCTTGATTTACCGCTCGCTCTACGAAACCAGGACTGCCTTGCACTGATTGTGAAAGATTGGGATAAGCAGTGGCGTGCATAGGGTTTTTGAATAAGGTAGGCAGTCAAAATAACAAATATATAAAAAAATAATAACAATTTTAAAAGATAATTTTACTTACTAATACAGCAATACTAACGAGCGAGAACGGTACCATTACTTTAATTTTTCGTAGTGGTTGTTATTTGTTATTTTATTTGTTGTTATTTAAATAAAAAAACGGGGACAAGGAAAACACTATTTCCACTCAGACATCTCGGGCAATAGTTAACTTTATATATTTATAATTCTTCTGTACGTGTGTTTGTCACTGAAATCCTAAACGGCTGGACCGATTTTGATAAATTTTTTTGTGTGTTTGAGTGGGTCCCTGGATGGTTTAGATTCAGAATTGAACCCGACAGGTGGCGATGCAATCATGTTCCAAGATTTTTTTTACACCAACGTTCGTGCAGGACAACCTCTGTCGGGTCTGCTAGTATTAAATTCTTAATCTTTCATTGTGACATGTAGCATAGTAATTTCTGCTTCGCGCTCTGTTTAGACTTCTCTAAATGCTGAATAAACAATGTTTTCTTTGTTTGCTTATTTATACCACATTGTTAGATCTTTACTGAATGACTATGGAATGGATTTTCAAAAATATACTGAATTGCTTTGTATTTAACTCATATAGTACAGTAGTTGTCGCATTACGCAACTGCGCTTTCCATGAAGTAAGTGTATTTATAACTTTGATCAGAACTAACATAGCTGGACAAAATGCAAAAAATATATTACTGTAAATATACATATATACATACATATCTTCACGCTGTATCCTAACGGGGTAGTCAGAAAGGACGGAGCGCCGGACTGTAAATATAATGTAAATATATTACATGTTACTATTTTTTTATTCCTGATTCAAAATGATACAGCTGATCTAGGTACATATGTTGTCTCTCAACTGGTTGTCAGCAAAACATAAAAAGTGGTGGAAATTTTGTCACAGATGTATCGAGAATTTATAAAAATGCCTGCTACTTCAAATGAACAGGAGGAAATCATTAGGAAATTCTCCAGTATTGCTAATTCCCTTCCTTTATCGGCGTAATTGACTATATATAGGTACATATAAGAGTAAAGAATATATATAATAATAATACTCATGAAAAAGGATTTTTGTGATATTTGTATAATTGTCTTATAATTATTTCCTAATGAACAATATGGTCCAATAGAGAATAAATGTATGACTGTCTTACAGCAATCAGTGTATGGTAAAATAACAAAAGAATGTAAAATACTAATAAGCTATCACTTTTCAGGTGGTTTGTAATGTCGACCTTGAAATCATGGACATTGTTATTAGATGATGTACCAGCATACACAACTTTATAATATTCCGAGAATGTAGATGAATGCATACACTGAAGTATTTCTGGGCGAAAATGGCATCCTTCACTCTATATTTGTTTACACCACTGCTGAACCCCACAGCAGCACAAACAGAATGGTATAATATGTGCCATATTCATATCCAGAATATAGTGGAAAGATGATTTGGTTTGTTAAAACAATGGTATCATTGTCTATTAAGAGGCCTGTTTGGTGATATAGCAACAGCAAAAAAAACAATTGTCGCATGTGCTATATTCTACAATATTGCCATTTATATGAGGGAAGACCTGAGATTTCCTGACAAGCAAGATAGCACAGCAATCTTTATCCAGGAAAACCATGGAACAAAGCTATAATCCAAGTTAAGTAAAGAGAAATATAAAGACAAGGCAGTTTATTGAAACTCATTTTCCGTGAATAAATTTTATAAACCAATTAATATTACTGTAACAGTTTCGAAGACATTAATTAATTTACTTATAAATTAAATTTCCGAATTTAAATTACAAAGTCGAATGGATCATTTTTGAGTAAAGTGTCTTACTGAAATATTTTTTATTTATAACAAAAAAGTACATACATATGTTAATATTTACAAACTTAAAACTACACATTATCTTAAACAATAAACTTCCTCAAAGTTGTCGCTTAGAAAGCTATCATTGCTTAAGTTACCCAGCAGACTGGCAGCATTGCCTCTTTGAATAGCCAAACTGATTCGTTGGCGGAAGAAGCTGCCAGCCCGGCGGTCTCCCGAAGCCTCGACCAGTCTCTTACAAATATCAGAAACCAGTCGATGGGCTTCGGGGCCCCAGGGACCCAAAGTTTCAACTGCAAAGGGCGTAAATATGAAACTCTCAGAGAGAGTCGCATACTTACGCCGCTTCAAGTTCTTACAAATTTACTTATAAATTAATTAATTTAATGATAAACTCAATTACAAGTAAGACACTTTACTCAAAAATGATCCATTCGACTTTATAATTTAAATTCGGAAATAACTATTTGATCACAACATCAAGTTTTCAATATCATTATCGTCTTTCCTATAGAAATAAACGTACATTTTTCTAGTACTTACATCTCTTACACCTTGTTTTAAGATGTTTTAAGATGGCATGGCGACTCTCATGCAATCATATTGTAGTTGGCCATGTTTTGCTCTCTTATTAAAGTTGAAATTTGAAATCAGTGTTGCAGAATGCCTAATACCAAAATTTTGCAACAAAAAAGTACCTGAAAAGAATAATGTCATATATTAGGTTAGGATATTTACAAATATAATGTTGACGTAGTCTCACATCTAATATTTGGTTAAAATATGTTTAATAAAAAAGATGTTATGTTTATGAATGGCAATGCACATCAACAAAAATAAGTTTTTTTGTATTTTTTTATCATTTTGCTAACTTTAAACTGATTCTATTAAATATGTAGTTAACAAAAAAAACCCACTTACATTTTATTTGTCGGTACTGGCGTTTCTCTTACTTTCTTATAATTATTTCTAATTCCAATTTTTTATTTTTAAGTCTGCAATTTTAAAGTAAAGTTGTATTTGTGTATTATATCTATCATTTCTTAGTCTCTTTTAAAGTCTGCATTGCTTTGAACAATTGTTAACTGATGCATTTCTTCACTTCTGTAAAACTAAATAGAATAATATGGGAAATTTTATTTTATTAATGTTAAATTAAAACAATAAAATTATGAATTAAAAGTGAAAAGATACTAAAAAGCCTTGGTGCCAATGATCAACCCAGATTCTACCATCTGAGTTGATCACCTATTTTTTGTTTGATTATTTCGGTAGTTTTATTAATTAATGTTTTGTCAATTTCTGATAAAGATAATTACCTACTTATTTATAAATATTGTGGAACAAAGTACTTTTATTAACAGGAATTATTATAAAATTTAAAAATTGTAAAGAATATAAACATTTTTTCCTTGGGCAACTAAAAGTTCTTTAATTTGCTTTATGATACATACATAATAATGTGTAAAAAATGAGTACATACTATTTCTTTCCAAGTAGTTTTTGTCAGGAATTTATGGACAGCGGCGAGCAAAAAATAGTTGATCGAACCACTCAAATAATCTTTTGCAATCTAGGCGAGTGCTATTCCAATTGAGCTACCAAGGCATCGGTTTGCCTACTCAACGTCAATGCTGGCTTCTTATGTTTATAGCTAACAATATCCCATAATTTCGGCTTTTAATATTTTAAAACAAAACATTTTTTTATTTTTTCACTATATATGCTAAATCAGTTTTCAAATGTTGAAAAGTATGTATTACGTAAGAGTATTTATACATGCATACATATCTTCACGCGGTATTCCTAACGAGGTAGTCAGAGAGGACAGAGCGTCAACCGTTCCGGTCCTTCCATAATTCATTCACTTCCTCAAATTATTATTTATTATGTACCTAATTGAAACGGAATAATTTCGTAATACCAATGTATATATATTGAATTTATTTTGAACTAAAGGAACATCATTTTCAATTGTAAATTGCAACCTCCAAAGACAAATTACAAAGCACTACATAATGTGAAATCTTAATCAATTTCAATTGAATATTGTATTGTATGGTATAGGTACAATATAAGATATTTACCGCTGCATCACTATCATAGTGATTAACTTCGATGACAAAGTCATAGGAAGTAATCACCATTATTTGTCAACCTGTCATTATTGAAGTGAAACTTCTTTATCGACGTATGAGAGAAATTTTAAAGCAATTTAAAAAAAAAATCGTCACGCTTTTCTGTTACGCGCCATCTTTCTTTCTAAGTCACATTTTTCCGTTACGCGCCATTTTTCTTTCTAAGTCACATTTTTCCATTACGCGCCATCTTTATTTTGCTTAAGCTTTATCTAATTTAGATTTTTTAGCTTTGTTTAACCAATTTCTGTAATGTTGTAAATAGTGGATCATTTTTCGAAAAATGATGTCATAAAGAAGTTTCACTTCTTACGTGTGTACTCTAATACACACATTCAGTAATTTTTTTTTGCCCTCCTGTCGATATGTTGGATTTGTTAGACAACTTCATTCTTATCCAGGCCAACTTCAGTTTCACATTTGACCGGTTATTTATCAGTCATCCCATCGAATCTAAAAAGAATATAAGTATACTTTATATCACGTGAAAAATACCGCACTGATACATGTAGCAAAAGCAATAAGTATGTGGAGTATGTAATTTTTTATTACTCATACGGGATAAACAGTATCTAAACGCACATTTTTGTGTTTGATCCATACATACACACATATCTTCACACTGTATCCCTAACGGGGTAGTCAGAGAGGACGGAGCGTCAAGAGCGCGGTCCTCACAAACTTCTTTCGCTTCCTCATGATGAGTTCATCATAATATGCGGCTGATAAGTAGCTATTTCCTCATTTTATAATTTGAGTGCGACAAGTTTACTTGTCATTGACATCAGTGTGAAAGATAAAGAAAATCTTGATTTCGAACATTACGTTTTCAATTTGTTCAAATATAACTGTTTATTTAAATGAAAAAATTAATTAATTGCTCTTGTTAAACAGCATGTCCGTTGTTTGCAATAAAGTTATTACTTTCTATAATTTTTCTTTGTACCGAAATTACCTCCGCATTAGTAATAAAAATTAGTATCTGCAACTCGTGCGGTGTTTGTGGGTGTTGTCGACACCTCACGAGTGAACTTGAGCGAATAAGCACTCGCTTCGCTCGTGCGCTCAACTTCGTTCGAGTGGGCAATCGACAACTTACCGCACTTGTGCACAATATACTATAAACCTACCGAACTCAAAATTTGAAATCGATATCTAGACGATGAGTTGATGATAATAACATTTGAAGTTTTTTTCTCTGTAAAACACTAGAAAAATAGTAGCAACTTATAATTGATGTTGATAATATTCATATTGTTCGTAATGTCCAATATTATACAGTTTCAATAAGTAATATTTAATTCAGTAAAGTGGTGAACGGTTTTAAGAACAACAATCGTCACCCAAATCGGTGACCCCGACGTGATCTACGATGCTACGTGGATCATAAAACAGTACTTCATGGTGAAGTTATTGTACAAAGTGATGCAAGTATTAGACTCTGTGATAACACCACAATAACACCTTCGTGTGAGAACTATAGCGAAGGGAGGTTGAGTTTCTTCCTCTTTAAATTGCGGACCCCGATTGTGAATAATTCAAGTCCTGGTAATTTTTTTTTCGCCTCATCCGTTCCTGTCTCGGTGTGACTGTGCATTACCTTCATATGTGTTGCAGTGGTGGTCCAGTGCTAGTGTATAGTACAGGACTAAAGTTGAGCATCCGGTATAAAAATTATTAACCGTAAAACTCAAGTAGTGTTTTTTTTATTAAAAACATTGTTTAGTTATTAAGCTATTCCTTTTTACCTGTATATTGTTCTTGTTTATTTTTATTTTTTACCTTTACGTACGTTTTTTTTTATTACAACTGTCCGCGTGTGTATCGGTGATGTTTACAATTTTTGTTAGACATGGCCACTCCTTTACCTTCTACTACGGAATAACATCAAAATACTATAGGTATATCGGCTAAATTACCTCAATTTTGGGCGCACAAACCGGTGATTTGGTTTGCTCAGGCAGAAGCACAATTCGAGATAGCTGAGATTAATAAGGATATTACGAAGTATAGCTACGTAAGTTCTGTACTTGACGCTAAGGTGGCGGATCAAGTGGATATCATATCAGATATTATTTAAAGTCCTCCTGCACAAGACAAATATGAAATGTTAAAATTTAAAGTAATTAAACGCCTTTCATTGTCCCGTGAACAAAAGGTGCGTCAGCTTATAAGCGAGGAGACAATAGGCGAAAGGAAACCATTCTACTTTTTAAGACACTTTAGGTCTTTAGCAGGTGCAGCTCTTCGTGACGATGACATCATTTGCGAATTATGGATGCGTCGATGGCCCAGCAACGTTCAGGCAATTCTCTTAGCTCAGGTTGATCTTCCTTTAGATAAGGTTGCCGAAATAGCAGATAAAATTATAGAAACATCATCGCATGCCGCAATGTTCATGCAGCCGAAGCTCCGCTTGACATTGTGAATTTAATAAAACGCATCGATCAGCTGACACGAAAAGTTAAAGCTGTTAGTGCAGAAAATGCTCGTTTTCGATCCAGATCAACTTCTCGGTCTAGGTCTGAGACGTCACAAGCTGGTAAGTCTAAATTTTGTTGGTATCACTAACGATTCGGTAAGAGAGCCCTCAAGTGTATCAGTCCTTGCGCTTGGGGTCTTAATCACAAGGGAAACTGTCAATCAATAAAGGCGGCTGCTGATTGTCTCGCTCTGACCCGCCGTTTGTTTGTCACAGTAATGAAAACAAAGCGCTGTTTTTTAGTTGATACCAGCTCTGATTTGTGTTGATTTCCGCGTCGCTAATTAAGAGGTTATAAGACCTAAGACATCTGACTATAATCTACATAAGACATCTGACTATAATCTACATCCTGCTAATGGTAGTGTCAAACTTACGGACATGTTCTTCTTAATCTGAATTCGGGTTTACGCCTGGCGTTCTGGCGGAACTTCATCATCGCCGATGTAAGCATACCTATCATCGGCTCAGATTTTTTAGCTTATTATCATCTCCTTCCAGACTGTCGTAAAAAATGTTTGGTAGATGGCACCACAAAACTATCCGCGCTTGCTTCTATAGCTCAAGCGGAACAAATTAGCGTTAAGGCTGTTGCTTTTGAGAAGAGACCTTTTTCTAACATTCTTTTAGAATTCCCTGGTCTAACACGTCTTCCTGGTTATCCTCGCACTATTAAACACACCACAGTTCATCACATCTTGACAACTGATGGACCACCAGTTACTTGTCGTCTTCGTCGCTTGGCACCGCAAAAACCATTAGCTGTCAAACAGGTTTTTGAAGAAATAGTACAATGTGAACTACGAGGCCATCCAATAGTTCATGGTCTTCGCCATTACACAATGTCTCCAAAGAAGGATTGCTACATGGCGATTGTGTGGCGATTACCGTGCACTAAACGCGCAGACCATTCCCAATAGATATCCGTTTAGATACATTGCCGATTTTACAAATAAATAATCACTCTTGATTTAGCAAAGGCTTATCAACAGTGATAGATGCTGCTGATATATGCAAAACAGCAATCATAACTCTGTTTGGACTGTTCGAGCTTCGTTTTATGACTTGGCTTGCGTAACGCTGGTCAAACTTTTCAAAGATTCACACTCTGGTTTTTTCTCGTGATGCTGTTCAGCATATACACCATCTTCGGACACTATTTTAACATTTGACTGATTATGGAGTTGTTGAAAATTCCAGTAAATGCGTTTTTGATGTCGAAAAAATTATTTTTCTTGGTTTTCGCATATAAATGCGAAAACAACTGCGATAATAATATCACAGTTGTTTTCTAAAGACGGAACTAAACCTCTTCCTGAGAGAATCGAAGCGCTTAAAAATTTTTAACTCCCGAAAACAGCCCAAAGTTTGCGTAGATTTCTTGGTATGTAAAATTTTTGTCGGAGATATATTCTTGCGGCTGCTAGATTCACGGCACTATTGATTAAGATTCTCGCTGATAATAACCTTAAGGGTTCTAAGGTCGTACCTTGGTCTGAGCAATCAGAAAAAGCTTTTGATAAATGTAAAGAGATTTTATAAAATGCCATCTTGTTAGCTCATCCGGTTCCGGATTCACCATCCAATTTATTTACTAACGCATCAAGCTCTCATTTCGGAGCAGCTCTTCAACAAAAATTTGATGATAGTTGGCAATCCATTGCATTTTTTAGTAAGAAGCTCTCTCCAAGACATTGTACTTGGCCAGCTTACTACAAAGAATTGCTAGAGGTTTATAAAGCAGTTCAGTATTTCCGTCATATATTGGAAATGCAACACACGACTACTACTACTACACTAAATAAACACGAGTGGTTTATGATCGGTATATATAAATATACCGATCATAAACCACTCGTGTTTGTTTTTACTCAACGTCATGACAAACTTCCTCCAGTTCGACTCAATCAATTGACTTTTATTTCTCAGTTCACCACTAGCATTGAGCATGTTAAGGGAACTGAAAACGTAGTCGCCGATACCATGTACCGAGTCAAAGCGATTTCTTTTGAAGAAGATTATGAAGCTATCACTTCTTTACAAGAAACAGATAGTGAACTTCAGAAGTCACGTTCTGATCGCAGTTCATTACTTAAGCTAGAAGACATTCCTGTTCCTGGTACTAACTTGAAACTTATTTGTGACACGTCAACTGGAAAATCACACCCGTTTCTGACACCAACTTTCCGGCAAGCTATTTTTGATCGGTAATACAACCTTAGCCACCCGGGTGCTCGTGCAACTGCGCGGTTAGTATCCGATCGCTTTGTCTGACCGAGTATGCGAAAAGACATATGATCGCGCATATGATCACGTTCTTGTATTTCTTACCAAAGAAATAAGGTCAGAAGGCATGTGACTACACTTCTGGGACATTTCGCTGATCCTTCTGGAAGATTTAGACGTGTTCATTTAGATATCATTGGCCCATTGCCTCTTTGTAAGGGAATAAATTACTGTCTGACAGCAGTTTTAGATCCTTCCGCTGGCCAGAGATTCGGCCAAGTCCAGTATGACTTCTGATGAAGTCATTTTTACCTTCTTATCAAGTTGGGTTGCTCGTTATGATGTTACTACTTATGATGTTACGATTGATCAAGGTCGACAGTTTGAGTCACATCTTTTTCAGCGTTTCCTTAAAGCTAGCGCTATTGAACGTTTTAGAACAACAGGTTATCACCCCTGCACCAATGATATGGTGGAAAGGTTTCACCGTCAATTAAAAGCAGCTTTAACATGTCACGAGAGTTCTTGGTCAACAGCACTTCTTTTAGTGTTGCTTGGTATCAGTTTCATCCAAAAAAAGTAATATTCGCCATCTTAAATTTGAAAAGAAACGTCGTTTTCGTAATCAGCACTTTTAGCACTCCGAGAAACCTAGAATATGACACCCACATCAATTTAATAAAAAAAATAACATTCGTCAACTTGGATTTAAAAATGAACGTCATTCTCGTAAACAGAACCCCGAAAAACCTAGAAAATGACACTCATGTCGATTTATCTAAAAAAGTTATATTCGCCATCTTGGGATTTAAAATGAACGTCGTTTCGTAATCAGCACCCCAATGTACCTAGATTTAATCTTTAAATATGACACCCATACCAATTTATTCAAAAAAGTAATATTTGCCATTTGGATTTGAAAATGAATGCCATTCTCGAAATCAGCACTTTTAGCACCCCGAGAAACCTTAAATATGACACCCACATCGATTTATTAGAAAAAAGTAATATTCACCAATTTAGATTTGAAAATGAACGTCATTCTCGTAATCAGCACTCTGAGAAACCTAGGAAATGACACCCATGTCGATATATCCAAAAAAATTGTATTAGGCATGTTGGATTTGAAAATGAATATCATTTTCGTAATCAGCACCCCGAAAAACCTAGAATATGACACCCCTATCGATTTATTCAAAAAAGTAATATTCGCCATCTTGGATTTGAAACTGGCGTAAAACATCACCCTTTGCTGTTTGTTGACGCTTGGTTTTATTCTCTATATAATTTTCGTACCGCGAGCTATAATATATGAAAATCAATTCTTGAGGAGTAAACTTCAACAAATAATCAAAGGCAAAGGTTTCCTATCTCGTTTGTAATGGTTGGAACGTTTTTGATCATCATCACTTTTCATGACAACTACCTACTAACACTGAGTAAGTAATCACTACCCTACTAAAAGCAGTTGTACCACTAAAGTGAATTTTTGTATTTGAACACAAACAGAGATCGCGGAATTTTCAAAACGAAGAGACGCACCCTTTCACTTGCATGAAATTCACTTTTTTTTTCTGTTGTCAGTTGTCACTATAAAATATTATTGTATTTTTTTTATGTTATGCTCCGTTTCACAGAGCAGCGAGTAGTATTTATTTTGTTTAGAAATGTATTTATATTTACTTATCATCTAAACTCGGAATGCCAAACCTCGGGCGCGATTTAGGTGTGTCGATCCTTAAATGTAGTGGGTAATAGTTTGAAGTACCATACTGTCGTAATTGTGTTGCTCATATACACATATTATATGTTTGTGTATTTTACTTAAAAGCCGTAAGTTTGTAAAAGTGGCGAAAACCTATTTCATAAAAATATCTGACGTCGACTTATTGACTGACAGAAAACATAAACCGGTGAGTTCAGAAGTAGAAAAGTTAGCAGATAAGTTCCTTGTACAAAGTAGGTCAGTACTAAGGAATTTTGAAAATTCATCAAAGATTAAATAGGGGTTGAAAGCTTTTATGGAAGTGTCATTTTTAAAGTTAGAAATATGGAAATTGATGTTTAGGCTGCTGTTTCTCGCCACGACCAAAATGTAAAAAAAGCCCGTGCACGGATTAGTTACCCAAAACCTAACATTTGAAAGAAGTTAGATGGTTTCTGATATGTTATCTATGTGAAATCCCATTGAGCGCACGGCTTACATATTTTATTTTTAAATTTTATTTTTATTTTATAGCGTTTGGCTTAACATCTATTATAAAACTTATGTTTTACGGTGTATTAACTATGGACACGTCTCATAAATAACTAAGTACTATGGAACAATACGAACGCATGAGTTTACGGACACAGGTGGTGAATTAGGACAGAGCTTAACTTTTTGCCTAAAAACGGCGCCTGCTGATAATTTAAAAGAATAAAAAAAAACGGTTAATCCTTATAAATGGGCCCAAATTTTATGATTTATTTCACTCTGTTAAAATTTGTTACAATGTATTACCTTTTTTATCAATTCAAATAAGATTTAAGTAGTATTTTTTTTCATGGGATATTTTTCGTATTTTAATTAATTTTTTTGTATTTCGCGTTTTTGGGAGTTTTAAGGTACAAAAGTTGTATATTGTACGTTAAAGATCTGCGTAATTGTTAAGAATTAGAAAGATTGAATAAATATGTGCTACTGGAATTATCACGTTCTTCCAAGAAGTTATTTTTGACTCCAGTAAAGCTTCCTATCACTTTACTGGAGAATGTTGGGGACTTAGTAATAAGAAGACAGACATTTTACAACAGAGATCTCGGACGAAGAAGCATAATACACGGAGCCATAATCAGTTGCCATTCTTATCACCGTTTGTCAAACGAATTTTCCTGTTTCTTTCTATCTCATTGAGAGTCATCACGCGTAAAACAGTTAGCTATAGTAAGTATGGCAACCTCACACTATTAGTGTATTTCGTGTCAGCTTATGAGTCGAGCTTATGAAATAATTATTTACAAAATACTCGTAAATCTTAAGTGTTTTGGCTACTAGTATTACCAAAAATAAAAATATGACATGTTAAGCTGTGTATCGTTATACTGTGACCTTCCCTAGTCACGCACATTAAAATTAAAATAAAAAATCTAGAAAGTCAGTCAACACGCTTTTAAAGCAAATGCTCCGTCCATTGTAATACTTCGTCCGGGTCAGAAATACACTACTTTTTTACATGAAAATGGCAGAAATGTTTCTTATCCAATGAGCAATATATATACATATGTATATTTGATATTACTTTCTCGAAAACGGCTTTAGCGATTTCGATGAAATTTACAATACAGGAATTGAGGGAGGCGAGAAGTCCATCTGTAACTAGGTGTAAAATCTGAGAAAAATCGTTTTCTCCGTATTTTACACACTTAAAACTTCTGAACTCTAAACTTTTAAACTTTTTTAATTTCGCGGCAGAGTTTACCTTCTCAATAGCACCGTGGCTGAGTACCGATCTACCACGCCAAAATGCGCGGGTTCGAATAATGCAATGTGTTCAGACCTTTTTTATTTTTTTTTAATAAGTTCAGTTAAGTTGTTTGCAACAAGTACCTATTAAAAACACGTGTCACTATAATAATGTACTTATAATAAGGAAATATAATGAAAAATAATGATAAAAGCATAGACTTCATAACTTCGGACAGCCTGTCCCGTACTACGAAGTGAAGCAAATAACATCAGATAAAATATAGATGTGTGGGTGCTGTTTTCTAACACAATGGCGTCCAATCAGCTTATCTGATAATAAATGCGTGACGTATGTACAGGTGGTCAGGTCAGATTTAGCTCACCGTTGCTAGCTGCTCGGACACGGCGTCTGGCTGATAATGAATTTAATGTTAAATTTCATGGACTTCCTTTATTTTAAAATACTATGTTTTTAAAAAGAGGAGTATTTTACAAGCAATATTTGTATATTTATAATCACGTTCTCGACAACGGCTCTAACGATATCGATGAAATAAATTTCATCGGAATTCATTTCACTGTAAAGATTTATATGGTATACAAAGCTTTACGGCGGTAAATCGATCTAGCTAGGGTCCAATTCTGAGAAAATTCGTTTTCTCTATGTTTTACCAACTTAAAACTTTTAAACTCTTCGGATTTCACAACAAAGTTTCCCCTATCAGTCGTACAGTAACTAGAGTGTTGATCTACCAAGTTGAAATACGCAGGTTAGAATCAATGACTAAGGAAACTAAAGGACATGAAACAAGTACAAAATGATCGTGCCACCTAAACTTCGAATGTCGCAAAAAATGGCTGCCAATTAGTGATGTCCCCAATATCTACTATGTAGATGTCGTTGTCAGTTGTTGAAATAAGTATTGTTTCCGCACCAGTATTGAAATAAAAATCATTTTGTATGATATCTTCAGAAAAAGGGAAGACTTTTTTTGTGTCATAGATTTGTACAAAAGTACTGAAATATTGTTCAAACTGAAAACAGCAGTCAGCGTAGTTCGATGCTATCGGTATATAATTAGAGTCTGCGCTTAAGGCGATTTTAAGGTGTTATTAGCAACGATATCAACAGGGACCTCCAAGTATAGCCCCTTTCTGTCCTTCGATCATTTTTGTATGGAACTTTAAATGAACCCTACATACAAACAAATTACTTAGGTATCTCTTTTTGTAATACTTAATAGTACGTCCATGATTATTACAGAAATAAAATTGCTTTTTAAGAGAAACCCACATTTTTATGAAGCGCTTTGATAAATGTTGAAGATCAATGAACATAGGTCACAGTAGTCGAAGAACAGCACAGTCCTTTTAATGCTTTTCTTTTCTTTACATGCATAACGTTACTTCTTCTAAAGGTGATGGTGAAATGAAAATAAGTGCTATGAGAAACATACATACGGACCGACTAAATCTATAGCCATGGCGTACTGTAGCACTTTGATAAACTAAATACTAGAATAATTAATTTTACTAAAAATTTGTGGTCTTATCACACAGTAATTGGGAATAATATTTCAATTAGGAATAGAACACTGTGGACTTCTATTATTCGAAGAATTCTCAAATTCAGTTAAGTACTTCCAGAGGTTACCCCGTATATACAAACAAACAAATTTTATTTCTTTTCGTTGTAAAGAAATAAGTAATATTATAGTTTATAATATTATCTAGCGTAGAAAATCCACAATATACCGGCCTTTGGAATAAATATTTTAAAAGTTAAGATAGTAAATTGCTAGGCACTACAAGCGTGACCAATGTCTGACTAGTCATATCTAATGTACCTATAGTAACATATTTTTACTGAGTTTGAAAAGTAGAACTGTTTGTTAACAATATTGTTTGTAAAATAATATTTATATTAAGTACATAAAAATTGTAATAACATATTCACAATATAAATAAATATAGATAACTAAATAGCATTATTTTTATTAAATAATTTCTGAATGAAACTTTTGATTACTGAGATTTGAATTTAAGCAGTCATCGTACTCATCATGTCGCTGTCGTTTTTTTGTACGTCAAGAAAATAATGAAATAGTTTCCGACACCTTTTTTTAAAGTTTTTTCAAGTTCAAGTTTTTTTAAAAATTCTTTAAATTGTACTGCATTTGGATTATTAGTAAAATCACTACAAGTTCTTATTGGTCGCAAAAATAACTCGCTGTGGTTTTGATTCACATCATTCAGAAGCAGATATTTAGAACTATGAGATTTTTCTCTCCCGGAACATCAAATAAAAATTCAGCCACATTTTGTAAACAATAATTATTTTCCTGTTACTTTTTCACAATAGAGGATTTACATGGACAAGAAATTAAAAAGTTATTAACAAAACATAACATAGCATATCTTCACGCTGTATCCCCAACAGGGTAGTCAGAGAGGACGGAGCGCCAGGAGTCGCGGTCCTTACACACCTCTTTCGCTTCCTCAAATCTCATCATTCTCCTCACACATTAAAAGTAATTAATTACCACTAAATATGTTCTCTGATTCCCAATAACCTTTGCGAGGGCAATGTTTCATACATAAAATTATTTTCTTAATGTTCTATCGAAAGAAGTTTCTTCGAAATGCAAATAACATAATATATATCATGAATACATCACATGGGTTCAATTTTCTTTTCCGATTATGTCAAGCCACTCTTTTTCTCTAATAATACATGATGGTAATCTGAAACGAGATAATTATGACATATAATCATGATACCTGTATTTATCGATATTTTTTTAATATAGGTACATGAACAGCCCTAACTGCAATAACAACAAAAATGATATGAAGTAATTTACTATATTATATGAATAAAAACTGCTAATAACTAAAAATATACATGACTATAATATGGTAAACTAAGAAACACAGTAATTACGATGGAAATATATACGACATCAGACTAAATTTATGAATTTCTGTTACGTACCAGTGCAATTATAGATTTCGTCGATTATTGCTTTTTCTCGAGCCGCATCCTAACACACTACACTTAGAAATTATTGTGGCATTATGCTAGCTTCTCTTTTATCAAAACAGTTCCAATATCCAGCACAAAACCACAGAAACATTAAAAAATATTAAATTCTTTAATATGTTTTGACACTTCGTGTACTTGTCAGCGTGTCGCAAAAAATGGCGGACTGGCACGTTTTGATATTACAATGACGTCACATAAAAAAGTTACTCTTTGAGAAAAGTACTGTTTTCTCTTACACACGCAAGAAGCTGTAAGTCAGAAAGAGACAACACTACGTTTGAATGTCATGCGTTAGAATATACATAACTAAATGTTGCTATAGATCAACATGCCATGTCTTTTAGTTTCCTTAGTCATTGGTTAGAATCCTGCAATGTGATCACACTTTTTTTTGTTTTTTTTTTTGTAAGACAACGAGTAAATCTCGGTCACCCAGGTACTAAATATTAAACGAGTTGCCAGTATATAAAAAAAGAAAGAAGAAGAATTATTTATGGCATATGATATCACTGAGTAAATAATCACTACTATATGATATCTTTTTGACGTTTCTGTTAAAGATGCAGTATTGTTTTCTAATTACATTTACAACTAAATATTTTGTATATATTTGCTAAATATAGATATATTTTAATAAAAATGGATGTTATTACAAACGAAATACCTTTAGTGAACAAAATACCAAAAGTTGAAAAATGTTGTTTTTTCATAAATTTGAAATTGGGCACAAAAATTATTGCAGTGTTGGGAATAGTAAGTTAAAATTATTTTTTGCAATTTTATCTAACGTAAGAAATTATGTAGTACATATGCATACATATATTGGTATTTGTTTATTATCGACAATTTCAGGTAATGGGCTGCGCGTGTGCTGCAATGTTTCTTGTAAAAGATACCAGTACAGTCTCAGTCAGCACAACAGTGTTGGCGATATTCTTGGCATTTTTCATGATCATCACTATCTTGTTCGTGGTTGTCTCTATATTTCTTTTAATAGCTATTTTTGACGTGAGTGCATTACTAAATCGTATCAATATACGGAACAGGTAATTTCAAAGAAAATAGGTTACAAGTTGGAATTTGAAATAAAAAACTTAAACATTGGATGGAAACAAATTTTTAAAGTTTTCTTTCGAGTCTCTGATTTTTAGTTAAGGGTTAATTTAATCTACGAATCCATGCTAAATTTTAGCCAATTGGTTTAAAAATGACGAAATAGATGAGCTGTGACATAGGGAGAAGCAGGGACAGACAGATAGGTAAACAGATATGATGATATAGATAACGACTCATAGGTTATTTTACGTACAATCTGTATTTTTTTATTTTATTTTTTATTTTTGTTTATTCAGGTAATCAACAGCCATTTCATTAATAATAATATACAGAAGCAAGTAATACACAAAAGGCCAATAACAGATTACCCTAACATAGTTAATTTGTGGAAATTACAGTATTCTTTTTATTATTATTATTATTTTTTCTTCCCTTCCTTCCTTCTTATTATTCATCCATCCATTTTCCATCGTAATCAACTTAATGGATGGCGGTCCACAACTGTTAACATTGACTACCCCTATTTTCCATTAAAATACGCCTAACCTGCCATCGAAAGCAACGCCTTGTGGATTGAAATGGATCTGCTTCAACAAATGATTCATTATAGGTGTGTGCAATGCGAGTCAAGGTTTCATTCTTTGTGTAGTTTGTACCTCTTAGAGGGACATACAGCAGCTTCGTATGACGTGTACGCCTCCGCGGAGCACAAACTGCTAGTTCGGCCACCAAGTCAGGCCAGTCAATCTCAGCGCGCACTGTGTCATACAAAAGCGACATATCGAGAAATGTTCTTCTATTGTTGAGGGTCATTATATTTTGATCTAGACACCCATTCTCGTATGACAAGTGGGAATGCGATAAGCGATAGTTTAAGTATCTGATAAATTTTCTTTGAATTTGTTCAACACGCTGAATCTGACCGCCATAACACGGAGACCAAACACAAGAACCATATTCCAATACACTTCGTACGAACGCTACGTACACATTCTTTATGCAATTGGCATTTGTGAATACGGAACATGTACGCATGACGAACCCGAGGTTTTTCAATGACCTAGAAACAATTAGTATTAGTGTAGTAGTATTAAAAAAAATATCAAAATATTTTTAATAAAACATATAGTTTGTGTTGGTAGAACGTTATTAGAATATTATGTTTAGTCTTTACATAATATGCACAACGTTTTTCAAATGTTATCATACTTAAGTATGTAGGTAGAGAACCTTGATTATTTACTTGGTAAAGAAAATATAAAGAATTTTCACGAAGGGATGTATTACAAAACAAATAATGAAAACCGTACTATACCGTACCGTTATAGATTTTTTATGTCATCTTAGTTGTTGAATTGAAATTAATTAGAAGATGAGTCAAAAAAATGTTATACGATATACGTCTGTATAATCTATTAATAATTTCTCCCTCAATACCTATTTTAATTTCCCCTTTCCCCTTCATTATATCGTTTTCTATTTCTTCTTTTATTGTTAAATATTCGAATTACCTTTTCATACTTTAACATTATTTGATATGTATTGCCAAGATTACGTCGCTTAGTAGTTTTCTAAGCGAATAAAAGTACCAAGTTAGTACCGAAAGCAATGACTTATTGTGTAAAATTTTCCAGCAAGATCCGGACTTCATAGCTTATTATGTTTGGTTCACGCTTTTCTATATATGCGTCCAACTCGTCCTAGCTGTGTTCATACCTGTCATGTTGATCATAAACGGGAAGTTTCCTTACGTAGTGGCTTTATTATGGGCAGTCATAGTCATGATTGCGAGTCTTGGTACGTGTCTTTTACGAAATTTTTAATGTGTTTACATAGGTATGTAAATTATACGAATTATAAGCTAACGAGTATTTCATGTTAGCTTCAGTACAGTTTTAATCAAGTCAATTGGCCATCTGTGATAATTTTGTAACATTTTAATGGCAAGAGTGTGGTTAAAATAGGTTGCCTGCGTATCAATGAGGCTGTATATAAGAGTCTGACTTTAGTCTTTGTGTAATAGCTGTCAAATAACAACAAGCAAACGTGCACAATTTAGTCGAATGGAGGTAGTTAGAGATAATTTAATTCTGGCTGCCGCCATGTGCTCTTAAATAGAAGTAGTCTAGTGCAATAGTATATCTTGTATAGTAGGTGTATCTCCGAACGGTCTTTGTTAAATATAGTCAAAACTAATAGGTAAATCAGTAATTTGTCAACGCATAGTATGCACATAATTAAAAATCGTGTTTTAGTGAATCTCAAAACGTGGTGCATGAAGATTCTGAACGTTATATTTTAGTAAAGTCCAAAGTAGCATTCAGTGAGTTTTTCTAGTGCATGGTGTTATAGTGAGTCTCAAACATAGTGTTTAGTGAAATAGTGTGTTTAATATACCTATTAATCAATGTGCTTAAACTACAGACCAGTAATCTCACAGACGATGCTTTGAGTAATTTCATAATGAAAACAACGTGTCAAATGTAGGTAGCGAGGGACGATGTACTATGATCTAATCGGTCATATCGAGACGATGTTAAATATTGTAGGCGTGGTCGCCGTTTAAGTAATATATTACTCAACTATAGGCTGTCGCATGTGCTCAAATAAGCATCGTCTAACGCTTACTGGTTTGTGCGAGTATCTAATCGACTTATTGTTTTTAATCACTCATTATTTGTTCCATCTTCGATATCCGGAATCCATTTTGAGTCAAGCCTCTGTCTTTCCGTCGTTCTTTTGCAGCGTTTCCCTCCCTTCGTTCCATTTGACACCTTTGTCGTGACCCCCACCCAACTTCCGATAGCGGTGGAAGGTTTGCGCGTCGCGGCGTGACACATTTCTACCTCATTATAGCGACGTCTTTCACGCTGTTCAAACGTATAAGTTAAGCGTTATAAAAGTGTTATAAATAGTCTTAATTTTGGTCTATATATTAACAAGTATACATTAAACGTACAACATAGTGTCAAGTTTTAACTGTATTCTAAAAAGTGTTAATATATAGAGTATTAATTATGCATAACCTTCCCTTCATGATGGAAAATAATTAAGCTGAACAAGATAAGATTGCACAGGCTGAGAAAGAGTCTACTACCGATAATGCGGTGCACGGGCCAGAATTACCAGCTAGCAGAAAAAGGACGGTGAGCAAAACTAGTAACTGTTAGTCAAATTCGTCAGACTCTAGTACATCGATGCGGACTCATTATGTGAGTAATACACAATTTGAGTTTTTGTCGCAGCAAGTATCATTTTTGACTCAAATGATTACTCAGTCATATGCAGTCAATTTATCAAATTGTTTAAATGTTGAGACTAATGAGCAGCAATCTGTTAGTAATACTGTCACTATAGCAATTACAAGTGATGTGCTACGGAACGATCGGTGCTAACGCAAGTAACAACAATGATTTTACTTTACAAAGCTCCACCTTCTCGAACAGACTCAATCTTACAAACGGGTAGGTTGAAATTGTCCGACTTGACTATCACCGTAAAAGAAGTACATTTGCAAGGTCAAATGAGCTTCATTTAAAAAAGGTAGCAGAATTACAAAGATTTAAAACTAATTCTATTCAAATTTCTGAAACACAAAAGAAATGTGTAACTATCCTCTGTTTTGTTGAATTACCTTTAAATGAAGAATTGAAACGTTTTGAATCGCATGCAAACGATATTTGTTAAAGCGCATCTTCGCGGCGTTATCTAATGCTATTATTATAGAAAAAGATGCGTTACATAACACTTTACAAAATATAATCGATCGGTCAAGTGATAACGCCATTACATTGGCACCCGCATCATTGTTAAAAAAAAAGGAACAATTATTCAATAAGTAATCGTTGTATATGAAAGTTAGTGATGATATTCTACAAATAGTTTGCGGCAGAAGGGCAGATTCTGTTCATTGTAGAAGGGAGTCATTGCTTCGTCAGATCCCGAATGAATATAGATGTAGTGCTATACATAAGATACGCTAGGGCGTATAGTTTTTATTTGATGATGGGAAATTGAATGCCTACCTTCAAAAACTTGAGAGGGGCTGAACAACTGTTGACGACATCAAAGCCCGTTATGATGACTCTAATCACAATCCTACAAGGTCCGATGAAACTCTGAAACCTACATATAGGCAGACAAACAATAAGCCCTTTCGTCACAATGCTAACAGACGAAAGGTGTCTAACCAACGCAAAGTCACCAAAAACAAAAACACTCGTTTGAAAAATAAACAGTCACGGAAGTAAAAAATCACGCAGCGAATCGCCTTCTAAGAACAAAAACCGTCGAGCACGACTCAAGATACTTTTGGAGCGGGTGTCTGGCGCAATAGCAGCATAAATGGAGGAATTTGGGTGCCCCGAACGGCATTTGCAAATTGCTGAATGGTATCCGTATCTCTTTCAAACTCAAGCCGCCTTTTATATGGCCGAATCCAGCCATTATGCAATGCTTCAAATCGAAAGAAACCGCCCGGATGAAACGTCAAATCAACATCTTGATGGAGTCACAGGTACTCGAAGTAGCGGAGACTTCTCCAAGTTATCTATCCACCTTCTTTCTAGTGTCAAAAGCAGACGGTACGCACAGACCTATATTGAACCTGAAGCGTCTGAACAATTTCGTGAAAGTCAAAATGTTCCGACTGATCAGTCACATTCGCGTACCCAACTTTCTGCAGGACAAATACTGGTTAGCGAAATTGGACTTGACTTAGGCTTATTTCTATTTGCCGATTGCTCAAGAGCACTGCAGATTCTGAAGGTTTAGTTAAAAAGGGAAAACTGTTGCAAATGACATGTCTACTTGTCTTTGGCCTTTCGTTGGCACCAAGAACTTTTGCATCGGTGACAAATTATGTGGCAGAGTATCTAAGAAAGCATAGAATTCGATGCGTTGTGTATCTCGACGACTATCTTTTAGCCAATCAGACTCACGAGTTGTTAGAAGATCAAGCGAGGTTCACGGTAACATTGTTGGAACAGCTGGGTTGGACGATCAATTTCGACAAGTATGTGCTGGTTTCGACTCAGTGCTTAGAAGACTCAACTTTGTCATTTTCGTCACACGCAGAGGGAGACTACAATTTTATTCCCGACAGTTACCCAAATCACATCCATACAAGCGACTGCCACTGCCAGAACCTGTGCTAGCAGACATGAGATGGTGGTTGAAGGCGATGTCCGAATCACTACTGATACACATGGACTTGATCACACACCTAACCATAGATGCGCCCGACCGATGTCAGCCGATGCTGGGGAGCTCAACTAGGTATGACGAAACTGGCCGGTCAGTGGACGAACGAACAGTCGTTATGGCATGTGAATCTCAAAGAATTTTTTGCAGTTAATGCACTACGAGCGAAAAAACCTGCGAAATGCTTATGTTTTTTTGTAGACAGACAACCGCACAGTCGTGTCGTATATCAACAAGGAAGGAGGAACCGAGTCAAATAAACTACTAAACTTGACATGTCAACCCTATTATATATATATCTATATATATGATAGATATATATGTATATGATATATATGTATCTATCTATTAGATCACCTAAATGTTTTCTTAACGGCGCAATATCTGACGGGCAGATTCAATGTCGAAGCCTTCTCTCGAGGAAAAACATACCCGGAATGGCATCTAACCACAGCGGCAACAGAGCTAATTTTCCATATGTGGAGAACGCCGGACATAGACTTGTTGGCATCGAAGACGGCTCATGTAGTGCCCAAATATGTATCAATGGACCCTCAGGACAGTCAAGTCTTCTTTTGCAACGCCTTTTGACGTCAATAGGTGTTCAGTCTGGGTGGGCTGTTTCCGCCATTGAACTTAATTTCGCAAGTATTGTATCACCTGAACAGTGCACTAGGTCAGTACATTTTAATAGCGCCGAAATGGAACAAAGTGTTTTGAATGGCAGACTTACAGCATGGAGCGATTCGGTACCCTTATCGCATCGAGAATCTTCCAGAAGTGTTAATAGATACGAGAACGGGGACGCACCCTCCAGAAATCCAAATAATTCAACAATTGGAAACTTTCGTGATATTGGGTGGGCAAAATTAATTCAAGACTGGAATGATCGTGACAAATCATTGCTTCTGTCGAACTGGAGAAAATTGACCATTAACACTTATAAGCCAATTTAGTATAGATGGAAAGAATGGTGTATTTCAAATTGCATTAATTTCAAAAACCCAGACCCCACTCAAGTAGCTCGCTATTTAGCTTACTTACATAATGACATTGGTTTAATATATAAGACAATCTTGGTACATAAAACTGTTATTACTACTGTTACTAGTATATCACCTGATTATAATCTGTCTTAACATTTTCGTGAAGCATATTTTAAAAGCCATTTCAGTTGTGAAAGACAGTAAAACTAAATCGCCTATATAGGACCCCAAAATAGTTCTGAACTATTTAAGTACTAAAACACCGGATGATAGAAATTATTATCAAGTGTCTAAGCGTACCGCTATATACTGCTCCTGCTTGCCTTCGGTCGCCGAGTACATGCCCTTACTCGTTTGAAGGTAAGGCCAGAAGATCAGTACGATTATTCTATGGCCTACTTTTGGTTCAAAAACGGACACTGTAAATTATTGTCAATCGGGTTGGAAACTAAGACAACATACAAAAACTTATTTAAATTGTGTATATTGGATTCGTCGCCTTGTGTCAACTTCACAGCCACGTCGCCGTGAAAAGAATTGCTCTGAATTGTTAATAACTACTAGAGCAAATCCAAAACCTGCCACGAGGACCATTATTGGGGGGTATTAAGTCTGTTCTTCAAGAAACTGGTACAAAAGCCTCTCCTGGTTCAATACGTTCTTTAACTTTTCTATAGACCAGATTCTTGCTACTGGCAACTGGAGACAAGAACACATTTCGAACGCATTATCAAAAAGAGATCAAATCAAATGATTGTAACGAACGCATTTCCTTATCTTAACATCTTGATGTTGTTTAGTAAGTTTTGAG
The DNA here is from genome assembly GCA_907165235.1 of Zeuzera pyrina. Taxonomy (NCBI): domain Eukaryota; kingdom Metazoa; phylum Arthropoda; class Insecta; order Lepidoptera; family Cossidae; genus Zeuzera; species Zeuzera pyrina. The sequence continues at coordinate 17,787,365 of OU015628.1, forward strand.
GTTTCATTTTTGATTAAATAAACATAATCAATGTAAGATATATATTTAATTATAGCATCGTCGTAATTTGAGTTACCAGGAGAAACCAAACACTCGAGATTTCGGATATCGAACGGAACAAATAATAGAGAGTTTTACCCAACAATAAAACTTATCTATTATTTTTCCTGAGATATCCGGAATCCAGGTAATTCCTACCGGGTACATCATGTCTTTATAATGAGGTAAAAATGTATCAGGGCGCGCCGCGCAAACCATCCACCGCTACCGGAAACTGGGTGGGGGTCACGACAAAGGCGCCAAATGGAACGTAGAGAGAAAAACCTAGACACGCACCACCTAGACACGCACCACCTGTACACGCTCCACCTAGACACGCACCACCTGCACACGCTCCACCTAGACACGCACCACCTGCACAAGCCCCACCTAGACACGCACCACCTGCACACGCTCCACCTAGACACGCACCACCTGCACACGCTCCACCTAGACACGCACCACCTTGACACGCACCACGTAGACACGCACCACCTAGACACGCACCACCTGCACACGCTCCACCTAGACACGCACCACCTGCACACGCTCCACCTACACACGCACCACCTAGACACGCACCACCTTGACACGCACCACCTAGACACGCACCACCTAGACACGCACCACCTAGACACGCGCCACCTAGACACGCTCCACCTAGACACGCACCACCTGCACACGCTCCACCTAGACACGCACCACCTAGACACGCACCACCTGCACACGCTCCACCTAGTCACGCACCACCTGCACACGCTCCACCTAGACACGCACCACCTGCACACGCTCCACCTAGACACGCACCACCTGCACACGCTCCACCTAGACACGCTCCACCTAGACACGCTCCACCTAGACACGCTCCACCTAGACACGCTCCACCTAGACACGCACCACCTGCACACGCTCCACCTAGACACGCACCACCTGCACACGCTCCACCTAGACACGCTCCACCTGCACACGATCCACCTAGACACGCACCACCTGCACACGCTCCACCTAGACACGCACCACCTTGACATGCACCACCTAGACACGCTCCACCTAGACACGCACCACCTGCACACGCTCCACCTAGACACGCACCACCTAGACACGCACCACCTAGAGACGCTCCACCTAGACACGCACCACCTGCACACGCTCCACCTAGACACGCTCCACCTAGACACGCACCACCTGCACACGCTCCACCTAGACACGCACCACCTAGACACGCACCACCTAGACATGCTCCACCTAGACACGCACCACCTAGACACGCTCCACTTAGACACGCACCACCTGCACACGCTCCACCTAGACACGCACCACCTGCACACGCTCCACCTAGACACGCACCACCTGCACACGCTCCACCTAGACACGCACCACCTAGACACGCACCACCTGCACACGCTCCACCTAGACACGCACCACCTAGACACGCACCACCTAGAGACGCTCCACCTAGACACGCACCACCTGCACACGCTCCACCTAGACACGCACCACCTGCACACGCTCCACCTAGACACGCACCACCTAGACACGCACCACCTAGACACGCACCACCTAGACACGCTCCACCTAGACACGCTCCACCTAGACACGCACCACCTGCACACGCTGCACCTGCACACGCTCCACCTAGACACGCTCCACCTAGACACGCTCCACCTAGACACGCTCCACCTAGACACGCTCCACCTAGACACGCACCACCTGCACACGCTCCACCTAGACACGCACCACCTGCACACGCTCCACCTAGACACGCTCCACCTGCACACGATCCACCTAGACACGCACCACCTGCACACGCTCCACCTAGACACGCACCACCTTGACATGCACCACCTAGACACGCTCCACCTAGACACGCACCACCTGCACACGCTCCACCTAGACACGCACCACCTAGACACGCACCACCTAGAGACGCTCCACCTAGACACGCACCACCTGCACACGCTCCACCTAGACACGCTCCACCTAGACACGCACCACCTGCACACGCTCCACCTAGACACGCACCACCTAGACACGCACCACCTAGACACGCTCCACCTAGACACGCTCCACCTAGACACGCACCACCTGCACACGCTGCACCTGCACACGCTCCACCTAGACACGCTCCACCTAGACACGCTCCACCTAGACACGCTCCACCTAGACACGCTCCACCTAGACACGCACCACCTAGACACGCACCACCTGCACACGCTCCACCTAGACACGCACCACCTGCACACGCTCCACCTAGACACGCACCACCTGCACACGCTCCACCTAGACACGCTCCACCTAGACACGCTCCACCTAGACACGCACCACCTGCACACGCTCCACCTAGACACGCACCACCTTGACATGTACCACCTAGACACGCTCCACCTAGACACGCACCACCTGCACACGCACCACCTAGACACGCACCACCTGCACACGCTCCACCTAGACACGCACCACCTACACACGCTCCACCTAGACACGCACCACCTGCACACGCACCACCTAGACATGCACCACCTAGACACGCACAACCTAGACACGCACCACCTGCACACGCTCCACCTAGACACGCACCACCTGCACACGCTCCACCTAGACACGCACCACCTGCACACGCTCCACCTGCACACGCACCACCTAGACACGCACCACCTAGACACGCACCACCTAGACACGCGCCACCTAGACACGCGCCACCTAGACACGCTCCACCTAGACACGCTCCACCTAGACACGCACCACCTGCACACGCACCACCTGCACACGCTCCACCTAGACACGCACCACCTGCACACGCTCCACCTAGACACGCTCCACCTAGACACGCTCCACCTAGACACGCACCACCTGCACACGATCCACCTAGACACGCACCACCTGCACACGCTCCACCTAGACACGCACCACCTTGACATGTACCACCTAGACACGCTCCACCTAGACACGCACCACCTGCACACGCTCCACCTAGACACGCACCACCTAGACACGCACCACCTAGAGACGCTCCACCTAGGAGCAGGTACAGAATAAGAAAATAGTACTTGTAGTATCCCTAGACATAGAGGGAGCCTTTGATAACGCGTGGTGGCCGGCAATACGGTGCGAACTCGCTAAAACAAATTGTCCGGCAAGTAGACGTCCGGCGGTAGACGGCTTGTGGACTCGTATCTGTCCGACCGAAAGGTACGAGTCAGGTATGCTGGAGAGGAGTGCATAAGGAGTACTACGAAAGGGTGTGTGCAAGTTTCGATAGGGGGGCCGACATTTTGGAACATATTGTTGGACCCCCTATTGAAACAATTGGATGAAAGGGGAGACCACTGTCAAGCATTCGCAGACGATGTGGTCCTGATCTTCTCCGAGGAAGACACCCAGAGTCTCAAAAGGAAGGCTGATGCAGCGCTTGCCTGTGTTCGGGACTGGGGGATTCGGAATAAGTTAAGATTCGCGCCTAGCAAGACCAAGGCCATGCTAGTCACGAACAAACTAAAGTACGATCCTTTAGTGCTGGATATGGGTGGGGAGCGCATCGGGCTTTCGGACGAGATCAAGATCCTGGGGCTCACGATTGACCGGAAACTTACGTTCAGCGCTCATGTGGACAATGTATGCCGCAAAGCGCTGAACGTATATAAGCAGGTGTCGCGAGCAGCCGGGGTCAACTGGGGGTTAGAATCGGAGGTCATCAGACCATATATATGGCAGTGGTCGAACCGATTGTTTTGTATGCGGCTAATGTTTGGGCACCGGCGTCCAACAGACTGGGGATACGCAAGTGGTTGGGGGTGGTACAGCGGGGTATCGGGCAGAAGATCGCCAAGGCATACAGGACGGTCTCTCTCAACTCGGTGCTGCTGCTTGCGGGGATGCTGCCTCTTGACGTGAGGGTGCGGGAAACTGCCCTTCTTTACGAGGTCAAGAGGGGGTACTCCCGGCGGGTGGTAGCTGACCGGGATGTGGAGAGGCCGGTACCTTACACTGAAATGCCACATCCGGCGTGCCTGATGGAGCTGGAGTATAAACGCGTGGAGGACAGTGCGGAACTGGAACTTTGTAAGGATAGTCGGTGTAATATTTACACCGACGGTAGCAAGATTGATGGAAAGGTGGGAGCGGCGTTGTCCATTTGGGATGGCGCCGCTGAGATTGGAAAGAAGAAGCTACGTTTGGAACGTTACTGCACTGTCTTCCAAGCGGAACTCCTGGCTCTATCTAAGGCGGTGGAATACGGGCTCAGCTGTGACACCCCAAGCTGCTGCATATTCACCGACTCCAGATCTGCTCTGGAAGCCGTGGTTGGAAGTAGATCTCTGCATCCCATAGTGATGAAGTGCAAGGCAGACATCGTTGAGATGAAGAATGCAGGCAAATCTGTAAGATTGTTCTGGATCCGAGCGCACGTTGGGATGCAGGGCAACGAAAGGGCCGATGAGCTGGCGAAGGACGCGGCACTTCATAAAAAGACGAGGCCGGATTACGATAAGTGCCCCGTCTCATTTATCAAGCGACAGATCCGATTGGAATCGATTGATGAATGGGACAGGAGGTACGTAAGTGAGACAACGGCCTCCGTCACTAAAGTGTTTTTCCCGAACGCCGCTGAAGCTCACTCGGTAGTGAGAAAGATCAGAATGGATAGCGTGATAGTACAAGTGTTCACGGGCCATGGGGGGTTCTCCGAGTATCTGCACCGTTTTCGGTGCAAGGAGAGCCCGTCGTGTGTCTGTGACGTGAATGAGAGTGAGAGTGTGATGCATGTGTTATGTGAGTGCCCCGCCTACAGTAGGTACAGGATGGATATAGAGCTGGAGTTGGGTAGTATTATAAATCGGGAAACAATAAGGGAAATAATGCAGAATAGGAAAAAGAGAGAGAGCTTCTTGAAATACTGCAGAGAGGTAGCAGTAAGAGTAATAAACATAAACAAAACAGCAAAATGAAGGTGTACAGGCTGTTACTGATACTGGAAACAATTGTCGTGATAAATAATGTAAATCAAAATCAAGATAAATAGAAATAGACATAAGATAGAAATAAGGATATGTAATAGTGATAAATAACTGTGATATTAGCATGTAGGATTAGAATAAGTTTAGAATAAGTGACGATGTATTAGTTTAATAACAGATTTTTCATGCAATAAAGTTTTCCAGATTAGCTAATCAACCGTTAGGCTGTAGAGTAGTGAATGAAAGGGAGTTTAAACCCAGGAGAAAATGATAAATGCGAGAACTGGTATGTTAGATATATAAGGGCCCTAACTTTGCCCATGTTAGGGGGAGCAGAATATAAAAAAAAAAAAAGCTCCACCTAGACACGCACCACCTGCACGCGCTCCACCTAGACACGCACCACCAGAACCGTCACCAAAAGAACAACGGAAATGCAAAGGCTTGACTCAAGATGGATTCCGGATATCTCAGGAAAAATAATAGGTAGGTAAGTTTTATTGTTAGGTAAAACTCTCCATTTTTCTTCTTACTTTTAATTAGGAATTGAACCTCGGATTAAAAGAGGCTATTTATGAGTTTACATGTTCAACTTAAAAATATTGGAGTTAACTTACTCGCAATTTGTTTTGGTTTGAATAATTCATATTATTTTAATAGACAAACAATAGTATAGAGTGAACAACAGCGAATAAGCTATTATAGTTATCCTTTTCTCAGAATTATTACGTCCACTATAAAAATCTATATTAAAATACATTCGGTCTTTATAAAAGTCCACTCTTACAAATCCAAACTGAACATTTCGCGAACAATATACCCTTAGTGAAATGGACGCCATATTGTACCATACATTATACCTACCTATTTATCAATGCGTATTTCTTCTGAATGTACATAGGTAGTGATGGGATGCAGAGATTACAACTTTTTATGGAGTAGGTTGGTTCTTAAAGGAATAAAACATCTCAACCAATAAGTAATTGTGGGTAGTGAGTATTAAATATGTAGAAACATATTATTGCTAATTCTTATAACACCACCTCAATCATGAAGTAAGATAATGTGCTAACATAGATTTCAAAGCTCTATACAATCTACTAAGAAAATATAAAGTTTTCTACAATCAGGTAATTAAAGTACTTAAAAAAGTTTGTATAGGTTCTAAATGTGAAATTCGATTCTTCGGAAGCGCTCCTAATTACCTGATCTTTCAGAAAAATCCCCAGCAGCATCTTTTGTAGGATCTTCATAAGAATGATATGAAGATAAGTAGAAATAGTTACTTAATATATTTCATTACAGTAAACATTTTTTTCAGGATGGCTGTACTTCGTTTCGGTGGTTAATTCTTATAGACTGTCTCTTTATGATTAAGTATTATTATTCCAATCGATATATTACATAAAAATATATTTACCAAACAATCAACGCTGTAAATAATGAAATGATTATAGTATGTAGAAATTTTAATAAAATATTTTTTGTTTAAGAATTCTCTACTGGGTGCCACTATTATTTTGCTATATTCTGCTATATTATACATTTTATAGTCACTTTCACCGAAAATAGCTTTACTATATAGGAACTAGAAAAATTACTCATTCTGTAACACAAAATATCTGGTTATTATCATACAAAGTGCTGAATGAAATGCCACTCTATTTTTTTGTGACATTGGTAAACATTCACTGATTAAGAATTAATGTTATTTCTTATTATCTAAGTACCTGTATTGTAACAGCTTGTATAAATCTCACTGCGAGTCTAGTCTCTTCTCACTATACAGACGGCCCATAATCCGTTACGTGTCTTAGTGCAAATTGGTCGAAGTATACTAGTGACAGCTAGCGACCAATACCCTAACACTACCGTTATTAATTCAGACCGCATAAAAAAGAAAGACAACGCCATCGAGAAAAGCGAGACTGGCAAAACTATGCCTCGCCATGTACAAACAAATCAACACGGACACACATGCAACCAAACTATGCCTCACATGTTTAATGCTGTTTCAGCTAGTCTGTTACAGGAGCGTGACGTAGTTATAAATTACAATTTTTTGCCGCGAAAATGCTGAATGGTTCAAGGTTCTAAAAACTAGTCATCGAAAAATAAATAGCAGAAAGAAATCACGTATCATACGTATGTAATTTAGCTTAGAACCTTGTAATTTGAATAAATCAAATTAAAAACTGCAACGTGGCTTACTCAGGCCGGCAGAGTGAGGTGTGGGTTGAGTAATAGAAGATGTTTATTATTACTATCACCTGGAGAGTGGTGTACCCAATTTGTTTAAGGGCGCCTAGTACACCTCTGCAATCGATATCTAATGCGATATTTATAAAAAGTTAATTAATTAGACACAAGAAAAACAATACACGAAGAAACAACATTTATTTCTTAATACTAAGTCTCATTAGTAGATTCAATGATTTCACTATATATTTTATACAAAAGTTATTAACAATTTCAAAAGATTAAATGTTATTATAATGCAATATTACTTAGTTTATTTTTGTTTATATTAAGTAAGAACCTCTATCATCTAACAGCACTTAGATATTAATAAGTTTACAGAGTAATTAAAAGTATTAAAGTTTTATAAGTATTGAGCTCAGATATTACTTGTCATAGTTACAACAACATGATTTATTTATGTTATCTTAAAGGGAAATATACTTAGTTATAAAGGTTTAGAAACCATTACATAGTTCATGTACTGCATTTAAAATTCTCAGTAGTACAGTTACATAAACCCAAGTACATTTTATACATCAGAAGTAAATTATTTCAATTGAGAGAGAAAAATATATTAGATACACAATAACTTTACGTGGAGCTAATATATAACAGAGAATCATTTATTAATTACAAGTAGAGAAGTGTTATAAGTTTTATCACCGATATATCTAAAGAAGGAAGTGGTCATCCACCAACTCCACCTACTCCTCAGTCTTCCCCTTTGTAGGCCGTCTACTGGAAATATAGCACCCACATGCCCCGGTCCTCAAGGATTCCTCTTTCTCAGGAACTGCGACCTGGCCACGTGATATAGTACCCAAGTGCCCCGGTCCTCAGAGATGTTCCTTTTAGAAAGAAACTATGACCTGGCCACTCGTTCTTCCACCCAGAGCGAAGATCATCTACTTGAATTATACATCTTGATAGACACAGAAAGTTGAGTACCCAACCATTCTAGGTACTCATTGGATATCTGAGATTTATATGTTTGTGAATAGTCTTTAATACTGTTCCTAAGTATTCATTTAATACAAGGACAGGAGGCTCACCTGGTTTTATTAGGTGTCCCTCGAACTCTGTAACAAGCACATGTAGAAATTAGGATCCTATCCCCTAGTTCTATCATTATTGTTTGCCCTTATCTACAGCTAAAGTACTCATCATGGGATCCACCATGAGATTACCTAATCTACAATAACATTACTAAATTAATTAACACATTGCTTATAATTGGGGGGCTACTCCCACACTAAGCTATACTAGACTACTTGTGGCCTAACTTCGAGTTCCTACATGAGATTATGATGAGGCAACTCGTTCCGCAGTAGAAAGAAAAAGAAGGTATTTTTTTTTTGGTTTCTGAGAGGCGAAATTAAATCCCCGCGAACTACCCAGCTGGACTCTACGCCGACTGGGGAGTGTCGGACTCGAACCGACTAAACAAAACCCCTCTTTTCTGTTAGCCCTATTGGCTTTTACAGCGTCACAGGTCGCGTTGGGGCGAGCGCTGAAGGCGCCCTGCCAGATGGTCGACCGCCTGAGGGTTCCTTCAGCCAAGGGATGCCTCGTATGGAGGGCAGACTTCGGGCTCAAGGCGTCGCCAGGGGAGCTTCCCGCACCTGCGTGCATCTTAACGGGCTTCCTATTCGGGTGAGGGCCGGGCCTCTAGCGGACCCGGCCGGCGAGGCGGCTGAGGGCCGGTTAGTGTGCCTAGTGTTCCGCGTAGCAGTTTACAATGTGGCTTAAGGCCCGCGTGTGTGCCTGTAGAGCTACGTGATCGAGCTTCTAAACGTGAGACCCTACGGGTGTCACGGGGGTCGTCCTCGCCTCCACCAGTGGGGGCGGTGCGGTCGTATTATGTAGGTTGGCATGTTCGAGTTCGAACGTGTAATGTCGTCGTCGCTGTCGCCTAACACATGTCTAGGCCTACGACAGCGTTTGCGGACGCGGGGTTCGGGGGTGTACGATGACGCCCTGACCACTAAGGGATTTAGGTGTAAGAAGGAACGGTGAAAGAAGCGTTGGGACGCCTCTTTTAGATATTGAGTTATAGAGGGCAATTCTAGGTCGTAGTGCAGATCTACGTTGCGCACGTAAGGACGGGCACCGGTGGCCCTGCGCATGAATCTATTCTGAATAACTTAGAGGAAGTTGATGTGAGAGCGCGCAGCGTGATCGAATACTACACTGGCGTACGTCATGATAGGCCTGACGCACGTCTTATATAAGGTAACTTTATGTCTGAGGGACATTTTGCTTTTAGCGCAAATGAGCATGTTGAGACGACCGAGGACGAACGCGGCGTGGTCGCGGACCGTTTTGATGTGTTGGCCGAAGGTCATGGCACTGTCAAGGGTGACTCCTAAGTATTTGACTTTCCTAGTCCAAGGGATATCCTGTCCGAAAAGCGTGATTGTTCTGAGAGTGTTAGCGCGGCGGGCGCGGCTGGTCGTCGTGTCCCTCGAGAAATACACGGCGGCGCTTTTCTCGGGGTTGACTTCGATTCTCCAAAGACGGAACCACTCACCTAGGCTCGTGACCGCGACTTGGAGGAGTTGGGAGACTCTGAGGCGACTACGGTCTGATGTGAACAGTGCGGTATCGTCCGCGAATAGGGCGAGCTCTACAGCGGGGCTTTTGGGGACGTCGTTCGTGTAGAATCTAGGTTCCCAAACTTATTTTGTCTACTGAGTCGAGAGCTCATGCAGTCGTTGTCTAAGATGCCTCCTAGCTAAATGAAATTACAAATCACCCCCCAGGCCTCTACATAACGCTCCCATTTTTTTTCTGGGTCTCTTACCGCTCCCCTTTAGGCCTGCAGCGCCCACAGGGGGGCGTTATCGCCCACTTTGGGAATGGGTGGTGTAGAGCGAGTAGAGCGTGGGCGATAAAACGGAGCCCTGTGGGACGCCTGCCTTGACGGGGCGGGGAGAGGAGAGCACCCCTTTGACTCTATAGCGGAAGGAGCGGTCCGACAAAAAGTCCCGTACTATGCGTACGAGATCGTCGGGCATTGATAATAGCTGCTAAGATCGCGAGAAGGCGCATCGAAAAAAGTTTGACTACTCGGTTTGAGATGCCGTCTCTACCGGAGGCTTTTCTAGGTTTGAGAGCCTTGACAATGTCCTGAACTTCGTCAACCGTCGCGGGTCCGAGTTACTTCGCGATTGACCATGTCTAAATGGCTCTGATCTACAGGCTGAGAGCTAAGGGAGCATTGGGCCTCCAGAGTGTCGGCGAAGAGTTCGGTTTTGTCTACATCGTCGAAAGTTGTCTTGTCCGTTCGGTTTCGTCAGAGGCGGCATTGTTTGGAACGTGTCCGATTTGAGAGATCGGGCCAACTTCCAGTAAGCTTGGTGCGTCGGCTCGATCTCTCGCATGAAATCGCTCCACCTGTTATCCCTAAGTTCGGTAATTCGGTCTTGGACTTCGCGATAGAGGGCGCGTAAGTTGCGTTTATTCGTTTCTGAGGGAAACGAGTCGTAAGCGAAGGTCTGCGCGGTTCTTGGCTCTGATCAGCCGACGGATGTCTCCAGGGAGCTCCCAACGGTGGTCGTTCGCCGCCGGGACCTCACGGGAGCACGAGGAGACCGATTCGCGGATGCGGGCGGTGAGCGCGTCTATCGCCGCGGTCGCGTCCTCGGCGGAACGGATAACGTCCGGTATCGCGTTAAGCCGCGGCGAATTCACAGAGTTTAGCGTTTCGTCTAAACTCTGCCAATCCGTCACGGTTTTTGTGAGCGTCTAGTGTCTATCATAGGTCCTAGTTTGAGTAGTAACGGCCTATGGTCAGAGTCTAACTCGTGTAACGCCTCTATTGAGTGCAGCGTTAGAGCTACGTTCTTTAGAAGCGCTATGTCGAGTACGTCCTGTCTGTGTGTTTTTAACTCTGGGATAGTGGGTGGGCGTCATGGGGGCGATAACGTCAAAGTTAAGGACATCGGTTAGTTGGTCTAAAGCTCTGCCATTTCGCGAGGTGGTGTGCGAATTCCAGCGACGATGTTTAGCGTTGAGGTCGCCGGCGAGTATGACAGAGTCGTCTAAGTTTAGGAGGGCCTCTAGATCGCTTCTAATTAGCGCTTTACCGGGAGGGAGATAAACAGACGCGAGTGTGACAGGCGCGTGCCCCGTGAGGGCCACTCTGCTCACCGGCGCCTCTATGTTGGTGAGGGCGGGCGTGTCGATCGGAATGCAGTGCAGGGACCTTCTGTAGTAGATAATAGTGCCGCCTTTGGGGGCGGGCACCCTATCGTTTCGCAAGATGTTAAGCCCGGAGAGGCCGGGGTCGCGATTTCTAGGTTTCAAAAAGGTTTCCTGCACTAGCATTATGTCTATTTGGTGGTCTCGCGTAAACTCGTGAAGAAGATCGCGTTACCTGCAGAGTCCGTCCGCGTTAATAAACGAGATTGAGAGCCCGCACAGTTTGACGCGCGCGGAGGGAGTTGTCTCGTGGGTGCCCGGTTTTATAACCTACGAGGGGGCGCCGTGAAGCGGCTTAGGCTGTCCAGAAGGGACGCGTGTTCGGCAAGTATGATGAGCCGTCCCAGCCCGTCGCTACAGTTGCGGATTTTACGCGCAACTAATTTGATTTCGTTAAGATTGACATCCTTACGAGGTCGGCGAGCATTTGGATGTCACCGAGGAGATCGGACGCTGGCGCTGAAGGAGCTGGCGCCGCTGAACACCTTTGAAGCGCGAGCCCCTTACGCCGCGGTTGTTGTGCTGGCGTTGGCGCTATGGTCTCTCGGGTCGGTAGAGCGCGCGCGAGCGCGAGTTTGGTCGGCGCTGAGGGTGCGGGTTTGTTCGGCGCTGAGGGCGCAGGTTGAGTTGGCGCGGAGGGCGCGGGTTGTGGCGGCATAGAGGGCGCGAGTTGTGGCGGCGCAGAGGGCGCGGGTTTGGCTGGCGCAGAGGGCGCGGCCCGTGTGGGTGCGGAGGTCGTGGTAGAGGCGGCCTTAGGTTGGGCTGGGTGCGCAGGGGGGCCGCGGCGTTGGCGTTGCGCCGCCGGCTCGGCGCGACTTACCTCCGCGGCGGCGACGGCGCGGAGCTCTCGGGCATCCGCGATAGTTCGCGGTATGTCCGAGCTCTTCGCATAATACGCAACCGGGAGGGTCAGACGTTTCCGGCGTGCGGGAGCACTCGGGGGTGCCGTGGTCTCCGTGGCACTTGACGCACCTAGACTGCGCGAAACAGTTGTGAGCCGAGTGCCCGTACAGTTGGCAGCAGTGGCATTGACCCACCGTACCGCGCTTGTGCGGGGCTAGGGCGGAAATCCTACATACGGATTTTATTTGGAAAACAGCCTTTTCCTCGGGGGAGAGGTCGAGTACGACCAACACGAGGTCGAAGATCTCCTTTGAGCGGGGCTTGTAAAGGCGGTGGACTTCACGCGCCGGGAGGTTTTGCGACTTAAGGTCGCCGAGAATGAGCTCTTCCGGGAGCCGCGGATGACTACGTGAAGCTGGCGCTCCTCCGGGAGCGCATAACTATGGAAACCTATGCTCTCCGAGCGTAGGAGCACTGTCAGCTCCCGATGGTCAGCCGGGGTAGGGACCTGCACCGTTAAGGTGCAGGTCCCTACCCCTGTGCAGTGTTGCGGGCGGAGTTGAATTGGATGCGGCGCGCATCCAGAGCCGAGGCCCGAGAGACCCTATCCCACGACGCTTTTTCTTGAATAAACACCGGCGGCGGTGTTTTGGTTTTGTCGGCCTGAGGGGCCTGGGTGGCCTGTGAGGCAGGCGCTTTTTGTTTGCCCAGAGGGGCCGCAGGAGCCCCGGAAGCCTGAGGGGCCGCCTCCGTCGTTTTGGGGGGCGGGCTGGGCGTGTCGCCTTCCCTCGGGGAATTCGCGCGCTTCCTCTTGACTAGCCATTCCCAAAGTGGGCGATAACGCCCCCTTGTGGGCGCTGCAGGCCTAAAGGGGGCCGGTAAGAGACCCAGAAAAAAAATGGGGGCGTTGTGTAGAGGCCTGGGGGGTGATTTGTAATTTCATTTAGCTAGGAGGCATCTTAGACAACGACTGCATGAGCTCTCGACTCAGTAGACAAAATAAGTTTGGGAACCAGTGCTCTTGACCATTAAGCGCCATTCGGCGCTCTCAGTGGCCTCATCCTCCGAAAAGGAGGGAAGCACTATGTCCATTTCCTCTTTGGAGTCCGAAGCCTCCGTCGGGTCAGGGGAAGCGGGCGAATCGCTAACGGGGGCCAGCTTAGTTGGTTCGCGCGGCGGGGGCTTCGCGACTGTAGCGGCGGCGGAAACGATGGTCGAGTAAGACGCGGGGGTGGGGGCGCGGGGCACGGGTGAGACTCGGTGGTCCCACAGGTCGCGTATATGAATGTGATGACTCGAGTTGAGCCATCACGAACGCGCGGAATTCGGTGTCCGTCAGCGTATCCATGGCGCTGGTAGAGTCGCCAAGTTGAATAAGAGGACCTCCCTGCCGGGGATAGGCAGGGGGGAGAGAGTGCCTACTTTGTAGCCCTGGTCGTACTGTGCCTGTCTTATTGTGCACAGATGTGTACCTAACACCTAGGTCTTATATAAACTTCACTAACTTAACGATACGAGTTGGCGCGGCCGCGACGCGACGCGGTAGGCCGGTCGGCGCTGCAGGGAGCGCGGGCGCGACGCGACGCGAACAGACTATTAATCACTACGCACGATGTGCAGTGAGTACAGCGATGGCAGCGCACGCGGGCGCGCGGACAAATCGCAACGATTCGAGTTGGCGCGGCCGCGACGCGATAGCCCGGTCGGCGCTACGGAGAGCGCAAGTGCGACGCGATAAACCGGTCGGCGCTACGGGGAGCGCAAGCGTGACGCGATACGAACACACTAATTCGCTACGCACGATGCCCAGCGAGTAGAGCGATGGCAGCGCAACGCGGGCGCGCGGAAACTGCACTGAGAGACGAGCGATCGAGCGACGCGTGCGTCTCGTACGGCGGCCGAGAGCGGACTCCTGTCAAAAAGAAGGTATTCAGACGTGAAACGCTTTATATACCCCCACGACGAAGGTCTCCTAGGCTCCCTCTCCTGGAACAACTAGTGAAGAGACAGTGGTCGATAAACCCTTTCTAAAATTACATCTACCTAGCGAGTGGATAAGATTAATAAATATTTTATCAGTGTATGACGTTTATGTCAATTATAGTTTTATTATTATTCCTTAGTACTCCCTAATTAATGAACTTGAGACCTAAGGTTTCATTAACATAGAGCTTATCCTATCTGAAAACAAAGGCTACATATTTAGAATCTATCGATATGTTTCTCGAACATATCTTTACCAACACACACAAGCATAGATAATCTAGACCACCGGTACTTTTGTCATCAACGCCGTGTGTCGATCTAGAATGTTGTAGAAGGTTCTATTTACAAACGATTTATTAATAATAATATTTCTAAAATAGGTCTTGATATTTCGTAGATTGTTATTTTTACATCAATATATTTTTACATCAATATTACTCAATAATCAAAGATATTATATTTATCAACAAATTTGTTCCTGCTGATAGGCTGCGGTCAATGCTTCAAACGTGGTTTAAGAACGTCAAACTGCTCTACGTTGTCAATGTTCGTCTATCACAGTGAATGTCGTTTGTAAACATTAGAATTAAACCAGGAATGATTTATTTTTCAAGATAAAAGAAGTTAAATGTTAATTTATACTTTAAGTAATTATGTGTATTTATTAGTATTATAAGATATTGTTCCCCATGTAGGTGGAGACTCAATATGGCTGCTACAAAACTACTTAAACATTAAACCTCGACAGGTTATTAGTAGTGTCATATATAATTGTTCCGATTGTTGGGTAAGTACGGTTATATATGCAAGTTAAAGCTTTATATTTCCTTGTTTGTATTGGAGGATAATGGCAAATTGTTCCAAATACTAATACTAATTTTAAATTATCATAATTCTAATAATAAAACTGAACGGGGACGTACCTGTACAAAATAAAAAATTTAAAAAACAAATCAAATAAATAATATATAAATAACATATGACTACCCCGTTAGGGATACAGCGTGAAGATATGTATGTATTTATAAATAAATTATAATAAACGTTACTAATAAAATAACGTTTTCAGTAGAATAGCGTAATTAATGATAACGTTATTTCTTGTCATGAATTCCTAAAATCTGTAGCTATTTTCCGCTCAAACTTCAAAAACCACCAATCGACACATGTTTCGCCTCTCAACGAAGCATCCCCAGGATATTCCAGAGATCAGACTCGGTCAGTTAAAGTCAACTAGGATTCGGTGCTGGTTAGCTGACCGAATCTTCTCTTTGGAATATCGTAAGAATGCTTCGTTGAGAGGTGAAACACGTAACGATTGGTAGTTTTTGCAGTTTGAGCGGAAAATAGCAAAAGATTTTATGAATTCATCACATGAAATGGATTTCCGCAAAGTAATACCTAAATCTATACAATAACGTTATTTTACGCCTACGTACCACACAAATGAAAACACAGCCTCATTGTGTTATTCGCAGCATTACGTCTTTCTGTTTTTATTTCGTCTGAAATTGTCGACTCTAAAAATGTTTCAACGCCTTTTTTGGATCAGTGGTTGGTAAATGCTTAGTTTAGGATTACTGTAATTGCCTGAAGGATTTATTATTTTGTACACCGAAGTATCACTAACGTACAGATATTTAATGGTAATATAACAATTATTTCTTCACTATTCATATCTATGGTACATACATCTACCTTCCTATATTTTATTATTTGAACAAAGTCAAGGTAATAATAATAATGCCGAAAAGATGTTTATAGAGTCAACGTGTGAGTAAGGAGGGAGATGAACTGACAGCCACCTTCGTCAAGTGTTTATTGGCGTAAGCTATATATCCACCGCGTAGATGTTTCTGGTTTGCCACAAAACGAATACAAAGACCCTGAATGTTTTCATATATATACAGCAAAGGCCTCATCCCATTCTTTTAACTTTTTAACTTTAAAATGGAAACAACACGCAAACACGAATATTGTTATAGTGGTTGAAATAAAATCATAAATGTTATAGATTGGTACACGTACGTTACCGAATGGTCAACAATTATTTCATATGATGCTAGTACTAGCGATTTCCTTTAAAAGAAAAGGCAATGTTAAAGTATTTAGTAATAATAATATAAAAATAAATATAGAAGTTAAAGCGGCGTAGGTAAGCAACTCTCCGACTTTCATATTTGCATCCTTTGTAGTTAAAACTTTGGGACGTTGGGACACGGAAGGTTTTTAAAATTTGTAATCGATTGATCGCGGTTTCTCAAGAGACCGTCGGGCTGGCAGCTTCTTCTGCCACGAATTCGCTTGGCTATTGAAATAGGTAAAGCTGCAGCAGAGAGCTCCACTGACGGGGCGGGACGCCCTCCGCGAGTACTAATCGCTCGGAGACAGCGACACAGAGGTGGTGGCAACATACGCCCTAGACCGTTGGCCTTGCAGCCGGGACTGGAGAATAAGGCTACGGTGTGTCTCAGGGCTCGGTCAAAGTTCCCCCGAAAAGTGTTCGACACGACGCGACGGGGGCTCCACCGCGTTCTGTAGGAGATCTCGGAGCCTCTCTACAACCCGCTAAGTACCACCGTTGAGGCTGAGCACCCCCGCTGAGCACCACCGCTGAGCACCACCGCTGAGCACCACCGCTCAGCACCACCGCTGAGCACCACCGCTGATTACCACCTCTGATAAGCACCACCGCTGAATACCACCGCTGAGTAGTGAGTAAAAGCCACACATAACCCAGTTTCACTCCTAGGAGTCTAAATACCTGTGTTCGGGGTTTTCCTGCGATACCAAAAAAAAAGTTACTAACAATATTTGTGATTTCGTCGACTTCAAGAATTACATTCAATATTTTATACAATGAATAAACTACAGTAAAGTTCGTTACATTGTAATGAAATAACAACTTGTAGCAATTATGTAGGTGCAATAATGGAAGTTGCATCATGAGTTATGATGTTGAGTAATGAGTTATAAAATAGTGTTTACACACACACATATACGCATATACACGCTGACATATATCCTGCCATTTCTCATTCAAGGTGGACAGGGTATCAGAACATAATAACAGCGCAATTCGATGCCCATTGTAGAAATAATTATCTGGTCTGATGCCCGGTTTCCACATTACCAGTTGGTAAGTCGGTGATTTAGCAAATCAACTTTCGCGCGTGTAAACGGCTTTATAAGTCGCAAGTCTTAAGTTGCCGCTTTAAGCTTCTTGTCCCCGGTAAGAATTAAGGCCGTATCCGCGTACGAAATCCATGTGACATCTTTGTCCACAATAAGATTTTTGGCGGAAGTAGCTACAGCCGAGGCAAAATAAAGCGCGGCCTTAGTAGAGCTATTTCCATTGTGTCATAAGGACGTGTACTATGGTAACTATTATTGCTACCAGTACAACTAAATATGAGTAACGTTAGTTACCGTACTGTTTTTTTTCCGAATCAGACAGTTCTGTAAAATTTTCGTTCAATATTATATACTCGTATGTAGACACCATATTTCCTTCCATATTTCGAAAGTAAGGCGTTTGTCTTTATTATCCTCGATTATTTTGCCCCATAGCACGGGCTTTGATTCTATTAAAAAAACTAATAGCTCCTCATCGACGTTCCTCTTATCGTAGCGTGTCGTATCGTATATCGTAGTATCGGAGGATTTCGACGTAGCGAGTCGTACACTATTCGGGCACACGTCTGTCCTCGTGAACACACTCCAATAGATTGTCGTTGATAACCGCGCGTAATCGTAGCGGAGCTAGATCCGGCAATCCGGCGAACGTAAGAATTATGTGTAAGAATATTTTACGTAGATCCTTCGTGTCGTCAAAGTGACATATAAACCAGTACACCACCGTCGTTCTTACGTAGATCCGGTGATTTCACCAGATCTATATACGTCGCCGTGGTCAAGAAGTCTTAGTCGTTAAATGACTTCCTGCTTTAGGACTTGCCAACTTATAACGTGTAAACGAAGCTTTACAAATGGACATACTGTAACAGATAAAACAAATTACCGTCATCTATAACAATTCCTTATAATAAGCCCTATCCCTTGGCCGAGTTTTACGACCTGCGTGGGAAAATAAGTAATAAGCACATTGTATATTTATCTTTTTCTTCTAAACAATTTTTTTTCTTACGAACCGGAATGGAAGTACGAGTATAGGATTTCGTTCATAAAATTATTTTAAAAGGATTAAATTTTACGAAGAATTTTGACCTTTTCTTTTTAAAGAAAAGCCTTTAATAATCGAAACGTAACAAGAACTGATTTTTATTACGTCTATGCCTTTAAGAACAATATCTATTTATTTACTTTACGAATATAAATTGTACATATATTTTAACTGTTAATATTTTAATTTTACTTCCAAGTGGTTAGAAAAATAACGATGAAATTCATAATTGGTTATTTTTCTATTCTATTTTAAAGCCTTTGACTTAGGCCACGACCTAAAATTGGGTCCAGGGTATTGGCGTGTGTATTTTCAAGAATCCCAAGAGAGTTGCCGTCGAGGCTTATTTTGTCTGCCACTCTTGATTAAAGAGAAGCAGTATTAAAAAGAACTACTACACTAGATCCAGAAAACAAGTATATTCGCCTTATTTTCCGTAAATGTTTAACAAGACCAATTTTGAGTGTTCCGTACTTCGAAGGAAAAAGGGAACCCTTAGAGGACCACTTCGTTGTCCGTCCATCTGTCTGTCTGTCAAGACCCTTTTCTCAAGAACACGTGGCAGTATCAAGTTGAAATTAATACCAAATACTCAGGTTTCCAATCATTTGTAGATGTGTAGAAATCAAAGTTCGAAGTCAACGCAAATAAATTTGTTTTTTTGCGATAACCTACTTAAGCAGTTAGCAAGTTTATTTATTTTTATTTATGTATTTAATTTATACATACATACATACATTTCACAAATAAAAATTATTACAAAAAAAATACAAAATACAAAACTTTACAACGTTATGTAATTATTTTTCATGCACTAAATTATCTGTGAAGTATCAGTGCCCCCACACTAGGCAAAGCCGGAACAATGTGTCTTAAAACTGTAAAGCTTGTTTTTGAATTCAACTTATATTTTTTTGTAAATACACGACACAAATACATTATGTGCTGATACGGAACCGAGTGCGCGAGTTTGACTAGCACTTGGCCGATTTTTTAAAAATAACTTTCGGGTGTGCTATATTTGTAGCTAACTGTACATACAATAATATAGTACACGACAGTAAATGGTTACACAGTAGAAATTTCCTTGGAATATCAGAAGACGCCTTAGCTTCATACATGTAACCTTTCAAATTACAAACGAAAGTGTAAATTGACTGTATTGCGTGTTACGCCTATCTTTACAGGGAATGTATTTAGGTTCAACCACCGACATATTCAATGAATTATTCTAAATAGGTTTAAAACATGAGTGTTACTGAATACTTTCCTAAGTCATATGACAACCCACAGTACATCAGTGCTTAGATTGAACAAAGACTAAACCTATGAACTATGTCATTCAAAATTTTTGTTTTTTAAAAATCAAACAGAAACATGAACTATTTTTCCGCAATATATCTCGCCGATATTTTACGCCATTGTATTTGCATTTAATTCACCCTTTTTGTAAAGATTAGTACTAGTTTTGGGGGCCCGAGTTTGTATGTGTCGCATTATTGGTACGTTCATAAACGTAGTATGCTGGCGTACTTTAAGGATACGTTTAACATTGGCTTGTGGCATTTACAAATGTAAACGAAACGCCATAAATTCCATCATTTTGTTGGAAAATAGTGCATCGGTGATTTCACTATACAAGCGACGCGACGATGTGTTCTAGCAAAAATAAGTTTGGTTTCTTCTCTATTAAATACACAACGTAAAGCAGTTTTTATTATATGTATTTATGCAAAACACAAAATGTTTCTAAGTAAGTACTCTACTGATTCCATATTATCAGTCGAAAAAGGGCTAATTCTCTACCACAAGGTTAGCAAGTTATGTAACCGAAATCATTATCATTATGTGTTATGCCATGTGTCTACAGCATTATCACGCCCTTAACACTTGGGGTGCAGGAATGATGAATGATACGAGGAAATTAAACCATGATGAAGCTTAGTACTCCGACCTAATGCCGTCTACTTTTTCCATTATTCAGTGTTATCTGATTTGCGGGTAAAGGTAAAGAAACTTCGCTAAATACGTTCGTTACGGAGTTAATTTCTGTGACAGAAACAGAAAGTCGGTACAATTCATTTAAGCTCAGGTGACACGAGGCTAGTAACTAAAGCCAGGCTTGTATATTTTGTGCTATCAATTTAGCAACTAGCTTAATATGTACTGATTTCAAGCTAATATGGCTATTTGCCGTGTGACAGGAGGCTTTGTCATTGTCATCATTTTACACATTTCATTTCATTCATCCGAATCGCTCCCACCAAATTGCTCGCTAATCCTGCCGTCAAAAACTAATGTTTTTAACTGCTGTGGTTCAGTATGGCGGGTCAGATGGCCGATGAAATATTTGGCATACGAGGCACAACATCAGCTTAATCAAGTTTTTCATTATTTTAAATTTTTAATATAATATATTAATATATGTCAGAGATATGTTATAATATATTTCTTATATTTATTATTAAAAAGTGAACTCGCCGTATCGCAAAGAAACCTGTTTAGAGGTTTAAACCACTGGTTCCCAAACTTATTTTGTCTACTGAGTCGAGAGCTCATGCAGTCGTTGTCTAAGATGCGTCCTAGCTAAATGAAATTACAAATCACCCCCCAGGCCTCTACACAACGCCCCCATTTTTTTTCTGGGTCTCTTTAGGCCTTTAGGCCTGCAGCGCCCACAAGGGGGCGTTATCGCCCACTTTGGGAATGGCTGGTTTAAACGAACGGGACTTACACATAGATAATATTGTATTATTGAAACGATAAACATAGTAATAGATAGAATAGATAAACATACTAGCGTAAGGTGTACTAACTTTTTTATGCTTAAAACTATTTTGAACAACACATAAAATAAAATTAGAAATCCATTTTCATCAATTTTCATGTGCATTTTCTTTATTTAATAATTAATACAGTCATAGACGTATATTTGTCTTCAGGGTTGCCAACATATTTGCAGTCCGAGTCGTAGCCTTAATATTATAAGTCCATAGGGCTCAGTCCGTTTAACATCAGGTGGACTGATTGCTTATTGTCTTTTAAGTGTAGTTTAGAACAATTATGGCTGAAAAACACGATACCACGATTCTTATTCAAATACTCCGAAACACGAAAGGTCCCAAACTCAACAGTGAACTTATAAAACTAACTCTATTTTACACCCACACGATCTTTATTCAACTGTAGCCTGGCGTTTAAAACGTTTCGTTCCACAGTCAACATTCCAAAGTCAACGGTGACTGGATGCCCGGCACACGTGATCACTGATCACGTGATCGTACGGGAAAGTGCTGGCAAGCGAGAATGTTTTTATGCATTACTGCACATCGCAACGCAACTTATTGATAATATTTATTTACCTTATTTAAGCGACGTTAAATAGTTTTTTATTTCGATTCTCCCATATGAGAAAACATTTAAAAATTATTTTAAAAGATAAAAAAAGCATATTTACAAGTTCATCTGCATTTTATTTAAGAGTTTTTGATGTGTTATTAGAATTCAATAAAGAACCTTTTTTTTATCAAATAGCACAGAGGAGCTCGTAATTTTACTCTTTTGAAATACTTTTTATTAAAATAGTGTCGCGATCTGGTTTCTCTGCTTGTTTGTTTTTAATAATTGTAATCATGTCTATTGATTCTAGTTTTCGAGAAATAATATCGATTTAGAGTCACTGCAATATTTCAGTCTTCAATTAGATAACATGCCTCTACAATAAAAATAGGTAGATTACTTAATTTTCAAAATGTATAGAGCACACCCTGTTGGCATTAGTTGGTAACCAGTCCTCTTCTCTTCTTTCTAAGCGAACTGCTTTAATCCACTGTAAACACCGAAGCTCATTTTTGGTAAAATTTAAGGAATAAATTTATAAGATCCAATTCAGTAAAGAGAATTCCCATACTTAGCATAAAAATACAATAAAAATACGTACTAAAAACTGTCGCGCTACTGTTGCATAATACAGATCACAATATTTTTATTTATTTTTTGTAAACGTAAAATTATTTTATATACATAACTTATCATATCATGACTTCTTTCTGGCTTCTACACCACTTAACCACACAGAAAGTCATTTTTAATTTACATTTCGCCAATTTTCACGTCAACAATACAATTTTATTTGCGACGACTGACTGTCACTGAGAGCACGATAAACTAAGTAGCACGTTGATTGTGGTTTTTAGTCCCGCCCACTTGATTGGGGTTTGCGTTGTCATATTTTGAAATAAATGAGAGTTCCATAGTATTTCCGAATTCGTTGCTTATCGGTAGTATATAAAAATATTAGGCTAGTAGCAAGCTAGTATCTGTAGCCAGGGTCTAGTATGCTTTGGTGACACAAGGTTAGTAAATGAAGCTGCTAGGATAGTGGAATCGTGCTAACAGGCTTCTAGTTTCGTACCTACAGATTACCAGTAAGACAGGATGGTAGTACTAGCGGACTTCTCTTTTTTTCATGTATTTATTCACGTGTCTTACCCTCGAAAAATAGCTGCGCCTTTCTGTATTATTTTTACTAATATATATATGTACATAATACTGTCGATGTCGAAACAGCCTGCTCTGCTCGTATAATATAAGATAGCATACCATGTTTCGTTAAAAATACCCATTTGTAATCTAAAAGTGATGTATTACTTGTATGCCTGTACTCGTACAGACAAGAAATCATGCGAATTAATATCTTCTCTTCAATATGGTAATGTGATTTATTTAATGTTTTATATGCTATAAGTCAATTGCCAATGATATCAAGTTAAAATATAATTAAAATAAAATTCGGTAATTGTTACGCGATGGATAAAACCTCTTCAATGCATGCTTACGACCGAATGAGTCACCAAGCTTCGAAATAAAGAGCTTTTCAGAACTCCAATTAAAGGCTTTTATTCACAATAGGCTGGTTCTGTGTGGTTAATAGGCTATTTCGAAATCTGATCATTACTATAAATTAATACACGCTTGTTAACGAAACGTTCTCGCATCCGGCCGCCAACGCCGGATGTACCATATGATTCCCTCTGTTCGTATGTCATATTATCTACAAGAGACCTAACAAAGAATTTGAAAATTTCTATCTTGCATCAATTGTACTTGCTCATATAGTAGTAATTGATACCATCATATAGATAAATAGATAGATAATTTTATTCGCTGCATACAATACACGTACAATTACACAATTACATATACAATTTAAATAATACAATCTAATATTTTTTTCTTTTTTGCGTTACACGCCACTAGACCAGCACTGCAGCAGCGAAATGGCTCCAAACTCAGCACAATGTCAGTGACACGTACATGACGCTGATTTTCAGTTGGGAACACAATAAATAATTAACATCAAAAATAAAGTACACTATACTACACCTACCCCTCCCGCCCCGCACCAGCTATAACCGTACTAACATTCTTTACATTTAATTATCTCATATTATAATCAAATAAAAAACCGGAGGAAAGCCAGACATATCCATAGGAAATCACACGACAAATGTCAACAGCATGCAACGCATACATACCCATATGCACAAACACAAATACTCATATGTATGTATAAACATATATATGTAATGCACACACACATACTTATATATGCACAAATATACACATCACGCAACAATAACACAGTCGCCCTAACATTCGTGCCCTAATCTTCACTATAATTAGATGAAACACTGCCATTCCCACAAAAGACGCCATATTATTTCTACGAAGTGCAGCTAAGAGAAGTGACTTCGAGCGTGAGGTACTATTGCAATTCCCTTTGAGAATCGAGATCGAGATATACAATGTGAATTTATTAGAAAAGCAACTTAAGACTAGTGTTTCTCGAACGATAGTGAAATGAGGCCGAGTAATTTTTTTATAGTTTTTCTTTAAATTATTATCGTCATATGGCCGACTTGAAAAAATCTGAATAAAAAAGGTTCAAAGTTAATGTAGAAAAAAACTTCACACGGATGAGGTCACGAGCTACAGTTAGTATTATATATATACATACTTTATTTTAACTTTCCTGTAAATAAATCCTTAAATTAGACGTACTCGTATCAACTATTAACCTCAGACCAAATAAAAAAGAAAAACGTAATGCTGCGAACAATGCACTGAGCCTGAGTTTTTAGTTTGTGGTACAGTTCAGTGGTATAATCCAGTGTTGTCATATTGAATCCTAGTGCGCCAGTTATTATAAAAATGACACTATCATTGAAGACTCTATCCTATTGATAACGTTTGTTTACCTTACATATACAACCTTACTTATCCTTACTAGTGGCAACACTTATAGAGGTTTTCTGTTGCAATCAATTTTTATTTTGATATATTGAAGTTACAAGTTTCTAAGCTTAATACGTATGTAAAGAAAATGTTATTTCTTTATTTTGAATTCACCCGCGCTGTCATACGCGACTGATAAAATTAGTATTGAAGGATACGGGTAGGTAGGCATAACGAGATTAAGAAAAACAATTCGTGTGATGCTCAGTATAATTAAATAAAAATTATTTGGACCTATTTAGTTGTTAAAAGTATAAGTGTGTGATAAGGGAATGACATTGGTGAAATTATAGGCTCTAAATGTTGTTTCTTTGTTTACAGGTGAGAAAAGTTATTATGTGTTATTGTATTTGGTGGTGGTTTTAAGTTTGTGAATATATAATAATAAAAACAACTTTGTTTACAGAGAAACACAATTTGGTTTATTTTCTGGTGTCAATATTCCTAAACAATATAAAATATTCTTATACGTATAAAACGTAATTCCACATTATTATTATTTTTTGAGTAACTGGTTCTTGCATCTTTTAAGCACATAATTCCACATATATGCGGTAAAATAGTATAAAGCTCCACTCAAACTGATCCAAATCAAACGCGGACGCGGACGCGCGATCACAATTCGCGTCATTGATCGATCACAATTTCCCTATTGCATCGTAGACGGTAAAATCGTGATAATAAAATCTTTCAATGGTAAATTGTAAAAGCGCACATTATTTTTCATTTTTTCTAAAAATAGTTTCATAACGAACGGGGTTGCAAGAATTAACGCCGATGTCCCCCGCTCAAATTTCGCTGTAATTGATGCGATTAATCACGTCAATTTGAACATGTTAGTTGAAGTGGGTAATCTATTTGTATATATTTTATTTGAATCCATCGGCGAGAGCAAATCCCATCTCGCATCCCGTGCGGGCTTCGTCTCAATTTAAGTGGAGCTTAATTCATAACATTACGTTATGTTCCTTTAACAGACTAGCTGAAACTGATAATGCAAGGCGTATTTCTTGTGCATATGTGTGCATAATTTTGTATGTACAAGGTGAGGCGTAGTTTTGTTAGCCTCATTGTGTTGTTCGCGGCGACGTTGTCTTTTCTATTTATTTGGTCTAAGCTATCAACAAAAAGATTTTGCTAGTTGCTGAATCGTCGCACCATTTACATTCTACTTCTTTAATATCTCATAAAATCAGAAAATAGATTACGAAAACTTTGAATGGATCGCATTACTCCTACACATGTTCATCGATAACGGGTCGTTCTCGGAATGGGAGAATTTGCAATATCAGTTCCATTTCTCGACCACCTCCGAGGCGCAACGGCTTAATGCGTCGGTAAGTAAACGGGGGTTGCGGGTTCGTTTCCCGCCCCGAGTCTGGGTGTTTATGTATAATATGTATTTATTTACAAAAGAAAAGTATATAAGTAGTCTATCAGTTTGTCTAGTACCCATAACACAAGCGGTGTGCTGCTTACTTTGGGACTAGATGGCGCTGTGTGAAATGTCGGAGTATATTATTATTATATTATTATTTTATGATAAAGATTTTCATTATATCGACAACTTTATTGACGATTGATATTTTAATATCATACAATGTATTTTTTTATAGATGTGTAAAGTTATCGTACTTGTATGAAAACTTGGTTGGAATAAATGTCTCTTTATCACCTTATATGTCACTGCGATAAATGAAACATATCGCATTATGAGGCTAGTTGTTGTTATTATTTTGCATACACTAACTAATAATCTATACTTCTTTATTAATATTATAAAGAGCGAGTCTCCGAAATTACTGCACGTATTTGAAAAATTCTTTCACCATTTGAAAGGTTTATTATAGTCCGTGAGATTTAATAGGTCGGATTTGACATCTGTCACATGGCTGTGACTAGTTATGGGACGAAACAAATATGTCTCGATTATTTTTCGATTCTAACGAAAATCGATACCATTGTTTGATGTTCATAATAACATCATAATATTTCACTTATGATTATTTATTAGTTTGTTAGCTACATAGTACGTCTGTTTAGATATGGTATTTGTTACAGTAAAACATATTTAAGTATATTATGAACAAACTTAAATCGATATATTTATTTTTTGAGACTAATGTATAAAAAACTTCCTTATTTAACTATAATAAGCACACTACGTATTTGTAGTAAATAAAGGCAGACTGCAATATTGGTGAAAAATAAATATTTAATCATTTTCTGAGCTTGGATCCATGTCCATGTCATGTATCTTCGTTTCCCACTATTATGATTAATTCATTTTCAATTAAATTGTCTATTCTGACGTTATTTTTAAAATCTTCCTTTATTATTTTTTTTGTTTTCTCCACCACCTAAGCCCAGTCATCCTTTGATATTTGATTACATGCTTTTGTCAGTAAACTCATCAAAAAAAGAATACAGAACTAAAATTATTTAAAAAATACAATGATATCATAATTTTAAATTATTCGATTATTACGACATTTCAATCGATTATCGATTTCGTCTGGTAACGAAACGATTGTAAATGGTAGCAGTACTAGAGCAATACGCCTCATGATATAACATTGTAACAACGTCCATTTAGAAAATTCTTTTTGAAGACATATAAGGAAATATCTGTGTTTTTAACTAAAAGAAATCAAAGTTAGTAGTTTTGTGTAATGATCAGTAGTGGGAAAAATAATTAACTTTTTTTTATTCAGCATTTACGTAATTGAATTTGTATTAGGTATCAGAAACGTTGATACAAAGTTATAGCGGCATGAAAATTAAGAAACGTCAAATCTGACCTATTAAATCTCACGGACTATAATCCAGATAAACATAGGCTGTATTATGTATTCAACCGACCGACGGATCGCTAGTAACAAATAAAATAGTCCAGCAATTTATGTACAAACTGCTTGAGATGGTATTAATAAATGCATTTTAAAATGTAGCGATGTATTTACTTATTTGCGTTTAAGTGTTTATGAAATATTTTTTAATATTTTGACGCTTCGCACGCTGTACAATAGTTTCACTAAGACAATTGTTCTTCTACCTCCAAAATCTTTTGTAAAGGGATCCTCAAAGAAGATATACCTACTCGTATTTTCCTCATTGAAATTTAAAAGTAGGTATATATTTAGGTACGCGTTCTTGTACATTAATAGCTTGAGTCTCTGGAAATTAAATTTAATTCGGTAATACGGAATAATAATTTATTCTACAAAACAATAGAACATTTTCAAGAATTTCTCCCGGATATATTTATTGCTTTATTAAATTTTGTTTTCCATTCAAATGAAATTTCGAATTTCTTGGAAATTCCTTTACATGTAATGATCGTTTCGTCCTTGAATTTGCAAGACCGCAGGATTATTTATATCTAAATTAAAATTGTCATTTTATACACGGAAATTATGTTACGCATGAAACGTTCCGAATTTACCGCTTGCATAATTAAGATTTTATATTGCTCAGCTACTGATTGAATTCGGCTAATTTCTATTGTCTTACATTACTGGATAATTACGTATACGTTATTATATATAACTAGGTAATTATTAAAACAAATAAATACATACATACATACATATCTTCACGCTGTATCCCTAACGGGGTAGTCAGAGAGGACGGAGCGCCAAGTGTCGCGGTTCGTAAAACTTAAAACAAATACATTGTATTAAATGCTTATCACACTGGACGTTACTCAGAAATTTAATTATTTAATGAAACTTAATTGGAATTATGATACAAGACTACGGTTATATATTCATATTCGACAAGACTACGGTTATATATTCATATTCGTCATCCAAGCAACATTGAAATTTGTATCTGCGTATTTACTAATGTTAACGCACCTATTGCTTAAAAAAAACTTTTTATTGTCTATGTTCACTGTATTATATTCTAATGTCTAATTTTTATCTACTCGTATAACCCTGTATAACTAATTTTCAACGGCTATAGTATCCATTGTAAATGTAGAAAATAAATTACGAAATAAAGTATGAAAATAGTCTGAAGATTTATTATATTGTATATCCACAACACTACCGTGAAGTGAAATCAAACGTATGTGAACAAAAGCATGACACGGATTACATGTGGCGGGAGCCATCAATAGCCATATAATAAGGTACTTTGTGATCGATACTATGTAGGTCTGCGGACGCGGGATCTGGAAGAGGTCCGCGAAGCAACAGTTAATACAATAGTACGGTGACGTCATAGAAAGCTAGTGAAAGCGGCTTGTATGTTTGCGCCTCATGGAGTACTCAACCTATAGAGACGAAATATCGGACCATCTTATTCATTACTGCTCAGTTTATTTACACTAACAAATATCAACTCTCGCTCACATTAAGTAGTACATAACCAATACTGAACCCGTGTGTACATCTCTGTATATTTAAATATTTATGTAATGGCTTATTGTTCTATTCGGTAGTGTGGCATAAACAGAAAAAAAACATACTATTAAACGGAACGCAGTATCCACGACCGTGTTTAAACGCAAATTGTTTTCATACAAAATAAATGGCATTACCACTCTATAGGTTGAGTGCTATACAGATTAAGATTAATACCCGCCACACACCATCCAGTAGGTATGCTTGATCAAGTCTGTCCAGTATGCATGAAGCTGCGTTTGGCATGACGCCCCTAGAGCACACACACGATCCGTTGTACTTGACGTCAATCCCGTCCAGTATGCATGAAGCACTTGACGAGCCGTCCAGTTTGCATGAAGCATTTAAGGGACGGTTGTGCGAATGTCTTATTAGTTACGAATTATCTTTTTAAAATCGTAAATGTATATCGAAGCGAGCTATGTTCAAGATAAGTAAAAAATAAATTAATGTTATTACGATATAGCCCTATATTTATTTGTAAAATAAAAAATTATCAATTGATTATCGATTATTATCAATTAATAAAAAATTAAATCAATAAAAAAAATTAAGTCATTCAATGAAAAAATTAATTAAAAAAATATTAATTGATTATTATTATAATTCGATTATATTTTTTAGAATTAAAATGTTTTTATTGACTTAATTTAAAACATATAACAACTAATTTGACTTTCCACAAAACAATGAAGATCAAATAGCCAGAGTGATAACTGACGGAAATGCGAAAATCACTCGCATACCTAGGCGAAAATGTGTGAGGAGGGCGAGAAGATTTGAGGAAGCGAAAGAAGCGTGTAAGAACCGCAAAGCTTGATGCTCCGTTCTCTCTAACTACCCCATTATGGAAACAGCGTGAAGATATGTATGAATGTATGGTATAATAAATGGTAATTAATATTCAGTTGGCAATTTTTTAGTTTATAAAAATAGTTTTTCTCCTTGATAAACGCACCTTATAATAGAATATTTCTGAACGGAATATACGTTATACGTTTTAAAAACTCGATATTCCCTTTTTTCTTGAGACTAAATGTGAATCCTCCAAATAAATCGTCGTAATTGAATGAAAATAACTTATTTAAAAATGAGACCATGTGCGTAGGTGTATCCGCAAATAATTT
Organism: Zeuzera pyrina; assembly: GCA_907165235.1. Classification (NCBI taxonomy): domain Eukaryota; kingdom Metazoa; phylum Arthropoda; class Insecta; order Lepidoptera; family Cossidae; genus Zeuzera; species Zeuzera pyrina. Next base: position 17,817,651 of record OU015628.1, read on the forward strand.
CTTAAAAATACATATTATACATATTTAACAACTGTAAAAGGAAATATTTTTTTATTTAAATCGTATTTTTACTGGTATTGTAATAACATTAATTTATTCTTTATTTACCTAGCTTGCTTCGATATATAATTCAATAAATCAATACATATTTCAATAAAATAAATCAACACATTCGCACAACTGTCCCCTAACCAACATTTCGAGCAAACTGACGAAACGGCATGATGCGCCCACACACGTTCAAGTGTGCGGGACGGACTTGATGGCTTGATGGCTTCATGGATTGACGGAAGATGGGCAAAACGATTTCTGTCAAGTTTAACTGATCAAGCCAAATTGGCACCACACATGATCAATATGACTTGATAGAACCTCCGCTTCATGCATACTGGACAGACTTGATCATGCATACTTGATGGTGTGTGGCGGGCTTAACTGATTAAGCCAAAACGCCACCACACAATCACTGTGACTTGATGGAACCTCCGCTTCATGCATACTGGACGGACTTGATCATGCATACTTGACGGTGTGTGGCGGTCTACATTCTTTAGTATAAAGAACCTGCCACCACTAATTAAAATATGCGAATAATTTAGGAAGATCGTGATTTACGTTACACTCAAAAAGTGAATGTCCAGAGTGTTAAATCGTATAATCGTAGTATTATAATACAATGGTAGCATGTGAGCGTAGGAAACTGGTATGCAGTTGTTAAGCCTATGTCTGTCAGTAATTACCGAACTTACTATATCCGGAGGAAAAACATGTCACTGGCGAGGAATAATCTAGTTTCTTTCATATTTCTTGTTGTGGTCAGAAGTGACAGTGCTTTGTATTATGGCACTCACATTAAACGGAGGATTCTGTTATATGTTCAATATGTTCAAGAGGTACCTTTAATGTATAAGCACCGAATATTGAAAGCCAAAATGTTTGAAATGTGTTCAGATCGCAAAATCTAGACAAATCAACATGGAAAAAAATGAATGCAAAAGTGGTGCTTCAGTACCTAATTTTATCTACCAATTGACGATATAATTTTAAGCTCTTTCGTTGAAATTGACTTTCAGCAATAAATGATGTCCTTCTCGTAAATTTTTAAACAATTTTCTTCAATTTTTTCATAGAGCAAGTAGGACATTTAAAAAAATAAATTATGTTTATCTAATGAAATGCTATTTTCTTTTGTTTTCATCGAAAAGTAATGCATGTTCACTCACTTCTCTTACTGAATGTCGTCTAATTGTAAGCGTTCTAATTGCTTTTACACTACTCTTCGCATAATTCCTTTCTTAACTAGAAAGCTAAACGAGTCAGAAAAGTCGGGGCCATCCTATCTAGCTAATTAGGAAACTAAACATTCTAAAATGTTCATATTATTCTAAATTTTGCTCTGAGGTCACGTGGGCCTCTGTATTATTTGTAATTTAAAGAAAGTAATTTGGAAAGTGTAACAGTATATACTATGTATGTATCACAAATCTATAATCTTAACCATCCTTATATACCTCTATCAACTCCTCAAAGCCTCGAAGAGTATCTGCAGTGGTTGAGCAATACAATCGTCCACGCAAGCATTCGGGAGGGAGGAAAAGTATTTAATAGGTACCTTTAGAAGAAGCCGTACCAAACGTCAACGGTCACCTCTGAGATGTTCCGAGTCCTGGTCGCTCTAGCAACTCTGTTTCTATTCGTCTTCTATGGTATGTGTAGCAGCCTTCGATTATAATGGACGATGTCGCGTGAAAAACAGTAGAAAATGAAATCGAGAAAAATGATAAGTACCGAGACAATCGCGAGTAGAATATAATAACGATTTCTAGACGTCTAGGCATTTGGCCGTCATAACTTCAAACCTCATCATTCTTCTCACAGTATTACATAGAGATACGCGAATGGTTTTAATATTTCTGTGAGCTATTACTCAAGCTATTTCATTTTCATAAGTAGGCGTTGGTTTCTCTACTTTTCTGCCACCACTCACTTTCCCTCTTTAGATTCTTATCGTTAGTCATTTTTCTCTCATTCTTTCTGTGTGATCGAAGCATCTTTTCCTTCATTTTTACAACAACATTTTGATCTATTTCTACAATATTACGTACTTGTGATTAAATAAATACACATAAGGCAGTACAAGTCATATTAATTACGTATTAATGTATCTTTAAGTATATTTACGTTGATACCTCTACACATACCTTGAGCCGGCTCTCGCAATTAGTGTTAGAATTACATAATGTTATACCTACAGGTGTAAGTACCTACCTATTTGTCGTGTACACTGTAGTAATTCCACGCAGTAAACACATATCCGGATGTGTTAATTACAAACCTGGATACTACTTAAGACTACGTGTTTGCGAATAATTAAATTGCGGCGTATAAATGAAGGGCCACGTTCGAGATGAGAGTGCTTTACCCTCTGCAAACAAAACACGAAGTGAATTCGTTTTGTTTCTATAAGAAGTGAAGGATCTTACAGATCGTAGTCATTGTGTTCTTTTATCTCATAATCTCAAAAGATTTACATTTTATAGCATTCAATGTTTTATGCTTTAGAATGTTGTTTATATAGACTTCAATCGAATATTAAATTGTAACGGAGAGATCAAGCGAAGCAAGATGTACGAGGCGAGCCGAGCCAGGTGTGAGGTAGAGGAGAGGAGCGAGGGTAAGGGGCAGAGGAGAGGAGAGAATGTTGAGAATGAAAGGAGAGGAGGAAAGTAGAGGAAAGAACGAAATCTTGAAACAGCGCGTGCGCATTATTATTTGATAATTTGGTAAAAAGAAAGCTAAATCTACAACTAAAGAAAATAGTTAACTAGCGATTTTATATCTTAGGTATTATATTTCATCAAGACCCTTGATGCCACAAAATATTAGCTGTTACCCCGCAACATTAGAAAATAACATCAGCGTTCAATTTCTTTTAGTATCTCTTTCTCCGAAAAATCGTCATAATAACAAAAAAAAATGAAGGTTAGGTTTTTGCACTACTTGTTACTTATCGTGTAAAGAACAAGTTATCACTAAAATGTTATAGTAAAAAAAATATTGAGTCCTATGTATGGGCTATACAACTGGGTGTAAATCATAAACTCTTAAAGGACCTTCAATCGATATTATTTAGCCGATATTATTTAATCGATTTATTTCGCGTGTGGTCGCCGAGTAGTTCCCTCGCCGTCCGTGCGTGAACAGGTTGCGAGTGAGGCGATCCGGTGACGTTACGGAGTTGATAGGTGAGCGCATTTTGTATGGAACAATAGGGATTCAAACTAATAAGCTGTTTAGTCTACGTTTTAGCTATCGCGTGTGTACGTAACCGACGTCCCCGTTGCCTCGTCTACCTTCCTAACTTCTAACACTTAAAAGCCTAGTCATGTAACTTTAAAAATTTGTGTGATCGTTTTTTATAGTTATGTTTATGTTTGGTAATCGAACTTTTGCAGAACGCGATGTAGAATTAAAAGTAGCTACTTAGTATTAAAATCGGCGGGGATATCCAAAAATTTGCAGAGGACAACCACGCGATCATTACCCGACCGGTGACTAATTCTAATAAAAAATTGTATCATGTATGACAATTGCGTTTCTATTGCGCTTTGACCCTAAAATGCACTTCTCGCGGTAGATTTAGTGCCACTATACAAATTATATTACGCAAATTTTAGTTTTGACCCGACCATCAGCACTGCCTCGTTGCTCGGCGACCATAGGTGGACGCCACGTTGTCAATCGGTGAACGTCGCATGCTCAACGAGTGGACATCGCGTGGTTCGCGAATAGACTAATAGTCTATCAGTTCTTCATTCATTTTAAAAGCAAAACCCTACGACCGACACATTCAAAAGAACGGCTGGGAATGAAGGGTGGGGGAGCGGTGGGCCGTCGACGCATCGTCCTCGCATGTGAACCACTGCTTCAGCGTGCGGTCCACGCGAGACCCGCGCGTTGGCAACGTGTGGTCGCCGAGTAGTTCCCTCGCCGTCCGTGCGTGAACAGCTTGCGAGTGAGGCGATCTGGTGACGTTACGGAGTTGATAGGTGAGCGCATGTCTATAGTAGTCCATATAAAGAATACTAACCGCACGAGGCGAGGCAGTGCTGATCGGGTGCCGAGTAACTCTAATGAGCTATGACCTTAAAGGGGCCTTGGAGAGTCGCGACCAATTGTAATAGGGTCTCCGATAGGCCCTTAAGGCGATACCAAGGATGACGATAACACTATGGGGTGCAGAAGAAATTACGTAACAGCTCCTCCCCACCCGAGAAGTGCTTCAGCAGAGTGCAAGAGGGGCTTCGATGAATGCATCGGAATCATTGAATCTCCTTTGGAATGCCAAAGGAGATTCAAGAGACCCTCAACGAGTTTTGGTGAACACTAGGCTCACATAACTCAGTCCCGCTCTGAAAAGTCTGGGTACCTGAGTGCAGGTATTGTCCTTCAGAACAAGAAAAAAAAGTGTGTGTGTCATCTCCGACGCACGACTGGAGTTTACTGGTTTTTTCCATATTTTATATACTTTTATTCACTTCATTGTATACAATAATATTAAATATCAATATTAATAAATATAAAAAAAGTAGCATTTGCCATTTTCGATTTGAAAATGAACGTCATTTTCGTAATCAGTACCCCGAGAAACCTAGAACATGACACCCATGTAGATCTATCAAAAAAAATAATATTCGCCATTTTGGATTACAAAATGAACGTCATTTTTGTAATCAGCACCCCGAGGTACTTAGAATTTGACAGCCATATCGATTTATCCAAAAAAGTAATATTCGCCATCTTGGATTCGAAAATAAACATAATTTTCGTAATCAGCACCCCGAGAAACCTATAATGTGACACCCGTATCGATTTATCCAAAAAAGTAATATTCGCCATCTTGAATTTATATATATATATATATATTCATCACTTAAAGACGCTGTACAGTATATATTATATACCTATATATTGTATATAGAAATAACATATAGGTATATCATGTACACATAATACTTACATGCGTAAGCTGACCTGCAGCATACCCTATGTACGTCTTAATACTCACGACGGAAAAGTGAAAGGTGCGCACAATAGGTTGCGCACAAAAACGTAACGCTGTCATTCGATGAATAGATTTTACTCCTCATATTTTTTTCATACCGGGGGCCTTATATGAAAATCGATTTTTAAGGAGTCAACTCCAAAAACAATACAGTAATGTGAGGGGAGAGAAACGTGACACCTAGTATTTCACTCGTTTCACCTATCCTGTTAAGGGTACAGCGTGAAGACTTGCATATAATATTATTCAATGAGACTGCTTACAAATGCATTTATGTCAACAACAAAATTAAGGACAAACTCAAAAATGTTTTATTCAAAGTTTACGTAAATGCGTATTGTTTCCGCTTACCTCATATTACAAAAATATAAAATGGAGTTAATAACTAATTTCTAAACAATACATCAACGTATTATCCCAAGTTATGCACTATGTTTGCACTACGAGTGCCATAAAAGATTTGAAATATCAAGAAATCAATAAAAGCTAGGGCCCTAATTTTATTACTTTTACCGAAAATGTGCTTAATATATCAAATGAAATTTGACAGTTACCTAATGATAAAAGTCAATCTATAGTTTAATATTATGAATAGGCAAACTTTGTTTGTATGTACGTAATGGATAAACTCAAAAACTACTCAAACGATTTCAAACATTCTTCCACCTATAGAAAGCTACATTATCAGCGAGTAACATGGGCTGTATTTAATTTTCAAAAAAATTACTACCCGTGTGAAACCGCGGCGGGTCGCTTGTCAAAAATATTTTTCAATTAGAACGCAGGACTAAACTATGCGTTCATATCCATTAATAATTCTACATACTCCAGATTCCAAATTTTAAATGAATTTATAAGAATATAATTGAACGTTCGGAAAATAGACTTAGGACGTTCACGTTAACGAAACAATCAATCATAGATTCATTAGATATTATTACTGTGTAATATTCAGTACACTCGATAAACGTTTTAATACCTGTGGTGTTCAGAAACATATCAAGACCCGAACAATGGATGGCATGTTCTTAAGTACGTACTACACTCTATCCCTTATCAACAGGCCCCGTTTAATTTAAAACTTTGCATGTGGGACTAATCTTGCTTTTCGTGTCAAGGGACCCCTGTCTCCGCTTGTCCCTTCCCTGGGTTACTGCATGGATAATGACCACGTTTTAGAATTACAGTTTTACACACCCATGTATCAACCGACCATTCAATCGTGACCTCCCCTCCTCTAATCACACCACGTTTTTCGTGGAAGAACGGGGTGTTACATTTAAAGAGATGGATCATTTACGATTGGACGCTTTATAATTTTAAAGGTCCATGGGTCAGCTTTACTTATTGTCTTCACAGGCGAATTAACGGCTGCGTTTAATCCCAACAGCCAAGTTAATGAACTGTAGGACAATGGCTTTATGACGCTTTAATTTTGTTATAAAATTATTAGATGTCTGAAATTATAACTAATGAAGCTCCACAAAAAATCTATTGTTTCGTATTATATTTATCATCTAACGATTTTATGTGTAAATGTACATAGGCTTTGTATACAAAAGAGAAAGAACATTGTAAGAATTACATTTTCTTCGAACTAAAAACAAAAAATTACAGAGCTTTCGCGTCGGTTAACAGAACCGCTGCCACGCAACTAATAGAAAAAGGCAGATATTATGTCAAGATGAAATAAAATTTATTACGTTCTATAAACCCTCGGGAAACTATTAGTGGTTTTCACAAAAGAAAACGAACTCCTTATCAACCACGACATACACGGAAGAAGTCAGCAAAATTGTCCCTTAGGATAATTGACTGAACTCAGCCAAATATATATTTTGAATTACTAACATTCAGCGAGTGTATAAGTTTAAGATTCACTGTACACAAGTCTATTGTCGTCATAAAATGCGCACAAATAAAATTAACCCGGCGTCAGTACGATAAAAAATTGTAGCACTGAGTGTCGGTTTGGGTCAAGATGACCCATATTAAAATTTTATGTAATTCTAATACGTAAAAGGACTTCAAGAAACCGTAGCTATGATTTGATAAAATGACTACAGTTTCAGGGCTTTTGGGTAAAGATTAAAAATATCATAAAATGAAAATAAAGGAATGAGAAAAATTAACAAAATTAGACTCCTGTTGTATGGCAACAAAATATTTAAAAAACATAAGTTCACATTCTTATAAAAATCGAATCTAGTGCGATACCTCTAACTAGTGCGACACCGCTAAGTGAGACCCTTATTGTAAATAATACATACAAGTCTAACAAGTCGTCACTTTCACACTGTCCATATGAACAATTTTTGCAGTATAACCTATCCTGATTTTCCAAGTTTCAAAAGTAATTGTCGTAGTCAAATTAGTGCCAAAAACCTACGTTGTCGCTATTGTTGTCAAATGCGTCTTGATTAGTGTCACATCCTTGACTGTGATAACTCAGGTGATCTTCTTCCGTCCGTCCGATTTTCGTAAAATGGCTGAAATACGTTGCTGTTTGAGTTCTTCTCGGTTCATTTTGCAAATAACGCTGAAAATCTGATACGATATTACGACATCAAGTGTAAGGCTGGGTCAGATTTACCCTTTCATTCGTTTGGCCACGTCTATCTAATCTGTATAGTAAAAAAACCTAAAGTTTGATTTTATTGCACCTCAATGATCTGCCGACCTCGAACAACAAATGGCGTGAAAAATCACGTCATCTGTTGTTTATTAATGCATTGGTTTAGTATTCATACATAATGTATGAATGAATACTATAATCATCTTGTGTATGAATAATAAACTAATGCGTTGCGTTTTGTGACACTACTCTTCATCTGCAAAAGCACTGCATTAATTTGAACTTTGTTGTCACTGTTGAATATTTAGTTTGTTGCTTCTGTACGCAGTAACTCGTTCATTAGAATGAGGTACTGCTTAAGTGTCACTAATGCGATACCGCGGCAAGTTGATAGTAATTTTTGTGGTTGTACCTTTTAGTTATCTATCATTCTGAACAAAATTTAACTATCATAAAGAAATGAATTTATTGTATATCGTGACGGAAAATTATTTTCCGATTAGAATTGTTTCTATGACACGAAAGTAAATTACTGTAATGGATTAACCAATTAATACACACATATAACATTGCGTTTAAATGGATTGTTAAAGTAGAGAGGCATTCAGTCATTCTCCTTCCCCAACTGATGTTTTAATTATACGCCCCGCCGGTTACATACCTCACAGAGAATACATACGTACATACGTGTTTTATATCTTTTTGTTTCGCATTAATTACGAGGTTCAAATGGAACTCACGCTTTGCTCGGCATCACCCTAGTCCGTCCCCTTTCGTGTACAAAAACGAAAAGATTTCCTCGCTTTTAGTTGGATTTAACGAAATTCCAAAGATATTGTGTCGACAATACTGTGAATGTTTCGACAGATTTCTGGGAATTTACTGTGAAAACGGCATTGGGACAATCAGACGTCTACTTATAGTCGTTTATTTTGTACCTTTTATGTATTAATAACGAATAAACAAGGTATTAAATGTATCGATCAAGGAAAAATACACTTCCTTATGTACAAGTGTTCCTATGTAGATTAGAAGACAAGAAAAAACTTTGACAATAAATTCGTATTTGCTTGTATATATTACATTTATGATTGTTCGCGACTAATTATTGTAACGCGTCGTAGAAATAATGAACAATATGGTAATTTATAATAGTCTGTCCACCCCGCCAAAACCCGGGGTGATGTTTGATTAAATTTATATGTTTTGTCTTCTATTTTAGTTGTAAGTGTACGAATAGTTTAGTTTTAAGTTTATTATTTTACTATTGTATAAAAGATAATTTATTATTGGAATAGTCTATTACTGTATGTGGGCATCTAAGCAAAAAGGGTCCAGTGGTCGGCATTTATTTTCCGAGATATATGCAGTTTTGTAGTTGGATGAAAAAATGTCATTTCGCGATTTTAATTGTTTATTAATTAATGCTCAATTATCTACAAGTTCATATAGTAAATGACTTTATATGTTTCTAAGTAGAAACAAACAATAAGAAGTGTGTTTTTTTTAATCAACCTTTGAAAATGGTTTTTATCAAAACAAGCATTGTCAGTTTCAACTTTAAATGTCTGATAAAAAAATATATGCCAGTATTTTAATATTTTTTTAATCCCTATTATCAATTGACTATTTTTAATTCCGAATCTAGTCAACAGAATACCCCACTACTAGACCCTTTTTGATTGGACGCCCACATATAGAGATAGTTTACAGTGAAAGAGAATAAATATAGAAAAAGCGACAGATATAATCGATGTAAATATTATCACCTTGGTCGTCGCTAGTTGTGTACGAACGGGCGACCAATCAGAGAGCTTGATTTAATAAAAGGGATCTTGTTAGGGCGTTGTTGCCTGGAAGTTGGAGTGCTCCTTAGACATATAAATATAGCCGCCTGACGGCCGGGAACCCATTGGCCCTCTTCTTCGAGACACTTCAGGCTGGTATACAATCTGCGTCAACTCGGCGTGCCGGACGATCTCGTACGCATAGTACGGGACTTTTTTTGGACCACTTTTTCCTCTAATGAGTCGAAGGAGTGCTCTCCTCCCCCGCCTCATCAGGGCAGGCGTCCCACAGGGCTCCATTTTATCGCCCACTCTCTACTCGCTCTACACGAACGACGTTCTCAAAACCCCCGATGTAAAGCTCGCACTATTCGCGGACGATACCGCACTATTCACATCAGACCGTAGTCCCCTCAGAGTCTCTCAATTCCTCCAAGTCGTGATCACGAGCCTAGGCGAGTGGTTCCGACTTTGGAGAATCGAGGTCAACCCCAAGAAAAGCGCCGTCGTGTATTTTTCGAGCCGACAACCAGCCGCGCCTGCCGCGCTAACACTCTCCGCACGATTACACTTGTCGATCAAGATATCTCCTGGACTAGGAAAGTCAAATATCTAGGAGCCACCCTTGACAGTGCCATGACCTTCCGTACCACATCAAAACGGTCCGCGATCACACCGCGTTCATTCTCGGCTGTCTCAACATGCTCATTTGTGCAAAGAGCAAAATGTTCTTCAGACACAAAGTAACTTTATATGAAACGTGCGTCAGCCCTATCATGACGTACGCCAGCATAGTATTCGCTCACGCTGCGCGCACTGATATCAACTTCCTTCAATCAATTCAGAACCGATTCATGCGGAGGGCCAGCGGTGCCCCTCCTTACGTGCGCAACGTATATCTGCACTACGATTTAGAATTGCCCTCAATAACTCAATATCGCGTCCCAATGCTTCTTTCACTGTTCCTCTCTACACCCGAACCCCCTAATGGTCAGAGCGTCATCTTACACCCCCGAGCCTCGTGTCCGCAAACGCTAACGAAGGCCTAGACATGCGTTAGGCGACAGCGACGACGACATTACACGTTCGAACTGGAACTGCCCCCACCGGCGGTGGCGAGGACGGCTCCTGTAACATCCCTAGGGTCTCAGGTTTAGAAGCTCGATCACGTCGTACTATATGCACGCACACATGCGAGCTTTAAGCAACATTGTAAACTACCACGTGAAACACTAGCCACACTAATCGGTCTTTGGTCGTCTCGCCGGCCAGGTCCGCTAGATGGCCGGCCCTCACCCGAATAGGAAGCCCGTTAAAATGCACGCAGGTCCAGAAAACTCTCCTGGCGACGCCTTGAGTCCGAGTTCCGCCCTCCATACGAGGTATCCCTCGGCTGGAGGAACCATCAGGCGGTCGACCATCTGGCAGGGCGCCTTTAGCGCTCGCCCCAACGCAAACAGTGACGCTGTAAAAGCCACTATAAGGCCAACAGTAAAGAGGGTATTTTTTTTAGGTGGTGTGAGTCCGACACTACTCAGTCGGCATAGAGTCCGGCTGAGCGTCCGTGGGGTTTTCTGGATTTCTTCCCTTCTCAGAAACATAAACAAAAAAAGGGAACGCATTCCGCTACCGCCTCCGGACCGAGCAACAACACTTGAGAGGAAGAAAAATAGAATAGTCCACCTTTTCATTCTGGCTTGAACCCCTACCTACAACTTTTAAGGTGTGCGGCGAGTTTTCAAATGAAACTGACCACAATAACTTTATGTTAACTAAAAAAGCATAATCCTAAAACATACATACCTGTATACCAATAGGTTTACTTCATATAACATATGTTGCTTAATTTTTACCTTTATATGTAAGTTGCATTATAATAATACCTACAAGACTTAATAAATACTTCTTTAAAAAAAATAAATGCGTGACAAAATGTTTGATCGCATACTAAGAAGTGGTGTATAAAATGTCGTATTACTTTTTTAAGTCTTTTTTTGTGCACAATTTGTTAATTATGACTGTCATATTTTTTCCAAAAATGTAAGCTTAATTTCAACATTTGCGTTATAACTCAGTACAATCTCGGACCCCTCTGTTTGAACAACAAAAGGTAACTGTCCCACACAAAAGCCATTGAATGTGGTGACGAAGTGGGCTTCTATAATATTAGGGTTGCTATGAAATATTCATCACAAAACTTATAATTGAATGATTTACGATGTAGTGTTAAAGAAATTATTATCTTTAAAATAAAAGATGCCGTCATACTGCTTAATTATTTTTCAGTATTAAATTTTATATACGTATGTTGGTTTCTTATAAAGAAACCTAATATTTTAATTCGAATACATTTACTGTTAAGAGGTACTAAAATGTTTGCCTATGTTGCCAATACTTTAGCTATCGCTTTATTATCGGATATTACGAGTTGGTAAGTTGGCAGCCCTGTTCGAAGCAAATCGAGCGCGCGAGATGCTATCTACCCGCAGTCCCGACTGGGTCATTAAAATGAAATTTGCTTTCATATTAGGCAGAGTATCGCACCCAAATACTCGTAATTCGTGAGATGCGCCAACAGCGCCACGCTCGATAAACACTGTGTTAACTTGCTCTCTGTGGCTTGGATTACATGTAATGTACGAACCTGTGTAATAAACGTAAAACTTAATTATTACAGCGAAGTTTTTAGATAAAAGACACTCGCTTCTTACTTAATTTGGACATGATTTATTATAATGTAATCAAATAAATTTATTCAAGTAAACCCAATTGCAGGGTAGTTTTAAACGTCAAAACTACCTTCGGTTGAAAAGGAAGGCCTGCCCACATTGGAAGAACAAAAAAAAAAATATTTCAGATTATTCTTTTTCGACATAATTCTATTAAATAATATTGTATTCTAATATAATTTAATATTAAATAATAATCTTTTAAAATACAATATTCAGAAGTCATCACTAGAGCTACCAATTTCTGTTTGTCGAATGCACACTTTATATTTCACCTCATATTTAATGCAAGTGAAACCTCGAATCACAGTTAGTATGTAAGTATATGGAACTTGTAACGTTATAACGTACATTTTGTTTAGTAGTTTAATTTTGGTTATATAATCTTGCATTTTAATATAATAAAAGTTAGGATTACATAAATTTGTCTCTGCGTTGAAAAACTAAAATACGAGTAATCTGTGCGACAGTACAACTTCTCGCTCGCTATGCGCCAAGGTACTTAGTCGTTCTACCCCCATTGAGTTTGCAATTCCGCGCGACATGTAACAAACAGAATGCATTGATGGGGCTGAAAAATTGTTATTGTCGCTTTGTTTGCTATTATAAAGATATTTAAAAGTGATAATAATCAATACGTAATATATTGATCGTTATTGTCTTCGCTCTCCAGCGTACGTAATTTACGTGGGGACATTATTATTTATTGTAATTACTTTACGTTAGTAAACTAATCAATCTATATATTTATCACCTCATTTCATTGGGTAAGCTAAGGACGAATTTATTTATTTTGTCAAGCTAATTGTAACAGCCATTTTAGCTTAATATTAATTTCGATGCTTATACCAATTTGTATTGTTTTTTCTTTATATATATTTTAAATTGTAAACTCCTGTCTAGTTGTTGAACACCGCCACATTACCTACTTTATTAGCTTTTGTTCGAACTGTGCTTGTGGCGGTAGTTCTACAACAGAAATTTTGGAACACGAACTGATGCACTGGATGCTACGTTCCAGGGTCCTCAGTACAGGTTCAGAAGTGCCCCGACATCTGCTCTGTCGGGTGCTGAACCGCGCGACTCCAGCCGCATCACCAACTTCCGGCATCGGTTCGTCTGCCGACCGCGGACAGTCAAGGAAGTGCTGTGCTGCGAGACAAAGACCTTAGACGGGCAATCAATCCCCACCCTGTGTGGTATCCCGTAAATAAATTTGTGTTTACGTGCTCCCGAGTTTTCTTTATTTCCGTAGCCGCCACAAACTCTTATAATAGGAAACTGTGTGTGGGTCATACACAAAATGGTGTCAAAAATTTAACGAAATAAAAATTTGTTGTATTTCTTCAAAATCAGTCTCATTTATTAGGTAATAATCTAAGTAATTAAAGGCTAATCGGGAACCAGATGGTTTTTCAGTTTTTGCTAGAATATTCAACTTTTAAATTTTTTAATGACCACAGATGTCACCAAATTCCACAGAAAATAATATAATCAGTCTAACTTTGACTTTAATTCTAATAAAAACTAAAAAAAAGCAATTATAAACTGAACAATCAAACATAAAACCGACAAAATATCAACATAAAATATAATAATTAATATAACAAAAACAAGCCTCTCGAAAAAGCATAATATAAAAAAGATCCACAAGTGAGTAATTAAAAAATGTTTTCATCACTCTCATCACTTGATTGAAAGAACCTTGGTCGTGCACTGGACTTCTTAGGCGGTGTAAAGGAGTCATCAGAATAATTATACTCGAAGGGAATCCTCTTTCTTGGAGTGAGAGGTTGAGCGATCGTTATATTCTCTAAAGGTTCCGGAGATGGTGTACACAAAAAAGGGTCCGGTGATGGCGGAGCAGAGACGGTGACGGTGGATGCGGATGCTGTTCCATGAGAAGCTGGACTAAGCACATTTATTCGTGACGAAGGTCGTGAAGGAATTTCAAATAAAGCTTCTAAAGTATCTGAGACATATTCAATTTGAATGTGACCAATTTCAAAATGCGGACAATTAATGTGAGCTGCACATGTGATACAGCTTAGTCTTCTGGCATGGAGTATGTTGGGCTCGGTTGCGCTCCACGCTATTTGATGAAGGTACCTTTGAACGGACGACATTTATTTGCATCGGCTATGTTTTGTATTTCAGGAATATGGGTGTCATCAATACGCATAATTTCAATGCCTTTGCAATTATCTTTCAAACAATTAATGAAACTGTCAATGTTCGATATATCTCTTCCATTCGCAACAACATTGTCACATGTCCGTTTCACACAGCCACCAACGCCATCAGGCGCACCTTTACCGTGGCCTGCTTCACTGAAATGCCACAGGATAGTTTCGACGTTTGCAATTTTACTAACATAATTTACTATCATATGAAACATAGTCTTGTTGCGATATTGTGTCGTTGGTCCATCACTAAGAATATGTAATTCCTTTAAGTCTGGGGAGAGCGATTTAATTTTTTCTAAGACAGGTGTCAGATGTGCGCAAATAAGTACAGGATCGTGCCTTAAGTTTTCGGAGACAGTACAGATAGATGTAGTTTTTATAAAGTTTTGTGGCGGCTCAGAATTGGTGGAGTAATAGACGCAGGTGTGCAATGAAAGTTGTGATTTCGATCCACCAAAATGAGCTGATTGAATTTCTGATTCGTACTTGCAACAATAATTTTCAGAAAAATCTATATGTAGTAATCCTTCAGATGGTGTAAGATTTTGTTTAATGAATCGGATAGCTCTATGCTGATTAATAACGTTTGCAAGATGTTGCATAAATATAGGTAAGTTTATATTTAAAATGTTCACAAGAGATTGTTGTGATGTCCTAACACTCTCTTTAATAGTTTTTTTGCAAAGCCTTTCTTGACCTTTAATGATTTCTTTAAAACACTTAGTTACCCATCTTTGATATATAATTGTGTCCTTTCCACTTATTATTGTAAAATTTGGGAGGTTTTCCAAACATTCTGAACATTTGCGTTCCAAACAAGGAATATTTAGTGTATTGTTACAGCAAAGTGACTTGACGAGGTCAGTGGCTGAAGAATAACTAATTATTTTTGCTTGGTGTAAAGCGCGAACGACATAATCATTATTGGTGTGAACAGAGCATAAGCAAGTATTTCGCGAAGCTGCTTTAGGGAATATTACCCAGAAAGGACGATATCGGCGGAATGTCTCGTAGGAGATATTTAAGCCAGTTGTATTGTTGAACTTCTTGTGAAGGTTAAGAAGCGTATCATTTAAAAGACGTATTTGTTTTTTGACTTTTCTGCGTGTGATAGTTTCTTTTTTTCCGGCTGTTAGTCTACTATTTTCGTCATCAATTAAGAACTCGTATATCTTTTGTTTTAAACTAAAGCTTAGAATATTGCCCCGTTCCTTATTTTTCTTTATTCTTGCTAATCGCATCCTGTATTTCGCTAACCTTCGTTCTAAAATATTTAATCTATTAATTAAATACTGATTTTGGGCCTTCAATTGACGTCTATTACGTGCGCTTACTGCTTTACCCACGGTGACTCGCCCAAATGATGAACGAGAAGAACATGACGACGGAGGTGGCGTATTCTCATTTAATATTTGATCTGTCCGTTTTTTTATTTTTTCTTTTTCGCGTCTTAGCTTAGACTTCTCACGCCACATTTTTCTAATTTGGCGCTGCTGCCTAGGTGTAAAATCTTTAATAGTCTTTATCAAACGATCTTGTTTCTTCCGATAATATCTTTCTCTGTCTTTTCTACGTCTTTCTTCTATAGCAAAAGCATCTAATTTAGCTCTAGCTCTTTGCATGCTTAATTTCTTTTGTTCACGTCGCCGTTTTTTCCTCTCTTCTTCGCTCAGTTGTGACTTACGCCTACTTGAACGAGGCATCGTGTCTAAAACAAAACAAACTTTATGCGAAATTGCACACACCGCATACCACAAAATAGATTAATAGATTCGTTTATTTTATACACCGTTATTACAGAAAAAAGACATACCAAAGTTGTTTACTAAGTAGGAAAAGTAAAGGAAAACTGACTTTATGCTACAATGTATGGTAAGTAATAAAACTTGATTAGCACTATTACTTTTGCATACATCTAAAATTCAGTAATTTATTCGATAAACAACATTTCATATATTAGTCAAGAGTTTGTATTACTTTAATGTTACATCGGCTCAGGTCTATTAATGTAAAGCTATTGTTATATGAAATCTTAGGTGCGAACCGACTTATGCAAATCGACGGTTATTTTTCAAACCAAAAACTAGAAAGATTAGTTCAAGTATAAGCATACGACGAATAATAACAATAAATAACATTTTTATTATGAAAAACCTTTTCCGTGGACATATGTCCTTCGTGTGGACATTCCTGTTCACAGAAAAGTTGTCCACAGAAAGGACATTCAAGCCTAAGGTCAACGTCGCTCTTTTGTTTTTAAGGTTAGAAAAATGACAAAGAGGATTTCGAAAATACTCCTTAAAAGGCACTCCGGCAATATATTTAACAGTATAATAAACGCTTACCTACCAAAGTACACCAAGAACAGAAAAGTCGCACTGATCTTTTATAAAATTACTAATATCTAATTAAAATATTCTTAAACAACAAAATTGCACACTGCACTTTCAAAATGAACACCGGCGAATGACTTCTTTTTAATGTTATTAATGTAAAAAATTCTTTCTATGTGGTAGCTTTTTTAGAAATTTTTAATAGGTTGATTTTTTGGTCCACAGAAAAGTCATGTATCCATATAACCATATGTTTATTCGATATTGGTCAAAAAATATAGAGTATTTTTAGCAATTTTTTTATCAAATATAATTAGTGTTCATTTAAACACTCATAACATTTGTCCTTTTAATTATATATTCATCAAAAAGTTAATTAGAACTATTCAAACGCGTGTACTACGAATCTGAACAGTCCACAGAAGGGGATAATTGGAAACATTTTGTTTTTTTTTAAATTAATAAATATTTTACAGTTTTAAATACTTCTGTATATATGTATAAATGCAGCTATAGTTTAATTAAGAAATAAAAGTCTTCACATTTTATCGAAATAATTCAAATTATTATATCTGAACCTCGCTATGTGTATGACCCGTGTAGGTCATTTATTAGCAAAACATCGTTATTCTATTTCCACTTCGGTATCTATAAGCTCAGAGTAGTCTGGCTGTGGTTTAAAGATGCTGTAGCCATCCCTAATGTAGCGTGAAGTATTGAAAATATGCTATTTTTCCCGCGCACTTTCCTTATTGCAAAAATTTGATATTCTCAAATTTTTGGAATAAGGAAAAATTCCATTTAAAAAATTATACTCTAATAAGACGGAAGACGAATGCTAGTGTGCCATAATTGTTAATAAAATAATTGCTTATTAAAAGTTTTTTCAAACAGAAATTCTTAAATCTAAACCTCAAGCAGTACAAAGTAAAGAAAGTACTTATAACCTTTAGGATATAAAGAAGTCGATTAACTAATGTAATCTATTCAACTTACAGAATGAGATGTCAGATGTCTTTCTTCCTAATGTAGGCATAATAAATTCTTTTCTTTTCAATTTGCATGATTTTTTTCACGAACAATAACAGTGGTTTTGATGTTCCATTAAGTAAAACTAGAGCTATTTGATCTTAGTAACTCAGCTTCGATCGAGCCTACGTCTACCTAAAAGAAACTTGCTTAATAAATCTCCATTAATGACTCATTCACCTGCTGGAATATAATATTTTAAGTATAAAAGATTGTAACAGGGATAATGATATTGTAATTTAAATCTCGCTCGCTCTTACTAGTTAGGTCTGAAACGTGTCTGACAGGTTACATAGCGCTTGATTCACATTATCACTCCACTCACGCTCATACCAAATATATAATATATATCGGTGCCTAAGCTGAGCTCAAACGTTATAAATAGTGTGAATATTTACATTATTTCTTACGTAAGAACTAACTGTTACCCCGCGACTTTATTCGTGTGATATTTTTTTTCTGTATTAGTTTGTATACCCGCATTAACGATTTCGAAGTGACTAATGATCCGGCAACCGGACGAAAATATTTTATAATACACTAGCTGGGCGTTTTAGGTTTCTCTGAATCCAAAATAAATACTTATATAGCTATAGATTTGTTGTCTGTTTGTATATTTATTTCTTCAAAACTTCAAACGAATAAAATTTAATAACAAAAATCGAAACTTTGATTCAGAAAAGTATCAAAATTATATTTTATACTGAAGTCGCTTCGTTACTCACACTACAATAAAGCTACGAAAGTCGCACGCATACATGAGTGTCCGAACGCGCCAATATCATTTAGGTATTGAATTGAATTTCAAGTGTATACGATTCATCATAGGGCTCTTAAAATAGATTCAGACTAACAATTTTAGGCATTTATTATTAAAATTAAATAAGTCAAATACGTGTTAAGTTACTTCTTTGATAGATTCTTTACAGAAGGCTGTGAGCTATTTACATTATTAACGCATTTGTTTGATAATTTTTCTTCAATTTAATTGGTTTGAATTTTCAGTAATGTATTCTAAATGTTTGCCAATGTTTCCGGCATAACGAACGACTGTGCGATATTATAAGTTTCTGATCCCTGTGATTTGATGTGATTTCAATAATTTCCTTTTTAGAGTTCCACTCAACTGAAAAGAAAAATCGAGCCTTAAAAAATCGAAGATCGAACTTGGTGAGGCCCGTTCTAACCAACACGCAGATTTTTATACGTATTTTTCCTTTTTCTAATAATTTTAGATCCTGTTGAACTCTTTTTATCAGAGCCAAGCTTTTTTAAACAGCGATATATTTTAAGACTCGTTTGAAATAATTTGGAAAGAATATTCTTTGTACGTATTTTTGAATATCAGTAGGTAGATAATATTAGTCAACCAAAAACTATATCTGAGTTTTTTGTAGGTTTTGTATACCCTAAAATGAAAGTCGAAACCTTGTAAGAAGATCACTCATGTGTTCGATCGTCGATTCATCCATCCGTCTGTCATAGTCGATTTTCTCAAAAATTATGTAACGTCATCATCGTCATCAGGTATCATTGTAAAATATATAATAATATTCTAAAATCAAGCTTCTTTTCGAAGCTCTCATATATTTTAAAAATAAGTATACCTTTTTTGGAAATATGACCTAGATATTATTGAACTAAATGATTTATCGATTACATTTTTAATAAGTTAATCATTTTCTGTAAATTAACAAAAATATTATAATAAAACAAAGACTTATTTGTCATTCAAAAGTTGTCAATATTTTGCTTTCCAAATCCTAACTTCACCTCTTCTTCACCTCTGCCTTACCCTCTCAGCTCGTTCATTACCTGGGAATACCTGGTCTACGATTTGCATGAGTCAATTTTTGTCATAAGATTGAGTTTCTCGTTGTAACGCGTCTCGCTGCACAGTCACTCCAGTCGGTTTTTGTCATGTGGCATGCATGTAGCATGGCATAGGTTGAGTCATGTAAATCCTAAAGCAAAATTAGATTAGAAACAGATGTGGAGCGGTATATAAACTCTTTAACATTCAACACCACTCTAGATATTTATTTTTAGCTAATGACGATGTTCTTTTGAAAATCGTCATTAGCTAGTAGATACTTACGTGAGAGGTGAGATGGTGGCCACACACCGCAGCACAGAACAGTGCAGCATAGGTTTTTGTGCACATTGCGGTACCATTATGTACGAATAGACCGTTACAAGTACACTGGCTCATGCAAATCAGGCACGTAGTAACAACAATATGTGCTTTAAATACGCCTAGGCTTAAAATGTTACCAGTTCCAACTTGTAGTGCATGTTCTGCAATACGAGCATTTGATGAAAATTCTTTAATTCATTCTTCCCTGTAAACCAATGTTTACTTCCGACTACAAGACTCAAGACGAATGCAAAAGCAGTAACTATAAATGTATGTATATCCCTAATTTTAGCAACCGCCTTTTGGCCCGAACTGGCTCCGCTGAGTACCAAAGTTTTGCACCTTCTGAAACATCATTTTTTCTACAATTTAAAAAAGCTTATAAAATAAAACGAATCAAGTCTGATTATTTTAGACAATTGTATGATTGAAGAAAAAGTAATAGGTAATTAAACTATTATTTTATAAGAAATTTTGCGAATCTTAAAACTAGAGCGTTAATGGCCTGAATAATAAACTTGACGGCTTTCTGTCTACTGCGTACCTTGTGAAATAATTATTGTCTAAACATTTTTCTTTATAACGCAATACTACGAACTTTCAAAAACGCTACCGATCTTGTTCAATATTAAACTAGCGATTCTTTGAATTCTGTTTGAAATTCCCTGATTAGCTAAGGATACTACGGGTCTATTAAAAAAATGAGTTATTATATTATATGACACATCATGACACATATACTAGTTGTTGCTCGCGATTTCGTACGCTTAGTCTCTTATTTACTTAAGTAAATAATTCATAAACTCTTCACTGGCACATGCAAAACACCTCTTCGCACTCTCAACATTATTGACGGTGAGACCGACATATTCAACTGTACACTGAGTGAATTCACAAGAACTGCTTTATTTCTACGATTTCAATTTATAACATATATAAATTGAAATCGTAGAAATGTTAATAGTTAGTCGACATTACTGAAAATTACATTACGGATAAATCTTGTAAAAGTAATGTGAGTAGAAATAAATAAATAAATAAATAAACTCACTAAAGTTTAATCACAATCGGATGAATGGTTTAGGAACGTATACAGGACAAACATACAAAGAAACATTCATTTTTATTTATAAGAAATACAAACGTAATACATTACTGGCTTTTTCTATTCCGTATCTGTTCTACGAAGTTTACGAATTAATATTTAATATTATATTTCGGGTCCACATATTAATCTATCAGGGTCATAAGGTATATTGTGTGCACAGCGGCATGACATCACCGCACAAAGTTGGCGTCACTTCAATTGACTAGTAATAGCCATATAACTCATTCCTATTGTAATATGTTCAATACTAATATTATGAAGAGAAAGTACGCATTTTGTAAGTTTGTTTGTATGTGGAGGGTAATCTCCGGAACAATATGCACATATTTGAATAATTCTTTCATCATTTGAAAGGTATATTATTCCAGATGGAGATAGGCTCTTGGTCGCTAATTTTATGGTTAAAATTTTTTCACAACCCAGAGCTCAATGGAAAGGTTTGCGATTTACAAAACTGCAGCGATAGTCGAATGTCCTTCTTCTTTGTTTCACAAGCACATACGCACAAACTTTTCACGTTTATTGTTATTTTTTTGAAATTGAAAGAAAGTTGCGTCAAGCCGGCCGGCGGATTATAGATCGAAAGTGATATTTAGAAAGCGACGTCCAGTTTCGCGTATGTGCATCATTGTAATTGCCCAATTCATGCCGTCGCGCGTATTACAATATAGTTGGATAGGGACGGGATAATTGAGCCCATTTAAAGTCCAACAGCTGTATATTCAACCCACGCGAAGTCCGCTAGTTTAAAATATCATAAACAAAACGTTTTGGTTGTCGATTTACAACGAGCCTGAAATGTCAAACTGATTTTCATTTTCAGCCAATGGAATTTACGCAATAAGCTCCCAATTCCACGTAATATTAGGATAATTAGCATACTACATTAATCTAGTTAATTGTAATTAACTCAGGCGTATTTTAGAAATACCTAATTCTATCGTTTTACCGAACAATATAGTTCTATAAACGATCCCAGCTCTTGTTAATATACGCTATTAATAACAAGTCATCCGTTTATTTTAGCTATAATTTACTAAGGATTGGCTTGTTGTAAAGCAATGATATCAATAGTTTGGATCAAATGTTTATAACAGTGTGTTTTTTAAATTAAATACATAATTAGAAATACAGTAATAATAGTCAGTATTAAAGTGTCACTGTTAGGCGCAGCCCTTTCTCAAATAAGAAATGAAAAACAGAAGCAAAAATTGATTCAACGGACTATAGTTAAACTAATGGTTGATCATTGGTCAACAACAGAAATATAATATTATAATAATATAGTAATAATAATAATACTCCAGACAATTGCACAGATTGCGTGACCCCAAACTAAGCAGTATGCTTGTACTATGGGTACCACACAACGAACTCGGGGGAATTCCCGGTAACACCCAGACTCCAAGTCAATTTAGAAAAGTTCGTTTCCTAAATTGACCTGACCGGGGATCGAACCCGGGACCTTAGCTTGAAAAACTGTTGCATATGCCACTGTGCCAACGGGTTAGTAATGTTTTTGAGGTTTTTGTCTTACAAAAAGTAATTGTCGGATTAAACTAGATTTTACTTAAGCTATTCACGTTAGGTACTGTCACGTTACTTAAATAAGAACAGAACATGGTTTAATCTATGTGATTGCATAAACACTTCAGCTCCACTTAGCAACAAGCGCTTCAAATTAAATAAATGAATATAACGTAGTGCTTTTCAGTGTTCCGTAACTAAACGGCGAAAAACGGAACCCTTATAACTTCGCTCTGTCTATATTTGCCTGTCTGTTCGTATGTCACAGCCATTTTATTCAAAGATTATTGCCACTATATAGAAATTTAGAAATTACGTTTTTTCTTTTAAGCACTATACAATGATGCAGTGATATTACGGAAAAAATTACAGTGTGCAAAAGCGCGTAGCGCGTATAATAATTAGACATGTCTTTAAAAATGATATAGAAGCGCGCCTCTAAAAAGTATTTTCTCTTCGTAACTTTTCAACTATATAGAGTGGAAAAAGTAACTTAAAATAGCAAAAAAAACTTTTTGTTATTTTCAGTTACACGCTATTTTGAGTTTTTCACGTGACTGCGAACAACTGTGGAATACAAACTTTTTTGCTGCCAATAAAAGGAATATTGTGAATGCTTCAATATTTTATTCTACTCTAAATACATAAGCATATAAATTTAATTTTAGCCGAAAACTTTCATCTGACTACCAAACCCTTCACTATACATGACCTGACACACACTTGCCGGCTCTTTAATAGCCTTTTTCGTCTCTCTGCTTTTTCGATCTCCTATTATAAATGAGAGTACGAAAGAGACGGGCTCTCAGTAAAATAGCTTTTCCGAAGTATGACGTCTATTTAGTGGAAACTGATAGACTCACGCTGGTTCCTAAAAGCTTTCACTTAACATCTTGTGTATATAGCCTCGTCCTGTATTTAGATTATCTGGTAACTTCTACAAACTGAATAATAGTGACTTTGTAAATAGAATTTCACGTTCAATAGAAGTTTATGTAGAGTGAAGTTCAGATCTGAATTTCTATCATTTGAACATTTCTTCTTATTAGAAGAAATGTTCAAATGATAGAAATTCAGTTGTTATTACAACTTTATACATTATAATTTTTATTATTATTATATAAAATAAAATAAATAAATAAAATATATTACAATTTTATTAATTTTAATTATAATACATACGTATAAGTGTAAAATAACATTATAGGAATATTATTAAATGAATACATATTGATTGGTGTTGTCAGAAAGACCCACTTGCGCTGGTTCAATAATAAAACGTGGACTGTATACGCGGGTGTATCTCGTATCTGCGAAGGGTATCTCTGTCGATGGAAATGATAAGAGAGAAGGGAAAACAGAGGGGGACTCACCCAGCACCAGCAGCAGCAGAGCCTTCCTTGTCCGGATCCAGTATTGTCCTGTCGATATAACCACTTATCGCTCCTCAACACAAAGTTTCACAGATACTTCACAGCTACGGTTATTAGGTTTTCACTTTCATTAGGGCTTTATCAGATTATGGTTTTATTAAATTACAGTTTTAATTAGTTTGATTTAATTAATTAAGTATTTCATTAGTATAAGACGACGTCCCACGCGCACAGTTGAATTTAAGATCTTGAGATGAGTATTGAATGGCGTCGGTGAACGATCGAAGTAAAGAATGAACAGTTTATCTTCTTTCTTGCTTACGCGCAGAGCGGTGCGTGAGTGGAGAAAAAAAGATAGCGGTATTTGGAATAAGGAGTAAACATGAGATAGATATCACCCTTGACCGGGAATTTTAAATTGAATATGTTATAAGTAATATTTATTTATTTTTTTTTTAATTAGCGGCGCGAACACATATAATCACCAGACAATTTACACCAATTGTTTCACCCCATACTAAGCATTAATGCATTCTAAACATTCTAAACTACAAACAGCATTCTAAACTAAGCATTAATAAAAGCATTCACATATAAAGAACTGGGAGAACTGAATTCAAAAATCTAAAAAAAGTTTGCCTCTCAAGTCTCAAATTGACTTGAAATTTAAAAGCGTCTTCGTACAGCTACATACATTTATTCCTATATATACATACATGTATTCCTGTTGTACCGTGCACGGTAAAATCGTGGCGATAAAAACATTCAATGGTAAATTAAAGCGGTTTGATTATTGATATGCGACGGTAGGTGTTAGTTAAGTTAGTTCAGACGACTTGAAAACATAGCCTTGTTACTAACCTACTCCACCAATCTGCATTTGAATGCACTCATGAATGAGTAGTTTAGTAGTAGTAGTAGGATAAAGAAAAGCCTCTTCTCACAAATGAGGTCAATAGGATCTTTCCTATTGACCTCATTTGTGAGAAGTGGCTTTTATTTATCCTACTACTACTACATTCATGAGGCCTGTATTTCAGTGACATGACTAAAGACTGTTATGTAATGTAATAACATAACGATATCTCATGGTTTACTTAACTATCAAAAAAGTAATTTGTAATACAACAATACAATACTTCACTTCAAATACTATAACATGACTACTTTACTGATGAAATGTTATAATATTTGGAGCCCTTTTTGGGACATATAAACATTTTGGGACATATACTTTGACCGTGATTTTTGTAGTAAATATGGACCTAAGTAGCTCGATTAATAACTTAATCATACGGTATCATATCATGTAGAAAAGCAGTAAAACCGCAGAATTTTAGTACCATTTTTGGCATGCAAACTAAGATGGTAAATTCGTATAAGTTTCCATGTACGTAAATACCTACCAGTTTTCCCTTTGACCTTTCTATTATTAGATATACCTAGGTGTTGTTGTTAAATGGAGAGCGAGACACACGTACTCGCTGATCAATCAAAAAAGTTAGATCCAATTCAATGCCTCTAACAAGAAAAAATATTAAACATCCGAAATGATTAATTTCATTTCGTTGATTTTCTAATAGCATACCCGTACTTATACGGTACGATACTTACTTATGTAAGTATCGTACGATACTTACTTATGTAAGTATCGTACGATACTTACATAAGTAAAGTAAAAAATTACGATGGTTACGGTACTTACTTAAGTAAGTATCATAACCATCACATTTTTTTGTGGAGCGATAACCGTAATCTTAATATTTAATTGTATTGTAAGTACATATATATACATCATACATCTTCTGAAATAAGTGTACTGTACTACAGCTGCCCATATAGGCTGTTATAAAAGTATGTATGAAATCGAATATGGCGTAGGCAAAAAAAGTTCATTCCTAAACATTTTAGCTCATAAATACCAGAACAACGGTTCAGAAACTGTTTATTATTTTTAATAAGATCGCACTGAGACGAAACTGAGAAACAAACCAATCATGAAAAGAAAACGAAGAACTCTATGAACTCAATTAATATTGTGGAGTTATTATTTATCCTTTTATTTAATTTTTGGTCTAACTACTATGTGCCATTTTATAAGAAAAAATCGAAGATTCATCTTATTAACGTTAAATATGATCCATGTTCCATTAGTTTAGTAGTAGCCTTACGGTTAATTTAATATCTAAGGTCTGTGCTCTGATTTCACTACTATCGCCGTTTAATAAAATCAGAGACCAACGACATGAAACATACATGCAAGCATGGAGGCGCCTAATGTACATAGACTCCATTAAATCACCTCATCAGTAGGTGACTGAACACTCATATAACCGAAGCATGACTAAACCACAAATGCCTCAAAACAGTAATGGCGTCAAATTACGGTGCAGTGGGACACCCGCCCAGAACTAGGCATGAAGATGTGGCGATGGTCACAAAATAACGAAACTGACAAAAAAATTCTGAAGACTAACTTACTATAAAATATGCTATATTTATACTACATAGCATATATTGGCTAGTTATCAGAATTTTGCGGTTAGTTCTGGCATTTTATAACATTCGCCACCCATTCAGGTCTGGCCGTGGAGAGAACATATTGGTTCAGAACGGAAAGAAAAGTCTATAATGTGCTAGACGTTTATTTTTCCACGGAAGTCGTAAATGTGGGGTCAAGGAATAGCGTTCAGTACAACAAATTAGTGTAACCGAATGCGTTAGTTCAGTATGAGAAATTGTTACAAGTAACGAGTCAGTAATTTGTTACTATCAAGTTTCAATTTGCCATCTGTAGAAGCCCAAATTCTTATCGCTACTAGAGGAGCCAATATATTTTTAATCTCTCTCACACTTAACCAGAGAGAGCCAACATATCTCTCACCCTTTTTTATTAGTAATGCAATGAAGAACAAGGTTTAAGAATTATTTTTGTATTATTTCCTTTTTTCGTATTTACATAAATTGAATACCAAAGAGTGAAATCTGGCCTAGGGTGAAGGGGTACATTAGAAAATAACATGTATCTATTGGCTCTTTAAGTTTATAAGTTGTAATATAATTGGTAGTAGTGATATATCTAACTAAGCGTCGTCGCGTTAGAGGACCGATAAGTAAATTACTTGTATTTAAATTTCATATCCACTTCATCGTTTTCAGTTGTATTCTGTTTTTACTTTATTTACTTAGCAGTCCTCCGACGCGACAACACCGACGCGCAACGCTTGGATATACAACTTATCATAGACTTAAAGAACCAATAGACACATATTATTTTTTAACTTTTTAAAAGTCGTGGGTTTTTAAAATTTTTAATTTAAGCTTTATTTCTTTGGTTGGTTTCAGGAAAATCTACAATACGAGCCAGCAAGCAAGAGTATTTAGACGTATGAGCTTGATGATAGATATATGTTGCGACTATAAATAAAATACCATAGTACACTAGAATAGCCTCTGCTTAAACCCTTGTATTACGTTGCCTTGCCTAAAATTTTAAACATACTAATTTTAAATATCTATATTTAGAACGAATCACATCTAATTCTGGAGCGTTTACGATAAATTTTATATTACTTTATAATTTCTTCTATTAGTACCTAATTGCTTAAATTCACTAAACAAGTTATTTATTTCTAAAATTTACGTGTATTCCTAATTTTCCTTTTTCCTTATAAAAATCTGATCGTGTCTTTTAAGAAACATGTTCCTCTTAAAATTATATATTTTTTTTTTGCATCTTATATTAGTTTTACACATACATACTCGTACATTACTTTAAAATGTTAAAAAACAATGTTCCTTTCAGAAAATAATTCTATAACGCCAAAGAACCTCGCGACATCTTACTA
Source organism: Zeuzera pyrina (assembly GCA_907165235.1). Taxonomy (NCBI): domain Eukaryota; kingdom Metazoa; phylum Arthropoda; class Insecta; order Lepidoptera; family Cossidae; genus Zeuzera; species Zeuzera pyrina. Next base: position 17,845,348 of record OU015628.1, read on the forward strand.
GAATACCACTCTTTCTTGCTATTTAATTACTCAAAGCAAACACGTTTCTATAACGTAGATTATATTACGAGCCTACTCTACATTTTTATTAAAATCCCTCGTTCCATATTATTATACGTTTCATGTTATTATGGCATTGAGTTTCCGAATAAGAAAAATTCATACGCAAAGAATCTCGAATTACAAATCAAATATTTCTACCGCTAAGTATTTCCACTTTATGTTAGGTATACAAAAAATAACATGTTACAGACATATTTCTCACGTTTCCTCAGATCTAATTATCTTCAATTATTTGCGCTGAGGTATGCAATGTACTCTAAAATGGCAAAACAATTATGAAGTTTTTTACATCTTTTGGGCTTACGATATATACGTGACACGACATCATTCAGTTCCTATAAATATCTGGATAAATACATACACTTATGTAGATCTCTCCAGTAATAGTATAACCTTCATTGAGTAACTCATAATTAGTACTGGCTCGCAGATAAGTAGACATATGGGTGTTTAGTCCCGCTATCGAAATCTTCGCTGACAGGTAAGTAGATAACTCTTTACTTTCGAGATAAACACGCTAAAATTGCTGAAAAGATCTCACATGAAAATATTAAAGAGGAAAGAAACGTGCTAATAAAAATCAAAATCATTTTTTTGCAATTAAATAAGTGTCATAACCGATTGAAATATACTGATTGTAATTTCCAAAACAAATGTTCAAAACAAATGTTTTTCCAAAACAAATGTTTTTCCAAAACAAATGTTCAAAACAAATGTTTTTCCAAAACAAATGTTTTTCCAAAACAAATGTTTTTCCAAAACAAATGTTAAGACATGTCGTCAAGAAAAGGGGTTTTTTTTTTCTAATTTAAAAATTCTGTCGCTCACTTTACAGATTAATGACCATACTTAATAATATACTAATATAATAATATAATACAAAAACTAATATAATACAAAAGACATTTTTTTTTAAATGTGTATAAATGTATATAAAAGTCCATGACAAATCGATATATTGAATAATAAGGTAGAAAGTATATAGTATATTTGAAGGATTTATAATAAATACCTCAAAACAATTATTTTAAAAGTTATTTATTCAATCTGTGCACAATTAACGAGTAGCATTGGATAATTTTATTCATTTTTACAACTTACAATACATAAATTGTCATCATTATTTTCAATGCTGACTACACTTTCGTTAAATACTATGTTGACAACAAATAATTACATGTATTGCATTAAATCATTACAGATAATAACTTATAAAAGGATTTTTGTTATTTCATATTAATTGTTATTTCAATAGCTATTAAAAAAAACGTGTGTGGTCGGGGAACCCGGGGAACGAAGTTTCTTAGCTGCAGTTTCCATTTCTCATAATTTAATTGCAATAATGAGACCAATAAAACTCACGTATGACTTAAAACAAAAACAAAAAATAAATATTGTCGTATATAATAGAAAGAGACAGAAATATCACTGTGAAGTGACGATTTTACCAATTCAAATCTCCCGCAAGCCGCGTTAAAGAACTTCGTTCCTATAAAGCTGTAGGGAAAAGGTTCTTATTATTTTATTACCGATTTATACAACTACTTAAACATTGTTCAGGATGAAATACTAAAAGGCGTATTAAATAATAATCACGTTGAAATTATTATCATAATATTAGACACTCTTAAATCTACAAAACATGAAAGAAAATATTTCAGAAGATATTTTTCTTTTTCAACCTGAATATTATACGTGAATGTAAATACAATAAATAATATAAAATGTACAAGTTCTCTATATGATATCGCAGTTTTAGGAATTTTAATCAATAATTTTAAATACCACCATTACTCAATACTGTTTTCTAAGACAAATATATACACACGTCATTTGATAAAGTAGTAATGTGAATTAGATCCATAATAGTTTCAAACAATAACATTTCATTTATAAAATACTGCTAAATACACAAATTTATAATTAAAAGAAACATGTTTATATTTGATATTCATACGTAAGTTTTCTATGAAATGCCAATAAGGAAACCTTTCATAATTTCAGTTTTCAACCGAATCTGACATTACATCTAGGCCATAATGAAATGCTCGTAGAGGATACACTTTATTATTATAAAACAGATTGTTTGAAATCCTTCAGATTGTTATTACAAGATAAAAATGCTACAATATTCAGATAGTATTTACAGAACTGAAAAAATGATCGCTAATTTACATACAACGAAAACATCTTACAACTATATTACTTTTATCATAACCTGGAAGCACACACAAATATTGATATAGATACATCATTTTCTTACAGTATTTGTTATTATACTTTACAAATATTTAAATGGTACCGGTAATGACGCAATTAGTACTGCGATAAAGGCATATTCAGTTTGATTTATTGTAGAAGCCAAAAAAATGTTTCATAATTGTCTTCAATTTAAGAGAGACCTTTATCATCACTGCTACCAGATACAATTACCAATTACGGATAACAATTCAGTAAGTAATACAAAACACCATATTTTTTAATCTATTAAGAAATCGCGGAATGGCTTCTATTTCTTATTACAGGTATACTCGTATGCGTGAGCGTGTATATTCTGCAGTTTTGAAAAACTTTATATTGCCTTCATAAATTCTTCTTGATGTGAAACTAACTTATTCATATATAACTAAGGCTTTAGTTACCTTCACTGTCATTTCACTATAATTCATAGAATACAGCATTAGGCCGAGTAATCGTTTTCGGGACATACCATATTACATTCCTAGGAAAAGCTCAAATGCTTGACTACTTCACGGTTCACTGTTAAGTAATAGTAAAAGCACTTCAGATCTAGATTCAGGTATAAGTTTATAGAATTTTAAAATGACCAAAATGAATTAATTTTACTGTATTCCTTTCTATTTAATCATGTAATACTACTCGAAATATGTTTCAAACTTCAACAAAACTCTTTCAAGAAGCATGTATGTGATTTATTACTGAAGTTCTCTCCACTTCCTCCACTTCACGTGATGAAGAAACGAAACACGTAGAATACAATAGATTAGAAAATAGAAACCCTGTTATTTTCAATGTAGTTATTTCAAGACGTTTGTATAGTAGAAGAAATACAAACAGTGCTATGATAATTTGTCTTATTATGTCGTTTTTAGGTAGAAAAATAAATTATTATCCAATACAACATACAATCAATTTCCTTGTACATACAATCTAACTAGTCTATGTAATTATATAAATTATATAACCAATATATCTAATTAGGTAATTAAGTATGTTGCAATATTGTAATGAATCTTGTATTTAACGAAAAGCAAATAGATACTGTTGACGACCTCGATGGCGCAGTTCATCCGGGTTCGATTTCCCGTCGGGTCAATTTAGAAAACTAACTTTCTAGATTGTCTCGGGTCGGCTTATACTGGGAACGCGCCTAATAGTCATTTAGTTTGAAACCACATATATATATTATTATTATTAATTACTGCACTCATCATGTAAATAATATAACGTCTGTGCAAAGAAAAGATAGAATTGAGCTCAATCTATTATAATAACGTTTGGAATACTATAGCTACTGTTGTATATGGTATATACAGTCCACGTGTCCATTTCAATGTCAGAGTAGCCTATAAATCTATGTCCAAATTACCGTTTTCACTCAACTTTCGATGTTCTGCTGTTAAAAATCATTTAGCAGTTTAAGTGTTTTGGGAAATAATAAATTTTATAAGTGAAAAAAAATATTATAAATAATTATATAATAATAAAGTGACAAAAATAATTTCGTGCACATCCAACTTACGTCCAATCATTTCTTATATGATCATGATAAATGACAAAGTTTCTGTTTATAAGTTAGATTACTTTATTATTTATCTTATCGCGAGGTAATGGTTTCGTGGAAAACTCAAAGTTTGTTATTTAGTTATTGAGAGCTTTTTGCTTCCTTTGTAAAAGTCAGTGGTCGCTACCCTTTGTGTTTTGTAGGTATAAAAAAAGTTAGCGTATGTTCAAACAAAGTATCTATATCGCGTATGAAAAATTTCGGTTTACTTGGGCGTGTAGTAAGTTATGAAAAACTGACCAAATCAAGTCGGGCCACGCGAAGTGTAGGGTTCCGTAGTTGCCCGTCACAATATGTGTACTTAGAAGGAGGCTTTTTGATACTATGAGCATGTTACGAATTTTTTACTTATCCAAGTAAATTTCGTAATTTGGTCGACTATTAGTCATTAACTTGTAAAGCCTACTTAGGTGTGATAATTTTCCTAATAACTTCGCTATATATGCTACTACCGTAATTTTTTCACATATCCAAGAACATGAACATGGGTGAGAAACGCTTGATTCTAAAAAAATAACCACTTTCAAATGTAATATTACGCAAACGGATTCCTGAATCGAAAAATGTTCTGCACATACTTTTGAATATACATTAAAATAATGTTTTTGTAAAATTGTATCCAACGATTTTCCACACAACGGAGTACGAGTAAAAAAAATCATCCTCGCTATCGTGATGGGAGGTACCCGAAAAAAAAAATTTTTCTAGGTTAGTTACCAAGGCTCTGATTAAACTTTGTTCTGATAACCATTTATATTTTGATAGACAGTGACTTTGGACGCGTTGTTCGACTATTTAACGGTAAAAGAATTAATAAAAAGTACTTATTTGGTCATAATAATTATCCACAAAATGTGTTTCATAAACAATGTCGGTACAGCTAGCAACACAAAACATTACTTAAAATATCTAATACGTTTCCTTAAATTACAAGTAAATATACATACAAAAAATGTTCAGTTAACTAGTAAAAAACTTTATCGTAAAGCAGATTCCACCCTCGCAACAAATTAAGCGAAAACCTTTCATGGAGTTGAATGTCGACATAACGAGCGAATACAAAGCGACCGATGTTATCGCTCTGCCGAGCAACGTAGTTGGGACATTAAAACGAAATTTGCGCTCGTATTAAAAGAAATAATCTTTACAACACATCTGTAACACTATTATGGGTGGTTACAATGTTCTTTTATATCCACTCATAACGTTAATGCCTTCAGTGGAACACCACTTACCGCGGATGAATATTCCTTTGCTTTCAATTGTCTCTCGTGTGTATCTAATTTATTGTCATTCATAGACAATTCTAAATAGAGCGTCCTCTATATCGTGACTATTCCCTCATTTTTCTGGTCCTCGTTTGATTACGTTGCTGGAGATATGTTTTTATTTCTAATCAACAATTTATACACACTATTTACATGTTGCTTGTTTTTATCAGTTTGTTCACGTGATCGGTGTACAAGAGCCCTCGTAACACTTGAGGCCTGGCTCGCAAGTCCCCCGGAAACCGCCGCAGTCCTCACCTAACGTCCTTGCGCACACTTTGCAGCATCTACGAAACAAAACATAAATATTTAAAGTGTTTGAGTGAGTTTGTGTCAATACAAAATCATACATATGAATACAACAAACATTACATACAAATTTGACAGCAAAACAATATGAGAGAACGTTATTAGATTCTTAGACTGGCGTAATTAAAAATTTATATATTTAGAATAAGTATACATATAATTATGTAATCTTTGTACTCTCAAAGTAAGAAAAACAGAATGTTCTGAAGTCCTACCGCGCAGGACGTAAAAGTCGGCTAAGAGATTGGATTTATAAGAAACTAGTATAGGCGATACGAGTAACTTGTAATCAGATGTTCTGTGTCTAAACCAAAACTTTGTATTAGAAATGGCATCAAAGTGTTAATTAAATATTAATTAAAAACACTTACAAAAATTACGTAAACAAAATAAGAAATGAAAATTAAACTTGTTTTGGTTTTATCATAAAACAATTTACCTCTAGTAGCTTTAATTTACGCAACTCCCTGAGAGAGTAATTAGGGACATACCCAGCGGGCTAATCATCTAATTTCTATTACCTACTCCAGAAGGAATTATGATTTGACGTTTAAATAAATAAAATATCCAAACTACTCCATTAATAGACTACATGTAAGTTTCTTTAACAATATAACTATGTACTTTAACTAAAAGTTTGCTGTAATAATCATGAATATCGCTGGGGGAAAAAATTCGAGATACATTTGATGAAAAACATTAGATTTTCAGCTCACACAGTTGGAATTAAGTTCTGTCTACGTCATTTCTAGCACTAAACAATGCCACAACGACTTTGTGATGTTACAGTACCGTAGTAAACAGAAGAAATTAAATGTCTGCTCGTAAACAACCACCCACATTTCGCTCAACCGTTGATTAAGGTGCTTGTAACAAAAGTAATAGAAAGTCTCCGAAAACTTACATCACGTTAAAGTCAGAATTATGTATGTCGTATTATAATTAACTGAACTCTTTCACATTTTGCAGTAGTTTTTTCTTAAGTCGAAAATTGCTCAAACTACTTTCTAAACAGTTTCAGCAATGTGTCAATCTAGTCTGTAATTAATCTCGAGTCTGTAACTCAAAAAACACATTATTTCTGTGAACCCAGAAATCAATTGAATTTATATAAATTTTCAGAGGAATGGAAGTAATTATCCTGCTATTTAGTCGTCCGACGTATGTATATCCAAGTATTAAAGGGACGTAACAGAAGAAATTAAGAGTTACAAGTTACAATAAGCTGCGAGCCTATTGTTGATTAAAAGAATATGTACAGTAGTAACTGTAATAATGTATCAGTAATCGGTGTATCAGTAATCTGTACAATTATATTAGATCTATAATAAAACAAAGTACATGCATATATTATTTAATTACAAAAAAGAATGGAAGATTTACGAAAGAGAATTCCCATCATTTTTATTTTATTAATGTAACATAATATTATTACTTCGTAAACATAATACAGAAGCCATATTTCAGGCAATTCGATTTATTCTGAGGAAAAATATCTCACGTTCTTAAAATATGTATTCTGTAATTTCCTAAACGCGTTAAACGTGATAATCAAAATTGTTCAGAAATGTACCTCTAATTACTCTAGAGAAATGACGCAATTTGAAAATGATATGAAAAAGACATTTCATCGCTCATTTCCGAAAATAGGCATTCCGTTTCACAAGTAGGTTAATTATTTATTTCAGTCTCATACTGTTTCAAAACTTTTCAAAATGATTATTTTTTCATGAGTGACGGGAAGATTGGTTCGATGTTATCCGTGATTCTGAAAGTAAAACCGTCTGCAAACTAGTCGCCACAATAAATATTACAACAAGCAAGCATTATTAAGTTCTATGTATCTACTTTGAATGAAGTGTTCATAAATAAGTCGCATATATTTTTTGACATACAAGTGAACGAAGAAGAGCACAATAAGATTGACAGTGTCGTTAATGTACAATTACTTGTTACTTATATGTAACTACCTTTTTAAAATTATTTATGTAAATTGTATTTAGAGAAATCAATTAGAAAATTATTAGTTTTGCTAAATTAAGTCTTCGTTTTTACATTTAGTACTTCGAAGCAGTAGTAGAGAAATTTATGAGATTCACTTCATTTTTCTATTGACCTACATGTATTACGTCAAATCATAGACCTTTCTGAGTAGCCGAAACATCACTAACTTAACTGACCACGAAACCATAGTATTTTGGTTTATAGTATCGTGAAATATGACAGGTTACAAGCTCATTCAATTAGTAGTGAAATTTCAATAAATAAATTGTAATATTGATTTAATTTAAAACCAAAAATTTATTAATTACAAATCACCTACGTAATATTGTCTACACATCAAAAGAACTGTGATTACTTGTCGCAGATTAAACCAAATCATAATACAGTGGCTTCGTTTCATTATGAATTAGATCCGATATCCTATATCTTTCTAATTTTAAATCAATGAGTGAAAGATAGGATGAAAATAGTCGAAATTGAGCTATTCAGCGATTTTGTATAGTTAGTTAAAAATTGACTACACCAAATTTATGAATATAATAGCACGGAACTTTGTGTGTTCATTTTGTAACATAGATAACCACCATAGGTAGCCACCATAGTAAGATTTATTACAATTCATATCATAATTGATGCAAAGAGATTGTAAGAAGGATTTCAAAATCTCGTTCTTTTCTGATCTAGCTAGCTAGAAGATAGCTAAAAAATGGAAGCATAAAAATTAACCACTTAAAATGCATGACCGTAAAGTAATACCTGGACCTGTATACAATATATTAAAAGAACTACATTTTAAACTTAGTTCAAGTAAAAATATTACTTTTACAGACAACCTTTAATTAAAGTTTATTACAAAAAGACTACATAACTTTTGAGTAACGAGGCTAATATGCAGAGGTCAACGACACTCTAAAATGGACGTCAGATGACAAGCATTTTCTAAGCATCCTTGTTTTTACCAACATATTGAATGTCTAAACCTTATCTTATTATTATGGTTTTATTTGGCCCGTGCGTAGGCCTCTCATCAAGACCTTTTTGTTTGCGTTTATAAAATGGTAAAAGCAGGCCAAGTTTCGCTATAGAAGTTCGTAATTGCATTGGTCGTTCACGAAGTTTCTTATTTTGAAGTTCATTGGCCAACTCTCACTAAGTGGATAAGTCTCTTGGTCTAAAGTAACTAATAAAGAAAAGTTTTACGGTCAAATCCGATGGAAATTATACGATACCTGCGTTTGTCACAGTAGAAAAAATTAACAAATTATTAGCAACTAAATATTCTTTCTTTTATGGCACATTTGTCTAAAGCACTTTTCTTTTTCATTTTTTAAAATTATCCTCAAAATCAGATTTATTCATTTAAACCTAATTATACAACATATTTATATTTCACACACATCTTTTAAAAGCTTGTTATAAACCATCCCAATGCTGGGCAAAGGCGTCCCCCTTCTTTCTCTATTCTCTTCTGTTTTCTTATAACTGATACCACAGCACTCCTAAACGATCCACCAATTCGTCTCTCCACCTTAAAGGCGGACTGCCCTTTTCTTTTGGCGTCTCTTGAATATGACGTTGTAATTTTTCCAGTACACTTTTCTTTGTCTGTTCTTGATATTATATGTATGTTCTGCCCAATTCCTATTCCCTAAATTCGCTACTTTTATTATGACTCTATGTGTTTTGTCTTTTTTCTTTTCTTGAAACTTTATCTTTTACTCTACTTCCTATTACAATACATTCATTTCTATATTATTGTCTGCTGTTTTTATTTTCTTCATGTGTTTTTTTAGATTAACAGAAAACACACTGGTTTTACAAAACCAGATTAGCTACGTACAATTTGCGACAATTGTTGAGTTGAGAATGCATTTTTAAGATTCCGAAGCCAAAATAGCTGAAACGGAACGCTTTTACTTACGCCACAACTTTTTGTCTGTCTGTATGTCACGTCACAGCTTTATTCCATTATATTTGCTAACCCAAACTCAGAAATGAAAAAATGTCTTTGTAGGTATATTTAAGGTTATTATAACTATATTTTGGACACTTTTTTAATTTGACTTCTACCTTGTTCGAAATTACTACGGAACCCTAATGTAAATGCTCGCTCGACTTTTTTTTTAAGTTTTTTAAGTATCTAATTAATTTATTATGAGTCGTACATGAGGTTAAGAATGAGTAAGATAATAAAATAATAAGTAAGAGCGCTCAACTTATAGAGCCGAAATATAGGACCATTCTTGAGTAGAATTTAGCACTGGTAGACCAATGCTCAATTTTTTGACACTAACAAGTATCTCGCTCGTATTAAAACAGTATATAACCAATATTGGACCTGTGTGTACATCTCCGTACATTCCGAAAGATACGGTGGTGTGACAAACACAGCAAAAACCAAACTATAAACCAGACGCAATCTTATTTTATAGGTAAGTTGTTAACTGGACATCAGTTGACGTGCTTGATGACGTGAATCTATGCATCTCGCTTTCACCAGTCTCTCAGTCTTATTCATACACACGTTTAGGTCTTTTGATAACAGTGTGTGTGTAATCAACCAATCGGAGCACAGCAGTGATTAGTCGTAAATTGATTTCGAACAAAATAAAAGACATTTACTCTCTACAGGTTGAGTGCTCCATAATAGAATCCTTCCGCTAAATTCCGAACATCGGGCAAAACTTCTAAAAACATCTTTTTGATAATGTAAATAAAATAAAGTATCCATGATTTTGATTCCTTTTTTTCTTTGTAGCTTATAACTAAAAAATTATGAACTAAACACTATACTTGTTCTAAGGATCTCATATAACGAACTGGGGGATCACCCAGTAACCTAGACAAAATATTTTGATTCCTAAGTTGGCCCCGCTGGGAATATAATGTACCTTCGACTTTGAAAGCAGACACATTATCCACCGCCCCGACAAACCAGTTATTTTCCATTATTTACATAATTTCGACAACATTAAGAAAAGTATTAATTTTATGTTAAGGCCAAGTTAATCTGATCCCACTTACTTTTTAACATAATATGCTTTTAATATGTTAAGAAATTCACTACAGACTGGCAAGATTATAATCCAAATTAGAAAGTAATTTTGAGTTTCAATTGTTATCCAATGAACTAATAACGCTACTACAGACTGTTATAAATTACTACTGTTATACAAGAACTAGGTACGGCTTGTTTTACTAAAGGGTTTGATTAGTCGAGGGTATAGGATACTAAATTACTCGTGATTAATGTAAACAGTAAAACCATTGAAACGTATCTCATATATTTTATTCCAATGGAAAATACCACGATAGTTAACAAATCTTAACACCTAATATGGAAAATAATAATTAAGTGTAGGAATTGTAAGACTTATTTGAAATGAATTTATGTAACATTGTGCTTATAATTTCTAATCAAAAAATTACGATACTAAGTGTCTTGAGTTTGGAAAACCTTCAATAAATCTTTCATAAACCAGCTTACGTTAAAGGACAGAATACAACAAAAGTGCCGCCTTAACACACAATCTTTATTAAGAACTTAAAGTAACTTGTGTTGACAATTGCAGCTTGTTTGACTTTAAATGGAATCGATATTAAATTTCCAGTTAAATTCTTCCCATGTGTTAAATAGATCTATTTTACAAATTACGAATTTCGCTACATATTTACATTTATTCTGGATAATGATTGCAAGTTTAATTCATTCAATTTATTTCTGGTAGTTTGTTCATGAGTTACTCTCTTTCGACAGAATTCAAAATTCTGATTGAGAATGGATACATCATCGAATCGTAGATGTGTTTTTCCAATCTCTAACTGAAAGTTGGTCAATTCCATATGAGTATTTTAAATAAATCTCGACTTTGAAGTATACGACTAAAGTGACGTAGCTATGCGTGACGGTTCAAAAAATTTTCTGTGGTATCTGGTTACAGTGGAACTTGTAAATGTTTTAGAAATTATAGTAAGGAATTTGATCAAAGTATGCTTCAGTGTTACATTTACATTTCTGAATAGTATCGATACATGTATATTCATATTTTCATTATTACAAATTCTATAGGTAATCAGATAACGTAGTAAAGGCTACATGGAACACCATTAACAAAGAAGTCGGTAGTAAACAAAATAAAAAAAACGAAGATATTGCAATACGAATTGAAAATTAAATTGTTACAAATAAAATTGAGGTTGCTAATACTTTTGAAAATATTAGTACCCGTAAAAATTACTAGTGGTCTAGGATCGTCTTCGCATACAGCAGAGACGTTTTTGAGCAAAAATATTAAAAAAAATATCCTAGTTTTTTCAATTTAGAACTTTTGAGCAATTAAATAAAAAAAAAGTAAGGATTTATGGGGACTATCAGTTCATGTATTAACTAATGTAATACTTATATTATCGCCAATTTTGGTAGATATATTTAATAAATATGTCGATCAAGGGGTATCTCCCAATTTAATGAAACATAGTAAAATTATTCTATTATTTAATTCAGGCTGTATGTTAAATCCAACAATTTATCGCCCGGTGTCAATATTGTCAGCGTTAAGTAAAAAATTCGAAAAAATAATACTCAAACAAACACTGGCATATTTTAACATTCACGGGGTATTTCACGGTCAACAATACGGGTTTGCGAGAGGGCGGGCAACAACTCATCCGGGGGCAAGCTTGATCGGAACTGTACTTCAGGCTTGGTAAGGATCCCAGGATGCTATTGGTGTTTTTTGTGATCTTTCCTAAGCTTTTGATTGTGTTAATCATGAAACTTTAATTTGCAAACGTAAATACTATGGAAAACGTGGTAACGCTCTCGATCTCGTGATCTCGTATTTATCTGACCGGAAGCAAAAAGTGAGAGTTAATAGAGTTTCGTTTGTCAGTTCAAAAATAAAAATTAGCGTTTCCCAAGGATCAATTTTGGGACCTTAACTATTTAAGGTTTATATTCATGATCTCCCATTTATGCTCAGGAATTTATGCGAAACAGTATTGTATTCTGATGACGCCTCATTGTTATTTAAACTAGACAGAAAAGATCTAGATATTACTTGGATAAACGGGATCCTAACAGATCGAGGTCTCGAGACGGTTCACTACCAATAATTTACTACTGAATGCACAAAAAACCAAATGTATCAAATTTTCCCTTTCTATGTACTCAGAATTCGTGATAAAATAGAAATGGGTGGGAAACAATTAGAATTAGAATAACAATAGATAACAAATTACAGTGGGCGGACTATAACGGGGCATTGGCTAGTAAGCTCGGTTCCGCGGTATATGCAATTAGACGCAAATGACGGATGTGGATACGGCAAGGCTGGTGTACTTATGTATTTTCATAGTCTAATATCCTTGCTGGCTTGTGCTGTGGGGATCAGCGGCGCATATTAACTTCATTTTTATTTTACAAAAAAGAGCAATACGTGCCGTGCCATCTACAGTGTGAATGCACGAGAATTACTTCAAGCTCGTTTTAAAGACATCGATGTCCTCACCTTGCCGTCCTTATACATAGTTGAAATTATTATGTATACGAGGAAAAATATGGATTTGTTTAAAAAAAAAGCGATATTAATAGTATAGAAACCCGAGGTAGTGATTAATTGGTTATTCCAAAATTTAAATTACATAAATCAAATGTTTCATTTTTAAGTACAATAAAGTTCCTCAAGAAGTCACTCAATAAACAGAAAATAGATTTAAATTAGTTATAAAACGTACATTGATTAGACAATCATACTACAAAATAAATGATTTCGTTGGAGATAAAACAATAGTCTGGAAATGATCTTCTCTGCACATGCATTTACTGGCTTAATGAATATTGTATTTTAATAAACCTTTTGTAAAATGAAGTTGAAAAAATGATACCTGACTGAGTTTCTTGTCAGTTCTTTTCAGTGTCTAGGTTTTCTATTTGAACCGAACTAAAGTAGAATTGACATTCAAAAATACCTTGTAATTGGGTTTACTTGAATAAATTGATTTCACTTTGACTGTGACTTATGTATTTTAAAAAGATGATTACCATGTATTACAATATTCTAAAATGAAGTTAATAGAATGATAAGTTAATAGTGATGATAAGGTTTTTGTTGGCTTTTCTCAGTATGGGTTTCCTTCTAAAACAACGCAGATTTAACGTTCAAAAATATCTTGTAACTTGGTATTTTCAAACAAATTGAATTTAATTTACTTTGATACAGATCTGTTATAGTCTGAATATCCACTTAAATAGGAATAATTAGTATATTTGGAAGAACTACCTTTTGTTTTAGGTAGCGCTGGGGAAATCTTCGAAAAGCACGCAACTTCCCGGGGACGAGGCAGGGCTGCGTGAAATTTGTATGTACTGAATCTCCCCCGACGGTTTTTGTTGGTGCATGTCCGGGGAGTCCGTATTCCTTAGAATGCATCGGAGCCCTTGTTGTCTGCTGTGCTTGCTGTGCTGTGCCGAAACTCGAGTGAACCGAGGAGGGCTAGCCATTGTCCATTCCCTAGCACTAGCAATACGTATACATAACATTACGCCCCCTTAAATCGCCGAGTAAGGAAAATTACCCTAACCCTATTATGTTAGATCCGTGCTAAAAAGATGAAGAATTACCTGGGGGAAAGATTGTTTTCGTGGTATATATGGCAAAACAGTACTCACCTACATGGATCCCAAACGACTATCCCTAAACCCGGACACCCACTGGGCTCCAAAGCTTCACATTCCCTCGGGTTGCAGACGCAGTCCCACCCTCGCACCGCCGTCACCAATGCCACCACCGCCACCATCGCGAGCCAACTACTCCTGGACATACTGTCTCTCACATCACCTTCGGAGATTCCACTACATTACACCGCCCTAGTGCACGCATTGTTGCTCGTATGCCGTCGATTTCTGGCAACTAGCAATAACTCTTCATTCTGAAACAAAAAAATGATTGCGAGTCAATGCTTATAGTAAACATTCTACTATACTTCATTTAGTAATATGAGAAATATGTATGTACACGTATAATTTTGTAAGTCATAATATCATATTGCAATATGCGATATATTTATATGTTCATGGTGAGAGATTCTATAGAAAGTATGTATTTTTAACAAAACAGCTAGTACGTTAAACATCTTGATAAGAAAAATAGCGTTGACTCTTGCATTGTTGTTTTTTGTAATTACGTGTCAAACAGGCATAAATCTACGAGATACCAATCCCGAGATAAATTACTCAATTCTGGAAGCACTCGGATCGGCCTTCGATAATCACCCACGATATCGACGGACAACGCTAATAGAAAACCAATTTTAAATGCTAACCTGAATCGGATCGTATTCGGAAATAATTTTATTCTATCTAACAAAAAATTACTCATTTTTTTGATGAATCCAATAACGGATTTAGGGCATAAGCATCGAACCGCAAAATTATTATTTGAATGGATAATATCAAATTGGACGATTTTCTTTTCTTTAAAATTTTTACTAAACTATTGAAAAACGATTTACTTTTTTTAAAATCACATTATCTAAAACAGTTTTTAATAGAGGTGTCTCAAAGGGTTACCCTTAAATTAAGGGTAATCTACTCTACTACTACTAATCTAATCTCAGACTAGTTCTATTCATCCAAATTCATGAACTACGTACACGTAGTAGGTAGTGTCTATTGCGGTTTTCGTAATAGAGAAGATAACTTAATTGAAAGGCAACCCCAGAGAGGCAGTCAATCAAGAACCACAATTCACGTTCAAACTGCTTCGATTGTAAACTCTTGCTTATATGTTAATAGATCTTGTTAATCAACTGAAATCCTATTTACCCGACTGCGAAGAAGAGGGCAATGTTTTTCGGGTGTATGTATGTATGTATTTATTTTTCTTTGTGACCTCATGTATGTGAGATATCGTTGGATTGCTCTTTTTTTTAGTGACTAAAGTTCTATTTTAGCCTACGAAAATCAAATTCTGATGGTGCAGAGGTTTAAGGGTTTGTTCATTTTAATTTAGTATTTAAGATGGCAAGCAAAGACTTTTCTATTGAACTCTCAAATTCGAACTCCTCAGTCCTAATGCTGCAAGACACTTTCTACATGAATGGCGAGATTTGAGACTGTTGATTTTAAATTAGGCTGTGATGCTGTGATGCTGTGTTGAACACTTTAAGCAAACTTATTCTAACGTGTTTTTAATGTTAACGTATTATAAACTTGACAAAAGTAAAAATCTCGAAATGAAAATTAAGAAAATCAAAAAACCTGTCTACATGTAAAAGGAATTGAAGAAATGTAAAAATTTCGTCATTACGTAATGAATTTTTTAAAATTCAAACTTAAGTCTACATAATGACGTTTTAAAGAGCAAACTTTTAATTAAACTTTGTTTGTTCTTATTAAGAAATAACAAACATGAATGTGTTGTACACGCTCATAACGGAGAATTCCGATGCCATTTTCACTAATATTCTCTTTAACTTTTTTTTAAGACTTTAAAATGTATTTGGTAGCAACAAATTTTGTCTTCACGTGTATACATGTATCCTACCTAACCTACCTAATAAATATGTATCCTCTTTGATTACTCCGTTGGGGATACAGTGTGAGGATATGTACCTACTTGTAACAGGAAATACCTACCTACACTACATCCCGGAAGACATAAGGTAAAGTTTATATTAGAAATAGTAATCTAACCCAACTTGGATTTACGCTTGTAAATGAACTAAATTATATGCAATATACCTTACAACGTTAAGGAAAGAGCCGCTTTGAAGGCATCTCTGTATGTGTAGGTACTCCGCATATATTTTACATACAAAATTTATATATACGTATCAGTCTTTGATTATTCAAAAGTCGTATTTTACATGTGACTGATATGATATATTTCAGTTATAATGTTTTTAGTATATGTATATATATAGTGCATACTAAAAGCGATACGTGATCATTGTCTGCTTTTTTCATGCAAAAATTGTAGGTACTAAATTTTTGCTAGAGATTAGAATGTACGTTTAAACAAAATTTAAATTAATGTTGTTTTTGAATCCGACATATTTTTTTATGAATACATTACGTGGTGGTATGGAACTCGTGAAAAAACACAGATGGAAAGTAAACAAGTCTTACGACAAAAAATAAACAAAAACAATTAAAACTTTATATATCGATTTTTCCGGAATTTGTTCTCAATTTATCGTTGCCTACGTTAAATATCTTAAAAAAATAAACTCTTACAAGATTATTGATGTCGTCCTAGGTCCTGAAATTATTAGCAACGTTCACCTACTGCAGGGGTGTATCAAGGGCATAATTTAGTTCTACAAGTACGAATTTTATTCATAGTATTTTTAGCCTGTAGCTCAGGCCAGAGAATAAGACTACGGTGTTTCTCGCCTGTCGTAAGAGACGACATAAGGGGCTTTCGGGGTCGTGGTCGATCGGAGTGGGGGCTACGTCGTCCACCAATGCGACCCCGAGGAAGACAACAGTGCGTGTGGCCTCCGTGCTTTCGTAGCACTGCAAGGGAGCAGGGGGACTTTGTAACTGCCCTCTTGAATAGTGCTTCAGCGGGGTGCGAATGGGCTCCGTTACGTTCTGTAAATGATCCCTGAGCCCCTCGACAAAACGCATCGAGGGTGACCACCGCTGGAGTTTTGATACTACAGAACAGAGTTTCTCCCCCAGAGGGCTGGCTTTCTGTGTGCAGATTTCTCCTGCGTAACTAAAAATTGAGTTATGCCTTTAATAGATACACTCCTGCAATAGTTGAATGTTGCTTATAACTACATTCATCTACTGCAGGAGTTGCATAATTTAATTTTACAGTTTACGAATTTCGTTCACAATATTTTTAGGGTACAACAACCTTAAAAGGAGAAGTGAAATTCTCTTAAGATCACTCATCCATTCATCCGTACGTCTGTCACAGTCGATTTCCTTAGAAACTAAGTGACATACAAACTTGAAATTTGTCATGGTGATAGAACCCTCACATTTTCACTATTTATAACTTACATTTTTGATCATTTTAATCCTCATATTTTCACTAGTTAACATTCTGAAATATTCATATGAGAATAAAAGAAGTTACTGTTATATTTTATATTGTTAGAGTCAAGCGTCCTTTACCTATCTAAAGTTTACAGGGAAAATAAAACGAGTTTTAAGTCTCATAGTTCTCCAGAAATTAAGTTTAAACATTTAACTCCATACTGTAGTATAGTGATAGTACGCAACTGAAGTCAAGAATTGAGCTCTATTTAACGAAATTTGTATTACACACTAATAAGGCATTAGAATACACTATCTAACTAAGAATTCTTAACATTCTCCAATCACGAGTGAGTCTCTAGAGGCGTTGGTTCCCCCAACTCGATTGTTCACAATCAACGGGAACATTATAGTTGCAAATACGTTAAATTATGTGCAGACCAAGGCTGAGTTCGCTAGCTAGTTGAATAGTAATCAGGACAGTAACGTTCGAGTCTAATGAACTATCAATATGATCAAACATTTCTTGTGCTAGATATTTTTAGTACGCTTGTAATTTCACAAATCTCCGGATGTTCACATCAATGGTGTGACCCAGCATTAATTGTATGCCAAACTACGAACTGAATTCTACGCAATTTATTGAGTATTCACACGCATCATGCATGCTCCGTAAATACATCGACTTCTGCACTAACGGAAGTGTAAACAAATCTTAAGCTAAAAAATAAACAAAGAAAATAAAAAAAAAGCATATATATGGAAAGTAAACCAGTCTTAGGATAAAAATAACAAAACATTTAAAAACTTTATTTATCTATTTACTGTTGAATTTAAGTTTAGTCTTTTTTGTAAAATATACAGGTAAAACATCACGTCTGAATCATCGGTTCCTAAACGTATCCGACCTAAGTTCATGTTAGTATTGTTACTTTTTTACGATTATTAAACAAGCATACAGCCGTATGTCATGGTAAGTAGTTACCATAGCCTTCGAATCGTCATGAAGATCTAATAAACCAATTTAAATTATAAATAACATTTTTATTCATTTTCATGCAGACGATATGAAAATTATTTTAAAAAATGCCTATTTATTTTTGTCATCGGGCAATTTTATTTATTTGTATCTGGTAATGTATTTATTTTATAACCTATCGTTGTATTTATAAACAAAACAATAGCTTCCGAATAGTTATTTAAAACGTAGTGAGCCGTTAACCGTGTAATGGTTTTAGTGAAATGTTGTTAGCGAAACTTAGTAATAAATAGAGTCGATTTGTTAGCTTTGCGCGACTGATGTTGGACACTCAAATCAACCCAATAAACTTTATCAAATTCACTACAGTAGCAAATTTATGAAGCAATTGTGAGTGGTTTGACTAATGTAGGCTCTCGGTTTTGGCGTTTACAGTAGGCCCACCGCACGTGTTGACGCGTGAAAACGTATGCTATGTGTACTATACAAACCTATATATTATTTATGTACTACGTACACAAAGTTCTTAGTGCTGAACATAGGCATTTTCTTACAAATGAGATGAGGAGACAAGCTGTACCAGCTGTGTGAATCGTTACTTATCGACAGAATTCTTAAACTTTAAAAAGGAATCTAACCCCCTTAGAATGAAACAGGGTTATGAGGAACTTGTATCCACTAAAACTTTCGTGGTGATCGACCATGGCGCACGTTGGAAAAGCTCGATAACTCATACTGAGCGCACAGAACTCTGAAAGCGTTGTGCCAAAACACATTTCGAGGAGGCGCTTAACCCTCCAGTTCGCCAGCACCCTCTTAGTACTATGGAACCACGAACCACATGCTCTATCGTCCTCCTCTAATTTCTCTAAAATAGCTTAGCACTCGTTGAGGCACGAGTGTTCACTACACGCGCTACTGTCCGCTGAAGCACGGAGGTGTTCGACAATATGGATGTCATTTGTTCTCCCAATCGCGACCAGCGTTACTTAACCTACTGAGATTAAGTTAGCGAAGTGATGTTTTGGTGTTAGACACAATATCTGGAATAAAGTACAACTATGCTATGAGCGCCATTTTGGAGGAACAATTGTATAATATTTGTACGCATCTTCACGCTATATCCATACTGATGTATTATAAATGTGAAAGTCTGTCTGTCTGTTTCATTTTCATTGCTAAACCGCCAGACCGATTTTGATACAAGGACACCAGGATACCTACTTTCTTTATCAAAAATTAATCTTTAAGAGGGTAAAAAAGGGGATTAAACTTTAATTAAACTTTGCTTAAACGATTATGATGACATTTTGTAAAGAGATAGACATTTTTCTATCCTAGTAAAATAAAGACATAGTCTATATTTTTGTTAAAAAAGGGGGGTTTGTGTGTGAAAAGTTAACGGGTGAACGGATTATGACGAAAGTTTACAGTATGAGCCCGAAGATAAACATAAGTTAATTTAAAAAAATGCAAAAGCGTGTCTGTCTGTCTGTTACGTTTTCACGGCTAAACCGAAACATGGATTTCAATCGCAGTTTTGACTCGATTCCTTCGATGAAATAAATCACTTTCCTCTCAAACATTTTCCAAGGTATTCAAATACCTTTCTTGCACGTAATAACATTGAAGTTATCTGATCTTTATAAATTATCCTTGACCTCTCTCAGTTCCTTCAACCACACCCCCTATAAATTCTTAGACAATTTATCTTTACCCATTCTTTTTTATTTGTTAAGACATTTTATTTAATCCCTACAGGTCGTAAAAGTCAGTTAAGGGATAGAACTTATTAAAAAAAAGTTGGCTATGGGCTAGTAACCTGCCACTGATTATTACACCGTCTACAAGCGTTATGGCTATCAAAGAGACGTCATTTAGCAAATTTGTGGCTGTTTGATGCTCACTGAATGTAAAATAGTGTAAATTACACAAAAATATTGCTTCTTTTGAAAATCGTAACCATGTCATTCTCTTTTTTTTCATACATACATACATACATATTCTCACGCTTTATCCTTAATAGAGTAGTATTTTCATAATCAGTACTATTAATCAATCTTATAATAATAACGCTTATTAACCAATTAAGCGCAGAAAACTGAACCAATTTAAGAAGACCAATAAAATTTAAAGAAGCTTTGACTTAGTTTCCCGCGCAAGCACTTGGCGATCGCATCTCCTTCACATAAAATCTAACAAAATGTAAATTTTGTGCAGTCAAATAATGTCATAAGTCATAACTAAATAGAAAAACTTTAAAAAAATTTAACATAGCTCTTATTTCATTTTAATTGGAACGCTGCTCATATACACTCATGCGTAACTTTCGTTTGTCGGTATTGCTTTATATTTCGTTCGCGTTAATAACAGTCCTTATAAGTGTTATATTTTAAATAATATGTATAAAACTTAGATATACTTTGTGATTAATAATATATTTTTACATAGTAATTGTTATATTTTTTGTCGTGGCATTTATGTCATGTGTATTAACAAAAGACGGAACTTGTGAATTAACGCAATTTTTTTTGTCGGCACTATTACTAATCAGCAGGAGAACGGATGGTTTGACGCTCATTGCCTGGAAATTTGGAATATCGCAGGTGTGGGACGCCTTCTGTATCGATACATGCTGTTTCCCATGTCCCGGCGACTTCCACGTAAACTTAAACTTGAAGTGTGTATGCGACTCTCTGTGAGAGTTACATATTTGCGCCCTATACAGTCAAAACTTTGAGACCCTGGGGCTTCAAAGTACATTGACTGGTTTCTGATATTTGTAAGTCACTGGTCGAGTCTTCGGAGACCGTTGTAGGGCTGGCAGCTTTTTCTGCCAACGAATCAGTTTGGCTATTCAAAAAGGTTATGCTGCCAGTGTGCTGGACACCGTAAACAATGACCGCTTTCTAGGCGACAAGGAGGAAATCTATTAATTATTTATTTAAGATGATGAGTTTTAAGTTTATAAATTTTAAGCTAGAGAGCAAACATTACATAGCACTGAAGAGTGGAGTGGAACTAAGAATATATTCAGTCAAGAAAGTATCGGGAATGGACGATTTGTTTATGGTTCCAAATTCAATTTTTTGTTTTTTTTTGTTGTTGTTAGATTGGCACAACTGTTTTCCATTTTGGCGCGGAGTTCGAGTTGCATCTGTTATTTAGATTAAATACAGTGCTGTTTTTAATAATATCATTCTAGTATATATTGCGAATTTCATAATGGACAAAAACATCGAACAAAGAGTTTGTCTTAAATTTTGCATCGCCAATGGAATTTCGTGTTCGGAGACACTTAAAATGTTACAGAAGGCTTACGGTGAATCGACTTTATCAAAAACACGTGCTTATGAGTGGTACAAAGCGTTGAAAAGCGGTCCAGATGTGATGGAAGATTTGCCTCGCTCTGGTAGGCCATCAACGTCTGCAAATGAAGTTAACATCGCAAAAGTGAAGGAAATAGTGACTGAAAATCTTCATTCAAGTTTGAGAGAGATAGCCGCCGAACTTTCTGTGTCTCACGAGTCGATCCGTACCATTTTAAATAATCACTTGGGTATGAAACATGTTGCCGCTCGGCTAGTCCCAAAAGACCTGAATTTTCTTCAAAAACACAATCGCATAAGAGTCGCTGAGGACATGCTAGAACGAGTCAATTCCGATCCAACATTCATGAAACGCATTGTTACTGGTGACGAGACGTAGGTTTACGAGTTTGACATGCAAACTAGTCAACAAGCTTCGGAGTGGCGCCTTCCAACTGAACCGAAACCGAAAATACCACGCCAAAGTCGATCAAAAGTCAAAGTCATGTTGACTGTTTTCTTTAACTATCGCGGTGTTGTGCACGCGGAATTCTTGCTGGAAGGTCAAACGGTAAATAAAGAATATTATTTGGGCGTTATGCGTCGTTTAAGAGAGCAAATTCGACGAAAAAGGCCAGATTTGTGAAAAGAAAATTCTTGGATTTTACACCACGATAATGCGCCTTCGCGCAAGGCCATCATTGTGAACGAATTTTTGACCAAAAACTCAACAAATACCATCGAGCAACCACCTTATTCACCAGATATGGCTCCAGCCGACTTCTTTCTTTTTCCTAAACTCAAATAACCACTTCGTGGTACCCGTTTTCATTCGGTAGAAGACATAAAGGAGAATTCGCGGCGAGCGCTGAACTCAATTCCGGAAAAAGCGTTTAAAAAATGTTTTGATGATTGGATTATTCGTTGGCGTAAGTGTATCGTTTCTGAAGGAGCATACTTTGAAGGTGATAAAATAAATTTGGATGAATAACTAACATTTGGTGTATTATTGATCTTTTCCCTGTACCTTCTTGACAGAGTAGTACTATGTGTAGTGGGATACACTATGCGAATATGACGAATTTATTATTTCCGAGTATTTCAATCCATTTAATTTTAACTGAGTCATGTCATTTTAATCTTAATTTATTTGTGTGTCGCGAATAAAGCCATATTTACGAAGATGATTACGAACTCCGAGAGTAATTATAAAGAAGTGTAAAGCATGATTCACGTTACACCGTCTCGGAGCCGGGTCGTGCCACGGGCAGGGAATGGTGAAACATCTATGATATACTTTTGTATGTAGTAATTCGTGTTCGACCGGGCCGAGTCCGTGCCACGGCCGGGGCACGGACAGTACGGTTTCACGAGAGGGCGGTCAACAACACATGCGGGAGCAAGCTTGGTCAAAAATATACTAGAGGGTTGGGAAGGGTCACGAGATGCCATTGGCGTGTTTTGTGATCTTTCCAAGGCTTTTGATTGTGTGTGTCACAAAACTTTAATTTACAAGCTGAAATACTATGGAATACGTGATAAAGCTCTCGATCTCGTGATTTCATATCTGGCTGACCGAGAACAAAAAGTGAATGTAAATGGGGTTACATCTGTCGGTTCTAAATTAATGATGGGCGTTCCTCAAGGATCAATTTTGGGACCGTTCCTATTTTTGGTTTACATTAATGATCTTCCATTTATGCTTAAAGACCTTTGTGAAATAATATTATTTGCTGATGACACATCATTATTATTTAAAGTTAACAGAAAAGACATAGATATTAGCGGACAGAATAGGACCTTGGCGGATGTCTCGAGATGGTTCGCTGCCAATAATTTACTACTGAATGCACAAAAAACCAATTGTGTTAAGTTTTCCCTATCCAATGTACCCAAAATTCATAATGGACTGAAACTGGATGGGAAAGAATTAGAATTAATGAAATCAGCTACTTTTCTTGGTTTAACAGTAGACAATAAGTTACAGTGGGCGGACCATATCGGGACTTTATCTAATAAGCTCAGTTCGGCAATATATGCTATTAGGCGCATTAGACAGTTGACAGATGTAGCTACGGCTAGGCTGGTGTATTTCGCATATTTCCATAGCCTTATGTCTTATGGTCTGCTACTGTGGGGATCAGCGGCGCATATGAAATCTATCTTTATTTTACAAAAGAGGGCAATACGTACCGTCTACAGTATGAACGCACGTGAGTCGCTGAGAGAGCATTTTAAAAGACATTGATGTACTCACCTTACCCTCGTTATACATCTATGAAAACATAATGTACACTAAAAAAAATTTAGATCTATTTCAAAAGAAAGGCGTTGTTAGTGGTGTGGAAACTCGTGGTCGTGATCAGCTAGTTATTCCTAAATTTAAATTACAAAAGTCAAGTGGTTCATTTTTGGGTAACTGTGTTCGTTTTTATAATAAAATTCCTCAAGAAATTACTCAATTAACGGAAAACAGATTTAAACTTGTCATTAAACGCACACTGATTGGAAAAGCATACTACAAAATTAGCGATTTCATTGAAGACACAACAATAAACTGGAAGTGATCCTCTCTGCGTATGCATTTACTGGCTTTATAGATATTGTATTTTTAAATATCTATTGTACAATGATGGTGAAAAAATGATACCTGACTGAGTTTCTTGTCGGTTCTTCTCAGTATTCAGGTTTTCTTTTCGAACCGAACTAAAGTAGATTTGACGTTCAAAAATACCTTGCATTTGGGTTTAATTGAATAAATTGATTTGACTTTGACTTTGACTTTGGGCACGGTCGGAGCACGGCGTCGAAATGTCGGTGGGTGTTTTTTCCCGCCACCGACCCGGCCCTGTAACGACAACGACGAACTGCAACGAACTAAATTGCATTATAACATACTTAGTTTTATCTCTCAAGCGATAAATGGAAGCTAATAAATATATAAATGAAAAAGAAAATGGGAATAAAAAATGGGAGGCTTGACAATACTCAGTATACGCGGAAACGGGCGTGCAATAATTACTTATAAATAGCCCCGTGTAACATGAATTATAGGCCCGCCCGGCACACGGTGGAACCGGCACGGCACGGGCAGGGCCCGGCCCCGACACGGTGTATCCTGAATCATGCTGATCTCTGACGAATAATTGAACACATACATAATATGAAACTAAAACTTTGCGTTGATCGGCACATACAACCTTACAAGCTCCATATGATTACAACCAACATACAGCCGGTGGACGGTATTGGTACGAGCGACCATGGAATAAGTTACTTCGTGCGAGCAACACACCGTGTTCCATATATCACTCTGTGTCACACACGTGATGTTTGTCAAAACCAAAATAAAACAACTATATTAATAGTTTGATTACCATTGCATTTGATTACGATTAAATGTGAAAATCGTATTTAAATGCACACATATAATCATATTGACGACCTATTTATTATTACATAAATCATATTTGACGACCTCCGTGGCGCAACGGCTAAGTGCGTCGCAAAGTAAACGGGGGTTGCGGGTTCGATTCCCGCCCCGAGTCTGGGTGTTTATGTATAATATGTATTTATTTACAAAAAAAAAAGTATGTAAGTAGTATATCAGTTGTCTAGTACCCATAACACAAGCGCTGTGCTGCTTACTTTGGGACTAGATGGCGCTGTGTGGAATGTCTGAGTATGAGTATACTGAGTATATATTAGTTGCTTATAGATAGTCGTAACTAGAAATAAAATGCAAAAAAGTAAAAAATGAATGTGTGAACTGTATCGTTCCGTGCAAATTGAAACAAGGTTTACAGTTTCAAAAATTGAAGTAACCTTTTGTTAATTATACAATCGCGTTTTAGAACAACAATATGACGAAAATGAAACTTAAATTAGAAGTCACAGAGTCACCACTTCGTGTCTAAGCTCAATCTCGTCTACGCTGCCGATGTTAGCGGTAAACTTTTTACACCCCATCCATTGCGGCAAGCTTTTCGTTATTTTTACCACATTAAGACTTCTGGGTTATTCAATAAATGGATGTCAATGATTTTTAACTAACCCATATGTGAATAATTCTTTAAATAATACATCTTACACCCGAGTAAAAATTGGTCAAATAATTAATTCATCCAATATAAATTATAATCTTCTCGTAATATCCAATGCTAACCCCAGCTAGACTAATTGAACAAATTTCCACATTCAATGTGTTTATAATGTTCCCTACGAACCTATTAAAGAATAAAATGTTCTCTGTTTAATATAGATTATTAGGAGTGTATAGATGACTCACAATCATTAAACCTTCACCACGTGTTAAAGTTCCATTAGGTAATGAACATCATTTATAATGTACGTACGATATGTCGCCACTCTCGTTACGTCTTATAGCCTGGAAACGATTTTGAGAATTGAAATGGATTTCGATTTGTGGTATTGAACATGAGGTTATTTTAACTACGAGGTTATAACTATGAGGTTATTTTAATTTACGTATTATAACCGTAGTACTTACATAGAAATAAAGCTTACTATACATTATTACCTACTCTTAATGAACCCTCGCATTCATAGACTTTTCTGTTATCATAGTTCATACACATAAGGCCGAAGTCGGATGCAGACACTACCAATAGTAAAGGCAGGTAGAGGCGACGCGATGCGAGTCCTGAAGAGGTGCCAGTTCGAATTGAGTCGTTCGTGAACGACCGAACTAACTGGGCCGTTTCCTTGCAGTGACCGATCGAACTAGACCCATCCCACTCCTCGAGTGAGTTCAATATGGTTCATATTAGTTATTTAATAATTCATCAAAATATCATTAATTGTCGTAATTACACGTATTACTTTGGTACTTACCATATATTACATAATTTTACTCATTGGTTACAATTTAACTAGAATCTGAGTCAGTTTATAAAATACTAGCAAACCCGGCCCGTTTCACTGGGCGTTAGTTGAAGTTAAAATAAATTAAACAGTTTTTATAATTATTTTGATACTGCAAAAAAAAACAAAAAAAAAATTCTGATGATCCGATCGCTACCAAACTTTACAGGAACACCCGCTAGGCCAATCTGAAGATTCCCTGAAAATTTCATCGAAATCGGTCTAGCCGTTTTGGAGTCCATAAGGAACATACGAACATACATACACACATACATCGTTTTTTATATATATAGATGGCATTTATTGTGAGTAGAGTTTGTACCATGGTACCTATATTCTATACTAATTAGTGAACGAATGAACTAATAGATCGAACTACTTTACGTTAACTGACTGAGAACGAGCGTATCCGATTAGTGAACGAGCAAGTCTGAGTCTAGTGACAATGTAGGGTTATTACGTATTATGTAAAGAACGATAGCTGCGCCACAGTTGCGCGACGATTGTTTTAAATTGGTAATTATGGTGCCATGCGGAAAATGACTTCTTGCAACTTAAAAAAGGTCGCTAGCAGTAGTTTTTAGTTCACTGATTCATCAACAGAGGCAGGAATAGTGATTCGCGACATTATATCGGGCTCGATTTAACAAGATATTGCGATCGATCGCGTCGAATTCGGCTATCGCTTATTGGGTGCAGTTACGTAATAAGGTATAGCCGGTCCAAGCAAAATCTATTTTGGTTATTGTTATTGAAATCTGTATAATTTTTTTACTGAACTGAATTTACTGAACTGTTTTAAATATGGCAGTCAAATAATGAGAAATTGTATAAATCAATGTCCTAATTTGTGGCAAAAACAGTCTGTTTTAAAGGTCTTCTAAGTAACACTATGAACAGCTTAGGATACAGCTAGGTACTTGAATAAAAGTCATTAATATTCATACGCACATATCTTGTGGTAAGTTACTTCAAGTTCAATAGTTTTAGGTGTCGGGTCGACCAGTTCAAAGGGTTAGGTAGATGCCGCTGGGTCATTTTCAAGTTTGTAACTTAACAACAGTTGTGACATTAGATTTACGGTTTAGATAATATAGGAAAGGCTAACTGATTTGTTTCCATGTTCCCATAACTTCAGCTAAAGATCCTTTAACATATCTTATTTCTCTCTCAAAGTCTTGTCGTTTTTGAAATATATCTAAAACGGGAAATTTAACGCGATTACCTTTTTATTCTGGCTTGACGTTTCGACCGAGTTGCATCGGCCGTGGTCTCAAGCAAACGTCTGCTTGAGACCAAGGCCGATGCAACTCGGTCGAAACGTCAAGGAAGAAAAACAGGTGTGGCTACACTTCCAAAAAAGGAATTACTATCTAAATATAATAAACTGAAACAGAAAGTCCAAAAAAATCAAAAGTTAACTTAAAAGCAAAAACTAAGCCGCAGACTACGAAAATTGTTACAGTTCAGAATGTTCTTAAAGTTTATAGTAAACCTGGTTTGAAAGACCACTACAATGATATCACTATGTCTTATAGTATGGAATTAATGCAGAATCTAATTACCTGGGTCAATGATAAAAAATGCGGTAAAATATCAACTACCTCAAAATATGTACAATCAGGATTTAAGAAAATTCTCTATAACAATAAATTTTTACAGTCCAAGGGCATACAATTACATAAGAGAAAAGTTTGATTTATGTCTTCCTCATGTAAATACATTGCGTAATTGGTACGCAAGACTAGGCTTCAATCAAATATATTTTAACACTATCAAAGAAATCAGTAGAAACAAGCCCGATTTGAAAGTATATCTTATTTTTGATGAGATGAGCATACGTGAACACATGGGTCAGAAGTATCTGGATTTGTTAATTTTGGTAATGATTTGGACACAGACGGTGCTGAAATAGCAAATCAAGTTTTAGTCTTCTTGGTGGTCGCGTTAAATGGGTTTTGGGAAATTCCAGTAGGGTATTTTCCAGGTAGAGAATTAGCAGCTTCGCAAAAAGCAAATTTATTTATTTATTTACATACATTTTTTTACAACAATAATTAAGCAAAACTGTAATCCCCACATTAGTATACCCTGTGTTGTAAAGAATACTGTTATATACTGTACACAAATAGAACATAATGAAATCAATCAGAAATGAAAGAAAACAAAAACCAACAAAAAATATTAAAATAAACTGTAAAGGTTGAATAACAAGTTTCAATTGTGTACGTATGTAAGTGTGTGTGTGTGTATGTGTATGTATGTATATGTATAACTGTATATGTACGTATGTATATGTGCTCGCATTTATAGTCATGTGATAAGTTTAGTAAATAAGTGTTATGAACTAAATAGGAGTGTGTGTGTGTGTTATGTTTGGAGCTATGTGTATGTGTACATAATTGGAGTCGGATTGCGATTAAAATGTATCAAATAGAATTCAAATCAGTTCATTGCTACAATGGAACTCGGATTAGGTCTTCGGTGTTGGTGTAAAGCATTTGTAAAAGCCAGGATTTAACCTTCTTTTTACATTAAAACTGAGAACAGTGAAGAATATCAAAATTTTCATTTACTTTTCTACACAGAAATGGCCCCAATCAAGGTTTTTCGGCGAGACGTAACGCAATTATACTTACGTTGTAATCTAGTACTTGGTTTAGAGGCGTCTAAAGCCGTTCTATGAAATGTTAGCACCATGTTCAGGTTATAAATCTGTCTCACACTAAAGTGCCTACAGTCTCTATAAAAATACTCACTTGGGTAGCGAAGTGGTCTATTAAATGCTACTTTCAGTATGGCTCGTTGAGCTCGTTCCAGTTTTAATAAATGAGT
This sequence comes from Zeuzera pyrina, assembly GCA_907165235.1. Classification (NCBI taxonomy): domain Eukaryota; kingdom Metazoa; phylum Arthropoda; class Insecta; order Lepidoptera; family Cossidae; genus Zeuzera; species Zeuzera pyrina. The sequence goes on from OU015628.1 coordinate 17,874,797, forward strand.
GCCACATCCAGCACCGCATACTGTAACGCAATAATTTAGTAATGATTGGCTCAAGCTTCCTCCTCTCAAACGGGTGGTACACTCCTATCTACCACCCGTTTGAGATGTTTGAAAATAAACATTAACTTCCTTAGTTTATTACTTAAAGAATCAATATGACTTCCCCAACTATTTTATGTGCTTGACTTGTGCCAAGGTTGGACAACTACGAAACTGGATATCATCGTCACATGAGTCAGTAATAATATCAAGAGGATACATAGGTGCTGTGCGCTGAGTAATTCTAAAAGCGAGATATTTCGTTTTACCAATATATAAGGTCAATAAGTTATTATTTAGCTAATTTTTAACTCTCTTCAATCCACTTTGTGCCATTTCTTTACTCATTTCCAAGTTTTGTCAGAAAACACTATGGCAGTGTTATCTGCAAAGGAGATAATTTTTGCGTTGGGAAATTTTAGCTTACATAAATCATTTATATACATAAGTCAAAGTCAAAGTCAAATCAGTCTATTCAAGTAAACCCAAATGCAAGGTATTTTTCAACGTCAAATCTACTTTAGTTCGGTTCAAAAAGGAAACCTGAATACTGAGAAGAACCGACAAGAAACTCAGTCAGGTATCATTTTTTTAACATCATTCTACAACAGTTATTTAAAAATACAATATTTATAAAGCCAGTAAATGCATATGCAGAGAGGATCACTTCCAGTCTAGTGTTGTGTCTTCAATGAAATCGCTAATTTTGTAGTATACTTTTCCAATCAGTGTGCGTTTAATGACAAGTTTAAATCTCTTTTCCGTTAGTTGAGTAATGTCTTGAGGAATTTTATTATAAAAACGAACACAGTTACCCAAAAATGAACCACTTGACTTTTGTAATTTAAATTTAGGAATAACTAGCTGATCACGACCACGAGTTTCCACACCATTAACAACGCCTTTCTTTTGAAATAGATCTTAATTTTTTCTAGTGTACATTATGTTTTCACAGATGTATAACGAGGGTAAGGTGAGTACATCAATGTCTTTAAAATAATCTCTCAGCGACTCTCGTGCGTTCATACTGTAGATGGTACGTATTGCCCTCTTTTGTAAAATAAAGATAGATTTCATATGCGCCGCTGATCCCCACAGTAGCAGACCATAAGACATAAGGCTATGGAAATATGCGAAATACACCAGCCTAGCCGTAGCTACATCTGTCAACTGTCTAATGCGCCTAATAGCATATATTGCCGAACTGAGCTTATTAGATAAAGTCCCGATATGGTCCGCCCACTGTAACTTATTGTCTACTGTTAAACCAAGAAAAGTAGCTGATTTCATTAATTGTTTCCCATCCAGTTCCAGTCCATTATGGATTTTGGGAACATTGGATAGGGAAAACTTAACACAATTGGTTTTTTGTGCATTCAGTAGTAAATTATTGGCAGCGAACCATCTCGAGACATCCGCCAAAATCCTATTCTGTCCGCTAATATCTATGTATTTTCTGTTAACTTTAAATAATAATGATGTGTCATCAGCAAATAATATTATTTCACAAAGGTCTTTAAGCATAAATGGAAGATCATTAATGTAAACCCATTAATGTAAACATAAGAAAAAGTGTTGGCCCGAGCACACTTCCCTGCGGAACACCAAAGTTGACGTTTGAAAGGTTACTGTTCCAATCATCCAGTAATATTTTTTGTTGACGATTTGAAAGATACAAACAGAACCATCCCAGTGCTACGCCACGTATTCCAAAAAAATCCATCTCAATAATATCTGGCAAGACACAGTATCAAACGCTTTTACCAGATCAAGAAATATACCAATACACCTTTGTACCAACTTATTTGTAAAAGTTTCAATCAAGAGAGATATGGTCTGTTGTGTAGACTTTTTAGCACGAAAGCCAAATTGATTATTTGCTAATAAATTTTGTTTCTCCAAAAAAGACAATAACCTACGATTCACTACCTTTTCTAATATTTTTGATACCGAAGACAATAACGATATTGGTCTGTAATTAGAAATCTCTTACAGACCAATTCTTCGACGGTTAGATATCTGGTTCTTCTGTTTTAAGCATTAGACACACATTTGCTATTTTAAGGCTATCGGGAACAATTCCCTTTGTCATACTCAAATTACAAAGTTAAAGGTGTGGTCAAAACTGATTTACATTTCTTTATAATTTTATTACCAATGCCATCGCGTCCCGGAGCTGAGTTACATTTTAGGTCATTAACGATTTTACGAATCTCATTTTCCACAGTTGGGTGAAGAAACATGGATTGTGATGGGGTGCTATTCATTCTAATGGATTTTGCTAGTTGCTCCTCAGTTTTACCAAGATACTGCAAAATGTTTTCAGCTAGAAGTTTTCCCACTGTTGTAAAGAACTTATTTGCCATATTAAGAGTACCCCTTTTATTTTCAGATTTCGACAGTAATTTGTTCCTAATCCTAATTTGTTATTTGTCCATTTGTTCCAGTCTTAGCGCTATCCAATACACAGATTTTTTTAACAGCTCTCCAACTTAATTTGATGTCACCCCTACTTTCTTCCAATAGCCTATTATCATGTTCGTCTTTCAAGTTCTAAAGAATGTTGTTACAAAAATTTCGATATCTTTTGTGTCTTTTGAATATCCACATTATCAGGATTATTTCTAGCTGACATATGGAGCTTATCTCTTCGCCTAATGCAACGAATCAGTTCCGGTGTTATGCAGGGCTTATGAGTTTGTTTCCTGTTAATACATAATAACTAATTTTCTGTGGCGTTCCATTTTCTTACTAATATTGTCAATAAAAAAGTCTAGAGCCTGGTTAATATCATTATTTGTATACACCGCCGACCAATCCGTAGTTTCCAAGTCGTGCGCTAAATCACGAAAGTTTATACAAATAGTGTTCAATTTTTTCGTCTTTCAGTCAATTCCCTCTTCTGCAATGCCTGTTAAGACAGCATCATGACCAGTGATTGCTGCTGCGGACACGACGACTTTCGTCGAACATCGAGTTTTTATGAAGACATGATCAAGGTAAATCTTATCACGAGTGGGAAACAAGTGTGCAGAAGTGAGATCGAAATATGCCATCAAGTCCAAGTATTTATGCGAGTAGTTGTCTTTAGCATCATGTCCAATATCAATATTAATGTCCCCAGTGATTACAATTGAGTCGGTTTAGATCTTGTTCAATACTGTTTCTAAAGAATCTAAAAAACGTCAACCTTATTTTTGTCATTAGGCCTATATATTGCAAAAATTTTACATACGTTATTTATATTAACTATGAGACAGCTTCCATTTTTAGATGGTGAATTAGTTATGGATACATTAAGATCACACTTGGCATAGATAACTATCTCGTGTCAACTTTCGCGAGATAAAATCTTGTGAAAGTTTGCTGGGATTTATAGCTTTTAACTGGTTGTAAACTAGTTTCCATAACTTTTGATGGTATAGCTTCAAATTTAATTATAGCCAGAATATTAGGTACTAATTTTTCGTTAGATGTAGACTTGAGATCTTATTTTACTTATAAAAGCCGGAAATACTATTTTTTCCTAGATACATGCCATTATTGACATTAATACGTAATTTTTTGGTGAGAAAAGAGTTATCGTATACATAATAAATAAAAAATTAATTTTAGTTATGTTGAAGCTCTTCACAATCTTCAAAGTGACATTGGTCTTCATCTGGTAAACAGAATAACGTTACGTCGTATACATTATATAAAACGAAAAATGAAACTAAAACTTGCTTCTCAGTTATTATCAAGGTCAGTGGCAACTGTCGGGATGTTCTATGTAAATGTGTAAAGATAATATATGTATGTTATCATAATAGATATGTATGTGGGTAAAAAGAAATAAATCAGTCAGTATGCAACTACAGTTGTGTTTATGTTGTCTCCTTAAATATACAGAAAATACATGGCGCAGTCGGTTATAATCTATCGTAATAAGTGTATATGATAAAAAATAAATAAGAAGTAAACAGAGCTGTATAAGTGAATAAGGTCTTAACAAAATATTAAAAGTGAAATACGTGAAAATAAAAATAAAAAAAACAATGGAATCACATTTACAACCACCGTCACCATTTTGTTTCGATAATGATTTATCAAGTATTACTTCGGGCAATTTAACTAATGGAAAAAGTCATTTGAAATATACTACAGAGCATGCGAGTTAAAAAATAAAGACAAAGAGGTACAACTAAGTATCTTATTGCATATTATTGGTGAGAAAGGTCGAGAAGTGTATGAACAGTTCGCAGACGAAAAATTTGAGTCTGTGAACGCCTTATTGAAGAGATTTGACAATTTTTTTTACTAAAGAAAAATATAACTATCGAACGACATAAATTTTTCACCCGGAACCAACAAGAATTAGAAACGGTCGAGCAGTACACTTTTGAACTAAATAAATTAGCCGCAACCTGTGAATTCGATAGCCTTAAAGACGATCTCATTAGAGACAGACTCATTTGCGGATTAAAGGAAGATGCATTACGGGAACGTTTATTGCAAGAATTGGATCTCACACTGGCAAGCCGTCCTTTTTTTTTTTTTTTGTAGTTGCATACTGCAAATGCAAATTAGGAGTATCTGAATTGAATCTCTGAATTGAAGGAGGATCTGAACATACGTTAGCTATTAGAAACATGCCTCGTCCTGAAAACAGAAAGGACTTAGAAAGATTTTTAGGTCTTATAAACTATGTAGGTAGTTTTATACCAAACTTCTCTGAAATTAGTTACATTTTGCGAGAACTTTTAAAAAAAGATATTGAGTGGCACTGGAATGAAAGGCACGAAAAGTGTTTCAATACATTAAAACAATGTTTAATTAATCCTCCAGTGTTGCAGTACTATAGCCTAAAGAAGCCAGTGACCATTTCTGTAGATGCCAGTAAGCACGGTTTAGGTGCATGTTTAATGCAGGACGGCTTGCCAGTGTGCTACGCATCAAAATCTCTAACAAAACCCGAGCAAGCATATGCACAAATTGAAAAGGAATTGTATGCAGTGGTATATGCATGTGAAAAGTTTTACACGTATGTTTATGGACGTCCTGATATAATTATAGAGACGGACCACAAACCCCTTGTCAGTATATTAAATAAGCCTATTTCAAATGCGCCAGTTAGATTGCAAAGAATGTTGTTGCGATTACAACGATATTCATTTAAATTGGTTTATAAGCCAGGAAAATACTTATATATAGCAGATACTTTGTCACGGGCGCCGTCGGGCCGTGATATGTCAATCGAGCAGAACGATTACTTATACACTGATGCGCAGGTATGTGCATTAACATCTAGTAATTCATTAACAGATACACATCTATTGGCATTACAAAAATGTACTATATTAGATGAAGAAATGGAACAGCTTAAGAAAATAATTAAAAAAGGCTGGCCGCTGCACAGAAGTCAAGTACAGGATATACTTAAACCTTATTGGGATTGTAGGGATGAATCGACTGTTGTTTATGACATAATTTGGAGAGGAACCAGAATTGTGATACCGAAATGTATGCGTCGAGAACTGTTAAAAAATATTCACATTAGTCATTTAGGGACTGAAAAATGTAAACTAAGAGCTCGTGAAATAATGTATTGGCCGAATATGAATAGTCAAATACAAGATATGATTTCACGGTGTCAAACATGTCTTATTTATCGTAAACAGAATATTAAGCAACCTCTGATACCTCACGATGTACCTGACAGGCCTTCGGAAAAAGTGGGCACGGATGTTTTCCATTTTGGTACACAATCTTTTTTAATGGTAATAGACTATTTTAGTAAGTATGTTGAGGTCATTGAAATTGATTCTTTAACATCGGACTGTATTATAAAACAACAAAAAAACGTGTTTAGCCGACAGGGTATCCCTAATACCGTAGTATCGGATAACGGGCCAGAATTTTCTTCCAAAGCATTTGCTGTCTTTAGTAATGATTGGGGATTTCAACATAAAACCACTTCCCCTAGATATCCACAGTCTAATGGTCAAGTAGAAAGGGCCATACAAACTATAAAGTCAATACTAAGAAAAACAAATTATGAACAAATCGATTTCCGTTTAGCACTTTTAGAATTTTTGAACACGCCCTTGAGTGACAAAATCGCGTCGCCCTCAGAATTGTTAAACAGTAGGAAACTGCGCAGTATTCTTCCTAGTGCAAATAGCTTATTAAAACCTAAAGTACAGAAATTAAAATATGTGCAAAATAAACTAAAAGAACGTCAGCAAGTACAAAAGAAATACTATGACAGGTGTACAAGGAATTTAAAACCTTTGGTTATCGGTGATAAAGTAAAAGTACGAATGCAAAATGGGTGGATTAATGGAATTATAACTGGGACAATTATGCCAAGATCTTATTTAATACGAATAAATTCCGGAAGAATAATACGCCGCAATCGTCGCCATATAATAATAGATAATTTCAGGGATCATGATTGTGCACAATATCGAAGTTCTTACGATTATGATGACATACGCACACACAGCCCCAGTAATCCTGACCCCCTTTCTTCTAGTCAGTCTAACAACTCTAATTTACGCATAACTAAATTTGGCAGGACAGTGAGACCTCCTGAGCGGTATGGATATTCAGTTCCAGTAACGTCCAACTGATAAAAAACTAGATAAACATAAATAACAGTTTATAGTTTTTAAATAATGCTACGAGATGAAAATGAATGAATAAGAATTGTTATATACAGATGTATAAATATATTTTATGTAATTTTATAATCGTAAATAGTTTTAAATAAAAAAAAATAAAAAATAAAAAAGTGTAATGTATATGTACGATAATAGATTGTGATAGATTCATGCATGATAATATTTTATGATATAAATCAAATAATTATTTATGTAATGAAATTAAAACATATTATACCCTCCTTTATTCAAGTAAAGCAAGGAGTATAATACAGAGATAAAATAATTATTTATGTAATTACAGCGAAACATATTATACATTCCTTTATTGAAGTAAAAAAATGTATGTATTATAATACAGAGCTTGTAAATTATAGTATAGATTTAAATAATGATGTAATTTATGTATACCTAGTCTAGTATGTTAAGAAGGGGGATGTCGGGATGTTCTATGTAAATGTGTAAAGATAATATATGTATGTTATCATAATAGATATGTATGTGTGTAAAAAGAAATAAATCAGTCAGTATGCAACTACAGTTGTGTTTATGTTGTCTCCTTAAATATAAAGAAAATACAGCAACAGCCATTGAATTTTGCGAACAAAATTTGAATCCAACAATTTTAAAGATTACTCTCGTTAATGACTTGTTTGACATTTTTAATTCTAGGAATGTCCTTAATTATGGATTTAAAAAGCCGTTTTTGATAAATTACACGAAATATGCGACTATTTTTGTAATCTTACAGTTTTAAATGGCACTTTTGTAATAAAATCAGCCAGAAAACTGGGGTTACTGGGACTTTTCACAAATATTAAGGCCCTTAAGTGGCTTTATGTTGATTACATTGAAAAAGGTTTATTGAAATTTATCTCATTTTCTAAATTGTCTCAAGACCATATGGAGACCTTTTTTAGTGCAATGAAAAGAATAAAAGAATTTTGCTAAAGTAAATAGCTTGTGAAACATGTTGCGCTGCAATACGAATTGCCAAACATAATTTCATAAAGCTGTCTTCATGGTACTGTATTGGAGTGCAACACTATGCTTCTCGTAATATTTTATCTGTGGAATTCCATTGTAACTGTAAGGTCCGTGATTGTAAAAATTAAAAATCTTATTATGTCCCCAGTGCTTTAAATTGAAAGTATTTTTATTTTAAATATTATTAACATCCTGAAGACAGCAGTACAGGTACTACAAGAAAACAACAACTTGTTCAAATCATTGGAGCGCCATATTCTTGACCAGGAAATTTGAAATGCCCATAGGTATTTAATTATGAGATATATTATAGAGATTTATTTTGATATACGACATAAATACGAAGCCAAAGTCACGAATTTATCAAAAGAAACGTTGAGGAATTATTTCAACAAAATTATTTTTTTCAGAGGTCAATAATAAAAAAAATATTACGCTGATAGCTGGATTTCATTACATTTTGAGATTTTATAATATCAAAATAAAGAAAAGTTCATAATAAACATTGTTTTTGTATTTCGTAACTCATTTACCTTATTTATTTTTAGGAGAATATTATTTACAATTATTATTTCTTCAATTTAATCATATATTCGAGTGAAAGTACGTTAAATGCTGTGGAGATGCGGACTCTCAGAAATATGTGCGGTGTCACGCTTGCTGACAGGATAAGCAATGATGAGATACGCAGTATGACAGGGTTGCACAACAGTGTTATTGTAAAAATGAAGAAAGGAATGCTTAGATGGTTCGGGCACATGGAAAGAATGAGTGATGAAAGACTGACGAAAAAAATATACAGAGCGAAAGTGAGTGGTAAAAGAAGCCAAGGAAGACCAAGGCTGACTTATGAAGATCAAATAGCCAGAGTGTTAGCAGACGGAAATGTCAAAAGCACCCGCATACCTAGGCGAAAATGTGTGAGGAGAATGATGAGATTTGAGGAAGCGAAAGAGGTGTGTAAGGACCGCGACTCCTGGCGCTCCGTCCTCTCTGACTACCCCGTTGGGGATACAGCGTGAAGTTATGTTATGTTATGTTATTTATAATATCTTAACGAATACCACTCACGCAATAACAGTTCATTGTCTATTCTGCTTACCGAGATTCCGACATACTAATTAATATTCCTTCAACTGTACCTGACGGCACTACTTCACGCATACAATGACAAATTAAAAATCGTCACTCGTTACCGAGCTCTATGTTCGTTAATGTACTAAGTTTCTGCTATAAACACTAATGTTGTAATTGCTTTCGCAATTTATTTAGCATTATTATTTTCACAGTTTAAGTAGGGATATACAGGGTGTATATGAAAACGGGACAGTTAATTTTCGAAAATAATGCGTATACCCCAATGGGGGTTTTCAGGCTGTATTTCAGTAACGGATGAAATTATTACAAAATAAAAAAAAACGTAAGATTTAAAATCTGTAACTGTACACGATCAACCCAATTTTACGAGAAATGGTGGGGATAATACTTGAAAATTAAAACGGTCATAACTCTTAAACGGATACGTTTTTTTCGATAATTCTTTTTGTAACTACATACTAAAGTTATGCCCTTTCATCCATTAAAGTAACTGTCCCGTTTTCATATACATCCTGTATATTGAGTGAATATGACGATGACTTACAATATGTACGGATATTGTCATGTTTTACCGAGATTAATCTACTACATGGCTTTCAAGCCGAAAAACCTCGGTTGGATTCCCTGTCTGAAGAATTCCGGAATCGAGCTTAAATTTCTAAATACATTCTCTTGAAATTCTGGACCCATTTACTTACTATTAAGCTTTTATTACAGGCTACACCAGTTTTGTAACCCCAAACTAATTTAGGGTCAAATAATTGGTTTGGTTGTCTTATGATTCAATGTTATTATTATATGTATTACAATTATAGGTAGTCCACCAGTGAGAATTACACTTTGTTTATCTCGAGTGTAAACATGGTCTCTCAACATGAAATTAATTTTATTTTGTTTTATTTGAATTTAATATTATTTGTGTACAATAATAACTAAAATTTAAACAAAAATATTCCTGTTACAGACAAGAATACAAGTTAAAGCGGTGCTAAAAATGGAAAATTCTATGGCTACAGAATTAAGCTCCAACCTCGAGTTATGTAATTCTCGGAACTATTTTATTATATCACGTACAAAATGTCTTTTCGTCTCTGTATACTGTTTAAGTAATCCAGCAGCTATAAAAAAATTAGATAATTGTTTACAAAAAGGTTCCACAGTAAAACAACATACTGTGTATCTTTCTTCTAAATTAATTATAAATGACGTGATTATTTTATATCTGCATTTTATGTGTTATATATCTCCCTATTTAAAAAACATGCCTTTTTTCTAGATAACTAAAAACATCCGGAAGCGTTTTAGTATTCTGACAAACTGTTCATACCCACACTAACTCTAACATATGATGCTTATGTATCAAAGTAAAAAGTAGGTACTTAAAATCCAAATATTGCCAAAATGTAAATAATGTTCAGTGTTTCATTATCATAAATAGTTAGGTAAAAAAGACATGTTAAAATACATACAATACAAGCAATTTCTGAAATAAATTACTTGCTGAAGAAAGACACGTTTCAATTTTAATTTCATAAAAATATTGTGTTGGGCAAAAGCCGCACATAACCAAGTCCCGCCGCTAATCGCAGGGTATTTGTGTGCATATTCCTCCAGTGTTACAAAAAAAGGGTTATAAGGCTGTCCGCATATACCTTATATGCGCGCAGTCTTATAACCCGGGTCAGAGAATAAGACTACAGAGTTCCTTTCCCCGTCTAATTCACCGTCTGCACGAAAGCACGAGAGGAACTCCGGTGCGATCTGTAGGAGATTCTATAACCCCACAACGACGCGCTGAGTATAACCACTAACAGTAGTTTTAGTGGGTAAAAACCCTACATAACCTAGTCTCACCTCAAGGGGGCTGGGTACTTATGTTAAGGTTTCTCCTGCGTTAAAAAAAAGGCTCATGCAGAGACGCAGGCGGCGCACTATGGCACAGATTTCTGTGTATAGTTCATTATTATGTATAAATATATGAGCGTACACAGTCACAATACACTGTATGTGCGAAGCAAGCACAGTGTAATAAAAATCTGTGCAAAAAGATGCATGTAATATGAATGTTCAAGAAATCAAATTTCAATAACGCGTAATAAAGACGTATTTCTTGTGAACTGATAATTGGTAAAAGTTATCAGATCGTTTGGTAACAAGTGTAAGATCAATCGATGTAAAGATTATTTTTCAGAGTATAAGAATTTTCTCGAAAATCGCAAATAATACTTTTATTTATTTTTGTTTGTGTCTGAAGTGTATGTAATTTTGACACATATAAGAGCAGTTATGTAAGCTTCGTTCATTTTTTTTCTATTTGTCTGCACTAGCCTTATTGAAATTTATGAAAAAGTACTCTTTTGCAGTGGTGATCAAAATTAATGCGCAATAAAGTGACACTTTTAAGGAGTAAGGCTTACAGATCGCAAAGTGACAAGTTACTATCTGAAGATAAGCCTTCTTGATTGATAACCTTAGTGAGTTCTAACAACTAGCGCGGGACGATAGGCAGCTGGAAAATTTTATATATTTTTTCTAGACCGACATGGGAGCAAATTTTAAAAGGTATTAAGAGACGAAATCGCCAGTAATTATTAGTTAAATATAAACTTAGAATTATAACAGTAAACAAAGCCGACATTATATAATCAATCTCGCTCACTTTCAAACTGAACTTCCGTGATATTATACTGTTTAATGGGAATTTAATATCGTTATAGTGGAGTTAAGAGAACCATAAACGTATACATGGCATTTGTACGTAAGTTAATACTATTTATGCTGTATATTGCTTGCTTACTGTAATGTCTTTACTTTCCTATAGAAATAGCCGGTGTCAATAATCTAACGGGCTTTCGGTTCCGACTTAAAGATTTTTTGTATGAATAGCACCATCCCTGATTCCAATGACCTGAGTGATGGCCCGTTTCATAGTTGCCGACTGTAGCAGTAGTACGCTATGAGAACCTCGGAGAAATATAATACGGTGTTTAAAGTCGACTTCGATAATTAATTACTCTGCGTAAAGTTTCAGTTCGTGTAAAATTCCTTGACACCGTTGTACCGGTTTGGACCTTCATTAACTTTAACGATAGTGAAGGTGACTCTTTCGAGGTCAGCTGAAATAACCTTTCAAGCATGACTATGTTAATATATACGTAACGTATTGTGCTATATCATAAATCTAAACATCTTTACGTAATTTAATACAACGTCTTTACGCAGATTAATCTTTAAAAAGGTGCATCGAATGAAAAAATGACAGCTTTTCTAAGTACGTAGACACTAGCAATATCAAAAGTCAAACAACCATTTTTAAAGACTTGCAAAAATAACTTGTAATGAAGAAATCCTCAAGATGTCATCATCTCGTCACACTTTATTAAAACGTGTGGCTTAGATATTTCTATGTACAAGTAATAAGGTAATCGCTCGTTCATTATATATAGCTTGATATATGGACAATATTCGAAGTAAAAAGGCTTTTATATCAGAAGACATATAGACAAGTGAATCGTACAACGGCTTACAACTTTGAAAGGTTGTGTTAATTATATTACACAATTTACAAACCCGAGCCACGAATGTAGAAAAGGACTGCGTAGCCCATTTCATCACTGCAGCACTGAAGGTAACTTATGTATGCAATAAAAATAACAATTTATAAGTGATTTATTGTAGTAAAATGGCGACCGGCCGGCTTTTCTATGACGGACAAATGTATGTGTGCACAAAGATTGCATGTATTCAAAGGAGAGTGGCTTACTTCGGCTGCTTCACTTTGAATGCGTCATGGGACTCTTTTAAATTTTTTACATCTGTGACTCGTACTTATGTGAATGAAATCACAAGTTTCATTATAAATAAACCTTTTTATGGACCGACCAACCGACCTCGTCTGACCCAATTGTTAATCATGACAACCTTGTAATGGTATTTTTATGCTTTTGTCGTACCAGATACAACATAATAATTACGATCACAATTTAATACAGTAAAAGAATGTTTTTATTATATGTACATGTCATCTACTAATTTTATAAAATTAGACAAAGTATAGGATTTGGAAACCTTTTCATTTCATTTTACTTATGAACTTTCCTTGTGATGAAATTTGAAGAGTTGGCATTTTGTTTTTGTTTTTCGATCATTAAGGTTATTATATTGTTACAATATAAACGCCTTCTTTGTTTTTGTTCATCCAAAAATTAAGAAAAGAAAAAAACAAAAAGCAAAAAAGGTCGAAGACAAAAAAGCCCCAGAGTGTGTTGGACAAATAGTAGGCTTACTTAGAGTTCTGTAACAACTTTTCACAAAGTACAAGTCACATTACAAATAAATAAACATATTGTTCTAAAATACTAATTACATATTTATTTTTTTACGTTTCTGTACCAAATTGTAGCGCATAGGTGTTAAAATGAGAAAATATATCGGCTGTTAGATCGGAATCATGACTGTGATTACTATCAATAGTATGGATATGACCTACATTTTCCGGGATTTTTGATTGGATTGTTTACTTAAAGTTGTTTAAATTTGTTTATTTTTAAGAAAAACATAGACTCCAAGAATCATAATGATTGTTTTATTTACTTATTTTGGTAACCAATTTCATGTAGTTAATTTTTAAAAGTGTAACTTAGATTTTGTATATAAGCATTAGAATCATCTTCATTCGGAATCCTAGTAATGTATTTACATCTGTTACTAAAACACCGAATACCGGGACATTCCAGAAATTTCGGTTTCAGGTAATCACGCCCATGAGTCCGATCACTGGCTGTGACATACGGATAGATGACAGACTGTAGAACAAACCGACAGACAACGGTTACAATATTGTCCCGTTTTTGGCATTTTGAATACGATAGGCCGCTTTTATAAATTTCCCTAAAAATAAGCTGGATAAATTGATTCATACATATTAGAATGTTACCTTATACCTAAATAAAATTGCTAGAAAAATATCTGTCTTCTAATTTAAGCTTATAAAAGTGATTAACCATCCGATGACACGCAATTTGCAGAGATTTAAATGTTTTGACCCTTCTCATTTTGCATTTCGTAGGTGCTATATCATGTTTTGAGCAATAACCCTTCGCGTATACATAGGTATGTATATGGAATGTGTACTACCGCAGAGCGAAGCATTATATACCTGTACATATGTACGAGTATACATTTCTTCACATTGTATCTAAAGCAAGGTAGACTATGTATGGAATGTTAAGTATCGCGACCTTGACATATTAAATTCGCTTTGACTTTTATTTAGAAACTACAATTAATAGGTACAATGTTCTTTTTTGACCTGACGCAGAATATTGCAATTAAATATTTACTGTACTAGAATTAATCATTACTAAAATTCCGACAGCCAATAAATAGATAATTAATTACAAAAAAGCAATATTAATAATAATAGTTGGCCGTAGCTTTAGTGAAAAGAACCGCCCCGAATCGTACCTGATGCAAGTGTCCAAAACGCTTGCGGCATTGCCTTTTTGGATTGTATTGGAAGGAATTAATCAATTTTATTAACAGAATGCTTGTATGTAAACTCTCTTTGGAGTCATTGTTATGGCCCATTATTTGTGTAACCACTTCTCACATTAACACTTACATACATATTACATTTAATAAATAACTACGAATAACTTCTTTATTACATAAGTATCCTTAACAGTTTTTAACAATTAATTATGTTACCAAAAAATTAATACAGTAATCATAAAGAAAACCAAAGAATAAACGAGTACAAATGAAAACATTGATTTTGGCGCTATGTCAAATAGCCGATAAAGCACAATCACACAGAATTCGATATTATTACGTAATATATCTTTATGTAACCTTACGTTTTCATCGACTAATGGTCAGAACGTAATAGGTACATATGTACGCAATAGGTGTATTTCCTCATTACCACAACGCTTTCTGAGACCCAATTTCGTAACTTCCATTGACTGAAAATAAATATGAAATATTTTGGAGCACTGAGGGATAAATTATTGGATTGTAACATTTGAACATTACGTAGGCACTTTTTGAGTTTACCTCAGATAATTGTGTTCATTTTTACAAGTGCAATATTTCAGATGAATCTGAAAAGACACTTTGTGGCTGATTTTATCGCTCACTAAAGGTTTTCGAATACTAAGCCTAACGCATATATTATAGTTAATCTCTTTGACATAATATTTATCACAACGTAGTCATGTAAAATGTATGTTAAATGCTTCAAGCAGCACGTACATATACATATGCATACATAATATGTAGATACATAAGCACCCAGAATCGTACAGTATCGGATTAATATGTGAAGTTTGTCAAAGCTTTTGTAATGATGAATTTCTCGTGATGAAATATTACACTCACTTTTGTTGCGATAAATATACTTTGCGACTCCTCGGTGAGCATGAGTGCTGTGGGCTCGTGGTGGGCGTTCGTCGGTGTTGCTGACAGTATATGTTACATTTCAACCAGATCGGCTTGAAAATAAGGTTTGTACAGAATATTGTGAAACTTAACAATAACAATCCATTTTTCACCGAAAAAAATTATACATACATATCTTCACACTGTATCCATAACGAGGTAGTGCGAGAGGACGGAGCGCCAAACTTTACGATCCTTACATACTTCCTTTGCCTCCCCTAATCTCCTCACACATTTTTACTTAGGTATATGAAGTGCTTTTGACATTTTCGTCACCTAACGCCCCGGCTATTTGATCTTCATAAGTCAGTCTCGGTGTTCCTCGGCTTCTGCTACCTCTCTCACTTTCGCCCTGTAGATTTTTTTGTCAGTCTTTTACCAAAAAATGTTTTTAATAACATGCTTTTGCTAGACTGTATTATCAACAGCCCCAAAAGTGTTTGCAAAATTTCAGCTCAACCGTTTAAAATTAAGTTGAATTTGACTCACGCACACTAATATGTCGCAAACTGAGGATCGACAAGATAAATAGGGCGTTCGTCGTCATTATGCTCTGACATGACGGGTAGCCTCGAGCAGGTTAATAATGAACACGATCGATAACTCTTTATTTTCGTCGAAATCTTATCTAGGTTTTACAGAGCTTGAATAAACAGGTGTCGCAAGAACAGATACGTCCGCTCGGGGCGAGCTTCAATGGTTGAATGTCTCGCCCACTCCAACGGCTGTATCCAAGCACGACTATGTGACGTCACGCTTGCGATACAAGCGACTATAATATATAAATAATTCGGGTTGGATAAGAGCCGATAGTAATAATTACAAGTAAATATTTAGTAAGACTAGAATATTTCGTCAATTGTGTGATTTCAAACTAAACACTGTGCTTAAACCATACGTGCCACTCATTGAACTGTCTCTCTAGTTTTGAAAGCTCATTTCGTGAATTGAGCACGGTGGGAACTGTATTCTGAACCCTCGATTTAGAAGCATTAAGAAGCCAGTTAGATTAACTGCTAAATGGTACAATTATTTATGGTATAATATTTACTCGAAATAAACTTAAACTTAAATTCTTACTGAACTAAGTAGTAAGTATGAATTTTGAATTATAAAAATTTGATTACATACATGAACAGGTAAACTCGTTTTGTGTACAACTATTTTCGTATCTATTAAGTTTCTTTTACGTGCATGAGATTTTATTTAATTAACTTTTTTCTTCTGTTTTAGTATTTAAGACTTGTCTCGTACACAAAAAATTGGTTAGTACAAGGCAAGTGAAGGCGAGCGATATTTGAATGGAGTCTTTTTACTAGCTTTTACATGCCAAGGCTTAGTTAGCATGTATAGGGACCTTTAATGTTCCTATTAACCTGTATTGGAGCAATTATAATAAAATGTTAATATACCATGTATATATATATATATATATAGATATAGATATAATATATATATATATATATTTATCTATATCTATCTATCTATATCTATATCATATACATGGTATATTAACATTGTGTGTATTGTCTGGCGTATTTATTTATTTATAATCGAATGGATGATATAATATATATATATATATATTATATCATCCATTCGATTATCATCATCACATCAATCATCTGGTCTCAAACTAGGGCATTCCCTGTGCTATGAGAACCAGACGAAGACTAGTAAGGGCGTCTCTCAGTAGACCCAGACCCGAGACAATCTAGAAAAGTTCCGATCCCGAGTCGAACCCGGAACTTTCCGGGCTTGGATGCAACACCTAAACCAATGCGCCATCGTGGGTGTTTATATCAAGATATCGTTTTATTATTAAATTATCGTTTATATCAAATTAGGCTGATTTTTAAAGCTGGTTTTAATGCTGGCAAATCCGTATTAACATAAAATCAAACTATGCTGTAAAACACAATAAAATTTAAATTTTTAATTATGTTAAATAAATAAAACCCTTAATCTGTTTATCACGTGAGTGCTGAGCACATCATGCCAACACACAATTAACAACTCGTAGACAAATAACTTGTTAATGGTTCCTCATTTAAATGTAGGTAATAACCATTTTGGTTGTAACCACATAACGCGAAACTTGCAAATGTCAAAATAAATAAATAACAATGGTAATTTTATTTTTCCATTGATTTCAAAAAAGCGACACACAGTTTTCCCCATATCTATATCTATACCAATATTATAAAGAGAAAAAATGTGATTATTTGTTTGTCTATATCCATATTAACATTATTAAAGAGGTAAACTTTGTTTGTTTGTATGTAATGGATAAACTCAAAAACTACTCAACTAAATTCAAAAATGCTTTCACCTACAGAGAGATACATTATCAGTGAGTAATATGGGCTGTATTTTATTTTTAAAAAAATTTCTACCCCTGCGAAGCCGAGGTGGGTCGCTAGTGTAATATAATATTACGTATGTAATTTGAGAAAGAGTTTACATAAATTTAGCTTCCTTAGGTAATGTAGATTTTCTAACCGGATTTTTTAGTCAACACCAAAAAGAGTAGGTAATTTGAATGTTGATATTTATAACTTAATATGAACAATAAAGTACGCATTTCATCTAGAAGGACTAGTACGAATTTTGCGCATATAACACCGCAAACAAAAACTATCAAGAAATCAGGGCTATAAACTAGTCGAAAGAAATTTACGCTTAAAAGACGACACATTGGAATTTTTGACGCCAGGGATCTCAATTTTTCTAAATGACTACAAAACGTATGACAGTAATATTTGTTATCATAATTCTTCATTTCAATGACTTCATTTTCACAGTTGCGATACACGGTTGGTTAAGTTTTCTAACACAAAAAAAATATCAAAGAAACTTCTTTTAAAACAGAGATTTACGTTTTTGGGAGCAACGGGTTCATATTTCTAAATTTTCTGTATAGTTTACTTTAAACATGTTCTTCAAAATGACAGTTTGATTTTAAAAATTAATTATAGTTTTTAAAATAAACGAAAATAACTGTTTTTTCGTATTTTTCGTAAGCTAGCGCGCGCACGTTTGCATAGCACAGAAGGTCTATTTTAGATTAAACTATTGTTTATTAATGCGTCGCCTTAATTAATTTGTTAATACAGGTTAATAGTCATGAAGTCGATCAAATAGCAGAAAATAGGTTTGAAGTCGCTATATAACATACACAATGCTCTTGCGTTTATACGAGATTTATAAACATTGTATTTTCATACATTGTAAAATCATGCTGAAAAAACGATTTCAAGTTTTTATTTGAACCCTAGGAAAATGCGACGATCAAAAACCGTACCTTTACTTCAATAATTGAATTGACATAGACTAAATAATACAGATTAAAAACCAATTATAACAGTTTAATTATGATTAATAGCCGTCATAAACTTCTATCAAGCAGAATTTTAAACCGATATAAATTAATCCCGAGTCCTGCAATAAATATGTTTGTATTACGAAGCTATCACAATACAAAACCTCTACAAATAGTACCAACTCATGTGTCGTAATAAAACGGTCAAGCTATTAAATCGTAAAACGCTTCTCATAAAAGGTCTGAGCAAGGCGAAATGAGGTTATTCAATAACTAATGTGTTCGGTGCACCAAATACTCAATGGGCACTTGCATTTAAAACTGTAAGAGGCAAGAACAATGAAAAATCAAGAAATACCAAAAAAAATAATGAACCTTGTATTTTTTGGAAATAGGGTAAATTGATACATTTCCAAATAAAAATATTCTACTTGATATTGCCTCACATAGGTACATAAATCACATTCACATAACTATATAGGCATAGTTATGTGAATGTGATTTATATATGTGAGGTATAGTATGACAGGGTTGCACGACAGTGTTATTGTAAAAATGAAGAAAGGAATGTTTAGATGGTTCGGGCACATAAATGAGTCAAGAAAGACTGACGAAGAAAATCTACAGAGCGAAAGCGTGTGGTAAAAAAAGCCAAGGAAGACCATGGCTGACTTATGAAGATCAAATAGCCAGTGTTAGCCGACGGAAATGTCAAAGCACTCGCATACCTAGGCGAAAGGCGAAAATGTGTGAGGCGAATGATGAGATTTGAGGAAGCGAAAGAAGTATGCAATGACCGCGACGCTTGGCGCTCCGTCCTCTCTTACGAGTACTACTCCGTTAGGGATACAGTGTGAAGATATATATACATTCAGTCAAGAAAGTATCGGGAATGGATGATTTGTTTATGGTTTCACATTCGATTTTTTGTTTTTGTTGTTGTTAGATTGACACAACTGTTTTCCATTTTGGCGCGGAGTTTGAGTTGCATCTGTTATTTAGATTAAATACAGTGCTGTTTTTAGTTATATCATCCTAGTGTATATTGCGAATTTCATAATGGACAAAAACATCGAACAAAGAGTTTGTCTTAAATTTTGCATCGCCAATGGAATTTCGTGTTCGGAGTCACTGAAAATGTTACAGAAGGCTTACGGTGAATCGACTTTATCAAAAACACGTGCTTATGAGTGGTACAAAGCGTTGAAAAGCGGTCCAGATGTGATGGAAGATTTTCCTCGCTCTGGTAGGCCATCAACGTCTGCAACTGAAGTTAACATCGCAAAAGTGAAGGAAATAGTGACTGAAAATCCTCATTCAAGTTTGAAAGGGCTAGCCGCCGAACTTTCTGGGTCTCACGAGTCGATCCGTACCACTTTAAATAATCACTTGGGTATGAAACATGTTGCCGCTCGGCTAGTCCCAAAGGACCTGAATTTTCTCCAAAAACTCAATGACATAAGACTCGCTAAGGACAGGCTAGAACGAGTCAATTCCGATCCAACATTCATGAAACGCATTGTTACAGGTGACGAGACGTGGGTTTACGAGTTTGACATGCAAACTAGTCAACAAGCTTCGGAGTGGCGCCTTCCAACTGAACCGAAACCGAAAAAACCACGCCAAAGTCGATCAAAAGTCAAAGTCATGTTAACTGTTTTCTCTAACTATCGCGGTGTTGTGCACTCGGAACTCTTACCGGAAGGTCAAACTGTAAATAAAGAATATTATTTGGGCGTTATGCGGCGTTTATGAGAGCAAATTCGATGAAAAAGGCCAGATTTGTGAAAAAAAAATTCTTGGATTTTGCACCACGATAATGCGCCTTCGCACAAGGCCATCATCGTGAACGAATTTTTGACTAAAAACTCAACAAATACCATTGAGCAACCACCTTATTCACCAGATATGGCTCCAGCCGACTTCTTTCTTTTTCCTAAACTCAAATAACCACTTCGTGGCACCTGTTTTCATTCGGTAGAAGACATAAAGGAGAATTCGCGGTGAGCGCTGAACTCAATTCCGGAAAAAGCGTTTAAAAAATGTTTTGATAATTGGATTATTCGTTGGCGTAAGTGTATCGTTTCTGAAGGAGCATACTTTGAAGGTGATAAAATAAATTTGGATGACTAACTAACATTTCGTGTATTATTGATCTTTTCCCGGTACTTTCTTGACAGAGTAGTATTTAGGTATACAGGAATATAATAAAACTGTAAATCCCGTGACTGTACAATATTAAGATTAAGACAAAACTTTAGTTAGAGGTCGCGTATTTTCATAATTTTTGTAAGTGTAATGTTTATCTGCATTGGTTACGCATTAAGCAAAAACTACTGTGAGAATTTGAACGGAGTTTTCTCAATTGCGTTTCATACGTGACGATCTCCGTGGCGCAACGGGTAAGCGCGTCGGAAAGTAAACAGGGGTTGCGGGTTCGATTCCCGCCCCGAGTCTCGGTGTTTATGTATAATATGTATTTATTTACAAAAGAAAAGTATATAAGTAGTATATCAGTTGTCTAGTACCCATAAGATAAGCGCTGTGCTGGTTTACTTTGGTACTTGATGGCGCTGTGTGAAATGTCTGAATTTATCATTATTATTATAACATCTGTAAGAAGAAGAGGTGAATGTTTTATTATTTCCGTATAAATTAAGAAGAAATGTGATCCGCCGCAGAAGCTGAGATTTAATCAGATTTTTTTATAACTAAGCTATGCCTATAAAGCGGGTTCAACACATAGCAGTTTGGATGTTAGTTATCATAAAATCAAATTTATGTAGTAATGAAAAACATTTGAAGTTCATATCAATAGCCACTTAAGCTTTTTTTTATGCCATGAAGGTGTCAAACAAGCGTGTAGCCTATTTATTTTTTTGTATAAATGGCTTATACAATGTACATGTCACATCAGACCTGTATCACAGCGACTGATTTGAGCACGCCTGGGACACCATCACATCGTCAATCGCTCGTTAATTTGTATCTAACTATTCATAACGGATATATCTACACTCACACATACATATGTAACATGTATTAGATTATTACTTATACGTGTATATACCTACTCCAGACAAAACTAGTTCGAAACTTATCTATCCTATGTACAGGAGAGTTCAGAGAGGTTCAGAGGGATTTCAATATCACGTCAACCCCTCTATTTTAGCATAATATTGACCTATTACAATTTTATTCACTCATGTTTTTTATTCTATTTTGCTTTCATAAATTTGTTAATGATCTCAGTAAATGTTTAGAATGGTTAGCCTCAATAATAAAAGTAGGTTGCGTACATCATGCACACCTCACCCACAGTACTTCATATTATATACATGTTGTACATGTATGTTAATGTCAGAAGTTTAGCAATTTACGTCTAGAGTCAACAAAAAAAGCGTCGACGCGTAAATGTCATGTTTAGTAAGAATTTACTTCGATGTTACGAACCCGACCCTTTTCGCCGACAAAAGCGACGTGTCGGCAGCAATTGTAAAATTTTGGACTACCCGGTATCCCACAAGCATTAAATTAAAACCATTATTGTAGGTCACAACTATTACTTAATAGGGTTATCAACTTTCCAAAAAAATATAAAAAATGATTATCATTTACGATTAAAGTAAACTGATCAGTATATTTTTTATTTACTAGAAATGACGTCATTCGTGATTCAGTCGCCCTTGTTTATGATACTTCTAAGAATATTTGTTTTGTGTGTAATTTCACTCTTCTGTGTTTTTCATTTATGACGTTTAATGTATTATATCAAAAATGTAATGGCAAACCCGATATGTTTTATTTTGTGTGTTGGGTGTTATATTGTTACGGCTTCACTGCGTATTTCATAATTGACTTCCGTATTTTGATCTAATTGTTTTTGTAAGATTTTTATGTAAGTTTGCTTATCTGATAATTTGCATAAAAAGGGTTCAGTTCTAGAAATATCTAACGAACAACAAATAAAATGGACATATTTATTGATGTTATTTATTATTTATAAGAATTCGGTAAATACGAAATACAAATTACTAATTATTCTCATATAGTTCTAAATACACAGTTCAAAATGTGAATACATTTTTACGAAGGAAGCCAGTCACTGTTTAAAATTAAATAAGGAATAAATACAATAAACTGTCCACATTTTCATAAACAAAATACTAAGATTCGCCAAAACAAAATACTAAAGTATCGCCAGTATTTCAAACTTTTCTTCCACTTCGTATTTGGACTTATGAATTGTTTATTTCATCAGATACAAAAAACTTAGGGACTACTCAATGGGCTCTTAGGGACTTTCGATAAAGAATTCAAGAAAATAAAAAGTGTCATTCTGTTTTAGAGTTTAGCGTATTCATTATGAGCTATTTCTAGCACAGGTTATATACGTACATATGTCTTATAGCATTGGATTAATACTCTAAGCCAGGGATCACCAATTAGTTTCATTGGGGATCCGTTTTTAAAAATTATAAGACTGTCGCGATCCGATTGCTAGATGATGACTAGCAATCAAGATTCAAAATGTCAATTAACAAAAAAAACGAAATCTGAGTATTTTTTATACCTAGTACACAAAATTCAAAGTAAATATCTAATATTAACGCGAAAAATAACGCTTTGTCGGCTTGCGCCTCGCGTCGTCCGTTGTCGTGGCTATCTGAGGAGCAGCAAAGAAGATAGAACTCCGTCTATTTTATTTAGATATTCTTAGATTTTATGGTCCACACAATACACCTCGGCGGTCCAAATCGGGACCGCAGTCCGCCATTTGATGACCCCTGCTCTGTTTTATGATAAATATTTGTTTTTATTTGGATATTATAAGACATAACGGTACAAACAATATGTTATAAATACTTTTTTTCATTGTTTATTGTACAATTTACATCTCGTTTTTTCTCATACAAAGTCTCATCCAGAGGTTATAAGAGATTCAGCTACCACAGTTTCTTCGAGAGGTTGGGCTGGAAACTCCTTATGCTTAAACTCAAACCAGTATGTTCTTATAAAAGAATGAACCATATCAACTTTCAAGTCTAGATATATGTATTTTATCTTTCTCTTTCTCACTTTTATCGTAATCTTAAGCTTATTTATTTTTTATAAATGTGTATTTTATTATCTAAATTATTTAAGTACGCTCCAAGAATACTTAAAAGATGTAATAACATTATTTATATCTAAATATAACAGGATTACATTTTCCTAACATGTTCAGAAAAAATATCAAAATATTTGACGTAACAACATTGCTATTTATAATATACACCCATATTTTAGTCGTATATGTATCTTTCACGTTGACATAAAGAGATTTTAGGAGTGAGATGTACGCAGCTTCTACAGAACTAACAATATCATAAGTAACAATATCTTCATGAATAGAATATTATGTGCACTACTTTCATGATACAATGTATCAGGTATAGGTTTGTGCCCTTTGAAAGAGTTCGGTGCATCAATCTCGAAGTCGTTGGACAACAAAGCGAAAGAATAAATAATGTACAGTAATATAAAACTTACAAAATGTATTTGTTTTATTTTTTTATTTTTTGTTTTATTGTCTCATTATTGCAATAAAGTTTTGAGAAATGGGAATTGCAGCTAAGGAATATCGTTCTCGACAGGGGTCCCCCGACCGTACACGCCTTTTTCGTCAGATATTGTGTATGATATGTATAATATCTTACTTGCAAGATAAATTTCAATTTCTTTCTACTACTCATGATCACGATTTTCGGTCAAATCGCACTCTTCGTCTTCAGATACCTTCTCATCATTCTGGCTTTATTTTCGATTCTTTTGTGGTCACAGCGGTACGACTTTGGAGTGCTCTTCCAGTTAACATTCGAAGATGTTCTAACAAATTTATATTTAAAAAATCCTTGCGTGAGTATTTCATAAAGCAGTTACAGTAAAGCCCTGAGAGCAATTAATAATAATTGTTTGTTTTTCTTATGGCAATACCACAGGTAATACCTCACAATGTTGTAAGTATCAATTACATCTTTACCCTATTATTTAATATATTTAATATGTGTATTAGTATACGTAATTATTTAAGTTTATGTATTGTTTAAGTATTATATATGTCGTATACATTTATGTATATGTAGGTATATATGTTCATGTTTTGTATTATTGTGTTTATTAATATAGATATGTATTATATATTTACGTTTATATTCTTCATATTAATTTATGATAATATAATTTAAAATTAGGTTAATTTAGCTTTTTCATTTTAAATATATGCATTTCCAATATTTTCTCCGTTTAGCCTTATGGTTGACTGGTAGAGAATGCCACTTGGCATTAAGTCCGCCATTTGTACATTTTTGTGCAATGAAGTTTAAATAAATAAATAAATAAATATGCATAATACATAGTTATGTTTTGTGGCAAGGTAGAAACGAGTACGTGTAATGTTTCAACTTCGCTGTTCATAGAACTCGACGTTCAGATTGGTTAAACATAGCCAGATATTTCAGTGAATAATTTTTTTGACATCCGCGTCAACAAAAGACTTCAAAAAGTGGCTATCTCCCTGCGAGTGGTCTAGGATATGTTGGACTTTTTACATACTAAAACATCGACACATATCGGTATACTCCTCAGGGTAGCCTATAGTGAACAATCGGCTGTCTATCGAAATCCAATCGGTTCAGAGATCCAGGGGATAGCAAAACCTTAATCTTCTACGCCCTGGTTACAGTAACGTGCTGACAAAACCAGCATCAATGAAACCACAATTATAATTATCTTATTTATTCTTTGATTGTGGTATCGAAAAGGTGCGAAATAAATTATTAATTTACTTGAAAGCGTATAATAATATTAATACCTCCAGACAAATACCTACATGACGGCCTGGTTAGCTAAACAACTGAGCCCGATATTACAAATAAGTAATAAATCAAGGATGTAATTACAAAGTATATTACAAAATATTTTTAAATTTTTTTAATGAGTGAGTCTAGAGTGGTAGAGCCATGCTGCATTGCAGCACGAATAGGGTCGGCTCCCCCGGCGAAATACTGCCCTCTCACAGAATATCGGCGTGAAATAACAGCATCTATTGCTGTTGTGTTTCATTCGGTGAGTGAGAGTGCCGGTGGTCCATCACCTCCTCAGGCAAGACCGGCAACGCACCTGTGATTATCCAGAGGAAGCGGGTGTCCATGGACGGCGGTTGGTCAATCTCCATCAGGTGATCCACTTGCTTGTTTGACCACTCTTTTATAAAAAAAAAATGTCTGGACTGTAATGGTGGAATTTTTTTTTCATGGCTTCGACGCGAATAGATTAAGCAGATAAAATATCTAAAACCTCTTAGGATTCTTATCGACTATAAATAAAAGTAAACAGCAATTTTGGCCGGTTTATTACGAACGAAAGAAATATATCATTATGAAACATTGCATAAGCCCACGTTGGAAGTATACGAGTGCTAATAGCCCGAGCTCCATAGATCCACTACTAATAAATATTACGTTGATGTGGCCACGTGATTACTTACTCAGTGGTGGCCACTAGTCTTTCTCGCTTTGACAGCCTATCTTTGTCAAACCGGCCTTCGTAGCCTAAAATACTGTATTCTACTATCACGCACAAGAGTCAATTTATCTCACATATATTTACAAAAACTTGTAAAGTTAAAAAATATTTAAAAACTTAAAAGCATTAACGAACAAAGATTTGTTTCGTTCTTAGGTCTGTCAAATGCAACAATTTATGGTCTAAAATATTGAGCATTCTGTTATAGGCTTAAACCATATGCTCCTTTCAATCTAACAATTCATGAGGTGCGAAAGGCGATATCTCTTAGTGGTAAATCTGTAGCGGGGCTCCACGTCCCTCGCTTCTTGTCAGAGACCCGAGCTTTTCCGATTATTTGCGAGTCGCGACAAATCTAAACTAAGTTCTTGGTTTGTACTATGGATACCACATAACGAACTGGAAGAGCACCCGGTAACATCAAAATTTAAGACTGTTCAGAAAAGTCCATTTCATAAATTATCCTGACCGAGAATTGAACCCTCTCGATTTTGTACCCTCGATTTTAAAAAGAGATACATTATTCGCCGCGCCAACGGCTCAGTCATTCTCATTTACGTAATTTGAACGATATTATGAAAAATGTTAAATCATTATAAGATTAATACTAGACCTAGTTTTCTTTTCAGCTATAGTCTTAGCATAACGTTCCTTTAATATATCAAAAAATACACGATAAAGCAACGAGACTTGAATATATTAAGGGCTAAAGTATGAAATTGCAGTTTCGTACTGAAAAATGAAAACAATTTTTTCGTAGGATGAAATATTATTATTTAATTAAAGTATTTAGCCTCGTTGTCTATCGCTTCCGACGCAAACAACAACAATCGTCGAACAATCGAACGTAATGATTTTTAAAATTCAAGAATATTGGTGTTGTATAAAAAAAAATTCACTCTGAAATCTGACGACATGCAGGTTTAATTTTAATTCAAAGTGGCCAGTGCCACTTAAAACTGCAATTTCATATTTTAACACCTATTCATATATCGATTTATAATTTAAATTTCATTTTTGATTTGAATCGATATCCAAAGATTTATTAACTATATTTCATTATTGACTACTACTATAATCTGACTACTCCGTTACTGATACAGCGTGAGGATGATATATGCATAAATATATTTTATTATTGTCGTACTATTATTGTGCAATATCTATTACTTAACTAAAGTTAAAACAAATGTCACCACTGAAATAAAGAACAACTTAAATATGAAATAACATTTTATCTAAAACTCGTCTTAATAATGCCGTAATCGTGACATTTAATATGACTTGTACGCACACAGACTAATGTCTGCATGCATACAGCATAATTAATAAAAACAAGGAAGTTTCTGTGCATCGAAATTGCGTAGTCTATGGGTTCTCGTTTTCTCGTTTCATCAAGTTTCCCGTACAAATAAGCTGTACATAAATCAGATTACATTCAAGTTCGTTAAACTTTCAGCGGAAGAGGCAGCCTTATTGAAATTCCTCCTATAAAACACTTCTAACGTTGTACCTTTTTTCGAATGAAATAAATTGGTGAAACTGACATAATCTAATGACTTGATAATATACTTACCTACGCGCACTCCGTATACATAAATACATACAAAAAGCATTCGAGCAGAGAATGATGTTACTTGCTGAATGTCGGTCAGACCCCGAGGGAGTTGACTTCCCAAAAAACAGACAAGTAAAAACATTGTTCATATTTCGCGGGCACAGAACAAATCTCTACGTTAACAAATGTATCGCGTAGCATATCCGTCATAACTTTTATGTATGTTAACACATATATGTACAGCCTTACAGCATTTCTCATTTAGAGTGGACAGAGAATCAAAGCGCTAATAGAATCACACCTTGACGTTAGTGTCCAATGTTAAGGAAATAACTTCTAATCCTGTATTTGGGCTTATAGATGGTAAAGCGGAAACTGATAGGGACAAGCCGATGTCAATTTATGAAGAATAAATACATAGAAATGCCAAAAGCACTAGCAAACCTCGGCGAATACGTGAGATGACCGATGAGGTTGACGTAAGAGGGAAGAGACTAAACGGCGTGGAGTGCTTCAAAAAGGGTTTACTATGCATTTTACACGAGACGTGCAAAAAGCATGGCGTCACAAGAGTATGCAGTAACGTTTACCATCGGTCGGACAGTATCCCTGAAGAACTCGCGTTCCGTCTCTGCTATTAGAAATAAAGCGTTAACATATGTATTATTATTCATAAATATTTAGCCAATAGTGATTACAATTTACGTTGTAATTTGGTTATCGAAAATTTGAATAACAACATAACAGAAAATTACAAATTAAACTTGTATATAAAAGACGACTACTGCCGGACATAGATTTTCGTTTTCCTAATTCAAATGTCAATAGAATATTTAACTCTTGTAACTGTTACAAGAGACAACAACAACAACAACTTGTTATGTTCTATTAAATCATTAACATAACTGTCAAAAATAAATAACATAACAGAAATGTCAAAAACGCACGCACGCAAATGTCGCAAATCTAGGCCAAAATTTGTGAGGCCAAAATGATTTGAGTAGGTGAAAGAAGTATATAATGACCGCGAAACTTGGCGCTCAGGCCTCTCCGAATACCCTCTTAGAGATACAGCGTTAAGATATGTATGTACGTATTAGCATTACTGTAAAAAAATATTCAAGGATGATTACAAGAGTTATAAGTTATTAACCTCCAATAGTGAGTACCAGGAATAGTGTGGAGATAAGTTAGTGACATCGCAAACTCGTGTCATTACTGAGCGCTACAAGTGATAGAGACAAAGCTTATACCCGCTTTGTTTAAATTGAGTTCAAAACTCTTTATCGCGTCACATAAACAGATATAATGTATCAATATAAAAAGAGTTACAGCTTATTATATTTCAATTTGTCGCCACACACACACAAAGATACCAAATTGTATGTTCTGTTTTTATATTTCAAAGAATCTTTCACGGGAGTGCCTAGTTTTGCTGCATGGATGTTACATACAATTTATTATTAAGTATTAGGATTTAATTTACAAATATTACATAGTACCACACATACTTGAAAATATATTGTAAGTATATAAACCGGTACATATTTCCATAGAACATACATACATTATTAGGTGCATATTACATACCCATATGCGGGTGACCAAGCAAATAGGATCCAGTGGTCGGCATTTAGTTTCGGAGATATACGCAGTTTTGTAGTTGGGTAAAAAAATGGCATTTCGTGATTATAATAGATTATTAATTAATGCTCAATTATCTACAAGTTCATATAGTAAATGACTTTATGTGATGTTTCTAAGTAGAAACAAACAAATAGAAGTGTGTTTTTTTTTTTCAATCAACTTTAAAAACGCTTTTTCTCAAAACAAGCTTTTTCAGTTTCAACTTTAAATGTTTGATAAAAAAAAATATATGTCAGTTTTCGAATATTTTTTTAATCTTTATTATTAATTGTCTATTTTAAATTCCGAATCTAGTCTTAACTCAATACCCCACTACTGCGGGCCTACCGCGTAACGTGAAGACGATGACAATTTGATTAAAATGAAGTTAATATTTCTAATTCTGAACTTCGTCGTACCGCGTAAGCAAATGTCATGTGTCAAAATTCCGATGTTCATCAAGATGAAAATTGAGTGAATGGCGAACTTCATTTTGACAGCTAACCGTACCGGTTAAAAAAATGATATTAATCTAATGAAAATCATGTCAATTGATGACTGTCAGATGAAACCGGCAACCTTACCGTCCCGGGCTTCAATAGAAAACAATGATTTTTGTGACTATTTTGCGTGTTTCAATCAAGTTTCAATACACTTCGGCTTTTGTTGCAATATGCTACTACGCATTTAAGTATCTAAAGTGAAATTTTTCTCAATTCACCAGGTTATAAACTGTGTACAGTGAGCATGGCGTTAACATTATTGTATCTTGCTGGGCAAGAAGAACGTGTCAAGAATGTCGACCTTATGGAGTAAAGGAGATGATAAGAGATACCAGCCAGCCTATGTTCCTATCAGAGAGCAGTCATGCTATCAGAAACCCATTCTATAGCATTGTGCAGTAATTTGACAATGGTCTTTCGCCATAAGGACATCAAAAGGGAAATAAATATGGAAATAAATTATAGAATTATATTAATATGCCTTTTATTTCCATGACAAGGATTAGCTTAGTTAATACAAAAGAAACCTTAAATATATGATTATCCTTTCGTGTCTATCTTTACAGTTTTTCCTATCCTGTAACATAGGTACCTACATAGTAAAACATGTACTATAGGTACTACAATTTATAATAATTTTGACTGTGCTTCTTAGGAACTCATAAAATTTTGTAAAAGTACACATTACTTGAGTATATTATGAGGTAGAATACTTACCATTACCATCTACATGTCATCTTTGATATAAATAATTTTATCTTTATAATTATTTACTAGTGTTCAACATTAAATGCTTAACCGCAACATTCATCATTGAGTTTTTTCTACTGTACATAGAAACTCTGCAGATACATTATCCTATAGTCTCACCAACACATCTTGTGACAAATAACTACCTTAATTCAAAACTAAATATTTTGTAATATAGTTAATAAAAATACAAAGAAAAAGCAGTCATTCGAATAATATTTATTAATAGAAAAAGCACAAATTTTTAGGTTTGTTCCACAATACACCATCGACATTGTGTCTGTTGGAAACTTTAAATAGAGCAAAGATGATTTTATATAATTAAAACCATATCAACCATCCATTATTTCTTTTATTTTTTCACAGACTTCAGTTTTTTAAAAACCTAATGACAGATATCAATAACATCGTTCTTTTTCAACGTTCACAATGCTTCCACCAAAGAGAATGTAACATTACACAAATTACATAACATACTCCGCCCACTTGCATGTATGCAAAATTACACTAATCAAAAACTAAATTAAAATATACGCTTCTGGGTGACCAAAGCAATAAATGTTAATATAATAAAATAATCTAAATATTTCTTTAAGTGACCTTATCAATCGCTCCCAAAACCCTCCCCACCAAGGCGCGTGAGGAGGAATGAAGCGCCATGTAATCTTCTCTACTGAGGTTCTTTTTATAACTTCTTGCCAGTCAATACTGTTTAATAAGTTGTATGTGCCTATAAAATTTGTTGCATTATCACTGTATATTATTTTGGCCCTACCTCTTCTCGCTAAAAATCTCCTTAATGCCAACATAAAATCTTCTGTGGACAGTGAAGTGCATAATTCAAGATGAACTGCTCGATACGTTGCACATGTGAACAAAATGACCCAACATGTCAGTTCAAATCCTCCTATTATATTTTTTGCTTCCTTTATAAACTTGTTCATTTCCTCAACACCGTCAGTGCTAGTAACACAATTATCCACATAAAAACATTCCTTTAATTCTGAGGAAGTGTCACAATTATATTTCTCAAGATGGTGTAAAATCGTAGCTGCCAAAAGAAAAGGACTTGTTGTAATTCCAAATACCACTCGTTTGTGTCGTAATATAATAATTTCTCTTTCAGTCTTGTTTATATCTCTCCACCATAAAAACTTCAGGCAGTCTCGGTCTTCAGGATGTAAGCAAATTTGAAGAAATGCCTTTTTTATATCAGCTGTAGCACCAATAACACCTTTACGTGGGGAATCAGTGTGATCAAATTTGACCCCTTTTCTAGACAGGAGTTTAATGAACATTCATTTTTGCTGGTTACTGATGCATCAAACACTGGCCTTATTTTAGTAGTTAGGCTTGACTCTTTAACAACTGCATGGTGAGGAAGATAATGACCTTTAGTATGATCAGCTTTGACTTCTTCGATGATTGAAGTTTCAGACCACTCTTTAAATACTTTGTCATACTCTTTTAATATTCCTAATTCTGTTAATCTAGCTGTAGTAGACTTAAGACGTTTAAGACCAATGTCATAATTTGTTGGTAACTCTCTAGGTGTTTCTTTCCACGGAAGTCTTACCTCATATCTTTGCTCATTGTTAACTTTTATTGTATTCTTGAAAAACTCTTTGACTTCAGATTCTCTTTTTATTTCGCTTTTTATTTCCGTCGTATCCTTAATTCCTAACGTCTCCAATTTCCATAAATCAGACACATCAGAAGTGCAAGCGAGACTGTTAACAAGCGTACAATGTAAGCCAGGAACGGGACCTTGAATTGTCCAACCTAATCTAGTCTCAACTGCTAATAAATTGTTAGCTACATGTATTGAACGACCTGTAAGTAACGAGCCCGAGACATCAGCTCCGATCAACAAACTAATATCATTTATATCATCTGTTATGTCATTCAAATAAAAACCATTTTCTTTCAATTGGTGTAATAGTTTGCTTTCTTTTATTTTGGGTAGATTACTGCAAATAATTTTTTGTTCTAATGCATGCATTCTAAATACAAAAGTTCCATCTAAATTTTTAATAGTCAGTGGATAAGATTTATGCAATTCTTTCTTCGTCATGACACCTCCGAATAAGCAGTGACTAATTTCTTCTTGACCGTTCGGTTCTAATGTAAGCTTTTCAATTACATCTTTTTTTACAAATGAACGCTGTGCTCCAGAGTCTAGTAAGGCTCTAATAGTCAAAATCTTACCGTCGTTTACAAGGTTCAGTTTCAGTGTTTGTAGTAGTACTGTATCTGCCGCTAACAATGTTCGATTCAATACAGCTTCTTGTCCAGGGACAGATGGAGAATTATTAGTTGTATCATTAACCCTTCCTGAAATATTGTTACAAAGTATAGGATAGTGTCTCCTTGCACATATTACACATTTAGGATACTTTTTACATTTTTTTGCATCATGCCCCACTTTTAAACATATATAACATGCATTTTTACGTTTTATAAAATCCTTCCGTTCTTCAAGGGACATTTTAACAGCTATTACACATTCTGAACTGACATGTGATAGCCTATCACAAAATAAACAAGATTTGACACTCAGCTCTGTGTGTTCATCGTACTCCTTTTTACCGTAGTTGTAGTGAAGCACGCTGCTGTAGGAATAGTTGGTTCACTATTATCCTTATAAAACCCACTACGAGCTAAAAGTATTCGTCCTTCAGACTCTACTTCATGCCTCACAAATGCTAATAATTTTGTCAATAGGTCGTCTTCATCGTTACAGTGCAGACGTGATCTATTCCAGGCCCTTAAAATGTCATCAGGAAGTGCAGACTCTACGATTGGATATAAAATAGCTGCAAACTTATCCTGTGTAACACCTAAAGATTCTAGCGCTTGTATCTGTGTCATTAGAAAGAAGAAGAAAGAAAGAAATATTTATTCATCACCAATTAAGTTACAAATACATTATTTTCTAAGTTACAATTGAACAGTTGGCGACAAAACGTTTGTCGTACAAGAAACGTGTTGTTACCTTAGGTGTACCCTTGGCTTGAGCAAGTATTAGTTGAAGGAGTTCCCTTATGTAAAATTCTATAATTAATTCGTCTTTAGCAAACCTTCTTTTGAATTGACTTATAGCTTTCTCATAATTCTCAGCAGACGGTGGGAAGCTATTTACTAATTCTTCTGCTTTGGACCCAGGTTCCATGCTCTGAATTAAATATTGAAACTTGTCGTCCTTGTCAATTGTGTCATCTTGATAAATTTTTTTGAATTGACTCCAGAAACTTATCCATTTTTTTACCTCGCCATCAAATTTCTGTAGCTCTAGTTTCGGTAGCCGCAACTGACGGCCACTAATCTCATGACCATGAGAAGAATGATCGCTTATGTTATTCTCGCCTCTTAATGAAGTTTTCTTTGAAAATTCTGAGCTATTGAGATTTTCTATTGTTTCTATATACTGCTGCTCAAGTGCATACCATTTTTCCGTATAAATTTCTGTAGTATCTAAATCTTCTTCGAAAGCTTCTTCATCTTTATCGACCATATCTAACCATAGCTTCTCAATTTTATTATCAATGGCCGAAAGTGTTTCGTATTTCTCTCGAAGATTTTTGAAAACTGCCGATAAGCTGGATCTATTTTGTTTGTAGGCATTTTTCCAACTTTAGTGTGCAGCTAGTAAATAGTCTGCGTGCTTGTTTTCTTTCTACCTTTGCTCTGTCCATGTTTCACAAAATATTATTTACCACGGTCGCCAGATGTTGGAAACTTTAAATAGAGCAAAGATGATTTTTTATAATTAAAACCATATCAACAATTCATCATTTCTTTTATTTTTTCACAGACTTCAATTTTTTAAAAACCTAATGACAGATATCAATAACATCGTTCTTTTTCAATGTTCACAATGCTTCCACCAAAGAGAATGTAACATTACACAAATTACATAACTGTGTCTTTAAAACCCTCTATGTGGTTCTCATTAAACCTAAGTGTTTTAATAAAGGTCACATTTTATTTCAAAATTAAGGAAAGTAATCACATACAACTTTATAATGTGTTCTTAAGTACATTCTCACAAAAACGTGTTAAGTGTGTTATTCTAGTAGTGGGTCTTGATAGACGGTAGCTCTTGTTACCGGCAGTGGTGCCTCTGTTAAACATTGAAATTGTTGCTTCTTTTGGCAGCGGTCTGAACCCCTGTGGTCTTAACGTTTAGCCACATCACAAGTTGCGAATTTGTATCAATACTTCTGATTCCGAATATGTAGTTACACTTATATCTCTTCGTTTCTCTGCAGCGTCGAAAATCTATCTACTCGTGTGCTAGCATCTGAAAAACATGAAATTGTAGCTAAGTAAATTTATAGACCATTTAACTCACGTCAGTGTTTTGTGTTGGTACCTTACCTTCTAATTCAATTCTTGATTCCATAATAACCTTTGTTTTATCGCCAAATATTCCACATGCCGAAAATGAAGACATTTTTCAAAAAATCATTAGAAAGCTTGTTTTATTATTAACATTATAAAACATACATGGAAATCCCATTTCACATTAATTATTTTATTTTATGAAGTTTAACAGCTGACACTTTCGTTTAGTTCCACTGAGTAAGTAATCACTACGTTGATTTAGTTCTGTATGTATTGTTTTGTTGTTACTGAGTAATTTTTAGTCTTCGGGGTAATAATTGCTAACTAAAGCGTCACAACAATAAAATAAAGGCAATGAATTCTGTGAAATAATATTCTTATATGAAATTAAGATGAAATACTAAATTTCTTATTAGGCTAAATCTTCGTAACAAAACGCGCGGTTAAAATAGTTCGTTCAATAATTTCCGCACTATTATTGTCTATAATCTAGGTTCCCAAACTTATTTTGTCTACTGAGTCGAGAGCTCATGCAGTCGTTGTCTAAGATGCCTCCTAGCTAAATGAAATTACAAATCACCCCCCAGGCCTCTACACAACGCCCCCATTTTTTTTCTGGGTCTCTTACCGCCCTCCTTTAGGCCTGCAGTGCCCACAGGGAGGCGTTATCGCCCACTTTGGGAATGGGTGGTCTATAACGATGTTCATGGAAGGTCCAATCGCCATCGAGTTTTTAGCCGGTACATGATATTAATTAAATGAGCATGAACTTCATGTTCATAAAATTTTCCGAACTTCATGGAGTTACGTGGTACGGCCCCAGGGACCCTTTTTGCTTGGACACCAACATATATTAGATCTTATAGAGACATTAGAAGTACACTAATTCACTTTTTTTCGCTTGTCAGTGCTCAGATATGTAAAATTTTAATTTCATGATATCGGAAGAAAATCAGGATACATTTTTAGAAATGAAATTCTAATTCTAACGTTTAAAATTTAAATTAACCTAATTTGGAACCGAAACAAGAACCTACCACTTAGAAATTATAACCATTGCATCGACGAGCCAGCGAGTAAAAAACCTTTGTATCATTCAAATAAAACAAAATATAAGAAAATATGCCAAAATATATTAAAATACGATCACCTATGAAATTATATATTTATGATATATTTCCAGACTAACGTACCATATGTGACAGTTAAGTTATTTCTATAGAAAATATAAATAACTGTTATATGCAACTATGTTTTTTGTAATAACAATAATGTGTCTCTGAAGAGCTTTATATTTTGTAACGTATTTATTAATAATATTTTCAGTAATGTTGATAATCATTAGATCTTTTAGTTAGTTTTATGTTAGTAATAAATAAATATTTTAGTTAAATAAACAGATTATTATTAAGAGTACGGAAAACTAGTTCGATATTATAATACGGTGACCTTCATTATAAACGAAACACAACATTAGGTAATTGTAAAATAACTATAAAAGAAGAACCCTTCTTTTTATAAACGTCTATTACAATAATCCAGTAAACATTTAATTAATCACAACTTTGTTGAGGCACTTCTTCCTACCACTTCTCGAAAATATTAAATTTTTATAACAAGATTTTAATACAAAAATAAAACACATTGTAACGATTTTAAGTGGTTAAAAATAAAACCATGACAGGGCGACCCGTCCGCCATAACCTGCTAAATATTTCACTTCAGCCAAATACGTAATTCAGAAGGTGAATGTAGGTTGTACGACGTACGTCCTACCATGTTTAATATTAAAGTATGTAAATCACTGAATTACCATGTCCCACCTTTATTTGTACCCGACATGTAAATGCACTAGTTTATTAAAATATTTGGATGAACGCGTGGAAATAGCAAGGCAACGTACATTAACTAAATTTTCCCATCAGTACCGCCCTTATAGAATGTTTTAGAAACTCAATTTATTTACAAGTATATTTGTATAAACAAACATACAACTTGATTAACAACTCTTCTGAAATATACTATTTAAAATAGCTATTTACTTAGATCTACAGGCTGTAGCGGATCCAGGATTTTGATTTGGCCCTCCCAAACTTGAACCCAATGAGAGTAGGGCGTTTCGGGACCCTAAAATTTTTCATGGAGGGACTCTGATGCTTTTGGGTTGGGGGGGGCTCAAGCCCCGTAACCCCCCCCCCCCCCCCCCCCCTAAATTCACTACTGTTTACAGGTATACAATTTCTTTAAAATATATATTTTAACAAAAATGTGGGCGTCCATGCAAAAAGGGCCCAGTGGTCGACATTTAGCTTCCGAGATATACACAGTTTTGTAAAGTTGGGTGAAAAAATTATTAATTAATGCTCATATTATCTACAAGTTCATTTAGTAAATTACTTTATATGATGTTTCTAAGTAGAAGTGTGTTTTTTTTCAAACAAACTTTAAAATTACTGTTTCTTAAAACAAGCTTTTTCAGAGTTTCAACTTTAAATGTCTGATAATAAATTTTTTTTTAATTCTTATTGTCAATTGACTATTTTAAATTCCGAATCTAGTCTTAACTCAATACCCCACTACTGGATCCTTTTTACTTGGACGCCCACAAATAGTCAGTAGTTACAAGTCAACTAATTATGTGAGCTATTTTACATTAACAACACGAAAAGTCTTACAAAAAAGTTTTCTTTATTTACGAAATACATTGAAGATATCTACATCAAAGTTAAAAAAGTGCAAAAATATCAAGCTGCTCAAGTAAACGTTAAGGAAAATCTTTAATACCGTCTTAAGGATTCCTAAATACCGTTGTAAAGATGTGATTAAAAACAAATGTACGCAGTTTCACGAAATAATTAACCGATTTTTAATATTTTGGAATCCTTACACTGTTTTTATGTCTTTAACAACTTTATATAAGTCTTGTGTTTACATAAAAGAAAAAACTGACTGACTGCCTGATATATTGCAAACATTTAAACTTTGAAACATAAATCCTTTAGCGCATTCAAATTAATTAATAAACACAAAAATATAATAGAATAAAATTAAAAAAATATTCACTAAAGTCAGTGAATAAGGTGCCATTTTTAATTTTCCTAAAAAACAAGATTACTGTTTTGATATTATTTTTTTAAATAATACCTTTACCGGACAAATTTATCTAAAATTGTAGTAGTATCAACACGTATCACTTATATAGAATTACTTAATTTCCAATACATTGTAAGAGTGAGGTAAAGTTTATATACGTTTTATTAACTCATAAAATAGTTTAAAATAAGGTTGTGTTTTCATACACATGTATAGTTCTTCTTTATTAGAAATTCTGCGTTTTCCCGCAGCACTACAGTACAACATGTTAAGTTTATTATTTCAGTAATAAAAGAGAAGTGTAGGACAATAAAACGAAAAGAATCACAAGTTATTTACAAACGCAAGGAAAAAAGGTTATTTATTCCCTAACATTGGATTTTCATTCACTCTATTCCCGTATAAAATTACAGACACGACGCAATTTGAAGCCACCGAACTTGAAGAAACATTATTATTACCACTTAGACATACACTGATCATTCAGTAACCGATCTTACAATAACAATGCGAAAGCTATTCAATAAAACAACCCAAACGAAATAATTTAAAAATAAAATCGTTATTTCACTTTTCGATTATGACCTTTAAAAAAATCCTATTATTTCAAAATATGTTCCAGCAAAATGCTTCAATGAAATATATTTACTTGTAACTTTACAAGAAAAAAGGTTCTTAATAAAAATATAATAGCCGCTGACAAGACAAAGAGTACAGAACATCTAAAGAAAGATTTAAAAACGTTGTTCATTTAACTAATTAGGTAGCAAAAAAAAACCACAGCTTTTTCCTTCAGTTTTTAAATTTGTTAAAGCAACCGTGTGATAAAAGGAAGACACCAGAAATATTAATTTAAATTCTAAGTCCTAAATATTTTATAGAAAAAATAATGAAACGAACATAAAAGCTATATTTATTATTAGCTTGTTCAAGGTCTATTTTTGTGCAACATTTCATTTTCGACGATAAATGAAAAATAAATAAAATAAAATTATATTGCTATCAATTACATTCCTAAATAATACTATATAAATTATAAACTTAAAATATTTGCGCCTTGCGAGATCGTGTTACCTTATTCTTTGCATATATAAATAACATTACTATGTTATTACTATAGAGACTTGAAAATAAAATGCTGCGTGTTTTATTCATTACTTAAATTACAGCAAAATTTTCACATATTGAATGTGCTCGAGTCATTTAATAGCAAACTTTAATATGTCCATAATAAAATTAGATTAATGTCAACATTAACTTTTAAAGTAAATTAGCCATAGGCTTCTACGAATAAAATAAATACGAATACCTTTAATAACAAAGATGACAAACAATGAGATTAGATTTTAATTCAATTTGCCCAAAAGAAAAGTTGAAAATGCGTCAACCCGTATTAAAACAGCGTAAGTGTAAAAGAACAACAGGTCAATTAGCTCGGTCTTTTAACATAACCGAAGCGTAAATACAGAGACAATAGAAGTAGAGGCCGCCACTTAGGTCAGATGTCGTTACCACTTGACATGAAATAAGTGGAATTTGGCTCCTGTTAAAGTCTATACTAATATATAGAACTTAAACACTCAGGTCTACATTATAATAGCTCGACTTCATCGAAAAAAATCTACAAACAACACTAATTGTTTGAGACATTGAATATCAATAAAAATTTATGTGGATGTGTGACATAAGTATTACAGAATAAAAGAACGTTATTTGTTTGCTGTCGTATCTTTTGTTACTTCTTATTAAAATGACAATGGTCCATAACGTGGTAGTATTAACCACCTAAACAACGATATTTATTAAACGATAATTATCGAAATCAATAAGAAACAATTTTCGAACGCAACGTATTATAATGTACATTTACATAATAATTGATATATATATATATATATATATACATGTAATGGATGTTTATATATGGTATATATGTAAACCAACTCCGTAAACTCCAACATCGTTTAACCGATCACAATGAAAGACAGCCAATAGTAGGTACATGTATTTTTTCACAGAGAAGGTTTTACGCTAACCTCTTTGTTGCACGAAGTAGCAGGAAAAAGCTAGATAAACATAATGATGATTTATTTATTATATTTAAATATATAACCGTGCATGAGGCGGAGCACAGAGGCTCTTATAGTATATTGTAACACTAACGCCGTATTTGTACCTGTGTCTCACAAAATGACTAAATGAATAAATAAAAAAATTCACAAAATGAATACGTTCACATATAATACAGCCTACTTTTATAATTATGATCGAATTAAGGGTTGACATTTTTTAAGCGTCGTATATTCTTCCCCAGCTCAATCAATCTCCATACCAAATTCTATCAAACAAGGTTCAGCCAGTGGTTTAACAATGAAAACGTAACAAACTTTTATATTTATATTATTAGTATGAATATAATTCATATATAGTCTATAGCTTTCCCAAAAATACTGAAAGTGAAGAAAACCACAAAAATCACAGATTATTATAGTAGCTTATAATTATTCCCGTTACTAAGATTGTTTGACTTTTTTGCAGCAGATTATCGTATCTACTGCATATTTAAAAATAAGCAAATTACATTAACTGTTTTAAAAGAAAAATATGTATGTTTTTACAAATAATCTCTATAAACAGATCATCACAATATAAAAAAGGAATTCTAAAATATTTAGTAAATCATCAATTTTAGAAAACCAAATTAAAATATCTAAAAATCGGTCCATATTCAAAATACTTACCGCGTTAGTATTTAAAAATAATTACGTCACATTATAACATTACGTTCTGTAATCATAAACCAATCTGTACTTTTGTAAATTGTATATAATTGTAAACATTATATAATTGTAGGTGTACACTTACGGTGAGAAAAACAAACAATATTACGTTACATCAATACATTTACTGAGGCGGTGTTTTTTAAACAAACATAAAATGGTCTTCGTGTTCAGTTCACGAAATATTCCCAAGAAAATCAGTTCCGAAAGCAGCTTACATTTACGTATGTCAATATTATCAGGATACGAATAGAACACAAATGTAACTATACTTCACATAATACAACAATGTGTAATCCCGAAGAAAGCTTCCTTTTTCATATTTGTTAGAAAAGTGAATATTATGCTTTTTCTTTCGGTTACTCAATATTTTATTTTTCATAATGCGATTAAAAGTATATGTAATTCTGCAAGAATATTTTGTTTGGAATATCAGAGACAAATATTGACACTAAAGAAAGAAATAATATACGGTTAATAATATTTCAATGAAATGTAATGTTATACTAATTTAAATTATTATCAGTGTTTAGAAAATGATGCTACAAACACAATACATAAATCAAATTAATTTAAAAGAGTATATAGCGAATGGAATATTTATTAAAAAATAATATTTTATCTATTTTATAGTTTGTAAAATGTTACTTACTAGATATAACATGTGTCTAATTAAATTAAATTTAAAAATTATTTGTTGTTTGTATGCTTCACATATTTATATCTTTACAAGTGGGCAAAGATGCAGTGCATTTATGGTTTCATTAAGATGATAAAACTTGCTTTGATGTAAGTCGAAACGAGCGAAACGAAATAAACTGTCGTTCAAATTGTGAAATGAAAATATAAACTTTACTTAAGTGTAGTTCTAAACAATATCAAAAAGCTAATTAATACTGTACCTTTATCTCGTTCAATGCATTCCTCTTGGACGAGTGGTTTGTATAGAGTCAGCTCACAAAACAAACAGCACTATGTACGTTATATAATGCTCGGTCACGAATACGTCAGAGTTGTGATTCCTCGCTGCGACACATCCACTACTAGCAGATGCTTGAACAGTACTGATTCACGTCAACGCTCGAGCTTTGCAAGAATGGTGTGAAATGCGCAAGTCACGCGGCGCTTAACTTATCCACCTACTTTCGAAATTCAAATTGTCATATTATTCTTTCCCTGAAACGTTCGCACGGGACGCTAAGTGGGGACTTTCTGTGGGGATAAATTTCCGGTGTTCGGGTCTACGTGTTTTCACGCTTCAACTTTCTTTGACATTATGGATGTATGAGCATCCTCAAATTCATGAGGCTTTTATACATTCATAATAGTATGAAAACTTTTCTATGGTTTTCAAGATAACTGTAAAATTGTCCATTGCTGAAAAATTATTTCACAATTACGCGCCTTTATTTGGTTTCTTTAGTATTAATTATAATAAACTATTATAACTCAACATATAGACATAATAATAACAATATTCCAAACAATTAAACAAATTATGTGACCCCAAACCACAGTATACACAACAGTAGGATGTCTTTATAGAAAGCTAACGTACGTGGTTTGTATTCGTGCGCGCTAATACCCATGCGCCGTGGCACGCACACAACGGCAATGTTTTGGGCAACTATGGGTGAAAATTGTAGCGCTCGAGGTCACACGCGACCCAAACAAGCGACCGCTTCCGTTTGTCTTTTATTTGTTAATAATTCACATGAACGAATGTAATGTAATGTCCTCGGATGCCTAAATAATGTTAGTTATTTGAATCAATGGTTGTCATTCTTCAACATAACTACAACAAATTAAATTTGTCAAACATTGAAAACTAATCCTTATGCATTGTTTTTAATTATTATTTGTTAAATGTATAACTAAATGAGATGCTCTCAGCATCTCACACCCAACGCAATAACCCTACGTATCCGGCCGAGAGTTGGCAATTCAGTTATGTGCAAAGTGGGAGTAGGCGTATTTTCTACATATTCTCTACCCAAAATTGGCACTAGGCCTGAGAATCAAAGTCAAACCAATTTATTCAAGTAATCCTAATTGCACGGTGATTTTGAACTCCCAAATAAATAATAAACACCAAGAGAATTTAGAAAAGTTCGTTTCTTAAATTAGCTTCACCAGGGATCGAACCCCTGGGCCCCCGCCCCATTTCGAAGGTAGATGATGCTTACCATCACGTCAATGGGCCATCATGAAAATTCATATTTCACGATCTTTTTACTAGGTATCTGAAATCTACTACGCAAATCCACATTAATAAATATGACATATACTTTAACGTTATAACAAATCGTAACATTTTATCTATCACTAGCTAGGCATCCCGGCTTCGCACGGAGGAACATATTATTTTCAAACTACTTTCTAAACCACGTAATGTGAGGAGTACATTAAGCCATAAATTTGTGCTCAGTCGATCAAATGACTTTCTAGTCCATAGTTGACACACAGATTATATTAATATATATACATGGATGAATAGTATGTTAAAAGCAATTACTAGCGAACACTGATACTTTAATCCGTCATCATTAATTTTACCATAATAAAATTAAACGTAGGCATTGGTCTATGTCTGGGGAAAATTATTGTACCGAGATTGTATTCATCCCCAATTATTTCTACAAACATGAATCCAAATTCACAACCATTATCGCAGATATAAATACTACCAAAGTTATCATTAAATTACTTACAGATATTTGTGACAGGTCTATTATTATTTTGAAATGTATTAATGCATTTCTTATCTGTTTAATATATTGCTAACGGCTTTTACTCGCGGCTTACTTCAATTTGATGTAACGTACATTTACACATAAAAAATATTTATATATTTCATAATAAAAAGAAAATTTACATTAACAAAAAGTACATACATATTATGTTAATATTTACAAACTTAAAACTACACATTATCTTAAATAATAAACTTCCTCAAAGTTTAGCCGCTTAGAAAGCTATCATTGCTCAAGGTACCCAGCAGACTGGCAGCATTGCATTAACAGAAAATTAAACTTCCTGCAATTTATGATTATTATTCATAGGTAGCAACATCGTAGCCTAATCGTAGCAATGACGTAGCAGTATCGTAGACGGTACCTACGATACGTTCATTAATTTAATATCGGTACTCGTAATTACTTAAATTACTATTATGTATCTATTATATGTATTCTGTTTTTGATATAATTATAAAAACCTCGCAAAACATATTTTAATTAACTTCATTTCAGTATCGTAACGCTTAGGTATTTGTAAAATATTATTATGATAATAAATAATTGGACGAATTTTCATGCATCTACTAAAACACAGAACCCCAGCAGTTTGCACGGATTTCTTTTAATAAAGTTAGTGATGATAATCCGAAATATAAGCGCTAGTAAATTTGTAGTTAATTTCTAACTTCGTGATATCTACGTCATGGACGTCAAGCTCACCATGTTAATATCCAATCACTCTTACGCAGATCTTGAAGTAGATGCTGGCCATAGCGAATATGTTACACCCTTAAGGAAATTGAATTTATA
This sequence comes from Zeuzera pyrina, assembly GCA_907165235.1. Lineage (NCBI taxonomy): Eukaryota > Metazoa > Arthropoda > Insecta > Lepidoptera > Cossidae > Zeuzera > Zeuzera pyrina. Next base: position 17,919,099 of record OU015628.1, read on the forward strand.
AAAAATAATACATTTTGTTTTCAATGTGTCAAAATATTGACCACAATATTAGCATATTTTTTTTTGTGTTTCTCTGTATTAAGTAAACAAAATTTGCAGTTTATTCACAAATTAAAAAAGAAATAAATAAAAAATAAGAGTCCTTCTAGTTTACCCCTTATTTTCTTGAATGCATTTATTCACTGAATTAAGCCAGTAAATATTGATCAATTCTATCCTTTGTACAAAAAAATTTCCAAAAGTATTTATATCTTTAATCGACTTCAAAAAAAGGATGAGGTTCTCAATTCGTCTGTATGTCGTTTTTTTTTGTATGTTTGTTACCTAATAACTCCGTCATTTATGGACCGATTTCGAAAATTCTTTTGTCGTTTGGTAAGTAATACTTCAGAAGTGGTCTCATATGAATTTCACCGATATTGGAGCTTGGACTTCGAAGATACACTAGAGATAACGCGACCTGGTTATAATCTTTATTTATATTGATGATTCTCTTGTATATCGCTGAGCTCCGGAATTAGAATGAAGTTAATTGCAGACTTGCCCTAGATAACTATAACATAACTATAAAACACTGAAAAGTATAAAATAACTATCCTTTACTAATCAAAACTCAAGTACAATTAAAATAACTTTATAAATACGATACACATACCTATATAATTAAATTTGACAGTTATTGAGTCGGTGCCAAATCAATGTGCAACAACAGAAAGTCTATTAGTTTGGTGGGTTTGGCACCGACTTCAGTAACTGTGAAATTTAATTATATAAGTATGTGTATCGTATTTATAAAGTTATTTTAATTGTACTTGAGTTTTGATTAGTAAAGGATAGTTATTTTATACTTTTCAGTGTTTTTGTTGCAGATACTATCAAAAGTTGTGCTTGAAGTATTATATGTTATGTATATTGTATATGTTCCTTTAAAAACAGGTCAGCACACTAATCTTCACTCAACAAATTTTTGTCTCTTGTCCTCATTAAAATAAGAATATCAACAGTTCCAAAAATTATTTTTCTTTGGAGAAAGTTATTTCCTAATTTAATTGCCTGGCACTGTAATAAGAAAGCCTGTGGCGTAGTTTTTGTAACCGTTCTGCTCTGACAGGCGTGGAACAAAGAACTCTTATCCCCCCAAGGACAACGCTATGATAAGATTATTAAAAATATTATTATTGCGCTACACATTTATCATTATGATCTTTCACACATTCTCAACACCATAACGCTTATTACACACACATATGAGCATAGGTAATATAAATGAAAACGTAGTCTGAAAAGTAATGCCCAATATTTTTCCTCGAGATAAGATACAAGCAATAACACCATTTTGTTTATGTTGACGTCGGTCTGGGCCCCGCGGGAGCCAAAGGATCGACAAAGGCTCAAGACTCACACAGAACTATCGCATAGGCAGCCAACCAATCCAGTACGACCTACCCCACATCCCTCACACGCAACACATTTGGTGTAGAAAGGGTAAAATGGATTATGAAGGGAGTTCTTGTAATACCGGTCCCGTTACATGCCTCTTTGTGAAACCGATACACTACACCCATGGGAGAGATCCCTCTCAACTACCTATAGCGTGATACTGTTATGATAGACTGCTTCTTTCGGGCAGTGTGACCCACCGAACACTGTTAATTATTAATAGGAATTACATATACGATATACATTATGTATCTTTACGAAGTTGGAAGCTTATAGTATAATGGTTAATAAAATCCGTAAATTCAAAAGTTTTAAATTTCAATATTAGAGTTTAGAAGTATTTATTTTTTATTTTTATTTTATTTTATTTATTCAGGAAACCTTACAGCCTAAAACGACTAAATCTAATTTACATATAAGTTTAAATCAAGGCCAATTACAAGATTTCACCTATAAATGTTATACAACATAGTAAATTGGACAGCACGTGGGAAATCAGAAGTGTAGATTGAAAACAATAACACCAAACTGGTAATTTAAAAATAAAATGATAACAATGAGAAAATAAACAGAAAAAATAAAATAAGTCTATAATTATGATATAGTTAAGTTATAACAGCATTTGAGAATAGTGACCCACCAATTTTCGCCTTATCGATTTGTAGCTCTCTATAAATACATCTATGTCGACCTGTGAAAGAAGTTCATTTGCCTTATGTGGAGAACGCCAGAGAAAGGAGTTTTGATGGTAGTTTCTCTTTACTAATGGTGTTGCAAACAAATAATTTTTTTTTCGAGAAGAATAAGTTGGTACTTTAAAGCCTACTCTAGCCAAAAGTTCTGGACTATCAATGTCTGCTCTGATAATTTTTAATAGGTAGATAAAGTCAGCAATATCTCGCCTTACACTCAAAGGCAGAAAGTGAAAATTTCTGCATCGCTTCCCGTAGCTATCGCCAGCATATTCCATTGAACAGTTCGTTTTCAGTTCAAGATATTTAATAAATTTTCCCTGTATACCTTCAATACGATTTACATAGCAATCGTAATGAGGACTCCACACTTGCGAGCAATATTCAAGGTGACTTCTAACATAACTGCAGTACAATATTTTTAAAGTCTTGACATTATTAAAACAAGTTGAAGTCCTCATAACGAAGCCCAAACTCTTAAGAGCTCTTGTAACGATAGAATTTAAGTGAATTCTGTGCGTTGCCTTAGTGTCCTGTATTAATCCTAGATCTCTAACATAATCAACTCTGCCTAACTGCCGTCCTTTTAGAGTGTAATTTGTGTATAATGAAGACATTTTACGCGAGATAGATATAAAATAACATTTAGATATGTTCAAATTTAATTTGTTATCGGCACAATATGTATCAAAGCGATTGAGGTCCTCTTGAAGATAAACAGCGTCTTCATTACAGTCAATAGATTTCAATATTTTCATATCGTCGGCGAATAAATAAAATTTAGAATATTGGAAACACCTGTTTACGTCGTTTATGAATAACAAAAACAGAAGAGGCCCCAATAACGACCCCTGAGGAATTCCTGAGGGTACGACAATCCAAGAAGAGATGAAGCCGTTCAGTACCACGGCTTGTGATCTACGATCAATATAAGAAGAAAACCATCTGAACAGATTCCCATGTATTCCCGCTAACTGGAGTTTCTTCAGGAGTATCATGTGATCTATTGTATCGAAAGCTTTGCTGTAATCAGTAAAGACACCATCAACCTGTTTACCCTTCGCTACTTCTTCAATAATATAATCATGAGTTAGAAGGAGATTAGAAGTGGTGGACCTACCTTGAATGAACCCATGCTGTTCAGGGATAAAAGATGATTTAAGAGCGTTATACGTTTGCGAATGCACTATTTTTTCTAAAACTTTAGATATTGTGCAAAGTTTCGATATTGGTCGGTAGTTCTCAATATTCGTTTTGGAGCCTTTTTTATGGATAGGTGTAACATATGCAGATTTCCAGATACACGGGACAATACCTTCGTTTATAGAACGCCGAAATATAATAGATAAGGGAAGAACTAGACTATGCGCACAATTGACTATAAAATGTGCTGGTATTTGATCAGGACCCGCGGATTTTTTAATGTCAAGACCTTTTAAGAGTCTTTCCAATTCTTCATTACTAATTTCTATTGATCCTATACTACTCGAGTAACAATCCGGGTAAGTAGATATAGAGAATGAATCTTCAGGTGAATGCAGAAAAGAAGTTTGGAAAAAAAAGGAAAACAATTCACAAAGTCCTTCACAGTTATCTGCTTTTTGATTTTTATAAGTCATTGCTGAGGGGAGAGAAAAATTATTGTTTTTGTTTTTTACATACGACCAAAAAGTGTTTGGGTTATTGATTATAGAATTTTCAACGTTATTAATATAGGAGTTAAAGCACTCGCTTTCGTATAGTTTAACACGGTTACGCAGCAGTTCGAATGTTTTTTGATCGGCTTTGTTTCCATATATTTTAAATTTGCGTAAAAATTTTGATTTCTCTTTCAACATTTTTTTAAGAACACTGTTGAACCATGGAGGATATTTTCTGTTTGTTGATATAAGTTTATGCTGAATAAAAGTGTCTCTAAGTCTGTATAGTGTCTCGTAAAAGAAAGCAAGTGCATTGTCAAGTGTGTCCGATGTCAGATGCTTGCACCAGTTAACTTTATCAAGTTCTTTACAAATGCTAACATAATCACCTGACTGATAGTAATATTTGATTCTAGATTTGATTGTACAAGCCTGAATCGTAGAATCGAGTTCAACGATAAATGATTTGTGATGTAAATCTTCAGGAACCAGTGATTCTAATGGACTGTAAACATAAAGTGATGTATTTGAAAAAGCTAGATCGAGAATTCTACCGTTAGCGTTTTTAAGGTAATTGTATTGTGCGAGGTTACATAAAGAAATAATATCAAGAAAATAATTTATAACTTCATTCGACGAACTGTTAAAAGGAAGGAATTCGAAACTGTCTTCATCACGAGTCCATGATATTGAAGGTAAATTAAAGTCACCTAGAACTATAAATAGGTCATCGGCGCAACTACTAACAATGCCCTGCAATTTGTCGGTAAATAGTTGTAACTGTACATTGGCTGAATTGCCTTGATTTTGAGAACATAAATATAGGGAAGATATATGTATTTTATTAGCCCTCTGACGGTTTGACGGGTTAGGCAAAGACACTGTTACCCAAATATCCTCTGCGGCACTAGCCCATTCCGGACGCTCCAATGCCGGTAGATTACGATGGACTGCTATTAAAACACCGCCGCCGAGCGATTGAGATGTTAGCTTATAATCCCGATCCCTCCTGAAAACTACATAACGATCATCAAAGAGCTCATCGCTCCTGACACTATCCAGTAGCCAGCTCTCTGTTATAACAACAACATCATAAGAGCTTAGTTGTAGATTTCTGTAAAACAAATTGGTTTTGGTACGTAAACCTCTAGCATTTTGGTAGTATAGTAACATATTCTTATACATTTTTAACAGTAAAATTAATAAAATGTTTAGATATAATATTATATTGTATTAGAGGGTAGAAGCAAAACAATAAAATTAGTACCAAGCCTAAATGTAGTGTGGAATCAAAGTAATGAGCATTGTCATAGCTAATGCTAAATCTCTTATAATCATAATAAAATGAAAACGATGTATTATACGTATCATCGTGCCAAGTATAAAATAAAATAAGCAATGGCGAAAGTAAACGAGCATAAATAAAAATTACACGAAACACACAGCCCATGAATACAACATAACAGAAAATGAACTTTAGTAAGCATTTGAAAATATAATTGTACGCAAGCGAAATAGTGTTTATAATAAGTAAGAGCAATTGATAGTACGTAAGCATGTTAGCCGTGAATAGGCGAAACGTTTTCACACAGTAAAGAAATGCGATGTTGTGGAAAGTACAAGTTAAGTTACAGCTAAGCACAAGCGAAATAAAGCTCAAATTTGCTTGATATAATTGACAAATTGCAGGTAGATTATTAATGAACAATAGCAATAATGTGAGTAAGCGGCGAATTACCAGTGATGTGACGATTCTCAAACTTTGTTTTTTGCAATGAATAATATATAAAATGAAATAATAAAAATAAATAAAAATTACATAATTCTTCCCAGATCCGAATCCGATCTTACATATATGATAGGAGAAGAAGAACTCTTCCGAACCATTATCCTGCATTGTTTCACCCAAACATACTGAAAATGATGTTCCTGTGCAAGTTTTTTTGTTTTTGAGAGAAGCATCTTATTACGGACAGTCAGATGGTCGTTCACGAATATTCTTGTATTTTGGCTAAATCCCAGATCCGAGGCAGACAATCCCTTTAGACCACGAACAGCAGCAACAAAGTTCTCCTTAACATATCTGTTACTAAAACATGCTATAATGGATTTGGATGCATCTTTGTCACGTGTCGGAATCCTCGATACAAAGTCGATTTGCCCATTATCGAATGGTACTTTCGCCCTGGATGCAACTTTGGACAGTACTTGAAGAAGGTTTTCATCTTTGTTTTGTGGAATCCCTTTAATCTCTACGTTATTAAGACGCAACCATTGTTCTTTATCATTAATATCGGACTCAATCTTAGCTACCTTATTTTCCAGTTTTGAGATATCCATAGATACTTTCTCCATATTTAATAGTCTGTTTTCCAAAGACCGCATTTTAGTATCTATGTCATTTATCCAAGCATGGGTTGTTTCAAAGGACAGTTTGAGGTCACTGAAGTTGGACTTTAACTCCTGTATATCTGTCTTCAGTGAATCTAAGGCAGACATTTTATCGGATAGTTTCCTGATCTCGGCCATTAGTGGTTCTAACTCTGAAGACACTATCCTGGGAGAAGTAAAACTACTAGGTGGGTTGGTACTAGGAGTACTACCAGTTTTACATGAACCACATCTCCAGTTAGCCTTCCTGTCTGGTCCCAACTTTCGATACCCTGCCTCGGTAACTCCAGAGCACGGGTAGTCAAACCATTGCTTACACATTGAACATTGAGGCCCCTCAGTAGTTTTATTTCCACATCCGCCACAAGAAAACATTATTGCAACTTTGTTGATGAAAATATGCGATACTTTGAGAAACACTGACTTTGGTGCAACGACTCACAACAACCAACCGAGTGCTAAAGCGTCCAGCGACAGACGTATTATACATACATATCATCACGCTGTATCCCTAACAGGGTAATGAGTGAGGACGGAGCGCCAAGCTTTACGGTCTTTACATACTTCTATCGGCTCCTCAAATATCTCAAGTATGCAGGTGCTTTTGACATATCCGGCAGCTAACACTATGGCTATCTGATCTTCGTAAGTCGGCCTTGATTTTTCTTGATTTCTGCTACCACTCAATTTTGCTCAGAAGTTTTTCTTCGTCAGTCTTTCATCACTCATTCCGTCTATGTCCCCTAACCATCTAAGCATTCCTTTCTTCATTTTTACAATAACACTGTCATGCAATCCTGTCATACTGCATATCTCTTCATGTTATAAAAGGTATTATAATTATTATAAATGGTCTGAATATTCTCTTTTAGAGTCCTTTATCTGAAATGGCAAAACCGAAACTTATATAGTTTCATTATCACTGTCTGTATGGCACGGCTGATTTATACAATGGCATTTAAGCATTTAAGCTAAAACTTGGATCAGTGATAACACGCACACACACACAAACATCTTCACGTTGTATCTCTAATGAGATAGTCAGAGAGTAAGGAGTGCCATCAGAGTCCGTACAACTTAGAGACGAAAAACATAAATTAAAAATGGATGTTTTGGACCAAATTTTTTTGAATTTAACTTCTACTTCGTTGTACTTGCTACGGAAGACTAATGAGCTTTGGACATGCTTTTAGCCGAGTATTTAATATGCATACAAACACAAACTTTCACGTCATTTTACATTAGGAGTAACCATTAGAGGTAGTCACGACGCTCCTAATTAAAAATTTTTGATAAGAATAATTTTAATAAGTGAAATTATTTGATAATTACACATAACAAAGCTGAACCAGATATTGACAACTGTACTAGAATTACCCGTATTCCTAAATTAAGAAATAAGTACCTGAGCGACCGAGCTTTACTCGATATATACAACAAATAAAATAACAAAAAAAGTCTCACCAATTTGCAGGATTCGTATCCACGTATTTCAGCTTGGTAGATATAAGCTCTAGCCACTGTACTACTGAGAAGGTAAACTCCGTTATGAAATCAGAAGAGTTTAGAGTTTAGACGTTTTAAGTGTGTTAAAACGCCGATCTCGAGAATTGGACCCCAGCTAGATCGATTTTTGACCACTGTAAATCAATGTATTGTAAATTTCATCGAAATTGTTAGAGCCATTTTCGAAAACGCGATTATACTTAAATATAGAAATATTACTTAATTAATACTACACTTTTAAATAACTTAATATCACAGATTAATAATTACTAGCGTAAAACAGTATCTTAAAACAAAGGAAGCCCATGAAATTTAACATTCAATTCACTGTTCGGGAAAATTAATAACAGACTTTTCTCCGTGACTTTTAGAATGCGATATCAAATACATACATACATATTTTCACGCTGTATCCCCAACGGAGTAGTCAGAGGACGGAGCGCCAAGCGTCGCGGTCTCTACAAAGTTCTTTCGCTTCCTCAAATCTCAAATATCAATATCAAATAAATATATATATTTACATATACCGCTCGTTTACTATAACAATGGAATATACCTACACGTAAATGTATTTTAAGTATGAATGTATTGCTTTTGTTCTTAAATACGAGTAAATGTATAGTCGTAAAATATTTGGAAAACCACAGCTCCCCACAAAATTCCGGGCCGTACGCGATCAATTTAAGCTTCTGTTAGTTTAGTTTATTTTCACTTGTTTTAGCTTTCGTAGGATACGTTTAGTATTGGTATTAATAGTAGTAAATCACAAAGAGCATTTCACGCTAATGTGGTTACTTTAATTCTAGGGTTTCGAAATTTAAGTCAAATGGTACCCTTATGAGATTCCTCATATAGAAGTTTATTTGTCCGTCTGTTACAAGCGATTTTCACAAAACCTTTGCAACATAAAAACTTTAAATTCAATATCATGACATTTTGCACAAGTAAACACTCTGAAATATTTATAAAAGAAATGTAAAGAGAGCAAATTGTGTACTTCAGTTTGACTTGACCATTTTCTTTTCTCCGAAACTACTGCACTAAGAATTTTAACATTTTATAGATTATGAATCCATATTTAATGTTTACAGGAAAATACGACAAACGTTCAAGTTGAAGTATTATAGATTTTCAGAAATTAATTTTGCCAATTTAACAATTCAGTACCTGGGCGACCGAGCTTAACTCGGTGTCTTACAAAAAAAAAAAAAAAAAAAAATGACCACATTGCAGGATTCGATACGAGCTGATTCAATTATCTAATACTGACAAAAAATCTCAAGAACGAATGAACTGTGAACGAAACGAATATTGTAGAAGAGTGTAAGACATTAATCTAGGTTTTACTAATCCGTTCCCTATTTCTATTTGATATAAGACAGTGGATTAAACCGTCGATCAAATTTTATCGTAGATTACGAAATCCATAATTTCAACTGCTTTTGATCTTACGGCCTAAAAAGGTAAACTCTGTTGTGAAATCAGAAGAGTTTAGAGTTTAGAAGTTTTAAGTGTGTGAAAACATAGAGTAAACGAATTTTTTCAGAATTGGACCCTAGCTAGATCGATTTTTGACCACCGTAAAGCTCTATATTGTAAATTTCATCGAAATCGTTAGAGCCGTTTTCGAGAACGTGATTACAAAAATACAAATATTGCTTGTACAATAATTCTCTTTTAAATAACATAGTATTTCAAAACTAAGGAAGTCCATGAAATTTAACATTAAATACATTGTTCAGGGATATAAATAATAGATTTTTCTTCATGACTTTTAGCCATAGACTTTATAAATAACTCCAAAACCAGACGCCGTGTCCGAGCAGCAACGGTGAGCTAAATCCGATAACCTGACTCACATACTATTGTCCATACGACACACATTTAATATTAGATAAGCTGATCGGTCACTATTTCGTTAGAAAACAGCACCCACACATCTATATTTTATCTGATGTTATTTACCTCACTTCGTAGTACGGGACAGACCGTCTGAAGTGATGAAGTCTATACTTTTATGATTATTTTTCATTCTATTTCCTTATTATAAGTACATTATTAAAGTGATATGTGTTTTTAATAGGTTGCAAACTGAACTTAAACATATTATTTCGAATTATTAAAAAAAAAAACAAAAAAAGGTCTAAGCACATTGCAGGATTCGTACCCATGCATTTCGGCATGGTAGACCTACGCTCTAGCCATTGTGCTATTGAGAAGGTGAACTCTACTGGAAAATTCAAAAGTTTTGAAGTTTAGAGTTTAGAAGCTTTAAGTCTGTGAAAGACGGAGAAAACGTTTTTTTTTGTCATCACCACTACGAGCACCGAATATGCTTGTATATGGTAGAACTCATTATCGGTACATAGTTTGGAAACGGAATTTCAACTCGGAATTCGAACTCAGAATTCTTGTAAATTTTTTTCATGAAATAATGAAATCCAAGTTCATCATCAGTGACTGAATGAATGAATGAAGGCGGCCGTGGCCGCTTTTAAACTTGTATCAGTTCCCCATTACAAGAAAATGTCGTTTTTACACGACTAATGTCAATCATACTAACATTACGTACCATGCGGTAATACTGCGTCTGCGTGACGCAGATGTCGTCACTCGTAAATAACGCACTGGGACTTATTATACGCGAATATAAAGAAAGTTCGACGATTGCGTGAGTTAGCGGCACAACAGCTTCAACTTCCTCGTATACGGATTGTTCTCAGATATGTGGCGCTACTTCCGAATTTGATTATTGTTTTATTATAGAACAAAGTTTTTAAATGTTTTGACGTTACCTGTTATGTTCCGTTCGTGTTTGTGACACCATTTTATTAACTGTGTCTGTGCCCGCTACTTTGTATACGTTAAACATACAAAAGAATGTGTAACCATGCCATTTTTCATATACTTACATCTAGCCAAGCAATAAAAACTTAAAATTATCACGAAAAAAAGGAATGTCCAAATAATTTAGACATGTAGATTGAGTGATGAACGATTGACGAAGAAAACCTTCAAAGCGAAGTGAGTGGTAACAAAAGTCAAGGAAGACTAGGCTGACTTACGAAAATCAAATAGTATTAACTGACGGAAAATATCGAAAGTATTCGCATATCTTGGCTGAAGTGTGTGAGAAGAATCATAACATTTGAGAGGCGAAAAAAGTGTGTCAGAACCACGATGTTTGGCATTCAATCCTCTCTAACTACCCCATTACGGATACAGCGTGAGAATATGTAAACTATTCTATTCATTATATGTTCAATCGTTAATCGTCAATAAATAATTCAATCCAATTAAAATCTGTTGCTAAGTTGAGCACAGCCGTACCATTCTTTTCTCGAAGCGACACTTTTAACCTGTAACTACGTTGCGGATAACAGTAAAAGTCTGAATTTTCAGTGACTAAGAGGTCATAATACAACTAGATATATTTCCAAATTACATACAATTTAAACCTGTAGTTTAAAAATTATTGCAAGTTAAATTTAATCAATTTAATTTTGTCACTGACACACTCACCGATCATCAAAATTCTAAGGTATTGTTAGCAGTCTCGTAAATTGCGAATTTTGAATTTTAGTTAGAGTTTAGCCTATAAAGAAAGGAATCCCGAATTCATTATTCATTAAATGCTGCGAGCACCCACATGCTGTTAAATGTGCCCCGAAACTCTACTTATACGTTTACTATTTTCGTTTTATAATTTCGATTGCTATTATTGGTTTGATGATTGAAAGGCTTACTCTATTATTTATTTACTGATATTATTTGGATAATATACAATTGATATTATTGGAATATTGTTTAGATAATTTTAGGGCATAGATACCTTTCGGTACTTATCTACGCTTTTAGGTACAGCTGATGGACAAAATATATTACTCGAGAAAAAAATACATAATGAGATCCCATCAAAAACAAAAAAACATTTATAGTGACCATATCAATATTAGATATCTTTATATCTATAATAAATATAATGACTTGGCAATCGCACGGCAACATAATAACATAAGAATAATTACTATTTAAACTACTCCTAATCGAAAATAGTGTTAGCAGGCCTGATTTACGCAATATGTAAACAAGCACAAAGCGCTCAGATCGCTAATATTAGGTAGATGTCATTATATTGCCGTGCGATTGCCAAGTCATGCGATTGCGAAGTCATTATATTTATTATAGAAATAAAGATATCTAATATTGATACGGTCACTATAAATGTTGATAGGTAATTGATTAGATAACAATTTAATGTTTTTAAACTTTCACGCTTGTACACATCTTACAATATTTACTAACGGGTCTATGTCGCGTTTATACTTTACGGCTAATTATCTATTTTATCTCGACGTTTTGACCGGATTGCTCCGATCGTGGTCACGGGCAGACTGATGAGGCTGAATGACGTCTTCGTAGCGTGAGGTTTTTTGCAACTACTCACACTCATTCATTGCATTTCTTAATTTTTGTTATTGTCACTGTCGGTACTTCGACACACTATACTAACAACATCTAGACACTGGTGACGTCCGGTTATCCGGCTCCGGACACAAAAATTAATAGATAATATAATAATACTGTAAGATAGATAACAATTTGTAACAAAGTTGTTCAATAGGTGCTTCCATAGACACTAACTAAAATAACTGACTTGGTTTTACATGAGATCTCACAACTTTTTGTAGTGGAAGAACTGCGTTGCGAGACTTGGCATTTCTTTACATTTTTTGTTTTTGATGGGATAAATTTGACTTCGAGGCAAACACTACGTTTTCTTAAACTGCAATTTTTGCTTTGACTGCTGTACAATTTTCGCGTTAACTGCTGCGCATGTGTGTTTTAAGGAGCACGTACAAAGCAACAATCGGTTCAATGTCTATGATTACTATGTTCCCTATTAATAATATTAATAACAATCAGTTTTACTGCTATATTGTTAATAAATAGGTAATTCGTCAAGTCATACTCGTCTCTGTTGCTGGAGTGTTGGTCGCTCTACCCGAAGCATTACAGCCTGGGCCAGAATAAGAATATGGTGTTCTCCGCTTGTCGTAAGAGGCGACTAAAGGCGCATACGGGATCGTGGCTGAACGGAGTGGGGTCTCCGGTTATCCATCCATGCTATCCCAAGGAGGACGACAGCGTTTGTAGTCCGCACTGTCGTAGTACTGCAAAGGTACAGGGGGGACTCTATCAGTTCCCCTTAGAAGTGTTTCGGCACATCGCAAAAAGGACTTCGACGCGTTCCGCAAGAGATCCCGGAGCTGCTCGACAACGCGCCGAGGGCAACCATCGTAAGAGTTAGTGCGTAAGAACACCCACATAAATTTCGCCCCAATTTCAGTCCCAGGGGGTTGAGTACCTATGTTCAGGTGAATTAATGTGGCAGTAATGTCCTCTATTAGACAATAGAAGAGTTATTATTGTGGTTATTGTACCCTGATATTATAATACCTAAGTTTACTTTTATTTAGCCCTTTCTTACCTAGTAAAAATAAATTGATATCAATCTATATGACTTAATGTATTAATTTGTAATCTAACCTAATCACCGTAAACAGCAACTTCCGTACGCTCCGCGGAAATAATTCTTTTCTAATTCAGAATTTGAAGCAATTAGTGTGGCATATCAGCGAATGCGTCGTGTTGCTGGCTGAGTGAAGAATTTTAAAGATCGGTGCAGTAGGTGAAAATTTATTGTGGAAAAACCGATAAACATTCGGAAAATCGCGTGCGCCGCGCAAATTTGAGCTACAAACTAGGATTATTAAAAGTGCGGTGTGTGTATGTAGAGGCAGTCTACCTCTTTGTGTAGTATCAGAATTTTCTGATAAGATCCTTAGATATAAAGGGATAAGTGGTTAGCACCTGTTCTGGAAATTATGAAATAAAAGTCTACGCGATCTACAAGTGCTACAGGTCGATGAAGGTGGCCCACAGGAGGCCCCTACACTCGTAGCAGTCTAAAACCACTTGCGGTTAACCGTGTTTAATCTAAAGGAGATTGCGGTACTTCGGCCACTGGAAATATCACAAAACGGAAGAGAAGGCTTTAAATTGTAAAACTGTAAAATTTCATGTAAATAAGAGTTATTAGAATTGGAATTATAGGATTGACAAACTTCTGTGGTGCGGTTCAATTTTAGATTAGGAATTTAAATGGTCAAAAATCGAATACTTTGAGTTAAAAATTTTGTTCATCAGCCCAATAAAATTAGATAAGAAACAATAGTCTGGAAAAAGAAAATTTGGAAAAAGTATAAGAAAAAAGAGTTATTATTCGTTTCGTTTTCATTTTCGTCTCATTGTCGTCTTCGTTTCGTTTTCGTCCTCGTTTCGTTTTCGTCTTTTTTTCGCTTCGTTTTCGCTTTTCGTTTTTGCTTTCCTTTGTATTGTTGAGAGGAATAGAGGCCCTTTACACCTCTAAGGGATTTTATTTATCTGGGGTTAACCCCTCGGACTTTATTACTTTAGTATATACTATATCGACTAGATGACCCTTGAAGCTTTATTCTATTATTCATTTATTTATTCATTTATTCATTCATTAAGTCATTAAGTACTCCGCACTCAGTACGGTTTCATGCCACACAGGAACACTGAGGACGCGCTCTATGTCCTCATGGGCGCATACGTGGCATGCTTGATGCAAAAAAGACTGTTACGGTTGTTAGCTTGGACATAGAGGAGGCCTTTGACAGCGTATGGTGGCCAGCTTCGCGAGTGTGGCTGGCGGAAGGTAAATGTCCGACTAATATTAGGAGGCTTGTGGACGACTATCTGCGGGACAGGGAAGTGTCTGTTAGATATGCTGGTGAGCAATTTGGGAAAATGACGAACAAAGATAATGTTAAGGGTTCTGTCGCTGGTCTAACTTTTTGGAACATACTGTTAGATCCACTGTTAAAGTTATTAGAGCGGGAGGAGCCTTATTGCCAGGCCTTTGCAGACGACACAGTACTCGTCTTTGAGGGTGATACAGCCCTGGAGATCCAACGTAAAGCTAATGCCGCCTTGACCCGTGTCTGGGAGTTTGGAGTGAAATTGAAGTTCGCTCCGCAAAAAAACACAGGCAATGACCTTAACAAGGAAATTAAAGTATGACTTGCCGCTCCTAGACATGGGTGGGGTGGCAATAAACATAAACACTGAAATCAAATATTACGTCTAACAATTGACCATAAATAAATTAACATTTAACTCTCATGCAACCAACATCTGTAAAAAATCAGCGAACATCTACAAGCAGATCTTCAGGGCTGCAAAAGCTAGTTGGGGGCGCCATCCCGAAATCGTTAAGACGATTTACGTCACAGCCGTGGAGTCGATTGTGGTTTATGCGGTGAGCGCATGGTTTTCCTGCGGCTGAGACAAAAGCGCTCCGGAAAAAATTGGAATCAGTGCAGAGGGGCTTCGCACAAAAAATCTGCAAGGCTCATCGCACAGTATCGTTAAATACGGCCCTAGCGCTGGCTGGGGTATTGCCATTTGACCTTAGGCTTAAAGAAGCGGCGGCTTTTTATGAGGCAAGAATAGGAGTACCTCAGCCAGTGCTGAAGGGAGGGAAGGTGGAAGTCAAGACTGAGTATGTGAAAATAGATCACCCGGCGGTGCACACGAGCATATAGGTCAGATACTTGCAAGACCAAAGCAAAGTTGACAAAACGAATAACATCCGTGTTCGTATCTTTACGGACGGCAGCGGAATTGTGGGGCGTGTTGGAACTGCCCTTTCTGTTTGGAAGGACAATCAAGAAACAACGTACCGCAAATTTCTGCTGTTGCCGTTATCTAGCGGAGATCTACGCCGTGTGCATGGTCACGAGAATGATTCTCTGGAGCCTCGATACATCGTTTGGAGTCTATAGTGACTCCAGGACGACTCTGGAAACGCTGGCAAACTGTACCGCGCCCCATCCTTTGGCCGTAGAGGCCAGACGCAATATACTCAGGAGTAAGGAATTGAGCAGTGGAGCTATTCAGGCTAAAGGCACATAATGACATCAGGGAGAATGACAAGGTGAATCAACTGGCTAAGCAAGGGGCTTAAAAATTAAAACGTTCACCAGACTACGATCTGTGCCCAATATCTTGCATCAAGAGAATTATTTGCTAGAGGTTGCTTGATGAATAGAATCAAAGGTACACAACTAGGGAAACCGCCGCACTATCTAGGGTCTTTTTTTCTGATGCTATAAGCGCAACTTATTATTGGATTGTCCTATTTATATACGCTAAATTGAGATATGACATAGAATCTTTACTACATACAAAATTGAACACATTTGACATTAGCGAAATTATAGAAAACAATAAAACTAGAAAAATATTATTAGAATACTGTGAAACCATAGCAAATAGAGTTAAAAGACATAAAAAGATATGAAATGTATGTAATATGATGAATATATACTAGTCATAGTAATAAAAATATTATAAAAACTCTAAAATGTAAATTGTAGATATAAGATAAAAATTTCGAAGAGTATATAATAATATTGGTAAGAAAAAATAATGTATGAATGTATTTAATTTAAGTAATGAGTAAATAAAATTGTAGCTAGTAAAGTGCAACAAAATAATGAATGTAAAACGCAATATAAATTTAAGATAGAAGAATAAGGAACAGTGTAATAACATAATAAAATAAGACGTTTAGTAAATTAAGGTAAGAAACGAATAAGAAGATAATGAAGAAAATATATAAAAAGGGCAAATTTCTTCATTTGTTCTATTTATATATTTTCTTTAAAGAAGAAGAAAAAAGGAAGATCTAAGGAAGAAAGATTAAAGAACGTAATAAAAGACATTAAATAAGAGAAACATGATAAATAAAGAAATATAAGATCTCTGAAAGATATATGTCAGGGGAAGCAGAAATAATAAAAAAAAAAATTAAAAAAATGTTCTATGTTCAGGTTCCTCCTGTATTAAAAACAAAGATCTCTTCGCCAGATTTAAACAAATACTTAAAATTCTTAATCGAGGCATCCCTTAGTTGTTTTACACGGCATCCACAAGAAAAGACGCAAAAGGAGTTCCTAATTTATGTGGAAATCGCAAAAGAGTTAATATCATAACATAAATATGTGTTCTCTTAACAATTACATCAATTGTGCGATCAAACTAAGCACCACGCTTGGGTACCATACAACTCGAAAGGCATCCAGTAATAGTGATATTTATTAATATTGAATAAAACTCAGGTTAAATGTTTGAATGATTTAATATGTCTACAAACGCCAAGATCCAAAAACGCCAATCTACGACACTATTTCTGTCACATCTTTATTATATTCTACGTCACAATTCCTTAATAAATAAATGATGAGAATCCATTCGCAAAGAAATATGTATCCTTTAAAAAGCTACATTAAATAGTGTTAGATTTTTCTCGAAGCGAATCCTGTCTTTCTATCGTTGGTACGATAGAAATCATAGAGTTAAAGTGTTGGAGGAAACACTGAAGACGCTCGAACCCCAAGTCAATAGTCCGAAGGTTCCTAAGGGAATAACCCTTAGGATAATGCATTAGATACCACATAATTTATAAATTTTGTCCTCACCATCCAAGATGGCGCGTACAGAGATTAATATTAACGCGTAGTTAAGCCAAATATTGAAAACATTCGACAGTTTCGCTTTTGTGTTCAAGATATTCCTGGTATACGTTATATAAATAGCATCTTGTCGCTTGTTTCTATAAACTGGAAACGAATTATAAAAAAATAACATATTTATATAATTATTAGGTATTAGCTTGTAATTATGATTCAAATAAATGTCCAAATAATATTATTGAATTAAAGGCTATGTTATTAAATTGCTCACATTCATTTTTAATTCATTATTTTCCCAATTGTCTATCAACACTGTCAACAGTGAGTGTGGTTGTTACATATTTAAATTGCAAAGATTTTTGAAAGAATTTTTCGTACTAGTTTGTGAGCACAGTTCCTATAAATCGGCTAAGTGATAGCCTTATTATAAACTGGCAACTATCGGGGTTTAATTTTCGTCTTTAAGTCTTATTGCTAAAATTAGTATAAACGTTTGATTTACATGTGCGTATAATTTGTTGCGCACTGAAGTTCTATCTGTCTCGAATGGGGAATAGTGTGACCTTAACAAGTACAAAAGTTAAAATAAGTTATTCCAGATTTGAAATATTTTTTAATCTTTAATATAAATTTTGTTAGTTACCTACTTTATGTAGAATGTAGATACATACCTAATTTATCATCTGAAGAATGCTGTAATATATTGCTAACACTATTTACGAACAAAATTACAGTTACCAACACAATATCAAATGACTACTGTTAGGAATAAAACATGTGTTTTTAATGTCTCTCGATACCAAGAGATGGCGCTAGTTGTCCCATCAGCGCCGGTTTCGTTTATTTCTTTTTGGTATTTGGGTAATTTAGTGTGTGAATTGTGATGTAACGGAGAATTTAAAAAAAAAGCGATAAGAAAAATGGAAAGTTTTTGAAATATTGGTTGTAAACCTTAATTATTTATTTTTATTTGAAGCTAAAAGAAAAAAAGGAATTAGTATTTAATTGTTTTGCATTATACTGTTACTACGTAATTTATCTATTGATGTAGTAGGCAAAGAGGTTAGGAAAGTGATAGGTGGATCTATCTTCCGTTTTGTGGCTTTACGGCGGGGGAAAACACCTCCGATTTCCACCACCCTGAAGATTAGCGGACATTAAAGGTATTTAGCTTCTCTTATTTATACATCTTTGATTATCAGCACCACGTATCATGGTCGATGTCGGCGCAGTTCCCGGTACGTTTGTTACCCTGCTGAAACTATGAAAGGCCCAGCACGCGCAATGGTCGTGCCTCGAGCTGTACCGCACAACAAAATTAGAAGCTTTGTAAATTGTAAGAAAGCTAAAATAATGTAATTGTATAAAAAATTTTAGCGTCCAGTCAATAATATACAAAAGTAAATAATATCACAGGTAGAATATTAGACAAACAGGTAAACGTATAGATATAACGTCCAAGAGCCGACAAACCGAGCAAGCGTGTAAGCGACTAATCCACCGCCTCGCAAATTGGAGTAATTTCCGCAAAAAGGCCTCAGCCAAAGACGGTTTGTTTTTTCGACGTCTATGGCGACAGATATAAAGGCAACGTAGCAATTTCCTGGCCGCATTTTGTGCCCTTTTACTTGACAGTGCACGCAATATCCGCCACGAGTCTGTTCAAGCATGATTAACCTTGACTTGTGATGACCATGTTAGAACTAATAGCTATTGGCTAAATTATGCAAATAAAGTGCACAAAAGTATAAACGTGTGGAGATCTATCCATTTATGGTTCAATAATTCGCTGCTATATGCTGTAAATACCTCTGTAAAAGCATGACTTCGAGTCTATCTTCACGCATCCGACTCCTTCAGGTCTTTGCGCCAAGTAGCGTTTTAAGAATTATTAAATTAATTATTTACTGAAAGAGAAGTAACAACTTGTTATTTAACTTATACGCTAATAAGATTTTACACTTTAAGAAGGCATGCGTATTTCAATTCTGTACAAGGCCAGAACGCAAGGGTGTGAAACTAATCGCGTATAGATTGGAAATCTCTTTTTTACCCAGGTATTCCAATCTATATATGAGTAGTACGCAAATACACGCGTATACCTCGCAGTGACCGATTTAACTAGCTTGTTCCATAACACAGTGTCAATACACATACGAACTAATCGTGTATAGATCGGAATAAGTGCGCCGAATTTTAGATTAACAGCAAAAAATGAAAAGAGATGGGAAAGATATAGAGATCTCTCAGGATTAAATTTCTCGACTTCAACTATCTTCTTAGAGTGTGGACTCCTATTTCGATATTGCTCCTGGAAATAACTCGGAAATACATCTACTTGTTTAAACAAGATTCGAATATATAAATATACCAACAGCAAAAGATGAAAAGAGATGGAGGATTATAGAGATGTTTCGAGATTAAATTTCTCGACTTCAGCTATCTATCTCTTTAGATTGCGAACTCGTGTTTCAATACTTTTCAATGTATAAAGCGGATTCCGATCTGGCGCTTCGCCGGCCGCTGCCGCGGCACGCAAGGCATGCTCGTTTTGCTCGCTCGGCACGCGCATTGTGGTACAAAGACTTAACATAACATAACCCAACCAAAAGTGATGTTATAAATATATCCAGCCCCGGATCTACGATTTTTTCGAACCGGGGCAAAAACTTGATAGTGGCGCCCCCTCCCTTCAGTGTTTAAGAAAAACTGTTAAAACTGACAAATACAAAAGTTTGCTTTTAAAACATATTATATTAAGATTCGATTACTTGATAAAAACCTATGAGATTGTAGGAAAAGAGGCTTCACTTGTTCGATATTTCAAGGATTATGCCCCTATGAAACTGCCGCCCGAGGCAAATATCCCCGGTTACCCCCCCTTAGATTCGGGGCTGAATATATCGTCGTGTTTTGAAGATGTGACTTATATCAAAAGTAGCAAATTTATAGAGAAAACCATCAATTTTAAATATTGAGATTTGTAGTTAAAATTACTAATTCTATAGCACCATTATATGTATCCCTCTGTACAACTCTTGTTGGGCGTAAAAGATGTAGTATAGTTCGGAACCAGGACGCACGCATCCACGTCTCAAATTATACACGAGCAGTACGCAAAATTTGTGTATACATTGTAATCAAAGAATTAAAAATAGTATTACAATTCTCTTTCTTCTTTCTTCTTTCTGTGGCTGCGTTTTGGCCTTGTACAAATTGGAAAGACGTAGAAGGCATACTTACCCCTTAGTAAAGTAAAAATCTTTCCAGTCTGATTCTGACCTATAAAATCTAGCTATGGAAAAGCAAAATTTTTCGGTGTCGATATTTACTTGAGCCATTATTTAAGTCTGTTGAGAACTCCGCGCTTTCAGTTCAGGTTTTGATCTTAGCTCTTTGTGTGTATATTTATACAAGTTCGTTAGATAGCTAATTATTTACTCATGGCATGACTTGAATTTAATTATTGGGTCCTTACATATGAAATTAGCGTTTTGTCGTACTGACCACTTTGATCTGAAATATCTCCTCTTTGGTTAAGAATTCCAAATTCAAATTTATAAATTCATTTAGCTGGTACATTTGAGTTTTGAAAACAGTCATTCATTTGTTTTTTCTTCATTATTTTTTTCTTTGGCGTCGCTTATTACCGCACAATGGAAAACATGAAATATCGGTATATTTACGAGTACGAGTTCTACCGTGGCACAGAAACAGCTCGAAGGATTAATGATGTGTACGGCGCTGGTGTCGCAAAAGAAAGCACGGTACGTTTTTGGTTTCAACGTTTTCGTTCTGGAAATTTCGACCTTCAGAACCAACCCCGTGGACGGCCGGAGACCAAAGTGGAAAATGAAGAATTAAAAGCTATTGTGGAAGCGGATCCATCACAAAGCACTTCAGAGATAGCTGCAGGCTTCGGGGTAAGTGACAAAACTGTATTAATCCACTTGAAGCAAATCGAGCAAATCATGAATTGAGCGAATCGAACTTGCAAACACGCGTCCACTGCTGTGTTACTTTGCTCAACCGACACAATAATGAAGGGATTTTAAATCGAATCATTACTTGTGATGAAAAGTGGATACTGCACGATAATCGGAAGCGCTCGTCGCAATGCCTGAACCCTGGAGACCCAGCCAAATCCTGCCCTAAACGAAAATTGACTCAGAAAAAGTTACTTGTGAGTGTTTGGTGGACTAGCGCCGGTGTCGTTCACTACAGCTTTCTAAAATCTGGCCAAACGATTACGGCAGATATCTATTGTCAGCAACTGCAAACCATGAAGGAAGAACTAGCTGCTAAACAACCGAAATTGGTCAATCGCTCTGGGCCACTGCTGCTTCACGACAACGCAAGACCACACACTGCACAACAAACAACCACTAAGTTAGATGAGCTACAATTGGAATGTCTGCGACATCCACCGTACTCTACGGACCTTGCTCCAACAGATTACCATTTTTTCCGGAATTTGAACAACTTCTTACAAGGAAAAAAATTCAACTCCGATGCAGCAGTCCAAACCGCCTTCAAAGAGTTTATTGATTCTCGCCCCCATAGTTTTTTTTAGTAAAGGGATCAATGAACTACCTATGAGATGCCAAAAGTGCATAGATAACAACGGTGCATACTTTGATTAATTAAATATATTTTACAAAAAAAAATTGACTTTATATTCCTCCCGTACAAAACGCCAATTTCATATGTAAGGACCCAATATTTATTTATGCAATATACGCGTGGAATGTGTCGGTAGTGGTTTCCTTTTTATTGTTTCAATTAGATTGCGTGGGTTTAGTTCAAAACCAGACGAAACCATAAAGTGATGACTGCGAGTGGCCTCAATCTAGAATTCTAGAACATTTCTCGCACCATTGTCTGCAGTGACAGATCGTCGCAGGGACGAAGGTCGTTGTCTAAAATTTTGAAACGGCACAAGTATGCTTTGAGTTACTGCAAACTGGGTCTTAACGCAAATGAGATATTTGTTTAAATTGTTGAAATAAGATAGAACGGTCTTCGTATAAATGCAATTAAAAGGACAAGAATACAAAATATTTGCCGCTTGATCAGTTAAAATTTTCCGGTCTAACCTATTCAATTAAGAGTACTAATTACTATTATTTTCGATATAGCCTTTTTTAACTTCGACACTTCACGAGGCTATACTAACATTCTGACCCTTAAAAATCAACCAAATACATATCGTCCTGACAATCTCTTTTTAATCTACACCTTATTCTACACCTTAAGTGATTGTTTTGTGAGTTAATATTTTTAGCGTTATCTATCAATAATCCACTCTGTACTTGCGTCTTCACTATTTCTTGAAAACTGTAATGATACTCTTTTGTAAGATTACGTTAGAAAAATGAAATTGAATTGATTTTTTTGCATTTTTCGCCATTTCTCTAAAAATAGTTTGTAGTTGCGTTTACTTTAATAAACATTGAATTATTTTAAATACGCAAAAGTAAATTAAATGTGAAAGTTACCTCTATATACAACTGTATATAGCACAGTAAATAAACAAACAATAGTTTAATTTACAACTAGTAAAACAGTTAACGACTCAAACAATCGTCCTTTGAACATGGCAACCAAAATGCGGCGCTATCAAAACTTAAGCAATTCGGAGTTTAGACTAATATCAGAACATTTACCTTGTTAAAATTGTTTGAATTGTAAACAATACTGGTACCACTAAACGCTTTAGTTCGTTTAACGCAATCTAACGCGCATTTGAGGCTATTACAATTAATTATTAACTTTATGCTAATTACTCAACAGCTTATATTAAAGAAGTTAATGCAAATATAATTGACTCTGTTCGTTGTAGGAAAGCTGAACTTCAGATGACATACAACATACAATACGTTGGCGAGCCGATTAGGCTGTAATTATCTATAATTGTACTAGTAAAGTTCCTGGCCATAATGGTGTTTCGGTATCTATCACGATTACGAGTGATCTTCTTTTCATTAAGGATCATGTCGCCTTCGTCGGATGTAAGGCGTACGACATAACTTTTTTCTCAGCGTCAATGGAGTTATAGTCTCATCCATATCTAGCATCTCCATGCTTCGTCATTACGTTAAACTGTTAATCGAGGATGTTGCTATGTGGCGGCAGTAATTAAGCCTCATCAGAGACTATAACTACAATCGGTTTAAAAACTCTGTGGTTTCACAACGTACTTCCATCAATCGGCGACCTTCCATCATCAATTATTACTTCATTTGCCAGAACAAGCCTATGTCTAACAATGGCAGTGGGATCTATACAAAGTGTAACAGAATCAAGCAGAAGCTCCTACACCCTGACAACTTAGAAATTTTTATAATGTAGAATTAATAATAGGTAATGTATGTATGTATAAATGTATATCTTCACGCTGTATCCCTAACGCAGTAGTCAGTGAGACGAAGTGCCAAGTGCCAATAACCCATATTTCCATACTAATATTATAAATGCGAAAGTCTGTCTGTCTGTCATTTTCACGGCTTAACCGTCGAACATTGAGATAACTTGACATCAGGGGACGGACATAGGCTACTTTTTTTTAAAATCTACTCCTAAAAGAGTAAAAAAGAGACTGTAACTTTGTATGGGAAATGCTTAACCGCTTAACCGATTAAGATGTAGGCTACTTTTTTATCATAAATCTATCCCTAAGAGGATAGAAAAGGGATAGATAGAAAGGATAAAACTTTGTACGTGAAATGCTAAACATAATACAGCAATAGACTTTATTAAACAAAAAGACAAAGGTTATTTTTTATGAAAAATCTACCCATAAGGGAATTTAAGGAAACACTGATCCGGAAAAGTCGCGACAAAATTCTTTACACTCCTTAAAAGTCACGGAAAAATTTAAAACGTTAACGAAGTCGCGGGTACAGCAGTAGGTAAATTATCTTTAAATTCCATCTTAATTTATAATGAAATAGCTAAGACCACATATTTATATCTATTTTTCCTATTCACATATAACATTAGTTACCCGGAGATATGAAGTACTGATATACAACGAATCGACCACACTACATACGTTTACATAACAGTCAATGGGAAGAACAATGCGTTTTAAAAAATACACTTAATCGCGAACTGCGTGAGGTTTATTTCTATGGAGTTGTGCGACCACATTTTTATTAAATTTACAGTATATTATAAATTATAACACACTAGAAGTTGCCTTATGGTCGATATTCGACCGTAAATATAAACTTATAATATAAACTTTTTGGCGACAATCTCTACTCTGTGCGACTGTTTCATCCAAGGACGTTACATATATCTGAGTGATTATGAGTTTGAAATTGTCAGTCTTTTTGACATTGGCAGTATGAACGTAAACAATAAGTAATTTATTTAAGTTAATGTATTTCTAATACATATTATATAAAAATATTAGCTTTCTCCTGTCCTTCTCCATATAAATTTTAAGTGTACCAAATTTCACACTCCTCCGTCCGCGCAATTTTTTTAAAAAGGGAATCAAAGTTTTTGCTTCACATATTAATATATAGATGAGCAATACATATTAAAAATAGTTTCTGGTTTTTTGTTAATTCTGTTAAACTCTATATCTTAGATTGACAAAGTCAAAGTCAATCCAGTATATTCAAATAAACCCAATTGCAAGGTGTTTTTCAACGTCTTTACCTTCGTTATGTTCGAAAAAAACTGCACACCAAAAACCGACAAGAATTCAGGTATCATTTTTTTCTCTTACACAAATATTAAGTTAATTTGGATTTAGGCTTATGTTCATATATATTTATCTATAGGCTTTAGAAGCTACAGTGTTCCAATTTTGAAAAGAAACTTCTTTGCCTTATAGAACTCAAATCACAATGATTTATATACTCATACAACATAACATGTATATTAAGGTACGAGTTAGTCAGTGAGCACCAGAAATAGCATCACGTGAACCTGAAATATGCATGCATGTTTCAAGATAATTCCAGCATTCAGAAAGTAACATTTCTCTTCATACGTACTTCATAAATGGTTGTGCGGTACAGTCCGCTTCATAAAATGATGTAAGGAGACGATTTTCAAACCTATTTGCAAAAAGCAATAAAACTCATAATAAACAAATTTTTGTTACAGAAATAATACCTCAACTTACAAATATCTTTAAATCTTTTCGTTTAGGGAACGATTGCCTTTACGAACTTCCATATTTGATTATAGAGGGCATCAATACATCCTCAAAAATCAAATCAAAACAAAATAAATCGATACAAAATCGTTATCATTCAGCTCAATTTTTAGTAAATAGTTTAACTACTTCCCACTTGAGCATGCCTAATATAAGACAGGAACATTAACATCACACATTACAAAGCACATAATTACGTTTCTCGGTCAGGTCGTTAAAAAAACTGTCCATGTTTAGTTGGGTTAGTTTTATTGTGACGGTAACAAGTTTTATTGTGGCTGAGTGTATCGCACATTATTCGTTCTTGGACGAACCGTGAGGTTGTTGTGTCTACATTACAAAAGCGTAATTTGTTCGCAATAATGTTTAATTACATTCAACATTAACCCTCATATTTATGGTTCCGTGACTAAACCGGTAAAAATTAAATAGTTTCGTAATGTCCGGTCGATGTCTCTAGCTGTTCATATAGCACACCTGTTTTTTCATTCACCTTTGCAGCAACTCTACTGAAATTTGGTACAGAGATGTCAATTGGTGTCGAACGGGAGCGGGAGAGGGCCAACCACGTTCGGAAACGACGACTCCAGAGCAGTGGCACGCCAATTTTAAGAGTGGTAGAGTCATGTTGCATTGCAAAACGAATTGGGCCGGCTCGCCCGGTGAAATACCACCCTCTAAATAACAGCGTCTTTAGATGTTGTGTTTCGTTCGGTGAGTGAGTGCTGGTGGCCCATCATCCCCTCCCCATCCTCTCCTTCCTTTCCTTATTTTCCTAAAGGCTGGCAATGCACCCTTGATTCCCCGTACGTTGTGGGTGCCCATGGGCGATGGTTGGGCACTTTCCATCAGGTGACCCGCTTGCTCGTTTGCCCCCTCTTTCATAAAAAAAAACACCCCGAACCGTCAGCCTTGTAGCCTAGGCCCGAGAATAAAGCTACGGTGTTCCCTGTTTGTAGTAAGAGGCCACTAAAGCGACCTTCGGGATCGCGGCCGATCGGAGTGAAGGCTCCGATCGTCCTTCCACGTGACCCTGAGGACGACGACAGCGCTTGTGGTCCGCGTTATCGTAGCACTGCGAGGATGCGAAGGGCTCTGTAACTGCCTCTCCCGAGGAAATGCGCTTTATCATAGCGCAAGAGGTGCAACGGTTGCGTTCCGTAGGAGATACTCATACTCACCTTGCCATCCTTATACATCTTTGAAATTATTATGTATACGAGGAAAAATATAGATCCGTTTATAAAGAAAGGCGATATTGGTGGTATGGAAACCCGAGGTCGTGATAAATTGGTTATTCCAAAATTTAAATTACATAAGTGGAATGTTTCATTTTTGAGTAACTGCAATGGATTTTTACAATAAAGTTCCTCAAGAAGTCACTCAATTAACTGAAAATAGTTTTAGATTAGTTATAAAACGTACATTGATTAACAATTATACTACAAAATTAACGATTTCGTTGGAGATAAAACAATAATCTGGAAATGATCTTCTCTGCACATGCATTTACTGGCTCTCTAAATATTGTATATTAATAAATCTTGCCTATGATGATGTTGAAAAAATGATACCTGACTGAGTTTCTTGTCGGTTCTTCTGTGTCCAGGTTTACTCTTTGAACTGAACTAAAGTAGATTCGACGTTCAAAAATACCTTGTAATTGGGTGTACTTGAATAATTTGACTTTGACTTTGAAGATTCTGGAGCCTGTCGACAACTTGTCGATGACGATCACTGCCTGGTTTTAGTGCGTATACTCAGTCTATAGAAGTCTCACATACCCTCCCCGCCACCCCCTGTGCGGGACAGGGATGCATAAAGCATTTCCCGACGTAAAAAAAACAAAAGAGCATAAATTAGTAACGTAAAATTTAAATATGAGAAACAAAACATTAAATAATGAGCACCCATGTTAGTAACAACTTTACAACAACGTTAATCGTATCAATTAGGCACCTGTTATGATAATTTTGAAACATTTCAATAACAGGTGCAGAGATAAAATGCACGCCTGCGTGTTAATGGACAATTGGCGCCGCGACATAGCATCTACTTTTTAAGCTGGGACCACGGATTCGAGTCTCGATCAGGTCAATTTAAAAAACTAACTTTTCTAAATTTGCGTAAAGTCTGGGTGTTACTGGGAGCTCCGCCAGTTCGTTGGTGGTATCCCTTGTACAATCTTAGCGCTTATTTTGGTGTCACTCAATTTGTATAATTATCTGGAGTATTATTATTATTAATGTAGGCGTAGAGCGTAGACGATCAAATACTCAGACAAAAACTGTTAGCTGACAAAAATGTCAAAAACACTTGTATACCTAGTCGAAAATGTGTGAGGAAAATGATGAGCTTTGAGGAGGCGAAGTACGTAACGACCGCGAAGTTGGCGCCCCGTCCTCTCTGACTACCACGTTAGAGATACAGCGTGAAGATATGTATGTATGTATGAACAATAGAGCCATTTATAAGAGCCTCAAGTTAGACTTTGTTTTAAGTAGACGTAGTAACTGAAAAGTAGTAGAGTACAGTGTGATCAGATGAAGGTAATCAGAGATATTTAATACTTACTGTCGCCATAGGCTGTCAGAGTGAAATAATCTAATGCAGTCAAAATAAGTATAATTTTAACTTATAAAGTATAAGTATTTGCAAACGATATTTGATGTAATGTAAATATAAATAAAGTAAAATCAGTTACAAAGTTTAGTAAACTCTCGAGGTGTGCTTTCCTCATTTCCTTTTGATACTTTTTTCATCTGAAGTTCCACTTTAACGGAAATTGCTACGGAACCCTGAGTCGACGTGTGTCCAGCACACATTTAATAAGATTTTATGAAACCGAAAAATACAGAAAAACGATAATTTGCTTAATATACCATTTACCTATTTATTAATTTTATAATAATAATAATAATTTTCTAACATTCTCACTAATAGGCTTATTACTGTCGTCCTTTTCGGGTATACACACAAGCTGACTTTTAAACTCAACCTTTATAATATTTAACTATAAATTTCATCTTTTACATAGTTTTCATTATTATTATTCTTATATTTCGATCAATTTGATAATGAAACGGTTCTAACCTACGTGTGAACTCAAACTAACCACTAAACTTTTACTGTGATCTATAACTATTATCAGTTGATCACACAGCTAGAAGAGTTATCCTGTAATAGTCGAGCTCTGAACCTATTTAAAAAACGAAAGATTGATATAGAAAGTCTGTTTTGAAAAGAAAAAACGTTATATCAATACTAACAATCACTATCACCTAAGTAATATTCATTTGAAATGTACAAGACCTAAAACGCATTTCGTTCTTTTCATAACCCTTAACTTTACAGCGACGCTAACATAACGAACTCCGTCTTCTGTCCAAGAACCCGTAAAATTAATTAAATGAATTGCAACAAGCATTATACCGCGCGAAGTGCAGCGACGTGCTAATCCCTAAGTTACATATTCGCTAACTGTGTTAAGAATGTTTTAGTGTTCATAATGTTACGTGCTCACGTAGGTAATATTTTCATACCGGTAACGTACAATTCATTATCTTTGTAACTGTGTTGCATTTTGATTCGTATACTCCTACGGTGTTGTATATTGATAAAAAGTATTGAGTTTTTCTAAAATTCAGGAACACTATCTGAATCTGAACTACAAGAATACATGGAGTAGATGTGTACTATCAAATATTTATGGAGTTAAGCAAAACAAAACACGACACGATTACAGTAATGGAGTACATTATATTAAAAAATAATATAATGTTGTACAATAAAATGTTACTCCTTCATTAAAAAAATATTAGCTTTAAAAAATTTTAAGACGCTATAAAATAATTATTGCCAATAAAAAATAAGCTGTCATTTAAAATAATAGGTTCTACTATGAAAAATAACAATTTTCTTTAAACTAATTAAATAAACTTGAAAACTGTCATCCTGATAATGCCGACACATCCGGCGTAATGAATGAAGTTAGTGCAATTGCGCGACGTCTCTACCTAACTCCTGGAAGTAAATCGGAAATACTAGTACTAGTATATATAAGATTGCTATATATACATGTCAGAAAAGACACGAGGCAACTCGCGCTTTTGCAACTCAGCCATGAGAAATAGGTACCTAATCTTACAAGAGGCGAACTACTCCATAAAATACAACGTTAAGACAAAGTTAATGTGCAAACGACAGAAAACTCTTGTAACAATTATTACGTAGGTAATCGGAAATTTAATAATGGCAAACGATCCGTCGGAGAAATGCTATCGCACCGGCCGCCGTAGTCTAACAGACTGTGCGCCGGCCCCGACGTTCCGTTAGCGCGTCATCGGAAGTCACGCTTTGCCATGGTATAGTCAAATGAGTGCCTTTTATTATTTCCACCGACATACATATTCCAACACCAAAAGTTTAAAAGAGATCGAGGATTATAAAGATGTTTCAATATTAAGTTTCTCGACTTCAGCTATTTCTTTAGAGTGCGGACTCCTGTTTTAACACTGCTCCATGTACAAAGCGGATTCCGATCTGGCGCTTCGCCGGTCGCTGCCGCGGCATGCTCGCTTCGCTCGCTCCGCTTGCGCTTTGTGTTAAAAAGATCTAACCTAACCTAACCTAACCAAAAAAATATGTTATAAATATATCGTCGTTTGTATAAAGTTACGAAAAAATTTGCAAAATTTTACCCAATGTGAAACGATCTAAACTTTAGCCTGCATTTGTCCTCACGATTTTCTCCCAAGCATTTATTATTACTATTACACCACATATATCTAACACTGCTAAAATGGCCATCCACAATGCGGTGTTGGTGCCAACTTTGTTGTACGGCAGTGAGGCCTGGATATGCCCGAAATCGAGTGAAAGTATGATAAATGCTGTGGAGATGCGGTCTCTCAGAAATATGTGCGGTGTCACGCTTGCGGACAGGATAAGCAATGATGAGATACGCAGTATGACAGGGTTGCACAACAGTGTTATTGTAAAAATGAAGAAAGGAATGCTTAGATGGTTCGGGCACATGGAAAGAATGAGTGATGAAAGACTGACGAAGAAAATATACAGAGCAAAAGTGAGTGGTAAAAGAAGCCAAGGAAGACCAAGGCTGACTTATGAAGATCAAATAGCCAGTGTTAGCAGACGGAAATGTCAAATGCACTCGCATACCTAGGCGAAAATGTGTAAGGAGAATGATGAGATTTGAGGAAGCGAAAGAGGTGTGTAAGGACCGCGACTCCTGGCGCTCCGTCCTCTCTGACTACCCCGTTGGGGATACAGCGTGAAGTTATGTTATGTTATGTTATTACACCACATTAAAGTTTCAGTGATTGAAGTTGTCACCAAAATTTTATTGTAAAACATTATTACAGCAAAGACCATTAATTTTAAAGAATATAAACTTTTAAACTTTCGCGTTGCATTATAAAATTTATAGAAGTTGTGATTTATATCAAATATAGCAAATTTATAGACAAAACTAAATTTGTAGATAAAATTACCAATTGTATAGCTCCATTATATATATCGCTAATAATAATATTTAAATATTTTTATTATATGAGCGAGCTCACAAAATTTTTATTCAATTTCAATTTAAATGATATTTATGAAAACATCTGAAACATTTTTTACACAAATTTTATAAGTATCTAAAGTAAAATTGTCTAGGTCGACATTTTATTAATAGATTGTTGATAAAAATCCACTATTATTTTAATGGGATATATTTAGTGCAGCTATAGAATTAGTAATTATATCTACAACTCGCGATATCTATTTTGCTACTATTTATAGAAATGACATGTACTTCAAAATGAATGGTTTCTGCAAGTTTACTAATAATAAGGTAAGCTCTAAAATTAACAGTTTCGCTATAAAATTTCGTTTACAACCTTAATCACTGAAACTTCGTTTCACTGAAACTCAAACACACTGAAATGTGATTGATTGATTATGATTGCTTCATATTGAGTAAAATTTTGCAAAATTTGATATGTGTGTAAGACAAGGTATTCAAGGCTGTAAGTATTCAAGATTTAAAGTGTCACTTTACAAGTTTAAATTTTTAAGGTATTATTTTGTAACTTCTATACGAACATTATTTTTAGTTAGGTCATGTTAGGTCAGTATTTCTTACAATATAAAATAAAGCAAAATAAAAGAAAGTAATGGAGCTATAGAATTAATAATTATATCTACAATTCACAATATTAAAATAGATTTTCTATTTTTGATATAATTAATTAATACTTTAAAATTAATAGTCTCCGCAATATATTTACTATTAATATTTAATAAATTAATGTACTTTTTGTTAATAAATTAATTAATCATTAAAATTAACAATTTCAGTATAAAATTCTATTTACCACTGTTGCCGGGTCGACTTAGCCGACGTCACATTCAGCCTGCCGCAATCACTGCCGCCATGCCGTGGGGAAGTGACGTCAAGCGGTGTGATATAAGTCGATGCGCTGCTAAATTTTTTAAATCTTTCGAGTTATTCGTCGTCCTCCATCCGTTACAAGACAGTCGTAACTAATCTGTGATTGCCTTTCATTGTCCAATATTTAAATGTAAATGTGATTATACGTTGTGTGTGTGTTTAGTGCCTTAACAAAATGCTTGGGAGGCATTTGTGAGCACAAATACAATCCAAGGTTTAGATTACTTCACATTGGGTAAAATTTTGCAAATTTCGGTTATAAAATCATGCATTATTACGGTACATTTATAACACAAGGTATTCGCTATAAGCATTCAAGATTTAAAGTGTCAGTTTACAAGTTGAAATGATTTAAGATATTAATTCAGTAACTACTATATGAACACTCTTTTTGGTTTCGTTATGTTGTTAGGTTAGGTCAGTTTTTGACCACAACGCGCGACCCGCGGGGTTATTACCTAAAAATTTGCAGACAGCGACAGCCACGCGATCACTACGTGACCGGTGACTAATTGTATTAAAAAATTGGTATCGTGTATGACAATTGCGCATCTATTATTCTATGACCATAAAATGCACTTGTCACTGATTTAGCGCCACAATACAAATTACATTACACAAATTCCCGTTTTGACAGCAGATATTGCGCGATATTGGCTGTCGCATGCTGTCTACAAGTTACGCAATAAGCGTGCCGAGCGAGCAAAGCAAGCGTGCCGCGCGGTAGCGAGCGTCGAAGCGCCCCGAATCAGAATCCGCTTTGTAAGAACACTTATGTAAATTTACTAATTTACTGTAGCTTCAATAAATAAAAAATTTAAAAGAAATTTAGATATGTAAATTGTGTATTTCTAAAAAGGTACAAATTGAAGTGTTTATAAAAATTATGATTAAATGCTATTACTTTTCGGCGATACTGTCTGGATTCCCAATCACAAAAGAAAACTGCAAGCATGGAAAGTAGGCAGGCAGGTGTGGAATGCAGCTCGATGTTTGATATCACGATAATATGTAGAATTTTACTTGATTCTTATGATGATCTTTGTAAATCCTTTTATTTAGCTATTTCTATGGATGAATTCTTTTATATGTGTTAATTACTATTTTAATTTTTAGAAAGAAAATCTCGGAAATTCCACTTGTCCTAATCATTTCTATTTTAATTATTGAGTTATTATACAAACTTATTTTACTAACTAAATTTATACCAAGAGGCATAACGCTATAAAAACAAACATGCATGAATACGTCAAATATAAAAAGTCAAAACAAGTATTTCACAAATAATTTAAAATAAAGGTATATTAATAAACAGGATAACAATACAGATTTTAGAATGACAAAGAATAAATAGATGTAAGACTATATTAAAACAATAAATGACAAAGTAAATGGAAACTTAACGCAATATTAGACAAGGTAAAGATTATTATATATTATCTATATATGTATATAAAAGGCGATGTATGTATGTTCCTTTTTGACTCCGTAACGGCTAGACCGATTTCGATGAAATTTTCAGGGAATCTTCAGATTGGCCTAGCGGGTGTTCCTGTAAAGTTTGGTAGCGGTCGGATCAGTAGATTTTTTTTTTTGTTTTTTTTTTGCAGTATCAAAATAATTATAAAAACTGTTTAATTTATTTTAACTTCAACTAACGCCCTGTTACACGGGCCGGGTTTACTAGTAACATATATTAACTGATAAGAATTAGAGAAATACGTTTTTACTATATTACACTTACATAAACTTTCGTAATTTACTCCACTTACCAGAACGTTAATAATGTTCTTTTCTTATATCCCTTAATCCTCTCATATACAGGAAGTATACACTAACTATTCTAAAATAATCTATCAAAAAAGTAATGTTATTAGCGGTACCCAATCTTGAACTGTTACGAGACGTTCGTAAAGTTCATGACAAACGTCATTGTCAGGATGACAGCTTGACAGCTCGTCAAGTTTTTTCATCTAATTTATAGATAATTTAATTAAATGTCACAGCAAAATATAATATTTTAAATGATTCTTAATTTTTTTTTATTTGTGCTATGATTACTTTATAGGAACTATACATTTTTAAAGATAATATATTTTTATAGAATGAATTAACGTTTATTTGTATGACATTATATTTTATTATATATCAATTATATCTGTCAGCATATCTGTCCACATTTCCACCAATTTTGGAGACAGCTTAAATGCATCTTTATTACGTTTGTTTGTTTATTAATTGTTTATTAATTATGTTTGTATTATTTTCTTTCTGCCTTTCCTTAAAAAGAATTAACACATCAATTAAAACTCCTTTCATGGGACTAAATACAAACCAATCGATATTTAACTTATCTACACAGCGTACATCGTAACAACGAATTACGCCATTAATAATTACTGGCATTTAATGTCAAAATTAGGCCCCAAAACACTTAACCCCTTTTAGTCAGTGGAAAGGGACTTGCGAAGTGGTGCTCAAACTTTACAATTTTGTCATTTATATTTCACATTATGGCATACTGCTTACTAACAATCTTCATTTACTGTACTCTATTAAAAGTTCTGAGTTCATCACTATTAAGATTAAAACTACGAACTCTGTTTTGTGCACAACTTTTCTTGTGCAAAGCAAAGTTTCCTTTTAATTTTGGTATTAATATTTCAGAAAACTAATTCAGGTATTAGGGCTCCATGTTATAAGATCACAATACATAATAATGGAAATACTAGTGTATATGTATAAATACGTATATCTTTATAGCAAGTACACACAGTGACTATGTTTTTAACAGACTTAAAAAAAGGAGGAGGCTCTCAATTCGTCCGTATTTTGTTTTTTTGTATGTTTGTTACCTCATAACTCCGTCATTTATGAACCGAATTCAAAAATTATTTTTTTGTTTGGTAGGTAATATTTCAGAGGTGGTTCCATTTAAATTTCACCGATATTGGAGCTTGGACTTCGAAGATACACTAAATAACGCGACTTGGTTATAACCTTTATTTATATTGATGATTCTCTCGTATATCGTTGCGCTCCGGAATTAGAAAGAAGTTAATTGCAGACCTGCCCTAGATATTTATTTAGGTCAAGATCACTCAAAAGGGAGAAATAATTTTTTTTTATTAAAAACAATTAAACCGCCTTGAAAAAAAAACATTGAAAAGCTTAAAATAACTACCTTTACTAATCAAAACTCAAGTACAATTAAAATAACTTTATAAATACGATACACATACCTATATAATTAAATTTGACAGTTATTGAAGTCGGTGCCAAATCAATGAGCAAAAACAGAAAGTCTATTACTTTGGTAGGCTTGGCACCGACTTCAGTAACTGTCAAATTTAATTATATAGGTATGTGTATCGTATTTATAAAGTTATTTTAATTGTACTTGAGTTTTGATTAGTAAAGGATAGTTATTTTATACTTTTCAGTGTTTTTTTTGAAGGCGGTTTAATTTTTCTACTTTGAATTTGTTATTCTCGCGAGTCTGCTGGAAGAAATTTATTTTATAAATAAGCTGCACCTTTTGCTCATTCTTTCCGTATGCATCTTTCTTTCGTAATGTTTGTACGTGCAATAAATACAAATATACCAATAAATAAAATGAGATGTTTTATATACATAAGTACCTACCTAATTTAAATTGCAATTACAGTCCTTAATTTTTTTTATAAATGTAGACTTTAATCACTAAAGTTATCCGTACTTTTATAAAATCTCTTATGATTTAATTATACAAAATAAAAAACAAACAACATTAAATTTTTATCGTTTTATAATAAAATCATCCAATCACTACATAAATAAAAACTTCAGAATACCAGTCCCGACACGATTTTGTAGAAAGCGTCTTAGCGAACGCCTTTAGAAAAAGAATTACTTTAAGGTTTATAAAAAAGGCTATAAATCGTGGGGCCATCAATTTGCATGCTAATATAGAAGCAGCCTGGCTGGCCCGGACAAGTGAGTGACAAGGGCGCAGCTTTACTACCCTTCGAGAAGACTGCCTAAACGACCCCTGGGGTATTAAGACATTTTTCTTCTTTTAGCAATTATATTAAATTTAGAGCCCAGTTCAAAAAACCTTCTACCCTCCTATTAAAATAATGTACGAAATACTCATTTCAAGAAATAATAAATAAATTCGCCCTTCTAACAGAATTCATCCCCAAAAAATATTTCTTATTTAATAATAGTGAATTTATTTCTTGATAACGATTTATTATGCTTCATAATTCCGAAATAAGTTTAAATTAATACGTTTTTAAATAACACTTTGGCTTCTATATGGAAAGTTGTATGAAGTCAAACAAAATTCCGACAAAGTTTACAAAGTTGTTATAAGAAGCAGGTACGTAATGTACATTAGTATTATTGTAGGTAAATCACGTCTACATTCAGTTCAATTGCAAAGTTGTTATCTTAAATTAATGTTTTAGCATTTTTATTTTTATATCGATAACAGAAATAATTGGAATGTTTCTTTTTGCGAGACAAAAGTCTACATTATGATAATTAGAGATAAATAATCTCTTTGATTACGAATACATATATTGACCAGAAATTGAACGCCTCGCACGAAATATATGTTGAATGAAATATCTATAAACATTTATAACTGAAATATATGTGTGATTGAAATATATGCAATAATTATAACATTTATATACCAAAGGTTTTACCCTAATTCATTTATAATTCTTAAATTCAGAGATCAAAACTTCTAGTCGCCGCTCTAGTTCACGGATTAAACAGCTTTCGTTTGAAAAAAATATTTAAAGAGATTTAGTGGAAGCCGCCAGCAAGCCATCAAGAACCACTTCAGAAGAGATTATAAAGAGTTAATTCATTTATAAAAGAAATAAATGTGTATCTGAAAACGTGCTTTAAAAAACATGGTCTACATACAAACTTAAAGTAACTGTTTAAACGGAAACCTCACGCAAGGAAAACTCCACGAAATTGACTTTATTTAGAGAACTATACATACTAAATACGCCGTTATGACGTACCAATAAGGATGATATTGACGTGCTTGACGTGTCCTCAGGTTCAGAAGCTTGCCGTAATAACAAGAGAAGTTGCTACTTGATCCGACACACCAGCGCTTTGTTTCAGTGAATTTACATTTATATTACTTTGAGTTTTAAGCAATACTTGTGGTAACAACCTATAGATACTTCAAGATGATCTTTAGAATCAATACAGAATACATTGCTTTTAACATTTCAGATCTGTCGCCTCGTGGGTAACTTTGAATTTATTTATGAAATTGAATGAAACATTGCCAATCAATATTTCATATGCCCTGGAACTTTCGATGTCAAATAAAACCTTTTCGTGTTGTTTAGTTTATAAAAAACTTAGCGTAAACAGCCTTGAATTGCCTTTCCTCGGCTACAAAGAAGTTTAGGGTTTCAGAGTTGAAAATTTATTTCATTTTTTTAATTGCTTCTTGTTATTTTATTTTGAACTTTTAGCTTGTATTATGAATAGAATGTTAGTTAAAAAATATGCCAATAATGGCAAAGTCACCTTATAACGAAACTAAGCATCAATACGTACTGGACGTCATCATGTGATCGAAAATCGACCGCAAATATAAACTTATAATATAAACTCTTTAGCGACAATTTCTACTCTTTGTTGTTTGTGACTCTTTGCGACTGTTTGATCCAAGGAGGTTACGTATATGTGATCACAAACTATTATGAGTATGCAAACAATGAGTAATTTATTTAATATAATGTATTTCTAATGCACATTATATAAAAATATTAGCTTTCTCCTGTCCTTCTCCATATAAACTTTAATTGCAAATTTCACACTCCTCCATCCGTGCAATTTTCTTAAAAAGGGAACTAAAGTTTTCGCTTCACGTATTAATATATAGATTATGTAAACGTCATGTATTTATTACCTCCTACTGACTCCACTGTAGCACAGTATAAACATAACAGTAGGATGTCTTCATAGAAAGCTTGCGTGCGCGGTTTGTATCTGAGCGCGTTAATACGCACGCGCCATGGCACGCCCACAACGGTCATATTTTGGGTGAATATGGGTAATTATTGTAACGCAAGTCGGGCGCAAACGTGCGACTGTTTCTGTTTGTCTTTAATTCGTTCTTCACATCGGAAGAAATACGAAAATGTTTAAATCGCATAAACGAATGTATTATATTGTCCTTATAGATGCCTCAGTAATCTTAGTTATTCTAATCCAGAGTTATCGTTCTTCAACATAACTACAAGAAATTAAATTTAACGAACACGAAAAACTTATCCGGGTGCATTGTTTTTTTATTATCATAAATTAAATATATAACTAAACGAGATGCTCCCTGCATCTCACGCCCAACGCATCAACCCTACGTATGTGGCCGAGATTGGGCAATTCTGTTACGCATGAGGCGGGGAGTCGGCCTTCTTTTCTACATATTCTTTGACCGTTGTCATGTAAACAGTGTTGGGCAAAATGTAATTGTAAATACAATTACAATTAAAAATTGTATTTGTGAAATGTAATTGTGAACACATTTTGTTAGGCAAACAATTAACAATTACAATTACAAAAAGTAATTGTAATTGTTTTTACAATTACTTTGCCCAACACTGCATGTAAACAATCACAAAAAGTATTCGCCTAAGACTGAACTTATTTTACTTAATTTCACTTAAAGTAGGCACTTTTCCAAGACATAAAACGTCTATCAAATGATCCGTTTAATTTAGTGTGCTTTTTAAAATTCCGGTAAAGTCCTAACTCTCCGTACTGAACCTCACAGGAACATTTTATCTTTTAATCGATAAGTATAAACATAACAAGTGACGAATACAAAACTAGATTTGTAAATACTTTTACTTACTTTTATTTGTTAACACGGCTTTCCTAAAATTTTTTCGTAAAGTATATAAACAATGTTTATATTATGATTTTATGACATTTATTAAACATCATAAAATTCATTATCATCTATAAATATTTAAATTAGTTATATTTATATGTTACATTTAAAACCCGTTTTCAGTTAAAATGCGTTTTCTCTAGTTAAAACTAGTTTTTACTAAATGCCTTTGTTATATTTCCTAGTTAAAACTAGAATTTACTGCTATATATATTTCAATTTATCAGAGTATTTAGTCACAATATTTGAATTTTAGATAAAACTAGTTCTAACTTTAAACTTATAGTTAAAACTAGAGCTAAGCTTTAGATGAACTTTGTAAAATAACCTCAATGACGCTTTTTGCGAGTTGAGAGTGAAACGCCAGAACAGAATCGACTCTATAAGAACATTCTTTTTGAACTAGTTTTAACTGATATTCATTTTTGAGTAGCAGCAAACTCTAGTTGTAACAAAGGCATTTAGTAAAAACTAGTTTTAACTAGATAAAACGCGGTTCAATTAAAAACGAGTTTTAACTATAACATATATATTAAAACGTGAAAAGAGAACTTTGTCCATTTTAAGCATAGTACACGCACGGAGAAGTGTAAGAAACACATGTACCTAAAACATACATCTTTGTTACAATACTACAATATCGTTCAAGGTTATGAAGAATTCTATTGCAAGAAAATTGTTACAGCATTATTATGCACGTGAATCAGCCACATGATTTTGTTAAATAAATTCAAATTCACCTCCATAAAATTGAACAAACCTACAAGTGATAGCGCCAAGTTATGGTTCTAAAATTCATCACCAATTCAAATAGCTTATAGTATAAAGTAATCTATTTTGCTACTTATTTTGATTCGATCAGTTAATAACTTTATGATACGAAATAGATACAACATTATGTCGAAGCTTGCGGAAATTAACAGCTCGCGTAATATGTCTAGTGCATAAGTAGAACGTTTAAATCACGTTTCAATAATCAATAAAGTTCAAGAACGTCAGCCTGAGGGAAAACCTGAGGGAATTCAGAGGCGTCGCAATTGTGGTGCGGAAATGATGTCAATTGGCAACATTTTTGGCAGGGCGAAAGTTTTGAGGAGTTTCATGTGGGACGTCACTACTAGCAAGTTGCACTAACTTCGGGATCCTCACTTTGCTATAAATAATGATTAGCGGATAATCCGATCAAAATTCGACTTAAGAATTTTAGTAACGCGATGTTGAAAAGTTCAGCAGGAAGCGTTGGCAGCCACTTAGAAACTTCGCTGAAACCGCACCCGCAAGGAACATATTGATTTAATAGTTTTAAAAGGATGTCCGTACATATATAACTTCGTTTTAAATTCTTAAGAAAATACTAGAAAATTTATTCTTTTATGAATAGAAGAAATCACTTGCGTGCTTATGGTCCCGTTTTTATAAGTAATTGATATATTAATTACGCAATTTAGAAAATTTCAAAAATATGTAGAAAACATACTCTTGTGTACTATATATGTAGATGAATCAACCAGTTTTTAAATTTTAAATTATTATTGCTTTACAGTAATAGTTGCTGATGTTACTCGTTTCTTTTGTGTCAGTTACACTACAGATTTGGAAATATACAATGTACTCATGTTTAACATGATTATAAACAGTGATCTTATAATCTACGATAGAATTAAATAATAAATCGGATACCTATAGCAATGGAATAATTAATTTGTGTTCGAACACTTCATGCTGCAGTCGTGAATGTAAAAAGCAAAAGAGAGAGATGGAGCGCTTGAGTTTTGACTTATAT
Source organism: Zeuzera pyrina (assembly GCA_907165235.1). Taxonomy (NCBI): domain Eukaryota; kingdom Metazoa; phylum Arthropoda; class Insecta; order Lepidoptera; family Cossidae; genus Zeuzera; species Zeuzera pyrina. Next base: position 17,959,672 of record OU015628.1, read on the forward strand.
AATCGCGCGGCGGTAGTGGCGAACAAGCTGTCAGTCGTTCTTCTCGATGACGTTACGAATACAGTCGCACTCTGCTAGAGGTTGCCAGTGTTCTTTTTTTGTTTATTCGTCGGTGTTGCTAACAATCCTGTCGTCGAAACAGTATAAATAGTGAATTCTTAATTTCTTTGGAGAGAATGACATGTAACAGCAGCAGTCACTATTAATAATAATAATATCCAGACAATTACACAAATCGTGAGACACCAGACTAAGCACTAAGCTTGCACTACGGGTACCACACAACAAACTGTGGGAGCTGTAACACCCAGACTCCAAGACGATTTAGAAAAGTTCGTTTCCTAAATAAACCTGACTAGAAATTGAACCCGAGCCCCGGCTTGAAAGTCATATGTTATGCCACCACGCCATCGGTCTAGTCTAATAATTATAAAATAATAATAATTTCAAGTGTCAAAACTTGTTAAAATATGTAAAACGAAACTCTCCTATAGCCCCTATAATTGCCAATATCTGGATGGAACATTTTGAACAGAAGGCTCTTAGCTTGGGACCGAAGACCATTATTGTGAAAAAGGTATGTGGATGACGTCTTCTGTATCATCAAGGGAAATACGCAGGAAGTAGACCAATATACGGAACACCTGAACTACATTCACCCAAGTATGAAGTTCACATATAAAATGGAGAGTGGTAGATCACTGGCATTATTGGATGTAAAATTAACCGCGAGACAAGATGGAAAATTATCACACTGCGTAAATCAGAAGTTTACACACGGACAATTACCTGCACGCTACGTCTCACCACCATCCCATTCACCTCCAATCCAATATGGCGTCATTAAAGAACAGAGCGTACGATCTATGTGACCCAGAACATCCGGACCAGGAGCTCGATTATGTTCAGGAGGTACTGGTAAAGAATCAGGTGAACCAATGACTGCGCAGGGCTAAAGAGAGGTACAGACATCCAGCGGTAAGCAAACAACCTGCCTACATACCCTATGTGAAGGAGTTACTGATAAATTTGGATCAATTTTAAAAAAGTACTCTATCCGCACCATATACACACCTGGAACAAAGGTGAACAATATAGTGGGCACACCGAAGGATGTTTTGCTGTTGCAGACACCAGGAATCTTTAAAATAGATTGTAGTTGCGGTAATTCATACATTGCAATTAACTGCAATTAACTTCTTTCTAATTCCAGAACGAAACGATATACAAGACAATCATCAATATAAATAAAAGTTATAACCAGGTCGCGTTATTTGGTGTATCTTCGAAGTCCAAGCTTCAATACCAGTGAAATTTAAATGGGATCACCTCAGAAATATTACCTACCAAACGAAAAAATAATTTTCAAAATCGGTCAATAAATGGCGGAGTTGTAACAAACATACAAAAAAAACATACAGTCGAATTGAGAACCTCCTCCTTTTTTTGAAGTCGGTTAAAAACGGATACAATTTATCGACGATGTGGAATCCTGTGATTCAAGGAACAAAATCTCGTTTTTCACATTCGGTTAAACTACTACTAAACAGTAGAACTAAACAGTAATAGAGGGGTAGTAAACGCGCATCCGAAGGGAATAAAAAGACTTTAGACGCAAGTTAAAATTCAATCGCCCATAGAGTAATATAATACATACTTTGTATTTATAAAAAGCCTATTCAAAGATCGAACATCAAACACTAACGATCAAACGAAGTCAAGGATTCGGTTTAATAAAAAGTACAAGAAAAGCGCTCAAAAATAGTACACAGCACCAGTACTACCTAGTCCGGGGGTCTTCAAGAAACGAACAGCGTCACCTACGCGAAAGAAACATAAATAAAGCTCCAGAATAACTGATCAAGCTATATTCTATTAAAAGTTATTTATACGTATGTGTATGTGTTATATACGTATGTGTGTACTTGTGCAAATACAATTAATTAGATCACCGTATCTTACTTGATTTATATACAGTTGGTGGCTAAGTGCGTGGGTAAACGTAAACGGTCAAGCTTTTCCGTCGCTAATAAAACGAAACCCAAAGCGGTTATGTTACACGCCGGCTGTCAATAAACTTACGGCTCTCACAGGTAAAACCAGCTAACGCAGCCATTACTCTTTCTGTTTTATGTCGATTGTGCCACGAGTAGTAGCTTCGGAGAACAATAAAATTTGTTTCGTTTTTTTTATTTTTTTTAAAACAACACTAGACCTCACTACCTCATTTCAAACTAGATATATTTGTTGTGGCTGCTACCAAATTCTTTTTCACATAATATATTTTGTACTACGTTTATTATTGGTGAAATGTTAAAGAAATTAAAATTTTTAGATCCATCTACAGTTTAAGTAATTATAAATTTATTGGGAAATAACTTCAAAGAATTAGCCATAAGTGATTATTCCTTATCCACTTATCCCGTTAGAAAAATAATAAAAGTAAAAATGGACAAAGACAAATCGTACTTGCAGAATTAGTGCTCTGTATGTACCGGGCAATTTTACCAACGACCAACTACAAAACAAACACGAGTTTGCCCTAGTAACTAATTAATCCGTGACAGAAACTTTTTGGCGGGAACGGAAGAAGTAAAGATGGCGTTTTGCTTTGATTTTACATTTTTTGTGTTTTTGGGAATTTTAAGATACATATAATAATAGTATTTAATTGTTGAGAATCGGAAAGTTAGAATAAATATAAATTAATAATGCGGCATATAATAAAGTTGGAATAAATATATGTGACTGAAGCTCTCGCGTTTTTCCAAGAAGTCCTTTTTAACTCGTATAGCTTCACTGTACCTACTCGAAAGTATTAGAGAGTAATGAGAAGACAGTCATCCTATATCCTATCCATCAGTGATACACCACTTTTTTACATGAAATGGCAGAAATGTTTCTAAGTAATATGAAACGAGTTACCAATACCAGAAAGAGAAGAAGAAAAATCTGTGGTACAAATATATCAACAAGAGCTTTTTAAATGTAAAAGAGGGTGTAAAACATAACGCGATTCCGATAATTTTCTTAATATGTCACCTTAATCTCAATGTTTTCCGGATTTTTGTATACATGGGGCCGCATTAGTTAGCTTTACATAACACGTGCTCTTACTGATAAACAATTAATTTCGCTAACGATTGTCGAAAGAGTTATTGTTGATTTGATTGTTTCGATAATCACTTTTAGCTCTATTCATTTAGCAAGTTAATGCCTATCAAATTACAACATTATTACCAGTTGATTGAATATTGGTTTATATTATTTTTCCAAACATTTTACAGCTCTTTCGAATCCTGTAAAACTGTCCGCAATACCGTAATTGGTTTTAAAATAAGTATTGCAATTCAACATTTGCGCAAATCTAATTCGGTTCATATTAGAATTATAAGTGTGAAAAAATCACAAGATACATTTTTTTTTTATGAAAGAAGAGGCAAACGAGCAAGCGGGTCACCTGATGGAGAGTAACCATCCGCCGCCCATGAACACCCGCAAGATGCGGAGAATCACGGGCGCGTTGCCGGTCTTTAGGGAAATAGGGAAAGGAGGGAAAGGAGGGGGAGGAGTGATGGGCCACCGGCACTCTCACTCACCGAACGAAACACAACAGCAATAGATGCTGTTATTTCACGCCGATATTCTGTGAAAGGGTTGTATTTTACAGGCCGAGCCGGCCCTATTTGTGCTGCAATGCAGCATGGCTCTACCACCTTTGGGCACCTTTACCACATCCATTCATACTTTTGATAACTCTATAAATGACAAAATGTACATTTATACAATTTTTAAAAAAATACACGAGAAGTACATACACACACATATACATAATTATTACAAATAATTAAGACGACGATGATTTTACCATTCGTCACATAGGAAATCTATTTGCAAGTAAGGCTATAATCGCTACAATAGATAAAACTATTCGTATTTTAATAAACAGTAAAAAATATTTACAACGCATTTCGATAACTATTTGAAAATTAACAGGTTATCTCTACAATTCTCAAATAAATATAATAGTTATAAAACAAATTATAATCAAACAGTGAGAATACTATACGACCCTATAAGTATTTCACCAGTGAATTTATTCCCTTCCAAAGAATAAGGAATCTCTGTATTTATCAAACGTATAATACTCATGTGACAAGTTAAATACATGTTATGTTAGATAAAATTACACATACATACATACTACACTTACAAACTTCCATTAAACCTGATACGTGTTCGCTCATGACCACAAAGTCTTAAAGTAGTTCCTTCTATATTTATTATAGTTATATCTCTTTCTAACTGCCCATTCTGGGGGGGAAATGAAACGTCGGCGGGATAAGCGCGGACTCATTAGATGTTCATTACGGACGATAACTCATAGTGATACGACCCACACTAAGATAGTTGAGTACTACAATTTTCTACAAATAGTCCAAAGTATTAAGATGTTTAACATTAGCTCAGTTAGTAATGAAAATTAAAAATACAGTATTTTTAATTACTTTATTCACTTAAATCCGCTGTTGGTCTGAGTTTATTCATAGCAAAATTTTTTCGATTTAAAAATTAAAAATAAACCTTCTAGAAAAAGGTATTTTATGGCAATAGCAAACTACCATCGTTTAAATAGATCTAGTGATACAAAGAGACGGGCGCAAGATACATAATATACATGAGTCATACTTTTTTGTAAATAGGTTTTATTTTTTTTTAGAAATCACATTGATTTTGTTTTATTATTTTCAAATATAAGGATTTGAAGAAACCACGAAGAAACATCTTTTTTATTAATTTTTAAAGTAACAAAGCAAAAGCAAACTCAAATAAAACTGAATAACACGAAGATATTGGTAACAGCGGAATTTCATAATAATGAAATAAATTAGAGAAAATGTTACTTATGATTATTTTTTCTATTGAGGTATAAAAATACTTATCATTTCTGTTTTCAATTTATACGTAACTGACGATCTGCGAGGTTATTCACAAACGTCGGAAACTCAACTTTCCGTATCCGACAGGAAACTTTTCGATGATTCTGTCTATACGCGATTCACAAATCAAAAATCGTATTATATTTATATTTTATATAATATATCATGTTATATAGAGTCGTATTCACAAATCCAAGCCATCGGATTGAATTTATGCTTTACGACGATCGGCCTTTTCGCCACGGAAAGTTTCCGACGTTTGTGAATAACCCCCCTGATCCATCTGTTAAAATTTTCCTTTAAACAGGCTTTAAAACGTAAAATCTCCGTCCAATCATTTGAAGGTTAAACTTTGTGAAAATTAAAGAAATTATTTTAAAAATGTATTCTTCTAACAAACATCCACAACCTATTTCACATCTTTAGGAGTTACATACATATATGCATCCTTAACGGGGTAGTCAAAGAGGATGGAGCGCTAAGCGTCGCGGTCCTTACATACTTCTTTCGCTTCTTAAAATCTCATCATTTTCTTCACACAGTTTCACTTTTGACATTTCCGTCGGCTAACACTGACTATTTGATCTTCATAAGTCAGCCTTGGTCGTTCTTGGCCTTTTTACTACTCGCTTTGCTCTGTAGATTTTCTTAGGAATTAATATTAAAATAATGATACAACACTTGTACATTTATTTTTTACGTTACAAAAGGAACCTATTGATTAAACATATGTACATAGTGATAATTCTGGCCTTAATGGTTTCGGTTCAGCAATGATGAATCACTTAGAACATGTTATTTTATAAATGTGACTTAGATTTTTTCTATACTTTTGGACTGTATTACAAAAGTGAAATATTTTACATGACTACTACTACTACATAATTCAGCTACTTCATTATCCTACATTATGCATAACTTAATATCTACTTTAACACAGTGCAAAATCAAGTTATAAACCTTATCATAAATTCAGTCTAAAGATCGGTAAAGTTGTATTTGCGATGGGATCTTCAATAATTGAACCTTTATATCGATTGTCATAACAGCTAATAATAAAAACAAGTAATATAGATGATTAGGCGCTGGCAATTAACAAAGTAAACGACCTTTTACCAACGTTTAGTCCTATATGTATGTGTACAAACATACGTTGTGTTTGTTTATTATATGTATATGTACAATGTATAGTCAGCCAAGAAATTGGTTGACCACCCTAAAAGTGACTATCGTTTAAGCGTCATAAAACTACAAGGAGTATTTTCGCTTGCCATCATATTATGACATCAGTCACGTGTTGGTTTCAATTTGAGTGCAGAATGGTAAATTACAAATAAAATCAAATTTTCATTTTGACAGAATTCTCACAATCTTATGGACTGAGTCACCAATAGAATTTTGTTTTGTCCTCCATTTGTAAAGGTGAATAAGATAGAAACAAAGAAGGAAGCAAGAAATGGAGTAGTGATGCCACTGTCAACAAAAAGCGACTCAAAATTTAGGCGGTGATAAAGTTTTTCATTCATTTAGGCGTGCCATATCGCTAGCAATTCCTGCTAGATCTCTTTGATATGTATTGTATAGATCGTACACTACACACTAGCCGTGACAACTGCAGCACAGCGCACGCTTTTCATTTATTAATGAAATCAAAATTGTGATGCACTGCGGCGTGGTATGCCTCTAATATGGGCTGTTACAATTTTGCAGTGCTATGCGATGCGCCTCACCATGCTTGTGGTGTGCGGTAATCGTAAAAGGACGATAATAAAACGAGTTTTTTTATATTTCGAATATATTATCCACCCTTAACTTGAATAACCTTTGACAGTCGGCGCCTCATGGATCCAACAAGTCGTGAACAAATATCCGTAACCCGCATGACATCCCATACCTCAATGCAATGACTTTCAATTGCTTCACGTGTTCTTTAATTTCGGTTAGTCCATCGTTATACTATTAATCCCTAGAGGTTTTTCATGGGATTCAAATCAGGAGATCTTGAAGGCCATGGAATCAGTCGAATAGATTAATGTCGCTGAACCGATTGCGGGTCACCCTAGCAGTATGTAACCTACAGTTGTCATATAAAAAAATAATTCAGGCAGCTCATTATCCGAGTAGACAATGCAGACAGATAATAATTAGAGGTTGTCTATATAATTTAGAACGGTTGCTCGTGGAGGTAATATTGAGAGTTCACCGACTTTGTCAGCCGACATCCAGCCCCATATGTTTAAACAAATTTTATCAGATTCAATTTTTGGAACTAAATTAGTTTCATCGTATTTTGTGTTATTGTAACCCCACAGACTTTACCGGCCATGTTGGCTGGATTTTAACGTCTTCTCACCAGTAAATATTGTAGTTGACCAATAAAAATGTAAAAATTCTCTAGCAAAATTCAAACAAGCTGCTTCATGACTATTCGTCAAATGAATCTTTTTAGAATAACGTCTGTAGTGCAATCCCATACCGTGCAAGTGCTGCCGTATAGTTTCAGTACTGACATCAAATTCTTCCGCAAAATGGTCTCATTTTGTGGAAGTAGTAGACCATTAAAAACCATTTTCTTCATAGGCACGTCTCATCGTTTCCCTATGCATATTAGTTATCCTAGGCCGACGACCACTTTCTCTATATGATCTTGAAGGTTACCTTATTCACCTTCGCGCGAAATCCAAAGGGAAACGGTGTTTCGCTGAAATTATGAAATCGAAACATTAATATTATTGCGTTTTGTGCACTAAACCGATTACAAACAAAAAAGATAACATTCAGACAATCATACTCGTACTTACGGATATATTAAAATTTCTTGAAATTTCACTGTTATTTTGAGCACATTTCTATGTAATGCTACGATTTCTGCGCTTTCAGCTAAAGATGAATTACAAAGCATTATGTTCAATTAATCTTAGGTAAATTAAAATAGTTATATATTTTCAATGAACCGCTGTCAAAAGAAAGCTTGTCAAAATCTTTTTTTAAATTTAAATGTAACAAGCTTGAAGGTAGTGTATCTAGCCAAACTTTTTTATAACAGTTGATGGTTTCCTTTGACATATTAGATTGCTTGTAGAAAATAATATTCAATGCTTGTTAAAAGAGGTTAAAATAGTATGCACTTTTATCTATGTCTTTTGATTGGGTACTAATCAACCAATCACGTTAATATTGGGTCCTTACATATGAAATTGGCGTTTTGTACGGGAGGAATATAAAGTCAATTTTTTTTTGTAAAATATATTTAATTAATCAAAGTATGCACCGTTGTTATCTATGCACTTTTGCCATCTCATAGGTAGTTCATTGATCCCTTTACTAAAAAAACCATGGGGGCGAGAATCAATAAACTCTTTGAAGGCGGTTTGGACTGCCGCATCGGAGTTGAATTTTTTTCCTTGTAAGAAGTTGTCTAAATTCCGGAAAAAATGGTAATCTGTTGGAGCAAGGTCCGGGGAGTACGCTGGATGTCGCAGATATTCCAATTGTAGCTCATCTAACTTAGTGGTTGTTTGTTGTGCAGTGTGTGGTCTTGCGTTGTCGTGAAGCAGCAGTGGCCTAGAGCGATTGACCGATCTCGGTTGTTTAGAAGCTAGTTCTTCCTTCATGGTTTGCAGTTGCTGACAATAGATATCTGCCGTAATCGTTTGGCCAGATTTTAGAAAGCTGTAGTGAACGACACCGGCGCTAGTCCACCAAACACTCACAAGTAACTTTTTCTGGGTCAATTTTCGTTTAGGGCAGGATTTGATTGGGTCTCCAGGGTTCAGCCATTGCGACGAGCGCTTCCGATTATCGTACAGTATCCACTTTTCATCACAAGTAATGATTCGATTTAAAATACCTTCATTATTGTGTCGGTTGAGCAAAGTAACACAGCAGTCGACGCGTGTTTGCAAGTTCGATTCACTCAATTCATGAGGTACCCATCGTTCAAGTTTTTTTACTTTCCCGATTTGCTTCAAGTGGATTAATACAGTTTTGTCACTTACCCCAAAGCCTGCAGCTATCTCTGAAGTGCTTTGTGATGGATCCGCTTCCACAATAGCCTTTAAGTCTTCATTTTCCACTTTGGTCTCCGGCCGTCCACGGGGTTGGTTCTGAAGGTCGAAATTTCCAGAACGAAAACGTTGAAACCAAAAACGTACCGTGCTTTCTTTTGCGACACCAGCGCCGTACACATCATTAATCCTTCGTCTTATTTCTGCAGCACTGGTGCCACGGTAGAACTCGTACTCGTAAATATACCGATATTTCATGTTTTCCATTGTGCGGTAATAAGCGACGCCAAAGTAAAAAATAATGAGGAAAAAACAAATGAATGACTGTTTTCAAAACTCAAATGTACCAGCTAAATGAATTTATAAATTTGAATTTGGAATTCTTAACCAAAGAGGAGATATTTCAGATCAAAGTGGTCAGTACGACAAAACGCTAATTTCATATGTAAGGACCCAATACTTGCAAAATTTCTAATATCATTCTAAGTAATATTTTCATTAGATGGAACCTTCGATCACAAATAAAAAAACTAGATACACAATCAACGCTCCAAAAATGTCTGAACCAAATGTGCGCTCAAATGAGTATTTGAGCGCACTTCTGTTTTAATGGTATTCGAAAACGCTAACAGCGAACATGTCAAAGTGCTCCTTCAAAAATTGCAAAAATAACACATCTGGAACGCTAAAAAAAGATGCGAGTTCTTATTTTCGGTTAATAAATAAATAATATTATTTATGTGTTCATTATTTCATTATAGTAATAACGTTACATAACTCTTTTTTATTAAATTCGTAATGATAATGACAATATTTGTCTTATCTTTGAATCAAAATGACATACATAGCAACGCAAATAGATTATTTGAATTATATTTTATGCACGAGACGTAAGATTGCATTTTAAATATTTTATTTAACAAACTTCGTTTCAATGTCATGCAAGAATCGTTTACGAGCGTTTATAACCTTATGGCTTGACAGTAAGGTCTACTTTAGATTAATATTAGATTAACACAATATTGCCGATAATACTTTACGATATTAAAAATATATACGTCAATTCGGACAAAAATTTGTTTAAATTTTATAGGAGATTGTGAATCTAGTTCTTTATTTGTAATCGAAGGATAGAACATACTTTCAAAAGTGCTCAACCACTTTCTTAGCCGAGTGTACATATACAATAGATATATCATACGTTATGCTCAAGGCAAGGTTAATGAACTTTTCAACAACTGCCTGCACAGTATTTTCAAAAAGAGTACTACGTGATTATAATATCGTGTATATACTAACATATATATAGAAAATATACATATAATGTTACGCTCTTGTACCTTTAAGAGTATAGCAAACATCTAACATATATGTATCTACATTTTACAAGAATACGCTGAATTAGGTTTGCGTGATTATCTCGTAGCCGGGGAGTACAAAAATAAGAATATAGTATGCTTCCCTTACTTTTGGTAAGAGCAAAAGCTCAAGCAATTCTGTGCTAGCAATATTTTTTTGCTCACCAGTAGCTGCTGTCCTTGGCTAACGTAAAAGCTTCATCAATCTACTTTCATTCAAGGATATAAATGGATTATTATAACATAGAAAATCTAGAGGAAGTTACTGTCTATCGTCGTTAGCGTAAGAAATGCTAAAATATAGAGTTGTCGTCATTTAAAAAAAATCGCGGCCACGAATCCTTTTACTAAAAATTAACTACAGAACAAAATAAGATTTTTTATTTAAATAAATGGTAATGCGGTCACAAATATAATACGTTATTAATTAATGTGACGGGTGGGTCTATTTTAGGAGCAATATAATTTTGATTAATTTTAGTTATAATTCTGATAAAACACCAAGCCTATTTACGTATTTCGTTCTTATCTTGACCAGGTGCGAAACCCACTCTCACATGAGTAAGTTGTCAGATGTACGTTTTTTTTTTATTATATAGATATACAATACAGATTATATTCAAAAATGTTACAATTTTTACAAAAATAAAAAACACAAAAACCAGGATGAAATCATACATACCTGTGGGTGACCGACCACCTTTGCTCATGAAATCAAATCAATTTATTCAAGTAAACCCAATTACAATGTATTTTTGAACGTCAAATCTACTTTAGTTCGGTTCAATTAGAAAATCTGGACACTGAGAACGACAAGAAACTCAGTCAGGTATTATTTCTTCACATAAATAAATATTATTTATGTTAAAAAAAATCAATGATTTTTTATCGAATATCCCTACTTTCTAAGTTATCGCGAACGCGATTGCATAATTATGTTTATACAAATATTGCTCGTATAATATATGGGTTACATATACGTAATTATTTAAAAAAAATTATAAGGCACTTTGGTATACCGTCACGATTACCCTTTAAATGAATATAATTGTTATAATACAATAGTTTGTCGCCAACCTCACTCAGTAATACTCTCGTAAAACTTTCACCCTGCACTGCGGAACCGACTGTTTAAAATTCTAGAATTGTGCTGCGTACAATAAATTTAACTCCCAGAGTCCTTGGCGCAGAAAATTTTTACTTATTTCCTACAAATTATTTTAGTAAACTGTTGTACTTCCGCGAATTAAAAATAAACCTATGATAACTGAGTTTATTAGATCCCATTATATCTCGTTGCTTTACCCACAACTTGAATAACATAGTCATTTATCGATATGAGCTACAATGCCGTTGATAGCATTGTAGCTCATATCGATTAATGAGCTACAATGCTGATAATATGCTAATATTTCTGTGTCCGAATACACAGAAATATTCGGACACCTTTCATTTACGCAATTTCATATGGGAGGGAATGAATGTGTAAAAATAAAAACTGTGTTTTGTTAAGATCATTATTATTTCCGTTCTGTCGATACGAGGATAAACAAACTACTTCAAAAATACCAAATAATAATCGAAATATTGTACCGCACCACTCAACTTCCATGCACATACGTGCTAAAGTGTCTATCAAATAACACACAAATGCCATCCCTTGGGCTATACAATATTTAGTGGACACGACCGCTCTTGACCCGCCTACTGTGAACCACTTCAATAGGCCCTTAAGAACGAGCTTATTTAACTTGAGATTGAGGCTGCATTGTGACCCAAAGCCCAATGGAAAAGGTCATTTCGCACATCTTGGTAATTTATGTGCATTATATTTTGATTTGACATCGACGTGAATTCTGAGGAATTAATTGAAATTCGGTGAAGACATACTTTGAAGATTATGCTCAAATTAAACTTCTGCATCTTAATTTTGTATTCAAGTGGCATCTATTATACGAATAAAGGAAATAGCGCAATTTTTAATTAAAATAGTCATAACGTTCAGCTGTACGTGACGCTCGATTGGAATGAAATTAAATTCAGAATGCGTTTTATGCAACATATTGCATTCGTGGTGACTTATTATTCTATTATTAAATTCAGCTATATTAACAATCAAGAGCAACATTCGCATCATGAGTTGCATGAGACGAGTAGGTTTAATATTATTTACTTAATGTGATTTAATTATGTAATATTTCTGATACATCGCGAGAATCTTAATAGTGTTATAAAAAAAATGTAATAGTAACGTTTTAGGCCAGTGACGATTTTTTAATTTTTATATTTTTTCATTTGCAGCAACTCCTACTACTACTACTACTACCACACATATTTCTCATAGTTCATCACAAGAAGTTGCTCCATCAGACACTCACACTTTTGTGGCATTACTTGAGTACTTTGAGTTTCTAAAACTGCTTTATCATAATTGAATACAATTTTATTCAATTTTTTGTTAAATTAATGTATTATTCAATCTAGTAACAAAAATAAAATTTGAAAATACATGTCTGCTTATTCGTAAACTAGTAATATCGTATTGTCATCAAGCGTATTATATTTTCTAAACTTTCTGTTTCCAGTATCATGTACACCGACAGCTCAAAAAGGACATGTACCGGGTCTATAATACACGACAACGTTGTCATTACAGCCGCTCACTGCTTGTTAGTATTGACCTTTATCTAAAATCCCAATAAAAGCCTTCAGTATAAAATGTAAGCTGTAAGCGTTTCACTAGTTCATTCAGAGCAAGACTAATCCATTATGTACGAACACGGTAGCAGAGGAGTAAATATTTTTGCGACCGAATTATAGATAAGTTGAAAATAAAGCGTGACAAAATGGTTTTTAACCAAGAAATACTACCTAAGGTTGCGTTAGCTTTAACGGGTTTGACCTGTCATTTCGTCTCGAATACACCTAATCATTACAGGTATCTGAGTACTGAGTAATTGCACATAAATAAAACTAATGCCAATATCTTCCTTTAACTCATACATTAAAATATGTCTGCTTAATTTTGAACTCATAATACATTACGTTTATTTTATTAAAGCAATGTATAGACAAGTAGTATTATCCCATAAGCTTCTCATATTTTTCTTTGTTCTTGAATATAACCATATATCTAAAAAAATGTTCAAACATTCAATGTTAAAGTACTTAAATAATAAATATGTAGGGCTTATTTTCTTTACTTTTCAAAATTTAAAGAGAAAAACTATTAATTTATACGTCTAGACATGTACTCGTACGTGTATATGTAAGTCTTAATAGTCTAAAAAGCAGATCAGTTAACTGAATTATATGCAGAAGCATAGAATTATAAACAGAAGCATTTTCGCATATTAGTATGGATGCAGCGCTCCAAAGAAAAGAAATATAGTAACCTGTGTGTAAAAATTACAGTTTTTTTTCTTCTACAGTGGAAAGAAAAACGAAGAACCAGCGTTAGAACTGGCTTTATCGTTCGTGGTATTAGGCACAAAAAGAATGTTCGAAACTGGTTACGAACAGTATCTACCTATAGAGAAGATTGTAACCCACCCCCAGTTTGCAGGTTGGACAGCAGATTTAGCATTAGTGTATACATTTGCTGGTATGACGTCAGATAAGCCTGGCGAGATTATACCGCTAGCTGGAGCAAAATCGGCAAACCTGAATCCGATAGATTCCAATGTCATTGTAATTACTTGGGGTCGTAATGTAGAAGAAGTGAGTTCTTTTTCTTTTTAAAATAATATGAATGCGTAAAAAGATTTTCTTTAATCTAATATTATTATACATTTACTCAGCCGAAAAAAGAAGACGCACACTGTCCAGGCTCCTCGTCACACGAAAAAGAGGTTACAATGTTTTATAACCTAGTCATAATAATGGTTTCTTTTCAATGTCAGAATTTTGGAGTGCTATATTAGATGCATTAGATTGATTAGATGAATTATTTGTGAGCAAATCGATTTAGTATTCATGATGTTAAATGCAACCTATCGGTTGCAGTAAAACATCATGATTTGTCAATCATCCGATGTTTGATCGGTTAGTTATAGTTTGTTGTAACTATCACTTCTGGTCCACGAACTGCACCTTCAAAACAGAGTAATTCATATCAAAATTTTAATTTTTAAATTATAGTATATATATGAGCCTAATGGTATTTCTGTCAATCCATTGGAAATATAATCTAAAGATATTTATGTATTCTATTTATCTAGAAATTTAAGGTTTATTGTTAGTGTTCCGTAGCCAAAAACGGCAAAACGGAATCCCTCTCATCTCTGTTTGTTGTCTATTTATCAACTGGTTCATTTCGTCATCGTCATTACACTTGCTGAGCTGAAACTTGGCTAGGAGAAAAAAATTCGACTTGGACATAAGCAGCATAATAAAGTAAATTTAAATTAAAATTTACTCATTAAACTTATTTTTTGAACTTTTATGTAAGGCTCACTTAACACATCCTTGGTTGATTGGCCAATTTCTTAGGTGGATTCGTTATCATAAACCAAAATTCTGAAGTTTGATGTAGATTAGTTTCGTCCTGAGGTGCGAAATATTTCAGTCAAATACATAATATGAACGTGGGATCTCAAACTAATCATAATAATAATACCAGACAATACTCACCAATCATCTGAATTTAGGACCTTACCTGTGCTATGCTACTAGTGGCGGCTCCCAGTATATCCAATTCCGAGACAATCTAGAAAAGTGCCTTTCTTGAATAGACCTGACGGGAATCGAACCCGGAGCTTTCTGCGCTTGGATGCAACGTCTAAACCACTGCACTATCAAGGTCGTCATATCACTGTGAACTAAAGCCTCGATATGTCATATGGTCATAAGGTATCAGAAAACAACAGTTATTTTACAACAATACAATATTGATAGTAAATTACGCACCTAAAAATAAAAAGTTAAAAGTACGATTATTAAATAAATACTATTCAAAACTATCGATTTGGTTCACACAGCCAAATCAACGCAGATATTTGCAAAATGAACCACAGCAAAAAAATATTTTTCGGCAAAAACAAAAGCAAATATTTCAACAAAAAATGGATCATGATCGAAACGTGCCTCGGAGGCCACAAACGAATTTATTTGTGAGAGAAAAAACTGAAGAACAAATTCAACAAGAAAATGTTAAACCAATTAGTCGCTACTTAACATCTGCTGAGTTTGAAGAAGGGGTATGTACCATTTATATTTTGTTGTACTCACGAAGTTGAATCTATGTCAGTTTATGTAGGTCTCACTACAGAACACAAATCTTTCCTTTTACAAATCATAAAAAGGACTGCCCAGACTCCACCACGTCTGCCCAGTTTATATAAGCGGAAGCAGACTAGTTGCTAACCCTCTGTCAAAGTTTTCAAACCGCATATAAAGGAAAACCGGACCCCCTTTCGAAGCACCAAAATTACAAGTACTAGAATAACATCCAAGTAGTAGGGAACTACGAGCAACGTTATTTATGTATATTCAGTGATTGTATCAAACACTAAAGCATACCTATGTTACAAGCGCTTCCTACGACATTTAATATTTTGTCATGTACACCTTGCGATAACTTTTTTTTTTTAGGAAAAAACTGAACGTGTATATGGGCATTATGGATATAATATAACACGAAATGTACCAAAATACATCGAAAGGTTCTCTTTAAATGAACAGACTACGAAAAAAACAGTACAGTATTTTAAATTTTTGTTTTGTTTTGAATACAATAAAATAAAGAGATATGTGTATGTATAAATATGTATGTTTAAAGACATATCTTTTTATTCTATTTTTGTAATGGTAAATCCATACTTAAATTATACATTTTGGTAACTATGAACATTTAAATGTTCACTCACATGGCATAATTTAATTTCTTTATGTTTTGTGATAAAACATTTGCAAATAATTACCCGATAGGATTTTTTGTTGACATAACGAGTATTTACATTCGGATCGCATTTCACTTATTTCATTCACTAGTTACTAAATGATTTAGTAACAAGTGAGCAACAGATTGTATAAAATAATGATTTGTGGAAAAATTTACTTTTAACAAAAACATAACATTCAATTAATTTACTCTTGTATAATTCATCAAGAAAATTGTTCACAGAAAATAATGAAATTGCTCTAGGATTTGTTTTTATTACGGACTCCTATTTTAAACATTGTTATAATTATAAGTCCAAAAGATGACATTCTTAAATGTTTAATAACCTTTTAATTACGTTCTTAAAATTTTAAATTACATTGTTAAAAGTTTAAAATTATAAATGTTTGAACTTTTAATGCAAGTTTGCTTGAGACCACGGCCGATGCAACACAACACGGTCGAAACGTCAAGCCAAAATAAAAGGTAATCACGTTAATTTCCCGTTTTTTAGATAAGTTTAAAATTATTTTTGAAGTTATACTTCTTATGGCGCGTTTGGAAAAACAGATCAGAGTGTAATTTCAGCATGTAGCGGAAGTTACGTCATCGATGTAATACAGGATGAGTTGGCAAAGGAAGTAACGCATGTCTACGTCGATCTAACACACATCTAAAACAAAATGAAGTTTTTTTTTCTTTCGTCATGGCATGGCGCACAGATTAGCGCATTTGCCAATGTCAAGTATTGTATTAATAAGTCGAATCTAGAAGAATCGTTATCTAGATCGTCATTGTAAAACTCCTCAAGTAAAGTGATAGTAAACTTTACTGAAGTTTTGTAGGACTTCTTAGAAGCACGTGAGAACTTCAGCTACACATGTTTATTTAGACCAACTCCATTCTTTTCACTTACACAGAACTTTAAAACACAATATACTATCACTTTTGTATTTTAAAACTCCCAAAAATGTAAAAATATAAACTCTAAATAAAATGACAACCTCACTTCACCCGTTCCCGCCAAAAAGTCCTTTTTCAAAATGAAGTTAGCAACGAAGAGTTTATTTTTTTTTTTAAATGACCAGTTTAATTTTTTTTATGCGTGGCCATTTTGTTTTTTTTTATTTTATTTTATATGTGGCCAGTTTCGCTTTTTATTTTTATTCACATCAGAGAAGTATAATTTCTTTCCTCATCTAAAGAACAATACTCAAAAAGAAGAATACACAAAAAAGTGTATGCGAGTACACACACACACATGGAAGTTACGAAATCAGACAATATTAATACGATTTTAATATACTTACATAAATGCGATGATATTTTTTAATGCTTTTTCGTAATTTGAAAACTTTATAATTTTGTAGAAGAATTCGATATTTCAAAAACATTATCTCACTCTCACATCACAAGAAAAGGAAGAAGTATCCCGTTTTAGAACGCAGTACACCGACTGGCGGAGAGAAATGGGTGAACAGGTAAAAATTTAATAGTTGTATGTAATGTAGTTGTAATAATAAATGTTATGTATAAATCGAATTGTCTATGGGCTCTAAATCACTGAGTATGGAAGCAATCAGCTAGAGAAATAGTCGTAGTCGAAAATTTTAGCCTTAATACGTTGAAACATCTCTTTACCCCTTCATCTCATTACCAGTAAGAAAGAGACGAAGATGAAATGTGAGTGATCAAAGGTTACTTGAGGTCACATAATTTGTCTTTAACCTTCTTAGAATATAGTATCCAACTAGATTCCAAGATTCTTGCTCTAGTGCTCTAAGTGCCCCTTATTAGTATCGCTGTTGGAGCAACTTGAAATTTACGACCATAATGGCAGGTCCACAGATATTTTACATAAATTGTGTAACTAACTTTAACCGCGAACAGTTTAATTTATTTCGTTTTACAGAAAAATAAAATATTGGTAAAAGAATTCGGTTTTGTAAACATTCAAGCATGCAAGAAACTTATAGAAAAAGCAAAACCGCCACCATACCAAATAAGTAAGACTAAAATGAAACTTGCTTTAGAATTTCACATTAAAACATGAATTACGTATATTAAATTTTCGTTTCCAGAGGATGGGACCGACGTTATATGTTATTCCAGTGAGGATCATTACATCACCGATGTGAGTTTTAATATAATTTATTTATAAAAACTTCAACTGAAAAATATTATATTGACACAACCATGGACCAACTATCTAATTCTCATTCTAAGAAGCCTATGTCCACAAGTGTAAAAAAAAGAAAAAAGAAAAAAATTTATTGATGTCTACTTATATGGGTAGGTTTAATTTTTTTTCCGTTTAGTATGATTCTGGGGCACCAGTAATTCGTCGTGGATCTTTGGTAGCGGTAACTGTTGGTGACGCGGAATTTGACGGTGATCATGTAGGAGTCGGTATGAGAATGAGTTGCTTCTGCAGTTGGATAGCCATGAACTTGCCGTAAGTAAAATATTTATAAAGTAGTTTTGTGTCATCGTAATATTGATAAATCAGGTTTTATTTTTTATTTTTAATCTACTTTTTGTATAGACATTAGTTATACTTGTTGCCTTTTAAACAGTACTTGTGTACTTGTCTATGATCAAGACCAATGTGGCCAACGCAAAAAATTTAAACAAGACAAGAATGAAGCCACACTAATTTTATTTCACCAAAAATAAGGTTAGGAAACAATCAAAATCTAGAAGAGAGACTCATAGGCGGTTTAATTTTTTTTATTGCTTTTATAACATTTAAATAACTTACTATGCTTGCAACTACCCAGCTAATGTTCACGTTCATTTTTATAATTAACTGGTGACATTTCGGACCATTATAATTTTATACTTTGTTAGTCACTAAGTTACCTACAACCAAATCTTAAATACAATCATTCTCACGAATGTTCCAACATTATTTCTTTTTATATAAAAAAAAGCAGTTTTACGGATTACAGATCAGGAACTGTGTTCCATTTATTACCCCTTTATGGTACCAGGCTACAAATTATCGTGATACAATTATGGTGCCACTTATCGTGTTATGTTCAATGCATTTACATTATATGGTCAACTGATCAAACATATAAAGTATTGCAAATGTGTAAATTTATCAAAAAGTTAGTGTGGGTGATAAAAAAAGAGTAACAGAACACAGAAAAACATTTTTTTTAATTTTTGTCTGTCTGTCTGTACACATTAATCTCCGAAATCACTGAATGGATTTTCTCGTGGTTTTCACTGATAGATTAAGTTTAACTTGTAGCAAAATTTATACTTTATTTCATTGAATTAGTGTGACAGTGAAAAAAGTTATCGTCGTTCAAAGATAATTTTAAATTCGCCGCTAGCCAGGATGATGCGTTTTAATTACAGGATGCGTAATTAAAACCAACTATCACGCGGACAAAGTCGCGGGAACCAATTAGTCTATACTAATGTTATAAACTAAACTAAACTTTGTTCTATGTAATGAATAAACTCAAGAACAACTCAACCAATCAAATAAATGGCTTCTTACCGCGATCTTAAATATTTTCGAGTTTCCCGATATTTCGATGCTGTTGCAAGCACCATGATCACGGGTTAACTGGCGAAACTGCGGGTGGATATTCGAGAGCACATATTTCACTCTAACCTCTTTCTGGCTCGTAGTTGTTATATTTCACCATTACTACCAACTCACTCGAGAGTCCCCCCAACAGTACACACTCACTATATCGTCACGATTTTTAGTATTCGCGGGCCCTATTGCTCTTAAGCTTATCACTGGATTCCACATATTGGACAATTTAAACCCGTCTTCTCGATTGAAGTTCTTGCGCCGAGAGAATTCAATGGCTTCTTTGACCATTTTGGGTAAGGAAAGGCGTTCTGTCGACAATATTTTGTGGCTTGTGAAATTCGATCCAGTGATTAGGATCTACCTCTAGTGTATTATCTGAATAGAAGACTTCTGCACGTCATGATTCTTCAGAGTGTTCCTTGATACGACATGAGATGGAGCGCTTGGTTTGTCCGATGTACGATATGAGCCAATCCCGTGTCCAGATATCACCATCTCAAAAATCAATCACGCGATCAACGAGTGAGGCTACCACTGCATTAAGGTGTCTAAGATGATGGTGTGATGATGCAGTGGTGGCCTCACTCGTTGATCGCGTGGTTGATCTTTGTGATGGTGAACTCTCGGCACAAGAACTTCAATCGAGGAGATGGGTTTAAATTGTCCAATATGTGGAATCCAGTGATAGGCTTAAGGACAATACTTACAATAGAAATTGAAAACTATATAACGACAACAAAACGCGCTCACCAGAGAATAATGTGCGTTGCTTATGCACATTAACGTTTCATTTTTTGTACGTTAACCAAACCCCAAATATTGTATATTTTTAAAATATTTTTATTAATCAACGCAAATTATATATGCGACACTGAAACTGTATGGATTTCCGGCAATCTTCGATATGGAGATAGCTTGAACTCCGGGAAAAGATACACCTTTTAATTTATATCACGCCAACGAAGTCGCAGTTAACAGTCTAGTATTATCTAATTATTTCCAATTTCAAAAACACATACATACATTTATCTTAATCAATATTTTTGCCCACATTTTTAATTTTGATCATTTTGATTTTATAAAAAATTTCTGCTAAATATGTACTCATTTTGTTTTCATTCCTATCTAACTCATAAATCTTTAATTTTTTATTCCAGAGGTGGTGGTGATCATTTAAATTGCTGTAAAACCTGTTGCAGTATCAAACACAAAAACGAAAGACGGGATCTTGCCATAGATTATAACATTTAAAATAAAATTAATTGAAGCAATGACACGTGTAAAAAAACCCGTTAGATACATATCATGTATTTCCCGAACGGAATAGACAGTAATAGTAAATAAATAGCCACTAAATCAAACTGTAAATAGCTCGATTACTTTTATACAATCATATTTACTTGGCGCTCCGTCCTCTCTGCATGACTACCGTTAGGGATACGACGTGAAGATATGTATGTATGTATGTATATTTATTAAACTGTAACACTAATATGCTCAATAGCTTAATACTTGTTGTCTGTTAATCTCAAAGAACAGGATAAATCTAGAAATATAAATAATACGTGTCCAATATCCATATGAAGTTCAGATAACATGAGAGTTAGCTGACGAACATGTCGGAAGAACTCGCAAACCTAAGCGAAAGTGTGTAAGAAGAATGATGAGGGTTGAAGAGGCGAAAGAAGTACCGCGGAAGGACCGCGATACGCTCTGTCCTCTCTAACTACCGCGTAGGGATACAGCGTGAGAATATGTATGTATGTGTCTAATGGTAAATTTAAAACTCAGGTTACTTTCACATGAATCGAATTTGTGAATCACTGAGCCGAGGTAGCTTCGATTATACTTTATATAAGTGCTATTATCTTGGTTATATCTGATATATTTAGCCTTAGTAGGAGTTAGTTTTATGTCGCATTTAAACAACGTCTGCAACAAAGCGATTAATATTTATAAGCAGGTCGCGAGAGCCACCAGAATCCACTGGGGGCTGGAATCAGGGATAATCCAGACCATGGACACGCCAGTGATCGAACCTATAATTATGTATTGATCGAACCTATAATTATGTATAGAAAGGTAGGGGTCAAGAAGCGCCTGTAAGTGACGCAGAGAAGATTCGTGTTCAAGATGACAAAAGCATATCGTACGGTCTCTCTCGACTCGCCCCTGTTGATCACCGGAATTCTGCCTTTGGATATAAGAATGAGGGAATCCTCACTCTTATTTAAAATAAAAAAAGGATATTCCCGGCGAGTGATAAGGAACCGGAATGTGGAGAGGGCGATACAGTACAGGGAGGCACCGCAGCAGCATTGGATAAACCACGAGCTTCGTGTTTATACCGACAGGAGCAGGGTAGATGCCAAAGTTGAAGCGGAGTTCACAGTAAGGAAAGGGGATGCCGAAATAACCATTGCTGCACCGTCTTCCAGGCTGAGCTTCTGGCTCTGGCGGCGGCAACTGAGTACGTTCTTGGCTGCGCCACATTCAACTGTGGAGTGTTTAGCGACTCGTGGGCAGCACTGGATGCGGTAGTACTTGGGAATTCTCTCCATCCCCTAACGGTGAAAATAAGAGCCATTTTCAATAAGATTAGATAGCAATGTAAATCAATAAAATTGTATTGGATGGAGGGAAACGAGAGAGACGACGAACTGGCTAAGGGGGCGGCACTAGGTAAGAATACGAGGTCGCATTACGAGACATGCCCTGTTTCATTCGTCAAGCGACAAATTAGAATGGAGTCGATTGACGAATGGAACAGCAGGTACAAAAGTGAGCAAACGGCCTCGGTTACTAAAATATTCTTCCGTGATGCCACCAACACCTACCCTTTGGTTAAGAAGATAGATATGGATCACATTCTCGTCCAGATCCTGACGGGGCATGGAGGGTTCTCCAACTATCTATATCGTTTCAGACGCAAGGAGAACCCAATGTGCCCATGTAAGACGGGTAGGGAAGAGACCGTGATTCATGTCTTGGCGTAGAGTCCAATGTATGAGTATGAAAGGGTAAAAGTAGAAAGTGAGATAGAACGTAAAATAAAAGAAGAGACAATACACTCAAACATAGCCGAAGATAACAATACACATACATTTTTAAAATATTCAAAAAAGATCACGCAAAAGGTAATTAAAAGGAATAAATATCTTTTTAGGAAAATACAAGATGGAACATAAAGAATTTCAACGTTAGAATATAGAATAAAAGTGTAAAACTGTGATATTAGATGGATAAGGAATAAATGTGATATTACTTTAAGTGAATAAATGTGATAAGTAGGCATAAGGATAGAGTGTATAGGCTTAGATGAATGTAATATTGGATTAAGAAAAATTGTATTAGAAGCAAAAATGTTATAGACAAGTAAGACAAATATATGAAATTGTTAAATAATAAGTTAAAAGGAGGTTGATAGGAAATAAAGTGTGGGATTGAATAAAAGATGGTTTGTACCCAGAGGAAGAATTGAATGAAGAAGGACAAAATAAATAGAATAATAAGGACTCTCACCTTAAACATGTCAGGGGAAGCAGTATAAAAAATAAAGTAGTAGTCAGTAACATTATAAGCTCGTAAACTCATATGCAAAATGAAAAGCTGACCTATTTACTCATTAAATCAGAGATTCTCTGACAATTGTTTCTCAACTAATATCGCCTACATCTTTTTATATTTTCTATCCAACATATTTAACACATACTGCTTCTATAAAACAATATTTCTAATAATAATGACAATCCAATTGAAAAATATTGTTACATTTAAGTACTTAGACTATTTGAGTAATTTCTATGCATAGTGAAACAAGGATTAAGTGTATAGAAATGTTAAAAAACAGTATAAAAGCGAAATTAACCACCCAAATATGAAAATTACATATTTAGTCAAACAAGAACTTTTCATTACAGCGCAGACGACGCGAAAATTTTCTTGCGGCCGCGCGGTTGATATTCTCGTGTATTTATTAAAAGCGAATGTAAACTCTATTCACTAGGTAACAACGTTCGAGTTTCTGGGAACTACCCAACCGCACGGTGAACGTGCGGACGCCGCGGTAGCCATCCGGTCGCTTCCGTTGTATGAAACAATTTGGCATTAAATTTGACCAACTTCTGCTATCCATATTTTTTACCTCCAATACAATGAAAATGGATGCTAACATGAAACTCAATCGATTCGGGAAAATTGATAACGCCAAAATTGTTGGCACAAAAAAAGACCAAATGATTCCTAAGACAGTTCCCCTGTATCACTTATAGATTTGGATTTCTCCATACTTTCCCTGTTAAAAAAACAGTCTGTATAGTGCATTTTGCTCTATTTTGCGGCACCCGCTAAGCGTCCGCGCGGCGACCGCGCATTGACCGCGTTGTTTCGGCGCGAAGAAATTCGTGTCGAATAAACGCACCCTTACAACTTGAAAACGTAGTTGTTTTTAGAAGTAATTGGCTCAACAATTCCACATATTTCTCATAACATATCATAATGTTGTTTTTTTAACAATAGTACTTATGTGTGTGAACGACAGAAGCACTTTTACTTACTCGTTTACTTTTAACGAATACATAGCAATATATTTACATAATTATGTCAAACGTTTTCCAGGTACTTCATTTCGTAAACTAGAATAATCTGTACATACTTGAGACTTATTGAGTAACCTATAAGCTACTTACAATCGTTCGTCTCTCTATCTGTTCATAACCCTTGTCAGATTACGGTTATGTAGCCAATTAAATGTCTACATTAACATACAAACCCAGCTTAACAGATTACCATGCCGGCGACGTCAATGTACGAGATGTGACTGTTACAGATTACAGTATCACTTACGATTCAATAGAAGCGGGAAGATATAGATGGCATGGCACATTCTATTTTTACGTTTATTTCCCAAACCAACATATTAGTAACAATAGAAATAAACGCAGTGATAATATTTTTAATTTGCTAGAAGATGAGGCTCGTCTACATGAATCATAAACTTTATTAAACGCCTAAATTTTGAGTCGATTTTTATTGACAGTGGCATTACTACTTCCATCTGTTCTTTGCTTCTATCTCATTCTCTTACAAATGGACGACAAAATAAATTTCATGAATTTTATAAAATAAAAATTAATGAATTGAATGTCATAGTGATCAACAAAATAAAAAGGAAGAAAATTAAAAATTATATTTTAATTCAGTGCAATAATTTATAATACAGATCTTATTCTAAAACGCTGGGATTTATGCATCGAATCAAACGACCTATCTGTGAGTGAATAAATTTTGTATTGACAAGTATCATCTGTAATGATGAATCATACAGTATTTCCTCAGATGTCCTGCTCGATGTAATGACATTGTGAAATGGCGAAAGTCCTATTGAGTGCTGTTTAAAAGTGATAACTTTTTAACTATATCTTTCTAACATAGCACTTGCATTCTATTGAAAGAAAAATGTTTTGGCTTTGACATCATCCTTGTCAGTTTTACATGATCCTTAAGTCGTATACATAAGATTGTAAAATTATATAATGATGAATTAAAAATTGTTTTAAATAATTGAGAATTACATACACACATCTTCACGCCGCATCTCTAATAGGGTAGTCAGACAGAGAATTAATTACCATTAATCTTAACATACGTAAATATAGACCGTGCATGTATTTACTTATGTATTTTTTAAAGATATAATACTCTGTATGAGTGCATTGCGTATTTTTAATTAATTGTACCTAACATCCTCAGAGACATCGCTAAGTGTCTCTAGATGTTAACCAAATAATCCGGAATCACAGACTCGTTTTGCAAGATACTAACATTATTTTAACTACAATTCCAAATGTTATTTCAAATTCCAAATGTAATATTTGGCATATTATAATATAATCAACTATAATAAAAATAATAAACAAATTTAATCGGATAAATAATCGATGAATCAAATAGCGCAACTATTGACTAATGATAATATCAATAGCTATTGTCTTGGCACTTCAATGTAATATGTATTATATAATTACAATACGTAATTGATAGTTCATCAATTTTTATACAAAAACATCTAATACACAAATATTTACGTTATGATACACAAATACGAGTACTTAATTCTACGAATAATGTAGATACATGAAGCATATAAACAATTGATACGTCTTATGTTAAAAGTGTTTTTTTTTTTGCGTCAGGAAATGCTTTATGCATCCCGTCCTACCATAGGGGGGTGGCAGGGGGGTATGTGGGACTCCTCGACATTAGGGTGCTAGGCCGAGTCTACCTTCTAAAACCTGACGGTGTTCCTCGAGAGCCTTGATGCCGGGGCAACGGGAGCGCGTTGGCATTCTGCCGCGACCCCGGCGGCTATGCCCAGCCCGAGCCGGGCCCTCCTCCGTTTGCGGGCAGTTTTACCTGCCCGCTCTCCTAGGAGGCGCGCGGGAACACCGCGCGCACCATCCCGAGCCCATTGGTGAGGCGCCTTCCCCCGAAGGACACCCCAGGCCTCCGAAATGGCGGCTTCCGCACCCCGCCTACACCACGGCAGGAGCGTCAGCACGCCCACCTGATTTTTACGTGTTTACTCACGGGTTTTTACAAGTTTTCCTTCTTCCACCCCTTCAAAGACCTTTTTTTTTTTTTGCGTCAGGAAATGCTTTATGCATTCCGTCCTGCCATGGGGAATGGCAGGGGGATATGTGGGACTCCACGGCTGTGAGGTGCAATGCCGGGCTACCCACTAAAACCTGACGGTGTTCCTCGAGAGCCTTGGTACCGGGGCAACGGGAGTGCGTTAGCATTCCTCCGCGGCCCCGGCGGGCAACGGCCGGCGCTAAACCGCCAGCCTCGTCTCGTTTTGGGTGGAAGGGCAGAACTCCCACGCTAAGTGCTTGAGAGGCGAGCGATAAGCGATCTCGAGGCTATCTGAGGGGTGGCACTTCCCCGAATGCCACCCCAAGCCTCAGTGGGCTCTCCGCCGCTACTGTCGGCGGCGGAGGAAACGCACGCCAGAGGCGTTGGTCACGTGGGGAGGCCACTATTCCGTGGCCATCCCCTCTACTCCCGGCCTGGCAGGAGCCACACGTGCGGCGGCAAAAGCCACCCTTTCGCCCTTTTTGGGCTTGGCCCCCGCACAGGCTTTCCCCCCCGTTAGATGACCGGCCGGCAGACCGCTGGCGGCGCACAACGTGCAGTTGGGCGCCGCATTGCACCCGCCGGCCTTGTGACCCTCTTTACCGCAGCGGTAGCACTGTCCGCTGCGGTCCACCTCTGACGTGCAGGAGATCCGCACGTGCCCAATCTTAAGGCACTTGTATCACCTTAAGGGCCTCGGCTCCAGGAATTGCACCCCGGCCGAGACCCATCCCACTAACAGCCGGGCACCCGCCACCTTCTTCGCTGCCTCCACTGGGCAGCGAACCCAGGCTGCTCCGAGTCCTGAAGGGGCGCGGCGGATCTCTCCCACTTTCAGTGCCTCAACGGCACATCCTCCGGCTTTTTCGACGGCTGCGGCGACTTCAGCAACCGTCGCCGAATCATCCAGACCCGACACGCGCAGTTCTGCGCACTTCACGGGCCTGGAGACTCGGACGACCTCAGGGTTTAAGCTCTCCCTCAGCTTAGTCGCGAGGGAGTCAGCCTTTTCACAATTTGTGGCGCCCGGTATTTCTAAAACACCAGCCCCAGTCGCCGCCTTTCTGTACCTTATGTCAGTGATGCCTATCTGACTGAGGTCCACTTTACTTTTGGCCTCTAGGAGGACGGAGGCATACGTCACTCCTTTACGCTCCGCCTCGGGCGAGAGCGTGAGGACCACCGCCGAAGTCCGCGGAATTCGGATCTTCGGCTTCCTCTTCTTGGGCTTGGCTTTGGGCTTTTTGCCCTTGGCCTGGTCCTCTTTGGGAAGGGGCTGAGAAGTCCCCCCCAGAGCCTTCTTCTTGCCCCTTCGGGCAACTACACTATAGGCCTCCTCCATGGAGGCCGGTGCCGGAGGCAGCAGACGGGACACTGGAGGTACCCCCGCCCCAGACAACGCCGGAACCCTACCCTTCTCCTTTCCTCCCTTTCCCTTCCCAACAACGCTCCCCGACGCACTCTGTACCGGTAGCGGAGCGACCAATTCCGACTCCACACCCACTCTACTATCTGCCAGAGATGCCGGACGGAACCGTTTCACCGGCAGCAGTCGATCCTCTAGTGCCTCAAAACGGGCGTTCACCATGGCGCCCACCTGCGCGACAATTGCTCGCGTCACCTCCTCCTGTGTGGGCACCACGGGTTCCTTCGCTGCCGCAGACGAAGACGGTCCGGGGCGGTTCATGAACTCGAACATCTCTTTTCTTAGCTCCGCCATTTGAGAGCGGAGCTCCTCCAATACAGTACGCAGGCGCTTGTTTTCCTCCTGCAAACGCCTGGTCTCCTCAGTTGAGGATCGAGAACTCAGATCCTCAAATGTCGCTTTTATGGAGGCGACGGCCTCGTTGAGGGCCTTTATGTAAGGCCCTTTTAAATTCTTAGAGGTCTTGGCCACCTTTTCGATGGCGGCCAAGTCCCTCGTCAACACCGTATGTAGGTCCGCGGCAAAATCCTCCGTCCATCCGTCCTCCTCCTCCTCCGTCAATCGATGGCGGCTGCTTTGATCGTGACGCCCTGGCGCGCGCGAGCTTCTGAGACATTTGCGCCATCTCCTGCTCGGCGCGCAGCTCTGTCTCTTGCCTCTCGACGTCCAAGAGGGCCTGTTTAGCCTTCGCCAAGCCAACGTACTGTCCTGTAGTAGGCGGGCGACCCCTGCCTCTCTTCGCCAAATTTTTGGCTTTCTTTGCCTCTTTGGCCTTCCTCCTGTTTCGATCATCCTGCAGGTCCAGGTACCAGGGCTCATTCGCCAACGCCTTCTTGGTCGACTCATCATCCGACGATGATGTGACCATGTGCTCCCACGATGAGGTGCGTTTTCTACCCGCTCTGGGTGTCCTTGACCCGCGTGAGTCCAGACTCTCCACACTTCCACCTGTGGAATCCGACATAAATGTCACTTCGCACTGTCCTCCTTTCTCCGCCTCACCAACCTCCTGTTCTACGTCGTTTTTGTTTGTTTTGGTTGTCATCATTTCATGTACGTCCCCTTTTCACGGGGGACTAGGATTCATGGAACGAACTAAAGGTCACTCCCCGGGTGACGTCCATTCCGAGGAGAAGGGTAAATACTGTGGGGGTCCCCAGGTACCCACAGGTTTTTACGTGTTCGCTCACGGGTTTGTTTCAAGTTGTCCTTCTCTTGGGCCGGCCAATGAAGGCAAGCCCGTCGTCGGTCCGCGCAGCCACGACGTACCCCCTTAGCACCGACACGGGGGTGGTTGAAGTGACCGCGCGGGGTCCCGGGGAGGGCGGCTGGTGCCGGTCCGCCCTCCAGACGCCACCCGGCGACAGGGTTAGTGTCGCCGCGCGCGTCTCCACCTTGACTTTGTGTCCTCCGCAGAGGACACCAAAACACAACAAGCGCCGTTGCGCACGACGACCGTACTCCTCTGAAAGCAGAGGAGCAAGTGACGAAAACAACGACGCAACTCCTCTGGAAGACGAAGCCCATCAACGTGCATCCTTCAGGATACACGCGGATGGGCACCCCTTACCACCCCGTTTGTCGAGCTATTAGCCACCGCCCGGTAACAACCCATTAAACAACGAGCAGTTACCGGTCGGCGCCCAGGACGCACCACGTGGAGGTTGCCCGACCCAGCACCCCACCCCTTCAAAGACCTAACCTAACCTAACCTAACAGATGGCGTAAGCTTAATAATAGGGTCCCGTTGGTGCTCTTTGGGTACATATTAATTAACAATTGTTTACAATAATACCAAAGACACATTTGAAGCGACATATTTGTCTAACATTATACACATAATATGTTATGCGCTTCCGCATTTTTTTTTCCCGCGTCACTAAAAAAAAAAAAAGAAAACGTTTATGATTAAACTATATAGACCGCATAAATATACCTACTTACATTACCGCTAATAGTAATTTTGTACGAAGCAAAATACAAAAAATCCAAAAAAAAAACTATCAAACTTTTTTTTTCACGTTTGAACAATAATTTCACATATATTTTTCAAGAAATATATTTAGATTTATTCATTATATTTTGATATAATACAATCCAATCCGAATTAGAAAAGAAAAATCCTTTATGCTCGATAGAGTCCTTATTTCCGAACATAATATAAAGCCTGCATGCGGTTCAATAACAACAAATAACCTGTCCAGCCCCAAGCGATATTCGAAAGTACGTATTCAGGAATAACCACAGTTTGAGGTCTCCTTTCCACGTGGAAATTACTATAGTATAATTCGAATTGTTTATAAGCTTACTTTGTGTTCTTCTTAAGAGCTACTGTATTACTCATTTCATTATGGCGCACCATTCATACCAATAAAAGATATTATATTAACGCAGTATTCGCAACGAATACAGGCTAGTTATGACGCAATCGTCACAACTAGCTTGTATTTGTTCTATGTTATAGCATGTTACATATGTATAAGGTAAGATATAGGCATCAAAATCAAAAGTATTCCTTACGAAATTAAACGCAAAATCTAACAAACTCACAACTCTAATCAAACACTTGTTAGCTCGAATAAAAACCAATCGATTGTAACTAAACTTGTACTTTACATTATTTAAATATGTTTTAATGTATGTAGTTTGCTGTCTGCTACAGTGTAAGTCGTTGCAGCAGATAAGCCACTCCGACCATTTGCTGAAGAAATATGCACTTTAGAGTGTCGTGGTCCAACAAACACCGAATATTTATGGCTAATACTAAGCGCATTTGATTAAGCTTATGATACCGTTATACCGCAGTTGTTATTTAAGACCTAATCGTACTAACACTTCGGTAGCCATTACGATCATTGTGGTTAAGCCGTTATACGGTACGCTTTTGTATGGGTGAGAGAGTAGCGCTTAATTTACCCTGAGTGTGGTCGCAGTTAGCAGAGTTTTGTAATAATCCACAAAATCACCGTCTACTGTCAAGCTGTAATCTCACCAAACTGCACTGAAACCGCGTGGAATATAACATAAATCTTTCTTATTTGCCAGCAGCACTGCAAGAGGTGCATTGATTGTACTGAAACCAGTACTGTTGGATTCTACGCCAGAATAACAAAAGCTCTTGTTCGCCACTACAAGTTCTTTGGGATTGCGTCCTACTTTCCAATGCACGTTAATTTTCAAGGTACTTTACTGACCACCTTACGCTTCCTAGTTCAGAATATAGTCATTTAATTACTAGTGTTAGGCGGTCTATTAAATTCAATACAAAAAGTGGCACTACAATTTAGCATTTTTTCAAAAGTTTAGAGGATATTTCTTACCAGGAGGACTTTTAACAAATCTCAAATGCGATCTTGCACGGAATACTGTTGCTATTCCGATTCCGCCAAGTATCAGTTCGGTGCGCTATATACCATCAATTACCAAGGCAGGAAGCTCATACGTGACTACAAACTCATCAGACCAGGCTCCAGGCTTCTAAAACATCGACATATCGTTGTCTGCTTTATACTTTTTACCTTCGAAGAACTAATACGTGACCTATATCTGGGCTCAAAGTTCATGTAGACATGCTTCTGACCTGATTTAACAACTAACGCCGTTAATGATAGCCAAAACCAACATTTTTTCTAAAGAAAGGAGAGCTTTATTGAAACTGAATGACGGCGTGAAAAAGTTCTAATACTCCGTATGAATGTGAGTATTAATAAAAAAAAACGTAAGAATCTGTAGCCTCTACCTAACTCATAATCTGAGATGAAAAAATAAAATTTCTGTTACCCAAAATAGAAAAAATTGGCCCTTTGTAAGTTTCTCAACATTTCGTGTCTAGATTTCAATTCTCAAGTAATAAAAGTTACTTTCACATAACGTTTTAGGAAACTTATTTTAGAAAAATGGAAATCGCTGAATATTTTTGCCTATAGAAAAATATAAGTCAGTTCAGTTATGAAAACAAACGAGATTTAATTATTATTTTTATTTGACGTCGTCGTATTTATGTATCGTAGCATCTTATGTAAATCAGTACATACATATCCTAACGTTAATATTTACAAACTTGAAACTAAACGTTATCTTAAATAATAGACTTCCTCAAAGTTGCCGCTTAGAAAGCTGCCATTCTTATATTACGAGTATATCACCTTCACGTTTAATGAAAATAGACAATATTTTGTAATATTTCACCTACTTGTTACACTTTATACTAAAGTTTTTGTTTATAAACTTTTGTTGATAAGTTTTTATTAAAATTATAAAGTTTTATAATTACGCGTAAAATGTATCATACCCTGTGTTGTATTGAGAAGAGTCAAGGGGTGAGTTTCCCCACAGTTAGTAGACCCATTAGTCTAGAATGTTTGCACCGCGCCCTCTAATGGTCTCTGAACTTGCAATATATTGCCAGGCAGCTTTTATTGCATGCTGAGATTATTTAAACGGCTCGAGGGAGAGTAATAATTCGAGGAAATAACACTCCAGCTCCTTTGAACACAGCATTACTAGAAGATACCCTATTAAATGTTAATCACTTAGATTTAAACATTACGTGTCTTAATATATCTGGTTTGTAAATTATTCATGGTTAATTATTTAAAGTCCTCTTAGCAAGTATATTCATAATTTTAGTACTAAATATCGTTACGAGAATTAGCACAATGTATCTTAAGTTACACTGGTGTATGTTAACGACCGCCAAACAAGCCAATCAAGTGAGCAACACTAAAAAAAAGTGAGTTGAATTAGAGAGTCAAAATGTGAATTATTGCATGAACTACGATGTTCATTTCCGCTTTTTTTTAAATGGTTTTGTTTAACTTGTTCTGTTTGTTGTTGTTGTTGTTTGGGTCAGATTTAGTAATTGAAATTTTACCCCCTTACTGTTGACAGATTGATCTGATATTTGATACACGCCTTTAGTTTTGATGACAATACATTTGAATATATTCAGTATTATTGTAAACCCAAGATGGCCGCCGCACGAAAATGGCAAATTACATATTTTTTCACAACTCCCTTAATGTGGATATCAAATGAAAGTGTTTGACTAATAAAATACGGTACACCATGAAAAATTTCAAATCTAAGATGGCTGCCGGAGCAAAATGGCGGATTTCACATTTGTTTCAATCCCCTTAAATAATGGAATGAGGGTAATGGGTATTAATGAAAGGGCTTTACAAGTAGAACACAGTGTATGGTGGCTCATAGAGTTTAGACAGTCATATCTTCACGCTGTATCCCGACGGGGTAATCAGAGAGTAACATTAAGAGTAATATTAAGTAACGAAATAAAAACTAAAACTTAATAAAATATTTTTAAAATAAACGGTTTTATTGAAAAGAAATATAATAATGATGTAAATAACGTACTAAAAGTTAAAAATAAAAAATAATTAGGTACGTCCTAGGTATCAGTCACCACACCACTATCCTCATCAATCTAAGGCATTGATCAGACTAAATAAAATCGTAGGGCGCGTGAAATTTTAATCAACAATCAACCGTTCCTATTCTTATGGATGCCATTTACATATTTACTCAGGTAGTATTTTCACGCGCCCCAGGATTTTATTTATTCTGATCAATGCTTTAGATTGTTCATCACACCTAATTATTTTTTATTTTTAAGCTTTTAGTGCATTATTTATTACAAGCTTTTATTTTAACTTGCTATGTTAGTATGTATGTATGTGTAAACCTTGGAAGCTAAATTAGAACCACTTCCTAACGTTCAATTGAGCTTAAATTTGGTATAGTTGCGTATCTTTGGTGACAATGCAATAATATGGTACCATGGATCTGGTCTGATGGTGGAGTCAGAAGGTGGCCATAGAAACTCCTAAACTAAACAAGATAAACTCATCGACTTTGAGCTCATTTGTTTTGTCTTGGCAAACATCTAGTGCTACATGATATCCATGTTCTGAAGATGGAAACGGTAGGTAATCATAGAAACGTCTGAACTAAAGAAGATAGACCCGTCGTGTTTGGGCTCATTTGATTTGTCTTCGCAAGCTCTCTGGTGCTACATGATATGCAGGGCCTGAAGAAGGAGTCAGAAGGTGGCCAAAGGAACTCTGTAATAAAACCACGCATCCCTATTGAGTTTGGTGTCATTTGTTATGTCTTGGCAAACACTCTGGTCCTATACGATATCTAGGTTTTTAGTGGAGCACGCCGTCGTGTATTTGGGCCGTAAACTTTTAGCCGGTGGACAAACTTATGTTACGTTTAGTTGAATAAAATCTTTGGAAGGCCTCCTCATCAAAGAATTAGATAGTTCGAAATTAACAGGAAAAATGCCTTGCAATAATGATGCATTACTAGAAATGGATAGATTAAGACAAAAAAACATTTTTTAAAACAAGCTTTTTTCAAAAGTTCAATTGTACTAAAATGAAAATAATAATATGCAAGGCTTGTGCTGATGAATGTTATTTATATCGACGAATATAATAAAATAGATCGATCGAAATCCTGCATAAAACGTCACTGAAAAAATAAATGTCCAGAATTGTACCTAATATTCTATTAGATCGAATAATTTCAAAAGCTTGTACCGCAAATAGAAAACAGAGAAAGTGGAATTAAAACTAAATACATTTCTTGCGTAATACAAGCTTTTGAAATTATTTGATGTAATAGAATATTAGGTACAATAATTTAAAGGTATTCATTTTTTCAGTGATTATCCTAACATTGTGTCTATATAAGTGGATAATTTAATGCAGGATTTCGATAGATCTATTATATTATATTCATCTATATCATTGTTCCTCAACCATTTTTATGACGCGACCCACGAAAAGCCAAAAAGTTAAGTATAAAGTCTTGCGATCCCTTCGCTATAAAATTATTATTATAATAATATTTTAATTAATAGTTTATTTATACGTTTAATTTAAATTATCAAGGCTCCTTCAAGCGATAGAAACGCAATTCCGCGCATTACAAATATAAATTATCGCGCGTGTAAATCGAGCCCGCCTGTCTGAGAGTCTAAAATTACTGTCTAGGCGAGGCATTAACCAGTGTTGTACTTGCACGAACTTGTCAAATAAGCCGCCCACGCATGCCGTGGCACGTGCGGTAGTCAGGTTCGTACATGTTAAATGCTTTAGTTATAAAAACAAAAGGACGCAAGGCAGAGTTTTATTGTCATTTACATTTTTAGGGAAGTATCACAGGGAAGCAAGTTCCTACAACGATCTTATCTCACTCAACTAGTGTTTCATTTTTATAAATAACAGTAAAGAAATTAAATTAAAATGGACAAAATTGTGAGAAAACCAAATGTACCTTCTACGCCTGGTGAAACGGTGGAGAAAAAGACCAGGCTATACAACGACATAACATAACATATCTTCACGCTGTATCCCCAACGGGGTAGTCAAAGAGGGCGGAGCGCCAGGAGTCGCGGTCCTTACACATCTCTTTCGCTTCCTCAAAACTCAACATTCTCTTCACACAATTTCGCCTAGGTATGCGAGTGCTTTTGACATTTCCGTCTGCTAACACTTCCTTAGCTTCTTTTACCACTCACTTTCGCTCTGTAGATTTTCTTCGTCAGTCTTTCATCACTCATTCTTTCCAAGTGCCCGAACCATCTAAGCATTCCTTTCTTCATTTTTACAATAACACTGTTGTGCAACCCTGTCATACTGCGTATCTCATCATTGCTTATCCTGTCCGCAAGCGTGACACCGCACATATTTCTGAGAGACCGCATCTCCACAGTATTTATCATACTTTCACTCGATTTCGGGCATATCAAGGCCTCACTACCGTACAACAAAGTTGGCACCAACACCGCATTGTGGATGGCCATTTTAGCAATGTTAGATATATTCACACTACCCACTAATGCGGACAGATCACGGTTCACTTTATTGCCAGCTGCTACCCGTCTCTCCACATCCAACTCACATCTTCCATCCCTCGAAAACGCACTCCCCAGATACACAATTTTATTCACTTGTTCCAGACATTTTCCACTTACACAAATCACATATTTCGTTTGTAACGCTTCTCTTTCAAACACCAGAACCTTAGTTTTGTTCACATTCATTTCCAATCCTTTTACTTCACAATCTTCTTTCATACACGTGACTAGTGTCTGCAACTCTGCTTCTGATGGTGCTATTAGCACAGCATCGTCAGCGTACAATAGGCAGTTTACCACTGCGTCATCACATCACATACCACTCATATTACCTTTCAATCTCTGGTGGCAACTGTCCAAATACAGCACGAACAGCCAGGCAGACATCACGCAGCCCTGTCTGACACCAGAACAGACTTCAAACCAGGGCGACATGTCACCGTCTATCTTTACACAAGCTCTGTGGCCACGATATAGTGACCTCACAGCCTGCAGTAAGGAGCCCCTCACGCCATATTCAGGCAGAAGACCACAATTTCTTCCACACTACTCTATCGAATGCTTTTTCTAGATCCAGAAAGCGCAGAAAACTTTCTGGTCTGGTCAGAAACCTTCCCACGATAACGCGAAGCGAGAAAATCTGATCCATACGACCCCTACCGTTCCTGAAACCACCTTGCGCCTCCCACAAATATCTTTCTGAAACGCCTTTTATACGTTCAGTCAATACTTTAGTATAGACTTTACTCGCTAAGCTGACCAAGCTGATGGCTCTATAGCACGCACAGTCTAGATAGGAACCTTTCCCTCTATATAGAGGTACTATGACTGCCGTGCGCCAGTCCTCTGGAACCTCCTCCTTCTGCCAGCAAAGGTTGCAGAGTGCACAGAAGGCATCCCAGATCCTAAGACCACCATACTTGATCATCTCAGCAGTCACCTAATCAATTCCTGCAGCCTTTCCACATTTCAAATTTCTTATCACTTTCTCAATCTTTTTCATACTAATGGCATCCTCCACTGGCACGAGTGTGGCAATTCATTAGAATCGCTCTCAGTATCAGAGACGGAGTCGCCACTCTCATATAGTTCTCCATAGTATTCACTCCATCGCTGCAGAACATCTTTTTTATTTGTAAACAGGTTGTTTTCTTTCAAACGCACTTTATTCATTCTGCAAGGTGCCGGACCACTTCGGTACTTACGGTCTTCTTTCCAAAATAAATTGGAATTTTCCTCGAAGTTGTTCGATATCTTGTTTTCGTCTAACACCCTACACCTTTCACGCTTCTCTTTCACTAGTACCTTCGTTTCTGCTTTCTGCAGTTTATATCTGTCTTTCATCAAATTTTTTATACCACAGTCATTTTTAGTAGCGAGGTAGTCCCGCCATGCTTTCTTCTTCTCATACACAGACACTTTCACCTCATCATCCCACCACACATCACGCTTTTTACCATTACCCATCTTATTCATTCCACACACTTCTTTCGCAGCCTTGATCATGTTATTCCTAAGGTTCTCCCAACATTCTTCACCATCCTCGCTCATCACTTTCAATCTATCATCAAGCTTACCTGATAATACCCTTTCATATTCATTCCTGGTGGTCGCATCTTGGAGTTTCCAGCTTTGCGACAAACCGCTGCAAGCTTGGACACTACGCGATGTCGTCATGCCGCAAATAGACCCCTTATTCTAGTTACCACTAGAAAGTGGTCAGTTCCAAGATCGGCTCCTCTGTGTCCACCAGGAATAAATCAATCATACTTCTTTCATCCTTCCTTTCCCACGTGTACTGATGAATCCTTTTGTGCTTAAATAAGGTATTAGCAACAAAAAGATCCTTTTCCATACACAGTCCTAATACAATCCTACTGAACCGTCTGCTCCCATCCGCCCTGGAGAGCGCACGCGGTTGCGTCGGCCGCTCCCAGTGCTGCGTCGTCTTGCATCAAAGAAGCTTGGCTTCTGACGTCGTCGCGTCATTGCGTCGCGTCGTTGCGTCGCGTCGTTGCGTCGCGTCGTTGCGTCGCGTCGTTGCGTCGCGTCGCTGCATCGCGTCGTTGCGTCGCGTCGTTGCGTCGCGTCGTTGGGCCGCGACGTTGCGTCGCGTCGTTTTGCGTCGTTACCCGACGCTGCGTCGCCCGTTTCATCGCCGTAGCGACGTTGCGTCGCCGACCGGCTGCGTCATCTGCGCTCCGGCGTCGCGTCGCGTCGTTGCGTCGCCTGCGTCGGGACGTCGTGGTGGGGCGCTGCGTCGCGTCGCTGCGTCGCTCGGCGACGCTAGCGTCGTCTGCGTCGGCTGCGTCGGCTGCGTCGTGACGTCGCTGAGTGCTTCAACCTTCAC
This sequence comes from Zeuzera pyrina, assembly GCA_907165235.1. NCBI lineage: Eukaryota > Metazoa > Arthropoda > Insecta > Lepidoptera > Cossidae > Zeuzera > Zeuzera pyrina. The sequence goes on from OU015628.1 coordinate 17,997,711, forward strand.
TTACCTTCATACTAGTGCCAGTGCCGGTGTAATAAGTGCAAGAGTGCGTTAAGTGTGTACTGCTACTGGTGGCATCTTCTCTATCGAATACGTACTTCTTATGTGATGTTAGCGCTGGGCGGCCGACCTACTTGACCACTATAACAACCGCTTTTCTCGTGCTCATTCGCAATGGCTCAGCCCCGTGCTTTAGAGGGGCTTGTTGAAGGTCCACATTCACTTCCAAGTTGCTATGACAAAGTCAGAGAACTTACTGATCACATCTACTCAATTCTCGACGAAGGCAAGAGTCTCACCAGAGTAAATAAACTCAAGATCAAAAACGATCTTGCCCAGATAAACTTCAACGCTGAGCAGCTGGCGAGAGGCGCTGGCGACATCTCTTACTGCACTGAACTCCAAGACCTGAATGCGTCCGCAGCCGATAAACTCACACACTCCCTGAATGAGACACGCCAACAGATCCGGATTACACGGGAAACTCTGGCAGCCCTAGAAAAACACAACCAAAAAATCGGCAGCACAATGATCGACCTCGCTTGGGCGCTCAACCCAACCTCCGAAGACTCGAGTATTTATCGTGCTATCCGCGATGCCGTCAGTAATGCGATTACCGAGAGGTTCGAACGTTCGATCGATAAGTTCAGTGAGTTCGTCGAGGGGATGGCAGCGGGGATTTCGCTTCCCGCCTGTCGCTGTCTTCGCCGGGTAGAACTCACGGATATAATTGAGGAGTGCTTTAATCGCGAGGGTCGCTGCAACGTGGCTGAACATTCTTCTCCTCGTGCCGAGTCATCGGGGCCTCCCGCCCCACCCACGGATCGTAACCACTTTCGCAGTAAGTCTCCTTCTTCTAGAGCCCCAAACCGTCCCTCTGCGCATGCTCTCGTCATTGCGCTCAAAGACGTAGAAGCCCAATCTTTCGAGAAAACTCTCGCAGCTTTTCGGGAAAAGATCACCTTTCTACACCTCGATTATGCCCCCATATCTACCCGCCGTGTCCATCAGAACAAGCTCCGTGTGGAGTTTGATTCTCCTCAACAATCATCCGATACTTTAAGTCGTATTCTCGAAGCTGGCATCTTCCCATGTTTGTCCTAAAAGGTATCTCCAATCTAACTAATCGTGATGACCTTACTCCAATAATCTCATCTCAAAACGGGATCGACTCCGATCACCTAACTTTCTCTCACACAAGGAAAAACCGCAATCCTGCTCTGTATAACGCAGTATTCAGGGCTAAACCCAAAGCTTTTCAAGGAATTATAGCTGCTGGCCGCCTTAAGGTCGATAATCAGCGTGTCCATGTGGAGGAGCTGCTTCAATGTCTCACTTGCCTCCAGTTCGGGTACACTAGAGCCAAGTGCCAATCTCAAATTAAACCCTGTTCCCACTGCTCTTCCACTGAGCATCAATACGGCGACTGCCCACTCAAAAGTCACCCTTCCAAAATCAAATGCTACAACTGTGTACGAAGAGGAAGCCGCGCTGGAGTTCATCTTGAAACTCTTCACAAACCTCTATCCAGTATGTGCCCTTACTACAGGATCATGCAACACAAGGTTGCTCAAAATATAGACTATATTCCTTAATGCAGACATTATACCTTAACGAGCCACATATGTTCTAATTAACTTGTATTCAGTGTTGTATAGAACAGTAATTGTAATATGTGTGCATGTCTCCCGCTCTGATTCAATAACAGTAATTCTACTAAATTATAATTAAATGAATTAATCTCCTTAACAATTAAGCAACAATTTAATCTTTAAAATCATCGTCTTATACTATTATTGTTATTGTTTCATTATATTTTATACTACATTTAAGATATACAACTATAATTATGCCTCCATCATATATGTCACAACTAATTGCAATCGTCTCGCAAAAATAAACATGTCTTATCACTTTTACTATCAATCATGTTGTATATGGCTTATTGTGGGTGATTCGATGATTCAATGATTTGTTTGTTTGAAATACCTCAGTTTTCGCTGTATTACTTCCTGTGTTCTCGGTGTTCTGTAGTTCGTAGCTGCTAAGATAGTACTTAAGATAGTTATAAGGAAAAAAAAATAAAAAAAATAAATAATATTATTATTATTATTAATAAAAAAAAAAAAATATACTCACTATAATATTAATTCTAGGCTAAGTTCACATCATGTATTTTATTTCCTATGACTCTTTGCTGAGCTTTATCGTCTCACCTTGCATTGTTTAACCCTTATATGATAACCATACTGTTTAATCAAATAATTACGATGCATCAACCTCAGGCTAAACTCATTTTATGTCTTAATTTTCCACTACTCTACCTTGAGTATTAATCGTTTCACTTTGCATTGTATAACCCTTATATGATAACTTTTACTTTTATAACTTACCAAATAACTATAAACTAATTAATCTTAAGCTATTTTATTATGACATTTATTCTCTATTGTTCTATGTTGAGCACCAATTATTTCATCTGCAATGTATAACTTATACGATTACCCTTACTAATCTTAGTAACTAAGTAATTATAGACTTATCAATTAACTTTAGACTAATTTTATATTAATCTTTCATTGTCTACCACTGCTCTAGTATTACTTATCTTATTTTGCATTATATAACCTTTTACTATAAGTAGCAATAGCTAGCCTTCTGCAATTTCGTGTATTGTCTATTTGTAATTTATAACCTTTTGTATCGGGAGAGAGGGGATGTAGGCCAATAGCGTCCCCTCAATCCATGGTCAAAGCTTTAATAAAGTTCCCAAAAAAAAAAAAAACACACTCCTACTAGCATCATTCACTCTCTTATCTCCATACTTGCCTAGGACAGACTCAAATCCTGTTCAAGCTGTCCCAACCCATCGATTCATGTCTCCACACACTATAATTCTCTCATTCTCTTCAACCGTCTCTAGAACTTACCTAACATTCTCCCAAAACTGCTCTAGCTCGCCCAAGCCGACAGAGGACACTAGGGCAAACACCACTAAAACAAATAACCTCGTCAACCCTGTCTTGAGACGCACCCAGAGCAGTCTCGGGTTTACACACTTATACTCAGTTACACAGTTAACCAAACGGGAGGACAGTAAGACGCCTACCCCCTGGCATCCCCTTTCTTATTGTGATACACCTGATCACAAAGCGATGCTCCCTCCAGGCAAGTCGACAAGTTCACTGCCCTTTCGCTTGGTTTCACTCAAACATAACACATCCAATCTTCTTTCTTCCATAATATCAATCACTTCATTCATCTTCTCTTCAATCCCACCTCTCACATTCCACGCAGCTATTCTGCACTCCTCCCTCCACTTCACGCCGCTGGGTGCACAGCGTGTTGGGTGGTGGTCCCCAACGCCGATATACAACGACACATATTTAAAATAAGGATTCATTGCATTGGATCACAAGCCACAATGTATTGTTTGTTTTCAAGTCCTATCCGCGGAAAGGATGAAGTCTTCATAATTACTAGAGCAAGTGGAAACAAAACCTCTTTACAAAGCAAACCGTTAGAATTCTTCGATCGTAAGTTACTTGTTTTGAAAAATCAACAAATTGCTATTAAAAATCCAGCCGTAAAAAACTGCAGCACTTCATGCAACCTACTTAGTAGCACTGCGAGTTGCGAGGGAATCTAAGCCATACATACTATTGCGGTAAGACTCATTTTACCCGCTGCCATTGATATGGTCAATATTATGATAAATCCGGAAAAAGCTAAAAAAATTAATAACTATACCCCTTTCAAATGATAGAATATCTAGACGTATTAATGAAATGGCCATTCATATTCACAACCAAATAATTGAATAAGTTAAATTAAGTGAATTTTTTGCTATTCAGTTTGACGAATCAACAGACATGTCGAACTTGGCACAATTTTCATGTTTTTTCCGATATGAATGCGAGGAGTCTACTAAAGAAAATATGCTTTTTTACAAATCAATTCCTGATCGAGCATCTGGCGAAGGACTTTTTAACGTATTCATTGTAGCAACACAAAAGGAAAGCTTGGACTGGAATAAATGCATTGCGTCGTGTACTGATGGCGCGAAAGCGATTACGGGGAAAAACAGTGGCGTGATAGTAAAATTAAAAGACATTATACCGCATGTGGAGTGAACGCACTGCTTTCTTCACAGACATGCGCTTGCCGCAAAAAAAATACCGAACAATTTGCAAAATATTTTATCAAATGCTGTTAAAATTGTTAATTTTATTAAAAGCCGATCGTTGCAAACTAGAGTGCTTTCCATATTCTGCGAAGAAATGGGTGTCAAGAACAATTCACTGATTTTCCATACTGAAGTGAGATGGCTATCGCGAGGCATAGTGTTAACAAGGCTTTTTGAATTGCGAGACAAATTAATAATCTTTTTTACAGATAAAAGCAGTTCATATTTAGGTTTTTTACAAGATAAAGAATCTTTATTACTGTTGGCTTACTTGAGTGACATATTATCACATTTGAATGACTTGTATACGAGTTTACAAGGCCGTAACAAAAACATTTTACTTATGACAGGTAAAGTCAATGCCTTTATCAAGAAACTTAGCACTTGGATTATACGCCTTGAAAAACGAAATTTTGATGCATTTATTGCAACTTCTGACTATATATTGGGTCCTTACATATGAAATTAGCGTTTTGTCGTACTGACCACTTTGATCTGAAATGTCTCCTCTTTGGTTAAGAATTCCAAATTCAAATTTATAAATTCATTTAGCTGGTACATTTGAGTTTTGAAAACAGTCATTCATTTGTTTTTTTCTCATTATTTTTTTCTTTGGCATCGCTTATTACTGCACAATGGAAAACAAGAAATATCGGTATATTTACGAGTACAAGTTCTACCGTGGCACCAGTGCTGCAGAAACAGCTCGAAGGATTAATGATGTGTACGGCGCTGGTGTCGCAAAAGAAAGCACGGTATGTTTTTGGTTTCAACGTTTTCGTTCTGGAAATTTCGACCTTCAGAACCAACCCCGTGGACGGCCGGAGACCAAAGTGGAAAATGAAGAATTAAAGGCTATTGTGGAAGCGGATCCATCACAAGTGATAAAACTGTATTAATCCACTTGAAGGAAATCGGGAAAGTAAAAAAATTTGAACGATGGGTACCTCATGAATTGAGTGAATCGAACTTGCAAACACGCGTCGACTGCTCTGTTACTTTGCTCAACCGACACAATATTGAAGGGATTTTAAATCGAATCATTACTTGTGATGAAAAGTGGATACTGTACGATAATCGGAAGCGCTCGTCGCAATGGTTGAACCCTGGAGACCCAGCCAAATCCTGCTCTAAACGAAAATTGACTCAGAAAAAGTTACATGAAGGAAGAACTAGCTGCTAAACAACCGAGATTGGTCAATCGCTCTAGGCCACTGCTGCTTCAAGACAACGCAAGACCACACACTGCATAACAAACAACCACTAAGTTAGATGAGCTACAATTGGAATGTCTGCGACATCCACCGTACTCCCCGGACCTTGCTCCAACAGATTACCATTTTTCCCGGAATTTGGAAACTTCTTACAAGGAAAAAAATTCAACTCCGTTGCGGCAGTCCAAACCGCCTTCAAAGAGTTTATTGATTCTCGCCTCCATGGTTTTTTTAGTAAAGGGATCAATGAACTACCTATGAGATGGTAAAAGTGCATAGATAACAACGGTGCATACTTTGATTAATTAAATATATTTTACAAAAAAAAATTGATTTGTACAAAACGCCAATTTCATATGTAAGGACCCAATATTAACAAAAATGCGAATTTAGAAAATTCGGTTATTGACCGCCTGTTGGAGAGTATGAAAACGCATTTAGGTGAATTAAAGATTCAGTTACTAGAATATTTTCTTTAGATTTGTAACAACAATAATTTCTCGAAAAGATTGATTCTCAATCCGTTTGATTCTCAAGCCAAGTTACGAACTGATACTCTCAATCAACTCATTGAACTATCGGCTGACACTTTATAATTAGAATTTTTATCTCAAGATTTAGATTAATTTTAGCTTGCACGATGACGTGAGTATGAGAAAAGCATAGTAACGGAAGCTTTGAAAACGTTGATACACTTTGCCCCTTCTTACCTGTGCGAAAAAGGCTTCTCGTCTATGATGGCTTTGAAAACTAAATACAGAAATAAACAGCTGATGAACTCTAAACTAGTACGAGTAATATAAACAAAGTGTATATTAATTATAAATAATATATGAAATGGATTATTACAAAATTACGCCTGAGTAAATGTAACGTAATAATTATTTTCTGCTAGCAACTAGCCCTGGCTTCGCTCCGGTGTTGAATTACATAGATTTTAATTCAAAAATACCATCCAAAATTCCGACTTTTTTCGACTTTTTTCGTGGATTTTCAAAAATTTTCTTTCACATGAACTATGTCCTGACAATTATGAACATTACAAAAAGAAATCAGCCTAATCGGTCGAACCGTTCTCATGTGATGCTCATACATGTTGCAATTGATTGTATTGTTTATATAGACATTATCATTTAAAGTAATAAATAACAAAACATTATGTTTATTAAATATTTTATTACAAATTACAACCTTTACTCACCTTTATTTATAATGGGTATACAACTTGGATTATGAAATACCTATCCCGTACTATAACAAGAACTTTTCCTATTTAGCAGAGCCTCGGGCCAAGTCGGAAACTTTTACCATCTTACTCTAGGCTCGGTATTAACATCCGCGTGCCTCTATGCTTGAAAATAATCTTCAATTCTGTACTCTGTACCAAGCCACAACATAATAAACACAGATCAGGATCATGGTTCGTTCATTTCCTGTCTTTTTATTATTTTAGTTTCTTTATTAATAACAAAAAAGTACTTATACTTATCTTAACATTAATATTTACAAACTTAAAACCAAACATTATTTTAAATAATAGCCTCCTCAAAGTTGCCGCTTAGAAAGCTGTAATTGTTTCGTAGTAATTTTTAACATACATATTACATATGAATATAATTGTGTATATAAAAGAACAAATGAAGTCATAGATTGACTTGTACAATAATTCTAAAATTCTGGTCATATCTACATATACCTACACGGCCCAAACTCCTGAGATTAAAAGAAATCTTGCACAAAGATTCCTTGTATGATTTAGGCGTGTAGGCAAAAGTTAAGAACGAATTTCTAAAAACTCTGCCCCTAACAAGTTGTAAAGCGATATCAAATTTAATAGGTATAAAAAAATACATTTAATAACGCAAAACTTGAAACTAAAAAATTTATCTTAAAAAATTTATCTTAAATAATTAATAAGTAAACATGTATTTGGTCGATTTCGAAATACCAACCTTAAAGGGAGTGTCATTTACAGAAATAATACACATAAATAATAATATGGAATTACTACAGTACATATCTGTTTCCAATCACACAGTAGTTCTCGATATAAAGAAAATCTGATTTTATTTTGAACTTCAAACATGTCTGTAAAGCCACTTTTCATATATTACAAAAAAACACCATTAAGTATTTATAAAAGTATACATACATCCATACATATCTTCACGCTGTATCCCCAACGGGGTAGTAAATTAATATTATAAAAGTATGTTAATATAAATTCTATAGCTCAAGACTCATTATCTATTTACTCAATCCAATTGCTTCGATCTCCTGCATAAAATACATGCCGAGGGTTGACAAATCTAATCACATGTTATAAATACATAGGTACAATTTTTCTTTCCTTTTTCTTGTTTCTTTTGATCGCATTCGTTGCATATTGTATAAAATAGCTTTATGACACGTATCATCTTGCAATTAGGATCAAGAGCGTTTGTCCACATAATAATACCGAGCGATGAAATGTAAGAAATCCCAAGAGACATCTATGCACATAAAATGTATATATTCTCGGGACTTACGACGAATTTCAATAAAATGAAGAACTGGAAAAAATTATGTAACTAAGTAATTATAAGTTTTCATTTTACATACTATAAGAGATTTCAAAAAATTTCAATAAGAAAAAACTTTGTCTTAAAAAAACTAAATCAATCAAAACGTTGCAGAAATTTTCGTAAGAATAATTCACAGAAAAAAGAAATGAAAATCTGTGTGCTTTAGAAACCGTACCTTCTTACTGTAACAAAGTTATACTTCAACAAGAAATACTTAGTGTTCTTAAATCACTAGCTAGTTGAAATAACTTTTAAAGTGTACACGGGAAGTCCATTATTGGTGGCAAACCTCCTCTTTCAAGCCACAAACGAGTCACTTGCGACTTTATAACTATTAGCTATTAGTTTAGTAGAAATGTGGATTTATTCCCTCGGCAGTCAAAACTAAGAAGATAGGAATGGGCAACTCAGCAAAATTCCTTGCGCCAACTCAATGACTGGAGCGCATGCCACTGCGCCTTTGAGTTCGCACAACAAAATAGTACACACCAACTGAATTGCAAATTCGCGATACCCATGCGCGTTTATGCGATGAAGTATGTTATGCGCCATTACATTTGAAATAAGTGAATCGACACATTCGGCACAGTGGCGCATAGTTCAGTGTGTGGCGCATATAGTTGGCGCAATTGCGCGGCGTAGCGCAGTGTTACCCATGTCTGCTGGAATTAGGGTTCCAATTACAGAAATTCCAGAGATCAGATTCGATCAACTAACTCGCACCAAATATACCAGAGAACAAATCGAGTCAACTAACTTGTACTGAATGTTGATGCTTCATTGAGAAACAAAAAGAAACACATGTAGATCAACAAGTTTGAAAGTTTGGGCGTAAGATAGTTTAAAATATACGAATTTATCTTTGGAGACTGATTTATACACATAATAAACACGTAGATCTGTACAATAAACTGTGTATAAGTAAATTTTTACCCTTACTATTACTATTATCCCTACCTGGGCGATCGAGATTTCTTCAAGGCTTTTTGTTTTGATTGTATTAAAAAAAAGAATTCAACCACATTGCAGGATTTTAATCCACTCCGGCTTGGTAGCCGTACGCTCTAGGTTCTATGCTATTGAGAAAGTAATCTCATTTTCAAAATTACCACACATATTTCGCTTACCAATCATATTTCGCGGACGAGCTTTAGTGTGTGAAAACACGGAGAGAATGAACTTTCCCAGAAATGAGACCTAGCTAGGATAGATCGAATGTTCGCTCCCGTAAAACTTTATATTGTAAATTTTAACAAAATCGTTGGAGCCGTTGTTGAGAACACGATTACAAACACAAATATTGCTCGCATCGATAGGATTAATAATAAATAAATAGTCTTCAATATTAGGTGGCATTATTAGGAACTTTTACGACGTCGTATATAGAACTTTTACAAAGTTATATCTAAAAAAAAATTTAAATGTTGGCAAAAAGATACTCATTTTTACTCCATAATTCGAAATAAGATGATATTCTTCTTTTAAATTAAAAGAAATATATTCACAAGTAATAATTTTATGAAACTAATATCAAACAATATGACAGCAAACGTTTCATTTCCCGTCTCAGGAACCAATCCAATAAAAATAAATTGAATTGCCCTAGAGATCAACTTAATTACTTTTCCATTATAGCTATTTAACGAGACTTCACTGTGCCTTAATCCAATTATGATTGATAAATATTTATGATAAATCGACATCAAACAAAAAAATTAATTAGGTAATAAAAAATTCTCTGAAGAGCAATTCATAATTAATAAGAATAGGCAAATATTTCAAATACTCTGTTATTATTTGGCTCTGTCATTTTGGTCCGTGTAATCGAGTTTCACATTTATAATTGCTTACTTTGTTTGTGCTTTAATTTTATGCTTCAATATCCACATCTCGCGGTGAGAAAGTAAATGAGCATGAAATTTAATACAAAAGTTGTTAATCGTAGTGAGTCGTAACGGATTTAATGGAATCTTATTATTTACCTACCATTTTTAGGATGTAGGTCGCACGATAGTATTATTTTATAAATGAACAAAGGAATATGCTTAGATGGTTCAGGCATATAGAAAGAATGAGTGATGAAAGATTGACAAAGGAAATCTACAGAGTGAAAGTGAGTGGTAGAAGAAGCCAAGGAAGATCAAGGCTGACTTACGTAGGTCAAATAGCCAGTGTTACCTGACGGCACTGTTAAAAGCACTCGTATACCTAAGCGAAAATGTGTAAGGAGAATGATGAGAGGTGAAGGAATAAGGACGGCGAAGCTTGGCGCTCCGTCCTCTCTGACTACCCCGTTAGGAATACAGCGTAAAGATATGTATGTATGTATGTATGTATGTTATTGAATTCACTTATAACTAGTTCTAGCTGTTCCTTAATGCAATGCAGTCAATTTAGGAGGCTCTCCCTTAAATTTAGGGCTGTACAATTTGCAATAGGAGTTTTTGGGAAGGTAAAGATATAGAAGTGTTATTACTTATTACAGTTTCAAAAAGGTAGAAAAAAATTATTTTTCAAGTGACTTTATGAAATTTTTGCATGATAAAATGACGAATGTACTACTCGGTTGAGCTAAGTTTGCACCTCGCTGGAATGCGAGGCCCCCTCGCGCTTTCCGGCACTTGCCCCGCGTTCGCCGAGTGACGTCAGTACGGTTTACATCTTTGTTACCGATACTCGCGTGTTACTTTTCGTTACCTACATACCTGTTTAGTTTTGGATTGTTTTTGTTAAGATTTTTGTTGATCGTTGTTGTTGTTATTATTGTTTTGAGATTATTCCTGTTAAGTTTTAATTATTAAAAACTTATTGAGTTTAAGGTTCGGAATTTTTTCACTGATACTTTTTTGCATACCATACCCGAATGGCAAAATGACGACATCCGCGTCAAGTGCAAACTTAATTCAACCGTGTTATAGATAATTATAACAAAAATTATTTATTATCCAAATCCATTAGTATTATGCCAAAATGCCGAATAATGACATTGTCACTGTCCGTCTGTTAGGCTTTCACGACTAAACCGCTGGCCCGATTTTAATGAGATATAATATAGACATAGATTGAACAATGGTGAAGGATACAGATTACTATTTTAAATTCCACGCGGATGAAATAGTGGACAACAGCTATTGGTAATGCTACTGACGTAAAACAGTAAACACCTACTTGACAACGCTTGTAACAACACTTGTAGCTAAATAAAAATTAAAAAACTTAAAATTATATTAGAATAAAATTGCTACAAAGTAAATTACAAGCCAAAATAGGTTTCGTGACGTTCGATGATTCTAAAGAAGTTCCGTGTCCCACGGTTGTTCATGCAAGTTCAGATTCCTCACCGTCCTGTAAAGCCGATTCAGCATGTTGCTGGCCGTAGGAATGTTCTTGCACAATGGTCCATAACATACGTATCACTATAATTATTCAATAAAGGTTCGTATTTAAGAAATGTATGTAACTGCTATAACATTTGAATTTTGTTACGAGTATATTTGCAAGAAGTATATCAAATTTTACTAAATTGCTACTGGTGATAATATCCCACCTTTACACATATTTTCAAAAAAAACTAGTAAATCTTTAATGTCTCGATTGCGAAAACCGATAACAGTCCCAAGATTTAGCATACTGGATCTGATAACACTTGTCTCACTACAGAGTACTTCAATAAAACTCCATCGCATGTGATCCATGTCCCACTTTCATTCACACATTGTTCCATATTATTCCGCTCCACCGGCAAACAAGTCGTAGCTAAGGATACGTATCCATTGTCCTATTTTGGACTTGAATGTATTTCCATCAGAACCACAAGGATTCAGAGCCTCAATGAAGGAATTATTCCAGAGCCGTTAGAGGTAGTCACTATCTACAATCATTAAAGTTACTCAAAAATGATAAGAAAATGTATGAAACTTACTTAATTTTACAACATATCATGTGTTTAATTTTAGACGGCTAACGGTAAACATATGTACGTATATATGTAGGATTTAATATATTTTATTTATAAAATATAAATTAGTGTGATAGGTTTCAGAACGAGTGTGTGCGAAAGAGAGGTGTGAAAGGGATGAATATATAGAAAGTAAGATGGCGAAAAGGTGTTAATGGTTAAACAGTGTGCATGCAGGTGTTGTTTTAATAAAATTAAAATAAAGTTTCAGGGCCAATATCATCTTTAATTTCAAATCCCTCATATATATTTCTCACATTTTGTAGTAACGAAGATGACAATAGATAGTGACTTTCTTTCGAGACTACAAACGTTTAATTGAGAGGCGAAACACTCTTCTAATGATAACATAGAAATTCTAATTAAACCAAAACTAAACGCTCTGACTACCCCGTTAGGGATATAGCTTGAAGATATTATATGTGTACGTATAAAACACAGACATATAGTATATTAATATAAATCAATTAACCTCAAAATGCGTGTCAGTATTATTGTAAATTACGAGTATTATCTTGTTTTCCGGTCCCGTGGGTGTCATATGCGGCAGGGCTAAAAGAATTACAAGCCACTTTCACCACAGAAAGATAAGTTCTTTTAAGCGTCTACGAACTTGAATAGGGGTGAATTTGTGTAATTATCTGGAGAATTATTATCTTAAATCTCATTACTTCAAAAATATTTTAAAACTTTAATAACGCGGTACATTAACTTAATAATCCAAAAGTTGTACGAGCTACTCTTTCATTCGGTAAAAGCAAAGCAGAGAACTGTAAAACGTGAAGCATCCGTAACAAATAGCGCTGCGGGCTTATCCACGTCGCCGTTACGCGGATATATTGCGCTCCCGCGACCCCTGCCGACTGTACTATTCTACATAACTGCATCTGCCTAAAGTTACATGATATACCTGAAAAATTTCAAATTACTGTCATAAACCTTCACTTTTTTTCAAAGAACACAAATATATTCACGAAATCACCAAAATATCACTAAACAAGAATGAGAATTGTAGTTACACAATTAATACCGAGTAACACAATGAATTATGAAGAATAATCATAAAATCGAACGGTTTTAACAATCATCTTATTATGTTGCTTACGGGTGATAAAACCTTGTACGAGCTCAGTCCCAGGGTCATTTCACTCCATACAAAAAAATTTCATATGAATTTTTTGCCCTTCGTAGTAGTGTAGTCTAGCATAATTAGATGTCACTACTAATTTTTTATATCAAGTATTAAACTTTTTGGTTAGTTTATAAATAGTGATACCTCAGTTGTATTCGACGTTGCCTTGTATAGTATGCTTCGTAACATTTAAATTCAAACCTTCATATTAATCATTGAGTTTTCATTTATTATTATTATTTCATTATTATTCAATTTCATATTATTATTCATTATTATTAATTGAGTAGTTTTTACGTAGTTTTGTTGTATGTATGAAGAATTACTTGACAGTTTTAATCTAGTTTTACTAGATGGCGCTAGATGGATAATTTCGGCTGATATTTCTGTTTCCCTATTTATAATGTACTCTGTGGTCCGAATATCGCGCGATATCTGCTGTCAAAAAGAAGAAATTGTATAGGTATTAGATATTATATATACCGCGATTCTAATACAGATTAGAATCGCGGTAGATATACCGCGAAAAGGGCATTTTAAGGTCATGGAGTCATGACACAATAGACATGCAATCGTCATACGTGATAACCATTTTTTATTACAATTAGTCACCGGTCGCGCAGTGATCGCGTGGCTGTCGCTGTCTCCAAAGTTTTAGATAATAACCCGCCGATTGCTATCACCACATTACTCGCTAATCTTGCCGCGTAACAGCAATACTTACACTGTTGTGTTGTGGATTTGTGGTGTAAAGCATTAGGCACATAAAGTAACAAAGTAGAGTAAACATAAAGTAAAGGTAGCCGGTAAAATTTTTGGCACAAGAGGCATAACATCTTAGTAGTCAGGGTAGTTGGAATTACTAAGTAACACAAACTCAGTAATAAGTACATTAAGTAATATCTTAAAAACTCTTTATTGTAACACTCATAATAAAGAAGAGTAAGAAATAATACGTAGATAAAAAAATAAATCAATAAAACGATAAATCCTCAAAGTAGTGACATCTGTTAGTTCTCTCATATCCTTTCCCCATTTCATAAACAATAGTTAATTAAATTTATATTACATAAACATGTAATCTAGCAATGCCACCCCTAAAAATCGCAACCATTTTAAAAATCCCGGCAGAAGAATACAAAAAGTACATATAAAAACAAAACAAAAACGGCATTAGACACGAGCCAAAGCACGTGAGCTCGTTAATCAGTAAAGCATTGAGGCAGAGGCAGGGCAGGGCACTCTCCTGCAGTTTGTTCTTTTACTCTACGAAATCACATTCATGGTAAAATCGATGTGCAAAAATCGACAAGTGTGTTGAAACAAAAAATGTTTGTATCAGAATTAATTATTATTATTATTATTTGCTGACATGAGTACTTATTACAAGTTATCATTACATAATACAAATGTTTTAATATAAGTTTTAATATTTACATTCCAAAAAACTTCGCCTGTTTGAGATTAAAGTTCAAACGTTCAAAGTGCTTAAAAACTCCATAAAATAATATAATTCGAGTTTAAATTTAAAGTTAAAATATTTAAGTCAATAGTCATAAGTCAAAGACAATAAATTGTCTCTGTTCTTACAAATGCATTTCCTATACCTTAGTCAAATATTTCCTGTCTGTAATGTCTATCTGCTGTGTTCCTAGCTGCACTTTCATATAGGAAATTTGGCTTCAAAGGAAAAGCTATTCCCTATGAAACACGCCGGATATTGCTGTCTATTGGTATTCGCTGCCATCTACAAGTACACAATATTTATTACATTCGTTTATGAAATGGAATTAATATGCTGTATGAAAAATAACATTTAATACCGGCAAACTTAAGTGAAATGAATGTGGAAAGTGAAGTGCCAATGTACTCGTATCTAGCCATAAATAAATTTAAAAAATGAAATGATTGTCAGGAACTAGATTATTTATTTGTGTATGCAAAATTTACTTATACCTCATATTTTTTTTTTATAAAATAGGGAGAAAATGAGCAAGCGAGTCAATTGATGGAAAGTGATCATCACCGCCCATGGACACCCGCAACGTCCGGGGAATCACGGGTGCGTTGCCGGACTTGAGGAAAAGAGGAGCAGGAGAGAGATAGGCCACCGGCACTCTAACTGACCAAACAAAACAACAGCAATAGCTGCTATTATTTCACGCCGATATTCTGTGAGAGAGTGGTATTTCATCGGGCTAGCCTTCCAAATTCGTGTCGCAAGGCAGCATGACTCTACCACTCAGAAAAATATTATACACACCTTATAATGAATTTTTATCACCAAGAATAGGTAGGTTTTTCCATTTTAAATAATTCTTCTTATTCAAATTAATGTTTTAAATTGTTATCGTGCTGGTATTTAAAAAAGTTTTACTTATATTATACATGCACTGCACGATTGAATAATAGAGCTGATTGCGAAGCACATGAACATTTCACGGAAACGCAATCGTTGAACTTAATGTCTATCATATCGTCAATCACATCGTGTCTCTAATGAAAAGTCGGACATACTAAACGCTTTGCCATTTTATTATCTAGTTGGAAATAACATAAATCAATTGCATTGTACCCAGCTAGGGGCGTGGTCTCTACGATCCACGCTCTCCGTTTCACGTGCGCGCAAGATGGTTGTGTGATATTGTAATAAAATACTGGACAGAAAAGTGAATTTCAATTGAGCTATGAGCAGAAGTTACGAAGGTTTTGTTCATCAACGTTTTGAACACATAACAGAATCGATGTCTCCAACTATGGCTAGGCAAATCAAATCCTCATCACACGATGTGCATTGAACGATATGGTGAACGTATTACTTGATTATTTCACGAAAATGATGACGTTTCACGAAAAGCTCCGGCATATAGTAATCTGCTTAATTCTACGATCGTTCAATAACATTGGATAGATTATCTAAGTCAATGAAACTTTGTTTATTTTTTTACGTACAGTGCACCTAATTACAACTAATATATTTTTGGCGGGAAAGGGAGAAGCGAGGTTGTGGTTTTATTTAGATTCTCTATTTTTTACATTTGTAGGAGTTTTGAAGTGCAAAAGTGATAGTATATTGTGTTAGAGTTCTGTATAATCGAAAAAATGGAGTAGGTCTAAATAAACTTGTGTAGCCGAAGTTCACGCGCTCTTCCAAGAAGTTCTTTATAACTTCAGTAGTCACTCACTTTACTAGAGAAGTTTCACGATAAAAAGAAAAAACGAATTTAATTCCAACGTGCTTCATGTCGATTCTAGTTATTATCACGGAACATTGGCCAATGCGCTAATCCGTGCACCAAAGAAAAAAAAACTAAGATATTATATCATAATTCGTAATATTGAATTTTCTTAAAATATCTTTAAATTTTCTATGTAGTGGTATTAGGAAAAACTCAACCGAGACTTGCTTAATTTATTTTAATACGAATTATTGTATTTTAAGAATGACAAGATTAATATCGTTACAGTACAGTATTATTATATTAGACGATATAGTACTATATTGTAACGTTTTGTTAGTACATACATACACAAAGTAAAAACTTATTATTAATTTTGTCAAGAACTTTGTATTGCCACTTCTTTATACCCGCCGTTGTACCCACCACTAAAGAAGGTATAGCTAGTACATGTCAAATGTCAATAATGAAGTCACAAAGCAAATTGAAAAGTTTGCTGTTCGGTTACTGATCCTTTTCCAAAACTAATTTTAATCAATTTTTTAAACACATTTTGAATATTAGAATATTTAACATATAAATAAATAATTATTTCTGATTATTTTTTATTGTAATAGATAAGTCTGTATTATTGTCTGCGGACTTTAAACCACAAGATAGTACATAAAAATATGGTTTTACGAAAAACACAGCCAAAAACAAATTTTGCCACTATAGCTGTTGTAAACAAAAAAGTGCCTATATTATAATTTCTTAGTTTTTAATTTATTGGTATTCTAAACATGATTTCATCATTGAAACTTTGTGTGATAATAAATAACTTCATAGGTTTTTTTTGACATTTCCTACCACGTACGAAATTGTTTGGAACCAGCTTATAGCGGCGGTTTTCCCGGATCGTTATCACTTAGGTACCTTCGAGAAACGAGCCTTCTCCTTCCTTAAAGGTCGGCAATGCACCCGTGATTCCCAAGACAATGCAGGTGTCCATGGGTGGCGGTGATCACTTTCCATCAGGTGACTTGCTTGCTTGTTTGCCCTCTCCGTCATTAAAAAACGTAAATTATTAATAATTTATTTTTATAATAGAATTTTTTTTTTATTTTATTTATTAACAAAAAGTACATACATATGTTAATTTAATTTTTTATTTTAAATAAATAAAAAATAAAAAAAGAAATTATTTAATTTCTATTAAAAATGCAGTATTTTTGTCTGTAGTTTTATAATGTTTAATAATTGAAAAAACCGGACAAGTGCGGGTAGAGCTCATGTTTTGATGGTTCCGTACAAACTTAAATATGTACACAGGCATCCCGAAACTTAACGTCGAGCCGGCATGAGAGACGAGGTTAATTTATAGTGATACGGAAAAAAAAAAAACTCGGATCCGAGTAGTTTGGTTTTCAAGTAATCGGCATTTCATTGAAAACTGTAAAAGCTACTTTGCGTCAAGTTTTTAAATATTGTGCCTATAATTTTCCTATGTTTGTAAGTTTTTTTTTATGTAATGCAATGTTGAATTTAACGTATCTATTTATTACAGGTTGTGTTGACGCCGGGATGTACTACTCACACTCGGCAAGTATTTTAAAAAGATGGCCCATCGAGATTTCAAAATGTTTCCAACGTTCTGGGAATCGAGAATGTCGACGACTTTTGCCCATTATGTTAATGTAGTATGCGAATGAGCACAAAAGTTAGTTACAATTGAGTGGGCTGAAAGTAAATTTTCGCAATCCTTTAAATATTTGAATTACATGTAATAATAGAAATAATGAAATTATAATTAGAAATAGATATAATTATAATTAGATATAGATATAATTAGAAATGAACAATTTTTAGACTTATCCTCTGTTGTGCTATGAAACTGTATTTTGCCAAATTTTTATTAAATAATTGATTAAAAATCACATTTCTTTCATAGGCCAAATGAAAGATAATGTTACATGTTACGTTCTTCGAATGTGTCAGCCATTCTTTTAAATGCGGTATGGGATAAAATACATGGTCGCCTTTTCCGAATAAAATGAGTAAACCTATGTTATATACTAGTAACCCGCCCCGGCTTCGCACGGGTAGAAGTTTTTTTGAAAATAAAATGCAGCCCATATAAACACTCTGATAATGTAGCTTTCTATGGGTGAAAGAATTTTTGAAATCGTTTAAGTAGTTTTTGAGTTTATTTATTACATACAAACAAAGAAACTATACCTTTTTATAATATTAGTATAGAATAATGAAATATGTACGAGATACTCCTTTTCTTTTGGGAATAAAAGTTAAAAACTGAGAATAAAAGTTTGCGAAAATTTTGTCGAGAATGCACGAACCACCCGACGTCGCTAATAAAAATGTAAATTATGAATAGCAAAAGTGCCCAATTCATTCTGCGCGAAGACTATATTTATTAATAAAAGTAGGTATATCCCATTTCAGAGTAACTAAGATTCAGTAAATAAAGGTTCTAAATAGAAGGGAGTTAATAATAATCAGATGAATCGTTTAATTCACTAGAATATATTTTTCTATAATATTAAGTTTACTATACGATTACAGTTCATGTTTATCACAAGTATATTTTTAAATAGTATTTACTCAGACTTCAAGCCATTTTTTAAAAGTTTGTTTTCTGAATTGTTTAAATCAGTTGTCAGGGAGCTCTGGGCTTAGCAGTCCAAAAATGGCACATGGACTTCGTCTATTTTATTTCCTCAAGGAAACCAACAGTGATTTATTTAATTATATCTAACTTTGACAGCGATGATCATGAATTTAATTCGACGTTTTATTGCTTGATGAACGTATCATTAATTGTATCCAATACAATGACACCGGAATTAATTATTAAATAAAATTATTTCAACGTTGATTGAAACGAACAGTGATGAGATAATCACAATCACTAGGGAAACAACCGGAAATAGAAATTATCAATTTCTAAATACTTAGGACAACTAGTGAACGATATTTAAGTTATAAAATATCTATCAGTTGTTACAAATGAAGTGCTTAAAGACAAAAAAGATTTACTCGCTAAATAGGTTTTTTTTTATATTCCTGAAAAACGTAGAATCACTTTATTAATAATTTTAATATGCACGACACTAAAAAATATAAAAAAAAAAAATTTATTACGAAACATATATTTAAGTATTATCATTAACAATTCTAACAACTATATTTAATAGAACACTGTGTGTGTGCCTGTGTGGTTATACACACTAAAATATACACATAAATTACAGATGTTTATTTGTGGTTTGAAAATTTTTGTATTCCAGACTTGTATAGTCCGTTTCATCCAATTTGCCAAAAAATAAATAATCTCTTTCAGTCCTTTCAATGTCTTTTAAATGTCCTATTCAATGTCCTTTAAATGAGTGTTATAAATAAGGCAATGTTTATATGAAATTAAATTTATTGTAAAACTTTTTATGGTAGGTAATTTCTGTCGAAAACCAGTTATTTTTATGTATTTATTATATCTTGTTTAATTTAATTAAACACTAAACCTAGACTTTAAAAACCTATCGTGAATTTTCGTTGGCTGAGTAAATAAATTTATAATAAAGGCGATCAATTGCGAGAGTGTTTGCGCACAAAGATTTTCGTAAGATATTTATTTATATAACGTTGAAATTCTACATTTTTGAAGTTATATAAGACCTAGGTCTTTCGTTATGTTGTTTCTGAAACTTTAATTAAAGCTTTATCGCTTGAAATGTTTAAACTGTAGGCTCGGTTGTTCAGAAGATGGAAAGAATGGTTGAATTCGACTACCCAATTTGATACATGTTGAAAAATGCAATTTGAAAAACAAAGTGTATATTGGTACAGAAACATAAATTATTTGCACAAACCCAAAAATAAATAATAGTAGATATCCTAAGTTAATTCGTGTCCGACCTTTCACCTCTTTTTTCTCTTTTCTCTTCGCCTTTATACCTCACGAATTGTTAGATTGAAAGAAATATAAGGCGTATGCCTGTAATAGAAAGGGATGGGATGGGAGTATACATATTTCGTATCAATCGCTATGCTCAATATTTTAAGACTTAAAAAGCTATTATATTTGACAGTCCTATGACACAAAATAAATCTTTGTTCATTAGTACTTTTAAATTTTGAAATTGTTTTTGAACTTTACAAGTAAGAAATTAATATAAATTTTTTTGAAAATATATGTGAGATAGAGATTCTTTTGGGCGTGATAGTAGAATGCAATATTTTAAGTTGCAAACGCTGGTTTGACAAACATAAGTCGTTAAAGCAAGAAAGACTATAGCGGTCACATCAACGTAATATCTATTAGTAGTAGCTACTAGGTCCTACATGAAATACTAACTACTATTTTTGGCATATTTTACATAGCAGTTGCCATATTATTATGAATGAAAATTTATGATTGCCAATTATTGTAAGCTATCAGTTATGGTAAGTAAATAAATACAATTAGAAATGTTAGAATTTTATAACATCATAATTTAAATCAGTTCATACATAAATAAATACTATGTTGTCCAAGTTTTTAATCTGTCCTCGGAAAATGTGACATATATATATATATATATATATATATATATATATATATATATATATATATATATATGTGATATATATATATACACAGAAAAACACATACAGACTACTTGAAAACTTCTTCCCTTTTATTCCCTATATATATATATATATCGCTTAGTTTATGTTTTTAACCGATTTCAAAAAGGGAAGAAGTTTTCAAGTAGTCTGTATGTGTTTTTCTGTGTATACTCGAGCATAACTTTTATGTTTATGAACCTATTTCAATGATTATTTTTCCTTTCGGTTTCTTAATGTTTCCAGGTGGTCCCATTTTTTCACTGATATTGGAGCTTGGACTTCGAAGAATCACCAACTTTTATGTTTATGAACCTATTTCAATGATTATTTTTCCTTTCGGTTTCTTAATGTTTCCAGGTGGTCCCATTTTTTCACTGATATTGGAGCTTGGACTTCGAAGAATCACCAAATAATCCCAACGACTTATAAGGGTTTATTAATATTGATGATTCATTTGTATATAGATAGATAAACAGATAGATAATTTTATTCGCTGCACAAAATACACGTACAATTACACAAATACATATACAATTGAAATAATACCACATAATACATTTTTTGTTGCGTTACACGTCAATAGACCAGCACTGCAGCAGCGAAATCGCTCCCAACTCAGCATAATGTAATAACATTAAAAATAAAGTACACTATACTACATTCTTTATATTAAATTATCTCATAGTATAATAAAATAAAAAGAAAAGCCAGACATATCCACAGGAAATCACACGACAAATGTCAACAGCATACAACGCATACATACCCATATGCACAAATACACATATTATGTTTATATAAACATATATATATATATATGCACATACATTGCAATGCAGACACACACATACCACAGTCACCATCACATTTGTGCCCTAATCTTCACTATAGTCAGATGAAACTGCCATTCCCACAAAAGACGCCCTATTATTTCTACGGAGTGCAGCTAAGTGAAGTGAATAAGAGTGTGAGTGCGAGTATATCATTCCGTTCCAGTATTAGCAGCGTTTTACCTACCATTAAAACGCTTATTAAGCGATAACCTTATTTGAAGCCTAAAATATTTGAGAGAAGCGTACCTGTTTTCCGTATCCGGGTCGTGTAGTGTCTAATACTCCCTCTTCTCGCCGAACATCAGCTGACTTGTGACGTCACTCACTTCCTGTACACGGGCGGAGAGCGACACGCTTGACGACGGAGTACATCGTGACTGTGCTTCATTGGTCTTCAAATGTTTTCCACAGGTATGAAAATAGGCTTCAAATAAGGTTATCGCTTAATAAGCGTTTTAATGGTAGGTAAAACGCTGCTATTAGCTTTGAACCGTTATTTGAAGCCTAAAATATTTGAGACCTGTCTGTTATCGCCTGGTGTACAGGGTCACAATTATGTTCAAGGTATGTCCTCAAGAAACAGGAAAATCTCCCGTAATAAAACCAAAAATGTCATTTTTAGGGTA
Organism: Zeuzera pyrina; assembly: GCA_907165235.1. Classification (NCBI taxonomy): domain Eukaryota; kingdom Metazoa; phylum Arthropoda; class Insecta; order Lepidoptera; family Cossidae; genus Zeuzera; species Zeuzera pyrina. The sequence continues at coordinate 18,020,005 of OU015628.1, forward strand.
TACAGGAATTATTCTTTATTATTAAGTAAAAAGATAAATACGAATATTACCCTTTATTATAATATGCCTATTACAATCGTGTATAAATGAATCAATCTGATAACTAACTTTCTTAAATCAACAATAAACACATAGTAAAAGTAATTTACTAAACTTATTAATACTTTAGATAAAACAAATTGAGATACATATACAGCAATTATGTTATTATTCGCTTACAGGTGTAAATAGACGAGAAATAGAGCATGTTTTTGGAGCGGACTTGATTTCCCTACAATAAAATTTTAAAAAAGTGGTTCCTGAACGCCAGTTTCCTCTTGCAAGAATATCGTCCAGCGTAAATTGCTCTATCCAATTTTTTGACGCCACCGCAGATCTTATACTGCCAGGACTGGCGTTGACTCCCGCTTGAACCAGTACTTTCTTTACCCAATTACCTATAACTGTACGAGAGGCCGCCTTTGGAGCTCCACAAGTAGTCAGAAATAGATTATCATAATTATAAACAGCTCGTCTAGATTGGGAAAGTGCAACTACCTTCTTAATCCAAAAAAGTGGATCCAAATTCAGATTCTCATTATTGGCTATTATACGCCACCCCGATTGGCGATTAACGATGGAATCAGTCTTAGACCCATACTTTGGCCAGAATACGACATAACCTTCAGAAATAATACAATTCTCGTCCGATATAGATAAAAGAGTCAAATCGTGAACACGGCGACCCGAACACAAAAGAAGCATTACCGCCGCACGCACGGAACACTCATATAAACTATCAGAACTTGGTACATTATCACGTAGCCATGCTACCAAAATATCAGTATCCCAAATGGGGACTTTTTTAGGGACTACCTTAGCAATACTTATAGCTTTTAGAGCGTGACGTACTATATGTGAACTTAAACGAGTTTCAGTATTAGGATTGCAAAGCGTAGAATCAGCTGACTTATGAACCAAAATAGTATTGTACGCCAAACCTTCTTTTAAATGTAAATCTATTAAATAGCGTGTAAGTTCAGAACCGTTAGGACTGGATATACTAACATTGTTGTCTTTGGCCCATTTGTACCATTTTTCCCAAACCTGTTTGTAAGTGTTGACAGATGAATCCCTCCAGCCTTTCTATAAACATTGTTTTTGCTCACTTGACCATCCAGCTAAACTTTCTGTCCACCCCCACATCTCCATACTTCCAGAATCAGATCGGAGACCTTCGGAGGTGGAAGGCCCGTTGTCGACTCGACTAAAACTCTGCTTAGGTTTCGGATAGTAAACGGCGGATCTAGAGCTCGGTTTTTCAGGTCGGGTCTCCAGAAAACTTTCTGCCATCGAGGGGCTATAATTAGGTATGTCTTTGTTGCAGAGTTGAGGTACTGTAATACACGAGGCATTAGAAAAGGAGGTGGGAATACCCACGCCAGGGAATAGTTCCACACATGGCTGAAAGCATCGTGCAAAAGAGCATGGTGATCCGTCGCATCTAAACTCGCATAATCCGTGACTACGTGAGCTATTGATGATGCAAAGAGGTATATTACCGGAATGCCGAATTTGGCAAAAATTACTGTTGTGATCTCTGGTAAAAGATGCCATTCCGAAGGAATGCGTAGACGCGACAGCTGGTCTGCTCCGCCGTTGTAGTGGCCAGGTAGATAATGGAACTCTGTGTGAATATGATATTGATCTAATAACAGAATTTGATACGTGAGGTTCATGAGAGGTAACGATTTTAGACCTCCCTCGTTCTTCAAATAAGCAACGACGCTTCTGTTGTCGCTTTGAATCATCAAAGACAAGCCTGCTATTGTATGCGCGTAAGTCCTCAGAACATGACAAATGGCCAACATCTCGCGAATATTGGAGTGGAGACCAGCTTCTTCTGGGGTCCACTGACCTGACAGTGATAAGTTGTTCAGAAGAGCACCCCAAGCAATCTCTGATGCGTCTGTTACAAGGTAATTTTTTATTGGTGGATAGTGAAGCGGCGAGCCCTGACAAAGGCTCGATTCCCACCATTTCAATTCTTTCAGAGCTGGTAGAGGAATCGAGTAACGATAACGAGGATTCATCCTTAAGAGTAGTTGTGAATGCTTGAGCAGAGCTCGATAATTGAGCCTTCCCCTGGGGACAGGAAAGCTTGCAAAATTCAACATTCCTACTACGCTTTGGATCTCGCGTAAATTTGCTTTTCTGGATTTCAACAATACTGAAAGCTTTTTGTGTACCTCTAAGCATTTCTGCAGCGGGAGGTATTTTTTGTTTGTGTGAAGTTCCCAAATTATGCCTAAATACTGGAGTGAAGTCCGAGGTATTAGTTCTGATTTTTGAAAATTCACCTGCCATCCGAGATACTGAAGAATTTGAATAGCCTTCAGAGTTTGTTCGAACAAGATTAAAGGGCTCTGATTTACCAGCAAGTAGTCGTCTAAATACACTATTGTCCGAAAACCCCTTTCACGAAGTACCCAATTCGAAAGCGACGCAAATACCTTCGGGACACATGCTAGGCCGAATGGTAAACATGTCATTTGAAATAGTTTGTGATTGTAAATTAACCGGAGGAAATGTCTGTGAGCCTTCGCATCGGCAAGATGGAAATAGGCGTTTGACAAATCTATTTTGACCTTCCAATCTTGCTTTTGAAGAAAGTTTGGAATTTTGTGCATGTTTATTAACCGGAATTTCTGCACTTGAATGAGTTTGTTCAAGCTTTTCAAATTGAAAATTGGTCGAACGAGTCGTCTTCGTCATCGGAATACAACTCTCTACTCACATCGGCACTAATATCGGACCTGGCCTCAGAATCATTTTACTCACGGGTGCCATTATTATTTTCAAGAGTTACAACAGGTAATGGTTGTTTATTGTCGCTAAGGTTGAGTTGAAAATTAGGCTCACAAGCCAGGCTAGTAATAAAATTATTAATACCACTCACTTGTTGTGCTAATACGCAGACAGCCTCTGACATGTCGTCAAGTCGGCAGCGCTTGTTCCTTTCCTCTGAATCCTCAGATTTTCTTTTCCGGCTACCTGCGTTCGACGGGCCAGGCTGCGCGTCGTCCATTTGACCAGGAGGCAGCGAGTTTTGTTTCTCTCGGCGAATCCATGGAAGTATTCAAAATCACTAAACTTATGAGAAAAGAAAATAAAAACTACGAACGGTAACACCGTTTTTAAAACATGAAATATGAATTTCAAAATTTAAGTGTGTTTAAAACTGTAGTAATTTTACTCACTTATTTACGACCGATCGTTTGGAAAAACAAGACACTAATGAAGCACAGTCACGATGCACTCCGTCGTCGAGCGAGTCGCTCTCCGCCCGTGTACAGGAAGTGAGTGACGTCACAAGTCAGCTGATGTTCGGCGAGAAGAGGGAGTATTAGACACTACACGACCCGGATACGGAAAACAGGTACGCTTCTCTCAAATATTTTAGGCTTCAAATAACGGTTCAAAGCTTAATAGAGAAGTTAATCGTAAACCTACCCTAGATATTTATTTAGGCGAAGTCACTCAAAAGGGAGAAATTAAACCGACTTATAAAAAAGACAAAAAAGTATAAAAATAACTTTATAAATACTATACAAATACCTTAATTAAATTTAACAGGTGTTGAAGTCTGCGCCGAATCATTGTGCAATAACAGAAAGTCTATTTATTAGATTGGCATCGACTTCAATAACTGTCAAATTTAAATAAGGTATTTCAAACGTAATTTTCGTATTTATAATTCTATTTTTATACTTAAGTTTTATTTTGATAGTTATTTTGTACTTTTCAGTGTTTTTTTTTTGAAGTATGTAAGTATAATTTGTAATTCTATAAGTATAAATTTTTCTTATATCAAGAACGGACCAACTATTATAGAGTTTGCACTTTGCAATATGTACACGTGCTTAATTCGTCATTAATTAGACGAGATAATACCCAGCGTCTTGCTTTTAAATGTTTTATAGCTGTTTTACTTTTAATGTTTTATGTTTATGTTTCAAATTTTGGTACAAAGCGTGACTAGCTTCCCTTCTACTTTTTTAGTCTTTTATGTAAAAGTTTTAGCTTCTATAAAAGTTCCGCAGAAATACGTTCAAAACATTTTTTGTTTTTTTAACTGAAGCCCGACTGTATTTGCGTGGACTGGTTTCTAGGTTTGTTAATTAAAAGTCTACTCCGTCTGTCTTCTATAGGGAGGAACTTAGGACTCACATTGAATTTTCTGTAAATATTATTATTATTACATCACGTTCTGTAATCAAGTAAATATAATTTCAATTATGCATTTTAAATTTATTTTGCAAAACATACACAATTATTGTAACTTGAAATGAAATCATTCAAGTTAACCAAAGTATTCATTTTTATCATTTTTCTTTTTATTACTAACATCTCTCAGAAATATGTAAGGTGTCACTCTTGCGGAAAGGATAAGCAATGAAGAGATACGCAATATGACTGGGTTGTAGGACAGTGTTATTGTAAAAATAAAGAAAGAAAAGCTTAAATGGATCGGGCACATAGACAGATTGAGCGATGAAAGACTGACGAAGAAAATCTACAGTACGAACACGAGTGGTAAACTTAGTCAAGGAAGACCAAGGCTGATTTACGAAAATCAAATAGTCAGAGTGTTAGCTGACGGAAATCTCATAAGCACTCGCATACGTAGACGAAGATGTGTGAGGAGAATGATGAGATTTGAAGAAGCGAAAGAAGTATGTATGTAAATCAGTTAAGTTGACTCTCCTGTACATACGACACACATTTATGAGGGTCTTCAGATTAGCTGTAGACAGATACAGTCGGTACGCTGCCTGCGAAATACTTAACTGGCCTGGCAAGACCTGGCAAACTGCGCACAAGCGGGTGGCATGTCACTCGAATGGTCTGCCGTGATCTCAAGCAGGTCTGGCGGCAGAAGTTTGTCAGAGCCTGGTCCAGTGACCGTGCGTAGTACGCCGCCTCCCTCTGAATGAGGATTTCATATCGTTGATAGATTTTACAAACAATTTAAACAAAGCCGCATTCAGTAAAGAATTTCGCGGTATACTCTGTTAAGAAACTGTTAAAATGTTATATCTGCATTCATGTCATTTGATATTTAATTATTTTTGTCAGTATAAAAGCAAAACTAATGACAACATGAAAACAATTTACATTATTAGTACTGTTATTAGCCTGTACATGTTATAGCTCTGATAGACACAAACTTCTTCGCAATGAGATGAAAAGGATACTACGAGTACTACACAAAAAACTGTTATTAACGGATGATACAAACCAGAAGGTATGGTTCTACGACGAATGCAATTAAGCTTCTACTATTAATATTATATTATACTGTATTAATAATGTAAGCAATAAAAAGATACGCAGTATGACAAGATTAAATTTATCTTATTTAATCAATAATGTAAGAGAGCTAAGGATTTCAGGAAATTATCACATTAAATAGTATATCTATACTACTATATAAATCTCTAGCGTCTGTCTGTAATTTTAACTTTGCCGTGAAATTTTGTGATAGATAGTCATTTTATGACTTACTGACCTCGATTCTACCATTAATAAAATTTTTCTCTGTCTGTCTGTCTGTATGTCCTTTTATAACTGAAGAACGGCTAGATTGATCTTGACAAAAGTCTGTACGTAGTAAGAGCATGTGATTGCGCTCATGATAGGCTACTTAATTTTTAGAAAATCTACCCCTAAGAGGGTGAAAAAGAGGATAAAACTTTGTATGGGAAATGGTAAACCGCTGAACCGATTATGATGAAATTTGGCAGGCAGATAGTTTGACATCAGAAAACGGACATGGCTTACTTTTTTATCAAAAATTTACCCCTAAGAGGGTGAAAAGGAGGATGAAACTTTGTATAGGCTAAATCTAGGTAATGATAAAATTTGGTGCGGGGTGATAAGACATTATTTATCAAAAATACATAGACTACTTTTTTATCAAAAATCTGTGAAAAGGGCGACGGGAGGAAGGAGTACTAAAGATTGTACGGGAAACCCTAAACCACTGAACTGATTATGATGTAGCATAGATATAGTTTGACACCTGAGAACGGACACAGGCTACTTTTTATCAATAACCTATCCCTAAGTAAAGGGGGATGAAACTTCGAATGGGAAATGTTGAACCGCCGAAGTAATTATGATTTTTGATACAGAAATAGTATGTTCCCGAAGACAGACGTAGGCTAGACGTAGACTTTTTATCAAAAACAATATTTGAACATACTATATACGAGTATGCACATACATATTATAAACTAACCCAATTCGGAAAAGCCACAAAAAAAATTCCGCGAGACGAAGTCGCGGGTACAGCTAGCACTACTATAAATCTTTAGCGTCTGTGTGTAATTATGATTTTACTATCAAATATTGTGATAGATAGTTATTTTATGACGCATCGAGTTCGATTCTACCATTTTTAAAATTTTTGTCTGTCTGTCCGTATGTATTTTTAACTAAAGAAACGTAGTAAGAACATGTGATTGTGCTCATGACAGGCTACTTATTTTTTTAGAAAATTTACCCTTAAATGGGTCAAAAGGGGGATGAAACTGCATGGGAAATGGTAAACCGCCGAACCGATTAAGATGAAATTTGGCAAGAAAATACTTTGACATCAGAGAACGGACATAGGCTACTTTTTATGAAAAATCTACTCCTAACATGGTGAAAAGGGGAACTTTGTAATAATCCAATTTAGTGCGCCGATAAGCTTTTTTTTTATCAAAAATACATAGGCATTTTTTATCAAAAATCTGTGAGAAAGGGGACGGGAGGGAGGGAGACGAAACTTTGTAGGGAAAATGCTAAACCGCTGAACTGATTATGATACAGCATGGATATAGTTAGAACCTGGGAACGGACACAAGCTGCTTTTTTATCAAAAAACTACTCCTAAGGGGCTGAAAAGGGGGATGGAACTTTGAATGGGAAATACTGAACCGCCGAATCAATTATGATGTTTGGTACAGAGATAGTATGTGCCTGCAGGCAGACAGACTTTTTTTCAAAACAATTTTTTAACATGCTATGTACATGATCATATAATCTAACCTAATCCGGGAAAGCCACGAAAAACTTTTCCGCGCAGACGAAGTCGCGGGTACAGCTAGTCGTAAAAATAAAAAAGGAATGCTTGGAGAAATAATGAGTAATGCGAAAAAAATGTACTAACGGGATATACAGAGAGGACGGAGCGCCAAGCGTCGCGGTCCCTACATACTTATGAAGATCAAATAGACGGAGTGTTAGTCGATGAAAACGTCAAAAGCACCCGCATACCTAGGCGAAAATGTGTGAGGAGAATGATGAGATTTGGGGAGGCGAAAGAAGTATGCAAGGAAGTCTATGTATGTATTGTTAACTATATATTGTCAATACGAAGCGTTAGCATGGTTTTAAAGTGACTACGTACGAAAACTTGAAATGAAAAACCTGCCAAGTGCGAGTTGTAGTGTTGTAGCGAGTTGTAGTATTAGGATTTTACAACCCAGTTCCAACCAAAACAAACAATGGAAATTAGTCTCAGAGCTTATATATATAATTTACACACATTTTCAAAAAAGTGTTAAAAAATAACTCAATGTAGATAACATGTTACATATTTTTGATTCCAAAATGATATAAAATTTTGTGATGTTTTGATGATGATAACGAACCAGAACCTAAGTTCAATAATAAATAGCAAAAGTCAAATCTCAACCTTTACAGATAACCATTGTGTACCATATTGCTAAACCATAACAACTCCTTTTACCATTGCATACCATAACAGCTCCTTTCAGTTGTTGACGTCAAATAATGTCTGAGTATCACCGCTGTGACAGATAGACAATGAAATGAAAATAGAGGTGATTCCGTAAATGTTAATTTTTTGTAATTTGGTAAAGATACATGAAAAAAGGTACATAAATGCCTCAGAAATTCAATCTTCAATATTGTATTCCAACGTTTTATTACCATAAGTCATGAAAAAATAAATTATTTTTTCCACCCCGTATATATAATATGTATATAGTCAAGTTATGACAATGTCCAATAACGTGCAAGCCTAATTCCCTCTTCCCAAAACGCCGATTACAAAATAAAATTGAGTGATTCATAAAATTGGACCGCATACTGAATTCGCGTTGGACTGATTTATTTCGGTAGAAGTAATCCTCTTAAGCCTTCGCAATTCGTTAACGTGAAAGCAAGGTATACAAACAAACAAAAATCCATTTGTTAAGGTATCACGTTTTAAAACAGACTGATTTAGAAACGATTAGGCTGCGTTTACGTAGGTACTGAAGAATTGAAAACAAAAGGGTCGTTTGCATACTTTTGGGTGTATAAAATGTATTTACAAATTTGATTTTGTAGGGCTTCCACAAATACGTTTCACATTAGTTCGATAAAAATAATATATTCAATTTGGACGATTACTATAAACATTTTGTCTTTGGCATTACAACTCATATCCAAGCTGTAGAAGTGCTCCTCCAGATGGAATAATTTATTGTTTTATTGCACATCGAATTCCAATCTGTTTATTTACTATTGAAATCATTATTCTCTACGTAAATGTATAGACAAATATATTTTTTATATTTTGGCTACTTAGTTTTATTAATTGGCTATAGTTATTAGTTTACAATTTCGTTGGCTTCGCACCGAGTTCGGTAACTAACTGTCTAATTAAACAGATATTTGCATCGTATTTATGAATTTATTTTTGTACTCGAGTTTCGATATGTAAACGATAATATTATTCCCGGTTTTCAGTGTTTTTAATTTGAAATCTATTTTTTTAACTTATTTATTTTACCCTTTTGTGTTAGCCTTGCCCTCAATACATATCTAGAGTAGGTAGACAACTAACTTTTTCTAATTCCGAAACGAATAAAAGGACCATCTAAGTATATGAACTTTGAGGGGCTTTAAACATAACTCCGTCATCAGATATTAACTTAATTTCTATAGGACCATCTTAAACATATGCCCTTACAACTAAAAAGCAATTATCAAAATCACTGTTTAAATGAGCGAGAAATCGGTGAACATATGGTACGTTAAAAAAATTCCGACGAATTGAGAATCTCTTCCTTTTTTTAAATCGGTTAAAGAAAAAAAAATAAAAGAGATTTTAGTATTAAAACGCTGTAACATGTGATATTTTTCGTAAAAATAAGTACGTACGTGTTGTAACATTAAATTCCTATATTTATATTTATTATATATTTTTTGCTATTCTACCTTTTTTATGAGTTTAGAGGTTGTCAGAGAAATTAATTGTAGAACTGGCAAGTTAAAAATTTAAATATGTTTTTTGGAAGAATAGAAGAAAATTTTTGAAGAATAGAAAGAAAATAAAAAGCGAGGATTAGAAGGAAGGATGTGATGGAGTGAGGACAAGATTTTTTTACTCTAAATAATATTCTATTTGATTATAAAAACAAAGATGATATAACGAGTTCAGTAAAAGTCGGAAAAATTGACATGATTTGAAGAAAATAATCAAGGCAAAAATTCCATAACCAAAAATGGTAAATAATTACTATTAAAACAGTATATATGTTTATTTGGTCACTTCGCCGAGACATATCTAATAATTGTGTCGAGATTTATGTAGAAGATTAAAGAATTATGAAAAGGTGGTTTAAAATTTGAAGACATAGTTCGAGAGTAAGATTCTGCCTGTTTGCGATTCTGAAAAAGTATTTTTCTGTTTCTGTTCAATGTTTGAATGTCAAGGAAGCCAGGGTATCAATTTCTGACATCGCGAAAACTGTTTGCAGATTTTCATTTTCTTAATAAAAAAAAAATTATTATTAAAAAATGGTCATCGGTTTAAATAAAAAATATGTATGTGTCGAAGTCCCTTGCGAACCATTTATTTACATAGTATATTCATACATATCTTCACGCTGTATCCCTAACGAGGTAGTCAGAGAGGTACAACTTATCTATTATGAACTATTTAGAGTTTAGACGGTTACTATACCCATGTCACAAAAAAGTTAAAAAAAATGTAGTTATAACCTTAATAAAAGCTCCTTTGAGATACTTTCATCCTTAGATCAGTAAGTGCTCTTAACTAACTGTACTGTAAGTTATCGATATAAATGTATTAATACAATGCTTCTGACGTCAATACCTCTCAATTTAACGAAATTACACTTATTTTGAATATTCCCAATCGCCAAATGATGTCTGTTTATTTGTAAAAACCCTCCATTATGTTAGCTAATGCATTTTTATTACATGATGATTATGATCGTGACTTGACATAGAAAAATCAGTTTTGAAATATTAGGTACTTATGAGTAATACACGCCATCGAAAAGTATAAGTAGTTCATAAAACAAAACTTAATTTCGAACAAACGGAAGAAAATGCATAAATTAATAAAATTATTGCTATAAAACGTATTTTTCTAGTATTTTGTGAGAGCGAATGTTCACGATTGTCGGAAAAGTTATGAGGGGGAGATGAATAATGTAGAAGTGGCACAGCCTCGCTGTTCTCTAAAGATATCAAACGTGTTTGGCATTCAGTGAAAACTACGTTCTATAATATAGAATAGTTTCTACACAAAAATTGGGGCGGTGTGAATATTCTATGAATAACTACATTGTCTTTCACTTGCCTGTCTACAACGTTTTAGAATAAGCTTACATACGTACTATTTCCATAGAAAGCGAGTCTGGTGAATCTTACAGCCTGTATATTTAATGAGTTAAATGTAATGATTTTTCTCAGTTATGTCGATATATATATGTATGTATATTTTTAGTTTAATTTATCTGTGTAATGTTTTAAAATGTACGTGGCCAAAATGCAACGAGCAGTAAATTTAAATCCAAAACAACTCTGTAACTGCATATGCATCATGTTAGCGAATAAACTCGGGTAACATAAATGTAAATTCACTAAAAGAGACGTATTCAGAGATACTTTCAGCACTTATACGCTCTGTCAGTAACAGCAGACTCTTGGTTTTGCTGAGAAATATGAAAGATAAACCTAAAAACAATTTTTCATAGTAATGGCCGCTGTGGATTAACGATATATGTATGTTACTAGTATCTAATCTGTAATACGACCAATCCAATGAAGGTATTCGTGTTCAAGCCATATTATTATCTTTGCCATAGAATCATAAGCGACCGAATCACGTCCCACTGGCATCATCCACATGCATGACACTACATCTAATATATAATTATATGTAATGAGTAACGTACTGTAATGTACTGTACTGTAATGTGTAAAGTCCAATTAATCTCATGTTATTATGAAAGTACCTGCACGACCGAGATTCACTCGCACGGTTATTACGTAACTTGCAGACAGCATGCGACAGCCAATATCGCGCGATATCTGCTGTTAAAACGAGAATTTGTGTAATGTAATTTGTATAGTGGCGCTAAATCTGCCGCGAAAATTGCATTTTACGGTCATACAATAATAGATACACAATCGTCATATATGATAGTAATTTTTTATCGCAATTAGTCACCGGTCGCGCAGTGATCGCGTGGCTGTCGCTGTCTGCAAATTTTTAGGTAATAACCCCGCTGGTGTCTTATAAAAAAAAAATAAAAAAAGTCTGATCACATTGCAGGATACGAGTCCGCGCATTTGAGCGTGGTAGACATACGTTTGAGCCACCGTTCTATAGAGAAAGTAATTCTGTTGTGAAATTAGAGTTTAGAAGTTTTAAGTGTGTAAAAACATAGAGAAAACGAATTTTCCCAGAATTGAGACCTAGCTAGATCAATCTCTGGCCCCGTGAATCCCTTTATAGTAAATTTCAAAGAAATCGTTAGAGCTGTTTTCGCGAAAGTAATTACAAATATACAAATATTGCTCGTATAATATTCTTTACTATTCTATTAACTATTGCTTATAATACTACTCTTCTAAATTACAATAGTATCTTAAATTGAAGAAAGCCCATGAAATTTTACATTCAATTCACTGTTCAGGAAAATAAATAATAGACTTCTCCGTGACTTTTAGCCACAGATTTTATAAATAACGCCAGAGCCAGACGCCATGGCCGACTTTTTGGCGGGAACGGGAGAAGTGAGGTTGTTATTTTATTTAGATTTTCAATTTTTTTGCATTTTTGAGAGTTTTAAAGTACGAAAGTGATAGTATATTGTGTTTAAAGTTTATTGTATAAGTCAAAAGAATGGAGTAGGTCTAAATAAACATGTGTAGCTGAAGCTCTCGCGATCTTCCAAGAAGTCCTTTATAACTTCAGTAAAGCCTACTATCAGTTTACTGAAGGAGTTTTACGATACGAAAATACGAATTTATTTCTAACATGCTTCATGAGAAACTTATAAATACGTGACATTGGTAAATCCACTAATCTGTGCGCCATGCCATGAAAAAAGATGAAGAAGAAGACGCCGTGTCTGAGCAGCAACGGTGCGCTAAATCAGATAACCTGACTCACCTATAGATACGACACACATTACTTATCAGATAAGCTGATCGGTCGCCATTTTGTTAGGAAACAGTACCAACACATCTAATTTTTATTTTATTTAATTTGATTTTATTTGCTTCACTTCGCATTACGGAACAGGCTTGCTGAAATTATAAAGTCTATGTTTTTCATCATTATTTTTCATTTTATTTTCTTATTATAAGAGTATTATTATTAAAGTGCTATTGAGAACTTAAACTCTGCTGCGAAATAAAAAGTTTAAAAGTTTAGAATTTAGAAGTTTTAAGCGTGTCAAAAAAGGAGAAAACGATTTTTTCCAGAATTGAGACCTAGCTAGATCGATTTCTCGCCTCTCTCAACCTCTATATTGTAAATTTCATCGAAATCGTTAGAGCCGTTTTCGAGAAAGCGAAATCAAATATATATATACAAATATTGCTCGTTTAATATAATAGTGGATACCTAGGTATATATAAAGACTAGATTAAAAGAAAGGCCAACATTTGATAAAAGTTACAAAACACTTCGTTTTCATGTTATTTCCTATACACTTATATAAGGAAAAGAAAATTACTGGGTTTCATTATTGGAAAATAAAACGTTCATAAATAACTTTAAAAGAATGTCGTTTCTAAAAAAAACGTTGTTTTAAAAATATACACAAAGCCGTAGGCCGTATCTACATTGTTACAAGATAATTTTAAGAAATTGGGCGTGAGATTAGAGTCTTTATAAATACTAAACTTGAACAACGATTAGTCCAATTTAAATATATAGAAGCATTTACAAATCAGCTTACCCCATGTTAACGAAAAAACGTTATGCCCCCTCCATTCGTTTATCAGCGACTCTCTCTGTCTCTTCCTAACACACTCTAGTTAATTGAGCAACGTGGCGAAGAAGTTGGTGCTATGTTCATTAGCTCCGTACATAGATTTACTGTAATTTTTCTGTCTCTTTCTATTTTATATACTACTGTGTGTGCGTATGAGTATCGAGATTCAAGCAGACGAGCGTGATCGGCCGGCTGTATAACTTCATTACTTTACACGAGGAAATTTTGTTAAATACTTATTTGTTTTAGTTTGAAATCACACGAGAGATTTATTGCCTCATTATTGCAATTAAGTTTAGAAAAATGGAAACTGCAGCTAAGAAATTTAGTTCCTGACTGGAGCCCTCGACCTCTCACGTTTTTTTATTATCTAGTCATAACTGTTGAGTAATAGTCGACATATACGAAAAAATTTTCGTAAAATGTCGCAAATAAATCACCACGAAATTCTTCGCAGTGTTCTTTTCTTATGCGAATCAACAAACATTTTCCAAACAATGATATTTTCCTTGTAGAGTTTTCTAATTTTCATCGTTCAGGTTGTTTGTTTTCAATCACAAAGTTGAGAAATAAGCTTCTAATTTAAAAAGTTTTTCTTGATTCCCAATTGTTTAGAGGCGAAAGCAAAGTTGAAAGTAGAAGTGTTGAATTGCAAACAAATTAAAGGAAATAAGAGGTTCGGAATGACATTCAATACCAGTTTGTTTTTAGCTTGATATTTAGGCAGTGTTAATTTCTGGACGAGAGGAATTGCGCAGAAACCCTTTGAGTATAAATAGTTCAAAATCTTCTGGGTAAGTACAATTATATATGTTTCGAGGAAAAACGATTAAGGTCAAGCAAGCATCAATTATTTTACTCTAAAAATATACATACACTTATATATAATAGTGATATGAAATATTCTACTAAATTATGTTCGGTATCTATCCATGTTCTGGATTATTTCACTAGATTAGATCACTAAAAAGATTGAACAATATCGATTTTATTATTAACACTGACTTCTCTTTCAATTACGTTATGTAATCATATGTTTATTTGATTACGAATTAATTTAAATTTGAATCTACTTCAACCTTTTAAGCGCATTCAATTTGCTTACCAATAATATATTGTATTGGATATATAACTCTTTAGTAGGTAATTAAATTTATTTATTATTTTAAATTGACTCAATTGGCGAGATTATTTACTAACTGTTAAACTATTAAAGTATGAATTACTCGGCTGTTTCATAAAATTATAAAGAACATATTGAAAATATACTACTTACATTTTATTAATAAAATCTGTGAATATATCAAAGATGTTCTATTTTAATATTTCATTACAAATCCAGAATACAAAAGCCCATTCATTGCGAAAATTCTCATAATTTCATAAGCTTCTTAAAGGAATACTATTTATTGAAAATTTTACACTCGTAAACACTCCAATAACATCTTTATATCAATACATTTCTTGTCATTTTTCACACAAACTCTCACCTAGATATGAAAGTGTTTTTAACATTTTCGTTAGCTGTGTTTATTGGATGTTCACCAGTCAGCCTTGGTTGTCATCCTGTCTTTCAGCTTTGTCATACTGTATATCTCTTCATTGCTTAACTTGTCCCCGAGGGTGACGCTGCACGTATTTCTGAGAGTTTGCATTTCCACAGTATCTGTCTTACTTTCACTCAGTTTCAGCATGTCCGGACTTTAAAACCGTACAATAAAGTTGACACCAACACCGCATTATGGATGGCCATTTTAACGGGTTTAAATATATTCACACTGCCTACTAAAGTAAACAGAGCATCGGTAACTCTGATTGCCAGCCACCACTCGTCTCTCCACATCCAACTCACATCTTCCGTCCCTCGAAAACTAGATAGTTTCGATGTTTCACATCTGCCAAGCGCCTCGCGACGACTCATTTATTTAGATCTAAGCACCTCTGTAATACATACCGATACCTACATACATACATACATATCTTCACGCTATATTCCTAACGGGATAGTCAGAGAGGACGGAGCGCCAAGCGTCGCCCTCCTTACATACTTCTTTCACTTCGTCAGATCTCATCATCCTCCTCACACATTTTCGCTTAGGTATGCGAGTGCTTTTGACATTTCCTTAGGCTAACATTCTGGCTATTTAATTTTCATAAATCAGCCTTGGTCTTCCTTGGCTTCTTTTACCACTCACTTTCGCTCTGTAAATGTTCTTCGTCAGTCCTTCATCACTCATTCTTTCTTTGTGCCCGAACCATCTTAACATTCCTTTCTTCATTTTTATAATAATACTGTCGTGCAACCCTGTCATACTGTGTATCTCTTCATTGCTTATCCTGTCCGCTAGGGTGACTCCGCATGTATTACTAAGAGATCGCATTTCCACTGCATTTATCATACTTTCACTTGATTTCAGACATATCCAGGCCTCACTACCGTACAATAAAATTGGAACAAACACCGCATTGTGGATAGCCATTTTGGCTGTGTTAGATATATTCTTCACACCACCTACTAGTCGGACAGAGCAGCGTTCACTTTATTGCCAGCTACTACCCGCCTCTCCACATCCAACTCACACATTCAATCACTAGAAAACACACTACCCAGATACACAATTCACTTGTTCTAGACATCTTCCATGTACCCAAATCTCACATTTTATCTGTACCGTTTCCCTTTCAAACTTCAGAACCTTGGTTTTGTTTACATTTATATTCAATCCTTTCACTTCACATTCTTCTTTCACGCACGTGACACATTCTTCTTTCAAGCACGTGACTATTGTCTGCAACTCTGCTTCTGATAGTGCTATAACCACAGTATCGTCATCGTACAATAGGCAGTTTACCACTGTATCAACACATATCATACCACTCATACTACCTTTCATTCTCTGGAGGCAACTGTCCAAATACAGCACGAACAGCCAGGCAGACATCACGCAGCCCTGTCTGACGCCTGAACAGACATCGAACCAGAGCGACGTGTCACCCTCTATCTTACACAGGCTCTGTCGCCGCTATACAATGACCTCACAGCCTGCAGTAAGGAACCCCCCACGCCATATTTAGGCAGAAGACTCCACAGTTTCTTCAGCATTACTCTATCGAATGCTTTTTTGAGATCCACAAAAGCGCAGAAAACTTTCTGACTTATGGCCAGAAACTTCCCCACGATAACGCGAAGCGAGAAAATCTAATCTATCCAAACTCTTATATCTTTTAGAACACAATTCATACGTACAGTTAATACCTTAGTATAGGCTTTCCATTATATCACATCTGACCAAGGTGATGATCCTATAGCACGCACAGTCTAAATGAGAACACTTTCCATTTATAGAGAGGTACTATTACTGCGGTGCGCCAGTCCTCTAGGACCTCCCCTTTCTGCCAACAAAGGTTGCACAGTGCACATAAGGTATCCCAGACCCCAGCACCACCATTTTTGATCATCTCAGCTGTCACCTCATCATTTCCCGCAGCCTTCTCACATTTCAGGCTTTTTATCGCTTTTTCAAGCTCTTTCTTACTAATGTCATCTTTCAGTCCCTGACCCGAATGTGGCAATTCATTAGAACCGCTCTCAGTAACAGAGACGGAGTCGCCACTCTCTCCATACAGTTCTCCATTGTGTTCACTCTATCGCTGCAGTAATCTTTTTTATTTGTTAGCAGGTGATTTTATTTCGAACGCACTTTATTCATTCTGCAAGGTGTCGGAATACTTTGGTACTTACGTATTTATTTCCAAAATAATTTGGAATTTTCCTCGAAGTTGTCCGACATCTTATATTCATCTAACACCCAACACGTTTCACGCTTCTCTTTCACTAGTGCTTCCGTTACTGATTTCTGCAGCTTATATCTCTCTTTCATCAAATCCTTCATACTACAGCTATTTTTGGCAACAAGATAGTCTTGCCATGCTTTCTTCTTCTTGTACACAGACTCTTTTATCTCACCATCCCACCACATATCACACTATCTACCATTCCCAATCACATTCATTTCACACACTTCTTTCGCAGCCTCGATCATACTATCTCTAAGGTTCTGCCAACATTCTTCAACATCTTCGCTCGTCACTTTCAACCTATCGCCAAGCCTACCGGATACTATTCTTTCAATAAATCAATCATACTCCTTTCATCCTTCATTTTCCACGTGTACTGATGAATCCTTTTGTGCTTAAATATGATATTAGCAACAAAAATATTATTTTTCATACACACTCCTAACGCAATCCTACCAGCATCACTTACTCTTATCGCCATACTTGCCTAAGACAGACACAAATCCTGTTCGGGCTGTCCCGACTCATCCATTCTCCACACACTATAATTCTCTCATTCTCTTCAACCGTCTCTAGAACTTCCCTAACATTTTCACAAAACTGCTCTAGCTCGAACAAACCGACTGAGGGCACTAGGACATACACCACCAAAACAAATATCCTTGTCAATCCTGCCTTGAGACGCACCTAGTGCAGTCTCAGGTTTACACACTTGTACTCAGTTACACAATTAACCAAACGAGAGGACAGTAAGACGCCTACCCCTTAGCATCCCCTTATTTCTTGTGGTACCCCTGACCTCAAAGCGATGCCCTCTCTAGGCAAGTTGGCAAATTCACTACCCTTTCTCATGGTTTCACTCAAACATAACACATCCAATCTTCTTTCTTCCATAATATCTATCACTTCATTCACCTTCTCCCCCGATCCCAATCACATTCTACACTGCTATTCTGCACTCCTCCCTCGACTTCCCGCCACGAGATTCACAGCATGTTGGGTGGTGGTCCCCAACGGCGAACTGCACTCTGCTCACACCAGCGGGGACAAACTGATGTACGTCGCTTTCGGTAGACGCCCTATCACTCGTATCAAATTGTCCCGCATTGTGTTCACAGGAGAGGAATTGCAGCCCTGAAAAGGATTGGCAGGGGTCGCGACGAGCACGTTTCCTCAACTGATCCCCTACCTACATACCGATACTGATTTACTTAAAACTGAAATATCATAATTTCACCAGCGTTTGGTTGAAACATGCTCTTATCACTGTTTAAGCTACTGTCCGTTGTTGTAAAATCACGATTAGTCGTTTTTATTTTTATCTCATGTTGTACATCAAATTACAACCTTTTAACAAACCTTTAACAAACGTTTCAAACTATGGTTACAACCTCATTAAATTCACTCGTTAGTTCTCATGTTTTTAGGGAATAGAAAATTTGACGCCAACCTTGTCCTTGTAATAATAATATTGACAAAATAAAAAAATATTTAAAACCCAAAAATGAGAGATCTTAGTAATTTTAATATCGTTGTCTATTGAACGGATGAACTAAAATCAATTTGGATACGAATAATTTTGTTTAATAGCTGCACTTTTCGAGAATGTTTCGTGTTGAATTTGGTGAAAATTGCTCCTAATAATTTTTATATCAAGGGTTTCTAATTTTTGTTCATTGCATTATTATCCGATATCGGATAATACACACAAATCTTACCTTTTATCACCCGTAAGATAACTCACCTGTAAAGCCGTAACCTACAACGATATCAGAGGTCATCAAATCCCTAGGGATTTGACTACATCTCTGTTGACAACGGGTACTTAACAGACCCGAAGAAGACAGAACAGACAAGAACACAGAAGTAATTATAAGTTTAAGGATCCTATTTAACATCTTTTAACAAAAGGCAAACATTTGGGGTAAATCGATTCTAAAGTATCGATTTTTGCAAACTATTTATGTTCCAGTTCTAAAAAACATAGAACTACTGAATGGATTTTCATGGAACCTAGGTCCGTAGAAATGTTAATATATCAACTTTTTAAGAATTATTGATTCTTTGTAAGGCTTTATACATCTCTCTCTTTCTTTTTGTTATTATCGACTTATCGATTTCAATTTATTGGATTTGGGATTAAATATATTGCTTCTATAATTTTACATAGAAAAAACAGCGAATAGAATAATTCTATAACTTGAGAACTAATAAGAATAGTTTATAAATACTTGAGACGATTACGTCAATTGTGTGGCCCGAAACCAAGCATTTGGCTTATACTGTAGATAGGTAACAGTATTATACAATTAACTCATATTCAACATAGTGATATTGCATAAAATGTACATCTCTAATATCACTTTATTGCCTATATGTATTGTTGCGTACCAAAGGAATGTTTTAGTTCTTTGGAACTTTTTAAGTCCTTTGTATTTTTGTATTTTTATTATCTATAATATTTTAATGTACATCCGCTGTTAGTTCAATGACACTACCACTTTTTACTTCTACTCGTTCCTTTCATATTATATTTTAAATTGGTTTATTTTTATATGTTTATACCGGGTGATAAAAACTTTTTTTTGTTATTCCCAAAATCAAAGAGATTTTAATTAATTTTTTTTTTTTGTTTTTCACGCCCAGCGAAACTAACGCCCAGTGAAACGGGCCAGGTTTGCTAGTTATTAATATTTATGCAGATTTTTTGATGTGTAACATCTTTCCTCTTGCAGGAAAGCAATCTGTGGAGTGATTTCGCGAAAAGGGACGGAAGTGTATAACAGGAACCCCGCGGTGGTAGAGTTGGCCGTCAGATAGTAATCATTTTCATCAGGATATAATGTTAATGTTGCTTATTACCAAGGTGAGATGTCAGATGTTACACATCATATGCGACTACTGTAAGGCTCGCTCGTTTTTTAAATACATTAGTAGTAGTCTAAACCCTTGCCGAAGAACCAACCTAATGAGAGATTTACGCGACTTTGATCTAACAGTTTAATTTTCTTTTTGGAATTTAAAAAATTTATTATTATTTACTGCTAGAGGCTAGACACAGAATTACTAATAAATATGTATTTAAATTTAATCTATACATATATACACATAAATTAGTCTTGTCTGTAATTTCGTAGTAAAAACTATTTCCTAAGCTTAATTTGCTTGTAATCAAAACCTAAACACGTTTTTTTTAAAAAACGGCAGTCCTAAGTCTTAAGATGAAAAAGCAATAACAGAAATCTCAGGTCTTAAGATAAAAGATAATGACAACGACAGTCCTAGGTCTTAAGATAAAAAATAATAATACCGATAGTCCTAGGTCATATCAAAAAAAATTAGCATAGAAAACCAATTTTACTGACTGACGCTACAATAATCACCTATAATCTCCCTAAATATTACCGTTGTGTGCGTGCCACGGTTCATGCACATTATCCCGGAGACGCAATCATGCGTCATTGTCCATAAAAGTTACTCATACTAAATTATTTGCACGATAGTAAAGGGAATTATTTAGAAATAGATGAAACATTTAAGGATTCTTTTTTATGCCTTGCCTTTAAGCGTATACCATCTTTCATCTCTTTTCTTTGTCCCTATGGTGTCGTAAATCGTAAAACCGCGTGGTCGTAGTTGCATTCTCCCACCTACGACCGTTTTATTCTCAATTCCGAGACCCATTGGGCAGGGAACTATACGCCCACATCCCTCTCCGTGATCTTGAGGTAATTAACGGATATAAGTTTGAGTTAATACCCGTAGTATAATTTCGTTACTCATGGTACCTGGGCGCCTTGACATGCGGCTCGTTTGTCGTAAACGTTAGTAGAATAGAGTGACAAATACCGCGTGATTTAGAGTAACGAACGTTAAATTAAATGTCAAACGTTATTAACTTTCTTATATATCAAACGAAACGTAAAATCGCGTGAAAACCGCCATATAAAACGTAGTCAAAGGGTACTTTTAACGAGCAATACAGCCAGCAAGCGTTTCGATTTTATGAAACGTTTGCCACTTGTCTAGACACTCTGGTCGGGCAGCTACCCTATTTACACCTTTCTTTGTTCATATACCTAATCTTAGATTTAAACCTTATTAGTTCATATAGACGAATCGGGATGGCCAGGGATGCAATGACCTGCTTAAACAACATCTGGAAGAAAAGAGCAATTGGTATCAAAACCAAGGTCAGACTGATCCGAGCACTGGTATTTCCTGTCTTCCTGTATGGCGCAGAAACGTGGACAATCCTGACCCGAGAAAGATAAAGGATTGATGCTTTCGAGATGCGGTGCTTAAGACGAATGTTAAGAATACCGTGGACAGCAAAACGCACCAATGCACCAATTCTGACCCAGCTCCGAATAAGGACTCGTTTGTCCACCATATGCCAGCAACGCATTCTTGCCTATTTCGGCCACACAGTGCGTAGAGGCAATGAAAATCTAGAAAGACTGATAGTAGTTGGAAACACTGAGGGCAAAAGATCGCTCGGTCGTTCACCAACAAGATGGACCGACCAAATATAAGACTCGTCATCATCTAAATTTTCAGTATTTTCAATTTTCAGTAGGAGACGCGATGGACAGAGACCGGTGGAGGCAGATCATCCGCGCCAGATCCAACTCTGATGCTGACCACGATCCTCAGACATGAGGGACCGACCCTAGAGAGAGAGAGTTCATATACCCTTGTGGACTAAATAAGCAATGAAGAGACACGCAGTGTGACAGGTTTGCACGACAGTGTTATTGTAAAAATGAAGAAAGGAATGCTTAGATGGTGCAGGCACATAGAAAGAATGAGTGATGAAAGACTGACGAAGAAAATCTATAGAGCGAAAGTGAGTGGTAAAAGAAGCCAAAGAAGACCAAGACTAACTTATGAAGATCAAATAGCTAGAGTGTTAGCCAACGGAAATGTCAAAAGGATCGCATGCCTAGGCGAAAATGTGTGAGGAGAATGATGAATTTGTTATCCGTTGTTATCCTTCCGAAGATATGTATGGTATGTATGTAATTCATATTCTCGCAGTTATTTTAGTTCATACACCTTAGTTCGAAAACCTTATTAAATTTTCCTTTTTTAATTCAAATGCCTGCTATTAACTGATACCAACCACTTACTGTTTTGTAAAAGAAAGAGTAAGAGTAGAATATACCAAACCGGTAGCCTACGCAACATGTATAATAAATCATTTAATATTTTTTTTAATAATACGAACTTTACGGAGTTGCTTACAATAGTCAGCATTTATGAACTAAAAACCTAATAATAGGACCTGGTGAAGATTTGCTTTGAAAATAAAACATTAATAGTAACCTTAATTTTATTCTTAATTGTAAATATCTAAGTTCGTTCGTGTGGGCAGCAAAACGTGACAAATAATAATAAATGCTTAAACATGAGCTTTCAGCAAAACGTGAAACAACCACGTGAACTAGTTTACTGTATTTCTTATTTCTCGCAAGGCTCTGCATAATGTTATTTTAAAATTAGAATTATATTTTGTGTTTTTGAAATAGGTTTCATTTATTTTTTTCTCGATACGCAACCTGTCTTATAAACAAAATTTAATACTGGTTGAAATGAAAGACATATTTAGAAAATATAAATTTTAAAAATTTATTATAATGAAGCATTAATCACTGTAAATACACTTACTATTTTAATCTACAAACGAGTATTGCAACAAACATTATATAATATTATGCTTATATTATAAGCTCAAAATTGTGTTGTAATGTTTTTTTTTAGTGTTTTAAGATTATGTTATGATTAATGTTTATTACAGATTATAAAAGAGATTATGTTAATGTTTAATTTATATAATGAAAGACAGCAACTATGGTAATTTTAAAAATATGTTTCTTTACATCGACACGACATCTAGTTTACCTCATTAAGAGACTTTACAAAGACGGTACTGCTGCTGTTCGCGTGGACGGAATCGATTCAGGAATTTCAAGACTCAGGCTGGTATTCGACAGGGATGTATTCTCTCCCCCTTCTTGTTCAATATCTATTCCGAATAGATAATGCGGATAGTTTTAGAAAACTGAGAGAAAGGTGTATCAATTGGAGGTCGACTGATATCAAACCTGAGATATCCGGACGATACTACTCATCTTACGACGTCACAATCAAACAGAACAATTTCTTTCGCTTCTAGAATCAGCTTGTTCAGATTTTGGGCTCACCATAAACCGTGATAAAACCAAAATGATGCTGGTGGATCGTAATACTAACAACCGACCTGACTTACGTGAAATGGTGAATGGCTAATGGTGAGGTTGTACAGAGTTACATCTACCTGGGATCCACAACCACAAATAATAGAAGTTGCAAAGAAGAAATTAAAAGACTGTGCAGTGACAAGATAAGCCAGAATGAATAATGAAAGACTGACGAATAAAATCTGCAGAGCGAATGTGAGCTGTAAATAACTTATGAAGACCAAATAGCCAGACTGTTAGCAGACGGAAATGTCAAAAGCAGTCGCATATCTAGGCGAAAATGTGTGAGGAGAATGATGAGATTTGAGGAAGCGAAAGAAGTATGCTGTAAGAACCGCGATGCTTGGCGCTCTGTACTCGCTGACTACCCCGTTGGGGATACAGCGTAACGGTATGTATGTATGTATGTAAAATTGTGTACTTACTACATGGTTTTCCGTAAAAAAAAGCAGTATTATAGTAAAATTCATTTCATACAAACTTCTACTTAACCCTAAATTCTTTACTTTTTTAAGAATGTATGAGGCACTGAAATTAGTTTCACGAACGCCGGCAGAAACGTCCGTATTAGGGCCATTTTATATTACTCAAAATTCGAACGCGGGATTTGCCTATCGCACGCAATCTGGACTGTAAGCCAGTTTAAGTATTTCGCCAAATCCGACCCGCGGGAATTGTACAAAATCTTTGTCCGGATCTATTCAATGAAATTCAATTTCTTTAGATAGGCACATTTCTTTTCTGAACATATTTGCAAATATGTTACAGTTTGTGTTCACATAGACAGTAGACAAAAGATATAAGAGCGTAGTGGTACTTCGGTGATACAATCACTAAGGTTAAGCAACATCACACGCGATCACCTATGGGATGGACGGGTGATTGGAACCTATGAGATGGTGGTGTTGTGGCAGAAATATCGGTCGTCCCTGTACTTTATAGATCACACTCAGCTGTTTATTAAAAAACCATACTAACACCATTTAAACTTCTCCCCTCGTTTGCAAGAAATGGCCTGTACTCAGCACTGGGATGGGATGTATTACGTGCAAAGACGGGAATTAACTCATTAAACTCGTTACTCCGTTAATCGTTAATTAATGAAGTTAACAATTTGCTTAACGGATTAACTTTTAAGTTAACTTCAAGAAATGTTAACACTATTGTTAACTTCCGATAACTTTAGTCTGTTGCATTGGTTGTTAGTTGACAAGTTGTTATTTTGTAACAGACTTCAATAAAGGGAGGAATTTCTCAATTCAGTTGTATTTATTTTTTGAAATTTTTTTTGCATGTGTTACCTCATAACTCCGTCATTTATGAACCGATTTGGAAAAATCTTAGCTTTATTTGAAAAGATACACTTTCAGATTGGTTCCATTTAAATTTTATTTGTATTGGAGCTCGGGTTCAGAGATACACCAAATTGTATCAAATAACGCGAACTGGTTATAACCAAGGATTACTTTTGGGACCTTTCCTGTTTCTAATCCACATTAATAATCTCCCGTTCAGTGGCGACCCTTGAGCGGTGCGAGCAGTGCCACCGTGCCGGACGCCGTCATTGGGGAGCGCCAAAAGCAACCATGCGACCACCGGCCACCGACTCATTAGTGACCACAAAGTACTTTATTATATTTAGTGACCTACAAACGATCGGCCGCGCGAATCGTGTTGTTCCTAGGTTAAAATGCAATTGCCCAAGAGTTAAATTATTCCGACTTAATAAAAAAATTTGCAAGTGCTAAAGCTAGAAAGGTGGCCATCTGTGTTTTTTATCAAATTACTTGTTCTTTTATATTTTTTTAAAATTTATTACTGTCTACAGCATAACAGTTTAAATAAAAATTGTCAAATATAATATTAACTGTTATTATTTATCATCTACATAATTTGCCAGCTATACCTATTGATATTTGGTTGGTCTGATACTGTTTATAGATATGAAAAATTACGTTCAATTTGATCTGAATGTACACTATGTAGAGCATAATCACGGGTAAGCAGCTGCATATAAAGAGTACTAAAGTTTTATACTTGAAATGGCGCCGCTTGAGATCTCGAGCCACCTAAAAATTTTGCTAGGGCAGCTACTGCTCCCATTTATGCTCAGGGGGACTTATCCGAAGTAGTACTATTTGTTGATGACACTTCATTGTTATTTAAACTGGACAGAAAGGATTTAGATATAACCTGGGTGAACAGGATCCTAAAAGACATCTCGAGATGGTTCACTGCCAATAATTTACTACTGAATACACAGAAAACTAAATGTATTAAATTTTCGCTTTCTAATGAACCCAGAATCAATGATAAAATAGAACTGGGTGGGAAACATTAGAATTAGTTAAGTCTGCCAGTTTTCTTGGTTTAACGGTAGATAGTAAATTGCAGTGGGCGGACCTTTTCGGGGCATTGGTTAGTAGGCTCGGTTCCGCGATATATACTATAAGACGCATTTGGCAATTGACGGATGAGGATACGGTTACATTGGTGTTACTTTGCATATTTTCATACCCAATGTCCTATGGCCTTGTGGGGATGTGGGGATCAGCGGTGCATATTAACCATTTTTATTTTACAAAAAAGAGCGATACGTGCCATCTACAGTATGAATGCATGAGAATCACTAAGAGATCATTTTGAAGACATTGATGTACTCACCTTGCTAGCACTTATACATCTTGGCAGTTATTATGTATACGAAACTACAGATCTATTTATAAAGAAAGGCGATATTGGTGGTATGGAAACCCGAGGTCGTGATAAATTGGTTATTCCATAATTTAAATTACATAAGTCAAATGTTCCAATTTTGGGTAACTGTATTCGTTTTTACAATAAAGTTCCTCAAGAAGTAACTGAAATAACAGAAAATAGATTTAGATTAGTTATAAAACGTACGTTAATTAGACAATCATACTATAAAATAAACGATTTCGTTGAAAATAAACAATAGTCTGGAAATGATCTTCTCTGGATTTACTGGCTCTCTGAATATTGTATTTTAATATACCTTTTGTAAAATGATGTTGAACAAATGATACCTAACTGAGTTTGTTGTCGGTTATTGTCCGTGTCCAAGATTTCTCTTTGAACCGAACTAAAGTAGATTTGACGTTCAAAAATACCTTGTAATTGGGTTTACTTGAATAAATTGGTTTGACTTTGATTTTGACCTTCATTTATTGATATTGATGATACTCTAGTATGTCATCTGTTAAATATCGTTATCCACTCATGGTATATTGCAGAAAAGGTAAAAAATATAAATTAATAATAAATTACATGTTATATTATAAATTCAAGTCAGTCTTGTATCGGACAGAGAATACGGCTGTTGGCTGTCGTCTTCAGATTGTAAGAATACTGCTAGGGTGTAATTGTGATGTAACCTTTTCACTATTCTTTTATAACTGGTTGATATTGATATTGATGATATTGATATTAATAATGGGTAATAATATCTCATGCTCGATCCGTTTGCATCTTTTATTGTGAGAGTCCACGATTTGTGCTTTTCAATATAATAGAAGTTAACACATTGTGCTCTAAAATTAGAAAAGAAATTAATTGTAGACCGGCCCTAGATATTTACCTATATTTATAAAGTTATGACATAAACTCTTTGGCGACAATCTCTACTCTGTCCTACTGTTTGATTGAATCAAAATGGACGGACCGTTTGTTATAAGACCGTTTCTGTTTTTTATTGACCGAGATTCTAGATTTTTACTAATGTGCGTGACTAGGGAAGGGTCGCTGTACAATAATACACAAATGCACATGACTTATTTATATTTATGTGAATATTAGTAGCCAGAACTCTTGAGATTTACCGAAATACCATAGTTTTATTATCTGCCTCGTGCTACAGGGCTGAGAAACAATGTACCTAGTTTACACTAACAAAGCTGCGGATGACCCTTTCGTTTCTTAGGGTTGAATTATGATAAACGCCAAAATACGTGTTTATTTGTCCATAAAAATATTATTTCTCGTACAAATTTTCCAATCCCATTTCGCTTCCTTTGTAATTGAATTTAGAGATATCCTTTCTCAAACGATGCCTTCTACAAGAACACCATTTCCAAATTTCAATTTACTATCCTCAGCGATTTGGGCTCGGCAATAATGACTCAGTCAGTCATTCTGTCACTCAGTCACTCAGAACTTTCCTTTTTCTATTTATACGTATAGACTTACCTTCGACTTTGACGTTTCTGACATTTCGTTTTCGACTTCAACATTTGACACCATTTCACATTACTCTTTCTAACACTCTTTTTCGACGTATTTCGTACGTACGTACATGCATAGCATATTGAACAAATGGGAATGAGTCATTTTCATTTCTACAAGCTACTACAGAATAGATAATAGATAAATTTTTTGCGTATGTACGATTATTGTTTTTATGAGCTTACTTGAATGACTTTAAAGAATGTAACATTTTAAATGACATAAAAAATAATTATATATCGTTACGTCTCGTAAGTACATTATTAGTGTTTTAATAATAGCTCTGTTTCTGTGACGCGGTAGCTATTATAACAGATAATTACTCTACTAATTAAAGAAAACAAAACAATTACTTAGATAATATCATACACACACATGAATAGTAACGAATAAACTACTTAAATACCACCAACTCTGGCATAAAACAAATGTTAAGTACATATTGTGCAAGACATATACCATAACTACAGGACGTACATACCTACTGTATAGAGCATTCCGCGGTGATTTTCATTACTTGACTGCTGCTACAGGGTGTAAAGCTAAACAAACTGCGAGAACCTAAAGTTTTATTGCATAGCTGAGCCGGTTTATTGTTGCCGTAAACAGGTCCCAGTTGCTCCTCGAATAAACAGGCCAAGCGTCGGTAAACGAGTATCGCATACTGGAAGCTGTTTCATCTTTCTTTTATCCCAGAAGTACACTACGTAGCTGTCAAAAAGGTTCAAATTCAACGGATAAATTAGCTATTATTAAAGAAAGGCGTTTTCGTCGTGCAATATTACATTGTATATTAATTAACTAACGTATTTGCATTTGCAATAATTTAATATTGCAATTGATTAAATAATAAATGATGTTGATAAAATGATACCTGACTGAGTTTTTGTCGGTTCTTGTCAGTGTCTCAGATTTTATCTTCGAAACGAATTCAAATAGATTTGACATTCAAAAACACCTTGTAATTGGGTTTATTTGAATAATCAGATTTGACTTCGACTTTGACCATAAAAATATTTCATATTTAGGCTGGATGTTCACACATTCAAGATTCTAGGACAAGCAAAGTCTAAGAAATTCACCTCTTGATATTTTTCTGCAAATCTAACAAATATGTAACAGATACTAATCGGTTAAGAGGCGAGACGTGTTGAATCTTTTTGAAACAAAAGTAATAGTATAAGTCTCGCCTTAAACGCACAATATAACATTTCTCCTTTAGGAACGCAATTAACAGATTTACTGTTACTTCACTACGTAAGATCGGTGCAGATTGGTATCTAGATTGGCAACTAGCCAACCTAAATTGAGACCTTACCTGTTGAACATAAGGACTACCACCGTGTAGCAACAGCTCAACATGTTTTTCAAAACCTGAGAAAGCTTTAATACACGTACAAACGTACATATTATATAAAGCAACGCCTCGCATGTCGTTTCTCACTCGAGGTGGCAAAAACATCAATGCGCAATAAACTCGTACCTGTGTAGTGTGTACCAATTATAGCCAATGTCAAAGTTCAGTCCAATTACCATCAAATGAACTACTTGATCGTTTGTCTTCTCTGTAATATAAAAAAATATAAAAAGTGCGAAGTAAATTCTAAGTATAAAGTATATACTTATATTAATCACAGTACAAACTTTTGGTCAATTGAAAAAGCGTGCTCGTCGTGATCCCTGCTAACCCTTTTCAGGGCTGCAATTCGCCACTCTACATGCTGTGCGTCTCGCGGCGGGAAGTGGAGGAAGGAGGAGATTGAAGAGGAGATGCATGAAGTGATAGATATTATGGAAGAAAGAAGATTGGATGTATTATGTTTGAGTGAAACCAAGCGAAAGGGCAGTGAACTTGCAGACTTGCAAGGAGGGGGCATCGCTTTGTGGTCGGGGGGTGACACAAGAAAATAGGGGATGCCAAGGTATAGGGTCTTATTGTTCTCTCGTCTGGTTATTTGTGTAACTGAGTATCAGTGTGTAAACCCGAGACGGCTCTGGGTGCGTCTCAAGACAGAGTTGACGAGGATTTTTATTTTGGTGGTATATGTCCCAGTGTCTTCTGTCGGTTTCGGCAGGCTAGAGCAGTTTTGGGAGAATGTTAAAGATGTTTTAGAGACGGTTGAAGATAATTATAGTGTATGGAGACATGAATGGATGGGTCGGGACAGCTCGAACAGGATATCAGTATGTCCTAAGCAAGTATGGAGAGAAGAGAGTGAATAATGCTGGTAGGATTGTGTTAGAAGTGTTCATGGAAAAATATCTTTTTTTTGCTAATACCTTATTTATGCACAAAAGGATTCATCAGTACACGTGGGAAAGAAAAAATGAAAGAAGTATCATTGATTTATTCCTGGCGGACAGCCGGCTCAAAAAGCAAATTATGGATACGAGAGCACACAGAGGAACCGATCTGGGAACGGACGACTTTCTAATGGTAACTAGAATAAAGGGTCTGTTTGCAGCGTGGCGATGTCGCGTCTAAACCTGCAGCGGTCTGTCACATCAAGAGCTGGAAATTGCAAGATGTGACCACCAGGAATGAATATGAAAGAGTAGAATCAGGTAAGCTTGGTGATAGGTTGAAAGTGACGACCGAAAATGTTGAAGAATGTTGGCAGAACCTTAGTGATAGTATGATTGAGGCTGCGAAAGAAGTGTGTAGAACGAATGTGATTGGGAATGGTAAAAAGCGTGACCTGTGATGGGATGGTCAGGTAAAAGAGTCTGTGTACAAGAAGAAGAAAGCATGGCAAGACTACCTTGCTGCCAAAAATAGCTGTAATATGAAGAATTTGATGAAAGAAAGATCTTTGTTACTGCAGAAAGCAGTAACGAAGGCACTAGTGAAAGAGAAGCGTGAAAGCTGTAGGGCGTTAGATGAAAACAAGATGTCGGACAACTTCGAGGAAAATTCCAAATTAATCTGAAATGAAGTACGTAAGTACCTAAGTGGTCCGATGTTTTGCAGAATGAATAAAGTGCGTTGGAAAGAATATCATCTGCTAACAGACAAAAAGGATGCTCTGCAGCTCTGGAGTGATTATTATAGAGAGCTGTATGAGAGCGACGACAACGAATCACCACACTCGGGTCAGGAACTAGAGGAAGTCCTTAGTAGTAGAATATGACGTGGAGGGCCTCTTACTGCAGGCTGTGAGGTCATTATATCGGGGCCACAGTAAGAGGCCTGTGTAAGGATAGATGGTGACTTGTCGCCCTGGTTCGAAGTCTATTCTGGCGTCAGACAGGGCTGTCTGTCTGCCTGGCTATTCGTGCTGTATTTGGACATTTACCTCCAGACATTGAAAGGTAGTATGAGTGGTATAATATGTAATGGTGCAACTGCCTTTTGTACACTGACAATGCTATGCTTATAGCACCATCATAAGCAGAGTTGCAGACACTAGTTACGTGCCTGAAAGAAGACTGTGAAGTAAAAGGATTGAATATGAATGTGAATAAAACTAAGGTCTGGTGTTTGAAACGGAGAATGTACAGACACAGTGTGAAATATGGGTAAATGTAAAATGTCTAGAACAAGTGAATGAAATTGTATATCTGAAGAGTTCGTTTTCCAAGGATGGATTATGTGGCAATAAAAAGAACGGTGCTCTGTCCGCATTAGTTAGCAGTGTGAATATATTAAACTCAGCAAAAATGGCCATATACATTGCCGTGTTGGTGCCAACTTTATTACACGGTAGTGAGGCCTGGATATGCCTGAAATCGAGTGAAAGTAAAATAAATGCAGTAGAAATGCGATCGAAATACGGATTCGGTGAGATGAGCCCTATTATGGTGGGAGTCAAGACTTAACTTTATATTGTTCATTCAACTTTTTTGTAACTTAAACATCGCAGATTTAGCAGTAACAATAGTGAACTAGGAATTGTTATACAAAACAGTGACGCGTTCGCTATTTTTTAGTATTGACGGCGTATACTCATGGTAGGGGTACTGATCTAGAAATCACATTTAAGAATCGCATGAATCACACCTCCGCTTCGAACGTTGTTATCTTGTATAACATACGTACATATCTTCATATCATTTTCGTTACGGAGTGGACTGAACATCAAAGCGCAATAAAGTTACGTTTCGACATTACTTTAAATAATGAGTAGCGAAACCCCATGGCGAAAGGTTGCTAGCCTATGGACGTATGGAAGTTTCCCATTAGATTGGCCGACCTTTACGACTTGCACGTAAGCTAGTTAGTTGATTTCTCTTAAAATTATGGTATGGTATTTTTAAACTACGGTATGGTAAATTGTATTAAAATAAAGTATTAAAAATTAGGACACGTTTGTGAATCTATTTGAAATTCATTGTTTATAAAACAACTAGGACCCGCCTCGACTTCGCACGTGTAGAAATTTTTTTTTTAAATAAAATACAGCCCATGTTACATACTGATAATGCAGCTTTCTATAGGTGAAAGAATTTTTAAAATCGATTGATAGGTTTTTAGTTTATCCATTACATACAAACAAACAAAGTATACCTCTTTGATAATATTAGTATAGATAAGGGGTTTAGTCAATTTTTAGGACTCCACAGCAATAGCAAAAAACGGTACCCTTAGAATTTCGTCCTGCTCGTCTGCCCATCTATACGTATGTATGTCACAGTCATATTTTGACTGGCCCGTTGGTGCAGTGGCATATGCATCTGCTTTCCATGCTAGGGTCCCGGATTCGATCCCCGGTCAGATCAATTTAGGAAACTATCTTTTCTAAATTGACTTGGAGTCTGGGTGTTACTGGGAACTCCCTCAGAGATCGAAGTGTGGTTACCCATAGAACAAGCTTACTGCTTAGTTTGGGGTCACACAATCTGTGTGATTGTCTGGAGTATTATTATTATTATTTTAGTCAGAAACTATTGGCGCTACGTATATGAAATTTGAAAGCTATGTGTATTCTATGAACCTCTACAAAATAGTGCCGAGAAATTAAAAAATAAAGTTGGTACTCCGTTTATGGAACTGCACAAAAAAAATCCTGTGCACATAAGCATGTATCTTTAGCTAGTTCTTCAAAAATGATGTCGAGGTTTTGTAGTGAATTTTTCATTTAAATAAATAGTTGTTAAGATATGCGCATCTTAATTCGTGAAATGTGTGTCTTATCCTTCTAACTTTACAACTATAGGGTAGAAATTTAAGATAGTAGTTCTAAAAAGCACTTTCAACGAAAATTGATTTTAAAAAGATATTGCGGCAGTTTTTGAGATATGAGGCATTTTCGGTTACACAATCAGCGACCACAAAAATAACTGTTTTTCACAGTGTTATTGAAGATTTAGTGAATATTATATATTTCTTTCTTAGACTCTCACGGTTTGTTTCCATCATAACCATAAATTAACGGGTTCTTACCGCGATATTAAATATTTTTGACTTTCCCGATATGTCGATGCTGTTTGCAACAGAATCCATCTTCACGGGTTATAAATTTGTTATAAATGTAGGTATATCTCGACTACGGATCCCTTCACAGCGCGTGATTCGACACATACTTGGCCGATTATATTCTTTCTCTTTCAGACACTTTCAGTTCTGTGTCAATCATTCATTTTTAAAGATTTGACAGTTCAAGTATAAAATATCACTAAAGATTCGGTCAAATGATCCAATCAATCGTTAATTATACGTAAATACAATAATGTTTTTGATTATAGATTTCAATATTTTTTTAACTTTTTGCTAATGATTCTATTGCATTCGTAGTTTCATTGTTTGTGTTTTGAAAAAGAATGTGTTTGTGTGAATTTATCTTATGGACTCGTCTGATTACAATGAATTAAATTTCGAGTAATACTAAGATAGAATCACTCGAATAATAGAATTGATGAATGACACTTTGAAATGTGATTGCCATCATCAGTACTTTGAAATAATTACAATACAATAAAAGCATGAATCACGAACAACACAGGTCTATTTCAGACCAACATTATCGAGCTGTGCCATAACAAGCTCATGTCATTGCTCCACGCTAGGCTAAAAGTGAGAGAGATCAAAATTGTTCCGGATCCATTCTCGCTACTTGAAATAAAAGGCTAATAACTTTGATATTTGTCAATACATTTGAAGCGGTTTTGTCCAACAATGTCCTTCATGATGATTCAATATTTCAGTTGGCTTTACAAGATTTATAAATCAAATAATCAAACAGATTATTATAATGTTAACTTCTAAGTAACTTGCACTGTTTACTAAGTAATAAACAATGAAACATCAAGTCACTACCAAACTATCACTAGCAGTACACCCGATTAGAAACAAACGAGGGTTCATATGACGAAATATGTCCGCTCCCTCGATACATCACTGGCATCCGGCGTTTGAAAGGACACGTCTAACAACCATCGGACAACGTAGTGGTCGACTTGACTACAAAACAACCTGTCGATATTGCGACCCTTGTCAGATACACACAGACATAGGTTTATAACCAGGTTTTAGCACATACCCTCAGATTCATTAGAAATACATATGCGATCTAGTACGTCCGTACCTTTCCCAGCTGAAAATCCTAGATTCGATCGCTGACCAGGCCGATTTAGGGAACTTTTCTATATTTTTTTCGTAGTATTAATGTTACTAATTCTTTCCAAGTCCTTTGTATAGTATACCTATAGCAGAAGTCTATATTGTTTAGTTTTAGGTCACACAATATGTGCGATGGTCGGGAGTATTTATTATTTATATATTACTAGCTGTGCTTCACGGTTTGCCCTGTATTCAATTTGGTATTTTTCCGATATAAAAAGTAGCCTAGATTATACTCTGAAAAGTCCTCTACCTTCTAAAGAAAGTCCCAATTTTATTTATATGTATAGATTGTATAATTTCATATTTCGTGTAATACGAGCACAGAGAGTTCAGTACAATGTTTATGAAACTATAAATTAAAATCCAACAGGAAAATAAAACAATTGTTTTAAACCTGTAAACTTTACATAAAACGTTATATGCTCTGAATATTTTTAAGTTTTGTGTCAACTAATTTCAGAGATTTTTTTTTAATGCATATTAATTATTTATAAGTATTAACTAGCGTAATATAAAATCCATTTTTATACGCATATACCATACCAACCTCATTTTTATAACTCGTGTTATTTTTCAGGGGTTCAACTGTGGAAGCGTGCTCGTCGCGAACCCTGCCAACCCTTTTCAGGGCTGCAATTTCTCCCTTGCGCACACCATGCAGGACAAAGATTGTGTTATATTTAGGGCGTCCCCTGAAAGCGAAGTACACCGGTCTGTCCCCATCGGTGTGTGAGCAGAGTCCAGTTTGGCATTAGGGACCGCCACTCAACATGCTGTGCACCTCGCGGCGGTGCAAGAAGGAGTGCAGAATAGCTGCGTGGAATGCGAGAGATGGGATTGAAGACAAGATGAAGTGATATTATGGAAGAGAAAATATTGGATGTGTTATGTATGAGTGAAACCAAGCGAAAGGGCAGTGAACTTGCCTGGACCGCGACATTCGGCGCTCCGTCCTCTCTGACTACCCCGTTAGGGATACAGCGTAAAGATATGTGTGTATTTATATATGTATTTATGTATGTGTCTTATTTTTCTGTTTGATTTGGTTGTAGGAAAGCAAGTTATCGATAAATAATATTGCATGTATGTCTGAATCATGGATTCTGATTCAGTTACTGTTTTGTTCCACTTTGCTATATGTATTGCTTGGTTTTAAGTTATGACGTTTAAATCGGTAAGTAGCGAGTTAAGTAACCATTCAACTTATCCACATGTAAATAGCTTTTGACCCCATTTTATTCTACATGCCAACAAAGGAACTAAAGCGGCAACTTACGACGTGCTATCGAGCTGTTTAGTGTTTACACACCTAAGTTTACTTGAATTTCCACCTTGCTACTTGCCAACTTATAACATGTAAACCAGACATAAACCGAAGAACTTATTACTAAAGTGGCGTCAAGGTCAAGTTGTATTTTTGTTGCACCTTGATGCTTTGTTCACCCTGAATAAGTGTCTTATGTTAGATATATTATAGTATTGACGTCTTCAAATACAAAAATTCATCCCATTTGCGCTTGTAAAACTTGAAAAGTACCTAGTCGATGATTGAATTGAAATTTTTAGCATTCCAATAACAAGCTCGTGCTTTATATACCTAATTTACTAAGCAATATACATACCTCATATTACATATAAGTAATATACCTAATAATACCTCAGCCACAGCAAGGCGTGACCGGGCGCAGCTATTTTATGATAAAAACTCTCGTATCCATTTGTTTTGTAAAAATTCTTCGTATCTAATTCTAATAAACATTTCATTAAAATTCTCGTGAAATATTTTTTCGCGCTTCACACTCTTATGAAACAAAATTAAATTTTTTTTTATTGATGAAACATTCTGTGTCCGAAACAGCTGTTGAGTGAAAATTAGTCGTTTCTTTTTCAGTTCAAACATTCAAATACTTTCATTGAATTCGCTATATTTCTATTATGAATAAAATGTATAATTCATTAATATAAGGGCCACGTTTGTCTGATGAGTTGATATTTCATTTAAAAAAGATAATATTTTAGATAAGTAAAATCATTTCCCTTATTTGCGTTCTTCAAAATGTTATGAAAGGCTATTTAATTTCAAAGTTGACTGCTCTAATATTGTTAAATGTCTACCTAGTAATGTTCTTCTGAAATTTGAATAAAACAGACTGAATAATTCTTTGAACTGAAGACAGAATAACATGCATAACTAAATAATACGGACAATAAATTAGAGGCAGGGGATTAATCTATATAAATAAAAATTAAATGGACAGGACGTCTGTCGATTCAGCTTGTATATTATATAAACGTGGATTCAGCGGGCTTTCCACTAGATTTCCGAAGATTTTTCACATGCCTGAGACAAACGTTTCTCATAATAATGTGATATCTAGGATGCGTTACATAGGTATATAACGAGCTAAGGTATGATCTTGGGCTATATGTCTTTCACAAGAAGTTGTATGCTCACAGGAGACTGACTCATGACAGATCATTCTGTGTAAACGTAATTTTCATAGATTTTGATAGATTTATTTACTAAAATGTAGACTTAACACGTCTGACGACCGCCGACCGATCGGCTGACCGACCGATAGACCGATCATCACACCAATCGACGAAGCGATCGATCGATCAATCCACTGACCGACAAACCCATCGTCAGACCGATCGACAACCTATCAACCGACCAATCGTCAGACCGATCGACCGACGGATCATCCCACCGATTGACTGATCAAACACAAATATCAACGTCATATTATAATAATATATTTATAGTTACTCATGAGAGTAACATATCATCATCAAATAATCTTGAATGAGTTACGCGCATCGGATAAGGTAGGAAATAGCGCTAACCATGGACCACACTCGCTTATTAATTGAATTTGATCATTCCTATCTTCATTTTTCAGCTAACGATCTTTCTTAATGTAATCAATAAATTGTATTAATTATCATTTTCAAAAGAAAAAATAATTTTCAAAAGATTATCAAAAGAAGGATTATTAATTTTTATTAAAAATTCTTTCGTCTTCAAATTCTAAACAAATTCTAATTCTCACGTTGTTTTCCTTGTATATGAGATCGAAATGATAATTCTTGTTAATTCCAAGCCTTCGCAGTAAATTCCACTTATATCTCCTTAATCATAATTTAGTACTATTTGAAAACAAGTAAAGATCGTATTGAATAGCGCATAATTTCACAGAAGCTCATCACTAAGCAAAATAATAACTGGTTAAGCCAATTTAAGCTTGGGGCTTAAGTTGTGTAGGTGACCCTCGCAAAGACATTTTGTTGAAACAAAACAATGCAGACAAAATACAAACAAAACTCTCCAGATCTATCTTGACGTAAAATCTCTTAAGTCTTTACAAATTCAGAATTAAACAGAGCGTACTTTATAAATTTGAAATATTTAAGACATCTATATTCATTTTAATTTTTATTTCGTGTTGTAGACGGTTACGATTATAATAAAAAACAACCAAAAAGCGTATCGATCACGAATTATCTTACGGTTCCGTAGCATTTTCAAAGTAGAAATGAAAAATAATGGTAAAAAAATAGTCGGTTCTAGTTATACCTAACATTTTATTTTTCATTTCGATGCTTGAGCCTTTTTTTTTACGTCAGGAAATATTTTATGCATTCCGTTCCCGTACAAGGGGGGTGGCGAGAGAGATATGTGGGACCCACAGACAAACTAGCCTAAAGACAGTTTTCTGCCATCGATGTGCACAAATGCTCATATAAGTTCAAACACAAATGCGCGCTCCTTTAGTATTAACCAGGAAGTAGATCCGTTACTTGTGCATAATCGTTTTAAAAAATATAGAATAAAGTACGTAAATAATGCCAAATTGCAGTTTAAAGTGGTGTGGTAAAAATAGTTTCAAAAAAGACAATATCATGTTTCATCGGTAAGTATAAAATTAATAATAAAAATTTATTACAGAAAAATGCAGAGCTCTAGTGATACTGGTTAATGGTAGCTTTGAGTCAGCGTTTGTACTTGTCTAGCAAGCTATAATTACATGTTGCGTCCTCACTCTTGCAAGATGGCACGTGTAAGTAGGGATGCGAAAAAACGTATCGATATGTCAATATCTTTTCCATTAATTTTGAGAATTTATAATGACTACCATTGTTTAAAATTATATAACTAGTCCCATATTACAATATCTTGTTTCTTTTCTGCTATTGTTACAAACTTAATAGGTAACTAATTAAAATATTTATTACATACATTTTTAAATGATTGTTTGAATGAATTAGTTTATAAAAAAATAGTTAAAATGAATAAAGGCGCACATTTTAGGGTTCCGTAGCCAAATGACGGATGAATGAATGAAATTATAGGTCGCTTCTGGATGCTGACCATCCGGTAGAGATTTGGTAAATTTTCAAGCAGTTTCAAGCCGGCTTTTGCTGTCCATCTAGCTCGATATAAACCAGCGGAGCAGGCTAAATCTCCACGCGTAGGTTGGAAGAGACGGGTCGAGGGGTGAGGGGTGGGGGGCGGGGTATTCCTATGCGAGTCGATGTTTCACTTGCAGTTAAAATGCTTAATACATACATATCTTTACGCTGTATCCCTAACGGGGTAGTCAGAGTGGACGGAGCGCCAAGTGTCGTGTTTCTTATATACTTCTTTCGCTTACTCAAATCTTATCATTCTCCTAACACATTTTCGCCTAGGTATGACAATAATGCCAGTCAAGTGTGGATTACATTACAGCATTACACCCATTATACATACATATCTTCACCTTGTATCCGTATCAGGGTAGTCAGAGAGAATGGAATGCCAAGCTTCGCGGTCCTTCCTTCGCTTCTTCAAATTAGTCTTTCGTCTCTTCAAATCATTCTCCTCACACATTTTCACCTAGGTATGCGAGTGTTTTTGTCATTTCCGTCTGCTAAAACTCTGGCTATTTGATCTTCATAAGTCAGCCTTGGTCTTCCTTGACTTCTTTTACCTCTCACTTTTGCTCTGTAGATTTTCTTCGTCAGTCTTTCATCACTCATTCTTTCTAAGTGCTCGAACCATCTAAGCATTCCTTTCTTCATTTTTACAATAACACTGTCGTGCAACTCTGTCATACTGCGTATCTCTTGTTTGTTTATCCTGTCCGCAAGGGTGACACCGCACATATTTCTAAGAGATCATATTTCTACTGCATTTATCTTACTTTCACTCGATTTCGGGCATATCTAGACCTAACTACCGTACAATAAAGTTAATATCGTAAAATAAAATGCTTAATAAACACTTAAATGTACAATTAGTGAGACTTATTTAAGCGGTCATACAACGCTTTTTGTTAAAGTTTGACACCTGGTAGCGACCTCTAAGTCGTATCCAAAAATTAAAAGAAAAAAACCTGTTTCATATTTAGATGTATATAATCGAATGACAAAGTGCCGCGATGATAATTCAAAAGTCGAAAAATAAGGACCACCCTAATATATATTATATTATTTTTATTTTTAAAATAAGCTTATGAAAAGAATTCTTGTACTTATCGATATATACAATATCTACGAGTACATCACTTTTTCGTCTATTACGTGACGTTACCATTCCTCTAACCATGACAGAATAGTTTGCTTAGAAATTCGTAAACATTTCAAGTCTCTAGGGTAGTTTGTCTGTGGTGGGACCTCACGCTACAATGGCGGTTACCCACCAAAACCTGACGGTGTTGCTTCCGGCGCCTTTTGTCGCGGTCACGGGTGCGCGTAAACATAAATCATGCGTGCCGCGACAGGCGATGCCAGGCCAAAGCCGAGCTATTCCCGGAGCAGAGGCAAGAGACTGGAGATTCCCCTAACTCTTCCTTCTCTCTTGCTGGTCGATGCGTAGGAACACGCACGCATCGACTCCTGCGGGGCCCTATTTAGAGTGGAGTGACACCCCGAGTGTCACCCCAGGGCCTCAAGGTGGGAAGAAGGAGGCCGTTATACTGCCTCTTCCTGGCACTATCTCTCCGGCGACTAATCTGAAGGGCCTCTCCACCACCTCCTTCTGTGGCATGGTCTCTTCGCAGAAAGTGAGAACCCCTTGCCATAACCTCTCGTCCACCATGCATTTTATCACAGCAGGCAAGGAGAGGTCGTTCCCCACGAGCGAGGCGAGGGCACGGCGCTGCTCAACCCATTCTGGACACTCGGCGAGCGTATGATCCACGGTGTCCTCATCCCCGTCAGATTGGTGGCACCTGGGCGTTGTCTCTCGTCCGGTAATCCAGTGCCGATATCTGTTAAAATATTTGTGTCCCAACAGTATCCGCACTATCCTGAAATACAACGCGCCTATCCTTCTGTTTGCCCATTGTTGAAGGACAGGGCGGATTGTTTCGACGGTCCAATGGCCGGCCGTAGGTTCGGCCAGTTTCGTCGCTCAAGTCTTCATTACTAACCATCGAGCCAGGAGCTTTCGCCTTGCCTCCTCTTCAGGCGTAGACGGAGAACTTTGGACACGGAGTTGCGTATGCCACTCGTAGAATTTGGCGTACGCTACCTCTTGTAGGTCCCACGGAGAAGAGCCAGCCAACAGGCAAGCCACCTCGAAGGAGATGGTTTGATAACCCATTATTACCCCGACGCCCATCGCCCTCTGTGGTTTCGCAAGTGAGCGGCATTTCTTTTGGCCGCTGGTAATGCCCCCCAAATCGGTCCTCCGTAAAGCGCCATCGATCGCACCACCCCCATGTGAAGACGGCGGCATTTCGCACTGGGGCCCCCGATATTGGACATCAGCCGTTTGAGCGCAGCTGATTTCTTCATCAACTGGGGGACTCGAGGCTTCATCCTAACTCAACCCTAGATAATAGGTTATTTATATAACTTACTATCAAGATTTGATACATCATTGTGAACGAATTTTTGACCAAAAACAACAAATACCATCGAGCAACC
This sequence comes from Zeuzera pyrina, assembly GCA_907165235.1. Lineage (NCBI taxonomy): Eukaryota > Metazoa > Arthropoda > Insecta > Lepidoptera > Cossidae > Zeuzera > Zeuzera pyrina. Next base: position 18,061,065 of record OU015628.1, read on the forward strand.
ACGTTATTCACCAGATATGGCTCCAGCCGACTTCTTTCTTTTTCCTAAACTCAAATTACCACTTCGTGGCACCCGTTTTCATTCGGTAGAAGACATAAAGGAGAATTCGCGGCGAGCACTGAACTCAATTCCGAAAAGGCGTTTAAAAAATGTTTTGATGATTGGATTATTCGTTGGCGTAAGTGTATCGTTTCTCAAGGAGCATACTTTGAGGCGTCAAAATAAATTTGGATGAATAACTAACATTTCGTTTATTATTGATCTTTTCCCGGTACTTTCTTGACAGAGTAGTAAATAATAATTAAATAAATCAGCTGTGACACGTGTACGTGTGTGGCGCTTTAAATATTTTGACTACGAAACTCTAAAAGCGATTATTATTTTTTAATATTCACTATATTTTAACACTAGCGACCTATCCCAACTTTGCTCGAGAATTGTGATACTTTTCAAATTGTGAAAGAAGAATAATAATAATAAGTGCAACAGTTCCGGAGATTATCCTCCACATATAAACAAACTTACAAAATCCGCTCTCTCTCTTTATAATATTGGTATAGATCATACAAACTAAACAAATTACATAATAAAAGACTAATAATATCACAACATCTAACATCTTCTTTGCTTATCTAGATATGCCTTTGTTGCAGTTCATCGCTACCTAAATATGTATATTGTATCTGTATCAAGCATTATCAACTGTCTTGTTGTTCCTGCGCTGGACATAGGCCACTTATAATTCACGCTACTAAGGCTAGGTCTCCGATTATTATCGTCTAATGCTTACTTATAAAGCTAATTAGATAATTTTGAGTAGATCGTTCCATTATGTCGGATATCGCTATACAGACGTAGATTAAATAAATCATGTAATACGTAAATAGAGATAGCATTGTATTTATAATAATTGTTTAGTCAAATTTCTAAATTGATTTTTATTAGGTCTTGTTTACATGGTTTTAGAAAATTAATCTTAGTTAATAAAATTCGTCTCGACTGAGCTAAAAAGCAGCAAGCTGACAGTCGGCCGTCAGTTTCAATTTAGTACAAAGCCATCTGTGATACTCCATTAGATGTAATTTACCTCAAGGGAGTACTGGCAAGAGTAAAGATACTTATTAAAAAAAGTAAAGATAGTTATAACGGAAAAATGATTTGGCGAAGATATAACATAATACATGCGGCAAATTCTTGAAAAATGTAATTACAACTAAGAATAATACGTACCAAAAAAATCTTTCTTATTATAATTATTTTGTTAACAAAAATATATAATAACAAAAAATATTGTAACAACAAGAAAATTAAAAGCGACTTTTATAAATACTCAACTTGCAGTCAAATTTTTCGTTTTGTAAATATTTTTTCTATAATTTTCGAAGGACATAATATTACACAATAGTAAATATATTATGATTGTTGATTTGATATTAGTCTCAGTTATAATTACTATAACAACAGTTTAACTTAATTTAATATTAACTGGTCCAAAGGACTAGTCCAAAATTAACTGGTCCGTTGGCGCAGAAGTATATAGAATATCTGTTTTTCACATTAATACATGAGGTTCGATTCCCGAACAACTCAATTAAGGAAATTACCTTTTCTAAATTGACTTGGAGTCTATAGGTATTATTAGGAACTCCCTTAGTTCGTTGTATAGTACCACAGTTCAAGTCTAGTACTTAATGTTTGTAATCGCGCAGTTGGTGTAACTGTTTGGAATATTATTATTACATCTACTATTATATTAAACAAGCTATATTTGTGTATATATATATATGTATGTATATATTGTACCAATTTTTTCCTATTTTATCTTTTTTTTATGAGCTTAGAGGCTGAGTCAGAAAAATTTAATGTAGAACTGGCAAGTTATAAATTTGAAATATTTTCTTTGGAAGAATGGAATAGAATTTTGGAGGAAGGAAAAACAAAAAAAGGAATAGTGAACGAGACGATGGTGTGATAGGGTGAGGACAAGTTCGTTTTTAGGATGTGAAAAGAAAAATTTTGAGAATATGAAAATAGATCAAGTTCAAACAAGAACCATGTAAAAAAGGGAGTTTGGAAATAGTAAATAATAACCGATAAGTTTAATAATAAAGCCCGGTTCATAGGCTTAAATGGATGTGAAAATAAACAGCAGATATTTCTGTAACTAAGAAAAGGTATTTATTAATTACTTATTTTACCACCTCGCCTGGACACGTCTGACAGTCCAATTCAGAAGATTATATGAAACAAGTAAAGAACTACTAGATACTGGCCTAAATGTGAAGCTATCATACACGAGTGGTATTCATGTATATGGAACAGTAACAGCATAAACCAGTTGTTAAAGTGTATTTTTCAATTACATGTTAATTATAATTTCAAAGCCAATTTAAAGTTAATTTATTCATTTTTTCAACACCACACCATCACTCCCACTTTTTACACATTTTTTCTTGATTTGTAAAATTAATATTGTTTTTTCCTTATTAGTAAATTTTGCCATATGTTTTCGATTCCAAATAGAATTTTTATTTAAGAAATTCCCAAATTCTATTCAAAAATTATTTTATCCATTCTCTTTTTGTGGCATCCGGGTGAGAATTTGTGAGAATGGTATAATATGTATATATATGTTTGATATCGGTTTTTCGAAAACAACCTCTAGCGATTTCAATAAAATTTCAATGTAGAGGGTCGAGGGCGAGAAATCAATCTAGCTAGGTCTCAATTCTGGGAAAATTCGTTTTGTTCGTCTTTCAAACACTTCAAACTTCTAAACATTTTTAATTTTGCAGCAGAGTTTATCTTCTCAGTAGCACAATGGCTAGAACGTAGGTTTACCACGTCCGCGCGGGTTCGAATCCTACAATGTGGTCAGACCTCTTTTTGTTTTCTTTTAATATGTTGAAATAATATGTCTAAGTAGATATAGTTTGCAACACGTACCTATTAAAGACATATATCACATTAATAATGTACTTATAATAAGAAAATAAAATGAAAAATAATGATAAAAACATAGACTTCATAACTTCAGACAGCCTGTCACGTACAATAAAGTGAGGCAAATAACATCAAATAAAATATAGATGTGTGGGTGCTGTTTTCTAACGAAATAGCGACCGATCAGCTTATCTGATAATAAATGTGTGTCGTATGTACAGGTGAGTCAAGGTATCTGATTTAGCCGTCGCTGCTCTGACACGGTGTCTGGATTTGTAGTTATTTATGAAGTCTAAAGGTCATGGAGCCAAATTATTATGTATTTTCTTGAACAATGAATTTAATGTTAAATTGCATGGACTTCCTTTATTTTAAGATACTATGTTATTTAAAAGAGTAGTAGTATTAATTATATGACTGAGTATGAATGTGTAAATCCCAGACTGCTCTGGGTACGCCTAAAGATTGGGTTGACAAGAATTTTTATTTTGGCAGTATATACCTCAGTGTTCTCTGTCGGTTTGGCTGTACTAGAACAGTTTTGGGAGAATGTTAGAGAAATTCTAGCGCCGGTTGAAGAGAACAAAAGAATTGTTGTGTGTGGAGACATGAATGGATGGGTCGGGATAGCTCGAACAGGATTTGAGTCTGTCGTAGGCAAATATGGAGATAAGAGAGTGAATGTTGCTGGTATGATTGTATTAGGACTGTGTATGGAAAAGGATCTTTTTGTAGCTGATATCATATTTAAGCACAAAAGGATCCATCAGTACACGTGGGAAAGAAAGGGTGCGAGAAGTATGATTGATTAATTCCTGGTGGATAGCAGACTTAAGAAGCAGGTAATGGACGCAAGAGCGTATAGAGGAGCCGATCTCGGGACGGACCACTTTCTTGTGATAACCAGAATAGGGGGTCTGTTCGCAGCATGGCGACATCGCGTAGTGGTGGACCTGCAGCGGTTAGTCGCATTAAAAGCTGGAAACTGCAGGATGCGACCACCAGGTATGAATATGAAAGGGTATTATCCAGTTAGCTTGATGATAGATTGAAAGTGATGAGCGAGGATGTTGAAGAATGTTGGCAGAACCTTAGGGATAGCATGATCGAGGCTGTGAAAGAAGTGTGTGGAACGAATAAGATTGGTAATGGTAAAAAGCGTGATGTGTGGTGGGATGATGAGGTGAGTGTCTGTGTATAAGAAGAAGAAAGCATGGCGGGACTACCTTGCTACTAATGACTGTGGTATGAAAAATTTGATGAAAGACAGGTATAAGCTGCAGAAAGCAGAAACGAAGACACTGGTGAAAGAGAAGCGTGAAAGATGTAGGGTGTTAGACGAAAACAAGATGTCGGACAACTTCGAAGAAAATTCCAAATTATTTTGGAAAGAAGTACGTAAGTACCGAAGTGGTCCGGCACCTTGCAATATGAATAAAGTGCGTTCGAAAGAAAACAACCTGCTTACAAATAAAAAAGATGTTGTGCAATGATGGAGTGAATACTATGGAGAACTGTATGAGAGTGGCGACTTCGTCTCTGATACTGAGAGCGATTCTAATGAATTGCCAAACTCGAGTCAGGGACTGGAGGATGCCATTAGTATGAAAGAGATTAAGAAAGTGATAAGAAGTTTGAAATGTGGAAAGGCTGCGGGAATTGATGAGGTGACTGCTGAGATGATCAAGTATGGTGGTACTAGAGTCTAGGATACCTTCTGTGCACTGTGCAACCTTTGTTGGCAGAAGGGGAGGTTCCAGAGGACTGGCGCACGGCAGTCATAGTACCTTTATATAAAGGGAAAGGTTCTGTTATAATAGCGAGTACATTGCAATTGCATACAAACTATTTCGATGACGTTGCATTCAAGTTCCAATTGCAATTGACGTAACGTTTTAACATTTCCTCATAATTACGATTTCATATTTACGACAGTCTGGTTTTGAACTTCGCGACGGACACATACTAAAATTCTTGTACAATTATAAAATTGAAATAAATTACGTCTTTCTCAAGAGAACATTTCCTTTTTTTAAAAGTTCTTCAGGACCCGCCCGGTAACATTGGTGTCAGAAGTGGGATGGTCAAGTCGTAATAGTTTTGACCATCTTTGTGTTCCAGTAAAACTGAGGACTATAATCGTTTAAATAAAAAAATTAAATAAATATCGCATTTTTGTGTCCGTCATCTCGGTTTCTGTTTCCAAGTGCCGTTTCGCTGACTCTTACGGTATCTTCTTGTGACTCAGTTTATGTAGAACTTTTACCGCTGTCTCCTGAAAACTTTACACCGTGTGCGTGTAAACCACTGTATCGTCTCTGTATCGTCGCTGTATCGTCGCTGTATCGTCGCTGTATCGTCGCTGTATCGTCGCTGAATAGTCGCTGAATAGTCGCTGAACAGTGGCTGTATCGTCACTGAGTCGTGACTGGAAGTCACTGAATCGTCGCTGTATCGTCACTGAATCGTCACTGAATCGTCGCTGCGCTGCGTTGCTGAATCTCCACGACTCGACTCCGAACTTGAGAACTCGCTGATCTTCGTCACTGCTGCCGCATTTACTTCGCGTCATGCTGATTGTAAATGTGCTTAACGCTGTAGCCGTACTTATACTGTAAGTCTATTTTATTATTTCAATTTCACCACAGTTTTGATTCCTTTTTTTATAATTAATAATATACTATTTTGTTGAAATGCCGCAGACCAAATCAGAAGATAAATCTGTAGCGTTTAACGCAGAAGTTTATACAATCGCAGTTATTTGTAATTTTATAAATACTTATAAGGGAGAACGCGAAACACTCCCAGCTTTTATCACAAATTGTCAGAATGCATTAAGCCTGGCTAGTGAAAATCAAAAATATCTTTTATTAAAATTCATAATCGCCAAATTAGAAGGTAAAGCTCAAATCGCATGTTCGAATAAAATGTTTGAAAGCTTTGATGATTTAAAAGATTTTCTAAAACAAAATTTTGGTGAAAGAAAACACTATAACCATCTGTTACTAGATCTTCAGTCATGCAAGCAGCAACTTAACGAGAGTGTATCTCAGTTTGCTCTAAATATCGAAACATGTCTTACGGATTTACAATCTGAAATTCACAATTCCGATTCTATAAAAAAGGATTTACCCGGACGAATTGCAATGACAGAAGATTTAACTTTGCATACGTTTACCTTAGGACTTCAACCTCGACTAAGTAATTTTGTAAGGTGTAGGTCACCTAAAAGTCTGAACTCGGCTATTAACATAGCCATAGAAGAAGAAAAGATTCAAAATCTTTACTTTAAATCAAATAAAAACAATATATTTTGCAAATTTTGTAAAAAAGCAGGACATAGCGAAACTGAATGTTATAATAAAATCGAACGCAACAAAAAGCCATTTAATCGACATAATTATAATCATTCGTACATGAATCCCATAATTCTTACAAAAATTCTATATCAATTACAAAATCAAGTCCAGTAGTTTGTTCATATTGCAAGAATATAGGTCATCATATTTCACAATGTCGAAAACGCCAATATAATTCCAAGTTTTCGCAATACAATCGTACCGGTGGTCAGCAATTCCACGAACAAAAGCATTCGGAATACGCTGAAGCTAATTACACCGATTGCCAATCCTTCAACAAGCGAAAACACGTGCAATGCACTCTAGTTACTTTACCATCTTGCGACATCAACGATGGTGGCAAAAATTATTTGCGGGCTTCGCATTCGTGCCGACGAAAACCCGAGAAGTTAGGCACTTCGTTAAATAATAAAGTAGTTAGTTCTAAGTCAAATGCGCCTAATTTGACCAATACTATATCGTATTTTTCTAAATCATCAACGAATAATAATTCTCAAAATGTTAAATCGCGATTTACTAGTTCTTTGAATTGTTCAAAACGTGAACTCACTGATTCTTTTCTAAATCGTCTTCAATCATACTAATACTTCTAATCGCGAGTTAAAAGACCTTTACGAATCGGAAAATTATTCCACTGTATTCGACGTTTCGCAAAGCAAAAGTTCGTCTTTACTCTATATTGAAGTTCAAACTTCTCATACAAACCGCCCTATTCGTCTTCTAATAGACACGGGTAGTTCAATCTGTCTTATAAAAAGGTCTTGCTTATCAAAATCGCGCGAGCTCGACAATCATATAGTAAAATTTAGTTAGGAGTTAATGACATCGATTCTTTTGCTGAAACAAAAGGTAAGTTCATGTTGTCCATACAAATAAATGATAAAAATTCGGTATCTTTTTATTTTCACCTAGTCGACGACGTTAACTTAAACTATGATGGTATACTCAGCTCAAATTTCTTAGACACTCATAAAGGTATAATTCAATTTTCTAGCTCTCGATTAGTAATTAATGACAATCCAAGATTATTTTTCAAAATCAAAACTATTGAACCGACATATGTCGTACCTCCAAGACACGAAATGCTTATTGAATGTGTCGTGACATATCCCGAATTAAAAGAAGGTTTAATTCTCGACACTCAGTAAAAAGAATATCCTAATCTTTATTTCTCAAGATGCCTCGTTTGCGTTAAGCCTAATAACAAACTCAATTTATCAGTTCTTAATACTTCTGAGAAGAAAATAACTTTAAAAAATTATATACAGTTTACTTTAGAACCCGTTGACTATATCTTAGAAAATAATAAAACATTAAATTACTCCGAATCCTCGATTGATGACACGACCGTCAATGTAAACACTGTTCAACAGTTACATCATGAAAATAGAGTTCAAAAGGCTATTAGATGCGAACATTTAAATAAAGAAGAAGAAAAGTTACTCCGTAATCTTTACTCAAAATTTAAGGACAACTTTTATCTTGAAGGTGATCTCTTAACAACTACCGACACTTTACGCCATGAAATTCCTACTACTAGTGATACTCCTATTCACGCACAAAACTATCACTTTCCTGAATGTGATAAAGAAAAAGTAAACAAACAATGTTAAAAATTATGTTTACTTTTTATCCGGAAGTATTGTGTAGACAATTCTTCAATTTCATACACTTCATAACAATTACTACATAAAATTTGTGGTGAACTTTTTATATTTTGCTTTGAGCACTTTAGATATTTTTATAAATAATTTTGTATAAAATAATTTATTTTCTCCTAAATATGTGAACATTGTGTATTGAATTTATGTGAATATGTTAGTTATTTAAAATAATAAAATAATTATTAAAATAATATACATATCCAATAAAAAGAAAAAAAAATCGAATCTCTCCTAGGGTTGGTAAGCTACTATCGTCGTTTCATAAACAATTTTTCTCATATAACCAAACCTCTAACAAGCCTCCTAAAAAAAGATATCAAGTTCATGTGGACTCAAAATCAACAAGATGCCTTTGACAAATTAAAAACATTAATAACAAACGCACCAATTCTCCAGTATCCCGATTTTTCAAAACCCTTAGTGGTTACTACAGACGCTTCAAATTACGCTGTCTCTGCTATTCTCTTCCAAGGCGAAGTCGGCAAAGACTTGCCTATAGTTTATGCATCGCGTACACTAAACACAGCAGAAGGCAATTATTCAACCACTGAAAAAGAATGCCTAGCGATAATATTCGGTACTAAAGTTTTCAGACCATACTTATATGGTCACAAATTCACTATAGTAACAAACCATAAACCTTTGCAATGGTTGTTTAATTGTAAAGACCCCAGTTCCAGATTAATAAGATGGCGTTTAAAATTGGAAGACTTTGATTACAATATCCAATACAAAAAGGGTAAAACAAACTGTAACGCTGACTCATTGTCGAGAAACCTGATACATGCTATTGATAACGAATCTCCTGCTGTTCCGTCTACCGCTGAAACAAATACGAAAAATAATCGTTAATCGCGAACCTACTATTTCTTACGACACTATTATTGAAGAACATAATAAACCTTTATTAAGAGCGAAATGTAAACTAATCGTCTATCCAACTTCAATAGATCTAGATGAGTCTATTCCTTACTGTTCCCAAATTTTAGAAACGTCCAATAGTACTCCCGATATACGCGAAATCGAACGTGAACTGTTAAGATATTACAACACAGCCAATGATAAATATGTGTTTACACACTTATTTTTACGTGTTCACCATTACGATGAATACAGTTATAAAGACATTTTTAATTTACTTCGCGATTATAGAGATATGATATCTATGTGGTATTTAGATGAAAAAGAATTTGCAATATCCGATTTTAAAGACCCTTTCAATAAGATTTCTTATATAAAACTCTATAATATGCTCGCATTTTTGTTTCATGGTACATGTATAAAAGTTAATATTTATAAAAAAAATATAGATTATCCTACACCCCAAGAAATTAAACAAATCCTCAAAGATAATCACGATTCACCCATCGCTGGTCACCCCGGCATTTCTCGCATGTATGATAGGTTAAAAACTATATGTTGGTGGAAGAACATGCGACAAGACATAGAATCTTATGTAAAAAAAATTGCAAATCTTGTCAAGTAAACAAACCGTTGCGACAAATGAATCGAGCGCCTATGATAGTCACCTCTACTGCTACTATACCTAATGAAAAACTATTTTCAGATGTCGTAGGACCACTTCCTGAAACCTACCATAACAAGTATAGATTTATCTTAACGCTGCAAGACGACTTAACTAAATATTCACAAGCATATCCTATGTTTACTTGTTCTGCTGAGGAAACCGCCCAACGTCTCGTCCATTTCATTTCTCACATTGAGATTCCTAAAATAATAATAACCGATCAAGGCACCAACTTTTGTTCGGATCTCTTCAGTCAGTTAGAAAGATTATTTGGGATTAAACATATTTACGCGACCTCATATCACCCTCAAACTTGTGGCGCACTTGAAAGGAGCCACGCAACTCTTAACGAATATTTAAAATCATATGTAAACGAAAACCAACATACATGGAACTTGTACATCGATACTGCAATCTTTTCATATAACTCCAATGTCCATAGTACTACGGGTTATTCACCTCGTGAGTTATTGTTTGGTCAAAGGTTCTATCTACCACAAAATATCGACACATTAGAAACAAATATTTATACTGAATATATACGGGCACTGAATCATAGACTATTACAGTAGGTTAAAACCACTCGAATATATAGAAAAATCTAAACCTTATTATGATAATAGCGTGAAACGAGTTTAATACAAAGCTGGAGACAGGGTTTATGTGAAATGCCATCACAAGCAAAATAAGGCCCTTTTACCAGTATGGAAAGCCCCTTATAAAATAATAAAATTAAATGGAAATCATACAGCTATCTACTTATTAATCGTAAACAAACCAGGTATCATTATGACGAAATGAAAGCTGCTTCAATCTCATATGTGATTACATATATTATATGAGCATACATAACTATTCTATGTTTATTTTTATTTCAGGTATTTATTTCCAAGCCGTAAGTGTCAATATGTCACTACAATTACATCAAGTCCTGGCCTCTTTTTTGATAAAACGCTAGATCTCAAATTCACTAATGATAAGTGGAACGTAGTTACTTATATAGACATTAGTCGCGACCAGCCTCATTTAAAACATGTAGAACAACTATTCCATAAGTTAAACACGTTATCTAAAACCGTAATAACTTCTAAAGTCCAGAGTGATTGTACTAACGCTCTTACGTCATTGCAAACACAACACGTAAATAACTTGAAGAAATTCTCCTCTGTATCATATTTAGTTAACGAACAAGAAGGGTCTAGACGTGTAAAACGCGGTCTCATAGATGTTGGAGGCTCTGTCCTAAAAATGTTTTTTGGAACGTTAGATTCTGAAGACGCTGTGAAGTTTAGTAATGCAATATCAAAAGTACAGTCAGACGAAAAACATCTTACGCATCTCATGAAAGATAATATACACGTTATTAAATCAACTATTTCCAATTTTAATAATACCGTTTCTAAAATCAACGAAAATGAGTTGCGATTAAATCAAAACCTAGAAATAGTAGAAAAATCGTTTCAACAGATACTGAATTCCAAAGATAAAATTCAAATAGATAGTAACTTGAATTCTATAATCAGCCCTCTAGGAAGTATTATACTTACGTTGTCATTCGACATAGAGGATATAAATAATGCTATATTATTTAGTAAAATGAACATTTTGCATCCGACTATACTTAGTCCACATCAATTGTTTAATGAGCTCGATCAGCATCGTAACATGATGCCCAAACATTGCGAGTTACCCGTCGGTTTATCGCTACAAAACGTTCACGAGATTTATCTAAGTTAATTTGTTATTATCATAACAATAAGGTTGTCGTTGTTATAAAAATCCCACTGGTTCTCTCACAAATTTATAATTTATATCATATTGTGCCGTTACCTGTTCCCTATGACGTCACGAAACCAGATACCTATGCACTTATTGCACCAAATAAACTATACGTAGCAATCACAGCGGATCATATGTTTTATTCATTAATTGATGACGTAGATAAATGTAAAATAATTAGCGAAAAATGTTATGTATGTGATTTGACCAATGTTTATTCAACAATAGCGAATCCTACTCGCGAAACCATTCTAATAACAGAGGTAGTAAATAAGTTACCCAAAACTTGCGAAATTACGCTTTTGCATGGTGAAGTTGATGTTTTTATTAAGCTAAGAAATAATAAGTGGCTTTTTGTTCAATCTGACCCAGGCAAATGTCATATTAGCTGTAATAATAATTCTAATTATCATGAAGTTATTCTATTTGGTACAGGAATACTACGTTTACCTAAAAATTGTAAAGCTTTCTTCAAGACTCTGCAGTTCATACCTAATGACGTCATTACAACTAATGTATCATATCATATGTCCAACTTCGATCTTACCAATGATGATTGCTGTGAGAAATTTAAATTAAATAGAACTTTAAACAAACTTCCATTTTCTAAACTCTCGAATGTTAATAACTTAGATTCTCTTTTACACGCGAGTATGATAAGCTTGAAGAGCAATTAAATCAAATATAAGAACCTTCTCATTTACAAAAATATAGTATGCATTATTTATCTTTGACATACGTTATGTCTATATTTGTTGTTTTATACATGTTGTATAAATCTAGGAAACTATGTCGAAATAATCCTGCTCAGTATGCGTTCAAGTCTACAACCAATGTAACACAAGAAGGTCTCATAAAGTGTCTCTAACCAAAACTAGTAGTAAAGCTATTGACGTAACAAACTCTAGTTCCGATGACGAGAAAAGATCAATAACCAGATCATTACCTACTCTTCCTAGGAGAAATATTATAAAATAATATCAGTGTAATGTTATACCATAGATTAATTAGTTTACTAACGTAGAGTTATACTATTGTTTTAAGATTAAATAAAATAAGTAATAATAATTTAAATTTCAGTTTATTTTGCAATCTATTTCATAAACTCTTTTCTATTTCATGTGGTTACTATGTCGTTGTTTAAAGATTAAAGAAAAATAAGAGTGTAGGAATAATTACAATTTGGTTATTCCTATTTCATGTTTACTGTTGTTCTTATAATTCTAAAGAAAGAAAATTATAATAATTATAGTGTGCCTATTTCTATTTCATATAGTTACTATGTTGTTGTTTCGAAGTTAAAGAAAAAAAAGATATATTAACGATTGTAGTTTGAAATAATAATTTATGTCTATCTATATTTTTCAATTTTCTATTTCATAAGCTCACATTTATACTATTTCATTATCTAGTTAATAAATACTATTGTCAGCTAGAACGAAGTTCAAATTTCGTTACCAAATTCCAGATTTCTCATCACTTATCTATGATGATCAATCTTAACGGGGGGGATGTTATAATAGCGAGTACATTGCAATTGCATACAAACTATTTCGATGACGTTGCATTCAAGTTCCAATTGCAATTGACGTAACGCTTTAACATTTCCTCATAATTACGATTTCATATTTACGACAGTCTAGTTTGAATTGCCACACTCGGGCCAGGGACTGGAGGATGCCATTAGTATGAAAGAGATTGAGAAAGTGATAAGAAGTTTGAAATGTGGAAAGGCTGCGGGAATTGATGAGGTGACTGCAGAGATGATCAAGTATGGTGGTCCCAGGGTCTGGGATGCCTTCTGTGCACTCTGCAACCTTTGTTGGCAGAAGGGGGACGTTCCAGAGTACTGGCGCACGGCAGTCATAGTACCTCTATATAAAGGGAAAGGTTCCTACCTAGACTGTGTGTGCTATAGGGCCATCAGCTTGGTCAGCCTAGCGAGTAAAGTCTATACCAAGGTATTGACTGAACGTATGAAAGGCGTTTCAGAAAGATATTTGTGGGAGGCGCAAGGTGGTTTTAGGAACGGTAGGGGTTGTATGGATCAGATTTTCTCGCTTTGCGTTATCGTGGGGAAGTTGCTGACTATAGGTCAGAAAGTTTTCTGTGTTTTCGTGGATCTAGAAAAAGCATTCGATAGAGTAGTGCGGAAGAAATTGTGGAGTCTTCTGCCTGAATATGGCGTGGGGGGCTCCTTACTGCAGGCTCTGAGGTCATTATATCGAGACCACAGAGCCTGTGTAAGGATAGACAGTGACATGTCGCCCTGGTTTGAAGTTTGTTCTGGTGTCAGACAGGGCTGCGATGTCTGCCTGGCTGTTCGTGCTGTATTGGGACAGTTTCTTCCAGAAATTGAAAGGTAATATGAGTGGTATGGGATGTAATGACACAGTGAACTGCCTATTGTACGCTGACGATGCTGTGCTGATAGCACCATCAGAAGCAGAGTTGCAGACACTAGTCATGTGCATGAAAGAAGATTGTGAAGTAAAAGAATTGAAAATGAATGTGAACAAAACTAAGGTTCTGGTGTTTGAAAGAGAAGCGGTACAAATGAAATGTGTGATTTGTGTAAATGGAAAATGTCTAGAACAAGTGAATGAAATTGTGTATCTGGGGAGTGCGTTTTCGAGGGATGGAAGATGTGAGTTGGATGCGGAGAGACGGGTGGCAGCTGGCAATAAAGTGAACGGTGCTCTGTCCGCATTAGTGCGTAGTGTGAATGTATCTAACACTGCTAAAATGCCCATCCACAATGCGGTGTTGGTGCCTACTTTGTTGTACGGTAGTGAGGCCTGGATATGCCCGAAATCGAGTGAAAGTATGATAAATGCTGTGGAGATGCGGTCTCTCAGAAATACGTGCGGTGTCATGCTTGCGGACAGGATAAACAATGAAGAGATACGAGTATGACAGGGTTGTACAACAGTATTATTGTAAAAATGAAGAAAGGAATGCTTAGATGGTTCGGGCACTTGGAAAGAATGAGTGATGAAAGACTGACGAAAAAAATCTACAGAACCAACGTGAGTGGTAAAAGAAGCAAAGGAAGACCAAGGTTGACTTATGAAGATCAAATAGCCAGAGTGTTAGCAGACGGAAATGTCAAAAATACCCCGTTAGCGATACAGCGTAAAGATATGTTATTTTATGTTATGTAAAAATCGATCTAGCTATGGTCCAATTCTAAGAAAATTCGTTTTCTCTCTGTTTTCACGCACTTAATACTTTTAAACTCTAAACTTTTATGGTTTCACAACAGAGTTTACCTTCTCAGTAGTACATTGGTAGAGCATAGATCTACCAAGTTGTTATACGCGGGTTTGAATCTTGCAATATGGACAGACGTTTTTTTGTTATTTTTTTGTAGACACCGAGTAAATCTCGGTCTCCCAGATACTTTACATTATACAAATACCTTATAAAAACATCTTTGTCTAAAATCAATAGTACGAATTGGAAATTTTGAGTTTTTAATATAAATGAAAGTAACTGTTTTTTCATAAACTGGCGCGCGCACGATTGTGTGTAGAATATATTATGGGCGCAGAAGCACTATTTTAGGTTAATTATTGTTTATCACTGCGTCACCTTAACTTGGAACAGAATGAAACATTCACATTAGCACAGAGACAGAGCATACATACATAGAATAGAGCAATCGGATATGTATGAAATAGACTTAGCAACACCATTGTAATTTTAAATTATTCCAAGAAAACTCAGACTTTAATTACCTATTTGCTAATTATTTGTGACACTGTATTTATGTACTTCTGCACGTTCTTAAGTTTTCTTATGATCACTATTAACTAGTAATTTTATTGAGTAAAAATAACCGTGAGGCAAGATGGGATTTTATCACACTGTGTTTATAGGAAGCTTACACACAGACAGATACCTGCACGCTATGTCTCACTACTATCCGCGTCATCTGCAATCTGTTATAACTTCATTAAACAATATAGCGTACGATCTGTGTGACCCTGAACATCTAGAGCAGGAGCTCGATTATGTTCAGGAGGTACTGATAAAGAATGGATATCAGATGAACCTACGAATGAGGTGGTCTAAAAAGAGATACAGACATCCGGAAGTAAGCAGACAAACCGCCTACATGCCTTAAAAAGAGTGACGGACGAAATAGGATCGATTTCAAAAAAGTACTCCATCCGTACCGTGTACACACCGGGAACAAAGGCGAACAAAATAGTGGGCACACCGAAGGATGTTTTGTCGTTGCAGACACCAGGTGGTGTCTATAAAATAGATTGCAGTTTCGGCAGCTCCTACATTGGCCAAACAGCGTTCTATTGCTGAAAGGATTAAGGAACGCATTACAGCTGTAAAAAACCAACAAACAGCCAAATCAGGGATATGGGAACATCTTATCCAATCGGATAATAAATATTGGATAGAATTTCATCGCCCACAACTCCTTTCCACCGATCGCCATTTTTATCTAAGAGTCGTGCATAAAAAGATTGAAATCAAGTGACACAAAAATTTCAATCGGGAAAACGGATACAATTTATCAACACCGTGGAATATTGTAATTCAAATGACGAAACCTCATTTTTCACTTCAGATGAAGTGTGTGGACACCGTGAATGTTGGGTGTAGGAACTCTAATAATTATTTACAAATATCGGGGGTAGATGATATAGAATTAGAATCAGCCTCGGACACGGAGTGAAGCTTGCTGCGACAGATTACTTGAGACCACGGCCGATGCAACTCGGCTGAAACATCAAGCGAAAATAACAGGTAATAGGATTAATTTCCCGTGTTTTTAGATATATAAGATATATACTATGTATATATATAGCAGCATTTAGTTTCTCCCACTTTCGCCAAGTAACGCTTATTTGACGTGAATGCATTATCACCATCTGAAGTCGCCTTTCTTTTCTTTGGAATACATTATACTCTTTGATTACCATTAACCTTTAGACCAGGGTTGGATTTCGTACTATTATAGTAGTATTTATACTACAGTTTCATCCTTTGTACTTTCTCTACTACTACTACTACTACTCAGTTCTCTTCATAGTACGCTAAAATACTATCATTTTACTACCACCGCAATTTCTCATACATTTTGAAAGCAATCATGTCACCAGGTGTATAGCGTACTTTATTCAACATGAAATTAGATAAATTTGAGGTTGAATAAAGTACTCGTATATAGTTGGTATATAATGGTATTTTAAACTAGGTATGAAATGGAGCGCTGCTTTTTTCTTTTACCTATACGTAACTAGTTTTAAAGAGCAGCTCCTTAATTAATAAGTTATATTATTTGATATTGAAAGACCAAATAACGTACCTATTAAATGAAATTTAATCAAAGTTTATTAAGTATTTCTTGAGATTCCATTGAACAAGCGAATATCCATGCAATATTATCGAAAGATAGTCTTTAAATATTAAATAAACAATTATAATAGTATGTAATAATTAATACTTTTTTTATTATTGGACGTACTTGTAGAAAAATTCTTATTCAAAATGTTGCTTTACTCTTTAACAATTTAAACAATAAAAAATAAATTGTCTAAACTTAAATCCAATTACATAACTAAAATGGCTTATACCATTTGCTTTTTTAAAGTAATGAATAAAATGTGTTACGAAACGTCTTTGAACATAGTGCCTAAATTAGTTAGCAACAGATACCGAAGACTATTTTCCGCTTCATTATAACCATTTGCTACAGTAAATAACTGATTTTATTTTGTATTCGCAGTTGAAATTATTTTTAATCTGAATTTTAAATACAATACAATTTATAATAATTATTAATAAAAAGAATATTACATTATTTAATTTTTATTGAGAACGAATATTACATTCTTTAATTTTTATTGAGAACAAAATTTAAGTACCGACAACATTGTAAGCCGTAGCACGAGTCCAAAATACGACGATAAGTCCACATTCTCTCCTCAATTGTTTGAGTCGCCGACGATACCAGACAATGAGACAAAAGACCGTCAAAATATAATTCCTGCTCAATTAAAAGTTGTCCGCATAATGCACACCAGTAAAGCAGTCACGCACACGAACATCCTGAACAATTTAAGTAAAATTACACGAAGCGCTCCATTTAATGACAGCAGTTTTATAAACGTAGCGTCGTAATTTTAAGTGGCGCGTCTTAATGTCTTTAATAAAATTTCTAATGACTTTACATGAAATCAGAGCTTTCTTACATTTTCTTCATCATAGATAACATCTTGTGGCTCATTACATAAAAACGGTTTCTTTCATTATTTTGAATGTAGAAAAGTTGGCAATTCTTATTCAGTGAGCGTACAACGAGCTTGTTTTGTCGTCTTACAGGAGCGATATCAAAAAGTTAATAACATTTTACCTGATCATGAGTTGACAAGAAATAGGCCGGTAATAGGTGCCACGTACCCGTAGATATACATCGAAAATATTACCGACGAAATTGCTTAGTCGAAAGTCATAGCAACCGCAACCCGTCACGTCAAATAACATTCTCAATAGCGAAAATAGAAATTAACTGAGTTTCCAGCCAAAGAACCCGAGCACGTATTCTGGAATCAATACACGGTCGAGCTCATCGTGATTTCCCATTATTGGGCACATTCTTGGGGATATTGTCACGTCGCCGGCGGCCGTCCGTCCAAATGGGCCATTCTGTGCATTCCCTTGAGCGAGTGCGGACAACATTATCGCCGGTTGTTACCGCTTCCGAAAGCGATATAGATGAACTTAAGCTTATGATAGCCAAACCTGAAGTATGAAGTCTCTACACAAAAACACGCGAAGCGAAAAGCGTGAAATTTTTGGACGGTTTTCTCGGTGATCGTTTTGTTAAAGTGTAATACGACTCGACACACATCACCGTTTCTTGACATGTAATGAAATAGGTCTGACCTTTTCCCGAATCACATTTTTCCTTTGAGACAGGGTAAAGACATTTACGCTATCTTCCAAACTAACGCTATGACAGAACTTTTATAAATGACATAGTTATCTAGCTTACATTTCAGACGCTTTTAGTCCAATACGATTGTTGACGCTGTCCCTGGGGACACTTTAAGAAAGTTCTGTTTAGAAGAGCAAATGCATCTGAAAAATGTATCGGATTTTATATTTGCTGTCCAAAGTAGGTTGCTAACCATAACATACATTACATATTTGTACAATTTTTCCGTAGAGCATGTCTTTACAGTTCCCGCACGTTTAAAATGGCTTTTATAAGAAACATTTCAAAAGTTAAAATGGACCCCATGTGGAACAAGAACTTTTATAAAATGTAAATGCTAACACAACTTTGGAATAGACAACGCAGTGAAGACTAAAAACAACGCAGCGTAGAACATGTATGTTAGGTACGCGAAGAACGTTCTTGTTCAAATACCACCTGGGAACAATGTCCACACGATCTCTCTCTACGAGGACACACACTTGATAGAATTACAAACTGCATAGTTTAAATGGATAAATTCATTGGGTTACAAATATTTTAGAATAATATATAGTACATATATTGCATTGCATTATATACACATATGCCACATATAATAAGATTTTTCATAGCGTCTTGCCAAACATTCACGGTATTGCTATGCTTACAAATTACTTTAAGCAGTCTTCGATATTTATCATATTATAAAACTTCAATTTGAATTCAATTTTTAATATAAGGAAAATGTTAAACTTTTACTGTACACACTAAAAGTTGCATGGCATATATGGCAGAAAAATTGCAAAATAGTTCATCATATTATTATTTTACCATAATATTATTTTATTACTTAGATCAGCAGTATTTTCGACAGTACCCCAATTATTATTATAGGCAAACCTGTATCATAAAGTTTCTAAGCGGCTTCCGAGAAAACGAAAAACAAGCTCATTTTTTTAAATAGTCAATACCTACGAACTTCTATAAATATTTCAAAAACAAATAAATCAATACAAATTGATTTATTATTAATCATATAATATCTACATATTATGTAACTATGTATATTTAAATATAGTATAATACCCAAATAGCCACCGCTCAAATTAAACATTTTTCTTTAGTCCAATCAAATAAAGGTCAAAATCGAAATTTCGATAATAAAGCTGAATTTTTGATATAATGTTCATACAAATGCTTTAAACATTCATGTCAAATGTTGATATACTTGGCCCCCTGCTTCGCTCGAAAAACAAACAAAAAGAAGTCAGAAAAGCGTTGTTTGCTAAATTACTCTACAATGATAAGTCATAGACAAAAAAGTTATGAGCACAAATTATAGAACGTAAAGTTTTATGTAAAATTGTTCTTACGTCTTTTTGTCGTAAATGTCATATTAACCGAGCTATGGCGGTTTAAAGCATAAGAAATGAGAAATTACTTGAAAACGTTATAGAACGGTAATAGTCTGTTATTTTTTAACTTATTTTTTTGTAATCGGTTCACAAACAGTTATAATTACTTTTCAGATACATAGAATTCTCACATTATTGTTAAAAAAAAAGGCATTTTTGTTTTTAATCTATGATTTTAATATTTAAATCCTGGAAGAAGGATTTTATTAATCTGAGATTTAAATAGATTATTTGTTGTTATTTTGTATTTTCTATTATTTTTTGTAAAATTTTCTATGAAAACACTAGATCATATTTTTCTTACTATTGTAAGTAAGCATATAAAATCAAATTTATTCTCTTGTAGTCCAGCAGTCAAACAAAAATTAAAATCGAAATTTCGAACAGACGTAGACGTCTGAAATATTGAAGTGATGTTTATACGTATGTTCTAAACATACACGTAATTTTAACGTCCTAATTAGCCGGGTTCGCTTAAACAAAAAGAAAGAGAAATGAAAAAATACGTTTTTTAAGTAGGTGAGCCAAAAAAGATATGTAATCGAAAACCAGTTTTAGATAAACGTTACAGAACGTATAATTTTACAAAAAAAATTTAACGGACTTGACAACAAAGAAAGAGGATGTGGAAAAAAAGAAAAATACTTACATGTACATACCAATGGTACAACAACGGAAACACTCATTCGTAGCTAATAGCCTAAAATAATATAATACAGCAACCACCATGTAAAATAATAGTTCTTTTATTTTTAAGATAATCTCAGATTCTTAATATTCAAATGCTGAACTTATCCTCTACACTACACTACGAGTAAACTGCTATGAAGAGCATATCTTTAAAATAGAAAATTAGATAATAAGTGATTTTGATTGAAATTCTGTTATTGTTAATAACAAAAAAGTACTTATAATAAACTTAGTAATAAAAGTAAGTATAAATACTAACGTTTAAATTTACATACTTAAAATTACACATATTCTTTGAAATTATGTATTCGACGAAAATTATAGATCGGTTTACGAAGAAAGGTAATATTGGTG
Source organism: Zeuzera pyrina (assembly GCA_907165235.1). Classification (NCBI taxonomy): domain Eukaryota; kingdom Metazoa; phylum Arthropoda; class Insecta; order Lepidoptera; family Cossidae; genus Zeuzera; species Zeuzera pyrina. The sequence continues at coordinate 18,081,743 of OU015628.1, forward strand.
GTATGGAAACCCGAGGTCGTTTTATATTGGTTATTCCAAAATTTAAATTACATAAGTCAAATGTTTAAATTTTGGGTAACTGCATTCGTTTTTATAATAAAGTTCCTCAATAAGTCACTTAGTTAACAGAAAATAGATTAAGATTAGTTATAAAACGTACATTAATTAGACAATCACACTACATATTAAACGATTTCGTTGAAGATAGAACAATAGTCTGGAAATGATCTTCTCTGCACATGCATTTCCTGGCTCTCTGAATATTGTATCCTAATAAACCTTTTGTAAAATGTTGTTGAAAAAATGATACCTGGCTGAGTTTCTTGTCGGTTCTTTTCAGCGTCCCGGTCTTCTCTTTGAACCGAACTAAAGTAGATTTGACTTTCAAAAATACCTTGTAATTGGGTTTACTTGAATAAATTGATTTGTCTTTGACTTTGACATATTCTTAAATAATAGACTTCCTCAAAGTTGCCGCTTAGACAGCTGTCATTGCTTAAGGTGCCCACAAGACTAGCAGCATTACCTCTGAATACCCAAACAGATTCGTTGGCGGAAGACGCTGCCAGCCCGGCGGTCTATTATTATAATATCATATTGTATTAAATAAATATATTAATGCAAAAGAACTTCATACTGCATATTAAAAACTTATATTTTCAAGCCCACGCAGCGCTATAATCTGTATCTCCTACATTTATCGCGGGGTAAAAAAATCTGATTTTACAAAATCTCTTTATCATCCTATACTTAAAGAGTACAAACATAAACCGTACATTTGCTTTGATATTACTTGCCGCTCGTTAGGTGATAATCATCAGGGCCAATACAGACAATTTTATTTGACGAAACAAAAAACAAACTGAAAAATTATTCGTAATGAGCAATGTCTGCAAATGTAATGCAATGTGCAGCGCCAAAATTTTTGCACAATTACGAGATCAACTTTTTTCTAATCAATTTGAGGGATTCGACTTTGTTCCAATATTTCAAATACCCCATAGATGCTTGTATTATCTGAATTATCCAAGAGAATTTATAAAAATTTTCAGCAAGTTTTAGTATGCGATGAAGTTTATTATCTTTCTGCATTGATATCTGATATTTCCCCGTGCACAGTTACTTCTATTCAAATATAGACTATATTATATAGTTTGTTTGTTCAACTACAAAAGTTCCGATGAAGTTCTTGTATAATAAAAAATATATGTAAATATATAAACACTGCAGACATAGGTACAAACTACACATAGTTTTAAAAAAGACTACAATTTTACAATTATGTGTAGAATGAAACTAACTTTGAGTAAGTATATTTCACTGTAATTGTTATTCTGAAGATTCAGCTGAGAAACTAAACAGTGGCAGTCAATAAATCTCTTTCAAGTATTCCGAACTTACTATGGTTTGACAATCTCACCAGCTTCGTGTAGTGATAGTCTGTTGTCTTTGTGCTTGAAATAGCTTCAGCATTGTTTCTATTTATGCAAATATTTCAGGTGTTGCGAACTGTATTTATCTTAGAACATGAGATTAATAATCTGATATACATACATATCTTCACTCCATTATCAATTCAGAGTGGACAAAGTTACAAGACGCAACAAAACCATACTTTAACGTCACTGTTAGCAGCACTAACGTGAGATTTTTTTATGGTGGTAACACAGACGGCGCACTTTCTCTTTTATTTTTCAATTCGTAGTCATATACATTCTAATCTAATTATATAAAATGAAACAGTATAAGAGGTCATAATTCGGTAAATTATGTAATATATATTTTATTAAGTGTTATTCCCTAACCCTAGCAGCCACTATTTGATCTCGCGGATGGTATAATCGCAACCAAAAAGTAATAAGTTACTAGCCCATACATATGTAGATACAAAACATATTATGTACCATTATAACAATAAAACAAACGGGTCTGACGGCGATATTAAATATTTTCGAGTTTCCCGATATTTCGATGCTGTTGTACATCGACTAGTGTATGTAGTGTATTCAAACCGATACGGGCCAGAGTGTTATAATAAGTGTCGAACATACCATGTTAAGGGAGTGATATATAAAGTCGCAAAGTTATTGAGGAAACTGTCGATAAAGACTGTCTTCACTTCTTTAAAAAAATCGCACAAAATCTGCGTTCACTGAAGGATAATTTTCCTTTTGAAAATCCCGGTGTGTATAAGATAGACTGCAGTTGTGGGCGTGCAAATATTGGACAAACCAAGCGCTCCATTTCATGCCATATCAAGGAGCACATTAGACCGGTGAAAAATAATAACGTGCAGAAGGCGCTATTGCAGAACACATATTCTGGAGGCAGGTCCTAATCACTGGATCGAATTTCACAAGCCACAAATATTGTCGACAGAACGCCGTTACATTGAAATCAGAAGCCATTGAAATCTCTCGGAACTTCAATCGAAAAGACGAGTTTAAATTGTCCAATATGTGGAATCCAGTGATAGGCTTAACGACAATAGGGCCTGCGAATACTAAAAATCGTGACGGTATAGTGAGTGTATACTGTCGGGGGGACTATCGAGTGAGTTCCGGTAGTGATGGTAAAATATTACAACTACGAGCCAGAAAGAGGGTAGAGTGAAATATCTGCTCTCGAATCCACCCACAGTTTCGCCGGTTAACCTGTGATCACGGTGCTTGCAACAGCATCGAAATATCGGAAAACTCGAAATAATCCTTGACCGACATTTTCGACCGATATGCAATCAGAGACTTAGATTATAATATGTGGGCGTCCAAGCAAAAAGGGTCCAGTAGTGGAATATTGAGTTAAAACTAGATTCGGAATTTGGAATAGTCAAGTGATAATAAGGATTAAAAAAATATTCAAAAACTGGCATATTTTTTTTTTATCAGACATTTAAAGTTGAAAATCTGAAAAAGCTTGTTTTGATAAAAAGCGATTATAGAGTCTGATTGAAAAAAAACACACTTCTACTTGTTTATTTCTACTTAGAAACATCATATATAGTCATTTACTATATGTACTTGTAGATAATTGAGCATTAATTAATAATCACTTAAAATCGTGGATGCCCACATTTTTTTTTTTTATAATTTATTGTTCATAATTTGTTTACAATATGTGATTATAATGTTATCACTTGCTTAAACCTCTCGGGTTTTTGTGCAAGCGAGAGTTCGCAACTAAATTGTTTACAATTTTCTATACAGATGTGTATCAGCTATTGTTATACTTAACATATTTTAATAAACATAAGATTCTCTTAAGATACATTATTTGAATTTTCAATGTAATATTTTTTAATTTTACTTTTATATTGCTGGTAATTTACATATTTGGTTGCCAATTGATCAGGTAAGTTATTTAATATCTTAGGTAATAAATATCGACTAGTTCTAGTTCCATATAGATTTTTATATTTAGGTAGAACAAATTTGCTCGAACTTGACAGCTTTCTCAGATTGCTTTTACGGTCATAAGCGCGTAATTGGTTAATGTTAACAATTTCCTCCTTCAATAAAGCCAGATTCTTTTTATATTGTACGGGTAAAATGTTGCAATATTGGAATAATTCATTATAGTTATTACTGTATTTCTTTTTAATGTTATTAGGTACTATCATTTTCATTAGTCTGATCTGGAGCTTATATATTTTTTGGAGGTATGTTTTGTATGTGCGGCCATAACTACACAAGCCGTAGCCAATTACAGAGTCTGCTAGTGCTAAGTAAAGCAATCGCAAAGTTTTATAAGACATTTTGTATTTTAATACGTATAATTTACTTAGAATAGCTCTCAATTTCGCGCAAACATGCTCTATGTGAGCGCCCCAGTTAAATCTGTCGTCTATTATAAGTCCCACATACATATGTTTCCCAACGGTGTTCAGTTTAGTACACTTACTCTTTCCGGTGCAACTAAACCCATTGTGTAGGCATCCATGGTCATGCGCGAGTATACTTGGTAAGTAACTATCTCTATTATGTGACGATTCTATACACATGAGCTTAGTTTTTTGCGCGTTTATTACTAGACCGACGTCGTGGGCCCATTGACACATTCGATTAAAATTTTCTTGCAATTTGACTTCAGCAGTTTTTAGGTCTTTATCAGCTAAAATAAGACAGGTGTCATCGGCAAACTGATATACAGAGCCGTGAGCAAATAAATTACACATTTGGTTAACATATATGATATATTCGTTAGGTCCGATTATGGAGCCCTGTGCTGTGCCCTTATCGGTGTATATACTCTTACTGTATTCATTTCCTACTTTTACCATAGTGTATCTGCGCTTGTGATAGTTTTGAAAAAGTTTTAGCAGAGGGCCCCGTATGCCAGTCTGCTCGAGTCTCTCGTACAGCACATTATATTGTAACATGTCAAAAGCTTTGCTGAAATCAACAAAAATGACAAGCACATGACGCCGCCCATTCAGATGTTCATTAACTTCGTTGGTGAACTGACACAACAATTGAGATGTACTTCTTTTTTTTTTGGAATCCATATTGTTTCTCGTATATTATATTGTTCTTTTGTAAATAATAGCTCAATTTATCACATTTACATACAGACACGTAAAATGAAAACTTCGTAAAAACAAAGACCATTGCACACAGTCGCAGCGTAGATGCAGGGAGCGAGAAAAAGAAAACATCATACGGTGTAGTGAAGTGTAGGTGAGAAGAACATACTACAAGATGTGCCTGTGCCAGCTTTTAGTTTATAATAAATATAAAAAATACAGTTTTCTAGACCAGGGTGGCGTTCAGTAATATTCACGTGGAAAGAAATTTCCCTTAATACATTCAAGAAGGCAATTCATACCTCCACAATGACATTTCTGAAGAATTTTTCTTCCGTGAAAACATTCTGAACTGAACCCTACAGACAAAAATTCTGACATCGTTGGATGTAACAAATTATTATTCCTATTTTTTAAAACACAGTACGTAAAACTTGACATGTCGTTTAAAAAACAAACTAGAACATGTTTTTTGTGGAATAAAAAAGTATTTTCACACTAAATAACAGAGCAACCTCCGAATAAAACGCGAAACAAAGCTCGTAAACACCGCTCAGGAAGTCGCCGGTAATTTATCTTCCTTTAAACAACACAAATAATTACAGAACGCTAAAAGAGTTAACCGCTACGCAGGGGGATTTATTTTATTCACATAATTCTCAAACCCTATCTGACAAAATATACGTTTCTTTTTGTAACAATAAACCCAGTTCAATGTGAAGCGGTTCTCCTCCACTTATAACATAATATTTCCAAATAAAATGTGTATGCGTTGTGACCATTTTCACAAATAGTAAATGACGTATACATATGATAATAAAAAGTTATGCTCTTTGTGTGTAGGTATGTCTGTGTATGTATACATGCTACATATATGTAGGCTAAAAATCTATTTCAGTAAGAATTCAATACACTTGGTACTTTAACTAAGATATCATAGGTACCTAGTACGTAGTACCTAGGCACCTCTCTCTTTGAATATAATATTATATGTTTACTTAATTTTATTATAACTAATAAAAAACATAGTCTAATGTTGAAAATATATAAATGTATCTACATATATGTGTATTTTCACGTGATTTAATGAGCGTCTGTGTGTATTGGTGTGATGTTGTACATTATTAGTATAAAGTAAATTAATATTGCGCGTATTTTGCTTAATTCAGTTGTTATTTTGCTTTGCTAAGAGAACAAATAATCCTATCAACTTCACTTTTGTATTCCGATATCCATTTTATGCAAATGTCAACTTTTACCTAATGCCATGTGTACAACCAATTGACATTTTTCTTCGATTTTTAACAATGTAAATAACTATCGATATTTTTCATGACTCTATACAAAGAAAAGGTTCCAATTTGAGAAACCTTTAGCGGCAAAATATACGACAAATACTCGTAGCACATAATTAAATTAAAAAATTATACAAACATGTAGTACATTACTACTATTATATCTACTTATTCGGTTTACTTTGTCACATATATGTTCAGTCAATACCGTCACAGTGATTTCTTTGTAAATATACGACAATATAAGGGGTATACAAGTAGACGAAGCGGGATCATGGAGAGCGTGGTCCTATTCAAATCCCGCCGCGGGTCGGCGCGTACCACCGCCCAAGATATTGCCGCGAAGACATCTGTGGCCATCCGCCGACCCAATTTAATGCCTCACGAAATCTGGACAAAATAAATGGGAAAGAATATCTGCTTTCTAGCCAACAATACAAAAAATATACTCAGTCATAAAGTACTCCGCTCCGGGATCTTTTATTACGACGTTTTACGCATGGAATATTAAAAGCTTAGGTCAAACTAATGATACCTTAAGATATAAAATGAGCAATTCCTCTACGGAGCGTATTTTATGAATTGAATTTTATGCGACAAAGCAAATTAATCTTTCATCTGCTCCTAATGGTATGGAATTAATGAAGAATACCATACCATTAGAAACAAGTGTTCACAATACGAAATAAATTTTGTATTATTAGTTAGATCACGCAATCTATATCTTTAAAATCTATATTCTATATATTTTATTAAAGTTGAAAATAGTTGGAAATGAATTTTTACTATATCAGTCACATGTCCAATTAAGATGAAATTTTCATACGTATACTCTTTCATTGATATTTGACTATCGTTATGCTAAAGTTTAAGGTTTGACGCATCCGCAATCCGAACTAGGTAACAACCCGTGTTTCAGGCTCCAGTGCCCCGCCCATTGAGAAATGTATAATATTTATGTACAAATAATTTAAAAAAAAGCAATTTAGAAAGAAATAAAATAATTTCCATTATACTTATTTGCAACGAAGAAAATACATAATGTACCTACTGCTGTTAAAAGGAAATTGTTACTTTCAGGTCCACTTTACCATCTGCACCTTGATAATTTGTCCAATCCTTATAGTATATGGACTAAAGTTTTGAATGTATGCATATGCATCATAAAATAAAGTTCCCACAAATACTTATCTATTATCAAATTTTAACAACGAAATGCCGCGTGATAAAATTTTGCCATATTAAAATAAAACAATAGACCGAAATCATAATTTCAATTTACGAATATTTCAACTGAACTAGGTCAAGCAGAACTATCTGTTGCTTTCACCCCAGAATTAGCTGACTAACGAGCTTGAAAGGTATAATTTTAGTCAGGCACCACACAGTTAACGGTTATCTTGATTAACCTATTTACCTATTTTCTACTTTGTGCTTCATCAATTATCTAAATTCACTCAAAATGCCAATTGACATGTCATGCTTCTTCTCTATAACTCATAGAAGAATGTGAAAACTTGACAATTTTGTACAAAGATATGTTTTATCTCTCGTAGCATAATTAAATTAAATTGAATAAATAAATTTCTAGTACAATTTAAATAAATAAATAAATAAATTTCTATAAGTACAACTTAAATAAGTAAATGTCTAGTAACATACCTATGTTGCTACCAAAAATCTAATTTGTGCCAAAAATTGACATCTGTATAAATAAAAATGTAAACGTTGGATTGTTCGAAATTTTAAATCTCCGATAGCTTCTTCACCAGTTACTTTGAATTTGACACAACGTTACATTCAAATACGTGCTTGTTTTTATAATACCTAAAATTAATTTACATAATAAAAATGAATGTTTCTTTGTATGTTCGTCCTCTATGCGTTCCTAAACCATTCATCGGATTGTGATGTAATTTGGTGAGTTGTTCTGCGTACGCCCGGGAGGGTTTATGATTTATTTAATTTTGACTGACCCGTTGGCGCAGTGACATATGCATCTGCTTTCCAAGCTAGGTTCCCGCGTTCGATCCCCGGTCAAGTCAATTTGGGAAAAGAACTTTTCTAAATTGACTTGGAGTCTTGGTGTTACTGGGAACTCCCCCAGAGTTCGTTGTGTGGTACCCATAGTACAAGCTTACAGCTTAGTTTGGGGTCACATGATCTGTGTGGAGTATATAAAAAAGAAATTGTAAATAAAAGACTACGCGAACAAAGTCGCGTGCCACAGCTTGTACCTAATATATCTACTGAGGCGCTGCAACGCGAAGCCGGGTACAACTAGCTAAATAATATACTTTTATTAAACATACAAAAAAATATCTGGAGTTATCAAGATTTTATAAATACACAAAATTATGTAAATTAAAAGTCAAAGAACTATGTACTTACGTCAAGTTACCTTTACCTGCATAACTCTCACTGCTAAGCATCCCATTGTCCCCTTTCTGAGAGGGAGATGGGTCACAATGCACTACGCAGTCTCAGTGCAGTTTTGCTAGCAATTACCATAAAAGCTTGCTCGGATTAAAGACTTATTAGAGTTTTCAAATCGCCTATAAGCCTGCGCGACTTAACGTTTAACATTCCTTTAAAAACACAGCTCCGTATGAATGCCATGAGATCGTCTATAAATTAGGTGAGGCGCAAGCGGTTTTATTTAACCTCTATGATCGCATCTAACACCAAAGCACCATAACGCTACGAACTTTTCCATATAGAGCACGTGCATATGTATCTACTATCAACAGACGGAAATAAGCGTATAAAAAACTAAAATTAAATGAAATTCCGCACTTGTCGAGGCGCGGCACGCGAGCAATACGACCCCACGAAATCCATTCCACACAGGGATTTCCGTGGAGCGTCGCGCACTCAACAAGACTTATATTCACGAAAAATTTAATTTAAAAAATAACTCTGAAAGCATTCGTGTTTGCACGTCGCGACCGCACATTGCCCCGGTAACCCAACAACACCCCAACGAGCAATGTCGCTCGAAACATAGCGGTACACGCAGTTGTCTGCGAACATTTACAAAATCTGAGTACTCGCCAAAGAATTTTTCCGTTTACATTTTTCAAAAATATATCTCGTAATAGCTTTATTTCACTGTACTAGATTTTGCCCGCGACTCATCCTCACGGTGGCGACTTACTACAAAGGGGATAGCATAAAAATGAAAATCTTCTCCATGAAAAAATACATACAAGTATACTTGGCACATATACATTTTTTCTTCTTTCTTCTTTCATGGTCAAACGATCTTAGAGATTAGGTATTCCTTTATATACACAGATATATATCTGCTTGATTATATTTCATTTTATCATGCAAGAAGCAACTCAGAGGATAAGCTTCTTGATTTAAACTTTGTAGTCGTAGCTGTGGTTAATCCGACCATCAGTGAGCTATCATCATCAGTCAGTTAGCTGTGGTTAACAACTGGGTCTATTTCGCAAAGCACAAAGGAAACCGAATTCATTTATCATCACAGTTACCCATCTAGATTATAGCCGTGCATAAAAGAGATTATACATATACACATACATATCTTCACACCGTATCCCTAACGGGGTAGTCAGAGAGGACGGTGCGCCAAGCGTCACGGTCATTACATACAAGATTAAAAGAGATTATGTACATACAAATTCACAAAACTGAACTGTAACTAGCAGGTGCCCGCGACTTCGTCCTCTTTCAATTTCAATTTTACCTTACAGACTCGGACACTCCTTTTCAACTTCTTAAAGGTTGAACCTCCAAAAATCCCACTTGCATACATACATTATGAGGAACTTTACTGAAAAATTTCTAGTTTTGAGACCCTTTGACATGCGTTACAGGTCTCAAAAGGTCCTATACGTTATCTCGAGCAAATGAATTTAATACTTTATGAAATTTAATGTTAAGGATATGGCGTAAAGATATGTATGTATGAGTTTTAAAATAAATATCTACGAGTTATTTATTTTAGGCTGGACATAGACTACAAAGAAGAATTCAAGATCTTTGGCAGTGACAAATATTTGTTACAGCTAAAAATTATATTATGTATTTATTTGAAAGGAGCAAAAAATGATAATAAATACTTTATTTACATACATATATTGTATTTTTCTTTTACTTGTACTTGTATCTATTGTACTTTTCTTGTTTTTCAAATATAATGAGAAATAGCAACCTTAGTTAGTTTTCATGTTAGTCAAAAAAATGTTTTACGATTACCTCTGTATAGATATATAAAAGATAAAATATATAGATAGAAGATATAACATAAAATAAGAAACTAAGTTTACTAGTCAGTTTCTTCTTTATATAGAAATAACGAGCATATACGAGTAATAGATATACGAGTATCACTTATTGTTATAATAAAGATACTCCACGTAATAAACAAAATCAATGACGTCGCCTAAAAAAACTTTTAAAAACTTTAGTATGGGAGGTCTGATGTAAGCACTCAGCACTGAAAGAGGCACGTAGCCTCGTCCACTCCTCAGAGAATTTTTGCAGATCCCGCTTTCTTGTCCATGATACAACACAGATGATTTATTTTTTGTGACACAAATTTATTGTCTTCATTACTGTACCAAATTTTGTTTTCGCACGTGACGCTTACTTTTAGTGTCAGAAATAAATTTGTCCTTGCACTTATTGTAGGCAAAAATAAAAAGAATGGACTTAGTTTACTTTTTATGAGATTTAGTCGAAATAAAATTATTTTATTCGGTTCCGTTTTTAAGTATTCATTGTTTATTTATTTTGAAACAAGTAAGGTTTGTCATTGTTACATATTATGAATAATTTTACAACAGTTGTGAACAGCTGTGAATTTTACAAAAGAAAACAATTGTGAACAATGAAATTTACACCTAAATAAGTAGGTAAGATAATATGTATTTTGCTTTGTTCAAACAGAGAAGAAATTGCAGTCTTAATCAAAATCAAAACATGCAGTTATGCTACACTAGTATACTGGCGTCTATATTTACATTTTACTTAAATATATGGCTATAAATGACGTTTTTGTATACTTTCTAATATTTCGTTAAATCGTAAGGATATCAAAGCTGACCAACATAATGTTTTATCATATAACACAGTATTTAATATGTACAATTGAAATTTGAGTTCAGAATGATTTGCATTACTATAACATAGAAACACAACGCCCCCGCTACGCGCCAAGCCAAGCGCATACACTCTTTCTCGAAGCAATTCATATATAACACTTTTGACATATGAGAGTTTGTGCCTACTTCGGGAGTCTAACTAAATAAATGCTGCATTATTTCATATGTCTTCGAATGGCAAGTTCTAAGAATTTGAGTTAAGTAGCTGATACTAGTGAATCCTACAGTCGTAAAAAATGAAATAACTATTAGAGTTTTCATAAAGAAAACATTTTTACTGCAGATGGTTTTATAATAAGAAACATAAAACGCGTAACGTATAATCCAATGCATAAAACTGACAAGATACCTAAAATATGTAATTCGTGTTTTGAGTCTTATAATCAAAAGATAAATAGGTGCGATTATTCGCATCCTCATAACATGATAAACTTATCAAAACAATGAAAAGAAACTGATGATATCATGTTATGTTAAATATATGTAATATAAAAACGTAGCAAAGGCTTTGAATGAAAAATTCAAAAATGTTTATTATTTGATGTCTGTAAAATTTAAACCTAATTAACAAAATGAAAAATTAACGACAATTCACTGTCCTCGCTTACAATCTCATTTATTTCATCTTCAATTCCTTAGGGACCCGTTTCATGAAGATCTATGTACATATCGAACGCACAAGGTTTTCGACAATACTCTGAATGCAAAACACAAAATTAAGTTCTTATAGTTTTTATGTAACTTATTCACACAAAAATCGACACACAAATTTTACATATTATGTATCACATAAAAATTCAATTGTTTAGATTAGTGGTCCATTTCATAATAACCAAAATCTTCTTCTTCTTCATTTTTGCTCCATCCCATTCAGGTGGGGTCGGCTCTCCTAATTTTGTGGCGCCAAGACAGCCTGTCTTGAGTTGTCAGATCGGGCAAATTCTCTATTTACAGAAGTTTGTTCATACTGGTCCACCACGTCAACAAGGGGCGGCCTCTGCCTTTTTTGTTCTCTGGGAGGCATAGCGCTTTCCTAACGACATGCTCTTCGTCTCTACGCATAACGTGACCGTACCACCTCAAGCGACTCTCCTTTAGCTTCTCTTTGATGGGGGCTACTTTCAAGCTGCCTCGGATATACTCATTCCGGACTTTGTCAAGTTTTGTTACTCCGACCGACCATCTTAGCATTTTCATTTCTGCAGTGTGTAATTTTTGCACATGCGACTCTTTTACCGTCCAGCATTCTGCCCTGTATAACATCGCGGGCCTCACCGCCATCTTATAAACCTTGCCTTTTGTGCGAACAGGCATACTAGGGTCACACAGTACTCCAGTCAGAGAACGCCATTTTTGCCAGGCAACACTTATTCTATGTGCTACGTCTTGCTCTATACCCGCGGTATTGCTAACTACTGATCCAAGATATTTAAATTGCGTTACTTTCGGTACAGGCGTTTTGTCCTGATAGCATATTGTCGTGTCAGTAGTTACATTATTACTGAAGAGGCATTCTAGGTGTTCTGTTTTTGTTCTGCTAACCTTGAGTCCTGCATTTTCCAGAGCATTAATCCATAGGCACAATGCATTTTGCAATTCCTTGGGTGTTTTGGAGACGAGAACGATGTCGTCTGCGTAGAGAAGGTTCCAGGGTAACGGTTCTTGAATATTTTTCGTGATGTGATCTATGACTAGGTTAAAGAGCAGTGGGCTAAGTGCAGACCCTTGATGTGCTCCCACACCCACACAGAATTCTTTACTGAGACCAGCTGCTGATCTAACTTTTGTGCGTACGTTGTGGTACATATCTTGTACTAACTGTATATAACACTCAGGCAGGTTTTGTGCTCTTAATGCCTGCCATATTAGTTTTCTTGGCACCCGATCAAACGCCTTCTCCAGATCTATAAAAATCAGATGTAAATCTTCTTTATTGAGGCGATGCTTTTCTGTTAAAATTCTAACTGCCTGTATAGCATCAGTTGTTGATTTTGAAGGTGTAAATCTAAATTGGTTGTGTGTTGTTGACGGGAGTAGCTGGATACGTTGGTTGAGTATGCGTTCCCATATTTTTAAAGTGTGGGACGTCAGCTTGATTCCCCTGTAATTGCTACACTGTGTTACGTCCCCTTTATTTTTATAAACAGGAATGATGTAACTAAGACGCCACGATTCCGGCATAGATTTGGTTGCCAGTACTATATTAAAAAGTTTTGTAAGCCATTGTAATCCAATTAATCCAAGTCGCTTCCATATTTCCGCGGGAACCTCATCAGGACCAACGGCTTTACGGTTTTTTCATCTTAGTTACTGCAGCTTTTACTTCATCCATTCCAATTGCTTGGACTGGACCTTTCACTGGTTCAAGGGGTTGCGTTTTCTTACTTGAGAATTCTTCGTTCATAAGTTCTTTATAGTACTCAAACCATCTGTTATTTATATCATCACTCATCGTCAACAATCTTTGGTCTTTACTTTTAATATATTTATTTGCTTTAATATCCTGTGCTGCTCTATTTCTCGTTTTTGCATAAAATACATATTATTATACGTCACATATACTAATAATTATACTAACGTAATACCAGCTGCTGCGTTGAACATACATTTACATGTTTATTTATTATATATAAATAATATATTAGTACATATACCATAAATACTCCCGCATATTTGGACGCAACGTTGTGTCAAAATTCTAAGTCAATTGACTGACTAGTTTTTTTGTTTTGCGACCACAAACATACGGAAGTTGAATTTTTATATATGAGACTGACTGTGACTGTACCTATGACTTCGTCCGCGTGGAAAACTTCTCCGTAACTTTTCTGGGTTAATGTTCCTTTTCACTCTCTTAGGGGTAGATTTTTCATAAAAAGTGGCCTTCGTCTTTTTGTTTAAAAAAGTTTATCGCTGTACTAAACATCATAATCAGTTCACCGGTTTAACATTTCACATACAAAGTTTTATCACTCTCCCTTTCCATCCCTTTAGGGATAGATTTTTGTTAACAAATGTAGCCCGTGTTCATCTTCTGGTTTCGAATTATCTCCGTTCCAAATTTCGTCAAAATCGGTCTGACGGTTTTACCGTGAAAACATAACAAACATACATACTTTTGTATGTACAATAATATAAATATAATAATATGAATATGGTAATATGAAAGTATGGATACGGATAGTACGGATCTAATATCTATAGCATACAATGTATATTTTATTGTAAATTTTAGATTTAAAAATAGATGTTGTTTTCATAATTTATAACCGGGAGCAGCTTCAAAATGATCATTTTACTAAAAAAAAATGTCCGCCAACTTAGATTTGAAAATGGATGTCATTTCTATTAGTAACTTCGTATAATGTAACACCTATATCATACAAACATATATATCTTCACGCCGTATCCCTAATGGGGTAGTCAGAGAAGACCTATATCACTTCATTTAAAAAAATAATGTCCTCTTTTTCAATCAATGAAATCTTTGATTTCAAAACTGATATTTTCGTAAACAGCTTCCCGGCAAACCTTGAAAATTGTACCCATGTCATGTTATTAAAAAAATTGATAACCGCCATCTTCGATTTGAAAATTGATGTCATTTAAACATTTTATATTATTTATGTATATATTTTCCGATAAATTGTTTTCACTGAAAAAGATTTTCCAGTTTTACGGGGTATAATTAGACTTCTCACATAACATTGCGAATATTTACGAATACCTACCTGTAATAATGTAAGCAATATTATATGCAGAAATACGAGTCTTACATCGATTGGTTCAAATTTCCCTAGAGTACAAGTTGAGATGCTACTCATCTATTGTGTGCTTATAATTGCTTACCTAAGTATTGAATACTTCCGCAATTTTTAAAAACATAATTTCCATGATTGCTGTTCGGTTCCTGAACTTAAACTAAAACTGAAGATAAATATTACTTAAATTATTCTACAGGTGCATAAAATGTATGTGTACTAAACAGTGGCGTGCATCCCATATAGGCACAGAGACACTGCCTACCCTGATAATTTAAATGAAAATTATTTCGATATCTACCTATTCTATTTTACTATCTATTGCCCACGACTTCGTCCGCGTGAACTTTCGTTTATGAACACCGTCCTTACTTTCTTAAGGGTATTTTGTATTTTCAAAAACGATACAAACATTATTTCTTATAGCTCCTGTCCGCGACTTCGGTCGCGTGGGTTTCAGTTTTTGAGTTTCCCCCGAATTTTTAGTAGCAAAAGGTCCTCATGTATTTGTCAATCTTTAATTTATAGGAAAATAGCTTTTGCCCGCGACTTTGTCCGCGTGGTAGCCGACATCAGACATCGTAGAGGATACAACCAATCAATCAAGATCATATAAAAGTATACTGTATCTCTTTTTTTGTATACATTTATTATTAAATAATTAAAAAAAAAAGTGAAAACAAAAAATGAAAATTGGAATAAACTTACAGCTGTGTTATCCGAATTTTATATAATAATATAAAAAGGGAAATCTTGAAATGTAGAAAATGTGATGAGGTAAGCCACTAGCATTAAACGACTTAAAAGTCACTTAAAAGTTTTACAGCTTCATCTAGAAGTTCTATAGGATTCTTATAAAAAAGTTGAGTTGTCCAAGAGGCAACACAGAATAATGTCGAATTAAGACTACAGTTTCTCCGTGAATTAAGTCTTTATGCACAGAGGATGGCATATAATACCACATACATTTATATAATATATATTATACAATTATAATCGATTATTTAATCCTATCAATAATAATTGCTGGCAACATGTATTTGAAAATATTTCACTGCAAGAAAAAATGTCACAGTGTAGAAAAAAAGAAGTACAGCATAATGCTAACAAAGACGTTCATAATCTATAATAATAAAAATTGGAAAGTCTGTCTGTCTGTCGGATACGTTTTCACTTTTAGACCGCCAGACCAATTTTGATGAAATTTGGCATGGAGATAGTTTTACACTAAGGGATGGACATAGGCTGAAAGAGTGAAAAGGGAGATGAAATATTGTATGGGAAATGTTAAACCGTTGTGATTATGATGAACTTTGGTACAGAGATAATATGTGTCCGAAAACTAATGTGCAGCGTACTTTGTTTTTCAATAAAATGTGAAAATCTGTCTGTTTGTGAATGACCGTTTCTTTGTTTGTTTGTGTTTTATGCGCTTTTTACCATTTATTTAAATTTGATGAAACTATGGTGTTGTTGACCTTCAATAATATGGGTATCAACTGACATGGAATATAAAGGAGAAGGTTTCTGTATATGTAAGGTGATCGTAAAATGGCGGACGCTTCATACACAGAACAGAAACAATATGGGTATCAAATGAAATGCAATACACTAGGGAAGGTTTCTGTATATATGAGATCATTACAAATCCAATATGACGGATGTTCGACAATAGAAAATAACTTTTTTGTTCAACACCAACAATATGAGCATTAAATAAAATAGAATATGCAGAGGAAGGTTTCTGTATATTATGTGACGTGCGGTATTTCAACACATACTGTGTACTTGGCGGACGTTAATTTTTCGAATAAAGAGATAATGGGTGATATTTTTAGGTTGCTCTGGAAATTAATTATGACTACTTTTATATTTATACTACCAATATCAAAACCACTGTCAATGTCGAACTATAATAGTTTGTAATCATATTATACATGTAACTTCTTTTTATCAGACAGTCACACGGAGTAGAAATTGTCGCCTAAGAGTTTATAATATAACTTTATATTTATATTTACGGTTGAATTTCCACCACCGGACGACCTCTAGTTATTGTAAATGTGTGTTATAATAATATATTTCGCAATTACCAACAAATGCTGTAAACGTTATTTTACACTATGTAGAAATCGAAAATAAAACTAATGACCGCAGCCATACGCTGTCGTATTCGCCAATTTGCACTACTATTAGCGAGCTCGGAAGCGACTGAATATAACAAAGTTAAACGGAAACGATCTCATGCCCGTGCTCATCTCGACTAAACCATTAGACCTACCATACCCCTCACAGTTCAAATTGAAATGTTCAATGACAGAGAAGCGAAACAAAGCTACAGAGGTCATCTAAAAATGGATACGTAGTACAATGCAGCAATGATGCTCACCACAGACCAAATGAGGTCAGGAATTTCAAAGCTAATCGCGTGAAGCGAACTAAAACTAGGAACGAGAACCTCTGGTTTTAATTAATTCTTAAATAGACGCACAGATAGGCACGAATAAATTCTAACGATGATTTTAGCTCAATTAGTACATAGTTCTGTCTTGATGTACCTAATGGTAATACCATTCGCGAAATCAATTGATTGATTGATCTCTTGGCGCCGCAGACGTGGGACAGATTTTATATTCACAATAAAATATCGTATTTTAAATATGAATACAATTAATTACTTGGTGCCAACATATCTGACATTCCATTAAAATTCTTCTATTAGAGTACTTTAGTCTGTAACGAAACAATGACTTCATAAAACATGAGCGCACGTATTAACTTTCAAACACTCGTGGTGTTGGAATTTCCTTTGAAAGAGTGAAATATAAAGGGCGATATTGTAAACATATATTTTGTTTCAGATTTTGTCATTCGCATTCGAAAAAAGCTCTCTTCATTTGTTTAATTTTTATTTATTTACAATACATCACCACTGTTTCTATTTGGTTATAAAGGTCACTGAACTTTATAATTTCTACAAAGCTACACAATTTTTTTTTAATTAATATTACATTTTTATACACTTGAAATAACTCGTAATTTAAGTCGCCCACACGAATGTCACATACACATTACATACAGACGTTAACTTCATTTACAAACACTGTATAGTGTTTTGCCTAAAGAGGTAAATTAAGGATACATGGTGACTTTATAAAATCATTATATTCTCTCATTACGTTAACTCCCTACGCAACCAAACCATTCTAAATAAGACGTAATTAATCACTTCTTGTTGCTGCTTAACGCTGACTTTAGGAGCCATCTCTCCGCCCCATTTCCTTACGCAAAACGCCAACTTTGTATTGTTAAGTTAAATTAATGCGAATGATGTCAGAAAGCAATATTAATTGCTACCACGTTCAACCAAATATTCACATTTAGGCGGCAACTGCAGCACCATCTCGCGGTAATTACGACATTAATATCAGGAACTTACACATATGGAGACGGTAACGAGTTGATAAATGAACGCAGAAACATAACGAGTCTAAATTTTACTCACTATTGGTGTTTACGGTAACGCCCTTCGTTATACGTGACCCATTCCACTTGAATGATTGCGCTATTACAGACTAAAAAGTTTATTATCAAGAAATTCTCCAAGTTTCTTATCTACTCCTCTACAGATTTCGGGTCGTTCGTTCCAGTTTCACATTCAAGAACAATATTTCGATCAAGGACTTTAAAAGTCGTAGCTAATCGCGTATTATCTTGAAACGATTATTATAATTCAGTTGATTTACTTACAAAATTTGAATTACTATTCATTTATGTGCGCCATTATTAAATTTTATCACACCAAAATATTAATTTCATTCCTAAAACAGTAAAGCCTAAAGCAGTAACTACATGAACTTTTTCAATTATGACTCTTCCTGGGCTGTAAAATCAAATTCAAATAACTCGCCATATTTCTTTATAAATCTCTCCACATGTGGGCTTACTTGTCAAGTAGAACTATAAAACCCATGTTATTTTTGTGATGTACTAAGCACCTACTTCTTCTATAATGTGTTCCTTACGAATTCAGAATTCCTTTTAATTTCAGCTTGTTAAAATTCTATCATATTGTGGATAAAATTTTACATAACGAACATATTTTAGTGTCGTAAAAAAATTCGTATGTCGTAAAAAAAATATGGAGAGTAGCCTCTCCATAAATAGGAAAAATGAAACTTTTAATTTTTTTTAGAAAAAAAAAAAATTATGTAATAACATAACATAACATAACATAACATAACTTCACGCTGTATCCCCAACGGGGTAGTCAGAGAGGACGGAGCGCCAGGAGTCGCGGTCTTTACACACCTCTTTCGCTTCCTCAAATCTCATCATTCTCCTCACACATTTTCGCCTAGGTATGCGAGTGCTTTTGACATTTCCGTCTGCTAACACTCTGGCTATTTGATCTTCATAAGTCAGCCTTGGTCTTCCTTGGCTTCTTTTACCACTCACTTTCGCTCGGTATATTTTCTTCGTCAGTCTTTCATCACTCATTCTTTCCATGTGCCCGAACCATCTAAGCATTCCTTTCTTCATTTTTACAATAACACTGCCGTGCAACCCTGTCATACTGCGTATCTCATCATTGCTTATCCTGTCAGCAAGCGTGACACCGCACATATTTCTGAGAGACCGCATCTCCACAGCATTTAACATACTTTCACTCGATTTTGAGCATATCCAGACCTCACTACCGTACAACAAAGTTGGCACCAACACCGCATTGTGGATGGCCATTTTAGCAGTGTTAGATATATTCACACTACCCACTAATGCGGACAGAGCACCGTTCACTTTATTGCCAGCTGCTACCCGTCTCTCCACATCCAACTCACATCTTCCATCCCTCGAAAACGCACTCCCCAGGTACACAATTTCATTCACCTGTTCTAGACATTTTCCATTTACACAAATCACACATTTCGTTTGTACCGCTTCTCTTTCAAACACCAGAACCTTAGTTTTGTTCACATTCATTTTCAATCCTTTTGTATATGTAATGAATTATGTAATAATTAGTTTAATTGATTATCTTAATTATCCACTTAATAAAACTCTCTGACTGAGTGACAGATAACGCGCTCTAAGCTGGTCGGAAGAATGAATTCTTGCGCAGAATTCTATGTATAACGTAGATAAGCACAAAAAAAGTATTATAATTCATTTCCTATGAGAGTTAATTAGACAATGTATGTTTGTATGGAATCTTGTTATTTTTGAAGTTTGACGTATGGAAATCGATCATTAGGCTTCTCGTCGCGACCATAGAGTTAAATAGATGTCATGCAGAACATATTACAAAAACTCAAGTAGGATGGTTCTCTAAATCACAGTATTTACATAACAGTAGGATGTCTTCATAGAAAGCTAGCGTACGCGGTTTGTATGTGTGCGCGCTAATATGCACGCGCCGTGGCACGCACACAACGGCAATATTTTGGGCGAATATGGGTAATAAATTTATAACGCCAGTCGGGGACGCACGCAGCGCAAACACGCGACCGCTTCCGTTTATCTTTAATTTGTTCTTCACATCGTCACAAATACAAAAATGTCTAAATCGCTTATACAAACGTGTTGTAATGTATTTAGATGCATAAACAATTTTAGTTACTCGAGTCTAGAGTTATCATTCTTGTACATAACTACAAGAAATTAAATTTAACAAACATGAAAAACTTATTCGTATGCGTTGTTTTTTTAGTATTATGTACTAAATGTATATCTACACACCCAACGCAACAACCCTACGCATCCAGCCGAGAGTAGGCCATTCCGCATGAAGCGGGTGTCGGCCTTCTTTTCTACATATTCTTTGTCTAAATGTTGCCGATGGGAAATCCCATCGGGCGTATTCATTTATAATAGCATGTATTCTAAAATACTGTTATTGTGGTAATACATTAATTCACTTTATGACAGTCAGCTCTAATAATATAATCAAAGAAGTAGTTAAGGGTGTACGAATAAAGAAGTCTTTAATTTGTAGCTGGCATGGTCGATTGCCACTTCGCTCACGTTCACACAAATTGATACAGTGTACGTGAGCCACTCAGCTGGATGACGCTCATTTCATGGTTTATATTGCTGCGAGAATAAGTATAATGTATGAAATGAAATTATTATCTGTTGTTAGTTTACTTGTAACTAACTAGCTTTTTCAATTGTGGATTTTGCAAAGAAATGTCACTAAGGACACATATAATTATATAAACACAAATGAATTCATTACTAGCGTATAATATAACTAATAATGTTGCCTTTTCTATATGTGTGTTATGTCATTAGGTTTCAGTTCAATCCAAATTGTTTAAATAACAACACCATAATAAACATTATTTTATAATATAATGTCGTTGTTACGCGAATCGTTGTAACTGAGATAAACCTAAAACAGTATTTTCAAATACAATAATACCGTTTCGAAATGAAATCCTAAGTCAACGTAAACGATGTTTAAGTCTGGTACGCTTGGAGCATTAGAGTTATTCAAAACAAACACTATATAAATACAATAAAAAATGGTTGTTGTAAACAATAAGCAATTTGGTCTCGCCTCCGTTAGGTCGTTTCACTGTCGATTGCCGTCTGACATCGTTAAATGCTGCTTGTCCCGCCCGTTTATCGTGAATTTTCTGAAGAGTTCTTACTGAATGGAGCCGCTGTACCGAATGCCTTCACAATTTACTTTTTTATCTCAACAAGTGTTGTTGGTAAATATATTTTTGACATAAGGCACGTTTTTGTGAAACAAGTATTTAACCCTGCCGCGTTAGAGGACGCTTAACGAGTTCGAGTTCGGAGCCCTTATTCCCAATTGCAAAATCGTATCGAAGCGTTTCATCACATTTTACTTTTATGAGGAAATTAATGAATGCTCTACAAAAAGTCACTGAAAAAGCTTTTAATTACATCGCACATATAATCTCTATAGTTACGGATATATCCTTCATGTTAAAATCTCTTTTACTTATACATAACTTCTAAATTGAGTTATATATGGAACGAAGGCCTTTTCAAGATTTCTCCTAAATAACGTACACCTTTAAGTGAAGGAATATTAGGAATGACAGCACCAATTTTCTTAAGTGAAGCCAATTTTACGGATCCCTTATCAAGTGTACGGATTGGCCATGTGGGTCACGTATTATTCAATAAACCCAAAATTAATACAGCGAACGTGAGACGCCTCCGTGAATGGCACTTTTCCGTTATTTTGCTCTAATAAAGGAACTGGATGAAAGCCTCAAACTATTTACTGTAGTCGCAAGAAACTCCTATATTTCGTAATTATACACAGTACCTGGGCGACCTAGCTTTGCTCGGTGTCTTTTAGGTTTGATTGTATTTAATAAAAAAACAAAAAACGTCTGACCACATTGCAGAATTCGAACCCGTGCACTTCGGCGCCACTGTGCTATTGAGAAAATAAACTGTTGCGAAATTACCAGTCAAAACCAATTACTGATTTTAAATATGTGACAACAAGGAGAAAACGAATTTTTCCAGAACTCTCCAGATCGATTTTGCGCCCCCATAAACTTCTACGTTGTAAATTTCATCGAAATCGTTAGAACAGTTTTTGAGAACGCGATTTCATATTATATACAAATATTGCTCGTGTAATACTGTAAGATAAGATACATATATAGGAAAGAGTGTGAAAACACATAGAAAACGGTTTTTCCCAGAATTGAGACCTGGCTAGATCGATTATTTATTCCCCCGTGAACCCCTACATTATAAATTTAATCGAAATCGTTAGAGCTGTTTTAGAGAACGCTATTGCAAATATACAAATATTACTCATATTATAATAGGTAAAGGATAAATACGTGGTAAATATAATAAAAAATTGGACTCCAAATCGAGTACCTCAAAAACGAATCTGTAGTAATAAGCTACTCCACCTAAGATATATTATAACAACACATACTTACATCCATATATGTAGGCTAGCTTATTTTACGTCAGTATTGAAGTACTCGAAGCGCGGTCTATGTTTTCTTATGTCTGTGACGGTAACATATAAATGCAGATATTCAGTATTTTTCGAAAATCGAATTATTGTTCTAATTAAAAGCAATAATTCAATTTTCCAAATCAAATTTAAAAGAAAACTCACTGTGAGGAAAAGTTTCTCTGCCGCCGTTATAATTATTAAACCACATTAATTAATAAGGCACAATAAATTTGGGAACACCCGGCGAAATTAAGGAAAATCGTCATGCTGCCGTCGGAGTTTGGACGCGACTCACGTCCTTTATTAATTTTCTACAAAATAGATTTAAATACGAGAAGTTAACGTTGAATTTGAAATACATTTTTATGAAATTACGAGTTCCATTGTCCTGTATTAACGTTTGCAGACAATTTCCTTGATATGAGCGTATTCCCTTAGCGAAAATTCTCCTGACAGACTTATTAATTAAAAATATTTCAAATTTTTTAATCTCCGAAGGTTCTTCACCGATTGCTTTGAAATTTTGACACAACGTGGTATTCGAATATGCGTGTGGTTTTATATACTTAAAACTATAAACTTAGTGTATACTGGCGTCTAGACATACAAAGAGTGCTAGTGAGAATGTAATATTTTATGATAATGGTACGAGTCGGAAAGGGAGAAAAAACGCTATTGTAACCCTTTTTGAATTACAGGTCGTCACAAGTCGCCACGCTATGGAGAACGCTGTTAACTTATTTTATTATTTTGTGTTATTCCTGTTTTATTTCAAAAAAGTGCTGTATTTTAAAAAAAATGGTTACTTGTTGTGTATGTGATTGTGATATTACATACCGCAATAATCAAAAGAATTCATTTCATAGGTGACATTGACAAATTAAAAATCGTCACGCGACAACGAGTTCTATGTTTGTCTATACGCCAGTATAGTAAATACTAAGTTTATGCTAAAACTAATATTCCTAATGAGCTACAACGGCAACACGTGGCCGGGTACAGCTAGTTAGAAATATATTTATGACATAATAGTTCGAAATTAGTGAGGTTGAGCTGTCTTTCGTAAACATTATCAGTTATTCATCTTATAAAAATCTAAAATAAAATATTGCTTCTCCCAACATCTGTGTATATCTAATTAATTTAACATAAAATTATGTGCCAAACTTCAGGAAAACTATTTTCATTCCAATCGTGTTTTGTCTTACTTGTCAGACTTTTGCTTACAACAGCAATAAGTCGATAAGAAAATAAATCAATGGTGGGAAGGCCTGGAGAAGAACCTGGAGAGTAGAATTAAAAGGATTTGGTAGAGCAGTCGTCATATAGCCCAGCTATCGATGTCGATTACATGTTGCAAATGGACTAATGAAATCTGAATCAGGAATTAATCCTTTCTATCACATTTCTAATATTAGTATTACTTTACTGTTACTGTTTTTGTTTACAATCGTTATTACTTTACTAGTCATTGTTACTATGCGAAAATTATTTGTTTTATAAACACAATCATTTCTTTCAGTTTAAACTTTAAAGCAAACAGTTCTTGCCGCTGCATCACATCTAATTTTATTTCCATTAAAATATCTTAAGCAGAAATTTGTAGATAGAAATTAGGCATTGATGTTCGCGTCTCGACGCTGAACAACAGCTGTGAATTTTTTAAAACAAATAATAAATTATAGAAACCAATGCTTAATACTTAGCAGAATACTATTTTTATTATTATTTGATTAATATCAGGTGTTTTAATAAACATCGATCAGTCACAAGAGTCACAAACTGAGAAGCCAACTCATTGCGAATTCCCTAAATGCTCGACATCGCTCGTTACTAATTCAAATAATACTTAACGAAACCTCTACACTCGCTACTAAGTGTTCTGTACGTCGTACATTTCCAAACAAAATCAATTAAATTAAAATAACTCACTTTAGTTGCATTTGAAGTAGCAAAGTTCATAACATTGTCTTGAACTGTTAAATATTGAATGCATAAGTGAACAGCTCCAAATGTTCCTTGTATTAAGCATAGTTTCCTTTCCAAGTCAGCACTGTGCGCGGGTATACCTATCGTATAGACTCTAGAGAATTTCATTTATAAGCAAAATTGACTCCATTGCGGCGTACCAACTATTATTTGCGTATGTAAATTTTAGGTAGGTAATTTCATCATTGATTATGGAAATCTATTCATGGACTACGTAAAGATATCGTTTTAATGTCTTTGTAATTATGATTCATTAGCTTTTGTTCGCAACTTTGATCATTTTGAAAATTTTGTCACTGGTATATCGTTTTGAAGAAATTAGATAAACATTTGTTTACCAATTTGTGAAGCTCATGAACTTGTGAACTAAGCTGTTTTATGGTAGGAGTTAGACGGTAATACTATTTCGGTACTTGCAACTAAATTGCTATTTTTAATTCATCACAAACAATTTTCGGTTACCAATGTATTAGTTTATTTTTTAAACTGGAATATAATATTTAAAAATATATAACTCATCACAGACATAATATTATTGCGTTAATTACAATGAGGATAGGTCAACGGATAGGTTTTTTAAATGAAAACTATACTCAAGGATACTTCTCCGTTTGTACATAAGTGATCGTGTCTACTCGCTTACAAGATCGCATCGTGAAAACGAAGTATAATTTTTTATTTGTATGAAATTTGGTAGTCTGTGTAGTAGATAGAAAAGAGAAGAAAAACAGTTTTCAATCTAAGCTGACGTTTAATAGTATTTTAATTATGTATATGTCAGTAATTACAATTGCACTGTATACAATTATAATTATATATTGTTTTTTTGTATTGAAAACGCAATAAAAAATCGTAACATTCAAGTTTCATAATAACGATATAATTATAAATACAATATTATAATCGTGTACAGTGCTCGTGTATATTGCTTGCGCGCTGCTGTTGATGCCGCCAAGTGCAATCTGCTAATCTTTCAGTAGAATCTCGGAAATTATATTGTAAACAGTTGTAATGATGAATGTATATGTAATCGGTGTTTATTAATTTTTTTTTAAAGCAATCTCAAACACAGTAGAAGTTTAGGTTCGAAAATTAAAGTTACTTTGAACAAATTTACCCAAATTCTGTTGTTTTTTTTCGTTACTGGATTTAGGTTAAGATTTTACCTTTCTGTGCCAAATTTAAGCTCAGTCGGCTATGATATAGGTTATGCTCATTTTCATAGCTCATAGACTCATAGGTTAAATGCATAACGAAACTTTATAAATGAAAGTTTCGTTTGTGAAATTTCGTCTACGGAACTTAAAATTAGTAATGTATTATCTTGCCTAATTAATGAATGTTGTTGTGAAAATATTTTATAGTGTACAATTACTCGTATGTCGTACTATAAATTGTGATATTTTGTAATTTGAATGCAATAATCAAGATAAATTACTTGATGAAAAGCGTATTGATTTCATGCAAAATACAAATAACTTAATAATAATAACAGTCATATGTAAAATGTAACAAACAATGTAAAATATAATTACGATTTCATATTTTTCACAAAGAATTAGAAATTCTTTAACACGATCTTTTTTCGTATTGAAATTACATTACATTATTGAAATCGAGTCGTAGACTCACAAAAGAACACGCCAAGAACCAATCATTTTAAGTTTTTCTCTCATAAAATTTTTCCCCGATGACGTACCGCTTCGCGCTTTCATTCCTTACAAAACTGGGCTGTTCTTTCACAGAATATTTCCGCTTGGTAAGTTTACAACTTTTATTTCTTAGTGCCATTTATCTACTTATTCAAGAAATAAAGATTTCTTTTTGAAGTTAACACGATAACACTAGGTATATTATTTCGTTGACTGCATCTCTAAAGATTTCAGATATTCGTTTTTATTTATTAATAATATTATATAATATGTTGAAAAAGAAGACTAGCTGTACCACGATATTAAAACAATTATAATCTCTCCAATCATAGAGACTTAAAAAGTAAATTCTAAACTTGTATTCTGGGTATTACGCGACGCATTGGGGAGTCATACCAAAATTCCAATTAATTAGGGAAAATACTTTTATTTGGGGTTACGTAGCTCAAAGGAATCCTTATAGGATCGCTCGTGTGTCCGTCGCTGTCTAAACCTGTCCGTCACAATCGATATTCTCAGAAACTGGGTGACGTACAATCTTCTAAAGCACGATATGCTTTTTCAACCCATATATTTCTCTGTATATCTCTGTATATCGGATTCGGATCGTATTTGGATCGGTAAAATTCTTTTTCTATTTTTTATTGTTTTTGTAACTGAAAACGATAAATAACAATAAACATACTTGTAAACCTTGAAGGAAGACCAATATTTATTAAAAAGCGCAAAAGCCTTTAAAGAATAGTGAAATTGTCCCTTCGATAACAGAAAGTGTTTGTCTCGTGGACAACTACTTATGTAATTTAGAGTCGAAACATTAATATAAGTTAATTTAATATATTGATGGAATAGATGGTAGCTTTATGGTAAATGCTACCTTTATGTATGAAATGAATATGTAACAATATTTTCCAACTAATTTTTGTCAGGAATTCAGAGACGATGGCAGAGCAGCGAGACAAAAAATAGACATTCGACCCAAAATACTCAAAGGAGAATTAAAGAAGGGTCATTTCGGCTCTCAAACTCGATTTGATCATTCCCTTTTAATAGGGTTTTAAGAATATCGTATATATAATATTGAGAATGTATGTATGTGTAATGTACAATGAATGCTTAGATGGTTCGGGCACATAGAAAGAATGAGTGATGAAAGATTGACGAAGGAAATCGAAGCAAGCGAGAGTGAGTTGTAGCAGAAGGCAAGGAAGACCAAGACTGACTTATAAAGATCAAATAGCCACAGAGTGTTAGCTGACAGAAATGTCAAAGGCACTCGTATGTGTGTGTGTCTGTGTGTGTGTGCGTGTGTGTGGACTCAACTCAGTATTACGCTAAAAGTCCTAGAAATATATTTTAAAAAACTTTTGTAAGGCTTTCTATTAAGATTTATAATATAATTATATTATTTTCGTTGTGTTACTATAATAAGTTTATAATATTACAATTATAAATATATTATTTGTAAAATAGTAGTTTACCTTAAATTACCTCAAAAAAACTAAATTCAGTTTATTTTGTTTTTTTGTGAAAAGTTAACTATTTTACAAATATATTTAAAATTGTAATAAAGTCGTAAACATAAAGAAATATTAAAGAAATATTGCATTACTGATAATAAAACTGAAATATAATTTCAGATACTTTATTTAGTGAAAACCTCCACAGTACTACATCGGTAAGATTTTATTAGTATCATATGATTATCGAAAAATTGGAAAATTCATTTTCGTTCTTTTTTACCTACGTTAAGTCATACCTTTAAATATATATATAATACAATTACTCAATAGATTAATGTGCTATTTACGTACACATAACATACGTTCGTTATAATTAATTTAACTTTCTATTCTACTAAATCCACGTTGTTCTCCATTTCTTCTCTGTAACAAATAACAAAAATATATGAAAATATTTATAATTTACGATTTTTTCGTTCACAAGTTTTAAAAATAGTAACTAATTTACCTTTCTATCTACTTGCCGAATGGACAATAATTTCCTATGTCCCTGGAAATTGTAAGAAAGGTTTTTGCAATACGACTAGCAATTGATAAAGTAGTAAATTTCACAGAGAGTACAAAGTACACACACACATAACTTCAAGCCATTTGCAATTCCATGAACAAGGCGAAGCAAAATCATTCTTCGACGAAACTTTTGGTAAGATTTGTTATAGATGGCAAAATCGAAATCGTATAGTATTATGTTGCTAGCTCATCAGTATATAAGTTCTATGTAATAGGCCAAAGATTATCCAAGGTTCTTCAAAAGGAATACACAAAGTTCTTCGAATTAATTTAAGATTTCATTGGTGCATGTTGTTCAGGCTAATCTGTGAAACGACTGAATCGATTTTGACGGGACCTGTATTGCCAGTTAGAGGACTTTTTAGAGCGTAATGTAGGCTACTTTTTATTCTGAATAATACCTAATTTAACTCAGGTGAAATCGTGAGACACATTTAGTAACGAGTAAAAAAATAATTAGTCCAAAAGAAAGTATTCATTGCGTGACCCTGAACTTGTATAATGGTAACAGACAATGTACTAGGTAGCTAACTACTAGGACAATGTAGCTAGGGGGCACCTAGAGTCCGTAACAATTAAGAAAATATCGTTTTCTTACGGAAATCGAAGGCAGGCTCCTGTGCTTGGAAAAAAGATACACCAGCCGGAATCAACGGGATAGGCTTATTTTTTATATGTCTATAAAATAAATAGAAGTCTTACATGTGGTAAGGATGCTTCGCCTGTAACATATACGACAGAGCTGTCTTAGAACTTCTCTTATGAGAACGCTCACCTTCCGCCCATAATTCCTTGCTCAGCATATGATCTGTAATTATGAACATTAGTAGATAACAGTCAAGAAAGTTTTCATGTCGATTTCTTTTTAACCGACTTCAAAAAAGGAGGAGGTTCCCAATTTGTCTGTGTTGTTGTTTTTTTTTTGTATGTTTGTTACCTCATAACTCCGTCATTTATGAACAGATTTTGAAAATTCTTTTTCTGTTTGGTAGATAATACTTCAGAGATGGTCTCATTTAAATTTCATCGGTATTGCAGCTTGAACTTCGAAGATACACTAGATAACGCCACCTGGTTATAACCTTTATTTATATTGATGATTCTCTTGTATATCGTTACGTTGCGAAATTAGAAAGAAGTTAATTGCAGACCTGCCCTAGATATTTATTTAGGTCAAGATCACTAAAAAGGGAAAAATAAAAAAATTTTATGAAAAATAATTAAATCGCCTTCAAAAAAAACTCAAAAGTACAAAATAAACTATCCTTTACTAAACGAAACTCAAGTACAATTAAAATAAGTTCTTAAATACGATACAAATCAAATTAGCAACAACAGAAAGTCTATTAGTTTCGTAGGCTTGGCACCGACTTCAGTAACTGTCAAATCTAATTATGTATCTATGTGTATCGTATTTAAGAAGTTATTTTAATTGTACTTGAGTTTCGATTAGTAAAGGATTTGTTATTTTGTACTTTTGAGTTTTTTTTTGAAGGTGGTTTAATTTTTTTTCAGAAATTTTTTTTCATGAAATAAGCTTGCCCTATGTAATACAACATACATATCTACATAATATATTTAAAAAATTTAAATTTAAAATGAAAAAATCTACTCTTGGTCATGGACCTAAATTATTAACTTCCGACTATTGGAAATGTAGACAATAATTCAACACACACACATTATTCCAGTGTTTCCGTTTTAAAAATCTATATCACCAACAAAATAGCAAAGATGTTTCATTTCTGGCTATCACTATGTACAGTATACGTAGAAGTCAAGAAAAATACTAAGAACAAGGTTATTCCAACAAAATATTAATTTATTGTTGATTTCACTGGTAGTAAAATATTTTTGGAACTACTTGTGAACTACTGCAACAGCTATTTACGCTTCTTTTTTTAATTTTTTAATGACAATGACACCTTCAGGGAATAAAAAAAAAAAATGCCTTCTGTCACAACCTAAATAACAAAACGTTGTGTTGTTCTTTTCCATTTAGGTGTGCATACTAGGATGTGCGTATCTGCTCAACCGTTCCAATTCATAGAAAAATAAGGTTTTATGCGTTCCCCGCCGTGTATTTTCGTACTTCGAAAGTTGTAATTTTAATAAAAACTGTTATAATTATAATCGTTAAAAGTATTTAGTCTTTTTTGCGGCTCTACCATTTATATTAATTCCATGGTTTCTACTCATTACTGCACGACATTGGCAAAATTCACAATCGCAACGATATCACATCCTGATGCATCCAAATAAAAAGAACAGATTTCAAAAAATAATTCAACGTCAAAATACCGGAAACGACGCTGTACTAACGTTTCATCCGTCAATTAAGATCATTATGGTCGATTATGATAGACCTGGCAGTTTTGTTCTGTGTCGTCGCACGTATTTCACAAATAAGTTTACTGTGATGGAGTCTTATATCTAATAGTCGGCTATCTTCCGTCCAAAATTCCAAAACTAATCGACAGCTGTTTCGCCACTCAACGAAAAATCCTTAGGATATTCCAGAAATCAGACTCGGCCAGCTAATCAGCATCGAATTCAACGAATAATTCGGGTCTGAATGAATCAGTCAGAGCTATTAACACGTCAAATTAACACCTGAGTCTATTCAAATCTAAAAATTAATTTACTACCAGGAAATCAAGTTAGACTAAAATGAATAGGTAAACAGTGGTCAGTACGATATCACCTTAGGTATGTACAATATCATGGCCAGAACCCCATACAATTCTGAAATATCTCTTTTATATTCATTTTCATTCAACAAAAGTTACTCAATAAAGATCCTAACATTTTTACTTCAAAGCCAATAAAATATTATAATTCTATTACCTAACTTATTCTCTTTTTTGGTGTCAGTCGACGTGAAAGAGACATTAATGAAAGTGCTCCGAGATACTTACTCTTAAATGCATTACCAGTCCTTTTCTTATATTCTTGCTCCAAAGCTGGTAGTAAACCTGGATACAACTGCAGTGGCGTGCGGTAAAAATCTACAAATACATATAATAATATACAATGTGTAACAAAATTAACCTGACAACTCGTGCAGTCCGACTAAATAATCGGTTCCTTTTTGTTTTGTTACGCAGGAGAAATCTGTACATGCATACCCAGCCCCTTGGGGAGATAATGGGTCATGTGGGGCTTTTACGAAGCACTTCTTGGGAAGCAGTTAAAAACCTCCCCTGTACACGGGCTGTCGTCTTCCACAGGGTCGCGTAGAAGGACGATCGGAGCCAACACTCCGATCCATTTTCAGCAACGCACCCATGATTTCCTGGACGTTGCGAGTGTCCATGGGCGGCGGTGATCATTTTCCATCAGGTGACACGCTTGCTCGTTTGTCCCCTCTGATATAAAAAAAAAATCCAAGCCACCGCTTACGACAGGCGGGGAACACTGTAGCTTTATTCTCGGGTCTGGGCTACAGGACTAAATAATCAGTTCCTACTATAAGTATGAAATTAATAAATGTTATTTATTAATGCTCAATCTTAGTTATTTCGTAAATTATTTATTAATTTCATTTTCATTATTAAATTTGTGAGTACCAAAACTAGTGGCCTAACACAAAAATATATATAACCTACGATGAACATAATATGGATACAGTCCGCATTACACGAGTGTATCAAGTGAAGTGGATCATCGGAAGACAAGTGATAGACACCTTAATAAGAAATACTTATCGATTTGACCCTTATATGTTCAGTGATATTTAATACTTTAGTTATTGAGGCTTTTGTAAAATTCCAATAAAAATCAGGTTTTAGGCAAATTTTGTTAAGTAAAGTAAGTCGATGGAGCTAAATTATTAAATCTATGATCGTATTTTTTATGAAAGTAATCCAACAGTGGACCTTACGTAGTGCAATGTCACATCGAGTCAGTAGTAAAAATTTTCAAACGAAACTAAAAAAAACTTTCAAGGGCCCCAAAAAGAAAAATCATAGCATTTCTTGAAACTTATTTTGATAAATGCTCATGTTTATGAAGACATTACACTGCAAATATTTCGTTAGTGCCAGAGTATCACGTGGAAAATTTAACTCAAACGAAGTAAGTTTGAAAATCTAAATATTTTCTTCAATGGCCTACTTTCAGAAAAACATGAAAAGTTACAATTATATTTTTTTTTTCAAGTTTAGTTTGTCTTTTGTACCCCTCATGCTCTCCTCTTTATTTAGTAAATGAAGGTTTCAATTTACTGAATAAAGAGAACAGCATGAGGGCTATAAAAGACAAACAGAAATGATTTCTTAATTAGATACCTTACCTTAACAAAAATATACCAAAAATCGATTAATGAATGCGGTAACTATAGACGTTCAGCTCTGATTACCTCTATAGCGGTATCGTTTTACTGAATCCAAAAATCAAAACTAATACTACTTTTTTACTTTTAACAGAAGTATTCAGCATTAAAGCATTGAATAGAATAGAAGTAATTCTCATCATGTACAAGTAAAGAAACTTACTGCAACTTGATAGATACCGAAGTACTAAAGATTATGATATAACCCTCTTGACTTTAAAAATACTAAAGCGATGTCATGATTACGACTTGTTCTTATTCGTCATTACATATGATCAACAGTCATTGTCGCCCCCGGTATCCTATTAGTACTAACAGGGGAACTCTCATTTATAAAGAAATTAATGAGCTCACAAAGCATACGTTCCGCTGAAGGCTCTTCTGGCATGCCGTCATCAGATCGCGCGCGCAAGTAATCTGAAAAAATATTAGATTATTGTTTCACTAAAACGTAATTTTATATATATAGAAAATATTACATTTGTAATTCATTTATGTTAAAATAATAAATAAAAAACCTTTTTCGTAACAAACTTTTATGTATAAATTATTGACCTAAAAATAAAAATCTTTTTAACACAAGATATTATTTTTTGTAAACTATTAACTAAAACTATTACTATTAAATATATATGGACCGCGAATCTTGGCGCTCCGTCCTCTCTGACGGCCTCATTAGGGATACAGCGTGAAGATATGTATTACTATTACTAAAAAGCAAAAAACAAAAATTTGTGTATGAAATGAAGTAGTAGGCTACAGCTACAGAAGAACCTTATTCTCGCTCACTGATTAAAAGCGCAGGCAAAATATATATATGTATATAATTACAAATTACAATAAAACAATAATTATAGACAACATACATACATACATACATATCTTCACACTGTATCCCTAATGGGGTAGTCAGAGACGACGAGCGCCAAGCGTCGCGGTCCTTACATACTTCTTTCGCTTCCTCAAATCTCATCATTTTCCTCACACATTTTCGCCTAGGTATGCGAGTGCTTTTAAAATTTCCGTCGGCCAACACTCTGGCTATTTGATCTTTTAATTATATCTCTTATAATTATAACTTTTAAAAATTTTAATACGTTCTTAAAATACTGAGGTTTTATTTCAAGTGTAATGATGTTTCACGACTTATTGCATTCCACTGAGTTACGCATTTATCTAAATTTCAGCTTAATCGATTGGGGGGAACTGGCACAAAATTCTGTTGCAAGATAAGATTTGGCGACATGCTAACAAGTGAAGTTAAACAAATCTTGTAACAAATAACATCGTTTTCACCGATTGTATCACAAAAAATATGTTGAAAAAGTAATACGTGTCTTTGTCGGTTTTTCTCAATGCAGGCTGTTTTTCGAACCGATGCACGATGGTAAGTTCGACATCAAAAATACCTTGTAACTGTGACCGTTTTTCCTTGTATGTATTTACTGGATAATATATTTACCTATATTATATTGTATATAATATATTTCACTGCAAATTGTCCATTGTAAACCTTTATTTGGAATGATCCAAAACGGTAACAATTATTGAAATTCGTCTAATTTTGTTAGCAAAGTAAGATTTAAAATTAAACTTTTAGTACCAATTACTATTGTGACGTTGTGGTCAGTGTCTCCGAACATATTATATTCTATCACGTATATTCAATTAATATCAAAAATAGATTAAATATATTATAATGTACCTACATAATCAACTATTTTACATTTAAATTAGAAAACAAATTAACTGCCTTGTATACCTGCCCCTAATACCTTTACTAGAACATCGCCTAAATAGATTTTAATTCTATTCACGCAGAAATTACTTTCATCAAAATTGAATTAAAGGCTATAAGTAGGAAAGATCTACACTCAAAAATAAAAAATGAACCGATTAACAAAATATGACCTTATTTTTATTCATTTAATATTTCTTCGTTGAAAGCGTGTCTTTGAAAAAAAAATTGTAAAGCGTTCCATGTCTTTCTTTTTGCGGCAAATTAAACTAAGTGTATCAACTCAAACATATTAAAAAATCTTGTCTCAAAATAAAAAATATTAAAACTAAACTAACTAATTGGAAGACATCGTCGTGTTAGATATAACTTTGAATATTCAAAAAAAGCATTAGAATATTTTAAACAATAAATGTTATAATTTAAAACATCACTTAAAAGAAAATCCCCGTCGTCTGAATGTCATTATATAAGTAATTTTATTAGCATTAATCACAATTATGACGATTATATGGGCTTGTACCTATGACTTCCACACAACGAAGAACCCAATAACACCCAAACTTCAATTCGATTTAGAAAAAATCGTTTCTTAAATTGACCTCTCCGGGTTTCCTTATTGTAATAATAAATTACAATCAAAATAAGTCAAATACCATCCTATGATTAGTTCAAATAAAGAAATTTTGTTCTTCTATAATAATGTATGTAGATGTAAAATAAATATTTAAACGGAAAATATAACACGATTACCTTTTATTTTAACTCGACGTTTCGACCGAGTTGCATCGGCCGTGGTCTCAAGCGTTTTAGATATTTATTTTAAAAAGCAAAGCAAAGCTTTTAAAAAGTTTATAATGTGGATGTACATACTTTTTGCCACAAAATATAGACTAAACTTAAGAAAAAAAATTAAACCGTCTCCAAAATAAAAACACTAAAAGATACGAAATAATTGTGCTTTAATAATCAAAACTCAAGTCTGAAAATAACATTGTAAATACGAGACAAATACCAATATAATTAAAGACAGTTATTGAAGCCCGTACTGAACTAATAAACAGAAATATAAAGTCTACTAGATCGATAGGCTTGGCACCGATTTCAGTAACCGTTAAATTTAATTAGGTATGTAGGCATTTGTATAATATTTCAAAGCTATTTTTTGCTTGAGTTTTGATTAAAAGCATAATTGTTTTATACTTTTCAGTATTTTTATTTCAAAGTTGGTTTAATATTTTTTTAGTCATTTATTTTCCCTTTTAAGTGACCTTGTCGTAAATAAATATCTAAGATAACTAAGCTTTTTCTCAATCTACAACTAAGCTTTTTTTCCAATTCTGAAACGGGACTTTAAATAAGAGGATCATCAAAATAAATTTATTTTCTTTAAGCAGTACTCCATCATCGGATCTTTACTAAATTTCTATGGGACTACTCTGGGCATTTCAAATTTCACCTTTTCAAATAAAAGAAGAATTGTCAAATACAGTGCAAAAATGGCAAAGATATCGTGTAGCATATACAATCAAAAAAATTCAGTCGATTTAAGAACTTCCTCCGTTTTTTTAAAATCGTTTAAAATGGAAAGTTAAATAGTTTAAAAATGAAACATTATAAAATTGTAACTCTATTCTAGGTGTATTATAGTTACCATTATAGGTGTAGTATAGTTATAGTTACCTTTATAGAAATTGAAGCCATCCTTGCCGACGTCAGAGCATCTCGAACACGTAGCTATCGCGAGCACCGCCAGAATTGATATAAATGTGTCCCGCATTTTCCGACTTTATTAAGACTAATGAGCTAGCAAGCAGACATGGCACGGGGATCGGTAAGGATTTATCGCCGGTGAGGTAAGCACTGACGGGAGGGAGGCCTGTCCGCTTTTTATAATTTCCAACGGATAAGAAGGGTGCGGAGCGTATGTAGGTCGAGACAAAGTAGATTCGATTCCGGAGTAAGCTGTTTACTGACAATTATTCTTTAAGAAAATTTTATATTGCTTGAACGTAATACGACGTTTGCGTACGTTGTCGTATAGTTATAGAATTGGGAATATCATGATGCACATGTGTATTTCGTGAAAAGTACCATTTCATAAAATGACCAACTAATATCCACCACATCTCGATATGCATGTCATTTGACGATTCGCTAAACAGTTGAGCACATCGATTCTACAGGTTCCTTAAATGTAAATTCCACAAAGCCCTTGAAACATCTGCTCACAGCTTCATTGAAATCCACTTTTCTTCTCTGAATACTGTATTATTACAAAGTTTTTTATATTGTTTCGCCGCAACCATCTAACACACGTACTTGTACAAAGTGGAAAATTTAAGAGCCCGGATATAGCGCCACTAGCAATGTGAAATACAACTATTTTCCATAATGGTCAGTCAGCTTTATGATATAGCAAACCACTTAGGTTAGAATATCGACAAATATATTGCTCTCATCGATCCTACCACTTAATCTATTAAGATTAATTAACTATTCATCTAAATTAAGAGTTTAATTTTTAAAAATTATCGTGTTGTAATAAAGTAAAGCTACTGGAAGAAAATACAGATGAGTTGGCAGTGAAATGTCATAATGAAGACCATTTTTATTCCACCTTTGCTTTTGACAGCACAGCAGGAGCGCCCGCCGACGACCACACAATTCCATTGGAAATGTCTGCTAAGACAGGCCTACGTACATATTTCTATTATTTCAGAAACTTGTTGTTGCTATTTCAATACATATTTTCTCTGCATACAAATATTACATCTCAAATTACATATGGCGTAAGCATTATGAAAAGAAATTGAAGAGAATACTCTTCAATTTTTAATTTACCTCTTATAATTTGTTACCAAATTATATATAAATATATATATAAATGCAGCAGGTTAAGAAAAACACATAAAAAATCGCAAAAGTTTAGTTTAATAATCAAAAGAAAGGTAAAGATTACAAGAGGAGCTTACAAAAATTGTATTTGATTTAATAGAGGCAGTTTGACAGATTAAGAAAAAATCAATTTTCTAAAGTAAACCTTTTAAACCAGGAATTCGTTCAGAAATGTCTTTCATTCAGTCAAGTTAAACTTTGTAAAAATGTTATGTATATGAAATAGAAGTTGGCTTTTTGATCGTATTTAGAGAACTTTTACTTCTATAAGGATTTCTGGACGCAACACAAACATCTCCAGGCTAGCAACCCGTCCCTATAGTCCCGCTTTGTCATCTGTAAGCCCCGAGCTAAGCCCAAATATGTATTTGTTACTCGAAGTAGAGTCAAAATTTGATTTTGTTGCCCCTTGAAATACTATCCACCACAAATACGAAATAATATTGTAATACGAAGTATTAAATTGTACAAATTATGTTGTTAGTGTATTCTTTGTAAAATTTTACTTTTATTTCAAATTTCAACTATTATTATCAAAAGCGGGTCTATAGTTCTGTTTTAAAAAAGGAAACTGAAATGGCCGGATTTCTGACGGTACTTGAGGCGAAGCCTTTCAGCAAATGAGCGACGCAGTCTTTACAGTGCGCAACACGAACAAAGAGGCCCTTCTGGCGTCCTCAGGTTTTATGCACCGACCAACTTAATGAGCTCTCCCTGCTTTTTAAAAACCCACGAACACAACACAACAGAACGAGAAGCCTGAGGTCATCATAAATTTGCTATTCCACGTTAAAATCTCAATACGCCGTTGCACATTTCTACGTGACGTAGTGTTAACTTATAATTGACAACTCAGTTTCTTTTTCCTTTATAATGATCACCTTTGTCTTATTTTAATTACTATACCCATTTCACATTTTTATTTACTACAACAACTTTAACAACTTTCATTAAATTCTTACTCTTAATATGTTTTATTGTGAGTTACAAAAAAGTTGAATGAACAATATTAAAGTTGTCTTGACTCCCACCATAATAGGGCTTATCTCACCGAATCCCTATTTCTTCAAAGGGTGTCCTGTCATACACAATGGAGTGCAGCCGAGCGTGTGATTGCTAAAAAATTGCTTAATAAAACTATCTTTGTATTAAATTGCAACGAGACCTGGATGATTACGGTATAGCTTTCCTATTGAGTTCATCGTATTACGGTAAGCTTCCTCGAGTTTTCTGGTGAAAATGAAAAACTGTTACTATTCGAGCTATTGTAAATTTTTACTGATAAACTTTATGTCACAAGATAAGTGAAAAAAATTCACGGTTGGTTATCCACGTCAGGGATATATTCTGCTTTTCTGTTATAAGGAATGATGTAAAATATCCACTTTTCAAATATTTTTTTTATAAAAACTGTAAATTAATTATTGATTCTGTAACATAACTTTTTATATTCTTTGACCAAATATAATATATTGCTCTCTGTCGCACTTGGTAACTGGTGTATTACCTATCGCATTTAAGTTTTTTATGATTTAATATTATACTGATATTTTAGATTTTGGAAAAAATGGTGACACAAATGAAACAACTTACGCATGATACGTGATTCGTGAACCTTTGGAAGTCTTGCTAGTATAGTTTCTGCAGTATCTAATAACACAGGACGGCATTTTAATATTAATATTAGGAACGCACATACGTTTTGACACTGTCACTTTGTTACACGAATGAGCTCCAGGTTGTCTGATTAGCAAAGTTTTAGGGTGCCAGTTTTCGAGCGCAATAGCTCATCTACCTCTTTTGTAAATATAACATCATTGGGTATAATAGAAAAGAATCAAAAATGTGATCGATATCTATTTATTTAATTTTACACAGGAGATCTATTTATTTTTATCGTATTTATGAAGTTATCTTTGCACTGAGTTTTGACTAGTAAAGGATTATTTTATTTTTTTCAGTCTTTTCATTTTGAAATCGGTTTAATTTTTTTCAATTAATAGAAAATACACCAGGTGTTACTACACCTGGTGTACTACTGTCCAGACTTACACGTTTGCTGGGTAGCCACTCTCTAATACTACTCCATGTTGTTACACCGTCCCTTATTTTAAATAGTATATTATGAAATCAAAAATTAATTTACAGTTTTTATAAAAAAATATGTGCGGTGTCACCCTTGCGGACAGGATAAGCAATGAGGAGATACGCAGTATGATAGGGTAGCACGACACTGTTTTTGTAAAAATGAAGAAAGGAATGCTTAGATGGTTCGGGCACACAGAAAGAATGAGTGATGAAAGACTGGCGAAGAAAATATACAGAGCGAAAGTGAGTGGTAAAAGAAGGCAAGGAAGACCAAGGCTGACTTATGAATATCAAATAGCCAGAGTGTTAGCAGACGGAAATGTCAAAAGCTCTCGCATACCTAGGCGAAAATGTGTGAGGAGAGTGATGAGATTTGAGGAAGCGAAAGAAGTATGTAAGAACCGCGACGCTTGGCGCTCCGTCCTCTCTGACTACCCCGTTAGGGATACAGCGTGAGGATATGTATGTATGTACTACTCTGTCAAGAAAGTACCGGAAAAAGATCAATAATACACGAAATGTTAGTTATTCATCCAAATTTATTTTATCACCTTCAAAGTATGCTCCTTCAGAAACGATACACTTACGCCAACGAATAAGCCAATCATCAAAACATTTTTAAACGGTTTTTCCGGAATTGAGTTCAGTGCTCGCCGCGAATTCTCCTTTATGTTATCTACCGAATGAAAACGTGTGCCACGAAGTGGTAATTTGAATTTAGGAAAAGGAAAGAAGTCGGCTGGCGCCATATCTGGTGAATAAGGTGGTTGCTCGATGGTATTTGTTGAGTTTTGGTCAAAAACTCGTTCACAATGATGGCCTTGTGCGAAGGCGCATTATCGTGATGCAAAATCCAAGAATTTTCTTTCCACAAATCTGGCCTTTTTCTTCGAATTTGCTCTCTTAAACGCCGCATAACGCCCAAATAATATTCTTTATTTACCGTTGGACCTTCCGGCAAGAATTCTGAGTGCACAACACCGCGATAGTTAAAGAAAACAGTCAACATGACTTTTGATCGACTTTGGCGTGGTTTTTTCAGTTTCGGTTCAGTTGGAAGGCACCACTCCGAAGCTTGTTGACTAATTTGCATGTCAAACTCGTAAACCCACGTCTCGTCACCAGTAACAATGCATTTCATGAATGTTGGGTCGGAATTGACTCGTTCTAGCATGTCCTCAGCGACTCTTATGCGGTTGTGTTTTTGAAGAAAATTCAGGTCTTTTGGGACTAGCCGAGCGGCAACATGTTTCATACCCAAGTGATTATTTAAAATGGTACGGATCGACTCGTGAGACACAGAAAGTTCGGCGGCTATCTCTCTCAAACTTGAATGAACATTTTCAGTCGCTATTTCCTTCACTTTTGCGATGTTAACTTCAGTTGCAGACGTTGATGGCCTACCAGAGCGAGGCAAACCTTCCATCACATCTCGACCGCTTTTGAACGCTTTGTACCACTCATAAGCACGTGTTTTTGATAAAATCGATTCACCGTAAGCCTTCTGTAACATTTTAAGTGACTCCGAACACGAAATTCCATTGGCGATGCAAAATTTAAGACAAACTCTTTGTTCGATGTTTTTGTCTATTATGAAATTCGCAATGTACACTAGAATGATATAACTAAAAATGGCACTGTATTTAATCTAAATAACAGATGCAACTCAAACTGCGCCCCAAAATGGAAAACAGTTGTGCCAATCTAACAACAACAAAAAAAAAACAAAAAATTGAATTTAGAACTATAAACAAATCATCCATTCCCGATACTTTCTTGACTGAATGTATAAAAAAAATATTTGAAAAGTGGATATTTTACATCATTCCTTATAACAGAAAAGCAGAATATATCCCTAACGTGGATAACCAACCGTGAATTTTTTTTCACTTATCTTGTGACGTAAAGTTTATCAGTAAAAATTTACAATAGCTCGAATAGTAACAGTTTTTCATTTTCAGCAGAAAACTCGAGGAAGCTTAACGTAATACGATGAACTGTATGGAAAAGCTATACCATAATCATCAAGGTCTCGTCGCAATTTAATACAAAGGCAGTTTTATTGAGCAATTTTTTAGCAATCACACGCTCGACTGCACTCCATTCCGTATGACAGACACCCTTTGAAGAAATAGGGATTCGGTGAGATGAGCCCTATTATGGTGGGAGTCAAGACTTAACTTTATATTGTTCATTCAACTTTTTTGTAACTCACTACCTTAAACATCGCAGATTTATGTCTGTGTTTGAGTACTGTGTTATCAAACATATTTTGAGTATGTTAACTATTTTAATTAAAAAATAAAACTTCTGATTCTCTATTAACATTCAATTTCATTTTTAAAAAAACTCATCTAAATTTTGTCCAGGACTTGTATAGCAATAATCACTTAGCTGTAAGCTCAGGTGGCTATAAGCTATCAGTGCAAGTGATGTGAAATTGAAATTCCATGTCGCGATGCTGCAAATCCCTTCGGACGAGAGCTTTGCATATTTGATCTAATGCAGTAATGCACGTACCTACAATTTGAGAATTAAAATACGTAAGTATATACGTATTTTAAGATATGAAATATTTTTGTTATTTGGGCTGCTCTACAAATCTACAACTACAAACAATAATTAACAATACGTCTTATTTTACTTGAAACACAATTTAAAAAAAAAGTATTCTCGAACTCGTCCACAAACAATATACAGCTGAAAAGACATATACATAGCTCCTATATTAAAAATATATGAATCCTTTCCTTATCTCGTCCTTGGAACTTGTTAGTACCTATTTTCCTGTACATAACGCTTTTTCACACGATTTTTCATCATTCGTTAAATAATAAACTCCGTTATGATTTGTGTAATAAATGCGTAAGTAATTTTGTCAACAGTTTTAAATGTTAATAAATGATATTTTGTTACGTATTTATTGAACAATGTACGAATACTCTCAACAACATATGAAATATGCAAATTAATTTCGCGATATTAAATTATCGATTTTACAACGCTTTAGATAGAACACATCCTGATAGTGCTGATATATACTGTCTTTCAAGCAGAAAACAATAATGGTAAAATATCTGATAATGAGACCAAGGTGTGAATTCGCTGTGGTGTGATCATCCGTCAACTCTGAACGGCAAATGGCGTGAAATTATGTATCTATGTACTGACAAAATTTTGATAAGTGTCAATAAAAGAAATATGTAATGAACGATAAGTCAATATTCGCCCATAAATACCGTTCAAATCAAAGCAACAATGTAGCTATTGTAACGCGTCGGTTGGCAGAATTCAATTTTGAAATACGTTCACAAAGCGCGCTCGGAACATTGTTTGCAATACCTATTTCCATTTACCAGTACACGTCCCGACAAGAGTGACAAGCCTACGGATTTTATGCAAATTTTTTTGGCCATAAACAAAAGCTTCAACAAACACGTGATACAAAATTTACAAATACATAGCGGAGACTTTTCCAACCCAATTTACTCTCAATTAAACGACACGGAACGACTAAAGCTGTAAATAAAACTGAAGGTTAGGTATAAGGGATAACAATGGAATAAAATGGGAATATCAAACAGTTCTTAAATGAAATACGCAAATTGGATAATTAATAATGTAAGAATAATAATTTTAAAAAGATTGTATTTTCCCTAAGCGTTTGCAACGCATTACATTCAAAGAGCAAGCCCGGGGCTGATGGCTTCCCTTTTGAGGCTTAATGAGAGTCGTGCTCGAAGGGGCTGCTTTGCCTAATTCCGTTTGCTTTGATGAGAGAGGTTCGAGTCCCGCGAGAGTACTCATACGACGATTCTCTCTGATCGCTATAGTTATTGTTTGTTTAATAAACAGAAACTTTCACATTTAATGACTAAAAGTTTCCTTTTCCGCAGCCAACAAAGGTAATAAAAAATAATGTTACTTTCTTATAAATATTTATTATTATCAAATAATACCCATTAAAATGTATTGCCTAAATAAGGACATATTTCATCACCATCTAATAAAATTCTGGAAACCTTCTATTAAGAACGTTTAATAATTTAACTCAAAAGTTATTCTACAATCTGTCAAGAGATGGTAAACTGAAGCTAAAATTATAAATTAATGAAATGTTTTCTAAAATTTCCATTTTACGTAGTTCTAATCAGAAATAAATTATCGTAAAATGAATTTTTAGAATAATTATTACCATGAATCTAGAGATGGCGACTAGAAGACATTGATGAATCGTACTGAGTACAATCTGGAACATTAATTAAAAAATAGAACAAATTAACATCAAAGTTGCTGTCATTTCACTGAATTATGAAAAGTAGGTCTACAAAATATAATTATATTCAGTAACGTACAATATTAATTCGGACACATGTACTAATATCTACAACGATATAAATTATTCACAAATCAACACAAACATACAATTCGATATAATGAAATCATTATATAAAATGTCAACTAATATTTACAGGTTTCATAGCATATAATATAAACCATGGCCTTTGTCTGAAAATGTCTCTTGCTGTAACCACAATTTACGTAATTATCCTATCGATAAATTTTATCGTCGTGTGGCGGCAAGCTAATAAAATAGGGTGCTGGAGGCGGTGGCGCTAAATATCGCACTGAACCTGGTCCAGACTGCACCTTATGGGGCAAAGTGGCCGTAGATAATGAAGCCGGAGGCAACGTCGCCGCATATCCAGGCCACGGAGCACCCCATAAGGGGGCCGCCCCAGCTCCGGGACTGTTTGCTAGCGGCCCACCTCTATACGATGTCGATGTCATCCTTAACCTAACGATACATATAGCTACTATCAAAATAGCTATAAACGCAACGACACCACCTACTATACCTATTATCAAGTTATCGTCATTAGTAGACGACGCCATACCGACTACTGGCGCTCCTTTTGGTTCCCCAGCTACTTTTGGTCGATCATGTGATGGAGCAACCGACCAAATTATATCTGGTTCAGCTGAAGTTCTGTGTATGAGACGTGGTGGAGGGCTAGTTGCTATACTGCTTGATGAGGTACTTGTGACTGTTGTCTTTCGTTTCGTGTCACATGATAATTCGTCATCACCAATCTCGGTCAGTAGAAATCCAGCTAAATGGTCGGGTGAATTGCACCGTACGTTTTCTATGCCGACATTTGGTAACCATCTTCGCAACGCTCGTGCACTACAATCGCATCGTATAGGATTTGTATCCAAACCAAACATGGATAAATCTGCTCGACGATCATCTAATGCCACTAATAACTGCGGTTGTAATGTTGATAATTGACTTCCAGCGACATCTATTGTAATTTGAGATGACCTTGGCAATGGAAACAGCAGTGCTGGTGGCAAATTTGTCACGGACGTATTGCGAATTCTTACTGTTATAGCCGGCGCCTTCAGACCGGCTAGTACTCCTGACGAAACTGACTTCAAACGAGACCCTCTAACACCTAGTTCTTCAAGACGTGGGTGAAGAGTGGAATGTAGCTGGTCTGCTCCAATATTGGTGTCTTTTACTTCAACAT
Organism: Zeuzera pyrina; assembly: GCA_907165235.1. Classification (NCBI taxonomy): domain Eukaryota; kingdom Metazoa; phylum Arthropoda; class Insecta; order Lepidoptera; family Cossidae; genus Zeuzera; species Zeuzera pyrina. Next base: position 18,126,690 of record OU015628.1, read on the forward strand.
CCAGTTTTTCAAGAGCGAACAAGTATTGTAATGCTCCCTGAACATCAAAATATCCTAACCTTGGATACCCGTATGCTCGTAACTCTATTAAATTAGGCAGAGCCCTAAAAGAATTTTTCTCAATTCTAGTACAGTCTTGTAAATATCTCATATCTAAAATTCGAAGCGAAGAAAGCCCTTCAAAATTGCCATCTGCCACTACGGTTATAGGATTATTGGAAATATTTAAACGAAGAAGATTTTTAAGTTTAAGCCAAGAAACAGAGAGTGATCCGGAAACATCTATTATTTGATTGTGTGATAGATCTAAAGATTCCAATAAAGTTGTTCTGGTAAATATTTTTTCTGATAATTTTGTAATATTATTATACGACAAATTTAAACTGCTTAAAAATGGTGTCTCCAATTGTCCAATTGATATTATTCCTGTTCCTGCAAGATTTAGCTCTCTTACAGTTTTTGGTTCTGTTAATACATTATTTATCGTTTTCTCAGACAAGGGATTGAATGACAAATCTAATTTTTTTATATTAACCATTACGCTATCTTCCGCAGGTATATCAACTATTTCGTTATGAGATAGATCGACAGACGATACAAAAAAATATTGTTTCTGTAAAGACTTTAAAGGAGCTTGCTCAAATAAATTATCACTTAGATTAATTTTTTCAAGCATATGAAGCCTTGCTCTATCGAAAACATTTTCAGGCAACTCTGTAAGTAAGTTTCCGCCTAAATTCAGTAGTTCTAATCTGATAAGTCCTTCAAAAATCCTATCACCTAAGCGATCTATTTTATTATTTGATAAGTCCAAGTGCTGTATTTGTGTAGAATTATGGAAAGCCATTTCACTTATTGCTTCGAGTTCATTTCGTGCCAATAATATACTTCTTAATTTTGGAAGTCGTGCAAAATCAAGTTCATCGATATTTTTCAGCACATTCCCTGATAAATCTATCAGTTCAAGATACTGTAAGTTACTTATTAATTCAGATGGAAAAAAGTTGAATTTATTATTAGTTAGTATGATTTCTCGTAGTCGTGGATGTATTTTAAATGATGACGGGAACAAATAACTTAGTTGATTGTCTGAAAGGTCGATAACTTCTAAGCTAGTTCCAGTATTAAAGAATTCTCCTTTAAATGCGCTTAATTGATTACCCTTCAAAGACAAATATTGAATGGACATGACATTAACAAAGGAAGGAGTTCTTATGTTAACTATATTATTATAAGACAAATCTAAAAGCGTTAAATTTTTAAGGTTTTTAAAAGTGTTTTCGGATATTTCTTGAAGAAAGTTATTGGACAGATAAATTTGTTCTACATTAGGATTCTTCGAAAACAAATTCACAGGAAGAGCTTTTAATCCAATATGACTCAAATCTATAGAGAGCAAAGCTTGGTTTTCAGCGAAAACACTTTGAGACAATACGCTAATGTGCGCATTACGACTAACGTTAAGGTGAGTTAAACTCGGGATCGAATGGAACGCGTCCACTGGTATTTCCGATATTTGATTATCAGAAACATCTAGATACCAAAGGTTTATGAATTGTAGTTTATCACCAGTGAAACCTAAAATTCTATTTTGATTTAAAGATAAAAATTCCAGTGATGACTCCAATCCACTGAAAACGTCCGCTGTGATTGAATTTAATAAATTTCCAGACAAATCCAAGTGTCTCAGTGCTTTGAAGTGGTTGAACGCCGCCGGAGGTAGTTCTCTAATAACATTTCGTGAAAGAACTAAAGACGTGATCCTATCCGAGACCGCTCTTAGTATGTCACTTGACAAGGCCGTGACTCTGTTGAACCCTAAGTGAACCGAAATTAAATTTGGCAAGCGAGATAACGCCGTCGCAGGAATGAGAAGAATATTGTTATCACGTAGTAGCAACGTCTGAAGACTTGTCAAGCCATCGAAAGCATCGTCCTCCACCTATAAACAAATGATGTGCTTTATAATCTAAACATATAAATAAAATTAAAGTATCTGTCTGTGATTTCGGAATAAAGGCTTTTTCTTAAACATATATGGTTATTTGTACGTAATCAAAACCTAAACACGCTATTTTAGATTTTTTTATCTCTCTGTCTGTCTGTCTGTTTATCCGCGATAATCTCCGAAACGGCTAAACTGATTTTGATGGGACTTTCATTGACAGGTATAGGACTTTTCAGAGAGTTATATAGACTACTTTCAATAAATATAAAAATAACAAATTTAAAACGGGTGAAACCGCGAGGCGCAACTAGTCTCGAAATCAAATGTTATACTAATAAAAAATACTAATCAACTTTTAACGCATTAATAATAAAAGTAGAATTTTTTAAGACGTTTTTAATTATTTATTAAATAAGACAGTTTAAGTTAACATTTTCATTAGAAGTTTCAGTTCATTAAAGTCTAATAAATTATTTAATCAGGTAGTCTTGTATGTAAACTTTACACATGTAATAAGAAATAAATACGTATTAAATAACATTATTACTAACTTAATGTTACTAATATACATATAGGTATTAAGACGATAATAATAATTTCTAACTCTCGTAACTGTATTAATAAAAATTATATGTGTATTCAATACTCATGTAAGCACATAAGAAGATATTGACGTTTTTAAACAAAACCGGACACATATAAAAAAACAAAACTGGTCACATATAAAATAATAACACTGGCCGCTTGAAATGAATAAAATAAAAAATAATAAATTATGTGTTACATCGACGCGTGCAACTTCGTTACACGCTAAAAAATACACTATATTTTTCCAAACGCCCCAAAAATATAACTTCAATAAATTGGCGAGAGCGGGAGAAGTGAGGTTGTCATTTATTTAAATTTTCTATTTTTAAAATTTTTGGGGTTTTGAAGTACAAATTAATAGTACATTATGTTTTAAAGTTCTGTATCAGTGAAAAGAATGTAGTAGGTCTAAATAAACGTGTAGCTGAAGCTGTCGCGCTCTTCCAAGAGGTCTTTTATAACTTCACTAAAGCTTACTATTATCACTTTACTGGAGGAGTTTCACGATAAGAAAAAACGAATTTATTTCAAATGTGCTTCATGAAAAACCACAGATGAGAAAGAAAGAAAGAAAGTTATTAATGCGTGACTTTGGCAAATGCGCTAATCTGTACGCCATCCCATGAAGAAAAAAAAACTTAATAAATGTAGGAACCCGTTCAAAGTGTCTAGTTAATAACTTACTATTTTATAACCGTTATTATAGAATTGTGATCAACAACGCAACGCCAATATCAGTGTGAGTAGATTTTATCTGAATTTAACGAGTACAGTGGAATTACGACTACATAAATTGATGCTTTCGCGGTAATCGAATATTTGTTTTACAATTTCGTATCTATTAAATCAAACTAACTTCTAGAGAGTTGAAAGTAGAGTGCTCTTTTTGAACTACTTGTAGTTGGATTATATTATATATAAATATATAGAAGACCATTCGATAACCGATATCATATAAATAAAAATGTGCAGTGAATCCGACTCTGTCCAAGCACAAAGGCGCCCAACAATACTGAATGAAGATTACGATAATCCCGATGCTATGGTGGACAGGTTCACTTATACATATTTATAATATTAGTACCAATAACAGTAATACTAACCGTTCGAAGAGAATTAACCCCAACGTCCAAATAACGTAATTCTGTAAGACCGACGAATGTTCCTGGCATAAGCTTCACTAAATTGTTTCTACTGAGATCTAGGACTTGCAGCGACACTAAAGTACTCAAATGGCTGGTATCGATATTCTGAAAAAAGCATTATATGTACATATTAATGGCCTGTAGGACCTGTAGGTACGAATGTTGCTATAGCTGCCATCGAAACAAAGGGTCCCAGCTTCAAAGCACCGCAAAATTAAATAAGAATACATTTTTTTCTAAATTGGCTTGAATCTTAGGTGTTTCTGGGTTTCTCCGATTCATTGAATGACATCTATTAAATAGAATAAGCCTAGTGCTGGTTCTTAGGAATCAGTCTTGGGAGGATATGTGTACTAATCACCGCCCAATCACTACACCAACGGTCCAATCACAATTTTAAACGTGTTATAGAGAATTTTCATTTAAATGTCTCTTCTCTTCCATGAAAGGCTCATAGAATCACTGTCTGTCTGTCTGTCTATCCGTCACAGCCATTTTTCTCAGAGACCATTCGACGTAAATAACTGAAAAGTGGCGGCAACGTGAAATTCAAGAGTTGCATTCTGATATTGAATATTTATTATTGGGAACTTAAATAGAAAGATAGAAATACTTTTATAGTCATTGTATGGTAGATTAAATGAAAGGTCTTTAGATTACAAATTCAAAACTACCTAAAACACAATACATTTGTGCAACATTTTTCATAAAAACATTTAAAAATTTTAACTCCAAAATTATTCTATTCTGTTTCATATATCATCAAAAAATCTTATGAAAATCATCAACATTCAGAATAAGATATATTAAAAAATAATGAATTGCATTGTGTTAGATGCTTCTTTAACATGAAACTAGAATTCTATATAAACTCTTAGACAAATTTCGTTAATTTAAATTTATGTCGATACTTGTCAGTATGGAATACTAATTGCGCCAGTTTTGTAAGTACGACTTGCATTTTGGCCAGTTTTTTACTATTGAATTAAAGACCTTCAAACCCTTAAGGCGTTTTTAGTATCATGCGCAGTTGTGCACGTACGTTGGATTGACCCACATGCATGAAAACAAATCTGAGCTTCAGTTTCTTGTGGATTGCTAATAGGTATAGTCGTGTTCTTTAGTAATTAAAAGTATATTAATAAAAAAATTATATTCAAATTCAAAATCAGACAAATATGTAGAAGTTATTCCTTTCAAAATTTATAAGAGTCGTAACAAAATTAACCATATGTTGACTCCTTTTTACTTTTTGCTAGAAATCCCACGCGCGTCGCCGCATCACATCCCTCATGCATATAGCACTCGTAAATGAAAAGGAGCATTGCGGATTAAGCCCGCTTGCATGAGAAAACCCGCACGATACTAAAACGGCCCAAAGTTCCTCATAATATATAATAATAACAAACATATGCCTGTAACCGAAATGTCTTTTTCTCATTTTTAATAAAACACCCTGACTACCCCATCGGAGATACAGAGTGAGGATATGTATATAATATGTATGTATTAAAATACATAATTAGTTATTTATCAAATTATTTTCATATTATTCCTTTGAGTATACATTCTTGTCGTCAATTATTCATCTATGTATTTTATTTGATTTGGTGGAAGTACTAGTATTTGCAAAATTAGTGTTAAAGATTGTCAGTTATCACCAAAAGCTATCCAAAAGCTAAACAAAGTTTATAGTAGGTCTTATTATTTATTGATATTCACATTTTATGAACATGGGTAGATCAGCATTTTTTTGTCTCACTGCTGTTCCCACATTCCCGAGTAAAATAAGTCGGAAATTATAGTTCCGTATTTATTTCATTTTTATTATAAAGACCAATCCAATTTGTGAAATGGACTTTTAACTATATTTTTTCGATAATTTTCTTCAATTTAATAGTTGACAGACATCGTAGTGGTTCCATAAGTTTTGTTTTTGCAATTTTGAACGGAACAGTTAACTCAATTCCTTAAAATAATTGCTTTTGTAATCCCTCTCGTTTTGTTGACAGGAAATCAAGGCCAATTTATTTCTTCAGCCGTCATTATCAGTTAAACAGAATTAAATCAAAAAACTTTTGACGCTCACCGTGATCATGTTGCTGGAAAGATTCAAATGTCTCAGAGCGGCAAATGATTTCAGTGCCACTGTCGGAAAATCTGTAATGAAATTCTCTGAGAGATCCAACTTTTCCAAGTTCTCTGTCCCTTGGAACACGTCACTGTTGAACTTAGACAGTCGATTCCGGCCGAGATCGAGACTTTGCAGCTCACTCAGACCAATGAAAGCTCCGCCTTCGATAGTCGATATCATATTACCGTGTAAATCAATTTCTTCCAGTGTCTTTTGAGATACAAAGGATGCTTGCCTTATCAAATCTGAAAAAAGTCAGTTATTTTTTTACATTGTTTTGTTATACTTTATAGTACATACTTGCATGCTAACTTCAACTAACGCGGCTTCCCATTCGGTGTGGACAAAACATAAATGCACTTTAAAATCATACATTAAACATTCCAATCATACTACTTTTGGCATTTTTGAATTTGCGGACAGCAATATTCGTGGAGCACTCAACTTATAGAGCCAAAATATCGGACCATCCTACTCACCACTGCTCAGTTTTTTGATGTTAAAAAATTTATCAACTCTCGCTTGTATTAAAGTAATACATATCCAATACTGGACCTGTGTGTACATCTCCGTATATTCCGATAGTTACTTAGATACTTAAATAAAGGCTTCCTGATCTATTCGGTGATGTGACAAAAATAACAAAAATCAAACTATAAAACAAGCACAATCTCATTTCACAAATATACAATTTTCAAATTAACTCTCATTTTATCACGGGTCAAGTTAAACTGGTCATTCAATTGACGCGCTCGTTGATGTGCATATGTGCATCTCGCTTTCACCGGTGCAACCTCTATTACGTTATCTCAGTCATACACACTTTTATGTCTTGTAATAGTGTGTGTAGTCAACTAATCGGAGTGCAGTAACCGCAGCAGTGTTTAGACATAAATTGATTTCAAACAATTGAATAATATTTCCTCTCTATAGGTTGAACGCTCCATGGCAAAATGTAACTAGATACTGCCAGGTCGCTAGGCGTCTTTTAAAATTCGTCATAAAACTTGCAAAGACACTAAAAAAAAAGTTAAACAGCTAGCATATTTTATATTTTTCTCTCCCTCCGAAACCAGCATGGAAACATTTTTCTTGATGCTTTCATGTTCGTTAATTTATAATTAATACTTTAGTTGTTACTACAATGACCAGGTAACAATTCATTTAACGCATTGCATACCTATTCTGTTTTCTCTCAATGAAAGGACTCTCAGTGATCTTGGTCCATTTAGTGATGATGATGGAATAGAATTTATGTTGTTACGATCAAGACGCAACACCTGTAACCAATATTACATATCATATACATAGGTACTAATATTTAATGTTATATTTAATAATGAAAAGCTAAAAGAACAAGATATATCCTTTACAAATATAAGTTTTTAATATTCATATAAGTACATAATTTACAAAAGGGAACAAATGGAATGAAATGCAATAATAATAAAATATAACGAAGATAAAAAAATGTAATTTAGAGTATAATTTGTACTTATTAGGCAGATACGTAATAAACTCTAAACACACGCAACTGATATCTGACATATAAAAATCAATGTTTGTTTGTTCGTATTTTATGAGCTGCCATACCGTTAATTTGATTGTGATGAAGTTTGGTATGGAGATAGCTGGAATCCTGAAGGAGGAGGTAGACTTTAAAAATAAAAGACGCAGACGAAGTCGTGTGCATCAGCTAGTCTTATATTTAAAAATGGATGTTTCTTTGTATGTTTGTCTTCTATGCGGTTCTAAACCATTCATCAGATTGTGATGAAACTTTTGTAAGTTGTTCTGTGTATGGCAGTACAAAAAACGCGAACGAAATCCCGGGCAACAAGCTAGTTCTTGATAAAAATGAAAGCTTTTATACCTTAAGTACATCGCATCCAATCATTAAACCCTCCTCGATACCTCTGATACTGTTCCCACTTAGATCTAATTCCTCCAAAGCCGGCAAATTATGAATCTCAGCAGTTGAGAATATTGGATTTAAATTATCACCAAACAAATTGTCAGCCAATATCAGTCTAGTGAGATTGCCTCTAACTCCAGCCAAAAGACGATCCGGTAGCCGACGAAGACTGTTGTGGGAAAAATCCAGTTCTTTTAACGGTAGGCCATAGGATGAGAATATCTGAAAATCGAAACAATTCAAAAAGGTCTACAGTTTTTCTACATTCAGCTCATATTTACTTAAAATATTGTATATATAACTAAAAATTTGTAACTCGTTAAAACATACACAAAAGTAGAGAAAATTAGGTCTAACGTTTTGGACATTTAGTTGACATCTTGTTGTTTGGTGAGTTATGTTTTGTAATTATACTTTGTATTTTGTTTCTTTTCAATGTTTTAATTACAGATATTCGAACTTTTCAATGTAATATGCTTATGTACTCATTTACGCGACGCTTGGCGCTCCGTCCACTCTAACCAACCCGTCAGGGATACAGCGTGAAGCTATGTATGTATGTATCTACTCGTTAAACACTGACACTGTCGCTACAATATCGATTTTACAGTTAATCGTAAAATTATTTGTAATAATCGTTACTGGTGCCTCCTTCCTATCTTCCTACAAATAAATATATCATTTTAGTATTTCGTAGTACTACCCACAGATATTTTCGAACAGGAATACTTCCAAAACTCTCGTTTTCATTTTCCATTTACGTCGTACAAAACAATTTGATTAAATATATATTTATACCTGTTTCGGCTTGAAACCTCTCGACTGTCAAACTAACTTGATCTTAGTTTGAATAGCGAGGAAATCTCCGAGACTAGGCTCTTGTCGTACGCCCAACTCTCCCTAGAGTTTGCTAACTTCTGATCTCGATATATTATCTAACAACAGGCACATAGTTAAATTCTACTAACAACAACGCAACTGATATGTTCCCCCCGCATTTCATTCATTTCATATATAGATTCATTATAGTCATTCATTTAAGAAAACGACCTTTAGTTTATTTCTTCTATACAATTTGTTGTATTTGAAAAAATAAACACGAACTACAATTATGAGAACCTGAACGAGATATATTTTGTCAAGGTCGAAGTCGATACTCGCGCAGGTGATTCCGTAGACTAACATTAATTTCCGAGAATTTTTTATGTAAACTTAAAGCAAGTTCACGTGTTTCTTGAAGTTCTTATAATTATTATTTTAAGTATAGTAGTTCCGAAGATATGGCCGTAATGGTTGTGCTCGAATATCCCATCTTCCCTCCCTCGTTCCCCATTCTTCCTCTTTCATTCTCCTATTTATTTATTTTAAGATCATAACTAAGGCAAAATTTTTGTGTTAGCAAGATCTATAACTGTGCTAAATAAGTATTTTCATCGTACAGTTTCTGAGTAGATCGAATGTAACAGACGAACAGACAGGATAACGAAAGTGTATATAACCTTAAAAGGGTTCCGTTTTCCAATTTGGGGTACGAAACTCTAAAAGCATAAAAAATGACAATTTAATGTGTAATATGTACTTATAAAAATTTATGTATAACTAGCTTTGCCCTGCGGCTTCATCTTCGGCGGTAGCGGATCCTGTCGCAGCTATGAACCATCCTAACGACAAATTAAAATTTTCTATGTGAATATGACCTTAATAGGTCCGTCCAGTAGTTCAAAAATTATACATCTCTAGCATAGACACACAAGACTTTTATTCATATATAAATAATTTTCGTAAGTAAACACATCAACAGATAACTTCATTTATTTCCAACCTTATAACTTTTCCCGCGGAGTTAGTAACCTAACCCCAAAAAAAATTACTAAAAAATATAATTTTTATGTGTTTATCTAGGCAAATTAGTAACTAACTCTCCCATCAGAATCCTCCCTTTCCCTTTTATAAAATCGCAATGGAGTTTTGAAATTAGTAGGTTAATTCTTTTTTTTGTTATTACTTTTAACTAAGTTCTTTTTTGACGCAAATAGTACCCCGAAATTCAAGCCAAAAGCTTATTATTGTTGTTTTAACTTGAAATAACGAAAGTTATTAAAAACAGAACTTACAAAAAGTTTTGAATTTCGTTATTAAATAGTTCCACAGACTGAGTTGTATTTTTTTTTGTTACAACGTAGGTAGTGATTGTTGGCAGCTGTTTTATTCGTCCGCCATTGGAGCGGATGCCAAATTCATTTATTGTTATAAGAGAACCAAAACCGTTAAAAGTTATGTAAACTCCACTTCTGAATAGTTCACGTAATTATGAGTATTTCGTATGCATTGCCCAAGAACACGTATCCAGTTTTCCATTTATCAAAGCCAGTGTGCCGCGATTATCAGATCATGAAAATATCGCATGCATACACGAATAGAAATCTATCGCTTTGTCATTGTGACCACCGCTTATGAATGATTATTCTACTTTCAAATCTGATGAAAGATCTGTTTATGAAGACACAATGAAGATACCTTCCAAGCCAGGACCCCGAGTATGATCACACTTGACTGATTTCTTATTGTCTACGATTAATACCATTTATTGCAAAAACAATATCTCTAGTCTGTAGTTAAATTCAATTAAAACCAACCTGTGTAGGTAGCGTTTGATGTCCGGCCCACCTCTGACTAAAAGATATGATAGGAGCCCCATAAGGCAGAGCAGGGAAATCACCAGGAAATACCACCCGGTCGCAGTCCATCAAAATCCTCAATTGTAACGCTCGATCTACTTGGACTTGACACCGACACGGATAGCGGAGGTCATCGTTCAACTCTGAACAGGGTACCCACTGTCTTTGAGCAACAACTTTTGTCGCCAAAACCAGGAACAAAAATTTCCACATTGTTTTCTGAAACAAACAAAATATCCTTTAGTTTGCTTTTTAAGTTCAGTATTTGAAAGTTACGGAAAACCATCTTCTGTTTTTAAAATACTCAAAATTAAACACATGGAATGATTTTATGTTCTGAGTTGTATATCCTTCGAGTTACTTCTAAACAGAATTGGTCGCCTACGATACTATTTCAAAGCAATTTTTTACTCGAACAGTCAAATTTTAGAATGAGCTCCGTATTCACTATTCCAAGCAACCGCAGCATGGTGTTAGTCAAATAAGCCCTAAAAAAATTTTTAGCTCCATACTTATCCGCCACCTTACTTCATATTGAACGAACTTCAATAAAGATATTTTCAAATTAGAAAAAATTTATAATAATGTAATTTTATTTTCTATATAGGCAAGATACTGTGTCTTACCAGTTGATAAATAAACACTGCCGTCTATTATTAAGAAATACAAAAGTAACTACCTATTTCCTATGTGAAAATGTATTTATTAAATAGGAAACTTTTCATTTTATCCCTAACATTTTCATGTTGTTTCTACGTGAGCTTTCATTATCTACATCATTTTCCTGTTTCTAAAAATACTGTAAAAGAAATTAAGGTCAAGGTAATACGAATTGAAGAGGTTGAAACCACTTGGCTTGATTAATATGGCTACAAATGCGTTTGTACTGAAGTTTTTATTCTTTTTACAATGTGATTTTGGATTTAAATTACTTCAATGAGGTTTTAATTCCTGTACTATTCTGAAGTCACATCTCACGGGATAAAACCTTTATGAAACTATCAACCTAAAACAATTACTTTTGTTCAAATTTTATGTAGCGCCAAACTATTCGAAGGCGAATTTCTTATTTCGCCTTCGAATAATTTCGCGTTCGTTTTCAATGCCATCACGGACCTTCATTACCATAAACGAAACCTCAATAGCCGATACAAACATAAACGGGTTCAGACAACAAGAAACACCTCGTAAACAAACTCGTCGTAAGAGAGAGGAGATGGGGGGATTTACGATCAGACCTTTGTTTGTTTTATTCCCCGATATCGCGTTAAGTTCGGCATTTATTCCATGTAAACTTTTCTTATTGTGATTGATGAAAGTAAAGATTCACATCTACTTTTATTTGCGTTACGTTTACAGTGTAAAAATGGAAGCTTACGAATTGGAGATTTCTTTACTTAATTTTTACTTTTGTAAAATTGAGTTATTCGACAAAATTTAAACCAAGAATCGTCATAGCTCCCTCCACCCCCCCTACAACATTTGAGGAAATGACAACATCATTTTCCTACTCAGGAAACACCACTAATATACGACGATACCAGTTGTCGGTATAATACTGCTCAGTTCCACTACAATATTTTTTTAATCGCTTGGCCTCTCTTCTATGAGATGTGATGGCCGATGAAGCCTAGTCTACGCTCAATGTGCGGTTAGTGAGCACGATTAGTTTTAGAACTCGCGGAGGTGGAGAACGACCAATGGCGTACGTCCACTTGTCGCTTTGCACTGTGGCGCGAAATTCGAATGTACTCTAACTCTAATTTAAGCAAACAATAATATTCTTCTATTATTATTCTGTCTTACAATTCGAATGAATCGTATCACTCACATATTAGAGTGAACTGATGTATTATTTGATATCGATTTGATTTGATGTGTTCGATCTAGGAACATAGTTAACCTTTAGGTAACACTACAAACTAAAAACCAAACGCTTGACAAATAATCACCATTTTTTCGATCCTGTACTATATTGGATAATATTAGTGTAATATTCATTCTTCATAGTTTGGTGTATATATTAGGCTCAAAGACCAGAACGCTCATTGAGATAATAAAATAGCTAAGTTATTTATTCATTGGGCCTGCCTAGAGTTTTGAATAACTAACCCAACATCCTGGGGTGGGCACCGAACCATTCCGGGATGGCCATCATTGTTTCAAACCTCTTACATTTTTATATTTTCTTTAAATAACAAAATTTATTAGTGTCTTAGCTGGAGTGGGAAGCCATGAGCCCATGCGCAATAGAAAGATATGTGAGTACAATCAAGGCCGTAGCTAGGAATTATCTTAGGGGAATGAGCCCTAGACCAGAGACAGTAAGTAACAACTTTATGTTTTAAAATATAAACCCTCCAACGCTTACGACTTGGAATACAAATCGATCTCCGACTCTGATAATAAGTTCAATAAATATTATTATTCTAGTATTTTGGTGTTTTTTTTTTTTTCTATTAATGTTTTTAAACTTTCACGATTTGTACACATCTTACAGCAGTCTGTAAGTTCTTTTTTCTAGTTTAACTTAATAAATTAATTTTTATTACTCATGCGGGATAAACAGTATCTAAACGCATATTTTTGCGGCTGATAAGTAGCTATTTTCACATTATACAATTTGACTGCGACAAGTTTACTTGTCGCACGCAAATGTCTATATGTCAGAATATCTAAAAAAAACAGAATTGATTTTAGTACATCAGTGTGAAAGATAAATAAAATCTTGATTTCGAAGTTTAAATTCAATTTCTACAAAAAACTCAAAAAATGTTGATACATTACGTTTTCAATTTGTTCAAATATAACTGTTTGTTTAAATGAAAAAAATAATTAATTGCTCTTGTTAAACAACATGTCCATTGTTTGCAATAAAGTTATTACTTTCTATAATTTTTCTTTGTAACGAAATTATCTCCGCATTAGTAATAAAAAATAATATCTGCAACTCGTGCGGTGTTGTCGATTGCCCACTCGAGCGAATGAGCGCACTCGCTTCGTTCGTGCGCTCAACTTCGTTCGAGTGGGCAATCGACAACTTACCGCACTTGTTGCACAATATACTATTAAAAATCGAATGCGATAAATCGTATAATACTTTTATTGTAGGCAAAAAATTGTTAACAATTACAAGTGCAAAAAATTTAGTTTTAATAAAAATAACAATATAGTTTTTATAAGTCTATTTTTCACTCTTTCCATAAAATACTATATTTTTTTGAAGTGTACTATATTTTTTTATAACTTATTCTACTAATAAAAATACTACAATCAGCCGAAGAAAAGTTTGTAACCCTATCCCGGCGTAACGTAAGACTGACTTCGTGATAAAGTATAAGATAACCTAACAGTGAAATCATCGACACTGATGAAAATTCTACGTTAAATAAAATGAAGAAATTATGTACGATAAAGGAATTAAGACATAGTAATATATCGATTTAGTAGTACCATAGGTACAATTCTTACGCGTAGAATATTATAATTTCACTAAAGAAAATTCATTATAAAGTTATCCCTCAGAGATTGCCATAAATTAATGTAAAATATCGTGAGTTTATACTGGCTACAGGTATTCTACACTAAAGGCACTAAATTAGGAAACTTCTAAAATACTTCGATACTTGAAACCATTCGAATTTCTGAAGTTTCCTAACAATGTGAAAGAAGACACTGGCAAAATTATGAAATATTTCGTAATAATAACAGATAGCTAATGAACATGATTTTAATATAAACATTTAATATGGGTACTAAAATGTGTTTATACAATTTAAATTCTGGAAACATGTATGTCAGTATATGCTTCGAAAAACAAAAATTTCTCCATTTATAGTTATATACATACACATCTTCACGCTGTATCCCAAACGCGATAGTCAGAGAGGATGGAGCGCCAATCTTCGCGGTTCTTACGGACTTCTTTCGCTTCCTCAAATCTCATCATTCTCCTCGCACACTTTCGCCTAGGCATGCGAGTGCTTTTCAAATTTCCGTCAGCTAACAGTCTGTCTATTTGATCTTCGTAAGTCAGCCTTGGTCTTCCTTGGCTTCTGCTACCACTCGCTTTCGCTCTGTAGATTTTCTTCGTCAATTTTTCATCACTTATTTTTTCTAAATGCCCAAATCACCTAAGGATTTACACCTTTTATGTATTCAGAAAATCTTTTAATTTCGCGTTATAAATTGAGCTTTACTTTGAAAAGTCCTTTAAACTACGTATTACAAATTCTATAAGTTGGAATTCGAGCTTCCAATAAGGAATTGATATTATTAATGATGACCGATTTATGGGAAAAGTTTGTCCTGCTCGCCAACAAACTACTCGCAATTCGGTTTGTTTCTAACTCCGAACACAGACTCTGATCATCAGCATCTCATCTTTTAGTACCCTTGTGACGTCTATGGAATATAAATAAGTAGCATCTATAAGGCGATCCGCAAACTTTTCTACTTTTTACCATATTATGCTTATTTGTTATGACGTTTGAATTATATATTACGCATTATCTTAAGCGAAAAGAACGTAGTCCATTAAAAGTTTAAGTACAGTATATTCTTTTTTTAAATATCGATCACCATAACAAGTGTAATAATATAAGAAACGATTAATTTCATATCTATTTTTTTTAAATAGGTAATTTTATTATTTATGTGTTGGCGAGGATTTTAGAATTGGACAGGCCGTGGTGTGCATAGCCATTTCGTGTAATGCCACTGTTTCATGAAATGTTAATGAATTTCCGCCATTTTATTTATTTTTTTAAAGGCAACGTAATCAATGGAATGGTTAATTCTGCTAATGCCATATGTTACAGAACATACAATCATTTAAGTAATGAAGAAATTAAAAACAAATATACGTACATGCATATCCACCTGTGGTAAAATTTAAAGAAATATGAGGTGCTGTGATGTCGCCATATTATTGTGCACTTTTTGTTTACCACCTATGTGGTACAACAAAAAAGTTGAGCTCATTGATTCTGTAATACAGTGTCCTAAGTATTTGTAAATATACATTAAATGCAATAATAATCGTGAGACTTGCATAAAACTCTTGTAACTTCAACTCAAAGCTTCACTTAAATGCAATTTTTTCAATAGTTACCCACTTTATTTTTTTTTTGGGATAATCTTTAATTTGTTAGATCACGATGGGGCATTTAGCTTGGGGTAAGATACGTTCTTGACATATCTAAAAACGTTTGTCTACGTTTATCCGTTCTTCTGAACGTTCATTCGTTTACCTTTTCTTGTGTTGATAGTACTAGTATAAAGTATATGCAAATATTTTCATAAAAATTTTATCTGTTTATAAACTCTTTATCTACTTTAATACCTTGAGTCTAGACGTGTTATTTCAGAATATGCTTACGTGATTTCCATTTTGACACTTATAAAATCCGTGTTATGAAAATGAGCTCAATTTTCATTACAATCACTTGTGTAAGCAAAACTTATTTGTAATAAAATGAAAAAATATCGTGCTCAATCAAAAATCCATGCAAGGAAGCTCTAGATCACAACCAAGTAAGAAATAAAACTTTTATGTTGATTGCGCCACTACGCTCAACATGTTATGACATGCTCTGTAAGATAACAGATTGATGTCATACGCCGTAAAGAAAATTGGATATTCTAACGAATAAAATGTATGAAGTCGTATATATAATATATTGTACAAATCTTATAAATAAAAACGAATGTATGTACGTTTGTCCTCTATGCGTTGATTGTGATGAAACTTTGGTGAGTTGTTCTGCTTAAGCCCGCGAAGCTTTTTCAATTATTTAATTTAGCAAAGAAAAGATCGCGCCAATGAAGTCGCGGGCAACGACTAGTTGTTTTAAAATTATGAGTTGTGACAGCCTTAAATTGTAAATAATTTTACACAACAATCTCACAACTGTCAATGTATAATATGATGTTGAAGTATGTTATGTATAACACTTTATTGACGGTTGACAAATTACCAAATTAACTAATAATAATTTATTAACAGAATAATTTATTAAGTAACACTTAGCACAGTTTTAAAGTGGACAATGACCAACTCCATCTTCATTTTCACGCAAACATCGCAAAATGATATATTGTTCCCGAATAATTATTGTAACGCGTCGTGGAAATAATGAATAATATATTAATTCATAATAGTTCGTCCACCCTGCCAAAATGTTAACTCCTTCTAAGCCAGCCATTCCCAAAGTGGGCGATAACGCCCCCTTGTGGGCGCTGCAGGCCTAAAGGGGGGCGGTAAGAGACCCAGAAAAAAAATGGGGGCGTTGTCTAGAGGCCTGTGGGGTGATTTGTAATTTCATTTAGCTAGGAGGCATCTTAGACAACGACTGCATGAGCTCTCGACTCGACTAGACAAAATAAGTTTGGGAACCAGTGTTCTAAGCAATTCAGAACCGATTCATGCGCAGGGCCACCGGAGCCTCTCCTTACGTGCGCAACGTAGATATTCACTACGACTTAGAATTGCCCTCAATAACTCAATATTAGATATTGAGTTATTGAGGGCAACTCAATATTAGATATTGAGTTATTGAGGGCAATTCTAAGTAAGAGACGTCCTAATGCTTCTTTCACCATTTCTCTCTACACTTAAACTCCCTAGTGGTTAGGGCATCATCGTACACCCTCGAACCCTGCGTCCGCAAACGCTATCGAAGGCCAAGACATGTGTTAGGCGACAGCGACGACGACATTATACGTTCGAACTCGAACATGCCCACTTAGGTACACATTACGACCGCACCGCCATCACTGACGGAGGCGAGGACATACCCCGCGACACCCGTAGCGTCTCCGTTTAGAAGCTCGATCACATAGCACTACAACGCACACACTCGGGGCTCAGCCACATTCTAAACTGCCACGCGGAACAATAGGCACACTAATCGGACCTCAGCCATCTCGCCGTCTAGGTCCGCTAAAGGCCAGGCCCTCTCTCGAATAGGAAGCCTGTTAAAATGCACGAAGGTGCGGAAAGCTTCTCAGAAACCAAAGAGAAAAGGGAACGCATTCCGCTTCTGTCTCCGGACCGAGCGACAACACCGGGAGAGAAAGAAAAATAGAAGACTTGCCTTTTCACTCCAGCTTGGCACCTACCTACAACGTCTGAGGGAGTGCGGCGAGTTTTCGAAGGGGCCCGTCCATATATTTACATTCATTACTTTATGTATAATATGCATAGTGCAAGTAAAACCGGTAAAGAGCGATGACAAAAAATCCAAATCGACACAATCTACATGACACGATTATGGTTTGAAACAGCACCATAAGATCTATCATTTCTTATAAATTATTTAGACTGGGTAAATGTGTAAAGGCTGTAACTATAACCACTAAGATTCCAGCATACGTAGTAGTGTTAGAGCCATGCTCCATTGCAGCATGAATTGGGTCGGCTCGCTAGTGAAAGAATATCGGCCTGAAATAACAGGATCTATTGCTGTTGTGTTACGTACGATGAGTGAGTGCCGCTAGCCCGTCTCCCCCTCATTAAAGGCCGGCAACGCACACGTGATTCCCCGGACGTTACGGATGTCCATTGGCGGCGGCGATCACTTTCCATCGGGTGACTCGTTTGCTCGTTAGCCCCTTCTTTTATAAAAAAAAATACGTGTTTATAGATTGATAGATGCGTAGGTCGTGTCCAAAATTTTATTAGGAATACCGTAACTTGTAGAACAATATTTAAAAATATATACTTGCATATATTTTACACGCAATTTCACATTTTTCATGATGGTGGTAGACGTAAATAGATTTAAACATTCGTTCTTGTAACCTACTGACTATACTGTTAGATTATTTCACACTAATAAATTAGGATGTTACATAATAAATGGACAAGGCTTTATCTTTAGCTTTTCCAAGCGGAAAGGTTTTGTGCTTTACTCGATGACTAAAACCTAAAATTATTCTACGAATTTAAAAATTAATTTAAAATTCCATCTAAGTTGGCACGTACGCTGTTGACAATTAAAAATCAATCTCCATATTTTATACTCAACGGGTAAAAGGATAGGACGGCATAAATAATTCAATCATAATACTGTCTGTCATGATTTTATTACAAACTGTCCTAATTTGTATATCGTAAACAAATTAGTATTTAACACATGACACACACACACTAATACACAAACGAATTTTATTTATGAACATAATAATACTGTAGACAAAGAGCTTACAATAGAAGTTACTTATAAAACTTACAAATTGCAATAGCATATTAAAAATATAATTAACATACATACATTCTTTGGATAAGAAGATACGATACGATATACATATATACCTGTATATGTGAAGGTAAATACATAGACATTCACAATCAGGGTAACAGAACACATTGAATTATACGTTACACTAGAATAGTACATCAGAGTACATCAAAACAATAATCGTGTCCCTACGCGCTTACAGAGCGGCGGGGTTATTACCTAATTTGCGACCGCGACGCTATCACTACGCGACCGGTGACTAATTGCAATAAAAAATTGGTTTCACGTATGACGATTGCGTATCTATTATTCTATAACCGTAAAATGCACTTTTCGCAGTTGATTTAGCGCCTATACAAATTACATTACACAAATTCTTGTTTTGACAGCAGATATCGCGCGATATTGGCTGTCGCATGCTGTCTGCAAGTTACGTAAGAAGCGTGCCTGACGCGGGAACTGCCATGTCACTTCCCCGTAAGTAAGAGCAACACAGTGCTATTGTATTGTGTCGTTGCTCCCATTGGGCAAAACCTGCTCATGTTTTAATTTTACTTGTAATTAAATAAGTTTAACTCATTAAAAATCTATTCTAAATGTATATTTTGCAATCTAATATTAAACTAAGCAACGAATTTTAATTACTTATTATAAAAGTATTACACAAGTGCTTTAAATATGAAATAAAGTAAAATACGCTACGTTGTTTACTGCGAAAGCGTCCAATTGTAAGTGAGCTAGATGTAGTCCCACGAACCTCAATTGAGTGGAACCTAACGATGTTTCGAACACTCAATCTAGTAGATACTAAATACATATCGTTGACAGAACAACAAGGCGTAACAAAATCTCAAAATTGGCAAAATAGAAAGTAAATTCTGGGAAATATTCCTAAATTCTGGGAGTTATCCCAAAAAACTCCCACTTTCGTTTTTTATTCCTGTTAATCCCATTGGAATATTGATAACAAAATTACATCTTTTTCCTACCTTTAGCAATAATTATTTAGGCTTACAAACAGATTAACATTCGTGGTGTAAGCCCCGTCCCTTGGTTAACATTTGTTGCCTGCGCGGGAAGATAAATACACTATTTCTTTTTCTTCCAAACTAACATCTAATCAATAGGTACATAATTTAAAATTAAAAAAGCAGTAACCTCTTAATATGTCACTGCTAATTCTAATCATTTTCCAATTATACTATTAATGTAAATCAGTCTTAAATCGTGCTTCAGTATAAGAATAAATAAGAAAAAAGTGTCTGAATCATTGTCGAATGCAAGCGAAAGATTACAGATTATTAAGACAAACTGTCCTCCAAGGTTTGGTATTAAGGAAATATTAGCTCATTTTCCATCGAATCCCAAGAGATCGGAACTGAATCTCCGAAAATACTTTTTTAAGAGATGATACCCAAGTAAAATTATTGTCGTGATTTTCTGGAAAGCGTAGATACTTTTTTATTTTATTTTAAATACTTAAAAAAAAGAGGTTCTCAATTCGACTGTTGTTTTTTTTTTTGTGTGTTTGCTACCACATAACTTCGTTATTTATGAACCAATTTTAAAAATTCTTTTTTGGTTTGATAAGTAATATTTCAGAGGTAGTCCCATTTAAAATTCATCGATATCGAAACTTGGACTTCGAAGGTACACGAAATAACAAAATCTGGTTATTACCTTTATTTATATTGATGATTCTCTTGTATATCGTTGCGCTCCGGAATTAGAAAGAAGTTAACTGCAGACCTGCCCAAGATATTTATTTGCATCAAGATCACTCAAAAGGGAGAAATAAAAAAAAAATATTTAAAAAAATTAAACCGCCTTCAAAAATAAAAACACTGAAAGGTACAAAATAACTATTCTTTACTAATCAAAACTCAAGTACAATTAAAATAACTCTATAAATACTATACACATACCTATATAATTAAATTTGACAGTTACTGAAGTCGGTGCCAAGCCTACCAAACTAATAGGCTTTCTGTTGTTGCACATTGATTCGGCACCGACTTCAATAACTGACAAATTTAATTATATAGGTATGTGTATCGTATTTATAGAGTTATTTTAATTGTACTTGTGTTTTGATTTGTAAAGGACAGTTATTTTGTACTTTTCAGTGTTTTATTTTTGAAGGTGGTTTAATTTTTTTTAATAAATTTTATTTGCTTTATTTAAGTGCAAACAGTTACAAATTACAAACACAAAATAATTACCAGAAAACCAACGGGCGGAGCACTAACATGTACTGTAGGTAAATTTTTAAACTATGATTATGGCCGTAAGTGAAACCTGCTTTTCTAAATTTATAATTGTAACAACTTCAACGAAAAAATATTAAATATGTAAACAAGCTGCATACTTTGTATGTACTAAAAATTTTTATAGAAAAATTAAACCGACTTAAAAAAAGAACACCGAAAAGTATGAAATAGCTATCCTCTACTAATCAAAACTTAAGTACAAAAATAACTTTATAAATACGATACAAATACCCATATAATTAATTTGACAGTCACTGAAGTCGGTGCCAAGCCTACTAAACTAATATACTTTCTGTTGTGGAACATTAATTTGGCACCGACTTCAATAACTGTCAAATTTAATTATATGGGTATTTGTATCGTATTTGTAAAGTTATTTTTTACTTAAGTTTTGATTAGTAGAGGATAGTTATTCCATACTTTTCAGTGTTCTTTTTTGAAGTCGGTTTAATTTTTTTATAAAAAAAATTATTTTGCCCTTTTGAGTGACCTAGGCATAAAAAATATCTAGGGCAGATCTACAATTTGTGTTAACTTCCATTCTATTGAAGAGCATAAACCGTGGGATTTCACAATAAAGATGTGAACAGATCGAACATGGGATATTATTGCCCATTGTGGCCATTATCAATATCATCAATATTATATCAATATCAATCAGTTATAAAAGAATAGTGTAAAGGTTGCATTATAATGACACCTTAGCAGTATTCTTATAATCCGAAGACAACAGCTACCAGTCATATTCTCTGTCCTGAATTTATTATATCACAGGCAATTTATATCTTCTCCCTACTACCTTTATACCATGTGGGGACAACGATAGTTAACAAATGTCATACAAGAGAATCATCAACATAAATGAATAAAGGTTATAACAAAATCGCGTTATTTGGTATATGTTCGAAACCAAAGCTTCAATTTGAATGAAATTTCAATGGGACCAATCTGGAAGTGTATCCTTTCAAACAAAAAAAGAAGTTTCCAAATCGGTTCATAAATGACGGAGTTATGAGGTAACAAACAAAAAAAAACATACAACCGAATTGAGAACCTCCTCCTTTTTTGGAAGTCGGTTGAAAATATGAAACTTGAATTGTCACTCGTCTAAATAATCTTTACACCTTCCCTCCACACTATAATATAGTAGTTCCAGTAATGGTCTTAAAAAGTTCTTACTATTATTATTGTTAGAGGAAAAAGTTTCTTTAGAATACCTATTTTACAATATTTATATAATACTATCCTATATTTTAGCCGTAAGTTTCAAACAAGATGTTCACAAGTACGTGTAAAAAGTTTAAGATCAATTGGTAGAATTGAAACAAAGACGAAAGACCAATCGTGCAATGTATCTATTTTAAAATATTGTAATATTTTAAAATATTGTATTATAGTATTTCAATTGCGTTTATAAAATTCACGAAGTTTATAAATATTTAGTTTTAAACTATACCTGACGATTATACACTTACGAATGAATTTTTTGAATTCTAAGAAACTACATTATTTTTTTAATCTAAATATTTTCATAGAGCTTTAGATTAAACACACACACAATCTTCATGTCTATGAAATAATAATGGTCGGAATTTATTATTTCGATACATACAATAATATATTATGATAAAATTCTATAAACCGACACAATAATATGGTTGCAGTCTAATGTAATATTCAATTCAATAATCCTTTGACATACAAATGTAATACAGTTCAATTGGTTAAAAATGTATCAATGGTATCATTAAACTAATTGTTCTTGATAAACAATGAAAAAACTAAGAAGAACTAAGACGTTGAAAGGTGATACAATGTCTATGCAGAATTTGAATTCAATTGAACATTTGAACGAGGGTCAAAATCAACTTCTATATTTTAACAATATTTACACTATTGCGAGAAAACTGCGGAAATACTGTCTAGATTAAATATTCGTCATTATTTTTTGGTATATCATAAATTAACTCTGCCAACAGCAGATAATAATGATAACATTTTGAACAGATTTATTGTTCAAGTTAATTTACATAAAATTTTATAATATTTTCATGAAACAAACTTCCCATTAACCGAAGACTTAAGCAATATTGTATATAGAAGAATATATGGACCATCCTCGTATCTACGGAATCACTCTACAGTTCGATTATAATACATATATTATTCATGTCATTAATTTAAAAAATTAGTAGTACTTATAGGTTGTCTTTAAACCGATTGTCCATTAGACTATGCTCAATATTATAGACGCCAGTAAGCCACAGCGATGGCTCACGTCTTGAGCACGCTCAGTGAATTGCGAGCGCAGCTCACTCGAGCGCGCGCTTTCAACTAGCCAAGCCCACGTGGCTTAGATATGTGAGCGTGAGAACAAGCAATTGGAAAGCCGGTTACGAATTAATTCCACTCCACACTAACAAAGCCTCAGATAAACCTAATAGATCATAATTCTTTCATAACACATTCTTACTACTTTCCAGTAAAATTACAGATGAGTAAAGTATTATATATAGTTATATTGGTTGACACAGAAACATTTTTTGGTTTCAATAAAGATTTACTTTCGTTTAACCAAACGCCGCGGTAGTTTAATCAAATTGCGCCGAGCATCCATCACTGTGACACGAATTTTCCTTTGCGAATCTATCACACTGCGACAACTTTGAAAATCACAAGCTTGCACACAAAACGTTATTTATAGGCATTGTTTAATAATATAATCATAGTACCCATTAGAAAGGTCGACATACGGTATATATCACGGTATTATACGGTGTTATACTTTATATACAAATATTACTGTGAATATTCGACATCAGTGAATGTTAAGTAGCACCTGTTTATATCGATAAACACTAATTTCGCCGGTGTAAGTCCCAAATTGTTTAACTAATATTTATGTGTCGGACTTACACTGGCTAATATGGCAAAACAACATACATACATACATACATATCTTCATGCTGTATCCCTAACAGAGTAGTAGTAGGATTGCGCGAGTCTTAAATACAATGACTAGTAGTAACGAAAGAAGTTATAGCTTCAATAGCTATGTATATGCTGTTGATTATTATTAAGGGGTGTTGCTGTCGTATTACTGATTTTAATTAATAAAATCATTTGGTTCTACGACCATAGGAGATTATCGTTTATTTAAACCATTTACAATCGTAATTTTATTATGGATAACGAAGTCGAACCAAATCATCGTGTAATATGATAACATTCACTACTGTATCACTGA
Source organism: Zeuzera pyrina (assembly GCA_907165235.1). Taxonomy (NCBI): domain Eukaryota; kingdom Metazoa; phylum Arthropoda; class Insecta; order Lepidoptera; family Cossidae; genus Zeuzera; species Zeuzera pyrina. Next base: position 18,150,858 of record OU015628.1, read on the forward strand.
AATTGTCATGAAAAGAATAAATAGTGGACGTTCACCAGCTAGCTTGGTAAGCGCCACATACACTACACTAACACACATCTTAAAAAAAATTAAACCGCCTTTAAAAAACACTGAAAGGTACAAAATAACTATCCTTTACTAATCAAAACTCAAGCACACTGAAAATAACTTTATAAATACGATATATATACCTATATAATTAAATTTATCAGTTACTGAAGTCGGTGAAGATTTTCAATAAAAAAAGTAGTCTTATGTATTTTTGATAAATTATCACCGCACCAAATTTTATCATTACCTAGATTTAGCGATACATAGTCATTTTATGCGTACAAAGTTTCATCCTTCTCCATACAAATTTCTCCATACAAAGTTTCGTCCTTCTTTTCACCCTCTTAGGGGTAGCTTTTTTTATAAAAATAACCTATGTCCGTTCTCTGAAGTCAAACTATCTTCTTGCCAAATTTCATCATAATCGGTTCAGCGGTTTACCATTTCCCATACAACGTTTCCCCCTTTTCACCCCTTCAGGGACAGATTTTCTAAAAACTAAATAGTGCACATTTTCTAATGAATAATAAAATCATGATAAGGAGCGCAATCACATGTTTCTACTACCGATCAGTCAAGCCGTTCTTCAGTTAAAAAAGGACATACAAACAGACAGACAGACAGACTACAGAAAAATTTTTGAAATGGTAGAATCGAAGTCAGCGAGTCATAAAATGACTATGCATCGCAAAATTGGACAATAAAATTATATTTACAGACAGACGCTAGAGATTTATATAATAGTATAGAGGATATGTACGCACAAAGTACAGATAAATTATATACACGTAATTCTTCACACCATTTCGCTTTCGTGGTAGACAGAACATCAAAGTGCAGCACGACTAGTACACCATTTGAGGGCTTACAAATGGCAAAGTGGAATTAAATATAGAGTCTGTTAAATATTATATATATGTATAAAATTAAATATAGAGTCTCTGTTCCTAAGCCGACTTTTCCGAGCTGCGCGGGAAGATAAGCACTTCGTGCGTTTTGGTTAGCTTTTCTCTCCCAGAGCAGCTTGGACTACCCAGATCACAATAACGTTTATACAGTAGTTAATGCTAGTCTGTTTGTTACTTATCAATACAGACAATACTCTGTTTATTGTGGTCTCTGTCTGTTTGTTACTTACTCATTTTAAGCTCTTGATTCTTTTTCTCGGGCGCCATATTGAAATTATATACCCTATGTCACTCCCACAATTATTACAAATTTAATGACATCTCATATGTTAAAATCCGTCAAGCCGTTTAGGCTACAAAGCGTGTCAAAATAATGGACATACATACATGCATACATACAATCAAAAAACCTAACCTAACATAAGTCCTACATAAGTAGAACTAAAGATAAATACCACAAACCAAAAAGGAGAGTCAATCGGTGTGTAAAAAATAAAAAATGTTGATACATTCTGTTTCTCATTATGTATACACATGTCTCTTCGAATACATTAGTACGTTTGAACCTATAACGATTTATAACGAACATACCAACGACGGAAAAGATAATAATAATTGTTTTCAGGAATTATAATTACTTTACAATATTTTATATCAAAATTTAGCTCGGTTTAGTATTTTGAAAATAATTTTATTGTAATATCCAATTCTGTTGTTGTTTTGATGTATCGTAAGTACGCAAACAAGTTAAAAATAACAGTATTAATAAAACAAGAATGAAGTATCCACAAAAACAAAGGGCTGAAAGGGTAGCCTCGTCTTGGATCTAGTCTAAAGCAACTAATAAGTTATTCAGATTTTTCTGATAAGTTTACCAAAAAAAAACATATTGTTACGTAATTGTTTTTTCCATGCTTTTATTCAATAAATATTTTATCGCAAAATGATATCTTTTTATAAAAAACATTTAAACAGGTACCTACCTAGAATTTTATGCGATTCGATACAAATTGTTAATGTTTTATAAAAAAAAAGAAATCTTGTTTACGAAGGGATTTCAATGAGATAAGGCACGCCAGTAAATTCACTTTTCAACGACTTCGATTATGTTTTACCTTTTCTCATTACGATAAAAATATATTTTAGATAAATATTATATTTTCCAATGTCATGAATACTTGAATAAAACAAAATACATGAACAAATGCAACATCAAATTGACACCAATGGTGGAGAAAATACATATTTTTAATAAAAATATGTGAAAATATCAGAATAATTTAGTGATTTCTCTTAATAATTAATTTAATATATTTTTACTTAGCCAAAAAATAACAAAAGAAGGTATCATCTGAACTTGTTATATATATCATATAATAAATTGACAAAGCCAGAAAAAAGGTAATACAAAAATTATAATTTCGATTAAGAAACTTTTGCTTTCGCTTTCAAAATTAATTTTCCTTAACAAAGCATATTTTGTACCTTTTAAAAACTTTTCCTAACATTGTACTTAATATTATGAAAACTTTAACATGCTTTCTGTTGGATTCACGAACACGTTCTGGTTCGTGAATAACATAACGAGTCACGTGTACAAATGAAATCTGTTCTCGCTGCAACAAATTTTTACCTCGTTTTTCTGTTTCACAACTGACAAATCTTCAAGCGAAATGTGTGAACAACAATTTTTCATGATAAATCGGCCTTCGGTGTACCGTTTTTTTAGAGAATAATAGGAGTATCTGTATTAATATCCTTCTTTACTTCAGCTATGTCATCGTATATGTATAAAAGTCATACGTTATTCATAAACTAATCAAGCGAAATTAATTTTATGAATTATGTATGTAGGATCAAAATTCATTAAAGTAATTCGATTGAAATTCGAAATTGCATTATTATCATTGTACTAGAGAAGTGGATATCAAGTTTAAATTTATATAAACATTGGTCTATACAATTACGTAAGATTCAATGCATAGGCAATGGCTAACCGGGCACTTTAAATAGCGATATTTATGTAACTATTTACAGTAACTATAATAGAATTATTATAATAATTATAAGAGAAATTAAGAGCCATCTAAGAAAAATTTAAGAAAAAAAATTAAACCGACTTCAAAAAAAACTGAAAAGTACAAAATAATTACCCTTTACTAAAAGAAATTCAAGTACAAAAACAACTTTATGAAAACGTTACAAATACAAGTACCTATATAATTAAAAAATTTAATAAAAAAATTAAACCGACTTCAAAAAAGAACACTGAAAAGTATGAAATAATTATCCTTTACTAATCAAAACTTAAGTACAAAAATAACTTTATAAATACGATACAATTATCCACATAATTAAATTTGACAGTTACTGAAGTCGGTGCCCAGCCTACTGAACTAATAGACTTTCTGTTGTCGAACATTGATGTGCCAAGCCTACTATACTAATTAAGTTTCTGTTGTCGTACATTGATTTGGCACCGACTTCAATAACTGTCAAATTGAATTATATGGGTAGTCGTATCGTATTTATAAAGTTATTTTTGTACTTAAGTTTTGATTAGTACAGGATAGTTATTTCATACTTTTCAGTGTTTTTTTTTTTGAAGTCGGTTTAATTTTTTTATTAAATTTTTTTTATTTCTCCTTTTTGAGTGACCTTGGCCTAAATAAATAACTATGGCCGGTCTACAATTAATTTATTTTCTAATTCTGGAACGCAATGTTTTAACTTTTTTTAACAAAAATAAAAGATGCGAACAGGTCGAACATGGGATATTATTGCCCATTATTGCCATTATCAATATCATCACATACCAATATCAATCAGTTATAAAAGAACAGTGTAAAGGTTACATCATAATTATTACTACTACCTCCGTGGCGCAACGGCTTAGCACGTCGGAAAGTAAACGAGGGTTGCGGGTTCGATTCCCGCCCCGAGTCTGGGTGTCTATGTATAATATATATTTTTTTACAAAAGAAAAGTATATAAGTAGTATATCAGTCGTCTAGTACCCATAACACAAGCGCTGGGCTGCTTACTTTGGGACTAGATGGCTCTGTATGAAAATGTCTGAGTTTATTTATTTATTTATTATACCCTAACAGTATTCTTACAATTCGAAGACGACAGCCACCAGCCAATTCTCTGTCCGCCACAAGACTGACTCTACCCAGGGGGTGTCAACTTTGTATGGAGCTATTGCAGACTTTATATGGAAACAAAATGAAAGTGACAAGAGATGTAGAAAGAAAGAAGATAGAAAATACCAAGGATGTCATTACAAAATATAATTTATTGATATTATTTATCAATGTACTGATATCGATTATTGATACTGAAATTTCATTTATTTCGTTAATTTATTATAATTATTTGAGTACTACATATGAAAATGACAATAATAAAATATTTTACTTCATTGAACAAAAATATTTATAAATAATTTAAACAAAAATAATACATTTTGTTATCGATATTAACAATCGAATAAACTACCAATTGAATTCAATAATATAGCAACCCTGTTTGATGAAATGTCAAAAACTACAAATCGAAAAATTTTCTTCATAACCGTCGATTAGTTTTTCTATTTGCTTTTAGCTTTTCTGTGTTTCGCACGAGCTATTCTCCCCCTGATTGCTTGAGTAAACTCGAATCGGTGTGGTTGAGACAGTGGATCAAGACAGTGACTTTTGAAAGGACAGGAAAAGTAGACTTTTGTTCTCCATAATAAATAATTAGAAATTGTTGTTATTATATCCACGTTTGTGTTTGTGTATGTAATTGCAATCAGAACTCGTGATTTGAAATAAAAAAATTATCACTAATTCTGTTTGTTTTATTAACTTTCCAAATTCCATTACCTTGTTATCCGCTGAACTAAAAAAAAATAAACGAAAACTATAGTTTTCGCTAATTTTAATTTAGTTTAGTCATCTAAGAAAATACGCTCAGAATACTATTTAATCCCCGTCATTTTAGTTTATGGAAGCATTACCAGATGGCGCATAGTCTACACTTTTTTTGTATGGAGTTGTAGTTCTTCTCCTTGGAGTATATGTGTTCTGTGGACTCTACTGACTGAATTTATTATATCACAGGCAATTTATATCTTCTCCCTACTACCATTATACCATGTGGGGACAACGATAGTTAACAAATGACATACAAGAGAATCATCAATATAAATGAATAAAGGTTATAACCAGGTCGCGTTATTTGGTGTATCTTCGAAACTAAACATTCAATATCAGTGTAATTTCAATGGGACCAATCTGAAAGTGTATCCTTTCAAACAAAAAAAGAGTTTTCCGAATCGTTTCATAAATGACGGAGTTATGAGGTAACAAACATTAAAAAATAAATAAAAACATACAACCTTTTTTGGAACCTCATCCTTTTTTGGAAGTCTGTTAAAAATTGACAGTTGCTGAAGTCGGTGTCAAGCCTACTAAATTAATAAACTTTCTGCTGTTGCACCATTGATTTGGCACCGACTGAAAATACAACCGAATTGAGAACCTCCTCCTTTTCTTGAAGTCGGTTAAAACGCATATATTATCTAAGAAAAGGAGTAACAAGTGATTTAGCGAATTAATTAGATAAAGTGAATATACAATACAATTAAACCAGCTATTTAAATACAACCTTGGTTTGACATTTACGAAGCCCATTTGTGTATAATTCCCTCGTCTTTTTTACGTTAAAAAAAATACTTCACATATTTTTTCTCTTAATTCCCGCATTCAAGCCGCAGGCCGTCGGAATGTCGGACGGCGTCCGCTTCACGCGACATAAAACTTTTATGGAGACACACAACCCACAGTCGCGACTGATGAATGCCCATGACACTTTATTCAAACAAAAGTTCCTTGATCCCGAACATTATTACGTATTGTGAACACCGTGGTTGGTTTGCGATGTCCCTGACTACATTTTTTGCGATCCGCACTGACCTATTCTCTTCATAATAGATATTGGGTCAACCACAAATATTGTTATTGTACCTAAACCCGCCAATTCCTGGGGAAATATCTCATAAATATTTTGTTCACATAAGAATTTTATTTAGAAATTTGACTCCTTTGTTTTAATACGAAAATATTCACAAATAAAATGTTAAATATCTAATTTCGAAATGCATTCGAAACAGCTTTAAAAAAAGCCTGTGCTTCGATACTATAACGGCTGAACAGATGTTGACGGGACTTTCATTTGCTGGTAGGAGTAATCCTAAAGTTATATAAGCTACTTTTTATCTTGAAAAAAATCACGGTTAGTCATAAATAAAACAAAATATGTAGAAGTTACAGTTGTAAGATTTTTTATCTGTGATCAAAGGTTTTAAGACATATTTATTGAAATAACAAAGTAGAAACAGGTAAAGATAAAATAATATGTAAATCTACAAATAAAAAATTCACCTACCTACATTTCTGTAATATCGTAATTATAAAAAAAAATTTTTTTACACCTGTTTTAACGGAACAGTTTTAACAGAAAAAAATCTGATTCTCGTAATAGAAAAGTAAACAACAACAAACGCCGTGAATCAGCAGTCGTGCATCACACATGCTCTCATTACTGCGTGGTATTTCACATATAATAGTTATCTCCACGTACCACACAGATCACGCAACCTCCTATTAGACTTGAAGATGGTCTACATTTTATAACATCGAAATTAATAATAATTCATCTGAATTCAATTAAACACTATGAAAAGCATTCAATGAACAAATACAAATACACTGAAAACAGAGGTCAAATATGAGTCAGACATACATAATATACATAGAATAGATAAATAATATATGGAATACGGATTTTACATTTAAATCACATGTTATACACAAGTTACACGTTACATTGTTATGCATTACATACAATGCAGATTTTCCATTACAGGAAAATAATTATAAAATAGAGGTTCTATAACTTTTTCAAAATTTTAGTCGCAGTGGTTTCGTAGATAATAGAGGAATGCTTGATATTCAGATATATTCTTTAATATCTTTTAAATTATGCATTTTAAAATTATAAACAAAAAATGTTTGTATTCCGCATACCGAGTCTTTCCATTTATTACGTCACGTGATATGTTTGACAAAAGTTTTGTTTTTATTTTTTGTCTGTAATGTACCATAGGAGATTTACGGAAAATAGGCTATGACCGACAAACAGAGAGACAGACACGCAAGTGTTTCACGAATCTGTTTTTTCATAGGTGTATGTACGGATCCCTAAAAATTGTAAAAAAATTGACAACTTTATAAGTTGCATCAAATTATTTCTTCTTAAATCACGAAACATCTTATGTATAAATACAAAATGTTCTTATGTAAAATAGTATACGAATATACACAGCAATATATAATTTCCCGTGACTTCGTCAACAACAAAGGGATTAGCATATATATACCTTCTCCATGAAAAAATACATATATGTACCAACTTTCATGGCGATCGGTCAAACGGTGTTGAAGTTTAGAGATTACATATAATACAAATAATGATTGATTATAAAACCACTAACGTTTCAGCAAGTGATAAAAATTAAAAGATCTACCTAATTATTTCTGTACTTTGAATTTCCCTTATTTTTCTTCTATCGATGGTACCTAAAGAGCCACAGGATAAACAAAGTTAAAGTGCGGCGCAGTACCGTTTCAGAGTTAATTTTAAAGTTATTTGCATATTTTGTTTTCCGGACTCAGCTGAAGGCAGTATTGGAGATAACTCGACTTTTCACTTACTTACGCATTCGTTCTGATCGACAAAGTGTACATTTTTCTAATTGAATTTTTAAGATGACATTTTTAAACGTTTTAGTCATTCTAAATGTTTTAAATGTTTTATTGTCATGATTAATTTATTTATTTATGTAATATAAATTGAACATTATGTTAAAAAAAACAACAAATAGAGTCCAATAGGTCAATAATATAAGATTTTTGCATGTATTTAAAAAAAGGCAATCCCATTGTTTGTTTAGTTATATATTTCATAAACCTAACAGGTGTACATTTATAAAGGTATATCTACTTGCCTTACTTACTCAGTTGTTCAGTGAGATGCTTTTAAAAAACTCCGCACCCATATTGTTGCAGTGTAAACAAAACAATTACCTCGAAGCTTAATTTCCATAAAAGGGTTTATATTAGGGTATTTTGAAAACTGCTTCGTAATATCGAACGAAACAGGGTAAGGTGCTACGTCACGCGCCGCGTGCCTCTGACAGTGTAAAAGGCCAGTCAAATTCACTGATTGAATTACGAATATTGAATTGAATTATTTTTATGCAGTTTTTATCGCTTACATAATTTTGATGAAAATAAGCTTATTGAAATTCAACAGAAAGAAAGTTAAAAGTGGTACACAAAAATTATTTTCTATATGATAATTTTAATACTAGAGCAATATTATTCCATAATTTCTAAAAACTCTAGCACACATATTTTATCCACTGTCTTTAAATATAACACGTTCTATTGCACACGTAAATAATAAACAAAAACACGAAATTAATTAAGTAAACACAAAGCATAAAGTAAGCATTAACTAAAGCATATAATATAAGCATTTATTTAATAAATATTGACAATGGAGGAAAACATCAGTTGTTGTTATGAATTTGTAGCAAACATGGTAAAATAATAAATAAATTCATGCTAACACTAACTTAAAGCTTACGAATAAGAAAGGTATGTTGTTATAGTTCATTTACTAAATTGACCAAACCGATAATCGAACCCGCTCTGTCACCGCGCCATCGCGTCAGTCAGGTTTTTAAAGGAAAAATGAAGTTACATTATTTACAGAACAGAATACAGAATTAAGTACAGGAAAGGTCAGGCTTACTCTTCGACAAAACAAAATAATGATATAGGTACCATGCTTTGAAATCAGTTTCCATTTTATACCTAATGTTAGCAACACCGACGAATGAACATAAAGGGGAACACTGGCGCCCTCTAGCAGAGCGCGACGGTGTTCGTGACGTCATAGAAAAGAACGACTGACGGCTTGTTCCCCACTACCGCCCGAGATTATACGAGTATAAGTTAAAACTCGAGCGCTCCACGCTCTCTATTATTTTTACCTTCACGACTAGCACGAAGTGTTCGAATACAATACAATATACAATTAATTATTAATTGATATTAAATATTAATATTAATCGATTAATCGATAATTTAAGTAAAGTTTGGGGTGTTCCATTGCTATAAGCATCTAACTTACTATTTAATTTTATCGTAGCTAACAAGTAACATTATATATATACAAAAGCAAATTAAAAATTTAAGTCATTGATAATGTAACTGCACAAATAACTGAAAAGAAAAAAATGAGTTCTAGTACATAAAATTGTCTTTGAATCTAATGAATCGTTTTCTTATGCGATAGGGGAAACACGACTGTAATTGGCATCTATATAGTTAACATTAAGAATAAATATAAGAATTATGATACTTTTGTAATTAATTTGAAAATTTAATTGAAATCGTTAAACAACTGTACTTTTATATCTCAAAAAAAAATGATATTATTTCTAGTACAATGTTTGTGACTAATAACTGTCATAAGCAGAGACCAAGTAATGCAACGAAACAGCCATCATAATACATATAATTTATATGAGACGGCCAGTCTCTGTAATTTTTTAATTTTAACCCTTTATTTTGAAGTTATAAAAAGTATTTGTAGTCCATTCAAATAGATAAACAAATAACATGTTTAATGATTCACTACATTTTATTTTTATTTATGGCCATTACATTTAACTATGCTATTTTGAAAAGAATTAGTCAACGAAGCTTAAGTGATGCTGTTTCAATGATGTTTATATATAATAGATAAACAAATAAAATGTTTAATGATTCACTATATTTTATTTTTATTTATGGCCATTTCATTTAACTATGCTATTTTGAAAAGAATTAGTCAACGAAGCTTAAGTGATGCTGTTTCAATGATGTTTCTAAACTCCACATAGTTACTGTACAAAGGACTTGTTCGATACAAACCCCTGTAGATTACCCATCTCATAGATAAGACCGATACAACAATGTCATGAACGATAATTATATCGAGACTATTTGTACATTTCATGACCTTATCGTTCAGACATAAAACGACCAACGCGAACGCGACAGAAGTAAGCAATCCAGATGCCATCAGAAAAGCTATGAATCTAAATCAAGTGGAACCTCATCAAAGTTTGCTGGCGCCGCCGGCCCGTAGGCACTTCCAAACTCATTTCCATATTACGAGCACTCAAACACGACAGTTGTCAGTTTCAACTAAACTTTAATATAGCTTATTTTTGCGTATGTATACCTAATTGTTGCTTGCAGTCTAGTCAGTCATTACAATCAATTTTGATGACGCTTTCATTAGAGGACTTTTCAGAAAGTAATCTAGGCTTCTTTTTATATCAAAAATATGCCAAATTTAATGCACGGCAAGTCTCCAGCAAAATTAAAAAATATCTGATATACGTAGTAAATAAACGAATCATTTCTTGTTTATTTTCTCTTGTTATTTTTTTTTAAAGTGGACAGTAAATTATCACTGTATTCTATTGTTCAACTTTTAACTTGGTAGAGTGATTTGAAGTTTCCAGGGTAACCAGTTCTTGAAGTTTTTAAATAGTGGTGTCCCCCTATGTCGACTTCATTATTATTAAGTCTGTAGCGGTTGTCTCGCGGCGTTGTCTACATGATGATGATATCATTTCTATCGTGAAATAGCGGTAGCGTCGAAAATATAAGAATATTTGAAGCAATAAAAAAGTGAGTTAAATAGTAAAAAAATGAAAAATTATGTACTATATTTATTTATTGGACAGTTGCCTCCAGACACCGAAAGGTAGTATGAGTGGTATGAATATCACTCTTTGTTACATCCTGATAAAAATGAGTCTGTAAAAGAAAATTGTCATCTAGACCAAGACCAACCAATAGCATCACATTTTATACATGAGCCTGGTCAAATACTCTTAGCCACTGCACTAGTAGATGTGGCCTCGTACCATGGACAATCACATGTCTACCGTGCTCTCATTGACCAAAGGTCACAAGCATCGTTTGTCACTGAAGATGTCATTCGAATGCTGCGTTTGAAACGAGTGAATATCAGCGGCTTAGTCTCAGGATAAGTGAAGGAAATGCACTTCAAACCAAGTACATGGTTGAAGTTCAACTGAAATATAGACATAAATCAAACTTCACTATTACGACAAAAGCGTATGTTTTAAAATCTATTACAAAATTCTTACCTACACAAAAATAACAGTAACTAATTGGCCCAAGTTCAAACAAATCTCATTGGCCGACCCTTACTATAATACACCAAATAGAATTCACTTACTGCTCGGAGCTGAAGTTTATTGTAAAATCATAGACACTGGATTGTTGAAGAGTCCGTCTGGTATTATTGCACAATATACACACCTGGGGTGGATTCTCTTGGGTGATACCAGCAATACAAATCCTGAAAGAAAAAGACAAATAATTAATATGCATGTATGTGTGTGTGAAAACGATACATTAAAAAAATTTTGAGAAATAGAAAATGAAACACTTACCTCAGAAAGAATATTTACAAAAGAAGAAGAGAAATGTGAACAAATATACAAAAATAATACAGTACTTAGAACAGAAACAGGAAGATACAAAGTACACTTACCTTTTAAAGAAACAATTGAGGCACCTGTAAATAAATGTGGTTATACAAAAGAAATAGCCATAAGTAGATTTCATCAGTTGGAAAGAAAATTTAAACATGATACTAAATTGAAAAAACAATACGAAGAAGTCATTCAAGAATATTTGAAGTTAGGTCACATGTCATTAACAAATGAAAATGAAGAAGATGTCATATACCTGCCGCATCATGCTGTAATTCGAAATAACAAAGACACTACCAAAGTACGAGTAGTATTTGCGTCGGCTAAAGATTCCAAAGGTTACTCACTCAATGACAAATTACTAGTCGGACCTGTTCTACAGAAAGACTTGAAAACTCTGATAATGGAATGGAGACAACGCAAAATAGCCATAACCAGTGACATCGTCAAAATGTACCGGCAGATACTTATCATGGAAAAACACAGAAATTATCAGTGAATAGTATGGAGGGATAAGCCTGGAGCATCTGCTCTATATTTAGCAGTACGTACACTGATTCAATTGGCACAAGATGAAAATAGTAAATATCCACTAGGAGCTGAAATTGTAAAAACTTCTTTTTATATGGATGAGTTAATGACGGGAGCACATTATATAGAAACTGCTGTAGAAATTTATAATCAACTTAACAAACCATTGAATGCCGGTGGGTTCGAGCTACAGAAATGATCAAGCAATTCTAATGACTTCTTGGATAAAATAAGTGAAACTAAAGAAATAAATCAACCTTTTGAAATAAAATTTGACAAAATCATAAAGATCCTAGGCCTAGCTTGGGATAGAGAAGATGATAAATTTAAATTCTTTGTTGACCTTCCAAATGTACCTGCAACAATCACAAAACTTACCATATTAGCGGAGGTGGCACGCTTATTCGACCCGTTTGGCTAGTTGACACCGACAGTTATAAAAGCTAAAATATTTATCCAAAAGCTTTGGCTGTGCACGTCGGGATGGGACGAACAATTACCTCCAGCGCTGCAAGAAGAATGGCTTAACTACAGAAAACAGCTACTAGAACTACAAAATATTCACTTAAATCGATGGTTACATATTCATCGTAATACCGATGTTGTTGAACTGCACGGATTCGCAGACGCTTCAACATCTGCTTATGCTGCAGTATATCTGAAAACGGTGCAAAATAATCACGTTAATATCACAATACTGGAATGTAAGACGAAAGTGGCACCGCTAAAACAGATTTCAGTCGCTAGATTCGAGCTGTGTGCTGCAGTTCTGCTATCGAAAATCATAGCGTAAGCGGCTAATATTTTGAAGATACCTAAATCCAATATCTACACATATACAGACTCTATGGTAGTTTTAGTGTGGATACAAGCACAACCAAATAGATGGCAAACATTCGTGGCTAATCGGGTTACCGAAATTCAAAACCTAATAGATAATTATAGATGGACTCACGTTTACACAGAAGATGACCCTGCTGATTTAGCATCGAGAGGTGTCAACCCATCTGATTTAGAAAAGAAAGACATGTGGTGGAAGGGACTTTCGTGGTTAAGCCAGAAGAAGACACAACTCAAAAAAAGGCCATACCTGAAGAAAAAATTGAAGAGAGAAAACAAGAAACGAAGGTGTATACTTATCTGGACGAAGGGATAGCAATTTGGGAACGATTCTCGACATTAAATAAAATGTTACGTGTATTTACTTACTGCAAGAGGTTTCTGCGCTTAAAAGAAAAGAAAGAGTTTAGAAAGGATATACCTAAATATTTGACTAGTGAAGAACTTACGACAACTTTGAATGCATGTATTAAAGTAATTCAAAAGCGAGAGTTTAAAGAAGAAATAACAGATTTGAAAGAGAAAGGAAAGATCAAGAAAAGAAGTAAATTGATATCTCTTGCACCTTACTTGGATGAACATGGTCTGCTGAGGGTTGGTGGACGATTACAAGCAGCAAACTTACCAGTGAACCGGAAACATCCTATACTAATTCCGAATAAATCTTACCTAACGACTCATATAGTACGAGATGCTTATACCAAATCCCTTTATGGAGGAATAAAAATGATGATAAATCTACTAAGAAATCGTTACTGGATTATTAGCCTCAAACCATTAGTAAAGAAATGCTACCGAACATGCGTGGTTTGTATAAGATACAAGGCAATAACTAGACATCCAAAGATGGGAGAACTACCCAGTATACGCGTTATTCCTGGAAGAGCTTTCGAAGTCAGTGGAGTAGACTTCGCAGAGGACATTGTCCTGAATTATGGAGTGATAATGGCCTTAATTTTGTAGGTGCTGCTAGAGAACTCAAACAAATGTTTGATGAGAGTAAAGCTAATCTGTTGGCTGAGGTAGGGGAATCATTATCCAATGACGGTACAACACGGCACTTCATTCCCCCAAGAGCACCCAATTTTGGAGGCTTATGGGAAGCAGGGACAAAATCTGTCAAAAGTCGTCTTACAAAAATTGTTGGAAATTCTACTTTGACATTTGAGGAGATGTCCACTTTGTTAAGCCAAATCGAGGCATGTTTAAATTCTCGGCCTCTTTGTCAACTAAACGATGACCCAGATGAAACAGCATTAACACCAGCTCATTTTTGGTAGGAGGTCCGCTGTTCATAGTCCCCGAAAAATACAATGAGAAGGAATGTATCAGCCCATTACATAGATGGAGACTAATCCAAAAAATGATGAAGCAGTTCTGGGACAAGTGGTCCAGGGATTTCTTACACACGATGCAACAACGCTACAAATGGCAGACGCAGATCGAAAATCCTGTCATCGGTGATATAGCGGTTATCAAGGATGGAGATTTCCTGATAATAATGTGAGGGTGGTTACTATAAAATGCAAAAACACAATTTTGAAGCGTCCTATATCTAAACTGGTATTTTTACCGTCGAATAAAGAAGGTTAATAAGAAGAACAGAGTTCTTGACGAGGGATATGTAGAAAATAAAAAAAAATAAAAGAAAAAAAATTGGCAGATACCCTATATAAAATTTGTTAACTGTCAATAGTGTGAATTACATTTATATACAAAGTAAAAACAAAGTTTTATTATCAAATTAATCATCACATATTATGTATGTTATTCAAAGCAATTTCAATCAAAGGGTGCTTTTTAAGATCCGCTATAAATTTTTTTCAGAATGTTCCATCGCGTATTTCAAAAGTTAGAGGGGAGTATACTGGACGAACAAAGCGCATATCTAAGCAACTGAATATTGACTTAAACAAAAAAGTCACACTCAATCCTCCATATCATTTTTGAAGACCTATCTAAACATACCCCAAATGCTTTGAACACTGGAATTATTTTTCATCCGTCAGTTACATGTACAGGCTGCCCCTAATTTTTTTTTTTAATTTCACTACTCCATTTTATAGCGGTTTCATAGATATCATTTCAATATTTCAACCACATAATGCCAATAATCTCCGAGTAAAATTGCTGTGACAATACGGACAGCCCGACAGACAGACAGACGGACAACACGAAATTATAAGGGTTCTGCTTTTAGCCATTTGCCTAGCCTATGGAACCCTAAAAAAATATGAAATGTCTAATTCAAACTATTTACAGAAATGTTTCTAAAATTACTTCTATACTAATATTATAAAGGGGTAAAGTTTGTTTGTATGTAATGGATAAACTCAAAAACTATTTAACCGATTTCAAAAATTCTTTCGCAGCGAGTAACATGGGCTGTACTTTATTTTCAAAAAAATTTGTAACCGTGCGAAGCCAAAACGGGTTGCTAGTAAAATACAAGGATACTTTATCCAAAACACGTCCCAAAACACAAACGGAAATCCAAAAAAATAGTTATATTCGATTTGCAACATCAATCAGTACGTACAGACGACACCAAAAGTATCGAATAGAGATAGAGATAACGAAGACATTTCGCCTTCAGGGCTTAGTGTTCTATTCTGTGATATCCTTGAGACTATCAGCACGGCAAATTGCATGAATGCCGCGACGTCTGCGTTTGTAAGTTGGTTGTTAGTAAAACAGTTGTTTAGAAACGTTAGAAATGAAGAGCTTTGTCTTTATATAACATAGCACCATTATTATGTATTATTCTTCAATACCTAATCTCATTCGTCTACTCCGAAACACTTTAGTTCTGTATACTAATAAAAAAGCATTTATTTTAACCTTCAGTAAAACAACGTTTTCCTCGTGCATGAAATGCCTAAAAACGAGTTGTTAACAATAAAAACAAAAAGGCATAAGGAAACAACATTAGCTTCTAATCTTTTTGTGGTTTCGGTAAAAATTTTAGGGATACAAATCTCAATATTTATAATTGACGGTTTTCTCTATAATTTTGCTACTTTTAATATAAATGACATCTTCTTTAAAATTAACGGTATTTGCTACAAATAATAGGTAAACTTCAAAATTAACAGTTTTCACAATTTTGGTTACAACTTCAATCACTGAAACTTTAATGTGGTGTAATGGTAATAATAAATGCATTGGAGAAAATCGTGAGGACTATTGCAGGCTAAGGTTTAGATTGTTTCACATTGGGTTCATTTTGTAAATTTTTTTTAGGATTAGGTTAGGTTAGATCTTTTTACCACAACGCGCGAGCTGAGCGAGCGAAGGAGCGTATCGCGGCTGATCGGAATCCGCTTTATACATGAAGCAGTATTGAAACAGGAGTCCGCACTTTCAAGAGATAGTTGAAGTCGAGAAATTTAATCTCGAAACATCTTTATAATCCTCCATCTTTTTTCATCTTTTGCTGTTGGTATACTTATATGTTGCAATGTTATATACTAGCAGGTGTATTTCTGAGTTATTTCCAAGAGTAGTATTGAAACTGAAGTCCGCACTCTAAAGAAATAGTTGAAGTCGAGAAATTTAATCTCGAAAAATCTCTATAATCCTCCATTCCTTTTCATTTTCTGCTGTTGGTCTTACTATATATAGCAATGTTACATATACTAGAAGGTATATCTGAGTCTCTGAGTTCCATGAACAGTATTGAAACAGGAGTCCGCACTCTAAAGAGATAGTTGAAGGCGAGAAATTTAATCTATAAACATCTCTATATCCTTCCATCTCTTTTCATCGTTTGTTGTTGGTATATGTATGTACATTCAGTCAAGAAAGTATCGGGAATGGATGATTTGTTTATGGTTCTAAATTCGATTTTTTGTTTTTTTTTGTTGTTATTAGATTGGCACAACTGTTTTCCATTTTGGCACGGAGTTTGAGTTGCATCTGTTATTTAGATTAAATACAGTGCTGTTTTTAGTTATATCATTCTAGTGTATATTGCGAATTTCATAATAGACAAAAACATCGAACAAAGAGGTTTGTCTTAAATTTTGCATCGCCAATGTAATTTCGTGTTCGGAGTCACTGAAAATGTTACAGAAGGCTTACGGTGAATCGACTTTATCAAAAACACGTGCTTATGATTGGTACAAAGCGTTCAAAAGCGGCCGAGACGTGATGGAAGATTTGCCTCGCTCTGGTAGGCCATCAACGTCTGCAACTGAAGTTAACATCGCAAAAGTGAAGGAAATAGTGACTGAAAAATACTCATTCAAGTTTGACAGAGATAGCCGCCGAACTTTCTGTGTCTCACTAATCGATCCGTACCATTTTAAATAATCACTTGGGTATGAAACATGTTGCCGTTCGGCTAGTCCCAAAAGACCTGAATTTTCTTCAAAAACACAATCGCATAAGAGTCGCTGAGGACATGCTAGAACGAGTCAATTCCGATCCAACATTCATGAAACGCATTGTTACTGGTGACGAGAAGTGCGTTTACGAGTTTTACATGCAAACTAGTCAACAAGCTTCGGAGTGGCGCCTTCCAACTGAACCGAAACCGAAAAAACCACGCCAAAGTCGATCAAAAGTCAAAGTCATGTTGACTGTTTTCTTTAACTATCGCGGTGTTGTCCACTCGGAATTCTTGCAATAAATAAATAATATTATTTGGGCGTTATGCGGCGTTTTAGAGAGCTAATTCAACGAATAAGGCCAGATTTGTGGAAAGAAAATTCTTGGATTTTTCATCACGATAATGCGCCTTCGCACAAGGCCATCATTGTGAACGAATTTTTGACCAAAAACTTGACAAATACCATCGAGCAACCACCTTATTCACCAGATATGGCACCAGCCGACTTCTTTCTTTTTCCTAAACTCAAATTACCACTTCGTGGCACCCGTTTTCATTAGGTAGAAGACATAAAGGATAATTCGCTGCGAGCACTGAACTCAATTCCGGAAAAAGCGTTTAAAAAATGTTTTGATGATTGGATTATTCGTTGGCGTAAGTGTATCGTTTCTGAAGGAGCATACTTTGAAGGTGATAAAATAAATTTGGGTGAATAACTAACATTTCGTGTATTATTGATCTTTTCCCGGTACTTTCTTGACAGAGTAGTATAGCGATTTTATATATACTAGTAGGTGTATTTCCGAGTTATTTCCAGGTGTTAGGAAGAGACGTCACGCAATTGCACCAACTCCGTTCTCTGCGCCGCATGTGTCGTCATTGTCAGGATGACAGCTTGTCAAGTTTATTTATTTAGTTTATAGAATTTAGTTTACGTAGTGCGGGCCGCATGTCACGACATGCGGCCTTGAATGACGTCATTCGGCGGGCTCTTGTCGCCGCTGGCGTTCCTGCAGTCTTAGAGCCTATAGGTATTGTGCGCAGCGACGGCAGGAGACCGGATGGTTTGACGCTCATTCCTTGGAAACTTGGAAGATCGCTGGTGTGGGATGCCACTTGCGTCGATACACTTGCTGTTTCCCATGTGCCGGCGACTTCCAATTCAGCAGGTGCCGCGGCCAGCACTGCCGAGAACTTGAAGCGGCGTAAGTATGCGACTCTCTCTGAGAGTTTCATATTTACGCCCTTTGCAGTCGAAACTTTGGGTCCCTGGGGCCCCGAAGCCCATCGACTGGTTTCTGATATTTGTAAGAGACTGGTCGAGGCTTCGGGAGACCGCCGGGCTGGCAGCTTCTTCCGCCAACGAATCAGTTTGGCTATTCAAAGAGGCAATGCTGCCAGTCTGCTGGGTACCTTGAGCAAAGACAGCTTTCTAAGCGGCAACTTTGAGGAAGTTTATTATTTAAGATAATGTGTAGTTTTAAGTTTGTAAATATTAACATATACATGTACTTTTTATTAATAAATCTATGTATTGTTTATAGAAAATGTTATTTTTCATAGCACAACCTATTATTTTAAATGATTCCTTATTTTTTTTATTGGCAATAGTTATTTTATAGCGTCATAAAATTTTTTAAAGCTAATATCTTTTTAATGTAGGAGTAACATTTTATTGTACAACAATATTTTTTATTAGCAATTCATAGCAATTTTGTCTATATTTTCACCAATTTTGAAGTGCCATTAAATGCATGCCAAAATTTAATATCGTTTTCAAAGACACCAATTTGAATTTAGACAACAAAATGTTGTTTACGTATGTAAGAAATGAAAACAAAAATTTTTGGTTTTTAAACTTTATATACACAAAATAATATGTAAGAAGTATACGTATATACAATACTTCCTTTCTTCATATTTACTATAACACTGTCGTCCAACTCTATCAATCTGCGTATCGCACTTTGCACTCTCAACATTATTGACGCTGAGAAATAATATTCAACTGTACATTGAGTGAATTCACAAGGACTGCTTTAATGGTCATATGTTATAAATTGAAATCGTAGAAATGTTAATAGTTAGTCGACATGATTGTGTTGGGATAAATCCTGTAAAAGTAATGTGAGTATAAATAAATAAATAAAAATAAAAAAAGTCTCTTCATTGTTTATTTTGTTTGCAAGGACAACAGCACATATATTTCTAAGAGATCGCATTTCTACTGCATTTATCTTAATTTCACTTGATTTCGGCCATATTCAGGATTCTCTACCGTACAAGCCAAAGCCACATCGACACCGCATTGGGGATGGTCATTTTGGCTGATCGTCATTTAGCTCTATCATTTATCAAGAAATAATCTTATCTAGTTAAACTAAAATTTCACTAATTTACACCAATCCACACTTTTATGAATTTTTGAAAACACCACCTGTATCTGTACTGTGTTACAGTACTGTACTATTGTAGAAGTTTTAGATAAACTTCTCTTAGATATTATGCAAAAAAGACGTCAAATAAATATTAAATGAAATAACTACACAGCGGCGTAAATAATCTAGAAAAAACTTACAAATGGATAAAATTTTTACTCAGATTACTTTTGAAATAATATAGAGTATGAATAGACCTATTATCATATTCAATTTGGAGCAAGATTTCTAGATCACCTTTTGCATAATACATAAGTATACGATTTAATTTATTAAATGAACATTCTCCAGTACACACGATATATACTTATTTACCTATATTAGGTATATAGATATGAACATAGAGAAGCGTAAAAACTGAATTCTTTGTAATCATTAATTTAAATAAAATTCAAGAGCACAGTAGTTAATTTAGGAACGGAATTTTGCCTCATGTTCGAAACCTGTGCATAGCCATTAACTCGTAAAAGGTGACAGGTGCGGATCAGGGCCAAAGCGACCAACTATAATGAAGGGATATACTGAGGTCGCCACTTCTGTTAATTATGCATTGTCTACAATTTCTGTACGGAATCACTTCTGAAATACACCGGATTCGCATCGAATATTGAAACAAAGATTGAAAATGTAGAAACATTAATTAAATACATACACGTGTAAGAATTTACGAGTAATGTACATAGGGCTTCCGAAAACATGTTAAGAATAATAACATACCCTAAAAATAGGTCGTTCACATACATAGCTGACACACCGTCAGCTTTACACTCGTTTTAGTCATCTCACTTGACATTTTAATCAAGTTACCTTGTACTAATTAACTAAATGAATTCCCTAACATTCTCTAATTAAAAACTTGGGGTACATGTTAATAATTACAGCTCTTACCGCTTCCTTCTTATTAACCTAATTAAACTTCTAAACTTTTGCAAAATGTCGTTAATCGGAAAACTCGTAAATGGTTAAGTCCATATTTCCGTTACATATAGTATCAAACTTTATTTTATTGACAATATATTGTTAGCATTTGTAAACATTTACATGTTTTATTTAAGACTAGTCTTGCATCGCAGTTTTACCCGTGTTAAATTTGTTATTTTTCCGGTATAAAAAGTAACCTATGTTGTCTCTGAAAAGTCCTCTACCTGCCAATGAAAGTCCTGTCCAAATCGGTTCAGCCATGTTGGAGATTAGCCCGAAAAAACAGACTGACAGTCAAAAATTTTAAAAATTGTGTTCGTGTTTTAGTTACGTGCAAATAACTGAAAAGGCCTTATTTCGAAATCACAGAGAGACATTTTATTTTAATTGTGAAGATGAATAGATAGTTACAATGCGATAGATGCAAGATGCGTATAATGTTACGAATACCACCTAATACTAATATTTGTTCAAGGACGCACTAAATGTTTTTTGTTTACTAACAACTTATGTATATGTCCCTACATTAAGGCCCTCGCAACATACTTGTCAATAGTAACTTGAGTATCAGTGTTAATAAGATAGCTGATATAAGTGATATTCAACGTGGCCACTTGCTGGATGAATGATCTAGTGGGATCTATATACATTAAACATAGTTTTTTTCGTCTTTATAGTTTAAATCAGTTTAGAAGGAACGTTACGTTCCAGGTTATTATTTATAACACTAGTCATTCAACTAGGTCAGAATACTATGTCTCTTTAGCGTGGGAGTAGACGAGTAGGACGACAATATTGCTGCTTATCATACAATGTAGAGTATAGGGGAGCCTTCGGAGTTGCGGACATTTGGAGGAGACAACTGGAGATGACAACTGGGAGGATGGAAAGGCTGAGGCTGTGACGTGCTTAGCCACAGCGAGAGGCTCCGGCGCTTCTGAATAGACCTGTGTCGTTCGTGACTGATTAGGTCATTTATTACAATTATTTCAAAGTATCGATGATTATAATTTGTGGCAATCTCATTTGAACCAACGACGTATCATTCATCTACTTAAACATTTGAAAAATTCGATCTCTTTACTAACCGATATTTAATTGATTATATGTATGTATGTCGTGTAATGTGATAAAAGGTGGAATTCAGACAAGTTTACGAGATAAACTCACACATACACATTATTCTTATATTTACAACATTTTATGTAAACACAGTAAGGTACATTTTTGTTTGTTTCAGGTATATATATATATATATATATATAAGGGTGTATATGAAAACGGGACAGTTACTTTAATGGATGAAAGGGCATAACTTTAGTATGTAGTTACAAAAAGAATTATCGAAAAAAACGTATCCGTTTAAGAGTTATGACCGTTTTAATTTTCAAGTGTTATCCCCACCATTTCTCGTAAAATTGGGTTGATCGTGTACAGTTACAGATTTTAAATCTTACGTTTTTTTTTATTTTGTAATAATTAAAACCAAACCAAAAAAAACCATTTTCGAAAATAATGCGTATACCCCAATGGGGGTTTTCAGGCTGTATTTCAGTAACGGATGAAATTAATACAAAATAAAAAAAACGTAAGATTTAAAATCTGTAACTGTACACGATCAACCCAATTTTACGAGAAATGGTGGGGATAACACTTGAAAATTAAAACGGTCATAACTCTTAAACGGATACGTTTTTTTCGATAATTCTTTTTGTAACTACATACTAAAGTTATGCCCTTTCATCCATTAAAGTAACTGTCCCGTTTTCATATACACCCTGTATATGTATATACATATATTAGAAAATATGTACCTAAAAGTTCGTTTGTTCAAAATCTTAACTCTTCGAAAGTTCTTCACTGGTTACTTTGAAATTTTAACACGTTGTAGCCGGGATTGTCTAATAAACAATAAAACAAATAATAATATAATAATATACTCAGACATTTCGCACAGCGCCATCTAGTCGCAAAGTAAGCAGCACAGCGCTTGTGTTATGGATACTAGACAATTGATATACTACTTATATACTTTTCTTTTGTAAATAAGTACATATTGTACACAAACATTAAACACCCAGACTCGGGGCGGGAATCGTACCCGCAACCCCCGTTTACTTTCCGACGCGTTTAGCCGTTGCGCCACGGAGGTCGCCAAATGCAGCACAATTACAGTAAAAACTACTTTGAACTTTGATTGAACTACTCATACAATCATCAGATCTTTTATTTCAATAATAAATACATTGTCGTAATTGTGTGCAACGAACGATTGACTGAATCATTTAACCGAATCTTTTTTCATATCAATTCTTAACAATATAACCTGAAAGTGAACGAATGACACCAGTCTACTTCCATAGAATATGAAGCTCCTTCACATGCGCCGAGAATGACAACCGCGAAAATTTTAGTTTGTAAAGTTCCCACATAACTAAGCCACATTCTTAGGGATTAAGTGTATTTGAAAACTTGCTCTTTTTTGAATTGTTTCGAACCGAAATAAGGACTCAACTCACATCCACATATATATACACGCATTTTGCTCACTCCATAAAATATCATTATATATAAAATTTTGATTCCTTAAAATATGAAACCCAATCTGTGATTTTTGAATTTTGAATCACTAATTTTACAATTTCTTTTGTTTATATAAATATTGTATTAAATTATAGGTATATGTACATTACTCATAAATTTGATTACTATAGTTCTACAAAACTTTAACATGCTTCTCTACTACTAGTGTACTATTTTAATGTGTATGAAACAAAGAAAATAAAGATACATATTGTATACAAATAAATAAAGATACATATCGTTTGCATATAAATATATCTTATATGTATACATGTCTACTACATACGTATTAAATATACTATATTTAATACATATACACACATACAACCTATAAATACCTACATAAATGACGTAAACATATCAATTTATGAAGACAAGGAAAGGTATATTTTAGATTCCTCTTTAAAAAATTGATACTTGTTTTGATATGTATATTATAAACATAATAACATATACTTACACATGTAACTACATGTTTTTGATACTGTTTTCAAAGTAACACACACGAGACTCATATCGCTCGTTGACGAGAGATTCATTGCAGTCATGTTTACAAATTTCATTAATCTCTTGCCGAGTACCTATATCATTTTAATTAAGCGGTCTAAATCCTAAGATCCTATTAAAAGTTTTATTACCAAGTAATTTGCTACACGGCCCAGTGAGTTCAGCCGCGCCTTTGGAGAGGCATTATTTCTCTTAATTATTCTGTTACTTTTAAATTGATACCATCAAGGACTTTTCAGAGTAATTTTTCATTTCCGACAGAAAAGAAAAGTGTCACAAGCATTGTTTGTCTGTCTGTGTGTGTTCGTCTGCGAAATTGCAGCTCTCAAGCTGATGAACCGCGCAGTTTGTTTTTGTTTGAAAGCTCTAATTTTCAAAAAAATTTCTTAATTACGTTTGATTGAAATCCATTTAGCTCTCTTTAGGAATCTTCAGCTCTACATCCGTTGTGAAGGAACCTTAAGTATTATAGCAGTACAGTAGTTAAAAACATTTATGGATGACATCGAGCTGGCTTTTAATTCTTTATTGTATTTATTTTTCTACTTTTTGTACTTTTTTGTATCGTATCGTACTATGTATTATTATTGTAGATTATTGTAGATTGTCATATATTGGTGATTATTTTGGCAATAAACTTGTTTTTGCTTTTGTCATGCATTATGTCATGTACTTATACGGAGTACGTCAATACTATGTTTACTATAATTGGAAGAAACAACGAAGTTACTGTTTTTCCCTGATATTTTATTCCAAGTCATATCTTCAATGATAGCATAATTACTTTTCTATAAAAAAAGATTTAGATCTGATTCTTACCGTCGAGTCCCGTGTTTATTCTAAATTTTAATCTCTGAACTTTCCTGTTATTCTATTTTATCCCCATTGCTCAGATTATTAAACTGGGCCGAACTGAATGACCGCGATAGTCATTTTAAATATTACAAAAGAATGATAAAAATAAGAGTGGTTCTATCGCCAACGTACAGGCACAGCATCGAGTATAGTGTCAGTCGGGTTCTATGTATGTCAGTAGTGCTTACCAAATGACGCTTTTGAGAAAATTGGACGACATGCCAGCTAGAGGTTTAGCCCCGGGTACCTGGGACCAGGAATGTCCGGGAATATGAGCTTTTCCTACCCGGGAACCATTCGTTATAAGTCACAGCCGTTCCGGGTATTATTTCAAATAATTTAGTGCAATGGTCTTTTTGAAGGCTTATGAACTGGCAAGACAGCTTAGAAATTTCTCTGTTCAGGTTTTTATTAATAGTATTTGTGTTGTTTGTTGTTATTAAGTTCTTAAATTTTAGAAAAGCGAGTGATAATATTGTTATGGTTGGACCTTATACCCAAGTAATAAGATCGATTTTTATATGACACCGGACACGCATCTTTCAGTGCAGTGCTATCTCGATACCTAGGCTTTTCAGAGCTATGACCTAAAAACGCAATGCTGGGTTTAAGGTCTACTATCGAATAAATATAACATAACATAACATAAATTCACGCTGTATCCCCAACGGGGTAGTCAGAGAGGACGGAGCACCAGGAGTCGCGGTCCTTACACACCTCTTTCGCTTCCTCAAATCTCATCATTCTCCTCACACATTTTCATCTAGGTATGTGGCACCCACACTTTTCACATTTCCGTCAGCTAACACACTGGCTATTTGATTTTCATAAGTCAGCTTTGGTCTTCCTTGTCGTGCAACCCTGTCGTACTGCGTATCTCTTCATAGCTTATCCTGTCCGCAAGGGTGAGACCGCACATATGTCTAAGAGATCTCCTACTATATACTACACTAAAAAAGTAAGAACTATTCGCTATATTAAGATATTATTCTTAGTTATTTGTCTGTACTGTACTACTTACATTTCTTTCACATAATCAATGAATGAGAATGTTGACAAGAACGAGTCGGCAGTATCAGGGTCCATTTATATTATAAATAGATCAAATCTAGAGTAGCATTAACATTATCCAATTCGATGATTTCTAAACTTTATATCTGTCTTTATATAAGCAAGATTTAGTATTAACTATTTAATAGTTTAATGGATTTTCGTAGTTATATAGCTTAGACTCAAACTTATAAATTGTGTAAATATTGTGATTAGAATAAAGATGAGATTTGAGTTAAAGTTTTATTAGCTTAATCGCGCTTACAGAGATTCAACATAATATAGAAACCCAAATTCTAATGGAATTCACAGGCAAAATCGTGAGTAAGAGTACAATGTTCAAGACGCATGTCAATACTACATACCTGAATAAGGCCAGAGAGGGTCGCTAGTTGTACAATTAAATAAGCGGGTTATATAATCAAATAAATTACATAAGCTATTAGTGTAAATAGTAACGACGTATTAAAAGTTTCAAGTCCCTTTAATATCTTTTGTAATATCCGGGTACGCTCCTCATTACCGCGCACCCATTCACATCAGCTCATTCAGGTATAGGACTTAATAATTTCTATACACCTAACATCATATTAATTAACAAATACCTTACATAACGAGAATATATAGAGTAGGTAAATGCCTTTAATGATTTATTTAAACTACAGACTAATAAAGAACTTTCTGAACGGCAACTTTGAAGGAGTCTATTATTTAAGGTAACGTTTAGTTTTAAATTTGTAAATATTAACATTAAGATTTGTACGTAAGTATTGATTTATGTCAATAAAGTAGATATTAATGTTAAAACAAACTAGTACAATAATTATAAATACAAAACCATAACCGGTAGTAAACTAATTAATCTGTGCCATAACAATGCTTTAAACTCCACTTAGCCCATTTTTATACTATTTATACCTGCAAATAGGCTACTCGACTAGACTATTTCTTAACATTTAGGTTCAAGACTCCAGAACAAAACGACGAAAAAATTTTCAAAATATAATTAATAATATAATAGTTATTTGTTTTTAAACTAAGTACCTAGTGGGAACAGGGCGGGGATAAGTTCCGTCTCTGTCACTTCTAACGCTGAGCAATGACTCTACGAGTTTGTGAAGCTATAGTTCTGTAACACCACCTCCTTCTAGCTTAACCCAGTAACTAATATTTTATCAATATAGTTTTTTTCATAATTGTATTCTAAATTTTATGTATGAAATATACTAGTTTTGAGAGTAGTCAACTAACCTATTGACACACTAATCAAATATTAGGTCTTTACCCATGAAATTTCCGTTTAGTATACAAAAAGTTCAAGTTTTTTTTATTTCTATTAATCAAAGTATGCACCCATGCTATCGATGCATCTCTCCCAGCTCAGTGGTAATTTTTCAATGCCCTTCTTGAAGACGTCAGATGTACGGTAGGCAGCAAACTCTTCAAAGACATTTTGTGCTGCCTCTCGGGTATAGAACTTTTTTCCTGTCAAGAAGTTGTCCAAATTTTATAAAAAGTAGAAGTCCGTCGGCGCAAGGCCTGGTGAGTATGGTGGGTGACGCAAAACTTCCAACCCTTGCTCTTGTAGCTTAGAAACAGTCTGTTGCGCCGTGTGAGGTCGAGCGTTGTCGTGCAGGAGCAGCGAGGACGAGCGATTAACCAAGGCTGGCCGGAGATTTGCGAGCTTCTCCATCATTGTGTCTAGTTCCTCACAGTACACATCCGCAGTAATGTTCGTGCCATTTGGTAAGATGAATTACACCGGCACTAGACCACCAAACAGTAACCATCACTTTTCTAGGGGTAAGTTTTCGTTAGGGACATTGCTGAACCAGGGTCTAACCAACATGATGACCGCTTACGATTGTCAAAAAGAATCCATTTTTCATCGCAAGTGACAATGCAATTCAAAATTCCTTCGTTTCTGTGTCTATTAAGCAACGCAAGGCATACTTCAACGCGTTCGTCGTACTGGCGATCGTTCATTTCATTTATCAAGCTTTTTTACCTTGTCAATTTGACGCGAATGGACCAATATTGTGTTGATGCTAACAACGAAAGCTGCTGCTAACTCAGCAGTAGATTGAGTATCGTCAGCTTCCACTATCGCCTTTAATTCGTAGTTGTTGACTTTAGTTTTCGGGCGGCAAAACGCCAACTTCATAGATAGAAACCTATTATATACAAAACGCTGGGTATTCCAAATTGTTTAACCAACTGTTTATTACATAACATATTGTTATAATGTGTATTATAAATTTACAATAAATACATAGGTATAGAGATGTAAAAATTAAAAGAAATATTTTATTCTTTGCAACAATATCTATGTATGTACTATTAGTCTGAGATCCCACCGCTCGATTCCGTAGGTATCTGCTTTTTTGATAAAACTAATTTTAAATGAATGTTAAGGGAGTATGCAATGTATTAGCGATAGGTTGCCTATAAAAAATTAGCCACAATTATCTGTAATTAATTTTAGTATAATTAATTTGCTGACATAAATTGCAACTATATGTGTTTTTAATCAATTTTACGTCATTTTAAGGAAAATGATGTCAAGAATTGAAAAAAGAATGGTTGCCAGCTCTCAGTCAGCCGCAACGTTAGGGTTGCCAGGTGTAAACAGGTATATTATTGTTAATTATTTAGTCACCTGTTTTTTTTTAAATTGTAATACAAAATTGAAGTTTTATGTTTACTGTTTACGATAATCCATGTTTGCTAGTTAAAAAATGGCCGCAAGCAGAGGTTGCCATGATTTCAATAAACGATTCTGGCTCCAGGTAAGTGTGAAAGCAAGAGAAAGATGCACGGATTGTTACGTGCTGTAAACAAAAGTATAATGTAGTGTAGTTCTAGTTCTAGTATTTTTAAAATTTTTATTTATGAAGCATAAATTTTTGAGCATAACGATAATTTTTTTAGCACTATTTTTTTATTGAAAAAGTTGTCTATAGAATCTTTAAAGAACATCGATGTTGTATTTATAGTTTTTCTTTTTACGAAACAATAACGTAATTTCGCACTTTTTAAAAGATTCATTATTGAAATCAGTTAATTTTCCACTCTCGTGACACAAAAAACATGTCTTCATTTTCAAAAATCACAAGTAAAAACAACAAAAAATCTGCAATAAATATGAAATGAAGTGTTCACCTTTCGTAAACGAGAAGATACGTAAACTATACGTAAACTGTCGCTATAGTATGTGTCACAGTTGCCATGCTTTGTCCTTATTTATCGCACGAAACGAATGGAGCATCTCTCTTGCACTCACACACACTTTATTTTATATTCCATTGCTCTGATTGAATAATATTTATTAATTTGTTGTGATTATCACGAGTGAAATACGATAATATTGATAAGATTTATTATAAAAAAAAAGTAGTTCTTAATACAATAAAAACAGAAATGTTACATACGTGAATATGAATGAACAAATAAAACAACATCGATGTTCTTTAAAGATTCTATAGACAACTTTTTCAATAAAAAATAGTGCTTTTCTCACGCGAAAAAAATGTTCGTTATGCTCAAAAATTAATGCTTCATAAATAAAAATTAAAAAATACTAGAACTACACTACACTACATTATACTCTTGTTTACAGCACGTAACAATCCCTGCATCTTTCTCTTGCTCTCACACTTACCTGTAGCCAGAATCGTTTATTCAAGTCATGGCAACCTCTGCTTGCGGCCATTTTTTAACTGACAACCATGGATTATCGTAAACAGTAAACATAAAACTTCAATTTTGTATTACAATTTAAAAAAAAACAGGTGACTGTAAATAATTAACAATAATGTACCTATTTACACCTGGCAACCCTAACGTTGCGGCTGATTTTCTTTAAAATGACGTAAAATTGATTAAAAAAACATATATTTGCAATTTATATCAGCAAATTAATTATACTAAAATTAATTACAGGTAATTGCGGCTAATTTTTTATAGGCAACCTATCGCTAATACATTGCATACTCCCGTAACATTCATTTAAAATTAGTTTTATCAAAAAAACAGATACCTACGGAATCGAGCAGTGGGATCTCAGACTATATGTAGTATAGTACGTAAACTTGATTGAGTGTTCGAAACAATCGCTATTTCCACTCAACTGAGGCTCGGGGACCAAAGTGACCACCGACCACACACCTGGCTCACTTGCAATTTGATGCTTGTGTAGTGAACAATTTTACTTAATTTCCTATTTAAAGCAATTGTGTAATAGTTTTATAATAACTAATTAAAAATTTTATGCTTAGCATATTATAAAATATACATTTAAAATGGATTTTTAATTAATTAAACTTATTTCAATAAAGAAAATTAAAACGTCACGCTCCGGTCTTTCCCATTCGGAACGACGACACAATAGCACTGTCTCGCTTTTACTTTCGGCGAAGGCAGTCCCCCGCCCCGCTCTACCAACGCGTATCGCCACGATTATTGTTTAGTAATGAATCTTTGTTGAATAAAGGTTGAATATCATAATTTTTGAATAAAATTATTTTCGTAAACCAAGTTTCAGAGAGCAGTAAATCTGAAAATCTTGCAATGTAATTAGAATAATTTAATATAAAATATTTGCAGCGCCTCGTGGTTTTACCCGCGATAGTCTCTACAGCGTCACATCGTTAATCTAGTCGATTATCTATATTTTGTTAATATTTACATTTGTTCGCAGACTGTACGAAAGATGTAGGGTATGCCGTTGTGCGGCAAGTAAAAACAAATCTATTTTTCTGCAAATCAAGTAAAATGCTAGCGTAGCAGTGATAATCACGACAAAGCAAATATATTGTTGAATATGACCTCAAGCGGTTAAGTCGTTCAGAAGTTACACGATAACTAACAGACGCATCAACGAACATAAATTCAATTTAACAACAATATAATATGTACAAATGGGTGCAACCATTTTCTAATAATGCAATGTGAGTGCTAAAGAAGCTAAAGGTGCTCAACTTTTGTTTCCTTTTAAAATTGAAATGAACGAACTGAATGAAATGAAAACTGGGAATATAAAAGGCTTCTTTTAGCGGTTGTATGAGTAGATGTATACTTGTTGATAGTGCTGGAGGTATCGAGCCGCCTTAGCGGATATTGCACTGAATATAGTGGCTGAAGCGCTAGCAGTATTGAGCTCAATAACATTCATGTCGTACTTTGGTAAACATTTGTTTTTTTAATATCGCTAGAATATCAGCTTCTCTCTCTACTGAAAGAAGAAAAATGAAACAAGGAAATATAAACAAGGAAACGATACTATTCGGGACAATTACGTAGATTACTTTATGGTTTCGAATTTTACAAAAGTAATTTCTTCTATGTCAGTAAAAGCTTTCAGATTTTGTTTTATGTACCATAAATTGGATATTTTTAAAATAATAGTGAACAGGTAGTTTTGCGGCCTCGTCACTGCAACTCATCAGGGGCCTAATTCACTATGACCATTTAGCGATTCCTTGCTTCGAAACCACGTCAATTCCATATTTTATCTACGATATCTGCAAAAAGCGTATTCCGTATGTCAAATTTAACGATCTTGTGCGGAATGAACGCGACGTTAGCGTGATTTGAACTGTCAAAAATTCCACGTTAGACAATCGCGTGGAATAGCTGTGATCACAAGTTAGTAAGATTATGTCTGCTGTGACTTTTACTTGTTTCACTTGTTTTACTTGTTACAAATTCACCGACAGCATGACAGAAGCACCTAATCATAAATGACATGCTTTTGAACATATTTCTACAATGATGTTATATTTACAAAAGAGGTTTTTCTACCGAACTTTACCTAGTATCGTCTCCTTAGTTTGTGATTTTACGAAAGTGATGTTGTGAATAATATTTTATAACCTAATAATTCTTAATCAATTACTGAAAGAATTGTAACAAAAAACGTGAATAGTAAACAGTTTTCATTGGAAATTTAATCGTAAGTATAATAATTTGCAACTACCTACCATAATAGATTTTAATTTTATTAGCGGGTTTTCAACATAATCTAGTCGATTATTATCTATATTTTGTTAATATTTACATTTGTTCGCAGACTGCACGAAAGATGTAGATATGCCGTTGTGCGGCAAGTAAAAACAAATCTATTTTTCTGCAAATCAAGTAAAAGTCACAACAGACATAATCTTACTAATTTGTGATCACAGCGATTCCACGTGATTGTCTAACGTGGAGTTTTTGACAGTTTAGATCACGCTAACGCCGCGGTCATTCCGCGCGAGATCGTTAAATGTGTCATACGGATTGACGTGGTTTCAAAGCAAGGAATCGCTAAATGGTCATAGTGAATTAGGGCCCAGGTAAGACTGAGTCTGAATATTCTCCACCATAAAAACAAATATTATGTACTTGTATTACTTATTTAAATATGTATAGGGTACAAATATAGGGTAGAAATATGTACGGTATCGCCCTTGCGAACAAAATAAGCAATGAGGAATTGAGGAGATATGCAGTATGACAAGGATGGACGACGATGTTATTGTAAAAAAGAAGAAAGATATGCTTAAATGATTAGGGCACATAGAAAGAATGAGTGACGAAAGACTGACGAATAAAATGTACTAGGCGAAAATTAGTGGTAACAGAAGTCAAGAAAGACCACGGCTAACTTACGAAGATCAAATAGCCAGTCTTAGCTGTATGTATGTAAGTATGTAAAGACAGAGATATTTGACGTTGTATCCTCTCTGACTACCCCACTACGGATACAGCGTGAAGATATATTGAGTTGTTGTTGTTGTACAGGGTACATCGTACAAATATAACGTCATTTCCCATTAGTGGAACAGAATATCAAGGCACAAACAATGTAATAAGTAGTCATACATACATACATAGCCAAATAGGTACATGCAAATTGAACAGAAATCTATGAAATAGTACAAGAAACGATCGTAATTATGGAGCTTTTAGAACTCCAAAGACATCAAATTATAACAAACTAAATACATCGACGTTAGATTGCTAGCAGCTACGTAAAAAAATAATCGAAGTCGATATATACGGCATTTCTTAATTCGGCAAATTATTTGGATGTGTCAGTACTGTACATTTTTTAAATGAAACACGACATTCTTATTGTTGTTTTTTATTTTGTAGATTGATCGTCTATTAAATACCAAGAATGTAATACGAAGCTTCTTAGACTTGTATTTCTAGTCATCCATAGCCACAAACCTAGGTGTAATAATAATGAATGATCGACATAACGCAGATGTCGACTTACGGACATCACTAATTTTAGTTCCATGGACATTCGTGTCTGCCTACAGAGTCAAAATGGCGTAAATCAAATAGGCACAAATATAACTTGACAACCGTCAGTGGTGTGGTAACATATACATGTCAGTGACCACATTAGTACTACATAAAGCATAGTCACTAAATAAATACCAATTGGTGTCATCTGTCGCATAAAAAACTGTAGAAGTACCTAATGACAGGCAGACAAACTTACTTGTGTCAATCTCAATTTAGACTCACGATTTTGCAGCATACACACCAGTTTTCGAAAACCCTAGCATATTGCGAGGTGGTTCCTTTTCAACATCTTAAATTATACACGAGTCTACACAATCGCTTCAAATATCTAAGCAATGCTATGAATACGAGTACCTTACATTGTTTCATCTTTTGTTTTTATTATTTTCTCAATGTTTTGTCCACTTGAAACCATAAAAAACTCTAAAAAATTTGATCACGGTAAGATTCCGATAGCTATATGGACCTAAGTGTTACGACAGATATAAATCTTGAAAGCTTTAAAAAATTACTAAAACTCATATAGCTCAGTACTGTAAGAGCAGATGTCACTTGGTATAGACTCGCGGGATAGTTATCTAACTTTCATGGCACTGAGAATTAACTGCAAATTGTAATTTCGTACTCATTGAAGAACTTTAACTATTAAAGATTCATCACCCAGACAATAAAAGCGAGAATGAGTGAACTTTATTTTCATTGCCAGTGTTCCAGTACCATGAAAGTTATTTAAGTTTGTTCGCAGTGAAAGAATATGTAGAAAAGAAGGGCGATTCCCGCTTCATGCGTAACGGAATTGTCTACTCTCAGCCAGATACCGGTTGTTGCGTTGGGTCTGAGATGCGGAGAGCATCTAGTCTAGTTATACATTTAGTACATAATAAGAAAAATGCACACGGATAAGTTTCTCGCGTTTGTTAAATTTAATTTCTTGTAGTTGTGTTGAAAATGATAACTCTGCATTCGAATGACTAAAATTATTTAGGCATTTTTGAGGACATTATACATAATACATTCGTTTATGCAATTTAGACATTTTCGTATTTCCGACGATAGAAAGAACGAATTAAAGACATACGGAAGTGGTCGCATGTTATTTGCGTCGTGTGCGACCTCGACTGGCGCTACAATAATACCCATATTCACCCAAAATATTGCCGTTGTGTGCGTGCCACGGCGCATGCGTATTAGCGGGCTCACATACAAACCGCGTACACTAGCTTTCCATCAAGACATTCTACTGTTATGTTTATACTGTGTTGCAGAGTTCAAATCCTATCAACATTGGTCAACTTACTCCAGATAGATCTATACGTTTTAGTCATCTCTAATTAGTACGAGTATAAGACAAAGTCGCTGTCCGCGTCTGCCTGTTTCTCCACCTACTTTTTCTAAACCACGCAATGGATTTTGATACGATTTTCACTATCATTTAGAGTTTTAGAGGTTTTCGTAAAGATATATTATAATAGTTCCCATTCGGATGAAGCCGGGATAAGTCGCTAGTATATGTATATAGCTAAATTGGCGATGTTGAATGATTATGATTACTATACGTGCATATATTCCTTAAGACTAAACGTAAATAGTTTATTTTGATACCCATTTCTTCAACACAATAAAATGGTGATAGTTCGGCAACTGGATACTGTTCAATGGTTATTTTCTTCAGCTCGTATTATATAAAGAAAATTGGATACGTATCGTCGCAAAATAAATGTTGAATTCATAAAGATCATTTGTATCTGTTGTAATATTCTCCTCTAAAAAGTGAACGGTATACTTGGCTACTTTTTATTAAACAAAAGGTCATGTTGCTCTGTGTATAGTATTGACTACTCAATTGTCTGACCCGTTGGTATTATGTTTAATACGTCTGCCTTCTAAGCCAAGGATTTTGGATTCTATTTCCAATCAGATCAATTTAGGAAACGAACTTTTCTGAATAGGCCTGGAATCTTGGAATTACTGGGTGCTAAGTGTACCCATATGTGGCACCCATAATACAAGCCTACTGCTTAGTTTAAAGTAACACAATTGGTGTAATTGTGTGAATTATTTACCAATATTTGTATCATATAGAGAAAAAATTAGATTGTTTGTTTGTAATGGATAAATTCAAAAACTACTCAATCGATTTCAAAAAATTTTTCACCTTAGGAAAGCTACATTATCAGCGAGTAATATGGATTGTATTTTATTTTCAAAAAATATTTACCCATGCTAAACCGGGACGGGTTGTAAGTTATTAATAAGTATATTATTATTAGTTAGTCGATTGAGACGTTTAAGTTGGAGTATGAGTATTTGCCCTCCAAAGCTTTCAGGCGCTATCTCTATAGTGACATAAACTTCATTAATTCTGACATTTATTAAAATTGAATGAAAATATTTGAAGCGATCATCTACACTACAACAGTAAGAAATTACTGTCTGTCTTACAGCTAAAGCGCCTAACCAGCTTTGATAAAATTTTGCACAGAGATAGTTAGACACCAGGGGACGGACATAGGTTACCTTTTTTTTTAATCAAAAATCTACCCCTAAGTAGGCGAACAGGGGGACAAAACTTTGTTCGAGATATACTAAACCGCCCAACAGATTATGATGAAATTTGTTACAGAGGTAGTATGTACCCGAAGACAGACGTAAACTACTTGGTTTTTAGAAAACTACTTCTAACCGGAAAAGGCACGGAAAACTTTCCACGCGTACAAAGTCGCGGGTAGATCTTGTTCGACGTTCGTAAGTCATGAACGGCGAACCAGTTTGCATGCGTTTTTTATTTAAAAGCTGCATTTCTTGCTAAAACATTTCAATCCCAATAGTGTTCAAAATTTATAAAATATATTGACTTTTATCAACATAACGCTTTAATACAGTGAAAACTGTGTCACAAGGTAACCCCACTTGAATACGCCCAACATTAGCAGGGGTTAAGCAAAAACACCGCAAGCCCATCAACCGCTCGCCTCAGTAACGCAAATTCACCAAAGGTTTTAAAGCGGGTTACGTCGTTATGTTGTGGCTTTTTGTCGTGGCTACTTACAAGAGAATATTTTGACAGTTACCTACAAGAGCAGCTGCTCTTTATCTATGAATGTTGGAGGAATGATTATGTTAATTTAATGTCTATACAGAAACAACAAAATAAAAAAATGCGTATTTTAACTGTCTCGAAAAAAGGAGGACGTTTTTAATTTTCTTTTATGTATGTTCACCAATTTCTTCCCCACTTGCCAACCAATAAATACTGACAGATTGACGGAATGAGTTTTGAGCTGTTGATTTTGTGTAATTTATGAACAGCTGATTTATTCCATCAACTTAATGAGCTATTTGATACAGACAGGTAAAATGATAATCCAAAACCAGAAATGTAAAAACAAATAATGTGATGATTTGTTAATTTAAGATGTTTCTTTATTTGATATTATTACGAAGTATTAAGTTAATTCCATAGGCTTTATAAATAACTCCAGACGTCGTACCTGAGCAGCAACTGTGAGATAAACCAGATAACTCAACTCACCAAAACAATAACAAACAAAACAATTGTCTAGAATTGATCTTATCTGCACATGCATTTACTGGATTTCTGAATATTGTATTTTAATAAACCTATTGTAAAATGATATTGAAGAAATGATACATGACTAAGTTTCTTGTCAGTTCTTCTCAGTGTCCAGGGGGCCAATCGCGGTAATTTGGAACGATAATACTACAATTAAACCAAAAACGTTACGTTAAGCGCATCTCGCGCGCTAATAATTTTAACGAAAACGAATTAGCTATTTTTCGGAAAATACGTTAGTACAGCGATCGATTGAATTTTTTGTTTTACACCTTAGAAAAAAAATTTGTTATTGATTCATATATTATACATTTAATAATTAGAGATATATTCGCGCATCACTTTTTGACAGCGATTGAAACCAAAAACGTTTCGTTGAGTATATCGTTTCCGGTGTCAAACGAACGTTTTTGATATAACTCGTGCTGAGCGCAATTTCCTGACAGCATTTAAAACCAAAATCGTTTCGTTGAAAATGTCGTTTCCTCTGTCAAACGAACGTATTTGATTTAGTTCGGGCTCAGCAACTTTTATAATATTCTGCGAGTCGTTATAAAAACAAAACTATTAAAATTATGGGGATTTATCTAAATTTGCTGGACAGTGCTCATGAGGTAGACGTGGCTGAAGAGAGAGCATCAACCCACAGGCAGAATACGAATATTAGACGATCATTGTTTTCCATATCACCAGAAAACGATGTATTTTTAACAGATCTTTATGCCTGGCTGGTGAAGGAATGAAGTCCTCATAGCTGGCCCCATCGTAATTCAATTGGATGAGATGTGGAGGCAAAAGTGTTTATGGTGCACTCTAAATTTTTAGATAATTATAAATCAGTGATTACATCATTATGGCCGTATGACTGGCCCGTTGGCGCAGTAGCATATGCATCTGCCTTCCAAAGCATGGGTCCCGGGTTCGATCCCCGGTCAGGTCAATTTAGGAAACGAACTTTTTTAAATTGGCTTAGAGTCTGGGTGTTACTGGGAACTCCCCCAGAGTTCGTTGTGTGGTACCTATAGTACAAGCTTGCCACTTAGTTTGGAGTCATACAATCTGTGTAATTGTCTGGAGTATTTATTTATTTATATTATATATTATAAGTAAATACAAATTGGTTATTACATGTTTTAGCTTTTGATAACTTTACGCGTTTTTTTAAAAAATGATTGAACTAGGCATTTTTGGCTTTTCTGATTCCAAAATAAATACTTATAGAATTGTTATCTGTGTATTTGTATATTTATTTCTTCAAAGCTAAGAAACTGCGATTGAATTTCTATATGAATCTCTCTGTTTGAAGAACTGGAGTTTGACATACTTAAAAATCATCACGTTCATCTTTATTAAAACGGTGCGAAGTTATTTTTAAATAGTAAAGGATGTAAACTGGAGTTTCGATTAGTAAATAAGATAATTATATCCAATCATGACTACGTAACTAGTGGTATCTTATCTAAGTAACCAATCCTAATACTAGTAGTAGTGCTAGAGAGATAAATACTTACCTCTATTAAATCTTTACTTTTAAAATAGTACCTATATTAAATATAATAATATGTAACTAAATTATTAAATCGTTACTTTTATACCTATATTAAATATAATAATATGTAACTAAATATTTGTGTTAAGGAATGTTATTGCATTTCCTTTACTTGCATTTAACGCGTCGAGACACTTAATACAAATTACAAATATTATAAGTATTTATCTAGAAAGAGAATTTCAGGATTACATCGCCGGCCCGCTTTGGGTCTAATAAGAAAGCTCGAGAAGCATGTATCGCCGCTTCACATCCTAACGGAATGCCGAAGCCCAACTGATGTGGATCCAAGAGATCCGCCATTTGGCCTCGTACAGCTTGACAACCCAACTTCGCTACCAAGCGACGTATAACGCTGCCCACCGCGATTGGCCTTATACTGCCGTCTTTCTTAACCAGCGCACAAAGAGACGCTCCATATAGAAAAGGACAAACCTCATTGCATAACCTCCCCTCCACAAGGAAAATACACAATTTAGTCAGCGATTCTAACAACCGCGGACCGTTGTCGCCAGCTGATATTGACACTAAGTCCTTGAGATGTTGTGGGCGTAAGCCGTCTAAACCAGCTGCTGAGCTTGCATGAAAAGAGCCAATAGCTCTGGCCACATCCTCCACCGTGATTTCGGGACGCTGAATGGAATCATCTAGTGCAGGTGGGTAAATAATCGGTCGCGGCGGAACTGGATGTTTTTCCCGCAGACTAGCCAAAGTGTCGGCGTCAGCAGGTGCTAAGCTGCAATCAGAGGTAAGAAGCCTGACCGCCCCTCTCAATTCTCCGTCGTAGACTTTAGTTTCTATCGTCTTATAAAACAACGGGGGTCTTCTGGGGATATCACTAGGGAGATACTCGAAAGTACCCTCGATATTTTTCTTTACCTTATTGGTTAAAGACTCATTCCCGAATTTCTCCGGGATCCTGAACGCTAGGTATGAGAAAGAAAGCAAGTCATACCAGTCATCTGCTGCGTTACTCTGAAGGCACTTTTGAATGACTGCACTTAATTTCTCAGCAGCCAAATTTCTAACGCCCTTTGGTATATGCTTTAGAACTCTTACATTAGCCCTATAATCACCTAAACACTCCAGACGATGTGCCGCAGAAATCACGGCAGGCTGGCCACTGAAGGTCACTGATTGCAAACCAGAGGGAGGCGAGTGCCGAGTCTGTTGTGAAGGTGAGCGTGGCAATGTATGTTCGGATCTGTGCTTGCGAGTTATGTGAATCGACAGCCCACGTTTAGAGGTGAACCAGCGTTGGGAGTCAATAGGGCAGTGCGGGCACGTATGAGCTACGGCTGAGGTTACATCCATCGCGTGAGATTTAATAATCAGATATCCATTTATATACTAAAAACAATACAAAATAATAATAATAATTGACAGATTATAAATACACGATATAATTAATTAACTTGACTAAATAATATCAAACTACAGGTCACAATAGATCAAATATTTTCGTAATCTGAAGAGGTCACAAGAAATACTTGGTTTGTGAATATATCTAATGTGATTGAACAAGCACCATGGAGACTTT
Source organism: Zeuzera pyrina (assembly GCA_907165235.1). Lineage (NCBI taxonomy): Eukaryota > Metazoa > Arthropoda > Insecta > Lepidoptera > Cossidae > Zeuzera > Zeuzera pyrina. The sequence continues at coordinate 18,190,473 of OU015628.1, forward strand.
GGTTCTCACTCCTGTACTATCCGATTAAGGTGGCGGATTGGTCCGGCAGTAAATTGTCTGCTAGAAGGGATTGGGTTCTGAAGGTCCTGGGGAAGATGACTCGCTACTGCAATTTCGTAATAGGCGTAGCGCAAGTTCCACAACAACACCACACACAGCAGCAACAGCAATAACAAGATACCAGCCACAGGAACAAAAGTCACTATCTTCAATTAATCTATTTATAGATCGAAAATACAGCAGTTCACGTCAACATTTTGGCTATTATTGTTTAGAATGTAATCATTGTATTATCTATAACACTTTACACACCTGTCACTGAGAAATATTTTCTCACATATCAACATAACATAACTTCACGCTGTATCCCCAACGGGGTAGCCAGAGAGGACGGAGCGCCAGGAGTCGCGGTCCTTACACACCTTTTTCGCTTCCTCAAATCTCATCATTCTCCTCACACATTTTCGCCTAGGTATGCGAGTGCTTTTGACATTTCCGTCTGCTAACACTCTGGCTATTTGATCTTCATAAGTCAGCCTTGGTCTTCCTTGGCTTCTTTTACCACTCACTTTCGCTCTGTATATTTTCTTCGTCAGTCTTTCATCACTCATTCTTTCCATGTGCCCGAACCATCTAAGCATTCCTTTCTTCATTTTTACAATAACACTGTTGTGCAACCCTGTCATACTGCGTATCTCGTCATTGCTTATCCTGTCCGCAAGCGTGACACCGCACATATTTCTGAGAGACCGCATCTCCACAGCATTTATCATACTTTCACTCGATTTCGGGCATATCCAGGCCTCACTGCCGTACAACAAAGTTGGCACCAACACCGCATTGTGGATGGCCATTTTAGCAGTGTTAGATATATTCACACTACCCACTAATGCGGACAGAGCACCGTTCACTTTATTGCCAGCTGCTACCCGTCTCTCCACATCCAACTCACATCTTCCATCCCTCGAAAACGCACTCCCCACTTCTCACATATCTCACATATTAATAATATTCAAATTTTATCGTTTCACTATTCAAACATTGTTTTGCTAGATATAAATCAGTTTTTATACGCAATTACTGTATCTTTTTGCAATAATATTAATAAAAAAAATTATGACATATTTATAAAATTGATATTTGACATATTTCAAGGAAGAAAAAAAAAAGTCTATGATTAATGCGTATCAAATCCACTCTTAGTCAGTTTTTTCAAGATCTAAGTTTCCATATTATTATTCGACTATTTTGATGTCACTTTTAATATAAGCATTCGCATTTATCGCCTTTACTGTAAACTACTTTGCATCTTGCCGATATCGTCGAAGCAATAGAAACGCTACAAACGCAATATCGTTCCTACGTCGTTTATTTCACAATTTGCAACACGTTCCTACTTCGCTGAGGCGAGGAAACTTCAGAATTCTCCATTTATTTACTACAGACACTGAAAAGGCTGAATTTTAGTGGTCACAGTTTTCAATGTAGAAACAATCATTTATTAAATCTAACCAAAAGTATTATACGATTTAAGAGTTGGGAAACATATGGGGAGACGATCTTTTAAACGGATGGAGACAAGCGACACGTGAAAGCTCTGGCGAAGGCCTCTGTCACAGAACAACCTAACTCATTTATATCATGCTCTGTCTTATTTTAAATAATTATTGTATCCCTCATCTTATGATATCTGGACGATGATATAGATCTTAAAATGTGACATTGCACAAAGGCAGATCGCGAAAAAGGCGTAGCGATAAAAATTTGAGTCGCAACTTGGTTGCAACGAATATTCGGTTACTAATTGGTATTAGGCGTATTCGGTCTTTTGTTTTTTATTCGGCCGAATACTGAATGATTATCATAAAAATAATTCCTTACAATCATTTATTTCCGTTATAGAGACCATTATACTAAAGAATTCACAATTAAATTAAAAACGTCAACACAAAATAAATGATTATAAAAATGCTTAACAATACATTATTACCAATGATGTTACAATACAAAAGACGTAGATAGGTTACGTTAATACTAATCCAAGTAAAATATTGTCCCTGTTACAACGTTACAAAGTGAGACAAATACACATTGCACTGCGTCGCTATGCAATGTAAAACTTAATTGCATTTCAAACTAACAAATCACATAGCTCTATGAATCATTGTGATTGGTCATTTCAATTTCTTACTACATTTTAAGCGAATCCCTGACTAATTCATAGAATATTATTAATTAACCACAGAACCACACAATAGACATTTAAAAAAAATATGATTAACTGAATGAGATTAGACAGTAAAAAGTAATGTTTCCCTTTTTTTTATTTCGTTTCTCTTGAATCATGTACATGACAACATATTTATTTAAAAAGGTCGCAAACATTTTTTAATTATAAATTTGAAAATGATGAAAATGAAACAACTACTTTCATATAAAATGGATATTATTTTTTATTATGCATTTACTATGAAAGAAAAACGTAGCAATTATTATTTCTAATTACCTTCAAATAAATTTAATTCATTTATTTTGCCTTTTTGATATTTTTTTCCATTTTGGGTTATTTTTATGCATAGAATGAAGTCGGACATTGAATTGTATTTTTATATTATTGCTTTTAAAACTGGATGGCTGTGTCATCACATAGTCGCGTATATTATAAAAAACGTTTGGATTATTGAAAGCTTTTAGAATTTTGAATGCGTGACATTGTTGGTTTTGTAACATTACTTTTCATATTCTTTGACCAAGTCCGAGTTGGCTCATTAGCAGTTTTTGGGGTGCCACTTTTCGAGTGCATGTAACCTATCTACCTCTTTTGTATTATAACATCATTGATTATTACAATCAAACCAATCCAACAACAATAAATAAAGTCCATAACATGAATAAAAAAAAGATTATTGTGGTCTTCTTATGATTCATTATTATTTTTACTGTAGCAAAGAGTTTTTAAAACCATTAAACGATTCAAAAGTAGTGTCAAAATTATTAAGAAAAAAATCTAAATTATGCGTTTAATAACTCCAAATTGAGTGTGGAGGATTTATTAGATAAACAATAAAACACCGATATGCTTGACACTCCATCCTCTCCGACTATCCTGATGCGGATAGCGTGCTGCGTGAGGATATTATTGTGTATATAATAATATATATGTATAATTAAATACCTATCCGGCATATTTCAAAAAGTCAATCTCTAGATAAATTAAGATTTGTATGCATAGAAAAAACAATTTCCAGTCAAAAGAAGGAATGAGCAACAATTAATATAGTAGTGTATAATTATCATAATATTTAGTGTGTCCATAAAATAAGTTTAATTTCCTTATTGACTTTACAAATTCTACATCGTGATTATTTAAATCGAATCTACGTTGACGAGTTTGCTATACAAAGACAGAATGGAGATCACAAAGCATCACGTTCATCGCTTTCTCAAATTCAAACATTATTATTTTTGAATGACAAATGACAAGATGTTAATATTTAGTAAAGATAAACCTCATTTTAAATTCTCATTAAATTTCCACATGACATTAAAAACGACAACTTTAAAAGATTTTGCGTTCATTGTTTTCTTAAGATGAAAATTCAATATTACTTACCAAGTTTAAAAATGTTCACGGTTAACTAATTTTAATAAGGACGTAACAACAAAAAATAAGTATACTATTTTATCAACGTACTATCATCGTTAAAGATGTAAATATGAACAAAATGGTGTAAAATGAAAAGCGTTGTCGCAAGTTCTATCGTGACCACATCGATCACTTGATTTTATCGTTACATATTATTACCGCGTTACACTCGAATTATCCGGTCTCAAACTAGGACAATGGACCTGTGCATAAGAACCAGACGATGACTACTGGGCATCTCTCAGTACACACAGACCCGAAACAATCTAGAAAAGTCCGTTTCCTAAATTGACCCTACCAGAAATCGAACCTGGAACCTTCCGCGCTTTGTTACATCACCTAAACCACTACACTACACAATCGAGGTCTTTAATGTAACTAAGTTATTAATTTATCAAATAACTCCTTATATGAACATAAACATTATGTGGGTAATAGGTATCTACATTTGCAATTAGCCAAAATAAAAAATTTTAAAAATATTTTTAAAACTAAGTACTAATAACGTATATTAACTGATAGCTAGAAGGACTTTTAACGAATCTAATAAGCCTAATTTGGCACTTCGAAATCACGAAACCATTCATACATGAATGCTTCATTAACATAGGATAACACATTAATCTACATTAATGTACTTATTACTTTGTAAATAGATATTTTTACACGAATGTAATTGAATAAGTATATGAGTTATATCATACACTATAGATATATAATATATATATAACTACTTCTTATAAGTATCGCTCGCTATTCGTTATATCAGTACTATGAGCTGAAAACGGATGGGTGATCAAATCTACCGTAAAAGGATTTATATTCTAGCGTTCCCTGGACGTACATACATGCACTATTTCTAGGCATTCACTTTTTTCAACGATTAAAGATCAGCCATAATCCGTTTTCTCAATGCGTAGTATACATCACACATAGCGAAAGAAAATCGGTAAAAATAGCCAAATAACAAAATTGGGTAAATAAAAATTAATAAGATATGTGGTCGCTTCTCGATGGTACAATTATTCCTAAGAATTGCTTAAGAGTTAAGTAACATTTGCATCGGACTCAAATTTTTGTACTAAATCTGTTTTGTTAGCTACATAAAAGCAATAAAGGAACTGATGGATTAAAGGAGCATTAGCTACTTAAAGTTTTGTTTGAACACTAAGCAATTTTTTTTAAATCATGAGTTTATGACGAACTTTTTTAGAGTTCTATAGCAATTTAGAGAAAATTAAGGTTTAATTAAATAAATTCGTGTTAAATTAAAAAAAAGACAGCGTACTTGAGCACAAAATTTTTAATTTTGTGTTTCTCATTTCTACTTTTGGGTTATCAATTTACATACTTTAATTCAATGAATTAATGTAAATAAAAAAAGAGTCCAAAGTCATTCCAAAGCACATAAATACGAAATTTGAATTTCGTTTTTCTCATTTCTGCTTTTGGGTTACTTTAATTTACCTTTTTTTACTTAATTTCCGAATCAGTTCAATAGTTGTAACATAACATAACATAACATAACTTCACGCTGTATCCCCAACGGGGTAGTCAGAGAGGACGGAGCGCCAGGAGTCGCGGTTCTTACACACCTCTTTCGCTTCCTCAAATCTCATCATTCTCCTCACACATTTTCGCCTAGGTATGCGAGTGCTTTTTACATAAATAAATAGTTGTAAAGGTTGAATAAAATGTCTGTGATGACATACAGACAGACAGACAGACATGATGGAACTATTTGGGTTACACTTTAACTATTTGACTACAGAACCTTAAAAAACCGGTCAAGTGCGAGTCACTCTTGTGCACTCAGGGTTCCGTAACGCCACATAACATATTTTTGTTATGATTCTAGGTTAACGGAAAGTACCCTATAGGTTTTGATGAGTGGATTTGCGAGTATCGAAATATGTGACATATCACATAAATGGCCATATCTTTTGATTGTATTTATTTAAAAGCTTACATTTCTACACGTCCAAGGGCCCGTAGACCTTAGTATAATTTGACATTAATTTTAACTTGACACCCCTACCCGTTCCTGTGAAAAAATGATTATTACAGTCGGATAAACAAACCGACTACAAAATGATCCCTTTGGGTTTCCATTTTTATCAATCGAGTTATGGAATCCTGAAAAGAGACACCTTTTGATCTATCTTAAGATTCACGTAACTTATTTCTTTGATCCTGAATTTAGTACTTGTGTTTTGGCTCAGCATTTCATTTGTTTAACAGTCACCACGTATTCTGAACAAAATACGGAAATCACATTATAACTTTATACTGTCTACATAGTATTTGTCAGTTTTGACATCATATCATGTAATGTGTTGGTGCAAATATAAATATAATAAATCTATGTATATTAAAGTTGTTGTCATTTCTCAGAAAGATGTCAACTCATATGAAACCTATGTAACTTTGACATGATTTGCGATATTGTTTGTTTTCGGGTTCCCTATTGTTTTAGGACACGGTCGTGTTTGGACAAAACAATAATAATATGCTCTTTTGCTCTATACATTTCAGAATTGGATTGTAAATCTAGTGTTGTCACATCGCTTTTACATAATGTCATCAAATAAATGTATAAGTACTACAAAATAATTAATAACTTGTATTTACCTATACATAAACATATAATTATGTATAAAAAAGACATGTTTTTACTCATTCGAAGTGAACTATCTCCTATCCATTTTGTGGTTCTATTTCTACAATTTTATTAAAAAAGTAAACAGCGATATCGTCGCTGAATTTATTGGTTTTTAAACAATAGTAAACCTTTCATAATACAACAGTTCGCTAATCTTACATAAACAATGAATATTATTTGTATGTTTGTCCACCATGCGTTTCTAAGCCGTTCATCCGTTTTGATGAAATTATGGTGAGCTGTTCCGCGTACGCCCGCGAAGGTTCCTGAATTATTTAATTTATTAAAATGAAAACCACGCGAACTAAGTCGCTGGTAACAACTAATAAAAAAATTAAAAAAAATGTGTTTACGCATCTATGCACGTAAGAAGTTATACTTCTTTGATGTTTTTAAGCAAAACTGGCCACATAGTATAAAAAACAAAACTGGCCCCATATAAAAAAATTAAAAATCAAATTGGCCACTTGAAATGAATTAAATGAAAAATAATAAATTATGTGTTACATCGATGACATGCTCGTAACTTCCGCTTCATGCTGAAATTACACTGATCAGTTTTTCCAAACGCGCCTACAACTTAGCTTAAAGCTTCAATAAAAGGTTTTCATGGTATTTTATTCAACGTTTGTTCTAAAATTATCTATAATACATATACATCGATAATGCATTCATATATTACATACGCATAGAGCTAGACAGAGGGGACGAAATGCTAAGCACTGCTGTTCTTACCCGCATACTTCATTCGCCTTTTCAATTCTCGACCTATAATTTTGATATATTTCTATTAAACCTATTGAAGTAAAATGAAGATATTTATAGGTTTAATAAGAGCCTGCCTGTGCAGCTCCGCGCAAGCGAGTTCGTTCTTCATCCCCACACCCCATGATAGCAGTAATGAGGTTGATTTTTACATTTGGGCTTAGATCATAATTTGGCGCAGAGTAATGAAAATCTGGGGGTACGGCATGAGGATACCTACCCTCAGATTTTTGATTGGCCATTGTTGCCATTTTTACGAAAGAGGCGGGAGTCGGCCTTCTTTTCTACGTATCCTCTGATTAAAGCCTCTGAGAAAAATCAATCGAGATAAGCTTTAAGAAAATCCGTAGCCAACGTACAAACAATAATACTTAAATTTTAGGTCGAGAAAAGAAAAAAGAGTACCTACAAAAAGAAATGAGATCCCATCAAAACATAAAACATGCAAAAATGCGATTCTCGCAACGCAGTGCTTTCACCGCATAAAGTTTTGAGATCTCATGAAAAACCAAGTCGGTTATTTTAGTTAGTATTTATGGAAGCCTATTCCTAATAATTATCATTTATTATAGAAATAAGTATGTCTAATATTGATAAGGTCACTATAAATGTTGGTAGGTAATTAATTAGGAAACAATTTATGACAGAATTGTGGAATAGTTGCTTCCATAGATACTAACTAAAATATCTGACAAGGTTTGTCATAAGATCTCACAACTTTTTGTGGGGGAAGTACTGCGCTGCGGGATTTGCACTTTTGTACATTTTATGGTTTTATTGGGATTTGTTTTTTATATAATTGTAATTTCTAAAGAAATTACATTACCAATCGAAAAACTGATTTGAGAATTTGAGATATTGTGACTTATCCATTATATAGCAAAACTCATTTTCAAACTCTGTATTTCGGAGATCCGACAAAACTTTGCGTAATCGTAAGACAAAGGGTCGAAGTTGTATACACACATAATGCACATATATATCCAAATATCTAGCTCTTAGCACCCTTAGGTATAGAGATCCAGGTCGTCCACCAAAGTCTGCATATACAAACTCTTATACCGTATGAGAAGGCACGTTAGGAAGTCTTTGACCTATCCATTTACAAGTAACCTCTCACGGCTTTGCACATAAAGCCGATAATTCAATTTAGGACAGAGTTGTGCGCTGGGTCGCATCGTCCTTGATCCGACGACGCAATGCTGTAACCATTGTCTCGGATCATATCGCATTGTACGCGACCGAACCACAGCCCGTATTGTATTATACGAGATTCACGCTCCATGTATCCAACCCCCTATTGTTATAAGAACTTATTGGACACTTTCCTTTCAACGACTTTTACCTAATTTAATTAGATTTTACGCGTTTTTCTTAAATATTTTTCTTCATAAGAAAGTGCGTGATTTTGTTTAATATTATTTACTACTATTTTTCATACTATCACTTCAAATGACAACAAGTGATCATTAATTAATTTTAAATAATAATATCAATGCCTAAAAATACACCGTGTATGTTTTGTTATTTACAACTCATTAATATAGTGTAATAAGCCGTAAGCTGTGAATAATTAAACAGTGTTTATTTTTTTATCAGCGGAAAAGATTAAAAAATAACAATCAGTTTGTTTTAAATATCAAAACTGCACACACCCTCCGTTGAAAATTGCAACAAAATAAAATATTAAATAAAAGCATTATGCAAGCAAAAAGAAATAAAAGCATTATGCAAGCTACACATCTATGACTGACACTCGTAAAGTTTACTCATACAGACAGTAAACGCATCACAGTCCGAAATGGTAGAAATGTTTTTGAAAATAAAATTCATCCCATGTTACTCGCTGATAATTTAGCTTTCTATAGGTGAAAGAATTTTTGAAATCTGTTGAGTAGACTTTGAGTTTATCCATTACATGCAAACAAATAAAGTTTACCTCATTATACTAGTTTACGTTTTACGTTAGTTAAATTTAAAATCTTGTAGTTATGTCGAAGAATAATAACTCTGGACTCGATTAACTGTTGATTGGGCTTCCAAAGACATTACAATACATCCATTTATGCGATTTAGACTTTGTGTTTGTGACAACTAACGAATGAAAGACAAAGGGAACCTGTTGCGCCTTTGACGGTTGCCGTACGGCGCGGCAGCGATTAGTACATGATTATCGCGGCTACGGTGCGGCCCCGACTGCGGCGCTACCATAATCATCCATAATCTCACTAAATATTGCCGTTGTTTAAGTGCTACGGTGCGTGCGTATTAACGCGCACACATACAAACCGCGTGCGCTGGCTTTCTATGAAAACATCCTACTGTCTACTACTACCAGAACCAGATACACACACAGACAAATATACGTCGCACAAATGCGTATGATGAATATGATGCAACTATGGATGTAACACAATTACATTTTGCAACACACATGCCTTTGGTTTGTGATGCGCCTTAAAAGTTTTATATTACATCGGTATCTCTAATTTAGTCTATTTTCATTAATTCCTAATCATAATATTGTATATATAGCGATTTTATTACGGTTAACTAGTTATATTATGATTAAATACCGTAAGAAATGTAACGGTTCATTGTTCTGGTGTCGTTTTTCTAGAAAATCAATAGAATGTGCTGAAACCCAATTAAATTAACATGAATTCCAACAGCACAAAGCTGGACTAATGGAGCAGAAGCACTGTCATTTCATTAAATTGATGAATGGCTGAACATTATAATTCATTTATTCAATCTTTATCTGCTGGCTTCAACATTAATTACACCGTAATTGCCATTGCAACGCTGGAGCTTTATCAATTACGATTGTTCTATAATTAAGACAAACACCTATTACTTTTGTAAACCTACGAAATAGAAACAACAATTGAAGATATTGCTATTGTTATTTTTGTGCTTTTTGTTGAATGAAAAATTGAATGAGCTGGACTCTAGGCTATTCTAATTCCAAAATAAATGTTTTAGATTTCTTAATTCTGTTTGTTTGTTCGAGCGAATTTTCACTCTTTGAAAGGCTAGGGTCTCCGTTTCTTAATAGGATACACGCTACTTTTGTGGTAAGAGTAGGTAGTGCCTTTAAACTCCGTATTGATAAGTTTTCACGGTCAATTCCCAGTGGAATCACATTAAAAAATTATCATATTGTTACTCAAACTGCTGTCCTATGCCTCATTGTATGAAACATGGAAGAAATCTCTTAAAGAGATAAGCATTACCTTTTGTCATTGTTACTTTTTTTGACTACTGTTTCTGTGTACTTTTTTGTGCAAATAAATTTAAAATACGTTAAAAAACATAATGCGTGAAAGGTTATTTATAACAGCAATTACAGTATCAATAACAACACCGGTTCTGCTTGCAAGCAAGTAATCGAGAGATGTTGGGAGAGTTGATGACCAAGAATATTTGAATCTAGCTGGATACCGTACTTCAAAGAGGTAGTGGAAAACAAATTATATGACCTCGAATAACCTTTAATTACTAAGTATCATTTCTGTCTCTTTCTAACTCGTGGAAATAACTCGGATATACACCTACTGTAATAGTTACTTTTAGTATACATAAGATTGCTATGTATAGATATACCAACAGCATAAGATGAAAAGAGATGGAGGAGTATAGATATGTATCAAGGTTAAACATCTCGACTTCGATTACCTCCTCAGAGTGCGGCCTCCTGTTTAAATACTGTTCCATGGTTGACGACATACCTACAGTGATGAAGAATCATTAAAAGAAGAAGACTTTAAAGTCACTAAAACGTAATAAACAATTTTGTTTCCACTATATTTATAGTACGTATTGCCTTTAGACTGGCTTATCAAGCGATAGCTTTTGAATTTTATAACTCGACTACGTAGCAAACAATGCAGCTCGTATCGAAAAATACAGCGAAGAATATTGCATCTTCATAATATTGCGCGAGAAATAGGAAAAGATATTGCTATGATTTTATCTTGTACCAACCTTAGGTTCCGCTGATCGGGTGGATAACCTGAAACAAATACATATTTTTATTACTAACTTTATGTCAGTGTATTTGTTAGATCTGTATGTATCATTGCGATCAACGCTAATCTTTAGTGATTGCCATTGCGTTACAAAGCACTGCCAAGTCCTAGGCCAAGACTCATGCACCCATAAACAGTAAAACATTTCTTGGAGTGACTTTATTATGTATATATATTAACATTATCCTATAATTAATTCTTAAAATTGGCAGTCGATTCAATCAAAACGAATTTCGAATAATAGAAGTAAGGTAACTAATAATATTTAAGAAATAATAATAAATTATTAAGCCGCTGGTATGAAAGTCATCTGCTTTCTAAACCTGGGACCTGAGTTTGATATAAGTAAATTCAATAAAATGTAAGGACCTCAATGCTTGGCGCTCCGTTCTCTGTGACTATCCCATTGGGGATACAGTGTGAAGATATAAAAAAAAAAATTTCTTATTTGATTTTGAAACTATGGGTGTAACTTTGTTTTTCCACATTCGTTATGTGATGCCCACAGTCAAGCTTAATGCTTAGCTTGGGGTCACAAAATTAATACGATTGTTGGTACACTGCGAAGATGCTGTGTAGGGCCACTTAGCCTTTTTCGAGATTAAACCTGTGTCAATCGTTCATTTTCAAAGATTCGATCATTCAAATATGGAAAAGATATGATCAAATGATGCAATCATTCGTTCATCGTTACACACATACAGGTGATAAATTCCTAAAAATCAATTAAGAAGTTTACTTCTTAAAATTAGTTGAGAGGCGAAACACGTGTCGATTTGTGATTTTTAGAGTTTGAGCGGAAGATAGCTAAAGATTTTAGGAATTTATCACATGCGATGGATTGATGCGATGGATGGATGGATTTCCGCAAAGTAACACCTGAATCTATACAATAACTGTATTTTTAAGTGTGCGTTGTAATCCAATAAACGATTCGAAAACCGTTCTAGATGTAATCAAATGTCGGTCAGATTTAATCTGACCGACGTTTTACGGTTTTCTTTTTAAAGCCTTCTCTGCAATTTACTCTATTTAATACCAAAAAACCAAAAAAGATGTTGCTGGATTTTACCCAGTTCGGTATGAGATACTAATTAAAAAACCTTACTTTGGTTTTTGGGATCCTTACATTTGGTGTATTTATCTATAAAAAAAAATTAAAAGCTGCATGGTTTCATTTGAAGACAGACAGACAATACTACTACTGCTATATTGACTACACTACACTAGACTAGATTGACTAGATTGACTAGACATTAGACTACATTGACATAAATTTAATACTTAAATTGGATTATTATTAATAAAACATAGGAATAAAAAAATCTAATTAAGTTAATATTTAAAACGAAAGCATGTTTATGTGTACATAAGTAATATAACTATCTTGGGCTCCACATATTAATGACATTAATAAAAAAGTACATTATAAGTACATTTCACTCCCTTAAACGTCTCCAATACTTTTTGCCTTCAAAATATATTTAGTTCAAAATTAAAATCGTGTCTATTGTCGACTATGCTGACGTTTGTTGCCTCGATGCTACCAAAGAGTTGGTGAACAAATTAGAGAGACTTCAAAATTCATGTATTCGTTATATTTTTGGCTTACGTAAATTCGACCATATCTCCGAATTTAGGACGCGTTTAAAGTGGCTTCCCATCCGTTTACCTAGGAATATGCATATTCTTTCCTCACTTTATAATATTTTGCATTCCCCATCGTCACCATCTTATCTTAAGGAGCGTTTTCAATTTTTAAGTTACCTGGAACTTCAAGTCGTAGTCATTTATCTACTTCTCTTCAAACACCTTCCCATTCTACAAACTTTTATTCTCATTCCTTCACTGTACTTGCCGTTAAACTATGGATTGATCTTCCTCCCTGCGTTCGGGAGAGTCGATCCCTAGTAGACTTTAAACGAGCAGTTAAAGAGCATTATATGAAGAGTTAGTTCAAAACAAATATTTTCACTTGGGTATAATTATCATGTATATAATATACATATATCGTTATTGAATGTCTGTATATTATATATTTGTATTTACATATGTCAAATTTATATGTTTATATGTATTGATATATTGATTGTATGTGTTTTTGTTATTGTATTTCGTATTCATTATTATTTATATTTAATTTAATAATATTGTGTTACACACAGTGTCTACCTTTCTTTCTTTCTTTATAAAATTTCTCACTCGCGGGTCCGCTGGGACAAATTTCTTATAGAAATAAGCGGTACCTTTTGCTCTTTTTTCTGTATGTATATCTCTTTGTAAATGACGTTGTGTGTGCAATAAATTGTTAAAAAAAAAAAAAAAATAATAACTATCTAAGGACTCCTATGTCTGTAACTATGTACGCTATGCTATGTTAGTGCTTAATTCTCTCTGACTACCCGTTATGTAGGTACATATGAGTAACATAAGAGTTAAAAGAATTTCACAAATATTATAATTTTTGCTTAAAATAAAATTTGGAGCAAATACTAAGCAAACTAGTAAGTACGCTATTTACCTACTTTATCCCTATAAGTAGATCTGCAATTTTTATCGTTATCCATCGAAATAACTAACCTAAAGTTTGTCAAAAACACGTATCAACGCACATTTGCGGCATCAGACAACTTTAAGGGTAATTTTCCAGAAGATGAATATCTAGGAGGAAGAGAAAATGTTATATAAACTTACATACATGTAAGTGTGAAATGACAATGTTCAAGTATGACTATTATTTTATGAGACAATGATACATTTTAAAAATGATTGCTATGTTAAAAGAAATACAATAGATATTTAAATTTAAATCATCCTAGCAACTTATGTCACCATTGTTATGAACTTAAGTTAATTAAAACGTAAACTATAATTGTGACGCTGGCGAAATAATATATGTATGTATTTATTATTATTTTCATTTATTTTATTTATTTATTTACTTATTACTTTTTGCAATGCTTTATAAACTTATGGCCACAGACTATTTAGCACTAACATACAAAATACAATAGTTTAATGTTATATAAATATGTTTCATGTGCTTACATTATCTGTCGAGTATCAGTATTATTATATAATATCTAGATCTACATGTACATTTAAATAAGGATAAATACTGTCTAATCTTAAAGTGTAAAGAACTCAAAAAACCCATTTTTTGAGATACGACGTCGTGAGCGATGAAGAAAAATAGGCAATATATATTCACGTCTTTTTCTATACAAAGTGGACGGAACTTCACGACGTAACATCATCAAGAACACGTTGACGCCATTTATTTGTACATTAAGATGGCAAAGCAGAAATAAATATATAATGAAGCCGTGACAAGTTGCTAAGTGCTCGTCTACGCAAGCCCTATTCTTTGACCGACCATTCTATATTTGTACTATATTATTTATATATTTTTATGTCTGTCACAAACCCACATGAAAGATATCATGGAGGAAACTGACACGGAAAACTTGACAATTATTGCCATAAATAAATCTAATGAAACCGAGCAATTAACTTGAAACTATTTTCATAGATTGTACGTATATATTTCGCCTTATCTTCGTTTTCCTAGTAACGTCTAATACCTGTAATACTATTTCGAGCTAATGTCAAGTCAATTTTAATTCTCTTAGATTTGAAACTTATCTGTCATAATACAGTAGATTCCTGTTAGATTCATCTTTCATTCTATAAATTACAATTATTATAATACATGAATTTAGTAAAATATGTTTCATTCTTGTTTTAACGAAAATTACGAAAACTTTGTATCTGATCTCAGTTTCTTTGTTTGTACAGTCAACAACGACAGTTCACTTCCCTTATCGTAATGAAAAAAAAAAAAATTGGTAACCCGCTTTTTATTCCTTATCTGTATAAAAATATGTAAAAAAATAAGTACAAGACAGATCTCTTACCTCCTTATTCCTTAATCTCCTAAAAGCTCCGTTATTCCTCCTAATAAAATAAACAGGATAGGAAGACGACAAACTATAAACTCGATTAGTCTATTAACAAAACAACTACAACGAAATAAAACCTAGATAACTAATTTTATCTATTAAGTATTATTAGGTAGGAAAAAGGTTCGCGACTATTACGGACCGTATTTCTGATTCTATGATTTATGTATTTTTCAATGCCGAATCATAAAAAAATAAAAATAAAAAATTTTGTGCAAAAAATAAAAAATACATTTTTTGGAGTGGATCACCCTTATCACTTAAGAGTATAAAAAATAGATAACAACCTATTCGCAGATCTACCGAATATACATATGAAATTTCATCAAAACCGGTCAATCCGTTTCGGAAGAGTATGGTAACTAAAACTGTGACACGAGAATTTTATATATTAGACTATATCAATCCATTCCACGTACATAACATCTGTTGTAAATTTTTTTAACTATCTGAGTCAGACATACTTAATAATGTGTATTAATCAAATAATACGTTCTTAGACGCACTAACTAAAAAATGATTAAAAATATAAAGGATGCTGTACCTAAGAGGTGCCTTTCGCATAGCTCAAGGTTACGAATTTTGGACCGTTTTTATTTCTAAATGCGCACTCCCTAAGTATACTATGTAATCTCCTTGGTTCGTGCCAATGAACACAACCATAGTTCTAACCATAGAGCAATGGCATGTTTTTGATCAGCATAACCAATCAAACCAATCAATCAAACCAATGAATATACATTCGCTTAAAAATACTTCAATCTAAAAGTGAGAAACTGTTATATACTGTGGTTACTAAATTTAAATACACGTGTACACCATATTATTCACGACCGAATGCGAAACTTTACACTTTCGCTTAGAATAGACCGTTTACCTCCATTGTCAAAAGTCTAAGTGCGGCACTCAACAGCGGCAACCAATAGGGTTAATACTTAATTGTTCATCTTAGTACTTTCACCATTAGACTTTCATATTTTCCCACAATCATTAATATCCATGATAACTTAAAACTACGCATTATATTCAATAATAAACTTCCTCAAATTTACTGGTTTCTAATCAGCTGCCATTCCTGAAAGGCTCCAGCAGACTGGTAGCATTATCTCTGAACATCCAGTCTGCTTGGCACCCTAAACAATGACAGTTTTCTAAGTGGCAACTTAGAGGAAGTCCACTATTTAAGATAATGCTTAGTTTTATGTTTATAAATATTATCCACGATTATTATGAATATACATTCCTACTATCTCTGTAGACATAATCGCGTATAGGTTTTGTTTTAAACCTGTACAAGACACAAAGAAAAAATGTATGGAACATTTTGCCTATTAATCTTGTTTGTTTCGGCACACATTAACAACTTCAGTTAAACATATGAACATACCAACTGAATATATTCTCAAACTGTTTCTTCATATCAAAATATATATCATATACAGGGTTAATTTAAAAATACTAATAGCCTCTTAGTATTTTGTACTAAACATTACCCTCAATAACTGTTGTTTTACGACTTTAAAAAATTCACAAGTTTTTATTTCATACAAAAATAAAAATATATTTAATGTTTCTGAAAATGGCACCTACTGTACCCACTTGCTAAAGCGGCACACGCACAGCGCGGCGCTGAGGCCCGGTGCGCTTGCACTAGACCATTGGAAATACGTACAGAGTAATTACGTTTCAGACAGTACAACAAAATTTAACAAACATTTTTTGAGGAACATATTGAATTTTGAAAAAAGTCGTAGAACAATAGTTGTTAGGTATGTTGACAGGAATTTTGCACTAAAAGGTTATTAGTATTTTTAAATTAACCCTGTATACGTACATCTTGCACAACTTGTGCCCGCGTGTTTACTATATAATTAATAATTCCATATTTGTGAACATCTAATCATATCGTCGGCATTAGTGTGGGATCGAAAGAAAAACAGAATGTGCCAGCTGCTTATGTTCTCATGTAGGCCGTAAACATCGACCAAGGAATAGTCTAATTAGGTATAAGGAACTGGTGTAGGCCACGAACTAAAAAGGTAATCCCAGAGTGACATCTCTCAGATTCCACTGTTATCTATTAGATAGATAGATAATTCTTTATTGGCAACACATCAGGGTAGAAACGAAATCAACATTAATGTTTATAAAAATAAAAATAAAAGTGTAACAATAGGCGGTCTTATCGCTTACAGCGAGCTCTTCCAGACAACCTTAAAGTTTCTAGTTAGTATAAGTATCTATTAGAAATGTTTCTGCCCATTGTTGCTCTGTCCACCTCCAAATGAAAAATGCTGTGACTATCGTATATGAATCTGAGTTGGACTTTTAATGCGATGTATAATATTTCCTCATATTTGTCCTATTTCCTTTGATTTATTTAACTAGTGTGCAAAATTTTTTCAAGTAATAAAAATTATAAGCGCTACCTCGAAACTAACCTTGACTAGGGGCATTACCAGAGACACAACTACATTTAATAGTTTTTGATATAGTTTGAGAGAAATATACTGTCGTTATATATTTTTGCCTACATGTGTAATCTTGGGCAGAAATGTATATTATTGTATCCCTCTTTGTATCTCTCTTTTAAAATAATTTACAGTCAAATTGATCCAGATATAAATGAATCTTTTAGATTAAAAGTTAGTGGACGTTTCTCGTAGTGTTAAACATCCCAGACTTTTTGATACTTCGTACATATATTATTGCACGTATAACATTTCCAATACGACGAGAATAGTTTACCTAATTATATCGTAATTGTTGACTAGTTAATATTTTTTTTTGTGTACGAAAATGAGTGAAAGTAAGTGGTAGTAGAAGTTAAGGAAAACTAAGGCTGACTTATGAGTATGAAATAGCCAGAGCGTTAACTGACGGAAATATCAGAAGCAATCGCAGACCTAGACGAAACTGTCTAAAAAGTATGACGAGATTCGAGGCGAATAAAAACCGCGATATTCAGCGCCCCGTCCTCTGACGGATACAGCATGAAGATATGTATACAGTATGTATGAATCACATCAAAACGAACGTGAGGTGACTTGAAAATTGACGAATTACTCTGTACAAGCAACCATTCCTAGAAATTAATGAAGTGACATAAAAGTACATACGCTAATATTTATAAACTTAAAACTACACATTATCTTAAATAATAGACTTCCTCAAAGTTGCCGCTTAGAAAGCTGTCATTGCTTAAGGTACCCAGCAGACTGGCAGCATTACCTCTGAATAGCTAAAAAGTGACATTATAATATTTCAATAAATTAATAAAGTAACAATGAATTTCCATTACATTCCATGGAGTAAGACAGTGTTAGAATTCGATTATCTCAGAATATAGTAGAAATTTTAACTGTTTTATTGTCGTGTCCTAATTACCTATAGAGCGAATTTATTAAATATTTTATAAACGATTTAACTTATGCTTTAGAAATTCGGAATACGCTAATGACAAAGGCTTAGCGGCTTAAACGTGTTTGGCATAACAAGTCCGCCTTCAACACGATTATGTCCGTTCAGGATGGGTTCTTAATAGGATATGGATTATAGGGGACCAAATTATAGGTGCGGTTCACAATGCGCAGGTAGATTCTCATTTGGCTTAAACTGGTCATGCGGAAAACTAGAAAACTCGGGCAGATCTCAAGTAATCAAATAATAAACTTCTAAATTACGTCTACAGTTAGATACAACGGTAATCTTATAATCATATGTATAAGCTAATATATTGTATAGACTTAGGTGTTACTTTGCGGAAATCCATTTCATGTGATAAATTCCTAAAATCTTTAGCTATTTTCAGCTCAAACTCCAAAAACCACCAATCGAATCATCATTCGAATCATAATTCGATGCTGGTTAGCTGACCGAATCCTATCTCTGGTATATCCTGAGAATGTTTTGTTGAGAAGCGAAACACGTATCGATTGGAGATTTTTGGAGTTTGAGTGGAAAATAGTTAAAGATTTTAGGAATTTATCACATGTATAAGCTAACTTTATTCAAATAAATCAGTATGTACATATCTTAACGTTATATTTACAAAATTAAAACTAAGTATAATCATAAATAATAGACTTTCTCGAAGTTACCACTTAGAAAACTCATTGCTTAGTGTGCCCATTAGACTGGCAGCATTATCTTTTTGAATAGCGCGTTCGTTGGAGGAAGAAGCTGGCATCCTTGCGGTCTCTCGACCAATCGAGAAACCAAATATCAGAAACCAGTCAATGGGCTTCGGGGCCCCAGTGTCCAAAGTTTCGACTGCAAAAGGTGTAAATATGAAACTCTAAGTGAGTCATATACTTTGGTACGCCGCTTCAAGTTCTCAGCAGTGACGGCCGCGACACCTGCTGACCTGGAAGTTTCCAGGACATGGTAAACAGTAAGTGTGTCTACACAACTGCCGTCCCACACCATATATGTATATGTCCCATACATATATATTGTAAATAATACAAACATTACATATTTGTGATTATATTGTGATATTTTGAAATAATTGAAACAAGGTAATGACGGGTTACTTGGTTGGTCGGTTAATAAAAATAAACAGCTAGTGCATTTTACGATATTTTTCTTTCTCTCCCAAGGCAACGGAAAGAAACTATATGTCAAAGTACCTAATCCATACAAAACACGTTGACACGTTTCCGTAGAGTCCCGTTTTGATTCTAAGCAAGTACCGACACAGTTTGAATTTACTAGAAACATTTTTTAAACAGTTCCTGAACCTGTTTACAAAAAACGTCAAACACCGTTCAGTCATTTCGCAGAAGCGTCCGTTCTTAACTGATCGACACGAACTTAAAAAGTCATCGACAGCTAGCACCGAGCTCGGATACCGTTACGACCTTCATTACGAACACACTAGCTACTTCTAATAGGTACAGTAATCACATACCAACACCTCAGATCACAATAGTAGATAAATAATTCATGAAATACAATTTCGAAGTAATCGCCTTACGTAACATGGATCTGGAGAGCATTAATTGCGATTTTAGGTAGGTAGTCTACAATACCTCAGATCACAGAAATATGATCTCAGAAATCTATTCTCATGGTTTTGTTTAATCACTACCGCCATCTTGTCGCTTCGTCGACTCCGACTACCCCGTTAGGGATACAGCGTGAGGATATGTATTGTGTGTATGTACTACCGCCATCTATTGAGAGTCACAACTAAGAACTTAACGAACTTCTGCAATTTAAGTTGATAGTGTAGATGCATACATAACATACTTATACGTATACACTCAGATATTACCTTACGGAAATCCATTGCATGTGATGATTTCCCACAATTTTTAGTTGTTTTCCGCTCAAACTCCAAAAACCACCAATCGACACGTGTTTCGCTTCTCAAAGAAGCATCGGTGCCGAATCGGTACTGGTTAGTTGACTATCTTTGGAATATGAGGATGCTTCGTGGCAAAGCGAAATACGTGTCGAATGGTGGTTTTTAGTTTGAGCGGAAAATAGCTAAAGATTGTAGGAATTTATCACATGACATACTTATATTTTATGTACCTATACGTACCTGATAACAATGTATACCTAATGTGATAAACATCGTTAACGATACCTAAAATACTTTTTTTAATTTCTTTCCCACTAAAGGGTAATCTCTCCACTCCTCCTCCACAACCTTTGATTTGGAAAAGTCTTATCAGATTATTTTTCCGTTTCCATTGATAACTGGATACTTATTTAGAGATTTATCTCGCTGTTAGATATACTAGGTTATTTCTAAAGGACAGGTAAGTGTGAAGGGGTATTAAGTACCTATGACAACAGAAAATTTGTAATCTACAACTTCGCCAAAAGTCTATAGTTCTAGAGGAACATCTCAAACTTTAGAAAAAAATAAAGGTGAGGCAACCCTAATATCAGCATTTTTACGTCACTAACAAACATTTGGAATATAGGGCACGATAGGTTTGTACATTTTTTCCTGTTAAAAGAATTGTTTTTTTTTCTATGGAAAACAAAATTAACGTATCCTGCGAGTGTTACACATACAATATACCAGTCAACAGTGAAACGTTGAAACCGCGGCGGATTTAAACCCCCTTTCGCAATAACTTTGTATGCACATAAAGGTTATGAAGGTATCGATATAATATGTAATTTCGGTAATTGAATCAGAAATTTCAAATTTTTTATCACGCCGCAAAACCAATGTATGTTATTTATGCGTAATTATGCGTTATGCGTTATTCATGCGTAAAAAAAATTACTAAATAAAATTTGTTTCAAAAGAAAATTCAAACTTTAGAATAAAAACTAATCATTTAGGTTCAGTATCGTCTATCACTATACGATTGTTTTACATACATATTTAATTAGGACATTTGTAACCATTGTGTGGGATACATAGACACACGCACAATGTCCAATTATGTCTAACCAATTTGATAATAATTTTGCAACAAATTGCAACCAAATCGAAAATTGTGCGCTATGTAATAAAATTTCATCATTTACAGTTATAGAAATTAATTCTGCATCAAACTATATAAACTCGTACCACTAATACATTATTTTTCACTATTAGATTATTTTTTTGTAATAATATTCTTTGGATTTACCTTTCTACGCTGTACGCTCAATCGAAACTTCTACGAATACAATATGTTACCACATATTGTATATTATTTTATTATTGGTATATTATTTTTGATTACGTGTTATGGTTTAGGTGTTAATGTTTTATATTCACGACATGCACTTAAATTTTCAAAAATATCTGATCTAAAAAATTATGTAGGTGCCCATTTATTTACAAAGTTCTCAAATTAAAATTTTAATATGTAAAACCGATCTTATGACATTATCAAAGAAATTTTATCTTTAATTTCCAGTTAGGTTGATATATGTTCTAAATTAATCAAACTAATATAATAAAAAGGTAAATTTTATAAGTTTGGACAAAGGAGTTAATCTCAGAAACTACTTATCTGATTTAAAAAATTCTTTCACCAATATGGGTGGATGGATGAAAGAATGGACCAGAGTGGACAGGGTGCAGGTCGGAATGGACGTAGGCATTATCTTGTTTTTCAAGCGGACAAACCGTCAATTACATAGCCATTTTCAAGAAAAAATCAAGAATAACTTATTGACTCAAGTTACTGATGTTATTGTACATTGAAGCCCAGGCTAAGCGAATAAGCGCAATAAGCGAATTAAACTAGGTATTATCAATATCTAACGTAATCTAAAAAAATTTTTCAAAATGGAAGAGATTTAAAACAATTACGCTTTCGCTAAAAGGCTGTAACTGTAATTCAGCATCCATCAATGTCATCCTTTCAGTAAGCGTCACTGTAAATGCATATACATACATCTTGTACTATTGCCGCAGTATATTTTACATTTTGTCTAAGTAAAATGAACCGACTTCGACAAACGAAATGAAAAGGTAGAAAGTGAAATAAATCGTTACCCAACAAAATTTATTATTTTTAAATTCAGCCGGATTATTTTTTGTTTGTGATAAAAGGACAATATTTGTCACCATAACAGTTGGTAACGTAATGCATTACGTTCAGTAGTACCATAGGCGCTGGAGCGGTCAGTTAATGTTAAACATAACCAAGATTTGCATAATAGCACTGCAGCACCTTCAAAAGATTTCGACGGCGAAATTGCTTGCACACTAATTTACTGTTTAAACAAGACCCAGTCAGGGGATCGTAAATATTTAACTTTGGTGTTGGTTCTCTAAGCGATTGCGGTACCGAAATATATCAACATTTCATATTTCATAGTCCC
This sequence comes from Zeuzera pyrina, assembly GCA_907165235.1. NCBI lineage: Eukaryota > Metazoa > Arthropoda > Insecta > Lepidoptera > Cossidae > Zeuzera > Zeuzera pyrina. The sequence goes on from OU015628.1 coordinate 18,213,327, forward strand.
AGTAAATATTTGGTTCTATAGCATTTGCAAATAAAAAGATAATTCAAGATTACGTCTTTTAATGAGGCACCCGTGTTTTGTGTGGTTGTTCGGTTACCTACTGGATGAATGATCCAGTGCCATCTATACTATCTGTTTACACTAATCAGTATTTATCATAGGCAGATTATGCAATATCGCACATCTGTTCTGGGGTCTTCAAAGAACGAATCAGCTAAGTGCGAGTTGTATTTACGCAATTAGCATTTCGTACTGAACTTTCATTATAAGAAAAACTGAACAAATGCTATCTGACTCGCGCGCCGAGGGTTCCATGAAATGTTCGCCCGTACATCGATATAAATCACAGTCAATTCTACAACTGCAAGACTAAGTTTGTAATCGCAAAAAAGTATATTTTCATGCGATGTAACTACAAATTAACGATTTTTGAAATTTTCCTTTACTTGTGCTGTGAGACGGTGCTTCTCACCAAATTTCATGATTTTAGATCAATGGGAAGTACCCGAAAGTTTTGATTTACCTGCAAGTGTCAAAGTATAAGACGTAATTGGCCGTATTTTTTGGCTGTGTTGACTTAGAAGTTTGATTTTTTGTAGACCGCAGACACAATTATTTGATATTAATTTCAAGTTGATAGTTCTACATGTTCCTGAGAAGAAGAGTCTTGAGAGACATACAAACGGAAAGTCAGTCGAACAACGAAGTGATCCTATAAGGGTTCCTTTTTGCCTATTGAGGTACGGAACCCTGAAAATAAACTAACACAGTACAATCTTGACAATTTTCCTTCAATTCTGTTCTCAGTGTAGATATCTATTCCAGATATTTCTGAGCAACCCTTTTAGAAAGGTGGGAGGAGAGAAGTGTTTAAGTGTATTTACGAAAATGTTAAGAAATAGAACATAAAGTAACTTATTTTATTTTTTTAATCGTAATTTAAAAAGCTTTTGATGCTCTACAGCCCTCACAAGACCGCACAAAAAGTTCTTACTTAATCACTACCGTCCTCAAAACTAACCTCCAAAAGTTTTAAAGTTCACGTCTGTATTTGGGCAACTCTTTACTATAAATGTTCCAAATTCGGCCTGTTTACGGCAAATAATCTCTGAGGAAAATGACTTTGTCAGACAGGCTAACGATCACTGAAGCTATCCATAGTATACTGTCCCATTCCGTTTCCAATTTTGGAACGTAATGATGGAAAAGTCGACCATCTAGCATAACCATACTCAATCTTTCTTTTCTCGGCCACGAATTCATAACAGCTATTTCAAGTTAGCCACAACAACACAATTAAAATATATAAAAAAACTAATGAGTTTTTAATAGCATTTATTAAACAAAGAATAAAGAGATGAAACTGTGTGCAGATTTTGAATTTTTTTTTTTATTTTTGCATACTTAATTTTTGAGTACAATGGTTCGAATTTGATTCGATATGTTGATACGAATATTATATCAAAAATTGGTATGTACCGGCTTGACATTTTTATTTTTTTTGCTATGCCATTCAATAAAGCCCGGCTAGCCTTATATTGACCTGGTAGTTAGCAGTATAAATATAGTAGCAAAGTATGGCTTATCTACCCGAATGATCAACTTATATCTTTTAGCAAGTAATCGCATGTACCAAAAATTCTTCAAATCGTACTAGATATTTTTCAAATCTTGTATCCTGCGTAATTGTCTTAACAATTTTAATCGAAATAAGCGCAAATTTATAACATTAACTACGCAAGTCATTGAGCGAAAAGTCAATAAAAAACCAGCATTGACCGAGTTCTCGATATCGGTGATTTATTTATTCGCCTGCACCCTGTAGATAAAAGTTGATACTCGATGTAGTATGTGCAATCAAGCACCGAAGCCAATATTTCGAAATTAACGAGAAAAGCCTTTTAAATATCGCAACGCAAATACTACGCTTTAGGCTGCTTTCACACACGCCACATAAACAGAAATACGAATCATACATCGGTTTCTTTATAAAATTGCATCACATTATAACATTACATGTCGAATACGAGTTCGATTCTCACACAGAAAATTCGCTACGAGTTTTATAAAATGGTTATTTCTAAACTTCATTTCTCTTAATATATTTACAAGACCTAGACTTGAAATTTTTAAAATTCTAGGTCCAGTATTTACGAAGACAGAGTAGGACATTACAGACAGGTAGACAGCAGGACAGGCAGGGAAGTAAATACAGTTTGACCCTTTACATTCTAATTAATTCTTCTATGAATATTTTTGTTGACTAGTACATCACATATGTGAGTTAAAAATGTATTACTACGCAATCGTCTGTGACAGATACAGTAGGATAGACGCAAGAGTGATGTTATAAGCAAATAATATGTAGAAAAGAAGGCCGACTCCCTCCTAATGCTTAACGCAATTGCCTACTCTCGGCCAGATACGTAGGCTTGTTGCGTTGAGTGTAAGATACGGAGAACATCTCGTTTATTTATACATAGGTATAGTACATAATAATAAAAAACAATGCACACGGATAATTTTTTCATGTTTGCTATATGTAATTTCTTGTACTTATGTTAAATAATGATAATTCTGAATTCAAATACTAAAATTATTAAGGCATTATACGTTCGTTCATGTGATTTAAATATTGTTGTATTTGCGACGATATGAAAAACAAATTAAAGACAAACGGAAGCGATCGTACGTTTGCGTCGCGTGCTACCCCGACTGGCGCTACAATTATTATATTATCCATATTCACCCAAAATATTACCGTTGTGTGCGTGCCAGGGCGCGTGTGTATTAGTGCGCACATATAAAAACCGCCTACGCTAGCTTTCTATGAAGATATGCTACTATTATGTTTATACTGTGTTATAAGTGTACATTTTACCTAACAAGTTCAGAGAATGAGGCAGAGTTGAAGAAATAGGGTTGAGATTCGTAAAGCAAAACTTTAACATTTGCGCGAGAAATCATTTAATTTATTAAAATTTTATGTTGATTTAAGGAAAGCTGTAAACTTAATGAAAAATATAATTGATAAATCATTTGATTCGATAGTATTCAGTTCATATTTCCAAAGAAAATCTATAGTAATCGCCGAATTAAAGGAGGACTTCGAAATTGTATATTTTTTTCTAATTAATTTAATATACTTAATGTTTTTTGTAAATTCTGTTGGATAAAGCGTTTAATTGAGTACTTTTTTGCTCATGTTTTTTATTATGCTTATAACTTCAATAAAAATGTCGCCTTTTTATCGTCAAAGTAATATCTCACTATACGGTAATTCGAATAACTGGTCTTGACACGAAGCTCTAAAAATCGACTAAGTGTAAGTGCGCTTAGTGCATACACATACCATACACAGTGGCGTGCAACCCATATAGGCACGGAGACACTGCCTACTCTGACAATTTAAATGAAAGTTATTTCGATATCTACCATTTACATTTCAGATATGACAGATAACAATTTTTATACACAAAAATTAAGTGTGTATACGTGTTTTGAAGACATAGACTATATCAACGACGTTATGAAATTAATTGCATTTGATAAATTCAACACCTTTCCAACTAAAATTACCTATTGATTTTTGCTGTGTTTATGGTTGATTTATACTTGAATCAAGTCATTAATTCAAGTTATTTAGTTATTTATTTATTTAAAATTTTATTCTTGCAATTCGTGTTTGAAGTAAAGTATCGGTTCGTAACAAATGATTTCAATTGTATTTTAAAGAATGGAAAGTTTAAGCTATGATAATTGTGTTGGCAGTGTGTGATTACAAAAACTAAAGCCGCGTTTCCAAAATTTTCATATAGCGAAAAATCACAAACTATAACTAAAGGCAGGTGTTCCAGAGTTGCATTAATATCAAAGTCGGGTAATGTGACTCGAAATTTTAATTCTAAATATAATGAAACATTTAACTGGCTGACGGGTTGTGCACATACTAATAGTTTATTTTGTTTTCCTTGCATTAACTACATAAGATAACAAATAACAACCAATACGAAAAATTAAAGTAATGGTAACGTTCTCGTTCGTCAGTATTACCGTATTAATAGCCATAATTATGTATTAAAATTGTTACTTCTTTTCATATATTTGTTATTTTGACTGCCTACCCTGTTGAAATACCCTGTGCACGCCACTGACCATACGTGTACGTTATATTTGAAATTTGTCCAAAAACTAGAACAAACAATACTTTCAAGTTTATTAAAGAAGTTCTAATAAGACTGAAGAATCGCCACACGGCACAAAAATCAGATACATACTGCTGCACAAGACCTTCACTTAAATTACTGACAAGCTCCGGGTTTTCCTACGGAAAGCAAAGGAGCTAAGACTGTGCCAAACATAGATTTAGTATATTATCATTGATGGGCAATACAAAAGAGACGGAGCATAGTATTGGATACGTTAGAGCAAGATAGATAGACAAGACCATTCAAGCATATGCCATAATCCAAAATGACTCCGGCGTCAGTTACGTACAAAATGTATTCCTCTATATTTGCAAAATCTCAGGTGTTACAGCGTAACTTTGTGTTCATTAGAAGGGGTTAATTATGGTTAAACGTGTGCAGTGCAACCCGGATGTAACTCATTACAGAAAAATACTCACAGTACTTGCATTTCACATGCAAGTACTGTTAAAATATTTTGTTGTCTAACGGCAATGCTTTTAGAACTATCACAAAAGTTTTGGACTTAAATAGAAAATGTATAGCGATTAACGACACTACTGCTCTGAATACTTCCGAGTTCAGTTCAAAGTCATAACAAATACGTGAATTCTGCTATTCATAACCTCATTTTGATAGGGACTAGTTGATATGTATCCCATCACTTCGCACACATATGCATTTACACGCACACTGGTGTAGGTATTTGCTTTTTGGTCTCGCTGTAATCACTTCATTGCCAATCTTTACATAATACATCTATGATGCCGAAGCTCATTTCAAGGTGAGCTAAACTGTTCTGGATACGCTGAAGTGCTCCTCGGAGTCGCCCTAATTGTACTGTCGGATCCCGATCGCCGCGATCCTGAAGCCCCCTTTAATCCTAACGTTTCAAAGAGTACCTCTGGTAGGGGGCGTTTTTAAGAATATTATATTCGAAAATCATAAAGATTATAAATATATAAAAAAATTTGCTGTTATAGATTTTTCTTATAATTATACAGGCCATTTAATACAAGATCTGTTTTAATTCACTACATCAAAAGAATCTCAAATAGTACACAGTTCAATTTGTAGTCTAAATATCATAACCCTTCCAGTAGCTTTTTAAATTTCAAACGCTTTTAAAATCTGTAGACGATATTCTAAAAAATACATTATCTAAAATATTAAATTGCTCCTTTGTTGATGACAGGGTCTGGAATCAAGCCTCGCTTCCCATCTGTTATGGAGGCCTGGGCATACGCAAAATCTCACTGCCAGCTTTTCTTTCGTCAGCCTACAGCACGGAAAACCTTTTCCTATCTGTTATTCGCCCTTCCTTAGGATCGGTTGAGGTGCCGTGCTTGACTGATGCTCGAAATGCTTGGTTAAGTGTTTGTCCGAGTACTAACCTGCCTACCTCGACCTTTTCTCAAAAACACTGGGATGAGCCTCTATGCAAAAATGTTCATTTACAACTTTTAGATTCTTGTAGTACCGAAAAAGATCGGTCTCGCCTCCTAGCTGTTTCTGAGAAGGAGTCAGGACACTGGTTGAAGGTAATACCTTCAAAAAACTTAGGAACCTTAATCGACAATACCACGCTTTCTCTCATAGTATCCCTTCGTCTGGGGGCCAGGACTAACCTTCTTCACCGTTGCCGCTGTGGTGATCTCGTCGATGTACTAGGTCACCACGGTTTATCCTGTTTACGTAGTGCGGGCCGCATGTCACGACATGCTGCCTTGAATGACGTCATTCGGCGGGCTCTTGTCGCCGCTGGCGTTCCTGCAGTCTTAGAGCCTGTAGGTATTGTGCGCAGCGACGGCAGGAGACCGGATGGTTTGACGCTCATTCCTTGGAAACTTGGAAGATCGCTGGTGTGGGATGCCACTTGTGTCGATACACTTGCTGTTTCCCATGTGCCGGCGACTTCCAAGTCAGCAGGTGCCGCGGCCAGCACTGCCGAGAACTTGAAGCGGCATAAGTATGCGACTCTCTCTGAGAGTTTCATATTTACGCCCTTTGCAGTCGAAACTTTGGGTCCCTGGGGTCCCGAAGCCCATCGACTGGTTTCTGATATTTGTAAGAGACTGGTCGAGGCTTCGGGAGACCGCCGGGCTGGCAGCTTCTTCCGCCAACGAATCAGTTTGGCTATTCAAAGAGGCAATGCTGCCAGTCTGCTAGGTACCTTGAGCAATGACAGCTTTCTAAGCGGCAACTTTGAGGAAGTTTATTATTTAAGATAATGTGTAGTTTTAAGTTTGTAAATATTAACATATGTATGTACTGTTATACGGATATAATTATGGTTGTAAGTGTTAAAAAATATGCCAAAATATGCAATCGTCATTAAACGAATGAGACATTTCGGCAATTGTAATTTTGTTTATTGAAAATTTATTTCTACAATTCTATAATATCTACAATCGATGCTCGTGGAGCCTATGCTACGTTCTTCACTCCCTCAGATTGTTTCTATGCTTGGAAACGCTCGCCATAATAGCCTCGTACGATAAGCTAGGGTCATCTTAAACGGCTAACTATACGTCAGCGTCGTAACCTACGGATTCTTTGCACGCTTTATTCGATTTTAAATGATCCACTGGGGCCAGAATACCTAAAACCAAAATTTCGACTTCGGAGTAGATCCCATGATCGTAATTTTCGCTCGTCTGACGGCCTCTTGCTCTGTGTGCCTGCGCATCGAACTGGCTTCATGTCTGATTCGTTCGTTCTTCAGGTTGTTAGACTCTGGAATGCCCTTCCCCTTGACATCATGAATGCTACCAGCAAGTCAACTTTTAAGATGAAAGTTAAAGACCATCTGTTCAAAGTGATCCGCTGATGATTATCTTTATATTGTTTTGTTTGTTGTTATATATTATTATGTTGTATCCTAATCTTATTTATTATACTATCTATTTCTATTGTTTGGCACTTGGGTGTATACTTGTAAGTATACATAATATGTATTGAGGGTCCATTGTATATATATGTGTATGTATGTGTATATATGTGTGTATGTATGCGTATATATATTTGTATGCTTATTTGTATGGAAAAAAAGTGTCTCAAATTTTGACTGCGTATAAAAAAAAGTACTTGATAAATTGTAATAAAGGTATCTGAAGTAGAGTACATAATTCTTCTACTATTAGACTGTATTTTTAAAGAGAACGTAAGTCGTGTAGTTCAAAAAATACCGTGAGTTAAATTCGTTAGGACCCCCAAATTTAGACAAAAACACGCTGTTTTTTTGTTCCGCCAAAGTAATTTTACAATGAAAGTCTAATTAATTATGAATATCTGAAATGTTCCAAAGTTAAGCTGCTACATTATAGTTTTCGAGTCTTCAAATACTCGTTTTTTATTGAGTTATCATTGTTTAAAACTTTGTCTCCATTATTTTCGCTTATACCTTACAATTTTGTATGTTACCAAATTCCGACTTCCATGTATTAAAAACAGTTCATGATAGTATTTTGAAATGGCACTGGCGGCACGGAGTACCCAGGCAACATGTTAGAAAAAGAAAAAGCGCTATTTTGACGTCTCTGGTGTTTGTCAAACGTGTACACGTGCGTTTTGGCTGTGAATTTTTTTTCGAATTTTAACGATTTCAAACGTAAATAACAGTTTTATTTACGCACATTTTAACTAATACTATGCACAAGGGATTAATAAGTGCGAACTAATGTATCTTACTTTGAAATTCCACTCGGTTTTGTAATTATAGCTATTTATAACCTCAATAATCACGCTTCTCCGTTACTTCTATGTAGCTTCTATGTTACTAGTAACGTTGATTCTATGTTACGTAACGTTGAAGTGTTCTAAAGGTTCGTACATAATTCATATCCATATCATATCCATACTAATATTATAAATGCGAGTCTCTCTGTCTGTCTGTCTGTCTGTCTGTTCCGTTTTCACGGCTAAACCGCCGGACAGATTTTGATAAAATTTGGCATGGAGATAGTTTGATACCAGGGGGTGAACGTAGGCTACTTTATTTTTCAAAAATCTACCCCTAAAGGGGTGAAAAGGGGGATTAAACTTTGTATGGGAAATTTTTAACAGATACAGAGAAACACCTTTTCTATTAAAAAAAAAATAGTTTTCTTTTTTTATCAAAAATCTACCCCTAAAGGAGTGAAAAGGGGGATGAAACTTTATAGGGGAAATGCTAAACCGCTGAACCGATTAAGACGAAATTTAGTACATAGATAAAACCTTTTCTGTTAAAAAATATAGGGGTGCGAACGATGATCTACCTCCACGTGTGCGATGGGGATTTTCAGTCCAATACGGTACGCCTTGTTGGAACGTAAACCCTCTAGCCGGTGCACCCTGAGCCACTACTAGTAACTCTTTGGTAAATACTGAACTCTTGCTAGTAGTGGGCGAAAAGATCATCCCCAATCCAAGGTGTCAAACGTACCGTGCCGATGGATGCGTGGCTGAGGGGGAGCTCAGTCGTGAACGGTGTCTCTACGATACCAGGGCGCCTCGGAGAGTATTTTCGCCCTTCATCCGGCATGCGGGGCTCTGCCGGTTGTAATCCTTACTTTCCTAGCTACTCGTGGGACTTATATGGATATAAACCAAATAAACTCCATACTCCTTTCTTCTCCTTCAGAGAAATCTGAAGTAGAAAAACTGCAAGTTGCTGGGTCGGAGGGCGAGCCTATGGCTACCCAAACGCCCAGTACTAGTACTATTTCGTCTAGCGCTGGGACGAGCCAAACTGTAGCCGGTGACTCCGGCTCACAAATGGTGACGAACCAAAGCGGAGACGCACATACTGATGACGTACCTCGAAAGAGGAAGTTATCGGGAGCCGCGCGGAAACGGTTTAGGAAGCTACGGGCTGCAAGCGTAGGCGCCGAAAAGGCCCTAACTTTGTGCCGTCGGCCTATGACCAATCTGCCGCAGCTCAAAACTCCTCCATCGAAGGCGGTCAAGCGAATTCGATCGGAGGAGGAATCCCCTCCGGGGAGTGTTACCAAGGCTCCAAAGATGGACCAACGTGGCAAGGCTCCGAAGGTGGATAACACTAACAAGGGTCCGAAAGTGGAACTTGCTAATAAAGCAAAACCAAGCTTTAAAGAGATCGCTGGGTCCTCGCAAGTGGGAGTTTGTAACACGACTCCCATGAACGAGGACCAAATGAAGCGGGTTCGTAGCACACTGATCCAAGAGATCGCAAAGATATCGGACAGTGGAGCGGGACCCAAATTTGTGGGCTTCATGCACAGGCCAGGCTGGATATTGATTACTTGCGAGAATCAATCCAGCCAAGATTGGCTGGTGAATGAAATACCAAAAATAAAACCGTGGCCTGAGGCGGAACTTTCTGTGATATCGGAAAGCGAGCTGCCTAAGCCTGTTGTTGTCTCGACTTTTGTACCGAGCGGGGACGTGCAGTCTGTAAATGACGCCCTCAATCTGCTTCGGATACAAAATAAGGGGCTGAATACCCGGCTTTGGAAGACATTGGCAGTTAGGGGCGAGGAGATTGGGTTCTTTGCGACCTTCTCTATTGACGACCCTTCTGCTGAAGCTCTCAAAGCCACGGAATACAGGGTCAGCCTAGGCTTTAGAAAAATTGTTTTTAAGGCCAGGGGTGGCCATGATACTAATGAGTCAACGGCTAACACACCAGAGAACCCACAACCCTCCACCTCTAGTGACTCCACGCAGCCGATAAGTAAAGTGCCTAAACCCCAGGTCAAACTGGGTAAAAGGCCTTCTGGACCGGCAGCAAGGGGTGGGGGTGTAAATAGAGGCTCCGGTGCAAGTACTACAGGTGCTACGGCGACCGGGCTACCTCCCTCTCGTGGACGACTACGTCCGCAGAAAAGGGGAACAAAGCCCGCAAACCCAAAGCCCTCTGCTGGCTTATGACATACCGCCCAAGGAGAATCGGTGAGGATCCTCCAAGCTAACATTCACCATGCCGTTGCTGCATCAGCGGTTGTGGAGCGCTGTCTTGTTGAGGACAAAGTAAGCCTCGCCTTGATTCAAGAACCTTGGGTGGTAAATTAAAAAATCCTAGGTCTAAATGCCGCCGGTAATATACTTTACAATAGCGGTAGTAAAAAGCCTAGAGCTTGTATCATTTTCAATAAGAAAATTGATCTATTACCTGTTCCAGAGTTGTGTTCTGACGAGGCTAGTTAATAACTGCGTGACTACTTTAAACACTCTGGGAAATAAAAACAGAGTGATTCTAAGATGGGTTCCTGGCCATGCGGGCATCGTAGGCAATGAAGATGCCGACAAACTCGCAAGAGCCGGCACCAAAATCACATTTATTGGTCCAGAACCTTTTTGTCGTATCCCCAAAAGCCAGGCTCAACTGATTTTGTGGAAATCCTGCTTCAAAGCGTCTTGCGAGTATTGGAAGAATATACCGGGCCAGGAGCATTCCAAAGCCCTAATAAAGCCATATAATCGCAAGGTGGCTTCTAGTGTCACGGCAATGAGCCGGAGCAACTTGCGTATCTTGGTTAGAGCACTTACTGGGCATTGTTGCTTAAATAAGCACATGTTTAATATGGGGCTCTCCAACACAAGAATGTGCCGGTACTGCCGGGTAGCGGATGAAACGCCTATGCACATTTTGTGTGACTGCGGACCACTGATGCGCACTCGTCGATCCTGCCTCGGCCAGTATTTTCTGAGTCCGGAGGAGGTTCAGCACATCACTCCAAGGAATACCTTGCAGTTTTTGACTACAGTGGGACTTGGCAGTGTTTTATAACACAGTGGCGATCACAATAGATCAAGTTTGGTCGCAGTGATACAGGTCTGGTAGGACCTGCATAGCCACTTACATGAAATAAAAATAATAAAAAATATAGATTTTTTTTCCAAAAATCTACCCTTAAAGGAGTGAAAAGGGGGATGAAACTTTATAGGGGATACTAATGTTATAAATGCGAAAGTCTGTTTGTCTGCCTGTCTGTCTGCTTGATTTTTACGGCTAAACCGCCGGACCGATTCCGATAAAATTAGACATGGAGATAATTTGACACCAAGGAATGAACATAGGCTACTTTATATTTCAAAAATCTACCCCTAAAGGGGTGAAAAGGGGGATTAAACTTTGTATGGGAAATTTTTAACCGCTGAACCGATTAAGATGTAATTTGGTACAGATACACCTTTTCTATTAAAAAAAAATAATTTTCTTTTTTATCAAAAATCTACCCCTGAAGGGGTGAAAAGGGGGATGAAACTTTATAGAGGAAATGCTAAACCGCTGAACCGATTAAGACGAAATTTAGTACATAGATAAAACCTTTTCTGTTAAAAAATATAGACTTCTTTTTTTTCCAAAAATCTACACTTAAAGGAGTGAAAAGGGGGATGAAACTTTATAGGGGATACTAATGTTATAAATGCGAAAGTCTGTCTGCCTGTCTGTCTGCTTGATTTTTACGGCTAAACCGCCGGACCGATTCCGATAAAATTAGACATGGAGATAATTTGACACCAGGGAATGAACATAGGCTACTTTATTTTTCAAAAATCTACCCCTAAAGGGGTGAAAAGGGGGATTAAACTTTGTATGGGAAATTTTTAACCGCTGAACCGATTAAGATGTAATTTGGTACAAACACACCTTTTCTATTAAAAAAAAATATTTTCTTTTTTTATCAAAAATCTACCCCTGAAGGGGTGAAAAGGGGGATGAAACTTTATAGAGGAAATGCTAAACCGCTGAACCGATTAAGACGAAATTTAGTACATAGATAAAACCTTTTCTGTTAAAAAATATAGACTTCTTTTTTTTCCAAAAATCTACCCTTAAAGGAGTGAAAAGGGGGATGAAACTTTATAGGGGATACTAATGTTATAAATGCGAGTCTCTGTTTGTCTACCTGTCTGTCTGCTTTGTTTTTACGGCTAAACCGCCGGACCGATTCCGATAAAATTAGACATGGAGATAGTTTGACACCAGGGAATGAACATAGGCTACTTTATTTTTCAAAAATGTACCCCTAAAGGGGTGAAAAGGGGGATGAAACTTTATAGGGGAACTTTATAATGCTAAACCCTAACAATATGGGTATCAAATGAAATAGAATACGCACGGGAAGGTAGATACATATGTGACGTCACCATAAATCCAATATGGCGAATGTTATGATATTCCTTTTCAAATCCAAGATGGCGATTATTACTTTTTGTGGATAAATCGATACGGGTATCAAATTCTAGGTTTCTCGGGGTGCTGATTACGAAAATTATGTTTATTTTCAAGTCCAAGATAGCGAATATTACTTTTTTGGATAAATCGATATAGGTGTCAAATTCTAAGTATCTCGGGGTGCCGATTACGAAAATGACGTTCATTTCGTAATCCAGGTAGCGAATATTATTATTTTTTAAAAATCTACATGGGTGTCATGTTCTAGGTTTCTCGGGGTACTGATTACGAAAATGACGTTCATTTTCAAATCCAAGATGGCGAATATTACTTTTTTTGGATTAATCGATATGGGTGTCATATCCTAGGTTTCTCGGGGTGCTAATTACGAAAATGACGTTCATTTTCAAATCCAAGATGGCGAAAATGACTTTTTTGGATAAATCGATATGGGTGTCACATTATAGGTTTCTCGGGGTGATGATTACGAAAATTATGTTTATTTTCGAATCCAAGATGGCGATTATTATTTTTTTGGTTAAATCGACATAGGTAACATATTCTAGGTTTCTCGGGGTGCGAATTACGAAAATGATGTTCATTTTTAAATCCAAGATGCCGAATATTACTTTTTTTGGATAAGTCGATATGGGTATCAAATTCTAGGTTTTTTGGGGTGCTGATTACGAAAATGACTTTTACTTTCAAATCCAAGATGGCGAATATTACTTTTTTGGATAAATCGATATGGCTGTCAAATTCTAAGTACCTCAGGGTGCTGATTACGAAAATGACGTTCATTTTGTAATCTAAGATGGCGAATTTTTTTTTTTTGTTAGATCTACATGGGTGTCATGTTCTAGGTTTCTCGGAGTATTGTTCAATACCAACAATATGGGTGTCAAATGAAGTGGAATACGCAGAGGAAGGTTTTTGTATATGTGACGCTATCGTAAATTCAATATGGCGGATGTTCCATAATAGAAAAAAACTTTTTCGTTCAACACCAACAATATGGGTATCAAATGAAATGGAATACGCAGGGGAAAATTTCCGGACATGTGACGTCATCATAAGTCCAATATGGCGGATGTTCCATAATAGGAAATAAGTTTTTCGTTCGACACCAACAATATGGGTATCAAATGAAATGAAATACACAGGGGAACGTTTCTGGACATGTGACGTCATCATAAATCCAATATGGCGGATGTTCCCTATGGAAATAATTTTTTTGTTCATTACCAACAATATGTTCCATTACAGAGAATAACTTTTTTTTTAACACCAACAATATGAGTACCTCGGGTAACCTCAGTAACCTAAAGAGGTCAAGGAACATTGTTCCACGCGGACGAAGTCGCGGGTACAGCTAGTAGTATTATAATTTTTGTACTCAGTACTAGTTTTCATACAATAATGAAACTTGAATTGATTTGAATTCGTACCTTACGGTTTTTAATTGCCGCATTGTACAAAATATGACGTAGACGCACTTCCTAGCGAGATTAAATTTTTAGCTAAAATTAAATTACAGGCCTTAACGCTTTACAAATAATTACAATGAAATTGATAACGAAAGAAAATATTTTGTGGTAGCATTTAATTTTAGACCTTAATGCATCACAAATAAAATTTCAATCCAGTTATTTTTATGTATTTGTTAAATTGGGGGAATGTTGTCGAATTGTTTGTGTGAGTAATCGTCTATAAAATCATTGCATTTGAGTGTTCCCATTTATTTGTGGTAGAAATAGCGCGAATGTCTCCTTCCGTTGTAGGTACTCAATAAAGTGATGTGGTCAGATTGCCGTGGTTGTGTACCTAATAACTCCAAACTATTAATACTTACGATTAAACGTCAAAAATACCACATTATGTTCTCAGCTTTACAAACATTTTGCGTTGATTGTATGATATCGTAACATAGAAGTTTCTATGTTACTCAATGTTACAAAGTGGCAATATTTACGGCCTTACCCATGTACGGTATATACATATTGTATTTATTTTTCGGTGACTTTATTGTACCGCCACTTGTTTCTCTGACAGTAAAGCTCAGGTTGACTGGTAGAGAATGCCATTGGGCATTAAGTCCGCCTATTGTAAACATTATGTACAATGATGAATGGATAAATAAATAATACCATAACTTTTTTTTTCTTGGCTACTGTAATGGAGATATTTTAACCCTTCTTGAAATCACTTTTCCCTTCTTGAACCCTTCTTGAAATCACTTTGTCATATATGATCTACGGATTTACCTTCTATGACTCCACGGTACCCATTTCAAGAGACATTTGCTCCATGACTTTAACTTTCCCGCTACATGACCAGCCACTGCTACTTCGACGATATTGCCACAACAATGTCGTAGTAACAGTAACTAAATAAAAACATATGCTCCATAGAAAGTAAAGAAAACAGTTCAACCGTAAGTGTGCACTATTAGAACATACATCACTGCAAGTCATAACAGCAATCTGCGGTGAACAGCGCTCTGTTGCGAACATGAACATGGCAATTATGTAATAAGCTCAAAGTCGCTCATAGTCACAAAACAATGCAAATGTCAGTATGTGTTTCTTTGACGATAAAAAATGCCAACAGATATGTGCGTAATTCAGGAATCTGGTTTAATGATAGTAAATTATTTTGCATTAAAGTTCTGTGCAAGTGAACAGAATTGAAAAGTCTGAATGTACATATAGCTGACGTTTTCGTGTTCTTCCAAGAAATCCTTTTCAACTTTGTCAAACCTATTATCACTTTACTGGAGGAGCGTCAGGGACTTAATAGTCATAAGAAAAATAAACTCACTAGTGGAGGAGCGTCAGGCACTTTCATAATAATCATAACAAAAAGAAAGAAATTTTACATCGGACTAGTGCATAAATATGTAAGCAGAAAAAGAAGCAATTTTTTTTATCAGTCTAATGTTAAAGAATTTGAATAAATACCGAAAATGTGGCTGTATGAGCATCGGACCTTTTGTCTATCAAACATTGGGGAATTATTAAAAAGATATATTAAAAATAATCAAAACTCTATATTAATAAAAATAATCACGATATCTTGTCTTCTTGTGAGAGTAATTAAATAAATTGAGTTAATAAGTAATTAACTCGTTGACGGGACTAAACGGTTTTTGAAAAACTTATATTTTTTCACTAATAGTGCCATCGAATCAGCTAACTTAATTTATCGTGCTATTCAACTGCAATACCCTCATTCAATACCCCTACAGTTGGATATACATATATTTTATATATAATTTCTAGGTTCTAATACTGGCGACAGAGTAGGCCGTTTTCACGCCACATTACTCTTTTTGTGTTTAGCAATAAGACCAGTGCAAATATACTCAAAGTCTGTGCTTATACGTTGATGTGTACAGTTAAACAAATACGCTCGCTTTGCCTTTCCGGTTAGGCCCAATAGCGGTAATTGCTTAAACCGCATCACCGTGGGATGACTGACACGCTCTTGCCCTAGTTTTGTTAGTCTTTATTTAGGTAGGTAAGTTAGTCTGCCGGTCTGTTTTGTAGGACATTGTTTTCAAGTGCCGTTTCGTAAGCATCTGGTTCAAAAGTCATATTTAGCGGAACGTTAATGTTTTTTGTTTGCGAAGTCACTTCCATCACTTCTAAGCGTGAAACTACGCAACAGATGACGTAAAATCTTTATTTTTGATTACGATTCTCTAAGTTATTTAGGAAGTATTGAATTTTGTTATAAAAAGTTGATTCATTGCATTAAATCGGTATTTCATGGTTAGTGTATTTTGTTGTAATATTTTAAACATCTTTTGTTTTAAACCACAGATTTGTACATTGACCTTGCTTGTAAACAGGTAATATTAAATTAATTGTACAATATGTGCTTGTGTATTTAAAGTAATCGCAAATTGTTATTTGTCTACTTTGCGCTCACCGCTTCTTTTTGTTTGGAAAATTTTAATGTACCTTTGTTTCCTTCATGATAATAACATTACTCAAAACTAAATAGATCATATTACAATCTAAATTCTTTAATTATTTTACTTGTACAGACACACTGGAATAACTTACCAGTTGGGATTAGGGAGACTCCGTCAATAGATGTCTTAATGAATGATTGGTATGTTTATTAATTATTATGTATTTCTTTCTTATATATGTATGTATGTATATCTATGTATATATATCTATGTATATATACATGTGTGTGTATATAAAATGATATTTATTTATGTAGCGTAGTATGGTAATATTGTGCATAGTATTGTAATACGTTTTCATGTGATAAATTCGTAAAATCTTTAGCTATGTTTCGATCGAACTCCAAAAACAACCAATCGACACGTGTTTCGCCTCTCAACCAAACATCCTCAGGATATTCCAGAGATCAGACTCGGTCAGCTAACCAGCACATGTTTTGTAGCAATTAAGTATAAAATAAATAGATAAATTTAATCGATACATGAGTAAAATAATGTAAGTTAAAAAGTATATTATCTCATAATTAGTCTATTCTTTTAATCGTAACTGAGGCGTCTCTACCTACCGTTATAAACACGAATACTTCGTTTACATTCGACCTGATATAAAAACTGTTCAATCGAATACATTATTTCAAAAATGTTAATAAAACAGTTACACAGTATGATTGCTTGAGGCAATGAAATCTGACCAGATAGGTGTAATGTTCAATGACGGTGGCCTCTAAAAACCGGTCCGTGCACCAGACCTTGGCACGTCTGTCCCCGACTCAGGTGACTCGAAGAAAGTATGCATTGTAAACGGGTAGTCAGTCGAACTTCAAAATAAGTACTCATTTTATATTACATGTTTAGTTCATTGAATACAATCACAGACAAATAAATCCAATTTTCTGTAGATATAACTATTACAAAGAGGCTATTCAAAGAGGTAATGCTGCCAGTCTGCTGGGCACCTTAAACAATGACAGCTTTCTACTAAGCGAAGCAACTTTGATGAAGTCTATTATTTAAGATAATGTATAGTTTTAAGTTTGTAAATATTAACGTATGTATGTATTTTTTTGTTATTAATAAAGATTATATTTAATTTAAAAAAAAACTATTGCAATAAATTAATATGATGATTACCATAGACATAATAGAAATAAATTAAGTAAGGATCGCCACGTGGACTCTAGGCTATCCGTCCTTCATTGCTACCCCGTTAGAGATACAGTGTGAACAAATTCACACATTATATATAATACAAAGACTTCGCATCGCATATTTGAAAAGTAAAGCAACCAAAACAAGCCGGCTTACTTGTAAATATGTCACATTTACATCAAATAAGCCGATCAACCTCCATCTCAATAGAAAAGAGCGTTGAAATTATGTGGTGTTTGCATGCAAGCCGGCTTATTTTAGTAACTTAATGTTTTTGGTACGCAACGCGGAATCTATTTTTCTGTTATGTCTGTACCTTCTGTTATGCTATGATTATAATATTAGAAAGTCGACGTCAAAGTACAAATACAGCAGTGAATTCATTCGGATGCTGTCACGTACTTGTTCACGCTGAAATCAATGCTTTACTTGTTCATGATGTTACATAAATATGGTCTTTAAACGTCACAAAAAGGCTATTTCACGAAGGCACAAAACCAAGCCGTAATCAATTTAGGCAAACGCGGGCATCCAGTGAGAATATACAACAAATAGAGCCGACAAAACCCTTATCAACCCCAAATACCGTATGAAAGGCACAATCATCTAACGTGCATTTTAATATTCAAAATAGACAGCTAAAGTCTCCAAATATGGCGTCGCAGCCCCCTCGGGATCTCATCCCGGCACAATCTGACTCTAACTGTATTACACGGCTTTCGATATTTTTTCCCCGGATTTATTGCTTGAGCCAGGGGATTTACAGCGTTGACCGAAATGCTTACCCAAAGCATTTTGTTAGCTTTTTATTGGCAATTTGTTACCTTGTGTATCTTTTTGGGATTCGTGATTCTAACCGCAAATTGAACTCTTGACAATCTCTTTGATTTATAATATAAAAGAAAGCGCGATAAGCGAGCGTATGGTGCGAAAAAAAACCGCGGTAAATATACGTACATAGATTCAAACCACTTAACGGAAAGGTTTTATTAGCAAGGAGAATAGAGAAACGTAAATATATACCTACTTCAAAATTAACGATACAGGTACACTGCACTTAATTTTTAGAGTTCTGTACCTCAAAAAAAGAAATCCTTATAGGATCAATTCTATCCGTCTGTCCGTCTGTCTGTCTGTCCGTGTGACTGTCTGTCAAGATCCTTCCTCTCAGGAACGTGTGAAGGTATGAAGCCGAAATTAATATAAATATATACATACACATATATACATATATCTATGTTATGTTTGCGGTTCCTTGGAGCTATAAAAAATCAAGCTTCTAATTCAACGCAATTTATGCCTTATCTATATTTTGACATTCGCAAGTAAATCAAAACCATTGGTTAATGAAAAAGAAGGTGGTCTTTTTCCTATTAAGAATACTCAATAAATAAAACAATAACATTCATATTAAATGTTATAACGACGCAGAGCATACCTATTTATCAGATATCAGCATACTTTCGACAACGTGAGGGTCAACTGGTTACAACATAAAGGTCACTTATTTGCAATATCACCTATAAAGGAATTCTCCTACGCAAAAATTTATTGTAATAGCACAGACTAAAATCCAAGAATACCGGACCCCACACTACGTTTTGCAGGCAAAAACAAGGAAAATGACTTAAATAACGTCAGTTATGATTTTTTTAGTTAGAAGGAAATAGAGATAAAAAACATATGTATCCTTATGCTAACTAATTTACCCCGCTTTAAAAAAACATTACTATCTACCTACTGCAATATCCGGCATGGTTCTTACTAGTACCTTATTAGGACAATTGGCTATAACATGAATGAAGTCATAAACTCCACCTTTATTGTTTTTACAATTTATGAGAATTTGAAAAAATATTAGATCCTAATTTTCTATTCAATCATTTTAAAACTTTTAATAATACTTTTAATCATTTTTAAATTTCGACTCTACTCATAATACCGATTGTTTATTTATTTATTTATTACTAGTTGACAGACGTTGTCCTATAAAAGAAAGTCTCATAGAATAAAGCGTTTTACAGTTTTTCCCCAATTTTCCAATTTTCCAGTCAACTTTTCCTCTTTTTCTTTCTCTGAAAACCTTATCCGGACCACTGCGATAATTTAAAAAAAAATTAGCCAAATCGGTCAAACCGTTTTCAAGTGATACGCTTACCAACAAACAACTTTAATTTTTGTAATATATTATAATATTTTTTATTTACATTTAATTGGTATTAAAATAACGAACATAAATCAATTCAAATAAATCTCTATTCTCTAAATAGTATAAAGAAAAGTCGCTGCTTTGGTCTGTCTGTTTCTCCGCAAACTTCTTC
This sequence comes from Zeuzera pyrina, assembly GCA_907165235.1. Lineage (NCBI taxonomy): Eukaryota > Metazoa > Arthropoda > Insecta > Lepidoptera > Cossidae > Zeuzera > Zeuzera pyrina. The sequence continues at coordinate 18,233,106 of OU015628.1, forward strand.
TAAACCGCGCAACGGATTTTGATACGGTTTTCAGTATCATTTAAAGAATTTTGTCCGAAAGGTTTTTATATATATTACATGCATATTAAGTAGAGAAAAACCAAGAATTTCAATGATATGCAAAGAATGATGTCGTAAAAAACATATTTTTGGGGGCTTACATTGCTTATGCTGGCTAAATCTTACGAGATAGATCAAAATAATGTACTACGGAATTGTATATTTTAAAAAGGGCTATGGAAAAGTCCTGGATGGTATGTATATGTCTATCCAATAAGGATAACCCACAGTAACCATTTTTATCTTTAACATGTTATTAAAAATAATGGGTTGTTTACGAAGCTATATTAAACAATAAGTATTAATTTTTATCCAATATATACGTTAGATACATTATGCACTTAATGTAGATCAAAATTGCCATTTATGGCATATCATTAAATAAATATCTTAGATTTAAAATTTATATCACTCGCAGCGAAACGGAATCAGTGTTGTCTAATGAAAAAACAGCTTTAAACATTGTATGGTATAAAAATATTCTATAATTATACAACCTATGTTACACGAACTGTACAACCATGCGAAGCCGGGGCGAGTCGCTAGTATAAAATAAATCGTAAACTCTATAATCTTGAACCTGTCGTGCAACTGACGCACTTACAATCTCCGCCCTCTCGCAGGCAGTATCGAATCCGTATCACGGAAACTCATGACGTGTAAAGAGGAAATGGAGTAGCCAGCCCTTTACCAGAATTTTAAGGTTGCAGTTCATAAGTAGAATAACAAGTCGATTATTATCAATAATTTCAAATTTATTTTAAATTACACTTTAGTACTGATGTATTGTTACCACTATTTATAATATCTAAATTAAAAATTCTAAACATTATAAAGCAAGATTTAATTTTCCAAAATAAAAAAAAAATGGTAGATCTCTCTTTATTTTCCTAAAATACCCTTTATTTACATGGGCATCGACTAACGTAGCTTTATAGATTGTGATAAAGATAAAATATCATATGTTGTTTCTAGTCCCGTAGAATGACACACTGGATGTGGTGTGAATGCCCGAATGATGACGCTGTTCACTATAGCAGTGACAACAACATGTAAATATGTACACTTTTATGTATTTTCTTTTTGAGACACTCTTGCGAGCTCTTTTGTGACTCTTTTGTTGCAAATTTGTTTCTAAAAATTCAAAACATAACGAAAACTGTAACGATAATATTTTAAAAAATATTATCTACTGAAAATATATCAATCAACCTGTGTCTGTTGTTTTCTTTTGACTCGTTATAGTAATAATAAATATATGTTATAGTAGTAATAGGCATAAGTGATATTCAAAAAAATTACGTTCACTTAAATTAAGCAATCCATGTTAAAAGTATAAATTAAAAATAAATTTAGTTTCATGTACTTTGAAAATATTGCATTTTTAATTTTAATATTGTGCCTACCATACGCGTAAGATAGATCAAATTTACAGTCTAAAACTCCACAGGAATCGCACTTTTATATACTATATTCCTATGATTCGGAACACCCTTCTGGAGTCAGCGTTTCCTCATTCTTACATCTTGGGCATTTTCAACAAACTTATGAGAAAGCGTGATTAATTTCCTTTGAATTGTTTCCATCAGATAATGCCGGCTTAAAAGGTATCCACTTAAAAGGTATACACAAATACACTAGCGAAAGTACGTCTTTTAATTATATCTCGATATATCCTATACGTTACCATCAGTGTTGTGATCAAGTGTTAGCTACTGTCAACATTCGTGATGAACTGTTATAATCATAATCGTTACCAAATGGCAGCACTATTATTTTGAAGGTGTTGCTATTTAATAAAAACTAGCTGACCTGGCGAACTTCGTACCCCCTCGGAATCAATATATGTTGTGTTAATTTATTAGCTGAATTAAATTCAGGTTTTTATTAAAAATACACAAAACGAATAAAGTTCAATAAATGTACAAAAATCAAATTTAAATGTATTTAAATTACATTTAAATCACGTTGTCGAGGCTGAGACGAACAAAAAAAAATTCATCAATATCAGTCAATCCGTTCTCGAGTTATCATCAAAAAAGCCGTTCCATACTAAATGAATTTTATTCATACATATTTTAATACAAATCCAACAAATCAAAGATCATAAAAATCGGTCCAGCCATTCATGAGCTATAAATGGTGTAACTAACCCGACTTTGTTTTATATATACTGATATGGTATTTTTGAATGTCAAAAAACAAATTAGTCGAGAAATTGACTAGCTAGCGAAACCACGTCTTGTAATTATATCTCAATATACGTTTCCATCCATATCGACATCCTAGAAGAACGATTGGTTTTCATTGGAAGAACCAAAAGCTTTCAAATACCCACTATTTAGTTTTTCAACTCTGCTTAACTGTAAATCTCTTAAAATATTACTGTTATACGTTGAAAATGATGTCGAAGGGAAACCCAAATAAATTCGAATCGCTCTCCATTTTTACTCATAAACCGGTCTGCAGAAATTTCTCAAATAGGTATCAGAATTATCGATAACCGTGTTATTATTTTTTTCGTCCTACCAACAGCGGGACATTATTTTACCCCCGCGAGGGCGCGAAGGAAGAAAGATATCGAATTTCGTTCTCGGGTGTCGGGACGTTGATAGATCGATCGGGGTCGTCCGGCCGCGAACTGAAAAATCTCTTTTTCAATGTAACCGCCAGAAACAGAATCCATTCAACGTATGACCCTTCAGTGTTGTGGGGAAGGAAATAAGAGAAATGCATCCATATCTACGTTTACTACGTAGAGTAATACGTTCTTTATCCACGTTTAAAATACATTGAGTCATTGGTTCTATATTTTAGAATCCACTCGAAATTGATGGTTAGTATTAAACCAACACTTTATGTGCAATGTGATGGCAATGTGTATAAGAAAGAACGAGATAATTTAGAAACAATTTTCACTTTGGGCGTGAGCATTAGATATACTTCACTTTATGCGATAAATTATTTAAAACTTAAAATAATTTATTGTAATATGTAATTATATAAGATGAAACGCAAGCATTTATATCTTAAAATTTAAAAAAAGTGTTTTTTAATATTTATATAGGTATCTATTTAGGTTACATCGTCCGAGGTGTCTACACGTTAATATTTAACTTGAAATTTAAGTTGTACCTTTCGCAGAAAGAACAAAAAAAACCATAACAATTTTTGTTTGTCCTACTTGTGATACCTTTTAAAATTCCAGTTATATTTATATCTTAATAATTTTTTATGAAGTACTATCGTCTCGCTCCGGCTTAGCCCCGGTGAGATGTTGAATGTTTACAACATTATACCAAAATTTTTTTTATTGAGATTTTCATAGAAAAATACCATTCATATTCCCGACTTTACTGTGGATTTTTCAAAAAATTTCATTCATACAAACTTTGTCCTGGCAATTACGAATACAACGAAAAACAAATGAGCCTAATCTGTCAAGCTGTTCTCAAGTGAAGCTCCGTCATACATTTGGCAATTGATTTATATTTATATAGATTTATTTCATAAGGACTTTATATATCTATCGAACAAGAAAACATGATAAATTCCTAAAATCTTTAGCTATCTTCCGCTCAAACTCTAAAAATCACCAATCGACACGTGTGCACGACTATTTAAACCCATTATCGTGCAGCTGATTTAGTTGTTAATCCGGTGCTGGTTAGGTGGCCGAATTCTATCTCTGGTATATCCTGGGGGTGCTTCGTTGAGAGGCGAAACACGTGTCGATTGGTGATTTTTAGAGTTTGAGCGGAAGATAGCTAAAGATTTTAGGAATTTATCACATGCGATGGATTTCCGCAAAGTAACACCTGAATCTATACAATATCACGAACAAGAAAACATTCGACATAGTCTAAACAGAATTCTGATCCTAGGTAGATGTAGTTATTTTTCTTCTCAGTTAATGTGCAGCCAGGTTATTGTCAGTGATCCATTCCAAAATTGAAAAAAGAACACTTATGGAATCACCTCGGTGTCCACGTGTCTGTCTGTCATACTATGTCATAATAAATAAATATATATTTTAGTTATTATATATAAATATATATTTGGAATACTTAGTTACAAAAAATGAGAGCCCAAAGACAGAAGAAAAATTCAAAGATAGACTTTTCAGTTTTAGAGATTAGTTTTTAGAATTTAAAGACAATTTGAAATAATTTTTTTGGACCCGTCGTGTGGGGTACCTCTTAAATAAAAGTTTTTTTTACCATGAATTAAAAACGAGCGCTGTAACTTTACTAAAATAAATAAAAAGTTAAAAAAAAAATTTTTAAAACGCTAGTTTTTTTTCATTAAAATGTTATAATGCACAAAAAATACAAAGGAGTTTATAAACCCCATAAGTAATGTTGCGTAAACCCCAAACTCACAAAAAGTTGAATATGGCTGCTCTACTGAAGTTTCATTAGCAAAAGTGTGATAAATAAACACGTACTATATATAATCAGAATGTTCATGTACGCTAGTATATTAGTATTCTGTGATGATCATGTTCTTATGCGATATATAAGCTTGACGCATAGTTTTTTTTATTTTAAGGGATAGGTTAAGGAAATTACACGACAAGCTTATTTGTGGGAACACAATTTGTGTAATGGTCTGGAGTATTATTAAAAAAAACATTTGGAAGTTATTTGTCTAATATTTAGTCTACTTAGAGTAAATATTGTTTTAAAATGTACGTTTAGAATCGTCAAATATCACGGACTTAACAGAAAATCTATCAATGACAATAAAAGTTCAATTTGAACGTTATTTGAATACCGTAACAATGGACGAATACTAAGTAATTTGGAAGCGTTGAGAGATGTCCTCAGATCCCAACTTTCAATCATTCAACAGTGGTACAAGTTCGTATTTGTCGAATAAAGATAGAGGCCACGCTTTACGCGGCCTGTTTACACGGTCAACATCATTGTGCATAATCGGCCCTCTTACTTTTTTCACCCCTGTATGTTTACATTGCCATAGACGATTTTTTCCTCCACGAAAGAGGGTTGCCCTGAGTGGATATAAATTACGGAAAAATCAACACTTTTATTACTTTATAACTGAGTTAATAAATGAGATAATGATACAAATTCCGATGATCATCGATAGTTGCTTCAGGAAACTTATCAAAGAATGTTCATCGTTAACTCAAACACTTGTGACTGATATCTCAGCAGACATTTACGGATTGCGAGAATTTGCCAAAACTTTTCCAATATCGCAACGCAAACTCCCCACACAAATTCTTTGATAAGCGATTTATAATCATTGCCACGACAGACTCGATCTCCTCTCTGTGGAATTACTAAAATATAATCTTTAAATTACGCGGCTAATTTACAAAGAATCCGAGAAGATACCGCCTAAGGCAGCCACGATCTACCAACTTAGTGAATAATTTTCATTCTACGGCTGTAGAGACGTTGAAAAATATTTGCTGTTCGTATCCGATAAAAGATATTAAACTTAAATGACAGACTTAACTCGCTTCAGAAGAGATCTTTTTTTTAATAAGTCCCAAATAAAATATTCATAGACTACAAAAATGAATTTTTCGTAATCAAAAAATAGCTTTATACATTTATAACTGCTACACTGATTCACTGGTAAATAGGTAAAGAAAAGTAATTTTGTTATTAAACGAATATTTTTTAAAGATCTTATTAATAAAATTACAAAAGGAAATTACATTTTAACAAAAACATTCTGTAAAAAACTAATTCGAATATTTAACAAAGTTTTGGCAACTCTACATTTGATTTCACTTTTTTATGAGATCAATCTGTATTGTTACTAAAAATCACTTTTTTAACAAAAGTTATGTTATTTATTATACCTGTAGATTTGTAAAGTTTGAATAATTTTATTATTATGAACACATTAACTATAAAAATATTTCAAACTGTTCCATATTACGTATATTAAGAAAACTGTACTTTTCAACATAGTTATGAGTACAGATTATTACCTATACGCATATATTTTAACTTCTTTTATTAATGATTTTAGTAATAACATCTTTTAGTAACTTCGAGGCAATCAGGCACACCTATAAACATGCATATACCAGTCTCCAGTCAGTTACGTATATCAACAATGTCTTGTACATAAGGACTATTTTTTAGATATAAAATTATAAATACCCACATAAAACCAATCTTTTTAATGTCTCGTTTAAAAACGACACGTCTGTCTAATAGAGTTACTACATTGTGAAATACAGGTAGCGAGTTCATTATTAGTTTAGTTTAAAATAATAGTTCTAATTTATTAAACGATAGACCTCTAGAAAGTCTAACTTAAATTGATAAAGCTATTTAACTTCGCAAAAAATAAAATATTAATATGTGATATTACTTACAGAAGAGAGGAAAATGACATACTTACCTAAATTAATTGAATCTCACCAAACAAGCCGCGGTCCCTCCGCCAATTCGCGATTCGCCGTCATTGTCTTAGCACAAAGCGGTCCATTCAGCGTTATTGTTCCATCGTGCTTTTGTATTAAAAGGAAAAAATAAAAAGGAGAATGATTCCTAGAATATGAGATTTTCCGTCCAAGTGCTCACAAAAAGCGTAATACTTAGTAAGATTGCTACGTCGTATATTTCTTTGGAGCTCGACTCTTAATTTGATGAGGGGAATGTAAAAACGGCATTAGGTTACGCGGAAGGCGTCAAAGGGGGAGAAGGGTGTGAGCGCCGGGAGGAAGCAACCACGATTTATATTCCGCTAGATGAGATATAGTATGACGATGTCGTAAACCTTCAAGATGTTTTTTGCCGTTTGGTACCTTTTTAAAGAGAAAACAATAAAAATATTTAACTTATTAGAAGCTATCAACTGCAGTAGTCATACGATATATTGGACAAACAATAATCCCAATGATATAAAAGTCAATAAATAAGTATTGTGTTTATTAACAAAATTATTGTTTTTAGATTATAATACTTAAATAGAATTTAAAACAAAAGTAAATGTGTATAAAGGATACCTACCTACTGATATTCTCTCATTTTTTCACTTCCATGAAGTGTAACTCCATACACTGCTTATAAATTAAATAACAAAAGACACATTATTATATGAAATTATATTATATTATATTATTTGAAGCTAAACGTAAATATCTTAAAATTCACACAGTGTCTATTTACTTTTAAAAAAAAATCTTAATACAGAAAATTTAAAATATTGTTCAAATGAGTACGTCCGTGTGTACAATGACTTCATGAAAGAGATTCGGAGTGTATCGAATTGACCGCCTGATTTATGCACAAATTACAAAAATTCAATTAGAGAATTATATTAACGAATTATCTCATCTATTTAATACAGTATCAGGCATATTATCACCTAAATTGGATAACTATACTAGGAGATTATTGTAATATTATATAGGTAGGTAAGAGGTATGTCTGTCTCTCACAACATCACATAACAGCTTTATGTAAATCTTAATTAAATGAAAATAATAACAGGATTATTGAGAACATGTTTTGAATTGAATTATTAGAATTTAGGGGGATCGATTTGATCCACTAAACAATCAATAGGTAATGTTTTAAAAAGATATATTATGTAGTAACTCTTCAAGCTTTGAATATTTTATGCTTTAGGTAGGTTAGGTAGTTAGTAATTTTATATATTTTTTCCGTCCGATTCAACATTCTTAACATAGAAACGTAACCTATAAATATACTATTACCAATAATTTCATTATATTTTGAACTTATAATTTTAATTCAATTTTCTCTAAATTTGTTTGTAATTATAATTATACAAACTACAAAAAATTGGGAAAACATATAAATTGAAAATAGATATACTTATACACATTAGGCACTCACTTGTCGGTTCACAACCCCGTTGGAAAAGGGAAAGAAAATCCAATAATGACCGAACGCCTCCCGCTTTGAAAAAGAAGCGAATTATCGGAAATAACGCTTAACATATTCAGGTTTAAATTGCTGGAGGCATGAAAAAAGGCATTAATGTCGTCAGATATGCGGCATAGACGTACACGTGACATGAAAGAGGAATGTTCGACGCGTACCGCCAAAGAGCGCGGCAGCCCGCAACTAATGTAACAACACTTGCCGCATTTACGCGGACTTATCCCATAAAAAGCCAGTGAAAGTACAACTAGTAGTAATAATAACAGTAAAAAAATACTCATTCCGTCATATACCTATTTATTTTTCACGTACACGGTAACATTTTTGTACGTGTAGCCTACATGTTATCTCCATGAAAACTCGTTAAACTTTGGTTATAGTTGATAACTGAGGTTAAGTGACATTGCTCGGTTAACTCCAATCCAATTACTTATGTTAAACGTCTTCATAAACCCGTGGTTGAACAGTAGGAAGCTTTATGTATGAATGAAAATTCTGTGAATCGATTTTCACTACTAGATACTAATTATTATCTCCAATTTATCTACGTACATTCAGAGTGATTCAATGAATTCAGAGTGAATTTTTCCTCGGAAACTGATTAGTCCTTTTAATTCTCCATTTAAGACACAAAACAATCACAAAATCAGTTTGACAATACATTGTCGGCTTTTTATATTGATTCGTATAATATTTTACACTATTCGTACAAATGCTAAACGAACTTGTATGAATCGTTCTGTTAGATACAACTAAATATATTATTAAAAATTGGTCTAAGTATGTCTAATCCCGAATACAAATATAATTTAAGTAAGTTAATATGAATGCATTATGAGTTAAAAGTGTCTACTTTCATACATATTATAAGTACATAAAGATCTTAAAAACTATTACATAGTGAAATTTCACACATTTTCATTCGTAAAGCATTAACGGGATAGAGAAAAAACAGAATTATGAATAAAGTCTTTTAATCAGTTGTGTAAATCGTTTTTAAGTGTCCGCCTATGTAGACATTGATGTGTTTGGTGACTTGGATCTCGGTACCTAAGAAGACTGGGAGTTAGATTTTTGGATACATCTCTTTATTTTGAAATCGTTACACGTGAAAACATGATTGGATAAAAAAATCTCAATAAATAAAAATCCAAAAAAACCCCTGTTTTACACAAAGATTCAATTGCAACTCCGAAATTTAAAATCGTTTTTACTAAAATGGATAGATAATTGTAATATATCAAATCGCTAAAACCAGTTTTTTGATTGGTAGTGTATTTCTTTTAGAAATCACAATTATGTGTAAAAACAAATGTTGAGATTTCTCCGCGCTAAATATGATCAAACTGCAATTGCGAAAATGAACTTTATTGTTATTCCCAAAGGGCGCGGGTGTAATGAACGAATTGGATTGCACTGGGCTGCATAGGCGGACTCTTAAAACAGTTCTCTTTTGTGCATCATCATCATGGTCACATTAGTGTTGATGGAATTTTTACTAGAATAGGAATTGGGCTGTGCTTACAGGGATATTCATGCTTTTGATGAAATTATCAGCAAAAGGGCGTTATTTACGAACCTGTCACTAATGCCCGATTTCACCAACGCTATCTAAGTCGTCACACCACTATGTACCCCTAGATTCAAAAGATCCTAAACCAATTCTTAGATAATATTCGTTTTCACCAATCTTTCGGTTCCCTAGTAATGTCAAGTAATAATATTCGTTTACAAAAGTTTACCGATAAGACAGATATTATTGTTTTATTTCTAAGTTTCTATAATATGTGTAATATAAGAAATTATTCTCCATATTGTCAAAAACTAACACATAAAACTGTCATGGGTTGGAAAATCGAGTTTCTAAAACAGGATCTTTTAACTACATAGGGGCTCCTAACTTTTTGTGAAACGCAAAATCATCGTTAGGGGACCCCTAACCATTTTTAGGGGTTCGCTAAGTATTAGGGAACTTTGACGAAATCGAGAGTAAGTGTTTTCTCGCATGTACCGTCTCTTATTCACATAATGTTGACCAAATTTCTTTATAATTTCTTACATAAAATATTTGTCGAGTAATGTTAATATTTTATATTATATTATTAATTTACCTTCGTTACCAAAAAGTAAATGTCATATTATTGTTATATGTAAATAAGTAACTTCATAAGTGACTTCAACTTTAAACTCGATTGGCAAGGTTAAAGTCGAGTAAGAATACAGTTATTGCTAAAAATTGACACTTTTTTGAAGCTTTAATCTGTACACATCACGATATAAATCAGTCGAGAAATCTTGACAAATAACATAAAGGCTGAAATGAAAAGAAAAATGGAATAGGCTATTTTTTTTAAATTTAACATTAATTCATTAAATAAAATATCTACTTGTCAGAAATTACTACAGAACATACAGTTCATGACTTGACATTAAAAATCATGGTCGGGTTTTAATGTCAAGTCGAGAACTGTGTAAACACTACGTGTGAAATGACTGACTTACTTAATTAATCTTTAGAACTACTAAGTACGACAGTAAAAGCTTCTTATTCACTAAACATTTCAAGAAAAGGTAAATGTATAGAAAACTGTCGATTGAAATGTCAAACGTTCTCTTGATGATAATAAACTAAACATGAATCTTTCTCAGGACCATTTTTTTTTTATTTCACTTATAAGCCTATCAACTATTGCGAATGAGTAGGTATTGAGTTGTTATAAAATTTGAATGCAGATGCTAGAAGACTTTCTAGCATCTGTATTTATAGCATTCGAATCCTCTATTATCTATTTACATAAAATGAAGGTTTCTTTGTATGTTTGTCCTCTATGCGTTCCTAAACAATCCATCAAATCGTGATGAAACTTTGTTGAGTTGTTCTGCTTACGCCAGCGAAGGTTCGTGAATTATTCAATTTAATAAATAAAAGACTACGCGAACGAAGTCGTGGGCAATAGCTAGCTTTGACATAAATATTGAGAATCTCTAAGCCTTATATTTTTGTCATGCTTAACCATTTGTCCGGCTGTTTGACTTAGAAATCGGAATTTCGACAACTTACGAGTGGATTTTCTACCCGCATGCACATCGCGAGCAAATGCACACAGTGCTACGAATGAATTACTTCGAAGTAGAAATTACGATATATAGTATAACTTCAGTATTTCGTATACTACACACTATATTATATATGTAGTGTAGTACGGAATATACATTAATTATACTTTATAGTACATTACAATTGTAAAACGTACATATATCGTAATTATAAAAATTAAAAATATTCTTAATCTTTACTCTTTAGAGTTCATAAATTTTTTTTAAATTTCTCATCGCGTTTCGCTAGCTAAGTGACACAAATAAAACGGAGTACATTTCTCAAACACAGACACGCCCGATTCATCTAAACAACGATCTGAAACTTGTTAGTTGCAAAGATATTGCAATGCAAACCCTTACCCAAGACGTATTAAATTACCCCAAATTATTGTCTTATTGACATTGTATCTTATAATAGTAGTAAGTATAGAGGGATTCCGGACCACTGCTTCTGGAACCTCACTTTTTTAATAATTTTTTAAACCACCGCTAAAAAAAAAAAAAAAAAAAAAAAATGAAACACCCCCATTTGAGACGATTGCGCTGGGTCCCAGAGCCGTATCTCGCTCCGTTTCCTCTGTATAGATTTCTCATCTGCACGCCTAGATGATTAATCCATTACTATCATTAGCCACCTCGCGACATCCTAATGACCTAATTAATGCTTGCTGGTAATTACTTTTTAATTGACGTCTTCAACTGTCATCGACTATGATTTTTAAAGTATCGTCAACATCACATCACGCGGTATACATGAGTCGCCAGAGCCATCAAATAATGTCACTGATAGCGAGATGAGAGAGTGTACGATCTGCAATATGTTGTTAAAGAAAAAAAGGTACTTCAATAATCACCTTAGTAGCAACGTACATAAAAATAACGCTCCGCGAATTCCTCACAGTTTGCCAATCGTTTTACATACATATCTTTACGCTGGATCCCTAACGGAGTAGTCAGAGAACGCCTAGCGTCGTGTTCTTTACATACTTATTTCGCATCCTCAAATCTCCTCACAGTTTATCAATCCTTTTATATACATATCTTCGCGCTGTATCCCTAACGGAGTAGTCAGAGAGAGCGGAGCGTCGTAGTCCTTACATACTTCTTTCGCTTCCTCAAATCTCCTCACAGTTTGTCAATCGTTTTGCATACATATCTTCACGTTGTATCCCTAACAGAGTAGTCAGAGAGGGCGGAGCGTCGTGGTCCTTACATACTTCTTTCGCTTCCTCAAATCTCCTCACAGTTTGTCAATCGTTTTGCATACATATCTTCACGTTGTATCCCTAACAGCGTAGTCAGAGAGGGCGGAGCGTCGTGGTCCTTACATACTTCTTTCGCTTCCTCAAATCTCCTCACAGTTTGTCAATCGTTTTGCATACATATCTTCACGTTGTATCCCTAACAGAGTAGTCAGAGAGGGCGGAGCGTCGTGGTCCTTACATACTTCTTTCACTTCCTCAAATCTCCTCACAGTTTGTCAATCGTTTTGCATACATATCTTCACGTTGTATACCTAACAGAGTAGTCAGAGAGGGCGGAGCGTCGTGGTCCTTACATACTTCTTTCGCTTCCTCAAATCTCCTCACAGTTTGTCAATCGTTTTGCATACATATCTTCACGTTGTATCCCTAACAGAATAGTCAGAGAGGGCGGAGCGTCGTGGTCCTTACATACTTCTTTCGCTTCCTCAAATCTCATCATTCTCCTCACACATTTTCGTCTAGGTATGTGAGTGCTTTTGACGTTTCCGTCTGCTAACACTCGTTATTAATTGAAAAGCATTTGGAAAAAGAAATTTCAGAGAGTACACGATCTGCAATAAGTATTACATATCGTTACAGAAAAGGTACTTCAATAATCACCTTAATAGCAACGCACATAAAATAACGCTCTGTGAATTCATCACAGTTTGTCAATCGTTTTATCTACATACATATCTTCACGCTGTATCCATAACGGGGTAGTCAGCGAGAGGGCAGAGCGTCAAGCGTCGCGGTCCTTACATACTTCTTTCGCTTCCTCAAATCTCATCATCCCCCTCACACATTATCGTCTAAGTATGCTAGTGCTTTTCAAATTTCCGTCTGCTAACACTCGTTTTTATTTATTGAAAAGCGTTTGGAAAAAGAATTTTCACATACAGGATTACTTCATCAACAGATGCTAAAGGTATTGAAAATGTCGAATTATTTATCGATTCTATAAAAGATAAATTAAAAGTTTTGATCCACATAAAATAATTGAACACATTTAAATTAAATTTCATTCTTCATGTTAATTTCATGCAACCTACAAAGGGATTATTAAATAACTTTGATTTTCAAACATCAAACTATTTAATTAATGAATCCGATAACATCGATATATTTATTAACACCTTAAAGGAATATCTATCACATAGAATCAGTGTATTTGACAAGAAAGATAGTGGTAGGAGTGTTAAAGACATTACTGGTTTGGAGATGAACATCAATAAATATCTCCTGCGTGGATCATCTTTTATAGAATTGTCACATGATGTTAGAGCTAAAAAGGCTGTAATTAATATTAAAAATATTGATGTATAACGTCTGAAGTGCGCTTTACTCTCAGCTTTGTACTCTGCAACAAATCATGTTGATCGAGTTACTTCTTACATGGAACACGAAAACAAATTAAATTTCAATGGAATATCATTTTTCCAGCTAAAATATCAGACATCCAAGAACTTGAACGTTTAAATAATATAAGTATAAATGTTTTTAGTTTAGAGTTCAATGCTAAGAGTAAAAGTCATACTGTAATCGAAGCATTATATTTTACGAAGTCTCTGAAACAGAAACATATTTGTTTTATTAAAAATTTATCTCGGTTAGTAAGTAGACAGATTACTCCATGAAACTGTGCAATTCATATATGCGATGGTGGTTTATTACATTTTACAACAAGGAAAATCTTTCTAACCACAAAGTTCATGATTGTTTTAATGTTCGTACCGATATGTCTAATTCAAACACTTTTAAGAAAAATTGGCTTGGAGAAAACTTTAAAACCAATTAAATCTTGCCCTAATGATTCTAGTCTATCATCAACTTCCAATGCTCAAAGATACGATGTACCATATAGTTTCGGATATTGTATAAAATGTTCATACGATGACAAACTGTCAAAGTATGTATCTTATAATGGCGAAAACTGTGTTATAGTATTTTTGGATACAATGATATATGAACATATCAAAGTCATTTGTAGAAAAATACTTTCCAAGTTTGTCCCCTTCCACTTAGTGATACAGATAAAAAATTTATAAGTGAAGCGACTGTCTGTCACATTTGTGAAAAAAGCATCTCGGAGCGACATATTGATTATGATTGGCATACAGGTCGTTTTATAGGTGTATCTCATGAAAGTTGTAGTAGGCAATTTTATAAAACATATTTCATACCAATATTTTTACATAGTCTTAGCACAGATTAATTAGTTACTAACGTGTCTTAGTAATTACGATACACATTTTATTGTACATGTATTAAATTTTGTCGAAGGTGGGTGCAGATCATAACTCAGAACAAAGAAAAATATATTTCTTTTTCTAAAATTCTAAACATAAATGTTTAAAGTGTGAGCTTAAGATTTGTAGACTCCTTTAAATTTTTTGTCTTGTAGTTTAGATTATCTAGCTGGTAATCTTAACGATGACCAATATCATGAACTTAAAAAAGACTTCCCTAGTGATGATGATTATCTTTTACTAAAACGAAAAGGTATTTTTCCTTATGAGTGTATATCCTCATTTGAATCATTAAAATGTAGTTCATTATCGACTATCGAAGACTTTTATAGCTCCCTTACTGAGACCACTGTTTCCATCGGTGATTACAATCATGCTCATAGAGTATGGAATCATTTTAATTGTCATACTAATTATTCTGATATTTATTTAAAAACAGATGTACTTCTTTTAACCAACATATTTGAAAACTTTAGAGACGTTTGTTTGAACAGATATCATTTGGATCCAGCTCATTAACGAATTCGAGTCGAAGAGTACTGATTTTAATTATAATGTTCCGATTAATTCAGACATCGGTTATATATTTTTGAGGTAGACTTAGAATCATTTCCTGATCTCTCCATGACCAATGCTGATTCCTGATTCTCTCCATGATCAATATTCTGACTACCCGTTATGGCTCGAAAATATTCATATTGGTAAATACGAAGAAAGTAAATTGTTAACAAATTTAAATGATAAGAAGAATAAATACATTATAGAAATATTTAACAAAATTTAGAGTTGGGTTTAAAGATTAATAAAGTGCATAGAGTTTTAAAATTTAAGCAAAGTCCAGAAAACCGTGGCAAAATACAAGGTCCACAAAGTCTCGTAGTTCGAAATCGATACATTTCTGCATATTGATTATTATGTTGGTTAAAAGAAGTACATCTGTTTTTAAATAAATATCAGAATAATTAGTATGACAATTAAAATGATTCCATACTCTATGAGCATGATTGTAATCACCGATGGAAACAGTGGTCTCAGTAAGGGAGCTATAAAAGTCTTCGATAGTCGATAATGAACTACATTTTAATGATTCAAATGAGGATATACACTCATAAGGAAAAATACCTTTTCGTTTTAGTAAAAGATAATCATCATCACTAGGGAAGTCTTTTTTAAGTTCATGATATTGGTCATCGTTAAGATTACCAGCTAGATAATCTAAACTACAAGACAAAAAATTTAAAGGAGTCTACAAATCTTAAGCTCACACTTTAAACATTTATGTTTAGAATTTTAGAAAAAGAAATATATTTTTCTTTGTTCTGAGTTATGATCTGCACCCACCTTCGACAAAATTTAATACATGTACAATAAAATGTGTATCGTAATTACTAAGACACGTTAGTAACTAATTAATCTGTGCTAAGACTATGTAAAAATATTGGTATGAAATATGTTTTATAAAATTGCCTACTACAACTTTCATGAGATACACCTATAAAACGACCTGTATGCCAATCATAATCAATATGTCGCTCCGAGATGCTTTTTTCACAAATGTGACAGACAGTCGCTTCACTTATAAATTTTTTATCTGTATCACTAAGTGGAAGGGGACAAACTTGGAAAGTATTTTTCTACAAATGACTTTGATATGTTCATATATCATTGTATCCAAAAATACTATAACACAGTTTTCGCCATTATAAGATACATACTTTGACAGTTTGTCATCGTATGAACATTTTATACAATATCCGAAACTATATGGTACATCGTATCTTTGAGCATTGGAAGTTGATGATAGACTAGAATCATTAGGGCAAGATTTAATTGGTTTTAAAGTTTTCTCCAAGCCAATTTTTCTTAAAAGTGTTTGAATTAGACATATCGGTACGAACATTAAAACAATCATGAACTTTGTGGTTAGAAAGATTTTCCTTGTTGTAAAATGTAATAAACCACCATCGCATATATGAATTGCACAGTTTCATGGAGTAATCTGTCTACTTACTAACCGAGATAAATTTTTAATAAAACAAATATGTTTCTGTTTCAGAGACTTCGTAAAATATAATGCTTCGATTACAGTATGACTTTTACTCTTAGCATTGAACTCTAAACTAAAAACATTTATACTTATATTATTTAAACGTTCAAGTTCTTGGATGTCTGATATTTTAGCTGGAAAAATGATATTCCATTGAAATTTAATTTGTTTTCGTGTTCCATGTAAGAAGTAACTCGATCAACATGATTTGTTGCAGAGTACAAAGCTGAGAGTAAAGCGCACTTCAGACGTTATACATCAATATTTTTAATATTAATTACAGCCTTTTTAGCTCTAACATCATGTGACAATTCTATAAAAGATGATCCACGCAGGAGATATTTATTGATGTTCATCTCCAAACCAGTAATGTCTTTAACACTCCTACCACTATCTTTCTTGTCAAATACACTGATTCTATGTGATAGATATTCCTTTAAGGTGTTAATAAATATATCGATGTTATCGGATTCATTAATTAAATAGTTTGATGTTTGAAAATCAAAGTTATTTAATAATCCCTTTGTAGGTTGCATGAAATTAACATGAAGAATGAAATTTAATTTAAATGTGTTCAATTATTTTATGTGGATCAAAACTTTTAATTTATCTTTTATAGAATCGATAAATAATTCGACATTTTCAATACCTTTAGCATCTGTTGATGAAGTAATCCTGTATGTGAAAATTCTTTTTCCAAACGCTTTTCAATAAATAAAAACGAGTGTTAGCAGACGGAAATTTGAAAAGCACTAGCATACTTAGACGATAATGTGTGAGGGGGATGATGAGATTTGAGGAAGCGAAAGAAGTATGTAAGGACCGCGACGCTTGACGCTCTGCCCTCTCGCTGACTACCCCGTTATGGATACAGCGTGAAGATATGTATGTAGATAAAACGATTGACAAACTGTGATGAATTCACAGAGCGTTATTTTATGTGCGTTGCTATTAAGGTGATTATTGAAGTACCTTTTCTGTAACGATATGTAATACTTATTGCAGATCGTGTACTCTCTGAAATTTCTTTTTCCAAATGCTTTTCAATTAATAACGAGTGTTAGCAGACGGAAACGTCAAAAGCACTCACATACCTAGACGAAAATGTGTGAGGAGAATGATGAGATTTGAGGAAGCGAAAGAAGTATGTAAGGACCACGACGCTCCGCCCTCTCTGACTATTCTGTTAGGGATACAACGTGAAGATATGTATGCAAAACGATTGACAAACTGTGAGGAGATTTGAGGAAGCGAAAGAAGTATGTAAGGACCACGACGCTCCGCCCTCTCTGACTACTCTGTTAGGTATACAACGTGAAGATATGTATGCAAAACGATTGACAAACTGTGAGGAGATTTGAGGAAGTGAAAGAAGTATGTAAGGACCACGACGCTCCGCCCTCTCTGACTACTCTGTTAGGGATACAACGTGAAGATATGTATGCAAAACGATTGACAAACTGTGAGGAGATTTGAGGAAGCGAAAGAAGTATGTAAGGACCACGACGCTCCGCCCTCTCTGACTACGCTGTTAGGGATACAACGTGAAGATATGTATGCAAAACGATTGACAAACTGTGAGGAGATTTGAGGAAGCGAAAGAAGTATGTAAGGACCACGACGCTCCGCCCTCTCTGACTACTCTGTTAGGGATACAACGTGAAGATATGTATGCAAAACGATTGACAAACTGTGAGGAGATTTGAGGAAGCGAAAGAAGTATGTAAGGACTACGACGCTCCGCTCTCTCTGACTACTCCGTTAGGGATACAGCGCGAAGATATGTATATAAAAGGATTGATAAACTGTGAGGAGATTTGAGGATGCGAAATAAGTATGTAAAGAACACGACGCTAGGCGTTCTCTGACTACTCCGTTAGGGATCCAGCGTAAAGATATGTATGTAAAACGATTGGCAAACTGTGAGGAATTCGCGGAGCGTTATTTTTATGTACGTTGCTACTAAGGTGATTATTGAAGTACCTTTTTTTCTTTAACAACATATTGCAGATCGTACACTCTCTCATCTCGCTATCAGTGACATTATTTGATGGCTCTGGCGACTCATGTATACCGCGTGATGTGATGTTGACGATACTTTAAAAATCATAGTCGATGACAGTTGAAGACGTCAATTAAAAAGTAATTACCAGCAAGCATTAATTAGGTCATTAGGATGTCGCGAGGTGGCTAATGATAGTAATGGATTAATGATAGCAATTAATGTAATCATCTAGGCGTGCAGATGAGAAATCTATACAGAGGAAACGGAGCGAGATACGGCTCTGGGACCCAGCGCAATCGTCTCAAATGGGGGTGTTTCATTTTTTTTTTAGCGGTGGTGTAAAAAATTATTAAAAAAGTGAGGTTCCAGAAGCAGTGGTCCGGAATCCCTCTATACTTACTACTTATAATCCACGAACAAAATCAATTCCTATAGATTTATCATAAAAATCAATCCTATATCCACTTTCGATTTTTCCAGTGTTAGTTTTGTAGACTTACTTTTTAATCGACTTCAAAAAAAGGAGGAGGTTCTGTATTCGTCCGTATATATGTTTTTTTATGTATGTTAACCGATAACTTTATCATTGTGGACCGATTTCAAAAAATATTTTTATGTTTGAAAGGGTATAGTTCCGAGGTAATTCCATTTAAATTTCACCGGTATTGGAGCTTGGACTTCGAAGACACACCAAATAACATCAAATAACGCGAACTGCTTACAACCTTCAAATATATCAATGATTCTCTTGGATGTCGTTGCGCTCCAGAATTAGATAGAAGTTAATTGAAATCGGTGCCAAATCAATGTGCAACAACAGAAAGTTTGTTAGTTTGGTAGACTTGGTACCGACTTCAGTAACTGTCAAATTTAATTATATAGGTATGTGTTATAAACTTGTTTTTATTGTATTTGAATCTTAATTAGTGAAGGATAGTTACTGAAAATTACATAATTACTTTTCAGTGTTTTTTTTAAAGGCGGTTTAATTTTTCTCTTAAAATTTTTTTGCACGTTCTGATAATTCCTACATGTCTTTGTAAAATAAACCTTTTCAAGTAACAAACAACAGCCACTGGTACAAATTATATGAAAATAATTATTATTGCGTGCTGACAATAACATATTATATCTTAGAAAAACGTACCTAAGTAGTTATATTATACTTAATATTACATTACCACTATAAGGGTCACGGTCGTCAGTCATCTGTATCTCACGAGTGTTGTAACTTGTAACTACTATAGACGTTTCTGTACGCAACTGCAAGTCTTGTAGATCACACGAATAATCTCTATACATTTCACACAATCACAATGTGAATGTAATTTTATATGTACGTGTATAATAAAAGTCTTTTATATTACCATTTTTGCAAACGTTTATTTAGCTCCAGACCAGTTTTGTAGATGTCCATAGTAAATCTTAGAAATCAATTCCGAGATACTTCTTACTATCTGACAAAAATAGGGCCGAAAATAATTTCAAAAATTGCCAATTCTGAGTCTTATATTTTAAGTTTATTTCATTTCTTTAAATATTTAAATAAAGCCAATACTTACTTTACTTATGTAAAACTCGTAAGCTCGACAAAAGACAACATCCTCAATCTTCAAAGAACGAATCTTCAAGGGAGAAATCATCAAAGGACGATTTGTTCATTGACTTCGTAATTCATTGAAACACATACGTATAATTACCTACTAGCATAATATATTTCTATATTTCACATACACAAGCCCTTTACATATATACGTTTCAATACATAAGTGTAATCATTGCTAGGTATAGATAAATCAACAATCACCATATAATTTCGAAGATCTCGCGCCGACGCGGCGATGTAATCAACCCGCCACACACGATCAAATGCATGATCAAGCCCGTCCAGTTTGCATGAAGTGGAGGTTGCGTCAAGTAAATTTGATCGTGTGTGGCGTTGTAGGAGCGTCATGCGATGCAACGCTTCACGCCAATTGGACGGGCTTGATCAAGTATACTTGATCGTGTGCGACGAGCATACAGTGCAGCTATAACTAAACCACAGATTAATTAGTTACTAGCGTAAAGCTTAACTGTGATTACAGTATCGCGTAAGCATACTTTATTTCTCGTTGAAGACAAATCATTACAAAATTTTACCGAAGAATTGTCAATGTCCCGTGCAGTGACAGGGGGATACCTTGTAGTGTTTGCCATGTTTTTGTTCCTCAAAGAAATTCATGTATTTTTATTTTTATACAACATAACTATAATGTATCTTCACGCTGGATTCTTTATGTGGTAGACTTTGTGGGGTAGGAGTTTTGGGAGCTCCCCCAGCCCGTTGTGTACCCATAGTACAAGCCTAATGCGCTCACACTTTGTGTAATTATTATTATTACTACAACATAATTTTCATATTATTTAATAAATTAGTGATATTTAAAAATATTATCATAATGTAAATTCTCAAACAACGCTTTCAACATATCTAAACATATCTAGACATTTTATACTTTCTTTCACATAGATCTTTAGATTCATTTCTATTTGAACATTATGCTGAACATACTTTTTACGTAAATATAAACTACATTTATTTAGCTTTTTTCTAATAAAAAAAAAAAAACTGTATCAAGAAAATCTCGTTACTACGTGGACGTTTTCAGCGTTATCTTTAAGAGGCTGAATCGAACAAAATTAATATCAAATTATACGAATGTGTTGAATCAACTTTAAACGATTACGAAACGATTACGAATTAGTTAAAGATATTGAATATAGATATTGCCTTAATAACATAAGTACATTAGAATCTGGGATTATGTATTAAATAAGGATCCCCCTCCTGCTCCCTCCTAAGTTCCTCCATGGTTACATCGTTCTCGCACCGTCAACTTTTCTTACACTTAGTTGGAACCAGTTATTTGTAAGTCATGCGTTAAAATCCAACAAGCTCACTAAAATATGGCGAAACATTCTTGAAAAACAAATCATTTATTATTTTAAAGAAAGACGAGAATTTTCCAGTATCTTGTCACAAACAGTTTTCACTGTGATAGGCATTGTACGTAAAGATATACGTATACATACAAAACAATCCTTCAAATTCGTTAACTTTACAAGTATTTCCTTGTGGAACTTTCAAATCGATTGACATTTACATACCATTTATGTGAAGGTTTCTACACCACATTTTAAAAACTAATGCTTATAAATTATGAACGATACACATAATACCTTTTGATCGAAGTATAATACATAATAAGTCAAATTTTTCGCACTTCAACGACGAGAATTATTTAATTTCAAACGATATTTTTTTACTTGTTTTTGTCTATTCTAATAACAATATATTTTCGTATGCTTGTTATTATTATTGAATTATTATTGAAGAAAAGGCTGACAACCCTGATACCAAATGAACTATTCAAGTGTAAAAAATTTCAAATCCTATAAATCAAACGGATGTGTAAACTCTTCATTCCAAAAACTTGTCTTTAAGCTTTTTAACGAGTTAGCTAAATTATCAGTTTATTGATATTTCAAAGTTAATCTAAAGTATTATATTGCTTCCAATTAAATAAGCAGTAGGTATCGACCTCAATATTTTTGTTGGTAACTAGATTCCTTTCACTAAAGTCTATTGGCTTACACTTTTTTGCTTTTTTAACAATTAATACGTACTTCTTGAACTAAAACAACAGAAAATTAGATTTTTTATTTCTTTAAGCAGAAAACATATCTCTAAATAATGATGTCGTCCTATCTTAAAACTATTATTATCTAACATCGATATTAGAACATACCAAACAAAAATTCTGTACACAAAATCAGTTTTGGTGTATAGTTGGACCTGATATGTGATTAAATACAGCACCTAAAGTTATTACATTATACTATGAAGAAGAAGAGAAAGCGTTTGCAGATCTATATTTTACAATTGAAATTTTCCTACCTGTAATTAATATAAAACAAATACAGCTACATCTAAATTATAACTATTATCGCGCTTTCGTTCACACTTTCGCGTTCTTTATAAGTCATATGTTAATTGAATTATACAAATTGCTCAGTTCATAATAATTTAAGAAAAGTGAAAATAAGTGAAGTAAAAATATAGTACACATAATTTTTTCACCACTGTCGGACTTTTAGAATACAATGTGCTACAATTTCCACGAATTTATATAGCAAGCATAAATAACTAAATTTTAATATACATCCAAATCAATCCAATATACACAATAATAGTCTACCCAATACACTGGTTAACAGACAGACAACACATAGCTATGTAAATTTCATAATTTTAGAGTTCTAGACATGTGTCTAGAACATACATAAATACACAATTGAATCTTGTTGTTTAAGCTTTATAGTTTATTTTAATCTTGTTTGTTTGTTTTTGTTTTATTTTATTTCTGATTGATTTCAGTTCTGACTTCATTATGATATATGTGTGTACAATATATAGCGGTAATCTCTACAACACAGGGTATACTAGTGTAATGATTACAGTTTTGCTTAATTATTGTTGTAAAAATGTGTATAAATAAATAAATAAATAGAAAATAAAATTAATACGTAAAGCGAAAACTTCGAATCCCTTTTTAAGAATATTGCGCGCATGGAGGAGTGTGAGATTTGGCATAGTTAAAGTTTATATGGAGAAAAAATGCAGAAAGCTAAAATATTTATGTACACTATGTGTAATAAAAATTCGTCCCCTGGAGGGGTTAAACAGGGGTTGAAAGTATATATGGAATTTCGTTATTTTTTAAGTTAGAAATATGAAAGTGGAAATTAGTGGCTTCTGTTTTGTCGCCGCGACTTAAGGGTAAAAAAGAGAGCGTTAGTTGAGCAGGTTACCCAAAAACTTTAACATTGGACAAAATTCGGGTGATTGCTGAGATGTTTCCGATGAGAAATCCTTAGAACCTTTAATCTGTGATAGTAATAAAACATGAATGGCGAAATTAAGGGTCTCGAGTCTCGATTTAATTATTTTTCAACTATTTATTTGTTATT
Organism: Zeuzera pyrina; assembly: GCA_907165235.1. Taxonomy (NCBI): domain Eukaryota; kingdom Metazoa; phylum Arthropoda; class Insecta; order Lepidoptera; family Cossidae; genus Zeuzera; species Zeuzera pyrina. The sequence goes on from OU015628.1 coordinate 18,256,724, forward strand.
AATAATTATTTTTATATTCTTGTATAAATATTTTTAAACCTTAAGTCTAATTGGATGCGGAACTATGCTAAAAATACACAAAAATAAACACGAATATACATTACGCCATCAACATACATTACACTTATGAAGTCAATCTATAAGACTCGTTACTCAAATGATTCTAATCTATTAGCAGTTACTGCTAATAGATTTTTACGCACAGACCACTTTGTGCTTTTACAAATTAAAAAATGATCCCAATACATAATTACAGTAATAAGTAATAGTACGATAGAATATTGACCAACATTATACATTTCCGAGTGTAAGCATGAACAGGCAATAAATCAGTTGATTTGGAAATTTAAGAGGGTGAGAACGTCGCGAAGGCTCCGCGAGCGTCGATGGTAGTTACTGTAGAATTGAAGAAACGCATTTTTAATTAATAAATTTATTTGTTTAAAGAACAATGATAATTGTTTTGATATATTTTTTAATACCCACAAGCACGGCAATATAATAACATCTACTTAATATTAGCGATCTGAGCGCTTTGTGCTTGTTTACACTTTGCATAAATTAGGCCTGCTAGCACTATTTTTGATTAGGAGTAGTTTAAATAGTAGATTATTCTTATATTTACTATCTTGCCGTGCGATTGCCAAGTCATAATACTTATTATAGAAATAAAGATGTCTAATATTGATATGGTCACTACAAATGTTGATAGGTAATTGATTAGATAACAATTTATGACGAAAGTTATTGAATAAGTGCTTCCATAGACACTAACTAAACTAACTGACTTGGTTTTAGATGAAGTCTCACAACTTTTCGTAGTGGAAGAACTGCGTCGCGAGACTTTATATTTTTTTTATGTTTTGTTTTTGATGGGATTCACATTTACATTTCAAAGTCAAAGTCAAAGTCAAATCAATTTATTCAAGTAAACCCAATTACAAGGTATTTTCGAACGTCAAATCTACTTTAGTTCGGTTCAAATAGAAAACCTGGACACTGAGAAGAACCGACAAGAAACTCAGTCAGGTATCACACGCACACTTGCACGAGTAACAGAGATATATATTCGCATTTGCATTCGCGAATATGGAAAATCCAATATTCGATACATCACTAGTACATAGCACAATAGGCGTAATTTAATTACAATGTACTATTTTTATTTTCCATAGATTATTTTATTTACAAATATAAATTTCGTTTCGAAAATTGTTCGATCTCTTTTATATTTTTATTTTTATATCACATAACTATAATGTATCTTCACGCTGGATTCTTTATGTGGTAGACTTTGTGGGGTAGAAGTTTTGGGAGCTCCCCCAGCCCGTTGTGTACCCATAGTACAAGCCTAATGCGCTCACACTTTGTGTAATTATTATTATTACTAAACATAATTTTCATGTTATTTAATAAATTAGTGATATTTAAAAATGAGGAGCAGGCGAACAAATGCAGACTTGTCCCATAAACGTTTTTTTACAGTAGAGGCAAAAAACTGAAACAACCAGATAAAGACTAGCCAGAGCTCTGATTTTTCGCATATGAATGAAAGCTTTATCGAGGTATATGTATATTTTGTTCGCCAGAATACTGAATGTTCTTTTTTTATTATTTTTTTCTTCATTTTTTTTTCGGACAAGTCTGGTTTCGTTTGAAAAATCTGGACAATTCCAGTTTTGAATGGAAAGCCAAGGGACAACTCCGATTTTGAAAAAAAAACTAATTTGCGTATCAATTTAATAAAAAAATACAGTTAAACAAAGTCTTGCAAATCGTACTCGCAACAATCACATTCCTCGTCATCTTGAGCACCTTCATCATCTACATTTTCTGGTTCGAGTTCAGGCTCAGATGCTGCTGGTTCACTGAAGATAATGATTTTAAACCATTCAAGCTCCGCATTTTCTGACCATTGATCTCCAAACTGCGTTGTTAAAATTTTCAGGACATCTTTCTTCTTCTGCTGCTTAATCTTGTTAACAGTTGGAAGTCTCTTAAGAAGAGACGGGTGGTTTTTATTTTGTTTTAATAGGGACACCGCATCTAGTTCGTTTTCAGGAGTGTTATAAAAATTTGACACTTTTATACCGCATTGTATATGAGTCAAAGCTTGCCTCTCATTCCTTCCTCTAACACCATGGGTACTGCCACGTCCTCTACCAGAACCTCTGCCACGACATCGAGTGCGGCCCAAAGTAGGCGCGGTTCGATCCTGAGTACTGTTTGATGAGACAACTGCGTTCTGAGTTCCTGTTAAGGTCGTCATTCTTTCTATTATTATGCGCTTTGCTTCTCTGATATTGTCCACCTTTTTATAATAGGTTTCCAGTTGTTTTATATCAAAAAGATTCCAATCTTCAGCTAACTTGTGTACTTTCCCATGTTTTGCGTAAACCTCTCGATACGTTTCCACGTTTAATATGAATGGTTTCTTTCTCAAATCTTTTTCGACCCTGCCAAAGATCCTATCAGCTGGCATAAAGCTGTGACCTCGTACGGGGAATGTAACAACGATTTTATTAACATTTGCAGCAGCGTAATTTTTGAGCCAGAATATCAACATATGCACCACATGCGAATTCTTGTTTGGTCTCCACAGCCATCGGCAAAGAGGCGCAAAACTTCAACTCCAGAAAAATCCGCAGAAATCAAGTATGTTAAAAGGGCACTTGCCACTTCTGTTGATCCTTTTTTTGCTTGATCTTCGGTCCAAATAAAAAAATGAGGACTTTTAGTAAGCATGTCTGTAACACAAAAAGCATACAGTCCAAATTGCCGCAAATAAAAAGACTCTTGAATTGGAGTCTTAGGGAGGACTTGGATTTGCTGAAGATCAAAGCAAATGGTCAAAGAATTTTCTGGGTTGTGCTTAGCTAATTCAAAGAATCTTTTAGCTCGAATTTTGTGAACACGAAGCTGTGTTTTTAGTGACCGTAGTTCGTTCTGATTTTTTTCTATTTTGATCTTGTTTTTTAACAGTTCACATGTGCTGCAAACATCGCTAGATGGTGAGGAAAACCCAATATTAAAATCATTTTCGAAAACTCTTCGGAACATGGTTTCTGTAACTTTCAAATCGTCGTTAACGGATGCATTCTAGAACTCCCATAATTTTCTTATATTTAGCTCGTATGACAGATAAATTCGCTTTGATTTTTTTCTATTATAATGGGATTCCTTCGCTGGCAATGCAGCCAGGAATTTTCTCACTCGCTCTTTTTTCTCTAAGCTTTTAAAACTTTTACGATCTCCTCCTCGCTTATCATGTGGTATTTCTCCTTTAAAAATTTTGCTTGCAATTGTATTCACTCTGTGCTTGCTTAACCCAAGGGCAGATAAGAAAAATCTTTTACATACTTTAACAACGTGCTTTGAATCTTGCAAAAGAAAGTATGTAACAAAGAATTTATTATCCTGATGCTTTCTCGATGTGTCCCTCGGCCTTTTTCGCTCAATTGGACATGGTGATATTAATCGCACCAAGTATACATCTTGTTCATTCTTGCTTTTTTTTTCATGCAATAAACTGCGGTTATATACAATTTCGTTTATTGTTAAAGTTTGGCATTTAAATGTCCCCTTTTTATGATCACAGACTGATTCGAAATTTAGTGCAAGAGGGTCAGTATCTACGTACCTAAAACAATTCATTAATTAGTGTTAGATTTTCTTATCTCAATTTGTAAAACCTAACCTCAAATTCGTGTGTAATTACAAACATTATAAACTTACTTTGTATTCCTGTTATTAGAAGCAGTTCGTCCCTTGCTTTTTCTCTTACGTGAGCCGTCATTAATATTAGCAACAAGAGATTCGTTTTCATCCATTTTTGAAAAAAATCCGAAAGAAAAAGCACATCATGTAGAACTGATTAGTTTTTTTTTATACTAATAAAATTGCCATATTAAAGACGGGATACCATATTATAAAAAAATAAAAATTAGACTAATTAATTGGACAAGTATAGTTTTGTTCGAAAACCTATCGCTATAAAAAATATTTCCATTAATTTTGTCCGCTTTTGACCGAAAATAAAAATGAAATGAAAAATTTATCAACTGTTAATATGACATGTCCGTTTTTGTTTGAAAAGGCAGATTTTGAGGATGATTTTGTACAGGAAAGAACCGGAAATGATTAAAAATCTTAGAAGGGTACATAGAAAACCTCTCTATTAGCACAAAAAAAAAAAAAAGATTGTGTGGACAAGTCCGCCTTTGTTCGCCTGCTCCACAAATATTATCATAATGTAAATTCTCAAACAACGCTTTCAACATATCTAAACATATCTAGACATTTTATACTTTCTTTCACATAGATCTTTAGATTCATTGCTATTTGAACATTATGCTGAACATACTTTTTACTTAAATATAAACTACATTTATTTAGCTTTTTTCTAATAAAAAAAAAACTGTATCAAGAAAATCTCGTTACTACAGTGGACGTTTTCAGCGTTATCTTTAAGAGGTTGAATCGAACAAAATTAATATCAAATTATACGAATGTGTTGAATCAACTTTAAACGATTACGAAACGATTACGAATTAGTTAAAGATATTGAATATAGATATGGCCTTAATAACATAAGTACATTAGAATCTGGGATTATGTATTAAATAAGGATCACCCTCCTGCTCCCTCCTAAGTTCCTCCATGGTTACAACGTTCTCGAACCGTCAACTTTTCTTACACTTAGTTGGAACCAGTTATTTGTAAGTCATGCGTTAAAATCCAACAAGCTCACTAAAATATGGCGAAACATTCTTGAAAAACAAATCATTTATTATGTTAAAGAAAGACGAGAATTTTCTAGTATCTTGTCACAAACAGTTTTACTGTGATAGGCATTGTACGTAAAGATATACGTATACATACAAAACAATCTTTCAAATTCGTTAACTTTAAAGTATTTCCTTGTGGAACTTTCGAATCGATTGACATTTACATACCATTTATGTGAAGGTTTCTACACCACATTTTAAAAACTAATGCTTATAAATTATGAACGATACACATAATACCTTTTGATCGAAGTATAATACATAATACTTTTATATTTTTAGTGGAAATTTGGAGCTTATTTACCAAACTTTTTATTTACCTTATTTATCTATCAGAAAAGAGGTGAAGCAATTTTATCCCGATGCACACACGGATAAAACTCCAAACAGAATTATATCAAAATTGAAACTACAGATGAAAGCTAATGAAAGTGTAATGTGATAGGTTTCCTAAGTTATACAAGACGAGAGTTTGTAATATTATACTGAATACTGAGTTAGACGTGTGTAAAACTAATTAATTTCTCTATTGTATTCTCTATTGTACACATTGTAAACGGGCCCTACGATTGCAGGGTGCTATAGGCAGAACTCTCAGCGGCCTTCGGGAACGCAGACTGACTTCACGTAAACGATTTCTGATGGTTTGGTCGCTTATCAGCAAGCCTAAAGAGCTGTGGAGCCTCGTAGCCAACATCATGGCGGTCATAGTACGATTCCGTCGAGCAATATTTTGGATGTACCGATCCCGTCTGCGAGTAGTGATGCGAGATCGTCCTCTATGTCGCTCGGCCACGCTGCCCGTGATACGATAGCGTGTCTAGATACGGCTTATGACGCTCTGTGTAGTGCCAAGAGCGACAGCCACAGTACGTTTCCTGGAACCAGCTTGCAACATTCCGACGGCTCTCATGATCTCTTCTCGTATCAAATGATGTCGTCGCTCCATATCGATGCAATTTTTTTCAGTTCCGATGCAAAAATTGTAATGGTTTTGTAAAAACGCTATTACACACTTTTATAGGAATCCTGATTGATTGATTTTCTATTTTTATCAAAATTTAAAGAAAATTCTTTATTCAAATAGTGAAAATCACTAAAAAAAATCAATAACGATCCAAATAAGTTAAAATAATAATCCTCAATTGCGGCGATACTCTAAAACGTACTTGATCCCTAGACATTTTTGATGAGTGTAGTTCATACTATTAAAATGTAACTGTAAAATACAATGTTATAATTTTTGTTCTCATTCTGACAATAACTTTTGCGTATCTACATGTGGTTTATATAATTTAAAAAGGATTTACGTTAAAAAATTGTTAATAGTATTAATTTAAAATTTTGTAATAGTTAATAGTAAGTACTAATTAATCAATTAAATAATTAGTGCTTGATTACATGGTTACCTGAATAAGGTGCAGCTTAAGTGGGGTGGCAAAGCGTCGTTAACTTATTGGTTTTGATCGCAACGAAATTTGGTAGCGATTGCATGGAGCTGTTGTAGCCTACATTTAAGGCGAGCATTTCCTAGTGTAGAAACAATCTGAGGGGGTGAAAAACGTCGCATACGCTTTTCGATTATAGATTTAGAATTGTAAAAACGCGTTTTCGATTGACAAAATTACGATTGCCGAAATGTTTCGCCCATTTAATAACAATTATTTTGGTATAAATTTTAAACTTTCGCGTTGCATTATAAAATATCTAAAACGGGAAATTAACACGATTACTTTTTATTCTGACTTGACGTTTCAACCGAGTTGCATCGGCCGTGGCCTCAAGCAAACTTAAAAATAATATAATAATACCAAAAAAATTACTTTAGTGGCATATTTTAATACGCATAAGTGTGGGGTCATATTAACATGTGTCTTTGTCAGTTAGGCTTAAGAGCCCTTTGACATTTTTGTGCGAAATACCTATATTTTAACGTTCTAATTCTCGGAAACTTTAAGATTTTTTGATATTTTGCTGGCATTTATAATAGATCCATTTCTCTTCTTGAATATTCCTGTTGTATATTTTATATTTATTTTATAATATCACACAATAACTATTCTACGATGTCAGAGTTTACAAGGAAAATCCTTAGACGCGCTACTTTGACGTCCTAATTAACATTGTTTCGACGAGTTCTAACAATTTCTAAAATTTTGTTGAGATCAAGTACTTATTCTTATTGAATATTGTTGTTGTGGAAATATCATGAATTTCTTTCTTTTTACAGAAAAAAATATTCAAAAGGCTTATTTCCAGGATAAAGTGTAAATTGGTATCATGTATGACGATTGCGTATCTATTATTGTATGACCGTAAAATGCACTTTTTGCGGTAGACTTAGCGCCACTATACAAATTACATTACACAAATTCTCATTTTGACAGCGATATTGGCTGTCGCATACAGTCTGCAAGTTACGTAATAAGCGTGCCGCACGCTTGATACTTGATACCAATTTTATATTACAATTAGTCATCGGTCGCGCAGTGATCGCGTGGCTGTTGCTGTCTGCAAATGTTTAGGTATCCCCGCCGGTCGCTCGGCGAATAAACGTGTATGTGCGAGTTTGAGTCTTATTTAGAGATCTCCAGTTTACAGACGTATACACCGTAACACAAGTATAATTCGTGTATTATGATGTTTACATTACAAATAAGACGATTGTTTGAGATTTTTATTGATGAAATGAATTACCTACTAATTACGAATTTATGAATTACGAATACAGCATTACTGAAAACACACTCATACGTACATTACATACGTACTCTCGGAAATGATTGCCTATAAAGCTGTAATGTAAAATGTAAGAACCATATATTTTAATATTTTAAACATAAATACAAAAAATAATTTGCATTTATCAAATCAACCAACACCAATCCTGTCAAAATATAAAACCAGCCGCTATTAAAAGCAGACACTGTGAATCTTGATATGGACTCGAAAGCCAAATGTAATACCTATCCAGTATCCACTCCAAGCAAATTACACTGTAACGTACAAAACATTATATAAAAGACTCAAACCCATTGGCCGCTCAACTCAGTTAACAGTTGAGCGTAATATCATATTGTAGATTCAGTGAGAAAGATAAATCGACAATAATCAAAATACGGCTCATAAATGGGCACCTCATTTTGCATTGTACGAGGTACATCAGTAACCACGGTAATACAGTTGCAAGTAACGACAGTTCCCGTTAACAATATACATAATTTTATACTCGCATCATCTAAACTGCACGTTGCTGCCAATAACCACCAATGCGCGTGACATATCCTTGGAGTATATTGCGTTCTGTGCATACAAATCCCAAACTATATCTACATATTACGTCTAGTGGATTTTATAGTATGTATCTATTGTACTTAATATATCTAGTGGGCTAAACGCATTGTCATGTATCTACACATTTGTCTGATTAAACGAGCGTCACTGAAACAATTTAACGAACTAACCTTTTTGGAGGTATTCTGAATATACTTAATCAATTTTGATAATACTATTATTGCTGACGAAATGTAAAGGATAAGGATCACAATGAACTCAATATCAACGATCCATCTCAACTATTCCGATTATCTTTTTATTCTGAGCAGAGAAAAAATTCTATACGAACACCCAACTGCTCCTATTAGAAGAGTACGTGAAGAGCGATATTGTCGGACTCGAATCTACTAAAAAGACCCTATTCTTTACTACATGACTCTAGTCGAGTGACCGTGGCAGCGAAACGGAAGTGTAAGAGGGAACAGCAGAAGGCGCTCCACCGGGAAACACTGTATTCGCTGGTTTATAACTGTAACGACAGGTGCGGCTAAGAAGTCTTCAATTAATTTTTTGGCGTTTTATTAGTGTCTTTTATAATCACAAAATATAGCTATCATGTTAACGGCGCTCTCTTCGCATTAGTTAAGTAGCAGTATGAATATATCTGCCAATATGGCCATTTGCAATGCGGCCTCGGTGCCAATTCTGTTGTACAGTAGTGAGGCCGGAATACGCTCTAAATTGAATAAAAGTAAAATGAACGCAGTGGAATTGCTGTCTCTCAGAAATCTGCGCTATGTCACCCTCGTGGACAAACTAAGCGCTGAAAATTACGCAGTATGGCAGGGTTGGATGACAGCATTATTGTAAAAATGTAGAAATGAATGCATAGATGATTGACAAACAAAATCTACAGAAAGAAACCGGGTGGTAAGAGATGCCAAAGAAGACTTAAGATGAAATAGCCAGAGTATTAGGTGACAGCAATGTCAAAAGCATCTGCATAACTTGGCGAATATGTGTGAAGAGAACGAGGAAAGTAAAAGAGACGAAAGAAGTATTGTAAGGAACTAAAAAAAGTGGATTACGTGATAAATATTATATATTAATGTAAACGGGGTTTAAAAATTATAATACATAATTCATGTAAATGGAAAATCATTGCGGATGTGACTAGACGCACATCGTTGAGGAATTCAAACGATATGATATTAAAATTCATGAACATCGCAGATTACAACGTACATTATGTGTTCGTGTTTGTGTCTTGGAGGTTCCGCTTTTTAATTGATATTAAAGTGAACTAATTGGAGAGAAAATGCGTTCTAATTTAGTATTGGAAGTCAAAATAAATCTAAATCAAAACATTTTTAATCGAACTTTAATTAATAGAATTAACAAATTTCACAAATTTTATTTTATAAATTTTTCAAATCTAAATTTTTTCGCGCAAACTTTCAGCTTCGAGGGTAACCTCTACGACTATCTATTTATTTACCAACATTGGTAATATGGAACACTATACTATGGAACAATATGGAACACAAGATATTTATTTAGATAAGTATGTACGACATTGGAAACCTGTTAATGTTAGTCTGTCTCGGAGTTATAACCTTCAAATGCGAACTTTTTAAACATGAAATAGGCATGATGTATCAAACGTTATACTAGAGTAACAATGCTACGGAAAATTAGGAAAATTTAGTTACACGTGGATAGTGATGGATAATTTTCCGAAATTTTTCAAAAATTTAAAAATAACTGAAAAATAATTGAAAAATATGAAATATTCTTGAAAAACTTCAAGAATTTTTCTCGATAAATTTCAACGACCCATCATTATACGTGGAAAAGAATCCATGTATTGAACTTCAGAAATTTAGTATAAATCTCATGGGCATATTCAACTTTTTGGGTATGAGCATGAGCACATTCAACCCGGTAAAATAAAATATATATTTTATATTATGTATATATTATTATCTTGTATTTTTTTTCAATTTAATATATACTTTTTAGGTCATTTTAAAGAGATAAACCTTAAAGTCAGGGAAGTTTTAGGAAAAGTTGCTCGACCGTACCCCTGTGTCTGTTGAAATGAAAGAAATAAATTACTTGTATAGGACTTTATTTCAGCTTATCTATTTTTAATGATTTCATATTTTTCATAAAGATTATTAAGTATATTTACATTCTCTGTACGTTATCAATATTTAACGCCAAAAAATCATTTGTAACTTCATATACATAGGTAGGTACTAGGCACTTCATGCTTTCGTATATATATTCATATATGTATATGAATGTATATTACATATCATCTATCTATATCATATATATAAATATATACATTCATATGTATAAAAAAAAATGTTGTGTCGTTATTCCTAAGTTTTCATTTTGTGACTTAAAAATCGTCGTATTTATAACACACAAGGTTAATAAATAGGTACCTAACATCAGTAAATATTAAAATAAAGATTAAGTTACCATTGTTGTAGCAACCACATTAGCTTAGACACAAGTAATCGGCACGCTTATTACGTAACTTGCAGTCAGCATGCGACAGCCAATATCGCGCGATATATGTTGTCAAAACAAGAATTTATATAATGTAATTTGTATTGTTGCGCTAAATCTACCACGAAAAGTGCATTTTACGGTCATAGAATAAGATACACGATCGTCATATGATACCATTTTTTTATTACAATTAGTCACCAGTCGCGCAGTAATCGCGTAGCTGTGGCAATTTTTTAGGTAATAACCCCGCAGAGCGAAATGTAATAATTATGCTTATTTCTAATTCGCAGAATATTAATTGTTTCTAATTATTCGGTTCTGTTTTAAGGAATGAATAACTTGGATCTTCCTCTGCACTATGTAACCGACTTGATGTAAATTGCTTTTATAACTATAAAGCCGGTCAGGTTAAATGATGCAAAGCGAAAAACAAGTGTACGAACAGACCCGTTTTATTTCAAACTATATATACTTACTTAGTTTTTTGTTACTGTGATACAAACAGTACATGTAATATATTTTTTTTAAAAGACTGTTAACAATACGTAAATAGTTCTTGTAACTAAATTTTCATTAGTTTTGCTATTAATCATTAAATCGACAACTGAAGTAACAGTTATGAAATCATTGTTAAGTAATTGTAATTAAGGATAAATTAGTACATAATTTTGTTGATAATTAACAAAACAGTAATATCATTTATTCAAATATGCTATCTCAGGCACATTAACAATTAAGTTGTAAAGTTTAAACAAATATATTCTCGAAATACTGTTTTTAGAGTTTGAAAACCTTTATTCATATTGAAAACAGCTTGTTTAAAATTCAAAACGCTGTGTATAAACTTACCTTTCAATGTTACTCCACGCGCGCCGTACTCTAATCAGGAAGAACTTCTTTAATAATTTCACAAACTTCCACTTTTCTGCTCAATCACGATAAAAAATCACTTCCTCAATGTGCAAACATAAAATTTCCATAATTCGCAACATTTCACAAATCACATTTTACTCGCAAAGAGTTGGGAGCTTGTAAAAGGCTGTATTGATAAAAGTTCTCTCACACACCGCTGCGTTCGGTAATGGTTCACATTAAAAGTTCTAAGCGCAAACTTGGACTCCCTCCGCTCGCTTCGTAGTAATCCTTCGTTCGAAGTTCGAAGTTTGAAAATATTAAGCTTCACGTGTTATTTAAAACGGACGACTCATAGGGACGACTTACAAAAATGAATACCTGTTGCGCAGACGCAGTGACTCGTGCAAGTCTGCCGCAGGAGGGCAGAGACCTCAGAGCGCGGTTCTCAATGCGCGGACGCCGACTGCTTGCAGCCGCGGGTACCGTTGCGTTGCTGCGAGAGTGGGAGCGAGGTCGAACTAGACAAGTCTCGAGCTAGAGTCGGCAGGCTTTGACATTTCTAAGTTATTTGGTTACTTAATATCGATGCCATGACTCTTTTGTTATTGTTGTTGGCACAGATCTGTTAACAATGAATCAATAGTGTTCAGACGGAGTTGTGGCATTTATCTAGCGAAATGCATGAGAATTTTGAATGAGAAATTGGGCTACTCTGAAAGCATTACTGTTGTCATTGCCAGTACGTATCTAAGCAATAGGTACACGTACTATTTGAAATCGTATTCTCGATTGAAAATATTGAAATATTATCGTAGTTTAGCATGGAGATCCTTATGTATAGTTTGATATTAGCAAAATACTATACCTATTCTAATAAGAAAACTTTAAATGCCTACCTTGCTTCACAAGCACTCAATAAATTAAATTCATTACAGTATATAATTTGTGGGGACAGCTGGCTAATATGGGGTTTCCATGTTTGACAGATCTCTAGAATGTAAATTAGGTTTATACTGCCATCAAAAGCAACAAATTCGGTCGCCAAAATTCTCACGCTACTCTAATCCAAATTACAGCTTTGAGGTTGATCTGCCCAGTTTAATTTATGAGAACCGTGCTATTTGGGTACATCCGCAAAATAATAAATTGTTATTATAGCGATACTTATGTACTAATATAATAACCCACTTTGAAATCTTGAATTTAAAAGTGAAGCAATAACTGCAGCCGTTCTTTACACAACTCGAACATACCCATTTCGTCTGTCTATTACCTATTTGTATGTAGTTTCTAGTGTAGGTGCTTTTAAAGAAGCCCAACAAAAACATTATGTATGAAAGCAAAGTTCAAGCAGCCAATAGGCTTTCTGTAAAAATAGAGAAGGCTAATGTAATAGGTAGTTGACAAATTCAATCTCTTCAGTTCATAAAACTTGGCTGCTTTGTGGCTTTTCTATGTAAGCGTACTACAGTAACAAAACAACTTGTTCGAACTTCGCCTCTTTAAACTAATGATTTAAAAAAGGCATATGTAATACTCCTACCGTTATGTTATCAGAGTTTGCGTATGTATGTCACTACTCAGTACTCACTATTCTAAGTATATAATTATCTAAATTAGGTATATTCTTTATATGCGTGCTTTTCATTATATGACAGATTGATTTTGTAGCAAACCATCAATTTGGGTCATAATTTTCATCCTTTTATTTTCATAGTTACAAGACAGTATTTTTCAAATACTTGTTCCTATTATTGTAAACGATATCTGCCTTCTTGTTAACTTCGTTTATATAGTCAGTACCAAATAAGACATTTTTTGGAAATGATATCGTATTCACAAAGCTAAATAGTACTTTCACAGGAAATTCATCACATATTAAAAACTACACAAGTTTTATGATTTTTGCTTAGTTGGCTAAATTAGTAATATGGAAAATATTGCTTTGAACAAATCTTAATCGCCTTTAAAATCTTTCATTTAGGTACTAAGTACCAAATTTTTAAAACCGTAATACCCAACATATTTACGCTATGTTTCATATTATAGGTACCTATTTAAAATATAAACTCAGATAACAATAAACTTTTTCTCATAACAAGGTTCAGTTCGTAAAAGTTTGAAATTACTTAACAAGTAGAACAGTTCGTCAAGTTAAGAATGAGGTACTTGTTCCCTTACGAATTGCTTTCGCACAAAATTTCTTAAAGCTTTCTCCTATTTACTTTTTCGGGTCAGTGATTTATACGGTGTCTCTTAGGTCTTTATAAGGACATATATGTATCCTTCCTAGGGGAAAAAGATTCGATTCACCAATATTGTACCTAAATAACAAAATTTACTAAATTACAGTTGCTGAAAAGAACTCTTCATTTTGCTAAAAAGTAATCATCATTATATTAATACGTGAAGCGAAAACTTCTTAAGAATATTGCACGCACGGAGGAGTGTGAGATTTCGCATAGTTAAAGTTTATGTGGAGAAGAAGTGCGGAAAGGTAACATTCTTATATAATACGTTTTACAAATACATTACATTAAATAAAGCACTCATTTGTTTACGTTCATAATACCAATGTCGACTTTTTGGCGGGAACGGGAGAAGTGAGGTTGTTATTTTATTTAGATTTTCTATTTTTACATTTTTGGGAGTTTTGAAGTACAAAAGTGAATAGTATTGTTACAGTTAGACCTTATGCGTAGGGAATAAGGTCGATTTTTGGTGGAACTTGAAACATAACTTTTAGTGCTTATATCTCGAGACCTAGGCTTTATCGAGTTATGACCTAAAAACGCATTGCTAGGTTTAAGGCCTACTATCGAATGGTATAAGTCAAATTAAGAAAGAAGAACCAAGTTGCACCTCGAATATTCCTGAGCGATGACGTGCATGTACCTATGACTCATGCAAACAGGCGGCGTCGAGAACAATGTCGAATTACCGTTAGCGAGCGTAATTCACTAGAAAGTTCCACCCTCTTTTTAGCCGACTGTAAATAGAGCTCCGTGTACGCCGCCGAGTTAGTCTTTCTCAACTATCGTTCGAAGCGATATATCGAGGCGACATCAAGGCGAATTACGAAGACCACTACGACGACTACTGCGACGACCTTGGATAGAAGAACTCTGCGATTCGGGAACGTTGTTATTGAGTGAAGCGTGTACCATCGGTGACTACTACGCGAGTACCTACTTCGAGGGCGACTACGAAGATTAGGAACCGCCGTAATTAAGTTCGCGTGTTCTTGACATCTACTTGTACGAAGAAAAATAAACTCTTTGCACCCTTAACCGGCACCTTATTACCCTCAGCTCGTAACAATTGGTGTCAGAAGTGGGATGCCGGTCACACCAAGGGACGAACAAGGAGTCCGTACGAGACGTCAAGCAACAATGGATTCGGTGCGTCGAGAAGAAGCACTACTTGACACACCCACCGACGGAGCACCCGCTACCGCAGGAAAGTCCGCGACGGCACAAGTGCCAGTTTCCACTGGAATGCCCACTAACATTGGTACGTCCGGGGTCGCGAACATCGATATGGCATTGTTGCTAGCTAGCTTGGCCGAGATGAAGGCGAGCATAATGGAAGTTAGGGATACCACCCAAGCTAACATAATGGAAGTCAGGGAAGCCACGCAGGCGACGGAAGCTAGGATAATGGAGGCAACGAAAATCAGCAAAGAAGAGATATTGAGCTCCATGAATTGTAAGATCACGGCGTTAGGTGATACCATAGGTCAACTGGATACAGAAGTTAAGGACCTTAGGTGCGATATGGAAAAGCAGGACGCCCGTATAAATGCACATGACAGTATGCTATCTGAATATGGCAAAGAGATACAGAGCCTGCACGAGAAGGTACAGAAAGTCGGAGTGAGAGGTGTCGTAACTGTTCCCAGTGCTGTACCCAAGTTTGAGGTACCTCACTTCGATGGAACCACGTCATGGGCAGCTTTCCGGCTACAGTTTGAGACGGTGGCAAAGGGCAACGGATGGGGCGACACACAGGGTTTAACGGCCCTTACACTTGCCCTACGAGGTGATGCGGTGCAGGTGTTAGAAAATGTTGGCGGCAAAGATAGAACACTAGCCGATATGCTCAAAGCATTGGAGTCTAGATATGGTGAAAAGCACCTCGAGCACGTTTATAGGGCCCAACTGCGAGACCGTGCGCAGAAGAGCAGTGAAAGTTTGAAGCAGTGGGCCATGGCAGTTGAGTGTATGGTACGACGAGCCTACGCATCTACACCGGCGCTTATTGATACAACTGTCGTGCAAGCATTCGTTGACGGGATTCGCGACACGGAAGTTAGAGCTGCTGTCCGTCTGGACATCACCAGACTCTCAAGGCAGCCCTGGCACACGCACTTGATGCGGAGGCAGTGCGTCAAGACAGCCGAACTCATCGTGTGTGAGAAGTCACGATGCAGGTAAGATCTCAAAGAGGACCAACCTGTTGTGAGTGCGGTGAGAGAGGACATCTTCGTGTCAATTGTCCCAGTAAAAGGGCTAGGAAAACGTCGTCTGGGACACAAGTTGACCCTGAGGAGTTAAAACTAAAAACAGCCAGGTCTGCGGGGCAAGCGCTGGCTGGTCAAAGGCAAGCCCCTATTGTGATAGTCTCTCAGATGCGCGATGGAAACAGCCTGATCGTTGAAGGAAAGCTGAACGGAAATCCATGCTGTTTCACACTGGACACCGGTGCCTCACGTACTATTGTTAAACCTGAACTACTTCCACGAACTGTGAAATGGGAGAAAGGATCTTCACGTTGTCGGTTACAGACTGCTATGGGCCAGCCAGTGCTTGTCCTTGGTGAAACAAATGCGACATTGAAAATGGGTGATAAGACGGTGACACATCCAGTTCTTATAGCTAACATTACAGACGATTGCATCATTGGGTTGGACTTCTTGGCAAAGCAACGTTGTGTTCTCAATGTAGCAAAAGGGGTATTAAGGTTTCCAGATGAAGAAGTTTTTCTGGAAGGCGCAAAACAAGGATCAGTGTACAGTTTGAAAAGAACTGTTTTGCCACCGAGGTCAGAAACCTTACTAGAAATTCGATTCTCGCCGACAGTATGCAATAAACGCAGTGTGATAATAGAAGACATTGGGAATCACCCCGACTGGATAACTGCGCGAACCCTAGTGATGATTTCGGGACAAGCCAAGGTACGTGTTGTCAACGTTAGTAACAAGGAGGTCGTTTTAGAAAGGAACTGCGTAGTGGGCAGATGCGACCCTGTTACGTCCCTGAGAAGAGTAGACTTGCATGAAACAGACCACGGTAATCATGCTGCAACACATATATCCACGTTACTTGAAAACTGTCGGGAAAATTTAACCGATCTGGAATGTCACAAGGTGGAACAGTCCTTGTTAAGTTATCAAGACATCTTTTCGAAAGGCGATGACGATTTGGGACGTACTGGGCTTGTTAAGCACCGCATAGATACGGGAGATACACAGCCTATAAGACAGAGACCTCGACGTATTCCCCTAGCAAGAGAGCAGGAAGCATCGAAGATGTTAAGGGAAATGGAGAAGAATCGCATCATTGAACCATCGACTAGCCCTTGGTCATATCCTGTTGTTCTAGTTAAGAAAAAGGATGGCAGTACAAGGTTCTGTGTTGACTACAGAATGCTGAACAGTGTTACAAAAAAGGACAGCTATCCCTTACCACGCATAGATGACACATTAGACTTACTAAGTGGCATGAAATGGTTCTCCACAGTTGACCTCAAAAGTGGATATTGGCAGGTTGAACTCAGCCAGGAGGATAAAGAGAAGACTGCGTTCACTACAGGCCCTGGAAATGGTCTCTGGCAGTTCAATGTTATGCCATTTGGACTGTGCAATGCTCCGGCTACGTTTGAGCGCCTAATGGAACGCATTTTGGTGGGGTTACTTGGCGATGCGTGCTTGGTCTATTTGGATGACATTATCATCATGGGACGCAGCTTCGCAGAGCACCTGCATAATTTAGAAAGAGTTTTCCAACGGATACGGGAAGCTAACCTGAAACTCAGTCCTAAGAAATGCACTCTGTTCCAGAGGGAGGTTGGATACCTAGGGCACATCATCTCGGCACAGGGAATTCGAACGGACCCAGAGAAAATAAGAGCTGTCCAAGAGTGGCCGACTCCTTGTGACAAAACCGCCGTGCGCTCTTTCTTGGGACTTTGTGCGTATTACCGCCGATTCGTCAGGAATTTCTCTGAAGTGGCGAAGCCCTTACATCGGTTGACAGAAGACAAGTGCCAATTTGAGTGGAATCAAGCATTCACATTACTCAAGCAGCATCTGTGTGAGGCTCCTATATTGGGCTACCCTACTAGAGAGGGACATTTTGTTGTAGACACGGACGCCAGCAATGTCGGCATTGGAGGAATTCTATCTCAAAAACAAGGAGAACAACAGGTCGTCATTGCCTATTTCAGTAAATGTCTTTCGAAACCAGAAAGAAATTACTGCGTTACTCGCCGGGAACTTCTAGCTGTTGTTAAGACCTTACAACACTTTAAGAAGTATTTAATCGGAAGACAGGTAACTCTTCGTACTGATCACGCTGCTTTACAATGGCTTCTTCAGTTCAAGAACCCAGAGGGACAGGTAGCGAGATGGTTGGAATAGCTGCAAGAATTCGACTTCGTGGTTGAACATCGGAGAGGAAAATCACATTCTAATGCCGATGATTTATCCCGACGACCTTGCGAAGAATCTTGTCGGCATTGTTCGAAACAGGAAGTTAAAGAGAACATACGGGTAATAAGAGTAAATGCTTTAGATGACACGTGGAGCGACGAAGCCATGGGGTATGCACAAAAAGAAGACAGCGATTTGAAGTGCATAATAGAGTGGAAGCAACGTGACCATAAGCCAGCTTGGAGTGAAGTGTCGGAGTTCAGTCCAATCACGAAAAGTTACTGGGCTCAATGGAACAGTCTGGTGGTACATAATGGAGTTCTTCATAGGAAATGGGAGTCGCCCAGTGGACAAGAGGTTACCATGCAGGTCGTAGTCCCCTGAGGGAAAGTGGCGTCGGTGTTACGTCAGATTCTAGACGTAAAGAAAACCTTGGACAAGGTGAGAAAAAGATTTTACTGGGTGCGGTGCCGCGAGTGTGTGTGTGAGTGGAGGACTGGTGTAGGAAGTGTACAGCCTGCTCCTCAGTAAAGGGGCCACAGACAAGAACCAGAGGCCAGCTGAAATTGTATAACGTGGGAGCGCCTTGGGAAAGAGTTGCAGTCGACGTAGCTGGATCGTTTCCTGTAATTGAAGACGGAAATCGTTACATAGTCGTCCTTCAAGACTATTTCAGTAAATGGCCAGAAGCGTTTGCTGTACCCAATCAGGAAGCTCATACAGTTGCCAAAAAGCTCGTTCAGGATGTATTTTGTCGGTTTGGCGTACCTTTGGAATTGCATACTGATCAAGGTAGAAATTTCGAATCCGCATTATTCCAAGAAGTTTGCCAACTACTTGGGATACACAAAACGCGTACGACACCAGGTCATCCGCAATCCGATGGAATGGTCGAGAGATTTAACCAGACGTTGGAGAATCACCTGGCCAAAGTAGTGGAAGAACATCAAAGGGACTGGGACCAATACATTCCGCTCTTCTTAATGTCTTACCGCTCCGCTGTACATGATAGCACAAATTTCACACCATCTAGGATCAATTTTGGACGAGAGATACGACTACCAGTTGATGCTATAACGGGAGTACCACCTGACGCTCCAAAGCCAACTACCGATTACGTGTCCGATCTACAGCAAAAACTGGATGACATTTATGAACTCGTAAGAAAAACTAGTTTGAAAATCAGTGAAAGAATAAAAACTCGCTATGACCGTAGAGCTAATGTAATGGGATTTGAGGAAGGAGCCTTAGTGTGGTTGCATGTTCCCATTAGGAGAAAAGGGAAGTCTCCGAAATTTCAGGCCAGATGGGATGGACCATATGCGGTGATAACGAGAATAAATGACGTTACTTATCGGATCAAAAAGGAGCCTAGAGGAAAAGTAAAGATCGTCCACGTGGATCGCCTAGCTCGCTATCATGGTTCCAATTATGCTCGGGACGACCATGACTAAGAGGGTAGAAATGTTACAGTTGGACCTTATGCGTAGGGAATAAGGTCGATTTTTGGTGGAACTCGAAACATAACTTTTAGTGCTTATATCTCGAGACCTAGGCTTTATCGAGTTATGACCTAAAAACGCATTGCTAGGTTTAAGGCCTACTATCGAATGGTATAAGTCAAATTAAGAAAGAAGAACCAAGTTGCACCTCGAATATTCCTGAGCGATGACGTGCCTGTACCTATGACTCATGCAAACAGGCGGCGTCGAGAAGAATGTCGAATTACCGTTAGCGAGCGTAATTCACTAGAAAGTTCCACCCTCTTTTTAGCCGACTGTAAATAGAGCTCCGTGTACGCCGCCGAGTTAGTCTTTCTCAACTATCGTTCGAAGCGATATATCGAGGCGACATCAAGGCGAATTACGAAGACCACTACGACGACTACTGCGACGACCTTGGATAGAAGAACTCTGCGATTCGGGAACGTTGTTATTGAGTGAAGCGTGTACCTTCGGTGACTACTACGCGAGTACCTACTTCGAGGGCGACTACGAAGATTAGGAACCGCCGTAATTAAGTTCGCGTGTTCTTGACATCTACTTGTACGAAGAAAAATAAACTCTTTGCACCCTTAACCGGCATCCTATTACCCTCAGCTCGTAACAGTATATTGAGTTTTAAAGTTCTATGTAAGTGAAAAGAAAGGAGTAGGTCTAATTAAACATGTGTAGCTGAAGTTCATTCGTTCTTCCAAGAAGTCCTATAATAGAACTTCAGTAAAGTCTACTATCACTTTACTGGAGGTGTTATACGATAACGATTCTACTTTATTAATACAATACGTGACATTGGCAAATGCGCTAATCTATGCACCATGTCATAAAGAAAAAAAAAAATACTAATGTCAAAAAGACTGTCAATGTCAATCTCATAATTATATGGACTTCTTACCAGTCTTACGTCCATGCTCATAATAGTTTGTGCATATATCATAGTCTGTAACCTCCTTGGATCAAACAGTCGTACAGAGTAGAGATTGACGCCAAAGACTTCATATTATAAGTTTATATTTATATTTACGGTCGAATTTCGACCACCGGGCAACCTCTAGTTTTTAATTAATATTGTAACTATATAAATAAAAATAAGGATTAGCTAGCCAACTGCTAGGGAGAAAGAATGTTAGAGAGACAAATGTAAGAAAGAAAGATAAAGGCCCTGACTTTGTCTATGCCAGGGGAAGCAGATTAAATAAAATTAAAAAAAAACCTCTAGTTTTCATGGATATGGAACATTAAAATGATCCGTAATTTTATAAAATATTTTATGGAATTAATCAATAATTATCCAATTTAGCACTATTACATAACATGTTTTTTCTACATTCATAAACTTAATCGATGTAGACATTTTTTACAAAAACTAAATATTTTTAATAATTATATGAGTAATTCGATACACTAAATCACCTCTTGTAATTACAGTGTTTACAGTGATCCAAAAACAGAAGCTAAAAATGTTTTTATTTGTTTATAGCTCAGCTCACGTATAGAAGGGATTTTTTGTGAATTATAGGTAATTAGCTTTTGCCCGCGACGTCATCCGCGTGGTAGCGACTTACGACAAAAATCTTTCCATGAAAAAACAAATATATTTATGTGCCGACTTTCATGGTGATCCGTCAAATGGTGTTAGACTTTAGAGATTACATACAAACAAACATCCATTTTTAAATACACAGATTTGAGATAATTAAAAAACTGAATCAAAAATCCAATATGTGTTCGTTTTGCAATGGAACATGTACGCAGAGCAAGTATACCTATATTATTCTATGATGCAAGCTGCCATTTTCAATAGCTACTGAGCCCAGACACAATCTAAGAATTCATAATTTTTTTTCTTCCGCTGTGGCTATAGAGTTTTTTCCAACTCTGCTACTTTATTTGTTACGCAAAACTTTCTTTCGTATACCCAAGTAAATTGCTAGATGTGAAACGTGTCAAATGCACGCACACTATCAAATCCATCATCATCAATCCTGGCACATTACAAGAAGAAAAGTTAATAAGTACGTAAATAAAGGAACTTACTGAAAAATAAAAGAATCAGAAAGCCGTTATAACTGGTTATCACATGTAAGTGCTAAAGTATCATCAACACTTTTGACGAGAACGCGAGAATTGAGGTTGTCATTTTCTTTAGACTAGAGGTCACGCTGTAGTCGAAATTCGACCATAAATATAAACTTATAATATAAACTCATTGGCGACAATCTCTACTCTGTGCGACTATTTGATCCAAGGAGGTTACGTATATGCGATCACAAACTGTTATGAGTTTGAAATTGACAGAATTTTTGACCTTGGCAGTATGAACGTAAACAATGAGTAATTTATTTAATTGAATGTATTTTTAATGCATATTGACCACCTCCGTGGCGCAACGGCGCAATGTATAATATGTATTTATTTACAAAAAAAAAGTATATATGTAGTATATCAGTTGTCTAGTACCCATAACACAAGCGCTGTACTGCTTACTTTGGCACTAGATGGCGCTGTGTGAAATGTCTGAGTTTATTATTATTATATTATTATTATTATATTATATAAAAATATTAGTTTTCTCCAGTTTTTCTCCATATAAACTTTGAGTGTACCAAATTTCGCACGCGCAATGTCCGCCCAATCTTTTTAAAAAGGGAACCACATTTTTCACTTGACGTATTAATACATAAATTTTCTATTTTTTACATTTTTAGAAGTTTTAAAGCACAAAGGTGATAATATATTGTGTTTTAAAGTTCTGTATATGTTAAAAGAATGGCGAATAGGTCTAAATAAACATGTGTAGCTGAAGTTCTCGCGTTCTTCCAAGTCCTTTATAACTTCAGTAAAGCTTGCTATCACTTTACTGGAAGAGTTTTATCACAAGAAGAAAAAACGAATTTACTTCGAACGTGCTTCATGTGCATGAAAATTAGCATGAAAGGATGGTTTATTAAAGAAACTAAATATGGCATAATCAAAAACAAAATATTCATTTTTTTTTAATTATTATTCATTTAAAAAACACAGGCAACGTGTTCCGAAGTGAATAAAAACACTGCTTATGCTGTAGATATGTACGAGCTCGGTACAAGCGCATGGCGAGTCGCCATGTCGCCACTTCGCCACGCCAACAGCCGGTTTGACCCGCCGCATAAAATGTTTTTTATGAATATTTATAAATACATATAGCTTAAAAAAGGTATTATATACTTTATAAAGACGGTACAAACTATGTAGTTACTATCTACTGAACTAGTTGTGAGGATAAAGTAGAGGTGAATAAATAGGGTTGAGATTTATAAAGCAAACTGGGAGCCTTTAACATTAGCTGGACAAATAAACGAATAATTTGTAATTTAAAACGTTTTTGTTAATTTATAAAAAACGATAAACTTAATAAAAATGTAATCGGAGTTGGTAAATCACTTAGTTCAATAGTTCGTAGGTATCCAGTTCATATTTCCAATAAAAACGTATGATTGTTACTTTATTTTTGCCTATTAAATTCTTTATTTCATTTTTAATTAAATACGTGAAGTGTTTTTGTAAATTATATTCGATAATACGTTTAATTGAGTATTTTTACTTTGCACATGTTATTATCAGAGTTTAAGCAGTAGAAGTGTCGACTTTATCGTCAAAGTGGTATTCTAACATAACAATATTATGAGATTTCGAATATCCTGGTAATAAATATTGAACTACGCGAAACAAAGTAGTTAACTGTGTTTTTAACTTTAACTTATTTCATTATCAAATGTGTGAATGAAAGGGCGTTGCCGATCAATTATTAAAATATGGATGCAGATTCTCGCACTGTTTGATAGCCCATGGAAGTGACCAGACGTTTCATGAAAAGATGGACAGACCATTGGTTATCTACATTGTACATTGAGTACATACGTACAAAAAAAAGTACATATTATGTGATGATGAAAAATTCAAAACTTTTTGAGAAAATCGAAAGAAACCGCTGTAAATAGTCGTTTTTTAGGTGTATCTCAGCGGCCATCTAACTAGGTTAAATTTTTCAAATTTATAAATTGAAATAGGTTTGATCTGAAGAAAATGGTTATACCCCGAACCGTTTTATTAATTTCGAAAATACATTAAGATTTTTTCGAATTATAAATGTCGCTAAAGCGCGTGCGTTTTCCAATGTTGTTCAAAAGCGAGTCATTATTAGTATAATAGGTTTAGGAATTATTCGTTTAGTTTATATCTATATTTCGCAAAAAAAAAATTATTTGCTGAACATAGGGTATGCGCTGAACATATTTCTTTCGGCCATCCGAGCCGAATTAGCCGAGATTTAAATTGAACCGTATATTCATACAATTCAGTTTGACGGCCTTTATAAGTGACAGTAATACAATTGATAGATTTTTAAATATCTCTTCCTCAAAAGTACCCAGCTTTAACGTGTTCAACTTACATATTGTTTATGACACCATGTTTCCCATTGTTAAGCCCAAAATAATTATTAATCAGCAGCACGGATTCATGAATAATAAATTAACTGAGTCCAACTTGTGTAAATTCACTCAGACCGTTACCCATACAATGAACGAAGGCTATCAGGTGGACCCTGTGTATACTGATTATTCTAAAACATTTGATAAAGTTTCTCATAAAATATTGATACGTAAACTAGCTGAGATCGCTATACACGGTGATCTTTTACGGTCGCTAGTGGAGTATTTATCTTTGAAATCAAAGTCAGGCTGTACCATTAAGGGCTATTGTACCTTTGTTCCAGTTACGTCTGGGGTTCCTCAAGGATCTCATCTCGGTCCGTTTATTATTTAATATATTTATTAATAAGGTTAATATATATTTTTATTACAATAATATCATTAGACATTCTTGTTCTCTGTTGTATGGTGATAATAAAAAAAATTAAAGTTATCAAATCAAATTCAGATTGTGGAGAGTTTCAGGATGATCTGGATGGACTTTGTTGTTATTGTGAAGATAATTCTCTTTTCATTAACATAAAAAAATGTAATATTATTCATTTTTCAAGAAAATGGAATACGTTAACTAAACTATCGTTTAAAAAGTGAAATTATTGATAGTAAGTGGGCAGTGTGTGATATGGGTGTTTATTTGGACGACAAAATTGAGTTTTAACTTACACATAGAAAATTGTACCGCAACGTATCGCATGCTTGGGTTTATACAAAGGGTCGAGAAAGAGTTTAATTATGTAGCGAGTCTAATTTTACTTTACAATAGCTTTGTACAGTCCATAATGGAGCATGCTTCCACAGTATGGAATCCTCAATATGATGTTCATATTAATAATATCAAAAGAATTCAAAAAAAAATTACAAAACTTATTTCTTTTAGGTGGCCTTTCTATTCAAAAGAATGTATATTACCCCTACGCTCACGACGTATTATCAGGGATCAAAATTTCCTACATAAAACCTTAAATAATAAAATTGATTCTTCTGAGCTGTTAACACACATAAGCCTTCGTTGTCCCCATGCTGGTTCACGATCTCGTAATGTGTTTTCCATCCCTTTTACTAGGGCGAATCATGCTAGAAATAGTTTAATTTTACAAGCGTGTAAAAGTTATAATGAACGTTTTAGTGATGCCGATATCTTCTACTGGTCCTTTCCAAAATTCGTGAAGCACATTTCGGCTTGCAGTTCATAACATTACCTAGTAATATATATCAATTTTTCAGCTGTCTATTCTTAATTTTGTCGTGCTTTCATTAATTTTTTTTTACTATTTTTTATATGCTTTGTCTGTTTGAATGTATGTACTTATAAGAGTAATGTTATGGTGGAAATTGTGTTGGTATGTGAGATATGTTAATATATTAAGTCTGTTTTATATACCTAAGTACCGTTTGTTTCCCAAATAATGTAATAAATAAATAAATAAATATTAAATATAATATAAGTAATTACATAAATATATGTAATTACCGAATTTCGTAAATTAAAAAATTTTTTTTGCGTGTTTCATTCATTCATTCATTTCAATTCATTCATTTCGTAAACTATTTCTTTTAGCTTTCTTTTGATTTGTTAATTGTCAGATAACTGAAATGGTATATTCAGAAACCTGTACTTAGTTAACAACGTACTTTTATAAGCCGAATTTATTAAGAAAACGCAAAATCTCACAGAATAGGAAACTTATTCCCATAAACAATTGAAAGTGCTCGAACAATTATTAAAGTAGGGGTAAAATATCGAGTTACATATTGTTGAAAGTTCATTTAAATATATTGATAATATATGTATTAGCTTCATGATAAATATAATATTTATGTACGAAATGGTTAACAACAGGTACGTTTTTTTTTGTTATTTTTCGGGAGTATATATTATAGAGACAGCGGCGAACAGCGATAGAAAAATAATTGATCGCTCCAACAATGCACCTGAAGAATGTTTAATTTCGTCTTATTGATGACACAAAAGATATTGGCTTAATCTCCCCATTTTCATTCTCGTGTACATCGTAATAAGTAATAACGTAATACGGTATTATGATATAGGTAGTAAACAGTGCCGTAACTGGCCTCTTATGCGCCCGGTGTGTTGTATTTAAGCTACTACCATGTATGACCCAAAGCTTAGTCTTGGTCATTTTTGCGCCCCTCTAAGATCCTGTGCACCTAGGCAATGAAAGGTTACCTATAAATACATACATTTCTGCTTACCGTACCTATATCCAAAAATCTATTGTTTCTGCCCAATAAAATAAGAGAATGTACAAGAGATACTAAAAGTGGATAGTCATTTTATTTATTCGTATTGCTACAAACTGTTTAACATTTTACTTTTATAACAAACTGTGTCATGAATAATAATTGTCATCGTTGTAATAAAAAAAATATAAATATACCTACATGAACGATTTGTTTCATTATTTATTATAATAATATATTACTTTCTATTACAAACTTGTACTTATTACTATGGAAAATAGATAGAATATACTTACGTAAGCACTTCTAATATTTGTCTTTTGATAATAAATTTCTTAGAAAAAAACAGTTCATCGTACTGTACTTATTATATGAATTTATTATTAATTTAGTACAGTAGTTATAATGACGTAACATAATAAATACAACTAAGACTTATGTTTATGTATTATATCATGAAATAACTTCTCATGTTCAAATTCATAATCTGTAAAAACTGAGTGCGTAAGACAAATAACATCGCGAGCATGTTCGGCAGACCTCAAACCATTGACGTATTTAGAGATATTTTCCAGGGGGGGTCAGGCCCCTGAGATGCGATGGCCGATGAAGCCGAGTCCACGTCCAATGTACCTACAGTCGGTGAGCACGATTAGCATCATAATTCACAAATAAATGTACACTTCTTAAGTACCTTTTTTCCATACCACGAAGGTGGCAAACAGGCATACGGTCTGCCAGATGCTGAACGGTTACCGTAACCTATGGACGCCTGTGACACCTACGCATTACCGACCCTGTAAAAACCTTTTTATGCCCTTTTTGAGGAACCCCGTGCTGTAGTCTCTTGGGAAAACCTTGACAGAGAGCTCAATCTACAACCTCAAAGTTCGAGGGAGAAATCTCCTTTGAAACCGAACCGCGCGCGACCATTTCGGTTCCAAAATGTGAGGATGGAATCCCTGCCGGTGGCGAGCGGTGCGATGGTAAAAGGTGGATGTGGGCATCATGTCGAACAATTTCTCTGAACACAGCCCGTTATACAAACGGTAAAACACATACAGGGAGGCGAAGTCTCTCCTCAAACTGAAGTGTTCGAGACCGCTTATAAACCTGGGATCGTCAACAACTCTCACAGCTCGCCTTTGAATTGAGTCAAAAGGAGCAAGTTGATATGCAGGTGCTCCCACCCATAGATGACAGCAGTACTCGACATGAGGCCGAACTTGCGACTTATACAATAATAGCCTCTGCTTCAAAGTGAAGTACTGCTTCGCCCTGTTGGGCACACCGAGCTTTTTGGACGCCAGCCTGACCTTGTCTTCCAAGTGACTTCGGAATTGAAGGTTGCGAGAGATATCGACACCAAGGATCCCAATACTCTCAGAGGTGGTAAGGGTGATGTCTTGGCACTGAAGATTCACAGCAAATGGGGTTTTTTTAGCTGTGTAAGCAGAAACTTGTGTCTTGGTGGGGTTAAACTGGACTAAGTTCCGTCGTCCCCGATCGAATACTCTGACCAGAGTGGTCTCGATTTTAGACACAGCAGAACGTGGAGTGTTTACTCTACCTGTATAATAAGCGTCCCCAGTGCTGTCATCTGCATAGCAATGTATAACGCTGATACACAACATATCATTAATATGAAGCAAAAACAGTGTCGAGGACAGCACACAACCTTGTGAAACGCCAGCATTTGTATTCATGCTATCAGAGCAAATACCCTCTACTACTGCTCTGATGCTTCTGATGTATCAGATAAAAAACTGGCAATTCATGTGTCCACATCCCCAATCCACAAATCCTAAGGTAGTCCGTACGATGGCAACTTCAAAAGAAGACTGCGGTGCCAGACCCGATCGAAGGCCTTCGCCCTGTCTAAGCCGACTGCCAACGCCTCACATTGGTTCTCAATGGCAAGAGCCCATTGGTGTGTGAGGTACACTAGAAGATCACCCGTAGAGCTATTATAGCGGAAGCCGTATTGTCGGTCGTTGATCTTGTCGCTGTAACGCCATATTTCACGTGTTTGAACAATAAACTGTGAATTCTACCTCACGAATTTATCAAAAGCGTTAAAGCCACAAAGTATAGTAGTATACTATATCTATTTGACGTACGCACTAAAAGTATTTCAACTAAAAGTTTAGAGCTAGGTGTATTTCGATCATTAATTTTCGGAATGTAGTTTACTTAATTTTTTTTTTAAGTTTCGTGACTCGTGTCTATTTCGATTGATTACAAAATAAAAGTAGTATTCATTATTTAAAACAAATTTAATTTATGTTTCTTCTCTGCAAAACTATTTAAAACTTTTTCTGGCATGACGTTTTCCTTGACACACTTATTTTTAACCCCGACACAAAAAGAGGGGTGTTATAAGTTTAACTTGTGTATCTGTGTATATATGTGTGTCTGTGGCATCGTAGCACCTAAACGGATGAACTGATTTTAATTTCGTTTTTCTTGTTTAAAAGTCGAAAGTCGAAAGTTTGATCAAGAGGGTTCTTAGCTATAATTGAAGAATATCTTTCAGCCGTTTGAAGACCATCAGCACTTTTCTAGTTATTGAAGAGATGCGAGCAACTTCTACTGATCTGATCGGTTCAAAATTTGGTATCCTGTGACTTCAATGATATTACAATAATATGGTAACTTTAACTTGATGCTGCAGTATCATCTGGAATCAACAGGATACCCAACTCCTCAGCGATTTACAGCAGAGGTGTTTGGACTCATTGGAATGGTCTCGATGAATAGGTTATAGACAGATAATGATCAGAGTCTGATGATGGATCAGGAAAGAGTATTAGGAAAATACAACTAATGTTGCGATTTCGTGTATCGTTCCGGAAAGTATTTGTGTGAATGTGGATCTAGACTGTCGATCGCAGATCGCAATAAAAAGTATAAAATGATACTTAAATTTAAAATTTAAAAAACGCCTGACTCGATAAAAAAACATCTAAAAAGTAAAAAAATTATGTTATATATAGTAATAGCCATTTACCCTTTAAGTATGTGATAAGTTGTAATATAAACAATAGTACCTAGTAATACATCCAAGCTTTCTCGAGGTGTGGGTACCGCTTAGTAAATAAGGTAAAAACAGAACGCAACTAAAAATGATAATGTAGGAAACTTAGCGGTCCCCCGACGCGACGAAGCGACGTTTGGATATATTATTACTACTACTGTTTATATTACAACTTATCATAAAGTGAAAGGGCCAATATATAATACAACATATAATATTATTTTTTAGATTTTAGATGTTTTTGTTCTTCTCCTATAGCAGACCTCAGCCACGTCTTAATTCTCCGCATTAGGCGCCTGAGGTGGTGTGACAAGCGACGGCTGTGTTCCGGCCAATGGTGTGCGCCCGCTTGTGGCTTTCTGTTGTGACGCGAAAATCAAATGTACTCTAGCTTAGTACGTTGTGTATTTGCGGATTTAATCACTTTCATGGCTTCAAAAGTAACTAAATGGAATGTATTATATAGGTAACAATAAGCATATGGTTTTCCGTGCTATAGGCTGACGAAACAAAAGCAGGCAGTGACACACCCGAGATTTTTCGTATTCCCAGGCCTCCATAACAGATAGGAAGTGAGGCTTGATTCCAGACCCTGTCATCAACAAAGGAGCAATTTAATATTTTAGATAATTTATTTTTGAGAATATTGTCTACAGATATTAAAAGGATTTGAAAAAAAGCTGATAACAACGAAGAGCATATGTAAATTTGGGAACAAAAAGCCAAAAGCGGACAATGAGGAGAGCCATGTGGGAATTAATTTTGAAAAGTTTGTCTGAAGTCTGGCAAAATTTTTGTATTTGATCATTAATAAAGCAGGGTATGGAGTCATCTAAAACGGGAGCACCTAGGAAATACATCGATTCTTTTGACTAGACTTTAATATTTGGTGCCGGATTGTTAAATTTATTAATTATTTCATTTTTTTTAATAATCGGAACAGAATCGGAAACAGAGTTCGCATTTAGAAAAATTTAATTCTAAAAGCCAATATCTTTGAAACTTTGAAAAAGCGTTTTAAAGTCAACTAAAACAGTCATTGCTTTACCTACTATTATTCCGTCGTCAAGTACCAAATATTGTGAATTTGGAATTTAAATTACAAATGGCAGGACGGATAGCCAAACTGAAGATAGCTGGGCCGAGAGAGTCACTTTGTTGACAGCCAACTTCGGAATATAATAAAATATCTTTATATTATATTAATTTTGAAGGACTGATGTCCGGAACATGCTGTTGTGTCACCAAGGTAAATCTATCGACAGAATTAAATGCATTTTTATGTCTACTTTGAGGAGTACCTCACCTCCATCATGCATTAAGAAAGCGCGCGCCGCATGCACTGCCGCTTCACATCCTCTCTTTGAGCCAAAACCTACTTTCGTAGGACAAAAATAGTTTGAAACGGTAGAATGTGATGGCAACAAATTTTGAAAGCAATACGGCGTATAGTTGCACCTACTGCAATTGGCCTAACGCCACCTTTTTTTTTCAGGGCACATAAATTAGCACCATACAAGATGTCGGTTATCTCCGGGGGCACGTTACCTGCCAGCGTAATGTTTATTAGAGCTGTTAAACTAGATAAGAATGTCTTACCGGCATCACCGACAGAGCCTGTAATCAAATCTATAATATTGTGGCGTTAAGCCATCGAGATCTCGCGCGGAACTGTTTTTAAAAGAATTTATTGCGGCAAGCACATCTTCCTCTGTAGTTCTGTAGTTAGTAGTGATGTGGGGGATTTGGCACACGAAAAGCCACAGAGGAAGAAGGATGCTTTGATCTTAAAGCGGAGTCTCGGTCTCATCGGTGTTCATTCAAGTATTCGGTGCCATCACATCGCTGGAAAATAGTAAGTGGGCGGCACCTCTAAGATAGCCGTCGTTAATTGTTGTTTCTATTTTTGGCATACTGTTTGAATTGAAAGTTTTATAAATGCGCCGCATATGAATGCTCGGAACTGAAGTGTTAGAGCACTTATGTATAATTTTTTGTGTTAAGGAAACTTTACTATTTATTTATTGGCTTGAAATGGTTTTTATGTGAAGTATTTAAGTGTCCAACCTAGAGTTTTTTGAAATAACCCAATATCCTGGGGGTGGGCGCCAAAACATTCTGGAGTGGGCACGACCCATCTCCCTATCTTCGCCTATGCCTCAAATCTTAGCATTCTATGAAAACGCTAAGATTGTCCTCACCGGACAGGATTTTTGAATAAGTGCCGAATTCTTAGTCACTCGGTTTGTGTCTCAGTAGTCTCAGATCTACATGTACTAAAGTCTGAGTTTGGTAGAACATGCCTAGGAACTTTTGTTGCTTACAGATTTAATACTGTAACGTTATTTATAAACTTAACTCAAACATCACTGTCAAAAAGACACTTTCGTCAGCTTGTCAACTGTTGTCAACATTTGATTTTTGTTTGCTTGTCAATTCTTTGATTGTCAATAATAATAATTCACACAACACAAAAGAAAAATAATTTGTATTTACAATAAATAAAATCATTTTTATTGTTCATTGTTACATATTTTCCATGTGTAATTAACTGTTCTGTGCATTAGTGTGAACGTTATACAAAAAATATGCTATTTATAAGTCAAAACTAAAACTTAGCCGTAGAAAGTAGTATTATCAGTTGTTATCACAATAGTGTAATTTGCAATATCGTTTAAATATTTAATAACAATTTAAAATGTCGGCCTTGCTAACTGCTGATTGGTTTCAGCTGGACTCCTATTACAGGTTTTTATATAGAAATTTACTTTATTCGATCATCTTTTTTCTCTAAAAAATTATTAGGTCGAAAATATTACTTATTCGGGAATATTTGGGGTGAAACTCATTGTTCTCTGGATGCTTAAGTATAACATACTAAAAACAATTCAATATGCTTATTTTGTTTTTTTATGTTTCATAAGCAAAAACTCGTAATATTAATCTCACGGATGCAAAAACAAGTAATATTGAATTAATATCAGCTCATCACTGAATTAAGACATCCAAAACCATTGTACGATTTAGGACATTTTTGATTTTTCTTAATTAGATTTAGAATTCAAGTCATATTATCTGTGTATTTCTTTATTTTAGCCATTGCATTAAGATCAGCAATTAATTAATATAAATTTTGTTATTTAAGATATCTAAAACTTTTTATTAATACTGTGTAATATATTTAAATTCCAATATGTTTAAAAGTGAGTAAACGATATTTTTTAATTTCGATGAAAATTTTGTAAAGAAAGAAGATGATCAGAATCATTTCCAAAGATCATTATTGGTAGGTTGTTATGTTTATAGTAGTGTAATGCGTCTATTGGAAAATGCTTTTACAGAAAATTTGACTTATACACAATGAATTGGTCTATGGACGAAGGTCTGGAAAATATGGTAGTGAGTGGTGCAGCTTATGGAGGCCCTATAGCCATGATGAGAGACCGTAAGCAATATGTACGAGTGATGTCCACAGCTAAACCAGTTATAACCATCTACAATTGTATTGGGAATGTCATATCAAAGTTCGTGGTATGATATTTAAAATATATTTATCTTTCACACATGTGTAATTATTATGTTTGTATTGGAATTTATGAATTAGTTATATTGGTTAATATAATGACAAACCTATTTTTGTAGTATGCATACTATCTACTTTTCTAGATTATATTATATTTTAGATTTTATTTAAATTTATTTAACATTTTCTTAAAAAACAAATAGGAGATGACTTTATAAGGGGGTGCAACACACACTATAACTTATCTGGTACACTATAAATTGTCTGGGTACACTATAAATTATCTGGCTTCTAGCGTAGATATTGAATTCTAAGTCTACATATGTATATTGGTAATTTCATTTGTTGTGTCATGTGTAAGTGTTGGTTAAAACTATTTAATAATTATTCAAATGAGTTGTAGCAGTCATCTAACTTCCCACTGGAAATGCCAAGGTAAATCCTGACACCAGATTAACTAGGACCTATGTTAAAAAAAAATAAATAAAAATAAAAATGCCTAAAGCGACTTTAATATAGTAGAGATTTAAAAATGAACGAATGTTACTTTACTTACATGATACCAGTGGAACAGTGGTGTACTTGTTCATATGGGTTGGTCGGATGGTGAACAACTGCTATGTGTGCAAGAAAGTGGAGATGTCCTCATATATGACATGTTTGGAGCGTATCAAAAAACGTTCAGTATGGGCCAGGAAGTGAGGGACACAAAGGTAAATATTCTACAATTTTGAATTTAGAAATCTGTTTCCGATTCAGTTGAAGAAAGTGGCAGGGTAGCACAAAATTTCATCTCAGTTTCTCTTCTAGCCTTTCAGATAGCTAAATGGAACTAATAAGTGCGACGACCTCCGTGGCGCAACGGTTTAGCGCGTCGGAAATTAAAACGGGGGTTGCGGGTTCGATTCCCGTCCCGAGTCTGGGTGTTTATGTATAATATGTATATATTTACAAAAGAAAAGTATATAAGTAGTATATCAGTTGTCTAGTACCCATAACACAAGCGCTATGCAGCTTACTTTGGGACTAGATGGCGCTGTGTGAAATGTCTGAGTATTATTATTATTATTATAAGTAGTGGTATACAGCAGGGGTTGCGAAAAGCCAATGTTACCTACACACCTAATACTGACTTTCAGAGCTCTCACGGCTTCCTTGCAGAGAGTAGGTTCTTGATCTTTGATCGATAAGTGATAAGTTTCTTTTGGGACAATTATAAATGTAGTCTTATTACTAACATTTTATTTGCTTATGGGCCTAGACGGTCCCTGGAATTTTTTAACTTGTAAAGGGGTTGTATACTCAAAAAGATTGAAAACACTGGTATACAGTATAGTACTATAGTAACTAGATAGTAGCATGTCACCGCTTACAGTTGTGGTTTTGTATAGAATATAATTTGAAGAGCATGCATTGGAATTTGAAAAAAAGACAAATGGAAGGGTTGCATGTTTGCATCGCGTGCGACCCCAACTGGCGCTACGATAATTACCAATATTCGCCAAAAATATTGTCATTGTGTGCGTACCACGGCGCATGCATATTAGCGCGCACACATACAAACAGCTCACGCTGGTTTTCTATGAAGACATTCTAATGTTTACACTGTGACACAAACGAACTAAGTAGAATATATAAGTAAGCAATAAATGATACAGAAATAATATCTTTTATTGCAGGTATATAAGGCACAACTATTCCCCAATCCACATGGCATCGGAGTAGCTGTTATCACCACCACCAACCGAATGTTTCTTCTTAGTAATGTTGCAGAACCCAAAATAAGATCTGTTCCAGACTTACCTAGTGAGTTATAATTAATTTTTTTTAAATTTTTTTAAATATTTTGTAAAAATTAATTTATGACTTTCTTTTTACATAGCTTTCAATATACTAACCCAGACAAACTTTACCTGTTTTAAATCAGATGTTAAAATATTGTAATATTATTTGGTTCTAAATTTATTGCTGAAGCAGTATAACATACTGTAAATTTCAGCAATAAAATTAGGAACTTAGAATATAAGAAACGGTAGGGGTTGTATGGATCAGATTTTCTCGCTTCGTGTTATCGTGGGGAGGTTTCTGGCTATAGGTCAGAGTTTTCTGCGCTTTCGTGGATCTACTAGAAATGCATTCGATAGAGTAGTGCGAAAGAAATTGTGGAGTCTTCTGCCTGAATATGGCTTGTAGGGCCCCTTACTGAAGACTGTGAGGTCATTATATCGATGCCACAGAGCCTGCGTAAGGATAGAAGGTGACATGTCGCCCTGGTTTGAAGTCTGTTCAGGTGTCAGAAAGGGCTGCGTGATGTCTACCTGGCTGTTTGTGCTGTATTTGGACAGTTGCCTCCAGACATTGAAAGGTAGTATGAGTGGTATGATATGTGATGACACAGTGGTAAACTGCCTATTGTATGCTCTCGATGCTGTGCTTATAGCACCATCAGAAGCTGAGTTGCAGACACTGTAACTCTGCTTCTGATGGTGCTATAAGTACAGCATGCAACTGCAACTTCTTTCATGCATGTGATTGAATATAAATGTGAACAAAACTAAGATTCTGGTGTTTGAAAGGGAAGCGGTACAGACGAAATGTGATATTTGGGCAAATGGAAAATGTCTAGAACAAGTGAATGAAACTGTGTATCTGGGAAGTGCGTTTTCGAGGGATGGAAGATGGGAGTTGGATGTGGAGAGACGGGTAGCAACTGGCAATAAAGTGAAAGATGCTCCGTCCGCACCGGATTAGTAGGCAGTGTAAATATATCTAACGTGGTTAAAATGACCATCCACAATGCGGTATTGGTACCAACTTTATTGTACGGTAGTGAGGCCTGGATATGTCCGAAATCGAGTGAAAGTATGATAAATGCAGTAGAAATGCGATCTCTTAGAAATATGTGCGGTGTCACCCTTGCGGACAGGATAAGTAATGAAAAGATATGCGGTATGACAGGGTTGCACGACAGTGTTATTGTAAAAATGAAGAAAGGAACGCTTAGATGGTTCGGGCACATAGAAAGAATGAGTGATGAAAGACTAACAAAGAAAATCTACAGAGCGGAAGTGAGTGCTAAAAGAAGCCAAGGAAGACCAAGGCTGACTTATGAAGATAAAATAGCCAGTGTTAGCAGATGGAAATGTCAAAAGCATCGCATATCTAGGCGAAAATGTGTGAGGAGAATGATGAGATTTGAGGAAGCGAAGTAGGTATGTAAGGACCGAGGCGCTTGGCCCTCCGACCTCTCTGACTACCCCGTTAGTGATGCAATGTGAAGATATGTATGTATGTATGTAAAATTAGGAAGTCCAAAAAACATAGCTAAATTGCAAATTTCATTTTAGGAGCCAATGAACCCATAACCTCTTGGTGCGTACTTAGTTCAGGGGCACGATCTTCGGCTACAATTAGTATTCTTGTATGCAGAGATAAAGAAGTGTACAAGTGTCAGCTTGGTGAATACAGGGCTGTACTCATGGTGAATAATAAATAATTTATTATCTTATATTTTGCAAAATATTAACTAAATAAATAGAAAATCTAAAGACACGTGAAATTAACGCGATTACCTTTCGCTTGACGTTTCGGCCGAGTTGCATGGGCCGCGGTCTTAAGTAAACTGTCGCAGCAAGCTTCACTCCATGTCCAAGGCAGATTGTATATCGTCTACCCTCAATATTTGTAAATAATTATTAGGGTTCCGACACATAACACTCACGATGTCCATACACTTAACCGGATGTTAAAAACGAGATTCTGTCATTTGAATCACAGGATTCCAGGCTGTTGATAAAATGTATACATTTTCCCGATTTGTGGACAATTACTGGATTGAAATCAAGAGACACAAAATGTTAATCGGGAAAATGGATACAATTTGTCAACAGCCTGGAATCCTGTGATCCAAATTACAAAACCTCGTTTTTCACATCCGATTAAGTGTTATTTATAGTAGTGATTGCCTTATTCAACATTAAAATCGTAATTTACTCATATAATACTTTAAATAAAATGCTTTTAATTAATTATATTAAATTAATTTTAGCGTCCGGAAATAAAAAATCCATACACTCAGATTTTATCAATAGTACCATCAGCGAATGGACGCCATGTTGCCTTGTTCACTGACTCTGGATTTCTGTGGATTGGGTCATCTGATTTTAAAACAAAATACTGCGAAATTGACACTGGTTGCATCAAGCAGCCGAAAGAGATAGTTTGGTATGATCATTATTTTTATATACAAAAAATTGTAAATAGTACTAATGGTGAATGTTGACGTCAAATCTCTGAATGAGCATATCAACTTTTAGTATTTGGTATCTGTAGATTTTTTTTTTATAAAAGTGGGGGCAAACTACCAAGCAAGTCACCTGATGGAAAGTGATCACTGCCGTCCATGGATACCCGCAACGTCCGGGGAATCACGGGTGCGTTGCCGCTGCCGGCCTTTATGGGAAGGGAGGGGAAGGGGGAGGGAGGAGAGGGGCCACCGGCACTCTCACTCGTCAAACGAAACATAACAGCAGTAGATGCTGTTATTTCACGCCAACATTCTGTGAGAGGGTGGTATTTCACCGGGCGAGCCGGCCCAATTCGTACTGCAATGCAGTATGGCTCTACCACACAGATAATAATAGAACCGTTAATTAGTATAAATATTTAAATATTAACTTTTTATGTGAAACATTCTCCAAGAGATTTCCCTGGAAATTATACTAAGCTAACCACATATTAGTACCTACTCAAGTATTCTCCAATAAGTATTTTCAATTTTTTTACACAAATTCAAATGTCTATAAATTTGATTATAGAGAGCGCTTGTACGCCTGGTTGTTAAGGTTTCACTGTGTTTTATTTAATTTTATTTTATTTTATGTTTATATAATTTTGCATTAAATAAATAAATATAGCAATAAATCAATTTCTCTAAAAATTTTATAAAAATTTTTTTTTCTTGTGATCATTGTGACTTGGCAATTGTCAAGATAATGATTTTAGTATAAAAGTTTTAGTAAAAGTAAATTATAATATAGTGGTTTGTTACAGGTGTGGTTCTCAAGCTATTATTGGCCACTGGGATGACATGATGTGTATCTACGGATTTAATGGAAATACTATATGTTACCCATATGATGGACCATTCCACATAATACCTGAGATGGATTGCGTACGAGTCGTATCAGAGATGACTCATGAACTGATACAAAAAGTGCCTGTCGTTGTGGAAAAGATATTTAGAATTAATAGTACTGCAGCTGGATCATACTTAGTGGAAGCATCTAGACAGTTTCAAGTAAGAGTAATTAATATTTAATTACATTTTATTTACAGTGAATTTAAAGACTCGTACAAAATTATCAGCCATCCACAGACCAACAAGCTGTGTAAAGACGCTTTTAATAATAATTTTATAATAGCAATGAATGTGTTAATATCTTACGGAGTTAATACTTGGTTAGTGACGTTGAGATCGGGCATTGAATATTCCTGAGCAGGGAGGCAGGGAGCTGTGGGCGTGGTCGCTATTTAAGTAATATATTACTAAACTAGGGGTGATCGCATGTGCCCTCATATGTGTCGTCTAGGGCTTATAGGTCTGTGCTGCTATCTCCTGAGGAGCCAAGTAAAAATTATAATACACAAATAGTGCAAAAATGTATTGCAATCCAGTTAAAAACAAACATATTTGTTTAAGTTTTAAATATGAATCCAAATGTTACGACATTATTTGGAGTATTTTATGTATACCACCAATTTCATTCTTCTCCAGCCTAGAGAATGCAACATTCACTATATTATTTAATATACGATTATATACCGTATGTAAAAAACCCTGTCCGTTCTACAAAAGAAATATCATACGTTTCTGAATTACATTAGTAAT
The DNA here is from genome assembly GCA_907165235.1 of Zeuzera pyrina. Classification (NCBI taxonomy): domain Eukaryota; kingdom Metazoa; phylum Arthropoda; class Insecta; order Lepidoptera; family Cossidae; genus Zeuzera; species Zeuzera pyrina. Next base: position 18,295,443 of record OU015628.1, read on the forward strand.
GTAATGTAATGTAAATGTAATGTAGTAATGTAACATTACCCAATAAATTATGAAAATTATATTATTCATGGAGTAAAAATGTTGTTGTAATTTAAAATTTACATATTTAGTACTCTATTATCGTTAGTAACTAATTAATCTGTGCTATTATGCCACAATCTAGCAAATTTTTAAAATGTGATAGCGCCCCCTGTATTTCCATTTAAATTTCCTCGTTTAATTAAATTTTATTTTATTAACGGTATTTTTTTACTTATTATCGGAAAAGGATAAATAGACACGAATCTCGATACTTACCTAATATTACCTTCACAGATCGGACACTTTTATTTTACAATTATATATTTTTTTTTATTAATCTACAAAAGTATACTTCCATGTGTGGTTTGGTGGGACAAGGCAGAATGTATGAACTGCTAATCTACCCGCATTGCCCGTAAAAGTTAGCTAGGATTAAATTTTCTTGAAAGATACTTTGTGTACAGGCAATGACCTAAGTATCTGTCACTAACTAGTTTGTCCATGCCATCTGTAATTTAAGCAAATAATTATGGCTAAAGTATAGTCAAATTGTGATTTTGATGTAAGTTAATGCTCTGTCAATAAAAAAAAATGTTTTTATGAATACATACATTTATATTACGGTATATAGAAATACATTTCAATTCACGATTTCATACTTTCTTTTCGTCTTTGAAATAAAGTCCAATGATTTATTGATCGCGTCAGCTAGTAATGACAAATTAATGTAACTAACAACAAAAACTTATACAAAATGGCAACAAAATTGTAATAAATTAATTCAGACAATTTTGAAATAACAGTTAATTTAAAATAACACAACACTGTTATTCATTATTGCAACACGGACATTGTTGCCATGACCAATATTACTTTAATTTTTTTTATTTCAAAATTCAAATGATTATTTATATATAATTATTTACAGTATTGTCGCTTTTACATGAATATATCAATATTGCGCTTAATGTATGTTACAAAAATTTAAGCTACGCCATACACTAATTAATCTGTGGCCATACTATCTGATTGTTCCCTAGTGACTTGATGATTTGTTGTTATATATTATTGACATTGTTTCTCAGAAACGTAGTCACAGAGCTGATGAATATATAAGACTCGTCAAGCCTGAGCTCGCCACTGCTGTCCAAGATTGCATCGATGCGGCTGCCTTTGAATTTGATCCAGAAGTACAGAAAATGCTGATCAGAGCGGCACAGTTTGGCAAAAGTTTCATTTTAGACCCAGCACTGACTGACCACTATGTGAAAACTTGCAGATGGCTCAGAGTCTTGAATGCAATAAGAAGCCCAAAAGTTGCTATTCCATTAACATTCTTACAGTATCCTTTTTAACATAGCACATTACTGTAAAGTGCAAACAATACTTTTATTCATAAATATGACAAAGTATGTAAGGACCGTGAGATTTGGCGCCCCGTTTCCTTTGATTACCCCGTAAATATAATCATTGATGAATCTGTTAGTTATCGTGTAACTTCGGAACGTCTTGGGCGATTGAGATCATATTTCCACAACGATGGTTGCTAGCTTATTCTGAGCTCCAATAATTTCCGCTGTAGTCAATTTATTATCAAGTTATATATTTAATCGCGGGCACCATTAATACATGCATATCTTCACGCTGTAGCTCCAAGTCAGGTAGGATGGAGAGTCGGTCGGAGATCGGTACAGCTAATATTTGAGTATAATAATAATCGTTACAAATTCTACTTTATTATTCATTGTCATTTCATTTTAGTGGTGTATTCATTTACGACTTATGCGATATCGAACCTTATAATGTTATCGTCAGAGTTCAAAATCTAGGTGAGCGTATTCTACTAGACCGTTTAATATGGCGGCGGCTGCATTGCTTAGCGGGTCATATTGCAGCGTATCTACAACTAAAGGATGGCCAAACAAGAGTATTATCACACTGGGCATGCTACAAGGTAATCCATATTTAATCAAAAATGTGGATGTCTCATTTGCATAGCACATTTTCCTATGTTTTTATTAGTTAGTTTATTTTTATATAGATATCCCCTATCAAATGAAATCGATAATTTAAGTAAAGTTTGGGGTGTTGCATTACTATAAGTATCTAACTTAGTATTTAATTTTATTGTAGTTTATATATGCTTTCAAGATTTTTTTTAATTTTATAACAATTCCTGTTCATAAAATTACATTGCTCAGCACATGTAGCACTGGTATTAATATGTTAAAAATTACGGTAGATGTAAAACCTTTTCCAAAATTCGCTGCAAACTAAATCCACTATTATATTAAACGAGCAGTATTTGTATATACATATATTTGATATATTGAAAACGGCTCTAGCGATTTCGATGAAATTTACAATATAGAGGTTGAGGGGGGCGAGAAATTGATCTAACTAGGTCTCAATTCTGAGAAAAATCATTTTCTCCGTCTTTCACACACTTAAAAATTCTAAACTTTTTAAATTTCGCAGCTGAGTTTACCTTCTCAATAGCACAATGGCTAGAGCATAGGTCTACCACGCCGAAGTACGCGGGTTCGAATCCTGAAATGTGGTTAGACTTTTTTTGTTATGTTTTTTGTAAGACACCGAGTGAAGCTCGATCGCCCAGGTACTTATTTATTAAATAATGTTTTATAAAAGCAAGCTTTTACTAAATTATATTGTCATGACCCTCAAATGTTCGCGAATGGTAGGAGCTTGTGCAGAGTCTAGGGCTAACACCATCTTAATGGCTAATCCCGCCGCCAAGCAGCAGTGCTGTTATTAGTTCCGGTATGGAGGATAAGACCGGTGAAATGTTTTACATAAGAGGCACAAAATCTTAGTCATCAGATTTGCCAACGCATTTGCAATCTGAACTACATTCTTAGCCTTGATATAGTTAATGTCGACGGGCCACTAATTCCACTGATCATCAGGTGGTTTGTTTGCTCGCTTGTCTAGTAAACAACTCTATATAAACGAAAGTGTGTGCAACATTTCAACTCAATCGGTTTGGTGGAACTGATTTAATTCATTTGCAAAATTTGACCCACACATACTAACGAGATGGATTAGAGCTTGTAAATATAACGAATGTCGTAGGTTTTATAGATCTCCAGTTAAAAGAAAGGTATTTGAACATTTTGACATACTCATCAGCCGCCATTTTAATTTTTTCCGAAAATGGCAGAGGCTGATGTAACCTATACTATATATCGATTGGGGATAGCGAGCGCGGCGCGATGCGGGCGTGTTCTCGTCGTGCTAGTTACTGGAAAAATATTTGAGAGTCGTCACACAGAACACGCCGCACTGTACCGCGCCAATGTCAAACAACAAAGACAAACTGTAGAGCGATAGCGCGGCGTGGCGCGAGCTCTCGGCTGGGCGGAGTGCGGAGTGCGGAGTGCGGCGTGCGGCGTGCCTCTGTGGTTGTACCACTGGCGTTCGTATGACAGTCGGCACACTGAGAGCTCGACTGAAGGAGCGTGGTGTAATTACATAGTTGTTACATTTTACAGATTTGTGTCTGATTTGAAGAAATGGACGTTGAAAAACTTATTACTTGTGTACGTAAACACGCAGTTTTATATGATCAACATAATACAGACTATAAAAACGCCAGCCTTCATTTGGGATAGTATTGCAAAAAAATACATACATACAAGAGAAGTAGCTCTTCGACGTCTGGTTCACTTGGCCCACAACTTGGCCTATTACTTAAAAGTGAACCAGGCCGTCTCACCTTTCCAGTATATAATAAGTTACTCTGTGGTCTCACCAGCGCAGCGCGGCCGTGGCTGGGTGCGATGCAAGCGTGGCGCGGTGTTTTATGGTTGCTATGTCCTAAAATATCATGTTACAGATTTATTTGCAGGAAAAATTGATGTATGAAAACTACAATAACCATGAAAAAAAAACAGAATAAATGAAAATACTTTAAACTACACCGTAATGTACTGCCAGCCAAGATGAATATAAATTGCCAATCGTTATCGGGTTCCTCATGTGTACTGACCATTACTTCTTCAGTGAGATACTCAAGACATGAAAATAAATAATGTGCCTTAAATACCATTTAGAATATACTATTTCGTATAGTAAAAAGTTTAATCTATCTAGGAATTGCTGTTCGAATACAATATAATGCGTAAAAACATTTAATGAGTAACATTTTCATAGTTTGAAGTTTTCGTACATCGACCTTTTCTTGCAAATAACTCTCTAACATGACACAAGGATATAGCTATCTTAGTATTTTTTGTTCGTTTAAGTAACCCCAATCGATTTACATAGGATTTACCGTGCGCCATAATTTAAAAAAAAGAAAATGTCGGCCGTTAAGTATGCCAGACTCAGAAGAAAAATCCTCAAATCCCTTTAACACTGTAAATGCTGTACAGACTCCTCTATGCGTGACTTAATTCGCGCCCTAGAATTGATACAGTAACATCATTCTTAGGTGACGCAACCCCACCTTGACAACGAGAGCGCAGCGCGCGAGATTGGTGACAAGTTGAGAAATGTGCCCGGCATATCGTACACAACTATTGCCATGAAAGCTGCTGAAAAAGGACGAAAAACACTTGCAATCAAGGTAAGACTACAATCTAAGAATCCATACAGTCAGCCAACGGAGACGTCTAGACAGGGCAATCGCGCGAGGAGTGAGGGGCGAGACACGGGTTGGACAGCCCGAGGTGCCCACGCCGCCGTCTTAGTAGCTCGGGACTTGACTTCCAGGGTTAACGCGTGTTTGTTGTAAATGATTTAAATTTTTACACAATGGAAATGATGCATTTAACATGTTCTTAGAGAGATCAAAAGTTGTCATCTTGTTTAAGTCGCCCACTTATAATAGATTGATTTGACAATTCACAAATTATAATATCCATACTTTAATTTTTTGTAAAACGTTATAAATAAGTAAATATGATTAAACATTAAAAATATAATTATATTTTATTAAAAATTTTAAATGATAAAAAAATTTAGCCAACCATTGCAGTGTCTTGCGATCTCGTTTTTTGCACAACATCAAAGGCGTTCACCCACTGTTTGTGTAATTTTACTATTACATTACTGTATGTAAATATGATACTATGCATTTAGCAGAAAAAAGCCCTACGTGCATTTCCAGTATACGATATTTTTCTTTCTGGTAACTGCCTAAAAAATTCTTCATACTATCATCACTATAATATACGACTGGCCCATTGGTGCGGTGGCAGAGCATCTGGCTTCCAAGCTGAAGCCCCAGGTTTGATCCCCGGTCAGATTAAGGAAACGAGCTTTTCTAAATTGGCTTGGGGTCTAGGTGTTACTGGGACCTTACCCTGTTCATTGTGTGATACTCATAAATCAAGCCTAGCGCTTAGTTAGGGGTCACATAGGTATATAAAAAAGAGAAGAGAGAGAAGAGAGAGAAAAGAGAAGAGGAAGTCAAAGTCAATTCAATTTATTCAAGTAAATCCAATTGCAAGGTATTTTTGAATGTCAAGTCTACTTTAGTTCGGTTTGAAAAGTAAACCTGAACACTGAGAAGAATTTGCAAACTGTCAACAATTTTTAGCTTCAGTCCACATTATACTGTTACTTATTTTCAGATCCTTGAATATGAGACACACAGCAAACTTCAAGTGCCTCTCCTGCTTGCATTGGGCGAAGGACCAACCGCGCTAGTGAAAGCGACAGCCAGTGGAGATACAGATTTAGTTTATATAGTGTTGCTGCATCTCAAAGAGAAAATGGGAAAACATGAATTTGAGGTAACTTACACCAGCTTTAAAAACTTAATCTTAATTGCCTTGTGTGTGACATACATACATATCTTCACGCTGTATCTTTAACGGGGTAGTCAGAGAAGATGTAGCAAGCCAAGCATCGCAGTTCTTGCATACTTCATTCTCATCATACAGTTTCGCCTATGTATGCGAGCTAGTTGACGGAAATGTAAAAATTCCGTCAGCGTACACTTTGGCTATTTGATATTCCTAAGTTTTCTTTTTATATAAGTGAGGGCAAACATGCAAGCGGGTCGCCCGATGGAGAGTGACCAACCGCCGCCCATGGACACCCGCAACGTCCGAGGAGTCACGAGTACGTTGCCGGCCGACAGGGAAATAGGGAAAGGAGGGTGAGGGGGAGATAAGCCACCGGCATCGTCACTCACAGAACGAAGGACAACAGCAATAAATGCTGTTATTTCACGCCGATGTTCTATGAAGGTGATATTTCGCCGGGCGAGCCGGCCCAATTCGTGCTGTAATGCAGCATGGCTCTACCACCAAGCAAATGCAGCATGGCTGTACCATCAAATTTTCCTCAGCCTTGGTGTTCCTGGTGGCACTCGTCTACTACCACTCACTTACCCTCTATAGATTTTCTTCGTCAATCGATCATTAATAATTCTTTCTATGTGGCCGAACTGAATTCTTTCAACACTAGAGCTATTTGATCTTCATAAGTCAACCTTGGTCTTTTTTTTAGCTTTCACTTTTCTCTCTGTAAATTTTCTTCGTCAGTCATTAATCACTCATTATTTCTATGTGCCCAAACTATACTACACTGTACCTAACCTTGTCGTTCTGTGAATCTCTTCATTGTTTATTTTATGTTCAATATCTTTAAATAAATCACAAAAGAAAAAGAGAGAGAACTTGTACTGTTGTTTACTCGTACAACATATAACCAAAAAGCTCTTATACTCTCGACTAAATATTAGGGGTTGAAGTATGAAATTGCCATTTCATACTGAAAAATTAAAACGATTTTTTTATGGGATAAAATATGTTTAATCAAAGTATTTACCCTCGTTGTCTATTTTTGCCGTCCAATCGGAAGATCATTGAAACCATTGTGACAGAACTCTGGGGACGTGGACTCCACAAACTCTGTGAAGGCATTTTGTATTGCTTTTTGGGAAGAAATTTTTTTAAATTTTTGGAAAATCCATGGAAAAATCGAAATTTTGGATGGTATTTTGGCATGAAAATCTCAATAACAAAAAAATTTGGTATATTGCAAACGTTCACCATCCCACCGGGCCGATGCCGGGGCGAGCCGCTAGTATATTATATTAGGTCTTTGCCTATGAAATTGCCGTTTAGTATACAAAAAGTTAAAGTATTTTTTTTATATATTTTTAAATTTCTATTAATCAAAGTATGCACCCATGCTATCGATGCATCTCTGCCAGCGCAGTGGTAATTTTTCAATGCTCTTCTTGAAGAAGTCAGGTGTACAGGAGGCAACAAACTCTTCAAAGGCATTTTGTACTGCCTCTCGTGTATAGAACTTTTTCTCTGCCAAAAAGTTGTCCAATTTTTGGAAAAAGTAGAAGTCTGTCGGCGCAAGGTCTGGTGAGAACGGTGGATGTCCCAAAACTTCTAACCCTAGCTCCTATAGCTTAGATACCATCTGCTGTGCCATGTGAGGTCGAGCGTTGTCGTACAGGACCAGCGGGAACGAGCGAGTAACCAAGGCTGGCCGGAGATTTGCGAGCTTCTCCATTATTAAGTCCAGTTCCACACAGTAATCCTCCACAGTAATGCTCTTGACATTTGATAAGAAGCTGTGATGAATTACACCGGCATTAGACCACCAAACAGTAACCATCACTTTGTAGGGGTAAGTTTTCGTTTGGGGTATTGCCTAGGTGCTGAACCAGGGTCTAACCAATATGATGACCGCTTACGATTATCAAAAAGAATCCATTTTTCATCGCAAGTGACAATGCGGTTCAAAATCCCTTCGTTTCTGTGTCTATTAAGAAACGCAGGGCATATCAACGCGTTCGTCGCGCTGTCGATCGTTCATTTCAGGCACACACTTATCAAGCTTTTTAACCTTGCCAATATGACGCAAATGGACCAATATTGATTTGATGCTCACATCGAAAGCTGCTGCAAAACTCAGCATTAAATTGAGTATTGTCAGCTTTCACTATAGCTTTTAATTCGTCGTTGTTGACTTCAGTTTTTGGGCGACCATGGGGTTCATTTTCAGATCAAAATTTCGATGTCGGAAGCGTTCAAACCAATAACTGGTCGTGCGTTCGTTTGTAGTGTTCACTCCGTAAACGTCGTTAATATTGTGAGCCGTTTGTGCCGCATTGCTACCGCGAGGGAACTCGTATTCCGTAATTACTCGTATTTTTATCGAGTCCATACCGATAAAAAAGATATAAATATAGTGAAAACAAAACACCAATCAATAAACAAATGACTGAATTTGGAAATAAAATTCCATATTTTTAAAATAAAATTCATTTGAATTTAGAATTTATTGCTAGCCATACACAAATTACATTTCAAATGGCCAGTATTGTAGAACGGCAACTTCATAGGTAAAGACCTATTACATTTGGAAACGGCTGAATTTACCTTGATATTAATGCCACTAAATCATACCTTAAGTGTACGTACGCGAAAACACTTAATCTCTAGTGACCATATGAAACACCCAAGCACTACTATCCGACGAGAGTCTCAAAGGTCTAATATATATAAATAATTAATTGCTAACATCTCAAATTTCAGCTTACTATCCGCAGCTTTCCGTTAGCGCATTCTCTATACATTAAATATTGTGCAAGTCACAACCGTGAGGCGTTACGCAAAGTGTATGTTCAAGAAGATGACTTCCAAGGTCAAGCAGCGACTCATATTAAAGATGCCATAGACCAAGTAAATCCCGGAAGTGTAGAAGCGTCGCTTATATCGGCTAGAGAGTGCTATAAGAAAGGGAAGAATGATTTAGGTAGGTACTGAAATTACATAACTCACCAACGTATTGTCAGTCAACGTAGCAAACGTAGTTCCAGTCAAGATAAAGTGACGACCTCGATGGCGCAGTGGTTTACGTATTGTATCTAAGTGCGGAAGGTTCCGGATTCGATTCCCGGTCTGATCAATTTAGGAAACGAACTTTTCTAGATTGTCTCGAGTCTGAGTGTACTAGGAAAGACACCTAGTAATCGTCTGGTTCTCATAGCACGGGGAATGCCCTAGTTTGAGACCAGACAATTGGTCTGTATTGTCTGGCGCAATATTACTATTCCTATTGCAATGGGATATTTAAAACAAAATGATATTCGAAAAGACTCACTGTCAAATCTGATTCTAATTAAAGGAAGCTACTATTGAACACTTATAATACACTCTCGTGCTTGTATGCAAATTATTAATAATGTAGTTGTACATTCTATACATATAATAATATAATATAATTGACTAATGAATAGATCTCGCTTTTTGCCCTGGTATAGCCCCTTAAACTTGGATAATAAGTAAAAACATACGTAGCAATAACAAACAAAACAACTAGTTTGGGGACACTTTTTACGACTTTAGGAGTAGGAGCGCCTTTCTTACCAAATATTAACTTAAATGAAGAAGTCACTTTGAAACCGCTACCTCAATTTCGAAGACCTATCTAAATATACTCGTATACCCTACACGCTTCTGTGCACTAGATTTTTTTCCATTCCTTTGTTACATGTTGGAGTCCCACCGCTAATTTTATTATTTTCTTAATTTCACTACATCATTGTCATTCACTCATAGAATACCTTTCTTTCATCTATACAATACCAATAGTGTCTGAGTTATGTAAAAAAATGGACAGACAGAAGTAAAGGACAAAGTTATAATGGTTTATTTTTTTGCGGTTTGTTTACGGAACTCTAAAAAGAGTTTGCATTGTTTTTTAATTTATAAATAACTAGCTCTTGCCCGCTACTTCTTTCGCGTGCAGAATTACAATCGAATGAATTGTTTAGGAACGCTTAAAGGGCAAACGTACAAACAAACATTAATTTTTTTATATATAAGATTTAGAGGTGCTATTCGTATATTTTTCAATTGTCTTCCGCCTAAAGTTCCAAACTTTGTTAATCGACACATTTTTCACGTCTCAATGAAACCTTCTCAGGAAATTCCAGAGTTCAGATTCAATCAGCCAGCTAGCACCGAATAAAGCATTGGGATTCGGTCAGTTAGTATCGTATAAACGTATAAAGCGTTCGTTTCGTTCAGCTAATTAGCATTGTATGAAGCATTCGATGCTAAGTGGATGACCAAATTCTAATCTCTGGTATTTCGTGAGGTGGCTTCGTTAAGATGAAACACTAGTCGGTCAACAAGTTTGAAACTTTGGGCGAAAGATAGCTGAGAAAATACCGCAAATATCTGTATATAACATAGTACAATTTGGTGAATTCTCAATTCAAGAATGGCTGAATTATACAATTTACAGGTGCATCAATTTGCGAAGACGCTCGTAAGTTATGCAAACAACAGTCAAGTCTACAAGAAACATATGGAAAAAGTTTCGTTGGTCTTTCTCTACACGACACAGTCAAGAATTTACTGGTACAAGGCGAAGTGAAGCTTGCAGATAAACTCCGATCAGAATACAAAATGCCCGATAAGAGGTAAGAATGCAATTTTTTACAGATATTGTATACCGCAAAATTTTATATTCAATGCATACAAATATTAAAAATGAAAATTATAAATTATTTCACCTTCCATTGTCGTTACCTCCGACCAAGTATTACAATGGACGAAGTATTTGCTCCAAAAGCATGTCCTTATAGTGCTATTTTTTTGACCTACTTGCTAAATTTTTACTAATGTGCGTGACTAGGGAAGGTCACAGTACAACTTTACGGTAGTGACTAATCTGTGGTACAACGATACACAGCTGAACATGACATATTTTTATTTTTGTGAGTACTACCTAAAACACTTAAGATTTACGAGTATATTGCAAATAATTATTTCGTGACCGACTCATAAGCTGACACAAATTACATAGACAGTGCGAGGTTACCATATTTACTATAGCTAACTGCTTTACTCGTGGTTACGCTCAATGAGATAGAAAAAGACACAAAAATTAGTTTGACACACGGCAGTAAGAGCGGCGACTTATTATGACTTCGTCTATTACATTTCTGGTCCGAAGTAACTAGTTTTAAAGTTATTTTAGAGTCCGAACACACTCGAGACTTAATTAATGTCAGCGACTACCGATTTGCGATTGTATCGATACTGCATAACGTTTTGGCTACTCTGCCGTCAACGTCGCACATAAACATACATATAAATATACCATATGAAAAGTATATAAAATAAAACATACCATATGAAAGTATTGTGAATGGAATTCATGATTATATAACTGAATTTTAATTTCGTGCCAGGTATTGGTGGCTGAGAATATTAACACTCGCCGAAAAAGATGATTGGATTGAATTGGATCGTTTCTCTAAGTCAAAGAAATCGCCTATCGGTTATGAGCCTTTTGTCGATGCCTGCCTTAAACACAATAAGAATGATGAGGCTCTCAAATACTTGCCACGGTGTAAGGAAGATATCAAAGTCAAATATTACGTAAAGGCAGGGTAAGTAATAAAAAAAAAAGTATTATTGTTGTCTATGGTATGAAATACTCGAAATACTCTGTTGCGTACAATCCACGTTGCTACTATTGGTTCTAGTCTGATGGTCTAATTTTAATTTCGAGCACTGTCAGAACTTCGATCAGTGCGAACACCGTGTCACATTTAGCCTTTTGTTTGAAAACTATTTCATTTATAAAGGATAATATATTTTATCTTATATAAAAAAGCAAGATACACAATCAACCTTCCATTTACGTCCGAACCAAATGTGCACTCAAATTAATACATGAGTGTGTTAGAATTTACGTACACTAAAGCAAAAAAATAAAAACCCTCGACCACCGAGAGTGTGCTAATTATTAATTAAATAAAAGATTCCCCATTTTCTAAGATGTACCCACATTTATCATGAAAACTGAATGTAATTATAGTAAATAATAAACCAATTCTCTTATGCATCCAGTTTAATTACGTAGTACATAATTTATAGTTTATTAAACTACATCACTGTTAACATCTATCATATACAAACGATACAGCTTAATTGTCGTTATGACCCAAACACAAAGTTGTATTGACATATCTAAATACGGTACCAATACCATTCTAATCGTTCTACACAGTATTTATGAAATCAACATTGCGAACTATCTAAATTACTAGTCAATAAGTGATTTCTAGCAATTTAAGCACAAGCCAAATACATAATAAGATTATAATAAAAATACAACAATATTAACATCGAAAATAATAACTAATATATATTAAAATAAATTACTTAGCTCGTTTGTGGTGTTGCCGCGGCCACTGGTATACCAAGAGTGACTCTGCAGTCCTCTCATACCCATATCGTGATCTTTTCACCGCCATTACTTCACAAAATGACATTATGTTTTATTTTACCCTCAATGATCAAATCTCCACACAATTTAATGTTACCGGAAGTTACGAATTTTAATACAAGTTTCTTATTTTTAAATTTATTCTACACGTATATATCTAAGTGTACATTACAAATTCATGTTTCTAATTATTATAATTTAATTTTGTTATATACGGAATGCATTTTATGTTTTCAGTATTTTTTTGAGTTGTATTATATATTACAAGTGCATATTTGTTTTAGTAGTTTTCGAAAACGCTAACAGCAAACATGTCAAAGTTCAAAAATTGTAAAAACTACACGTCTAGAACGCTAAAAAACGGATATTCTTAGTTTCGGTTAATAAATAAAACAATTTTATTTATGTGTTCATTGTTTCGTTATAATAATAACGCTATATAACTCTTTTTTTTATATTTTTCAAATATTGCCTGACGGTATGTCTTTTCCATAAACTTAGTATATCCTGGCGTATAGACGAACACAGAGCTCGTTGACGTGTGACGATTTTGAATTAGTCAATGTCACCTATGAAATGAATGATTCCCTTGATTATTGCGATATGTCACAATCACATACAGAACACGTAACCATTAATGAAAAATACTGTACTTCTTTGAAATAACACAAAATAAAACTCAACAGCGTAACGAATTGTGACGACCTGTCGTTCAAAACAGGTTACAATAGCATCTCGTTTGCTGTCCCTTTCCTACTCGTGCCACTATAATAAAAGATTTCATTCTCACTCGCACTCTTTTTACGTCTATACCAGTATCCAGTATAGAATAACTTTATGGACTTTTCCTCGGTACTTTCACGTAATAAATTAAAATGACGTCAATAGCAAATTTATTGTGTATTATGCTTTAAACACGAAGTATTGGATTGCTTTAAATATTTTTTAACTTCGTTTCAATGTCATGCAAGATCTTTTACCAGCTTTTACAATTTTATGCTTTGAGGGTAAGGTCTACTTTAAATTAACACAATATTACCGATATATATTAGAAATATATGTCAATTCGGACAGTAATTTGTTTAGATTTTACCTTGGAAGAATATGACTAGTTATTAATCTGAGGATTTTACCTTGATTTTACAGAGGTTAGTGAATTGTAGTACAAACACTACAAATATACGTTAATAATTTCAGATTCTATGAAGAAGCAGCCCAAGTAGCCTTCGAGCAAAAGGATGAAAGTGCATTGATATTTGTTCAAAGTAAATGTCCCTTACGTGAGTCTCTTAAACATGAGAAGATTTCGTCCTTAATAGAACAATTATCTACCAGAAAGTAATATACCTAATATGTAATTATTTTTGTTCATATAGTCAAATGAGTATTTAATCTAATAATAAATTAATATGAAAATAAATTGTTAACTTACTGTATAATAAAGAAAATAAAACTTCAAAACGACATGGTTGCAGATTATATTTTTGATAAACGATAATCAGTATAAAAATTTGCGAATTAGACAATAATCTTCGAGATAAATGAACAATAAAGTTATAATCGACTTTGACAGCACAAAATGTACACTGCAATTTTATAGTTAAACTTTAAGAAAATAATTCTTCACTTCTGCCACTTTTAAGTACAATCAAAGCGAAGCCGTCGACACATATATAAACTTATGTGATCTGACACTACGGTCTTCTGATTTTAAATCCAATCTAAACGCTCAAGTTTCCGCGAATTGGACTTCAATGAGTTTATGGTTATGTTTTGTACACAATATTACATAAGCTATTCATATTTTGAACCTTGAACATATCGCAACATTATTCATGATTCATATAAGTACAAGATTATGTAAAGCAAGCTTGAACGCATCAATGATAAAATTTACACAGCTTAGATTAGATTGTACCGTCAGCATCAAAAGTAGTTGATCACTTTCAAAAAACGATGACATAATTGTGTTTCGTTAGTTAAATAAACCTAACATAGGTATCTACATTTTTCTAAACTTTGTTATCGTTTTAGACATCGCCAGATTTATAGTTAACGGGCCCTTGGGCATGAAGGCTATGGGGGCTCCCTTGTAAGGAAACGAAAAGCGAATTGATCAATCTATCTATATATATAAAAGGCGATGTATGTATGTATGTATGTTCCTTATGGACTCCGAAACGGCTGGACCGATTTCGACGAAATTTTCAGGGAATCTTCAGATTGGCCTAGCGGGTGATCCTGTAAAGTTTGGTAGTGATCGGATCAGTAGAATTTTTTTTTTGTTTTTTAGGCCCAGTGAAATGGGCCGGGTTTGCTAGTATATTTATATATTGGGAATCTATGTAGTGGAAAACTCTAGTCTTAGTTTTTTATTATATAATTATAAATATATTAAAAATTTATCGATTATTACATGTTATATTTTTCTCAAAGAAGTTTCATTATTTGAATGATCAATGTGTATGTTCCGTGTTCTTTGATTTTTCGAAAATGTAAGAGAGAGAAAAATTGGGTTATTCAATTTGTCGCCCCCGGGCACGTGCTCAAAGTGGCCTTATGTAAATCCGTCACTAGTCTTAGAACGATAATTAAGTTTTAATTCTTTTTAGAATATTCGAACATAATTACAGTTAGAAAGAATCGAATCTTGTTGTTAACTTATTGGCATTATCTGTTAGAATATTATGTCAATTACTCGTGAATCTTTTTTGAGAGTCTATTTACTTTATTTTAATCAACTACTTTTACTACTGTTGTGATGTAAGTATAGGCAATAATTTTGCAAAATATATTATTTCAACATCAAGTATGGAATAAAATAGACTTATATTGTTACTTTATTTCACAATCTTATTGCGGATTATTACAAACGATAATAAAGTATATCTTTATCTTTTCATGTGAAATTTAAAAGAAGAAAAATGTAAATGTAACGCTGCACAATGTCTATTTTGTAATATCCGCTCAGTACAATACCCGATGCAAATATTATTTTAATTCTATCTTTATAAAACTCCTCCAAACCCCGTATCACCTGTACACAACAATGTTGAAAATTGGTCATTTATTTGTTTATAATTGACGTGATATAAACTTTAGATCTCGATCTTTATCGGCCTCCGTAAATCTTACCGAAGACTAGACAACAATCATATGAACTAAATATTTTTTATTAAATAAAAGTGATAAACTTAAACTTAAGTATTTTATTAGATATTTTCATTGCATTTAATATTATATGTATAAGTACTCATATACTCCTTTTTAGTAGAAATTAATTATCAATCATTACGTTAAAAAAAAGTGCACAAATATAATAATAATAACGGTTAGTATATGATATACACTCATACTTAACATAAATAGAAAACAAATTTTTCAGGAGTGTTTATTAACTGAAATAAAATAAATATACTTTCTAGAACAGAAATAAGAAAATTTCAATTTCATTTCGTCCTCTCTAACTACCCATTTTGGGACACGCGTGAAGATATGTATGTATATATCGTATTGTACAGAAAATTTGAAAGTATTTAATTCTACAAAAGATATTTAAAACTAAGAAAATGAGCTATGTATTACAAAATCATTAAAAAAATTACGATTGAAAAATGCAATGAAAATGTCTAAAGTAAAATTTAAAAACACATTAACAATGTCTTTCTACGTTTCTAAACTTGTAACAAATAAGAGATAACAATACAATATCTTTTCAACTATCAGTCTTAAATGAAATTGATACAGTGTTCAAAATTATAATGATAACGAAATTATTATATAATGAGCAATAGTGTAGGAAACGCAACTGAATAATAGCAATTCAATTTGCTATTCAACCAATGCAAAGGCTAATTTAGAATAAAAGAAATACATAAAATAATATGTATACATATATGTTTACTTCAGCATTCCCAATAAGCTAAATTAAACAATTTGAGGACGGACATTGAAAATTCCTCACTTTATTTGGTCTATTTAATCTTATAACTGGTAATTAATGTGAAATATTTGAGTACCTTTTGTTTAATGATCCTAGGGATCACAGGTGGTCGTTAAATATTTTTTGCCCCCAACCAAAAATATGTTATGTCAAATGTGAATGTTAAGCCAGCGTCAGACTCATGCGTCATGCTTCAAATACGCAAAGTCGCGAGATGTGGCTTGGTAATTTGCGTGTGTGCAAAGTTTGAACACACATTTGCCCTTTACTATCCAGTGTTGATTTTTCTCCGCAAATCATGCAAATTTAAGGTGGCATGTCACACTTAGGTATTACAAAATTTGCAGTTCTGTTATAGTACATTGTACCTATCCATTCACGTCTTGTTCTTAAAGACTTTTATTATCTCTATTTAAATGAAACAAAGCGTACAAATAAAACAAATATAAGGCGTGGGTTCACAAAATCGTCTTTAATTCTATCAGTACAGTACTACAGTATCCCTAAGTCATGGTCAGTCAAGGTCATGGTAATGCTCTACAATTTTCGAATTAGAACTTTGTTTTTTAATTTTAATTCTGACTATCGATAGTACTTACACTTTCATTTTAGCAATAGGTTTTATGTCATAGCTCTGCAAAGCCTGGGTCACGAGATATAAGCCCTAAAAGTCGCTTGTCACGTACCATTCGATAATCGATCTTATTTTCTTAATATAAGATCCATCACATATTAAACTTTTTTCCGGAAAAGTTTTGTGTCAGATATTTTCAGCATGCATTGTCATGCACAAACGTATGCTGTTATAAAATAAAGTATACAATTTCATTTAATAATAATTTGAAGCTGTTACTCAATAAGTACAATAACGTGCCAAAAAAAATTAAATACGTTGTGCCAAAACATTGTAGCAAGATTGAATGAGGTACAAAAATTTTTTTTTATATAAGTTTAGAACGCTAATTTTTGGCAGCAATTTTAAGCTGTAATTTTATTAACGACGGTACAAAAAAGTGCACCGGAAATAGGGACAAAAAAGTTATATATACAGTTCGGTGCTAACACAAAATGATTTTTATCATTAACGCTGTACTAGAAACTGGTGGTGGAGGAGAATGATGAGATTTGAGGAAGCGAAAGAAGTAAGAACCGCGACGCTTGGCGCTCCGTCCTCTCTGACTACCCCGTTAGGGATACGGCGTGAGGATATGTATGTATGTATGTAGAAACTGGTTTACTTTAAATTCATTTTAACCGGTTACTCGATAGATCTCTTAAACCAAAACATTTGTGAAAAGAAGTAATAGATAATATGATACTGAAATATTCAAATCAATTCATACTAATAGTGATATTCTCGCCTGTATCGCTTCGCCTGGCCTGGATATATCATAAAAGTGAAACTTCTATAGCCGTGTATTCAGCATTTTATAATGGAGAGTAAAAATAAGGAAAGTTTATCGGCCGCTACTCGGACGATCTCTGTAGACTTCAGTCTCGTTCCGCATGTGGCATGTGGATTAGCTATGTTTTTTTGGGATTTTCTATGAGTTTCACTTATGTCTGAATCCCCGACGCGAATGTTATGACAGGCACTGCGACTATCAGGGCTTTTTGATGCAAAAAATTTATCAAAAATGCCTATCACGCAGACACGCAGAATTAATTATTCCATAAATGATTATATATATATATATATAAATGATTCATTTTAGCGATTCACAATATAAGTTTTTGTTCGAGAAAGTTCCATTATAAACAATGTATCAATAAACCTGCTCACCATGCAGTTCCTTATTTAAGACGTTTTTATTTGATGGTTGGGGGCTATTTAATTTCAATTTAATATTTTACCTATCTACCACACAGTTAAAGTACAAATATGATTTACATTTCTAACAAAAACAGATCATTTACCACATTCTCAAACTTTTAAATATAAATGTATGTTTTTGGTATAATTAAAAATACTGTTATAAAAATTTAAGAAGATGAAGAACTACTAGACAACGATTAGGTACATTTGATATAAATCAGTAACAATAACTATATGATAAGGCTGATTTACAGTCTATAATAAATTAAAATCTGTTTCAAATCACTATCCAATTCGACAAAATCTGAAACATTCAAAATGTTAGTATCTTTGGTACTCACACCGCAGCTGAATTCTTAATGCGTATACCATACCCATCACTCTTTTACACGTTAAGCACCTTGTTAAAAATATCATCAAAATAATTTTCGTTGATTTGGAACCAACATTTAGATCTACATTCATTTACCGTTCCCTTGTTTTAATTAGCACCCCATTCTTACACGTTTTCGCCTTTTAGGCATCAATATAAATATTAATCATAAAGGGTAAATTTTATTTAAATTGAGAGAGAGACAAGGCTAATTTTTCTTGATATTTTTTGTCCACTTTCATGATATCATTAGTACTAATAAGTAGCTAATATACTTATAATAGTTACCCTTTACAACTAAAACTACATAAAAATTCTTACACAAACCTATATGTTAACTTTTAACTGCACTTTTATTCATTATTTATATAAATAATGAAAATATTTTTGAACATCCTAATATTACCAGGTGACATTTTACATAAAATGACGTTTAACGTATATAAACAAAAGGGCAGATACGGTGCGTTACGGCGCAGGCGCCTCTAGTCTATACAATAGCCCATCCGATGGCCATTCACGAATCACAATGCCTCATGGTGACAACCAACATTATGCCATTATCCACATAATGGCTGCGTTCATTTGTCGTACTACCGAGCGAAAAAATGAAAATACTACTAAAGCGTGCACCAGAAACACTCATTGTAAAAAAAGTGGCGCAATAGAACATGATGATGAATGCTGACAATGTACCGAATTAACTTGCCACGGTTCGCACCGAACTGAATGATGGCCAATCGTGGATCCGCGCCAATTCTACACGTCGCTGGCCTTTGATGTGCGACCGGGAAACCGACAACACAGCAATTGCGTGCCATCACATGCCATCCTGGCCGGTACTATGCTCTCTAAACGATTGGTCATTATGATGGACCATCACAATTGGCTATTATGATGGACCGTGTAAAAGGGACATTAAAACATTATACTAGACCGATGGATTAAGTATAACACAGGCCAATATATTCTCACACTAATACGTTGTGTCAGAATCCAACAGCAAAAGAGAATGACGCGATAGACTATGGCCAGAGCAAGACATAATTTATCATTTCGGTTGATCAAGGACATATCATATCCTATACTCCACGTATGAGGTCCATGCGTAAGGCACATAATATCTTCCCTTTTTGTTTTACCTTTTACTATGGAAATCACAAATTCAATTTTCAAAATTGTTTTAGTTCATTTTAAAATAATGTTACAGAAAAAGCATTTTTCCCTTCGACATAACTATACTGTCATGTAATGTAATGACTAATGACAAATTAATACTCATCATATATATCCAAAGTTTGGGAAACTTTGACACTAAATCACATGCAATTTATAAACATAACTAATATATATATAAATCAGCAGAAATCACACATGAACAGCAAGATTAAAACAAAACAATTACAATGTATACTTGATGCCAGCCTTACCAACTACACATTATTACCATATTATGCTTCAAAGCACTTTTTTTTATTTTTCTCTATATAATATCACAATTACGAGTATATCCTTTATTCTAGCTTCGAATAATGCAAATGCCATTTTTTATTAAGTTTTCTCTTAATTATAAAAATCTAAGATTTTAGCTTTTAAAAAAAAAATTGAGACATTTTTAGAAAGACTAATAATATGAAAGAGAAGGCCAAAGCAACTTTTAGTGAAGTATTGTTTTTAAGTACACAAACAATGGCACAATGAGATAAATAGAACATTAATTATTATTTAAAATTAAATAATGTTAGTGAAAATAAATAATTGTAATCCCTGACATGGCCATTATAAATAGTATCACACATTTGTGATACCTATGTATTTGAAATGGGAAGACTTTATAGATCTTAGAAATAAAAAAATGCCTACGACTACATATATTATGTAGCGAATACTTAGAATATTTACTTTTTCCTATTTCTTAATTGGCAGAAATATCATCTTCAGCATTAATGTAGTGCTTAGTAAACTAAAATTGCGAGCAAAACTTTTTAAATGAAATGTAAATTATTTTGTGCAATCATTAGTAATTTCGGTTGTAAACAAAATAGACAAAGAAGCATGACTCAAGTACAATATTAAAAAGCATTCATAAGTGTTATGAGATGATGTACCTACCTACATAAATATGTAAGTACTTTTAAAAATAAATAATAAATAGTACGAATTAGACAAAAACTTTTTTTTTACTTTTTTAAATAGGAACTGCTCATACATAAAATTATATAAATATACTTTTCAGTCAGTTTGTACTATTACATTGGGTTTTTTTCATTTCTGGTTATTAAGCTGAACCGAAAATAATAGTACAAACCGACTTTATAATTTATTTATAACCTTAAATTCGTTTACGACTACTGACTAATATGCTTATTGTATTTCGTTGAACGAAGGTGTAAGCATATGAGGTTGGGCCTGAATTTTTGGCGACCGATCGAACTTCACTTTATCAACCGGACTCGACCCTGGGGTGGAATTAGGGGTGAGAAGACCGGGGTGCCTCATGACGTGACTGATCTGACTTTGGTGCGCGCTGACTATGTTTAGATTGGTCAGATTGTGTTTTGGTATGGAGAAGGACGGCAGGTCCTTGGTTTTGATGGTGTCGTATATGCGGACTAGTTTGTTACCGTCGATGCCGTCGACGAAGCTGAGCGGGCGGCTGTGGCCGTGTGGAGAGGCCGTGACGACGAGCCCGGCCACTTTGGTGGGGCGCGGCGATGGTGACTCACCTGGCTGGCTGCTGGCAATGTGCTGCGATATGGAGTGGCTTTTAAGCCCTTGAGCCGTTTTGTAGCTTTTGCCGCAATGGCATTTGTAAGCCTTTTTTACCCTGGAAGCGTATGGAAGAACTAATTAATCTAAGGTCTGTATTCAAGAACGATACTCAAGTGTTAATCTCTGAGCGTCAGAAAGGGATGTCCCTACATGCGATGAATAGCGGCATTTCTTTCTAACTACTATACTCTCAAGCAGAGATTCACACTTGAGTAATGTTCTGGAAATCCGGCCTAAGAATAGTGTGTAATATACTTCATTGCACCAAGTAAAATAAAAAACTAAATAATAAATTACTAGACAATTACATCAGTTATAACATACATACATACTCTCACGCTGTATTCCTAGCAGGATAGTCAGATAGGAACAGAGTGCCAAGCATCGCGGTCCTCGCATACTTTTTTCGCCTCCTCAAATCTCATATATCATTGTCCTCAACCATTCGCATACTTCGGCTTCATTCCGTCCTTCCATTCATATTTCCGTCAATTATTACTCTGGCTATTTGATCGTCATAAGTCAATCTTGCTCTTCCTTGGCTTCTGCTATCGCTAATTTAACCAAACTGCTAGGTACATCAATTATTATTATGACACCCCAAACTAAAAACTAGGTTTGTCCTACGAATACTACACAACGAATGAGGAGGAATGGGGAGCGTACAATTACACCCAGATTCCAAGGCAATTTAAAAGGTTATTTTCTTAAATTGAGCTAGTGGAGAATCGAACGCGAGAGTTGGCTTGGAAATAAGATACACTAACTAACACGATCAAAGGAATCAAATTGTAAAACAATCCAGTACAAAAGGCAGCTATTTTATTGTTAAAAATGATTGTTTTTTTTTTTTTTGTTTCAGTATCCGTTTTTATATAGGTAACTTGGAAATCATGATATGAAGACAAATTTATAGATTATTTTATAAAATATTAAATGCTATAACCACATATGTATCTACTTTCCGAATAACTACATACATAATACATAGCGTAACTTTGTTTAAAATTCTAATTTCACCAACGCTATTTAAATTGTCACATAACTATGCATCACCTAGATTAAAAGCACCCCCTATACAGGTTCTTAGATAATATTCGTTTTCACCAATCCATTAGTTCCCTAGTAATGTCAGAAATAATTAAGTGACGTTTTATAGTTTCCATAGTGACTATTCGTGTCCAAAGTTTATCGATAAAACAGATATTATTGTTTTACTTCTAAGTTTCTATATAATGTAATAAATTATTCTCCATATTGTCAAAAACTAACACGAAACTGTCACATAGTGTAATGTGATCGAAAATGGAGTTTCTAAATTTAGGGATCTTTTAACTAAGAACGTTCCGTATAATGCAACATCATCCGTTAGCGGTCCCCTATCCTTTCTCTATCTCTAGGGGTTCACTAAGTATTAGGGGACTGGTGAAATCAGGCATAATGATAGTTATTGTAAACAACAGGTGAAATAGATGCATTTTGGATAATTTCATTACTGACTTAAATTATGATGATCGAACTATAAGCGTTATCAAAAAACAGTAAATCGAAAATATTACAACAAAGTACTCGCAAAACTACTCTTCCTTGACCTGCATCATTAGTTCAAATATTGTCAAGTATAAAATATAGAAGTTACAAAGAAATACTGGCACCGACTCTGTGGGTATTCCAACACTTACAGGAAACAACCATTTGATGCGGACCCGGGCAATATAATTGTGTAGATTATAATTAGTGTGCGCTTCATACACTTTGTCGCTTTTGGAAACGAGTAATGAAATGACGAGCTTTCAAGGCTTTCACGGGGTTTCTATATAAATAGAAGTTATGTAAACTTATATGTTTGAACCACAGATGCAAGCCTAGTGAAAGAATTAATGTATTTTATCAATAACAATAAATCATTGACTACCCATCTCTTCATAAAACTCTCTTGAACCGTCAGTCGTCTCTTCAACCCGTGAAAAAGCTTTTTGTTAAATTGGTGAGACGTCGGTAAAATTAGCGGATGTTTTCTAATAAGAGACCAATTTTTTTTATTAAAAACAAAACTTTCAGAAATCAACTACATATTAAAATGTCGTGCTATTTGTGAACAGACGGCAGTGTATTCGCTTCGGCGCATGTACTAGAGGAATAGAACATGTCCGCAATGATTCGCTTTTCGCTGCTTTTGTTCGGCAAAATTCCTACGTGTACATTGTTGGTACTTGTAAAGAGGTGGACATGGCTTAGCCATTTCTAAAATCTGGCCAAGGACGTATAGGACACGCATTATAGGGTTCCATAACAATTTCGAACAAACCATAAGTTTAATAAATTAATGGTAAATTAAACAACATTCAAACGTTTAATATAAAATTGAGTCATTAAGTATGTACGTCTACCGTAAAATTAAAATAACGATCACTCACTTGCCATCCTTCTTGTGGCCATTCTTAGAGTGGTATTTGATGCCATTGACATTCTTATATCTCTTCTTACAACCGGGGACGGGGCAAGCGAATGGCTTCTCTTGAGCAGCTGGTCCTAAAGCTCCAGACGACGCGTTGGCATTCATCCTGTTCGATATTGCATTTAGCTATATCTATATAATATCAAAAATATACGTATAAAAACTTTACTACTGTTACAAAACGATATATTTTAGTAGGCAAAGGAAAAGATGGTCAGATTGGAAAAATTGGATGGATTTCTACTGCATTTATCTTACTTTCATTCAATTTCGGGCATTTCCATGCCTCACTGCTATTTGCCATACAATAAATTCGGCACTAACACCGCATGGCCATTTTGGCTGAGTTAAATATATTCACACTGCCTAACTAATGCGGACATACCACCGTTTACTTTATTACCAGCTGCTACCCTTTTTTTTACATCTAATTCACATCTTCTATTACTCGAAAACGCACTTCCTAGATAAACAGTTTCATTCACTTGTTCTAGACATTTTCCATTTACCCATATTTCGCATTTTGTCTGTACATCTTCTCTTTCGAACACCGGAACCTTAGTTTTGTTGACATTCATGTTCAATCCTTTCACTTCACATTCTTTATTATTTGCTACACGTAATTAGCGTCGGCAACTCTGCTTCTAATGCTGGTGCTATTAATTACAGCATCATTAGAGCATGATAGACAGTTTACCACTGTGCCATCAGCCATCACATACCATATCACTCATACTATCTTGCAATGTATGGAGATAACTATGTAAATATAGCATGAATAGCCAGAACGAATAATCATGTATAAACATTTCATAATTTGATTCAATATTTTTAAAACATACAACATAAAACTGTGGGAGCTAAAAAATAAATTTATAATTAAAAAATACGAACTTTACGCCATATCTGAGTATGAATTCTGAACTGTATTCTTCGACTGTGGTCCAAGAGTCGTTACTGTCTTCAGATGGACTCATGAGTTCATCTTCATCTATTTCACTGCCTGAAATTAGGAAACAAGACATACAAACATTAGCCCTGAATTAGTGGACAGGTGCAAATACACGAAATTCTAGTGATATAACAGAAATATAAAAACATTTGACACCTGTAGGAGTATTACTGCGAATAGATGGAGTTTTAGGTACAGAGAGCAGTCGGCGTCGAATGTCAACAGCACCAGTGGGAGGAATATTTTGGATTTCTCGCTTGGACGCCTCCGTGAAAAATTTTAAAACATAACTTAGAGGAATGCATGCTGGTTGAGAAGCTTCTTTTTGTTCTATTACTGCAGGATCATAGTCTGGAATTTTTACAAAAATTAATTTAAAGTATTAATAACTTTAGTTATTAAAATACCTACAGATGATTACAAAATCAGTCAAACAAATTTATTGAAGTAAACCCAATTGCAAGGTAGTATTTTTGAATGTCAAATCTACTTTAGTTAGGTGCGAAAAGAAAACCTGGACACTGAGAAGAACCGACAAGAAACGCAATTACGTATAATTTTTCAACATCATTCTACAATAGTTAGTTACAATTTTTAATTAGCTTAAAATACAATATTGAATGTGCAGAGATGATTATTCCCAGACTATTATTGTTTTGTCTTCAATGAAATCGCTAATTTTTTAGTATGCTTTTCTAATAAGTGTGCGTTTTATAATAACAAGTTCAAATCTCTTTTGTGTGAATTGAGTAATTTGTTGAGGAATTTTGTTATAAAAACGAACACAGTTGCCCAAATATGACGAACTTGACTTTTGTAATTTAAATTTAGGAATAACTAGCTGATCACAACCTCGAGTTTCTATACCATTTATAACGCCTTTCTTTTCAAACAGATCTATATTTTTTCTAGTGTACATTATGTTTTCAAAGATGTACAGCAAGAATAAGGTGAGTACATCAATGTCTTCAAAACGATCTCAGGGACTCTCGTGTACTCATATAGATGGCACGCATTGCTCTCTTTTTTAAAGTAAATATAGACTCCGTGTTGTGATATGTTTATTGTTGATGTGTTGATCGTTGGGCGTTATCTATTTAAATTCTGATAAAACATTTCTTTTTCGTACAATTTGTACCACTTTCGCAATTCATAAATTGTTAATAAAATTATAGTGCAAATTTCTTTCGCAATGTAAGAACAAATAAATTTAAATCTTTGTAGCCAGATATTATGAATAGGTACTATAAAATACACTTTACAATACAAATGTAAATAGGTATCGCAAGAGCAAGAATCAAATAAGGACGAATTTCCCGCTCTATCTTAGTTCATTGCAAGAAATATAAAATACAATGATGACAACATATACAATGATAAGCACACTACAAGGAATTCATGATTAACAAAATAAGCAATGTATTTCGATATTCAAACAAATATTCAATATTTACCAATATGAACATCTTCAATGTGCTCAATTAAATCCGATAGTCTTGGAAATGTAATGCCACAGCCATTAAATTTACAGATGTTTATCATGAAGACGGCCATGTCGTAGAGATGGTAAGGACTAGTCAATTGAGTAACCGTGTGGAACCAGAAATTTTATGTCTCATTAACTGATATAGAATTTTATCATATCTTTTAAAAATTAGTTAACATATTTTTATTATAATTAAAATTGTTTAAGACATATAAATCATGTATCAATTGTGGATTAACATTTATTATTTAATAAGTATGATCAATATCTGTCACTTTGCGCAGCTGATCAATAGTAAGTTGGCTAGACCGACCGGAACGTCGTCAATATCCCAAATTTCAGCCAATGGCGACCCGTGATCTATATTCCATTTCATTCCACCACTCAGAAATTGAACATTCCAAAGGCCGGTCTCCTCCTTTTCGGTGTTCTTTGGTAAGTGAGTAAAATTTGGTGAATAAACTAATCGTGAAAAAGTGTAAAAATCTTAGAAAGCTGTAGAATATAAAGTGATTGTATCGTTTTATACGCTTACTTAGTGTGTGATAGTGGTAATATTTGTTTGTGAATTAGTAAGTTGTCATAAAAAGATTAAAATAAATTCGGCTCTTCAAATCGGCCATTTTCGTATAACACACCGTTAATCAGCAAATACTGCGATTATCTGTTAAAGTTTATCTGTAGTAGTACCACTATTTGATGTTTCTCATAAAAGTATAGTTTAGATGACCCCGAGTCCCTGTTACGTACCTACTCTTACAAATTACGTAACGCTTACATAGCGGTTCGTCGGTCAAACTGTCAAAACTCCCCCAAGCACGGTCGTTCACACAAATTTCATCCTAGCTGTGTAACACGGTCATTCAGTAGTACGGTTTCTTTCAGTTGTCGCTCGTCGTACTCCATTATTATAAAAATGCTGTCTGCTGCCAGACTGATTGCCCCCGCCGCCAGGTCTGCTGTAAGTATTCAACATTATTTTCATTTTATAACCAATTTCTTGTAAAAGAAGACTTATTACGTACTAAACAGTTATTAACGCTAAACCATGACTGATCTTATGTGTTGTCCATGTGTGTTCTTGAGCACAAATTACCGGCATATATCTTAAACTACTTGGTGGTTAAAAATCTCATTAGATTTAGCTAATCCTATTGTACTTTAATTATGTAATTGTTCTTGATCTAGTTTTTAAAGCATACAATCGACTTATTACATAATCAGATGTTGATTACAGTGATAATACTTTTACTTTATTAATTGTCTATTAATAAATACAAAATACTTACGGATTATACTAAACAACTAACAGAGCGACACAATATAACCTTCATACTTAGCCTTAACCTCATTATGCTATAATTTACAGATCTTCAGCAACACAGCCTTGGTAAGACCATTGGCAGCAGTCCCCACACAGACACAGCTAGTCCCAGCTGCACCAGCCCAGCTTTCAGCAGTACGTTCCTTCCAAACCACCTCAGTTACTAAGGACATAGACTCCGCCGCTAAATTCATTGGTGCTGGTGCAGCGACAGTTGGTGTAGCAGGTTCTGGTATGTATCTCTTATCTCTTGTTCAATAAGTACATTCCTTGCCTTGCTTTTGTAAAGACTGTCCTTTTTTTTAACCTTTCTTTACTAAAATTAACTGCAATCCTAAAATAATTATTTAATTTTTCTTGATTGCATAATAGTCTGCTATACTATATAATATATTGTTATTACCTAATTTTTTTTCTTAATTGCCTGGCAATCTTCAATTCTATGTATATAATATCATATTGATCCATTTTCTGCTTTATTTAAGTATATAATTTACTATTATTTATTTTAACATTAACCTCTAACCTTTCACCTCATCTCATTGCTTGTTACTGCAGGTATTGGTATCGGTGTGGTTTTCGGATGTTTAATAATAGGATATGCACGCAACCCTTCCCTGAAGCAACAAATATTCTCATATGCTATCCTGGGATTTGCATTATCTGAAGCTATGGGCTTGTTTTGTCTAATGATTGCATTCTTGATGCTGTTTGCATTTTAGATGCTTTTTTATGTTTTATTTTTTATAGTGAAGTTTATGTACAGTGTATATTACATATTATGGGACAGAATGTGAAGTTAAAATACAGACTTTAGAAGTTGCATGTATTTTGTGTGTGTTTACTAACACAATAATAATAAAATAATTTGAGCTGTGATAATCAATAAAAGGTGAGATGCACTCTTGCATTTGTAGATGTTAGTGTAACTTTTTTAAGTCCTGTAATTAATTTTCAATAACAATACAATTTAATGTGTTTATGAATGTTTTTACTGTATATAACTAATATAAACCTTATTACATTACAGGAGCGGGTATCGGAACAGTGTTCGGTTCCCTAATCATCGGCTATGCCAGGAATCCCTCGCTCAAACAGCAGCTGTTCTCATATGCCATCCTGGGTTTTGCCCTGTCTGAGGCTATGGGGCTCTTCTGTCTTATGATGGCCTTCCTGCTGCTGTTCGCTTTCTAAACTAATTACATTTAAGAACACTACTACTGCCATCCCGCATTATGAGGTTTCAGTGTATACTATCTGGAGTGGACGGCCGTGGAATCGAATGTGTGGAAACCTCACCCTCATAGTGATGCAAGAACTGATGTGTAAAAGTGTTACATTTTCAGTGTGCGTCAACAGGAATGCAAATTATTTAATTATTATGTAGTATATATAAAAAAATCTGCAAATAAAATGTTGTACGTAAACATTACATGAATACTGCAGTTATTTCAATTCCTGATTTTGGTAGACTTATTATTAAAATCATGTTATGCAAAATAATGTGCAAAGTCGGTGATAATATTTTTAAGCCAGTGACTGCATATATTTGCGTGTAAATATTGTCATCGCCTTACAATGTATGCATTATCCTGTTCGAGTATGTCAGCATCTATATTGTACATTTTTAGGGCGATTAAATGATACAAACCAATTTAATGATCATTTATTGCATATTTACCTTTCCAACATCAATTTATATTTTTCTTTACCAATCATAAATGATTGCTAATAGAATTTCTTTTTTTTATAATAAAAGTTAAGCTAAATATAATAAAAAAATAAAGTCGAGTAAACCCAGTATCGTTTCCAGAGGCAAAAAGAAATTTAAAAAAAATATATGTTCATAATTTATTTCCTTTGTGCAATAGCTAAAAAACTGGTTCGATTCCAGAATCATTGCCAAAACTTGGTAATAAAATCACCTAAAAAGAAATTAAAAGTGGAGTTTCCCATTGACTCGGTACTAATGTATCGGTTAACGGGGTATCTCCTTTACAGGGGTCGAAACTGATCAGTAAGACAGTTTTTTTGTAATCCAGTTTGTTGGAGAAAAGGTCAGTTTTTTAGGGTTTAGCACTAAAGTTTTCACATTGGACCCCTATTTTTATTTACTGAAACATTTTATCTTTTTACCCGACTGCGAAACGCAAATAATGTAATATAGAGATATAGTTGGTTCGATTTGTTTTAACCCTGTGTCAGTAAAGACATTCATTGAATAGGTCTTCAAAAATCACGTTTAGGTTTCTGAAACCATTTTACCTTTTGAATGACCATTTAAGTTAATCTGTACTGATTCGAATTTGGTGGGCAACTATTCTCGCTTAAATCTTCAATACTTACTATAATATGTACTTATAATGCTGTTATAGTTCTTTATATTGTCGTATATAGGTCTTATTTAACGTTAAAAATATAATAGTTAAAATTGAATTAAATCCAGAATTATACTACTTTGAAAGATAATTTTGACGCCATTATCTAAATTGCTAATTAGCACAGGGAATAAACAACATAAATTAAAAAAGAAGTCAATTGAATAACCCGACTGCGTAATAAGTGAACTTAAAAAAAGCAAACTTAACAAGATGGAAACAAGATGTTCTGCTTTTTTCTCAGATTCCACACCCCCATGGGTACAGAAAATTTGAAGTAAGAGGTTGAATATCAAACTTCATACTCTAAACAATATCATGCAGTGTGGCGCATTAGGAACATGCCTCCAACTGCGCGATACTGTTTACGCTTTGAAAGTATGGGTATGGAACGGGGATAGTGGCGGCCAATAATTACATAGATATACTCACGCTGCATCCCTAACGGGGTAGTCAGAGAGGACGGAGCGCCAAGCGTCGCGGTAATTAGATTATGAAAATATTTTTTTAATACATAAATATAACACCTACATTTTTAACTATGTTCATATAATCAATAAAATCAGTACTTTTGCACCTGAACTTATTTCGATCCCTGCCTTTATGATAAACATACAAATAAAAGAAATTGTATTATATCAACAAGTTTTATTCCAAATTATACTTATTTAAATGAATACCCCTAAAAAAGAGAGGTAAACACTTAAATTGCTTTAGAAATAACTGTTAAACTTATGCATTCTTAATGCTCCACAATATTTGGAAATGAAAGTTCAAGTTTACAGCAAAGTGAAAACAACCCAATTACATAATTCATTTGGAATGTACCCACTTTGCCTTAAAATTAAAACACTTAATTTAGCAATTAAACCAATATTCAATTCTCAAAGAAATGTAAAATCCAAACTTATACATGCAAACCACATAATTTAATTTACAGTATTCTTGAATTAATTAAATCTTACATGATTTTTTGAAAACATAAACAATATCACTTTCTCCATGACAAAAAATATAAACCAACAAGGTAATCATTAACATAATTTTAAATATAAAGGCACAAAAGCGAGACTACGCCATCTACACTTCCTTGAGAATGTAATTTCTAAGTAAATAATATTAATACAAAAAATATGTAACGTTTACACAATTTTGGGATTCAAAGTCAACACAGCACAAAATAACGGAAAGCGGGACACTTGTTTAATGATATTCATGGTATAAATAAGAAATGCTATTTATTTTACACTATAATTACCTACCTATAATGTGATGACTGTGAACAATGCGATTTAAAAATGAATACATATTCAATGCAATAATGGTTCCAATAGCTAGAGGAATTTTTCAGTAGCATAAACAAGGTGGAGGGCAGCTGCCCGATCCACCTAGACTTCCATGTCATTAAGTTTATCCCTTTAATATTCAGTCACAAAAGTATGAAAAGAAATGAAAAGACTACAAGATGGTAGAGGTGGGTCGGTTACGTTTTCAGGTTCAACAAAACAACCGTTTATTTGAATCGTCAACTAATTTATAGAAAGGTTATTTTTTCTTGACAAATTTCGACGAATCAAACTATCAATTATAAATGCTTGTTTCGTTAAATCATGAGTGCTCCATGTTAAATAAAACTAAAAGAATCCATTACCTGTACTTTTAAAAAAGGAAATAATTCGACCAATGATCAACCGCTTAGTTAATTGAATCAGCACTCACCTCTAAAAGATGTAGCAGTAATATAAAACATTCATTCATGTTATGTTAGTGGGATGAATACACCCATGTCTCTCCCCAAAAATGCTAAATACGCCATGGTTACTGGCCATGTCAAGTTTTAAAATATTTTTATAGATTACTATAACGAGGTATAATC
Organism: Zeuzera pyrina; assembly: GCA_907165235.1. Taxonomy (NCBI): domain Eukaryota; kingdom Metazoa; phylum Arthropoda; class Insecta; order Lepidoptera; family Cossidae; genus Zeuzera; species Zeuzera pyrina. Next base: position 18,327,085 of record OU015628.1, read on the forward strand.
AGCAAGGCGAGAACCGAGCTTTGCATTTGTGTGTCGTCAGATGACATATCAATATGTAGTAAATTAAAAGAAATACGATAAATCAATATATGTATTATTAAAATAAATTTTTTATTTGTTTTAAATATTCGCTTCAATGATTTTGTTAATAACTTTCAAACAATGTATTAATACATAGTCTAGAGAATTTATAAAAAATATGCTTGACTTCTGAAAAATTACAGAAACCACAATTGTTGAATGTTATCGTTAAATGTCAATTTAAATTATTCTATTTTTATTGTTGTTTCAAAATTGTAAAAAGATACACTTATGGAATCGCCTCTTGTGTCCAGCCTTTGAACTCATAGTCCCCTCCCTCTCATTATAACTTTTCAACGAAAATCAACTTGAATAAGATGTGTAGTTTTTGAGAATTGGGTTATTTTCAGTTACACGCTCAACGACTGCAGAAATTATTATATTTTACATAGTGTCACTGAGAGATACAAATTTATTTTTGCTGCCGATTTAATTCACTTTTTCTAACAATAATTCTATATCGAATGACTAAACGCAAGATTAAACGCAGGCGTCCCCCGCTCAATTTTCGCTGCAAGTCAAGCGGCTACTCGCGCCAATGTGAAGACCTCTATAGGAGTTAGTTGAAGCAATCGGCGCGAGCGAATCGCGTCCCGCGGGATTCGCCTCAGTTTTGAGCAGAGCTTTGTATTTAATACTTTTCGTATCATCTTTGAGCTGTGCTTAATAAACTCAGTTTGAAACATTAATTCATATTGTTCTTCCAATTGCCTAAATATCCTCTTACATACGACGTCTCCACGTAAAACTTACGGATGTATCAAAAATACAGCCAACCAGGGATTTTTTAAATTGTCGGTATTTACTTCTAGTTTTTTTTTTCTTGTAGTCATCATATTATGTGATATCCTTAGAAAAATTGCTTTAGTCATTCTTCTAAGTTGGTATCAAATGAAACTACTACTATTTTGACACTTTCTGAAAATACGCGTAACATTGCTGTCCTTCTCTCACTTATTTAAAAAATCTTGATCAAAAAAATTTGGAAAAGGTAAAGAATATTGAGAATAAGATTTATGGAAGGAAAATTGACAGATTTGTCACTTTAATACATTAAAAAAAATTACAACTGTTTCATGGATTTTCTCAATAATCGCATGCTTGACGCGATGAAAACTCCGTGTAAATGCGCCTTTTCTTACACAAATTCAAAATGTCAGTTCTCGTATCATGCATTATAATCGAGTACAGAAAAACGTACTTATTTCTAGTAAATACCAACTTATAAGGTTTTTCAAAAACAATAAAGTGATGGAACTGTCATCACAAATTAATAAAAATTATAAAATACTAGCTTTTGCCCGCGACTTCGTTCGCGCGAAGTTCAAAAACACACAATATCTTTATAAATTATAGTCTGTGTTATCCTGATGTATGAGCTATATATTGTAGTTTCAATAAAATCCCTTGAGTAGATTTTGCGTGAAAGAGTAACAAACATCCATACGTCCATCCTCACAAACTTTCGCGTTTATAATATTAGTAGGATCAGTCGCATGCAACATATAAAAAGCCTTGACTTATGTGGATAAGCCATGGACCATTTAACCTATAGAGCCGAAATGTCGGACCATAATACTCACCACTTGCATACATTACAAAATATTTTAACAAGTGTCCACAATCTTTCCCGTTACATAATATATTGATCTATCCATTTACCGAAACTATTTTAATTAAATTGTATACTTTTTACAATAATTTTTCTTATCCTACATACAGCAAAACAAAATAAGGCATTTTTCCTACAAATGGCTATCTCATACTCACACTAATTTTCAAGTATAGAACTGCACATACTCAAGATTCGAGTCTACGTTGAGATTTGTTCTATGATATTTATAATATAATTATATTGAAGCTGTTTTTTATGAGATCAATACTCTTTATATTATTTGGTCCAATGTAAAATATCCCTTAAAATAGTTCTTCATAGACTCGAGTCAAAAGCTCAACTTACACTCATTATATTTGGCTCAATCTAATTCCATTTCATACTAAAGTTCGTAACTTTACAGCTAAAAGTCACCACCTTTATATTTAAATATATTCTCTGTTAACTAAATTATGATAATTATATTACATTAAAATATACATAACGCAAAACTATCATAATTTATATCTCAGATTCAAATTGGTTGCCCTTACTGATACTGATAGGTCCGTAAGATTCATGTTGTTCTAGTTTTAAAACCTGATATTTCTTGAGAACAAGTAAACTGTAGAATTTTTGCGCCACCTAAAATAGAAAATCTTCTATTAAAAATTAATAAAATAGTCAACATGAAATTCTATATGGATACAAGGGCCATTAAAATATAGAATATTTTTATATAGCAGCAAATAAAATGTCTTGGTTTGTTACAGTGTAAATGAAATGTCTTGTTTTTATACATAGTTTCCTTCGACAGAAATACATTTTCTCCCACCAATCAAAAAGCTTTTTAAAAATATATAATTTAAAGTTATTAATAGTTACATAATTGTTTCAGTTTTAGTTATTCATACCAATAACTTCATACTGTATATTTTATGTGAAACTAGACCTATTCATTACCTGGCAATACTGTAATATAAAACGAAAATCATACCTGTTTCCTGTTGTTGTGTCTAGGCGCCAGATCAGCAAATGTGAGTGTCTGTCCTGACCCTAATTTAGGTCGCATTATAGAAAACAATTGCGCTGCACGGCGATTCAAAACGCGTTCTTCAAATTGCTCGTCTGTTTCACCCGCTTCACGTTCACCATCCTCCGGCTAAAATATGACAAACAACATCTTAAAAGCTAATCTATTCATGTGTAATGAGGTTTGCTGGAAACTAGACTGCCAGGTGGCCACAGTCACAGTCAGAAGTAATCTAATTGAAGCGCATTCTAGGGACTGTTCGACATTGATTTCAGTTTAAAATGTTTAGCACAAACACAGAAAGTTAGTGGTGAGACAACTTTACCAGTCAAAGGGGAGAAAACTTCACCATCTTAATTGTAATCGCTCATCACACTACGCTTTACAGAGCTATGACATAAAACTCATCGTTAACTTTAAGGTGCAAGTACTATCCAATCAGAATTAAAAAGCAAAACGACCTCGACGACCGGGATGGCGCAGTGGTTTAGACGTTGCATCCAAGGGTTCGGGTTTGATTCCCGGTCGGGTCAACTTAGGAAACGAACTTTTCTAGGTTATCTCGGATATGGGTGTACTGGGAGACGCCCCCAGTGGTCGTCGTTTGATTCTCACATCACAGGGAATGCCCTAGTTGCTAGTTTGAGACCAGATGATTGGTGTGTATTGTCTGGCGCCAAGGAATTCGGAAATACTATGGAACTCGCATTCATTTAAAAATATGACACAACGCAAACCCCAATCAAGTGGGCGGGGCTACAAAATTACAACAAAGCGTTACTTAGTCTACAGTGCGTTCAGTGACGGTCAGCTGTCGCACTGGTTTGTTGACGTGAAAACTGGCGAAAGGTAAATTAAAAATGACCTCTTGTGTGATTAAGTGGTGTAGAAGACACAAAAAACTCATGATATGATAACTTATCACATGTATATAAAATAATTTTACGTTTAACTAGAAATTAAATAAAAATATTGTGATTTGTATTACATATGCAACTAGTAGCCAGACAGTTTATAGCACGTAAGTTATTGCTAAGTACGGAAATTCTCTTTATTAAATTGGATCTTACAAATTTATTCAGTTTAATTTTACCAAAAATGAGCTTCGGTGATTATAGTGGATTAAAGCAATTCGCTCAGAAAGAAGAGAAGATGACTGGTTAACAACTAATGCTAATAAGGTGCTCTTTTGAAAATGAAGGAATCTATTCTTGTAGAGGCATCGCATGTCATTTAATACAAGACTGAATAATGTAATAAGTTCCCAAAATCTTTAGCTATTTTCCGCTCAAACTCCAAAAACCAGCAATCGACACGTGTTTCGCCTCTCAACGAAGCATCCTCGGGATATACCAGGGATAGGATTCGGTCAGCTAACCAGCACCGAATCAAGTTGATTTTACAAGCGACGTTGCATTGCGGTGCTGTTTTATAACATATTATTATTATTTATTATGATAATCAATTGGACCATAAGCATTAGTAAAGTTATTATTAGCAGCCGCTATAAAATTAATTACTAAAATGATATCTCTAATGTAATTGTAAGTATATCGCAGGATACAACGATATTAATGATTAGCTTTGTCTTCTTCACTACCTTTCGTAATAACACCACATATTAATTAGTTACTAGTATACCACGATATGAATGGATAAGCTTAACTTTCTCCACTTCCTTCGTAATAATTTCCAAATATCAGTTAGCTTTAATGTTTAGACATTTTGGAAATTGCATAAAAAAATTACTTACGCGTTCTACACTTGGTGGAAGATCGTAATCGTGTTGTGGACTCGCGTGACCATGCTGATCGTCGTACCCTAAGTTGGTCATCTGCATTGATGTCTGTAATATAAGAATACTAATGTTCAAATTGAAACTATTACTTACATTTTGTTCTCATACTTCCCTATCTTAAACGTAATGGAATGAGAAAAAACAAGGATAAATTAATGTGGAGTTCACAAGAAAGAAAAAGAATACCTGATAGTCGCCATGTTCCTCCAAGCCGGGCAAAGGCTCCATGGGAACCGTATGGGGTAGGTCGTGTTGGGGAGGTTGCGTGGCGACGACGGACGGACGAGACAACAACGACGAGACTTGCTCGCCGCCCAGCTGGGGCATCATTGGTAGCTGCTCCATACCGTGAGAAAGCATGCCACCATGTTGAAGTCCTATGGACAGGATATCATATGACACTTACGACATATAACAAAGGGGTTTGTAAAGTAGATGGATTTAGAAAACAAGGCTAGTGACAAACCAATTTAAGATTTCGATACCAAAATATTAAGAAATAATACCTCAAATATAATCAGTGGCGTGCATCCCATATAAGCACTGAGACACTGCTTACCTTGATAATTTAAATGACAGTTATTAAGATATCCCCTTCGATCACAAATTAAGAACTAGATTCACAATCTCCTATAAAATTTAAACAAATTATTGTCCGAATTGACGTATATATTTTTAATATCGTAAAGTATTATCGGCAATATTGTCTTAATCTAAAGTAGACCTTACTGTCAAACCCTAAGGTTATAAACGCTCGTAAACGATTCCTGCATGACATTGAAACGAAGTTTGTTATATAAAATATTTAAAATGCAATCTTACGTTTCGTGCATAAAATATAATTCAAATAATCTATTTGCGTTGCTATGCATGTCATTTTGAAAGTGACAAGGATAAGACAAATATTGTTAGGCAATATTTAAAAATATGATTACGAATTTAATAAAAAAAAGAGCTACGTAACATTATTACTATAATGAAATAATGAACACGTAAATAATATTATTTATTTATTAACCAAAAATAAGACCTCGCGTCTTTTTTTAGCGTGCTAGATGTGTTATTTTTGCAATTTTTGATGTAGCACTTTGACATGTTCGCTGTTAGCGTTTTCGAATATCATTAAAGCAGAAGTGCGCTCAAATACTCATTTGAGCGCACATTTGGTTCGAACATTTTTGGAGTGTTGATTGTGTATCTAGTTTTTTAATTGTGATCGAAGGATATCTCATTTATATTTTACAGACAATTTAAATTAAACAACAATGGTTTAAAAATAGCGCCATCTAACATTCCCGTTATTCCGCCTTTAATCTGTTGTAATCGTATTTCGTATTTTTAAGTTGCTATATTTTATTTTTAGCAATCATGCCATCTATCGGTAAAAAAATTCCTATAGAACTTGTACGCGGAAGCACGTCGGTTCGATGACTACAATTCACGCACACATGATTACATTTTACGTAAAATGAAATAATCACATGAAATAATCTTTCAAATGTGTGCCATTTTATACACGAAAATTATGTTTGTGTGCTTGTTTTGTAGACATTGACTTCATCGACGACATTGTAGAGTTAAATGCATTTGATAAATTCAACACCTTTCCAACTGAAATAACTCGTTTTTGCTTTATGGTTGATTTATACTTGAATCAAAATAAATCTCCATATTTATTTTCTTCATGCAACTGATATGTTGTTTTAAGAGTTATTTTAAAAATATCTATTTTTACAGTTGTATTATGTATGTAATATGTAATTTTTTGTATTTTAACATATGGTAGATATATAATCCAGAGTATATTAAATTGCTGTAATCACTAGAGTATAATATATATAAATTTTCCTATAGCAACTGTAACATTTTTAACCGACTTCAAAAAAAGAAGGATGTTCTCAATTCGGTTTCTATTAATTTAGTAGGCTTATTAAATTTTTTTATTTAAAACAGTCAAACCAAATATTAAATTTATTTAACGTCTAAGACGATGTCCAATAGGGTTTCTTATTTAATAAAATTTAATTCTCCAAAATACCGATTATTTATTTTCTTTATCATTTTAGGTTTCCGCTTACGAATGTACGTCTGTGCTAAATTTCAGTTCAATAGGCGTAAAGATGGCGGAATAAATCGATAGTGAAATTACAAACGTGACGAAAAAAAAACTTTCGTTCTATGCATGTCATTGCCATATCTAACGATTATGACAACACTAGCGATATTTTCCCGACTTACCCGATGGAGTCATACCGCCATGTTGGAGGCCCGCCGGAGTCATGGCTCCGTGCTGCAGCCCCGCGGGCGTCATGCCGCCGTGATGCAGACCAGCGGGTGTCATGCCGCCGTGGTCCAAACCCCCTGGGGAGAAAACTGACCCTAAGCCATTCATACGACATTAGTATCAAGAATAACATTAAAATTGTTTATAATGAAAACAAACACCGACAAAATACCTATTTAACAAAATTAGTTGATGTGAATTGCAGGGCCTTTGACAGAAATGAAACTTTATAAAAAAGCCCCTGTATGTATGTATATATCAGTGGCGGTACCTTCATACAAGCCCAAAAGCCCGGCTTGCCTTACTAAAGTTCCTTGCTCAGTCAAGAACACAGAATATTAACGTATCAAGAATGAGTTATAAATATCAATTTAAAATTATATCAGTTTTAAAAATTCCCGAGACGTACTTGTCAAACGAAAGCAGTATAGGAAACTTGGAGAAATAAAACCGTTTTTGACGCCAAGTCGCAACGAATCAGTGCGTCGGTGTATCAACACTAACTACCTCTCAAAGCATAATCAGAGCAAAAATCACAGAGTAATCAATCGTCTCACTCTCACGCGTTGGCTTGCAACGGGGCTTGCAAGCTCTCTTTCTCTCTAATGGCAAAATTCGTTATAGTCGTAGCCTTTTTACTAAGGTTTATATAGCAATTAGTATGAAGTGAAAAGCCCGGCTTTCATACTGAACTTTGCACAAATTGAGAGATACGATACGAATACGAATACAATTCCACGTGATTCAACGTCATTGTTTTTACCTAATATTTATTTGTTTTAGCCGGTGGACGAGTGATAAGTATTATTTCCATCATATAAAAAAGTTGTTCATTGTGAAGACTTAAAGAGTATACAAGTTTTAATCGGCATAGAAAATGTAAAATCTTTGAACATTGCACTGAAAAACAAGTAATTGTTATGTTAAAACCTATGCCTGATTTGTGTGTATTACTCGACTAACAAATTGCAAAAAAAGAAAACAATAAATCGGTGTACAAAACTATTTAACTCATAAATTTGTTTCTCTGACTAGTAATTCGCATAAACTGATTGGATTTTGTTTGTTCTCCCGGATGTCCCATCAAGTTATAGGTAGATGGTACTACTAATTATTATGAGTACTGTATATTTTATTCAAATGACGAAAATATTTATTATCGTTCTGGTTATGACGATTAAAAAACTATACTGGCGCCATAAAAGACACGTGAATTCACAAAAACATGAACACAGTGATTTATTTTAGTAATTTGGATAAACAACGAATTGAGACACATTAATATCTTAAGAACCGATAAACTATTTACGCCTGTACATTTTTAATATGCGGATGGATGCGGAGAGCCGAGGACCGGATATGGTGGCACAATATTGGAAAGGCTTATGTCCAGCAGTGGACGAACACGGGCTGACGATGATGATGATTTTTAATAGCAAAATATTATAAAAATTGTTTTGTTGAAAGATAACACGGGGAGCGATCTCTTTCCTCTCATTTTGTCCACCGGTTGTGCCAAAGTCATGATTAATTAGTGATCTATAATAATATTTTAGCCTTCCTTTTACTTTTACAAAAACAATGAAGAACATGTATGTATGGCTTGCGTCGGTATGGAATGTGTCGATCAAGGGGTATTTCCTAATTTAATGAAACAGTAAAATTATTCCATTATTTAAATCAAGCTGTATGTTAAATCCAACAAATTATCGCCCGGTGTCAATATTGCCAGCGTTGAGTAAAATATTCGAAAAAATAATACTCAAACAAATGCTGGCACATTTTAACATTCACGGGGTGTTTCACGGTCAACAACATGGGTTCACGAGAGGGCGGTCAACAACTCATGTGGGAGCAAGTTTGATCAGGACTGTACTTCAAACTTGGGAGGGATCCCAGGATGCTATAAGTTTTTTATGATATTTAATTGGCAAGCTTAAATACTATAGAATACGTGGTAACGCTCTCGATCTTGTGATCTCATATTTGTCTGACCGAGAACAAAAAGTGAGTGTTAATGGGGTCTTGTCTGTCGGTTCAAAATTAAAAATGGGCGGTGCAAAGGATCAATTTTGGGACCTTTCCTGTTTTTGGTTTATATTAATGATTTTCCATTTATGTCAGGGTGTTATGTGAAACAGTATTATTTGCTGATAACACCTCATTGTTATTTAAACTAGACAGAAAAGATTTAGATATTACTTGGGTAAACAGGATCCTAACAGATGTCTCAAGATGGTTTGCTGCCAATAATTTACTACTGAATGCACAAAAAACCAAATGCATTAAATTTTCCCTTTCTAATGTACCCAGAATCCACAATAAAATAGAACTGGGTGGGAAACAATTAGAATTAGTTAAGTCAGCCAGTTTTCTTGGTTTAACAGTAGATAACAAGTTACAGTGGGCGCACCATATCGGGGCATTGGCTAGTAAGCTCGGTTCCGCGGTATATGCAATTAGGCAAATGATGGATGTGGATACGGCAAGGCTGATGGTATTTTGCATATTTTCATAGTCTAATGTCCTGCGGACTTCTGCTGTAGGGATCAGCGGCGCATATTAACTCCATTTTTATTTTACAAAAAAGAGAAATACGTGCCGTGTCATCATCTCCAGTATGAATGCACGAGAATCATTTAAAGATCGTTTTAAAGACATTGATGTAGTCACCTTGCCGTCCTTATACGTCTTTGAAATTATTATGTATACAAGGAAAAATATAGATCTGTTTAAAAAAAAAGGCGATATTAATGGTATGGAAACCCAAAGTCGTGATAAATTGGTTATTACAAAATTTTAATTACATAAGCCAAATGTTTCATTTTCGGGTAACTGAATTCGTTTTTATAGCAAAGTTCCTCAGGAAGTAACTCAATTAACAGAGAATAAATTTAGATTGGTCATAAAACGTATATTGATTAGACATTAAGAGTAGATTTGATGTTCAAAAATACCTTGTAATTGGGTTTACATAAATAATTTGATTTGACTTTGCCCTATCCTTAAGCTCTAGACACGCCACTGGTATATATCTACACATCTATACATATAAATAAAATTAAAGTATGTCTGTTATTTTGAAATAAAGGCTTTTACTTAAACTTATGTGCTTATTTGCACATAACCAAAACTTAGTATGTCTGTCTATCCAGGGCTAATCTCCGAAATGGCTGAACCGTTTTGACGGGACTTTCAATGGCAGGTAGGGGACTTTTTACAGTCCTATTTTACAGTATTATTACACTATTCTACAGTACCTATTTTACTGTCCTGTATACGTTGCGATAATTTTCACTTCAAAATATAATAAAAGAGCTATCTAAATAAGCATAATATGGGATGACAACTACTGCAAAATTACCTGGTGTCATGCCGCCATGAGCCAAACCAGCCGGCGTGAGCCCGCTGTGAACTAGCCCGCCCGGAGTCAAGCCACTGGTGTCCAGGCCAAGCCCAGGAGTCATACCTGAACAAGAAGTTTGAATATCCAAATGAATAATAGAATATAGTTCAATATTGTTATACTCGAATGATAGTAAGTAGCATTCCGGAAATAGAAGTAATATTTTTAATAAATAAATTTTTTTCTTTATTTCTTAAGAAGAACCTTATTTCCTTCTTAAGAAATAAAGAAAAAATATTTTTCTTGGGTATACAGAAAAAATGACTTACGAACGGATAACGAAGAAAATATAAACACTTGCTTAATTCAGTGAGTGTGTAAGAAGATGATAATGTTTCAGTAGGCGAAAAACGAAAAGTATGTAAGAATCGCGATATCAACACTCCGTTCTCGCTATCTACCGTCAATACCATTATATGTACAATATATTCAAAGCGTTAATGCCATATGTATACAATGTATGTATATCAAGTTACCGCCATGCGCCAAGCCGGCCGGCGTCATGCCGCCCAAATCCACTGGGTGTTCTCCATGCTGCAGACCTGCTGGTGTCATGCCGCCATGTGGAAGACCACCTAGAAGATAGTGAACTATTAAATAAAACGAGGTAGCCCTGTGTTCGAAATTCGACCGTAAATATAAACTTATAGTATAAACTCTTTGGCGACAATCTCTACTCTGTCCGACTGTTTGATCCAAGGAGTTTACGAACTTTTCAGCGGGAACGGGAGAAGTGAGGTTGTCATTTTATTTAGACTTTCTATTTTTTAGTGATAGTATATTGTGTTTTAAAGTTCTGTGTAAGTGAAAAGAATGGAGGAGATCTAAATAAACATGTGTAGCTGAAGTTTTCGCGCTCTTCCAAGAAGTCCTTTATAACTTCAGTAAAGCCTACTATCACTTTACTGGAGGAGTGTTAGGGACAGTTAATGTTTATCTAAAAGTTACGTCATTAGAGTGATGGTCTTGTTACCAATGCCTTGAGAACAATAAATAAATAAATAATCAAGGAGTTTACATAAATGTGATCACAAACTATTGAGTTTGAAATCGAGTCTTTTTGACATTGGCTGTAGGAACGTAAACAATCAGTGATTTATTTAATTTAATAATTTCTAATGCATATTATATAAAAATATTAGCTTTCTCCAGTCCTTCTTAATATAAACTTTAAGTGAACCAAATTTCGCACTCCTCCGTCGGCGCAATTTTCTTAAAAAGGGAACCAAAGTTTTCGCCTCACATATTAATATATATTTAATAGATACTAATATAGATAATATAAAATAATTTCAAGAAATTATCAAAAACATAATATTATCTTCTAAACGTAAAGTAGAAATATAAAAGTAAATGAACTAAAAAAAAAAAATATAAAAAAGTAGAAAAAAATAAAAAATAAGTCATAAAGTCTATGCTAAGACTTTTTTTTTTCAAATTAAATAAGTATTGCTAGTATTACATACGCGAAATAAAATAAATGGGGATACTGGATATTGATTAAGTGGACCTCATGATTGGCTAAATCATTTAATATGATGGCATGAAAGCATCGGAGAAATCGGGGGGAAGACAGATCTGCAGCTACTCCCTCCCCCGTTAGAAATACGACAAATTGACAGAAATTATCTTAAGAAAGAATCTTAAGAAAATATTAGAATGAAAACAAATAAGCTTCTCTGTCAATGAGATTTCAATTAAAATTTAGTCAGACAAGTATAAGCGTAACTAGGCTTAATGCGCTCATACACCCCCAACCCAGAAGGCTAAATAATATGCCCACAAATGTCAAAAAAGTGACAAATTATAAGCGTACATAAACCAAAAAAAAATTAAATAATATTTCATGTTTACCTGGAGTAAGTCCGCCTTGCAGTAAAGTCCCGGGCGTTAAAGGTCCTAACACACCGGGAGTAAGAGGGGGTCCAAGAGAGCTCAGCATACCTGCTAAAGTAGAAAAAAAAAACTTTTTTTATCAAAATCATTACATAAAATCAAATACTTACCTATTTTTAATTTAGTCAATTTTTTTCAAATAACAAATAACTTTAATTAAACGTCAATATTACAGTAAAATACGAATTGTAAAACATTTAGTTACGTCATTTTTTGTTCTTTTGTCTCAAAAATTATGGCAGTTAGATTATAGGACCAAGGAACATTCCTTGATCCTAGGTTAGATTAGTGTGAATAGAGACACTAATATCAATATTTTGACAAAAAGAATACTAGTACAAATTCAAAACAATCTGAAAAAATAAATTATCTGGGGATTGGCCCATATTGTAAAATGGATAATTATTAGCTTGGAGCAAATTTACTCCATTCCACTAGACAATTGATAACCTTGATGTGGAGCAAATCAGCCAGCCATATTGGAAAAGCAGTCACAATCAAATACCCATATACGAAGCTTAAGAGCCCTTTGACATTTTTGTGCGAAATTGTGATATTTTGACGCTCTAATTCTCAGAAACCTTAAGATTTTTTAATATTCTGCTGGTAGTTTATAATAGATCCATTTCCCTTCTTGAATATTAGTGTTGCATATTTACATATTTATTTTATAATATCTACACTAACCATTCTACGCAGTCAGTTTACAAGGAAAATTCTTAGACGTGTTACTTTGACGTCCTAATTTACATTGTTTCATTAAGTTTCAACAATTTCTAAAACTATGTTGAGATCAAGTACACATTCTTATTAAATATTAGTGTTGTGGAAATGTCATAAATTTCTTCCTTATTACAGAAAAAAATATTTAAAAACTTAAATTAAAAATTTAAAAACCCCCGACTCAATAAAAACCTCCAAAAAGTAAAAAAATATATGTACCTCATAGCCCTTTAAATTTGTGATAAGTTTCAATATATTGGGTCCATACATATGAAATTGGCGTTTTGTACGGGAGGAATATAAAGTCAATTTTTTTTTTGTAAAATATATTTAATTAATCAAAGTATGCACCGTTGTTATCTATGCACTTTTGCCATTTCATAGGTAGTTCATTGATCCCTTTACTAAAAAAACCATGGGGGCGAGAATCAATAAATTCTTTGAAGGCGGCTTAGACTGCCGCATCGGAGTTGAATTTTTTTCCTTGTAAGAAGTTGTCCAAATTCTGGAAAAAATGGTAATCTGTTGGAGCAAGGTCCGGGGAGTACGGTGGATGTCGCAGACATTCCAATTGTAGCTCGTCTAACTTAGTGGTTGTTTGTTGTACAGTGTGTGGTCTTGCGTTGTCGTGAAGCAGCAGTGGCCTAGAGCGATTGACCAATCTCGGTTGTTTAGCAGCTAGTTCTTCCTTCGTGGTTTGCAGTTGCTGACAATATATATCTGCCGTAATCGTTTGGCCAGATTTTAGAAAGCTGTAGTGAACGACACCGGCGCTAGTCCACCAAACACTCACAAGTAACTTTTTCTGAGTCAATTTTCGTTTAGGGCAGGATTTGGCTGGGTCTCCAGGGTTCAGCCATTGCGACGAGCGCTTCCGATTATCGTACAGTATCCACTTTTCATCACAAGTAATGATTCGATTTAAAATCCCTTCATTATTGTGTCGGTTGAGCAAAGTAACACAGCAGTCGACGCGTGTTTGCAAGTTCGATTCACTCAATTCATGAGGTACCCTTCGTTCAAGTTATTTTACTTCCCGATTTGCTTCAAGTGGATTAATACAGTTTTGTCACTTACCCCGAAGCCTGCAGCTATCTCTGAAGTGCTTTGTGATGGATCCGCTTCGACAATAGCCTTTAATTCTTCATTTTCCACTTTGATCTCCGGCCGTCCACGGAGTTGGTTCTGAAGGTCGAAATTTCCAGAACGAAAACGTTGAAACCAAAAACGTACCGTGCTTTCTTTTGCGACACCAGTGCCGTACACATCATTAATCCTTCGAGCTGTTTCTGCAGCTCTGGTGCCACGGTAGAACTCGTACTCGTAAATATACCGATATTTCATGTTTTCCATTGTGCGGTAAAAAGCGACGCCAAAGAAAAAAATTATGAGGAAAAAAACAAATGAATGACTGTTTTCAAAACTCAAATGTACCAGCTAAATGAATTTATAAATTTGAATTTGGAATTCTTAACCAAAGAGGAGATATTTCAGATCAAAGTGGTCAGTACGACAAAACGCTAATTTCATATGTAAGGACCCAATGAATAGTAGTAGTAATATATCCAAGTGTCGTCACGTCGGGGTCCGCTAAGTTTACGTGTATTTAAATTTCATACATACTTTATCATTTTTAGTTGTATTCTCTTTTTATTACTTTATTTACTTAGTTATTATTTTATAGTGGTTTTTCCGTTGCTCCAATATTTTTTACCGTAAACATACATAAGCATAGCAAGGACATATTTTTATTATATATTATATTTTATTATAAAACAGCAGCAAAGCCATGTCTGTGCATTGACGATCTTTTTAAAAATGATTAAACTAAGCATTTTATGCATTTTTAATTCCAAAATAAATCTCATATAATTGTTGTATGTGTGTTTATATGTTTATTTCTTCAAAGCTAAGAAATTGCCATTGAATTTCTATACAAATCTCTTTGTTCGAAGAAGTGGAGTCTCACTTGCTTAATAAAGTGCATATCAACACGTTCATCTTTTTTACAACGGTGTGAAGTTATTTTTAATTAGTAAAGGATGTGAACTTGAGTTTTGATTAATAAAGGCTAAAATTATATCTAATCATGACTACGTAACTAGTGGTTTCTAGGTAATCGATCATAATACTAGTAGTGCTAGACAGGTAAATATTTAACTCTATTCAATCTTACTATTAAAATAGTACCTTTATTAAACATAATAACATGGAAGTAAATACTTGTGTTAAGGAATGTTATTGTATTTCCTTTACATGCATTTAACCCGTCGAGAACACAATACTAATTACATATACATATCTTCGCGCCGTATCCCTAACGGAGTAGTCACAAAAGATGGAGCGCCAAGCGTCGCGTTCCTTACATACTTCTTTCGCTTCCTCAAATCTCATAATACTAATTGCAAATAGGTATTATATGTATTTATCTAAAACGAAAAAAAATTAACAACAAAAATCGAAACTTTTGTTTCGGAAAAGTATCAAATTTATATTTTATACCGAGGTCGCTTCTTTACTCACACTTTAATCAAGCTACGAAAGTCGCACGCATACATGAGTGTCCGAGCGCGCCAATACCTAAATTCAAATACTTACGATTCGTCATAGGCTCTCAAGTAAGCAACATTCAACTTTTCTCTTATAAGATAAAAAAAATATTGTATTTACAAAAGCGTACAGAAAGAGGTTATTACATCTAATGCTGGTCATCTAGTTAGCTAATCTGATTCATAGATTGCAACAAAATACCGTTAGATGTCTCATATTTATTGATAACAATATTGATTACTCCAATAGGGGTTTTCAATGCACGCGCGATTCAAATTAACACAACTGTTGCTGAATGTCCTTGAATGCGACAGATTAAAATTATGAGTTCAAAAAATGTATATAATAATGTAGATTATAAGTATCAGAAGTTTTTTATTATTTGTGACTAACGTAACGACCCGCTTCGGCATCGCACGGCTGTAATTTTTTACAAAATAAAATTTGCCTTTATTTTACGTGGATAATGTAGCTTCCTATTTATGTAATAATTTTTTAAATCGGATCAGTAGTACTAAAGATTACCCCAACATACAAACAAACACACCATAGATACACTATAACTATTTCGGTGATATTTTGTCTTCTTACATTTTTTTTGTAAGCACATCCTAACATCGATGATTTTCTCTATCACCGAGGTGTGCTGGAAGAAATCTCTTAAAGATAAGCATTGCCTTTTGTCATTATTTTTCTAATACTGTTTCTGTGTACTACTACTACTGTTTCTGTGTACTTTTTTTTGTGCAAAGTAAAACAAAAAAAAAAAACAGTTTTTCCATAATATTAGCATAGACAAGCTACCACCGATTAGGGTAACTCGAACATATGGTCTATCCGCACTGCGTAAATTCAGCACTACCGTACGTTGCTTTATTTACGTCCAAGCCCGCAATGAAAACAAAATTTGCATGTATTTTTTTGATTGAATAATCCGATTAAAACAAAATAAAAACAAACATTATTTCAAGGTAAGCACGACAAATTTTAAAAACTCCATCCTGTTTTCCAATTAGTAATTTTTACATGGTGAGTGTACAAATGAATGTTGAATTTGATTTTACCATAGGTATGGGATTATTTATCATTTTATTGTATAAAGTGTTAGTTTTAATGAGTGGTAAATACCATGCATTACAATTTAGAAACTTGTCATTATACCTGGTGTCTGTGGAGGTTCTACGTCGACATCAGTACGCGGCGATTGTGGATATCCGGCATCGGGGATGTTTTCTGCTTCTAACCATGCACCAGTTATGGATATGTTAGTTTATTGTAGTGCAGTTAGGAAAGGAGATAAATAGGAAACAATACATATTTACAACTCACAATTTTGAAAATGAATAATAATAATGTACAGGTAGGTAAGAATTAGTATAAAATTGAACGTGACAATGAATTTCATCTGTAAATATGTATTTGTTTGTTTGTATGGTACATAATGTATGTAACTTTTTACATGTTTTCTTAGTATTTAGCAGCATTTGCTGAGTAAAATTATGTCCTAGAAATATATGTGACAAATAAAAGCATTTATTCCGTTATGTCTGAAGCAGTTATTGTCATTCACCGAATATGTAAAAATTAGAATAAGATATGCAAAAAGCACATCCGAATTAATAAGCATATTTTTTATGATAATCTCGTGCATAGTTTTTTATACAAAGGATAATGAAACTTATACTCACCGACAGAAGGTTCATACTCTTGTGGCACAGGTGTGGGTGGTTCTACTTCAGGCAGTACGGGCGCAGGCGTGGGCGGTGCGGGCGCTGGTGTTCCTGGTCGCTGAATAGACTGAACACATAAAACATTAATACTAAATACTTTTAAAATATTCATAAATATGTCCGTATTTGCCATACCACATTTTAAATATTACCATACCATACCGATTTTATGAAAGAACTAGCTATGCCCGCGACTTTGCTCGTGTGGAGTTATTCTTATTGATGTGCTTTTTCACCCATCCATATATTCGTCATCCAGCCATCCATGAACATGAAACAACGTATGTCTATCTGTTTGTACCATTATAACTTGAGATCTAAATTGATATTAAAACCTGGCCGTCTAACGTATTTCTATACAAAAAAATAATAATGTAAATAGTATAAGTGTTTTTCGAGTTGTAAGCGGACTCAGCAATCCGAAATATGTATCCACAGACAGAGTGGGACTGTATGTCTACCCAAAACAGATTACTACTTATAGATAAATGTTGTTTTGCTTATAAATTATGCTTAGTTTTTAGGTGGCATAGCCCATACAGGCAATTTCGTACAATCAAAACTATAGTAAAGTAAATAGTATTATTTTCATACCTCATCATGTTTCCGCTTACGTCCGGCCCGTCGGGCCACGGGCGGTTGTTCGGCGTGTTCCGGTGAACGAGCTTCGGCTTCTTCGGTTTCGCTACGTAGTGTCATGTTCCGTTGATATTTCTGTCAAATTCAATATATTTAATGCAGTCTTCGCCAGTCCAAATGGTTTTGAAAATATTTGACATAAAAATTTATAGTGACACAGTAAAGTAGTATTGCGCAAGTGATTTCATTTCCGAGATCAATCAACGTTAATCACGGTTTCTTGACGAACATGTTCTTTCATCTTGTTCGTTAGATCGCGGCTCCGTAGCGATACGAATGACACTAATTGATTCATCATGCCCCAGGAGCTGTCGTGGTGAAAAGCGGCGGTGTGAGCAGTTGCCACTCTAGCGAGTGCGACATTGAATTAGGGGCTAAGAATGATATTCGTCGTCAACTTAACCCAATTCAATTTAATGAGCGCTCTTTTCATTACATACTGTATTCATTCTTTACGAGTAATTATTATGAAAAATTAGATCTCACCTTAAATAAAACGCGACTTGGTATGGGTCTTGCAGGCAGCGTAAACAATTTCTCGACGCCGCCAGTCTCTTTCCAATGCATGAGACGTTTAGTTGGAGGCGCAAGGTCGAGCGTTGTCACAATGTCCGACGTATTACTAAGCTGATTCTTCATCTCTTCTCCTGATATATTCTTTACTTCGTCAACGATGAGTTTACGCTTGCGCTTTGCTTTTGTTATACCTATGGAAAGAACGAAATATGAATATACAAACGTTTATTTATGTATATGTGTAACGTATATTATTTACGTTAGTAACTAATTAATCTGTGGTATATCTATCGCTTTTAAGATTGAAACTTCAGTATAGATATATGAGTATAAATTGGTACATTTATATGATGTAGATAAAATTGAAGTGTCTGTCTGTAATTTTGAAATTAAGCCTTTATGGTTATTTGCACGTAAATGAAACGTCTGTCAATATTTTATAGTGTGATTGTCTAATTACTGTATATTTTATAACAAATCTAATAAATTCATTTTCCGTTTCTGTCTATTGAGTACCTTCCTGAGAAACTTTATTACAAAAACGAATGCAGTTGCCCAAAAACGAAATATTTGACTAATGTAATTTAAATTTTGGTATAACCAATTTATTATGACCTAGGATTTCCATACTATTTGTTACAAACTCTTTTCCGACTAGCTTTAAAAGACCTTTTTCATAACATTTTTGTTATATTTTTTACATTACTTTTTTGTAAGTCTGTATTTGAAAATGTCAATAAAAATTTTTTGTGTCAAAACCTTGGTTTTATATAGTTTATTTAGTCTCGCTATCACCATTAATATCGCCTTTTTTAAACAATCTAATTTCATATTTGTAAGAGACTTATAGAGAATTCGGTAGACAAACGCCATTTCGCCAACGCATCAATTTGGCTAGTGAAAGAGGTTTCTAAGCGGCAACTTTGAGGAAGTCTATTATTTAAGATAATGTTTAGTTTTAAGTTTATAAATATTAACGTTAGAATATCACATGTTATCTAATACATTAAAAATTATATATAATAATATACTCAGACATTTCACACAGCGCCATCTAGTCCCAAAGTAATCAGCACAGCGCTCGTGTTATGGGTACTAGACAACTGGTATACTATTTATGTATTTTTCTTTTGTATATATTATACATAAACACCCAGACTCGGGGCGGGAATCGAACCCGCAACCCCCGTTTACTTTCCGACGCGCTTAACTATTGCGCCACAGAGGTCATCCCAAACCACAGACAAACTAGCCTAGAGACCTGAAATGTTTACGAATTTCTAAGCAAACTATTCTGTCAAGGTTAGAGGAATGGGACGTAAGCGGGCGGCACGGTAACGTCACGTACTCGACGAAAAAGTGATGTACTCGTAGATATTGTATATATCGATAAGTACAAGAATTATTTTCATAAGCTTATTTTAAAAAGAGCAATTATATAATATATATAAAACCAAAACAAGATTCTTTATTTTGAAATAGTCACACAAAAAGTAAAAAATGTAGAATAGAAATGCAAATCAAATTCGTTTATATATGAGGTTGTATGTGTTTTCTTGATGTACAATTTTTTAACAAAAAATTAAATTGATTAATTGTGGGTTCTCCGGAATTAAAGCAGGGTATAGCACCCACTCCCAGGCATGGAAAAATATTCCAAAAGCGAGCAACTGTGGTTAGCACTCAGTACCTACTACTTTGAATTAAGCGAAAAATTTGGTCATTTTATTAGTATTATTATTAACTTGAAGAAATGTAACGAATGTTTTTTGTAGAAAATCGACACCCCCAAGTCGTAAAAAAAGAGCACATAATTTATACACCCACTCATTTATATAACAGTTTTATAGAGCCAGGCATTCATTAGCAAATTTTACTATGCCGTTGTATAGCGGGTTATATCATACATCAAATCTACTTCTGTATAATATAGTGATAGTACTCTCCGAGTGACGTGGCTATAACTTGCTGATCGACAGATGGACCAAGATAAAATTACAAGGGTTTTTTTTTCACAAAAAGTATCTTTTTTCTTATTGTTACTTCCTACCATGGAGAACCCGCCATATTGGATTTATGACGATGTCACATACACAGAAACCTTCCCCTCCTTATTGCATTTCATTTGACACTAATATTGCTGAAAGTTTTGAAAAAGTTACGTCCTATTACGGAGCATCCGCCATATTGGATTTATGATGATGTCACATATACAGAAACCTACCCCTACTTATCCATTTCATTTGATACCCATATTGCTGAGTCTTGAAAAAGTTACGACCTATTACGGAGCATCCGTCATATTGGATTTATGATGATGACACATATACATAAACCTTCCCCTGCTTATTCCATTTCATTTAACACCCGAATTGCTGGTGTTAAACAGAAAACTTATTTCCTACCATGAAGCATCCGCCATATTGGATTTATGACGACGTCACATATACAGAAGCCTTCCCCTGCTTATTCCATTTCATTTGATACCCATATTATTGGTGTCGTACAAAAAATTACTTCCTTCAATGGAGTATCTGCCATATTGGATTTATGATGAGGTCAGTCTGTTCGGGCGCCAATTTTATACCATTCCCACCCGGATGCCACGAAAAGGGAATAGTTAAAATAAATTTTGTAACTAATTTGGAAATTTTTTACATAAAATTCTTTTTGAAAAGGATTATATGTATAATGAAATTTACTAACAAAAACAATACTAATTTTACAAATGAAAAAGAGAACAGTATAAAAAGTAGGTGTGACGGTGTAGAGTTTATCAAATGAAATATAAATACCTTTTACATTCACCTTTTAAATTATAATTTACATATAATTAAAAAAAAACACTTTAACCATTGGCTTACATTGGATATTATTGTTCCATATTCATGTATTCCACTCTCGAACGATATCTTCAAATTTTAAGTAAACTTTTCATAATTCTTTAATTTTTCACATAAACTTCAACACTATTATTAGATATGTCTTGGCGAGGTGGCAAAATAAACATATATACTGTTTTAATAGTAAATATTATACCATTCTTGGTTATGGAATTTTTGCGTTGATTATTTTCTTCACATCATGTTAATTTTTCCGTCTCTTACTGAACTATATCTGTTCGTTACATCGCCTTTGTTTTTATAAATCAAGTAGAATATAATCTAGAGGAAAAAAATCTTGTCCTCACTCCATCACATCCTTCCTTCTAATCCTCGCTTTTGTTTTCTCTCTATTCTTCAAAAATTCTCTTCATTCTTCGAAAAAACATATTTAAATTTTTAACTTGCCAGTTCTACAATTAATTACTCTAAACAACCTCTAAACTCATAAAAAAGGTAGAATAGGAAAAAAAATGTTACAATATACAGAAACTGTTCCTTGTGTATTCCATTTCATTTGATACTTATATTACTGGAGTTCTTTTACTTTCTAACACGGAACATTCGCCATATTGTATTTATGATGACGTCACATATACAGAAACCTCCCAGGCGTGCGCTAAAGTTTCATCGCAATCAGACAAATGGTATAGGAACACATAGAAAACAAATGTACAAAGAAACATTCATCTGTAAAGAAACGGACTTTCGCATTTTTAAAAAAAAGAAACATGCATCATTAAATAAACAGACAGACAGACTTTCGCATTTATAAAATTAATACGGCTATCCGCTTTTATTTATTTTTACTGGTTTTTAAAATTTTAAATCATTAAATTTTCAATTTAAAAACAAAAATGTATGTAATAAATATTTTAATTACCTTAATTAAGTTTGTAACAATAGTAGAAAAGAAACAAGATATTATAATATGGAACTAGGTATATAATTTCAAAGAATGGTAGTCATTATAAATTCTCAAAATTAATGAAAAGATATTGACATATCGATACGTTTTTTCGCATCCCTACTTACACGTGCCACCTTGCAAGAGTGAGGACGCAACATGTAATTATAGCTTGCTAGACAAGGACAAACGCTGACTCAAAGCTACCAGCAACCAGTATCACCAGAGCTTTGCATTTTTCTGTTATAAATTTTTATTATTAATTTTATACTTACCGAAGAAACGTGATATTGTCTTCTTTGAAACTATTTTTACGACTATCGCTACCACACCACTTTACAGCGCAATTTGGCATATTTTATTCTATATTTTTTAAAACGATTAGACACAGGTCACGGATCTGCTTCCTGGTTAATACTAAAGGAGCGCGCGTTTGTTTGAATTGATATAAGCATTTGTGCAAATCGATGGCAGAAAACGGTGCCATTTCATTTCCTGTCTTTAGGCTAGTTTGTCTGTGTCCCAAACCTATAACACTTGTATTTATACCTGTCATCTATGATAGTCGGTAGCCTTATTACCTGTTGCACAATCGCGTAGTGGATGTTTGGAACAAGCTCCCAGAAAGTGTAATATCGGCGGAGACTTTAAATAGTTTTAAATGTCACCTTGGCCATTGGCTCAAGACAAATAAAACCAAGCACTGATATGTGGACACATCAGCTAATGGCTGCTCGTCCATAATAATAATATGTATGTACTTTTTTGTTACCACAATCTATACTTTTCCTTATATGTATACATAAAAATGAATCTCGGAGTAATGCCTCCTCGTAGCTCTAAGTATTGTGGCATCAAGTATGTACAAATTCGTTACCACAACTTATACATTTCCTTATATACATAAAAATGAATCTCGAGAGTCATGCCTCCTCATACCTTTAAGTATTGTGGCATCAAGTTTGTACAAATTCGTTACCACAATCTATAAAAACATATAGTACATATAAATGAATCTGATAGTAATGCCTCCTCGTACCTCTAAGTACCGTGGCGTCGACAGGTGCGAGGGCGAAGGACTCCTCCTCGTTGTGCAGCAGAGTGGTGCCGTCGTGCGCGGGCGGCGCGCCGGGCGCGGGCGAGGCGGGCGGGGGCTCCGCGCCGCCGCCCGCCTCGCCCGCTCCCGCTCCCGCTCCCGGGCCCGCGCCCGCTCCCGCGCCCGCGCCCGCCGCCTCCGCCGTCCCGCCGCCCACGCTGTCCACTTCCTGCACTCCAACACACCACACATCATAATTATAACTAGAGCTCGCTCTGTGCCCGAAATTCGACCCTAAATATAAACTTACGACATAAACTCTTTGGCGACAGTCTCTACTCTGTGCGACTGTTTGATCCCAGGAGATTACGTATATGTGATCAGCGATCACATACTATGATGAGTTTGAAATTGAGTCTTTTTGACATAGACAGATGAAAGTAATCGATGAGTGATTAATTTAATTTATTGTAATTGACAGTATTTTTGTCATTGGCAGTATGAACGTAAACAATGAGCCATTTACTTAATTTAATGTATTTCTAATGCATATTATATGAAAATATTAGCTTTCTCCTATCATTCTCCATACGGACTTTAAATGCACCAAAATTTCACACCACCGTCCGCGAAATTTTCTTAAAAAGGGAATCAAAGTTTTCACTTCACGTATTAATATATTAGATAATGCGCCAGACAATACACACCAATCATCTGATCTCAAACTAGGGTATTCCCTGTGCTATGAGAAAGAACCAGACGACGACTACTGGGGGCATCTCCCAGTACACCCAGACCTGAGACAATCTAGAAAAGTTCGTTTCCTAAATTGACCCGACCGGGAATCGAACTCAGAACCTTCTGCGCTTGGGGGTGGCGCAGTGATTTAGACGTACAACGTCTAAATCACTGCGCCATCGAGGTCGTCGACATCATAATAGTAACATATCCCTTAGATGCCTTTGAATTACACAAGTCATTATTTAGATTACAAGTGTATTAGTCTTATAATGACGAGTGAGTGAGTAGAAAAGAAGAGTCTTTTGTTTAAGTATTTACGGTTAGTTCTGTTTGCCAAAGGCAACTACTACCATTGTGCTACCTTCTATGTATTGTAGTTGCAATCCAATTAGATGTTGTTATACTTAAGATGCAAATAATGGACTTTTTGGCGGGATTTTGTACGGAGCGGTGTGGCGTTTATTTTAATTATTTGCAAATTGTTTCTATATTTATTGTGATGTATAATATTGTTCTAGAGTACTCTATATATTGTGATGTAAAATTGGCATAGTTTTGCGTCCCGAGTGTCTACGCTATTGTGCATTATGTGGAATTGTTGAAATAAGTGCTTATTTAGTATTGCGATGTTAAGATTTTTAGTGGCTAAGTCCGCTTCAGTGGATCCTACTAGAAAGACTGCCTCAATATATTTGTCGCCAGAAACTGCAAGTCATATGAAAATGTATTACGTCGGTCGACATTTTAATGAAATGAAGAATTTTATTACTGAAAATATGGGCTGTTATGGGCATAGATTTATTTGCCTTCTTTTGTTTCATACACTGGCAACTCATTTAATATTTCGTCGCTTTGGAGACCAATGGACCTATTCCACACAACTAATATTTTGAGTAAATGAAGTTTACATAAATATTGCCGCGCGTAAAGTCAGTGCCGGATTAAGCAAGCGTGGGGCCCGTAGCAAATTCTATCAAGGGGCCCGTGATCTGATATGGCTTCTTAAGTATAAAGTGGTAAAATACTCAATACGTTTATTTGCCATCTATAGGTTACAACTTTGTTGGTGTTTAATAGTACAATAGACCACTATAGGCCCTGTTGGGCGCTGACAAGTACAAAAAGCCAGAGAGGGTGAGGGTGCCCTGGTAATTTAGAATAGTTTTGATAAGAAACTAACAATTTAAAACAGACGATAATACACAAAAAAATTGGAAATCTTTCTTAGTACATATTTCAGTCTATATTTATTACAAACTATATTATATTTTCAGGAATAGTTAATGTTATATTTTATCAGTGGTGTACTTTAAATTTAAAAGTACACCATTTAAAAGTACACCGAGGCCCCGCGGCGGGACCACCTTTTGCGCGGGGCCCGTAGCAATTGCAACTCTTGCTACGTGGTTAATCCGGCACTACGTAAAGTACATTTTAATTCTGTATTCAAGCCACTACTGCTTATAAATGGATTAAATTTTTACAGGAAATTCTTGAAAATTGTACGAATATGAAATACAACTTATTAAAAGCTAAACTAAAATAATTTCGGAATTATGTAACTTAGAACTATTGACCTACACTTTTTTCATAATATAATCACAGATTCAATAGTTTACTAACATAAATATAATAATCATTTTTTGCGTAGGTCTAATGTCAAATTTGAAAATAAGTGTGTATGGGGGCAGGTGATTGTTAGACCTATTATCTAATACAATTTTTCACTATAGTTCATTATATCATGAGTATACTTAACTTTATTTCGACAAAACTGTGGCTTAGACCTATTGACATCCAAAGCCAGGATTTATTAGAAACATATCTGCCGTTCTCGTAAAAAAATGCGTGTATCTCTAACGTAAAATGTCTGTCTTCTTATTACAAAGTACCTAACTTTCTCCAGTAAAGTGATACTGTGCTTTAGTGGAGTTAAAAGAAACTTCTTGGAAAAATGCGAAAACTTCAATTGCACTTATGTAATAGGTTGTCTAAATCAAATTTGCCGGCTCTAAATTATATCAATAAAATTGAAGTGTCTACATGTATTTTAGTTATTTATATGTTAATTACAAGCAGGCGTTTTCAACAACTTCTTTCCGATGCTGTGGTAAAGCCTCAACGTCTTGGTATTTACTAATTTGTGAATTTAGTAATTTCGATCTCTAAGGTTCTTATGAACTCTGCCCATGTTTCGTAAGGGTTGCCACTTAAGCTGCGCTTCAATTGATAAACACAGTTGTAACCACAAAAGCTGTAGTCTCAGACAATTGCACAATAATAATGAGTAAGCTTCTTACATATCGCTATTAACAAGAACAGTTCGAAATGTAGTGGTAAGTTTGAATCAGGCAACCTATAATTAATTCAAACTTTCCAATTCTTAACACTTGTACAGAACTTTAACGCACAATATACTATCATTTTTGTACCTTAAAAGTCAAAAACGCAAAATATAGAAAAGCGCACTTCTTCCGTTCCTGCTAAAAAGTCCTAGAATGTCTTCATAGAAAGCTAGCATACGCGGTTTGACACATGTCATGCGCGATTGCGCACTAATACACACACGCCGTGGCACGCACACAACGACAATATCTAGGGTGATTATGGGTGAATATTGCGCCACTCCGGCACATTTATTACCTAACTTGCAATAATAAGGGACGTCTAGTGTCGTGCGATATCTACTGTCGAATCGAGAATTTGTATAATGTAATTTGTAGAGTGGCGCTATATCTACCGCGACTTAACCACTACAAGTGCATTTTACGGTCATGGCGCATTAGACACGCAATCGTCATACATGACGTTTGTTTTTTACAATTTATCGCCAGTTCCGCAATGATCGGGTCGCGATGATCGTTATATGCAAATTTTTAGGTAATAACCAGCCGGTCGCACGCGACGTAAACACGCGACCAATTCCGCGTCTTTAATTCCTTCTTCACGTCGTCATAAGTAGAAAACTGTCTTATTTGCATTAACAAATATGAAAAACGTATCCAGGTGCATTGTTTTTTTATTATTATATACTGAAATGCACCGCGCATCTCACACTCAAAGTAACAACCCCACGTATATCTGGCAGAGAATAGGCAATTTCGAGCCGCGCGAGGCGCGAGTCAGGGTTTTTCTACACATATTCTCTTATTCTTCTTCGATGCAGAAACGACTCTGGTACCATTTATATTTCAATTAGTGATTAGTGCAAGTTTTACTAAGCAATGATTGTTAAAACTTGCACTAATCTGTCGGTTTATATTTTCTGGCATTAGGAAGATGCAATTAAAAGAGTATCTTACTTAGTTCCTGCACTAGACTCGCATATACTACTTGCATTAGTCAAATTCAGTCTATGATTCTACTCGCCTTTCTACTACTAAAATCAAATAGAATCGTTTTTATTTTTGTTTGTGCCCGCCCCTTCTCACTATCATTGCTGCTTGCTGTAGTATAAACGGACAATTTAGTAACAACTTTAGTAATGTGCATTAGTAAATAGGCGAATATGTATGCGTGATTTGTTTTTTTTGTCTTTATGGCATGGCACACAGTTTAGCGCATTTGCCAATGTCACGTATTAATAAGTAAAATTACAAGTAAATTCGTTTTTTCTTATCGTAAAACTCTTTCAGTAAAGTGATAGTATGCTTTACTGAAGTTATAAAGGACTTCTTAGAAGAGCGCGAGAACTTCGGCTGCACATGTTTATTTAGACCTACACCATTCTTTTCACTTATACAGAACTTTAATGCACAATATACTATCATATTTGTACTTCAAAACTTCGAAAAATGTAAAAAATAGAAAATCTAAACAAAATGTAACCTCATTTCTCCCGTTCCCGCCAAAAAGTACAAATGATTTGGTTTATTTATTTGAAATAAAAATTTTTCCTCTATTTATTCTATTACAATAGCAAGCATTTTGGATAAAATTACACGTTTTTCCTAATGTTGCTTGTGTCCATCCTGGCAATTAAGTGGCACTATAGTAGAAGAAATGTAAACATCTAATGGAAAGGCCGCAAAACTACTAAACATTTAATAATGTACTATCCTAATGATTAAGATAATGTAACCCGACCATAACATACAGTTGCACATCAGACAAAAATGTATTATACTGTAAAGGAAATAATAAACTATTTCCACGTACCATTGGTCTAACCGAGGGCGGACGCGGCACAGCGGGCGGTGGCATGAGGTCGGCCGCTTCGTCCATCGGCCGAGCCGCTGGCTCGTGTGTCGGGGACCCTGCCCAACTGTACCCAACATAATACACACTATCACAATGTGGTACTGCTTACCAGTAATCTCTTCGCAAGCAAAATTTTTCTCGTTTGGATGCCATACGTACCGAGTGAGCATTAAGAAATTACATTATTTTTATTTTATTTTTTTTATTTTATTTGAGAAACACAGTATACATAATACAGTATATGTGTAAAAGACTAAAGTTATAATACATAAACCAATTAAGTTTGCACTTACAAATAATATTCATAAATTGCAATGTAGACAAAAATAAAAAGTAATAGACAAACATTAAAAATAAAACAATAGACAAAAAAAAAACAAAAGAAACAAGAAAAACTACTTGCTCATCAATAAGCTTTTAAATTTTTTGAGGTAGTTACAAAACAGGTCACCATTGCCACACATTTCATTATGATTATAAGATCTAAAAATGAAGGCGTTACGGGCATAATTGGTTTTAATTATTGGTAAACTAATAAGAGATTTATTACGTCTACTGACTCGAGAATTGAGAGATTATGTATACTTATCAATTTGTATATCAATGCAAAAGTAACAGTGAGAATGGTTCCTAAAGTTATTTCATTATTTGCAATTATACATATAACTTGCATACCTATGTTGTGGCGAAGTGCCGGCATCATAGTGATCTCCCATGTCGTCATCTGACTCGGGCGCTTCAA
The DNA here is from genome assembly GCA_907165235.1 of Zeuzera pyrina. Lineage (NCBI taxonomy): Eukaryota > Metazoa > Arthropoda > Insecta > Lepidoptera > Cossidae > Zeuzera > Zeuzera pyrina. The sequence continues at coordinate 18,355,843 of OU015628.1, forward strand.
CAGCCGGTACTGCTCCAGTCTCTCCAGCATTTACGCCAGCCGCATCAATTTCAGCCTTCAGCAAAATATTACATTTTTGTATTATAATAAGTAAAATACAATTACTTTATTAGAGATTTCATAAATCCAAGACTACCTGTCCCATACTACAAAGTACAAAGTGAGGTAAACAAAATCAAATAAAATGTAGGTGTGAGTGCTGTTTTTTAACGAAATGGGGGCAGATCAGCTCATCTGATAATAAATTTATGTCATATGTACAGGCGACTCAGCTTATCTAATTTGCCTCACCATTGCTGCTCGGACACGGTATCTGGAGTTGTTTATTGTCTCTATGGGGTTTATTTTTAAAAGGTAGTTTAAATGCTATGAGGAAAATCAAAGAAAAGACTCCAAAAATAATAATGAAAATTATTATATATATACATATTTCACGTAATATTACAACTTACAAGTAATCCTTTTATAATAAAAAGCCTTAGAAAATAGAAAAACACTGTTCAAAAATTGACATTAAAAATTGCCACCAATAATTCAATATCTTCTTTCATTGAGCTTTGTAAAAACAATAAAATATAAATAAAACCCTACCTGCAGTGATTGGGGCTGTGTAGAAGTTCCGGGCATGCCAGATGCTGCGCCGGTGCCCGCGCTGCCCGCTGTTACATCCCCAAAAAGATCGCCTTCGAAGAGACCGCCCGCGTCTTTAAGTAGATACATAAAATAACATAATTTGTAATTTAATCACCTGTTAAATTAGAGAGCAAAGATTGGCCGTTTTTATAACTTTCCACTAACGATTTTATCGCCACGATTTTACCGTCCGTGATACAATAGGGAAGCAAAATACATGCAGTTGTGTAAAGACACTTTTAAAGAACACTGGCAGAATTTTATTGAACGTTTTACGAAGCATCTTAGAATATGACATACAAGTCTTAAATAATTTAATCCACTCATTATTTACATGATATTTATTTTCTTTGAAGAAGGCAATAAAAAATAGTTTATTTAAATAAACTCTTAATTAATACAGCTCAGTTTCTATTTGTATCAGTTCAAATAAATTCAGTGTTACTGCTAATATGTAGTAAATTTCCCGCTATATTTGTTTTTAAAGGAAGATAAATACTTTCCTCCTAATCGTCAAAATGTTCAATACAATCAATAAATAAAATAGATTATTGCGCATCGAACTTTGAAATTTTATTTTTCAAAAGACATTAAGGCAATTAACCCTATTTCGATTACCAAAAAAAGTAATGGTAACACAGCTATAAAATTAATGTAGACAATAGACATTGACGTATTATTTTTTTGTTTCGTTTTCATTTTGCTGTCTTTTTTTGCGTTGGACGCAGGTACTACAAGTTGTTACAAACACGTGATGACATGAGCGTCTTCTTTGATGGCATAGTTGTACTTTTTGGCGGGAACGGGAAAAGTGAAGTATGTTTTCGTTTTAACTTTACATTTTTTGAATTTTTACCGTTTCAACGTTATAACACCTATTATTGACACGAGTGTCCAGTTGTCAGTTGTCAAGGCAAAACCTTTTTAATATGTATCCGCGATTTTAAAAAGAAAAGTAATCAAATTATTAACAAATACGCTGAAATTTGCAAGAATTAATAGTAAATACTAACCGACAACAGAATCAGTAAACCAATTTTAAATAGTAATAAAATATAAGAAAAAGTGCTAAAAGTGCGGAAATATTTATACCTATACATCTACGTACATACAAATAAAATCGTTGATTGACGTATGGAGGGTAGATTGTAGAAGCGAAGAATTATAAATTGACGTTTGACGTTTTTAGGGCATTAACCAATGACTAAGGAAACTAAAGGACATGGCATGTTGATCTATAGCAACATTTAGTTATATATATTTTAACGCATAACATCAAACGTAGCGTTGTCTCTTTTTGACTTACGGCCTCTTGTGTGTGTAAGAGAAAACAACAGTAATTTTCTCAAAGAGTAATTTTTTTATGTGATATCATTGTAATGTCAAAACGAGCCGGTCCGCCATTTATTGCGACACGCTGACAAGTACACGAAGTGTCAAAACATAACAATGGATTTAATATTTTTTAATGTTTCTGTGATTTTGTGCTGGATATTGGAATTGTTTTGTTAAAGGAGAAGCTAGCATAAGGCCACAATAATTTCCAAGTGTAGTGTGTTAGAATTTGGCTCGAGGAAAAGCAATAATCAACGAAATCTATAATTGCACTGGTACGTAACAGAAATTCATTAATTTAGTCTGATGTCGTATATATTTCCATCGTAATTACTGTGTTTCTTAGTTTATTGTATTATAGTCATGTATATTTTTAGTTATTAGCAGTTTTTATTCATATAATATAGTAAATTACTTCATATCATTTTTGTTGTTATTGCAGTTAGGGCTGTTCATGTACCTAATACCTATATTAAAAAAATATCGATAAATACAGATATCATGTTTATATGTCGTAATTATCTCGTTTCAGATTACCATCATGTATTATTAGAGAAAAAGAGTGGCTTGACATAATCGGAAAAGAAAATTGAACCCATTTGATGTATTCATGATATATATTATGTTATTTGCATTTCGAAGAAACTTCTTTCGATAGAACATTAAGAAAATAATTTTATATATGAAGCATTGCCCTCGCAAAGGTTATTGGGAATCAGAAAAAATATTTAGTGTTAATTAATTACTTTTTAATTTCTTGAGCATGTAAATCCTCTATTGTGAAAAAGTAACAGGAAAATATTAATCGTTTACAGAATGTGGCTGAATTTTTATTTGATGTTTCCGGGAGAGAAAAGTCTCATAGATCTAAATATCTGCTTCTGAATGATATGGATCAAAACCATGGGAGTTATTTTTGCGACCAATAAGAACTTGTAGTGGTTTCACTAATAATTCAGATGCAGTACAATTTAAAGAATCTTTTAAAAAACTTGAAGTTGAAAAAACTTTTAAAAAAGGTGTCGGAAACTATTTCATTATTTTCTTGACGTACAAAAAAATGACAGCGACATGATGAGTACGATGACTGCTTAAATTCAAATCTCAGTATTCAAAAGTTTCATTAAGAAATTATTTAATAAAAATAATGCTATTTAGTTATCTATATTTATTTATATTGTGAATATGTTATTAAAATTTTTATGTACTTCATATAAATATTATTTTACAAACAATAATGTTAACAAACAGTTCTATTTTTCAAACCCAGTATAAATATGTTACTATAGGTACATTAGATATGACTAGTCAGACATTGGTCACCCTTGTAGTGCCTAGCAATTTACTATTTTAACTTTTAAAATTTTTATTCAAAAGGCCGGTATATTTTGGATTTTCTACCCTAGATAATATTATAAACTATAATATTACTTATTTCTTTACAACGAAAAGAAATAAAATTTGTTTGTTTGTATATACGGGGTAACTTCTGGAAGTACTTAACTGAATTTGAGAATTCTTCGAATAATAGAAGTCCACAGTGTTCTATTCCTAATTGAAATATTATTCCCAATTACTGTGTGATAAGACCACTAATTTTTAGTAAAATTAATTATTCTAGTATTTAGTTTATCAAAGTGCTACCAGTCAGTGGCGTAACTATACCATCTGGGGCCCGTGGCAAATTCTTTTGATGGGGCCCTATCAGTAAAAATCGTCACGTTGTACTTAGTTTAATTTTAATAAACCACTTAAGTAGTTATCCAACACTAATAACAATTTTATTTTCAAGCGCATGGGTTTATATATTTACATTCATTCACATTTACCAGCCTATATACGTCCTACTGCTGGACATAGGCCTCCTCTCATCATTCTTCAAGTACTGACTAATTTTAGGTAGCTTTTTATTTTTCTCTTTCGTTTTTCGCTCCCACTTAAATATTTTCTGGAACTAGACATTTTAAAATCTAACTTTCACAATCAACTTTACTTTGCCACCATTTGCAGATTCAATAAAACAACAAATACGAAAAATCAAAGATACAAATGACCAATTGTCAAAACAATCACACAAAGAATACGCAGTCAGTAGAGCCCTCATAAAAAAATAGCAAATCCGGGATTCCCCTAACATAGTGTTGCTAGCTCGCCCCAGCGGCAGCGCCACGAAAAAAGTACTTTCTTGGTTAATAAAATGAGGGAATTCCCCGGTCGTTAATGCTCACCCGCGCTGCCAACGTACCGCGACATAAAATGTAGAAACCAATGGATGCATTCTAAAATTGATCAACATCTTTTTGTTTAGAATGTGTTGAAATGCTTAACAATTAACTTGAAATTGTATTATGGTCTTTAGTTGTCTCACTTTAATGGATTTTAAGCAGAATTTAAAAAAAAATAAAAAATATACTTTTCAAGTAAAATAAAATACTCAGGTACAAGGTTAAAAAATTATTTCTGAGCTCGCGGCCTCTTGGGCCGGGGCCCTCTTGGGTGGGGCCGAGTGGTGTGGGTGACCCGCCACAGGGGGTGGACCAACAGGTGCTTATAGCTCCCATTAAGTGGAGCCTTAGCCTGCCATCCCAAGACCGCAGTGCGTAGACTTCATGTCTACATCCTTCTCGAGGTGACCCTGTTTCTACTGAACACTGCGGATCTAGACTGGAGAGTCGATAAACACTCCTGAGGGTGGTGCTTCGGCGGCGCCCTCAGTACCGGGTCGGGGCCGATGAGGCTGCAGTGCCGAAAGGGCCTGGCCCGGACGGGGGGGGGAAGTTGTGTTCCCCGTCCTCTGCGTGAGGGCGGGGGTCAGGCGTCGGGGTCACTTGCCCCTCTTCCAGGAAGGGTATTGTGACCCCGGAGGTGGAAAGAAGGAAAACTTTTAAAAACCCGTGAGGATACACGTAAAAATCTGAGGTGGAGAGAAGGAAAACTCGAAATGAAACCCGTGAGAAAACACGTTAAAACCAGAGGTGGAGAGAAGGAAAACTCGAAATGAAACCCGTGAGACAACACGTTAAAATCAAAGGTGGGAAGAAGGAAAACTTGTAAAAACCCGTGAGTAAACACGTAAAAATCAGGTGGGCGTGCTGACGCCCCTGCCGTGGTGTAGGCGGGGTGCGGAAGCCGCCACTTTGGAGGCCTGGGGTGTCCTTCGGGGGAAGGCGCCTCATCAATGGCCTCGGGATGGTGCGCGCGGTTGTTCCCGCGCGCCTCCCAGGAGAGCGGGCAGGTCAAACTGCCCGCAAACGGAGGAGGGCCCGGCTCAGGCTGGGCATAGCCGCCGGGGTCGCGGCAGAATGCCAACGCGCTCCCGTTGCCCCGGCATCAAGGCTCTCGAGGAACACCGTCAGGTTTTAGTGGGTAGACTCGGCCTAGCACCCTAATGTCGAGGAGTCCCACATACCCCCCTGCCACCCCCCTACGGCAGGACGGGATGCATAAAGCATTTCCTGACGCAAAAAAAAAAAAAAAAAAGGGGCCCTCTTGGGTGGGGCCGAGTGGTGTGGGTGACCCGCCACAGGGGGTGGACCAACAGGCGCTTACAGCTCCCATTAAGTGTAGCCTTAGCCTGCCAGGTTACCCTGTTTCCACTGAACACTGCGGATCTATACTGGAGAGTCGATAAACACTCCTGAGGGTGGTGCTTCGGCGGCGCCCTCAGTAGGGGGGGGGGGGGGAAGGGTGCTGTGTGAATGGCACCCTATTTGAGGGGGGGAAACCAAGGGGTTCGTTTTCGTCTTGGTCCGGCGTTGGTGATGGCGGTTCTCTGCGGAGAACGCGAGTAATATTCGTCGTCGTTGTCGTCACCTGAACCCTCTGTTTGCAGAGGGATATGGTTGTCGTACGCGACGGCACAAGAAGGAATGTCTCCAAATGGAGGCATCTGGGGGGGTAATAGAGCGCTTCCTCGTGTTCTTCGAGGTAAGCGTGGGTTTTTCTGCATTGGTTGCACTTACTCCTCTCTTTCTTGAGAGGAGTATTGTTATTTTGTGTTGTTCCGTCGTCCTTCGTGGAGGACGCGGGTCTAATTGTAGTGACGCGCCCGGCGGCACTAACCCTGTCGCCGGGTGGCGTCTGGAGGACGGACCGGCACCAGCCGCCCTCCCCGGGACCCCGCGCAGTCACTTCAACGACCCTCGTGATGGTGCTAAGGGGGTACGTCGTGGCTGCGCGGACCGACGACGGGCTTGCCTTCATTGGCCGGCCCAAGAGAAGGAAAACTTGATACAAACCCGTGAGCCAACACGTTAAAACCCGTGGGTACCTGGGGACCCCCACAGTATGTAACCTAGCCCTCGGAATGAGCGTCACCCGGGGGTGGTCATTTAGTTCGTCTCATAACTCATGTCCCCTAGTGGGACGATCATGAAATGGACACAACCACAACAAAAAAAAATCAAGACGTAAGGCAGGAGGTTGATGAGGAGAAGCGACAACAGGAGGTGGAGTTCATCTCGGACTCTCGTAGTGCGAGCATGGAGAGCTTAGACTCTCGGGGATCGAGGACACGTCGAGCGGGAATGAAACGCACCTCATCATGGGAGCGCATGGTCGACTCATCGTCAGATGATGAGGCGACCAAGAAGATTTTGAAGAAGGAGGCTTGGTACCGGGACTTACAGGACGATAGGCAGAGGAGGAAAGTAAAGGATGCCAAGAAATTGGCTAAGAGAGGCAGGGGCCGGCCGCCGACAACTGGCCAGTATGTGGGCTTGGCGAAGGCCAAGCAAGCCCTCGTGGACGCCGAGAGGCAGGAGATGGAGCTGCGCGCCGAGCAGGAGATGGCGGAAGCGACACGGGAGCTCGCGCGCGCCAGGGCATCGCGTTCGGCAGCTGCGTCATCGGCTGATGGAGGCGGCGAGGATCGGTCGGACCTTCAGGAGATCTTGGCAAAGGACTTGGCCGCCATTGAAAAGGTGGCCAAGACCTCAAAAAATTTGAAGGGGCCCTATATAAAGGCCCTTAAGGATGCCGTCGCCTCCATTAAGGCGACAACAGAGGTGTTAAGTTCCCGATCCTCAACTGAGGAGACTCGGCGGCTTCAAGAAGAGAATAGACGCCTCTCACGCACTAAGGGTGGGAGTTCTGCCCTCCCACCCAAAACGAGACGAGGCTGGCGGTTTAGCGCCGGCCGTTGCCCGCCGGGGTCGCGGAGGAATGCTAACGCACACCCGTTGCCCCGGTACCAAGGCTCTCGAGGAACACCGTCAGGTTTTAGTGGGTAGCCCGGCATTGCACCTTACAGCCGTGGAGTCCCACATACCCCCCTGCCATCCCCCATGGCAGGACGGAATGCATAAAGCATTTCCTGACGCAAAAAAAAAAAAAAAAAAAAAAAGGGGCCCTCTTGGGTCGGGGGTCCGTGGCATTTTGCCAGCCCTGCCACCCTATAGTTACGCCACTGGGGCTACAGTACGCCATGGCTATAGATTTGGTTGGTCCATATGTATGTTTCTCAAAGCACTAAAGAAAAGAAAAGCATTAAAAGGACTGTGCCATTCTTTAACTACTCTGACCTATGTTCATTGATCTTCGACATTTATGAAAGCGCTTCATAAAAATATGGGTTTCTTTTAAAAAGCAATTTTATATCTGTAATAATCATGGACGTACTATTAAGTATTACAAATAGAAGTACCTAAGTAATTTGTTTGTATGTAGGGTTCATTTAAATGGAACAAAAATGATCGAAGGACAGAAAGGGGCTATCCTTGAAGGCGCCTATTGCTATCGTTGCTAATAACACCTTAAAATCGCCTTAAGCGCAGACTGTAATTATATACCAATAGCATCGAACTACGCTGACTGCTGTTTTCAGTTTGAACAATATTTCAGTACTTTTGTACAAATCTATGACACAAAAAAAGTCTTCCCTTTTTCTGAAGATATCATACAAATTGATTTTTATTTCAATACTGGTGCGGCAACAATACTTATTTCAACAACTGACAACGACATCTACATAGTAGATGTTTGGGACATCACTAATCGGCAGCCATTTTTTGTGACACTTGAAGTTTAGGTGGCACGATTATTTTGTACTTGTTTCATGTCCTTTAGTTTCCTTAGTCATTGGCATTAACAGAGACATTTGACGTCTAGCAATTGGTGTTGTCAAAATATAAATAAGAAACCTATCAATAAAACTCAAAAAGAGTAACTGAAATACTACGGTATAAAAATAATCACGACCTATTCAAGCAAGAAAGTATTAAATAGAATAAAAGCCTACAAAAATGGACGAACAAATACGAATTTTGTTGGGAAAATTAAAGGAAGAAATGAAAATACAAACAAAAACTATAACAGACAATTTATCAAAAACTATCGATGAAAAAATGAAATTACTGTTGGAGGAAAATAAAAATCTTAGAAAGAAGTAGACTTCTTAAAGGCAAGAGTGTATACAATGGAAAAAGATGCAAGAAAAAATAGCCTGATTCTTCATGGCATAGCTGAAGGTGAAGAAACTAACAGTGGGTTAATGAAGTTATGGAAACACTAAATAATCTTAGCACCGATGCATGATTAGAAATAAGGGATAAATGGGAAATTAGCAAAGTCCAAAGACTAGGAAAAAAGGGACAAAAAATTAGACCAATATTAGTAGCACTTACTCTAACGTGGAGGAAAATTGAGATCTTAAAAAATAATAAGCATTTCCCGAAGTATATCTATGCTACTGAGGATTTTCCGAAGGAAGTTCTAAATAGGAGGAAGGAATTAAAGGTGAAATTAGACCAAGAAATTAAAAAGGGAAAAACAGCATATATACATGACAAACTGATAGTAAAGGAAACACCAAAAGAAAAAAGAAAACGATCACCCACAAAGTCTCCAAGCAATTCAGAAAATCCACCCACTTCAACTCATGACCAACTAACTAAAATGAATAAAATGGACGCTTTTTCCTTAATGAGAACAAGATCTTTTACATCCAAAGAAAAATCAAATGAAAAGCAATAGCAATCATCGAAAACTGGCATCTAGAAGAATGATGTTAATGTAACTTACAACACAGAACAAACAATGTACAAACATCTCCCATGTCGATTGGTTATCATGGAAGAAAAGACAAATACCTCTCAACTCTTTCAAAGCCCAATAATAAATAAAAATATGTACATATCAACATTAAACACACACTCCTTAGGTACAGCAGAGAAATTAGCAGAATTGGAAATAGTATTAGAGAATATAAAATGGGATATACTAGGAGTACGCGAAATGAGGCGATTAGGCGAAGGAATAGAAGAATATAAAGATTATATTTTAAATTACAAAGGTGATACACTGGGACTATATGGGGTAGGATTTCTTGTAAAGCGACATTTATCCTCTCAAATAGAAGAATTTAAAGTATTTTGGAAAGAATAGCATTACTCAACGTAAGATTGCCAACTAGTACAAATATAAAAGAGCTTTGGACTATCATACAAGTTTACTCGCCAACAGAACCAAGTAAACGAGAGGAAGTAGGGAAAATAGAAAAATTCTATAAAAAAATTGCAGAATGTGGTGCCATTTCAAAATGAGAATTTGATCATCATGGGCGATTTTAATGGTAAAATTGGAAAAAGATTAAGCCGGGAGGATTACGTAATAGGGAAATATGGATTTGGCAAGAGAAGTAATAATGGTTCTATACTAATCAACTTTACATTGGTAAATAATTTGGTAATTTTAAACAGCTTTTTAAAGAAGAAACCAAAAAAAAATGAACATGGATTTCTCTAAACGGAAAACATACTAATGAAATAGACTATATTCTAACTAACAAAAGGAGAGTAGTTAAAGGCATACATATTCTGAACAATTTTAATTTCAACATGGATCATAGAATGGTACAAACATATATTAAAAGAAGCAGCTAGGGAAAAGCTCGGAAATATTTTAGTAAAAAGGTAATAACTGGAAAAATAAAAAACAAGGAAGTACTGTCACAGAATATAAAAAAAACATTAGACAAAACAAAAAAGTACAAGAGAAATATGAAGAGTTAATTAAAATCATAAAGAAAGAGACAACAAAATTGAACTCAAGAGCAATAAACGAAATATCAAACGAATCACTAAAGCTATCCAACTGAGAAAAGATAAGAAATCTAAAAGGACAGATACTCTACGAAGGCATATAGAACGAACAGGAGGAATAAAGAAAGCTCTAAAGAAACTTAATGTCAAGAAAGATTGGACACCAAGCCTAAAAAATAAAATAGAAAGTAAAACAGAGAAGAGAAAAGAAATATAGAGATCATCACAGATTTCTACAAAAACGTATACAGTAGCCGCTGAAAAGAACTTAGCGAAAAAGAGAATGAGAATGTAAAACATGAAGAACAAATACTACCTATACTATTAGCAGAAACAAAGAGAGCAATCAAAATACAAAAGGAAGGGAAAACTCCTGGGACAGACTCAATAACAAATGAGATACTGAAAGCGATAGAAGATGAAATATCTCCTAAATTGACAGATATATTCATTCCAAAAGAAGAAATTCCAAAAGATTGGATCAAATCGACTATGATATTACTTCACAAAGATGGTGACAAGGGTGAAATCTATATAAAATATTTTCAAAAATAATTTTAGCACGATTCACATCGAAATTAAAAGAGCAACAGTCTAACGAACAAGCAGGTTTCAGAAAAAAATTATCCACATTAGATCACATTCATGCGGTGAAACAGATCCTACACAAATATAATGAAAATAATAAGACCATATACATAGAATTTATTGATTACAATAAAGCATTTGATTCTTTAGAGCACGCGGCAATTTGGAAAGCGTTAAAAACACAAGGAATAAAAAACAAATATATAACAATTAAAAAAAAATATACTCAAATAATACAGGAAAAATTAAGACTTGAAAAATCTTGCCCAGAATTTCCAGTAGAAAGGGGAGTCAGACATTGCGATCCAATTTCACCAAAAGTGTTCTCAGCAGTTTTGGAAATGGTATTTAAGAACAGGAAATGGGAAGATAAAGGAATTTATACAAATGGTGAGAAATTGAGCCACTTAAGATTTGCGGATGACATAGTAATCTTTTCAGAATGCCCAAAAATACTCGAACAAATGATGCAAAAATTGTCAGAAGTAAGTGCAAAAGTAGGTCTTTCCATGAACACAAAAAAGACAAGATAATGACTAACTCAAAAGAAATAGAAATAGACAAAGACGAAATATAATATGTAAAAGAGTATAATTTTATACCTAGGCCACCTAATATCTATTAAAGATTGTATGGCCAAGGAGATAGATAGGAGAGTAGCTAATACATGGAAGCGATATTGGTCATTATGAGAAATAATGAAAAATTCGGATCTACATATATCGTACAAAAGAATAATATTCAATACATGTATTTTACCATGCTTGACATATGAGTGCCAGACATGGTCATTTACAGGAAAACAATTAAATAAAGTAAAAGTATGTCAAAATGGAATAGAAAGGAGTGTAACAGGAAAAACATTAAAAGATAAGGTAAACCTAAAATGAATAATACATTAGGTTTAAAGATGTTGAAACATTGGTGAAGGAACTAAAGTGGAATTTGTTGAGTGGAATTGGTTTAACTCACGGCCAAAATCCCCGACATCGCCAATTGTTCCCCCAAAACCATCATCAACTGGTGCTTGCGGTACTGCCTCCATTCGACGCTCATGAGATGGGACAGCCAGAGCAGGCACTATTGAACTAGTGCTTGGTACTCCATCCCTGCCCGCCAGTTCTAATGAAGAACCCTCCGCAAAGAGCAGGTTACTCTGAAAAATTTATCAAAAATAAATGAAATTAGTAGTCATTACAATTTAAAATTTATCATTTTCACATAATTTAAAGTGATTAGAAAGCCTTAATTTCTAAAATAATGATATTATTCTTTCATATAATTATTTCAATACCCAAGTCGTCCATTAATATAGAGAATAGTGCATATAAACTATAAACAACACGACACGAAAGTTTTAAACTTTCGTGTCGTGTTGTTAGATATTTAATAGTGCATATGTTTAGTAAAATGTCTTAATTAATAAGCTGACCAGGTCAATCTCAGAAATATACTTCTTAATAAGTTTTTGTATGACACTCAGAGTCCAAGCTTTGTACTTAAAATAGAATAAGATCATGCAATTGGTATGTTTAAGCCAGAGATTTATTATTATTAATTCTCATATCCCCTATTCCTTTTACCATACCGTCACAAAAGGAACAAAGGAACACAATATAAAACACGGGAAGATGACTTAAAGCTTACAACAGGTCCGAACTGAAGAAAAGTTGCCAGAGATTGAAAACAGTGGAGGATATTAGAAGAGGCCTTTGCCAAGAGACAAAAGAACTTTTTCTGAAGTACATTCCAAAATATTACAACATAGCAAAATGTTCAGGATAAAGTGCTTATTGATGGATTATTTTCTAAATAACTAAAACATTATTTATCGATTTGAAGACACCAGTATATTACTTTTTTATTTCTGCTTTTGTTATTAAAAATAATTACCTGCTCCAAACCTCCCTCAGTACCAATAGCTTCTCGCATAATATCTGGATGATCTGTATCAAAACCCATATCACCAAATCCATCATCATGTGTAACAAGGTTTAATGAACCATAATCCTCTCTCATTGTGATCTCTTCGGCTCTAGATTGATTTAAGGAAAACTGTGCTTCTATATCCACTTCACTGTAAATTATATAACATATAAGTAAATTACACAGAATGTGCATTTTTTACATACAAATGTAAATAACATGATGTGATTTCCCATTTGGAGTGGTCAGAACATCAAACAACAGAATCACATCTAGCTATAGGTGAAGTAGAATTAAATGTTGATAGCTTTTTATTTCATCTTCTATACCAGTTCAATATAATGAACTGTAGTTCTTAGGCAACTTTTACTGCCCACAAGGGAGGATAAGCAGTTGACCCATTACAGCCATACCTGGATGAGGAAGAGTTCAAGAGGACGGAATCTTTTTTTTACTTATAAAAGGTAATAATATTTAGTATTCAGGCAAAAAATAATGAATAATGACTTATGAAGATCAATTACCCAGAATGTTAACTGACGGAAATTTCAAAAGCACTTACAAGCCTAGGCGAAAATGTGTAAGTAGAATGCCAAGGATTAAGGAGGCAAAAAAAGTGTGTAAGGATCGTGATACTTGGCGCTCCCTCCTTTCCGACTACCTCGTTAGTGTTACAGCATGAGGATATGTATGTATGTAATAGATAATCATCGAATAATAAGTTTGACAAATAGATCGGCACATACAAACGCACATTTGGCTCGGCGTTCTAAAAGAATGTGGTACAAAAACAATGACCTGAGACACAAAAGTCATAAATAACAAATATGCTCGACTCTCGCTTATAGAGGTATAGGGCCAGTGGCAGTCTCAGTCCAAGTTTGAAAAATGTCTCTCTCATACAGAGGTTTCTGTTTTATCACTTATAGAGATTTTTGAAGGTTAAAATAATGTAAATTAGCAATTATTCTCTTTTGTACAGTTTTCTCAGATATCCAGTTTTCATTCACCCAGATTTGAATGCACATATTTTCTTATTCTCCCATATATCCATATCCACACTAATATCCATATATCCATACTAATCCATACTAATGTCCATACTAATCTATACTATCCATACTATCCATACTAATCCATATTAATCCATACTTCCATATTAATATTATAAATGCGAGTCTGTCTGTCTGCTTAGTTTTCACGGCTAAACCGCTGGACCGATTTTGATAAAATTTGGCATGAACATAGTTTGACACCAGGGGGTGAACATAGGCTACTTTATTTTTGAAAAATCTACGCCTAAAGGGGTGAAAAGGAGGATAAAACTTTGTATTGGGAAATTTTTAACCACTAAACCAATTAATATGTAATTTGATACAGATACACCTTTTCTATTAAAAAAACATAAATTTTTTTTTTTATCAAAAATCTACCCCTAAAAGGGTGAAAAAGGGAATGAAACTTTATAAGGGAAATACTGTCATCATAAATAATATGGCGGATGTTCCATAACAGGAAATACCTTTTTTTTCCAACACTAACAACAATATGGATATCAAATGAAATGGAATATGCAGGGGAAGGTAGATACATAGGTGACGTCATCATAAATCCAATATGGCGGATGTTTCATAATAGGAAATAACTTTTTTATCCGACACTAACAATATCATCATCATATGTGTTCATGGTTAAAATTTGCATCCATAAACAGTGCCATTTATTTTCGATCTTCATATTTGTACTTTTAGGGTATCAAATGAAATGGAATATGCAGGGGAAGGTTTCTGGACATGCAACGTCATCATAAATCCAATATGGCGGATGTTCCATAATAGGAAATAACTTTTTCGTTCGACACTAACAAAATGGGTATCAAATGAAATGGAATACGCAGGGAACAAGTACACTAAGCTACAAACATAAATAAACCGTTCCACTGTTTTAAGAACAAAAATGCATATTTATTTAAAATTGTAAACTGCACACTCCATACTCACACTAACTTCCCTGTGCTGTTTTACTCATTAAAAAGTCTGTAACTATTAGATGTAAGAAAAAACTACTAAATTGTTTTTAAATATATTATAGTGTAGAGTAAGGATTAAATAAGATATACCCATATAACAAGTAAAATTGTTTTTAAATATATTATAGTATAGAGTAAGGATTAAATAAGATATACCCATATAACAAGTAACAACCAACTTTTCATACATGAGTACATCGACAATGAAGTTACAAAACTCGAACCAAGTATTATTCAGCATTATCAATATTTTTCAAGTAACTTCTAAAATTACTTCAAATCAATAGGCCTTCTTATCTTTTGAATATTAACAAAATTATATTAATATATTAAAACAAGTAAAAGTACAAATATGAAGATCGAAAATAAATGGCAGTGTTTATGGATGCAAATTTTTAACCATGAACACATATTACAATAGATTTCATTGCAAATAACATGAGATACATGTTTTATCATAAAAACTCAAAAATATTGCTTTCCTTTTAGGCAACTTGGCTTGAAATGTACTATAATATGTATTAAAATTACTTACTTTAATTCAGGCATTGCTGTGTCAAAATCATGGAATACTTCAGGTAAGGTTATGGCATTCATAGCAGCTTCTCTGTGCTCCTCAGGTAGATCGACCATACCTGGCCTGAAAGCCAACTAAAACAAAACCATGTAAGGCATATTTTGACAATTTTATTTTGTTCAATGATAGTGAGAGCAAAATATAAAGTTACGAACCTTAATTTTAACAAATGCCTCATTGCAGTCTTGTAGCAAGTATTTTGCTTTCCTTGAGTATATTCTCACAACACCAAGTAACAGATGGCCCGATGTTCGCAAGGCCATCTTCACCTTAGGTTTCAATATTCCATCAACTGATTTTTCAATATTTGTCTCAAACACATGAGCTTTTGTCAGTTTTTTGTCCCAATGAGCAGCCAGCCAGATCTTGGCCAGAGGGCCTTTCTTGGCCAGCACAAAATGTGCATAAAACATGGTGGCAGTTTATCCACACCGAATATAAGTTACATCAACGTACTGAAAAAGAAACATTATTTTACTCAGACATAAATATCAATTGTTGTGATAGAGAATTATGAAAACAATAACTGTAAAAACAGAAAGAAAGATAGAATGCAGCATTGTTTTCATATACTAAAAGTAGTAAGAACTTAGAACAGGAGATTTGGCGCCTTTGTGTGTCGTATAATCAACTTAAATCAAGCAAAAGCACTGTTTTAAAATGAAAAGGGAATCAAATTTTGGGTTTTTTTTGTATTATTATATATTTTAATTCCGTTTTACCTGAATTTAAACACAAATCATTAATTTCGACTTTCACAACAAATAAATGACAACAATTACGATTCAAGATCAAAATGGCGACAAAAGTGACAAAACCGTTGTTTTTGTTCAAAAACCTTCTCAAATCAATGGAAACATCTCATGTACGCTAAATGTTTCTAAACGGATTTTTATAATAAAGACACAAACTACACGTAGTTTTAAATACTATTGTGTCTATAATGAGTTGTGATCTTATTTAATTATTCTAACTACACTTCCAGTGTTATCAATAGTTATTCAGAATATTTAATATTTTGAAGTTTGAACACATTTTCTTCTTCCCTTTTATTTAGATGTCTGTGACATAACTACATGTAGGGTAGCAACCATGGGGAGGACTTTTTGGCGGGAACGGGAGAAGTGAGGTTGTCATTTTATTTAGATTTTCTATTTTTTACATTTTTAAGAGTTTTAAAGTAAAACAATGATAGCATATTGTGTTTTAAAGTTCAGTGTAAGTGACAAGAAGAAGTTCTCGCGCTCTTCCAAGTCCTTTATAACTTCAGTGAAGCCTACTATCACTTTACTGGAGGAGTTTTACGATAGGAAAAAACTAATTTACTTGTGATTCTACATGGATCTACTTAATCTATGTCTGTATACTAGTCTGTGTTATTAAACCTACTGAATTGTTTCCTCGCTTTATTTGTCGTTGGCAATGTACTCACGTACGTTACGGTGCCATCTAGAGAAAAAAAAAGCCAATGGGTCATAGAGAAAATTATATATACTGAGAATAGAGTAACCAATCTTTTTAAACGATGAGAGCCATCTATTATCAATTTGAATACCCTGTACAAACGTACGCATACCCTCCAATACTAACATTTTAAACTAAAAATAATCAAAGCTTTGTTCGTCTACAAAGCGCAAGATCGTCTACGCTTCGTAGATGAACAAAGCCTGTTAAAACAACAGGGAAGTAATAACACTTTATCCATCCAGATATGTTTTTCGATATATTTTTCACATAGTTTTATGTTTGTACATATAATAATCATCTCTTTCTAAAGCACCTGTTAGCTTTGTTCGCTGTCTTGTCTTGTAAGTTCACTTTTTACTTTGTGTATTTTTCTTATTTTCAGTATGCTTCTTTCCATTGCTCTCTGGTATGTGACCAACTTGGATTTTGTCTTAGTGCTAGATCTATATTTGACATTCGTATGTAAGGGTCGGTAAAATACAGGAGGAGTCCACTACAACCTTTTTTTTTAGGATATCTTTTAGCTTAGATTTTTTCCAGTTCAAGGCTGCGCGACATTCTATTTCCTCGCATTTTTGTCGTCTTATGATATTTCATTCTCAGCTAAATGTACATACTCACATAATATTCCAAAGGTCTTCCATTTAAGATGATAGTTTTTGTTTTAGTACAGGTCATTTATTTGGTTTTATTCTAATTCATTATAAGACCTACTTTTTCACTTTTTTCCCTTAGAATATCATTGCTTCTAGTTTTTTACTTGTCCAGCGAAAGGATAAATGTCGTCCTCAAATCTAAGATGGCATCAAGAGACTAATTTCTTCCATCTGCTCATATATAATTCTCTCAGATATACTTTATAGTGCCGCTCTGTTGCAATTTCTGTAATAAAAAGAAAACGATTTTAATAACTGCTTGACTGAATGCATGTTATGAAATTACAATGAACTCATTATCATATACAAATGTACGGAAATATAGTAGACATCTGTTATTCGAAGACTAGTTCGTTTTCTTTTAGGTATTTAAAATTAGTATCACATGAAAGCTAAGTAAACATTGATGATCTAGATAGAGCAGTGGTTTAGACGTTGCACCAAGCGCGGAAGGTTCCGGGTTCGATTACCAGTCGGGTCAATTTAGGAAATAAACTTTTCTAGATTGTCTCGGTTCTGTGTGTACTGGGAGACGCTCTTAGTAGTCGTCGTTCTCATAGGTTCTCATAGCACAGTGAATACCCTAGTGTACACCGTACACCCCATACCAATAGTGTCCCATGAATACCAACCTATTGTACAGCCATTGAAATTACTAAGCTGTCACGGATTTTTATTTTGTTATAAAATGTGTGTTATTTTTGAAGCACACTAAATTAGCAAGGCCGACATGATTTTTTTTCTAAAACATGAATTTAATTACACAGATACTTGTAAAACCATGGTTTTAATTAACCAACTTACCTTTTAATCGGAGCACCCGATTTTTTTATCGTAACAGCTAGTTGTGTCAATAACATAGTGAGGGTTTTTGGTACTGAAGATCTTTCAAGCGCAAATGTATTCTGAAACAGAGTTTATAAATTATTATGGATGTTCTTTCAAATCCAAAAAACATTGTATTCTATGATGTAACAAAAATTATGGTCCTTACATGGTTTTCAGATTGCCAATTAAGCTACATTTGTACAGTAATGTAATTAGGTTTTCATATAATTTTTAATGTTGTGGGTATGACTTTTTTTAATCAGCTTCTTAATCAGTTCCACTGGTTCTGGTACCTTGCTTGTATTTAGTACCATATTCGATACAGACAGTAGGCCATGCACTAAGACAACTACAATTTTAAGAGCTTTATTTTGTATGCCGTCTGGTCCAGGGCTTTTTTCCGGTTTCGTATTCTGAATATGTTTGGTCATTTCTGTTTCATCTATTGGTGGCAGATCGTCCTTGTTACTCTGAAGATTATTCTATGTTTAAAATAATAATTGAGTGCCAATTTCTTCACATCATCTTTCCATTGCAATGTGATCTAATTCCTTTTAATATTTTATTGATGTCATGGCAGTTATAAATAAAAAATCTACAGATTTATTCTTAGTGGAAATCAATTAACTTATTCTGTGATCCTTACATTTTGTAAACAAAAAGTTCATTTACATGTTTTCATATCATTTTTCATATAATTTTATATAATTCTATGAAATTAATATCACATAGGGTTTCATATGATTTTTAGTGTTGTAGGTATGACTTTTCTTAACCAGTAACTTGTCTATTACATCCTGCATATGTGAAAATATTATGACCAATTTTTCTGAAGGGAAGGTAAGACAACCTTTTCTTTTATACTGTCTCCGTTTTCTATTCATATACATCCCTCTTTTCATAATCATAGAGATTTGTTTTACAATAAAATTATTACGATTTTTTTAATCATTTTTCTTTGCATACCTTAACATGTAACCAGTTACGTAAGTTATTAAAGCCATAATCCTAGGATCCCTTTTTTAAGTTTATAATTATATTATTATTGTCAATTTCAATATTGCAATCTTCGAAATCTATATCAGTATTATATTGTATCGCCAACTTCTTCATTGAATAAATAAAATGCGTTGTTTTCAATTACCGAGTTTTACAGGTAGATTAACAACAATCTAGGCTTTGTTTCATTGAATTCGGATGACACTGAAAAAAGTTATCGTTATTTAAAGATAATTTAAATGTAATAAATCAGTAGAAACCGTGTATGAACACGCTAATCTACGCTATCGTTTTGTGACTTTTGTACGAGAATAATATATGTGTACTAATTTGTATTTTAGTGTTATTTTAATTTATTAACGTAAACATAAACGTTTTTACATGAAAACACGCATTTTTAATTTACTTTCTCAAAAATATGCAATAAATTAAAAAAAGGAAACATGACATAATTTTACGATATGTCCCTGACGGGGTAGTCAATAATGATATATTTTCATAAAAGGAAGATAATGAATACTATTTTGAATATTACGATTCTTCATGCTATATCCCCGACAAGGCAGTCAGCGTATATTTATTTTCACAAAAAGAAGGAAACAATTACAAAGTTGAAAAGTTACATAACTTCACGGTATGGCCCCGATGGGGTAGTTAGTTATTATTTATTTTCGTAAAAAGAAAGTAACAATTACAAATCTGGAAGTTACGTATCTTCACGCTATATCCCCGATGGGGTAGTCAGTTATTATTTATTTTCGTAAATAGGTAACAATTACAAATTACATATCTTCACGCTATATCTCCGATGGGGTAGTCAGTTATTATTTATTTTCGTAAAAAGAAGGTAAGAATTACAAATTACATTTCTTCACGCTATATCCCCGATGGGATAGTCAGTTATTATTTATTTTCGCAAAAAGAAGGTAACAATTACAAATTACATATCTTCACGCTATATCTCCGATGGAACAGTCAGTTATTATTTATTTTCGCAAAAAGAAAGTAACAATTACAAATTTCATATCTTCACGCTATATCCCCGATTGGATTCAATAAAAATGTGGTAAAGATTTGACTAATACGGTAATTTGGCTATTACAAACTTAGGTTACGATCACTGGATTAACTAAATATATTTCCTTAAAAGTTGAATTATAATAATTGAACAACTTTATTGAACAAAATTTACAAAAACACTATCAATATTTGACAACAAATTTGGAAGTATCCTATCAGTTTGGAAAATCTCCGTCACAAGAGAGATTGAGAGTACCTTTACATAATATTGATAATATCTAATCTATAGACATCTAATCTATAGGTATCTACAAAAACAAGTGGCCAGTCGCATACAAAAATCTTCCCCTGGCCTTCATGCTAGGAAAATCCTGTGTTATGAAAGCCAGTGGTTCGGTGCTGTTACAGACAGACTGGTTTTAAAATATTGTGGGAGGTAGGTAGCGTTTGTGTGTGGTGTGTGTGTGTGTGTGTGTGTGGTGTGTGTGTGTTTGTGTGTTTATGTGTGTGTGTATATACAGTTACGTATGAGTGCGTGTTGGTGTGAAATTATACATATAAATTTATATATATTATGTTATATTTTATATATATATTATGTTATATTATATACCTATATTATATTATGTTATTATATTGTACGTTATTATGTTGTATTGCAACGGCTGTTCCCTATTTGAAGGAGTGAAGGTGAAGTAGAAGTGTTAAGATAATAAGTCCTCAGTTTTAATGTAGTCTAAAGTAAGTAACCATGTTTTAACCTTTTTCTTAATTTCGTATTCGTTTAAGTAAGTTATTTCTACACTTTTATCAGTTTTATTGTAGATTCTACAGCTTGCTGAAGAAAATTGTCTTTTGGCGAAAGCCGTGCGACAAGTCATTGTGGCAAATGCTAGTCTCCTTCTTCGTCGTGGGGGAGATGCTTGTTTTGCTGGGAGAGAGGCATGCCGCCGCAAGACACATCTGAGTATGTACAGTTACAATTGTATGACCATACAGGTTGTCAATGCGAGAGAGACTATAGCATAGATAATACATATAATATATTTGGACTATAGTCGGTCGTGATTGATTCGGTCATTTGATTGCAATCATTTCAAAGTATTGATGATTGCAAACACATTTGAATGAACGTATCATTCATCGATTCGATCATTTAACCGATTCGATCTCAGTACTTGTCGATATTTAATCGATTGTCTATGACGTTTAATGTGATAAAAAGTGAAATTCAAAAAAGTTACACATTGTTTTTTAAAACACAAACAATAATATTATAAATGCGTCTAAATTATAATTATAACTACAAAAAATATCGAAATCATAAAAGATAAGATAACACACAATCGTTCGAACTTTCATTTCATTCTAAAATACAATCATGATTTATATCTGTATACAATCAATGGATCAATGATTGATTGGATCATTTGACCGAATGTTTTTCAAATCACTACTTGAACGATCGAATCTTTGAAAATGAACGATTGACACAGGTCTACTATAGTGGTCACATGAGGGGAACATCTACTTGTGGTAGATCTGTAAATAAGTAGAATCACAAGTGAATTAGTTTATTTCTTATCGTAAAACTTCTACAGTAAAGTGATAGTAGGCTTTACTGAAGTTGTAAAGAACTTCTTGGAAGAACGCAAGAACTTCAACGACACATGTTTATTTAGACCTACTTCATTCTTTTCACTTACACAGAACTTTAAAAAACAATAATCTATCATTTTTGTAATTTAAAACTCCCAATAATGTAAAAAAAGGAAACCTAAATAAAATGAAAACCACACTTCTCCCGTTCCCGCCAAAAAGTCCCTTGGGGAATTATTTTGTGCTGAGTTCTGTGCAATGTGCCAACCACCACAGAGCAGAATACATTGAATACATATAGTTATTAGTCATTCTGTTGCGCTTGCAGCGCCTCTGACGATAATGGGGGCATTAATACTACTGTACACACAGACAAACTAGCCTAAAGACAGGCAATGAAATGGCACCGTTTTTTGCCACCGATTTGCACAAATGCTCATGTAAGTCCAAACACAAATCCGCGCTCCTTTAGTATTAACCAGAAAGTAGATCCGTAACCTGTGTCTAATCATTTTAAAAAATAAAGAACAAAATACGTAAAAAATGCCAAATTGCGCTGTAAAGTGGTGTGGTAGTGACAGTCGTAAATATAGTTTCAAAAAGGACAATATCACGTTTTATCGGTAAGTATAAAATTAATAATAAAAATTTATAACAGAAAAATGCAGAGCTCTAGTGATACTGGTTGCTGGTAGCTTTGAGTCAGCGTTTGTCCTTGTCTAGCAAGCTATAATTACATGTTGCGTCCTCACTCTTGCAAGGTGGCACGTGTAAGAAGGGATGCGAAAAAACGTATCGATATGTCAATATCTTCATTAATTTTGAGAATTTATAATGACTACCATTCTTTGAAATTATACACCTAGTTCCATATTATAATATCTTGTTTCTTTTATACTATTTTTACAAACTGAATTAAGGTAATAAAAATATTTATTACATACATCTTTGAATGACTGTTTTTAAATTGAAAATTTAATGATTTAAAATTTTAAACCAATAAAAATAAATAGAAGCGGATACTCGTACTAATTTTATAAATGCAAAAGTCTGGCTGTCTGTTTATTTAATGATGCATGTGTTAGATAATAATGTATTATATAGATCAATATTATTACATAGAGATATTATATTACTTCATTGAAATGTATATTTACTTGATCATAATGAACTATATGTTATTATTTTAATATTGTTACCTTTATATATCGATTTAATACTCGAATAGTTATTTATGAAACAATAAAGGGTCATTGTGATCATTGAAAATCACAATAGCTCCCTATTTTCGTAACTCTGAAACTATGTGTTGCCTATGATAATCAGTATAAGTTATATTTATATATTCATAAATAGCTATTAATTATGGATTACATATACCTAGTATGAATATACTTGTAAAGTACAAAAGAAATATAACTTATACTGATACGAGTTATGATTAAGGATGGTGGGGAAGGTAGTTTCTAATAGTGATTGTAACTACAGAACGACACATTGCTGTCGGGACACTAGAGCTAAGCAGATGAGTATCCAAATAGAATATTAATTTATACTCATTTTTGTTGTGTATAATACGATGTTAAAGTGTGTACCTAATATTGTGATATTTATTGTGTATAATAATAAATATAATATGATAATGGAATATAATGTTTTAGAGAGACAATTATTGTACTAATAATTAGTAAAGTGTAATTTCTTATATTTCAATACTTTATTAAAAAATTATACCTGACTGAGTTTCTTGCCGGTTCTTCTCAGTCCAGATTTATTGTGAACCGTGGTAGATTTTGTTTGAATAAAAATAATTGGATTCAAGCTTAATGATGTGTTTCCTTCCATTTACCCATTATCATTAATATTTCTACTCCTATTATTATTTAATTTTTTTGAGTAATTACCTATTTTATATCATTTTATAACTATATATATTCCCTATTTCTAACACATGTTTCTTTTTTCAAAAAATGCGAAAGTCTGTTTCTTTACAGATGAATATTTCTTTGTACATTTATTTTCATTACGTTCCTATACTATTTGTCTGATTCCGATGAAACTTTAGTGAGTTGTTGTGCGCACGCCTGGGAGGTTTCTGTGTATATGACGTCATAAATAAATCCAATATGGCGAATGCTCCGTGTTAGAAAATAAAAGACCTCCAGCAGTATAAGTATCAAATGAAATGGAATACACAGGAAACAGTTTCTGTATATTATGTGACGTCATCATAAATCCAATATGGCAGATACTCCATTGGAAGAAGTAATTTTTTTGTACGACACCAACAATATGGGTATCAAATAAAATGGAATAAGCAGGGGAAGGTTTCTGTATATGTGACGTCGTCATGAATCCAATATGGCGGATGCTTCATGGTAGGAAGTAAGTCTTCTCTTCAACACCAGCAATATGGATGTTGAATGAAATGGAATAAGCACGGGAAGGTTTCTGTATATGTGTCATCATCATAAATCCAATATGACGGATGCTCCGTAATAGGACGTAACTTTTTCAAGACCTCCATCAATATGGGTATCAAATAAAACGGAATGAGCAGGGGAAGGTTTCTGTATATGTGACATCATCATGAAAACCCAATATGGCGGATGCTCCGTAATAGGACGTAACTTTTTCAAGACTCCAGCAATATGAGTGTCAAATGAAATGCAATAAGTAGGGGAAGGTTTCCATGTATGTGACATCGTCATAAATCCAATATGGCGGATTCTCTATGGTAGAAAATAACAAAGAAAAAGGCTATTTTTATGAAAAATTTACGTCTAAGGGAGAGAAAGGGAAACACTAAACCCAGTAAAGTCACGGAAACATTTTCCACGCAAACGAAATCGCAAGTACGGTTAGCATATAATAAATTAGTATACAAAAAAATTGTTAAAATGAATAAAAGCACACATTTTAGGGTTCCATAGCCAAATAACAAAAACAGACGCTTGTAATTTTATTCTGGTCCGTCTCGATCAGCAAGTTACAGCCACGTCACTCGGAGAGTACTGTCACTACGTTATACAGAAGTCAGAAGTAGATTAGGTATATACTATAACCTGATATACAACTACGTAGTAAAATTTGCGAACGATTGTCTGTCCCTATAAAACCGTTAGATAAATTAATAATAATACTAATAAAATGACCAAATTTTTCATTTTAATTTGAAGTAGTAGGTACTGAGTGCTGACCACAGTTGCTCTATTTTGGAATATTTTACCATGCCTGGGAGTGGGTGCTACATCCTGTAACGCTTTAGCCCCGGAGCTCCCACAATTTGTCAATTTAATTTTTGATTGAAAAATTTTACATCAAGAAAAACACGTACTACCCCAACGAATTTTATTTGTATTTCTATTCTAAATTTTATATTTATTGTGTCACTATTTCAAAATAAAGAATCTTGTTTTGTTAATGTAATATATATTATATTATTTCTACTTAAATATAAGCTTATGAAAGTAATTTTTGTACTTATCGATATATATATACGAATACATCACTTTCTCGTGTACTACGTAACGTTACCGTGCCGCCCGTTTACGTCCCATTCCTATAATCTTGGTAGAATAGTTTACTTTAAAATTCGTAAACATTTCATGTCTCTAGGGTAGTTTGTCTGTGACTGTACACGTGCAAATTACGTGACAATATCAATATTTACATGAGAAAATTACGTAAAATATTCTACTTGATAAGCATTACAGCGATTAAAATACAAGTAGTGGTTCACATCAATATTTGAACGCTAGACATATTGTCTCATCAAACAACAATGCACGTTGAAATTTAAATGAACTGTCACTGTTTTTAAAATGAAGGACGAAAAAGTTCAATACTTACTTAAAAGCTAGTGGTGAAGTCTAAACATGCTAGTCCACACTACTACAGTACAAGTACGTTCCCAAATGACGCGCCTCGAAATCTCGGCATTTTTCGGCATACAACAGTCGCCAGTGCGCCACGGTTGTCGTCGGACGGTGTGAGATGCTCCCGCTGTAACGTAACACGATTTTGTAGGAACGGTGTTTTGAATTCGTGATTACGAATTAAACTTTTATGCTAAATAAAATATGTTTTCCAAAAATAATTAATTTGTTATCCTTGAAATGTTGTCTATAACTAATTAATAACAATATTAAAACAAAATTACATTATTTACAAACATATAATATAAAAAATCAATATACAGACAGATTCCGAATTTAATAATAAAAGTTTTATATAGTGAATTCGAAAATAGACGCACGGTAGCTGCTACACCGCGATGCGTTCGTAACATTCATTCTCGAAGAGAACGAATAACATTCATTCTGCTAAAATTGTTTTTTTCACTCACCAGCGCTCACTCGTCTTAGTTGTTCTAAGTACAAATATTAAAAGAAAAACTATTCAGCTATTATAATACGAGTATACCTAATATTTGTAATTTTCTCCAACGCACTATCGTTTTGGAGACAATCTTTCTAAATTTATAAATGCGTAAAATTCTAAATAATACAATATAATTGTGAATCGAGTTTGATCCCGTACCGGGTAAGTTGTTGCAATGTGCATACCTACTTTTCACTATATTAATAATCATTGTTTGGCTTCATACATTGTAGGTTTGTTTTTTTTGCATCTTCATGTTTATTGCTATTTGATTTAAAACTTAAATGCTAAATAAATGTATCTAGATTATATATAGAACTAGTTCATGCCGAATATCTCATATTTTTAAATTATTTAAATCATACTGGTTGCAAACCGTCATTTTGTTTTCACAACATTTTAAACTTGTATAATATCATTCACTGTTTATTTTTACATAACGCTTTGTATTTACTGCTGTAAATTTCTGCTAATTTTCATTATCTGGACTGCCGCATCACCCAGTTTGCTTCGTTGCTAATTGTAAGCCTACCCCCTTGTATATATGATAATCGGCTATGGCAGTCCAGAACGAGGAAAGTACTTATTATAACTCGATCCACGCACGTTCCAGGAACTCCGTTGGGATTGGACTCTGCCCCTTCTACTTACATCCAAACACCAACATGTATTACCAACATCAGTCACCAACCAACAATCTACCTACAGCGCTGCTGTACGGGTTGCAACATCCGGCCAGACCCAGACTAAGAGGACAAGTGGAGTACGGTGTCGCGGAAGGACGGTGACCGCAGTAGATCTAAACTCATCGCTAGCCTGATCCACGACCCGCTTATACTTTTATTTCCAAATTATGACTTAATTATTTCTTAAAATAAATGTAACTAATTTTTGTCTTGACAATTATTTTTTTTAATTGAATTTTTTTTAACTTAATTTTCTTAATAAACTTATTTTGCTCCCTGAAGCTCCCCTAAGGAGCAGGAGGTGACACCGCGCATTTACTGACGAAATATTATGGCATCAAGTTTTCGAGAATATTGTTCAGTGTATGGATGTTTGAATACATCTATATCGAAACCGGAAATATTTCTCTGTTGCTCATTTGTGGGAAATATATTATCATAATGATCTAGTTACTTTCTTGCTGATTTTTTATTATACTGTACACAAAAAAAACACAAAATGCATTTTTTTGTCCATTTCCGCCATACTTACAAATTTTTGAAGTTAGAAATAAAATACTAGTAGAATTTTAGAAATAAAAACTTGAAATTTGCAATAATATAAAAGATATTATGACAATTTGATATAGTACCTATTATCAAATACGGAACCCAAGAAATGCAATCAGTACCAGTCGGCAGCCCTATTGCATGTTTACGTACCGAGCGATCGTAGGTAATAATATCAAGGAAACTGCCGAGATATACTGCTTGCTTACTGGTACTGTGACACTACTATGAAGTCCAAAAATTCGTATTATGTTTTCGTGTGAATTTAATAAGATTTTTATGAATGACCCTGACCTTTTCTTCTGCTTTGTGTTTTGTAATTTCAGTGTACCATAAATCTAAATGACATTAAATAAGAATTTCTGTTATATGAGAATAAAATGGTATATTGTAATAATATCAGACTAAGTAAAAAATAAGATTAACACTCATAAAAGACATTTCTCATTTTTTTGAAAATATTTGTAAGCCTTTTTTTTCCCTTGCAGTTTTATTTATTAATAATAAAAAAGTACATACATATCCTAACGTTTATATTTACAAACTTAAAACTAAACATTACCTTATAATAAACTTCCGGAAAGTTGCCGCTTAGAAAGTTGTCATTGCAAGGTGCCCAGTAGACTGGCAGGTATTTTTTAAATTATGTTATTGTAATCGAAATAGCAGTAAACACCAAAGTTAGTATTCTTTGCACCAAAAGGTGAGCGCCATCTTTTAAATATGGGGGACACTACTTATTTAATTGTCTCAGTTTGAAATTCAAACTTTCATCCGAATAATGTTTTGTGCTCTGTGCATCCGACAGTCCGACACTGTTTTGAATTTATTTAATTATATATTTCATAAATTTTTTGCAGAACTTCAGTAAATAATCAAAGAGTAGTTCATTATTTGTGTAATTGCGAAGAGTAGTTTTCTGTGAATAAAATGTTCGAAGTAAAATTGGAAAATCTCGCAATAAAGCTCCACAGTATTGATGCTGTTAAATTTGGAGAATTTATGACTAAAAGTGGTATAAAGACACCGGTATACTTTGATTTGAGAGTTATAGTTAGTTATCCCGATGTAATGGTAAGTTTTCATTTTAAAAATTCCACAGCGTGGTGACTTAATGCAAAACGGAACCTTTATAGCGTCGTTTGGTCTGCCTGTAAATCTGTTCATATGTCACACCAGTACACTTATTTCGTTACGTTTACACCTACCAAGCCGACAATTGTTATAGAAATGATACACAAAAAATTAAATTATTGAAGTTTTGAACCTATATTTTAAATTCAACTTCTTCGTGCGATGCAGCTATGAACCTCGTGTCTGACGCACTCTTAGCCTTTGTAAAATACCATTCAATTATATATAACTACAAATCTTGATCCTGATTTGGTAAGAGCCACTAACGTAATGCGGGCATAACTTGAGCGTCAGTACATTGTCTCGCCGTGCTGCATGACCTGTCTTTTTAATTATTATAAGTTTTCATTCTACTTTTTACATTAGTGTGCGTGAGTCGACTTTGGCAACTGCATTTTAAGACAGTTCTACTTAACCAATTGAGCTGAAATGTTGTACACACTTTTGAGTCTGAGAACAATATAATTTAAAAAAACTTATTTAAAAAAAAAAATGTGCTATTTTTTCATTTTTGTCCTTATTGTAAACAAATGTGGCGAGTATGACATTTATAACATTACTAGAGATGGGCTAGTTCGTAAATGATTGACTCAGTTGGCATACTTACTAGTTATTATTAGAAAATTCAAACAAATGTTTTTAGAATTTAAAGAATTAAAAGAATAATTTGAACATCATAAGTGTAAAAATTTGTATTTTTAAAAAACATTTAAATATCAAAAATAGGAGATTATTATTGTTCGTTTCTATTGTTTTCATTTGTAAAAATCTAGAAACTCGGTTAACAAAAAAGAAACCGTAAGGACACAGAGCAAATTCTCCGTCTATTGTGATACTTGGTCCAAGATATAACTGGCTATAACCGGCCAGTCATCTGCCTGCACCATTTTCGTGTGAGGACTCTCTTAAATGATATAACTAAAGGCCTTACAGCATGGGGCTTCAAAAAGGGTGTGTGTGAGAAGATTTACAGGGTCGGCAGCATGCAAGTGATACCTCTGGTAGTGCAAGCATTTTTAGGTTACGGTAACAGATTTTTTTTACCTACTCCAGACAACTTCACACAAATTGGTACCACCCAATGAGCTAGGAGAGCTCACAATCCTAACACCCAGACTGCAAACCAATTTAGAAAAGTCGATTTCCTATATTGACCTGACCAGGGATTAAACCCTGGTAAGCAGATACTCAGCACTGCACATTAGGCCAACTTACCGTCAGACGGAATGCATGCTAATTTGCGATTTTGGTGGTATGAAGAAAAAATATAATGAGGTTTGACGATTTTTGTTCAGAGCCTGGCATACTCAATGGCCGCCATTTTTCATTGACAGCACATGATAAAACCTATACAAATTGATTGGGGACACATACTTGAATGAACTAAAAATTACTAAGGTTCTTATGTCTTAAAGTGTCATGTTAGAGTTATTTGCAAAAAAAAGATTGATGTACGAAAACTTCAAACTGAAAATATTATTCATTAAATGTTTTTATGCATTATATTGTATTTAGATAGCTATTCCTAGATATATTAAACTTTTTTTATAAGTATTAGCATAGTCTAAATCATAGATTCCCAGCCTTTTTTAAACCATCACCCCCTTTAGAACATAACAAAAATTTCAGCGCCCCCTAGTACCTAATACTTAATTTTATATGAAATAATAAAATATTGTTGCATATTATCTGTACTTAATTTACCTGTTTATTATCTATTAAAAATCATGAAGCAGAAATTAATGAAACAACAACCAAATGTACAATAAAATTGTTTATAAAAAATTTAAAAATGAACATAGAATCAATAAGAAATAAACAATATTTATATTTAATGATTTGACTACCCTTTTTGACTGCCTCAATGCCTCTCATTTGCTTCTGGATCCGCTACCGCCCCCATGGAAGGCTCCTGCGCCCACTGAGGGGCAGTATCACCTCTGTTATTATCTATGCTTTAGGACATAGTAACCTTAGTAATATTTAGTTTGTATTTATAACTGTCCCCAATCGATATAATATGTACTATATATGTTACATCGCGTACCGCCATTTTTGGAAGAAATTAAAACGGCGCCTGATGATATGTCAAAATCTTCAAACTCCTTTTATTGTACAGTTTTTCTTTTTGAGTTGTTCTCTTCCTACGCCCACCCTCTGCCACACCACACTATGCCCACAAGGTGGAGTGTGGCCCATCTTCTCATGTCATTTGTAGGAAGAGAATTACTCTTGAGTTTTCATTGTAAGACTGAGAAAAATCAAGAGGCATATTTTCCAACCACCTATACCCTGTACTCGCCTGATATTAAGGACTGGACTGTTTTAGGAATTAATATCATCATTGATTCATGAGTTTGTATTAAAAGATGATAAAAGTGAACATATATGTGGTGTGCCGTATACTGCTCTACCGATTGCTACAATACTCAGTGTTCAAGCCAAAAAATCTATGCTTATGAGACGTAAAGAAGCAAAAGGATATGGGACAAAAAAACTGATCGAAGGACATTACAGAGCTGGTCAAACATGCCTTATTATAGAAGATGTAGTGACCTCAGGATCCAGTGTGTTGGAGACTGTAAGAGATCTACGTAAAGAAGGATTGACAGTAGAAAAGGTTGCAGTAATTTTAGACAGGGAACAAGGTGGTTGTAAAAATTTGGAGGCAAATGATGTAAAAGTTGTGTCTCTCTTCACTATGTCAAAACTAATAGAGATACTTGTATCACACGGAAGGGTTACTGAAGATGTATCAATTGAAGTGAAAAATTACTTGAAGAACACACAAGCCCCGGCTACTATAGGTATATGTATATTTTTTTTATATAATATTATTATTTTTATAGTAAGGAGTATGTAAGGACTGTAATGCTTAGCGTTTAATTCTTTCTTAATACCCAATTAGGGATACAGGTAGCGTGTGGATATGTATGTATGTACCTATAAATGATTATAGTAACAAAATGTTTGCTAAAATTCATCTATTATCTCAGAAATGAAAAATGTGACAGGATTACTTTATTTGGCAAAGCATAATAAATAAAGTTATTAAAAGCATGTTAAAATGTCTTATTTTACTGAAATGAAATAGATTGCATCAAATTATTTGAACAATATATATTCTTTATTCATGGAAGCATGTATGGCACTGTATAGTACATAATACGAGTATATATTGTGTATAATAAGACATATAATTACAAATTAGCTTTTTTTAATTTACATGTTATCAAGTTTATTACTGTTTATTATATTTTACTTTTCCGAATAAACAAATGAAACTGAACAGTAACTATTATCTAATATGTGCTGTACCTTTCACCATGGCTAAAGTATGTGATAATCAGCATTTTCTTCTCTAATTGATAGTTGTCATAATGCTGTTAGTAATTAAAACAGTTAGTATAATTATATTATACTTATTAAATCATAAGGCCATTAATTTTAAAAAGTACTTACGATATAAATCTTATTCAATATAAATAAAAATCAATTGCCACATGCATGACGGAGCATCACTTGCGAACGGCTCGACCAATTTGACCGATTTCTTTTTTGTTGTGTTTGTAATTTTTGAATAATAATCTCATTAAAAAAGTTTGGTATATTGCAAACATTCAACATCTCAACCGGCTGAAGCCGGGACAGGTCGCTGGTTCTTTTCACAAAAATGTATTTAAAGCTATGTTATATTCAGATAATTAACATACATAAATCTGTATACAATATCTATTATTTGACATTTTATTGTTTACTGCTTATCTCAGGGCGCGTTTATTTGACACGAATTCCTTCACGCCGTTACAACGCTGTCGCCGGGCGGTTGGGTAGTTCCCAGAAATTCGAACGTTATTGCTTAGTGAATAGACAAAACATTCGCTTTTAATAAATACACCGCGCGGCGGCCGCGAGAAAGTTTTCGCGTCGTGTGTGTCTGCGCTGTCATTGTATTCCATCTGTTTCATCCCACCTATATATTTACTTAATATGTATATCATTGTAGCTATCTTTCACTAAATGCGAAATTAACATAGAACATATGATTTATGTTGTTTCAGTGAAGACCAATGACCGTATTTTGCTCCCATATGAAAAACGAGCAGACTTGGCCTCCAATGAAATTGCGAAGCAACTCTTTAATATAATGGCTACAAAGAAATCAAATCTATGTCTGTCCGTTGACTTGACATCCACTGGAAAGATACTAGATCTATTAGAAAAAGTTGGTGAACATATCTGTATGGTCAAGACTCACATAGATATCATTAGTGATTTTAACAGTGAATTTATTACTCATATGAAGGAGTTGGCTAACCGATTCAATTTTTTAATTTTGGAGGACAGAAAATATGCTGATATTGGCAACACCGTTTGTTTACAATATTTAAAGGGTCTTTATAAAATTGGTGAATGGGCAGATTGTGTGACTGTTCATTCTTTATCTGGAGAAGGGATCCTGAAAGCATTATCTGGCTTTATGAATGATAGCAACAGAGGAATTTTCTTGCTGGCTGAAATGAGCAGTGAGGTAATACGAATTTCAACATAATTATTTACTGAATAAAAAAAGCATTAATAAAACTTTAAAAACAAATTTTAAAGTTTTATTAATGCGACCTTAAATACCAGTCTCTATAAACTAATTAATATATTAATTAATAAATTGTATCCATTATATGGCCGAACTAAACACTTATAGGCGCCACAAAACGAACTTGGGGAGCATTAAACTGTAAGACAGTTTAAAATTGAACTGCATTACCTAAATAAATGCCTAACTACATCAAATCTGTGACCTTCAGTATGCAACTCAGATGTATGGTATGTACATCCTAACCTCTGCATTACCAGATGTATTATGTTTGTAGGGTAATCTTATAACACCAGAATATACTGAAGCAACAGTTAAAATGGCTGCCAAATATCCAGAGCTGATCACCGGATTTGTGTGTCAAAACAAGGACACATTCCAAGATCCTGGAGTCATTCAACTTACACCAGGAGTACAACTTCAGAGTTCTGGAGATGATTTAGGTCAAGTTTATAACACTCCAGATAAGGTTATATTGGAGAATGGTGCTGATATAGCAGTTGTAGGACGAGGAATTATGGCTGCTAAAGATCCAGAGAGCCAAGTTCTTCTTTATAAGGATACTCTGTGGAATTGTTATTTAAAGAGAGTTTCTAGTAGGTAATCAAAGAAAATAATAAGTGTGATCATTATTGATCGTGTATTTGTTACAATATTCAATTTTATATGCAAACTAATTATTTAGTTACTAATTTTTCTTTATATGTAGTAATAAAGAAAAAAATATTTTTTTAAACATTTTTATGTTATATACATAGCATTAAAAAATAAGTTTAATGTGAATTGAATTTGACACATTCCGAATGATATTTATAAAATAAGTAGCTGTTGCCAGCGACTTCGTTCGCATGGAATAGAAAAGTAGTGTATGTCCTTCCGCAGCGTTCAATCTGCCATATACATTACCAATATATTTCTGTGATATATTAATGTTGTGAGATACTGTGTTTGTACCGTTATAATTCCATTTTATTCATTTATTTTATCATTTGTAAACAAATTGTGAATAAAATATTAGAAAAGCAAGTTTTTCATATTCTACTCTTCTCCATTTCTTATCACTTGCATCATCAGAAAGTTAACCGTAGACAGAGAAACCTATAGATTACACCACAATGATGTACTAAAGCCCACCACACATCAAGTATGCATTATCAATCCCGTCCAGTTTGCATGAAGCGGAGGTTCCATCAACTCGTAACGATCGTGTGTGGCGCCGATTTGGATTGAGTTATACTTAACGGAAATCGTTTTTCGCATTTGCCGTCAAGCCATCAAGCCCGTCCTGCATACTTGACTGTGTATGAGCGCAACATGCCATTTCGTCAGTTCGCTCGAAATTTTAGTTAAGGGACAGTTGTGTTATGTCTCAGCGATGCTTCTCTAATTGCGAATGTCTTATTACGAAATCTCATCACCCTCCTCACACATTTTAGCTTAGGTAAGCAAGTGATTTTCGCATTTCCCTCAGCTAACGCTGGCTATTTGATCTTCACTGTTTTGTAAAAGATCAAATTATTTGTTATTAAATACATTTTAATGAAGTAAACAAAAATAGTTTAATCCAAAAAAAATATATAAATAAAAATAGGTCAAGTGGCGGTACATCAAAGAGATTAACGCGAGAATTAATGCATTGATGCGCCCACACTACGTATGTCATTACGTAGTGTGACCGCATCAATGCATTAATTCTCGCGTTAATCTCTTTGATGTACCGCTACTTGACCTATCGCCTAACGACAAACGGCAATGTGAATGTCGTTGTCGAATTGTCGCGATAAGTCATGACTACACCTACGTTAAACGTCCATCATCTCGATAATAAACAGCATTTCCCGTTAGTGTGGCCCCAGCATAAAAAGAATACGAATTATTTTTTCAAATCCTATTTTTAGTGGGCTATATTCACTGATTTATAGGTTATATTGTGATAACATTAATTTATTTTTTACTTATCTTGAGCATAGCTCGCTTCGATATATATTTCAATAAAACATACGATTTCAAAAAGATCACTGAGTAAGTAATCACTACTTAAAAAGATAATTCGTATTATGACCACAGAACATATATACTCCAAGGAGAAGAATAACAACTCCATACAAAAAAAACGAGACAATTTTTGCCGCTTAGCCATCTCTGTAACGCCCCAGGCGAATTTGTAAAAGAAGCGGGAAATATGAATTTGCAATTATCCACAGCGCGCGCACACCAGGTCGAATGTCAACTGGGCGACTTAAAACCAGCGTTACGATGATGTGTAAGATAATTTTTACAGTAAAGGAATAATTAAGATATGCAGTTTTATTTATAATCTTACACACCGCCGGATCGCGGGTTCACAATCAATCAGTTGACATTCGACCTGGTATACACGCGCCCTAAATATTTAAAAAAAATTTATTATTTACATTTAGGCAAGAAATGTAATGTAACATTGTAACAAAACATTATACAATATAAATAAAAAAACACTACAGTAAAAAGTGAAAGCATCAACTCTTTTATTAAATTGTGCATGATAAATAGACGAAGTTATAACAAAATAATATCATAAAATTACAATAATCAATGTAGACAGAATCTCGGGAAGTTTTATACATTTAGGGACAGACTTAATAGTATTATTTCAGTGAATATTTTAGTCTGAATTTTTCAATGTCTGATAATATTTGTGAAAAGTCCTTGAATCCTTGGGAAAATGATAAAGATGACAATTTATTTCAATTCTACAACACGAAAGTAATAAATTTAATAAATAAATTTAATTAGACATTATATTTTTACAAATGTCATAATAATGAAAATATAAAAATATATTTGCTGAGTTGTATTACAACATTATTGTTTACTGATGACAAATCAAAGTATTTTTATCTTTAGAAGACGGAAATTTAGTAATTTTAGAGAAACTATTATTAACTAAAGAAAATATTTTTTTTATGTTTAAAGAAACTTAAACATTAGACAATATTTGAAGAAACTAAAATATCCAAGATAGTTATATGTTTTTTTTCGATTATACCGAAATAAAGATAAGAAAACAACATTTCAAATCCATGTAATCCATTCGAAACTATTTTCGCAATTCAGATAAGTTAAACATGAAATCAGAAAAGTTTCTTCTGAATATTCACACAATTTGTTTGTTTTTTTCACTTACGTACTATTATATTTAAACAACCATAAATGAGGAGATGATTTCTTGCCCTCTTCACAAAATTTGGCGTACTACAGTCGTCCAAATCAAATATATTTGAAATGATTGCTTCAATAGTTAATTCATCTGCAAAATAAAATAATGAGTGTATTACTAAATACATGTAATCGGTATTATACAGTAAATAAAATACTACTTGTATGTAAAAAGCTTTTCTCTTGTTTATGTTAATTTATTTACACACAATGTATGTACATATTGTACATACACATAAAAGACAGAAGACAATGTTAGCGTACAAAGATACCTACACATTATTTCAAAATTAAAAAGGTACATACTATTTATTTTATTTGTTAATTATTATCAATTGAAATTTTAATTACCTTAATACATTTACGCAAACATCGCTGCAGCAATGAATCACTTAGCAGTTGGGCTGCCAACTTCACTTATTGTTAGGTATTTGGGTTCAAATGTTCCTCCTTCAATACTGATGAAGCAAACATTACATTGGGGTTGTTGTCGTCTGTTTGATGTGCTCCTACTTTGTAGGTATGTAACAGACAATAATATTTACTGTTAAATTTACATAATATTTCATATTGTATGCAAAATAATATCTATTATTATTTTTTTGTACCGTCAGTTATCACTTATCACCAATAACAAAATGAAACAAGAACGAAAAGTTTAATATTCTTTTATAAAAAAAAAAAATAGTGCAAAAATACTAAAAAAACACGCTTTAAAGGGGAACCGAACTAAAAAGTAAATAATGTTTATCTATTAAGATTTTGTTTAATAGTGATAAAAATTTCACTAAATATAATTAAATGCTTTTACTAAGTTTAAAAATAAGAAAATTAAGTGATTGACAAAAAAAAATGATTTTATTGTAAAAAGTATGGTGTTTTTTACTGTATTTTTTTAATAACTCCACTTTTATCAATAGCTACCAATAAAATATTTTTAACAATTGCTATGTAGCATTTTCCCTCTATAGCTTGTTTAGTTTTTTAAAACTATAATTTTTGTTATTGTGTTGTTGACTAAAAATTTACAAAAATCCATATTGTGAGACTGAATACAATAGGAAGCTTTCATAGGATAGAAAAAATTTTTTCAATTAATCAAATCAAATCAAAAAATGTTTTTCAAAATTTTTCATTTCAATATCAAATTATTGTATTGTCATCGACCCTTGATAAGTGTGCAAACTTTAATCTGAGGTTTTGGTGGTTAAAAGTGGAAAAATTCCGTTATCTATATACATACAGACATACAGGTGAAGCTAATAAAAGCGTTTTAAAAACACAATGCTATCCTGAAAACTTTCTACCGAAATTATAAATTTTCAGTGCTTTTCAGTGTTAAAAAATTGTAAGACAAAGTTATTATTCATTTTTGAATTTATTATTTAATGAGCTTTTATTTGATAAACCATACAACTACTATGAAATAATAACAATTTTTAACTTTTTAATCTGTAGTCAGTATCTGTGCTTGGCTTTTTATAATTGTTAGACACTTCAGCTGTTACCGACCAATATCTTAGAGACAAATGACTGCGACAGTATGACAGGTACCAAGAGTATTCTATAAGTGTTCTATCAGGTTTGGAACGAAACACTAAAAATTGATTGACACTACCTTATGACTATTTCACTTTATATTTTATTTACTGACTTCCTTGTCATGTACAGTTATTTCAGGGCATTGTGCCATTGTATTCATGATTATCGAGGCTCTTCTATTCACTACATTCTTATCACAGACCGCTGCTTCTATGACTCACTCGAAAACAGTGATGCAGAACCTGCAAACTATACAATTAAACAACGCATTTATCTCACATATATGTCTTTTAAAACATATTTTATATTATGTAATCTTGTTATTTTAGTCAAATTATTTTATGTGTAAAATTGTTTATCTCCTGTATGTACCGCGTAGTGACGCTGATGCAGGAATGACTCGTTTGTTATGCAAATGTTTTTTAACATTTTGCCACTGCACCCAGCAATCTCGAGGATCTTCTATTCGCTCCATCCATACGACAAACCGTTGCTGCAATGACAAAAAGCAATATCCGTTTGAACGTGGTGATGCTGAATCTAAAAATAATGCAACATTAATAACTCATTTACCTCATTTAATGTAATATTGAAAACATGTTTAAATGTATGCTTTTTGTTTTGGTTCTTCGCTTTAGTTTTTAATGTGTGTGTGAAATTTTTGAGACGTTGTTGCTGACATAGATGGTGGACATGACTGAATCATCATTAAGCCAGTCATTCAGTATCTATATTCATCAATATATTTGTCAGATTATCTAAGAAATACAATCTTTGCCTTACATTATGCAATAAACAAAATCTATTTGCTTCATCTGTGGACAATATTGTAGGATTATAAGTAGTGCATTAACTAGTTTGCTGATGTTTATGAAATTTACTGTAATTTATCATTACGCCAGTTGCAATTTTTATATGTTATACCAGGTAAATACATAAACAGATTGATTCAATACAACATTTAAAAATTGTAATGGTGACGGAGTGCATTCTCGAGAGAAGTGAAATTACAAATAAGCCTATATTTCTAGGGTTCATAGTCAACTAGGAAACCCGTCTTTGTTTTGATGTCACTGGCTTCCTGACATCTCACATATAATAATTATACTTATAAACATGAAACATATCTAAAA
Source organism: Zeuzera pyrina (assembly GCA_907165235.1). Lineage (NCBI taxonomy): Eukaryota > Metazoa > Arthropoda > Insecta > Lepidoptera > Cossidae > Zeuzera > Zeuzera pyrina. Next base: position 18,394,758 of record OU015628.1, read on the forward strand.
TTTAAAAATAACTACTTTTCAGAAGCAAACAATATTTCACTACATTACATTTTTACTTACTTCTTTCATGAACCGAAAAAGACTTGTCTTCAAAAAATGTATAGTGTGTAAACAATAATCACGCAATCACATCACATTTAGCAGTGGCTTACTCCATAAATGTTGTTACGAGCTGAGGATAATTAGATGCCGGTTAAAGGTGCAAAGACTTTATTTTCCTTCGTACAAGCAGATGTCAAGAACACGCGAGCTTAATTACGGCGGTTCCTAGTCTTCGTAGTTCGCCCTCGAAGTAGGTACTCGCGTAGTAGTCACCGAAGGTACACGCTTCACTCAATAACAACGTTTCCGAATCGTAGAAGTCTTCTATCCAAGGTCGTCGCAGTAGTCGTCGTAGTGGTCTTAGTAATTCGCCTCGATGTCGTCTCGATATATCGCTTTGATCGCTAGCTGACAAAACTGACTCGGCGGCGGACACGGAGCTCTATTTAGAATCCGATTAAAATGAGGGTGGAAACTTCTAGAGTAAACTCGAATGGTAGTAATAATAACGCATAGAAATAAAGAGGGTGGAACTTTCTAGTTAATTACGCTCACTAACAATAATTCGACATTGTTCTCGACGCCGCCTGCTTGCATGAGTCATAGGTACATGACACGTCATCGCTCGGGAATATTCGAGGTGCAACTTTGTTCTTCTTTATTAATTTGACTTATAACATTCGATAGTAGACCTTAAACCCAGCAATGCGTTTTTAAGTCATAACTGTAAAGCCTAGGTCTCGAGATATAAGCACTAAAAGTTACGTTTCTAGTTCCATTAAAAATCGACCTTATTCCTTAAGCATAAGGTCCAACCGTAACAATATGTATATAGCACAACATACCATTCAATTTACTTATGTTGTAATATAGATAATTTCTTTTTTAGTGTAGATGCTGATGTCTCTTTCGAAAATTCTCTATTTTTTAAGTTACAGAATCTTTTGATACATATAAAAAATACACTGCGTACGATATAATCTATATTTTCTTCATAATGAATGGCGCAAGAACTTAAAAAATCAAAGTTAGTTGAATTCTTCATGATTAGTGTGACCCTTTCTTTTATTTTTGTTGTGTGCCCTTCTTTAGCAAAATAATTGTTAGAAATTGTAGCCAATTTTTCTACACAGGATATAAGTTCTTTAGAAGAGTACGTTAAACTCTCTTTCTCATCTGAGTTTTCTTTAAAGCTCACAAATATGTGTGCGACATGCTTCTCTTCACTAAGCAAAATTTTTCTGCAAGTGTGGCAATCCTTATTATTCATGTGTTTTAAAATAAATCCACATACATACGCACACGCTTGAACTTCTCCATCTTCTTCATTATCAATTAATTCAAATTGATTATTAAAGTTAGTGGATGAAGAATTGTCTTTAGAAAGTAGTGTACTGTTACGTGAATTGCTTAAAATATTACGAAAATTATCAAGTATTGTATCGTTGTTGTCTAGTTCACAGTTGCCTGCACCTCCAATATGACTTAAATTACTTAAAATTGCAGTTTTTATTCCTGCAACAAACTGACCCACCGTGGGATTATTGCTTGCTCCACAATTACCCCGTATGCAGCCAAATAAATTTTCTAATGGATCTTGTTGCAATCTCCTTGTTGCCAAGCTTTTAATTTCTGAATATTTTTTTAAATTTTGCCATAAGCTTTCAATTGCTTTCAACGTCCAAATCCATCCTTCAAGAGATGGAGGCATGGATCTGGAACCTAGGAATTCTAATGTTGAAAAGAATTCTGTCATTTCTTTGAACAATTTTAGATGAGGAGATGACTCCTTTAAATTTGTTGAAAAAGGCTTGCCTCTGCGTAAATCTGGTGAGTCACTATTGACAGAATCAAACAATTTGTCAATATTTGAAACAACAGTGGCTGTTATGACAGCTTCAGTAGTTAACTGGCCTGAAAAGCAATGGTAGATATTTTAGAAATTATAAGGAGCCTAAATAGTTTATAAATACAATGCGTAAATAGTTTAGTTTCTAAAATGAATAACACTGAACTTGTTTAATAAGAAACAGTTACAAGATAATAAGAACTTAATAATGGAAGATCTATTATTTATAATAGTCTCCCTATCTCCTTTGTTTATGACTCCGGCAATGAACTCTATGAGTTATAGTACTTTGTTTTAGTTATTTAGTCGAGTATTAGTTTTATAACTTTTATTTTTGTTCATATTATATTAATTTTTCATAATCTTCATCTGTCTGTAATATTGATTGTTGAGCAATAACAAATATTGCTCAACTTCACACTTCTATTCCAAGTGTTACATTTTTACATCTACAGAGCGAAAGTAAGTGGTAGTATAAGCCAAGGAAGACCAAGGCTGACTTACGAAGATCAAATAGCCAGAGTGTTAACTGACGGAAATGTGAAAAGCACTCGCATACCTAGGCGAAAATGTGTGAGGAGGGTGATGATATTTGAGGAAGCAATATAGCGTGAAGATATGTATGTATGTTAAATTTCAGAAATGGCTTTCTAAAGTTATGGAATTTAATATCCCATATTAAAGGGTCCTACGAAAATTATTTTTAATTATTTACTTTTCAGATAAAAAGACTCAGACACTATACTGCATTTAGCCTGTGTACCTTGAACTGATAAATTATCTTTGTGTGGGGAGAGCCGAACATAAATTAAGTATATACTGTACATAACAGGCTTTTGATTTCCTTTGCTTCACCATAGTCAGGAAAAAATCAAAAGAAAAGGTAGGACTTTCCAATAGAATCATTTAAAAGTTAAAACAGTCCACACTATAGTTTCATGTTATGTTATTTTTACAATGTCTTTGATAATTCTCAATGGAATGTTTCATTACCTTGAGATATTTTTGCGAACATCCCCGCAGCAACTGAATGACTTAACACTTGGGCTGCTAGCTTTACCTTCATTTTTTGTTTGGTATTTGGATTTAAATGTTCGTCTTTCAACGCTGGCGCAAACACAAAATTGGGGTTGTTGTTGTCCAGCTGGTAAAATTGTTTAATGTGTTCCCACTTTGCAATGCCTGTAACATTTAATAACAAATAGGTTTAATTAGTGTTTCACGATAACCGTTATTTTGTTGTAGGTTAGTTTAGATTTACTTTAAAACTATAATACACACATCAATTGTAAATCATGCAAAGTAAAAAGTGAAATTACCCATAGTGTTACCCGATGACATATTTACTTTCCCTTTAATATCATACTTCATAAATAAATTTCTGAAGCACTTCAATAAATGGGGTGGGTCGAACAGAGTAATGACTTCCTTATCATGTACAGTTATTTTTGGGCTTTGTACCGTTGCACCCAGTATTCCCAAGGCTCTTCTATTCACTCCATCCATATCACAGACTGTTGCCGATATAACAAGACCCATTTCAAAACAATGATGTAGTACCTGTAAACAAAGCTAAATTAAGAACCCATTTATGTCATCAAATATTTTATTTCTAAAAAGTTATTAAGATGATTGCTTGTTACTCATTCAAATTAAGATGGCCGAGTATATTGGGCACAACATATCCTACATAACATGTGAATGGAAATCAATAGATAATGTGTATTGTGTATATAAGCAATATGCATGCTACAATGTGTGTATAAACATGGGAAGCTTCTTGCTTACCTCTTTTAAGAGAACTGCCAGTCGGTCAGCAGTGACATATCCACTGGAGAAATAAAATGCAATAGGTTGCTTCAGTTTCTTCCTAATACCTGCTACCATGAAAACTAGAGCGTGAGAGGCTATCACTGCAGTTCTCCCTTGTGAGCCATGGTCTTGAAAACCTTCTATTATGTCATCATGTTGGTTGTAAAATAAATTTTTTTTAATTGACATTTCGTCGAACATTAATATATATTGATTGTTAATAGGATCTTGCGTTTTTATAAATTTTTTAATAACATTTGAAATATCTGGACTAATACCAACTTGTAAACTAAATTTCCTTAGTAAAAATTTTAATGTACTAGGTGAAGGCAAATAAAACAACCTTCTCAACAAACGATAGCAGGTCGGTGACCGCTTAAAAAGTCTTAAGGCAATTATTTTTTCGTCTATTTGCTATCTTCTACCATTGACTTTTTTTTTAAAGTTTTTAATTTGAGCTTGTAACATACAGGCGAATGTTGGAGTCAGATTTTTACTCAGTTTTTCTAAAGATGCATTATTGGCTAACTCTTTGACAATAATTTTGTTTTTCAGTCTATATATTCTATTACGTAGCTGACAAATTTTTTTCATATATTTGTTACATTTTAAATAAATGTTTTCCTCTGCTTTGGTACACTGTTTGGTCACTGCTTTATCGTCTTTAGGAGATGTTGCTGATATAGAGGATTGATATGACAGTCTAGGTACAATTTTCGTCAAGTTGTTCAAGCCAGGTCTCCTTATATTCTGAAATAAACAAAGTTTATTTATAAAAGAATGATTAAATGCAATATTTTCAATTTACGTATAATTATAGACGAGTGTATTTAAAAAAAAAATGGAAAAATAATGAATTAGAGAGTGAAGAGAAAAATAGTAATAAAAAATTACACAGGTCCATAACCAAAAATTTACATCTAGTGTCTCGCTCTTGCGAGATGCATAGTCTAAGTAAAAATATGAAAAAACATATTGATATGTTAATATTGTTTCGATTAATTTTGGAAATTTACAATAACTGACTGGCCCGTTGGCGCAGTGGCATATGCATCTGGTTTTCAAGCTAGGGTCCTGGGTTCGATCCCCGGTCAGGTCAATTTAAGAAACGAACTTTTCTTAATTGGCTGGAGTCTGGGTGTTACTGGGAACAACTCCCCAGAGTGCGTTGTGTGGTACCCATAGTACAAGCTTACTGCTTAGTTTGGGGTCACACAATCTGTGTAATTGTCTGGAGTATTATTAAAAAAAAATTATTAATAATTCTTTGGAATTAAAATTATCTTGTTTCCTTCCAACTAATAATACTTATTACATATATTTTTGATTCAAATCATTGTTTTTAAATTAAACATTAGTGATTTAGATTTTGAAAATATTCAAAATAAATAATTTTGTTTTGATTATTATAATTTTTCTTTTGTTAGAAACATGAAAAGAATTCCCGTATGCATGACTTATTGATATATATACAATATGAGCGATCCGTCCCAGCTCCACACGGGTAGACATTTTTTTTTAAATAAAATACAGCCCGTGATTCACTGATAAATTGATAGATTTATACATAATATATAACATAACATAACTTCACGCTGTATTCCCAACGGGGTAGTCAGAGAGGGCGGAGCGCCAGGAGTCGCGGTCCTTACATACTTCTTACGCTTCATCAAATCTCATCATTGTCCTCATACATTTTCGCCTAGGTATGCAAGTACTTTTGACATTTCTGTCGGCTAACACTCTGGCTATTTGATCTTCATAAGTCAGCCTTGGTCTTCCTTGGCTTCTTTTACCACTCACTTTCACTCTACATTTTCATCTTTTTTCTCTTTATAATATTAGTTTAGAACGATAATTATACTCTTTTTTTTCTAATACACGACGCTACCCGTGCCGACTGCTTATCTCCCAGTCCTTTGAGCTTGACGGAATAGTTTTCTAAGTAAACTATTCGTAAATGAAATTCTTACATAGGTCTCGTAGGCTAGGTTGTCTGTGACTCATTGCATGTTTGTAGGCCAAAGAGAATTTAAAATAAGATTTGTGTTCAACTTACTTTTTCAAATTCATTTGATTGCTGTAAGACAATTTGAGGAATCATTTCTAGTTTAGTCCGCTCCTCCAGTGTGTTGCATGCAATGTTTGTCACATTTGCCAAAGGCTGTGAAATACCAGATGGGCCAGCTATAGGTTCAACTATAGAACTTACAGTTGTTTCCTTTGTACTCTGAAACCATTTTGCACATAAATGATGGTAAGTAAAATATTTATGTAATACTTCAATAAAAATCTAAAACATTATGTTAGAACAAACTTCAAAGGGACTTGTCAATTTTTGTTCAGAGCCTGGCAAGCTCTCATTTATATAAATCGATTTGGGACACATAAACGAAAAAATAATTACTAAGGTTGCTATATCCTAGTATCATGTTACAGAATTATTTATGTTATGTATAAAAACTTCAAACCATATTACTCATTGAATATTTTCACACATTGTATTCTAATAGCAATTCCTAGATAGATTACTCTTTTACTATAAGTACTTGTTATTATATTGTAACTGGGCACATATTTTTTTACTTTATTGTCGTGTCATTAAGTATCACCTGTAGAGATGATAATGGGCAGTACTTATGAAGAACCCGTTAAGTATTGGCAATTTATATTAATCTGGGCTGGCAGTATATTATGGTGTACTTTTATCATGGAGCACTCAACCTGCAGAAAGGCAATGTCATTTATTTTGTATGAAAATAATTTACGTCTAAACAATGTCGCGGTTACTGCTTTCTGTTTTATAGTTTGATTTTTTGCTGTTTTTGCTTCACCACCATATAGAACAATGAGGCATTACATAAATATTTAAATATCTGTCGGAATATATAGAGATGTACACACAGGTCCATTATTGGTTATGTACTGCTTAATACGAGCAAGTGATATTTTTTAGTGTAAATAAACTGAGCTGTGGTGAATAAGATGGTCCCACATTTCGTCTGTACAGGTTGAGTGCTCCATGACTATTATAAACCAAAAACAACCATTTTAAGTTAATCTGGCATTTTGTTTTCATGGTTATTGAAGTTTTCATAAATCAATGTTTCTTTCAAATAACTCTGTAACAACATGACACTTTAGAACATAGTAACCTTATTCATAACCCATCTATTCATTTCAAATGAATTATCCAATAATACATAAAGAACCTAAAAATGTCCTAATATAATATAATACTCTTAGCCATACTTACTACTACTCGTACTCCTAAAATAATATTATACAATCTCTAAAAAAATCAAACAGTCTCAAAAACAGTCTATAAAAAAGATTAAAAATAATCTAATAATATCTAACAACTAAATAATGTCTAATCTCTAAATTATAAATACTTTAGTTCCGAAGAGCCTATTCTAAAATCTATAAATGTACATAGACTAACAAACAATCAACTAGCAAGCATAATTCAGGCATAACAGGTAGGTATAATTTTGTGTTGGGAACTTTGAGTGTATGTCTCTAATACTAGTATGCTAGAGGAAAGTAGGTGTACAGCTTTAACATTTCTATTTGATCCCTCAGACTAGATTCTAAGTAGGTACTATAAAAAATGGACAAATTACTTCATCACATTCATTGTGTGGAGCAGCATGTCTATGCAATTTTTTTTTATAAAAATCAATAAACGATGTTTGTCTAAAATGTTTGTGACACAACATTCTGTGTTCATCATGAAGTTTTCTTTGAAAGTCAGGTGAAGACCACCTTCCAATAGGGAAGCAATACTTCGCCCACAATTCACATCTAAAAAGTTAACATTATTTTAATTGTCACTGCATTATGAATAAGTACTTACTGGGAAAAATTACCCACATACCATACTTATTATTAATAACCTTCATTAATACATAAACATGTTATAATATGTATTATGCACATCTATACACAATGATATTATTATTTAAATATTATAACCTGGTGAGTTTTTAATTTCTATTATTATTAACATCTAATGAGGTGTTTTGTAGATATTATATCTAACATATTGAGCCTGTTATGGAAGAACATCGTAAGCGACAAAATGTAGGTATTTCGCTTTTTCATTGTAGTGTATAGCTTAAATAATTTAGATCCTAACACAAAGCTCCTCATAGTCGTATCTGCGTAAACGGCAAAATTATAACCGAAAACAAATTTAAAACAAATTTTATCAATTTTATCGCAAGCCACAAAAGTAAAAGTTCAAAAAAAATGGAAAATTGAATTATCGCAACCGACTATATCATAAGTAACATTCGTCGCTTACGAAAGAAACATTTATTTAAGATCTACCCAAAATCTATGTTATAATTTGAATATTTGTTTGCCTATTTATTTGAATAAAGTAAATATATTATATTAGGTGTTTTTATAATACATATACATATATCTTCACGCGGTAACTCTAATAGAAGTTACAGAGACTGGAGCGCCAAGTTTTCGGGTTCTTTCATACTTTTTTTGCCTCCTCAAATCTCATCACTCTCCTCACACACTTGACATTTCAATCAGCTATCATTCTGGTCTGATCAGCTTAGTCTCCATTGGCTTCTGCTACCATTCATTTTCACTCTGTACATTTTCTATGTCAGTCTTTCATCACTCCAGTGTACGAACCATCCAAGCATTCCTCCCTTCGTTTTATAATAATTCTTTCATACAAACTTGTCATATTGCATATCTCTTCATTGCTTGTTTGGTCCATAAGGGTGACACCGCACATTTTTCTAAGAGGTCACAGTTCTACGGCATTTATGTTACTTTTCGAGTATTTGCGGCCTCACTACCGTACGATAAAGTCGCGTCAAAACCTCATTGGGGATGGCCATTATGACGGAATTAGATTACTGCCTACTACATCGGCCAGAATTCCATTCACTTTATAGTCAGCTGCTGCCTGTCTCTCCATATCGGATTCATATCTTCCATAATCCATTCCTAAAAACACTCCCTGCAGGTACACAGTTTCGTTCACTTGCTTTAGACATTTTTCATTTACACATATTTTGTCTTAACATCCTCTCTTTCACTTATTAGAATCTTGGTTTTGATCACATTCATATTCAATTCTTTTACTTCTTTCTTACGCATGCCTTGTCTGCAACTTGGCTTCTAATGGTGCTATAAGCATAGAATCGTCAGCATTTAAAAAACAGTTTATTACTGTGCCATCGCACATCATACCACGCCTACCACCATCAATGTATGGAGGTAACTCCAAATACAACATGAATAATAACTTCAGACTTCACGCAGCCTTGTCTATTACCTGACTGTACGTCAAACCAAAGCAAGACCTCACCATGTATTCTTATACAAGGACTGTGGCCACGATATAATGACCGTACACCCCAAAGTAAGAGACCCCTCGTGTCATTCAGGCAGAAGAGTACAATTTCTTTCGCACTATCAAATCTCATATGCTTTTTCTAGATCCATAAAAGCGCAGAAAACTTTCCGACCTATGGCCAAAAACCTTCCCACGACCATGTGTAGCGAGAAATTGATACATGACATTAATCATGACTAAAACTGCCTTTTGCCTCCCAAAAATATCTTTCGTGAATGTCTTCATGTATTCATGTGGTCAACATCTCCGTTATAGACTTTACTCACAAAACAATAGTTTGGAAATAATTTGAATAAGTCTGGAACTCTGCACATGCATTTACCGACCTTCTTTAATATTGTATAATTTTTTTTTCTTTTCTAACTGAAGGTAGATTTAACGTTAAAAAACATATTGAGTTTACTTGAACAAATTAATTTAAGTTTTACTTGCTATGCTGACCAAGCTGATGGTTACATGGCACACACCGACTATGTATGAGAACCTTTCCATTTTTAAAGTCGTACTATAACTGCCTTGCGCCAGTCTTTCAGAACCTCTTTTTTATGCCAGCAAAAGTTACACAGTTCACAAAAGATGTCTCTGACTAGAGAACCACCATACTTGATCATCTGCGTGTTATCTCATTATTCCCATAATTCCTAGCAACCTTTCCTCATTTCAGACTTTTATCGTTTTCTTAGTCTTTCTCTCATACAATGGCTTCCTCCAGTCCCTGACCTGGGTGTAGGAATTCACTTTCGGTATCAGTGACAGAGTCGCCACTTTCATACAATGGCCTATAATGTTCATTGCTTAACAGGCTCAATATATTGGAAAATGGTTACAGAATGGTATGGATGTTTGAATATTTACTCATATGTTTTGTAAACAAACAAATTACACTTAACAGCACTACAAAATTGGAAAAAAATAAATAGAAAAAAATTGTATGTCGTATGTAAATATAAAAAAAGAGATGTAGTACGCTTAATAGTTATAAAATGAAATGCTTTAACTCTAAGAACATAATACTGAAATAAAAAAAATAATGATGCTACAAAACAATAGGCCTTCAAATCACTTAAAAAGAATTTAAAAACTGAGTATGTATGTACCTAAATTCTATAAAAATTTAAACAATATAAAATATGTATGTAATAGGTAATATCCTAATTTAAAGAAATAATTTGAAATAATAACCTTTGGTGGTACATAATACTTACTACCTATGTAATGATAAATTGCATATGACTTCAATTAGAGAAAGGAAATTTATAGCAGAAATCATTATATTAATTAAAATATGTTTAATATTTGATACAGTTCGATAATACAATTCTGTTAGATCCTTTCATTTACGCCTACTTAAACACTTCCCGAAATAAAATATGGAGGCACTTCTTATCAAAATTAACAATCACGTTGCAGTTTTATCTCGATATATTCTACGCTCAAACTTATTTGAGGATAAAAGGTATTCTTCAATTATTTATGAATATATTTGAAACAAATAAAAAATCTGTTGTAGAAATAACTATATATGTACTCACCGCAGTATATTAGTTTTTCCTGGTTTAGGAAATCTGTAAAGCACTATGTTTGAGTCTTCTGCAGGGGAAGATCCGCACTTAAAACATTTTCGTTGATTTTCTTTCATTTTCTTTAAAAAAAAGTAAAAGTAAAAACTTAACAAAAGTTTTCAATCAATCAGTCAAGTTTTGAATCCAGTTTTTTAAAGCAGTCTAGGGTTGGGTACAACACATCGATATTTTTCATCAATTACTATTTAAAAAATGTATAATCGAATATCATATTTTTAGGGTTCCGTAGGCAGCCAATTGGCAAAAAAGAAAAAGCTGAATTACGTTTTTATTTCCATTTGTCTGTCTGTATGTAACAGGCATTTTACGCGGACCCTATTGGCACTTTACAGGTGAAAGGAAAGTAGGTTTGTTTTATGAACCACTATATAGTATACACAGCTATACGCACATTTGCGCAATGTATAGTGAAGTGTACTAGAATTATGAGAAAAATAAAATAAATTCATATATGAAACAAAGAGATGACAAATGAAAAAAAACTCCAATGCAAATTAGAGATGAGTATGTCCGTATGAATTTGTGTTTGCGAACTCGTATCCCTAGTGGTAATAATGTTGGATTTACATACGAACTAAAATCGTATGCGTATCCTTTCGAACAGTTAAATTGTTTGGAAATGTTAGCCTGCGGAGCGGAATGTACGCCAAACATGGTACGATCACAGATTAATAAGGTAGGATTCTATTACCACATTAAATCCTCGCGCTGCGCACACTCAGTAAGTCCGGTTTAGGAGTTGATATCAAATTACCAATACAGGTCCTGCGGACACATAACTTAGATCAGGAATTACATCCTGACTCATATCCTAAAAAAGCCAGACTTATCCAACTCGAGTGCACATAAGCTTGTGGGCTGTGAACTATTTTAGATGGGTCCTGAGCAAGATGTAGAGGCTTCGAAATGGCTTTTTTATTTAAGTCAATTAATGGTGAGATGTTATGCACTTCCGAAGCACTATAAAATGTCCCCCTTCCTTTGGCTTTTTGACTATGTGATGAAAAACTTTGAATAAAATTGAGGATTGAATGCGCACAATATGTAAATTGTGTAAATTTAATTTTATCAATAACTTTTTATTCACAGACAGATCAAATTATGTAGAACGATATAAACATTTTTTTTTATGTCAGAGGGGGCAAACAAGCATGCGTGTCACCTGATGGAAAGTTATCACCGCTGCCCATGGACACTCGCACTTGGCCTTACATACATTTAAACATTAGATGTCTTTTTATATAACAATGACATCTTTGGTTCTTATAATTTGTACGATAGACACAAACTTAGTTTTATCACTTAATATGTTATTCAGTGGAGACTGCCATATTTGTCTCGATAGATAACGATTTTGTTTCGATGATATTAATATGACACTTATCGATACAGGTTTAACTGGTACCTTTGTTGGCATCCCTATCATAATCATAAAATGACGTAATTAAAAGGCACAGATGAAATATTCGATGCAATACAGACAGCTTAAAAATATTCAATATTTATATAAATAATACTTCAATAAGAAATATTGAATCCTATCTAGTTATAGACTAAATCTTAAATCACACTAATTCAAACGTTTCTTTTACAAGTTCTTGAACACCATATTGTTATACAAATTTATAATTACTTCTAGTAACATCGACCTTAGCCCCCAAAATAATGTACTCCATTTCACGGTACTGAGTTAACCGGGCCTGATTATGACAGTCGAATAACCTGGTTATTTAGAATTTCAAACGAACTGACCAAAGACTATAGGAACTGACGTAATGGCATGATGCCGCCGCACACCAGTCTGACGAAACCATACAGAAAAACAGGTTGTATGGAACGTGTGCTAACTTTAATGGCGGCTATCTGTCTTTTTCGACCCCATGCAGACGTCTTTTTCTCAATCTGGGGATTTATAATTATCTTTGTGATTCTTTTCCGTCAGTATATTAGTAGTCTGTGATTTATGTTAATTTCATTGTCTTATGTCTACGGTCGTTGATATTTATAACTTTTTTCAAATACGTATTTAATTATTGGATTTACAACTGAAAAGTGTAATACAGTGTTCCGTGGTGTTGAATTAAGAAAAATGCATCAGAAAACCTGTGAAATATGTGGTTAAAGAGCTGGCCGGACTAACGATAAAAAACGTTCATTTTTGGCGAAGTTTCCCTTAGACGAAGACAGGTTAGTAAATATAATTTATTTTTATGATATGTATTGTCCCAACACCTTCTTATATGTCATTTATTTCAAGCTTTCAGTAAAATCTTGATTTATAACCAAGTGCAATAGTGCAGTTTATTATCGATGCTTACATATATCGATATACATTTAAAATTTTCAATGTGAAGTCGTAATTGACGTAAAGAATACTTTGATATTATATCGAAATACTCTTTACGTCAGTACACTTATGACGTAATCGTAATCATTTTTTTAATAAAATATCAGTTTAATAGGTTCAGTGGTTTAGGCTTGAAAGTATAACAAACAAAATCTATTTTACCTTTTTAATATTGGGATTCTACTAAAATATCTTTTGCCCTCTAATTATTGTTCACGGTTTATATTTATTTTCTTTACAAAATCCATCTTTACCTTCATGTTATAAATTAAACTTTAGATCGAAAACCATGACAGAGGAAAAATTACTACAAAATCTGAGTCACAATGAAGTAAGAATTACACCTGCAATTCATCATGGTGTAATTTTTTTTTGTTTAATTATGCAATCGTATAGTTTATTCAGATTACCAACCAATATTCTTAAAGAGATTATATTAAAAACAAAAAGGAAACGACACAAGTTAAAGATGTCAGTTTCTTAAAACTCTTCATTAAAAAAAGTATACCTATGTTAAATAAAAATAAAACACTTCATAACACGAGTTTTTATTTTTAGATAAATAATTTATTGCACATTAAACTTTATTGCATGTTAAACCTCATTTTATCGATAAAAAATTTCACCTACACGACATCACTATCACTCGTAATGTTGGCAGTAGTGTACGACAGGAGTGGAAACGACCATTATTGTTGTTGCCTTATATTGGTATTTGACCTTAGTAAGAGTTTCATACAAATCTCTTTTTCACATCTGTGTATAAAAGTCCCTACTCTTATAATATGCTCCTTGCCACACACGTTCAAGTATGCAGGGCGGCTTGATGTTCGGCTTGATGGCTTGATCCTCTTGGTATTTATTACTCTTTGAAAATTTGCAAATTTCATATATATACTCTTTGGGCTTGAAGACTTCAGTGTGTGTTCTCTAGGGTCGTAAAACAAACAAATAATGCCAAACAATGCTTCTTGCAAACTGGACAGGCTTGATCAAGCATACTTGATGGTGTGTGGCAGGCTTAAACTATGAACTACGCCATATTATATTCCATTACATTCACACGAAAAAGAGTTATCCGAATGTAATGTAGAAGTGACAAAAGCTATAGTATTTTCAGTCCCATATCGCGTTCCGGTTTTTTAATGTTGGGCACCACAGACTTAGGCACATTGATGCTACATTCAGTCAAGAAAGTATCGGGAATGGATGATTTGTTTATGGTTCCAAATTCAATTTTTTGTTTCTTTTGTTGTTGTTAGATTGGCACAACTGTTTTCCATTTTGGCGCAGAGTTTGAGTTGCATCTGTTATTTAGATTAAATACAGTGCTGTTTTTAGTTATATCATTCTAGTGTATATTGCGAATTTCATAATGGACAAAAGCATCGAACAAAGAGTTTGTCTTAAATTTTGCATCGCCAATGGAATTTCGTGTTCGGAGTCACTGAAAATGTTACAGAAGGCTTACGGTGAATCGACTTTATCAAAAACACGTGCTTATGAGTGGTACAAAGCGTTCAAAAGCGGTCGAGATGTGATGGAAGATTTGCCTCGCTCTGGTAGGCCATTAACGTCTGCAACTGAAGTTAATATCGCAAAAGTGAAGGAAATAGTGACTGAAAATGCTCATTCAAGTTTGAGAGAGATAGCCGCGTAACATTCTGTGTCTCACGAGTCGATTCGTACCATTTTAAATAATCACTTGGGTATGAAACATGTTGCCGCTCGGCTAGTCCCAAAAGACCTGAATTTTCTTCAAAAACACAATCGCATAAGAGTCGCTGAGGACATGCTAGAACGAGTCAATTCCGACCCAACATTCATGAAACGCATTGTTACTGGTGACGAGATGTGGGTTTACGAGTTTGACATGCAAACTAGTCAACAAGCTTCGGAGTGGCGCCTTCCAACTAAACCGAAACCGAAAAAACTACGCCAAAATCGATCAAAAGTCAAAGTGATGTTGACTGTTTTCTTTAACTATCGCGGTGTTGTGCACTCGGAATTCTTGCCGGAAGGTCAAACGGTAAATAAAGAATATTATTTGGGCGTTATGCGGCGTTTAAGAGAGCAAATTCGACGAAAAAGGTCAGATTTGTGGAAAGAAAATTCTTGGATTTTGCACTACGATAATGCGCCTTCGCACAAGGCCCTCATTGTGAACGAATTTTTAACCAAAAATTCAACAAATACCATCGAGCAACCACCTTATTCACGAGATATGCCTCCAGCCGACTTCTTTCTGTTTCCTATCCTAACCTAACTCAAATTACCACTTCGTGGCACCCGTTTTCATTCGGTAGAAGACATAAAGGAGAATTCGCAGCGAGCACTGAACTCAATTCCGGAAAAAGCGTTTAAAAATGTTTTGATGATTGTATTATTCGTTGGCGTAAGTGTATCGTTTCTGAAGGAGCATACTTTGAAGGTGATAAAATAAATTTGGATGAATAACTAACAGTTCGTGTATTATTGATCTTTTCCCGGTACTTTCTTGACAGAGTAGTACAAACACTTAATCTGTGCACTGACGTGTTGAACAACACGGAGTATTATAAAAGCCATAGAGAAAATTATATATACTGAATAAAAGCTAAATAAACTCGTTCCTATTGGGGCTACCAGCTTTTGAATACCACTTTATTAAACTCGTTCCTATTGGGGCTACCAGCTTTTGAATACCACTTCAATTATACGGTATAAAAAAATGAAGAGAAAATTCCGTGGAAAATTATTTGTTTAGTTTATTCAACTTAATTTTCCACCACATCTAGTACATCAAAATAATCCTCCTTAAATGCTTCTTTAGAATTCAGAATTGTTCTAAAATATTGACATATTAGCTACATTAATTTTATGAAATTCTGATTTCTCAAAAATTTTTATTTACCGATGAAATAAAATATTAGAATATAAAGGAGTATGGCGAAATTGGGCCTATAACGATTTGAATGCCAAAAAATGAAATATACCTTAAAAAAAAGGTTATTTTTTTGTGATTATAATGTAGAAATATTGAATTATTTGGCAATGGGAAATTGAAGAAATGGAATAAAATATATTTTAATATGATCGTATATAACGATATTCGAAAACGCACCTCTTCTAACTTAGTCATAGATATAATAGAACGGTATTACAAGTTTAGGTGATATCGATTACAGATAAATCGATTTAAGTATTTAATTCCTTTATATAGTAATTACTACAGAGCAAGTAATTACTACTATTACGCGGAAATTGAGTTTCTATGGTTTGATTCTGTTTCGTATTTGGCCTCTGCTGTCATATTTTTTATGTGTTGTGTGTTTACTGGATTTTTACGACTTTTGCTTGCTATTCGCCTTTACGAGCAACTAAAGCTTCTTTCTAAGTGGAACCTAGAACCTTGCCTACTTGTTAGACCATAACTCGTTAATTTGGACTAAGTGCCACAGCAACATGAATCATCGTCTTTGTATTAATTGTGGAATAGCAACCACTCGTAACACAATGAGATTTACTTGGAGGATGAATCTATTCTGAATGTTATTCGTGGATGAATTGCCCCTCGTACTGTAAGTGTAAAAAATGTTATTTCCAATATTGTATTACGTAAAAAAAATAGTGTGTTAATGTTATACTTAGATTCTCCTTATATACTTGTGCCGTGTGTAATGTTATGTTTCTTGAACAAAATAAATGTTTGTTATAGGTTACCAGCAACGACCATTTGTGCCAAGCATGCTGGACAATAATGTAGTACAATCAGGGCATACAGAATCGACAACTACAAACACTATTGGTCATCGACGTGTTTGTAATTATTGTGGTCGAATGTTACTACGTTCATAGTCCCATCTGCTCCACATTGGCAATGAACGTGAACATAGAACACAACATAATCTCAGAATGTATAATACCTCAAACCGTAAGTAATTTATTATATATAATATATTAAATTATTATTACAGTGATGTTGTTAAAATGCGTTTCAATTGGTATATATATGTATCTATCTGAAACCTCTTTGAATTACACCTCATTCTTATCAAATTGTCTTTTTTATCATAGGTGGAAAGACGAGTTTTATATGAGCTCCTTGGTTGGAAGAGAGCAGACAGAGCCTCACGTCATTTTGTCTCTGGACCATCTAATTCTACAATTCAAGATGAATCTTTATCATCAGCTCCGGAACGCCTTAGAGAACCTTCTGTACCACAGCCATTACCACGACCTGACCCAGAGGTATCACAAGTGCCAAGAAATCAAACTACTATTGTTTTGCTTGATTACATAAGAGCTGTTGAAACAGTCCAAATGTTTTGTAGTAGGATGTCAAGGTGATGAAAGGCATAGAATACCTATATCTACAAGAAAGATGTTGCTGAATGAATATAATTATTATGTGCCAGAAAATAATCGTGTGTGCAGTAATCACTTAAGATGTGATACATGGGATTTTTTAGATGAAGTGTTAGAAAACTATAATAATGTTGTCACTGCAAAACATATTCAAGATATGCCGAGTTTAAAAAATCAAAATATGACCACTGTTAACTTTTCAAATATTAACATTTTAGAGAATCAAGTTGTATGTTACTGGGTTGGTTTGCATAAAGAGCAATTTATACAAATACTAAATGAAGTACCACAACTGGCTCCAATGCATAGAGCTAAAAATGCTTTAGCTGTATATCTATTTAAATTAAGAACTGGTGATTCTAATGAAAGATTATCCACATTATTCCGAACGCCGAGGAGAACACTGGAGGCAATGATGATAAGAGCATGATACATGTTGACTGAACATTTAGTTCCTAAACACTTAGGATTGAACCATATTAATAGAAAACAGTTACTCCAACGAAATCTTTTGTTACCAAATGGTTTATTTGGAAATCACAATGGTGAATGTAAACCAGTAGTAATTTTTGAGGGAACCTATTGCTATGTTCAAAAAAGTTCAAATTACCTGTATCAAAAAATACACATGTCTTCATTAATATCAAAACCTAGTTAAACCATTTCTTATGGTCACAACTGATAGTTATATAATTGATGTTCTCGGCCCCTATCCAGCAACAACATCTGATGCTGACATTATTAAAAGAGAATTTCAAAATGAAAATAATATTTTACCAACTTATTTTCAAGCAGGAGCCTTGCCCTAATTAAACGAATGTGGTTACAGCACATATTATGTGCCAGCTACGTTACAGGAAGGTGAAACGCAGCTTTCAACTTAAGAAGGTAATAAATCAAGGGCAGTCACCATTTGTTGATGGCTTGTAAAAGTTGTCAATGGTAGATTTAAAAGGTTTTACAAATTGTTCTGGCAAAATTATTTTAATGTTACTTCAAAGCACTTAATGCAAGATTTTGAGGTGGCAGCCACTCTTACCAATGCGTTTCATCCTCCTGTAACGTGTAATCGTGTCGATGCAGAGGAAATCATGAGTATTATAACAAAAAACATGAATACAAATAACACTTTGCAACATTTATAATTTCAAATAATGTTAATAGACGAGCTGATTTTTGTAGCATCACTGTAGAAAATAATAATGTTACAGATTTTCCAAGGCTAACATTTAATGAATTAATTTTAATATCGCTGGGCACATATCAAATAAAACAAACATGTTCTTATTATGGAGAGCACATAAGGGCAAATGGCACCTACACTATAGAAGTGTGCAGGGAGGTAGACAGCAATCTACTGCTTGGGCAAGATACCAAGAAAATATAGCACCCCCTGTACAGTTCCTTGATGACATTTTGATTGTATGTGATGATGGAGAGGAATAATAAAGGAATTATTATTTAAAAAATGTATTGTTTTTATTTACACACTTCAGTGTTCAATCACATATTTTAAACTAGATAAATACCTATTATATGTATTAAATAAAACTGATTTTGACATTTACTGTGGATTTATTTAATTTAGACATTTGCCTCTAAAATCTAAGTGAAATTCTATATTTATTATAGACTGAGATCGTATCAATATATTGTTTAATATATGAAATAACCTCACTTTTATGACAAAATTAAACTTCATATATCTTTTTGCTCCCATTGCCAATTAAATTTAATGTAACAGATATTTATTTGTTTCCATTATACCTCTCTTTTAAGACCATTCTGATTTTTAGTCCAGATTTTATCGATACTTTAAGGGTACCCAAATGAGTAGTATCGAAAAATGATTTGACTACTACTTATATGAGTAGGTATCGATACTTTTTGGGTATCGGAACATCCCTAAGTGCGAGGCGAGGCGGAACGCGCCACGCGAGGCCACACACAACACAGATTACGCGAGGCGCAATGTCGTGTCGTGAAGCGCGAGTTGAGTGATTGATCCACATAGAGATTGATTATTTGGTGCATTATGTATTTATGTAGTATCTAGGGTTATTTTTGGTGGGAATAAGCGCAGTTTACTTTCATTTAGATTTTACATCTTTTGCATATCGGGAGTATTATAGTACAAAAGTAATAGTATATTGTTCGTTAAATTTCTATGCAAGTTTTAAAAATTGCAGTCTGCATAAATATATGTAACTGAAGGTTTAATAAAATTCACATTTTTCTCGTTTCGTTTCGTTAGCACTGACTTGGTGACATTTCAAAGAAAAACGACATTTGCTACTAATTATTGATGGATAATTTTCGAAAATTTCTTTCGTACTTTTTGAGTACGAGCGAGAGAGCGTATAAATTTTCCTCTTTCGGCTCGTCACTTCATGCACAGCACACTTGCACAGTGCGTATAACGTGCATCGTGCATTTAACACTCAACAGACACCTCTCCACCTCTCTAGCCTCCGCAAATGTGCTAGCACAGTGTGCTAGCACGTTTGCAAAAAGAGGCCCTCGCACGATACTCATTTTTAAAGAGTGTACTGCCCAACTCTATGCGATATCGTCAGCGAATCTTAGGTGGTTAAGGCGAGTGTTTCCAATTGTAATGGCCACAGATTCCTAGCTCGGCGAAAGAGTTTAGGGGATAGCGGATCGCCTTGTCTGATGCCTCTGTCTATTTTGATCTCGTCGCCTCTAACTTCCAGTTTTACTCTACTTATATTTATTTATTTATAGCTATATGGTCATAGTTTCCTTTGCCTATCAAAATTGGGAAATAATATGTGAATTTACAATGCCAGAGAGTTTTTGGGGGATTTTGTGGGGAGCAGTTAGGCGTTTACTTTAATTATTTGCAAATTGTTTCTCGTGGATACAGTTTAGATACAGTGAAAATTGGCGGAGCTTTACGTACCCAAACATTTAACGCTGTGTATTAGGTGTAATTGTTTAAAATAAGTGCTAATTTAGTAGCGTGACGTTGAGATTTTTTTAGTGGCTTAGTCTCCCTCAATGGATCCTACTAGGTAGGCTGACTGAATATATTTGTCGCCAGAATCTTCAGGAACCGATAAAATGTATTACGTCTACATTTTATTTTATTTTAAATAATTATTGCACACATATAATACGAGTACATAGGCAGAAAGTTACATCTAGAAAAAATAAGCATAGGATACAGCTTATTTCAATTAGAAATTTCTACTAGCAGACCCACGAGAGTGACAGTTTCGTCTAGGAAAGATAGACACTGTGTGTACATACTATGCAAGGTATACATAATTTAAATAATAGGTCTTTACCTATGAAGTGTTCGTGCTACAATACTGGCCATTTGAAATGTAATTTGTGTATGGCTGGCAATAAATTCTAAATTTAAATTCATTTTATTTTAAAAATATGGAATTTTATTTTCAAATTCAGTCATTTGTTTATTGATTAGTGTTTTGTTTTCACTACATTTGTATCTTTTTCAGTATGGACACGATAAAAATACGAGTAATTACGGAATACGAGTTTCGTCGCGGTAGCAACGCAGCACAAACGGCTCGCAACATTAACGACGTGTACGGTGAACACTACATACGAACGCACGACCCATTATTGGTTTGAACGCTTCCGAGATGGAAATTTTGATCTGAAAAATGAACCCCGTGGTCGCCCGAAACCTAAAGTCAACAACGACGAATTAAAGGCGATAGTGGAAGCTGACAATACTCAATCTACTGCTGAGTTAGCAGCAGCTTTCGATGTTAGCATCAAAACAATATTGGTCCATTTGCGTCAAATTGGCAAGGTAAAAAACTTGATAAGTGGGTGCCGCATGAAATGAACGATCGCCAGCGCAAAACGCGTTGAGGTATGCCTTGCGTTGCTTAATAGACACAGAAACGAAGGGATTTTGAACCGCATTGTCACTTGCGATGAAAAATGGATTCCTTTTGACAACTGTAAGCGGTCATCATGTTGGTTAGACCCTGGTTCAGCACCTAGACAATGCTTCAAACGAAAATTTACCCCTAGAAAAGTGCTGTTTACTGTTTGGTGGTCTAGTGCCGGTGTTAATCATCACAGCTTTTTACTAAATGGCACGAGCATTACTGCGAATGTGTACTGTGAGGAACTGAACATAATGATGGCGAAGCACTCAAATCTCGGACCAGCCTTGTTTAATCGCTCGTCCCTGCTGCTCCGGCACGACAACGCGCGGCCTCACACGGCACAACAGACGGTCTCTAAGCTACAAGAGCTGGGGATGGAAGTTTTGCGTCATCCACCGTACTCACCAGACCTTGCGCCGACAGACTTCTACTTTTCCAAAATTTGGGCAACTTCTTGTCAGGAAAGCTCAATCGCTTTGATACATATTGTGCCGATAACAAATTAAATTTGAACATATCTAAATCTTATTTTATATCTATCTCGCGTAAAATGTCTTCATTATACACAAATTACACTCTAAAAGGACGGCAGTTAGGCAGAGTTGATCATGTTAGAGATCTAGGATTAATACAGGACACTAAGGCAACGCACAGAATTCATTTAAATTCTATCGTTACAAGAGCTCTTAAGAGTTTGGGCTTCGTTATGAGGACTTCAACTTGTTTTTATAATGTCAAGACTTTCAAAATATTGTACTGCAGTTATGTTAGAAGTCACCTTGAATATTGCTCCCAGTTGTGGAGTCCTCATTACGATTGCTATGTAAATCGTATTGAAGGTATACAGGGAAAATTTATTAAATATCTAGAACTGAAAACGAACTGTTTAATGGAATATTCTGGCGATAGCTACGGGAAGCAATGCAGAAAATTTCACATTCTGCCTTTGAGTGTAAGGCGAGATATTGCTGAATTTATCTATCTTTTAAAAATTATCAGAGAAGACATTGATAGTCCAGAACTTTTGGCTAGAGTAGGCTTTTAAGTACCAACTTATTCTTCTCGAAAAAAAAGTTATTTGTTTGCAACACCATTAGTAAAGAGCAACTACCATCAAAACTCCTTTCTCTGGCGTTCTCCACATAAGGC
The DNA here is from genome assembly GCA_907165235.1 of Zeuzera pyrina. NCBI lineage: Eukaryota > Metazoa > Arthropoda > Insecta > Lepidoptera > Cossidae > Zeuzera > Zeuzera pyrina. Next base: position 18,417,169 of record OU015628.1, read on the forward strand.
AAATGAACTTCTTTCACAGGTCGACATAGATGTATTTACAGATAGCTACAAATCAATAAGGCGAAAATTAGTGGGTCACTATTCTCAAATGCTGTTATAACTTAACTGTATCATAATTATAGTCTTATTTTATTTTTTTCTGTTTATTTTCTTATTGTTATCATTTCATTTTTAAATTACCAGTTTATTGTTATTGTTTCCAACCTCTGATTTCCCACGTGCTGTCCAATTTACTATGTTGTGTAATATTTATAGGTGAAATCTTGTAATTGGCCTTGTTTTAAACTTATATGTAAATTAGATTTAGTCGTTTTAGGCTGTAAGGTTTTACTGAATAAATAAAATAAAATAAAGAAGTTATATACCCGAGAGGCAGAAATGAATACAAAATGCCTTTGAAGAGTTTGTTACCTCCCGTACACCTGACTTCTTCAAGAAGGGCATTGAAAAATTACCACTGCTCTGGCAGAGATATGTACATCAATAGCATGGTTGCATACTTTCATTAAAAGAAATAAAAAAAAATATGTAAAAAAATACTTTAACTTTTTTTGTGCTAAACGGTAATTTCATGGGTAAACACCTAATAGGTATATCTTTATGTAGGTATATCCTAATGATTCCGAAAAACCACCAACGCAGTGGTTTAGGAGATTATTTACATCGAACAACAGAGGAGAATAGGCATTCCAAGGTTCTCAACTCAAGCCTGAAATCGAAAAAAACACATGGTAAACCAAAACTCAAATCGAAATAGAAAAGCAGCCAGTCTGAGTATGAGTCAGACTGACAGCACACTAACAAGCAATTGACTTTTAAGGCGAATAGCCAAGACGGCAGAAGCGATTACAGCGCCAATACAACTTGTTAGGAACTAACTGTCACAGGCCTGTAAGAACCCCAGAATAGTATTCCATATCTGAGTACGGACGCAACACAGCCATGGTATGCAGTGAGCGTGGTGGTTCTATTAATTATTTTACTAAGTTTGTACAGAGCAAAAGAAAAGTGCGATATTTTTTTACTTATTTTATTATGTCAATATGAGGTATCCATGTCAATTTATTATTAGCAGTTTATCCACGAAATTTAATATTGCTCTAAATGTCACTAATCTCCCTACCTAAATAATTATTGTCAACTGTTAATTTATTACGTCCTGTTATAACAGCGTTTTCAAAATACACAATGGACCGACTTTCTCGAATTTGATGGGGAAGAGCTTTCCACAACCTAACTGCTTTGACAGTAAAATATTTGGAAAAGAATTCAGTTTTAGGGACTTTTTGGCGAGAACGGAAGAAGTGAGGTTGACATTTTGTTTAGACTTTCTATTTTTTTTTTTGGGAGTTTTAAATTATAAAAGTGATAGCATATTGTGTTTTAAAGTTGTGTATAGGTGAAAAGAATGGGGTAAGTCTAAATAAACATGTGTAGCTAAAGTTCTCGCGCTCTTCCAAGAAGTCCTTTATAACTTCAGTAAAGCCTACTATCACTTTATTGGAGGGGTTTTACGATAAGAAAGAACTAATTTACTTGTGGTTCTACTTATTAATACGTGACATTGGCAAATGCGCTAATCTGTGCGCCATGCCATAAAGAAAGAACAAAAACAATATTTTTGATGCATTCAATAAAAACATCGATGTCTTCGATACATTGAATAAATAAAGTAATAATACATAATATACATAATACACAATAAACATTGAATAAAGTAGTAATAAAGATTATCAAATTAAAAAAATTGGACATTTATTTGAATTACATAATATATTTTTATATAAAACCGTTCGGCCATTACTTTGTCTTTAAGAACTCATTTCAACAGGCAAAGGCCGAACAGCCACACATGCTCTATGACAGCGAAGTCCGTATGAATGTCGTGTCACTGATATCGCCCTACCATAGCGGGAAATTTGAAATAAACCGTTGCTTTTTGTTGTTTTAGCCGAATTAAAAGTAAAAATGTAACATGATTTTGTATACGTGGCGAAAATAACATAGAGCAATTTCCTGTTTGTTTTGCTTTAAAACTAGTCTTCGCATCGGAAGAACGCGTGCATTGTTTCGATGCATCGAATGAAATACATCCAGCCATCGGATTAAATCGATTAATGGATTTGTAAAAATAATGTTTTCGATCCATCGATTTATATCGAGCATCCCTATGCAATATTTGTCATCTCGAGTAAATTTTTTCTGTGGCATCACTCATCTTTTCATGTTATCTGTGTAGCTGTGCACTTTGCTTTTCATTTTCTTTTCCGGTGTGCTTTTGGACTGTGTTTCACGTATGTTATATTTTATTTATATTTATCTTATTAATCTTGTATTAAATTGACTATTGAAATGGTTAAATCATTAAAATTCAATGTTTTTATGTTATTTACTCGTATATTTATAGGTTTTCCATAAATCGACATGTTATTTGTGACGGATTTCAAATCGCTCTATTTGTGGCCAGACCGATGATGTGACTTCTGATCAATTATAATTGATTTTGTTGCTAGGTCTGCCACAGGCTTTCCAAGATGGGTGCGTACAGATACATACAAGAATTATATCGCAAAAAGCTGAGCGATGTTATGCGATTTCTGTTGCGTGTCAGAGTTTGGCAGTACCGTCAATTAACTCGTATGCATCGTGCTCCCAGACCTACTAGGCCTGACAAAGCTAGAAGATTGGGATACCGTGCTAAACAAGGTAATTATGGAAACACGTGTTGTAAAATAATTGTATTGATCTGTACCTAGGTACAGGTACCACTACTAGGCACGGGCTTATCACAAAACAAATGAGATTAATGGGAGAATGACAAATCTCCACCGCGCAGTCCCAATAGGATGTAGAACATGTCTGCTTTTTTAAATTTAAATCTTCACATTTCAACTATTGCACTTCAGTTATAAGATACAAGTTTTAATTGTGAGTGGATTGGTTGTACAATTTACACCAGACGACTGTACGACTGAAGTCATGTAGCAGGTCCTTTGAAATAGTCATCAAACCACTTACGGCACTATGGCAACTCAATCCACACTGGTCGCATAAGTATTGATGTTTGAGATATTTTTTTGATCACTTTTCTTTTTGAAAGAAAATCAATCAAGAAAATAGGTGAAAATCTATGTACTCTAATAATGCACAATACATTTCTCTTTTCTTTCAAATATGCACTAGTAATGCTACAACAAATACAGCTTTGTCTTTTTACTCATAATATTCATATTGATATATCAAAGCATGAACATTCCACACAAAAAAAATATCCAATGACAGTGATCTATATTTGTAGGATCGAGTCGCAACGTGTATGTTAATAAAATTTTCATTGTGATAGATACTTTTGCAATGTAAATAGTCTCCATTACTTGTTTTCAGTCATCAATATCAAACAACAAAGAAGAGATTTGTACTTGTATATCAGTGTTACAAACACTTATTCAATTTCAATTCAATTCACTTATTCTAACTTACTTTTTATGTTTAAGGTTATGTGATCTTCAGAATCCGTGTACGACGTGGTGGACGTAAACGCCCAGTACCCAAGGGTGCTACCTATGGCAAACCCAAGAGCCATGGTGTCAACCAACTAAAACCTACACGCAACTTGCAGTCTATTGCTGAGGTAACTATTTAATTTCAATATGATTTTAACACACATTGTATGATTATTATTTACAACCTGTCATAATTTTACGTCTTAAATTATATATTTAATACCATCTGTTTTTATCAAAATATATTTATATAACTTATGTAAGACCGCATTCTTGGAATATGTATATCAAACTTGGAATCCACATTTCGCAAATGACATTAATCTTTCGGAAAGTGTCCCAAAAAAAGATACGACAACCTTTATAGCCTCCGATGCAAATCCTATGAAGAACACCTGAAAACACTGAACTTGCCTACATTTAAGGAACATAGAGCAAGTGCAAATTTGATATTGAGTGCAAAATAATGACATATAAATATAATTTACTGAATATTAGAGATATGTTTCTAATGCAGAAAAAAGCATACTCATCCCGGTGACACAGCCTCACACTCAACCGGCATCTACACATTCCTCGGTAGCCTATTACCTGTTGAACAATAACAATAGTGGACGTTTGGCATAAGCTCCCAGAAAGTGTGGTATCGGCAGAGACTTTAATAGTTTTAAGTGTTGCCTTGACCATTGGTTTAAGACAAATAAAACCCTGCAGTGATATGTGGACACATCAGCCAATGGCTGCTCGTTCATAATAATAAAAATTTTTTATTTGTAGGTTATATATTTGCATAAGGAAGCATGTTACAATAACTACCTACTGCTTATGTGTTATCAACTTTCTAATGAGGTGTATTAATGAGATGTCAGTGATAAATTTTTTTGATAGAATAACTTTTGAATAGTTAAAAAAAACAACATTGAAGTTAAGAACTAATAAACAGTTGTGTACATATTTAAACACTTTGTTAAGCTCTAATACATATAACTTGTATGTATGTTTTTAAATAATAATAATGTGCCAGACAATCACATCAGTCATCAGCCGTGCGATTCTCTAAAGCGAATTAGTTTCATTTCTGAATCTGCATGAGATTGTTAATTGTAGACTGGTATTCTCTAAAGTCGACAGAGATACTAGCGCCGCCTCGAGGAGTGTGACAGCGAGTCATACCATCGTTAATGAATTTTTTGACGTTTTGCTAAATATGACAATCTAATCTAAAAAAAAACTAAGTTTTATTTAACGTAATTATCCCAGAGAAGTTAAAATACACTAAGACGAAATATCGACTGAGATGTTTACTTTAATAGCAATCCTCGATAAACTCGCATCTAAGATAACTTCACTTCGCTCCTAGAATGTTTTGTTTAGAGAATTTCATTTGAAGGACAAGTGAGTGAATGCGAAGTGGGATGAATTGCCGAGCGAGTCTCGCTTGGGTGTTTCGAGTTTTTACAGAATTGCATGGCTGGTCTCAAACTATGGATAGAAAATTATGTATGCCATATAACAAAATATATATTGTGCTCGTGATTGTCATATTATTGTTTTTATAAATTTTCTAGGAACGAGTTGGTCGTCGTTGTGGTGGTTTACGTGTATTGAACTCATACTGGGTTGCCCAGGATTCATCCTATAAATACTATGAAGTCATTTTGGTTGATCCTTCTCACAAGGTACATTTATTTTTGTAAATAACATTTACTGACAGAACTACTTATAAATGTTAGTTGATTTTAGAAATAATATGCATTTTTGAGAAATATTTTTCTGTAAATCATGAAGTTTCACATTTTACATTAAGTAATATTTGGTATTATATTAAGTAGTATTAGTATTTGTAGTCACTTTGGTAATGCGATGATGTATTGAAATGTCAATGATTGCTTTTTAATAGAAAAAACTATCAAATAATTAAAAAAATGACAATCCATGAGTCTCCAATCTAACTGCCAGAAATTGTTTTTACATTCGAAAGGAGATAGGACATCCTAAAGTGAAACTTTGTACCTTCTATTATAATATCATTGCACTATCAAAAGGGATAATCTAAAACAGATGCCAAAATGATGAATTTTATGTCATGCACCAATCTGTAAGGTATTGATGAACACTCACCTACCGGTATTTCTGATATTTACCTATTGCAATGAAAAATATAATTGATTCCTTATGGTGTCTAATACAAAGCAATCTGACAGGCCATCCGTCGTGACCCGAAGATCAATTGGATAGTGAATGCTGTCCACAAACATCGCGAGATGCGTGGCCTCACGTCCGCAGGGCGCAGTTCGCGAGGGCTCGGCAAGGGTCATCGCTACGCTCAAACAAAGGGCGGTTCTCGCCGTGCTGCCTGGATTCGTCGCAACACACTGCACTTGCGCCGCAAGCGATAAATCTGCATATAGTGTTATCATTGACTTTCTATTTGATATTATCTTTTCACTTAGAAAGCCAATGCTTTTTACAATAAAATTTTAACCTTATTTTATTAGTTTGTCATTTATTAATTTATTATACACAATAACACTAATAAACAAACTTTTCTGTAAGTATATTATAAACCTTTGTTTATATTTTAATTTTATGTTACTTTCATAGTAATATGTTCATTTATTTTTCTCAGGTTGATCATTGGACATTTTGGATCAAGAATTTTATAAGGTATTTTTTTTAATACTACTTCATACTACTATACACTAAATTTTCGAATTGTAGATAAATATTTTTTAATGATGATAAAATGCTTTATGAAATGCGCAACCATGATTACCACGCATTTAAAACTTCCTTGGATGGCTGAAAACTTGTCATACAATATAACAATGTGATGTTACAAAGAGTGGAATAACAATGTCATTCTTTTTTTATAGGTATAGTTATCGAGATAAGGGAGTCTAGCTGTTTGCGATTTTAAAGGTAATTTTTTTGTAATACTCTAATATTATGTACTGTCCAAATTCGTTTAATTTAAACTTATTAAGGAACTTTTCGTTAATGAGACAGCGAGTTTGGATAAAGTAAACTCTTGTCTTGTCTAGGTGAGGATATTGTCATATTAATTTTCAATAAACCTCAATCCGGCAAGACACATTAGTTCTGGATAATTAAAATTTTAGTTTTTAACTGAGACTACACGCATATTACATTTCGAAACATAAACAATAAAAATACAAATGCAGTAACTTTTAGAAAAAACTTTAAAAAGTATAATGTCGAAATCATAAAAAATCAAATTACTCATTACAAATCGTAGGAACTTTCATTTTAATCAATAATACATGACTGTATTTAGTACAATGAACGATTGATTAATCATTTTTTGACCGTATCTTTCTTCATATCTCAACACTTAAATGATTGAATCTTAGAAAATTAACAGTTGACACAATTAGAATTATATGTGTTATATGTTTCTAATTGTTTCCTCTTTTTTTTTTTACAGGTAACATGGGTTTTTAGTCTTAATGCTGTTTATTATTAGATACCTAATGGATTTAAAAACAATAAATTGTAATATTTATTCGTCTGTTCTTTATTTCTCTAGTGCAAATATAAACAAAATATAATAATTTTCCTTTTATTTGAATAATTCTTACAAAGTAAATAACAATAAAATCTCCATTGGAAACCATAGCATAAATATGTTTACTATCAAAATGTTCAAACATCATTATAATTCGTTATTAAAAATTAAGCAAATCTATGCGAGAATTTTATGATAATTATACAAAAATGAAAACTATAAAATACATGTACAATACAATAATGATGATTTATGTTAAGTGGTTTCTGGTTAAAGCAAACGGTACTTAAATCTAAATAAATACAAAATTATAACCTAGTGCTTATTTACATGAGACTTTCATACTATTAAAACAATTTTGTTTTCCATTACAACAGTACATATGCATAAAGATCAAAATTACTGCAAATTACTATTTTGCAAACAACTGCAAATTACACGTTATAACTTTGGACGGTTATTAAAATTATACTTTTTTGGTCTCGATAATATGTAACATTGCACATTTCAGTAAAATTTCAAACAATCCGAAATTTACATAGGTACCAAAAAAGCAATTGATAGAGCCGATACAAAAAAATGATAACAATATAAAAAGAGACTTAGATTAGTATAATTAAAATTTCCATAAAATATAACTACCGCAACGAGTACATAGGTCTCATTTATTGTTTTTTGAACACTTAAGAGACCTTACATTTTATTTCTGAAGCACAGATTGTTTAGTTACTAGTCTGAAAGTAGGGGGACCTGTTGAACTTTGGCACCATATGTCGGCCAGTTGGCTTGTTTTATGTTCCTGTGTTTTTTAACCATAGTTTTCCATGTTATTTAATACATCATCATTTGGAACCAATCTAAATTTAGTCGTTAATCGCTATTAGCCAAATGTAAGAAGTTATCGAACAGTAAAGTTGATTGGCGATAAAAGGAAGTAGGTATTTTCAGCATAATTTGAAGATTTATAATTTGTCATTTTTGTACATTAATAACAAAGCTTCAAAAGTGTAGTCAGTACCTACCTTGATTTATCAAGTGTTAAAAAGGTAACAAACAAACATTTGAATCACCTCAAAATATTTTATTTTCGCAATTTTCAGCGGTAATAAAGTAGTGTTGTCCTAGGTCCATTACTAATCAGCTGTACCATGGCAAATGTAGCTGTGCCTTGGTTGAAATAAGTAGCTACATATTTTAAATTGTATTTTATGTACATGTATTATTACAGTAGGTACTGTATATCCAGAAGTAATAAAGACGATGATGGTCCTTAGCCACACTAGTAAAAGGCAATAAGATGTTGCTTCAGGAAGATTTTTACTTCACACAATAAATTACTTATTTAATAAAGATGCAGTCATTAATCGTGTCAAAAAAATGTAATTAATTGTTGGGAACAGGTTGTGGAGGTCGCCGGTCGAAATGGAATGTGTCCGAAAGATACAGACCGAATATAGCGACGCTGTAAAATACGGTGAGTCCGAACAGAGCAACGCTGGCGCTCGCTGTAAACATGTTTGAATATTCGCACCTGAAAAAATGTATTAATGTTACGAAATATATAATTACATCTAAAACGTTACTTATATGGAGACGTCTAAAGATATGGACAAATCGAACAGGGGAAGGGGGTAGTTCGTTTTCAAAAATTGTAACCCAATGGTAGGGGAAACCAGAGATTTTGAAAAACATGATAAAGTATGTAACGTCCGCGACGTTTGGCGCTCCGTCCTCTCTGACTACCCCGTTAGGGAATTAGCGTGAAGATATGTTTGTATGTATAACATCAAGATCAAGGTAAAGAACTGATAGAACTTCCAGATAGGAGGCGGTTTCGGATTTTAGATAACGGCAAAAAATATGATATTCAGCGCAAATGATTTTCATATCATCAATGCAAATCTGACAAGTAGTGTGTTCGCCTTCGCCGAGTCTCCAAAAACTAATTGTTAGATTTAGACGCGATATTCAGGTCGAATAGTTCTTCTCTTTAATAGTGTTATAGATAGATAGATAAAATCGTTATTTGCATCACTGCAACAGAATAGAGGTACATTTTAGAGACTGTTTTACAGAACAGACATTTTACAGAAGTTACTGTCACACACATGACGTGCACGTTATATGTTCTAATAGGAAATATATATAAATTCCACATTACATGGATTTTGAGGTGAGCAAAAACAATGAACTTAATGTATAAATAAACAGTGAACATCACATTGACCAGTATTCTTCAACAAAACGTACTAAATTCATAAAAAATAAGCTAATTTTTCTTTGAGAGAAGAAATGTTTGTGAAATTAATTTGAGAACTCAAAAATCAGGCCTCTTGCTGTTTAGTTGGAAGAATGAGCTATTTGGCCTATCTCTTACAATTTGTTGTTAAAACATTCCTTACCTCCCCGTATAACATTAGAGAGTATTTAGTTTGAAGAAGGACCTTTTTATTTCGATCTGTGGCTCGTATATTGTTGCCTCCTTGTATAAAATTACGAGTCAAGTAAAATTAGCATTTCACGAACAAATGTGGAAGCGTGCGCCCTTAAGAGGGGGTCACATCGAAGAATGCAATATTAAAGAATGTGTAGAAAAGAAAGCCGACCCCCACGCCATGCGTAACGGATTTACCTACTCTTGGCTGGATACGTAGGGTTGTTGCATTGGGTGTGAGATGCGGAGAGTACCTCGTTTAGTTTATACATTTAGTAGGTACATAATAAGTTTTTAGTGTTCGTTAAATTTAATTTCTTGTAGTAATGTTAAAGAATGATAAGTGATAACTGAATTCGAATGAGTAAAATTATTTAAGCATCTAAGGACATTATAATAAGTTCGTTTATGAGATTCAGATATTTTCGTATTTGCAACAATGCGAAGAACGAAATAAAGGAAAACGGAAGCGGTCGCATGTTTGCCTCGCGTGCGACTCCGACCGTCGCTAAAATAATAACCCATATTCGCCCAAAATATTGCCGTTGTGTGCGTGCCACGGCACGTGCGTATTAGCGTGCACACATACAAGCCGCGTACGCTAGCTTTCTATGATGACAACCTACTGTTATATTTATATTATGGCAGTATGTAGTACACGTGTAATACGGCGCGGCAGCTACATTTGTAGTATCCAAGCTTTTAATAAATAATTTTATACATTTAGGAAACTTGAGGTTTATAACTTCCCTTTAATTCGAGTCAACCTCTATTTGAGGCTAAAGATTTTATTTTAAACTAGCTGATGCTCGCAACTCGTTCGCGTTTTTTTATTTTTAAAATAGCCTATGTCCTTCCTCAGGATTCAAGCTATCTTCATACCAAACTTCATCGCAATCGGATGAACGATATGGCAGCCCATAAAATACGAGCAAACAAACAAACATTGATTTTATACATTAGATATTATCAAAGCAAATTCTTGCGTTTCTCTTAAACCAAAGTTCGGGACCGTCTTTGTCTAGCATTGATCTGCTGTGAAAATGTTTGACTCGAATATAACCATAGTGTTATACCGTTTACAACAACAGCAGGGACTTTTTGGCGGGAACGGGAGAAGTGAGGTTGTCATTATATTTAGATTTTCTATTTTTTAAATTTTTAAGAGTTTTAAAGTACAACAGTGATAGTATATTGTGTTTTAAAGTTCTGTGTAAGTGACAAGAATGGAGCAGATCTAAATAAACGTGTAGCTGAAGTTTTCGCGCTCTTCCAAGAAGTCCTTTATAACTTCAGTAAAGCCTACTATCACTTTACTGGAGGAGTTTTACGATAAGAAAGAACTAATTTACTTGTGATTCTACATGGATTCTGTGTCTGTATACTAGTTTGTGTTAATGCGTGACATTGGCAAATGCGCTAATCATCTACTGAATTGTTTTCTCGCTTTACTTGACGTTGGCAATGTACTCACGTACGGTGCCATTTAAAAAATAAAAAAAAAATAAAAAAAAACCAGTGTTAATGGCCGCTTTTATAATTTTCCGTTGAACGTTTTTATCGCCACGTTTTTACCGTCCGCGGTACAATGGGGAAGCAAAATGTATGCAGTTGTATGGAGACGCTTTTATATTTCCGTGCACGATATCCTCATTCCGTGGAATTTAAAAAAGCGTCTGTCGTCGACATAATAGGGAAGCATTTAAAGCTTACCTATTGTATTTTGTACGGTAAAAACGTGGCAATAAAAACGTTCAACGGTAAATTATGAAAGCGTCCAATGTGTATGGAGCCTTATTACGACGGCCGCGCGACGCGTCGATACTAACCACGTTGGCACTGAACACGTTGCGCTGACGTGGCAGTCGACGTTTCCTTGAGTACATAATGGTTTGAAATAGGAAATTATGATCACATAATTTTATTATCATAAAGAATTCCACATAAGATAAACTACATACTTTTCTATGTAGAAATTTTTATAATAAATATTACTGAATCGATCATTACTGCCTCTCACCATAACACTGATTACAATTTTTTTACTGGGTAAAAGTTAGCTAGGCCCTATTAATACATGTATTATAAAAACGAAACATATGTTTTTCGTATTGTTTTACGCGTACAATTTCTGAAATAGTCAAGGCATGCATTTAAAAACACTAAAATTGGTAAGAGAAACTTTAAAAAATGTTATTTAACGTTAAAAAAATATAATGCCCTACAATGAAATGTTAATACTCCATTAAAAATAGTTTAAAAAAAAATTGATGGTACAAAAGAATATTATAGGCTATAAAAATACTGAAATAATATAAAATTCTAATTTATTTTGTACTATGAAATCTGTAAGTAATTTCTTCCAATATAATTGCTGCTGTAATTTCGACAATGACAACTGCCAGTGGTTTTTATAAATAAAAAAATGTGCAGCTAAAACTATTAAACTAGTATAGTCTAAAATAGATAATAGTTGAAAATAGTAATTTTAATGTGGAAACTATTTTAAACTGTATATATAATTGAAATTAGGAATAGTAAATTTATAGTGGAAACCCTGTATGTACACCCTGTAAATACAATAAGTTGTAGTTCGAATTGCTAATTCTGTTGCTCGTCAACATATTTCCCAATTTGTTTAATATAGACATGGGCAGTCGTTATTATGCTATTATCGTGACTGTTGTTCCAGTTACATAAAAATCACAGTGAAAATGATTTTGTCGCGTCGATAACATTGAATAGTCGGAACTACAGACTACATAGGGATACTGGACGTGGTCGGAACTTGGGAACGTTGAAACGTCTTGTGATGTGTCTGTAGGGGATATGGTAACAATTCGACTCCTTTTTGAGTAGTTGTTTGTTACGTACAACTACTGACACTAAACATGGTTAAATTTAATTCTGTCCTAGTTTTAATGATTTAAAATCATGACTACAACAAAAGAAAACGAATTCAGTAATCTGCTAATTTATTACCATTTTTATTACTATGCGAAAATTCTATATTTACCATGGACGTATCACTCTAACAGGACTGCAGACTATCAAAAATGATAAAAACAGAATTTATGCCATTACATTAAGGTTCAATTTAAACTACCAACATAGATAGAGGTAAAACGAGCCGAGAGGGATAGCTACAAGGGATGCCATTTGTCCCTTTCTAACGCTTGTCATATGTTTGAAATATGATCTTTGGTAGTAATTATTTCACCATTAACATATTAACCAATAGACGTGCAAACTTATTAATATTTATAACAGAAATTTAGTTTTCGAAATTGTCTAGTGATATTCTTCATGGTTGCTATGGTAATCTTATCAATTTGTGGTTAAAAATAAATTCGTTGCTTATTTACGTGACAGCCATTGTTCATTATTTTGTTTTATAATTCTCTGTAATTGTATGGAGTCTATTATAAAATGGTGAAAAAGTGTTGCATAAAAGTGAATCATATGGTGTTTGTGGTATATCCTATATCCTTTCACGGATAAGCTAAAACATGCTAAAGTTTTGGGTTTCATGAAAAGGGTGACCATAAGATAGGTAAACCATGGACGTACTAAGGAAATACGTCCATGGTAAATACCTACATGTTAGAAGTCAATTTTACTACATGTATTTACTCATCTTGTGTATCTAAAGAGAAATATCTAACCCTCCGTGTCTCAATTTGGTAACAGTTTTCCGAAGAATGAAGTAAGGCAAATGTGGTTGGATGATGTTCCGATGTTGCAAAAAATAACTTTAAAAATAGTTTGTTTTACTAACTTAAAATGTTTTATTTACTAAAATATCACAAAAAACAAGCTATAGGTGTTAACTACATAATTTTCTTATGTAGATCATTCGTTTACTTACTTTAGTTACATGTATGAAAATATGAAAACATTAAAAGATAACATTCGAACAGACTGTAACCAACAAATTAAAGAGATCGTATTATTTACAATGTTGTTCCTTGTTTTAAATAAAAATATTTTATATTTCCACAGATCTACTACTGATGTTGTGTTGATGTGTCCACTATAGTCTTTCTCGCTCAAACCGGCCTTTGCTCTCTATATCACAAAAATTGTATATATTAATTTTTCACTTGTAAAGTTCAAAAATAATTTAATAACTTAAAAGTTCTAACGAACAAAGATTTGTTGGTTCTTATGTCTGTCAAATGTTACAACTTAACAGTATTCAAACATTGAGCATACCGATAGAGACGAAATATGTGTATTCCATCCCTTTCTATTATAGGCTTACACCATATATTTCTTTCAATCTAACAATTCGTAACGTGTGAAAGGCGATACTTATTAGTAATTTTATGGATATTTCAAAATTGTTCAATATAAAAATATAATAAATGCATTACGGTCATCTAATTAGACAGTGACAAAAGGCCTCCGTACTGAACATCTTGCTCGGCTCACATTTCAGCTGCAAATGCTCAGTCCTGTTAGAGTGATACGGCCCTGATATTTACATATAATATCTTGACCTTACATGTTCCATTATTGTATGAAATAAAAAAAAAATTAACATGCGCCGTCCGCCATTTCTGACGGAAGCACGGTGGCAGCGCAAAGGAACTACGTGATCGTTTTCAAAAGTCACCGTGACATTCTTAGGTGGCAATCACGGTGATTTTTTCACTGTGACGTTATTTATTACTCATGTCTAGTCTATACGAATATTACGAAGAGAGAGAGAGGATTTAAAATTTGTTTATATGTGGAGGGCAATCTCTGGAACCATTGCACTTATTTGAAAAATTCTTTCACCATTTGGAAGATAAATTATTCCAGATGGACATAGGTTATATATTATTTAACCTGAGCAAAGTCGGGACGAGCCGATCATTATACTAATATTATAAAAAGACAGAGCGGCACGCGTATTACCTAACTTGCAGTCAGCATGCGACAGCTAAATATCGCGCAATATCTGCTGCAAAACGAGAATTTGTATAATGTAATTTGTATAGCTAAATCTACCGCGTAAAGTGCATTTTACGGTCATGGCGCATAGACCCGCAATCGCCATATATGATACCAATTTTTATTGCAATTAGTCACCGATCGCGAGATGATCGCGTGGCTATCGTTGTCTACAAATTTTTAGGTAATAACCCCACTGATTTTGTAAGTTTGTTTATATGCGGAGGATAATCTCTGGAACCATTGCAGCTATTTGAAAAATTCAATTGGGAGATACATTATTTCAAATGGACATAGGCTATATATTATGTATTTAAAATGAACGAAGTAGGGTGGGGCTGTTATTTAATATAAGCGTGCAGGGCTCACCGGAAGAACCAGACGACAGTGAGCGCCACGGACACCAGAGTCATAAGGATGTTCTCGAGGTCCCAGGCCCGCTCGGGCGCCGCGCCCTCGGCTGCGACCGCCTGCGGCGCGCTTCCCGCCGCCTCCTCCGCCGCGCCTCTTTGCTGAAATATATACTAATATTACAAATGCGAAATTACTTGTCTGTCTGCTACGTTATCATAGCTATAATGCTTGACAGTTTTTTTTTATATCTCAAAAGTGGCAAACAAACATACGGCCCGCCCGATGCTAAGAGTCCGCCTGCAGCCCAGCGCAACCGAATTCGTTCATTACCCCCGCGCCCTATGGCGATAATAATAAAGTTGATTTTTACAGTTGCAGTTTGATTACATTTTAGCGCGAAGAAATTTCAACATTTGAATTTGTACATAATTGTAATTTGCAAGAAAACTACATTACCAATTAAAAAATTGGTTTTAGAAATTTATTATAATTACCTATCCATTTTAGTAAAAATCATTTTAACATTCTGTACAATTTCGGAGATGCAACTGATGAAAATTTGTGAAGAAAATGATCAGATTTGAGGAAGCGAAAGAGGTATGTAAGGACCGCGAAGATTAGCGCTCCGTCCTCTCTGACTACCCCGTTAGGGATACAGCGTGAAGTGACTGGCCCGTTGGCGCAGTGGCATATACATCTGCTTTCCAAGCTAGGGTTCCGGGTTCGATCCCCGGTCAAGTCAATTTAGGAAATGAACTTTTTTAAATTAGCTTGGAGTCTGTTACTCCCCCAGAGTTCGTTGCGTGGTACCCATAGTACAAGCTTACTGCTTAGTTTGGGGTCACACAATCTGTGTAATTGTCTGGAGTATTATTATTATATGTATGTAAGATAAAGAGTTGAAGTTGCATGTGTCCAAATATCTAACTCTCAGTCTTCTCAGATATCAAGATCCAGGTCACCAAACACAGCAGTCTGCATAAGCGGACTGTTAAGCGGTTACCGCAGCTTATGGACGCCTGCGACATCAGGAATTTCATTTGCGTATTGCCGACCCTGTAAAAGCTTTTCACACCCTTTTAAAAGAACTCCATGAAGCTGTCTCTTGGGAAAACCTTGGGAGGGAGAAGCTCCTTTGAAACCGAAACGTGCGCGACCATTTCAGTTCAAGATGAATTAGAATGAATTACCAAAAAAATTATAATGGAGATAAACTAAAACCTGGCTTACGCTACTTTTTTAATTCCACGTGGACGAAGTTGCAGGCAACAGTTAGTTAGTATTAAATATACTGTTAGCTTCCCGATAATGTTAACGTCGATTTGCCGCCTGTGATAATTTTTTAAAAGCGTCAGTTTAACAAGTGTAGGTCGTGTGGAAGCAGTCGGAGATAGTTAAATTTTTATTTTAGAGTTAAATTGTAATTGCCTTGTGACTGAGTAAAACTTTAACTGGTAGTTATACGATCGGTCATTGCTGTAGTGTAAAAATAAGTTTACCCAAGCAGTATAATATGTGCTTTCAATACATACTAATCACACTTAATAACATGAGACCTAAACCTGGTGAAGCAACGTCATTGTTTCGTACTTGTGCCGTGCAGACAAAAAAAAATTACCAATTTTAATTATTTTTTTTACAATACAAGTTATGTGCTTAAATAACATTTTGTTTTGCTTGTATGCACGAGACAATAAATTAGTGTAACTAGGTTCAAGTGTTATGTTACTGTGCACGGACTGTACATATTGTCATGCTGTGCCCTTAGGGGGGTAGGCAGACAAAGCAGTATGAATCTTCGCAATCCTTACATACTTCTTTAGCCATCTCAAATCTCATCATTCCTCCCTCACACTCACCGAGGCATATTATGTGTGTTTTTAAAGTTATTGCCATCTCACAATCGAACTATTTGATCGTCGTAAGTCAACCTTAGTCTTCTTGGGTTCATTACTACTCACTTTCATCCTGTAGATTTTCTTCGTCAGTTGGTTATATTAAGTACGTATTCCTTCATTGTGTATTCTGTCCGCGAGGGCGATACCGCACGTATTTATTATGCCTATTTCTGAGAGATCGCATTTTAACCGCATTCGACTTACTTTCACTTGATTTGAAATAGTGTTTAATAATTTTAGCAGATACTATATACACTTCCGATTAGTGTGGACATATAAATGCTCCAGACAGTTACGCCAATAGCATTGCACAACCTCAAACCAAGCATTACGCAATATAGGTACCATAACACAAATAGAGGGAGCTCTCTATAATATTCTGACTACTAAGACAATTTAGAAACGCTGATTTCCTAATTCGATCTGGGCTGGAATCGAATCGAAATTAGGACCTTCATCTTGGAAGGCAGATACAATTTTCTGACATCACGAATAAATATGTGAAAGTTCTTCATAATTATTATAATATAAAAAATATTTCAGGTACATACGTAATTACACTTAATTAATATTTTAAATAAATATTTTAGGAATATATTTCGCACAAAAATTGTATGTTTATACAATGATTTTATTGATGTTTAGTTTAAGTAATCACTTTTTTAACATTATTTTTTCTCGAAATTATATTCCGGGAAAGGGTATTATGAGAGAATAAAGGTCAATGCTCATTTATCACTCCTGACCAGCATCGACTTGCCTCTGGGTATCCACTCGTTGTAAAAAGGCGATCGACTACGAGGCGGCAAGTTGACGCCTCGTTGTCAATCAGTGGACGCCACATAGTCAATGAATTGTTGAAAATCAGTCACCAAAGCACTAGAGACACTCACGACCGGCACTCTGTTAGCGAATAGACCGGTTTGCCACCGAGCAAAGCGTTGCAGTGCACCTTATATTTAGATACTAGATATAAAATAAGAATTATTGTGTGGTAGAGCCATGCTGCATTGCAGCACGAATTGAGCAGTCTTGTCTGGTGCCTGCTGCCTGGTGAAATACTGATATTATCACAGAATATCGGCGTGAAATATCAGCATTCATTGCTGTTGTGTTTCGTTCGGTGAGTGAGAGTGCCAGTGGTCCATCTCCTGCCTCCTTCTTTGCCTAAAGGCCGACAACACACGTGTTTCCCCGGACGTTGCGAATGTCCATGAGCGGTGGATCACTTTCCATCACGTGACTCGCTTGTTCGTTTGCCTTCTCATTTATAAAAGAAAACCGAGGGTGCTGGTCAGTGTGGGGGTTGGTAAATGAGCGCCGACATGAAGCCGGAAGCAATCCCCGCCCTTACCTGCGCGTGCGGCGCGTGCGGCGCGAGCGGCGCGAGCCTGCGCGGCGCCACGAGGCAGTGCACGACGGCGCGGTGGTGCAGGCCGCAGGCGCGCAGCGTGGCCGCCTCGTCCGACAGTGCGCGCCCGTTGAAGATTAGCCGCACGCGGCACTGTGCCGCCAATTCCGAAGAGAAGTGCCGCCTGCGCATGCGCCGTGCGCCGTGCCCGCAAACAAAACGCTATTTCACTGTTTCATCAACTAGGGTTCCCTAACCTAGGTTTCAAGCTATCCCAGTGGGTCTGCGGCATAATGATGCGACCGAGCGTTTGACAGGAACGTGCAGTGAAAAAACAAAGCCGCGCGTGCACTGCACTGTGGAGAATAGATCTCGAGTGGGGTAGGGTCTATTTAAAGATGTGAATGTTGTAAATTAAAAGTATGATTATTGAAAGCGGTTATTTTTTACTTTTTTTGGACTCCGTGGACCAAGTTAAGATAGATAGGGGGCATGAAAAAGGTTGAGAAACGTTGTCCTAGACTATATTCTTAAACTAACAGAGATAGTATCCGGCTTCGGCTGAAACTAGTTTTTACAAATGAAATCGAAATTTGCATTTAAGATAAATAGGCTTTAATAACTGGTTTGTATTAAAATAATTAAAAGTTTTGAAATTTATGGACAGAAATTAAGTTATTGGGTTTTAAACTTCAGTACTGGGAGTAGAGTGAGTACAAACCAGGAGATAGCGTTATATAGCTAAGATGTCACCAACTCGCGGTGACATTGTCCAATACTAAGGGTGACAATTTATTTCCACTACTTAAGTTTAAAAGCGAAAAACTTGTATTTCTCATTGGATTTCGAATATTTTTTTACAGTTTTATTCATGGAATTCATTGATTACTAAACCTATGTTTTAATTAGTCAACTAGCTTATTAGTTCTTTTGTACATTCTATAGGTTTCCATTCATATTAGCAAATTGCAATTATATGTGTTTGTGTTCTGGAAAGCAGTTAAGTACTATAGACTACGTTTTATACGGCGGTTTTCACACGATTTTACGTTTCGTTTAATATATAAGAAAGTTAATAACGTTTGACTATGAATTTCAAATTCGTTACTCTAAATCACGTAGTATTTGTCATTCTATTCTACTAACGTTTACGACATTCGAGCCTCTTACCTAGGCCCCCTGTTTCCTATCTGTTCAAATTCATACATTCCTGCATTTTAACGAAAGAAACAGTAGACTATAATAACTTTCTCTATAGCCGGTCTCATACAGATATACATGTATTTTTTTTTGTACGCAGTATACAGATGTGTACACATGTTTCTAAATGTTATTCGAAATATTGTAACATCAAAACTGCAAAGAGCCATACACGTTTTGCAAATATTTTTCGATCAGTTCAATGATCACGTTATTGTGTATCTTATACTGGAAATAATAAAGCGGTCCGTTCCGTATACTGCTAAACAGCAAATGTCAGCTAACTTACTGCGTCTAGAGTCGTCTATGTTTACGGTTTGTGCGCTTTGATGTATGCCAAAAAAAGCGACGCAGCGATCGCAAATACGAAATATAAAATATTGGTTCCAATGTTTGCAAATGGCCTCCCCCACACGTCGTAGTTATTGCACTTGTTTGTAAAGATCTTTACATGTGTGGGGTCAGTATAAGGAAACTGAGACCATTCAAAAAAATTTGTGTTCCAAATTGATCCAACTATGAAATGAATTTTTGGACCTCTCCATCTCGCCTAATCGTCGTTTCATCTCATTACGCCACAGAGGTCATCAACATATTATATCAAATTCTACTTGGTTCCACAAATAACAGATATTTCTGAAAAGTATGACCCTGAATCGAAGGTAAAATACGTCATAAAAATATTTGATCGAAGTGATAGAGGTCCGAGAACGGAACGACAATGTGAAGCGAGCCTTATTGATACTGCCGCGTCGACAACAACCACGTCGGCGCTGACCGCGTCGTGCTGACGTGTGTCGACGTCTGACCACCACGTTAGTAGTTCATAAATGCAAATCGATACCGAAGCATGACTCATACAAAAAACTGCAGGAATATTATTCATTTATACCTTTCTATTACAATGGTCTGTATATAATATTTTCGGAACGTGCTAATCTAAATCTCCTTAGATATCAAAATTAAATATTTCTAGTCTCACAGAAATTGTCGATTACTCTATTACTTTGTATAGCCTTCGTACAAAGCTATAATATTATAAATGCGAGTGTCTGTCTTTCAAGTTTTCAATTTTCACGGCTAAGCTACTGAACCGATTTTAATGAAGTATGGAGATAGCTCGAGACTCCTGGGAAAGGGCATAGGCTACTTTTTTAATTCCATGCAAACAAAGTCATGGAATACAGTTACTTACTCTGATAAGAAATAGATGACTAAATGATGATGAGATTTAAACTTTCTCAGATAACATTTTTCATCACAACTGACATTTTTAAAACTGATTGCTGTGTATTTCTGTGTAATTTTTATATACACTCATAAAAAAGAAATATTATTAAAATATTTATGTCGCTTAAAATAAAAGTAAGCTAATATATTTTGGGATAGTGATGAGTTAACCTAAAATAATAAATACATTTAATAAATACATTTATTTTACATTTCAAGTGACTAGTTAAGTAAATTTTTTATTAGAACTTGTATTTAAATTACCTTATGTTGGATTCATTAATAAAACACAAATTACCAAATATGGCTTTAGATTTCTTTTCTATTGAAAATGCGATAAGTATGTAATATCGTATTCATATAATATAGGTCATTGGATTCTGTAGTTTCTAACAGTATCAAACCATAATATATGCAGATGATGGCTG
The DNA here is from genome assembly GCA_907165235.1 of Zeuzera pyrina. Lineage (NCBI taxonomy): Eukaryota > Metazoa > Arthropoda > Insecta > Lepidoptera > Cossidae > Zeuzera > Zeuzera pyrina. The sequence goes on from OU015628.1 coordinate 18,438,037, forward strand.
TATTAAAAAATTGTAAATAACTCACCATTTGAAATCCTTTAACAGTTCATCTAAACTGCCCTCGACTTCCTTCTGTGTATCATTCAGATATTTTAATTTAATAAGTATTTTCCTTCTGTCACCACCATCATCATTCTGATCAGATGCATCTTCTTGACTCCCTTCTACGTTCTCATCGTTTACATTATTCTCTGAGGGTATATTTGTAGAAGCGGTAGGTTTGCCATTTTTATTGTCTTTTGTCAGCGAACTTTGATTAAGATTTGACGCAGTTTCTGAAATAATATCTACTGAATGTTGTTACAGTCAAAATATTTCTGACTATTACAGATTATTTTATGCATCACAAGACTTGTGTGCTTCATTTATGAGTGTCATAGCTTTAAATTCTAATCAGGAAAAAAAAGTTAAATTTTAGAAAGATTCGGGGCAATTTATGATTAGCAGGGTCACAGACAGGTGTACCTTCTGAAACTGGTATTATTATGTATCATACGAGTATACTATCACATCACAGAGTAGAATCCGCGTAGTATAAAATACAAATACATTGATTCAAAAGTCAATTGCATACAAACAAAAACAGTGAGGTGACGATTATTTGTGAAATTACCGTTCTTATTATTCGGAACTCTCAGTTGTTAATTGTTATTAACCGCTAAACAAATTTGGTTGTAAAGTTTTCTTTTCGTGTTCCCAATTATCCTTCAATAGCGGGACAGCAGTTTGTAAGTGTTCTAGTCTTAAAAAAAGCTATAAAACCGACGTGTTATTCATATTTAAATTCGCGATTTAAAAAACTTTCATTTGATAGCCCATACGATGACCTTAATTTTTTTTTAGTCTAAACAACGAGTTCATATCATTTTTTTTGCATCAATTTTGTTTTTAAGTTAATGTAACTATATACTAATCAAATCCTAGTATGATGTGATAATAAATCAAATCTGTGTTTGGAATTGGACCATTACAGTATTACCCAAAATAAAACATAGGTCGCCTAGATGTATTTACGCAGTAGACAAATAATTTTGTAGTGCAGGATATTTAAATCTACGAATGGCTGAGTTGAGCATTTCTCACTCTATACTAATCTTGCGCTGTAATTGGTTGATCTATATTGAGGCAAGATCCGGCTACCCTTGTGGTGTGTACGCCGTGCTTTTAGTTTCACTAGCAAAAAATGTAAATGGGAAAACCTCCAACGGAGCAAAACGTCTTATGAGTAATGTATATTTAGCGAAATGTCATCTATCGGCCATTTATCGAAAGGTCTGTATAGCAGAAGGTCTATTCAGTGAATCATCAATTTCTTTATGTGTACATTCATGAACAATATTGTTAAATAACTGCCTAATGGTTCTTAATTCATCAAGATTTGTATTTCAAAGTAATTAGTGTTTATTAATTGAATTCAGTGAACTTCATTACATTTATTTGAAACTAACGGCCTGTCCCGACTTCACCTGGGTTGAATAAATAATACATAGTTTATGTCCATTTGGAACAATTTACCTTTCAAATGGTAAATACTTTAACTAAATAAATATATTTCATCCTACAAAAAAAATTGTTTTAATTTTTCAGTACGAAACACTAATTTCATACTTTAACCCCTAATATTTCTTTCAGCTGTGTACGTCAAATAGACTACAAAAAACTACAGTGACAGACATGCGTCGAGGTGATCCCATGTGTTTGGTTTTTACAATTTTGGTAAGGCACACTAAAAAAACTACATGGAATACATCATCTAGGAGACAAGAAAGTTATTGTGATATAAGTATACTAGTAGTTGCTTATGTGATGAAGTAGAACTAATTTTTTTTATATTAAATGGGCCTACGTTTGACCTCAGTTCTGCCTGATGGAAAGTAGAAACTGCAGTAATGACAGCTTAAAGTTAAAATATAATTTACCATTAGGCCTGTTGAAGAAGTCACAATTAGTGGTGACATCTGCTTCCATTGCACTCACAATACTGTCCATTTCCCTAATCTGAGCAGTACTTGCTGGATCAGGTTCTTCCTGAATTACATTATTGTCACTTACGCTTTCGATTGTATTTTCTTGAGTGTTGGGTGCTTTTGTAAAAGAAAAATATGTTATTAGATACTATGCCAATATCTTAAGTATACAAAAGCTCAAACAAAAATATGCTATCTACACGAGATATCTGACTCAATAGGCCAGTTAACAGTTCCTGAAATGGGTATGGTCTACATGACGCTATCAAATTAACGTCACTCGTAGTTAGTAGAATTTTCGCCCTTGGTACCTGGGACCGGGAATGTGTGGGAAACGCGCTTCTTCCCGCCTGAAAACGATTCAGTATAATTTCCGATTGCCCCGGGAATTTAAAATAATAATAATATTAACAGACAGAGAGACAGACTATACAATCGAAAAAGAAAATTTTATATCCTTCATAAAAAAAAGCGAGCGATACAATAATGATCGTAATTGTGGATGATCTTTGTTTAATTCTTCAGATATCTTTTTCTATATAATAAGAGAAGATGGTAAAGATTACTAAATCTCGATATTTCGTTAGATTTTCTCGCAATAAAAGAATAATTATCCAAAACAAAACGATTTTATTTGAAAATATACAACGAGAAAGAAGAAAAGACCCTGTTTCAGCCTACGATATGACACTTCTCGGGTACCCGGGTATTCCCGAGAATGAAAAATAACAGGTCTGAAAAAAGGTGGGAACTCGAAAACGCTACACACCAGCAACGCTACAGCGCTAAGATTAACAAAGACAGAACTAACCCCCACTAAGTTGTACTAAAAAGTCGCTTATGTTTTTTTAAATTAATTGCAAATATGTCACAGTTATATGTTCATTAATCTACTCATCGAATATAATAAAAATTACATGGTACTGGTTAAACGGCAGGACCGAATAGACTAATTTTTTTTTTCAGTTTTCGTAATAGTTCGGAAAAGGTTTACATGGAAAGGAAAATTGGAAATGTCCGGAAAGTATATTATCCGGGAAAAACTGAAAGAAAGTGTTTATTTTTACTGGATTTTAACGATCACAAACAAATTTATTTTAATTCGTACAGGGCTAAGTTTGTTGGGTCAAATAGTTATCAATAAATCTATCTTTTAAATCGGCAATTGGCTACCCGCGAGCCTTCTTGCGGCACACGATTGTTTTGTAAACAAATGTGTTGGTGTTATCGATCAGAATTAAGATAGACTTGATAAGATGACACTATAAGGATCTATTTTTAAACGATAACTAAGTACAGTCCCTAGGAAAGAGATTTTAATGTGATATTTACTAAACATACATGTAAATTTGCATAACTCACAATCAATCCTACGATAAAAATGTAGACGATTGTTGTCCATCATAGCCATGTCAGCATCCACAATACTGTCCATTTCTTGCAATGGTATAACCCTGGCGTTTTCCCTTTGGGTACTATCGACTATTTCTGATGAGTTGCCATCTAAATGATTAAAAAAAAACAAAAAAGATGTACAAATGAAAACTATCTTGTTAACTCATTACAGTTTACCTATATTTAAGTAGAATATAAAATCATCAATTTAAAAAAACTGCACAGCACGGACTACGTGCGCTGTCGTCCTCCTCGGGGTCGCGTGGATGTTCGGGACAATCGGAGCCCCTACTCCGATCGGCCGCGACCCCGAAGGCCCCCTCGCCTCTTACGACGGGCAAAGGACATCGTAGCCTTCCCTGGCCCGGGATACTCGGCTGATATACAGACTCCTACTCCTAGACTAACATCGAATTAAGGTCAACGCAGATTTACCAAACGGGCATTCAACAAGCGCCGCCTCTACACGATTTAGTATTTTTTTTAAACTGTAATTATAGAGGTATGCTCACATAATAACGTATTGTCACTGGAACGCCTCGCCTGCATGCTATACCTTTATTACCTACTCCCAATAAAATATAGTCGGTTCCGAGTCCGAGTCCGATTTATTTAAAGTCGCGATTCCTCGCAGTAATATGAGGCGCAAAACTGAATAAACTTTTTATGCACCTTTCGTAAGAACTTACCTCGGCCTGCAGTCTCCTATAATAAGAACTTTAAATGAATACAATATATTTAGTATCCGATGCCAGATTTGAATATATTTAACAACGGATTGCCAAGTTTCAAAAGTAAAAGACTTTCTCACTGACTGGATATGATAGTAAGACAGTTTTTCCGTTTTTATACAATTTAGTCCGGTAATGCCTAAAGGTCATACTTCATTAGAGCTACCCGGCACCAGACCAACACACCGAGATCCGACCGAGTGGTTCACACGCGAGGACGATGTGTCGGTGGCACTACGCTCCGCCACTTTCCAGACATTCTTTCAGACGTGTCGGTCGTATCGTTTTGATTTCAAAATGAATGAAGAACTGACAGACTACTCTTCTCTTCGCGAACCACGCGATGTCTACTCGTTAACCATCCGACGTTCACCGGTTGACAACGCGACGTCTACTCATGGACCACCTAACGCTGAAAGACGAGGCGGTGCTGGTCGGGCGCCGGGTGGCTCTAATGAGCTATGACTCTAAACGTATACGTGATATATCATAATGTGGTAGTAGCTATGTCTACACCGTTTTAGGCATGGGCGACCGAATTTCGCTGGATGATTGTATACATATAAAAAAAAAAGAAAGTGTGACCACATTGCAGGATTCGAACCCTTGTACTTTGGCGTCGTAGACCTACGCTTTATTACCCTGTGTACCCTTACACACTTAAAATTACCAATTTTAAGTGAAAACACGAAGCAAACGAATTTTCCCAGAATTGAGACAGCCAGATTGATTTTTTGCAGTCGTAAACCCCTATATCGTAAATTCCATCGAAATTGTTAGAACCGTTTTCGAGAACGTTATTACAAATATACAAATATTGCCCGTATAGTACAGGATATATCAGAATTGAAACTGTTAAACAACTTAACTTATGATACATGTAATATAGGATGTGACTGCGTACTTATGATCAATAAATAAATTATATTTCATGCCGCCGTCCACTCATTTGCAACACACCGATTGTAGCGGATAGGGGTTCTTTACGAAACTATGCTTAGTTAGGTCCAAAAATTAAAGAACGCTTAGGCACAAAACTGACACATACGTAAGTGTAGTAGGTATGTAAACAATTCAACCGCGCGTCAATGAGTAGACTGAACCACATGCTTGCAAATTGTTAATATAAGTACTACACACACTTAAACTTGTCACTTTATTCAGAAGTACCTATATACAAGTTACAATTATTATTACAGTGTTTCTACAAAAATATGTAATATGAAGCTTTTGCATGTACATATATTATTTAACTTTAAGTTATACAAACAATGTTCGTTTCTAAATTTATATCAATATAATTACGTTACCAGGTAAGTATACTTATTTCTTGTAATATTTCTGACTACCCCGTTAGGTATACTGCGCGATGGTACGTATGCACACATATATAGGTTTGTATAATAGTAAATAGATAGTAAGTAGTTTTAATGTTAGGTCATACAAGATTTTAACGCCATTTATAATTTCATCGTTAACATTCTCCCCGCCAGTGTTGCCTCAGCGACACTCATCTGTTATAGGTAAGGGAGCTAGGCGGTGCGTTGTCCTTCGTAAAATTCCAGTCTTCGTTCGAACATCGACTATACGTGTACGCCCGTCCTTTCCTGGGTACGTATTTTCTATTATTCCTTTAGGCCACATTCCTCGAGGCGAGTTTGGATCAACAATAAGTACCAGATCACCCACTTTCAGTGGAGTCTCATCACATTGCCACTTTTGTCTTGGTAGTAAAGAAGGTAAGACCTCCCTCATCCATCGCTGCCAGAATAAGTCTATTAGTCTCTGAGCGGTTCTCCAGTACTTTCTCAAACATAAATCGCCATCGTCGAATACTCCAGGAATAGGTAAAGTAGATGAAGTTCCCATTAAAAAATGATTGGGTGTGAGTGCTTCTCCATCCGTAGAATCCACTGAGACATTGGTGAGTGGTCGACTATTAATTAAACCTTCCACTTCAGCCAGCAATGTGGTCAGCACTTCCTCACGTGGGGCACGCTCTTTTAAAACAATGTTCAACGCAGTTTTCACGCTTCTTATTAGGCGTTCCCAGGAACCTCCCATATGGGGGCTCCCAGGTGGTATGAATTGCCAATTTAGGCCCTCATTTATTGTTTTATCCTGTGCTGCCTCCATCAGCGAGCGTCGTAGTTCAGCTTCAGCACCCCTCAGGTTAGTACCGTTATCTGAATAAATACAGTGTGGCCAGCCTCGACGAGCAGACATTCTCCTCAAGGCCATTATAAATGAGTCAGCTGTTAGAGTGCTCACTAATTCGATATGAACTGCGCGAATAGTGAGGCAAGTAAATAAAACTCCATACCTCTTGTTCCTGTTACGACCGACGGTAATCTGCATGGGCCCAAACAGATCGACGCCACAGTAGGTGAATGGGCGTTTGTGATGCTGCAGACGTGCGCGAGGTAAATCTCCAAGTCGCGGTGGTTTAGGGTAGCTCTGCGTATACGACATAATAAACATCTTGAAGCGATCGTACGTGCAGTAGGTCTCAACTTCAGTATCCAGTACCTTTGTCTAAGTTCATTAATGACCATCTCAGTGCTACCATGAGCTGCCTTTTCGTGATAGTGTTTTGTGATCAGTCTAGCTATATGATGACGTCCATCCAGAATAACGGGATATTTTATATTTACCACAACGTTCTCGACAGCGCCTATGCGTCCGCCCACACGTAGTAGTCCCTCTTCATCCAGAAAAGGAGTAAGTTTGCGCAAGCGACTGCTCCTATCCACCTGTTGTCCTTGTTGTAACTTTAGAATATCTTGAGTAAACGACTGCATTTGAGCGTATTTGATTAATAGAATTTCAGCTCGTTTCATTATTTCCGAAGTCATTTTATAACTTCGTTTCTTACATTTATCAATAAATAATAATATGTTAGTCATACTTCGAAGCAATCGCATCCACGACGAAAATCTACTAGCGTCGGGAACAGGTAAATCAGGTAAGTAATTTTCGTAAACATTACATATGGCATGTATTTCCTTTATAACCTCTTCATTGTATTTTTCTGCTTCAGGTTCCGGTGGCCAGTGATCTTCGGATTTATGAAGAAAGGAAGGTCCACAAAACCAATCACAGTCACTGCTCAGCACGTAATTATTCATTTTCGTTGCTACGTCAGCTATGTTTAACGATGTAGGTATATAACGCCATTCATTTGTATTAGTTAAGTTGTCAATTTCACCGAGACGATTTGCAATAAATGTTTTATAGTTTCTTGTATTGTTTTTTATCCAGTGTAGTACTGTAGTTGAATCCGTCCAGAAGTACCTCTTTGTTATTTTTTTACGATGTTCACGTTGTATAAATTCAGCGAGACGACTGGCCAATACTGCGGCCTGTAGCTCTAAGCGCGGCACTGAAACCGGTTTTACTGGCGCTACTCTGCCTTTGCTCGCTATGAACGACCATAGCTCCAGTAGTGCACTCTCAGTCGACGTCCACGAATGCATAGGTGACACAACTCCGTGTAAACACCATCCCAAAGGCGTAAGCGTTGCACATGGCTCATTTTTACCACGAATTATGGTCTTTATTGGCGTAATAAGGTGAATATTGTCCTGACCAATTAATATTGTAGGCTTAACATCTGTACTTAAAGGGAGATAATTTTTAATAGAGTTTAAGTGTCCATATTTATCAATTTTCACACTAGACAGTTTTTGCACAGGTAAACAGAGTTCATTGATTTTACGTAGACGAATTTCGAAAGACTCATTGTTCATGTTAACTATTTTACACTTTAACATTTCACTTTCACAAACTAGTTCAGTGTTCCATGCACCTCGTACACGCATAGTAACTTTCTGTCCATTCAAATGCACACGGTCAGCTATATCAGCTGATATCAGCGATACATTTGCACCATCGTCGAGCAATGCGTACGTAGATACAACACCACGCGGTCCGTGTATATTCACGCGCACCACTTTTAACATTACGACGGGATTTACTAGAGCGATCGTATTTGTAACGATTTGCTCCGAGACAGCGTTCTCTGCTTTATCATTCGAACTGTTATTTATTACAGCATGAGCATTTACTGGAGATTTAATTGTCCAATGCAGGAGTCGATGATGCGGTAATCCACAGTTTTCCACATCGCAAACGTCAGCAGAACAACTATCCTTATTATGTTTAGCTATCAAACACTTGTGACATAGTTTATTCGTACGTATGAAACGCCATCTATCCTTACGCATTGCGCGTTTAAATTTCGTACATTCAGGAACTAGATGATTGTTTTTTCGGCAAAAGTCACATAATATAATGTCAGGTGTCTGATCTGAGCGCCTGATGCAAAGTACTGACTGATGTCGACGATCCTCGAACTTCCTTTTGCTATCGGTTTGAGAGTGAATATAACTTATCCCGGCTGCTGCGGTTTTCGTAGCTTCGTTATGCAGGAAGTCGGCGAACATTTCCAATTTAGCCTTATGTACATCGTTGTTATTATATGCATAGTCGGCCCACTTCGTAATCAGCGTATTTGGACATTTCGATAAAATAGACGACATTAAATCTGGACTTCGGAGATAGTCACTTTGTTTTATAGCTTGAGCAGCTGCAACGTAGTTCTTTATTTTAATAGAAAAATTCACTATTTCGTTATGATAATTGTGTGGTAACGGTGGTAATTTCCTCAACTGATTTACAATTTTATGTATTATAATTTCAGGCCTACCGTAACGTAGCTTCAAGGCGTCCATTACCGCCTCCGGAGATGTATTACCGATAAGTAAAGAAGATACCGTTTCCTTGGCTTCTCCACGTAATGATTTTCGTAATCTCCATATATTTTCAGTGTCATTATATTGACATAGCTTTGAAGACTCATAATATGCTTCTCTAAATGGTAGCCACTCGAGGGGATCGCCGAAGAATAAAGGTAAGTCTTTGGATACCGCTAGTCTGGACAGTAGTTGCTGATTTGTAGCTGCACTTGTAGCGGCTGTGGTGAGAGCGTTATTAAGAGCGAAAGTTAGGTCACCGAGGTCAACAGTGCGCACGGCTCGCGCCGACGCTGAGGGCGCCGCGCCGTCCGGCGGGCGTTCATCGACTTCAATGTTGCTGCGCTGGAACCACTCCTCCACTTTCTTTTCAGCATTGACAGCAGATTTGCACGATTTTTCACTTTTATGACTACCCACATATTCATCTTCTAGTGCGGCAATATCAGCAGCTAATTTTTTATCTATTAATTTTTTGTCTATTTCCGCCTTTGCCTGTGCAGCTTCGAATTCCAATTGTTTACGGCGTGCTGCGGCAGACGAGTTAGTTTTTAAGGATGAAACCGATTTTTTCTTATTACCCTCAGTTTGCCGGCGTGATTCGATTTCTGCGGCTTCTAATGCGTTCCTTATTCCCAGAGTCTCAGATTTGACTTCACTGTTTAACTGTTTAGCCTTCGCTAATTCTTCCCTCCTGAGTGCGCTTCTTGTTTTTACTGTGCGCGAAGGTGGAGTGCTGAACATGTTGAACTAATGCACAAATTTCGGTGATCCAGGCTCGAAGACCAGCTTTTGTAGCGGATAGGGGTTCTTTACGAAACTATGCTTAGTTAGGTCCAAAAATTAAAGAACGCTTAGGCACAAAACTGACACATACGTAAGTGTAGTAGGTATGTAAACAATTCAACCGCGCGTCAATGAGTAGACTGAACCACATGCTTGCAAATTGTTAATATAAGTACTACACACACTTAAACTTGTCACTTTATTCAGAAGTACCTATATACAAGTTACAATTATTATTACAGTGTTTCTACAAAAATATGTAATATGAAGCTTTTGCATGTACATATATTATTTAACTTTAAGTTATACAAACAATGTTCGTTTCTAAATTTATATCAATATAATTACGTTACCAGGTAAGTATACTTATTTCTTGTAATATTTCTGACTACCCCGTTAGGTATACTGCGCGATGGTACGTATGCACACATATATAGGTTTGTATAATAGTAAATAGATAGTAAGTAGTTTTAATGTTAGGTCATACAAGATTTTAACGCCATTTATAATTTCATCGTTAACACCGATCGTGAGATGATCGCGCGCTTCCCACAACTGAATCACGTGAGGTTCGGTAACAATTTCTCGACAATTGAGGCTGCACTCCATACTCCTTGATGGCGAGGCGTTCTTTTAACGTTGTTTAATCGACCACCCTTGACAACAAGTGTTCGCCGAGCGGTGAGTCAAGTGCCGAGGTGCCAGGGTGGTAAAATGCGTTAACCTTTATAAGCCGTATCCCAGTGTTGGGCAAAGTAATTGTAAAAACCATTACAATTAGTATTTGTAATTGTTAATTGATCACCTAACAAAATGTGTTCACAATAACATTTTACAATTACAATTTTTATTGTAATTGTTTTTCTAATTACATTTTGCCCAACACTGCCGTATGCACACACATGGCACACACACATGAATTTTTCATATGCTTAACACGTTTTTTTTCTATTGGTATTCTATTGTACTACAATGATGGATTTAGACTTTAAGTCGGAGGGAGCTTGGGAGTATGACCCTCTTCTGAAATCGCCCTTGTTGTACTGCACTATTACTCGCAATTGCAGTTCGTTTTTAGGGTTTCGTAACTAAATGGCGAAAAACGGATCCCTTACATTACGTCCTCTCCGTCTCTGTACTTATGTCACAGCCATTTTACTACGAAACTATTGGCGCTATTATAATTTTTGGAAGGTATTAAGTGCATAAGAATCGCAGTTCTGCAGTCGTGTAGTGAGATTACAAAAATAAAAAAATAGAGATGGCACTGCATAACTCCATACATGTAACTGAGGGATGACAAATAGAATTCCAGTGCACATAAGCATGTCGGCTGTCTTTAGATACAGGTATTAAAAATGATATATATATTTAAAACTTTTTTTTTTCAAGTGAGTTATGCGCTTCTATAATCGTAAATATGTGTCTCCCTCAAGAGAGGGAAAAGTTAAAGATAACTTTTCGACTTTGGGGTGGAAAATTCAGAAATATTTAAGGTTAAATAAGGTGGAATTTAAAAACACATTCGATAAGAGGCGTAAAAAACACTAAATAATTGCTTCAAATGTGGTATTATGTATGTCGTAGTTTGAAGCATATTTTTGGTTACTCACTAAACGACTGCAGAAATAATTTTGTTTTTCAGAATGTCAGAAATATTATGAAAAACAAAATCATTTTTGCTTACTGAATTTTGAATTTCAATTTAAACTGAATTGAATTTTGCATTTCGATTATATGAATATCGTGCTTCCCGAGTACGGACCCCTTCACTGTGCCGGTTTTTTAGCACGTTTCAAGAAGATATGAATAGCGGGAATGTGATGTGCATACGCCCTTATAAGTTTAATTTAATTTATTACATACTCAGTCATACTCGAAAGTCAAAACGAATTGACTTAAATTATTTCCTTGCTCTCAATTTAACACTTGCACATTGACACCATTAAAAATGTTTTTTTTACTTCATGCAATCCTCTTCAATACCAATATTAAAGTATTACGTAGATGCAGCATGATTAAATTACTTTACAATATATATAATTAATTTTACGAAAGTAAACATCCTCACAATATTATGTAATCTGTGATTCTCTCTAATGTTTCCTCATATAAATATGTTTCCTACATTTCATAAACAACATACCATCAGCAGAAGGTTGAGTTGAACTGTTAACTTGTGTACTTGAAATTGGAATAGGCCCTGTAAATTAATATTCTATATCAGCTAGAAATTAAAATAAGAGGACAGTATAAGCTTAGATGTTACCCTAGGTTCATAAAATACATGATTTAAAAGCATACTATTATTTTGTGCTATTATTTTAATCAGATATTGAAGATATATGTATATCCACAGATACCTTGTTTATCTATATACATATAAGTAATAAATCATATTTGTAGTGTAGTATAATATCGATATCCAAAACATTTTCAATCACTATTTGCTAGTAAAGGTTGTTGGTGGTATCCTTTCTTCATTCTTTTTTTCCTCTCGACTTTTATTATAATAATCAGATTTTTTCCAACCCTATTTTACTGTGACTGTAACTTAATAGTGACTACACTATTAAGTGTAGTCACGTAACTTTAGTGAAAAAAAACATTTATATTTTCAGTTACTATTTGGGGTATCAATGCATAACAAAATCACACACAACAAAAACGTAGGTACAGATTGCAATGCAGAGCCATATTTAATTTTACTATTTGTAACTGAATATTATCGCACACTGATGATGACACTCTTAGTAAAAAAGTCTAGGTACAGATTGTAAAGCAGAGCCAGAATAAATTTTACTATTTTTTGTAAAAGTCGAACAAGACAGTAAGAATAGCCGTTTCATACTGATCTGAATATTCATAATATAATAATAATTACCATTCAAAATATAAGAATAACATTTAAAAAAATAATAAAGAGATATAATGTAGAAGAACTATACTATGAGTAATTTAAAACAAACATTTAAATAAACAATCCTATATTATCCCATATAATTTTTTTCAACAATATCATTTTTGCTATCACCCTGACAATAATATTTGCCTGTGCATGTGTACCTGCCTGTATGATTTAAGTTAAAACTATGAAAAGTAAAAACTATTAAGATTTCAACTTGCTTAAATTATTTAAATCAGAAATATTAAATTTATAATAAATAAATAGTTGTTATAAAATTTTTTGCTCATTTGTCATACTTTCCATAATAATTTTGTTTAACCATTTCAATTATTATTTGTTCAGAAGCAAAGAAATTAGTAATAATATATACATACATACATACTTCATGCTTTATCTCAATGGGGTAGTTGGCGAGGACAGACTGCCAAATGTTGCAGTCCATACATACATTACATTGGTAATAATGTTGTTAAATAACAACTAGGTCTTACTTAAAACAATAAAAATTACTTACTAGTGCGTATGCTGACTGTAACAGGATGTTGACTCCTGGATCTCATTACCAGTACGGTCCTGTACCGATCAGGACGTGCATTTGTTGACCACCATGCTAAGGCTGCCACTATTACCACCAACACCACACCCACAAACTGCACTACTTCATCACCCACACCTTCTATCAAGGTCATTTTTCAAAATGAATCTACAAGAGGAGGATAAATAATGTGGTAACTTATATGGAGCAATGAATAAATTGAGCTGTTACACATTAAGAACTACTTCTTGGTACACCACAACACCTGCGCTATACATTCTCTTTATAAGCATAATAAAAAAATGAATCAAGGTCAAACAGGTAGGTAGTAAATGAAAATGTATGAAAAATTAAACAATTTTCAGAGTTCATAGCTTAGATTACTTGTAATTGAAGATGTGGCAGATGCTTACAAAGTTAAAACAGGCCTAGTCCTCGAAAGTAATCGTTAATTTTATCGTATCTTCAATAATTATTATATATGAACTTACCTAAAGATACATCAACAATCTGTTTTATATCGATTTATGATATGAATATTCATGTAAAATGTAGAAACTAATTTTTCATGCCAAATTCAAGCAATAACCTTCTATGATGTGGAATGTAGAAAAGTATGGTAGAACAATGAATACAGCAAATCAAAATTCTGCAAAAACCAACAAAATCCCTGTGTAAAAACAATGACAGCAAACAGCACAGACTAATGGAAAACAGCTATCACAGACACAGTAATGACAAATGACAGCTAAGCTTATTTGACATTTGACAACTGTCAGATTTTATTTTAATTACTTAGAGGCTTACACTAAGGACAACCACCACGCATACAGGTGTCCCGTAAATAATGGATTGACCTTAAGGGAAACGTAGAACACATAATTACCTAAAACCTATTTGACTAAATAAAAAAAAAATTAGGGTTACCGAGAATTTTTTTTTTTCATTATTTTGACCGTTTTCTCCGCCAGGCTTCAGTTTTTTTAATGCTGTCGTTCCAAATGATAACATTTTTTTAAATCTGATTTTTGTAAAATATTGCTGAATAGTTAGCTTATGTAGCTTAATAACGATTTGGTTAGCTTATCTTCATTTCTAAAAAAAAGAAGACCACAAACGAAGAAATTTTTTTTTTAAGATTATCATAACCTAAATTGGATAAATTCTCCTGTAAAAAAATGTACCACACTGAAGTGGCCCATTATTTTAAAAACATGAACATTTTTTAAGGTTTCTAAAATGGTATAAAACTTTCATCTAGTCGTTCTCATTACAAAGTTATTGCTATTAATCTGATGAAGGGGCTAATTAGACAAATTTTTGTTATAATTCAAAAATGTAGACAAACTATGGATTCCGTGTTATTTATTCCTAGTCCTAGTTTCCTAGTTTAATGTCTGTTATGCGTGCGAGCTCAGTCCAATAAGTGTTTCTGTCTCTTTTTAGTGAATGAGTTCGCAAAACTAGTGAGTTAAAACTAGTCAAATAGGTTTTAGGTAATTAAGTGTTCTACCTTTACCTTAAGGTTTATCTATTATTTACGGGACATCCCTGTATATGCAATATATATATTATCTTCACGCTGTGTCCCTAACGGGGTAGTCAGACAGGATAGAACGCCAAGCTTCGCAGTCCTTACTTACTTCCATGCGGTTCTGTAAAACTTACGTCTTCCAAGTGAAAATAGTTTCTCAATTGGCCTTCAAATGAAATCCTCAAAAGTTTAGAGAATTTATAAAGTATAGTCTAAAGTCCAGAGGTTCCCAAACTTTTTTTTCTTGTAGACCGCTTTCAAAATTTCACTGGTTCGGTGGACCCCCTGCTGCTACATTTCTATCATATTCCCAAAACTCGTTAAAAAATGTGAACATTAGGTCTAGTTTGCGTTGCGGCTGAGCTCCAACCCTAAATTCAGAGTATTAAAAAAAAAGAAAAATAGTGTATTTTCTTGTTCCATTTTTTAAAATAATATAATTACAGACAATAGAATTAAAATTACACATTAATAACGTACCGTAACTTCAACAACGAAAATTCAACAATTAAAAAAAAATAGTCATAATTTTAATGGGAGGGATGTACTTGATGGATTGACAGAAAATTATCAATCATCAATTTGGCTTCAGTTTTGTAAGGAATAACAGCAAATCGCGGTGTTATTACCTAAAAATTTACAGACAGTGACAGTCACGCGATCACTGCGCGACCGGTGATTAATTGTAATAAAAAATTAGTATCATGTATGACGATTGCGTATCTATTATTGTATGACCGTAAAATGCACTTTTCGCGGTAGATTTAGCGCCAACAAATTACATTACACAAATTCTCGTTTTGACAGCAGATATCGCGCGATATTGGCTGTCGCATGCTGTCTGCACGTTACGTAATAAACGTGCGGCGGGGTTATTACCTTTTTTTTTTGCGTCAGGAAATGCTTTATGCATTCCGTCCCGCCTGGGGGAGGCGGAGGGATATGTGGGACTCCTCGGCTGATGTGTGCAAAGCCGAGTTTACCCACTAAAACCTGACGGTGTTCCTCCGGAGCGCCTGATGCCGGGGCACTGGGGACACATTTTTGCACTCTACCACGTGCCCCGGCGGCGCGGGGTTATTACCCAAAAATTTGCAGACAGCGATAGCCACGCGATCGCTGCAAGACCGGTGATTAATTGTACTAAAAAATTAGTATCATGGATGACGATGGCGTATCTATTATTCTATGACCGTAAAATGCACTTTTCGCGGTAGATTTAGCGCCACCATACAAATTATATTACACAAATTCTCGTTTTGACAGCAGATATCGCGTGATATTGGCTATCGCATGCTGTCTGCAAGTTATGTAATAAGTGTGCCGTTCTGTGATGTTTGATCTGCTCCTTTTTATTTTGTTAATTGGTTTGTAACGATACCAAAAGTTTTTTGGACGATGTATAACGAGGGAAACGCTATCAAAAATTTGTGCTCTAATTGGCTCTAATTAAGTGAATTTAACTTTTCTATAAAATCTATAAATCTTTTTATAGGTAACGAAAAGTAGTCGCGTGAAAAGCGCCGTATAATATACGTAGCAAAATGGCACTTTCGACGAGTAATAACGCCAGCAAGCGTTTCGATTTTACGAAACGTTTGCCACTTGTCTAGACGCTCAGAATATCACAGCAGAATACTAATATCAATACTGGCTTAGACTGGTTTCGACGCCTCCCGTCTCACTTCATCTTTGTGAATATTGCATCAGTCAGTTCATTGATTGAAAAAAATATATGTACGTAGATATTATATTTCATAGAACAACTACATATCCGAGTAGGTACTATGCTTCTTCTATTCGAAATATAATATTATACTTTTTTAAGTTGTCAAGAAAGGATATTTTATCATTACAAACAACACTGCTATGTTATTAATACACAAGTAAACAAGACATCTTCGATAGAGATAA
This sequence comes from Zeuzera pyrina, assembly GCA_907165235.1. Taxonomy (NCBI): domain Eukaryota; kingdom Metazoa; phylum Arthropoda; class Insecta; order Lepidoptera; family Cossidae; genus Zeuzera; species Zeuzera pyrina. The sequence goes on from OU015628.1 coordinate 18,454,561, forward strand.
AAATGTAACTATACAGGAAGTTAAATAAAGACAAACAAGACCGCTGAAACGTCTCATCGAAGATGTTTATTTGTGCCAAATTACGCAGAATTATTTGAAAAGACAGTCGCAAGTGACAGTTCTCCTCGGAGCAAAGCAAAGCAGTTCTGACTAAATTGTTTATAAAATTAATCATATATTACAATGTAATATGCAAATATTTTTCTACAATGTATACATAGCGTAGATATTCTACAGATATAAATAATATATAACAAAAAGAACAAAATGAGAATGCGGTTGAACATTAAATAACGTATTATGGAACGGAACGTTGACAAAATTAAACAAGTCCTTGCTAATATAACTAGAAGTTGCAACATCTTTTACTACATTTACTTTTCTTCTGTTGTATAAAACACTTCTGTTATTTGCAATTTAAATTATTCATATAGAAAATCGAAATTAAAGCGACCGTCATTCCGTCGTGTACAGTTGTTCTGTTATTCGTAAATATTTATCAACGTATTCGTTTATACAAGAAAAATTATAAATTAAACAAATAATAATTTGCGCTGTCGGTGAAATAAAGTTATTTTTTGTTTAAATAAGATCTTCGGTAATTTTTCTGTATTGTTCAATAAAGGACAGCTCTAGGAGATATAAGAATAAACTTGGGAATAGTTTATCATGAGCTACGTTTACGCTAAGAAATCTACTAATAACATTTTGTGCAAAATTGTTGTCAAATCCCATAATCATTTGAATTTGCATTGTCAAGAAACACCTCATATGCAGTGTATGAGAAAGGACAAGACAAAGAAATTTAAGACCACTATTTTCAGAAGACACATCAAGATGTAAGTATTTTTCAGTTACGTACTATCTGAATTGCTATTACTTAATATAAATAAATAACTAGTAAAAAAAATACCGAACATACTAATTTAGTGAGGACGGAACAAAAGAATCGCAGTTTGTACCTCTCGCTTCCTTCCTTTCCTTAAACTTCATCTAAATTAAAAGTAAATATTATTAAAAACATTCTAAGATATGTATGTATGTATTCTGTATATACATATCTTCTGTATCTCTAAGGGCAGTCAGAGAGGATGGAGCACCAATCATAGCGGTCCTTATACTTCTTTCATCTCTTAAAATGGAGGATGAATGAATTAATGAAATTAAATAATATTAGTAGTAATGAATTATATAAAAGTACATATTATAACTTTATATAACTCTCATTTAGGGTGATCAAGAGTATCAAAACACATCACACCCACATACTATTTGTAGCAATAAATATGTGTTTAGAGATAGAAAAGCAGAAAAGAGCGAAACAAATTTATATTGTAATAACAATGAGACAAATAAAAATTTTAGTAAATTGCACCCACAGAACAACATAATATTTGAAACATGTTGCAATATCAATATCAAGTTTGTTGTGATAATCAGGACTCTTAAACAATACAGGGCAGGAAATTTAGAATAGAGGTAGATTAGGGAAGGTAGATTCACCGCCGCCGCCGCCGCCGAAGACTGAACATAGCCAAATTTTTGTCTTTATATATAGGCAAATCATGGACAACAGCTATCAACACTAGGCCGAGACTGGGTCGTATGAGACTTTTACCCATTAAAAGTTGGTGGTTATCCTCAGCGCAATGAGTTCCGGGATTGCCTGTTGAACGCACCAGAACCCTTTTTGCACTGTACTGAAACATGTCGGTAGCAAAGACCCTTGCAGTGCTATGATAGCATGGACTACATACATTATTTCCTCAGGGTCACATGGATAGACGAAGGAATTCCTAATACAGTCAGCCATGGCCCTGAAGGCTCTTTTAGTTGTCTTATGACAGGCAGGGAGGTGGGACACACCATAGTCTTATTCTCAGACCCAAGTCTTAATCAAAGGCAATATGTTCTTTTTATGTGTTATGTTGCTAAGTTATATTCAATGAGCTATCAATCCATGATTATGCTACGGTGTCATGGATAGAAAATTAAACAAAATCTTTAAAAACCTCTTTCAGAATAGCACAATATTGGGCACAGTGTAGTAATTCGTTATTTAATTATCTAAATGTATCACAAGTCAATTTTATTTTTTTAAATACATAAGTATCATTATTAAAAATAAAATATCAATCATAGATGGAGCCACTATTGTTTTAAAATATATAACAATATCATTTGAAATAAAAAATCAAGCACAGATGGAGCCACAGAACCCCAGAAGTGAAGCATTCTTAGGTCGATGAATTAACCTATTTTAACCTACATCTCTAACAATGGCAATCATATTATGTAGCACATGAAGAATAGTTTCATGACTTCATGGTTTTCGTGAAATTCATATTAATATTTACTCTTGTAACTTGTACCTAGAAAAAAGTTTAAAACATCTAAATCTAAATAAAAGCCAGAAAGGCTCAACGTCGCGGAAGAAATGTGTACCACTTCAGAGTTCATTAACATTACCCATGGCCTATGGCCATCTTTGTTCTTCGACATGAAGATAGCATATGCCATTATGTTCAGACTTAATTATGTTTAATCCTAATCTTTGAAATGACAAATAAATGTAACATATTCCTTCTTTATTATAAAATCCGAACAAATCAATGAACAGGCTGGTTATAAATAAGAATTTTAAAAATATTTTGATTTTATTAAAACTTGTTCTAATCTTCACCATTTCTTTAAAAAAAATGATTCAATTTGCAGATTCACTGTTGTTGTTTTTTATTACTTAATGTAAAAATCTTTTGAGATTTTTAAAATAAATAATTTAAAATGCGTCATCAATAACAAACCTAAGCCATAAACGTGAAAAATTATTTAATTTTTAATGTATTGTAATAGATTTATTATAATGATTCTTCTTATTACAAAACATTTAAAAAATATTTTATTTTATAATCCGGAAAATCCGGACTATTGGAAAGGAAACTCGGACATGTTTATCTCACTATACTTTCTATTTGGTTGGACCGGTGGGATTCCCCATCATGCGTATTACTCATCTACCACCTCACTCGAATTCTCAGACCTATATTCGCGTTGTTTTTCAACATTCTTAATAACGTTACATTGAATCCAATGTACCGATTATTGGCAGTATTACTGTGGTCATGTATAATTTGGATGATATCTTTATGGATACGTGTATCTGTCGCATTTTTTATAAATCATTTTTACAAGAAAATACTAAATTGATATTAACGTATAATTTTTAGTAGTAGCCAGTAACAGAACATTTTAGTCAAGAAAATACATTTACTGAACTAAAGTTATTTGTTATTGTTTGGAATGCCAATTTATTTGGCGTTTTTCCCAAATAAATAGTGAAAGAACGAGGTATTTAGAAATGAATCAAAATAAACATACATGTCACGTATTCCACCAATAGTCAAAGCATACTTAGAAAGTCAATATAATATAAAATGAAAACAGAACTAAACTAAAAATGTGGTAGATAGAACAACCATTACTTTTATTATATTATTGGGTTGACAACTATTTTTTGTACCGATCGGTTAGTTTGGTAGAATTTTGTTTATTTATTGTCATAATAACTGAAAAGAATACATAATAATTTACATATTTATAAATACGTGCTGAACAACTTACTTTAAAACATGAATTATTATAAAACAGAAAAATACCTGTGGTAAAATATTGTCCTTTGAGCAAATGAGTTTCTCATGGATAAACGCTAAGTACCTAGGAAAAAATATCGAAATATTGTTAAAAGTTAAATTAATATATTCTAATATTATATCTATATAAATATTATAAAGAGGTAAACTGTTTGTTTGTATGTAGTGGAAAAACTCAAAAACTACTCAACCCATTTCAAAAATGTTTCATCTATGGTAAGCTACATTATCATTTATCAGCGACCAGCGAGTGAAGCGACATGGACTGTATTTTATTTACAAAAAATTTTTACTCGTGTGAAGCCGGGGTGGTCACTAGTTTTACATAATTTGTGATTAAAAACAACATGTTTATAATTATTACGTAAATGATTCTTTATTACCCACGTATTATCACATCAAATACACATCATCAAAATGACGTGGCAATATTGTCGCTACGCGGAGGCCCAAATAGGTGAATAGTGGTACTTATTACTTTTTTACCGCCCATCTATGTAGTCTTCTCCCCTGAACGGCGAAGGTCATTTTCTATACTATTTGACGAAGTATAAAAATCAACACGTGTAAAACACAATTTTAACAATATTATATATATTTATGTACCTATGTAGTTAAAATATGTTCGCGATATGCGACAATTGTAGTTAGAATTATAGTTGTTTGTGGTGTCTATTAGGCTTACTCGTACTGTGGTTAGGCGGAGTGATAACGAGGAACATCATGTTCTTTACAGATTGCAAATACCTTGCACTGCCTACTGCCTATTCCTCAGGGTTCTATTCTATCAATTGTTATCAGTAAGGACGTTTAATTTATAACTGTAAGAGTTGCTACGTCGTTCCTTTGTTTTTTCAGTTTCTACGGCGTAACAATTCATGTAATAGGTGTGTTATATATTATATCGTGTTTTTTATTCTTACATAAAATATTATTCGTCACTAAATTTCAGGATTTTTATATACTTGTACTGTAAACACTTACCTCCAAGTAATTCTGAAATCAATACCTTCTATTCCGCTTGTTATTTGTATTTAAAAATAGATAAAAACTAGTGCTGACTCATTGTTAGTTGGTTTTCTCAGAATCGAGTTAGGTACCACCAGTAAACAGATTTAGGAGTGAACCTTGAACTGTTGTTAACAATGTGCTTACTGCTTTTTAGTTGTTACGTTTCACATGATCATTATGCATAATAGCACATATACCTGAACATCCACTGTGTCGTGCGTCATTATCACTAGTTGATTACTCTCAGCAAAATAATCGGTAGGCTGTTCAACTCTGTTCAGTGTCATGAAGGTGATTCATTTTCCCGCAAAAAAATTGTTTCGGTCGTGTTCAAACTTGCGCGTTTAACAGTTTTATTTACTACTTATAGCATCAGCGAATTTAAATGTTTAAATTTTAATGGTAAAAATTTTGGTTATGTTTCTGCATCTGATGTGGACACGTTCGCTTCAGCCCGTCAATCATGCTCGGCAGTGTCATCTACTGATTGTACATATTGGAAAACTAAAAGGCTATTTATATTTGTTTATCTACTACTGTAATTATGGACTTACAGAAATAACAACAACAAATAAACATGATAAGCTTCATTACACCCACGGTTTCGGTAAAGGTCTTAGGCTAAGAGTTTACCCTCGTAATTCTACAGTGTATATTTAGAATGAAGTCAGTGATACCCATACAAGATGTCAATAGGTACATAGATGCATTTGTATCAAATATAAACGAAATCACATTTCTGCTTGTAGTTCATCGTTACCTAGTTTTGATAACAAAAACGATACATACATATATATCGCCACGCCATATCGCTAACGGGGTAGTCAGAGAGGACGGAGCGCCAAGCGTCGCGGTCCTTGCATACTTCTTTCGCTTCCTCGAATCTCATCATTCTCCTAACACAAAACAACAACGATGAAACAAAAACGATGATTATGAATTACTATTCAGCAAAAATTTCTAAATGTTACACTGCTGGGTAAAAGTAGTTTAGACTTGTTATGATCTAACATATTAATATAACTAGGTAGGTACATGCTGCCTTTCTCACGAACGAATGAGATGGGAAGAGTCCAATCAGAATTTGAATTATAAATTAAGTGGTCTTTGTATTTATTTATAAAGTTTTACACGTTGTAAAAAGACACCATCAACTGATGGCTCTTACTGTATTTTTATACAATAAACATATATTTAATAGAAAATCCATCAGTTGTTCTTATCTTATAGGTATATGTACTACCAAATGTAAAAAACCCGAAATCAATTAAGTAGTTTTTATTTACTCAGAAAGTTTTGTGTTATTAATTTATTACGAATCATACGAACGGACGGTATTGTACGTCGTTTCTTGCAATTGACGCAGCTGGAAAAAAATGATAGTGCATAGTCTAATGCATGATTACTCAACCTGGGGGCCGCGGCCCTTAGGGGGGTCGCGTTTGTTATAAAAGGAGTCGCAGTTTGTTAAAAAAAAGACCTATATACAAAAGATTCGTTTATTAAATGAATGAATTTTAGTGGTGTTATAAAATTAAATATTACCCTGTAATAACAACATGAAAAAATAAACTTATAGTTTACTTTGTTCAATCAAAATGATTAATCATGAACATTAATTAATTAATGCGATGGTTGGCTTTGTTTCTTACTTAAAAGTATTTCTATACGTGGATCATCTTTGCAAACACTCATAACTAAATTATTTTCGAGCGTTAACAGACGATTTCTGTATTTATTTTTCAAAGCCACCATAGATGAGAAACCTTTTTCGCATAGGTAAGAAGTAGCAAAGGGTATCATTGTTTTCAGCTTCCGTTACTAGGCTTCCGTACGTCGTCGTGCAAGCCAAAATTCATCTAAATCTTGAGATAAAAATTCCAGTTGTAAAATTTTATCAGCGGATGTTTCAATGAGTTGATTGTGAGTCTCAGTTCGTAACAGCAACTGCAATAATATTTTTATCAAACGGTTGAGAACCCAATCCATAGCTTTTTGAGAAATCGTTGTCATCTGGAAAATATTCTAGTAACAGAATCTTCACCTAAATACGTTTTTATGCTCTCCAACAGGCGTTCCATAACTGAATTTTCTAAATTCGCATTTTTGTTAATATAATCAGGAGTTGCAGTAAATGCATCAAAATTTCATTTTCAAGGCGTATAATCCAAATAATAAGCTTCTTGATAAAGGTATTTACTTTAACTGTCTTAAGTAAAATATTTTTGTTACAACCTTGTAAACTTATTCAAGTCATTCAAATGTGAAAATATGTCACTCAAGTAACCCAACAGTAATAAAGATTCTTTATCTTGTAAAAATTCTAAAAATGAACTGTTTGTAAAAAAGATTTTTAATTCATCTTACAATTCAAAAAGCCTCATTAAAATTTTTCCTCGCAACAGCCGTCTCACTTCAGTATGGAAAAGCAGTGAATTGTTCTTGAACCCATTTCTTCGCAGAGTGGAAAGTAATCTAGTGTGCAACGGTCGGCTTTTAATAAAATTAATAATTTTAACAGCTTGTGATAAAACATTTTGTAAATTGTCCGGCATCTTTTTTGCACAAGCGCATGTCTGTAAAGAAAGCAGCGCGTCCATCCCACATGGGCATAATAATGTCTTTTAATGTTACTATCACACCAATGATTTTCCCCGGTATCACTTTTGCGCATTAGTACACACCGCAATGCATTTATTCCAGTCTAAGTTTTTGTTTTGTGTTGCCTCAATAAATACGTTAAAGTCCTTCGCTAGATGCTCGACCAGGAATTGATTTGCAAAAAAGCATATTTCCTTTAATGGGTTCCTCGCATTCATATCGGACAAAACATAAAAATTGCGCCAAGTTCGACACGTCTGTTGGCTCTTCAAACTGAATGGCAAAAAATTCATTTTATTTAATTATTTGGCTGTGAATATCGATGGCCATTTCATTAATACCTCTCGATATTGTTTCATTTGAAAGGGGTTTAATTAAAATTTTTTAGCTTCTTCCGGACACCATAATATTGACCATATCAATGGCAGCTGGTAAAATGAGTTTTTCCGCAATAGTATGGCGCTTAGATTCCCTCGCGACTCGCAGTGCTACTAAGTAGGATGCATGAAGTGCTGCAGTCTCATTTCGGCTTGATTTTTTTACAGCGATTTGTTGATTTTTCAATACAAGTGACTTACGCTCGAAGAATTCTAACGGTTTGCTTTTTAAAGACGGGTCCCTTGTTTCCAGATGCCGGAGTAATTTTGAAGGCTTCATGCTTTCCGCGGATAGGATTTAAAACAAACAACACATTCTGGCTTGTCATCCAATACAATAAATCCATATTTTAAATATGTGGTTGTATAACCTGGTCTTTTTCTTCACCGTTTCACCAGACGTAGAAGGCACATTTCGTTTTGTCACAAATTTGTCCATTTTAATTTAACGTTTTAACTTTTATTTATAAAAAATTAAACACTAGGTGAGTGAGATAAGATCGCTGCTGTATGTACTTGCTGCCCTATGCTACTTTCCTAAAAATGGAAATGACTAATGAAACTGTCTCGCGTCCTTTTGTTTTTATAACAGGCGTTTAACATGTACGAACTTGTCTAGCGCACGTGTCACGGGATGCGCGGGCGGCTTATTTGACAAGTTCGTGCAAGTACAACGCAGGTTAAAACCTCGCCTAGACAGAATTTTAGACCCTCAGACAGGCGGGCGCCATTTACACGCACGATAATTATTTGTGGGCGTCCAAGCAAAAAGGGTCCCGTGGTCGGCATTTAGTTTTCGAGATATACGCAGTTTTGTAAACTTGGGTGAAAACATGGCATTTCATGATTTTAATTGATTATTAATTAATGCTCAATTATCTACAAGTTCATATAGTAAATGACTTTATGTGATGTCTTTAAGTAAAAAATTTTATATGTGAAAAATTTAGTGAACAGGTACCAGCGGTCGGCATGTTTGGAATAAAATACGTCTACTGATCTGTATTTAATGATTTTAATTATGTTTTATAATGATAACGTTGAAAAACGTAAGTTAGATCTAAGTAAGATTCCCAGCTAGAACAAATTTTATGTTTAACTCTAGCTACTGGTACATTTTATGTAATTTGTAATGATTCATTATTTTGTTCAAATAATAATAAAAATAATCTCGTCTTGTTATTTTCTTAGTTCTTAAATAGAGTAAGAATACTTAATTTTAGTTTTTTACTGCATTATGTTGTCGTATTTACTCACTTTGCACTAAACACCGACAAGTGGACCTTTTTACTGAACTATGTATCAATCCTTTGTTTAGATTGTAATTGTTTATTTTATACATAGATACATACATAATTATCTTCATGCCATATCCCTAACGGGGTAGTCAGAGAGGACGGAGCGCCAAGCGTCACGGTCCTTACACACTTCTTATTTTATTTTATAATGTTACAAATATTATTAAACTTGATTTCATGCAGAATATCTGGATCTACATTAATAAATCAAAATCTACGTAACAAACAAGTAGAAGTGTGTTTTTTTTTATCAAATTTTAAAAATGCTTTTACTCAAAACGAGCTTTTTCAGTTTCAACTTTAAATGTCTGCTAAAAGAAGTTTGTGCCAGTTTTTGAATATTTTGTTAATGCTTATTATCAATTGACTATTTTAAATTCCGAATCTAGTCTTTATTCAATACCTCGCTACCCTTTTTGCTTGGACGCCCACATTTATATTTGTAATGCGCGGTTTTGTGTTCTTATCGCCCGAGGGAGCCTTGAAAATTTTAATTAAACGTATAAATAAACTATTAATTAAAATATTATTATAATTATAATTTTAGAGTGAAGGGGTCGCAAGACTTTATACTTCACTTTTTGGCCTTTTCGTGGATCGCGACATAAAAATGGTTGAGAAACAATGGTCTAATGCGTGAAAACCTAATGTGTACGGTAGTTAGTGGGTATATTTGGTGGTTGTAACGAAATATTATGATCTCTTGATACAGTTTGTTTACTTATTTATCAGCCTTATTGCGCATATCTTACTCACAATCAGTTTATTTAAGATTGGTGTTTTTCCAATTCCATATTCTGTGAAAGCGCTAAATACTTGTGTAAATGTTAAATCAACTAAGTAGTTATGCATAAAATGTAAATTCATATAGATTACTGGAATTGTATATTATAGTCAATGACATTCGCTTTCATGATTATATTACTTTGAAATAGCGTGAGGTTTCGATTAATAAGTTAAACTCATATCCATGTATGCCTATAAAATATAATATTACTCTATTTTGTATTATTCGATCCATTTATAATTACCGTATTTTAATTTAAATGGCTTCGATGATGAGCAAGCCTGGACAAGACGATGAGCAAAATACCTACCTATAGATCTTTAAAGTCAGATAAGATTACGTCTTACGTCTTATTGACAATAATTAGCTACGGAAATTGATAAAGATACGGTTGTAAAGTACAAAGTATTTCATTTTATAACTGTAATAAGGATTAATTGAAGATAGTAACTATAAAGTTCTGAGTAGAAAATATTTTATTTTAAATATTTTATTATTATAAATATTTTATTATATTATTTTATAAATATATATTAAAGTTTTAACCTTTATTCGTCAGTTAATGCGGATATATCAAAAACGTCTAGTATGTATGGCTACACGCTTGTGAAGCCTTCACAAGCGTTCACAAATTCGAACATGTGTATTGAATGTGACTTGGCTTGTGTAGACTTGCTAGTTCTTCTGTATCGGTCTTTTGTGCACAACTCAAAGGAAGCTCGTGGCAGGAAGCATCCACGCGTTGGTACAGCTTTCGAATTTTCGACGGATGACACCGTTTTATACGATTTCTATGAATTTTAATAATTCAATATTTATAATAATTCTTTTTTATTTTGTTTAACTTTATAATAAAAATAAGTTAGCATGCACGTAATAGCCGTGTCGTAGTAAATTCGACGTCCTCCATCATTGTCCGCCATGCTAGGTCATGCTTGGACGCTCAGAACCATTGACCTATACAGTTACTCAGAAAATACTAGCGCAGTGTTGGCAAGTGTAGAAAATGTAGATGTTGACGTTTGCCTTGCCTGCACTTACCAAATGTTTGGAACAAGCGGCTTGTTAAGTTGTTACAAGCGTATGGATACCATAAGGACCGATAATAGGCCTCGTTTATAATACAGTAGATGGAACAATTTAATGTAGGCATTGATTGTAGGTATATAGTTCACTGAATTCATTATTTTTAATTATAATTTACGTAGCAATTACATTTACGGCTTGCAAGGATTCGTTATAATTATATTGACCTCCACTGTTCTTTCTTGGAAAACATTATTTAAATCAAATGTTTGTTCTGCTAGACGTTTGTATACAACTTTGCTATATCTTTAAACTATTGATTGTCATGGTTCTGCTATCTTTAGTATGTATGTATTTCGTTCATCATTTTAAAGAAGTGAATCCATTTCCAAACTGTGGAAAGAAAATCGCGAGAAACGTCTCAATCTTCATACACATAGTATAACTGTAGTGTATACGCACCTTAAATTATACTATATGTATATCTATGGTAGATATGTATGTATATTGAAATACGAAAGGTTTGTCTTGTGACTGGGGATACTGAAGCGATCCTATTGGTTCAAAAAAAAGACGTCATACATAGCAGCCAATGGCGTAGTAGGCGAGATATTTTTAGAACACAAATGTCGAATAGTGGGGATCGAGGAAAACTGTATTTGCTACGGCCTTCGGCGCGTCTTGCTATTGCACAACATTTAGCAGTTGTGTTCGCACGGAGTGCTCGTGTTTTGTTTCTGAGATTCCGTAGTGACAAAATCTTTTTTCCCAAAACTCGTTTATAAAGAGTACCTGCACTATAATAAATTGCTTATTTTTATTTTCTTTTTTTGTGAATTATATTTTTTCGTTTCCGACTACTGAAAGGCGTTAAATTTATTTATTCAAAACGAGGTAAGTCCAAAAAAAATTTGATTTTTTAGTCTGTAGAAAAAGCAGTGTACTTTTTTGTGCCTATGACGAGAATTCCTCTTCATGTTTAAATACATTACAGATTGGATTTTTTGTGAGTTATAGTTATGTCATTTATAGGTAAATATTTTATCTTGTAATAGTTGAAAATTATTTTTTCCCGTCAAAGCATTTTCTCAATACAAAGTAAATATACCTAATTATGTTCTCTTGTATTCAATTAAAACTGCAGATATGATATTTGCTTCGGAAAACGACATTGACCTACCTAAAGTGAACATGTTTCAACCTGTCTATCACAGTTATGTTGCGTCGTAGAGCTCTCCCCACACCAAATACGCGGCGGCATCCTATATTAGTGTCACTCGGCGCCTTTCTCGAAATTACGCGTAACTAGGAGGCGTTCATTTTGTTACAAACGCATTTTTGTGATTAAATTAAAATGCAATGAAATATGACATATTACTATGATTCCTTAATATTTTACTGTACTTAATGTCACATGAGTTAAAAAAAATATATTACTTATTTATTAATTGCATTAATTAAACTTTTTTTCCTTCTTTCATTACGCAAAACGAAACTAGTGTTAATTTTATTCGTAATAAAATCTCCAAATTATGGTCAGTGTTGCTAGAAATAAAATGGTTAAAATGACCAAAAAGTCATAAAAATACAATTAATTCCAAAAATGTATATGTAACCATTATTAATTTGTAAAATAGGTCTATTTTTAACAGACTAAAACGAGTAGTCAATTTTTTTTAAATATGAACATGGTACTCGCACATGTTATAAGTAGGTATGTACGTTGTAATATTTGTAATTAAATTACAAGAACGAACTTGTGTTTGTTCGTAAACTTTTGTTTTACCGATGATATAGGTAATTTATTTAGATAATCGTATTTTCATTACGATATTCTAAAAAGAAACTGAGACGAGTATTGATATAGGTAGGTAATTAATAAGCATGATTTAATAATTGGTTTTTAATATAGGAATAGCTTTCCGGAACAAAATTATATGCAAATATGAAAACTGCATCAAAATCGGTCCAGTAGAACTGTAGTTACAAACATCCAGACGGATGTTTCATTTTATCTAAGATTGATGTATAAAAAATTTATGATGCATGAACAGATGCCTTTGCCCGATAAAAAAATCACTCTATATGTACTTAATAAGACATAACGAAGCTTATTCGGAATTCAGTAAACAGATTTTAATTCTGATTATCAGCAGCCATCTTTGTTATTGATCAGGTCTGGATCATGAATCATTCGCTTATCATTGGAATTTCCTATCTACGTATCCTATGGTAGGCACTTGCTTACATAAATGCTTGCGATAGGAATAGATAAAATTATTGCGAAGTTTCATATTATTTAATATCGATTTCCAATTAAACACGGGTCTGTTTTGTTAAATTCCATTAGCGTAATGTAAAATGTATGTACGTATAGTATTATACGAATTATGTATATCGGTTTACACGAGGCATGCGGCGTGGGCGGCTTCATTGACCTTTCAGAAATGACGCACAACTTTCTATAGCTATAGATATTAGGTAGGTAGTATCTATTCTACATAATGATGTTTTCATTTGTTTGTTGCAGGCCTACCGTCGGGACAGTTACTTGGTGGGGAGCGTAAAGAGTTACAATTTCATTAGGAGCTCAAGAAGAGTTCGAAGAAGTAAGTATAATGATCCCAATGTTGTCCCTATTAAGTTTTCTGTTCGCAGGTCTAGGAGATATGAAGCGAAAATTCAAGACGACGAAGATATCTAAATAATCGACAAATGTTATCTGAATTTAATCATATATTTTAACAGTCTCCCTTGATAAAAAATATCTAGATTACTTATCATTATCACACTTTGCTAGTAAAATATTCCATGAGTACCTACTTACTCATTGTCGCGTAGGTACTGTAAAGGTTAGGCACTTTGCTATCAAAGTAAGCCGTCTTGCCTGTAAATACGACATACATTTACATCAAATATGCCAATTGACCGCAATTTAGTTTGAAAACTGTGCAACAAAAATGATTTCAGTATTTTTTGTGGCTTATTTTCTAGCGGAACGGCGGCCGATTGGCTTATTTAATGTAAATGTGTATCATACTATCATATTAACGCGGGCCGGCTTATTGTGATTGCTTCCCCTTTGAAATACGCGACACAGTCGTATTTTTCTAATGATTATGAAAATAATACACGTAATAGTGAATAACAGACTGCTTAATAAAGTTTTAACTTCTTTTCTCAGAAAAAAGACTCGTTTTACTGACAGAATATTGTGTGTTATTTCCGATCATGTCTCATAATATCATCTTCATAGTCCACATGTTTATCTATCATACACGTGTACATACTTGTGACGTTATCGTTACCGCAGATAATTTTAAAAGTCATATTACATAACGTTAAGTTCGACCATGAAACAAGAATTAGATTGGAAATTCAATGCATGAAAGGGACAGTCAAGTTCAGTCCAAGTCTGTTGAAAGAGTAATAACTTTAAATTATGGCTCGTTTCAGAGGGATTTTTATGATAAGTACCTACTAACAATTATGCAAGCTTGACCTTACAACCATAGTGGTTTCAACTGGTCTATTATAATGATACAATAAAGACTATGGCCAGTAATATATATAGAATATTTTTCAGTATAGTACTTAGATTTAATATAATGAGTAAGTTTAATATAATTAAACTTAGATTAAACTAACATATTATGAAAACCATTTAATTATTAATGTAGATTAAGGGGAAATAAGATATTTTTAGTGCTAGCTTAATTTATATTGTAATAGTTCTATTGTTGTCGCTATCTTGCGGTGCAGTATTAGTGCCACAAGTCACAAATATACATATCAATACTGGGGCAGGTGACGTTATGTTGATTGCATAACAGAGGCATTAAACCATATGAACAGGATATCGTAACTGCAAATTATATATAGTTTTAAGTTATGGTATCTTAATATTTATGCAATCATCATTTCTATCATGTATGTACATTTTTATACAACTTATATTCCATGTTACATAATTTCATTATTACGTATAATATTTATTTCATAGAAAAAAGTTCAAGGTTATGTGGAGGAAAAACAACCGCCATTTATCTAAAATGTGTTTTGCTTATCACGGCGTGAATCCTCTGCGTTCCTATTCTTTATCTATATATGTATGTCATCTATGATATTTGTTCATAAATTCATAATAATTCATTATCATACTCTCATCATCTCTTAGGAAATATAAAAAGTATATATTCTTATACACGTGTTGTCCGTGGAAAATTAAAGTATCAAATCATTATTTTTGTAGAAATTTAAATAGTACATACATATATCAAATGAAATCGTTTGTTTTCTCTGCTTCCAATTGTCTAGATTTTGCCATGTTTTACAATTTCATGAAGCTTGAAGTCGGTTAAAAATAACTTTATCTTGTTTCTGTTTTGCTAGTAGGTATGGCGCTTTTGGCATCTTTACATTGCCACTGACAAATAATGTATTATAATATATACTTTTTGCGCACAACATTCTCCATCTCTTCTTATTGGTCATTTCTCATTCGTCTCTTCTTCCACCTCGCTTCATATGAATATGCACATTATGTTACGTCGTATCATTTCTGTTTGTAGTTCTATTCAAAATGGTACCTCAAAAGATCACCTGTCCGAGTCGGAGCGACGATTTCGGAAATCTGTACACCAAATCAAACGTCAAAAGACGTGGTTTTTTCACAAATGAGTCTCAAGACTCAAAGTATTTTGAAAGTGGTAGACATAGATCGTTTAAAGCCCGAAAAGAATCAACAGGTGAACACTTCGACCGGAGTGGGCACCAACCAAGAGTGGTCCACGGCCTTCGTTGCAAGCAGCTTTTCAGAGGTAAGCCAGCGCTCGAGAACCGTGAGTACTAACTGTAATAACTTATTAATTTAACATTAAGTTTATTGTTAGTTTCTGATTATACTTTAGAGTTTTTACTAATATAGCAAAATCTGTATTCAGGAATATTTGAAAACGGAGCCGGAATTCGAGAGCAAAATGTTCAGCAACACAGATTGCGAGTTCTTCCAAGATCTGGTTCAGTGGTGCTCCGCTCCCGTCAAGGAAGAACTAGTACATACTATTGGTGAGTATTACTTTTGTCACAGTCAATCACGTTATTTTTTTTTAATAATCTGATTCTTAATACAATTTTATGATTTCTTTCAGACTCTCCAAAAATTACAGCAGAAAGGGCATACAACACTGACACTTTACATACACCATTCTCACCGCAAGGTTGGGATGTTATAGACGCTAAATCCACCGATTGCCAGACAAGCTTTTATAACACAACATCAAATGAGGTACTTTCACCAAATGTGGAAGTGTTTCCTCATTTAGATAGTGTTTATTCATTAAATTTAGAAAAGGATAAAAAATCAATATCACAGGAACAATTTTTAGACATAAATAGCTTGCCGGTGGTGATAGGGGACTTAGCGTCAGAGGAGGTCGTCGATACGAATCCGTGGCCAGCGGAGTCGGTCGAATGGACCACCACACTCGCCACAGACTACACAAAAATTAATACTCACAACACAATGCCCTTTATCGATCAAGAGGACTCCCTGGATTTGTCATCGGTCATACCACGGGAGGTGGAGAGTAACGACGTGATCATAACGGAATATATCATCAACGATGATCAGGGGAAAGGAGATTTAGATAAAACTGGAGTGGAATCACGTAGCGGGGGGCTATCGCTGAACGTCACGGCGAAAGCACCGTTCTGGCCCAGTGACGTCATCAGCACACCCGAGGTACTCAGCTACGTCGAGCAATTAGAAAAGGAGAAATGTTCACTCCAAAGCCTAGTAAGTATTATGTATGAAATCTAATGTTCATTTATTTTATTATTATATGTGGTCCATATAATCATCTATATATATAATGAGTTTTTTTCTTTGACTGCGATAAATTTGAAAGCTACTGGACCGATCGGCATGGGACCATGACCATTCGACGCGGAATTAGTTGTAGATAGTTATAGTCTACTTATTTTTTGAACTCCATAGACCCTTCACCATTTTTCAAACAAAAATGTACTATTACGAGGGCTGCTATTTATGTATCCGGAATAACAAAGTGAAACAAACATATAGTTTTATTTATTTATTTATTATAGTTTTATTGCTTTTCAAAATATTCACCATGATGATTGATGCACTTTTGCATGTGTTGGAACCAATTTTCGTAGCACTTTTTCCATTCGGATTGAGGTACTCGTATCTCCAAAACGTGCATTTGAACGCATCAACAGCCTCTTCACGGCTCGAAAAACGTTGACCACGTAATTTATTCTTCACGGTTGGGAATAAATAGAAGTCGTTGGGATCCAAGTCGGGGCTGTACGGCGGATGACCCGTTAATTCGATCTTTTGATCTTCCAAATACCGAGTTGTTTCGGCCGATGTGTGGCAGCTAGCATTGTCATGATGAAGAAGCATTCTGCGTTGTCGGTTGTTCTTTCTTATTTCTTCAAAGACTTCTGGCAAACAAATGGTCGTGTACCATTCAGAATTAACCGTTTTACGATCCTCTAGTGGCACTGTAGATGCATGTCCATTTATACCAAAAAAACAAGCGACCATTTGATTCAATGTGCTTTTTGAACGAATGACTTTTGTTGGGTTCTGCTCATCTTGGAACACCCAAACCGTTGATTGTTGTTTAGTTTCAGGATCATACGCATATATCCAAGATTCATCACCTATGTACATATTATAGACAGCTTTTGACGCACCCTGATTGTAGTTTTGTAACATTTTTTCACACCAATCGACACGAGCCCGTTTTTGGTCAATTCTCAAGTTGTGCGGAATCCAACGTGAACAAATTTTTTTTACAGCTAAATGTTCGTGTAATATTTTATATATACTCGTCATACTTATGCCCAGAGACGCCTCTATCTCGCGATATGTAACATGACGATCTTGCATTATTAGTTCCCGCACAGCATCAATATTTTGAGGTACAACAACCGATTTAGGGCGACCTACTTTAACTTTGTCCGTGAGCACAGACCGCCCACGATTAAACTCGCTAAACCAGTGATACACAGTAGTTTTCGATGGTGCTTCGTCCCCAAAAGTCAAAATGAGTTGATCGATGCACTGTTTTTGAGTTAGACCTCGCCGAAAATCGTAATAAATCATAGCACGAAAATTTTCACAACTTAAATCCATGGTGATAAAGACTCGAAATTTTGAAAATGACGCCACAAAGGATAAACAAATGACAGCTACATGAAACAAATTGTATTCTTCAGCCAATGAGTTCCATTTTTAAATGTTATAATTACTTTTTTAATATTCTTCTGTAACTGGCCAGTTCCGGATACATAAATAGCAGCCCTCGTACGTACAAAATTTTCACTTACGCCCAGCGAAGCGGGCGGGAAACGGCTTGTTATATTATAATAATAATTGAAACATGTTTCGAGTATGCTTGCTAATTAGCGTTTTTTTTCTAGGATCAAACAAATGTGCGTCCTGTTGAAGACATAGGATTTGTCTCAACTGACACGTGTTCGAAGACTACAGAGCCACCACTGGACTATGAAATCGACACACCCAAAAGTGAACCTCATTCACACGTGGAATCGGAAGCTGAAGGTGAAAAGCCACTTTGCGGCAAAAGAAGACACCACGATAGTGAAGACTCGGATGAGACCTACACACCTTATTCTGAACGTTCCACACCAAGAAAATATAAGAGAAAAAAACCGAACGTTCCAATAAAGGACTTAATTATCGCGTTGGAAGGGTCACAGCAGCTGACGAAGGCGCGAAGAGGGCGTCCACCTAAAAGAAGAGAGAGCAATGTATCTTCAATGTGTAGCACTGAAGAGAGCTCATCGGTAATATCAAATCAGGATGTGAAATATAGGGAACTTAGGGATAAGAATAATGAAGCATCCAAAAGGTCAAGAATGAATAGAAAATTAAAGGAGCTACAAATAGAACAATTAGCTTTAGAACTCGAAGAGAGAAATAAGAAATTAAAAGTAAGGGCCGACATATTAGAGGACATGACTAAGAAATTAAAAGATGCTTTAATGACGGCGATCTTACACAAATGAAGAGAATCAATTGGAGTTCAGAGATCACCTTGAATTTTATTTTGATGATGAATAAAGACTTTCCAAATGTACTAGTGGTCTACGTCATGTTACTAAGACGTAATTATTAACTAAGTTGTAATTTCTTAGTTATCCATAGTATGTTTGCTAAAGTAGATGTTATATAAACATCGTGATAATCTCGTATGTATTTTGAAAACCTGGATTTGACAAAATTAGATTAGCATTAATAGAGGTTAAGCCTTCTTTTAGCACCTATCTATTTGACACAGGTCTTTTGTGTCTTTTTTGTTGAGTAAGAGTAAAAAATCGTTAGTTAAATGTTGATGTAGTTGTTGAATTTCAACAATATTATTGGAAAGCAATTTTGAGTTATATTTAAAACTAATACTATTCTTGTATTTTAATCGTAATAATTGTTTGTATTCTTCATAATAATGGTATTAAGAATGGCTTCTATATTTTTTTTCTATGTTGTAATAAAATCTTATTTGACAAAATCTTTATTTCTCTATACTTTTATAGAAGAATTTGCAATAGGTTAAATGACTTTACTAACAATTGTTGTTGGAAAGGTAGCTTTTTTACCGAGAGCTTACTGAGAGTAAATAATCAAGGCTTTTACCCTCCAAAATTCAAATATAGAATAAGATTTATTTAAAAAATAAACGAAAGATTATTTATTTCATAATTACTTCATTTTTTACCTTTCCGAATCTCAAAGCGTGACCTCAAAAAATAAAGTAAATAATTACTTTAGGTACGGTAAGCTTAGGGTCAATGCAACGATTACATAATACCGAATAAATCTATATAGGTATTCAATTGTGTACATAAAATGAATACCTACACTAATTACACAGAATATTAATTAATTAGTACCTAGGCGACCAAGCTATACCTACTCTCGGTGTTTTAAAAAAAATCTAACCACCTTGCAGTATTTGAGTCCGCGTATATCAGCTTGGTAGATAGCCACTGTACTACTGAGAAGGTACTCTGTTGTGAAATCAAAAGAGTTTAGAAGTTTTAAGTGTGTGAAAACATAAAGAAAACGAATTTTCTTAGAATTGGTCCCTAGCTACATCGATTTTTGACCACCTCAAGCTCTATATTGTAAATTTCATCGAAATCGTTAGAGCCGTTTTCGAGAACGCGATTATAAATGTACAAATATTGCTTGATAATACTCTTTTTAAATAACAATATCTTAAAATAAAGGAAGTCGCATGAAATTAAACATTAAATTCATTGTTCCGGGAAATAAATAGTAGATTTTAACTTTTAGCCATAGAATTCATAAATAACTCCAAAGCCAGACGCAGTGTGCGAGCAGCAAAGGTGAGCTAAATCAGATAACCTGACACCTGTACATACGACACATATTTATTATCAGATAAGCTGGTCACGAAACGAAATGGCGTCGTTAGAAACCAGCACTCGCACATCTATATTTTATCTGATGTTATTTGCCTCACTTCGTAGTACGGGACAGGCTGTCCGAAGTTATGAAGTTTATGCATTTATAATTATTTTTCATTTCCTTATTATAGTTTTACTTTAGTAACTAATTAATCTGTGTTATAAGTAGGTACATTATTAAAGTGATATGTTTTATTAGATACTCGTTGGAAACTATACCTACTTAGACGTATTATTTCAACATATTAAACAAAACGAAAAGAGGTCCGACCACATTGCAGCATTCGAACCTGTTCGAACCCGCGCACTTCGTACATGGTAGACCTGTACTCCAGCCATTGTGCTATTAAGAAGGTAAACTTGATCGATCATTTCTTATGATATGGGGGTTCACTCTGGAGTAGGAATGTAGATTGAGGTTCCAGAAGTAAGAATAGCAGAAATGTGGCTGCAACACGACGGCACCCCGCCTCATTATGCTCGAGCAGTTCGAGAACATTTGAACGAGCGCTTCCCTAACCGGTGGATTGGTCGAGGCGGACCTATTGCGTGGCCACCCCGGTCGCCCGATCTAAATCCGATAGACTTTTTTCTTTGGGGCTATTTTAAAGAAATAGTGTATCAAGCAGAGAACAATAGCGAACAAGAACTACGACAAAAGCTCGAATTTGCTAGGGTACAAGTTATCAACAACAGAGGTGCATTCCGCAGGTTACGCAGGAATTTTATTAGACGGTGCAGATTGTGTATTATGGTCAGAGGCAGGAATTTTGAACATTTATTGTAAAATGATTATTTTATTTAAAAAAAAATTTCACAATTGTTTTGTTTGTTCGTCCTAGAAAGATATCAGAGCCACTCATAGCCATGTGTTATACCTTTCCAGAATCCCCATTAAATGCGCCAAAACTTGTGATAAAGGGTTACTTTTCGGTAGAGTATTTTTTTTTCACAGTGGGGTCCGAAGTAAAGAAAAGGTTATGATTTGGAAAAAAAAGATAAGTTAAACTTAATATTTTCTTCAACACACCCTATAAACAAAGATAAAAAGCATGTCTAACGCAATGACTCATCAGTACCAATCTAGTGAAAATCATAAAAAAGATAGGGTGTAGATTTTTTCGAATTTCAGTAAGAATTACTAAAAGAAGTCAATTTTCTCATAAAAACACAAAAAAAATCATAACTCTTCAGGGGTTGACCTTAAGGACCTCCCGTAGAACAATTTTTTGCAACTGATGACACTATCTAACCTCTAGTTGCGTTTGATCCACGACTTTTTGACCACCCTGTATATGCAAATATTGCTCGTTTAATAGTGGATTTGCTCCGGTACCTAATATGTAGTTTGTTGAGAAAACAAAATTAGTTTTGGATGTCGCTGTTTAAAAAAAATAGTTTTAGATGCTATTTCGTCTAAAATCGTCCTAGTGTTTTGTCTTTCTTTACATTCAATATTCACCTAAACACTCAAATGGCCACTATATTTCTTGAAGATAGTTTTTATTTGTTGTACAGAGATAAATCATTGTCTAACTGTATAAACAAGGCAGAAGGCAGGCAGGAAGAAAGCTACCAAAATATAAATAAAATTTTGATAACTTATTAATAATTATAAGATTGCAGTAATATTGCCAAAAATACTGTTGTCATATTTAATTTTGTAATTTATAATCAAAGAAAAATAGAGCTTTACCACAGGTATTGGCAATAAATTACACAGATTAAGTATTTGTAGCAAGCTACTACAGATACAGATGCGACAGTCACTTTGTCATAATGGTTATATATTTCGTTTTGGCGTTACTATCCTACTTTTTTGACAACCGTAGTATACATTCAGTCAAGAAAGTATCGGGAATGGATGATTTGTTTATGGTTCCAAATTCAATTTTTTGTTTTTTTTTCGCTGTCGCTGAGGACATGCTAGAACGAGTCAATTCCGACCCAACATTCATGAAACGCATTGTTACTGGTGACGAGACGTGGGTTTACGAGTTTGACATGCAAACTAGTCAACAAGCTTCGGAGTGGCGCCTTCCAACGGAACCGAAACCGAAAAAACCACGCCGTCGATCAAAAGTCAAAGTCATGTTGACTGTTTTCTTTAACTATCGCGGTGTTGTGCACTCGGAATTCTTGCCGGAAGGTTAAACGGTAAATAAATAATATTATTTGGGCGTTATGCGGCGTTTAAGAGAGCAAATTCGACGAAAAAGGCCAATTTGTGGAAAGAAAATTCTTGTATTTTGCACCACGATAATACGCCTTCGCACAAGGCCATCATTGTGAACGAATTTTTGACCAAAAACTCAACAAATACCATCGAGAAACCACCTTATTCACCAGATATGACTCCAGCCGACTTCTTTCTTTTTCCTAAACTCAAATTACCACTTCGTGGCACCCGTTTTCATTCGGTAGAAGACATAAAGGAGAATTCGCGGCGAGCATTGAACTCAATTCCGGAAAAAGCGTTTAAAAAATGTTTTGATGATTGGATTATTCGTTGGCGTAAGTGTATTGTTTCTGAAGGAGCAAACTTTGAAGGTGATAAAATAAATTTGGATGAATAACTAACATTTCGTGTATTATTGATCTTTTCCCGGTACTTTCTTGACATAGTAGTACGTACGTACCAATACCTTTTATATATCTTTTTTTATATATATATCCTAGTGATACAAAAACTAACAACGCTGTGGTTTAAGGGATTATTAACATCAAACAACAGAGATTAGGCGTTTCAAGGTTCTCAACTGAAGCATGAAATCGAAGAAATCACGAGGTAAACCAAAATTCAAATCGAAATAGAAAGGTAGCCAGTGAGTATGAGTCAGACTGACAAGCAATTGACTTTTATGGCGGATAGTCAAGACGGTAGAAGCGATTACAACGCCAATACTACTCATTCGGAAATAAAACTGTCAGGCCTGATAAATTACGTTATGTGGTATTTAGGAAATCTTGAAAGCCTTGCGAACTGGTTTGGGTAAAGTTCGCTTCGATTTGTACGATGATTCGGTACCATAAGATGCAAAAGGTTCATTAATATTTGTAGATCCTTTAATCTGATTTTTAGCCCTTTGTAATTGTCATTCACATCTTTGTTTACGCCGCATAGCTGCCAATTTGCTTTCTGAAGATTGTTCTCGTTTTCTTGCGCAATTCAGCGATCCTCAACGACTAGGTGGCTTTATAGTCTGGATCTTCGGCCTTTTTCTTTTCACGAAGTTTTCTCATACGACTAGCACTAGGTGATCGTGATCAATCTGATATTATTGCAACATGATGTTTTAAATAAAATGAAAAGAAAAAAGTAAAGTTAAGTCCAGAATTGATAACAAAAACTTAGTTAAAAAAATGCGTCACGTACATACAATTAAGATTGTAAGTTATACACGCACTCTTTACGTTATTAATTAAACCACTAATAATTACTAATAAAGACTGTAAAGATTGTGAGTTGTTTTGAAATTATGTTATAGACTTACCTTCATCAGTAAACCACTATTATATTCAAAACAATTATTATGCAGTTAAGTACATACTATTCAATTCCTTTATTCAGCAATAAATTACATGTACTTAATATTAAGTTCTTAACAAAACATTCACTGGGAACCAATGTAATTTAACCTTTATCAAAGGCCCTGAAAAGATGAAAAGGGGGCTGAAATTTTGTATGGGAAACGCTTAATCTTGGTAATGATAGGTGCGGTGATAAGACTTTTTTTTTATCAAATACACATAGGCTACTTTTTTCATTAAAAATCTGTGAAAAGGGGAACGGAGGGGACGGGGAAGAAACATTGTACGGGAAATGCTAAATCACTTCACTTATTATGATGTAGCATTGATATAGTTTGACACCTAAGAACGGACATAGGCTAAACTACCTCTAAGGGGGATGAAATTTTGAATGGGAAACGCTGAAGCAACGAAGCAATTATGTTGTTTGGTACAGCGATAGTATGTTACAATCACGAACTAGTTTGCATACTAGCATACATACTTTGGTGATAAAATAAATTTGGATGAATAACTAACATATCGTGTATATTGATCTTTTCCCGGTACTTTCTTGACAGAGTAGTACATACATATCTTCACGCTGTACTTACTGCTGTAAGTACAGCGTGACGCTGTAAATATAGCAACCTTAATAAAAATGTATATATCCACACCGTACTAATAACTTGACTAACCTATTCAACAAACAAGTTCTGTGCTAGACGTAGACTTTTTTTGAAAAACGAATTTTAAACATACCTACTCTGCATATATAATTTATTCTAATCCGGGAAAGCCACGAAAAAATTTTCCGTGCAGACGAAGTCGCCGGTACAGCTAATATATAAAAGAGAATATAAAAACTTTATAAAATAATATTAATGAGAAGCACTTGATTATAAAAAGAGTAATTTATTTTTGCAATTCACAATTTAAATGTACGAAATAAAAATCTGATGACATTAAAATAAATACATTTCAGAATATGTATTTATTAAAACAAATTCAAATGACAAATAAAAAATTACATTGTGACCGAAATAGAATTAGGCCATAGCCTATATATGACATAAAATTTTTATGATGTTGCATATATTATTATCAATACAGGCACACAATAATGGTAAGTAGAATGTGAACAGAATATTGCGTCTTAACAACCTAGTACTTGATTATTTTAACGAAATTGAGTGTAAAGATAAATAACACAAATAACATTCTAATAATAATCTAAATCGACTAAATATTTAACATAAAAGACATATTCTAAAATAATGAAATAATAATGATTCTTTATAGTGTAATATGCTGCATTGAATTATCTCAAAATGGTTATCGCACAAGTAGGTATCACACGTACAATATAATAAGAATTATAAAACATTATTTGTATAAATGGAGAGCAGCACCTATTCATTATGATAAACCAAAACGGTTTACATTACAAAAAAAAAAATTTGAATTTATCGTATTCGGCCTTCGTTTTGCAACCGCAATACAAATATTACGTAATAAACGCATAGAAAAATTTACATCAATCAGTACATGGTCACAACTGCCCCAGCCTTTACTGTAACTTCCGTGCACTTCATATCACTTAGAACTGGTTATATAATGCATATAGCCTTATTGTTAGTTTTATCAGTCATTTAACATAGTATGATAAGAAAAGACAATATCAAGTGAAGGCAGTGACATTACATTGGTATTTACTTCATAAATATAGTATACTAGTGTAAATACTAACATCTTGATTTACTTACAAATCACCTTTCTCGAAAAAATATGTCACTTTGCAAAAGCTTTTCCTTCTAATACCCTATAGCAAAACTTTAAAGCATGTTTTGTTTAAAGTCATACTACTGATAAAACGAAAACTGCTAATAAAATCTAGGTAACAAACTCAGAACTAGTTTGGCAGTAACAATAAAGGCTGGGGCTGGCCTCGAAGCAGTATGAGCATATAGCAACCTTAACAAAAATGTATATATCCACACCGTACTAATGACTTGACTAATTAGAGTTCTATAACATAGCACAATTTAAGACCGCCTCAGTATTTGTGAGTCCGGTACGTTAGACACTTGACAAATTTACACTTTACACTCGAGTCACCGTAGAACAGACACTGCTATACCAACGCACGTGACGTACCCTAAGTGTTAATCAGATCCGCCGTCGTCAGCGTCTTCCAGGAAACTGAATTTATTCGATGCAACGAAGTTCTGAAATGCAATATAATATTAAATTCATAGATACTATACTATACTAGGCTTACTTAGCTATTACACATTTTGTATTTTTTCATATAAATACATTTTGTTATAGTCGCTTACGAGCGTAATTTATACAAGTACATGAAAATTATGGTATGGTACTATTAATGTCGTCAATCACCTCCGAATGATTGCCTTAATATGTGAAGTATGCATATATAACTTGCAGATTGAGGGTCCTGAGGGCCCGAATCGATATATTCGGCCTCAGGCCGAATACTGAATAATCGACGAGGAAGCGTGGCCAAATAGCCTAAGCCAAACTATTCGACCTGATTAGCTCACGTACAAAAATTAGCGCCCATTACCAGTGTTATGCATAGAAATACTACACTAACAGGAATGAGCTTTTTTGTGAAAAACTGTGCGGAGCGAGAGGTGGCGTACTGTTCAATTTATCCCTTTCAATAGGATTGTGTAAAAATTTCGATAGATCAAAATATCGATATTTTTTACAAAATATATCGTCGATATTTTTAATATCGTTAAATCGATTTTCGATATTTGTTTCTGCGTATCAAATTAGCAGGGATGGGCCGAAATTCGTTTTACATTCGGTTTAACCGAATTTCGGTAGCTTAAGCCGAACTTCGGCATTTGGGCGAAATTCGGTTTAAATGCCGAACTTTCGGCACTAGAAAAAAAATACCTTCTTGCACTATTTTCACTGAAATTAATAGAAAGCATGTCTGTTATAACAGTAAAATAAAATTAAGTCTCTTATATTCTCATGGTCATTTATTTTAGTTAGGAACATGTATGTAAACCTTAACTCGTATGCGATAAATTAAATTAAATTAGTTCTTCTTAATTTAATTTAAGGATTTGGCGAATCAACAGGATGTTTTAATTGTGCATATTCTCGATTATGCTTCACACGAATGTTGTTGGTTAGTGCAGAAGTAGACGCTAAACGGCCGCTATCACCACGAGTTATCCGAACACTAAAGTTCTAAACAATCCGTTTCACATTGTACCATAGATTTATTTTACATGATTAATGATTATTTTACTATGCCTTGAACACAACCAAAAAATGTCTAAAAACTATGTTTTTTGTTATTTCTTACTCTTCTTTTTAGGTATGCGTTATTTGGCCGCATATTCGGTATTTGGCGGAACCATGAATTTTCAGTTCAGTATTCAGTATTCCACCGAATAGCAAATAATAGACCGAATAGGCCAAACACATAATAGTAACTGAACATTTATTGCAACTGTAAATATAATTCTAAATTAACTTTTTTCGGTTGTCACTAGCTTGTGTGGCAATCGCTTTGTGTATGTGACAGCATCAAAAATCAATGATAATATGCTAAGCTTGAAATAGAGGTAAGTGTAAAACGACTGAATTAACAAGAATAGTTTCTTTTCTAAACTTTGATATAGTAGATTGTATAACAAGGGAGTAAAATAATATATTTTACGACGAGGCGCTATTTTGAGTCCAGAGCGGAGCGAGGGATTCAATGTACGTCGTCCGACGAAAAAAATTAATTTATCATTCCATCTGTTCGAAAAACTGTGGGGTCTGTTCGCAGCATGGCGACATCGCGTAGTGTCCAAACCTGCAGCGGTTAGCCGCATTAAAAGCTGGAAACTGCAGGATGCGACCACCAGGAATGAATATGAAAGGGTATTATCCAGTAAGCTTGATGATAGATTGAAAGTGTTGAGCGAGGATGTTGAAGAATGCTGGCAGAACCTTAGAGATAGTATGGTTGAGGCTGCGAAAGAAGTGTGTGGAATGAATAAGATTGGGAACGGCAAAAAGCGTGATGTGTGGTGGGATGATGAGGTGAAAGTGGCTGTGTATAAGAAAAAGAAAGCATGGCGAGACTACCTTGCTACTAATGACTGTGGTATGAAAAATTTGATGAAAGACAGGTATAAGCTGCAGAAAGCAGAAACGAAGGCACTAGTGAAAGAGAAGCGTGAAAGGTGTAGGGTGTTAGATGAAAACAAGATGTCGGACAACTTCGAGGAAAATTCCAAATTATTTTGGAAAGAAGTACGTAAGATCCGAAGTGGTCCGGCACCTTGCAGAATGAATAAAGTGCGTTCGAAAGAAAACAACCTGCTTACAAATAAAAAGGATGTTCTGCAGCGATGGAGTGAATACTATGGAGAACTGTATGAGAGTGGCGACTCCGTCTCTGATACTGAGAGCGATTCTAATGAATTGCCACACTCGGGCCAGGGACTGGAGGATGCCATTAGTATGAAAGAGATTGAGAAAGTGATAAGAAGTTTGAAATGTGGAAAGGCTGCGGGAATTGATGAGGTGACTGCTGAGATGATCAAGTATGGTGGTCCTAGGGTCTGGGATGCCTTCTGTGCACTCTGCAACCTTTGTTGGCAGAAGGGGGAGGTTCCAGAGGACTGGCGCGCGGCAGTCATAGTACCTCTATATAAAGGGAAAGGTTCCTACCTAGACTGTGCGTGCTATAGGGCCATCAGCTTGGTCAGCTTAGCGAGTAAAGTCTATACTAAAGTATTGACTGAACGTATGAAAGGTGTTTCAGAAAGATATTTGTGGGAGGCGCAAGGTGGATTCAGGAACGGTAGGGGTTGTATGGATCAGATTTTCTCGCTTCGCGTTATCGTGGGAAGGTTTCTGGCTTTAGGTCAGAAAGTTTTCTGCGCTTTCGTGGATCTAGAGAAAGCATTCGATAGAGTAGTGCGGAAGAAATTGTGGAGTCTTCTGCCTGAATATGGCGTGGAGGGCTCCTTACTGCAGGCTGTGAGGTCATTATATCGAGACCACAGAGCCTGTGTAAGGATAGACGGTGACATGTCGCCCTGGTTTGAAGTCTGTTCTGGTGTCAGACAGGGCTGCGTGATGTCTGCCTGGCTATTCGTGCTGTATTTGGACAGTTGCCTCCAGAGATTGAAAGGTAATATGAGTGGTATGGGATGTGGTGACACAGTGGTAAACTGCCTATTGTACGCTGACGATGCTGTGCTAATAGCACCATCAGAAGCAGAGTTGCAGACACTAGTCACGTGCATGAAAGAAGATTGTGAAGTAAAAGGATTGAAAATGAATGTGAACAAAACTAAGGTTCTGGTGTTTGAAAGAGAAGCGGAACAAACGAAATGTGTGATTAGTGTAAATGGAAAATGTCTAGAACAGGTGAATGAAATTGTGTACCTGGGGAGTGCGTTTTCGAGGGATGGAAGATGTGAGTTGGATGTGGAGAGACGGGTAGCAGCTGGCAATAAAGTGAACGGTGCTCTGTCCGCATTAGTGGGTAGTGAGAATATATCTAACACTGCTAAAATGGCCATCCACAATGCGGTGTTGGTGCCAACTTTGTTGTACGGCAGTGAGGCCTGGATATGCCCGAAATCGAGTGAAAGTATGATAAATGCTGTGGAGATGCGATCTCTCAGAAATATGTGCGGTGTCACGCTTGCGGACAGGATAAGCAATGATGAGATACGCAGTATGACAGGGTTGCACAACAGTGTTATTGTAAAAATGAAGAAAGGAATGCTTAGATGGTTCGGGCACATGGAAAGAATGAGTGATGAAAGACTGACGAAGAAAATATACAGAGCGAAAGTGAGTGGTAAAAGAAGCCAAGGAAGACCAAGGCTGACTTATGAAGATCAAATAGCCAGAGTGTTAGCAGACGGAAATGTCAAAAGCACTCGCATACCTAAGCGAAAATGTGTGAGGAGAATGATGAGATTTGAGGAAGCGAAAGAGGTGTGTAAGGACCGCGACTCCTGGCGCTCCGTCCTCTCTGACTACCCCGTTGGGGATACAGCGTGAAGTTATGTTATGTTATGTTATGTTATGTTATCTGTTCGAAAAACTACGATGGATTCCCCGATAAGTGCGTCCAAATAGGTCTTTTCTCTTAAGAGGGCAGAAATGAGTTTGAATAAGTAACACGAAATGATCAAAAGAAAATATCGTATGAAAAATGTTACTGGGCTGATGATTACCTGGCGTCGATTGTTAAGGCAATAAGAAATTAAAAATATAAAATGTCTTTAAAGTAAAATTAATTTTTTAGCTCAGGCGCCGTACATAGAATATTCTAGAATCCTTTCCTTCCTTATATTCTAGAATCCTTTGCTCTGTTCTGGATTCAAAATAGCGTCTCGCCGTAAAAATGTTTGTTTGCTCCCTTGTTATACAATCTAGGACTGTTTGGCGGAAACGGGAGAAGTGAAGATGTATTTTTTTTGGATTTTCTGTTTTTTACATTTTTAAGAGTTTGAAAGTATAGCAGTGATAGTATATTGTTTTAAAGTTCTGTGTAAGTGAAAATAATGGAGATCTAAATAAACATGTGTAGCTGAAGTTTTCGCGTTCTTCCAAGATGTCCTTTTTAACTTTAGTAAAGCCTACTATCACTTTACTGGAGGAGTGTTAGGGAACTTAGTGTTTCTCCAGAAGTTACGTCATTAGGCTAATGATCTTGTTACCAATGCCTTAAGAAATATAAAAAAAAATATACAATCTACTATACTAACACAGTGTTGGGCAAAATGTAATTGTAAAAACAATTACAATTAAAAATTGTATTTGTAAAATGTAATTGTGAACACATTTTGTGAGGCAAACAATTAACAATTACAATTACAAAAAGTAATTGTAATTGTTTTTACAATTACTTTGCCCAATACTGACTACATAGTGATACACTCTTACTTTTCATTCCCCTCTATGAGAAAAATAAATGAGGATACGCTATTCGGATATTTTTAATTCTTCTTTCTGGCGCGCGGTTACCGCTGCTCAGGTAATCACTAGCCAGTAACATTTTTCATACAAAATATATTAATTTGATCTCTTTGCTCGTAAAACATTAAGGGTGAATTTGTGTTCCTTATTCAAATTCATTTCTGCCCTCTGTGAAAGACTTTCAAGAGAAAAGACCTATTTTGATCGAACTTATTGAAGAACCAATCATCGTTTTTGATAGAATGAAAAAAACATTTGTCGATGACAGAGAAAAACTATTACAGCATTCACAAATTGTAATTATTCTATTTAAATGTATATTTCTGACAGGTAATAAAAAAGTAACTAATTTGACTAGTTGATGAAGTACTCCATCAGTATTTTTAGGCTCACTCACATAGGTCATGCAAAACATTACTAAAAAGAATTAGTTATAACAATACATACTGGTTTTTCTTGTTCCTTAAGCTTGGGTAATGGTTTTTCTTCCTTATCATCGTGTCGGTCTCGTGAGCGACTTGGCCTCGAGCGGTTGTTCCTCTCATCACGCGGAGGTCTCTGTTCGCGTTCGTCGCGTGAACTCCTTTCACGCGACTCGTTCTGACGGTCAGGCGATTGTTCTCTACTGTTCCGATCGCGAGAGTCTCTATCGCGTGAGCCACGTCTGTCGCGTGAGCCGTATCCCTTGCGGTCGCGTGAATCATGTCTGTCGCGGGAGTTACGCCTCTCTAGTGAGTCGCGCTTGTCGCGCGAATCGCGGGCGTCACGCGAATCACGACTGTCGCGTGACCCGCGCCTAACTGACTTGTCGTTGGAATGGTCGCGTTTATCCCGGTCATCCCTGTAATCGCGCTTATCCTGGTCGTCCTTGTAATCGCGACGATCTCTGTCAAAGAAGAGTAATGAAATAATGTGTTGATTCTGTTAATTAAATTAAAAAAAATAGATAATAAACAAAATTATTAAAATAATATTTCACACCCTCACAAAGGAACTGACCTAAATTTTGTACTTATGTTCAAAACTTCGAAACTGATAACAAATTCATCTTAAACAATTATAATCTAAATTATAAATAAATATAAGTACATACATACATATCTTCTTGCTGTATCATTTCTAAGTAAATTTATATACATAATTTAACGCTTTATTGCAAATGGGGTAAACGAATGACTAGATCAATACTATAACCAGCAGTTCACTAGTGCTAAACAAGTATATCAGTACCTCTACCATGAGCTAACGACGTCGACACTCGCTATCGACAGCGTAAAATTTTGTATGAAGAATTGGGCAGCGACCCTAGCGGTTACTATAGTGAACTAATAATTGTCATACAAAACATCGACGCAGTCGCTATCGACTATCGACTGTGTAAAGTCATGAGCTACTGATATATTTTTGATTTAACTAAAAATTTTTTTAATTGTGAATTATGCCACTTCCATGTTTTGAACTTTATCACATTATAGAACTTTTGTAAATACAAAAAGAAGATTTTGAACAGTTGTAGATTAGTTCCACAACTGTTCTTCTGCTCACCTATCATCTTTGTAATCACGCTTTTCCTTCTCTCTATCATCCTTGTAATCACGCCGCTCCTTATCACTGTAATCACGACGATCCCTGTCATCCTTGGAGTAATCGCGACGATCCCTATCATCCTTGGAATAATCGCGACGATTCCTATCATCCTTGGAGTAATCACGACGGTCTCCATCGTCTTTAGAATAGTCACGTCGATCCCTGTTGTAGCTCCGCGAGTCTCTGCCACGGTCATCTAAATCATAAACTTCGGTTACCTACTTTGTCTAAGAAAGTACATAGCATAAAATTATAATTGGTATTGACTATAATATATTTGTTAGAAGATATAGAATTGGAATTTTTATACGTCAATAAGAAAAAAATAGCAAGTTACTCTTAGGTCTCTTTCATGATAAAAAAGCGCCCGGCAAACTCAAACGTTATGACACAACACCATTCGTTCAAATAACAAACACTGGCGCGGTGTGAAGAAGACAAAGATAAACTTTTAAGCCGGAAGAGCCGGCCGCAGAGAACAATCGATTTCATGATTTCAGTCACCATTTTTTTTTAATTTCAAATAAACGAGATAAAGAAAAGGTAATTAATTAAAAAAAAAAACACTTAAATTCGTGTACGCGCGGTTTGCATATCTGTGCGCTTTAGATTTTAATTTTTACAGAAACATTAGCGAGCCGTAATCGTATCGTGCAAATAAAGAGCCCCATGCGGTTCGCGAGCCGCTGTTTGCCGACCCCTGCTATGGTGTATTCATAATAAATTTGCAGTTAGTAAAGCATTATTATATATTGGAATGTTTTACTGACCTCGTCTCGCACCGCTACGACGGTCATCAGAGTGATCGTTCTGCAAGAAAATGAAATATCACTTCTATAAAAATGTGTTACTTACTTTTCAAGCAAATTAAAATTAATTAATTACTAATCACAAACTACAATTACATCGTTCACTTCAAGAGGAATTACATGAAAACCATTTATGAGCATTACAAAGAAGCAATTTTAGCAAAGAGAGAACATTCCTGTGGAAACTAGAGTAGGAGTAACAAGATCTAATATCCAGATGGAGCTGAAAAAGCGCGTATTTGTATGTCGACAATGTACTTAGAAACGTTAAAATGTATGGCGGAGTCCATGTAATTTAGCAAGTCACGTGTAAACTTTCGACTTTTATATTCTTGCGCTTTCTACTAACAAAAGCGACGGTAGATAGCAAGCCTAAGGTTACGTCAAGGTTGAAGACTTTAACCACGTCTTAATAGTAAGTTTCTCTAAGGGGGCAGAATAGAAAAATATTCAGGCGTAGAAGTACGAAACAGATAAAATGGGGTAAAGAAAAGACGAGGGACAAAACACAATCTCCGATCTAATTTAAAATTAAACTTACCCTCCGAACCCAACGCTCCTTCTCCTCAACACCGCGTCTTGCTTCTTCTTCTTGCTTACGAAGACGCTCTTCTATTTCGCGTTCCCTGTGTAAACGAAATAAAATTAATTACTTAATCATAATGTGTTTAAAATATGCTATGGTTTTCTATTAACTTTTTCAGTTGACAAAATCTATAAAAATATTCCAATACATTCGTGCAGTCTAGATTTATTAATGTTTATTATAGAATTACAAATTTAAATTGTATATTAAGCTGATATCTTATTAATCAGTACGTCATTTAATCACTAAATAGTAGAAAAAAATATATTTTTGTACATTTTTTGGTTGAATCAAGAGTCAAGGACAAGGATTCTACTCATTAAAAAGCTACATATTAAGCAACTTGAAATAAAATTATATAATAATTCTATGTAACTATCTTCAATCACTATAAAAACAATTATAATCGTTACTAACCCCTAGTAAGAATTAATAAAACAATAATGACAGGTAGTTTCATGTAGGTATCGAGCGACCGCGTCACACATAAGTTAGCATGAACGGTGTCTAATGAACCAAGAATTATATGGCACATTAATTACAAAGATTGCAATAATCAAGATATAATAAATCTTGACTATTGGTTAAAGTGCGATTATGACATAGCTTGTGATTTTAATAAATTAATTTATATTTTTGTCTAGTGTTTAATAAATTACCATAGTTTATTTGTCACAACTCTTCTTCTATTTGAACCCAGCCAGATTTTTTTTAACTATGATATTTTGCATTATGATGATGTATGTAGTTTTCGTTTTATATCTATGTAAGAGCCTATATCAGTCTGACTGTTGAACACAGGCCTTTTGAGACTAAATATCGGACCAACTTATTCACCACTGCTCAGTTTATTTACACCAACAAATATCAACTTGCTCGCATTAAGCAGTACCTGTATCTAACCAATACTGGACCTGTGTGTACACCTCTGTATATTCTGACAGATATTTAAATATTTATGTAATGGCTTATTGTTCTATTCAGTGGTGTGGCAAAACCAGAAAAAAATCAAACTATAAAACAAAACGCAATAACCGCAACAGTGTTTAGACGTCAACTGTTTTCATATAAAATAAATGAGATTGCCACTCTAAAGGTTGAGTGTAAAGCTTCGTCAACATGGAGATGTTGACGAAGCTTGTTAAGGAAGAGGAAATAATTACATAAACACGCAAAATAGTGATTCAAACTTATAATAAAAATTAATAGTTTCTATTAAAACAATTTCTGATTTTAATAGTACACAATTTGAATTTACTTTTAAAATTAATAATTTCACGCCAATTTTTTAGAATTAATATATTAGAATAAATTATATACAGAATTGTATTTTAATAGTATAAACTAGTACTCTACATTGTATAATTTTTTTTTAAATAGCCTATTATAATTATTCCATACCATCATAATGTTCTTAAATTTAAATTAGTATACCCTTTACGAAGTAATATTTTATTGTTGGTCATTATATTCTTTATATCGGTTTTATTGTTGCTTTTACTAATTGTATTAAAAACATCTCTCGGATATTGTATGGTAAAGTAAACAGTTAAATTTATAAAACATACTTAGCCGCTGTGTCTACTGGTTTAGCGCCGCCGAACACACTCTCAGCGGCCACGGGTTTCGGCGCTGCTTTCTCCGGTTGTTTCTCCTCTACGAGTGCTCCGTCCGCCGGCTTGGTGGGCACTTCGGACTCACGCGGTACTGTTCGCGGCAGCAGATTCAGCTTCGGACGCTCACGAGGTTTGGTTTCTGTTTATAGCGAAAGAAACTGTTATGAATATGTACTGCCGGTACTAACAAGGTCGGATTATGTTTCCCCCCTTTCCAAAAATAATTGTTCAAAGCTTCGTAACATGCATTTATCAATATTACATAAAAATGAAGTTTATTATAATTAATTTGTGTATATATTTACAATCTTAAAACTACACATTATCTTAAATAATAGACTTTCTCAAAGTTGCCGCTTAGAAAGCTGTCATTGCTGAAGGTACCCAGCAGACTGGCAGCATTGCCTCTTTGAAAACTGATTCACTGGCGGAAGAAGCTGCCAGCCCGGTGGTCTCCCGAAGCCTCGACCAGACTGGTCGAGGCTTCGGGAGGTCGGGCTTACAAATATCAAAAACCAGTCGATCGCCTTCGGGGCCCCAGGGACCCAAAGTTTCGACTGCGAAGGGCGTAAATATGAAACTCTCAGAGAAAGTCGCATACTATTACGACATGTATAAATATTTCAAAATGTATTGCCTGATAGCACTATTACCTTTGCTATCAACTAATATTACAGTTAATTAAAATAAGTAAAGCGCGTCATACGCGCGCGATGATGCTTTTACCAATTAAGTAGTTTCGTCCTCATGAGAGAACAGATGAACACATACAATGCTAAAAAATCATACTTATGTATTTACATATTCTCATACTATATCATCCCTAACGCGGTAGTCAGGGAGGACGGAGCGCCAAGCAACATGATCCTTAATATTCCTCCGCTTCTTCAATTTCATAATTCTCCTCAGGGACTCACCAAGATACCAAGTCGGGTAAAAAGAAGTATTCAGTTTTACAAAGGTTTGCTGTACCAGTAGACAGACAAGACTTTTGGGGAATTTAGACTGGATACATTGTGTTGGTTCTTGAATTTTGATATTAAGTGTACAAATCTTTGCAGAGATACGCAAAAACTACGCGTGAGACACCATTTACAAATACAAACAGAAGTCTATTATACTTTCACAAATATTTTGTATTTGTGGTTTTTTGGCATACATCAAAGGGTGCAAACCGCAAATATTTAAGAGGACTCTCACATGCAGAGTT
The DNA here is from genome assembly GCA_907165235.1 of Zeuzera pyrina. Taxonomy (NCBI): domain Eukaryota; kingdom Metazoa; phylum Arthropoda; class Insecta; order Lepidoptera; family Cossidae; genus Zeuzera; species Zeuzera pyrina. The sequence continues at coordinate 18,491,096 of OU015628.1, forward strand.
TTAGTGAATTTCACTAAAAATGATTTTTCTATTTTTCTAAAACAATACTCTTCGCAATACTTTGATCTTAAATATTTCCAATAACATTGCAGAAACATATATTACGCTGTTCAAGTGTTCAACACTGTATCCTTAACGGAGTAGTCAGAGAAGACGGAGCGCCAAACATCGTGGTCCTTACATACTTCTTTCGCTTCCTCAGATCTCATCATTCTCCTCACACATTTTCGCCTAGGTATACGAGTGCTTTTGACATTTCCGTCGGCTAACACTCTGTCTGTTTGATCTTCATAAGTGAGCCTTGGTCTTCCTTGGTTTCTTTTACCACTCGCTTTCGCTCTGTAGATTGTCTTCGACAGTCTTTCATCATTCAATCTTTCTGTGTCCGAACCATCTAAGCATTCTTTTCTTCATTTTTACAATAACACTGTCGTGCAACTCTGTCATACAGTTGTAGTAGCATGTTGTGTACATATCTGTATATGTGTCCGAGACCGGCTATAGAAACACAACTGCTCATACTTTTTCATCTAAGGTCTGTTGTGATTCTTTGCTTTGTTTCGTTTTTCGTTATTAATTATGATATTTCGGTTGTCAGGAATGTCTTGACAGAGATAGTAGCAGTTGTAGTTCATTTAGCGTGAATTATCGGTCAGTTAGGCCGGCCTCTGATAATCAAGTAGACGCCCATTGACGCAGTGGCATATGTATCTACTTTCCAAGCTAGGGTTCCGAGTTCGATCCCCTGTCAGGTCAATTTAGGAAACGAAATTTTCTAAATTGGCTTTGAGTCTGGGTGTTACTGGGAACTCCCCCAGAATTCGTTATGTGGTACACATAGTGCAAGCTTACTGCTTAGTTTGAGGTCACACAATCTGTGTAATTGTCTGGAGTATTATTATTATATTCAATCAAGCCCGTCCAGATTTACCAATAGATATTATTACCATTGCCAATACTACAGATATACTAATAGATACCGCCTTTCACACGTCACGAATTATTAGACTAAAAGAAGTGTATGGTGTGTAAGTCTATAATAGAAAGGGATGGGAATACACATATTTCGTCTCTATCGGTATGCTCAATACTTTAAGACTGTTAACAAAACAAATCTTTGTTCGTTAGTACTTTTTTTTTATTATATTTTTTGTAGCTACTCGTTACTTAAGTTTTTTGTGATCATCAATGGCTAGTTTAAAACACATTTTTTTTTGTCAAAACACAGTTCTCTCGTTTATCATTTTTAAAACAAGTGGGAACATGTGTGGGTACACAGGCAGTCAGTACAACGAATTAATGTCAGCAAATTCCTCCAGACCACGTGAGGGGCGCGGGGACCTCAGGGCGACCGCCAACGTAGTGCAGTCGCTCTCGGTTCTCCATAATTGAAACACCATTTTCACTAATGTAACATTATTGTGTGTGTCCTTTTCTAATAATATACTAGTTAAAATATGGAATCAGTGTATTAATTAGTAGTAACAACCCTGAAGACTAGTATCCTACATCGGTAGCTGGAATATTCTACACATGGAACAGAGCATTACTTGCCTTCTTTAGGTGGATCCCTGTCACGATCGCCAAATCCTCTACTGCCGAAACTTCTGCTTTCTCGGCTGCAAAAATAATTATTCATTTAAATTTAAATACTAACATTATAAAGAGAGAGAGCGGATTTTGTAAGGGTAGAGAGTAATCCCCAGAACCACTGCAACTTCTTGAAATATTCTTTCGCTGATTGAAAGGTACATTATTCTAGACTATAATACATTATATATTTAACCCGGGCAAAGTCGGGACGGGCCGGTAGTATTTTACAAGTTGAAGGTGCATTTATTTTATAAGTTGAAGGTTTTTAAATTACCAAAAAAATTATATTAAATAAAAAAAACAAAGCCTGTGACTATTATAGCAAATGTACCAATAGACTTGATTCAAACAATAGTTCAAAACAGTAATTTTTGTTTGCATCAGGAAATTAAAATTGATCATTAAACACAAACTCACCTAAATCCATCTCTTTCAGCAGTACGGAACCCATCGCGTCCACCGTAACCACGATCACGACTGAAATTTAAATAATTTTAAATACTATTCATTAGTACACGGGAGAACATAGATTTATGGAATAACGGAATCGTTACTATGATTTTATATTCCTAAACATGCAATTCCACTAGCTTCAAACTCGTATTTACACATACATCATATGTGTTATATTCCGTACAAACCATAATGAATACAACACAATGTCAATAGAGTCAAGTCTTCTCATAACAGCCAGCTATTTATATAATACTGATGGGTTCAGCTGTCTCTCAGCTGGGTTTGTATTGCGATAGGCAGTGAGATTGTGACATTTTTAAACAATGGGCGTTTTTCCATTGGCCAGCACTGGAATGTCAACGACAGCCAGGGAAGTAAAAATGTATGTAAAGATATGGCGTGGTTTCAGTAGCGGAAGCTTAGGACGCGATGTAACTCATTTTAATAGTGATTTGCTACATATATTAAATTTTAAATCGTAAAAACTTGAGTAATACACAGACTCGTTATTGTCCACATTGTTGACTTTGCCACTTACGACATATTTGCAGTAAATGAATGAGAAATATTGTTAGAACATTATTTTGCTTATTTTTGAGTAAGTAAAATACATTTTTTTTTTAAAAAAAGGGAAATACCAATACATAATTGTACCTGGCTTTATTTAAAAAAAAAAACTTTTTAATACGTCGACAAAAGGCATTTATGTTTTGGGTTGTACTGTATTGCTAATAATTTACGGATTTCACATATAATTTTAATATCAAAAGAAAGATAACAAAGTCTGCTTTATGCTGAATTATGTACTTTTATAAACTACTCGAGAAATCAGCATAAAATCAAAATATTCATAGAAATTTTTCGGGAGGCTGAGCTTTAACCTGCTTACAAAAATTCGGTTTCGAGTTCAAAGTATTTCTGTTTACGGTTCTGAAATCTTTATACCATATGTAGCTTTTAGTCAGTATTATTCTTTTCGTGATAGGTGTAGAAACTAGGGATATACGGGCTAGACTTACTGTTCGGGCGTTTTATTGGATAATGGCGTTTCAATGAGACATTGTAACTCTTAATGAGTTAGTAGATATTGTAACTCTCGGTATTAGTTTTTTTTTTAATTCCCTAACGGGTACTAATAAAATGTGTCTTCGCTCATTTGGAAATAGCTAAAAAAGGGTAAGTTCCTTCCATGTATCTGTCTTTTAAAATATCAAAATCTAACAACTCTGGTTCGTTAATATTTAAGTCTTATGTGTAAGAGACAGAACAGTTAAATAAGAGTATTACTTGATGATGTCAGTTTTACGTGATATCAGACCGTCGTTCGTCAGTGCTGCCTATAAGGATAAAGACAGACACCGGCGCCGGCCCTGTGGAAAATTGCAATCCCGGCGTCATGCCGTACCAGCTAGTGCAGAAACGGCCAATAGCTCTACTCACTCATAACGATCGCGTCCGAAGGAATCCCGCCCACCGTACGGGGCTCGCGAAGGCTCGGCGGCCGGACGGTCGCCGTCGCGCCACGCGCCCGGACGATTGTCAGTACTCGCTGTAATGGCAACATTGGAATACAATTAAATACCATCAATGTGCCATAGCTTATAAACAGTTCAATTTATGACTGCTTGGTTGACACAGGTGGTACTCCATTTTAGGTAACAATTATTTAATAAACGCTATTGTTACTTTAGTTGCTCAGTTCAGTGACTGATAGCAGAGCAAACTAAAGACTAGTCTGAATTGAGATACGGCTTTTTGTCGTGTCACAAATTGGACTAAAATTGCTGGTCACAGAGAGCTTCCAAGAACCCAAGAAGTATAGTGTCATCTTTAGAAGAGTCCCCGACGGTGCCTCAAGAATCGCGTTGCTGGTCTCCTTGCCGCCACTGTTAGTAACGCCTTCTTCTAGAAGGTGAAACGGTAACCACTGCGTACCAATGATCTTTACTCAGACCTTCCCGAGACAATTAAGAGTAACCGAGATTTACAATTGTGTAATTTGCATGATTAATCTGACCTTATAAAGGAAAAGAAATAAGCTGTGTCAGTTTTTGAATATTAAGTACTTTAATAGTATTTAGTACATTATATAAATTATGTAAAGGTCGAAAATATTACAAAATATTCATAACTGTATATCTGTGTACTCTGTATGTGCGTCCCATGTGTGACATTGTAGCTTGCTCTACATATAATCACTTTATCATCATTGTGACATTTAAATATTCTACAATGTTCATTTTATTATTTAATAATCAATAAAAATGAGCCGCTGAAGATTGTATAATAAATGCTATCATTGAAGTCATTATCTAATTTAGTGTGAGAAGCAAAAAGGAATTCTAAGCAAATCTCTCCATAGAAGACTTCTTTTAGATGTATATAAAAATTAAAAACCTTGGTATCGACCGCCATTATGTATAAATTGGTTCTAGAACAATACATATTTTTTTTGTAACTTTTTAAAATTGCTGAAGTTAAAACAAAAAGTTAATTTGACTGTTATTGAATAACCTTAAAAAAAATCACTATTTTTTTTTGTTAGACATTCTTTCAGAGATTAAATCATTTACACCTTTATTACACCTTTCAATATGACAGAGAAAAAGAGCATCCCGATCCCAAAAATCAAATTACTTGAGGAGAACGAAGGGAATCCGGGAACCAGGAAGATGGTTCCGGGAGGACCTCCGTACCCTGAAATGTTAGCAGCACAAATCTCACTAGATTCTCTTTCATTAGAGGAAGAAAAGCCGCTGAAGTCTCTGGATCAACCAGAAGGAAGAGAAAAACGACTTCACAGTATATCATAGCAAGGCCAAGAACAAGAAGGCACGCCAAGGCAGAAGAGCGTATCGCGAAGAGAATCAGCGTAGGCTTGCTGGTAACACTCAAAGAAGACTCCTCCGTCTTCTTTGAGTGTTACCAGCAAGCCTACGCTGAAAGAAGACTCCTCCGTCTTCTTTGAGTTTCCTATTAAGTTAAGAAGACTGCATCCTTCACCTGTGCAAGTTATGGCGCCAAAAATATACATGCGGCCATAGATACTGCGCAACCGGAAAGGGCGGACTATAAAGAACCGGAAGAGGCCTCGGAGAACAAAGGACTAGCTTCTCAGGCCGCTAAAGACGGACAATAATATTTTGTTACAGTCTGTGGCGGAAGAAAACGTTACCTGTCGTCAAACACGAAACAATAACAAATCATAAACACACACACAAATCATGAACACACACACACACACACATAACATAACAAAGAACATACACTTACAACACAAAAACACATAAAAAGCTTAGAATCTGTCAATTGAACTTGCGTTACTGCAAAAATGCAATGGCAGAACTATCTAGAAAAATAACAAAAGACAACATTGACGTTGCCTTACTACATGAATCATATTTATGAAATGAACAAGTAAAAGGCCTAGGAGCCCTTGGTGGACACTTCTTCTATGATAAAAATGGTGAGTACAAGGACTTTAATATTAAAGCAATAGGTTGTGTGGACACAATATGTAGTAAAGATCTAGTAGCCATAGAAGGCATTATAAATGTAGAGGGAAGCAGGCTATTAGGACAGTTTTTGCATCGTGCTATTTGCAGAGCGAACCTTCCTTCTAACCACCCTCCAAACAACTAGAACTAATTTTAAGATACAAAACTAAGAATACATCCTTGGTAATGTAGTATGCGACGCAAACTCACATTATATGGTCTGGGGAAGTACAAACACTAATAGAAAAGGTGAACTCCTTCTTGATTTCATAACTAGCAATGAAGGATAAGGATGAGAAGGATAACATTTGAAACAAACAGTTACATAGAGAAAATTAAAATTAGAAATACAAAAAGAACGAACTGGGTAAAATTTGCACTAGAATTGGAGAAATGAGATCCTAATCCCAAGGCCATCAAACCAAAGAAAGATCTAGAAGAAGCATCCAACAACCTAAAAAACGCATTGATAGAAGCTTTCAACAAGGCGTGCCCGGAAAAAATAATCCAGGGTAATAAAGGACAAGTGTGGTGGAATAAATCACTATGCAAATTAAGGAAAAAGTACGACGTACTCTTAGAATAGCCTTAAAAAGAAATGACGAACAAAGTTGGCATGAATACAGAAGATTAAGGCACGGATTCACTAGAGAAAAATCTAAAGCGAGAAACACAAGTTGGAAAACGTTCTGCGAGGAACTAAATTGCTATTCCGAAGCTGCACGTTTGGTTAGAATATTAAATAAGGAGAAAACATATCAATGAAGGTAAATGGGGAGCTAGTTTCAGAACCAAACAAAGTGTTAGATATAATGCTAAAAACACGCTTCCCAGTCTGAAAAGTATGACATCAAACAAGGAGAACCCGAAGGGGAAACTAGTACAAATTGGGAGGAAGCTACAAAGATAGTATATTCAGAAATAGTGGAATGGGCAATAATGTTAATTCATTCTCACCCTTTAATGCGGCGGGTGCGGATGGCATAATGCCGATAATACGACAGAAAAGAACTTAAATTCATAAGTGAATATTTAATTAAAATATACAGAGGAAGTATAGCTATAGGACAAATCGCGTTAACTCCAAAACTCATGCAAGCATATTCAGATGACGGAGTGATTCTCGAAACTGGGAAAAATTTAGAAACTACAAGATCAGTATTAGACATGGCCATTAAGATAGCTACAATGTGGTGTAATAAAAGAGGACTAGATCTGAACCTTCTGAAAACACAATTAGTAATTTTCACAAATAAATCGAAAGGCCTGGAAATGAGACCGATCGTGTTGAAAGGAAGTGAATTGAAGCCGATGAAAGAAATTAAATATTTAGGAATAACGTTTGACCATGCCTTAAAATTCACAAGATAAGGCACTATCAATGCCGCAAGGCAGTAGGTAATTAAATGGGTCCTAAAACCAAAAATACCACACTGGTTATATAAGGCTTTTTTAAAACCAAGGATTACATACGGAGCCGTGAGCACAGATCAACAAATTAAATAAAAACAGCGTTAAACAAAGTACAAATGTCAGTAATGATCACAGGAGCGATGGGATCTACTCCTACTGCTGCTCTTGAGATCATAGTCCACTTCAATCCCTTGGCACATAGAACTGAAAAAGAAAGCCATGGAAGAATGGTATAGAATGATGAGATATGGAGAATAGAGAGGCAAACTCCAAGACAAATAACACGCGAAAATAGAAGTACAGTCAGGAGATAGGCTAGACATGCTAATATATAACAATGACCTGATAAAGAAAAAAATAATCTTCAATAAGAAATATAGAATATACACATAGGACATAGAAAAGACTGGGAAATAATAACGAAGAAAGAAACCACTATATGTTATACGGATGGATGTAGAAAGAACTCGTTAAAGATGACAGGAGTGGGTATCTTTATTCCTTACTGAAACAACCTTACTGAAACTTACTGAAACTGTTGGGAAAATTCGCAAGTGTATTTCAAGCCGAAATGTTTGCGATAATGGGACGTGCAACAGTACCAATACAATCACTAGATAAGGTCAAAGACGATATCATAATATACTCTCGATACTAGTCAAGCAGCCCTCAAATCCAACATATTCGTGAGCATTAGTGGAAGAATGCAAAGAAACCCTAAATAAACTGGGAGAAGTACGTAGCGTCTACATTGCCTGGACTCCAGGACACAGTGGCACTGCAGGAAATGAAAAAGCGGATGAATTAGAAAAATAGGGTGCAATCACACCTGTAATAGGGCCTGAACCGTATCTACTTATATCCTCGAGGGTAACCATGGGTGTTATCGAGAGAATTATTGATGAAGACACAAACAAGGAGTGGCGGAATATCAACACATGTAGACAAACCAAAATGTACTCCGAAGGGAAAAACAAAACTAAAGCAAGGTAAATTCTAAGGTTGGAAAGAGGTAATATTAGAAAACTGGTAGGTATCATCACAGGACACTGTATATTAAATCGACACCCATCATTACTCAAACATCAGACCCCCTGTGCAAACACTAAACAAATAGGGAAGAAACAAGCATACACTACATAGCTGAATGCATCATGCATTCAAACATAAGATTTTACACACTAGGTTCAGACACACTGAGAGAAGAACTGAGGCACACCAAATTAAGGGACATCCTCATGTTTTGTAGGAAAAGCGGAAGATTCATAGACGAGTTAGAGGAGAGAGGACCACCATGCCAGCAATAATTAGAGCTCCAGTTCGGGGAACAGGGACGAGTGGCTACCCATTGAGGAAAGCCGACAGTCCGTCTGCAGCCTGGTGGATGTAGGGAAATCCGCCAGGTTGAATTACACAAGGCTGAATTACCAGAATCTCTACCGTATGGGGCTCGCGACGGCTCGGCGGCTGGACGTTCGCTGTCGCGCCACGCTCCTGGACGATTGTCAGTACTCGCTGTAATGATAACATTGGAATACAATTAAAAACCATAAATGTGCCATAGCATATAAACAGTTCAATATATGACTGCTTGGTTGACACAGGTGGTATTCCATTTTAGGTAAAAATTATTTATTAAACGCCATTGTTACTTTAGTCACTCAGTTCAGTGACTGATAGCAGAGCAAACTAGAGACTAGTCTGAATTGAGTTACGGCTTTTTGCCGTGTCACAGATTGGACTAAAATTGCTGGTCACAGAGAGCTTCCAAGAACCCGAGAAGTATAGTCTCATCTTTAGAAGAGTCCCCGACAGTACCTCAAGATTCGCGTTTCTGGTGTCTCTGCCGTCGCTGTTAGTAACGCCTTCTTCTAGAAGGTGAAACAGTAACCACTACGTACCAATGACCTCTACTCAGACCTTCCCGAGACGATTAAGAGTAACTGAGATATACAATTGTGTAATTTGCATGTTAATCTGACCTTATAAAGGAAAAGAAATAAGCTGTGTCAGTTTTTTACTATTAAGTACTTTACTAATATTTAGTACATTATATAAATTATGTAAAGGTCGAAAATATTACAAAATATTCATAACTGTATATCTGTGTACTCTGTGTGTGCGTCCCATGTGTGACATTGTAGCTTGCTCTACATATAATCACTTTATCATCATTGTGACATTTAAATATTCTACAATGTTCATTTTATTATTTAATAATCAATAAAAATGTGTAATGTTATTAATATTTTAACCTTAACTGTTCATTAGACTTGACCTCAACAGAAAATGAACTGCTGACAAAGATGGCATAATAAATGCTATCACTGATTTCATTATCTATTTTAGTATTGAGAAGCAAAAAAGAATTCTAAGCAAATCTCTCAATAGAAGACTTCTTTTAGATGAAAATAAAAATTAAAAACCTTGTTATCGACCGCCATTATGTATAAATTCGTTCTAGACCTTAATACATATTTTTGTTTCTAACTTTAAAATTGCTGAAGTTAAAACAAAAAGTTAATTTGACTGTTATTGAATAACCTTCAAATTAATCACAATTTTTTTGTCAGACATTATTTCAGAGATAAAATCATTTACACCTATATTTTCAATATGGTGGAGAAAAACATCCTGATCCCAAAAATTCAATGTTAAACTTATGAACGTCCTCATAGAATGAAAAAGAATGGAACCCTACCAAAAAGCATAATTGACTTATTTTTAATGTATTTAATGTAGGGTTGACTTGACTAAAACTAGAAAAAATTTGATTAAAACCTAATAGGAAATAGTGGGAAATACTTATATGCGTAACAATACCAAGATTATAAATGTATGTCTATCAATATCTTATCTTTTTATCACAATATTATACATTATTTAATAATGACATATGATTGAAAATGCGATACGACTCTTTATATCTATTTCTATGAAATATAATCCACCTAAAATACTATGTTCGATAATTGAAAACAATATATTAATTAAGACAATTTTGTAGCACTGCTATACTTATTATCCAAGAAATATGAATAGTAATAATTAGATTTAATTATGCAATGTTGCGATACAATATGTACCATTATAATCGCTGTACAATGTAAGTTATAAGTAATAAATTGTAAAGTAAGTATATTATAATTTAAGAGTTTGAAAGTCATAGCATAGTGTTTTTTTTGTAACTTGTGTGTTTGACGTACATATGTATCTGTATGCGTATCTTTATATCTATACTACTATATAAATTTCTTGCGCCTGTCTGTAATTTCAATTATTTTGTCAAATTTTGTGATAAATAGTCGTTTTGTGACTAATTGACTTCGATTCCTACCATTTTTAAAATTTTTGTCTCTGTCTGTATGTATGTCCTTTTATAACTGAAGAAGAGCTTGACTGATCTTAACGAAAGACGGTACTTAGTAAGACCATGTGATTGCGCTCATGATAGGCTACTTATTTTTTAGAAAATCTACCCCTAAGGGGGTAAAAAGGGGGATGAAACTTTGTTTGGGAAATGGTAAACCGCTAAACTGATTATGATGAAATTTGACAGGGAGATAGTTTAATATCAGAAAACAGACATGGGCTACTTTTTCTATCAAAAATCTACCCTTAAGACGGTGAAAAGGAGGATGAGATTTTGTATGGGAAACGCAAAATCTTGGTAATGATAAAATTTGGTGCGGCGATTAGATTTTTTTCATCAAAAACACATAGGCTACTTTTTTTTATCAAAAATCCGTGAAAAGGGAACGGGAGGGCGGGGGACTAAATTTGTACCGGAAATGCTAATGCTCTGAACTGTTTATGACGTAGCATGGATATCGTTTGACACCTGGGAACGGACATAGGCTTTTTTTTTTATCAAATAACTACCCCTAAGGAGTTGAAAAGGGGGACGAAAATTTGAATGAGAAATGCTGAACCGCCGAACCAATTATGATGTTTGGTAAAGAGATAGTATACGACCGGAGACAGACGAAGGCTAGACGTAGATTTTTTTTCAAAAACAATCTTTAAACATGCTATGTACACGTACATATAATCTAACCTAATCCGGGGCAGCCACGAAAAAATGTTCCGCGCAGACGAAGTCGCGGGTTCAGCTAGTTATTATATATATTCGTTGGCGCGTCTGCTGCTAGTGATCACATAATTACTGAGCGACCAATTGCCAATTGAGGTCATTTTGCCACAATACTATCCGTACGCAGGTGTGCCTATGACTACCCCTCCCATTTCCACGGACCACGTCCCGCACTGGCCTGGTCTGTACCGTTAGCAACGCTGTCGACTCGACATATGTTCGTTTTATTTATTGCTCTCGTTATGAATTAATTCATTATTGTTATTTCTTTGTTAAGTTTGTTTTCGTTGTTATTTTGTTGTCAAAATAGGCAAAAGGAAAGCAATGGGGTGCCTAGGGTTTCAGAATAGAGCAAGCCAGATATATATGTTCTTTAGTTTTTGTAAAAAAAAAAGGCAAAGCTAAAATATTTATAGATTACTAGTTATGAGTAGCACAACCGGCGGACAAGAAAAGAGAGAGAGAGCTCTCTGTGTTATTTTTCAACAAATAAATTTTTATGATATTAAATAATAATTTGCTATTAAAAATATACGAGCGTAAATAGTTATATCAGTTCTTAACTTTCTCAATCCACTGTTTACCCAAATTACTGAAAGAAATCGCTACGTCTATTTGTCTTCGTGAATTCATGTCTCTTATGTCGTCAGTATAGTTGTTTAAAATCGTCATAACCAGAACGATTCTAATATTTTCGTAATTTGAATAAAATATACAGCACCAAAAATAAGTAGTACTTACCAACCAACCAACCAACCAACGTACCAACTTGATAGGTGAACAACCAAAAATACGATGACTCGTAAACTGATCTATTAAATTGTCTTCTATACAATTTACTAGTCGGAAAAACACATTTGATGAGGTAAATAGTTTTGTACACTGATTTTTCTTCTGTGTAATTTACTGTCGAGTAATACACAAATCAGGCGTAGGTTATAACGAAGTAATGAGTAGTTTTTTCTGTTCAAAGATTCTACATTTTCTTTGCCGATTAAAACTTGTATACTTTTTAAATTCTCACAATACCGAGGGAAATCCTATCGTGTTGGAGAACGTGATTTTATTTGAAGAGTTCTTACGTTTTTTGAGAAAAAAGAAACAAAAAGTGTCACCTATAATACCTGTTGAGTGCGTTAGATCACGCTAGTAAGGCTACAAGTGTATGTATTCGAACCCTTTGATACATAAAGAATGCAGCCAAGAAAGTAAGGAGCACTACAACCTACACCAGGCATATCGGCTGATACACAAGAAGTGAAACTCACAACGACAAATCATGGTTATGTCTGATACTGATTTAATGGAGTATCATGATTAAACTTATTTACTGCTTAGTCGTCTCCATTGCATTGTCAAAATAGTAATACATAATATATAATCAACGTAACAACGACAGCGTTCTTTATTTACTTATTTTTTCTTTAATCGCATTTAATGATACTCATGGGAAGAAACAGGTAGGAAAATTCGAAGGAGAATAGTTATTTTTAGTTTTATGTAAAGTATATAAATGAAAATAATTAATTTATTGTTATAAATATTTTAGTAATACCTGTCTTTTTTGTCAACCCTACTGATCATCGACGCGACGCGTGACGTCATAGGGTTATCGGCACGGATAGTGTATTTTGTTTTGCAGAGACGATGGTTTACGGCTATCCATGCTAAGATAAGTTAGACGGCGCTGTAATTGAGTCAAATCAAACTTATCGTGTCATCTACCGGATAGGTTAGAACAAGGTCTGCTGGGCCAAGTGGTATAAGTATAATATTTAAATTTTTTAAATGTATGTAATCTAGCATATATACTTAGAATGTGAATTTATTTTTATGTGACTGAAAACAAAAGGGTTTGAAGATTTGCCAAACCCCGCTGCCATTTTAATTTATTTCGAAAACGGCGGCATACTATGTAACCTATATATTTATATCGATTGGAGACAATTAAACGAACAAAAAATTACGAGGTTGCTATATCCTAAAGTCTCACATTACAGTTTTTTTGCAGGAAAAGAATGATGTATGAGAACTTCAATAACCATGAAAAAAAATGCCAAAATAAATTAAATTAAAATAGTTATTTTTGATTGTACAAGGAGATCGCACCCTTAGAATGAAACTGACTTAAATCAAAATTTCCAAATTTAGAGTTGTAATTAACCTACCTACTACCTAGAAGTATGAAGTTACCTATCTATCCGCCCCGTTAGCGACATATTGCAAGAATATTTAAACATGTATTCCTGAAAAATTAGTTTTATTATTTTAGTTGAATTCATTGTCGTAACTTGCCAAAACAAAATCTCGCAATGTTGAGTTAGGTCAGTTTTATTCTATCCCTTTCGAGCAAAGGTATGTATAACACCAGGTCTTATGCGGACATATTCAATACATCATAGAGAAAGTAAAAATACAAGTAAAAGTATAGTATTAATTGACATTTCCAGATTAATAATACCTAGGCTACTTCGGTATCTGTTAAGCACCTAATTAAAAGATTTCAAGAGGTTTACTAATCATGAAAAACCCAATAACTCAATATCAATCAATGAATTTAGAGTAGTTTTTTAACAATTGTATTATAATTTTTAATTATTTTGATACTGTGTATTTTAAAATATGTCGATTTTAAGAGCAGTTTATCTAGCTTATTATCTTGAAATCAAGACACAAAAATTTCAATCGGGAAAACGGTTACAATTTATCAACAGCGTAAACCTGGTTTTTCACATCAGGTTAAGTGTGTGAACACCGTGAGTGTTGTGTGTAGGAACCTTAATAATTATTTACAAATATTGGGCGTAGATGAAATAAAATCTGCCTCGGACACGGAGTGAAGATTGCTGCGACAGTTTAATTGAGACCACGGCCGAAACTTCAAGCGAAAATTAAAGGTAATCGCGTTAATTTTCTGTGTTTTTAGATATTTTATAATGCAACGCGAAAATTTAAAAGTTTATAAGCCTACTATCACTTTACTGAAGAAGTTTACGATAAGAAGAAAAAACTAATTTACGTCGAACGTACTTCGTGTGTTCGTCATGAGTTATAACCATACCGTGACGTGCATCGCATTATGCATTGCCTAATTGTTTAACTCATCAGCAATTTTACTTCTTAATACGTGCATTGGAAAATGTGCTTATCTGTGCGCCATGCCATGAAGAAAAAAAAAGGAGTTTTTGGCGGGATTTTATGGGGAGCGGTTGGGCGTTTATATTATTTGTAAATGGTTTCTAGTGGATATTGTGATGTAAAATTGGCGTAGTTTTGCGTTCCAAGTATCTACGCTGTTGTGCTGTTATGTGAAATTGTTGAAATAAGTGCTTATTTAGTACAGTGATGTTGAGATTTTTTTTAGTTGTTTAGTCTCCCTCAGTGGATCCTATTAGAAACACTGCCTCAATATATTTGTCGCCAGAAACTACAAGAAACATCTAAAATGTATGTAAATGTAATATGTACCAAACGTAGACATTTTGATAAAATAATATGAAAATCTAATTATTACTGACGACGTCGGTTATATGGGTTAAGATCCCTTTAACTTTCTAACGATTTCCTGTAACTTCTTCACCGACTAGCCATTACTACCTCCTAAGGGAGAATCGTACTGCTAACTAAAAGGACTTTTTGGCGGAAACTGGAGAAATGAGGTTGCCATTTTATTTAGACTCAATTTTTTATATTTTTGGGAGTTTTAAAGCACAAAAGTGATAGTATACATGTGTTTTAAAGTTCTGTATAAGTGAAAAGAATGGAGTAGGTCTAAATAAACTATTGTAGCTGAAGCTCTCGCGCACTTCCAAGAAGTTTTTTATAACTTCAGTAAAGCCTAATATCACTTTACTGGAGGTGTTTTACGATAAGAGAAAACGAATTTATTTTGAATGTGCTTCATAAGAAACCACAGATGAAAAACTTATTAATACGTGACATTGACAAATGCGCTAATCTGTGCGCCATGCCACGAAAAAAGAAAAAAAAACTCAACTTAAAAAAGTACTCACAGTCGCGGTCGGTGTCCCTCTCGCGTTCGCGCGGCGCGTCGCGGCGCGGCGCCGTGGGCACGGCGCGCGGGCCCGAGCGCCAGTCGCCCATCGTGCGCTCCGGGTCGTACTCCCTACTGAACAACAGTAACTGGCCGTTAGCGGCGTACTTGTAGCCCTGCCTTTAAGGCTCTGTGCTGTTATTAACCCTACTTGCCTAAAGAGAAGCTGACTATATTTGATTACCCAATCGAGTTACTAAAGTGATCGACAGTTACTAAGTAACTACGAGGGCTGCTATTTAGGTATCCGGAACTGGCCAGTTACAGAACAATATTAAAAAAGTAATTATAACATTTAAAAATGGAACTCTTTGGCTGAAGAATACAATTTGTTTCATGTAGCTGTCATTTGTTTATCCTTTGTGGCGTCATTTTGAAAATTGCGAGTTTTTATCACCATGGATTTAAGTCGTGAACATTTTCGTGCTATGATTTATTACGATTTTCGGCGAGGGCTAACTCAAAAACAGTGCATCGATCAACTCACTTCGACTTTTGGCGACGAAGCACCATCGAAAACTACTGTGTATCACTGGTTTAGTGAGTTTAATCGTGGGTGGTCTGTGCTCACGGCCGAAGTTAAAGAAGGTCGCCCTAAATCGGTTGTTGTCCCTCAAAATATTGATGCTGTGCGGGAACTAATAATGCAAGATCGTTATGTTACATATCGCGAGATAGAGGCGTCTCTGGGCATAAGTATGACGAGTATATATAAATATCACACGAACATTTAGCTGTAAAAAAATTTGGTCACGTTGGATTCCCCACAACTTGAGAATTGACCAAAAACGGGCTCATGTCGATTGGTGTGAAAAAAATGTTACAAAAATACAATCAGGGTGCATCAAAAACTGTCTATAATATCTACATAGGTTATGAATCTTGGATATATGCGTATGATCCTGAAACTAGACGATCGTAAAACGGTTAATTCTGAATGGTACACGACCATTTGTTTGCCAGAAGTCTTTGAAGAAATAATAAAGAACAACCGACAACGCAGAATCCTTCTTCATCATGACCATGCCAGCTGCCACACATCGGCCGAAACAACTCGGTATTTGGAAGATCAAAAGATCGAATTAGCGGGTCATCCGCCGTACAGCTCCGACTTGGCCCCCAACGACTTCTATTTATTCCCAACCGTGAAAAATAAATTACGTGGTCAACGTTTTTCGAGCCGTGAAGAAGCTGTTGATACGTTCAAAATGCACGTTTTGGAGATACCTCAATCCGAATGGAAAAAGTGCTACGAAAATTGGTTTCAACGCATGCAAAAGTGCATCAATCATCATGGTGAATATTTTGAAAAGCAATAAAACTATAATAAATGCTATATGTTTGTTTCACTTTGTTATTCCGGATACATAAATAGCAGCCCTCGTATTACCATTTCAGTTTTCGATTTTTCATTTAATTTTTAAACTTAAATTGGAACATACCGAGTAACTGCACATCTAACACAAAAACAGAAGCTTTTTAAGATCACTCAAGTTTAAATCAGTCTGTCATAATAAATTTTCTGAGAAACTATATGTAAATGTTCGTTGTGATAATATAATGTAAATAACCCACACATTTGTACATAGAATAATTTAAAATATTCATTGTGCTATAACTTGGTCATAACTAAATTTGACCTAAAATGTATTATATAATTTTAAAGAATTCAGAGAATATGAAGCATTATTTGAAATGTACATGAATATCTAATACGATGAGTCGTAGGTTTTATACATCGCAAACTTATTATTTTAGACATGTGGTATACACCTCTTTACACGCGAGTTAATTTATGTACAAAGAGTAGGTATTGCCATTGCCACAGTTTAACAAGCCATACATTTGGGCATTCAGTACCTACAACATATGCGTGGTTTCTCATACAAAATTTTCTGTTATTTTTTGCGGGAAAAGAGGTACTACCACAAGTAAATGGGAGCATTCAAATGCAATGTTGAGTTGTGTCTTTACGCTTTTGCACACCAACAATTCGACAACATTCCCTCATACGTAGAAATAACTTGATTGAAATTTTATTCATGATCCATTATGGTTTATAATTAAATGCTACGACGAGATAGTCTCGTGGGGAGTGCGTAGTTTTTTCTTTTTTTTTGCGATTTAATTGTAATTTTATTCGTAAAGCGTTGTCTATAATTAAATATTAGTTAAAAATATAGTCTTAGGGAGTGCGTTTGCATCACAATTCGGCAATTAAAAACTGTAAGCTATGAATTTAAGCCAATTCAAGGTTCGTTATTGTATGACAAACATTACGATACGACTTCCTAGAATGATGAACAAGTTATTGGTACAACATATTCGAATGAATCGAAATACGTTATGATGAGTTCAGTAAATCGATTTAGTGAATTCTGAAGAAATATATTAAAATGGAAAGTTAGCACTTAATACAAAAATTATATTTACTTCTGAAATATAATTCCGTCTTTGGCTAGATTGGATGTGGTGGATTTTTCATTGCACCTACTAAGAGTATAAGACGACATATTATGTAACGCAGTGAATTCGATTTTACCATATAGAAATGCTAACAAATCTATTCAAAACTAGTTTTTATTGTGCGATGGTTATTTTTTACTCAAATCATGATAGAGGGGAATGCCTGTGTATCACGCCTCCCTTTGTAGGGACTCAATGCATTTGGGCAACTAATGTACTTGCGCAGAGCAGCGACGGGGAGCTCGCGCGGAAGCGAGCGCCGAGGGTCGCGTGCTGCGATCACGCGTAGATTGCACTTTCGACCGCGAAGGCCGAAGGAGCGTTCGAGTTTTAATAATATATTATTTTGTTTTAATATTAAAAAATATATGTTACTAAAACAATATATTATTGATATAATTTTAACTTTAGATTGTATTGTAGGTTTAAGTCTAAAATCGTAAGTGAAGAAAAGCTAATTTTTAAAAGATTTAATACTAATTGTATACTAGCTGCATACATACTATCTTATGTAGACATTTGAATTAAAAAATAATTCTAATTAGTAAATGACTTCATTTATTTATTTCTTTATTACACGATATTACTGTTATATAAATTATTTAATAGATACGAAAAATCCGGAAAATGTATACTGGTCTTGGGCTTTATAAGTAGTATCGGGAGTACTGGTAGCGAGCTAAGACCAGCACCGGAATTAATAATTATAGGAACCGGACCGGTTCTGCAAATTCAATGTCTAGGTTTTCGATGAGTGAATCACTCAGTGAGTTATAAAAATGGCTGTTTTCAGGTCTTTATAACTCAAGAACTATAATTGATAGGTTTATACATGGAATTTGAGATTTTATGTGTTCAAGAGGGCCTTATTAAATATCCAAAATTGCAAGTGTATATCTATCTATATATATATAAAAGGCGATGAATGTATGTATGTTCCTTATGGACTCCGAAACGGCTGGACCGATTTCGATGAAATTTTCAGGGAATCTTCAGATTGGCCTAGCGGGTGATCCTGTGAAGTTTGGTAGCGATCGGATCAGTAGAATTTTGTTTTTTTGTTTTTTACGCCCAGTGAAACTAACGCCTAGTGAAACGGGCCGGGTTTGCTAGTATTTAATAGTTTTTAAGTCATGGAAAAGTCGAAAGGAGCTTGAACTTTTCTTTTCCGAGCTTGACTGACACACTTTCGTGTGTCTAGATAGGTAATTCATGTTAATAGATGATTACATTATATAAATAATCATACATACATACATACCTTCACGCTGTATCCCCAACAGGGTGTATCATAATCAGTTTATTTCCGATTTGTGACGACCCTACCAATTTTCGTATGACAGCGTAAGTACTTAACAAGGGCCGCGGCATGGCTCGAAATCAAGGGCGTTGCACTACTGTAGGGATATTGTAATACTGTGGTATATTACTGTAATGGTTCCAATTCTCACACTAGGATGCAACTGTTAAAAACTGAGACAATTCACAACAATTGTAATATTAAGGTGCTTTAGTGTTGGATATGAACACAGACGTTAATGGATAAGTGTTTGGAAAGGCATGTTAATTCAATGGTCCTGGCTATTAGCAGTATGTAACAAATTAATATGTGGCAGTACTTAAGCCAAGTCAAAGGCCTTAAAAGCAATTTGACAACATACAGTAGGTGGGGCACCAGTCTACCTCCACCAATATAGATTGGTGCACTGGACCCTCAGGCCGCAGTACGACTTATCTCCTTCCTACGTAATGTGTTCGAAGAAGCCTGTGCTCAGCACTGGGCATAAACATTGCAATTCTATACTAATTACTGCTAGTCGTTAGTCCTCGAAATTTTTTTAATTATTGAAATAAACAAATAGTTAATGTATATGTAGTATAAATAAAAAGATATTCCTAACAGGGCTTCCAGTCTCAAAGCCCTTTCCAGTTAGGACCATTTCGAGACTTGACACAGTATCGTAATTCCCGGGAAAAGACTTCAGAGTTATGTATAATTTAATCTACTACCATTTCTACCTATTTGCAACTACATTATTTTGAGAAAATTAAAAATAGTACGTTTTTTTAATTATTGTATGTTATAATTATATGTATAGATTACCAAATAAAGACCAACATTTGTTAGTGACATACTTCTTGAAGTTGTACAATAGCATAATATGTATATATCTATATCAGACAAACTATATTGGATAGAAAATAACATCGAGAGGAAAATTGACGGGAAGATTCAGTTAGATTGAACAGCATTTGGGAAATTTTGTCAGGTTTTTTGTTCTCCATCCTATAATGTTCTGAAAACAAATGTCTTCCAGAACTGCATCTTATCTTTTATGACTTATAGAGCCAAAACATGAATATTGACAGTAAGACCAGTTCGTACGTTTAAATTCGCACATCTTTGCATGAGACGGGCTATGACAACATTTTACGTGACGGATCGAATCTACGACAAGGTGATTCGCCAGGAAACTAAAATAATCCATTTTGTAGCTACATTCTAGAGTGGAGACCATTTCAAAGCAAGTGTAATGTAGGGCGTTTTTCAGCGAAATGAATAAATGGAGTGGCTGTAAATCGCTGGCCAAGTTGAGCCGAAGATCGGACTCAGCTGCCTGTATTGCGAGATGCCTATTAGCAACAGTGGATTAATATAGGCTTTTGATGATGACAATAACACTGTTATAGTGAGTCTTGCGCTAGCAAGACTAACTTAAATAATAATAAGCAAGAATAACAGTCTCATTGTATATGTCTCTATAGTGCTATGTGTGTATGTAATACCACAGATTCATTAGTTACATTGTATAAATAGGAGTACAAGCTTCTATCATACACATATCCTCAAGCTATCATGGCTCGATGGATTATATATTAGAAAATGCGCTATCATGTGCAGGTAATTTCAAAAGTAAATGATAATAATAATTAGTAAGCCATTTTCCACCTACATCAGTTGACAATTCAACTATCTGTGTACACAGTAATGAGTGAAGTTTCCTATAAACTCTTTCTTTAATATTTATATTCACAGGGAACCAAATTATTTTTAGGAAGAATAAAATATTAAAATATACTTTAAAAATGAAAACATTGTACGAAACAGGAACTCTAACTGTAGTATATTTTATCGCGTGGGGAACTTTCAATTAAATAACTATGCAAGCTTGATTGATAACTTAACTTTATTGTTAAACCAATATAACATACTTGTTACACGGTCGGACATGAACAGGCCGGGCGGCAAAAAACCCCGGAACCATTGACAAATGAAATACAGACTACAATACACAGATAGACACACAGAGTATACTATGTGTGTTCTGTGATACTATGACAGCTTGGCACAAATATGTAACACTAACCATTTGACTTTACTGTCATTATTTAAAGACAATATTGTTACTAGTTTCAGAAGTGTTACAAAAACAGAAAAATCCAATGTCTTTGTTTGAACATAATAGAAAAAAATATTCGCATGTGCAGCACAAAGCCTCTTCCTGTGAGATTATTACTTACCTGTCGCGGTCGGAGCGACCGCCTCTACCCATTCGGCGGTCATTGTCGTGTGTAGACACGTCTATTCTAATACGTCGACCACCTATTGTCTGTAAACAAAAAGTAACTAGTTTACATTATTGTAATCACTTGACAACTGGACCCTTTATGGGTCACAGATAGGGTTGCCGACGATACTATAACATAATATAGTATTATTGTACTATAATATTTCAAACCGAAATTAATAGCAAACAAATTCAGTTTTTAAAATGTATGAACACAGTTTAAGATTATCCTTCTAGCTTCTACTGATGTAATGTGAAACAAACTTGAGATCTACTTTAATTTGCATATTGAATGCGATAAAGCATAATGACACTTTATTATATGTACACAAAAAATTACAAAAACTACAAGTGCAAAAAAAATATAGTTTTTATAAAAATAAATAAGTAACAAATATATCTTTTTCTATTTATTACTCTTTCCATAAAATACTACATTTTTTTAAGTGTACTATATTTTTTTACAGCTTATGTTGAAAAATACTATAATATGTCAAAGAAATGTTGGCAACCCTAGTCACAGACGTCTAGCATTGTTGGGCAAAATGTAATTTAATTGTAATTGTGAACACATTCTGTTAGGCAAACAATTACAAAAATTAATTGTAATTGTTTTAAAATTACTTTTGCCAAACACTGATGTCCAGTGACCAATATTCAGATGAAAAGTTATACTATTGTACTAGCCACAAACAGTTAAAAATGTTAAACCCTTGGTTATAAATTATAATTTAACTATTATGTTATATATAGCGCATTTTTGGTCATAAGTTAACACCAAAATGAAAAATAAACTTAATTTTCATGAGTAAAATGAATTAAAAAATAAACTGGAAAGGCATCTACAAACACTCGATTAATTGTAAAGCGATTAACTGGATACAGGCATTATCAGTTGTTGCAACTGCCAGCTTGATAAACAAATAATAATAAGGTTACAACTTACAGAGATGAAAACAGATAATTTAACATTTATTTCTCTCTCTTCCACTGATAATATTTAATACTTTCAATATTATTTGTAGGTGGAAATGGGAAGAACATTTAATACAGTATTAAAATATTAAGCAATACTAACCAAGTCTGCTATATTCATAGCATTGATTAGACTTTCTCTATCTTCGAAGTCTACATAACCAATTCCTTTGAGACGGTCACCCTCTCTTGGCAATCTTATGTTCGTAATCTGCGGGCAAATAATGTTATGAAAAAATACAATTAACCTATAAAAAACATTTCATGTTTAATTGTATAAAAAAATGGCGAGTTTCCATACAAAGTTTTATCACATATCGATTCATAGCATCTCAAGATGAAAAAATATTAAAATGATAAGAAATAGAATCTCCAAAATTTATTTTATGAGAAAGGCACAAAAGAAAAATATTAGTTTTATAAAAATATGTTTAAATATAATTAGTTTTTATATCTTGAGGTTATGTCGATATGCTATCAAGTTGACAATATAATTAAGAAAGCTACAGAAATATAGGAAAATCTAATATGATGGGAGCTCTTTTGAAAATGTGATGTTGCCAATAAATTCCCTTAAATATACAAATAGAAACTGTCTTTATAGATTTAGTGATTAAATTTGAGATTTCAATGACATTTGACAGAAAAGGTTTATGAGTGCTTAGAATGAAGAACAAAATTATAAAATACAAATATTTTGGCAATAATTGTCAAATATTTTGGTCTCTAAATGTACATATCAGGCTTTTATGCTATTCTTTAATATATCATACAAAAGTAGCAAGGGCCCAAGGGGCCCCTTATATTTAAATATTATATTTCTTAGTTTTGATATTTAAAAGTTGTTGAAGCAGTTTTTAAACGTATTAAAATTATTCTTTTATTTCTGTTTTCGCAGATATTTAAAAATTGAAATAGGTATATTTCAATTTACGGATAATAAAAACGTAAAAATAATTTGATTCACATTCAAGCTTTTCTTTTATAAGTACTTTTAACAGTTATCCATAAAATACTTAGGACCAAGGCCTCTTGTTTTAAATTTCATAATTCTTTGAAAATAAAAGTAGGTACTGTATTCCCTTAAATGATGGAGTAATTCAAGAGTTAAGAGTTCGATTAAATTAAGTTTATCAGCAATATTTTATATCTCGTTTTAGCAACTCTTAAATCATTCCACAGATGAAGTTAAGGTATTTATGCTCCCTAATTTCCGATCTCTGTTAATCATTCATTACGTCTTCGTGACAACTTATAATACCTAACGCATTATCGACTGAAATCTATAACTAATAAACTAGAAAACAATGCAAAAGAAAAAGCAAAATCAAAAGGCAACAAAAAATAAAACATGTCAATGTCCATTGCTTACAATCTACGTTTTATAGTTGAGTGTTACCATTAGTTTTTCTGGTTTTCTAAATAGGGTTCATTGCTTCAGTCTTTCAATAATAATTTCTGAGCCAAATGTCCGAGTAAGCCATTTTATTTATTAATTTATTATATTAAACATTTTGAAGATCTAGAGAAAATATTTATTTTATTTCCCATTAAAAACAAATATATTGAGAAGTTTACTACAAATTAGTAGCAACAATGAATATATTTTCAGATAAAAATAAAAAGGAGCTTTAATTTATTAGCAATTAAGAGTTTATTTAAATAAACTATTTTTTGTTAGCTACTAAAAGGAAAACTAATCTTGTGTAAACATTGAGTAAATTAATTTATTAGGTTTCGTATGTGTCATATTCTAAAACACTAAAAATCTGCGGGTAACATTTTCTTTACCAGCATCTCAGTTAAAACCTTACTTTAAGTTCAGCAAATAGCTCGGAGACAGCACTCTCATCAACATCATATGGCAGGTTGGAGATGTAAGCAATGTATGGTGGTCGACGTGGTATAGTCTCTTCATCTACAGCAAGGCCTCCACGAGCCGCCCGCGACGCTGACGGCAGTACCACCGGCGGTCGCGGGCGAGAGCTATAGCCGAAGTTCTCGGCTGAGATGATAATATTATTAGAAATGTTGTACAAAATGTTAATCACTTCCATAATATACATAATTTTTTAAAATAAGGTTGTACAGCATTAAGATAACCTATATGTATAAATGTGAACCCTCAGCAGTATTCAGGGAGCAAACCAATGAAAGACTAGTCTGAATTGAGTTATGACCGAAATCATCTCGTAGATTGAGCTAAAATTGCGGGTCATAGGGGCTTCCAACAGTGGTCATATTTATGCCTCCTCCTGTAGCCTGTTGGCAAGAAGTCCCAGGCTTAACATGTCACTGTATTTTCTGGTTCCCCCATCTTCCCTGTGAGGAAAGCATCCAGCTAGAATGTAATTGAGAAACAACACATGACCTTTTCTCAGACCTTCCCGGGGTGAAAAAGAATGACGAGCAATCTGTATGTGCACCCCAAGTACGAGATTAACATTGGTCTGCCATTACCCTTTTCACATCATCACAGGGTTGATAAAAAAATAAAAGTGTATTTTCATTTTTATACTCACTTTCATCATCTACAGAGTCTGCCCAACTGTTTATTGTGGGTATGGTGGTCGGTTCTGCTATAATGTCTGTTATATTGGCGCGTATCCATTTTGCTTTCTTTGATTTTTTGCCTGAAAATATTACGTAAATGCAAGTCAAATTCCAATATAGCAAAGGGTGATGAAAATTGTAACTGTATGTAGAAGGCAATCCAATGATGACGCACAGCAGGCGAACGACCTACTATAATTCTAAAAAGTGGTTAATCGTGAACACATATGTATTGAAAGGACAATTAATTAACATTTCTGTAAAACATCTGTTATAGTTCGTATATTTCTTTTTAAATGATGACGGATTTCATAATAACAAACGAATTTTCACAAATACGGGACAAAACGCTAGAAATTTCAAGAGAAAAAGTTAAAAATGTGGCCACGCGGTAAAACCAAACGAAAAGGTGAAACGATGACACGTTAGCATTATTAGACTACAAAAAATTACACATAGTAATATTTCAGAAAGTAAACAAAATAAGTGTAAACAAATTAAGACGCGTTTTAATGAAGACAGACAATAAAATAGAGCTAAATTTTAAATTTTTTCACGTGACAAAATTTGGAGAACTAACCTGTAGCGGCCATATTAAAAGGCTGGAGCCAATGTTGCCACTGAATGAATCTTGAACTACCAGCCACTACCAGTTTGGTTACCGATCAGGGCTGCCATTCGTACAATATAATTGTGCCACAGACCCGTAGAGTAATGACAGTGTTTCAATATTTTAATTAATTTGATTATTTCTTCACCTTGGCATAATTATAGTAAAATTTATTATGTATTTTAATTGAAAAATGTAACGTAATAAAAAAATATATGCAATACATTTTACGCAACGGTCATATTTCATATGTTCATAAGTTATAACGTAGGCAATGATTCGCCACTTCTCAATTATAATTTAATAACGCAGTCTTTTATTGTACAATAAAAAATAATTCTATGGCTCTTCATTTTTTTTTTCAACATTTATGTATTTTGTTGTAATGTCCCCAAAATAATGTCCCTGAAAGGTAAATAATTTTACTTTTAGTAGTATATAGTAACATTCTTGTAACAAAATGTGTCTTTGTACAAAAAAGTATGATTCCTTGATTCATAATTTTCTACCCATTATTACCAATTCTTTCTGTATGTCATTTAACTGCATGATTATTTATAAATTAAAAAATGGTTATATATTATTTTTCATATGATTCATACATATAAAAATATAAATATAATATTAATGTATCTTTTCAAATTCTACGAGCTAAGAATCAGGCATTAAAGTAGATATGGTAAAATACTACTCTGTCAAGAAAGTACCGGGAAAAGATCAATAATACACGAAATGTTAGTTATTCATCCAAATTTATTTTATCACCTTTAAAGTATGTTCCTTCAGAAACGATACACTTACGCCAACGAATAATACAATCATCAAAACATTTTTTAAACGCTTTTTCCGGAATTGAGTTCAGTGCTCGCCGTGAATTCAACTTTATGTCTTCTAGCGAATGAAAACGGGTGCCACGAAGTGGTAATTTGAGTTTAGGAAAAAGAAAGAAGTCGGCTGGAGCCATATCCGGTGAATAAAGTGGTTGCTCGATGGTATTTGTTGAGTTTTTGGTCAAAAATTCGTTCACAATGATGGCCTTGTGCGAAGGCGCATTATCGTGGTTCAAAATCCAAAAATTTTCTTTCCACAAATCTGGCCTTTTTCGTCGAATTTGCTCTCTTAAACGCCGCATAACGCCCAAATAATATTCTTTATTTACCGTTTGACCTGCCGGCAAGAATTCCGAGTGCACAACACCGCGATAGTTAAAGAAAACAGTCAACATGACTTTGACTTTTGATCGACTTTGGCGTGGTTTTTTCGGTTTCAGTTCAGTTGGAAGGCGCCACTCCGAAGCTTGTTGACTAGTTTGCATGTCAAACTCGTAAACCCACGTCTCGTCACCAGTAACAATGCGTTTCATGAATGTTGGATCGGAATTGACTCGTTCTAGCATGTCCTCAGCGACTCTTATGCGATTGAGTATTTTGAGAAAATTTAGGTCTTTCGGGAATAGCCGAGCGGCAACATGTTTCATACCCAAGTGATTATTTAAAATGGTACGGATCAACTCGTGAGACACAGAAAGTTCGGCGGCTATCTCTCTCAAACTTGAATGAGGATTTTCAGTCATTATTTCCTTCACTTTTGCTATGTTAACTTCAGTTGCAGACGTTGATGGCCTACCAGAGCGAGGCAAATCTTCCATCACATCTTGACCGCTTTATTTGAACGCTTTGTACCACTCATATGCACGTGTTTTTGATAAAGTCGATTCACCGTAAGCCTTCTGTAACATTTTAAGTGACTCCGAACACGAAATTCCATTGGCGATGCAAAATTTAACACAAACACTTTGTTTGTTCGATGTTTTTGTCCATTATGAAATTCGCAGTATACACTAGAATGATGTAACTAAAAACAGTACTGTATTTAATCTAATTAACAGATGCAACTCAAACTCCGCGCCAAAATGGAAAACAGTTGTGCCAATCTAACAACAACAAAAAAAAAACAAAAAATTGAATTTGGAACCATAAACATCCATTCCAGATATTTTCTTGACTGAATGTATGACTTCCCAGCAAAAAACTAGGTACCTACCTATAGAAAATATAAAAAAACCAAAATGTTTAGTGCTTTCTGATGTAAATTATCATAATGTAATGTAAATATAACATTTTATGTTACAATATTATTCATTCTATACTTGAACTACATTGGTAATATTAGCACACGTTTAATAAAAAATGTATACATACATAAATATCTTCACGCTGTATCATAGCTGTAGTCATAGAGGATACAGGGCGCCAATAAATAAAAAGCTAATAAATACAATAATCATAATATTATTTCTTTCATTACGTGTCCGTGTTGTACTAAATTAGAAATTAAAAAAAAATATAGCATTAGTACGTTAATACATTTTAAAAGAGTATGTAGACTACATACTCTTTTAACATTCTACATTGTAGAGAATTCATTATTAAAGTGAACACGTTGATAACTTTCTTTCTAAAAAGTAATTTATTTTAAGTATAGATTTCATATCATTTTGACAGTCTCTTGAACGATATTATTACCTACATACATAGCATATCGTGATTATCTTCAAAATTAATGAGATGTAATAATTTTCATTCGCAGTTTCTGTCTTTCCTCTAATATTGGAGACAGGCATTCGGCTGCAGTGCTGCGGTGTGGCCGCTGTGCTCGACTTGAAATGTAATATACTTGTAGTATGTAGTATAACCAGTAACCACAGTATAGATGGCATTCAGATCGCGCGCTGTTGGAGTACAGACGTATCTACGTAATCTTTTTGTTCCGCGCTTACCTCGTTCGGTGTTAGACTTTTAACGAATCATTTTTTGTTCGACTGTTTTTATTTCGTCTTACCGTCTGACTGTGACCGAATCTTAACATAAAAAAATCAAAAAGTCTCCATTTCTCTGAAAAGAAGTTTAAATTCCTTTCGCTCGCCGCGACTACGTGCCAATAAATTAAATTTTGTTACGAGGTGACGTAAAAATACAGTGCTGATGATAACAGTGTGATGTTATGAATAGTGCTGTGTTTATGTTGTGATGTGTGATGCTGAGAAGGTGTAGTTCGTTCGATCAACATGGGGTATGCAACAAATGGAACCGGGCGCGCCGCACACGAGGCGCTGTTAGCACGCCAAGACGCTGAGCTACGGCTCATGGAGACCATGAAGCGAAGTCTTCAAGCTAAGATGAAAAGCGATCGAGAGTATGCGTTGGCACTTTCTGCTGCCGCGGCTCAGGGGCAGAAGATGGATAAGTGCGAAGAACTCAATGGTTAGTGTTCATATAAATAACTAGGTATGTAACGAATATAACATACCTTCACTACCCACAATTTTGCCAACTATATTATTTTCATTTTATTTAACAATTTATTGCACAACAACACATGAAAAGAAAGATACATACAGAAAAAAGGCAAAATAAGGTAGTGCTTGTTTCTATAAGAAATTTCTCCCAGCGGACCTGTGAGAGAGACAACTTATAAAAAAGAGAGCGGTAGATACTAAAGACAAAATATAAATAATATTAAATAAATTAACAAAAAAACACATACTATGAATAATATATCAATAACTATATTAGCGGTTACATTTGAAATAATGCGAACTAAGATTTAAACAATTTATGTGTGCTAAAAATATTGCCATAAAACACATAAATATAATCCATACATACATATTATCTTCACGCTGTATACCTAACGGGGTAATCAGAGAGGACGGAACACCAAGCTTCGCGGTCCTTACATACTTCTTTCGCTTTCTCAAATTTCATCATTCTCCTCATACATTTTCGCCTAGGTATGCGAGTGATTTTCACATTTCCGTCAGCTAACAGTCTGACTATTTGACCTTCGTAAGTGAGCATTATTAATCTTCTTTGGCTTCTTTTACCGCTCGCTTTCGCTCTGTAGATTTTCTTCGTCAGTCTTTCATCACATCCTTTCTATGTGCCCGAACTATCTACGCATTCCTTTCTTCATTTTTGCAATAACACTGTCGTGCAACCCTGTCATCCTGCGTATCTCTTCATTGCTTATCCCGTTTGCAGTCAGCAGTCGCAGCAATTATTTTGGAAAGAAATACGTAAGTACTTACTGAAGTGGTTCGGCACCTTGCAGAATGAATAAAATGCGTTGGAAAAAAAACCACCTGCTAACAAATAAAAAAGATGTTCTACAGCGATGGAGTGAATACTATGGAGAATTGTATGAGAGTAGCCACTCTGTTTCTGATACTGAGAGCGATTCTAATGAATCGCCACACTCGGGTCAGAGACTTGAAGATGCCATTCCACTAGAGGAGTATGAAAGAGATTGACAAAATGATAAGAAGTTCGAAATGTGGAAAAGCTGCAGGAATTGATGAGGTGACTGCTGAGATGATCAAGTATTTTGGTACGAGGGCCTACCTTTTGAGCACTGTGCAAACTTTGTAGGCAGAAGGGAGAGATTCCAGAGGACTGGCGTACCGCAGTCATAGTACTTCCCTATGAAGGAAAAAGTTCTCATTTAGACTGTGCGTGCTATAGGGCTATCAGCTTGGTCAGCTTAGCAAGTAAAGCCTATACCAAGGTATTGACTGAAAGTACGAAAGGCGTTTCTGAAAGATATTTATGGGAGGCACAAGGTGGTTTTAGGAATGGTAGGGGTTGTACGGATCAAATCTTTTCGTTCCGCGATATTGCGGAGAAGTTTCTAGCCACAGATCAGAAAGTTTTTTTTGCTTTCGGTGATCTCGTGAAAAAGCATTCGATACAATAGTGCAAAAGAAATTGTGGAGTCTTTTGTCGGAATATGGCGTAGAAGGCCCTTTACTGCAGGCTCTGAGGCAGTTTGAGAATACAATGTATGAAGGCCACAGAGCCTGTGTTAGGTAAGGATATATGGTGACATGTCGCCCTGGTTCGAAATTTGTTCACGTGTCAGACAGGACTGCGTGATGTCTGCCTGGCTGTTGGTGCTGTATTTGGACAGTTGCCTCCAGACATTGAAAGGTAGTATGAGCGATATGATATGTGTTTTGTACGCTGATGATGACATGCTTATAACACCATTAGAAGCAGAGTTGCAGACATTAGTCTCGTGCATGAAAGAAGAATCTAAAGTGTAAGGATTGAATATGAATGTGAACAAATCTAAGGTTCTGGTGTTTGAAAGGGAAGAGGTACAGACAAAATGTGAGCTATGGGTACGGCTATGGTGCTGGTGACAGCTATGGGTGAAATTGTGTATCTGGGGAGTGCGTTTTCGAAGGATGAAAGATGTGAATTGGATGTGGAGAGACGAGTAGCAGCTGGCAATAAAGTGAACGGTGCTTTGTCCGCATTAGTAGGCAGTGTGAATATATCTAACACAGCCAAAATGGTCATTCCCAATGTGGTGTTAGTGCCAACTTTATTGTACGGTAGTGAGGCCTGGATATGCCCGAAATCGAGTGAAAGTAAGATAAATGCAGTAGAAATGCGATCTCTTAGAAATAAATATAATGATTCGGTAGAAATTGCTAACGTAGGTACCTATAGTAACTACAATGGAATCGAAAGGAGTACCCTTATTAGTCATAGCCTATGCAGTACATAATCCCTACAATTGTTTTATAACTGAAGAATTATTTATTATTTTTATCATCGCGCTGATTTTTCATTAGTCGTCTGTCATTAACTTCCGGTATGTTTACGTTTAATATTTGTTTCCTGTATAGGTTCAGTGATAGCCTCAGCATGGAAAACTATGACTGAGGAATGGGAGAGCACCAGTCGACTCATAAGAGCCAACGCTGAAGCTCTCGAGTCTCGAGCTTTAGACCGACTCACAACACTCATGTCGGAACGTAGAAAATCCCGAAAAGTTTACCAGGAAGATCACACCAAAATATCCTCCCAGTTCACACAGGTAAGAATGATCTTAATAGTGCATTTAGTTGTAATTTTTTATTCGCTACTGTCGGGTAAGACAATAATTCAGTCTCAAGATGAAGGAGTTTCATTTTCATGTAAGTACTCGTAAATAATGATATAACATAGAAAGTAAAGTTTTTTTTTAAATTAAATTGTGCATGGCGTCGTTGACAAATTAACTACTTCCATATATGGAAAGTTAAATGATTATGATACACTATTCGGTCCTTTTTTTAAATTTTTACGATTATATTATTCATCTGACGTGTTCCGGTTACGTATTGGTTTTATCAGCAACCGTATCACCGTAACCGATATCAGCAACCGTATCACCGTAACCGATCAGTCTTGTTGTGGAATACGATGAGACTGAGTCATTGCATTTTGCTCTACAAGTTTGCATGCGTTCTTCGACATACATAGTACGTTGTTGAGATTAGTTATTTTATGAGTGTTCAAGTAGATTCATATATTTAGTATATATGTTGATGACGTTAGGACCCGTAATATCTGGTATAGATGATGATATCTATTACATTTTATTATATTAAACAATAGTTAAATTACCTATCTTCATTCTCTAAAAATGACGTTGCCAAAACTTTTCGAAAATGTTTGTGTTACAGCGTAGCGTGGGAGGGGTGATAACTACTTTGGTCTCGATGGCTTAACGCTACAACATTATAAAGATTTGATTACAGGCTCTGTCGGTGATGCCGGTAAGACACTTTTATCTAGTTTAACAGCTCTAATAAACATTATGCTGGCTGGTAAGGTGCCTCCGGAGATAACCGACATCCTGTGTGGTGCTAATTTATGTCCTTTGAAAAAAAAAGATGGTGGCGTTAGGCCAATTGGAGTAGGTACAATTCAATTATATGCGGCATTACTTCCAAAATTTGTTGCCGTCACATTCTCTCTACTGTTTCAAACTATTTTTGTCCTACGCAAGTAGGTTTTGGCTCAAAGAGAGGATGTGAAGCGGCAGTGCATGCAATGCGGCGCGCTGTCTTGATGCATGGTGGAGGTGAGGTACTCCTCAAAGTAGACATAAAAAATGCAGTTAATTCTGTCGATAGATCTACCTTGTTGACACAGATAAAACATCATGTTGTATGTTGTACTTTTTTGTTACTACTTTGGAGCAAATAAGGGATAAAAAATTGTAAGGTTGAATACACTTTTTTTTACATTCATACTTATAATACATTTCACCCGATAAGTTAAGTCGGTAAAAGTGTAACTTTTGGGTCTATTTTTAGAATAGGTAGGAACGAAAGGTAAGGTCCTAAAAATTTTTTTCTGCCTTCATTTTTGTAATGGGTAATTACAAAAAACTTCAATTGGTATAAAAAAAGGAATTGGCTGTCTTAGAAATACAGTGGACAGACGGACGAATAGAGAACTCGAAATTAATGGCTTCAAGTTCAAACATTATTTTGGATAAATAAGGATAGGTCCTTAATAAAAAAAACATTACGACTCACTTAACTTCATAGAAACTCTATAGTGCAACTAACTGCTTAAATAATGTTGTCTCATTTTCTTTGTGGACTAACTACGGAACTTAAATACATACACGATGTGATACATACATGCGTATTCCAGCAACCACATCATCCGTTTTGTTTTATTCATAGACACGATTAAGCTTGGAATAACTGAAATAAGGCTCCTTTGTACAAATAAGAAGGTTATTTATATATTTCTTTATGTCGCATTCGCATTTCATTCTTTCTTCATCTTTTCATTGTGATTGTGAATTACTTATTAAAATTAAAAGTCAAAGTTTTTATAGATATGAGAAAAATTATGAAAGAAAGATAAATAATATTTATTTTATTTTAGATTTAATCTATTTGACCTAATTGTTTTTTATTCTAAGTGGTATTTTTTAGTCTACCTACTAAAGTAATTTTCAAAGTGCTAAAGTCCAAAACCGTTGCGATTAAGGGGAAGATAAATAACTATGACATTATAATTAGGTAGGGAGATAGAAGCAATCGTACAAATTAGCTTAAAAAGTTCTAATGAAAGGAACTTGTGGTGAAACCTTAGAGCATTGGTGAAAAAAACATGTTTTGTAAACTGGATTTGTTTTTGCAGTCTAAACTTGTAAACCTTAAAACCTGTTTATCGGCGATAGGATTTCAAAATACCACGATATCATTTTGGTTGCGGACTGTTTTGTACAATTGGGCCGAGCGCCAACGTTTTCCAAGATGTAAATAAAATAAGCAATTTTGACGCCACTATTTACTAACATTATTGGTGAATTGGTGATTACAAAGCTACGTTGAAATACTGTGTGTCCTTGTAGGTACTCTCGATATTTCTTTTTATAATAATAATAATAATAATGATCCGTAATACCTGCGTAATAATATACCTCGACACAACACAACTCGATTTAGACTTACTTTAGATAATTTCAAAACTTTTAGAAAGCATTGTTCTTAGTAATGTTGGTAGACATGGCAGGAAAGAGATTATGTATGCAAGAGAATGCACTTCAGTTAACGAATGACTGACATTAGGCTTCGCGGTGACGACTCCCTGGAATGCGCGTGCTTATCCATGGAATTACAATAAAAGATTACTGTTGTCTATTGGAGTTACAAATTCATTTTTGTGATCGCCTAGTACCTCACTATCTCACTTCAATAGGGTAGGGAATAATATACCTAATAATAGTAGTGAATAATATAACCTAAACATACATAATCAAAATCTAAAGGTATTGGCAAATATAATTTTCTTTTTCAACTGAAACCGAATTTTCAACCGGAACCGAAACTGAATCTTCGGCCTTGGTCGAAAGTTTTAGCCGAAATTTTGGTCGATACCGAAACCTAAACTTATTTCGACCTATTAAAATTTATATTGTATACTAAAGTTTAGTGTATTTTTACAAATATACGAACTGTTAACTCGAAATAAAAAAAAAACAATAATTGAAGTACATACGTAACAATAAAATATAACAGAATAACTCAACAGAAAGCGTACACATAAACTCAACTCAACACAGTCTCGCCGGCCGGCGAACTGATCTGTTGACCACGCACGAGCCATGAATTCAATTCATTAACGAGAGTTTCGACACGCTCGAAGTTTCGGCCGAATTTTGGCCGAAACCGGCCGAAGCCGAAACCAAATCTTCGGTCGGTCTATACTTATTATATTATTGACAATTTAGTAAAAGAATTCGAAAAAATTGGCCTATAAAATAGGTATTAATTACAAGATTTACATTACTTATTAATTACAAGTTTTTAAGTGATGAACTCAAAAATTGTTTGGTAAACACTTAAGAAGTAAATCGAAAGAGGCATTCTCACGTTTTATTACTGGGGCGTTATAGTCTGGGAGGTAGCGCTATAGTTGAGCGAGTCATTTTATACCGGCTGAAAATCATAACAATAATAGTTTTCCCCTAACACATAACAGCTCCGAACGTCAGCTGCTCCGATAGCGGTGGAGCTAAAGGAGACAGCATGAAAAAGTCATTGGAAAAAATGAATATACAGTACATATTAATATAATTTGAAACCGATACAAAATTAATAAATATAATGTGGTGTTATTTATCTTAAATTAATATTATACTTATTGAATTCAAAGTATAAGATAATTTGAATGTTAAAAAACAAAAAATCGTCGTCAGTTGATTGTTTGTGGGTATAAAGATCGTCAGCTTATTTTCCAAAGAGACTATGCAACGCTCAAATGCATTGAGCGCCCAAAATGTTTATCACGCTGACTGACGGCCCCGTTACAAATACAGCTGACGATTTTCTTTATTATTTTAAAATTATAAAAATTTAGATGTATAACTTTCATAAGGTATAAAATAAATTTATTTGTCAAATTTTCAATGAGGTGACGCACTGAGGCACGTGACTGACATATAACGCCCCCCCTCGTCAATACAGCTGACGATTATTTTTTTTTAAAATGTGATTGAAACAATAATTTAATACATTTTTGCTCTGTATAAAAATCATCGGAGCAGATTTTTTTCCAATGACTTTTTCATGCTGGCTCCTTTAGCTCTAGCGCTAGTGCGACAACTGACGCTCACTTTACTTATTTCTGAACATTAAACAACTGTTTGAAATAAAATTTATTCGGTATAAAATTCCTAGAAAAATTGCAAAGCTCCTCCCGGACTATTAGGTGGAGCGTTAGAGTTTTTGTAGTAGCGAGACTATTATAAATACGATAATTATAAGATCATTTGATTAATGCTCTCGTTCCGATGTAAGTGTAAAGTAAGTGTTAATTTATTAATAATAAAGAAAAGGATCTAAGACATAATTTTTGTGTTCTGAGTCGCGTAAAGTGACACACTGCAATGGGATGGTTGCGCAGCACCTGTCACCGTTCGTTGGCCCTGCGCCCGCGCCGTTGGCCCGTTGCATAGCCGATTTCTTCTTTGAGATTTATTTCTTGTTATGTACCTACGTAAGGAACACTTGAATGTTAAGACAACTAGACGGTTTATTATTTTTAATGTTGTTGTCATAAATGATGATTTTGTCTCAATAGAGCCATTTTATGTTTTATGTATCCGGTATCTAATGAATAATGATGCATGATGTATCAATCGAGTTTTCAATTCGAGTCAGCATGTTCTCGGTTCGCCGGATATGGCCTAGTTCAGTTTCTACATAATGTGGATTGAAGATCGTGACTCTTGCCCGTATTTGTGTTACCAATCTGATTGAAATATAGCAACAACTAAAAACCAATGCCGTCTACTGTGTCATTTAATGTGTGTCTGCGAATAAGTCTGGCCCAGTTTTAAGAGTTTTAGACGCATTACTTTATAATATTTCTGTATTTCAAAAATATCAAAAACTAGAGACTCGCCCGGGTGGGACGTTGAATGTTTGCAGTATAATAAATTTTTGTTTATCGAGATTTTCATATAAAAATACCATCCAAATTTATCACTTTTCCGGTGAATTTTCCCGAAAATTTCTTTCATACAAACCTTGTCCTGATAATTATGAACACGGCAAAAAAATTAGGCAAATCGAGCGAGCCGTTTTCAAGTGACAATTGATTTTTATTTACGTAGACTATAGATTTTATGATGATTTTACTATATCGTCACAAAATTTTTGTAATGTGTTGCGTGTGTTTTTAAATATTGCAATTTTTTATATTTTTCTGTTTCGTTTTATAAGTCTACGTCAGAAGTAGGGTTGTCAAGTCCGCGAAATCCCCCAAATTTTGTTTTTTTTGTCTCGTGTCCAGTACTTACACATTCTTACATCACCTGGATATGGGTTTTTTACATTTTATGACAAATGATAAGTGTGGAGACCACGTAACGGCAAGCGCAGCGTAGGACGTCCACCCACAAGGTGGACGGATGACCTTATTAAGACCGCAGGATCGCGCTGGATGCAAGCCGCTACCAACCTGTCTTATTGGAGATCTTTAGGGGAGGCCTATGTCCAGCAGTGGACGTCCTATGGCTGAAAAGAAGAAGAAGAAGTGTTTCAAAATAGAGTTGTACTGTTTCAACTCAAATTTTGTAAGAAGACATTCTAAGAAGGCTGCCAAACTCACTATCTCCCTAACACTAAATTGCTGTATAGGTATTGCAAGATAGGAAAGAGATAGCGAAACTTTGTCAGCCATCTCGAATATCTTCATAAAATGTTGTGTGTCAATGTCATTTATACCGATTACCCCATTAGGGATACGGCTTGATGATATGTACCTATGTATGTATAAATTTAATTATCACAGGCGTTACATTGTCATTTTTGCTCTTTTGATAATTAATTTGTAAAATATATTGCGAATTAGGTACTTTCATTCAGTTCTAACATATTTGTAGAAAAGTCCAGGAAATGATAAGCCTAGATCTGGCAACCGTAATCAGAAACCATAAACTTACCTAAATATTATTTTCTTATGTAAAATTCTTGTTTAGATCTTTGCTCTAAGGTTTAGATTTAGATTTGTGGGATAGGTGATCTTTTTATAAGTAAATTGGGTCAGACAGACACGGCTGGATTTAGACAATTTCAAATCAAGGATAGTGATGTGTTAAAATTTCTTCACTTATTTATCTACATTCTACATACTAACATGAAATATTACGTGAACCGGTTAACAAAAATGTTTTTTAATAAACACATATTTTGTCTTTGTCATGTCTGAATATGTTTAGCATCTGCGCGGTTTTTGTTTGGTTTATTAGTTGCGAAATATATGGAATGTTGCCAATAACGTTCAAGAAAAGTTTTTGACAAACCATGCATTTCGAAATGACATCTGTAGAGTTGTCATGTTGTGTGTACATACCGTTTGTACAGTTACTAATAGAGTAAGTAGTCGTACATACCATTGATATTGGATTATCATAAGTGAATTATTTATAAAACACGAATATTGATAAACTATCGCAAATACATGACCCGTTTGGTTTGATGGGAATCTTGTGACTTCTCATTGTTATTGCGTAAGAATCGAATCGTGTCTCATTAGTGGTCTGGCCGCGGCGGAGAAAGTGAAATCAGCTACCGATGAGTGAAAGTATCTCGCCCCATGACCGTTATCTAATTTTGATAGCTCAGCAACAGGTTAGATGATTATAACGTTTTCATGACCGCGATGCATCGCGCATGACCTGTTTGGAAACTGCGAAGAAACAAACACGAATATGTAGGTAAAAACTTAGTAATAAGTTATCAATGAGCTTGTCGACGTAGGCACTTGACAAAGGAGTCTTATGTAGTGAATTCCAACGCTGACTTATACTTATAAATACGGCCTTTGAATATTATCTCTGAATTTCCTTTTACCTACGATAACTGCATTATCTTGATGGCTGCGACATTACCCGTGCAAATACCAAGGCCGTACTAGCAAGCAGCAACTGTTTCAATATGAGTAACTTAAAACTTTAAGGTTGCAAAAATAAAATAGTCTTATAAAAATACGTAGGTAACTAAAAAACAAAAAAGGTGCTGTGTCTACCTACTAGGTAGAGTTCACAACTAACTCTAGTCTAGTGCGTTAAACTGAGAAAATTTATTTAGAATAAATAAAATAATAACAAGTGGCATACAACATGCATGTTATCAACCACAATTAAAATTAAAAGAATAATATAACCGGAAAGAAATGACCAAAAGTTATCATCTCCACTTTTCACCAATAACAATTATAAATTACTGAATGAGTGTGATTTTCTTAAATCTTACAATGATTAAGTATCATACTATTTAGGACATGTTCTTAGTTTTAATTCTAATTGAGAACCTGCTTCTTTATTGAAATCGGTTAAAAATACTACATCTAATCAAAAAAAATTGTGATGACAAAACTGGATCATATTGTACTAATTTTATAGTAGTTCATAGCATAACTAAAGTTCCAATGACTGCTTTGTTATGTACGAAATAATATTAAATGCAATCAAAATTAAGAGCCTAGGTAACGAGGAGACACGGAAGAATATTTTGTGTCGCATCGCCCACATGATTTACGGTTTGTACCTACTAAGTTATATTATAATAGGTAATGAACATGGAGGTTTTATTTGTGGGTGGTTTGTAGGCATAGTTAATTATCATATTTATTAAATGTTCGCTCAAATTTCTCTTTCCTTCGTCGGAAGAAACCTTAACTTACCTTATGAATTGATTACATGAATATAGGCATTGTATGACAATGTACTTACATAGCAGCGTTGCCAGAATTTTATCTGGCAAAGCGGGATTTTGTAAACTTTCCGAGTATAAAAAGCGGGATTCTTTCGTCAGAAGCGGGACAATAAAAAAATGTAAATAATCAGTAGTTTTTTATTACTTATTTCTTCAAATTAAATTTATAATGATGATAGATGTCGTAGAAAACGTTTCTAATGAAAATACGTTACTATACTAATAACTACGTACGAATAACAATAATAACTGTCTGGTTTGGTTTAATTCTTTTGAGGAATATAAATAATACATAACTTAGTTTATTACTTATTTATATTTCTCTGAAGATTTAACTTCTTGGAAAGTTTCCTTTTTTTTAAATATATTTGAACTCTGCACAGGATAGCTCCAGATTCAGAGCTTACACACTGAAACAAAACGAATGCAATAACATGCAATATTTTGGTACCTAAAGTATTCCTTCCTACGTAATCGATCGTGAAATAGAAACAAAGGAATGATTGATTAATAGTGAAAGAGGACTACGTCGCGTCGGCTGCAGCAAAGCGGGAGCCTCGAATCTCCGAAAAACGCGGCTGAGCCTGTCCCGCCATTTAATTTTGGACGAAAAATCGGGACCTCCCGCCAAAACCGGGACGTTTGGCAACGCTAGATAGGTACCTATTATAATGTATGGAACAATCATCTGATTAGAGAAGTAGTTTTTCTTTAATCATACTTTGTCAGTATCGTTAAAATTATATGAGCTGCTAGTAAATCGTTTATCGTTACAGTGGACACAATGTCAACATCGATTAAGACCACGTTTGGTCGACCTCGGCTGCCAAAGCGATGTTTATCTTTACATCGTTATCTGATCTACGATGCTGACCATCGGTGATGTCTTGACTATATCGATAACAGTAATTTCAAGCGGTTAGGGTTTGATGTGCCAATAAACACGTTCTCAGTCGTCATCACGTCTTTGTTTTTCCTCTTCAAGTAATAAAACTAAGGAGACAAAAGGATATTCTGTAAACTAACTGTGAAGCAATTTGCAATCGTTATCGTTTGACTGTTAATGTATTTCTTTATGGTACGGTTGGGTGATATGTTGTATATATTTTTTACGCGAACCTTTGTTGGCATTGCCGCTATTTAATTTGGTCGAGCGAGAATAACCGTCTCGGCGCGGCGGTTAGCTTCGGTTTAGTTTTGCAAGCGGGCGCTTGCTCGTTAGAGAATCTACCGGACCTGTTATTTGCATTTGGCCGCCTTCTACTATTGCTAACATTAAACGTCGCTCTTATCTTGCGTGAAATTATTTTATCTCGTTTGTGATTGTTAACTTTATTTTGAAGAAACAACTCTCTATTTAAATTGAGCTAAGTTTTTAAACTGCTACAAGTGTATATATTTACGTTCCTAACTATCTAGGTAAATGTTGAGTATATCAATAAAAGTTACAATAACAACAGTAGTGCGTGTATTTGGATGTGTGTACTTGTTGATTTTCTTATTTGTTTACCTATACATACATATCCTCACGCTGTATCCATATTGGGGTACTCAGAGAGGACGCCAAGCTTCGCGGTTCTTACATACTTCTTCGCTTCCTCATAGTATATATATATATATGAATATTATGTTAAAGGTATTTTATGATTTATTATCTACTAATACTACTATTAAGTATTAATAATACTAAACCTATGGGTCACCTCAGTAATATATCATAACAATAAGCCTTGCTTGCTTACATAAATGTGTAGGTATTTAATCATTTTAGAAAGCATAAAACAATCAAATAATTTGTGCCCCATAACCTCACATTAAAATAATTAAGATACAAAACATATAATTACATAAATTGTTCTCATTTGACGCTGCCTTGCCCTTGTATTCGTTAGTATTTAGTCAAATAACAGACAATTATCTGGGAAATAATAAAAAATCGTTAACCGTTATTCTCATTGAGCATTGCGTCATCGATAACACAAAAAACGAGTCCATTTGGATATGCGTAGCGAAATAGAATAGGTGGACTGAATTAGTCTGCCAGTGGCAGTGGTACGTATAAAAAGTTTTGCGTTCAAGACAACGTGCAATAGAAGATTCGGTTTTATTTTCACAATTTCAAAAACACGGTTATGGATTCATTCCTGTAGTTAAATGTATATATCTGGTATATCCTTTGATTTGTTACTGTAGTATAATCTCATGATTTTTTATGATAATTCCGAACTACAATTATATATATTATCAGTGTGTGATATTCTGTAGTTATAGTTTTATTGACAGATATTCTGTTATTACATATTGCAATATGCACAATAGAATCTTCAAAACCTATATTGTAAAGAAAGAAACATCCTTTTACAACGCTCATGCTAGTGTTACATAGTCAGTATGCTCTCGGCTGGCTGTCGGCCACAGTCGTCCAAGCATCGTTTCTTAGAATTAGATGTCGCACCGCTCTAAATAGTTCGTTGCACTGTCCGCTCATGTCTACCTCTTAAAAAACTTCATCGTTTGCCCAGAAACATAAAACGTTACTGTTATGATTGTGGTCATGGATTATCGATGAACACTAGTTTTAAGGTAACTTTGTCGATAATCGATAAAGTTCGAGCTTATCAACTTGTAAAAATGTTGTGCTTATAAAAAAATAGTTGAGAAACCAAATTCTGAGAGTACGGCGTTAACTTTAAAAATCATTGAACAAACTTATTTGCTTCATCGGTTTTCATAGAAAAACGATGACGTGTATTTTTATTGAGGAATCGATACTAACTGGGGAAAGACTGCACCTACAGAAATAAAATTACAATTTTCCTCTTTTTTCCTCTTTTTTTTTCAATTATTGTACTTGTACTAAATACCCACGATAATTATTAGCGCTGTTTGAAACACATTGTTTTAATCAATACTTCGAAGGACATAACACGATAATATGTTATGCAAGCATCTATTGAAATAGCGGAATTTTGAGTTACATTTATTTTGTTCATATTACGAGTCGCGGCTAAGGAGTGCCTTTGTTACTAACAATCATTTCTACTATTAAACTGATTGTGTAACATCAGTATCATGTCAGCAGATAGGTGGTCATATATTGCAAGGTAGAATTACATGAGTCGTGACGAATGTTACCCAAACAAACGGGTCTGTGGCTGGTGAACGACTTGTGAAGTTGTGAAGCATGGACGTCACACGTGATAAGAAAAACATTGAACAAAGATCATTGTTGCAATTAGAATTGTCTTGTTGAGCTGAGCTATTAATTAAACTGACAATTTAGTCTCGTTTTTTTAGCAGGCACTTTAAAAAGTGATATAACAAGTTGTGAAATTTTAGTACCTAACTCGACAATGAAATATGATATAATAAAATATTTGGTTCACAGATTGTATAATTGTCGTGAGAATTAGCATTCCGTTGTCTTGTATCTAGTCTAGTATGTAATCTAGTCTTGATAATCATCATAATAAAGTTCATAACGCCACTGTGGAAGATTTGTCTTTGGGAAATGACCTGATTGACTCTTGATTGTTATTCATATACTTATTGTAAACACTAAACACTGGTATCATTGGAGCTGAGCCGGTCAATTTAAGTGTCAATTGTGAGGTCAATTGCCAATTTCCTTTGAGATTGCCATTGTCTAATTGCTTACTTAAGTCAATGTACCGCTTAAATCGCGATTAATTGTAACCAAAGCGTTAAATTATACTTTGTATTTAAATAATTGCAGGTAAATAAATACGAATCAATGGCCGCTCTTATGATTTACTGTTGAACGATTTATTGTCACGATTTTACCGTCCATGATACCATAGAGAAGCAAAATTAAAACGCTTTTAAATTTCCGTCGACGAAAACGTCCACGGCATGACGTAATGTGTCGTGAAAGAGCGTCTTTTTCCGTGACATACACGCCACATATTGTATCGTGGACGGTAAAATCCACAATAAACGTTAAACGGTAAACTATGAAAGCGCCCAAAGAATTGTACCTATTTTATACTCATTTAGGGGTAGTAATTATAGAAAAAAGTTATAAAATAATAGTCTTTTATTTGTATTTACTTATTTAGAATTGCCCATTGCACGAGTGTGTATCGGTCCATTTGACATGTTGATCGAATCGAGCTGGATCCCTAGACAGGCCAATTTAGGAACAAACCTGTCTGAATTGTTTTGGAGTTTGAGTGTTTTTGTACCACTCTTTTGCTTATTAAAGTAGCAAGCAACTCGAGATTGGACATGAGCTTTGGACTCTAGGTCATACTGGGCGTTGTCCCAGTTCGTTATGCTTGTGTGATATTCATAGTACGACTCTGTCACTGGCCCCCCGAAAAGTACTTCGCGAGAGGGGCTTCGGTGCGTTCCGTAGGCCGCATGTGTTTTATTAGGTAAGGTGTAAAACTCCCACATAACCCAGTCTCTCCTCCAAGGAGCTGGGTACACCGGTGTTCTAGTTTCTAGTGCATTGTTTGGTGTATGGTGGAACACAATTGGTATGGAAATTTATTTATTATTATTTTTATTGATCTATGTATATAGTATATAGGAATTAGGAAGTTAATTATTTTGTCTTTAATCGATGATAATAACAGACTTGTAGTACGAATATGACGATCGATGCGGAAACATAGTTTCGCATGTAGCTATAAAAACAACTTAATTTCAAGGCTACTATGTAAAAAAGTATATAGGTACCTATCTATCCGGTGAAGGTTAAAGAACTTTCCAAGTCCTTTAGCAGTAGAGATGAAGCCAAGTTTTCAATGTTAATTGATAACATAGCCGGCAATATTGCAATGTTTTTAAATATGTACGCTCAGTAAGTATTACATGTTATGTTTATTTATATTCCGACATTCTCTGTGAATGTGTAGTTGATTTCCACGTTAAATATTATCCTATTGCTGTTGTATTACATCACACATATTTTAATGTTTATTAACATAATATCTTCATAATGAACTTTAGTCGTGTTATCGAATTCTTCATGCGTGTTCCTTGCTCCGACTAATAAATACTTGATGGTCGCTTTCAGTAAATAAAATAAGCAAGTGAAACTTAGTAAAAAAGTGCCGTGGAAATATGACTTGCTTTTCTATTTGCTCGCACTGTTATGAATAGTAGTATTACCTACCATAAACTAACCTGTGCTAATATTAATGAAGCGTTTTGGTATTTTTTTGATCGCTTTAAACAGAATTAACAATCATCATATATTATAATATTACTTACTTAGTTTTAATTTTGTAAATATTGATTTCCGTTTAGATGTTAGATGTTCCGTGTAGATTGTATCATTATAATATATGCTTAGTTATTAATTAAAGTTTACATTTTTGACATTTCAAACGAGGTGGTACTGACGTCACAAAAACACTTCTGGATGATACATAATATGTATCTACATGTCATTCTGTTCAGGTACCCAGTTTTTAAAGCCCGAAGGAAAAAAAAAAGTAAAATTGACAGCCAGCGTCCAACGTAATATATTAATGAAAAGATGCGATAGAAAAAAGATATTAGGATTTGAATTTTAAGAGGCGGCATGTTCAAGCAACTGTACCAGAGTTTATTTTGTTTGAGTGTTCAGTTCGGGAAAAGAAAACAAAAATGGATATGGTCTTTTTCTTCTATTTGCCTCTGACCTCGGTTCTTATTGACAATGGTTGTCGGAATGAAATATGGTGCGTCGCTAACGAAAAAGAGATTAGGTGGACGATATTATTTTTCTATTCTGTTGTGGATATGACTGCCTCGGCTACATT
The DNA here is from genome assembly GCA_907165235.1 of Zeuzera pyrina. Classification (NCBI taxonomy): domain Eukaryota; kingdom Metazoa; phylum Arthropoda; class Insecta; order Lepidoptera; family Cossidae; genus Zeuzera; species Zeuzera pyrina. Next base: position 18,535,731 of record OU015628.1, read on the forward strand.
TTTTGTATTTACATTTTAAAAATCACTCGTTAAGCTCTGATGAAGGTTTGTGTTTTTTGAGGATATTATAAAACATCTTCGGACCTTTAAATCATAATTCGTCATATTACATTTGCAAGCAAAAAGCCTTTTCACCTAACGATTTTTAGTATTATGTTGTTCATTTTCACATGATACCTACACACGTAGGTACATATTTTACACTATTTGTTATTGGTGTGTGTCTTAAATCTTAATCTAAATATTTCTTTCTTTAAACAAAACGTAGAGTTAGAGCTGAGAAATAGTTTTTTATTTAAATTTTATGAGTTGAAACTGATATACGGAAGGTGAGACGACTTTTCTGCTGGCAAATAGGTTAGTAATTAGGTATATTAATTTATCTGTAAAATTATATTAGGTAATGACCTACCTACTTAGGTAAGTAATTATTTTTACAAAAGGACTTCATATTTATTTTTTACGCAGTTAACATTACGTTAGATTAGTTTCTAAACTTACAGCTAACTAATCAAAGCATAAACATCACAATCAGTTGGCGCCTCCGCTTAAGTTTATACACACGTGAGGTTGTGAGGTTTGAGTTGGGGGAGGGGAGGTGTCTGGAGGGTCGGTAACGAAACGCGTGTGGTACAGGGCAGACACAATAGCAGCCGCCACCGACGCGCCGGGCCTTCTCAGAACCGGTCCGAGGGCAGCGCACCGCCGAATTTCGCGTCGACCACCCATCGGCCGCACGTCTCGGGCGATACTTATCGCGCCTGTATTTATTACTAGAAACATCAAATTGAGGTTGTAATCAGCAAGCAAACTACGATTTGACTCCTCCCCATTTATGTAATTGGATAGTTAGGGAATAAAGTAATTTGCAGGTTTCTATTCAATGAAGTTGCTTATTGCTTATGAAGCGCTGTTCTTATTGAAACGTAATAAATCCTCCGAATTATTTACCACAACGTACGAATTTTCCTAAGATATCTGTTATTTTAAAACATTTTCCGTTTGCACAACAGCAGGATTACCTATCCTATTTAAAGACGGATGTTGTTTCTTCTAGGTGTTTCGTCAATAGGTACTATGAGTAGGGAGGTAACTTGAATAGTCTTCAAAAAACGATTTTCGTGGGACTGAGCATTATTATACCGAAAACTGCTATCGTCGTATTCAGAAGTGTTCCCTGAGTAAGAAAAATGGTGTTGTCATTTTCTCAGTTGGTGGAGGAGGGAGCTATGACGTCACAAAGATGGAGATCTTGGTTTAAATTTTGTCGAACAATTCAATAACTACTTAATTCATTTGGACAAATAAGATGTCATATGAAAGGTATTCAAATACCTAACAAAAAACGTTCGACGATCATAAGTATATCTTCAATATTTAAAAAGTTATTTGAATAAAAAACAAAAATTGAAAAGCGTTAATTTTTTATAGTTTAAATAAAGCAGTAAAAATGCCAGTTACAATAAAAATGAGTCAAATAAAAAGTCTTGCTTCGCTTTCTATCTGTAATGTACACTGAATTTTAAAAATCGGATAATAAATAAACAAACTACGACAGTTTTAAACGAACGCGGCGCATTGCACGGGTGCGGGCGGCTCAATCGCTAGACACGGTCGACCAAGTCAGAGCCGAGCCAACACGCGACAGTTTCTTGCAAAGTGAGTTACATAAACTATTAAACTTTCGCGTTGTATTATAACAAACTTACATATCTTTACGCTGTATCTCTAACTGGGTAGTCAGATATATAGCGAAAAGCCAAGCTTCGTAGTCCTTCCATACTTCTTTAGCCTCCTAAAATCTCATCATTTCGTCACACATTTTCGCCTAGGTATCCGAATGTTTTTGAGATTTCCGCCAGTTAACACTGGCTATTTGATCTTCGTAAGTCAGCTTTGGTTTTCCTTGTCTTCTGCTACCACTCACTTCCGCTCTGTAGATTTTTTCGTCAGTCTTTCATTATTCATTATTTTTATGTACCTGAGACATTTAAGTATTCCTTTCTTCATTTTCACAATAACACTGTCGTGCAACCCTTATTTTGTCCAAAAGGGTGACAAGGTACATATTTCTAAGAGATCGTATTTCTAATGCATTTATCTTACTTTCACTCGGTTTCGGGCATGTCCAGATTTCACTATCGTACAATAAAGTTGGCTCTCCGCTATATTATCTGACTACCTAGTTAGGGATACAGCGTAAAGATATGTATGTTTGTTTTAATACAACACGAAAGTTTAAAAGTTTATGTAACTCAGTTTGCAAGAACCTGTCGCGTGTTGGCTCGGCTCTGACTCGGCCGACCGTGTCTAGCGATCGAGCCGCCCGCACACGCGCAATGCGCCGCGTTCGTTTAAAACTGTCGTAGTTTGTTTATTTATCCGATTTTAATAATTTAAAGTGTACATTACAGATAAAAAGCGAAGCAAAACTTTTTATTTGAACCATTTTTATTGTAATTGACATTTTTACCGCATTATTTAAACTATAAAAAATTATCACTTTTCAATTTTTGTTTTTTTTTTCAAATAACTTTTTAAATTGAAGCTGTACTTATGATTTTAAACGTTTTTTGTTAAGCGTTTCAATATCTTTCATATGACATCTCACTCATCCAAATAGGTTAAGTAGTTATTGAGTTGTTTGACAAAATTTAAACCAAGAATGGCCATCTTTGTAACGTCATAGCTCCCCCCTCCACCAACTGAGAAAGTGACAACACAGTTTTTCTTACTTAGGAAACTACTCAATACGACCATACCAGTTGTCGGTATAATACTGCTCAGTCCTACGAAAATATTTTTTTAATCACTAAGCCTCTCTACTATGTAGGCGTATAGGCATATATATATTTAATCGTTGGGTAGATATATAATAGAAAATTTCGATGGCTGTAGGTTACAAACAGTTTACAGAATTTATCTTAGTGTTTTTGCCACACAGGCGAACAATTAGTTTTACCTAGATCTTTTTTTGTTAACAAGAAGTTTTGAAGTAATAGACGACATTTTTAAAGGATAACAATATTAGTAATGATAAAATATCATATTTTATCAACAATAATATTATTTTATCAAAAGAGCATATATTATGGCTCTTTGTGTCGTATTTTACATAGCATTGTCGTTACATCATTTTCCACTTATGTATAGTCCGTGGCGGTAAAATATTGATAAATATTATGAATTTTAAAAGTATTTTAGTTCATAACTTCGAATGTTGGAATTAAAGTGACATTAGAAATGATCGTAAACCATTGATTTATTCGTAACTAGTTAGAATCGTCTTGTCTCAGCCACATTATAAATAGATGACGCATTTACCGAAATATATTGGCAAAGAACGATACAACAATATATTATGTAAATAATAAATAATAATACATATCACTAGGGCTTCCATCCTGAGACACTTCTTCTTTTTCATCTTCGAGAATCTTGAAAGTTACGAAATTCTCGAAATTTCGAGTCTCGAGGTTTTTTTCTATTTTCAAGATCGAGTTATGAAATTATTCGGTCTCGAAACTCATGATTTCGAAACTTCAGATTTTCGAACTTCTCTCAAGGTGGCAGCCATGTTAGCACTTAGCACATTCTCTAACATTCTAAACTATGTACTCCATTGGATTGCATAAAGAATATATGCCGACATTTTCACATAATATAATTATTTTCACATAATATAGAGCCTAGTTTCTCAACCTGAGTGTCTGCGACCTTAGGAAGGGTTGCGTTTGTTATTAAAGGGGGTCGCAGTCTGTTAAAAAAATAAGACATATGTACAAAAGATTCGTTTATTAAAGAAATAAATTTTAGTGTAGTCTTATAAAATTAAATATTAACCTTTAATAACAACATGAAAAACTAAACTTATAGCTTACTTTATTTAATTAAAATTATTGTTCATGAACATTAATTAATTAATGCGATGATTGGCTTTGTTTCTCACTTAAAAGCATTTCTATACATGAATTATCTTTGCAAACACTAATAAGTAAAATATTTTCGTTTCATGTTTATTTTTCAAAGCCACCCTAGATAAGAAACGTTTTTCGCACAGATAAGAAGTAGCAAAGGGTATCAATGTTTTTAAAACTTCCCTTACTAGGCTTCCGTACTCACGTCGTCGTGCAAGCCAAAATTTATCTAAATCTTGAGATAAAAATTCCAGTTGTAAAGTTTTATCAACCGATAGTTCATAGAGTTGATTGTGAGTCTCAGTCTTGGCAGCAACAACAATATTTTCATCAAAAGGATTGAGAACCCAACTTTTCGAGAAATCATTGTTGTCATCTGGAAAATATTCTAGTAACTGAATCTTTAATTCACCTAAATGCGTTTTCATGCTGACTGACGCTTGAAGAATTTGAACGGTTTGCTTTGTAAAGACGGATGTCTTGTTTCCAGATGCCAGAGTAATTTTGAAGGCTTCATGATTTCCGGGGATAGAACTTGAAAACAAACAACACATTGTGGCTTGTCATCCAATGCAATAAATCCATTTTTCAAATAGTTGTCGTTGTATAACCTGGCCTTTTTCTTCACCATTTCATCAGACGTAGAAGCCACATTTCGTTTTTCCACAAATTTGTCCATTTTAATTTAACTTTTTACTGTTATTTATAAAAATTAAACACTGGGTGAGTGGATAAGATCGTTGTTGCATGTACTGGCTTCCCTATTACTTCCTTAAAAATGTAAACGCTTTAACATGTACGAAACTGTTTGCGCACGTGTCACGAGATGCGCGTTCATGCAAGTTCACAACGAAGGTTAAAATTTCGCCCAGACAGTAATTTTAGACCATCAGACAGGCGGGCGCGATTTACACGCGCAATATATGTAATGCACGGTTTTGCATTTTTATCGCCTGAGGGTACTTGAAAATTTAAATTAAACGTATAAATAAATAATTAATTCAAATATTATTATAATTATAAATTTATAGTGAAGGGGTCGTAAAACTTTATATTTCACTTTTTGGCTTTTTCGTGGGTCGCGACATAAAAATGGTTGAGAAACAATGATATAGAGCAGGGGTTCCCAAACTTATTTTGTCTACTGCCCACTTTGAGAATAAATTATTTTTTAGCGCCCCCATTTTTTCACCTACTGAAAAACCACTATAACTTCAAATTAAATAAATTAATTATTGTGAGCTATATTAGCGGAGATTAAACATTAATTCCAAACGAGACTTTTACTATAACCCGCAAGAGTTAACTCGGAACCTGAGCGCAGTAGGTAATACACAACGGCGCTCAGGTCTCAAGTTAACTCTTACGGGCTGCACCTGCCAATGAGAATGATTATTGAAACGCAACTTTATAGTATTCAAACAGAGTATCTTTTATTCAAAATAAAACAAATATAATCGATCCTTATATAAAAACTAATGTGAAAGATGAATCTGATGCTGTTTAATAAGTTTGTTGATATCAGGTTCCAATTTACTCAAGAACAGTCGCAAGTCGCCACGTTTGGTAACATGCAAACGATTTCTCTTTTTAGTAAGCAGTGTTGCCACAGCACTAAATCCACGTTCACACAAATATGACGATGGGAATGCTAACAAGAATCGCTGAACGATTGACAACAATCCAGGGTACAATTGCGGGATCGGTTTTTGTAGCCAAAATTCTTGGTAACCAGTTTTGAACTTGATTTTTATTTCCTCGTTTGTTGTCAATTCTATAAGTTCTTCTTCCAGCCGAGGTGACATTGCTGTGTTGACATTTGAAAACGGATCCAACACCCAGTCTGGTATTTCCAAGTTCAAAATGTCCTGGTATCGTTCGGTGAAGTCAATGTGGAGGTTTTCCAAATGTTGGCAGTAGGCAAACAATTCGTCGTTACTGCATGATACTGATAAATTCGGAAAATTGTGAAACTCACGTCTGCCCATATTCTTTTTCTGTAGAAGCAGTTTGGCTGCGAAAGCAGCAACGACGTTTTTTGTTTTAATTAAATTTAGTTCATCGCCTTGCAGTTGGAGATTCATGTCGTTGAACAATTTATACAGGTCTGTCATGTAAGCTATATCATTCTTTGATGTAATGAGCTTGTTGTGCAATTCTATATCTTTAGTTTCCAAGAACTCTATAACAGAGTCAAACAGGTTGTAAAATCGAGTCAGACAATTGCCTCTTGATAGCCAACGAACTTCAATATGAAACAACAAACGGTTGAAATCCTCGTCATTGGTAACACAAAGCTGATGAAATAATCTATCATTCAAAGAGCTGTTGCGGATTTTATTGACTGCTTTGATGACATATTGCAGTGATTGAAATAGTCGTTCACTTAAGTTTCTAGCAACCAAATGTTGTCTATGAATAACGCAATGTACAGCAAGGACATCTGGAATTTTATTTTTTAAGTACGCTATGAAGCCTTTATGGCACCCTGTCATAGCCGGAGCGCCATCCGTAGCAACTGATATAATATTTTTCAAGGGAATCTCTTTCTCATCACAAAACTTTTCCAATGTATTGAATATGGTTTCGCCTTTTGTATCGGTCTCTAAATTTCTAGCAAAGAATAGTTCTTCACATATTTTCTCATCTTTAATAAACCTCACGTAAGACAGCAACAATGCTTCATTAGTTGGTAAAGTGGACTCATCGAGCTGAATTGAGAATTGACTTGTCCTCAGGTGATCACACAATGATCCTTCAATGTTTTCAGCCATTTCATCAATTCGTCTTTGCACAGAATTACTATTCAAAGGAATTTTTCGGATAATATCTGCGGCTGGTTTATGAAGCACAGTAGTTATTACTTTCTTTATTGCTGGCAAAATTAACTCTTCTCCGATGTTATGTGGTTTGCCTTTTTGAGCAATTAACAAAGAGATATTGTACGAAGCTCGAAGTCCGTCGTCATCTTGCTTAGCAGCCGCCGAAAATAGTTTTGCTACACTTGGCTGAGTATTATGCTTCTTCTCTAGGTCTTGAAAATATGCTACATTCTTGTCTTTCTTATCTGGATGCATTTTATTCAAATGATTTTGCAGTCTTGAAGGCTTCATTGCTTCATTCGAAAATGTTTTTAGACATAGAAGACACAGGCGACGATGGGTTTGTCGGATTTTCAATGAATCCGAATTTAATATATTCCGCACAGTATTGCCGTCGCTTCTTTTTTACTTCCGACATTGTTTTGTTTTGAGAAATACGTAAGTAAGTGTTGAACTTAAGTACTGCTCATCTACTGCGCGTGAAACAGCAAATGAAAATAAAATAAATATTACGTTGTTTATATAGGATTGCATAAGCAGCACGCACCGACAAGAATAAAACAAACATGCATAAACTCGTTTATTTCATTGACGCTCAATCCTACTCAACAAGTCAGAACAAGTATTCTATGAACCAGCCGATTGATACAGGAATGCACAATTCGGGTTATTTAACAAAAACTTGTTAAAACATGATTGCCCGCGGTCTATTATCGATGAAAATTACCTATCTGGGAGTACTAATAACTATTAAAATGCGAAAGTTTGTCTGTTGCCTTTTTATTTGTCTGTTTGTGTCTACTTTCATTTCGAAACGGAACGACCGATTGACATGATTTTTATTTTGTATATTCAATAAAACATGACAGATATATGAACTACGCGGAGAGAAATATCGAACCGAGTTTGAGCAATCTTTTAATTAATATTAGTTGATGTTCACAAGTTGTAGTTGAGAGTCGAGAGCTCATGCAGTCGTTATCTAAGATGCCTCCCAGCTAAATGAAATTACAAATCACCCCCCAGGCCTCTACACAACGCCCCCATTTTTTTTCTGGGTCTCTTACCGCCCCCCTTTAGGCCTGCAGCGCTCACAAGGGGGCGTTATCGCCCACTTTGGGAAAGGCTGATATAGAGTATAGTGCAAGACTCGCACTGTAACAGTTTCATTACCATCTTTAAAACAAAAATCTATATTTGTCCTCTGTTGGACATAAGCTTCTCGTAAATCGTAATACACACCACAGACATCAATGACAAAAAGAACCTGAGATCGGGATTAGGCCCGATTTTAAGTTTTTCTTATCCAGCGACTGTAGTGGCTCCGTACGTCATTACTCATTACAAATTAGATGCAACAGTTAAACAATTACGACTACAATTATTGCAAGATAGGCGCAAGTATACTAATAGGAGTTTCCTAAGAGCTGTTCAACTTAGTTGAATACTTATGTCAGCTTCTCTTTCGAAGTTATTTTCTACCAAGTATAGAGTTTGTCCGAGATAGACATTACTCTTGCAGTCTTGCACAACTTTAAGTGGTACGAGTCTGACAACCATTAATCCTTTCAACTATCAAATACGTGTCTCTCACCGATCAGCTATCTAATACGTGTCTCTCATCTCATAATAATTGTAAAAATGTACTACTATGTACCATTTTTTATTTTATTAAAATACCATAACTACGAGTAGATAAAAAAGGTAGTACATTAAATTATAGGTACACATAACTTCCAACAATATGGAAAGAATGAGTGATGAGTTTTTATATGAAAGGGTTGCATGACAGTGTTATTGTAAAAATGAAGAAAGGAATGCTTAGATGGTTCAGACACTTAGAAAGAATGAGTCATGAAAGACTGACGAAGAAAAGCTACAGAGCGAAAGTGAATGATAGTAGAAACCGAGGAAGACCAAGGCTAACTTACAAAAATTAAATAGCCATAGTGTCAGCTGACGGAAATGTGAAAAGCATCCACATACCTAGGCGAAAATGCGTGAGGAGAATGATGAGATTCGAAGAGGCGAAAGAAGTTTGTAAGGACTGCGGAGCTTGGTGTCCCGTCCTTTCTCAGCCCCCGCTACCCCGTTAGAGATACAGCGAGAAATTATATTTACCTAATGATCATTAGGTAATTGAAAATGGGAATAAAGAAAGATCTCATTTCAAATCTTGCACCACCTCGGTACTCTATAGGTGTAGCAAAAGAGGGTAGATAGGACATCAAACCTCAAAATCTTTCTGGTTCAATCCAGAATTAATTCGATCCAGATTCACATTGAAAGTTATATCGGTTTGTTGTTTCTGTCATCTGTCTTTGATTTTATATTTCATTATATAGGTATGTTATTCACTGGTCAGTTGGCACTCTACAGTATAGGTATACAATCCCCCCAGAAAAAGATCATCAGATCACAATTATATCCTTGTTACCTTTGTTGGTACTGTCACTCAGTAAGGAAGAATTAAAGCTCGGACCAAAAATCATAATAATAATAATAATGCGCCAGACGATATACACCAATCATTTAATCTCAAACTAGGGTATTCCCTGTGCTATGAGAACCAGACGACGACTACTGGGAGGGTCTCCCAGTACACCCAAACCCGAGACAATCTAGATAAGTTCATTTTCTAAATTGACCCGAACGGGAATCGAACCCGGAACCTTCCGCGCTTGGTGCAACGTTTAAACCACTGCATCATCGAGGTCGTCATATATGTATGTACATATAGAGGTCGCCAATGGATGGCGCCATAATGAGCGGCTCTTATCACCTTGTGCCAAACAATTTTCCGTGTCTCCCTGTCTATCTCATTGAGCATAACCACGAATAAAACAGTTAGCTGTAGTAAGTTTGGCAACCTCGCACTGTCAGTGTAATTCGTGTCGGCTCGTTATGTTTTGAAAACATTGCATTACTGAAATAATTATTAGTAAAATATTAGTAAGTCTTAAGTGCTTTGGCTACTAATATTTACTATAATAAAAATATGTTCAGCTGTATATTGTTGTACTGTGATTTGTGAGCCTTCCCTAGTTACGCACATTAATACCAGTCTAGAACCTCGCACCAACAAAAAACGGACACTCTCGTCAATTATGATTTTTGGTCTGAGAATTAAAGGCACAATCTTCAATTAATTGGCATTAATCAAATTATAAAAACTTTTATGTATGTAGATTTGAATTTACGAATGCTTGTTGGAAGTTATGATGTTTTACAGAGAACGCAAGTATTTTGACGGTATTAGGTACAGGATCGAAATTATAATATTGTAACATAAAAGCAACATAAAAGACTTATAAAAGATATAAAAAAATGTCATGTCACGACAGAATTATGTCAAAGACCGTCTTGTTCTAGTGACAATAGTACGACTTTCTAATAATTTTGGTAACATTAACTGAAGTAAATGCTTTATCTATTAATTTTCCTAATTTAGAAGTTTTGTGAAAATGATGCATTTGAAGTATATAGAATAAAAAAAAAAGTTATAATGGTCTTTAAAATAGGTACCACATAATTTATAACTTGAGATATTCCAGTATTTTGTAAGAGAAAGTTGAAACTTTCTGAATATTGATCGATTAAAAGTAAAAGTCTCAGAACGTCGTGTTTGAAGTTTGTACCTAATTTGCGTAATATTATGCATCTTGGATAAGAATGTTTCAACTCAGTTGTGTGTTGAATTATAAATGTGTGTTACATGAAAATTCATCTTATTAAATGGATTTAACGTCAAGCTTATATAGTGTTAAAATAAAAACAGACATAAGTAAGTGATTAACATTACAATAAATCGACGTCAATGTATAGATAACAAAGTTTAATTAGTTGTTCAAATAATTCATTTATAATACTTAAAACGAAACGAAATTCATAAAAATGTACATAACTCAAAGCCCCTTGTATCTTATGCTACAACGTTATTTATTGACTTACCAAAAGACCTACAACAACAAACAATACGTAGGTAGAAAGAGTTCGTTAAACGTATACACTTGTAAAAGCGAGTAAGGTAAATAACCCGACCCACTTCGGAGCGATATCGTCGCCGACAATGATACTATTATTTTACAGCTTTTCTTGGGCTGGCGCAACGTCGTCATCATACTTTGATGTAATTTAACCACTATATAAAGAGCCTTGAATACCCGTTAGGTTTCTTTTTATTTCTTCAATTAGGGAGTACGATGGAGGGTGAGGTGCTTCTACTTTAACTGGTACACCGATAACAACAAACACGTAAAGTTTGTTTAGCTGTGCAAATAGACGGCTTAGTAGCACCACGCGTCCCAGTACCAAGAACTTTCTCGTTTGCTTACTGTAGTTCATATTTATCTCTATTTAATGTTATTAAAGGTGCCTAACCATGAACGTTCTTTGCCAGTAATTACATATTGAAGTTTGACCCTTTCTTCTGTTTATTTAATCAAATTTATGAATAAGTTTATTATTCAGTTTTATTAATTGGTCGAATGATGAGACACTTTAGTTGTCACAGTTTCCTGTAAGGACCTCTTTGAGGGCGTTAACATCGTTTCCACTATTTGACGTGTTGGTATGCTGTTCTGTCAACGTCCGTATTATATATTTCATATTAGGTTTATTCACAAATTCCCTAAGTAGGCAATTTGTAAGTTATTTACAAACTGTCTATTACCTATTATTTCGCTTAGACTTAAAATGCATTTTAATCGTAAGATATCTTTAAGAAATATAAAATAGATACTTAATAAAAATAAAACAGGTTTACATTACTTCATAAGTAAGACAAAAAAAAAGAAAAGAGACAAAGAGAACCATAGAACTTTTACAAAGGACTTATTGACGGGAACGGGAGAAGTGAGGTTGACATTTTGTTTAGATTTTCTATTTTTTACATTTTTGGGAGTTTTAAAGAACAAAAGTGTTAGTATATTGTGTTTTAAAGTTCTGTTTAAGTGAAAAGAATGGAGTAGCTCTAAATAAATATCTGTAGCTGAAGTTCTCACACTCGTCCAAGAAGTCCTTTACAACTTCAGTAAAGCCTACTATCATTTTACTGGAAGAGTTTTACGATAAGAAAAAACGAATACACTTTCTTCTGATTCTACTTATTAACACGAGACATTGGCAAATGCGCTAAACTGTGCGCCATGCCATAAAGAAAGAAAAAAAAACTTTTACTTTTGAAATAATTAATAATGTTAGAAATAGCCACATTAGTTTCACATTATTGCTGAACAGAAACGGTTAAATTGGTTTAATTTGTGTTCTTCTTATAACAGAACTATGTCCTTCCAAAGTTTAAATTTTCTAAACAAAATGTTCATAATCATTTTTCTAGACAAAAAGACAATAACGTTTTGGGTTTTTTGAATAGAATTACTTTTGATAGCAGTATAAATTTATCAACACTTAAAAATTATTTTTCTTATGCTGGGTGTGATTTATCCAAGTGGCTTTTCAATAAGTTCACAATTGATGAATTATTTGCTTTTCTCCAAAATAAAAACAATACAACTGCTGGACCTATCAAATTCGTAACATCGTTATTCAAAATTAACCCTTGAAAGTGAAACATATCATGTTAAATATATATAATAATTTATGGCTAACAAATACTATTCCTATTTGCAAAACTCAACGTACTGTAGCCATGCTAAAACCTAACAAAAAACTTTTCTTGATGCGTTACTCAATTACGTTACGTTGACCAATTGCCTTAATTTCTTGTTTCTCTAAATTATTTGGAACCATGTTGAAAAATAGATTAGAATGGTACATTGAAAATCAAGGACTTCTTCCAAATAACCAGGTTTTCGGAAAGATAAAAGTACTCTTGACAACCTTGGTTGTTTGGTAGGCGATATTCGCAATAATTTTAGAAATAATAAATACACCTTTGCGGTTTTTTTGGACGTAAAAGGTGCGTTTGATAATCGATCGATCGATTCGATCGATCATTACTATTTAATTAAGAGGTTGTTTAAATTGGGCATTCCTGGACACTTATTGTAGTGTTTAATTTTTTAAATAAATGAAGTTTATATTTGAAAATAGGTGATAAACTTTTTGATTCTAGATTTTCATATAAAGGCACCCCTCAAGGTTCCGTCATATCTCCTCTTGTATTTATATTGAGTTTGGCTAATTTTATGAAAAAAATTCCTAATTCTGTAAAATATTTATTTTTCGCCGATGATCTCGTGCTATATTTGACCTGTGATAATGTTAATGATGGTGAACTGATTATGAACAAATATCTCAAAGATATTTACAATATTCTGAATAGCTCTTTAAAATTAGAAGTTAATATATCTAAAAGTTCCGTTGTATTATTTTCTAAAAACGTTAAATATAATCCAAAATTTTTTATAATAACTTTCCTATTTCTATACAGTCTTTTGTTAAATACGTAGAAGTTTTTTTTGGATAATGGAAACATATAGATCATTTATGTAAAAAATCAGAATTGATTTTAAACATTATGGTATCTTTAGCTGGGTTGAGATGGGGTAGTGATTCAAAAGTACTCAAATTATTGTATAAAGTTACTATTCCCAGTTATTTTGATTACGGCTATATCTTTTACAATAAAGCTTCGATCCATTTACTCTGTAAACTAGATCTATTACAAAGTGGAGGTATGCGTATTATATGTGGAGCTTACTTTACAGACTCCTATTGACTTAAACTAATTAGTCTTGAGAATGTTATAATAGCTAGGTACTTAGAATAATTTAATATTCCTAACTATAATTTAATACCTCTTCCGATTACTTCTTCTATTGCTGAATCAACAGCTTATTTAAAGTTTCAGTATCAAGATCTTGTATTTCGGTTCAAGTCTCTTCTGTTTCGATTATGATTTTAATAGCGTAATTTTTGATATTCCGGTCATTATTTTGAAATTCGAAACTAAATTTCACTTCCTTGAATTTCTACATATCAAAAGTTATTTTATTAAAATTTATACTGATGGATCTAAAAACAACATTGAACTAGTAATGTTTTTTACGATTCTTCAATGAATGCTGGGAAAGTTTATGAATGTAATATTCCTTTTTCTATTTTTTCGGCTGAATGTCTAACTATAATTTATTCTGTAATCAAAAAAAATGTTATAAATATATAGTCGTGTTTGTATAAATTTACAAAAAATTAGCAAAATTTTAATGTGAAACGTAAAACAATCCAAACCTTAGCCTGCATTTGTCCTCAAGATTTCCTCCCAAGCATTCATTATCGCCATTATACCACATTAAAGTTTCAATGATTGAAGTTGTAACCAAAATTTTATTGTGGAACCTGTTAATTTTGAAGTTTACCATTTTTTTTATAGCAAAGACCATTGATTTTGAAGAACATGTGATTTATATCAAAAGTAGCAAATTTATAGAAAAAACTAGGTATCAATTTTAAATATTGACATTTGTAGATAATTACTAATTCTATAGCTCCATTATATATATCCCTTGTGATATAAGTTAATTTGTTACTTTTTTTTAAGCATTATATTACTACATAAATTGATTTTCTCTTTTACCGAGATGCGATAGAAGAGATCTCTTCAAGAGATGAGCGTTGCCTTTTGTTATATATACTAATAGGTGTATTTCTAAGTTATTTCCAAGAGCAGTAGTGAAACAGGAGTCTGCACTCTAAGGAAGTAGTTGAAGTCGAGAAATTTAATCGTAAAATATCTCTGTATCCTTCCATTTCTTTTCATCTTTTGCTGTTGGTATAGGTATGTATAATGTATATATACCAATATTATATAAGTATACTAGTAGGTGTATTTCCGAGTTATTTCCAGGAGTCAGGAAGAGACATCGCGCAATTGCACTAACTCTATTCACTGCGCAGAATATGTCGGCATTGTCAGGATGACAGCTTGTCAAGTTTATTTATTTAGTTTATAGAACACGTTATATTTCATAGAATAGTCTATTATTTCCGATTTCCACCAAACGCAGCTAAGAACATTTTCGAAAACTGTATAGCTTTAAAACAAAACGAAAAGCGCCCGTAAATCGGTTCATTCGTTCGAGCGCTACCACGCCTACGCCGCAGATAAATGCAAAGACAGGCAGATAAACACAAAGACAGAAAACGATGTCAAATATGTAACATCCTTCTAATCTGGCAGGGGTAAAAACATATTTTGTTTTGTGAAGAAATAAGTTCCACATGACGAACAGAGTATTATTACCTTCGAGGATAATGATACCATCGCAAAATAGTGAGATCACACATGTTATATAATATATAGTAATGAACCTCTGACGTAGTAATAACATAAGTAATAAATAACACATCAAATCAAACTTTTTAGGTCAGTGATTGTATCATGGATCGTAGTCGTAGATTTATTATAGATGTTTGTTTATTATTGATTTGTTTTAAAATTATTTTTAAAAATGCCAGCTTATTCTGTTTAGAACTGGCAACCCGGTATTACGGCTAGAAAAAAGTTAGGCAACCCTATTCTGACATTTTATTTCGTTTTCAAAAAACTGGCCAAGTGCGAGGCAGACTTTTTTTCATGCTTTCCGAAGGTTCCGTACCACCATACAATGTATTTGTGTTTACCAAAAAAATATAAGTCGAATTTAAAAATAAACTTTGCTGTTAAACGAAACATTCTTCCGTACTCTCCAACTGCAAAATTAAATGTAAGTTTGTAATGGCAGAGGTGTGATATAATAACAATATAGGTTTTATAACAAATTCGAAATTTTTGTATTTTTCTCTGTTATTGTGCTGCGGGATCTTGCATCTTGCCTTTCATGATTCTAGGTCCACGGAAAGTACCCTACAGGTTTTTATTTTTTACATAAATGACCGACCGTGTCTTTCGATGGCGTTGACTTAGAAAGCTTGAAGTTTTTACACCTTCAGGGGACCATATACCTCAGTGATTGATATAATTTTAACTTAATATCTTCACTCGTTTGTGAAATAAAGGGTCTTTACATGTGTCAGACGAACGCATGAACACGCCGGTAACATAAGATTTCCATTTTTCTATTGAGGTACAGAAAATGCATTGATAGATGTTACAATTTATCAGTCATTATTATTGTACATAAGTCCATTAAAAAATTACATTAATTTCTACACACCTAACAAAAAATTAACTTACTTGCATAATATTGCAAATTTATTATATCTCGAACGAAATGGTAATTGTTACAATAATTATCAGTCGGTACCAAGTCTTTTTTTATAGGTGTGGTGCATCTAATTGGCATGCTTGAGTTCGAAGTCGTGAGAAATAGCCTTAGGCGAGGAACGGGGTAAAAATGTATAATATATTCTTCAATGAACTCTACAAGGAAAATCTGAAGTATAAAAACGGTTCCCAGACCATCCCCTTTGCCCATTACTTTCCTAAAGAAAAGTTTGCGAAATATACATAATTTTTAAAGGAAAAATAGTTCTTAGCGGCGATGGTTGTAGAGACCCCATGACTACTCATTTAGCATAGCATAGAATCTTAAAGGTTGCTAGCGATCCTGGAATCCCCCGAATTGCATGGTCTCGTAGGCCATCGTGGAGTTTTGGTCAGTAGGAGTCTGACATAACCGCTTCGTTCCACCTTAGAGGTGCGGCTTGCATGATGCGTTCCCCACATAAAAAAAACATTTTTTCGAAATGTCTAAGTGGTATTACGTAGTTATTGAATCTCGAAAGAGTTACGTATACTTTGTCAGTTGTTATCGTTACAAGATTGGGCAGTGAACACGTGTGAGCGGGCGCGCGGCGGCGGTGTGGCAGGTAGAGAAAGCCGGCCCGGCTGCAGCCACACCTTACTTGCAGTCTGCATCGAGCTTTCCTGTTCATTCAAAGATTTATGGTCTTTGTTGGTGATTGACCAGAACAGTGAAACTGATATTGGTAGCGATAAATTACTTTGTAGAAATCCAATAACAATCATAACGCAAGTAAATATTATCATTTTATCTATAAACAATACAAAATTGTTTAACATCTCAACAGTTAAGACTGATTAATACTCGGCATTAATATTCTTCATCATAAAATATAAAGGAATAACATTAGTCTTAAATATCAAGTTCTTGTGGTCATTGGGTGTGGAATTTAAAACATAGACACGTCATACTAAACGGCGCGTATCCATCATCTACTAGTGGAACATGTTCAGAAATTGCACTCGACATTGAAAACCTAATAAGCTCCCGCTCTCCCAGTGACTCACACTCACGGTTCACGATAAACGCACAATATAATTATTAAAATGTCAATTGTAAATACACAAGACTTGACTTGTTATAAATTATAAACATAATTATATACTACTTCACATGTAAAACGTTTTATTGTTTTTACCTTACTGCCCAAGAAGGAGGGTAATGTTTTTGAGATGTAAACAAAGAAACAGACATATGTATATACATACGTATGTACATATGTCTGTTCCTTTGAGACCTCCTGCAGGCTAAACAGTTTGATGGATTTTGAAGTGCACGGTATCATTGGATTGGTCTTAATTCGAGGATTAACATAGGCACATTTTAACCTGTGATCTTCGAATTCTGAAAACTAAAAGTTTGAAAATAAAAAAGTTAATTAAAAAAATCGACAAACCACCCTACTGTAAAAATGGTAAAAGGAACTAAAAAGATGTTAAAGTGATGTTAACAAGATGGGTTTATAATAAAATTAATCTTAACATGCAGTTTAAGGATACTAATATTTTTAGTCACTTTTAGGTAGTACCTACATATCTAGATAATTGGTGTAGCCTCCCTCTGCATGTTAAGATTTAACAGCATGAATTTTATTATAATCCCGTCTTATTGCATCTTTAACATCTTTTTAGTTTCTTTACAGTTTTTACAGTCAGATTTTTTGATTTTATTAATTAATTTTTTTTTACTGTTAAAGCCTATATTCACTATCCTACTCTACAGTTTAAAACAATTACGGATTGGTTGGTACTTCAAGTTAAATAATAGATAGATAATGTTATATAATTAAAATATTAAATTACTATACTATTTTATTCAAATCGCTGGGTATATTCTTCGCTTTTACTGGATTAATTATAATTTATCATTGTGATTGTCCAAGCAGACAGAGTGTCTTCTCATTTTTCTAGGAAATTAGCTTTCATTGTAGGCAGCGGGGTTATGTTTGATGTGACTTGATACATTATGTATGTGTTTACCTATACAGGAAACAATATTGTCTGATATACTGTTTTACTCTTTATTAACATTTTATTAAAGTTGAAACTGGCGTCAACACTTTTCAAGTTATTATTGGCGATGGCACCTACCAGCACGACAGTTTCGGTGTTTTACAAGCAACACAGTTTTCTCACGGAGCGAGTCTTTCGCTTATGATTCTGAGAAGTTATATTCAGTGTATGTCAGTCTGTACTCTGTAAGTTGTTTATGCTTTTACGGCTTATTATTTAAAAGGGGCATTATGTAAGTCTCATACCTATACATAATAAATAATATAATGTAATATTATGTCTCCTTTAACTTAACGATCTAAAAATATGGATTTATATTTCTGTGTTTATAAAATGTTTTGAGGAAGTAAATGTTTAATTTTTTTCTATAACATTATTTTATGCCTGTATTCAAATTATATTTAAATAACTAAAAATGATATAGGTGTGAACAAAATTTTTAATTTTTATTATTCACGAATTCCCGAATCTGGTCAAAGTTGAATTTATTAAACTTTCTCTTTTCTTTCTATAGTTTTTTTTGGAAAAACTCCTCTGATTTGGGATTTAAGAACTGTTTGGGGAAATTGATTTTCGACCATCTGGTGCCACTGCACGTAATGCGCTGATTTCACTGTGAATATTAGCTTACTGCGTGCATCACAGTACCCATGAATGGACTAGCTTTTGCCCGCGACTTTGGCACAAGCTAGAACCTAATTCATAATTCGCATGAAGTTTAATACCACACAATATGTTTATAAATTATAGCGCCTATGTATTATTCTGATGTAAAAGCTATATTAATTTGGCACCATGGGACACCATAAAAATCTGTAGTTTTTGCGTGAAAGAGAAACAAACATCCATATATCGTCACATACTTCAGCGCTTTTAATATTAGTAGAATACTGTATGTACGTTAAAATAATATTGACAACCACTAACATCTACAAGATTCAGTGAAAAATTTTTTTCAAGCATCAACAATTATCAAATCTAAATGAAATTAAAAAGAAAACGAATTTTAATGTCAAAATCCGGTTATACAAAAAGCCTGAAAATCCAAATATGTCTTTTTCGAACTTCTAATAATTCGGATTACAATTCCTAGTTCTCATATAATATATGGTACATGTAGACATGTTAGGTGTTACAATTAGATATCATAGTAATATAATAATATATGGAAATTAATAAACGAACACGAAAATATAAGCTATTTATATGTAATTATTAGGAAATAGAATTAGAAAAATTGCTTTTAAATGATATAATGTGAATGACAGTAGGTAAAAAAGACTTGATTAAATAGTCAATTGCAATCAACTTTTTCTATCGCATAATACTATAAGCAACCGTAAACGCTTATCTATTAAAATGGCATGTAATTAATTCTGTGTCCTCAATGTCAATGTCCTTTCACGCAAGTTGAATGAACTTTGAGTTTAGAAGTTTAGACACGTGAAGTGTTTAATCGACTTGCAGTCTTATAAAAGATCCTCACCTTGTCGAAATAATCATCTATTTTCTGTTTTCGTCTACAACAAAAATATTAGTATTTTAATAGAGCAGGAAAACGTTTGTTATAAAAGCAGGTTTAAAGTTACTACAATATTTTGTTGTTATGACATCAGTGAGTGATTTTGTCGATGACGCGCACACGCCCGCGATAGTTATCCTTGCATATGGCATTCAAGATGCGACTGATGCGGTAACTGGGTCACCATTGACAATAGCGTTTATAAATAACACCTTCAAACATACGGAATACCTCAGTAATGGTAGGTATGTGGCGTTTTTAACAACTTTTCTTTGTCCAATTTATATGAAAATAGTTAATTACATCATCGTTATAATCTGTAGTTAAATTAGGGACTAGCAGTTGCCCACGACTTAGTAATGGTAAAAATGGGGTAATATACAGCCTATGTCCACCCTGAAGGCCCATTCTACAAATTAGTGAAATAATTTTTGAAATTCTATGACTAGTTTAAGAGATTACCTCCTATATCCAATCTTACAAACTTTACCTCTTCAGATATTAATTTAGAATTAGATCACTGTTCACTAAAATTCAATATCGTATTAACTTCTAAGTTATAATGTAATTTACTAGAACGCGAGGACGAAGAAAAAGTAGGTAGGTGGGTACAGAATGTAAAGTGGATAGTAAATGTGACCTTCTAGTTTAAAACACGTCTCTATATTGTAGAGAATCGCAATACCGTTATTAGCTTTTACTATTTCTTTGTCTACTTGTATGACAACGTTACTTTCTGATTTTGTTCGGTACTATATTCTTGATGCTAGAACTTTAGAATCAAAGCTAGTTTCTATTTAAACATTATAAAAGTGTGATAGTTGATTAAAATTATAGTTCCGAAAAATAGCAAGTTGATTATTTATCTGAGGATCTGATCCATAAACAGAACTATTGTATGTCCTTACGATATGGTGGAGCTTATATTTGTGACAAACTGCAAAAGTATATAAATAGGCTTTGAATAATAAGACGTCTGTAATTCCTTCTCGTCTTCCTCCTCTTTCCTCACTCGCATACTTGGGCGAAAGTGCGTGAGGAGAATTACGACATTTGAGGAGGCGAAAGAATAATGTAAAGACAGCGATGCTTGGTGCTTCATCCTCTCTGACTACTCCGTCAGGAAAACGGCGTGAAGAAGTGTGCGTGTGTGTGTATCTATTAATTATTTTAGGCTTTTTCCTCCAGGCTGGATGTACACTTTATCTTGTAATTATAATCCTTGCTTCCGATACTTCGTCATCAATACCAATTGAAATAGCTGCCAACTCAGTTTGTAAAAATTGTATCATAACAGGTTCGTATTCCAGAGCGATACTTCATGTGTGAATCTCTGTTTAAGCATATTAGAAAGGGATGCTGCTACATGCGATGAAAAGCGGCATTCCTTTCTAACTACTCTCAAGTAGAAGAGAGAATTTTGAGTGTCGTTTTGAAATATCGTTCTATAATTCTTGAATTGTGGGTTCTCTAGCAAAGATAAAGTGATGTGTATTGGAGACAAGAAAACTAATGATTATCTAAGAAAAAGTAGCAAGGTCTTAACGAGACATGATGAATTTATTACAAAATAGTTTTGGGCTAGAGACTATAGAATAGAAAATTACAACCAAACGGCAACAAAAAAATGCTGCTTGGAAAGGCTTAGTGTCTTTATTACAAAATAGTTTTGGGCTAGAGACTATAGAACAGAAAATTACAACCGAGCAGTAACAAAAAAATGCTGCTTGGAAAGGTTTAGCGCTAACATAATAAAGAATAACGGGTCAATTGCACAAATTAATAGTGTATGATATCGAAGCATGCTCTTTTTATAGAGTTTCAGGGTTTGTATCCATTATTACAATTGAACGGGTTCTTAACGCAATATTAATATATTTGAATTTTCCGATTTTTGATGCTGTTGCAAGCACCATTGCACAAAAGCACTATTGAACAAAATCACAATTGTATAATAAATGAAGAATGCTAACAACAAACTCTCAAGACAATAGACGAAGTCAAAGAAACGTGTAAATTAAACAATATATCTCTACTTGCGCTAGTAACTAAAATAACTAAATTAATGTGTTAATAACGTAGAGATTCCTAGATTACACTTTATGAAATTGAGATGACGATATTATTTTTTAAATGTCAGATTTAAGTTTACCACGAGTGTTTCCATGAGTAGTCTCATGAGTGGTTAAAAACACCTCTGGTAGAGGTGTTTTTAAAAATATTGTATTCGCAAAACATAAATCTATAAAAAGTATGTTATTTAATTATCTTGCAGTTATAGCGGCAAAATGATACACGATCTGTTTTCAAAAAGTCTTAAACAGTCATGTAATTTGTAATCATTCGATTTATACTTGGTTGCGGGCAAAGGCGGATTTCCCTTGCGGCCGACTAGACCCGGGCCTAGGGCGGTCAGATATTAGGAGCAGCTAATCGTGGCAAAAAATACACTGATGAGAACATGTCATATATCTCAGCAAATGATGGAGCTAAGAAGGGGGCAGCTGGTACTACACGGCATAGGGCGGCCAAGACTGTTAGCCAGCCGGAGCCTCTGGTTGTGGGTATTATAAAATTCTAAAGTGGGTATTATAAAATACATTGAACGGGTGAGACATTTTGACAATAATAATTTTGTTAATTAGAATTATATTCCTTCAATTCTCTAACATCAGCTACTTGAGAAGCTATAATCGCAGAGTTTATGCGACATTCTACCCTCTCTCAGTTCATAAGTTACCAAAATAATACAAAATTGACCGTTCATTGTTCATAGATAGGTACATATAAATAAGATTACTGTTTTAAGTAATCGAACTTTTAGCAATCGGCCTTTGTAAAGTCAAGAAAATAATGATAATTTTTGGCATTCCGGCAATCACAATTTTATTAGTTGAAAATGCATTTTTTTCATTCTATATTAATATTGTTACGAGCTGAGGGTAATAAGATGCCGGTTAAGGGCGCAAATATTTTATTTTCCTTCGTACAAGTAGTTGCAAGCAGTAATTTCTTTCTGATTTCGAAAGACATTTGCTGAAATAGGCAATGACGACCTGTTGTTCTCCTTGTTTTTGAGATAGAATTCCTCCAATGCCGACATTGCTGGCGTCCGTGTCTACAACAAAATGTCCCTCTCTAGTAGGGTAGCCCAGTATAGGAGCCTCACACAGATGCTGCTTAAGTAATGTGAATGCTTGTTCACATTCAGGATTCCACTCAAATTGGCACTTGTCTTCTGTCAACCGATGTAAGGGCTTCGCCACTTCAGAGAAATTCCTGACGAATCGGCGGTAATATGCACAAAGTTCCAAGAAAGAGCGCACGGCGGTTTTGTCAGAAGGAGTGAACCACTCTTGGACAGCTCTTATTTTCTCTGGATCCGTTCGGAACAGAGTGCATTTCTTAGGACTGAGTTTCAGGTTAGCTTCCCGTATTCGTTGGAAAACCTTTTCCAGATTATGCAAGTGCTCTGCGAAGTTGCGCCCCATGATGATAATGTCATCCAAATAGACCAAGCACGCATCGCCGAGTAACCCCACTAAAATGCGTTCCATTAGGCGCTCAAATGTAGCCGGAGCATTGCACAGTCCAAATGGCATAACATTGAACTGCCAGAGACCATTTCCAGGGCCTGTAGTGAACGCAGTCTTTTACTTATCCTCCTGGCTGAGTTCAACCTGCCAATATCCACTTTTGAGGTCAACTGTGGAGAACCATTTCATGCCACTTAGCAAGTCTAATGTGTCATCTATGCGTGGTAAGGGATAGCTGTCCTTTTTTGTAACACTGTTCAGCATTCTGTAGTCAACACAGAACCTTGTACTGCCATCCTTTTTCTAAACTAGAACAACAGGAGATGACCAAGGGCTAGTCGATGGTTCAATGATGCGATTCTTCTCCATTTCCCTTAACATCTCCGATACTTCCTGCTCTCTTGCTAGGGGAATACGTCGAGGTCTCTGTCTTATAGGCTGTGTATCTCCCGTATCTATGCGGTGCTTAACAAGCCCAGTACGTCCCAAATCGTCATCGCCTTTCGAAAAGATGTCTTGATAACTTAACAAGGACTGTTCCACCTTGTGACATTCCAGATCGGTTAAATTTTCCCGACAGTTTTCAAGTAACGTGGATATATGTGTTGCAGCATGATTACCGTGGTCTGTTTCATGCAAGTCTACTCTTCTCAGGGACGTAACAGGGTTGCATCTGCCCACTACGCAGTTCCTTTCTAAAACGACCGCCTTGTTACTAACGTTGACAACACGTACCTTGGTATGTCCCGAAATCATCACTAGGGTTCGCGCAGTTATCCAGTCGGGGTGATTCCCAATGTCTTCTATTATCACACTGCGTTTACTGCATACTGTCGGCGAGAATCGAATTTCTAGTAAGGTTTCTGACCTCGGCGGCAAAACAGTTCTTTTCAAGCTGTACACTGACCCTTGTTTTGCGCCTTCCAGAAAAACTTCTTCATCTGGAAACCTTAATACCCCTTTTCCTACATTGAGAACACAACGTTGCTTTGCCAAGAAGTCCAACCCAATGATGCAATCGTCTGTAATGTTAGCTATAAGAACTGGATGTGTCACCGTCTTATCACCCATTTTCAATGTCGCATTTGTTTCACCAAGGACAAGCACTGGCTGGCCCGTAGCAGTCTGTAACCGGCAACGTGAAGATCCTTTCTCCCATTTCACAGTTCGTGGAAGTAGTTCAGGTTTAACAATAGTACGTGAGGCACCGGTGCCCAGTGTGAAACAGCATGGATTTCTGTTCAGCTTTCCTTCAACGATCAGGCTGTTTCCATCGCGCATCTGAGAGACTATCACAATAGGGGCTTGCCTTTGACCAGCCAGCGCTTGCCCCGCAGACCTGGCTGTTTTTAGTTTTAACTCCTCAGGGTCAACTTGTGTCCCAGACGACGTTTTCCTAGCCCTTTTACTGGGACAATTGACACGAAGATGGACATCTCACCGCATTCATAACAGGTTGGTCCTCTTTGAGATCTTACCTGCATCGTGACTTCTCGCACACGATGAGTTCGGCTGTCTTGACGCACTACCTCCACCTCAAGTGCGTGTGCCAGGGCTGCCTTGAGAGTCTGGTGATGTCCCAGACGGACAGCAGCTCTAAATTCCGTTTCGCGAATCCCGTCAACGAATGCTTGCACGACAGTTGTATCAATAAGCGCCGGTGTAGATGCATAGGCTCGTCGTACCATACACTCAACTGCCATGGCCCACTGCTGCAAACTTTCACTGCTCTTCTGCGCACGGTCTCGCAGTTGGGCCCTATAGACGTGCTCGAGGTGCTTTTCACCATATCTAGACTCCAATGCTTCGAGCATATCGGCTAGTGTTCTATCTTTGCCGCCAACATTTTCTAACACCTGCACCGCATCACCTCGTAGGGCAAGTGTAAGGGCCGTTAAAGCCTGTGTGTCGCCTCATCCGTTGCCTTCTGTCACCGTTTCAAACTGTAGCCGGAAAGCTGCCCATGACGTGGTTCCATCGAAGTGAGGTACCTCAAACTTGGGTACAGCACTGGGAACAGTTACGACACCTCTCACTCCGACTTTCTGTACCTTCTCGTGCAGGCTCTGTATCTCTTTGCCATATTCAGATAGCATACTGTCATGTGCATTTATACGGGCGTCCTGCTTTTCCATATCGCACCTAAGGTCCTTAACTTCTGTATCCAGTTGACCTATGGTGTCACCTAACGCCGTGATCTTACAATTCATGGAGCTCAATATCTCTTCTTTGCTGACTTTCATTGCCTCCATTATCCTAGCTTCCGTCGCCTGCGTGGCTTCCCTGACTTCCATTATGCTAGCTTGGGTGGTATCCCTAACTTCCATTATGCTCGCCTTCATCTCAGCCAAGCTAGCTAGCAACACTGCCATATCGATGTTCGCGACCCCGGACGTACCAACGTTAGTGGGCATTCCAGTGGAAACTGGCACTTGTGCCGTCGCGGACATTCCTGCGGTAGCGGATGCTCCGTCGGTGGGTGTGTCAAGTAGTGCTCCTTCTCAACGCACCGAATCCATTGTTGCTTGACGTCTTGTACGGACTCCTTGTTCGTCCCTTGGTGTGACCGACATCCCACTTCTGACACCAATTGTTACGAGCTGAGGGTAATAAGATGCCGGTTAAGGGCGCAAATATTTTATTTTCCTTCGTACAAGTAGATGTCAAGAACACGAGAACTTAATTACGGCGGTCCCTAGTCTTCGTAGTCGCCCTCGAAGTAGGTACTCGCGTAGTAGTCACCGAAGGTACACGCTTCACTCAATAACAACGTTCCCGAATCGCAAAGTTCTTCTATCCAAGGTCGTCGCAGTAGTCGTCGTAGTGGTCTTCGTAATTCGCCTTGATGTCGCCTCGATATGTCGCTTCGAACGATAGTTGAGAAAGACTGACTCGGCGGCGGACACGGAGCTCTATTTATAGTCGGCTAAAACGAGGGTGGAACTTTCTAGTGAATTACGCTCGATAACGGTAATTCGACATTGTTCTCGACGCCGCCTGTTTGCATGAGTCATAGGTACATGACACGTCATCGCTCGGGAATATTCGAGGTGCAACTTGGTTCTTCTTTCTTAATTTGACTTATACCATTCGATAGTAGGCCTTAAACCTAGCAATGCGTTTTTAGGTCATAACTCGATAAAGCCTAGGACTCGAGATATAGGCACTAAAAGTTATGTTTCGAGCTCCATTAAAAATCGCCCTTATTTCCTTACGCATAAGGTCCAACCGTAACAATATCTTCAATCGTCACTCACTCGCGCGACGTTCTTCGCCACGTCAGTTTCAAAGTTTGGGAATGCTGGCCTTAAAATAGAGAATGATAAAAACCAACTAATTAATTATGATTATCCTTTTTGATAATAAATTTCATTACGTATGTAATTTATACATAAATACATACATGTCCTCACGCTGTATCCCTAACAGGGTAGGTAGTGAGAGCGGACAGATCGCCAAGTATGGCGGTTTTTACATACATATTTTTTTCGCGTCTTCAATCCTTATCATTATTCTTACACATTTTCGCTTTCATTTGCGAGTGCTTTTGACATTTTCGTCAGCTAACACTCTCTGGCTATTTGGTCTTCGTAAGTCAGCCTCGATCTTCCTTGGACCCCCTTTAGCTCTATAGATTTTCTTCGTCAATCTGTCATCACTCATTCTTTCTATGTTCCCGAACCATCTAAGTATCCCTTTCTTCATTTTTACGATAACATTGCCGTCCAAACCTGTCAATTTGCGTATCTCTTCGTCGTTTCTTTTGTCTGCAAGGGTGACACCGCACATATTTCTAAGAGGTCATATTTCTGCTGCATTTATCTTACTTTCACCTGATTGCGGGCATATCCAGGTCTCACTACCGTACATTAAAGTTGGCACCAACACCGCATTGTGGGTGGCCATTTTGGCTGAGTTAGATATATTCGTACTGCCTACTAATGCGGCCAAAGCACCGTTTATTTTATCGCTAGCTGCTACTCGTCTCTCTACATCCAATTCACATCTTCAATTCCAAGAAAACGCACTCTCAAGATATACAATTTTGTTCGCTTGTTCTTTGAAATATGGGTGAAATATGGGTAAATTTTACATTTACCCATATTTCACATTACGTCCGTACCTCATCTCTTTGTGTGCACCTTAGTTTTGTTCACATTTACCCAATCGGGCAAGGCGGCAAGTTCACTGCCCTTTCGCTTGGTTTCACTCAGACATAACACATCCAATCTTCTCTCTTCCATAATATCAATCACTTCGTTCATCTTCTCTTCAATCCTCTCCTCTCACTTCTCTCCGCCTCCCGCTTCGGCGCACAACTGTTGTGTGGCGGTCTCCAATGCCAAACTGCACGCCGCTTACACCACCGGCAACGAACTGGTGTCCGTCGCTTTCTAGGGCTGCTCTAATTGTATTTGCTCCGTCCCGCATGGTGCGCACAGAAGAGGAATTGCAGCCCTGAAAAGGGCTGGCAGGGGTCGCGACGAGCGCGCTTTCTCAACTAACCCCGAAAATACATAATTATTTATACATTAATACGAACAAATACTTAGATAATTTGAACTTTGAAGACACTAGGTGTCTGACACTGACACTAGGACACTAGGTAAATTAGATACTAGGGAAACAATATAATAAGTACATTTTCAATGATAGGCGTCAACTGACAGTCGTATACTTAACTACTTAGTTATAACAAAATTACAGTTATTTGAAAAGGAATTTAATGTATTTCACTTTCATATTTTTGTCATAACAACATACATTACTTCTAGTGTGAAAAACGGCAAATTAAACCTGCATATTAAGTTTTTCGGTTATGCTAAAATCCTAATAAACAAAAGTTGACATTCGCATGTTTCTTCTTACTCTTTAGTCTTTGGTTATTATCCAGAAACAACATTCTCATATCTTTACGAACCGTGATGTGACATCAACTTTTTTGAATTCCTGTTGTAATAATAGATAGGTAGGTTAGCTACATAGTCATTGTAACATCGATATCTATTGCTGATTGCCTATTATACTGTTATTATGTGCTTATTTTGTGGAAGATATTGCATTGCACACACTTCTATGCTATTCGTTCTCGGTAACGGAATACTAGTGTACAAGTCACTTACTGTCAATAATGATTTCATGTATATATTGTTGGAGTGTTTATTTCATATTTAAAATCACCTAAACATTTTGACCTAGTAGTTATCATTTTCTAAAATGTTTATGCCAACATTTATTAATTTTGTCTATTACTGAAAGTCCGTTTAAATTAGGTAAGTATACTTTATACATACATGTATTATGCTGTGTTAAATTTCCCATAATTTATTTAATGTGTTTTGTATATTGGATTTAATTTACTGATTGTATCTTGACATGAAGCCGAGGACCTTTAAGCGGCCTGAAGTTCAATCGTGTTGTCAATTATAATTTTATGGTTTGTTACGTTTCATTTTACATTCGCAACTCCAGGCGAATGAGAGGCATAAAGTTTTTGCAATTACTCGTATAGTCATTTTAAATTTTAAAGTTTATCTTTATGAGATTCAAGTTGTAATAAATTCACAGCATACTTAGAAATATAATTTAGACTGGTTTTATGTTTTGCTGTAAACATTTATGTTAATTTTAATGGTTACACGCTTTGAAACAGTGCATGGGGTGTGAGCCGTGTGCAAAGGTTTCAACTACATAATATTATCTAATTCTCGGGTTCTCAAACTGATTTGAGATTTGAGTAGTGATGTGTCAAGAAGAGTGTTTGGTTGGATTTCATAGCAAATCCTAGGCGTATCATTGAACCCGACCTCGATATTATGATTCTGTTTTCTTATACGTGACACCACATCTGTGACCACAGTATTTAATGGTTCGTCGTCTTTTACTTTTCTACATTAATATTCAATACAGTGAACCATTGGTTCGCCCGCGCCGCGCCGTTACGTTACCTATATCGCGAAATGCGCGTTGGCGGCAGGATGTTGATGTTATTAGCGAGCCGTTTTTAAATGCAGACTAGTTAGATATCGAGTGTATTTAATTTATTGGGATTGAATTGGCTAAAATATTTTGCTAGATCGTGTACCTACTAATTGTAATACATAATATTAAAGGTTTCCCAGAATCAAAGAGACTATTTTTAATGTTCGTATTGGCCAAAGAAAAAAAAAAGAAGAAAAATGGTTGTCATGGTAAAAAAAAACAAGTCGAGCAACGTTTGGCGGGTTTTTGTATATTATCAAATTTTTCATTAAATTTTATAGGGATTATTTTTGTCTTTACTTCCGGGACACCCCAGTATTGTTTATTCAATCTTGACACTTCTTATTCAACGAGTTGATCAACTATATTTTGTACTTACTTGGCGATTAGTTTGGTAAAATTTTTTTTTACTTATTAATTATCTGAATAACTGAAAATTATGAGTATAAATTTATATATTGTGTCGATACACTTGCCGTTTTCCATGGCGACTTCTAGGTCAGCAGGTGCCGTGACCTGCATTGCCGAGAACTTGAACCGGCATAAGTATGGGACTCTCTGAAAGTTTCATATTTACGCCCTTTGCAGTCGAAACTGGGACTCTGGGGCCCTGAAGCCCATCGACTGGTTTCTGATATTTGTAAGAGACTGGTCGAGGTTTCGGGAGACTGTGGGGCTGGTAGCTTCTTCCATCGAATCAGTTTGGATATTCAAAGAGGTAATGGTGCCAGTCTGCTCGGCACCATAAGCAATGACAGCTTTCTAAGCGGCAACTTTGAGGAAGTTCATTATTTAAGAATAATATTTAGTTTCATGGTGGTTTAGGAACGATAGGGGTTGTATGGATCAGATTTTCTCGTTTCGCGTTATCGCGGGGAATTTTCTGGCCATAGGTCAGAAAGTTTTCTGCGCTTTTATGGATCTAGAAAAAGCGTTCGATAGAGTAGTGCGAAAGAAATTGTGGAGTCTTCTGCCTGAATATGGCGTGGGAGGCCCCTTACTGCAGGTTGTGAGGTCATTATATTGAGGCCACAGAGCTTGTGTAAGGATAGATGGTGACATGTCGCCCTGGTTCGAAGACTGTTCAGGCGTCAGATAGGGCTGCGTGATGTCTGCGGCTGTTCATGCTGTATTTGGACAGTTTCCTCCAGACATTGAACGGTAGTATTAGTGGTATTATATGTACAGTGGTAAACTGCCTATTATA
Source organism: Zeuzera pyrina (assembly GCA_907165235.1). NCBI lineage: Eukaryota > Metazoa > Arthropoda > Insecta > Lepidoptera > Cossidae > Zeuzera > Zeuzera pyrina. Next base: position 18,565,938 of record OU015628.1, read on the forward strand.
CGCTGACGATGCTGTGCTTATAACGCCATCAGCGGCAGAGTCGCAGACGCGAGTAACGTGTATGAAAGAAGACCGTGAAGTGAAAGGATTGAATATGAATGTGAACAAAACCAAGATTCTGGTGTTTGAAAGGGAAGATGCACAGACAAAGTGTGAAATATGGGTAAATGGAAAATGTCTAGAACAAATGAACGAAATTGTTTATCTGGGGAGTGCGTTTTAGAGGGATGGAAGATGTGAGTTGGATGTGGATAGACGGGTATAAGCTGGTAATAAAGTGAACGGTTCTCTATCCACATTAGTAGGCAGTGTGAATATATCTAACACAGCCAAAATGGCCATCTACAATGCGGTGTTGGTGCCAACTTTACTGTACTGTAGTGGGGCCTGGATATGACCAAAATCGAGTGAAAGTATGATAAATGCAGTAGAAATGAGATATCTTTGAAATATGTGCGGTGTCGCCCTTGCGGACAGGATAAGCAATTAAGAGATACGCACTATGACAGGGTTGCGCGACAGTATTATTGTAAAAGTGAAGAAAGGAATACTTACACGGTACGGGCACGTAGAAAGAATGAGTGATGAAAGACTGACAAAGAAAATCTATAGAGCGAAAGGGAGTGGTAACAGAAGCCAAGGTAGACCAAGGCTGACTTATGAAGATCGAATAGCCAGAGTGTTAGTCGACGGAAACGTCAAAAGTACTCGCATACCTAGGCGAAAATGTGTGAGGAGAATGACGAGATTTGAGGAAGCGAAAGAAGTATGTAAGGACCGCGACGCTTGGCGCTCAGTCTTCTTTGACTACCCCGTTAGGGATACAGCGTGAAGATATATATGTATGTAGGTATGTATGTAATATTTAGTTTTAAGTTTGTAAATATTATCGTTAAGAAATCGAAAATAGTTCAAATAGTAGTAAAATTGTTCGCCTAGAGTGCCTAGACTACTGAAAATGCTTTGTCTTCTGGACAACCATTAAAGTGGGGAAAAATATTACAATATTGCTAAAAGTTATATTAGTTAAGTTATATTAGTGGAATAGTATTAGCGTGTAAATAACAAATATAACATTTATGTATGAAATTAAAACTTTTCGATGTGGGTTATCAAGATATATCCAAAAAATACTAGTAATACTAATTGATATAACCTTTATTTATTTACGTGACATTTTTTGTTAAGGAATATTTAACAGTGTGATAAAACAATTTTTGAATTAGTGATTAATGGAGAAAAACAACAAACAAACAGCAAATAATTTTTTTCTATTAGATACCTCAATCCTTTAATTACAGCCGTGCGTCAGTTATTTTGTCACATGCCATCAATGGCACGCGTGCTAAAAGTTCGCCATCGCAGCTCTATATTATGTAAGTAATTGTGGACTTTTTGGCGGGAACTGGAGAAGTGAGGTTGACATTTTGTTTAGATATTCTATTTTTTACGTTTTTGGGAGTTTTAAAGTACAAAAGTGATAGTATATTGTGTTTTGAAGTTATGTATAAATGAAAAGAATGGAGTAGGTATAAATAAACATGTGTAGCTGAAGTTCTCGCGTTCTTCCAAGAAGTCCTTTGTAACTTCAGTAAAGCCTACTATCACTTTACTGGAGGAGTTTTACGATAAGAAAAACTAATTTACTTGTGATTCTACTTATCAATACGTGACATTGGAAAAGGCACTAAACTGCGCCATGCCATAAAGAAAGAAAAAAAAAATAAAACTAAATAATAGGAATATTCGATGACATTTACTAATAACTTGACTGGAATTAAACAATTTTATTTTTGCATTTTCTAAATTCAAATGTAATTTTACTTATTATTTTAGAACGCACTTCAAATGTACAACCATCAACCAACGTTCGTAACTATTCAGGGTTGCCACCTGTGATTTGATATACTGTATCTTATGTACCTAACTTTACATTTTTCAATTCGCTTGTCAAATTTTCAAGTGATTTTATTAAAAAGAATTAAATAAAATTAATTATTTTTTTATTAGAGAGAAAGACTATATTTAACATATAGTAGTTAGGGATACAGCGTAAAGATATGTATGTATAATATATAGTATTTTACATTGTCCTATCACATAATATTATAGGAGCTCCGAGCATTGGAGAATTAAATAGGTGATGAATTATCCGTCAGTACATGCCTACGATCTCAGGAAATATTTTTTCGCATCGCTGTAAAAATTAAATTGTACGGGGTCACTATTAGTGTATTTATTAACCCATAACACATACACCTACGGTTTTTTAATTGTAATCATTAATTTCTAATTTATCTATAATTATAAAGTATAAATAATATATTTGAGGAAGCGAAAGAAGTATGTAAGAACCGCGACGCTTGGCGCTCCGTCCTCTCTGACTACCCCGTTAGGGATACAGCGTGAGGATATGTATGTATGGATGTATGTATAAATGATATTTTATAAACAAGAACTGTAGAACTAAACGATGACATATGAACATGATTATTTTGTTCTTCTCAGGTTTTTTCTAATGAATACTAACTGAGAAACTGTATATTATCTTTTTAAGCTTTCGATATTATTTTATGATTATTATCGTTTATAATTAAGATTTTCGATGCGTTAGCAATCGAAACTATAATGCGGACACTGCAACGACTTTAAATTTTTATGAATGTAAGTATGTTTCAAACACATTCGTATAATAATTTCTATGCTGACTTACAGAATTTATTCAGAAGGGGTTGCAACACTAGTCTGAACCGTTACGATCAAGCTCGTAAGTGTTTATGAGTTTTATTGGCAACTGGCACTTATCGACGTGTTTCGTTGTAGTGTAGGCATGGGAATGCAATTCGAAACATTTCCGGTGCCATTCGAAGGCTGTCTGGTTGCTAAAAACAGACTCGATTTGTCAGTATGGCTTTACGGTAGTAAACTAATTAATCTGTGGTATGGCTATACTTCAATCGAGATTTTCAAGTTTTTTACTTGAAATCTATATACATAGCTATAGGTGCTCTGTGGGTAAAAGTTTATTACAGTTATATTCTTTTATTATCTTTCATGTAGGTACCTACAGCTAGTTTACTAGTAAGTGTAAAGTGATGCAGTACAGGGCCCACAATGTTAGGGAGTCTACGGGGCTTTTATTTCTTGATCGGTCGGTTGGGCCAAGCCTACCCTTGTTTAAATATCCGATAGATTCCCATTGTCATTGATCGCAATCGAAACAAGACATCAAACTTGAATTTGAGTCGAGTCATTGATAGTTTCGCAATATACCGAGGCAAATAGACATGACGTAAATTGTGATATTTTTTATTTAGGTACTTTATATAATAATTTAACTTTTTATTTTATTCACCTTCGTACCACGGCCGTCCATCGCCGAATATAGGCCTCTCCTATATTTTTATGTATGCAATTGTTGGTGTGTAATTCGTTCAGAAGTTACACGATAACTAACAGTAGTTATCGTTTAACTTCTGAACAAATTTTATTGAATGAAGTTGTATTCCCACAACATATAATATTGTTTTGTTGAGAGGATGGTTCGTATCATACATGGATCTTATCAATACTCGGATTTGATGAATGGCGCTAAAGTCAAGTTATATACAAGTGGTTTGGATGTGATTTGTGTATTTTGAGATTTGGCGCCCTGAGCCTATGAGGTTTGCCGCCCCATATATTAATTAAAAAAAGCAAATAAAATCTTTTAATATCATAATAAGTACATAAATATAAATAAATGCGTCAGACAATACATACCAATCATCTGGTCTCAAACTAGGACATTCCCTGTGATATGAGAACTAGACTTCTAGGAGCGTCTCCTCAGTACACCCAGACTCGAGACAAGTTTAGAAAAGTTCAATTCCTAAATTGACCTGACGGGGAATCAAACCCGAAACGTTCCGCTCTTAGATACAAGATCTGAACCACTGCGCCATTGCGGTCGTCCATGTCAATGAAAAAGATCATACAAAAAAATATTATTAAATATTTTCAATTTTTTGTGTGCAAGATTTGGTTGACGAATTGGTCAAAGACATTGTCATAGGGCTTCTATAATATGTATGACTATTCAGTATGCGCCGCCCCTCGTAGGCCCCAGATCTTGGTCCCCATGGCCCTAGGGTGAATATGCCAATGGATTTTGATACACCAAATCTGACTCATCACACCGCCTACCGATAAAGGTACAAAAAAACAACGTCTGCTGGGCTAGCTAGTATCAGTTAATTATATAATTAAATGACTTTATGCAACAAGTACTTTTTAGTTTTTCAGTATTTTTTTATACATATCTAATTTTCGTTTTATTTTCAGCTTTCAGAAGAGGTGCAAAGAAAGCAGAGTGAATACCAAAAATGCCTAGAATCTTATAAACAGATGAGAGCAAAGTTCGAGGAAAACTATTTAAAATGTAAGTGTAAGTTTATAATTTTCTATAAAATTTTTATGAGTTACTGATGTAATACTATAGCTGTATTATGATTTATAAAAATCTGATCATATAATAATATTGTCACTGTAGGTAGGTAGATAGGTAGGTCAACTATTATAAAATAGACATAGTCAGCAAAAATACTGACCACGCACAGTCGGCGTCAATGATTACGGTTAAAATTTAAGTACCTGGGCGACCGAGCTTCACTCGATGTGTTTATCCAACAATAAGTACAATATTTCTTCCGAACCGTTTCAGCTGTTTCCAAGAAATAGGAATATGCAAAGTTATTAGTTCGTAAAGTAATTTTGCTCATTGCTTCTTTGCATCACTATGAACAAGTTCAAATCTTTATTGTGTACATAATAATTTGGGTCTATGCAACGTACCCAAATAATAGTAGTTTTTATATTGTTCATCGGTACTGATTAAAAATTTTCTCTTTCGCTGTTAGCCTTAGTGGCGCAAGCGCTTTAGAGGATTAAGGAAGAATAGGGAGATGGGAAAAGAAGTACATAATTGACATTCTGCTAAGGAGGGCAAATTACGAAAGTTTATATAAGTGTTACTAAGTTTTAAATTTTAAACGATCGTTTAGCATGTAACAGAAAATATCCTATACCTCAAAAAATACATCACATCTTATTCACACCAATTTTGAAAATTTTTGATTGAACACATCTCACGTCTTTAGAAGCGCATGTCTGACCAAATATTGACTTAAATAAAACAGTCACTTTGAAACATTTATATTTGAAGACTTATGTAAAGATACGCTTAAGTGTACTGGAATTTTTTTTATCACACCTCAGCTTGAAGTGTCTTTACTTTTTTTAATTTTTTCACATTCACACAGTTTCTTCTAACTCCATAGATATTCCCATGTAGTAGAAGTGGGACTCGCCCATGGTAGACGAAAAATTTTCAGTGAACCGTCTATTAGCTGAAACTAATAATGCGAGGCATAGTTATGGCCGGCCTTAGCGTATTGTTCGCGACGGGCGGCGTTGCCTTTCTTTTTTTATTTGGTCTGTGAGCGAAATGTTTATAATATGTTAGACAATATATTTCACATTATTAAAGTGGTGAATTAGTATTAGTGTGGTGAATTAATATTAGTAGCATAATATTATTATGCTACTAATATAAAATGACAGTTTATGACAGTTAAAACCAGATTAAAACAATTATAATTAGACGCTTGTAAAAATGATGGTTAGGTAGGTACAACTGCACTGCACATTCATAAATTATCTGTTAGTTTGCCTAAAAATAAATAATAAAGGAGAAAAGAATCAGCAGTTACGCTATCCTGTAGGTAAAATATTATATTGATGTAGCAATTAGTGAGCAGCAATAATAAATAATTAATAAGTGTCATTATAATAGTCTCTAGTCTCAAAATACAAGGAGGCTGTTTTGCAATCGACAAGCTTTTTTATAATAACAATATAATAATACTCCAGACAATTACACAGATTGTGTGACCCCAAACTAAGCAGTAAGCTTGTACTATGGGTACCACACAACGAACTCTGGGGGAGCTCCCAGTAACACCCATACTCTAAGCCAATTTAGAAAAGTTCATTTCCTAAATTGACCTGACCGGGGATCGAACCCGTGACCCTAGCTTGGAAAGTAGATATGCCACTGCGCCAACGGGCCAGTCAAAGTTAGACGTGTACCCACTGCAAATTATGGTTTGGCTCAGTTTTGAGTCTTGACTCTCTTGAATGTCTTGGATATGGGGTCATTAAAATACGGGTTTGTATGTTATTTAGTAGATTAGTAAGAAAATAGGTAGTATTAATTTATCTACGTACCACTGACTTCACAACTTTCTTGTAAAAAGTTATATATAATACATACATATAACTAGTATACTATAAGGTTCAAATGAGTTTGAAATAGGTAATTCATACATACATACATATTTACACCCTATATCTCTAACGGGATAGTCAGAGAGGTAGGTACGTAATTCATATGTTTCATTCATCACGTAAATAGAAGCCCCCGTCGCTAGCCTCCAATTCTTTGCAGTTTGCAGGTAATTGACTCAATGACTTGCAAATGTCATTATGTGATAGTAGGTAGCTTGTCTTCAGGTTCCAATCTGACCATAGAGGATTTTTCCATTAGCCGGCACGGCGACGGCGCCGTTCCGGCAATCGGCGAAACAAAAATGTATGAAAAGTTTATATGGCGCGGTTTTATTTGACTGGTGATGCCGGCGACGTCACAGCGATGCCGTACCGAGACAGCAAGCTTGCTTCTTCTCTCCAGCCGGTGAAACTGCTCGTGTTAGTAGAGGCCTGGCCCTGTATATTAATGGGATAAAGCTAAAGAAACAATCCAAAACAAAATACTTATTCTGGATTACCATTCTTGATAAAGTATCCTGCTTCTCAATTTTTTGTTTCAAATTCCCTAATATGTAATTGTCTTGGCTCATGCGGAAATACTAGTTAAAAACCCTTTGGAGTCCATTTTCATCTTCTCAAAGAGGCTAACAAATGATCCTTCTAGGTATCTAACTTAATAGCGAGCGGGTCATTCCAAGATCTAACAGTTCTTGCTCGCTTATATTTACGTCACAGATGTAAGGTATTACTTGACGAGGTCATTTGTATGCGGTATCAGACTGCCGTCGTGACAGTACTGCCCAAAAAAGCTAACGCGGATCGGCATCGGTGCCGACCCTGTAGAAAAACGCTGCCCCGGTGTCATGTAAAGTGAAAACAGACCCATAATCTCGTGAATTTATAGCTTTAGTCGGAAGAATTAAAAAGAAAATTAAAAAGAGGCAATGCTGCCAGTCTGCTGGGCACCCTAAGCAATGACAGCTTTCTAAGCGGCAACTTTGAGGAAGTCAATTATTTAAGATAATGTGTAGTTTTAAGTTTGTAAATATTAACGTATGTATGTACTTTTTTGTTATTAATAAGTATTTTAAATAAAAAGAAAATAATGTTAGTGATTTTGTACAATGTTGTTAAATAAATGAAAGTTAGTTGCGTAATGTGTAAATAACGTGTTTGGCTTAAATTGAATGATCAAAGGAATTAATTACTAAATCATTTGATATTATAATGATCAAAGATATAATGATTATGTGTGAAAAATAAAATAGAGCAGCATAATTAATCGTTTTATTGGAAACTAATGTAATATGCAACGTTAACAGTTTTTACATTGTTCAAACTTGTGTCAATAATTCTGATTAATTTATATTAAGGAATTAATTTGAATTAGTTGAAATTAGCTAATTTTGAACAGGATTTAAAAAAAGACAGCCAGTATTAGAATGGCTAAAGAAGTAATTTAGCTATTCTGTTGTAAATACATCATACAGATATAAACATTGGACCATTACAACACCCGTATACAACAAAGTATAGTAACGTAAACACTGAACGCTGTTTGCAAATTTTGTTTACTATTGTTAACGTAAAAGTCGAAGAACCATGAAGTTGTTGTCGAAATGCCAGAATGAGAACATAACGAATATCTTACACGCATGTGTTATAATTTATAAATTCCCAACAAATAATGTGTCACATAGAACTTTGTTTTATATTTAGTGCGTACCTTATAAATTTCATTTATACGAATATTTTTTGCGCAGTGTGGTAGATATGTGTTCTTATCGTTATGATTACAGAGATGTTGATCTATAGTGTAGGCTCAAAGGCGGACAAGTTGAGGCATAACATTTTAGTCGTCAGGGTTGCCAATATATTTATAATTTGAAGTGCTTTCTAGTCTTGATATTGGGCCTTAGTCCACTTATCAATGAGTGGACCGTTTGCTTATTTGTCTTTCCTATGGTAAAAAAGCGTAAAAGATTCGACTGATATACCGTTGAGACATGGCGGTATAAATACGTCCATAACGCAAAATGATTGTTTTGATATACTTACCTATGATATTCGTCTATGACAAATCATTCTTACATATTACATACACAGTGAAAAAATACTATAACACGTTTGCTTCATCAAATAAAACTTTTGCTTCATGATAAAAGTGGAACGCGGCGCATTTGCTGCCAGTGCAAGGATTTGGAAGTATCACATTGTATTTATATCTAAAGAAATTATAAAAATATAGATAGATGAATTATAATGTAATAATATGAAATAAACTATAAATATCTTTACAGGTCCGACCAGCCGAGGAGGTCGAAAATTGGACGAAACGCGGGACAAGTATGGTAAGGCGTGTAGGAGGTTACATAGAGCACATAATGAGTATGTTCTATTACTGGCTGAGGCGACGGAGTGCGAGCGCGCTTTGCGGACAGCTGCGTTACCGGCGCTGTTGGACCAGCAGAGGAGGCAAGGAGAAGCAGTCGCTACATCTTGGTTAGTTCATTTTATTCATCTCCGTGGCCGGTTGTATTTTTTCTACTTTCATTTCCTTTATCAAAAACCGAATAGCCCTAAACCCCGTAGCGAAAATGACAAAAACAGAACCCTCGTAGTTTCACGTCTATCTATACATCTGTCTGTCCGTATATACATATGTCTCGACTTACAACTAATTTATTCTCTCATATTTACACCTATCTACTAAACCGAAATTTATGAGAAATGAAAAATTAGATAATGGGTATTTTGGATCCTAAATATTTCAAGAGACGCTATTGGTTTTACTCAGACCAAGTATCACAATGGACTTGAGCGTTTGCTCTAAAAGTGTGTCCTTAAAGTGTCCGTTTTTTGGACTTTCTAGATTTTGATTAATGTGCGTGACTAGGGAAGTTCACAGTGCAACGATACACAGCTGAACATTTATGAAATATTTTTATTATTGTGAATCTTAAAGCGTAAGGATGGATAGATGGTGACTTGTCGCCCCAGTTCGAAGTCTGTTCAGTCGTCTTCAGGCGTCAGACAGGGCTGTATTTGGACAGTTGCCTCCAGACATTGAAAGGTAGCATGAGTGGTATGATACGACATGGTACAGTTGTAAACTGCCTTTTATACGCTGACGATGCTGTGCTTATAGCACCATCAGAAGCTGAGTTGCAGACACTAGTTACGTGCATGAAAGAAGACTGCGAAATGAAAGGATTTAATATGAATGTGAACAGAACTAAGATGCTGGTGTTTGAAAGGGAAGATGTACAGACAATGTGTGAAATATGGGTAAATGGAAAATGTCTAGAACAAGTGAATGAAATTGAATATCTGGGGAATGCGTTTTCGAGGGATGGAAGATGTAAGTTGGATGTGGAGAGACGGGTAGCAGCCGGCAATAAAGTAAACGGTGCTCTGTCCGCATTAGTAGGCAGTGTGAATATATCTAATAGCCAAAATGGCCATACACAAAGCGATGTTGGTTCCAACATTATTGTACGGTAGTGAGGTCTGGATATGCCAGAAATCGAGTAAAAGTAAGATAAATGCGGTAGAAATACGATCTCTTAGAAATATGTGCGGTGTCACCCTTGCGGACAAAATGAGCAATTTAGAGATACGCAATATGGCAGGGTTGCACAACAGTGTTATTGTAAAAATGAAGAAAGGAATGCTTAGATGGTTCGAGCACATAGAAATAATCGAGTGATGAAAAGCTGATAAATAAAATTTACATAGCGAAAGTGAGTGGTAAAAGAAGCCAAGGAAGACCTTATGAAGATCAAATAGCCAGAGTGCTAGCCGACGGAAATGTCAAAAGTATTCGGATACCTAGGCGAAAATGTGTGAGGAGAATGATGAGATTTAGGAAGTGAAAAAGTATGTAAGCTCTGCGACGCTTGGCGCTCCATCCTCTCTGACTACCTCGTTAGGGATACAGCGTGAACATATGTATATGAATACTAGTAGCTAAAACACTAGATTTACGAGTATTTTGCAAATAATTATTTCATGACCGAATCATAAGCTGAGACGAAATACATTGACAGTGCGAGGTTGCCATATTTACTATAGCTAACTGTTTTACTCGTTATTACGCTCAATGAGATAGAAAGAGACAGGAAAATCTGTTTGACACAGGTGGCAACAGTGGCAACTTATTATGTCTCCGTCCGTTATGTGTCTTGGTTCGATGGTTTTTAATTAAATATAGTGACATTGTTATTATGAACTTTTCGATGGTTGTTTCTTTTACTTTGCCATGAAAGCGCCTTGACATTTTTAAAATGTATGTGTTTTACAATTACTCATAATTTTATTATTTAAAAAAAACTTAAATGGATAATATCCATGTACATTGACACGTCAATTCTGTGTAAACATAGATACTATCGCAGATAAAAGTCCTATCTATAGCCATGATTATTACATGAATGACTAGAAGGTAATTACGTAGGTAATAAAAGTAATAATGTACTTACTTTTAATTAAATACTAATTTGTTAATAAAATTGTACATATAATTGACTAAACTATTAAATTATGTTTGCTTAATAACAATATTTTATTATGTATTTTGTTAACAGGAAAGGCATTTTATTAGAAGTTGTTCAACGGTCAGACTTTAGTACAGATAAGTTCAGGGAAATCCAGAGTAAAATTGAGTCAACAGTTCAAAATTTGAGGCCGCAAGACGAATATAAGGAGTTTATTGAGAAATACAAGTGAGTAACATGTCAGTTATGGTTTAATGCTACAATATTAATTGCTAAATATTAAGCTCGGTTCCTAGAAACAGATCTAAATTCAATATTCGCTTGCATAACAGTTACTCAGACGGAATCATTATTCCGTTTGAAACACTTATGTAATCACCTCGGTGTCCACCTGTCTGTGAGTTTGTCACAGCTGTATTTCTCGGTGACTACTAATGTTGTTGCAGGCTTGATTTTTCTTTGATTGCAAATCGCCAAGTGAAATATGACGAATCAAGTTTTTGACATTGCTATGCTAGCTGAAAACTGCTGTCGCTATGTCAAATAAATAGTATACCAAGCGGGTCAAATATTATGACGACAAAATTTTTGACAATATTATTGAAACTATTATTTGTAGTAGGTATTAAGTTTTTGTTTATATGTTGGTACCTATTTTTGTATATTATTACACAATTGCCTTCTGGTACAACGATGGAGTGTCCCTATTTGAATAACTCCAGCACAAAACACTGTTATGTCAACATTGTATCTTGGTCGCGTGGTGAATGGACTAGGAAGTCTAATTTAAACTTGCTTCAAGTGTGTACAGTTCCACGGCAAATTTGACGCACGCCTGGCTCAAGTTTAAATTTCTTCAAAAGTTAAGTTTCCATTTTGAGGATTATTTTCGGCACTTTAAACATTAGAAAGTTAGAAAATACAAGTCAAATTCACTTTACCTGGGGTTAAAGCGAAGGTACCTGCGTTTTTTTACCTTCACTCCAAAAATATCGCTCGGAATATTTGAAAAAAATATGGACATTGAGAATAAGGTGAACCTATCTACATCGAATGAACATTATCAGCATTGCCTTCTATCCTGTATATTTTATTTAAATAAAAAGAGCTCCGCGTCAAACTTTGTTTTACGGCTGACGGTTTCTAACAAAACAACCGACGATACGGAATACTAATAGTACAAATACGGTTTACGCTTGGTGATTTATTTTTCGTCGAATTAAAATTTTGTAATAACATGTGGGCCTATGCAGATAAATAAATAACATACTGTAATTAATTAAATCTATCAGTACATATAAATCAAATTGAAATGTCTGTCTGTGATTTAGAAATAAAGGCTTTCTCATAAGCTTATATGGCAATTTGCATGTAAATAAAACCAATAAATAAAATCCGTTCTCTCTATTTATAATATACAGTACAGATAAACGTCACTAAAAATATATAATTTTGGGGTATAATATTATGAAATTTAGTTTCAACAAATTGCGTTACGCCCAACTTTTAAACGTGACGTCTAAATTGCACATCCAGCAAGTCAAAATATTGCAAGCAGTAGGTACTTATTGCACATACAAACAGCAACGAAAATAAAAGGTTTGCGTTTTGTAACTTTTAGAATAGGAAATGATTACAAATAATAATATTTATTTTAAAACAAAAGTAGGTAATAAATTGTGCTGACGCTAAAAATACAATCAAAATACGTGCTCATAATTAGAAAACAGTTTTGTTTTACGAGGTGTGGGTTTATGAGTGTTTATGTGGACCAATCGTTTGGACCACGAATCAAATGCACGGAGCATTTGCTTTAAGAGCATGTTCTTTTTTTGTTGACCGAGTTTAGACTTTTACTGATGTGCGTGACAAGGGACACAGTACAACACAGCTGAACATGACATATTTTTATTAAGAGTTACGAGTATTTTGCAAACAATAATTATTTCATTAATGTACATGAAGTTGAATGAGCTGACACGAATTACACTTACAGTGCTCAGTTGCTTTACTCGTGGTTACGCTCAATAAGATAGAAAGAGATAAAAAATTCGTTTGACAAACGGTGTTAAGGGCGGCTACTTATTATGGCTCCGTCGATAATGTTCCTTGGTCTTAGCTGTATCGTTTATTTCTGTTATTTTCAGAACGCCCCCTTCTAGTCCAGTAACGTTCACATTCGACGAAAGTCTAGTCGAGGACACGAGCGGTAAACTCCAACCAAACCAATTAACTGTAGATAATTTAACAGTCGAATGGTTGAAGGAGAAATTAACAGAGTTGGAAACTACCCTGCAAGATAACAGAGAGAAGCAGGCGGCGTTGCAGGGACCTGAAATTATAGGTAATGGAGTCTGCAAGAACAACAACACTGGACTTGCTAATGGAGTTAATGGAATAGATAGGTGAGTAATTTTGTGTCCTTAGAGGTAAATATAAGATAACAACAAACACTCGTCTTTGAATGAATAGTCTTAGGTATGATGTCTGCTTTTTCTATTTCTATCTTAATTTGGGTTTTGGTGTAGTCTATAGGTAATATGAATTATATTAGAACTGATTAGATCCTTATCCTTAGATCAGGGTCAGGGTTTTCCAACCTTTTTTGCGTCGAGTTTGTTATCCATACCAATATTATAAATGCGAAACTGTCTGTTTGTCTGTTACGTTTTCATAGTTAAACCGCCAGGCCGATGTTGATAAAATTTTGACACGAAAATAGTTTGACACCAAGGATTGGACATAGGCTACTTTTTTTATCAAAAATCTATTCTTAAGAGGGTGAAAAGAGAGATGGAACTTTGTATAGGAAATGCTATACCGTTGAACCGATTATGATGAAATTTGGTACTGAGATAGTATTATGTACCTGGAGACAGAACTTGTCAAAAAAACTATCACTCTATAACCCGGGAAAGCCACGGAAAATTTTTCCACGTGAACTAAGTTGCGGGTCGCGGACTAAAACAAATGCACCCCATTTGACGACATATTTGTTGTTATGTTGTTTCGAGTTGCGACAACGATCAAATGAGTGAATTAGTGACTTAATAATAATGAATGCATGAGTGACAAAGGCCAATTTGTGAGAGGATTTTGCTTTCGAAAATGCAAACGCATTGGGCCCCCTACAAACTCTTTACGCCCTTCTAGGCAGGCGCGCCCCGCTGGTTGGAAAGTCCTGCCTTAGATAGTCTTTATCTACTATCGTTACTTGCGTATGTACAAAATGTAAGATTGTTCGAGATTCGATGTTAGCTGCTGAAGTGCCATGATTTATCTTTAAATAAATCTTATACTTACATTTTTACACTATTAATTTCTAACAAAAATAACATTAGTAGTGACGTCACCTAAAGGGCTTGTTTCTGATATAAATCCGATAGGCTAATTTGTCTGTAGATAAAACCAATTAGGAATACTTATATGTCGTCAGCTCGTATTTTGTAATAAATCAGCTTAGTTTTTATTGTTCTCTAGCGAACCACTCCGGCTTCGCCCGAGTGGGGGGATGTTAAATGTTTGTAACACACCAAATTTTTTTTAATCGAGATTTTCACACAAAAATGTCATGGAAATTTCCATCAAAATTTTATTTCATACAAACCTTGTCCTGACAATTATGAAAACAACAACAAAAAATCGTAGTCAACATGCGACAGCCAAATATCGTGCGATATCTGCTGTCAAAACGAGAATTTATATAATGTATAGCGGCGATTTTATATTTTATAATTTTATCTACCGTGAAAAGTGCATTATACGGTCATGGCGCAATAGACACACAATCATCATACATGATATCAATTTTTTATTACAATTAGTCACCGGTCGCGCAATGATCGCGTGGCTGTCGCTGTCTGCAAATTTTAATAATTACCTTATATATATAATATGATCTTTTATATACGCGATTGATTTTTATTTATATATAATAGATGTGCTAAAATTCTCTAATTACATTCTCTAAATCTCCTTTAAACATGTTTCTTTATAACTTGATTTATGATTTGTGAGATTTTATTACACAAACATTTATCACATTTGATTTATTGACGTACTAGAAAACATTGCAAGATCGACGTAATAGTAGACCTAAGGTATAATAATGTCATAAGGAGTGGTTTATGATACTTGCATTGCGCTTATATGGATGTAATCAACATTGAGAATGCAGTTTACTTACTGTAATTGAATCACCACTCAGCAAAACGCACCTGAGTTAGTACGTTAACTGTAGAATTTTTAGTGAGCCAGATTGATTATATCTTGTGTATTCAATACAGGAATTCTCCACCGCCGATACCCGTAACGACATCCGAACCGATTAAGCTACTTGAGCTGCGTGTATCGGAACGAAAATGTGCCAAACAGGCAGAGATGATTCGGTCGGCGTTGGCTGAATTAGGGTGCGAAGAAGCACCCAGCGGTTGTCCTGACTTATCAGCAGAGACTGTCGGTGTTGACAGCTTGGATGGCAGTTCACCTGATCACCAGGTAAGGAGTTATAGCTATAGGGACTATTAATGTAATACAAGAAAGTACTTTACAATTCAAAAATGTATAATACGTCGCTTCGAATTCATTTTGTAATATTTTTTCGAAAATACCGCGCGTAAAAGTTGCTGTCGTCCCACCTTATCTCCAAAAGTAAAATTCTTCTTTTTCTGTTTTATATAAAGGCAGTTCGTTTCTTATTTATTAGAAACATTCCTGCCATTCTCATTGTAAAAAAGGCGATGTACCTATCTTCGATGTAAAATGTCTGTCTTCTAATACAATAGTGTCAATAGTACAGTACAATACAATAGTACAGTAATGTCACAATAGTGAAATCCTTAACACTTTCCAGACTTTACTGGATTTGTAAAAAGGACTTTTTGGAAGAATGCGAAAACTTCAGTAACATATGCATTTATTCGAAGTTTCTAATTCTTCTTCACTTGCACAGAACTTTTAACGCACAATATGCTATCGGTTTTGTGCTTTAAAACCCAAAGTGCAAATAATAAATAGTAAAACCACAGATTAATTAGTTTTTAACGTAAATTAAAACAAAAAAATTGAATATTCTTTTTTCCGTTCCCGCTAAAAAGCCATTTTGGTGTGCTCGTAAAAATGAAAAAAAAAAAGATCACGAACAGTGAAAATTAAGTAAGTATAGACTGAAGAGAAATGTTTAGGATTGTTTTATGTATTAATATACATAAAACAATCCTAAACATTTTTCTTCATACAATTTTACATAAAAAGATAGGTTCGTTTTGCGGTTTGAAGTACGGAAAGTACAGCTTGCATTTGGTTGTGTTTTTTATCTTTTATAGAACAGGGGAACTGGCTGGGTTGATTAAAAAATCAGTGTGAACCCTCATTCAGTAGCAGGCGCTCGGCCGAAATGACAATGATATCTCGGCCAAGCACTTTGAACAGATTACCACCATATAATATACGCAGAATGGCAAGGTTGCACGACAGTGTTATTGTAAAAATAAAGAAAGGAATGCTTTGATGGTTGGATGGTCGCGATGGATACTCGCATGCCTAGGCGTGAAAATGAGGAGAATGATGAAATTTGAGGCAGCGAAAGAAGTATGTAAGGACCGCCTGGCTTGGCGCTTCGTCCTCTTTGTCTACTCCGTTAGGGTTACAACGTGAAGATATGTATGTATATATGTACCACTGAACCATAAAGCGTTTATTATATTGATAATAATATGTATTTGCATAAATTAAACTAAAAGATTTACATTTATTATGAGTTTCACTATCGTCGTATGTTTTGTATGTAAGGTAACTATTATAGCCCTAGAGATAGTTCGATAATATTTTTACATAAAATAATTTGACTAGGATTCTTATTTATATGGAAGTTGATACGATACGATAACAGTATATACGACAGTAGATTTGAAGTAATAGTTTATTAGAATTTTGAATGTACATATATATAGCAAATTGTCTTTTTAACGTGTGTATAAAAAGTATAATACATAGGGAAAGATAAACACTTAATTGCATGTAAATCATCAGGATCGTTCGTCTCTGAGTTCCAAAACGTCAGTGGACGCGTTGAAATTGCATCTCCACTCGATTATACCGCCGAAGCCGTTCTTCCGTATGTTGACGAGGCCTTTCCGCCGCAAGTCTGTTCCTTCAAGTCCAGCGTTACCACCGAAGACTTACAGAAGCAGTAGCGAAGGTCCCGCGGAGGTAAAAGTCGTGAGGACTCTCCGAAAGAAACGGTTCAGAGTTCTGAAGCGACGCTTTAAAAAACGTGTGGATATTTACGTGCATTGCCATGTGCAAAGAAAGAGTGTGTTCAAGAAGAGAAAGAGTCGCGTAAATGTTGTCAGTAGTAATTCTAACAGTGTGGTGAGTGCCACTAATCAGAACGTCTATCACGTATGCATGGATTTGTTTGCAGGATGCATGAAGCTTTTCTCACAGTAATTCAGAATTCAAACGGCACACAAAATACCAATTGACGTCCATAAAGAACACGATTTATTCGCTAGGAATATACTTGAATGTATCAATGCTAATTTTAGTGCCGCAGTACATCCACAGCATCGCACGAAGTTCGCGCGGGAATAAGCTTTCAAATAAAATTAAAATAGCACGGGCACGCTCTAAAACTCAATTTCAAAATCAAGGTGAAGCCGCTTCCGACGTTCCAGAAATGTAACACTGTTTACACGACGCGACGTCCGCGCACGCTACGTAGGCAGTTTCACGTCAAGTTCATCCTGTTATCATATTTTTCTGTCGTCAGAGTAAAGTAATTGCAGATAATAAAGAAATGATTGTGTTTTATGGTGTTCTAAAATTGTTGTACTGAAACATGGATCCGTTTTCGATGTACATCATGCACTCGGAGTTGCCGCCACCAATTATAGTACCACGCAGGAAGAAACGTTTGAAACAATTGCAACTTGAACTTGAAAAAGAAGCCGTATGTTGTAATGCTTCGTTTTGTCTACCTAACACCATTATAGTAACTATTATTTAATCTATGACTGCGTGTGCATGCAATTGATTTGAGTGTTATAACGAATTATACTTACGTACCTATTAATTTATTATTATTATTATTAAAGTGTTGATTAAGACCCTAATTAATTTAGTCATATTTACGTTTCATTTAGTCAGTAATTGAAGTAAATATATTTGTACAAATGAGAATACAACCATACTCTTAAACCAATCGAAACTATTATGTTCGTTTGTATTGTTTATTCCAGATATTTAGGTTTTTATTAATTTTCGTATAATTCGTAGGTCAATGTAAGCGAAACGGAACGTTCTTTAGTGGAGCAGGAGTGGTTTCACGGTGTGTTACCACGTGAAGAAGTGGTCCGGTTGCTAAGAGCAGACGGAGATTACCTAGTGAGAGAGACGACGAGGAATCATGCGAGGCAGCTTGTCCTGTCCGTGTGTTGGGGCCAACATAAACACTTCATTGTGCAGACTACACCTGAGGTCAGTATACCACTTGCCTGACCGCGAGGAACGAGGGAAGATAATACGTGCCTTTTATTCCCTCGTAGAGACGATAGTAGTAAGGATAAAGGGATTCTGGACCACGGATTCCGAAACACTACTTTTTCAAAATTATTTGTAACTGCGTCTAAAAAAAAAGGAAAATTAAACATCCCTATTGGAGACGATTGTGCTGTTATATTCTACCTCTAAAATTATCCATGTAGGGATTATTAGCACTTGTATAGCGATTATTGCACTGTGAGGCTCCACCTCTTATACCAGATTTGATAATATTTCTGGTTAGGTTGATGTATTACCAATAATGTCTTTTTTAACTCCACCCATTATCTTTCTTCTCAAATTCACTGATTCTACATGACAGATATTCCTTTAAGTATAAATATATAAATTTCATTATCGGATTCATTAATTTATATGCTTTGGAAATCAGTTATTTAATAATTCCTATGTAGGCTGTACGTAACTAGCATGAAGAATAAAATTTAATTGAAATGTGTTCAATTCTTTTATACTATCGTGGATTAAAACTTTTAATTTATCTTTTATTGAATCGATAAATAAATCATTCGACAGTTTCAATACCTTTAGCATCTGCTGATGAAGTAATCCTGTCTATGAAAATTCCTTTCCCAAACGCTTCAATTAATTAAACTATTGGGAAACTGTGATGTATTCACAGAACGTTATTTATATGTGCGTTGCTATTAAGGTGATTATCGGAAGTACCTTCTCTTTAACAATATATTGCAGATTGTGCACTCTCTCATCTCGCTATCAGTGATATCGTTTGATGGCTCTGGCGACTCATTTATACTGCGTGATGTTGATGGTTGTTTAAAAATCAGTCGATGACACTTGAAGACGACTATTAAAAAGTAATTACCAACGAGCATTCATTAGGTGATTAGGGCGCCGTGACGTGGCTAATGATAGTAATGGATTAATAGCAATTAATGTAATCATCTAGGCGTGTAGATGAGAAATCTTTACAGAGGAAACGGAGCGAGATAGCGAGATAGAGCGAAGGGGTGTTTAATTTTTTTTGATTTTTTTTAGCCGCAGTTACAAATAATTTTGAAAAAATGGTGTTACAGAAGCCGTGGGTGTTTCAGAATCCGTGGTCCATAACGCTTACTACTGAGTACTGACGATGTTTTATTTGTTGCCGAATGGAGTTATGAGACGTAATTGTAGTTATATAGGTACGCAGTTCTTTTAAGGAACTATATGAATGAGCATCAGAATTTGTAATTCATACTATAACTTAGGCTTTAATATTTTGTAGCGTCCTTATATTTTTCGGGTTTGTAATGCAGCGGCAAACATTTTATTGTTGAGCTTTACATTTATATAGTTATTTTTATCAAATTTAAAGAGCTTACACTCGCTATTTTAGTATTATATGAGCGTATTGTAGAGACGAGCATTATTTACAGGTGATATTAAACACACCTACATTACCTCGATTTTTAGCTGTATTTATTATGTTATTGATTACCACCATACATCGCGAAGATATGATACAGCGTGAAGATATATATGTATGTATCGATTACCACCATAGGATGTTACGTACTATTTTTCTGTGTAGTTTCCTGTTATTCTAGTATAAGTCTTATTGCTCAGGAACTTTCTTGTTCTCTGCAGAAAAAACCTATTGATTGATGGTTTGTGCGTCATCCATCCTTGTACAGTTACACTGACAACAGAGTCATTATAGAGATGGGTTTGCTCCCTGCTAAAGTACGACGGCGTTTTAATTCCAAAGGTGCTTTAGATTTAAGGCTGTCAGATTATTATCTCGAAAGGATGAGTATTTGGTCTTTTGGTTGCAAACTATAAGAATTATTCTTTCTGCCGGATCAAAAATCTTATTGAGTGTTCAAACGAGTGTGACTATTGCATTGGCAGAATATTACAATGGAAAAATATTAATCGGTAACTGATCATTTTGTATATTTAGAACAAAACTGCAACCAAATGAGCGACGTTATTCATGGAATGTTGTGACAATAAATCCATCTAAAATATTATAAATTGATATTTCAGGTCAATATCTATATTACTTATATACAAAAATATCTTCAAGCTATGCAATTTCTTCCGGAAGGTTTTATATAGAAAAAAATCCGGCGTGTTTGTGTTCGTAATTCTTCTTCTAAACGGCTTGACCGATTTAAATGAAATTTAGAATGGAGATAGATTAAGCATTGAGAAAGGACCGCAGCTACAGCTAGTATTATAATAGATCACACCAGTTATTGAAGGTGTCCCTGCAGGGTCACTACCGTTTCGAAGGCGCAGCGTTTCCGTCGGTAGCCGAGCTGATTGCGTGGCAACGCACTAGCGGCGTTCCCGTGACAGCGCGTTCGGGCGCGTTGCTGCGGCGGGCCGTGCCGCGAGAGAACTGGGAGCTCAACAACGACGACGTGCAACTACTTGACAAGATTGGACGGGTGACTATTACCAAAGCATATGTAGAAAAGAAGGCCAACTTTCACCTCGCGCGTAATGGAATTGCTTCTGCCCGCCACACACGATTAATTATGCTTGATCAAGTCCGTCCAATTGGCTTGAAGCGTTGTTTGGCATGACGCTCTGCCACAATGTCACACACGATCAAATTTACTAGTTACAATCTCCGCTTGCTTGATCATGCATACTTGATCGTGTGTGGCGGACATTACTATCGGCTGGATTGGTTGGGTTGTTGCGTTGGGTGTGAGATGCGGAGAGTATTTCATTTAGGTATATACATGTACAAAATAAGAAATACTATGCACATGAATACGATTTTCATGTTTATTAAAAATTTTTTAGGGATACGGCGTGAAGATTGTAGTTAACTTTTTTCAACACAACTGCAAGAAATTAAATTTAAAATTAATTCGAATAACTATAATTAGGCATCCAAGGACATAACAATACGTTTGTTTATGTGGCTTAAACATTTTTCTATTTGTGACGATGTAAATAACCTAATTAAAGACAAATGGAAGCAGTTGCGTGTTTGCGTCGCGTACGACTCCGACTGGCGCTTCAATATTCATCCATAATTACCCGCAATATTACCCTTGTTTGCGAGCCACGGCGCGTGCGTATTAGAGCACACATATACAAACCGCATACGCTAGCTTTCTATAAAGATATCCTACTGTTATGTGTGTACTGTTCGCACGTTCTCATTTCGGATCAAGAACCATTATGGACGGAGTCATAAAAAGTCGCCGGATTTATTACCTAGTATCAAAAAAAATGTCTCTCTATCTCCTTGAGCGTAAGCACGAGTAAAACAGCTATAGTAAGTTTAGCAAATTCGTACTGTCAATGTCATTTATGTCAGCTCATGACCGGGTCAACGTACAAAACATTCCAGTACTGAAATAATTATTTGCTAATTATTCGTAAATCTTAAGTGTTTTAGCTACTAGTATTCACGAAATAAAAATATGTCATGTTCAGCTATGTATTGTTGTATGTACTGTACATGCATGTATACATTCACGTATGTCCTTAGCAATAATAAATTATTATAGTCTTTTTTCCATCATTTTACATTTTAGAAACCTACTTTTCATTTATTACTATTTAAATCGTTTTTTATTTTTATTTTATGTTTTTTATTTATTTTGAATGTTTTTTGGCTTTGTTTTTTTATATTCATGACAAATTGAAAAACTTTTATGTGTTGATCCGGGGAAGACTGTCTCCGAAAATACAGGTTTTCCTAGTTTAGGAGACAGGGTTTAATCTAAATGTAACAAGTTTTGTCAATAAGTCAATTATTATTACTGTGATGCTTCTCTAGTCACACACATAAGTACAAGTCTAGAACCTGACACTAACAAAAAACGGACACGCTCTTAAAGCAAAAGCTCCATCAAACATGATTCTTGATCCAAGTTCTCACCACAGTATTTCCTTGTACAAAGTAAATAATAGTACCAGCCTCGTCTTCCTTTCGATTTATTTCTAAATCAGTGGGCGGCGATATTCTATTGCAATTATAAGGGACCTCGATTCGAGGCGCAGAGTCACTATACCAAAAGATTCCAACTCCTTTAGCTACGACTTTTGCCGTTCTATGTGTAAATAATCATTTTACATAGTTTGTTGAATATAGGTACTACTGTAAGTATGACTCTTATATAATTTTTTCAGGGCAATTTTGGAGATGTGTACAAAGCTCGTCTAAAAACAACTGGCCAAGAAGTAGCAGTCAAAACTTGTAGGATGACGTTACCTGAGGAACAGAAACGCACATTTCTGCAGGAAGGGCGGATACTGAAACAGTACCAGCATCCCAACATCGTGAGATTGATCGGTATAGCTGTGCAGAAACAACCTATTATGATAGTGATGGAGCTTGTGTCGGGTAAGAAGTTATTTCTAACAATGATTAATAGTCATGTCCCATTATCTTGCTGGGACAGGCCTTATCTCACAAATCAAATGAAGAGACAGGCTCGTCTCCATCACACAAGCCCAGTGAGGGTTTGGGAAGTCTATTCGCCTATCACCTATAAGCCCCATATAAGGTTTCTAATCCGATTTAACGATTGCTAATGTGGTAATGAGTGAATCATCATGCTATGAGCGATACCTGGAGTTAATCAACACAAAATGTACCTCAGTGAAAATGTCACTGTTTTTAAGATAACTGAGTTTTTTAAATTGCATTTAAAATCGTCATTTTATGTGTTTTTCTGGTTTTAAAGAGGTTTTCGAATCACGAAGATGTTCAATATGAATGCCTTCAGATAACCTATCCGTCATATATGATCGTGCGAATCAAACATCAAAGCCCACGTAGTTACAAACGTTTATTAACAGTAATTATTCTACAATTTACTCATAACTTTCAGGTGGCTCTCTCCTAACGTTTCTTCGGACTCGAGCCTCCAGTTTCACGTCACGTTCGCTTTTAGCGATGTGTCGCGATGCAGCAGGTGGAATGCGTTACTTAGAGTCCAAAAACTGCATCCATCGCGATCTCGCAGCAAGAAACTGTCTCGTTGGAGATGACAACATAGTCAAGATATCGGATTTCGGAATGTCCAGGGAGGAAGAGGAATATATAGTTTCCGGTGGTATGAAGCAGATACCGATCAAGTGGACGGCACCTGAAGCACTCAATTTTGGTAAGTTTATTTTGTTCGATTAATGATTTATTTCCCTTATAGGTTCCGTTTGTCATTATTTAAAAACTGAATGAATTTATGAATTTTCATATTTATAATATATACACATATCTTCACGCTGTATCCCTAACGGGATAATCTAAGTTATAAGTAAAATTAATTACAAAACATTCATCATAATATTTTCTTCAGTTATTTTCAAACAAAGTCTGGTCTAGGGAAGGGAGAGGTTAAAGTTCAGAGCTTTAAACGGTTGGCAAAAAAGGTCGTGTCTTAAAAATTTGTGTTTATAATGATGGCAGGCTATACAGAACGAAAGACCTAGATTCGGTCCTGTCCAAAGTTTATAAGTTCGACTCAACAACAAAATAATTTATCTAATTTTCTTTACTCTGGAAATTATTTATTGATTTGTTCAGGTAGCTTCGATATTCCAGACTCATTAAGCGATGTCCCTAATTTTTAACTACGCCTGAATATATGAACTTAATGTTAATTTAAAGTGCAATGCAAGCATAACGGAGAACTGAATTATCTAACTGCATTCTTTTCACTAATAATAACTTAGTTAATAACTTAGTAACTAATAACAATAATAACTGTTCTAATATAATGTGTACGTAGGTAAATACACGTCCCTGTGCGACGTGTGGAGCTATGGTGTGCTGACGTGGGAGATATTCTCCAAGGGCGACACTCCTTACGCGGGGATGAGCAACTCACGAGCTCGTGAGAAGATTGACGCCGGTGAGTATGACGACACGATTGTCGTATAGTTTGGCAAAGGGATTGAGGCACTTCGTAGCGATCCTTTACGTATACTTATTTCGAAGGATATATCCTAATCTTGCACTAAATTCTTAGAACCAAGATAGGTATAAGCTAACTGGTCTAATTTCCTGAAGATATTTCGTTAAAGGGCGAAACACGTATTGAATAATAATAACATAAACATAACATAACTTCACGCTGTATCCCCAACGGGGTAGTCAGAGAGGACGGAGCGCCAGGAGTCGCGGTCCTTACACACCTCTTTCGCTTCCTCAAATCTCATCATTCTCCTCACACATTTTCGCCTAGGTATGCGAGTGCTTTTGAATAATAATAATTTTGAATTTCGACAAAGTAATACCTGCAGTCAATACCATATCGACTTCGTGTTTTAAAAAGAATTTGAAATGTATGGATTGGACTTTCAAAGCCGAGGCGCGAGGGTCAGAGTCAAGTTCATTTAAAATTTTTTTTTTAAATGTCTAGTAGTCTGGGTGACATCGGGTGCTTCTTTATTTGCGTTCAATGGAACTCGTTCTATAAGCTTAATACTCAATCTAGGGTCGCGATTACAATAGATCAAGGTTGGTCGCGGTGATAGTCATAGATTTGTCCTGTATAGCCACTACCCACTAGTTTAGAGCCACACAATTGGCTCTATGATTGCGTTATTTTCGTATATTGGTAAAGAAAGATTCTTGTATACGTATTTTATATATATTCGTTAAGTGTTTAATAACTTTAGCAAAAATCACAGATTAATGATTTTTGGGTTTTAAAATCTGCCCGTCAGAACTGATCCACCTCACCGAGCGAAGTTTCGGTTAATCACGTAATTTACGGCAATTTCAACAAAAATGTTTTGACAGGTTATCGGATGCCGGCCCCTGAAAGCTGCCCTGAGGAAGTGTACGCGCTGATGCTGCGATGCTGGGAGTACGAGCCGGAGAAGCGACCGCACTTCCACCAGATTTATTCTATTATTGACAACATCTATAACAGATAACGACGAGGAAACGATTCTGGGATAGCAGGTAGAGCAATACTCTGTATCGTCAACTAGAAGAGGACGCTTTATTATGCTCAGTGTCAGATGGAATTCAGTTATTTATTCCGAGTGAAAGTTGATAACTTTAAACTCATAGATTTATACAACTGGACATGCACATGCAGTATCCTACGATAGTAAGTTTTTAACTAGAGTAAGAGAGACAGAATGATGGGTTCGGCCTATTATGGTACTGAAAGAGGACATTTTTAGCAAAGAGGCACGTTCGGTTGTTTAAGTCAATGTTGATACTCATTAAAATGTGATGATATGCATGCAATTAAAATAATTCAGACAATTAGCATGAGATTCAAAGATAGTGCGTTCAGATGTTGTCGGTTATCATCTAGTGATATGTTTTGGAGTGATTGTTATTGTTATGTTGCAGTGATTAAAAAGCTATGCCTTCTGGTGTTTATTGTTTATAAATATGTATATTATGATGTGGAGTATTTGAAAGTATGTCTTTGTAATTCTATCTAGGGGAAAAACACAGTTATTGGCCCCTATATAGTATTGGACAATTCAATTTTCTCATTAAAAAATAAGCATTATTATACCTTTTGTAATTAATTTTAAAATCTAATTAAAATTATTGTACAACGATTAATTTACATTTTAAAAAGAGATGATATTATTTCTAGAACAATGTTTATGACTAATAACTGTCATAAGCTGAGACCAAGTAATGTAACAAAACGGCCATCGATAAAATACACTTTAAAGCACTATAATTGGCTGTCTCATAGATATATTATGTATGAGTCGGCCAATTACTGTAATTTTCTAATTTTTATTTTTGATTTAAGTTTATTTTGAAGTTATAGAAAATAATTGTAGTGCATTCAAATTAATAAATACGTCTTAAAGATCCACTCAATATTATTTTCATTTATCTCCATTTGTCCCTGCTATTTAAAAAAATATTAGTTGGTCAAGGTAGCTTAAACGGCGAATAACTGTGGTATTTCCCCTATCTGTGTAGTCACAGTATAGTATAGTATTTTAATTAAAGCTGTTATATTATTATCGTATGGTGTATTATTATTGTGATTCTATATATGTACATACATAAGTTGTTGCCTATTTTAAATGGTTACTATCTTTGTTGGATAATAAAGTCCTTCGCGACATGTATTATGAAAGATGTGTCATGTTTTTAATTTTTATAAACATTTTAGACTATTTGTCACTAAGTAAGACAGAGTTCAATACAAGTGATTGACTTTCCGTAGCGTCGACGATAGCAAATTTTATTTGACTGAAGTTTGTTTCGCCAAATGTACAATAACTTAGAATAAGTGTATAATATAGTCATCATTTATAAATTCTGAAATAATTACATATTAAGTAAATAATAGTACATTACTATGTGTAGTTTATACAGTTGTAAGTTTACAGAAAATCTTTGCGACTATGAAATACCAAACTAAAAACGTCATTGTTTTAAACAAAAAAATACTGTGCTTCCATTTGATACCTTAACGTTTATGTCATATATAATAATTAGACATATACACGCAAATATCCAATTATGTCTATTGTAGTTGTTATATTTTTATACTTACTTGTTTCAATAATATGTTGTGTGATATAAAAATATATGATATAAAAAATGTACTTTTTTAATCAGTAGATATATAAATAAATAAATTTAATTTTCTTGCCTGCTGTGCATGAAGATAATAGTAATCTGACATTGGCAACGAAGTGAGAAAATAATTGTATTCAGTGTTTAGTATTTTTTAATTTTAGCTATACAAAGTGATTATAATTTTTTTGATATTAAAGTGCCAGATAAGGAATATGTTTATTACAAAGTTTCATTTTTAAATTAACCTTTTAGCAATTAACCAAATTGTTAATTGTCAAATTCCTGGAAAGGTTTACTACATACTAACTTTCTGCCCGCGGCTTAGTTATACATTTTTTTTTTGGTTTTAAATTCAGTTTTATCCAATTACATTATTACATTAAAAAAACAATCCCCTTTAATACAAAAATAACAAAATAGATGCATGGTCTCTAGAAAAAAAATAAGTTTTTTTGGTCCACAAGGGAACATTTCTGCCAGGGGGAATCAGTTCAGTAAGGTAGGAAATCGTTATCAGTTTAAAACGATACAGAAAAACGTCTGTTTGTGGCTCCGTTTGTGAGAGGTTATAACTTTAGAATTACTAGCCCAATTTACATGATTGTTTTTTATATTGGTCAGGTTGTAGTAAGGATTTTGTTTTCGAGTTATAAGTGTATAAATGCACAGACAGAGATATTGTGCTTTATAACACCTATGTACAGATGGATGTGTGAGTGGATTGTAGGATAACAGAATAAAAGCTAATGTAAAAAAAAAAATTAGCAAGTCTTAAGTAACTTTGGTAAATAAAGATTAAGATAGGTTTAGCGCTACTGTGATTGGAGGCTGTTGATAAACCATAGCGTAAGCGAACGAGTAGGTAGTTTTGGTGGCCTTTTAGTTTTTGCTAAAAACCCACCTAAACTGCATATAAGGGTTCCTGTATTTCCTACAAGGGCCATGCGGGTTTCGATTTGTAAACCTGGATACTGAAGAAATAGATTCAGGGTGTGGTTTGGTTTGCGCCTTAATGCTCTATACACAGGGCTAATTTAAAAATAATAACCTCTTAGTATTTTGTATTTAACATTATCCCCAATAACTTGTTTTACAACTCAAAAATTCTTAAGTTTTTTCTTTCATACAACAATAAAAATACATTAAATGTTTCTGAAAATGGCACCTACTCTACCCAGTCGCTAAAACGGCACACAAGCAGCGTGGCGCTGAGGCCCGGTGCGCTTTTGCACTAGACCATTGGAAATACGTACAGAGTTATTACGTTTCAGACAATACAACAAAACTTAACAAATATATTTTGAGGAATGTATTGAGTTTTGAAAAAAGTCGTAAAACAAAAGTTGTTAAGTATGTTGACAGGAATTTTGCACTAAGAGGTTATTACTAAGTTTAAATTAACTCTGTATATGTACACATATAATGTACATATCGCTTGTTTGGATGAACAGGGTAGTAACTAAAAAAATGTGATTTCGAGATACTACTACAGCTTTACTTAAAAATTTAAGATCTTTCGAATGAATTTGGTCGCATAAATATCCGATGCGAGGGGGGTCGTCGGGGAAGGTAGTATCTCCGTCCTTTTTGCACTTTTTCGCCGCCCCATTGGATGTACATAGTCGTATTTAGTTTTACCCACTTTTTTCTCGTCAATTGGTAGGTAGCGACAGAACGTCAGTTTTTGTTGTGACAAAGTATTAAACTGAAATAAATAATTTGAATAACACATATTTGTAAAATTCGGCAGTATCTTAAAATAATACCTTTTTTGAGATAAATTGTTACATATAAGTTGTTGATCATTTTATACAGAAAAAGTGAGTATTATGTACCTCTCTCCAGTAATATCTTATTATTTTGTGTATTACGAACTTCTCCAAAATATGAAGGAGGCTGGAATCTTACCTAAGGAGTAAATTTCATAAAAAAATAGGTATGGTTAATCAATCTAATACAGAAAAGCTAGAATATCACAATAAAAACTTAAAATTGCTCTCCTGGAAAATCGACTTTTTTGAGTTAATACCCTGTTCATACAAGCAAGCGATATATGTGTGTATTGAACTAGTTAACCTAGAGACTAGAGACTAGGTTAACTAGTTACTAGTTAACATTTAATAACTCTTGTCAGAGTCTAGGTCCTAGACTGTGACAAGAGTTATTAAATGTTACGTTTCTGTCCGCTCCGAATGAGAAATGACGTGAAGCTGTTTGAAAATATCACAAAGAAATAAAGTAATCAGACATAAATATAAAATTTATTTAACGTTACAAAATACATTTTATAAGTACAGTTTAATTAGTTCATCGCTTACTGCCGATGGTGATAAGATACCTAAATCCGTGAACAACAGCGTTATGTAGGTTGGAGGGGTGTAGTCCACTAGTGGATGCTGTTTAGAAAGATTCTTGTTTGATTTCAACACACTGGACAGGTACTTGAATTCATCAGGTATGTTTTCTTGATTGAGAGGATATATTCTTGCAAATTTAAAACTTTCTGCCAGTACATATACGGGCTTTTTGACTTCTGATGCCGCCATTGCCATAGTGTAAGTACCAATCTGAAATACAAAAAAAAGGGATGGAGTTAACGGTACTCCAAAATACAGACAAAATTGCTATGAATTGCTAGTAAAAAATATAACGTCGTACAATAAAATGTTACGCCTTCATTAAATCGATATTAGCTTTAAATAGTTTTAAGACGCTATAAAATATTTATTGCCAATAAAAAATAATAAGCAATCATTTAAAATAATAGATTGTGCTACGTAAAATAACATTTTCTATAAACTAAATAAATAAACTTGACAAGCTGTCTCCTGACAATGCCGGCACATTCGACGCAGTGAATGGAGTTACGAGAAGTATTATATTCCTTGATGGAGTTGGTGCAATTGCGCAACATCTCTTCCTAACTCCTGGAAATAACTCGAAATACACCTACTAGTATATATAATATTGCTATATATACATATACCAACAGCAAAAGATCAAAAGAGATGGAAGGATATAGAGATGCTTTAAGATTAAATTTCTCGACTTCAAATATCTCCTTAGAGAGCGGACTCCTATTTCAATTCTGCTCCTGGAAATAACTCGGAAATACACCTACTAGTTTATATAAGATTGCTATACATAGATATACCAACAGCAAAAGATGAAAAGAGATGGAGTATTGTAGAGATGTTTCGAGATTAAATTTCTCGACTTCAACAATCTCTATAGAGTGCGGACTCCTGTTTCAATACTGCACTTGGAAATATATCAGAAATACACCACATCTATATATAGCAATGTTATATACACAAATATATAACATTGTTATATATAGATATACCAACAGCAAAAGATGAAAAGAGATGGAGGATAATAGATAATAAATAGCTCAGCAGTTTTTGCGATTCGTAGAATTAGGCAATTAACTGATGTAGTACCTACTGCCTCATTAGTTTACTTTGCATACTTTCATACTATTATGTCTTATGGCATAATACTGTGGGGTTCCGCAACCGATGTGGAGTCCATTTTCATTTTGCAAAGGAGAGCTGTTAGAAGCTATTTACAATTTAAAACCTCGTGATTCACTCAGAGATTTTTTAAAGAAGTAAATATATTAACTTTGCCTTCTCTATATATATTTGAAAATTTGTTGTATGTTAAGAAAAACACACTTATTTAAGAAAAAATGTGATTCACATCCACAACTTCTTAAGCAATAAAGATAAGTTATTGTTACCTAAACTCAGACTAATCAAGACTAGTAAATCATTCTTAGGAAATTGTATTAAATCCTATAACAAAATTCCTTCACATGTAACTGAGGAGAGTATAGGAAAATTTAAACGTCATATAAAAGGTATTTTAATAGCAAAAGCTTATTATAAATTGTATCATTATGTTGATGACAGGGATGTTTAGCACTAAATCCTCTCTGCACAAGTGTCAACTGAATATACTTACTGTTCTATTTACACTGAATTATGTTTTTGTCTACTGATGTAATGCATTGTAATGTATTATTGTATTGAATTTTGTTTACGACTTTTTTTGTTTTTGTACTTTTGATGTGATACTTTACATATTGAATGATATTCTTTACATAGTTTTAATATTTTTTGATTTAATACTTGATGTGTTGAATGTTATTGTTGACCTAGTTTTAATATTTTTCCGAACCGGTGGTAGTTCCACATACATAACGTTCATAAGAGCTTGTAAAAGCCTAAATTGAATAAAGTATTTTGAATTTGAATTTAGAGATAATTCGAGATTAAATTTCTCGACTTTAACTATCTCTTTAGAGTGCAGACTCCTGTTTCAATACTGCTCCATGTATAAAGCGGATTTCGATCTGGCGCTTCGCCGGCCGCTGCCGTGGCACGCTCGCCTCGCCCGCTTGGCTCGCGACCAAAAAAAGTGTTATAAATATTGTCGTGTTTGTATAAAGCTACAAAAAAAATTGCAAAATTCTACCTAATACGAAACAATCTAAACCTTAGCCTGCATTTGTCTTCACGATTTTATCCCAAGCATTCATTATCACCATTACACCACATTAAAGTTTCAGTGATTGAAGTTGTAACCAAAATTTTATTGTGAAAACTGTTAATTTTGAAGTTTAACATTTTTTTTTAGCTAAGACCATTCATTTTAAAGATCTAATTTATATCAAAATTAGTAAATTTATAGGAAAAACCGTCAATTTGAAATATTGAAATTTGTAGATAAAATTACTAATTTTATAGCTCTATATATATATCCCCAAAAAAAATATAAGTATATAATACTCTGTATATAATCTGGTTCGGGCACATAGAAAGAATGTGAAAAGATAGAGTGATGAAAGACTGACGAAAAAAATATACAGAGCGAAAGCGAATGGTAAAAGAAGCCAAGGAAGACCAAGACTGACTTATGAAAATCAAATAGCCAGTGTTAACCGACGGAAATGTGAAAAGCACTCGCATAACTAGGCGAAAATGTGTGAGGAGAATGATGACATTTGAGGAAGCGAAAGAAGTATACCGGGAAGCTTGGCGCTCCGTCCTCTCTAACTACCCCGTTAGGGAGATAGCGTGAAGATACGTATGTATGTACAACAAAACAAACAACGAAAACAAATAACTAACATAAAAAAAGTAAAACTTGACAAAAAACAAATTCATCAATTCGGAGCGAGAGCATTAAATAACACGAACGTAAATAAACGACAACGTTGCTAGTGGTACTGACCAGAGTGATGCGGTCGGGGGAAGTGGGAGGGGTAGTCATTGGAAAACTTGTGTATAATTCAAAACTGAAATTTTCGATTAGGTCACATTGAAACTAAGAGAACAACATACAATGGGTTACAGAATTATCCAAAGCAACAACTACCTTGTTCAGAATCACTAAATGAATCCATTTCAATTATTTTTAATACATTAATTTTTTTTACATTACACTTTCTGTTGCCCTCGACTTCGTTCGCGTAGTCTTTTATTTAATACATTAAATAACTCAGAAATCTTCGCAGTTTCATCATAATCAGTGAATCGAATCGGTTTAGGAACGCATAGAGGAGAAACGCACATTCATTTTTACATAAGATTAAAATTCCGTTCCCAAATGATACAAACGAAAACAAACCTTACGTATCGCCCGATAAGGCGCATTTTTGTTCCACTAGATTACAAGATCGCTTGCACACAATCTTATACACATACAAAACGATAGACCATTGTTGTCATTGTATGTAAGTGGCTAGCGTAATGTCGGGTTTCAACAAATGTTTTATGGAAGTGGGATTGATAATTTTTTTTCGAAGTAAGATTGAATTAATATAAAAAATACACATTTATTTTGTAATCATAAAAAATGATTATTTATGATGATTAATCAAGGTGTATGAACTTTTAGGTTAATTTTATTACATGTTATAAACTAAATAGTTTGTAAAATACCTTATTAATGATTCCACCATTTTCTGATACACCTTCAGCTCCCAGCATCACAATATCTACTTGCTCCATGATATAGCCGACTGCAGAGTCTATTATCAGCGTAGCATCCACGCCTGCCGCCACCAACTGTTTGTGCATTAGCTCACTGAGGATTTTCAATTAGAATAAGACAAATATAAGAACATTATACTCATAGTTAGAAACCTATTATTTAAACATGACCACACCTACAGCCATCCGCCTTTCCACTCTCGGATTCAACGTCTGATATCGACGTGACCAATCAGATTACAGCACGCCGTCCCGCGCCCGCAAGAAATTGACACGTTTTTCATTATACAATTACTCAAAATGTAATCATCGGGCTTTACGGGTTTATTATTAAAAATGCTTCAGTAAGCAATAGGGCTTTTTGATCGGTACAGGCGACAGACAAATCTTTGTTCATTTTATACCCTTTTCATAGCAACTACGTTTGTTTTACCTTGAAGTAAAATATCTTTTTGAGAGATTTATTAGAACAGTTATCACAAAATAATTCATTATCAACAATTCCTTATTTAAAAATCATATTATTCAATTGATTCTGCTATATGTTTGTCTACTCATTGCTACAAGTGTTGCAATTTGACTTGACTTGACTAACATGAATGGAAGTAGCGTGCAGATGTGTTTGCTCATGGTTTCGTTCGCGTGGTACTGGTAAATGATAGCCAACATTTTGACTAGAGGTACAAATACACTGTATGTAAAATTTAAGGTAGATTGATTCGGTACTTTACTGTGAAAGAAAAACAAAAAGACGTTTAGTTTCGTTATATAAAGGAAGTAAGAATTGCTTTAAAACCTTTTAAAACCATAGTTTTTTGTAGTCTTCTCTATATCAATTAATGACTTAATAAATACACTCTTGTTTTTACGCTGTGTACCTAATGGGTTGGAGAAGACGGTTTTTACGGTCAAGAAGTAGATGCCCCGCGGTCAACAAGTAGACAAAGCGCGGTCAACAAGCAGACAAAGTGCGGTCAACAAGTTGTCGAGATGTCGAGATATAATTACTAAACGTAATGTGTCTTGGCAGCTTAGTTATGGAGTAATTCATTCACTGGCCGCATACGGACAGTTAGCTTCCAGTTGCATGCGAGGCGTTTGTGTGCCAATACGAAGTTATTTGTTCGGTTGCCGAGTTGGTAAACGAGCGAATGAACCATAAATACACCTTCTATTGAAATGTATGTATGTTTTTCTTATGTAGATATTGTGTGCTATTATTGTTACTGCCTTAGTAAATATAATAGTTTTTCCGTGCTGGTTTGTTAGGCATGGGAAAATGTAGAATATGGTAGTTCTTTATCTTCCCATAAAGGTCTTAAAAGTCAGAAAAGGGATAAAGGAACTTCTATAGAGAATGGGTCAGCAACCAGTTACTATTATAGTTCGGCTTTGCTGTTTTTAGCATTAATTACTTATACTCTTGTAGTGATATTTACTGTTAAGTGTTGTTAAATGATATGATAAATACTGTAAGGATTTGTATTTGTAAATATAGAAACTAAAGGATAAAAAGCAAAATAAATTTTAAATTAACGTCCGACCGAAAGTATTAAGTGTTTTTACATTTATTAAGATTTTGTTCATTTTAGCTAATTGTAAATTTATGTTCGTGTTTATAAAAGCAGTTATAAAACATTAACAGTTTCTCGCTCTAGAATACTCTCTGTATGGGTATGTTTATCTATTTGGGTCAATCAAACATTTTTTATCTCACTGCTGTTCCTGAATCTTAAGAAAAATATCACTGAAAATATAGTTATGTATTCATTTCACACATAACTATTATATTTATTATACAACTCATATCCATTCCATCAACATATTAAATTAATTTTTACTTATATACTAATAATAATAACCTTTTAGTTCCGAAAATTGAGATTATGACATTACAAAAATAAAAGGAGTAAAAAAAAACTCGTTGTAGGATATCTCCAATTCGGTGTGCTTTTTGGCATAGGCCTCCTCCAACTGACGCCAATAGTCTCTGAGAGAACTTTTTAACAATACTTCGATACAAAAAAATACTTGATCAACAACATGGTATGAGGTGAGGTTACTTCTCACTGTGCCGAACGCCAGTCGCCATCGAAGGCGATTAACTCAAGAACGTATTAAATTTCAAAATAAAAAATATTATAGTTTAAAAAAACTAAAAAAACACGCTTTAAAGACAAACCGAACTTAAAAGTAGAAAATAATTTTTAAGTATCAAGAGCTTGTGTTACAGCAATAGAAAATTCTAACAATCAATTACGACTAATTAGTTTGGAATAAGATTAAAATAAAAATTAAATTATTAATAAAATAATTAAATTATAGTAAAAAAAGCGTGGGGTGCCATTTTCTATATTTTCACAATGACTAATATTATTGTTACGGTTGGACCTTATGCGTAAGGAATAAGGTCGATTTTTAATGGAGCTCGTAACGTAACTTTTAGTGCTTATATCTCGAGACCTAAGCTTTATCGAGTCATGACCTAAAAACGCATTGCTAGGTTTAAGGCCTACTATCGAATGGTATAAGTCAAATTAAGAAAGAAGAACCAAGTTGCACCTCGAATATTCCCGAGCTATGACGTGTCATGTACCTATGACTCATGCAAACAGGCGGCGTCGAGTACAATGTCGAATTACCGTTAACGAGCGTAACTAATTAGCTAGAAAGTTCCACCCTCGTTTTATCCGACTATAAATAGAGCTCCGTGTCCGCCGCTGTCAGTGTTTGTCAACTATCGATCGAAGCAATACATCGAGGCGACATCAAGGCGAATTACATAGACCACTACGACGACTACTGCGACGACCTTGGATAGAAGAACTGCGATTCGGAAACGTTGTTATTGAGTGAAGCGTGTACCTTCGGTGACTACTATGCGAGTACCTACTTCGAGGGCGACTACGAAGACTAGGGACCGCCGTAATTAAGTTCGCGTGTTCTTGACATCTGCTCGTACGAAGGAAAATAAAATATTTGCACCCTTAACCGGCATCTTATTACCCTCATCTCGTAACATTATAAACAGCTACTACTGAAATAATTGTAACATTTAATCAAGCACCCCACGCTTTTTTTACTATAATTGAATTATTTTATTAATAATTTAATTTTTACTTTAATCTTATTCCAAATTAATATTATCCTCAGGCATGATTGCGAATTTAATAAAAAAGAGCTATGTAACGTTATTACTATAACGAAATAAAGACTAAGTAAATAATATTATTTAATTTCTTAACCGAAAATATGAATCTCCGTCTTTTTAATGTTCTAGATGTGATGTTTTTACAATTTTTGAAGGAGCACTTTGATATATTCACCGTTAGCGTTTTCGAATACTACTAAAACAGAAGTGCACACTAATAATTTGGTTCGGACATTTTTGGAGCGTTGATTGGGTATCTAGTTTTTTATTTGTGATCAAAGCAAACACCGTATAAAACGTCTCTTACCCACTGTTGTCAGGGCACGACATTGTAACATAAACATGGAATCTTTTATTACATTTTGCTGCCTCTAACATTGCTTGTAGTACCACTCTTGACCGCGAATGTGTCAGTATGTTCTAAAAATTAAGATATACATAAAATTTAAAACAATTATAGTTGAAATTAGATATATTATCTATGAATCAAAACAAAGTGGATATTTGACATCTTCAGAATGAAATTGACCCAATTCAAAATATAATTTTGAGACATACATGCTATCTATTTATCACTCTATGAGATATACAGCACATATCCAGTACCGTCTTTACCATAAGGGCACACGAAGCCCGTCCCCAGGGGCCCTGAAACGCCGATGTAGCCGATCGCTTACACAAAAAAGCAGCTCATTTTCTTTCATTTTTTAGGTAGATACCTACTTAGAATCACTGTCAACATTGCTAAATTGAATATTAATCAGATTAGAGATCATATTTTTAATTCTTTACTAAACAGTGAAGCTTTTAATAATAATAAAACATTTTTTTCTTGTCATTATTTTTTTTTACATTCCTACGGTACCCCAAATTCTTATGTGCCCAAGGGCCCCGGCATACTCTGAGACGGTCTTATAAATATCATGATTCGTAATAACGCTATTTATGTATGTATTTAGTATAAATGGTATTGTGTTAGTCTTAGACAGATTCAGTATTGTAACAACATCTCAAATATTATAAATTAGGTCAGTTCCCTTCTGTGGGCATAATTTATTATATTACAATACTTACACACCCATCACTAATAAACGATAAAGCTTGTTTAGCTACTTTAGCTCTAGCTCCCAACAAGGTTTCCAAGAATACACGACCTCTCCTCAGCATTATTTTTTCGCACTCATCAAAGGACTGCAAAATATTATTGTATGGAAACATTAAGGGCATTACTAATAAACAAAGCATGAACATGAAACAGTTATGGCAGCTCTCTGTCATATTCAAGCTTAAGAATAAAAGAAAACGATGGAAAGGGAGAACAACTATTTAACCTCATTGTAATTTTTATTAGTACCAGGTTAAATATGTATGTAAACTACTGGGGAACTTCTTGTGGAATTATGTTGTTTATAATATAAAGCAAGAACATCTCAATTTTTTTATGTATTATAAATTTTGACACAATATGATCAAAGCTTTGATAAATGAAAACATGGATATGTAGTTCTAGAGAGATTTCCATATTCTATATCTATTCCATATATATTTATTATATTCTCATAACAGAGCTTTTTAGCTGATTTCCACCAATTTACACTTGGCATGCATGTGGAGTTTACCTCGTCTACTCATTTTATTTGTAAAAAGATATCTGTGCCCAACATGGAACCTACATGTACTAAGGCTGTTTTAGGTTATATTAAAGCCAAGTCAACCAGTTTTGAAATTAATATATTTTTATGTAGAATGGGTTAGGTGACTACTTCCTAGCAAAGTAATTAAAATATAGGTTTGGTTCATCATTAACAAAATTGTGTAAAAATATTCAAAAAACAATAAAAAATATAAGTTATTAGCCATGACCCAACAGATGTTGTCCTGCCCGAACATTGAATTGCCTGCTATTCGCAGGTTCAGTGAACATTTTTTAGATATTCAAATTTTCGATAAGCTATGTAACCCAATTGCAGCACCACCTACCGGGTCCAATTGTGGATCTAAACCATCCAGGGATCTACTCAAATACACACAAAAAATTTCATCAAAATCGGTCCAGTCCTTTAGGAGGAGTTCAGTGACATACACACATACAGAAAAATTATTTATACATAGTATAAATATTTGCTTTTTAAGCTAAATAGTGGGACTAAAATGGGAATATGTTCCATCTCTGTCATTCATAGCACTATGCAATGCCATTGCGACTTTGTGATGTTACAGCAATTAACGCTATCTCCCTCTGGCTCATCACCACACTGTTCCCACCACTGAATTTTCAAACCCAATAACTCAATTTCTGTAAATGAAATAACTCAATTTCCATCAATATACACTGACAGAAATTGAGTTATCATTTTTAATATAATCTAAAAAATTCAATCATTTTTTTACAATACTGTACCTATTCAAAATTTTAATCATTTAATACAATTTAGAAAATATAAAAGTTTTAAGGCAGTCATCTAGCTTATTGCACAAAGAAAAATATTTACAAAGCCTTCACCTTAACCTTTTACCCTAATCTTATAAAATTTAATTACGGGTCTATGTCGCCTTTATACTTTAAGGTTAATTACCTATTTTATCCTGACGTTTCTACCCTACCTAAAATGGTAAATGGTATTATGAAGATGCTGCATTTGTTGTAATCAGGGCAGATGGAGCGCCAATCATTACAGTTTTTACATTCTTTATTCTTTCATCTAGTCAAATGTCATCATTTTCCTTACACACTTTTGCCTAGGTATGTAGATCTAGATATTAAGTATGTAAAAAGGTACATATTATGACATAGATAAACAAAAATTAATGTGCAATACCTTATCAATATCAAGTTTAGCAAGTGTAATAAACCTCATAAACAGTTCACAACCAGATGATATGGCAGTAACTGGCTGATCGCAGTGCATCATTGCATCTACAGCAAGCTGCAGGTTTAAGTCTAGCTCTCTTACTGTTGTCACTGTATCAGAAATTTTCAATATTAGTTAGTATTTTAATTAAAATAACAAAAATTATGTTAATAGTAGTTTACAAACAAGTATAAACAATGTGCGAATCCAAATTAAGCACTAAGGCTGTAAGAGGAGTAATATTAAGTGATACTCAGACTTTCAGACAAATTTGAAAGCCTATTTGGATAACTTATAAAAGGAAATAAATTATGCTAGCTGGGAATTAAACCCGAGGCCCTTGGCTTAAAAAGCACATGCACTAACCATTACATGACACTACTACTATTACTATGTAATAAATATTACTCTAACAGGCCAACCAATATCGGTAACATTATGAAGCTCTATTCGAATTTTAAAATAATATATAAAAGAATGTCAATTCATTGAAATTTTTAAATAAAGTAACCTTTAGAATTTTCTATCACAGTCAAAAGAGTTCTAATAGCGGCTACTCCGGCCGATATATCTTCCTCGTCTCTCATTATCTTTAGAAATATTTCTTGAACTTCTGTAAAACAATAATGATATCATAAGAAGAAATATTTGCTTCTATAGAACTTTTTTAATAACATTTTACTTACGTTCCTTTTTCATGGTGTTCAAGTATTTGTAATATAAAACAACAGGAGTACAGTAAATACAATACACCACCTTTACACCAAAATAATTACTATTATTCTATTTGCAATAAAATAGCAATAAATAACGAAAAAGCAGATGGTAAACAAAACATTAAGTAGTGTCACAGACTACAGTAGTGTCCATAGATAATACGTAGTGTCTAGCGCGAAACGAGGTAATATCAGAATAACAACCATACTAAATTAGGAAGAACACTGAATGTGTTCTAAATCTACGATCTCGTTTCATTTTTAATTTAGTCGAATTAAAATTAAAATGTTTCACTTTTAACTGTCCATTATAGATGGCAGTGTAGGTTACAAATAAAAAATATTTTTTCATTGCAATCGAAAGTAATTCTAATTATAATAATTAATTATTACGAAAAATACTTTGATAATTAAGATAATAATTAACTTGAGGTTTTTTTATGTATATTTTTTATTTTTTTTTGGCAACACTGAAAATTCGTCGTGGTCACAGGCTGGTATATTCACAGAAAAACTGCATAACGCTATGAAAATATTCTTAGCTGCGAGTCTGATACACTAGACTTGTAATTTTGTTTGTAACGCGTCTATAATTAAATGCTAGCTAAAAATATAGTCTCATCAGGGAGTGCGTTACGTCACAATTAGTACAATTTGGCAATTAAAAACTCTAAGGTTAGAATTTAAACCAATTCAAGGTTTATTATTGTATGACAAACATTACGTTATAACTTTCTAGAATGATGAACAAGTTATTGCAACATATTCGAATGAATCGAAATACGTTATGATGAGTTCGGTAAATCGATTTTGTGATACGATTCTGAAAAATTATATTTACTTATGAAATCGGTACGATTCCGTCCTTGGATAGATCGTATGTGGCGGATTTTTCGTTGCATTTCCTATATAAAACGATATATTTTGCGAAGCGCAATAAAGTAAAAGTAGTATAGTTTTTTTCTCATATTGTCATGTTCCATGAAATGATTTAAAAATCATCGAAATCAATGATATTATAATACAAAAGAGGTAGATAGGTTATATGCACTCGAAAAGTGGCACCCTCAAAACTTTGCTAATTAGCCAACCCGGACTTGGTCAAAGACACGAAGTAAAAACGAAGAGGAGACGTCGTAACGAATTTTCCTCATACAAACCAGTGTAACAACATGCGGGTTGAGGGGGACGCAAAATAAATGGAGGGGGATGTTGCGAATCTGCCGCCATCTAGCGAGTTGTAGCAGTCTCTTTGTGTTATCATTTTTCAAGTAGTTTTATTATTGACCACCGGATGAGTAAAATACATTCTTGATACAGAGACGTACTTAGTGATTAATCGGTAACTTGAAATTGCACGATTCAAAAATTTTCACATTAAGTTATGAAATACCACTTACATTTGTATTTAAGAGTAAATTGATATAAATCCATAATGTATATTATGATGGAGCAGTAAAGCGGACGAGATTTAATATTACATTTGTAAATTATTTTATCGTAATACAAACGTATCGTTTGATACAGCGTGACGATATGTAAGTATGTATCGTGCGTGTTGACCAAATAACGGTCTAGAATAGCAATTTTTAAATTAACGTTTGTCCATTTGTTTGTATGCGCATCATGCAACTGTTACTGTCTCTTTATTTAAACAGAATGTTAATACAGATCGCGCCACGAAAGATGAGTCTTGACAAGTTATTGTATTGGGGAATCCGTCTAGATACGCTCTTACGAAATTGTAATGTGTTTTTAGGGATTTTCTTAGTGTCCATTCTCTTCATTTATTATAAATCCAAATAAATTAATTACATATTGGTGTCGAAGTTTTATTTTCTTCTTACACAATGTAATTAGCCCAAAGTGGCATGGCAGGGCGATGGTATGAAAGCGACTGGCGGAACCACGCGTTCGAATTGGTTTATACATACATACATACATATCTTCACGCTGTATCCCTAAAGGGGCGGAGCGCCAAGCGTCGCGGTCCTTAAATACTTCTTTCATTTCCTTAAATTGCTTTATAT
Organism: Zeuzera pyrina; assembly: GCA_907165235.1. Taxonomy (NCBI): domain Eukaryota; kingdom Metazoa; phylum Arthropoda; class Insecta; order Lepidoptera; family Cossidae; genus Zeuzera; species Zeuzera pyrina. Next base: position 18,607,551 of record OU015628.1, read on the forward strand.
TCTACTCAAATGCAACTGTCGATGTAATATTGTATAAATTGATACTTATACATGAAATGTGATATTTTTTAGAGTATCACAGCATCCATCTGAATGCGACTTGCAACCAACCACACGGCACTTCATTTTTCTATTGTACAATCACTGAAAATCTTTTCTTTTTCGTAAAATAATACGCGTGACTGTCAGGATCGAACTGGCATACGTGTAGTCGATACGCCCCTATGCTTTAAAGCTGAGCCTATATTTTTTTACACACAGGCTCAGCCCATTACAACGTCTCCTCCTTCCTTCATGGTCAAAGAATATGAAAAGTAATGTTACAGAAACAAGAATGTCATGCAATGCCTATTGCGCATTCAAAATTCTAAAATATTTTAATAATCCAAACGTTTTTTATAATATACACGATCATGTGATGACACAGCCACCCAATTTTAATCATCGTTTACATTTATTAAAAGAAATAATATATATATATATAATTCATCATTTTCAAATTTATTATTAAAAAATGTTGGCGATCTTTTTAAATAAATATGTTCTCATGTACATGATTCAAGAAAAAAGAAATTCGAAAAAAAGCAAACATCATTTTTTACTGTCTAATCCCATTAGGTATTAATCATATTTTTTTTAAATGCCTGTTTTGTGGAATTAATTACTAATATTCTATGAATTAGTCACGGATTCGCTTAAAATGTAGTAAGACATTGAAATTGACCAATCACAATGATTTAGAGAGCTCTATGATTAGTTAGTTTGAAATGCAATTATGTTTTACATTGCATAGCGAAGCAGTGCAATGTATATTTGTCTCACTTTTTAACGTTGTAACTGGGACAACATTTTACTTGGATTAGTACTAAGGTAACCTATTTACCTCTTTTGTATTATAACATCATTGATCGAAATTATCAATCACCTTGTTTTTGAGCGAGCGCATGTTATGACGAATTATATTGCGATGTCATGCCTAGACTACCTTTTTATACATGCCATTCTACTAAATGACCGCGTCTAGTGTATCGCATCTCCCCCCCCGTAACCCTGTCGTAACATAGTCTGTGGTCGACGTTTGAAATTATAACATAGATTGTTGGACTTTTTGGCGGGAACGGGAGAAGTGAGGTTGTCATTTTATTTAGATTTTCTATTTTTTACATTTTTAGGAGTTTTAAAGTACAACAGTGATAGTACATTGTGTTTTAAATTTCCGTGTAAGTGGAAGGAATGGAGTAGATCTAAATAAACATGTGTAGCTGAAGTTCTCGCGCTCTTTCAAGAAGTCTTTTGAAACTTCAGTAAAGCTTACTATCACTTTACTGGAGGGGTTTTACTATAAGAAAAAACGAATTTACTTGTGAGTCTACTTATTGATACGTGACATTGGCAAATGCGCTGGTCTACACGCCATGCTATGAAGAAAGAAAGAAGAAGAACATTGTTTCTTGAAAAAAGGGCGGGAAACTTCGTTTCCCTTACTTTCGACTCATATTACTTGGTCAATGGCTAAATGCAATCTGCGAAACCAAAACAAAGAGAAAAAAAAAACATAGATTGTTATCTGATATCGTTATCATTATTTATTTACTTTTTTTCTCTCTTGTCCTATGTAGGTGTCATTGCAATGAGTTTATAATATCACGTAGATAATTAGTTTAAACTGTTCGTGAATGTAGTAATAGATATAAGATGTGAACGACAGTGCTACGGCGTTAACATGTTATCTACAAAATGGAAAATATTCCACAGTATTATTTATCATCATGAAGTCACCAGAAGAAAGAATTTTTTGAAGAATACTGCTTGTAATTATTGTAATAAAGTTCCAATTATTTCCATTTAAAAGTTTTATTTATTTCCCGTTAAATATCTGAAATAAAGCATATATATACCTATATTTTATATATTTACGTTTGGAAGTTCCAACGCTGGATTACAGATGGCATTAGTTATGCAGTTACCCATTTGAGGCCCAGGGTTGCCGGTGACAGTTTTAGTTTCGAACGTGTTGTATTGGCGCTGTAACCGCTTCTCTGTGGTCACAAAAAGCCTTCCAATTTGTTGGAACAAATTTCCTAGAGATGGCGATCTGAGATCAATTAATGGAAGAATCAATCATTCGATCTCGAAGAGTGAATCGATCCTATGATTAGACGACAGATAAAAGTTAGAGGACTCAAGAAAGCGCAAAAATCTGGCTCCGAGAGCGATAAGATGACGGCAGTGTTCGATATATATATATGTGTTAAGTATACGGACACAAGTTAAACAACTGCTTGCTTTTGACGTTTAATGCGATATGCATATAGGTATACAATACACACTTACATAAGGACAATAATACATTACGTACACATACATATATAACATCTCCCCCTCTTAGACTAACAATATTGTTTATAATTAATTTTTTGACGCTTCCGAGTAACCCTTATTGGCATATCTCTGGACGATGGCAATTTGTCGTCGACTTCTGTTTTAATTTCTAGTCTCTTGTCCAATTGCCCTTGTTGCACCGTATCTCTGGCCAATGTCGTTTTCGACGGAGTTGGGGCAGTGTCGGTAACGACGACTCGTTGATCTGCCGGTCTGAGCTCATTGTATAGCGCAGCGGATGATGCAGGCATTCCTCGCTCTTTTCTTTCCCCGTGGTGATGTCGCTGGTTGACTCACTGGTTTGCGATGTTTGTGGTAACGGAAATACTTGCTGTGGCGGAGGCGATGACTGCAATGCTGTGTGACACGGAGGTGGTGACCGTAAAGATTTTCCTTTATTTACGCCGTAGTAATTTACATTACTGTCTGTCCCCTTATAACGAATGATTTGATTTACATGTTTTTTTATACAAACAAATTACAAGTAGTCTTTAATTAAATATGTTACTTTATCTAATTTTTTAATAACAGTACCTTTACACCAATTAAATTTGTTATTATTGTTGAACTTTTTGTACAGTACATATACACCAGGTAAAAAACGTTTTTGTGAAATACTATTTTTTATATTAATCTGCGTACACTGTTTAGATTTTACAGAATTATTTAAGATCGCAGATGAGGACGACGGTTTAATGAGGTTAATTGAATCCAATCGAGCTTAATTTTCGACTAAATACTAACTGAGCAGTAAAAACCCCCGTGGAAGAGTGTACTGAATTACGATAATCAAATAAGTATAATTAATTTCCATTTCGTGTCTGTTTCGACTAGACAATATGCTTGATTTGATTCCTTTTTTCTCTACTTTGACGTAGCTTTCCGCTTGGCCGTTACTTACAAGGTGGTAAGCAGGCGATGTTACATGCGAAATACCATTTAAGTTACAAAATTTTGAGAATTCTTGTAAACAGAAAGCAGTACCATTGTCGCTAACCAAAGTCTGAGGCGTACCGAATCTCGACATGAATTCACACATCTTGCCGATTACTGCTATGGACGTAGTTGTCGAATTCATGTCATCTACTTCAACCCATTTGGTATATGCGTCGACTATAACTAAATACGTACGTCCGTTGATCGGACCTAAAAAGTCGATGTGTATCCTAAAAAATGGATGTGGGAGGCGTTTCCACGGTGAAAGGGGTACACAGGGGGGTGAAGGTCGGAGTTGTAAGCAAATGTCGCATGAGTTTATCATCCACCCCCGGAAACCAAAACCGTGCGCGAGCTTCCGCTTTTGTCTTAACTATACCTAAGTGTGATGTATGCAATTCCGATATTACTCTTTGACGTAGTGCCTCGGGAATGACGACCTTATGACCACATAACAGATAGCCATTTTTATATGACAACTCCGTTCTACATAATTAAAATGGTTTCAAGTAAAGGTTGTTGGCTGTTGCATCGCGAAGTTCATTAAGAGTGATCGACAAGTTACCCTCAACCACAAAACAAACATATGTTGCACGGTCAATTTGGTTGGCCGTGCAAGCGCTGTTCGTACCCTCTCTCTCCGCGTATTCCATCGCTTCGTTATCTTCGGCCGGTAAGCTCGCGCGGGACAGGTAGTCTGCGTTATTGTTACTACTGCGTATAAATTCTATACTATAATTATAACCACTCAAGAATATAACGTATCTCTGTTCCGAAACTAGAATAGTTTTGATTTTATTGAACGCTTCATTGTGAATTTCAGACCAGCACCACTTACTTCCTTTTTTTAAAAGATCGTATAATGGACTAAGTATGGCCAATGCGTTTTTCACAAAATTTCGATAACAATTCACTAATCCTAATAAGGATTACGTTAATGGGAATTGGTGCATCCAATATTGCCTAAAGCTTACAATGCTCTGCGTATCCAATATAACAATGCGTTCAGGGCGTTGCTGCGGCTGCCACGCTTCTGTAGTGCGTCGACAATATTCGCGGAAGCTCATACAGATGACTTTGACGCCTTGTGGCGTAAGAAAACGACGTCACTGTTAAACAGATTGCGTGGCAGCCGCAACATCATCCTACGTACAATCGCGGGTAAGGTGGATTGTCCGATGCTGTACACCCTTACACAAAGGGTAAACTCATACCTAGAATATAAGTACTAACATAGTTTTAATATTGCTTGTTACTAACAATATTGGATCATGTTGTCTGAAATAAAAAAGATTATTATTATTATTATAATTACTTTTGTGGTGATTTTTTCAATACATTTTTATTAATAATATAACCTAAGTAATTTATTTCGGGTTTGAAAAAATCACACTTTTCTTTTTGTAAGTTAAACCCGCGTCCTGTAACCTTTGAAGCGCAGCATTTAAACGTTCAAGGTGTTCCGTTTCACTGCTACTCGTTATTAAAACGTCGTCAAGTATGCACAGTACCCCCTCATACCGGACAGAACGCCCTCCATCGCGCGATGAAATATAGCTGGTCACTCGCTAATCCGAACACTAAACGAGTGTATTTGTATAGGCCACTATGTGTGTTTATACAAGTTATTTTTTGTAATTCTTCATCTAGACAGAACTGATTATATGCCATTGATAAATCTGATTTAGAATTTACTCCCATACAATTTAGAAAACAGCTCGTGTACCGTCAGTAAGGGATATTGCTCAATGACTAAATATTTGTTGATACTAACTGAATAATCAGCACATATTCGAAGCGAGCCGTTACGTTTCAAGACGGGTATGATAGGTGAAGCAAACTCAGTGTTCAACAGGTTGTAAAATTCCGAGGTTGACCAATCTATCTATTTCTTTATCGACCTTTTCCCTTAAAACAAATGCCATTGGTCTCGCTTTAAAAAATATTGGTTTTGTATTTTCTTTTAGTGTTAATTTTACTTTATATTTTTTGAAACTACCTAATTTTTCCGAAAATGTATGTGGATATTGTAATGGTAGGTTCTCAATAATGCTATCTAATTTGGCAGTAATTAATAGGCGTCAACTGTAATTTAAATAATGAAATGAAATCTCGGCCGAGGAGCGGTGGCCCACCGTTGCCAACGTATATAGTTAAACTGCGTGTCGACCCTGAGAAAGATACATCTGATTGCATTGTACCTATACATATATTATGTTTTCACCTCAATCAATTTTTTTTGTTACCGACAATGGAAGCTTACTGAATTACGATCTATACGTTTTTTCCGATATTACCGTAACGGCCGCACCACTATCTACTTCACATTTTAAATTAATACCATTCACAGACACTGTTTCCACCATAGGTCCTCCCCCGATAGAACGAATATTAAATACCTTACCATCATCGTCGTCACTCTCGTCCGCGGTCTCTGTCAACAAATAGTTTACTTTTTTACACATTATATGCAAATGACCTTTGACCTTACACTTTTTATAAGTATAATTAGCATAACGACACTGACGATTGATGATATGAATAACCACACACTGAGCACTTTGTTTTCTTAGACTTAGCCGTACTTTTCACCTACGATCGTTCTATTCTAAATATCGACTGGTCACAAGTACTGGCTGCAGCGACGATCGCGCTCGTTGTTGCACCAGCTTGAGCGCTACGAAGATTTTCCACCAGCTCCACTGCTTTTGTCAGCGTCAGTTCAGCTAGTTCTTGCGCATACAACCTTTCCTTTTCTACACCCGGCAGCATACCCATAATAAAGCGATCTCTTAACGCTTCCTCAACGTTACTGAAGGAGCAGTGTGCAGAGAGGCCTCGCAGTCGCGCTGCCCATTGTGACGGTGTTTCTGTAGGTTGCTGTATTGCAGTATAAAAATTATGACACTCGCTGAACCCCACTCTTTTTGGAGTAAAATGTGTGTCCAAGAGTGTTAAAATGTCTTCATAGGGTACATCCTGCAGATCCTTTGGAAGAACTAAATCTGCTGCCAATTTGTAAGTACCATCGGTGAGTGCGCTTAACAATATTGTGCGTCGTTTAATTCCCACTGTATCAGTTCTTTCAGTGATATCGTTCGCTATAAACCACTGTGTGACCCTCCTTTTGTAGGTTTTCCATGTTCGGACGCTGTGATCGAAGCTCGACAAAATTCCAAAACTCGACGTCATTTTTTGTAATAATACGTTGTACAATATATGACAAAAAAAAAGTGGGTACTCGTCGCCAATGTTAAGTATGCGGACATAAGTTAAACAACTGCTTGTTTATAACACACTGACGTTTAATGCGATATGCACATAGGTATACAATACACAGTTTTATAAGGACAATAACACGTTACGTACACATACATATATAACAGTATGTATAATTTATTAAATAATCCACGCTAGCTCATTATTTTATAGTTGCGTTCCTACCAATACAAATATAATGCAAACTCCATATTTGGGTGTCCGCAATCAATTCACTAAATCGATTCTCTACTCGAGATTGATCAAACAATTTTTACATTAATCGATCTCGTATTGCCATCCCTAGGAAAGTAGTTCCAACAAATTCGAATGTTTGTGGGGCATTTATCCGCCTTAATTTAAAAGTCTATTGCTTGTCAGGTGTGATGTCAGTTTGACTCATAATTAGGGATGTGACATTAAGTGAAAAAAATCGATTACTTAAAAATCGATTGTTTTCTTTTCGGTTTTGATTGATCGGTTTTGATTACAAGAAATAATCGATTTTTGTGAAAAAATCGATTTTTTTAGTATTAATTGAAAAAAAAAGTCTGCTTTTCTATATAATAATAAAACTAAGAGATTAGTATAGTATTAACGATTTATTAGAATAAAAATAAAATAAAATTATAAGTACGAGAAATAACCAAAACGACAACCTGGTTTCAAAACAAATCTTTCATAAAACTTCTAAGTTTAAACAATGAAAAAAAATTAAAAAAAATTATTTCCACATTAGGTTAGACTGTCCCGGCATGTCATTTATGCTATCTTTTGAGTTATTTACATCAGTTGATATTCTGAATATCATCTTCACGTGAGTTCTACGGCAAAAAATCAATTAAAAGATATGACCCGTTAGTTTCAAAATAATACAATACTTATCCCTAAAAATAAGCAAGGTTCAGGAAAAGAAAATACTTTAGTTACTGTTTGAGCAGATGGTCTCGATGCCAATGCTTATTGAAAAAAATTAACTAAAAACTTCCTGTGCTTTTAATTTTAATGTCGACTTTTTGGCGGGAACGGGAGAAGTGAGGATGTCATTTTATTTAAACTATCTATTTTTTACATTTGTGGGAGTTATAAAGTACAAAAGTGATCGTATATTGTGTTTTAAAGTTCTGTGTAAGCAAAAAAAATGAGTATCTAAATAAACATGTGTAGCTGAAGTTCTCGCCCTTTTCCAAAAAGTCCTATAAAACTTCAGTCAAGTCTGCTATCAGTATCACTTTACTGGAGGAGTTTTACGATAACGATTTAGATAACGATTCTTCTAGATTTAATATAATACTTGACATTGGCAAATGTGCTAATCCGTGCACCATGCGCATGACTCGTTTGACAGATATTATTAGTCATAAGGACCATAAATATAATGAAATATAATAATTTATGCTACCTGGTTAGCCTGTAGGACAGTGGGATGTTTTCGCTCCATATGTTGCTTTAAATTTGTAGTGTTACTACATGTTTTTAATTCTTTCGGGCAAAATTTGCATTGTGCTGTGGTATTATCCTTCTTCTTGAAAAAATACTTCCGCCAGCCGCTTTTAGGTGTTTTACCGTTAGAAGATGTTTTTTTAAATTATTTACGCTCGTAAGAAAGGAAACTGTTTTACGTACATACATACAGATGGCGCCGTCTTTTGATCGATTTGTTCATGGTAGTGAACTTACTTCGCGTTTTTTCATTCGTCGCAATTAAAATGTGTAATTTTGGCAGCATTGGATTTCTTTATTTTTCATTTCTTCATATTTTTAATAAAAACAAGTGTAATTTATATAATCGATTTTAAAAAATCGATTGTTACTATTAATAAAAATTTTAAAAAATCGATTACTAAGAAATATGAATCGATTAAAATGAAAATAGATTATTTTTTCACATCCCTACTCATAATTAGACTGGCTACTTTTCTATTTCGAGTTGAGTTTTGGTTTACTTTGTTTTCTTCGATTTTATGCTTGAGTTGAGAAGCATGAAACGCCTATTCTCCTCTGTTGTTTGATGTAAATAATCTCCTAAACCGCTGCGTTGGTGATTTTTCGTAATCACTAGGATATATTTAGATAAAGATGTGTGTGAGTACGATTCTTCTTTAGGAAGGAAGGTAAATAGCAGTTTAGCCCATATAAGCATGTCTTCAGTAATAAATACATAAATTCTTCATGTTATTTCATTAAAATGTAGACGCAATACCTCGTTAATGTCTTTTGGAATTTCTGACGGCAAATATATTAAGGCAGTCTTTCTAGTAGGTTCCACTGAGGCGGACTAGACCACTATAAAAGTCTCAACGTCACGCTACTAAATAAGCACTTATTTCAACAATTTCACATTACATGACAACAGCGTAGATACTTGGGCCGCAAAACTACGCCAATTAAATCACAATATCCAATAGAAACCATTTGCGAATAATTAAAACGAACGACCAACCGCTCCCTATAATATCCCGCCAAAAAAACCCCCACACAAAGATGTAATTTTTTTTAAATTTATTTATATTTCTTAAGGCATTGGTAACAAGAGCATCAGCCTAATGACAACTGGAGAAACACTAATAAAGCGATAGTAGGCTTTACCGAAGTTAAAAAAGTGTAACGTTATAACGTACATCTTGTTTCATAATTTCATTTTATAATATAATCTTGTATTTTAAAAAAGATAATTATATTCTAATAAGCAAATATGATAGTTTACAAATTTAAAACTAGTTATCACAATAATAGGAATAGACGAATTTGTCTTTGCGTTAAAAAACTGTAATTAAAGTATAAGCATTCTGTGCGACAGTACTTTTCTTCTCGCTCGCTATGCGCCGAGGCACTTAGTCGTCGTTCTACCCTCACTTATTCAATCCACGCGAGACGTGATAAATTGTCAATGCATTCATGGCGCTTAAATTGATATTGCCGTTTTGTTTGCTTTTATAAGCCAGTATTATAAATTATACCTAAGTACAATAATTAATACATAACACATTGATTATTTATTTGTTATTGGTTTTCCGCGTACGTAATTATTTGAGAAAATTACTAATATTTATCAATTCATTTTGTTGGAGTCCTCCGTACGGGTTCAAGAGTGCCCCCAACATCTAACTGTTGAACAGCCACATCGCGAACTGCCAACAACTGTTCGTCTGCCAACCGCGGACAATCGGGGAAGTGCTGTGCTGCGAGGCAGGGACAGTTAGACGGGCAATCACCCCGTCTGTATGTCACGTTTAATATAAATTTGTGTTCGCGTGCTTCCAATTTTTTTTTAATCCCATGGCCGCCACAAAGGGCATCTTCAAAGAGCGCGAAAACTTCAGCTACACATGTTTATTTAGATCTCCTCCATTCTTTTCACCTACACAGAACTTTAAAACACAGTACACTATCCCTGTTCTACTTTAAAACTCCTAAAATTGTAAAAAATAGAAAATCTAAATAAAATGATAACCTCACCTCCTGTTCTCGCCAAAAGTGAGATGTATAAAAAGTATTGATACGTACATATAGCACGGTTGTAAAAAAAAGTAGGCGATAGTATCACCAAAACGAAATACATAACATAACAATTACGGCAAAGTGACTGTCGCATCTGTAGTTTGCTACAAATATTTAATCTGTAGAACGATTCTTCCTTAACAAGGAAGGTAAAGGGATCTTAGCCCATACAACTGACGTCTTCAGTACTAAATAGATAATTTTTCTTCATATTATCTCATCAAAATGTCAACTTAATACATTTTAGATGTTTCTTAGAGTTTCTGGCGACAAATATATCGAGGCATTCTTTCTAATAGAATTCGCTGAGGCAGACTAAACCACTAAAAAAATCGATGTTGAGATTTTTTTAGTGGCTTAGTCTTTAAGTCTCAACGTCACGCTATTAAATAAGCATTTATTTCAATATTTTCACATAACAGCTGTGAATTGTTCCTGGCATCCCTGGGTGGCATTCAAAGTAAACATGAGGATGTAGTACGTACACGTATATTTTTCACTTTAAAATATAATATTAATACAATTACGGATATCTTACTCTAATGGGGGCCGGGCAATAACTGAACTATGTGAGCGACGCAGCGCTCGACAGCAAACAGTAATTTCTGCTGCGTAAGCCCTTACAATAGTCCCCCTCTTTTAAAAAAAAATATATTTTGAAAAAACGTTCCGAGTGCAAGACACTTAGGTGAACATAGCAGCTACTATGTGAGCGACGCAGCGCTCGACAACAAACAGTAATTTCTGCTGCGTAAGCCCTTACACAGCAGAACAGCGTAGACTACTTGGTACGCAGAACTACGCTAATTTTACATCACAATATCCAATAGAAATCGTTTGCAAGCAATTAAAATAAACGCCCGACCGCTCCCCATAAAATCCCGCTAAAAACCTTCACTGACTTATATTTGTCTTCACCTGCGCCATCTATTATTCAGTAGTAGTAACACATAACCGCCAAAATTAAAAAAATCATTGTTTAATGCCATTGAACTAATTTCTTGTATTAATGGTTTTTGACCTAGGCCTTAATGTGCAACGGCGAAATGAGTTTTTTTTAGAATTGAAGGAAATGACGTAAATAATAATTACCTACTTTACAGGTGAGGGAAAGTCACGGCCACCCAGTGGTCGTATTTACCTGTCTTGCTGTAGGGCGATTAAAGTCTAACGGCTTGTCGTATGGCTAACACGCGTCACAGACTTGGCGGTTGTCTGTTTACGGGTAAATAAAACAGAAATAATTTACTAGGAAAGTGTTTTTGTCTAAAGTAAAGTGAGCCGGCAGGCAACATGGGAAATTCCGCATCTGTTAAATTAAGCGACAAGAGGAAATGGCAGTAAGTCTTTATTTAAATATTGTTTACTAGAGTTGTATTGCATTGTAATTGTTTTTATCAAGTTTATTTAAAACAATTAAAAAATCTCATATTATTTTTTCATTTCTGCCCTCTTTCTTATTAAGTATAAGTAAACGTAGTTTTATGAATAAATAATGTAGAAACTATTAAATAAATGGTAGATTATAGCTTTATAACTAATAACAGGTTTATTTTGGTTAACTATATCTGTTCTCACTGGATTTTAGCATTATTAAGTTATGTTCGAGTTGCACTTTAATGCTTGGAAGGGAGTTAAAGCTTTAATGCTTACTTAAAAATATTTACAAAAGATTTTTATGTATTTCGTCAGAGTAGGTATGTAAGTACATAGCAGTTTTCCTCTTTCGAATTTTTAAGCTTGTCATTTAAACTCAAATGTAGAATACAACAATTAAGTATTGTATTCTCGGACCAAGAATTGCACAATTAACTAATATGTTTGTCAGTTATGTAAACAGGAAACCAAAACTTTGCTTTGTCTGAAGCAGTATTAGCTAGGACATAAGTTAAACTAAGTAATCGGTATAACATATATTTATTTTCCCATTACCGAATCAATTAATTATTGCTGTCAAAAAATTAATGGAATGACGCTCATTATATAATAATTCTCAGATTCGGTTCCCGGCTAGGTCACTTTAGAAAACTTTTTTTTTAAATTGACAAGGGCTATGGCGTTTACTTTGAAACTTCGTTGAGCGGTTCGCTTAAGAATTTAGTTAGCAGATTTATTTGTGTTCACATATAGTATATATATAATATATGTACTGCATCGATCTACGTCCGTAAAGAAAGTAAAAGCACCTGTAAGAGCACAAATTGATTACATGTATATTATGCAGTGAAATAAATGTCAGTGTTACTTACTATATATCCTCAGAATATGGATTACAGACGTATGCACTTACATTTGTACAAATTAAATTTTACTATAACTACGCCTCTTAAGGTCTGTATTATTTTCGAAATTCGAAATCATTCTCGTTGAACAAATCTTTAACAAATCCAGACACTTCAATTATTGTTCGATGTTACAAACTTAATAACGGTCACAGGACACAATTATTATAGTCAATAAATATACACGAACGCCATTACTTATAATATTTTAGACATTTCTCCTTCCCCAAGGGATAGGATAAAGGGGTGGCCAGAGGCATTTTTGATGTATTTATCTAAGAATCCAAAATATTTGTATGATTTTTCTCTGCATGTTTTTTTGGTCATCGCTGAAAACAATAAAGTACGTAGACTTCATTCCTTGAAAAAATGGGGTCATACTAAGTATGTCATATCTCACATACGCTATTATTATTAAGGGTACGAAAACTACTAATGAAATTTTAGTTTTTCAAGAAAGTCAGGACGTTTTCCCGCTATTTCCATAATATATATTATTAACGTTGCTTGTAAATATATCATGCAATAAATTAGTTTTCTTAAATTTCGCGGTTATAAGTAATTTGTCTGATGCTTCTAGTTTACTTATTGCTTTCGTGGTTTGTTTGAAATACGTACTTATTGGAAGATTTATTCCTGTAGGTAATATATTTTCCCCGCATTTTCGATAATGCATTTACTAGTTATATGTTTGAACTTATTGACTTACCGTTTTCAGTTACCAAATTGTAAGTAATAGTTAGTGAAATTGATACTTGAACTTGTTTATACTCATATGTATGTACACTATACTACCTTGGCTTACTGGCAAATGGTTAATTTGTTTAGCGATTTTAATGTGAAATAGAAGCAACTAATCGGATGTTTGGTTTTTATTAGGTATAAACGAATAAAATAGTAAATCTTTAACTAAACAGTAACGGTAGTAATCAGCTCTGCTGTAATACAATACATTATCAGATAAATGAGGCTTGTTCCTATCGGTAAGTCTACGAAATTCTATTTGAGTTTTTCTTTTTTACTGTGTTCAGTTGGTCACAGCCGTCAGATAATAGTCATGTGGCTAATTGGTGGTATGAGATTAGTCATCGGTTTTTATGAGACCTTGGATTGTTAATTTACAAACAGCAGCGGATACAAGCTATCAAGTATTAGCTTTAAGGTAAGTTGTCTATATAAATATAAGTATGTACGTGTACCTAATACTAAACACTTGCTTGTTATACTATATTGATATATATGTATTTATATATATACATGTTTAGATACAGTAGATAAGTGATATAGGACAGCTCAATGTGTCGTGTCGTATTCGTGCCAGAGGTAAGTAGGTAAAAGAGGAGGTCGAAGGAATAATATGATCTATACTAGTCGTGACGTAGACAGCAAGTCTTACATTTATTGAGATTCTATGAGAATTGTGATATCTTGTGCTACAAAATTTCTTATTTTGTTGTCTATCTAGCTGTTACACGCGACTCCGTCGGCATTGAATTTTTTACTTTCTGAATTCGTATTTATTACTGGGTTATTATTATTACGTTTTATAAGCCTGATTTTTTAAGAATAACAGAATGGATATAAAGATTACCCTCTTTAGGGGTGATTTTGCAAAAACACTGATGCCCGATTTCACCAACGCTATCTAAGTCGTCACCAAGTCACATAACTATGTACCAGCTAGATTAAAAGAATTCCTACACCGGTTCTTAGATAATATTCGTTTTCACCAATCGAACGATTCCCTAGTATTGTCAAACATATTAGTTATGTGACGTTTTATTGTTTCGATGGTGACTATTTGTTTCTAAAAGTTTATCACTAAAACACCTATCATTGTTTTACTTGTAGAATACACGTTACTTTGTCATTTCAAAACAAACATTTTATTTATATAATTATTCTTTTAATTTACGAGAGATATATATAGTTATATATATATCTTCACGGGAGCAGATAGTTTTGCGTAGTCCAACTATAAGGTTACTATTGGTCTAAGTGGTGGTCACTAAGTCTACTATGAGTATTTTATTAGTATAAATACGCCTATAAATTGGGCCCTTTTCCGTTGTTTTAAGCGCTTACTATCCGGTTATAGTCCTGATAAATTGGTGGTTCCAGGATAATTACTACAGTACTTTTGTTGCTTGGGAACAGACCAACATACGCGAGTTACGAGTACTTTCTCATTTATAATATTAGTATTGATATTTCACACATCATAGCATTCTATAAGACATGTTAGAATCTCGTACAGGCTACTGTCTTTTTTTTTAGTTTCGCAGAAGAAACTTGAACACAAGTACCCGCAGCCCCCTAGGGGCAGAACCGGGTGGGGTTTTTACCCATCAAAACTCCTGCGATAGTAGAGCGTGTGTTCGAGGGGCTCCGTGATCTTCTACGGACCGTACCTTTCGCATTGTCGCGCTGAGTCGTAGCACGTCTGGGGCAACAGTAACAGAGCCTCCACTGCACGCACTCTCGCAGTGCCACGACAACGCGGATCACACAAGCCGTCGTCCTCCTCGAAGTCGCTCGCATGAACGACCGGATTACCTATTCAGATCGGTCGCGATCCTGATGGCCCTTTTAGTCACCTTTTACGTCAGGCAATGGATCACCGTAGCGTTGTTCTCTGGCCTGGGCTACGGCGCTGATAGACGACGGCCTAACGATCAGAACGGCTAGACAAGTGGCAAACGCTTCGTATAAGCGAAACGTATTGCTCGTTAAAAGTGCCACTTGACTACGTTCTATACGGCGGTTTTCACACGACAATACGTTTCGTTTGATATATAACAAAGTTAATAACGTTTTACTACCAATTTAAAATGCGTTATACGCTAGATCACGAAGTATTTGTCATTCTATTCTTCTAGCGTTTACGACAATTGAGCCACTTTCTAGACTCCCGGTACTATTATCAAGATTCATACATTCATACTTAACGGGTTATACCTACCGGGATTCTTTACATACCTCTTTCGCCTCCTTAAATTGCATCATTCTCCATACACCTTCGCCGAAGTATGTGAGTGCTTTTGAAATTTCTAAATAAACGAAATAAACACTGGCTATTTAAGTCAGCCTTTATCTTACTTTTTAAAGCCCCATAAAAATTATAAGTGCCTATCTAATGCTAGCTAAGCAAAAGGACGGTTTGTTCTGTATTATGAGTGTAAAAATCATCTCGTAAGTATTCTAGTTAGTAATTACGCATTGTCTTTGTTATCAGTATGTTGCGATATTTGTCGGTTACAAAATTCCTAAAAATCAACTACCTTATTGGGTTGACGTTATTCTCGCTCAATGTAGGTATACATTGTGATGCAAGTTACATAATATGTATGTAACATATTACATAATTATTCTTATTACTGCGGACTATATAATATTTTATTAACGGAATGTAAATGTTTGCTGGACGTCGGTGGGGTCGCTGAGAGCGCAAGGCAAGCTCTACCATGAGAAATCATGAGATAGAGCTTAGGTAGAGCTCTCAGTGAACTGAACAAATTCACGTCGGTACCGATGTTGAATGATTCAACTAAGTACATGTCACCTTTGCGTGATTCCTGTTCTCGTATTACTGAGATATGGATGTCTCCGATATCTCAATATATTTTTAATTACGAAAGACATGCGTAAAACTAATCAAAAATTGAGAGCACTGAGTCTTTCATTACCTCTAAGGTCATGTTGTATAATATGTAAACAATATTTTTTTTTCGATGAAGGAAAAAAAAAATTTTACTAATGGCATTCAAAGGTGAAAGAATTTTTCAAATAGGTTACGGACATTACTCTCCACATATAAACAAACTGTAAAAATTCGCTCTCTCTCTTTATAATATTAGTATAGAAGTATAGATTTTAAGGCTGACTATAATCATAATTATTGATACATACATGCTACTAATCCTACATCCTATCCTAGTAATATTATAAATGTTAAAGTTTGTGAGGATGGATGTATGGATATATGTTACTCTTTCACGCAAAAACTACTGAACGAATTTTGATGAAACTTTACAATAATATAGCCTATACATCCGAATAACACATAGGCTATAATTTATACGCGAATTTTCAAAGTCAAAGTCAAACCAATTTATTCAAGTAAACCCAAATGCAAGGTATTTTTGAACGTCAAATCTACTTTAGTTCGGTTCGAAAAGAAAACCTGAATACTGAGAAGAACCGACAAGAAACTCAGTCAGGTATCATTTTTTCAACATTATTCTACAATAGATATTTAAAATGACTATATCTATAAAGCCAGTAAATGCATATGCAGAGAGGATCACTTCCAGTCTATTGTTGTGTCTTCAATGAAATCGCTAATTTTGTAGTATGCTTTTCCAATCAGTGTGCGTTTAATGACAAGTTTAAATCTCTTTTCGGTTAATTGAGTAATTTCTTGAGGAATTTTATTATAAAAACGAACACAGTTACCCAAAAATGAACCACTTGACTTTTGTAATTTAAATTTAGGAATAACTAGCTGATTACGACCACGAGTTTCCACACCATTAACAACGCCTTTCTTTTGAAATAGATTTAAATTTTTTCTAGTGTACATTATGTTTTCATAGATGTATAACGAGGGTAAGGTGAGTACATCAATGTCTTTAAAATGATCTCTCAGCGACTCTCGTGCGTTCATACTGTAGATGGTACGTATTGCCCTCTTTTGTAAAATAAAGATAGATTTCATACGTGCCGCTGATCCCCACAGTAGCAGACCATAAGACATAAGGCTATGGAAATATGCGAAATACACCAGCCTAGCCGTAGCTACATCTGTCAACTGTCTAATGCGCCTAATAGCATATATTGCCGAACTGAGCTTATTAGATAAAATCCCGATATGGTCCGCCCACTGTAACTTATTGTCTACTGTTAAACCAAGAAAAGTAGCTGATTTCATTAATTCTAATTGTTTCCCATCCAGTTCCAGTCCATTATGGATGTTGGGTACATTGGATAGGGAAAACTTAACACAATTGGTTTTTTGTGCATTCAGTAGTAAATTATTGGCAGAGAACCATCTCGAGACATCCGCCAAGGTCCTCTATTCTGTCCGCTAATATCTATGTCTTTTCTGTTAACTTTAAATAATACTGATGTGTCACCAGCAAATAATATTATTTCACAAAGGTCTTTAAGCATAAATGGAAGATCATTAATGTAAACCAAAAATAGGAACGGTCCCAAAATTGATCCTTGGGGAACGCCCATCTTTAATTTAGAACCGACAGATGTAACCCCATTTACACTCACTATTTGTTCTCGGTCAGCCGGATATGAAATCACGAGATTGAGAGCTTTATCACGTATTCCATAGTATTTCAGCTTGTAAATTAAAGTTTTGTGACACACACAATCAAAAGCCTTGGAAAGATCACAAAACACGCCAATGGCATCTCGTGACCCCTCCCAAGTCTCTAGTATATTTTTGACCAAGCTTGCTCCCGCATGTGTTGTTGACCGCCCTCTCGTGAAACCGTACTATTGACCATGAAAAATCCTGCAAATGTTAAAATGTGCCAGCATTTGGTTGAGTGTTATTTTTTCGAATATTTTACTCAACGCTGGCAATATCGACACTGGGCGGTAATTTGTAGGATCTGACTTACAACCCGATTTAAATATTGGTATAATTTTACTATGTTTCATCAAATCGGGAAACACACCTTGATCGACACATTTATTAAATATATTTACTAAAATCGGTGTTACTATTGGCATTATATTAGCCAGTACATGAACTGATAATCCCCACAAATCTTCACTTTTCTTTTTTTTAAATTCTTTGAAAGTTTTCTCTATCTCAAATGTAAACGTGTGCCTGAATTGAAAACTAGGGAACCACTTTCCTATATTTTGGCTTAATAGTGCCCGTGCTGTATGTGCAGAGGATAAGACCACTAGTAATGTGTACAGGTGCATTTGAAAAAAATTTAGCAAAACCATTAGCAACCTGTTTTTTATTAGTAGCGATTTTATTATTAATGTATATTGAGAGGTCTTCGTTTTTCTTATTAATAGTGTTCCATATCGCTTTTACTGTGTTATCTGCCTTACTAATTTTATTGGCGATATGAATTGATTTCGCGTGCTTTGATACCTTTTTAAATATTTTTGAGTAATTGCGGACATAGCTATGAAAGTTTTCATCCGATGTGTATGATTTTTCGTCATACAACTCATAAAGTCTGTCCCTACTTTTTCTAATACCTTTTGTTGCCCAATCAGAGAAATGTAACTTTTTGTCAGTAATTATTTTTTTCTTCTTTGGGCAGTTTTTATTAAATATGTCGGTTAAATTTAAAAAAAAAGTCGTATACATGATAATTAGATCGCCAACAGAGGGAACGATGTTTGTTAAATTTGTTACTTCGTTGGTAAAACGTTTTAACTGCTTCCCGCCTAATGGTCTAAACTCAATTATTCTTTCTAATTTATTTTTCATGCAGTCTATTTTAATTAATTGAGCTTTATGATCTGATCGAATACCACTAATAATTTTGTGCTCTCTAATCCTGCTCTTATTCATAAAAACATTATCAATGCACGTCGCCGAATGGTATGTAACCCTGGTCGGTTCATCAAAAATGTGCACAAGATCAAATTATTTCTTATATCCACGTTGAAGTCACCACATGCTATGATTGATTTGTTACATTTGCTAAGCATGTTAACACTCTCCTCTATAGAAATTAAAAATCTAGAATAATCAGACGAGTGAGGTCTGTAAACACATAAGAATATGTAATCATCCGTCTCCGCACACGACATTTCACATACACGTTCAACCGAGCGATCAACTATGTCTTTGCGCTTTTTATTTTGAGAGAATTTTTAACCAAAATCATACTACCGCCGCCATCTGTCGACGCTCGATTGAACACACTGGCCACCTTAAAATTATTTACATTAAAATACATCTTATCAGCCCTCAACCACGTCTCGGTGAAGCACAAGATGTCTATATTATATTTGTCTACTAATAATTCGGTATCTAATATTTTGCCAGAGAAACTATTGATATTTTGGTGTGCTAACATAATAAAATTACAATGTAGTTTCTCTGTTGTCTTATTATTTAATAAAAAAAATATTATCCGCATTACTATTAGTATTACTACTAAAACTTGCGTCGTCTCTAATTATGTCATTAGTTATAGTACCTATAACTGAGTTAATACATTTAGCTACTAACGTAGCAAGTTTCAAATCTAAGATGGCGAATATCACTTTCTTTGGATAAATCGATATAGGTGTCAAATTCTAGATTTCTTGGAGTGCGGATTACGAAAATGATGTTCATATTCAAATCTAAGATGGCGAATATTACTTTTTGGATAAATCGATATGGGTGTCATATTTTAGGTTTCTAGGGGTGCAGATTACGAAAATGACGTTCATTTATACGACGACGACTGACCCGTTTGCGCAGCGGCATATGCATCTGCTTTCAAAGCTAGGGTCCCGGGTTCGATCCCCGGTCAGGTCAATTTAGGAAACGAACTTTTCTAAATTGGCTTGGAGTCTGGGTGTTACTGGGAACTCCCCTTCGTTGTGTGGTACCCATAGTACAAGCTTACTGCTTAGTTTGGGGTCACACAATCTGTGTAATTGTCTGGAGTAGTATTATTTATTACTATTATTTTCAAATCCAAGATGGTGTATATAACTTTTTTGGATAAATCGATATGGATGTCAAATTCTAGGTATTTCGGGGTGCTGATTACGAAAATGATGTTTATTTTCAAATCCAACATAGCGAATATTAATTTTTTGGATAAATCGACGTGGGTATTATATTCTAGGTTTCTCGGGGTGCTGATTACAATAATTATGTTCATTTTCAAATCCAAGATGGCAAATATCACTTTTTTTTAATATATTCCTACTAATATTAGGTATATATGTGAAAGTATGAGAGGGTGGATGCGTGGATATATGGATGTTTGTTACTCTTTCACGCAAGAACTACTGAATGGATTTTGATGAAATTTTAAAATAATATAGCTTATACATCAGAATAACACATAGGCTATAATTTATATGCGAACGAAATCGCGAGCAAAAGCTAGTATATACATATCTTCACGCTGTATCCCTATTTTTAACGAAAGATTAAATCGTATTTTTTTCCATTCACGTAATTCTTTGTTCAAAGAAATCTGTTCTAAAGTCACATAGACTCATATTAATAGACGTGTGGACGTGTAGACTTTGCCCCAGGTTACTACTACTTCATAAAAGCACACTTTTGACTTTATTCTCACTTTATTGCATTGTTGTCCACCATAAACTTCGACTTCGATATTTATTTTCACCGTACTATATAATATGAGAATCGATTTTATTAAATGATATTGCAGATTTATTATCTATGAGCAGTCACTTCTAATGTTCAGTTTCTCTATTTTCACTGGCGCTGCTATTAACAGCTTTCCCTGCAGTAACTCCATTATATATATTATATACCATTGCTGTCGCCGTCGTGAAGAATCTTAATTTCGTCACATTCAGCGTGAGTGTGTATTAAACAACTTAGTGCGGTGCACCGCAGTTGCTACATCACTTTATTGTCGGATGACAACAACTATTGGCTGTCTGTTTTGTGCAACTTGCGTAACTAAGAATAAGTGCACGTATTGTTATTCAATCTTTTGTATAGACTACCAAAACAACTACTACGTATAATTCAATAATTAATCACCTTGTTAATAATTAATTATAATTATAAACTATCCGTTGCCCGCGACTTCGGTCGCGTGGGCTTCAGTTTTTGGATTTCCCCACAATTTCTAATAGCAAAAATTCCTCATGTAGTTGTCAAACTTTACTTTATAAGAAAATAGCTTTTGCCTGCGACTTCGTCCGCATAGTTGCCAACATCAGACATTGTAGACGATACGAGTACAACCAATCAATCAAGATCATATAAAAGTATACTTTATCACTTTTTTGAACTTCAAAAATGACAGTCTCATACAAGCTTTCGTCCCCTATTTTATCCCTTTAAACAATGAATTTTTTTATAATAGTGATACAGTAAACTTTTGTTTTGAACCATGAGCTCATATATATTTCTTTACATTTTTAACTTCAAAATTGACCAAGTTTCATACAAACTTTCAACCCTCGTTTTAACCTTAGGGGATGAATTTCCTAAAATCCCTTCTCAGTGCACACTTACGTCATTTAAGGAACGTTTGTGCAAAATTTCTTGTTTCTAGACCTAGCGGTTTCAGCTGTGCGTTGATCGATCAGTCAGTGAATCAGTCAGCCAGTCAGTTTCTTACTTTATCATAGATAATAATTAATAAATATTTTCAATAATTCATTGTATGACTCGGTATAGTGTGTAAATCCCAGACTGCTCTGCTAGAGCAGAGCTAGAGCAGTTTTGGGAGAATGTTAGAGAAGTTCTAGCGAAGGTCGAAAAGACTGAGTGAACTGTTGTGTGTGGAGACACGAATGGATGGGTCGCGACAGCTCGAAGCTTGCTTGCAGCTTGCTGCAGAGACTGTCCTAGGCAGATATGGAGATAAAAGAGTGAATGATGCTGATAAGATTGTGCTAGGAGTGTGTATGGGAATGATCTTTTCGTAGCTAATACCCTATTTAAGCAGAAAAGGCTTCATCAGTACACGTGGTAAAGAAAGGGTGAGAGAAGTATGATTGATTTATTCCTGGTGTATAGCAGCTCAAGAAGCGATTCTCCCGATCTGGGAATGGACCACTTTCTGGTGATAACCAGAATAAGGGGTCTGTTTGCAGCATTTCGACGTCGCATAGTGTCGAAGCCTGCAGCGGTCTGTCGCATTAAAAGCTAGAACCTGGAAGATGCAACCACCAGGAATGAATATGAAAGGGTAGTATCCGGTAAGCTTGATGATAGATTGAAAGTGATGAGCGGGAATGTTGAAAAATGTTGGCAGAACTTTAGGTATAGTATGATTGAGACTGCGATAGAAGTATGTGGAACGAATAAGTTTGGGAACGGTAAAAAGCGTGATGTGTGGTGGGATGATGAGGTGAAAGAGTCTGCGTATAAGAAGTAAAGAGCACATGAGACTACCTGGAAAGAAGATATGAGCTGCAGAAAGAAGAAACGAAAGCACCAATGAAAGAGAAGCGTGAAAGGTGTAGGGTGTTAGACGAAAACAAGATGTCGGACAAGTTAGAGGAAAATTCCAAATTATTTTGGAAAGAAGTACATAAGTACCGAAGTGGTCCGGCACCTTGCAAAATGAATAGTGCGTTGGAAAGAAAACCACCTGCTAACAGATAAAAAAGATGTTCTGCAGCGATGGAGTGAATACTATGGAGAACTGTATGAAACTGGCGACTCCGTTTCCGATATTAAGAGCGATTCTAATGAATTGCTACACTCGTATCAGGGACTGGAGGATGCCATTAGTATAAAAGAGACTGAGAGAGTGATAAAAAGTCTGAAATGTGAAAAGGCTGCGGGAAATGATGTGGTGACTGCTGAGATGATCAAGCCCGGTGGTCCTAGAGTCTGGGATATCTTCTGTCCATTGTACTATCTTTGATGGCAGAAAGAGGAGGTTCCAGAGGACAGGCGCAACGCAGTCATAGTAGCTCTCTATAAAAGGAAAGGCATACCATTTAGACTGTGGGAGCTATAAAGGCATCAGCTTGGTCAGCTTAGCAAGTAAAGTCTATACCAAGGTATTGGCTGAACGTATGAAAGGCGTTTTAGATATTTGTGGATAGATATGTGCGGCGCAAGGTAGTTTTAGGTATTGGTTTAGGTTTAGTGGTATGATATGTGTTGATACAGTGGTAAACTGCCTATTGTACGATGACGATGCTGTTCTTATAACACCATCAGAAGCAGAGTTGCAGACACTTGCAGTCACGTGCATGAAAGAAGAATGTAAAGTGAAAGGATTGGATATGAATGCGAACAAAACTAAGGTTTTGGTGTTTGAAGGGGAGGTGGTACAGACAAAATGTGAGATTTGGGTACATGGGAAATGTCTAGAACAAGTGAATGAAATTGTGTATCTGTGGAGTGCGTTTTCGAGGGATAAAAGATGCCAGTTGAATGTAGAGAGACGGGTAGCAGCTGACAATAAAGTGAACTGTGCTCTGTCCGCATTAGCAGGCAGTGTGAACATATCTAACATAGCCAAAATGGCCATCCATAATGCGGTGTTGGTGCTAACTTTATTGTACGGTAGCGAGGCTTGGATATGCCCGAAATCGATTGAAAGTAAGATAAACGCATAGAAATGTGATCTTTCAGAAATATGTGCAGAGTCATCCTTTCGGACAGGATAAGCAATGAAGAGATACGCAGTTTGACAAGGTTGCATGAAAGTATTATTGTAAAAGTGAAGAAAGGAAAGAATGATGAATGAAGGAAGAATGAGTGATGGTAAACTGGCGAAGAAAATCTACAGAGCGAAAGCAGGTGGTAAAAGAAGCCAAGGAAGAACAAGGCTGACTTATGAAGGCAAATAGCCAGAGTGTTAGTCGACGGAAGTGTCAAAAGCACTCGCATACCTAGGCAAAAATGTGTGAGGAGAATGATGAGATTTGAGGAAGCGAAAGAAGTATGACTACCCTGTTGGGTATACAACGTGAAGATACGTATGTATGTATGTAATTACCTATTTATTTACTATTTTTTTTATAAATCTCTATGTAATCAGTAATCTGACTGAATATAAATTCAGTAATCTCGAACTATTGTTTTTTACGTTTTACTATGATTGTCACACAATTGAGGAGGCGAAAGAAGTTTGTAAAGACCGCGATACTTGGCGCTTCGTACTCTCTGACTACGTCGTTAGTAATACAGGGTGAGGCTATGTATATGTCTATGTATGGCACACGAGCTAGGGGAATACTTAGCAATACCCAGAGCACAGATTTAATTGGTACGCTCCGACTTCAAGCCAATATTAAAAGTTCGTTTCCTGAACTGACAGGTCGGAAATCCAACACAGGGCCTTCGGTTTGGAAGCCTTACGTTTAGCATCCGCACCGTATGATAGTAGGTGTTGATCCGCACCAACGGCTATTGCGCTATGCTTATTATGTTAATAGTGGGGCTCCAACTTGGTCCTGAGTGATTCTTGAAAATTATTTTGAAAAGTAGATGCTATTTTAAATTAGAAGGAAATATATTTTTGTGAAATATTTTAATAAGCGTAATTTTTTAAATTCTGTTGAAAAAATATTAAAAACATATTAATATTAAAAAAAATATATGGCATATTAAATATATGGCATATTAATATTAAAATATCAGTTTCAAGAACTTCAGTGTTCACTCGTTCAATATGATCCAACCTCATGTATATTGGTTCCCACGACATTAGGAGGGTTCAAAGGCGCGCGTCGCGTGCTCATCAGCTGATACTGATAAGTGTACCACAGAGTAAATATGTATTTTAGTACAACAACTTTATTATTTATCAAAATCATTTAACAATAATACTTCATGAACGGGAGGTATGTAGAGATATAAATATAATTTTAAATAGTGAATCTTAGGTTTTTACAAGACTCAAATTATCTAGGTAGTGGTTACCATGTTGTTGTGAGTCCCCAGTTTTACAAGCGTTTAATTATATATTTTTCAGATTAAATGGGTGTAAAGTTGGAACTACGGTTATAGTATTGTGTTCTCAAGTTTCGTGACTTTTACTACGAAAAGTAGTGAGATCTCATGTAGTCAAGTATTGCGTTCTTATTGCCATTAATTATCCGTTAATTATTTTAAAAAAACCAGTTTAAGCAAACTACAACAGCAACTTTTTACAATTAATAACTATCCTTATAAAAGACTTGTGCAGAAATATTATTTTACTCGGAAACAATTTGAAATCTTTAATTGGATACTTATTTGTCTGTAGGTGTAATCAAGCCACAAAATTTATTGTTATTACCTGTGATTACCGCATTTTCCTATGCTATGTACGTGTGCTGACGATTGCCTTCTTTCCGCGTAACCTGGCGCACGTTTATGCCCTTGATTTGATCTTGATCATGCTACATCAGACCATATGTCATGCCATATTGTATCATTGGCCATGTGTAACAAAGACGGTAACGTGCTGTAATAACCAACGTTTTTACCCATACCTGCATTTCTGATTACAAAGCGTACACTGTTTTAATTGAAATGATACAACTTTTTAGGGTTCCGTACCCGACTGACAAAAAACGTAACCTTTTTATTTCGTCCTGTCCTTCTGTCTGTCCGTATGCCACAGTCATTTTGCTCGGAGACTTAGCAATTAGTACTATATTTGAAATGTGTAATTGTATGAACCGCTATTAAAAAAATTTAGGGTTGGCACTTCATACTTAATTAAACGATGAAAGAATGAGGTCTCCTTAGATAGGTTTTCAAATATGATACAGAGGTTTCGAAATGACTTTTTATTTAAGTCAATGCTGAGTTATCCGTGTGTGTGTCCCCCTCTAACTTTTCAGTTAAGGGGTGGAGAATTCTGATAAATTTAAGATATTAAAATTTAAGAAGCAATTTTCAAATTGGTTTGATGTTGTGGAGTACTTTCGGATATATGACCTGCGACCGCAGAAATAACTTTGTTTTTCATAGTGTCATTGGGAAACAAGATTAAAATATACCCAAGTCTCTTGCACTTACACAAAAACATACTACACTAAACAATCTAATAAATATATAGTTTTATAATTCAAGAATTATAAAACACTGTCGACAACTAGCCGTGCCCCGTAAAATTGGTATTTTTTTCGGAATATAAGTGCATAGCCTAGATTACACTGAACAGTGCTCCTGTCCATGAAAGTCCCGACAAGGTTTTCCCGTCAAGGTAAACCCTTAAAATAAAATCCGTAGTTTCAAAACAATAATTGTTATCATTTATATTTTGCATTTGTAATTTTCAAATTATATTGCATTTCAATGAAATATTTGTTCTTATTTAATGAATAACATGCGAACTTTATGACGTATAGACATGAAGTATGTAAATAGAATTGTGGTTAAATGGTGTAGATATAGTAAAATACACATTTTGTGCATTTATAAAACAGCGTTCTGTGTTAATTTCCATGTTTAACCATATTAAAGATAACACATATTAAAAAGGGGTCATGTGGTATAATGTAAATAAGTACATAAGTAATAACTCTCGAATGAAACTCTCTCTTGTTTTTATAAAAAATCTGAGATATTATCATTCAATTCCAAAAAAACATTTCGATGATAATATTTCATGTTTCATGGTTTAAAGTTCTACGTCTGCGTAACATCCTTAAACAAACGTGCCTGGAAGTTCGGTCACGTGTTGAAACGAAAATTACATAGCTGAATATACTATGTATATGTGCGTAGTAGAGATAACTGTAAGCTAGTTCACTATTTAGAGGGATCAGTAGCATCTTACAGTTTAGTTGTCATTGTGAGTTCTTATGAACTTCACTGGCGCTGAATCCAAACAATGTGTAATATTAACTTATAAACATATTTTAACTTTAGTCATTTTCTTACTAAAATTCCCATAACAAGAAGATGTACAAATATAATCAGTAATAAAATAATATACACACATAATATAATATATTTTTTTAATCAAACGGTTTGGATAAAACCTTTAAAGTTTTTTATTGTTATCTGTGATATAAGTAATTTGATCTCGCTTTACAAAATAAAAAAATAATTTGAAAATGGAATTCGTGTCGCGCAATTTCGACACTAGTCAAACAAATGGCAGGTTCGAAAATTACACAAGTAAACGGTAAGTTTTTCTACAAACTAGCTATGGATAGTTTCTGTGAATAAATTATGAAAGAACGATTTTGTATGAAATTATAATTGATAACGATTTAAAGTAATACAATGTTCAATTATTTCGAGAATTATGTTTTGTCAGTTTTATTTTTTAATACATTTACGTCCTTCGCGCTTCATCATAGCTAGGAATCATCGTCATGGTAGGAAGATTGTCCAATCACTTGTACAAGGGAGAAAACGGTAAAAAAAATTAGTAACAAAATTATTAATATTTCATATTTATGCAAATATAAGTACTTAATAAAAATAATTAAGTTACTCATTATCTCAATAAAATCTGTATGTCTAATAGTAACATAATATAGGTAGGCAAGTAATATTAAGAGAGAAACTACCTTTATAAGGTAGTTTATAATTGAAATAATATATTAAATAATGTTTATATTAAATAATTAAATTATATGTTTGATAGATACATGTATCCTACATTATGTACTTACCTAGTATATAGCACATACTCACATATAAAGTATGACACAATACTAGACAAAGTATACTTACTTATTTGCGCCAATCCTACACGGTAGCAACACCTTCTTCATTGGAAAACGTTTTTCCTAAAATTATGTTAATAAGTTCGTTTTTACAAATACGTGTATATTTCATTTACAGATAATTTTCACGTATGAGTGGCTGTCCTTGCGAGAAGGGAGGCAAACTTTGTCTCGCTGTCCTACCGTGTAGGTAGGCGCACTTTAGATAGAGATTAGAGAATCACGTAGAGTCGTAGAGTCGAATTGAGAAACGATTTTGTAAAAATGCAGTAGTTTTTTATAATTAATATTACAGTAATCTGTTTAAGCTTTGGTCATTTATTTAATACGTATTGTATCCTCACGCTGTTTTCCCCACAGGGTAGTAAGAGAGGATTATGTACCAAATATTATATTATTATTTATTTATTGCAAGATGGAAATTTCTTCAGATAAATGGTGTTAATAATATATTGAATACATTATGTATGTGGAATGTGCACTGTTCAAAGAAGATTTGTGTATATGTTACTAGTAAAGTCTTACTTATAATTTAGGCATTCTATAGAATATATGCCTAATGCCCAGTCATTCTATATCTAATTTTATGCAATACCTACCGTCGAAGATATTTAGATAATGTTGTACCAACATTTTTTTTCTCCGTGTCTATGTTACTTTACAGAAGAAAAAGGAGCGCAAAAAGCTAACATTTTTATGTAACATGTGTTATGAATACATTAAATTAAATAGAACAAAAGCACTCATTGTTACATTCATATTGTCAATACCAAAAAGACTGTCAATGTCACACTCACAATAGTTTGTGAAGGTTTGTGATCATATATATTAGCCTCCTTGGATAGAATAGTCTCGCACAGAGTAGAGATTGTCGTCAAAGATTTTATATCATAAGCTTATATTTACGGCTTATAATTTAGACCACCGGGCGAATATATGTAAACAACACTGCCTAGCCCATATTGGCACATTTAGGTTCTAAGAGCCATGAGCATGACAGAGGCTCGTGAGAGAGCGAAGCGAGAAAACGACTCCTTATAATACATTCATGTTCTTGTGACCAGAATAAAAGAACTCCTCCGTTGCGACCTCCGTTTTAATTCTACCTAGATATACCTTTTTGTTAAGTGCAATACAAAACTTTAACCATTTAATTGATGAACTAATAATTGTATAGTATTTTTGTCATCTGTTTTACACATCGGATTATCGACTGTATGATTGATGTTTTAAGGAATTTTTAGACAAAGAGTAGACTAATAGTTTATTTCACGCATTTGCTTAAATAATTTAAGCATTATACATGTTACCGATAACATAATGTAATTCTCACATTAAATTATTTACAAAAACCAACAAAGACTGTATTTTAAGATCTCTTATCTTCTTACAGCGTTCTTATCGCGATTTTTTTGTACCCACTGCTAAATTCATCATCAACACAATCCATGTATTCAGTACCTACTACTAGCTTCTTAAAAATTGTTAAGTATCTAATATACGTACTCGGTAAACATTTAGCCGGCACTGTTAATGTTCTTGTTAATTCTCCCAAGTTGCGATTTTCAGTACGGTTCATTATTGCATGCCTACCTATGTATGAGTTCTCTTTTTCATCTATATTTGAAGGAGAGCATATGGTATTCTCATTATGAAAGTTATTTTTTTATTATTATACCTGTAATGTTTAAAGACGAGAGATGTATGTAAGTTATAGTTATGGATTAAAACGGCGCCAAAACACATAATAACGCGCAAATAAATTCCATTTAGGTATGTACAAAATCTTATACGACTTGGCAGTTGGGTCAAGTGATGGGTTCTATTATTTATCATTATAATATTATCTCGGGTCAACTTAACCATAAGGCGATAAAAGTTTTATTTTTGCAATTTAGACGTCAATGTTCGTAGCACGAATAGGCATACCAACTGGTATCTACTTATTTTTTTTCAAAGTCAAAGTCAAATCAATTTATTCAAGTAATTAAGAGGACAAGTAAACCCAATCACAAGGTATTTTTGAACGTCAAATCTACTTTAGTTCGGTTCAAAGAGAAGAGAAAGGAAAACCTGGACACTGAGAAGAACCGACAAGAAACTCAGTCAAGTATAATTTTTTCAACATCATTTTACAAAAGGTTTATTAAAATACAATATTCAGAGAGCCAGTAAATGCATGTGCAGAGAAAATCATTTCCAGACTATTGTTTTATCTTCAACGAAATCGTTTATTTTATAGTATGATTGTCTAATCAATGTACGTTTTATAACTAACCTAAATATATTTTGTGACTTCTTGAGGAACTTTTTTATAAAAACGAACGCAGTTATCCAAAAATGAAATTTTGGAACAACCAATTTATTACGACCTCGGGTTTCCATACCACCAATATCGCCTTTTTCTGTAAATCGATCTATATTTTTCCTCGTATACATAATAATTTCAAAGATGTATAAGGACGGCAAGGTCAGTACATCAATGTCTTTAAAACGATCTCTTAGTGATTCTCGTGCATTCATACTGTAAATAGCACGTATCGCTCTTTTTTGTAAAATAAAAATCGAGTTAATATGCGCCGCTGATCCCCACAGCAAAAGGCCATAGGACATTAGGCTATGAAAATATGCGAAGTACACCAACCTAGCCGTATCCGCATCCGTCAATTGCCTAATGCGTCTAATGGCATATATCGCGGAACCGAGCTTACTAGCCAATGCCCCGATATGATCCGCCCATTGCAATTTACTATCTACTGTTAAACCAAGAAAACTGGCAGACCTAACTAATTCTAACTGTTTCCCACCCAATTCTATTTTATCATGGATTCTGGGTACATTAGAAAGGGAAAATTTAATACTTTTGGTTTTTTGTGCATTCAGTAGTAAATTATTGACAGCAAACCACCCCGAGACGTCCGCCAGGATCCCGTTCACCCAGGTAATATCTAAGTTCTTTCTGTCCAGTTTAAATAGCAATGAAGTGTCATCAGCAAATAATACTATTTCGCATAAGTTCCTGAGCATAAATGGGAGATCATTAATGTAGACTAGAAACAGAAAAGGTCCCAAAATTGATCCTTGGGGAACGCCCATTCTTAACCTCGAACCAACAGACAAAACCCCATTGACACTCACTTTTTGCTCCCGGCCAGACAAATACGAGACCACGAGATCAAGAGCGTTACCACGAATTCCATAGTATATAAGCTTGCAAATTAAAATTTCGTGACTAACACAATCAAAAGCCTTGGAAAGATCGCAAAAAACACCAATGGCATCCTGAGATCCCTCCCAAGCCTGAAGTACAGTTGATCAAGCTTGCTCCCGCATGAGTTGTTGACCGCCCTCTCGTGAACCCGTACTGTTGACCGTGAAACACCCCGTGAATGTTAAAATGTGCTAGCATTTGATTGAGTATTATTTTTTCGAATATTTTACTCAATGCTGGCAATATTGACACCGGGCGATAATTTGTTAGATTCAACATACAACCTGACTTAAATAATGGAATAATTTTACTGTGTTTCATTAAATTGGGAAACACCCCTTGATCGACACATTTATTAAATATCTCTACCAAAATTGGCGATAATAAAGGTATTACACCAGTCATGACATGAACTGATAGTCCCCATAAATCTTCACTTTTCTTTTTATGTAATTGCTTGAAAATTTTTTCTATCTCAAGTGAAGATGTGTACCTAAATTGAAAATTAGGGAACCATTTTCCAACATTTTTTCTCAAAAACGTCTCTGCTGTTTGCGAAGACGCTCCTAAACCATTCGTTATTTCTATAGGTGTATTCGAAAAATAATTTTCAAAAGCATTAGCAACCTCAATTTTATTAGTAACAACCTTATTACCAATTTGTATTGAAAAATCTTCGTTATTTCTATTTCGTTTACTACCAACTTCGTTATTAATAGTGTTCCATGTAACCTTTATCGCATTGTCTGACTTTTAAATTTTATTCGCGATATAGATCGCTTTCGCGTGTTTTGATACTTTTTTAAATATTTTCGAATAAGTGCGAACATAGTTATGAAAATTTTTATCTGCAGTGTAAGATTTTTCATCATATAACTCATAAAGCCTATCCCTACTTCTTCTTATGCCCTTCGTCGCCCAATCCGCAAAACGTAACTTCAATCTTCTATCAAATCTTCAATTAATCTTTGATGATAAGTTGATTAAAATCTTAGTCTTATCAATGAAACTATATTTCGCAGTATAGGTATTGTTATGTGGAAAGAAAAGAACATTATTACTTATTTAAAAAAATCTGTTGAAAATTCTATTGTGGGTTGTTAATCTTTAAATAATTTCTCATTTCTCCTTATAAGAAAAAGTTTTTTATGTAGCAAAATAATAAAATGTTCAGTCTAAAAGGTGCCTACATACTGAAGGCCATAAACGCCATCTGTTATCGGGTGGCCACAACCACTACGTGTGGTTCGTATCGTTTCATATTATCGCTGAAAATTTTCCCGTTTTCCCAGGAGCGAAACCACAATGAGTCCAGCGCCCCCCGCGTCGAGAGATAAAAACAATGTCGCGATTGCCGGAGCCAAGCAGTCGCACTGCGGCGGTAGCGGCAAGTGCACGTACGTGAACGCAATGGAACGCGATCGACTCGGTTTATGGGGTTCCGGCGATGGGCAGTCCAGAAGCCGTCTCTCGGGACTCGACTACCTGAAAGATCCCGGCCTCAATAAGGTACGCCATTATTGGAAATTCAATTAACATCAATCGGAATGTTATGGATTTGACAGATCGATGACCGCGCGCGTAATTCGGTTAGGTCATGGTTGCCCGACTTGCGGTGCGGAAGTGTACGAATGAGCAGCAAATTGTATCATCTGTTTAACTTTCTGAGCTAGTTTCAGTCAGTACGGGTATCGAATAACTTTCAGCACGCATCCGGCGATTGTATCGTAATGTATTATTTAGAGTTTACACAGAACTTTACATTCCGCGTTTAATGTTCGCGTGAGTTTTGATCACAAAGCGGTGTCAACAAACTGTACTTTGTTAATATTTCTATAAATGACAGCAATACTATCGATTTGTACGTTTCCACCTTTTTTTTATTAAATATAAGAAGTCTTTTTGAAACCTTGAACATACATTTATCAACACACATGCATACATAATTGATTTAAAATAACGGCTGGTTACATCAGTAGTAATACATTTATATCATCACCTGTATTTCTAACGGGGCAGTCAAAGAGGCCGAGTATCGTTAACTTTGGATATCATGGAGCACTCAACCTATAGAGTGGCAATGTCATTTATTTTGTATGTAAACAATTTACGTCTAAACACTTGCGGTTCTGCGTTCTGTTTTATAGTGTGATTTTTTGCTGTTTTTGCCTCACAACTGAATAGAACAATAAGCCATTACATAAATATTTAAATATCTGTCGGAATATACAGAGGTGTACACACAGGTCCATTAGTGTAAATAAACTGAATAGTGAATAAATTGGTCCGATATTTCGTCTCTATAGGTTGAGTGGTCTATGTTGCATACTTACATTTTCGCCTCCTCAAATCTCATCATTCAAGTAATCTTTACTATATTACAAAGAAAGAGTGGATTTTGTAAGTTTGTTTATATGTGAAGGATAATCTCTAGAACCACTACTATTTACCACACCTGTTTTAATAATTCTTGTACGGTTTGAAAGGTACATTATTCCATACATAGGCTATATATTATATATTCAACCCGAGCGAAGTCGGGACGAGCAGCTAGTCAGTTATAGCTTACAAGGTAATAAGTAATTAGAAAGTATATGTGTAATAAAAATAATTAAGTTTTTTTTAACAGAACCTTTATAAGATTGCTGAAATACGTCTTTATATCTGTACCACGTACAAACTTGAAATTTTGCCATTCAAAATATTCATAAGGGAATTTACTATTCATTCCATTGACCGTTCCTCCGTTTTTTCCGAAATTAATGTGGACCTAGAACTTTAAACATTTCAGGGAATATGAACCTTTACCTACACAAACTAGGTCTTTATATATGGGTCACCAGAAATTAAGTTTAGATCATTTTAAAAGTACCGCGCGCGAAACTCGCTAAATTTATGTAAATAAATATTTAAATCTTAATATGAAAACGGAAAAGATGTTTTTTGCAGTTATTTATTGCTGTTTACTATAATAGATACGTAATAGGTAGGACTGTAGGTAAGTCGGTACGTGCGACGATGTTCAAATATCTTCGAGGGCGCCAATACGGTTTGGGAAGGGGGTTTAGCTCCTTCTGACTTTGTTTACTAATGTTTTTCCTCATGCCCCCCGTCAAGATTATGTTTACTACATAATCATTATTACATATTATATGTAAATCATTATACAATATGACATGCGACGTTGAGGAATGGTTATTTATTAATTTCGGTAATAAATACAACAGTGTATTCCTGTGGTAACAACCAAATAGCACATATAGTGTTATTTAAATACAGCTATATTTTTCAGTGTAATTTGTTTCGCTTGTATCACCTGTATTATGGTAATACTTATTTTGTTTGTATCGATGGGTGTGTATTTCTCACGTCATTTCCATGCCTAGGTACAAACTACAAACCATTCTCATAAGACTCGTACGGATCCGACATTGATAGCGATTAATTGTTTTACTAATAAATAATCAAACTTGCGAAATTAATTAAGTATTTGTACTGTAGGCGCCTGATCCGTTTTGTGCAAATCGTCGTAACTCGTAACCCGTTAGCCTTGCTTCTTCGGGAAGTCGAGTGGATTTCCAACCTTGACAATTACAGTGTTCCGACCAAATTCCGTTTCCGATTGCGAAGTCTTTTTTTAATTTTCCTAATTGAAAATGCCAAGTTGTTAGCGTGAGTACGTCAAACTTATCACTGTATCTACTGTGGCGTCAGTATGCTGTCATAAAGTAAATAAACTATTGGGTTTAAGTGATAGAACTAGATGTGACGCTATTTGTAAAATTTGTTTTGTATTGTATTCAAACCGTATTTCCATTTGGATAGGTAGAATAGAGATAATAAAAATCTAGTATCGCTATTGTGAAAAACCCTTAATTTTCATTTTCTTTTTATTCTTGTATAATGGTAAACAATTTTAATAACATTTATAAAATATAACAACATATATCATAATAAAATACTAAATAGAAAAAAGTAATGTGTTTACTGTTATCATGTTCAACGATGTAACATACTTAAGTATTTATAAAACGCGAAACTTATAAACTAAAGATAACAGTGGCGAATTTAATTGGTATAATAAATAATGATCTTTTGTGACACTACATCAATTATTCTACAATCACAAAATGTACAATAATTTCGGTAATAATATTATGTTAGTTACCGTTAGCTTCCTTGAACATACTTAGGTGATTTATTAAATAGCATGATTCATTATACTTGTGTGAATATAGCGATCATGGTGACTAAAATATTATCAGCATGTTGCTTATATAATGACAACGGCGGCACTGTTTCATGGTATGAGTGAAAATAATAATACCTAGTTGACATGTAATATTAAAAAACGTAGATTATAATATTTATCAGGTTGTAGACAAAGAAATTGCCTTATTATTAGAAATGCTTATGTAGGTTCTACATACGGTTAGTTTTATATAAAAACTTTTCATTGTTTAAGTGAAAACGGTCATTAGCTCATTAGTTACGGCTAGTTTACAAAAACACGTTATTAAATATTCATAGTCTTATATAAATATTTCTTTCACCGTAAATCTCATAAAAATTATAAAGCGGTTTTTAAGCTAAAATATGTTGTGAAATAAAAGAGACAAAACATATTTCAGCAAGAGTTTATCGTTTGTTAACTTTGTTCGTTTGCTGTAATGGATAAACTCAAAAACTACTCAACCGATTTCAAAAATTCTTTCACCTGTAGAAAGCTACATTATCAGCGAGTAACATGGACTGTATTTAATTTACAAAAAATGTCTACCCGTGTGAAACCGGGGCGGGTCGCTAGTAAATAAATGAAATTGAAGTATCTGTCAGATTTCGAAAAAAAATTTTGTTAAGCTCATACAGTTGTTTGCAAATTACCAAAACTCAAACACGTGCGTTTTTTTAATTTTTGTCTGTCTATTTGCCTTGTTTGGCGAATTTCCGAAATTTTGAACCAATTTTGACGTGACTTCAAATGTCAAGTAGAAAAATGTTCAGATAATAAAGGCTACTTTTATCCTGGAAAACTACAAAATTCAATGCGGACTAAACCATGGGGCCAAGGCGCGGAGCACATGTCATTATCTCCTTGTTATGTTATGGTTTCCTATAAAATTGTACTTTTATACATTTGTTATTGATAACAAGAAATAACATAATTTTTTCCTCTGTCGCTATCGTAAAGTTAGACTAGTGATAAAAAATATTGCTGATCATGATGACGTCATAATTATATAATTTCGTTTCGTTATGACATTTCAATTGCTAGAGAATTCTAGATAATATTAGTAATATAATGTAGAATACATTATACAGGGTGTCCCGTAAATAATGGATCAACCTTAAGGGAAAGGTAGAACACTTAATTACCTAAAACCTATTTGACTAGTTTTAAAAAAAACCTTAGGGTTACCGAAAATTTTTTTTTTTTCATTATTTTGACCATTTTCTCCGCCAGGCTTCAGTTTTTTTAATGCTGTCGTTCCAAATAACATTTTTTAAATCTGATTTTTGTAAAATATTGCTGAATAGTAAAGTAACTTATGTAGCTTAATAACGATTTGGTTAGCTTATGTTTATTTCAAAAAAAAAAAAACCACACGAAGAAATTATTTTTTTCAAATTATGATAACCCAAATTGGATAAATTCTCCTGAAAAAATGTACTACACTGAAGTGGCCCATTATTTTAAAAACTTGAACATTTGAACAAAGAAAATAGTCAAAATAATGAAAAAAAAATCTCGGTAACCCTAAGGTTTTTTTAAAATTAGTCAAATAGGTTGTAGGTAATTAGGTGTTCTACCTTTCCCTTAAGGTTGATCCATTATTTACGGGACACCCTATACAGATCAAAAGAAATATTTACATAGACCAGAATATACATGAATGAAAAATTTTATTACTTCAGAATTCCATTAGTCAAATCAGAATTCTCAAGTCAAATCGTAAGTAGGGTACAATAATATATTGAGGCTTGTAGAACTCAAAGACTTTGAGAGAAAATATTTTTTTATTTCTCCCTACTATTGGATTCTCCGAACCCTGACACTGAGATTAATTCTCGAAGATTGAAAAAGTATCTTTTTATCGGCATCGGTTCTTTGTCTTTCATAAATTTGTTACGAATGTGAATATTTTATTTTAATGTAAGTACTACATGTTCTGTATACATAATATATTTTTTAATTATTTTACTGACAGTACAGTATTCGTGTTCATAGTAATACGTAAGTAATTACTTAGGTGCATAACTCCTTATTTTAAAATTATAATAAGAACTCGAATTTATAAAGGTTTTCCAAAAATCGTCAAGTAAAACTAATATTTTTCACTGTAGTCGGTGTAAGTTGACTTTATTTGCAATTATCCTAGAAACGCTTAAATTTATCGAAAAATCTTTAGAAACATTTTTCATAGACCAGTTAATTTCGAATAAAAATATATTTGTAGTACACATTTCAAAAGGATAACTGACCAATTAGTATTTTAAAAATAACGAGTTAAAAAATTATTAAAAAAAAAAATTTTTCTTCATTTTTCAGACATTGACCTTAGGTGTCTTTTGAATAGTTATGTTTACGAAAAAACCATAAAATGCCTTTTTGTAGAGCGTTTTGTTAGAGCAAACTCTCTAACTATTGCTAGCGAGATTTATATCAATTTGTTAGAGAGATATAATTGTTTTTTCATTAGATTAATGTGAAATTGCAAATATTGCTATTAATATGAAGGGTAAGGGTTTACTATTAATATTAAGAGGTCATTTCTTTTCAGTTGCTCAGCAATAAATTTTTCGATTTCAGTATAAAAAAAATACTTACAAAAAATAAAATTTTTAATAACCCATATACATAGGTTATTAAAAATTGGTAGCTACATCACTAAAAGTATACTTATGTAGATAATATACGTCTAAAAACATTAATCCGCTTTTGTCTTTGTTGTTGTCTGCAATTTTGAGATTACTGTGGATGCTGCTATTTGTTAATGGATTAGCAATGAGTGTTATTAATGACATGGTTTGTCCTCTAAATGTAGGTCACAGTAACTTACTTTCGCTATCGTAGAGATAGTGTCTGCTGCATGCATATCTGTATTGAGATTGTATTACTGATTGTAATGCGATTTTTTAAAATTTTTACTGTTTGTATTTTGTATTATAATAAATGACTTTACTGAATGAATGAATTATATATAAATGACTTTAGTGAAATAACTCGACATGATAATATTCTTTTCGCCGATGATGTGACGCTCTTAATTAGATGTACTGATAAACTGCTATTTGAAAAAGAAATAAATTCAACTTTTCTATTATGAATTGAGTAGAATGCAATAATCTCAAAATGAACATAGATAAAACTAAATATACTTATGATATTTAAGGCGCGTATCAAGGCTACAATAAAAGTGAATGTAAATTGCGAATCTAATATCGAAAACGTTCAACATAATACTTTCCTTGGTGGATGAGCATTGTAGTTGAATACCCCATATAGACATTCTGTGTAATTGGACAAATTCATGTATGTACTACAACCTTTTGTAGCAGTTAACAAAGATGCTGCCCTTACTGCTTATCACGGATACGTATCTTCAATGCTCAGATATGGTATTGTTATTTAAGCATAAGTTTTACATACCAGCAAAAAAATTAGAGTGTAGCAATCGCCCTCTACAATAAATTACCGGACCTCTATAAAATAGAGTTTTCACTTCATTGAAGGACAAATGTTATTACCTATAACATCAATGAATTTTTAAAGGATAACGTTTTATATTAATTAATTAAAATGGACATTTACACAGTGACAATATCATTTTGTTTTGA
This sequence comes from Zeuzera pyrina, assembly GCA_907165235.1. NCBI lineage: Eukaryota > Metazoa > Arthropoda > Insecta > Lepidoptera > Cossidae > Zeuzera > Zeuzera pyrina. Next base: position 18,646,299 of record OU015628.1, read on the forward strand.
TTCTTATCCTTTTTTTTTTAAATTAATAGATTTTTTTATTTCTAAAAAATCCACTAGTTTGGATATTAAATACATATTTGCATACTATGTCTTAGTAGAATGTGTAAAGGAAACCTTAAAAATTATGTCCATCTATCTTTTATGTACTACTCGCATCTGGCAAATAAAACATTATTATTATTATTAATTTTAAAGATTTTTTGGAGAAAATTACTGTCAAATCGATGTCTGTCATCTAATTCTCATCTTCAAGCCATTCAAAGTAATTCCTAAACGATAAATGTAAATAGTTGCAAAAATGATGCATTATCTTGGTTTATCTTTAAACTATAATTTGATGAAGCGTAATTAGGGCAAATATTGATGCTCCTATAAGTCAGCATAAAGTTGCCATGGAAACAAGATAACTGGAAATGCTGTTTAAGACCCTCCTTTTGTCACTGCCAATACTAGTTCCGCGTGTTTGTTGTAAGTGATTGGTGTTATTTTAGAGTATTTCCTTTATTAACGTGAAAAGTGTTCAGTTTTTAATACATTGCAAGAAATAATAAAATCGTACAGTGAATTGCGTGTCTATTCTAAAAGCGTAAATGACCTCGTTCGTCTACTAACTACTTTTGTTGTATCTAATATCTGTACCTGCATCTAAAAGTATTAGTTTGGAATTATTTTCTTTCTTTTCTATTGATGGCGGTTCTACAAATTCCCTTTTGAAACACTGCAATATTTAGGAAACTCTTTTATATACATTTACAAAGATATGTACAAAGATTTTTCAGATTTTCTATTAACGTCGCTCGATCGGCAATTATTATCTTACATATATTGTTACGCGTAAAAAACCTGTTTTAGCTAAACACGTTTGTATTACGAATACATGTACTTTGTTATTGGGGCAGTTAATGCTCCGACCTTTATTGTGTGTTAATATAATAATATTTTATACGTTATGCCTTGTACATACATACCTTGATCCAAATGTAGGTATGTAGGTATCTAGACGTCCTATGTCCTATTATAATTATCGGTAACTAGAACAGTCGGTAGATATCCTTGTGTTGTGTTCCATTTGAAAGTGATTCGTACATAACAATAACATACAATGAAATATACGAGATTTAACACGCTAATTAACAATAACCCTCTTTTGAAACTCTTTTCAATAAATAATAACATTTTCTTTATTTTATTTTATGATCATATATTTATTTTATTTAAATGGCAGTATATCTTTTTCTATTGTATGTGCAAAGTTTTGAAAAAATCAGTTGTGGATATTTTGTAACATTTATCTGCTACAAAAAATAATCCGCTTAAATAAAAATAGAGATACGGTCCCTATATTATTTTTATAAAGACATCCTCAATCGCCGTGATCTGTAAGGAAACATTCATAAGTATAGACACTTTTATGTAAGGTTTATAAGTATAATTTCCGGATTTATATAGCGGCTTTATAAAAAAATCTTTGTTAAAATCTAAATTTATTTCTACCCCTTCATGAAAAATAAAAATAACTTCATGAAAAAATAATAGGCAATGACCCTACTTATCTGAATTTGAACTTTCATGTTTAAATTCTTATCATTGTTTGGTCCAAATTTTAATTAATCTTTAATATTGCGTTTTTTCTTTTAATTAGCTTACTCGTATTCTAAATATAATTACTTATGTCGTAGCCGTGAAAGTAAAACATTAGTATTGTGCAAGCTGTAAACCACACTTGCTTAATCTAACATTTGATATATACCTCTGTTTAGACTGCTGACAGGTGATTTACGATCGGAAGGTACATATACAGCAGTTAAAAGAACAGCTTAATTAAATTTTTAAGTCTGCAATTAACTATACCGTTTATTTATTACAAATAAACCGCGGGCCAGTGCGTGTGGGAGACGTTCAGAGTTCAGACACACCGAGTTCTGCAGCCAACCTCACTACGTAGTCTTTTCGACTTTTTATTTTTGTAAAACACCTCCTCCTCTCAACAGCACACCACAACACCATGGTAGCATTCCATTTTATAACACTTTAAGAGCTACCTTGAAAATATTGCTATTTTTTTTTTCGGACGGTTTTAACGGATTCGAGATTTTGCTATTTTACTTGTTTTAACGGATGGAAAATTTTAAACTGAAAGGGTTCCTGATTGAGTACTTAACCCTAGATGTAGTTTCTTTGTAGGGACTTGCGCCACGCTATAGACTGGCTGTCGGCAGTGTTTGCATAGGAGTCTGGAGTTAGTCTGAGTATTGACAGGTGTCAGTTTAATGTACAGTGTCCTGTAATGATACCTACCGGTTTTCTAATAAAACCTCATCTGCACCTTGCTTAGGTTTTGTCTTTTGTTGTTCGTTTTGTTTTGTCTAAAAGGGTTCCTAGTTGACTACAGTCCCCTAAAAATAAATGTTGACTAATTTGCACGGCTTAATAGCAAGGCTTTCATTGTAAACATATTATGTATCAATGAAATACGTAGCTATAAAATGAAATAGGTAATGTAGTTATAAACTAAAACAATTGGTCTACATAATAACTTTGTGTGCCTACTTTAATTACGAGCCTATTATTACAAGCCTGATTTAATTTTTGTTTACAAAGAAGTAGGTATATGCACTTGCTATGTTTCAAGTTATCCAACTTATGTATACAATATACGTATCATTGTTTCAATTCAACATTGACTTATGATTTGCTTTTTCTTATTTATTAGTTTTTTGGTTAGTGTGATCTAGCGTTGCCAGGTGTCACGATTTACACGGGTCGTCCCAATTTTCAGCGCTTGGATTCATGCCTGAACGGAACAAATGCATGAAATAATCATCCAAAATTTGTCTGAAAGCAGTGAAATCTGTCAAAAATATAATATAAATAAACGAAGTTGACAAAAATGTAGTGTAAATAAAAACAATTATTTTAGAGCCACCAATTAGGAATAAGATACTGCTACTTTTGACATACCAAACTCTAAACTGCCCCGTTAACAAGAGCACATGAGACTTTGTGTCACTCCTTAAATGCCTTTGTTTTATTTGCTTTCTTAGGCTTTAAATGTACTGTAATCGTTATAGTGATGTTAATACTGGTATCTCTTATATTGTTGCTGAAAAAAGACAAGGATAGGATAACTTCGAGATAAAACATGACATATCTTCTCCCTGTATTCTTAATGAGGTAGTCAGAGAGGATGGTGCGCCAAGCATCGCATTCCAAGGAGGCGAAAGAAGTATGTAAATGTTTTTTTCGCCTCCTCAAATCTCATCATTCTCTTCACACTTCAGTGTTTTTGCCATTTCCATTAGCTACACTACTACACTATTGTGCTACCACTTACTCTTGCTCTACATTTTTTCGTCGTCTTTCATCACTCAGTATTTCTATGTGTCCGAACCATAGATAAAAGATTAGATAAGATAGGTAACATTGTCATTTGAATTTTTGCAATTCTACTTTAAGTTAAAATTTACGTTAATTTGCAAATATCTAGTTGTTTGGTTGTCCCAATTTCAGAACATAAAACCCGATTTTTTTAACTTTCGTCCCGAAAAACATAGTGTTTAGTGTACCTGGCAACACCAGTGTAGTCTCTGTATAAATGCTAAACATTAGCGTAAGCTTTGTCCGTTATACTAAAAGAATGTTTATTTTGTAGTTTCACAAGATAATGTAAATAATACTTTAAACAATACTATAAATAATTGTGAGGTTTATATCTGTATACCTATGTCTCTTTGATACACACGTTATGTACCTAAGTATATAATTATTTTAAAATCTGTATGGAGGTCACCCATGTAACTAATTTTGTGTTGATCTTTTCATAACTCGATTTATTAGTGTTTAGTTTCTAAATTGGCAAAACAGAACATTTATGGAATTATCTGTGTTTGTCTGTTTGTCTATCACAGCCATATTTTCAGTCTCTTTTTATTTTACGTATGAGCGTATGACTATTTAAGGCGACGCGTTGGAAATCTTGACGGCAGGGATCTCAATTTTTCTAAGTGACTACAAAATGTATTAAAGTGATATTTGGTAATCTGATTCTTAATTTCTTTGACTTTATTTTTCCAGTTGCGATACACGATTGGTTAACTTTGTAATACAAAATAAAATATCAAAGAAATCTAGTGCGCGCACGTTTGCGTAGAGCAGAAGGATTGTATGTAACAATTAAAGTAGTGGCCCAAACACTGACGTGCCCTTCGAAATATAAATTTTAAATCGGAGGGTTAGTCTTGGAGCTGAAATAGAGTTAATAAAAGTATTTTCTGAGGTTATTTATAAATGTACGTTTTACTGGATAACATTATTTTTTTATTACAAGCATGGTTTTGTCGTACATATGGATGTATACTCATCTACGTATGTACGTTTACGTTTTAGGTATTAATAATACACAAACGACTGCTCCCGACAATTGTTTGAATACGTATTATAATCTGTAGGTACATAAAGTCGAAGTTTAGCAGGTGTTTAGAATGATAATGTTAAAACATGGTTAAGTAGATAGAATATTATTATATACATACATACTTATGTATACATATGAAGGTATATGAATAACAAAAGCGAAATTTTAAAAATTTGAAAAAGCTAACAGCGAACATGTCAAATTGCTCCTTCAAAAATTGTAAAAACAACAGATCTAAAAGGCTAATATAAGCTGGATATTCTTATTTTTGGCAAATAATATCATTTTATTGAGGTGTGCATTATTTCGTAATAATAATACGTTACATAGCTCTTTTTTTATTAAATTCGTAATTGCATTTTCCAAATGACATGACCTCAACATCATTAAGTTTAAAATCATACTACCCCATTCACGTCTAATTTACTTGGGTTATACTTTTATTTTTGTTCTGATTAATAGAGTCGAATTTTTAATATTATAGGTACTATTTTTAGATACATTTTCGATATTGAAAATTAAAGATTGTAAAATTTGCTGTACTTAATTATGAATTTATGAACACTGCGAATTGACCCTAGTAACATTTTTCTCATAATAAAAAACAATATAGCTTTTCTCCACTGACTGTTCTTGTACAATCTATCAACTTCATGAAGTCTATCAAACGGTTTTAAAAATACCCGCGAATTACTTATTAAACGAAAATAACGGAAGAAAACATACTTAACTCCAAGTCGTGACCAATTAGTGGCAACAACCAACCAACAGCCACTAACAACCTCTCAAGACATGAGTAATCAGTCGTCTCTCTCTCACATGCTGGCTTGCAGCCAAGCCTTCTAAGCTTGTTTAAAAATACGTCTTTCGTACTGCATTTTGTACAGGTTTATAGTAAAATGCGCACAGTATGTAAGAATCAAATGTGAATAGTGTCCAATACGATTCAACTTTATTATTAATTATTTATTTGTTTGTGTGTCTTCATTATATTTATATATTTATTTGTTTAACTCTTACGGTCAAGGATTTTATAAATACGTACACGAAATAATAGAACCTCGTTGGTCTTTGTCTTTCTATTACCTTAGATAATTATTAAACTAAAACCAGAACCTTTCTTGATAATTATTTTAAATTCTTTAACTGCTATTTATAAAACTTATGATTTCTCTACAATCATGATAACAACAATATTCCGTAACACCTCGCTTATAATTTTCCATTTGAAAATAAATAAATATCAATAATTACATAATAATGCTCCCAAGTTTTCTGTGTTCCTAGATTGCGTCTGAATACGTCATTGCATGACGTGCAACATTTTGTTCTTTGTCTTGTATTATAATTTATATATGTTTTATCCTTGTCATGTTCATGTAACAAATCAAAATGACGCAAAAAGCGATTTTAATGTATTACGTGAATTATGAGAGATAATATTAATAATAATTAATAATGAGATTTGAGGAAGCGAAAGAGTTATGTAAGGACCGCAACGCTTGGCGCTCCGTCCTCTCTGACTACCCCGTTAGGGATACAGCGTGAAGATATGTATGTGTATATAATAATAATAATAATACTCCAGACAATTACGCAGATTGTGTGACCCCAAACTAAGCAGTAAGCTTGTACTATGGGGTACCACACAACGAACTCTGGGGGAGTTCCCAGTGACACCTAGACTTCAAACCAATTTAGAAAACTTCATTTTCCTAAATTGACCTGACCGGCGATCGAGCCCGGGACCCTAGCTTGGAAAGCAGATGCATATGCCACTGCGCCAACGGGCCAGGCCATATAATATGTGAATTATACTTTAAGCACGAAGCATAAGATTGAATTTTAAATATTTTATTATTAACAAACTTCATTTTTATGTCAAGCAAGTCTTTTACGAGCTTTAACAACCTTATGTTTTGACGGTATGGTCTACCTTAGTTTAACACTATTACCGATAGTACAATATGATGTTAAAAACGTATATGTCAATTCAGACAATATTTTTTTAAATTTTACAGAAGATTGAGAATCGAGTTATTTATATAAAGGAAAAATACTCAAACACTGTATCGAATATAATTTACAAAAACACTATATTTAATTAGATATAATAGTAAGTCAAGGAAGACCAAGGCTGACTTATGAAGATCAAATAGCTAGAGTGTTAGCCGACGGAAAATAAAAAGTACTCGCATACTTAGGCGAAAATGTGTGAGGAGAATGATGAGATTTGAGGAAGCGAAAGAAGTATGTATGGACCGCGACGCTTGGCGCTCCGTCCTCTCTGACTACCCCGTTGGGGATACGGCGTGTATGTGTATAAAATACATAGTTTAATAGCCGAAAATAAAGTTTTCTCTCGACGTTCTCGTTTATTTGAACGATAATCATACTTTTTTTTTGAACTGAATAATATTGAACTAAATGATTCATCGATTACATTTTTCGTAAGTTTATTAGTGTCTATAAATTAACACAAACATTTTTTCATTTTTTTATTCAGTAGTATAAATTAATAAATGTTCACATTCTCGTTTTGTTTTACAAATCTCGAACTACTTCTTCACCTCTGCATCACTCTAGATTTAGTTATGTACTGATAATCACAGTTAACTGCTTTTGTAAGATCTACATAGGCATCTTTACGAAGATATCGTTTTGTTACAGAAGTTATAAATATATAGATTATAATGATAATAAGTTTTTACTTTTCGCCTCTACACTGTGTAATTACTTAGGCCAAGGAATTTCACGTTTAACTGATTACTATTATTGGGTTGATATAAAAAATGTGTATACAATTCGAACTTTAAATTTAATAAAATAAATAGTAAACAGGTCAATGTTAGCTAATTAATTGAAATAGAACGTCTGATTTGAGTGTTTTCAGTATGCAGTTTATATACACATTATGTACTTAGTAGAACACCGTAGAACTCGGATAAATTAAAAACGAATTGTATTTTCTGTTCCTATTACAATAATTATGGACGTGTTTTTTGAAAGTTCAACTGCTAAAGTGGTTAAAAAGCGGTGTAAGGTAATACTAAATAATAAATAATTTTATTTTTTATACGGAAAAAAATTAATTCCACGCTGTCGAAGTTGCGAACAACAGTTAGTTACATAAGTATATTTAATTTAAAAGTCAAAAGTCCTTTCAAAACCATTGAAAATCTCATTTTTTTGTAGCTATAGAATAAGTCTTACGTCTTTTTTATTTCAAAACCTTTTGAATTTCAAAAGTTTAAATACCTTTTATTTTCTTCTTAGGTTTTATATTACCCTAAATTTGTTTCATAAACTCTATTAACTTGTTTAACTTTCATAGAAGTCCGTCCTAAATTGAGCTAATATTGTTACATAATTTATGAGACATCAAATGGTGGCAGGTCGGTACTTTGCAGATATGCATCTAGAGATAAACAGGTGTTGCTGCGTCGAGCTCTGCTCCGCAAGTCACTCTGAAGGTTGATTTTGGCGATTAGTTATGTAATTGACAATTTATGTTTTTGTTCTTATAAATCATAATTACTTAACGTTAATATTAACTTTTGTTATCTTTAACGTTATCATGAACAAAATGTATAAAAAACGATTTACGACCTATTCTTCAATAACTTTAAATGAAATTTTAAAGTTATTGAATGTTTTGGTAGATTAAGTCACTTGATTAGAGTTTGATTATTTATTCATACTAGAGGTAGTGGTGGAAATACGACCGCAAATATAAATATAAACTTATAAACTCTTTGGCGACAATCTACTCTATGCGACTGTTTGATCCAAGGAGTTTACATTAGATACGATCATAGACTATTATAAGTTTGACATTGACAGTCTTTTCGACATTGACAGTATGAATGTTAACAATGAACGTTTTATTTAATTTAACTTACTTATTTGTAACACATGAAAAAAAAATTTTAGCTTTCTCCAATCCTTCTCCATATAAACTTGAAGTTTACAAAATTTCACACTCCTCCCTCCGTCCGGGCAATTTTTTTAAAAAGGGAACCAAAGTTTTCGCTTTACGTATTATTACATAGATTCGGACTTCATTGTTAAAATTCATCGTTAAATAGTATAATTCACTACATCATTATTTTCTTTATAAAATCCTAACTAACATAATTAAAACAAAAACTTCTCCACTTGTTGTTGTTTGGTATTTACACGAAAACAATTTGTCTGTACAATGCAGACGAAATGCATATAAACATCAAAAAGTTATTTTATTTTCATTAGCTTGTTAAACAGCATTATGAATGATACAATAGTAAATGTTGTCACTGAAATGTTGTCTAAATGTTGTGTTCTTTTATGGGAAATCACGTCTATAAAATGATTTAAGTATTGTAAATTGCGATTACAGAAAGCCATTAAAGTTGCCGTCTGTTAAGAACTTCCTAACGAGTGTTAAAATACACTGTTACGTTAGAAAATTGCAGAACAAACTGCCGTAATTCGATCTTTAATGGAGTTACGTCCTAAGACTACATTTCACGTTTGCTTAGAAGATGTAAAGGATATAATGTTTGTGACATACTTCACAAGTTTATTGAAAGGCTAATTTGAGAAAATCGTGCAAAAAGCTTATGATAATATAACATACGTATATGATCTATACCCTACTGTTTGCTTTTAAACGAAACAAACACTTGTATAATTTGTTTGATTAGTAGGTTTTTAAAAATTGATACAGTGGATCGATCTTTTGTTTATTATAAACAAAGATTGTAATTTAAAACTAAAATTTAGCGGAATGAATTAAAAAATGGAGAGAGAATGGTGGCAATTGACGCCGCGGCGTGAAGTGTGTAATGTTCCTGAATGCCTGGCCTCCGTGGACTCACGGGTTGGTTTGTACATATTTTATTTACTATTACCGTTGTACGTAATATTATATGTCAATAGCGATCCGCTCGGCTTCGCACGGGTAGAATTTTTTTTGAAAATAAAATACAGCACATGTTACCCTACTCTTTTCTACTGTATTTCTATAGACAAAAAGTTTTTATGCCGGTATATACTAAGTTTATGGGCCGATGAAGTGAAAAATCACCTATATACACCAACTACCTATAGCCAAACTGTATTTGTGTTTTAGATACCTACGAAATTTTCTATACTTATATATAAAAATATGTCAATGCTGCGCCCTTCGCGCTTATTATACATACGTACATATGTATGTATACCGCGAGTTATAAATTATTCATATACTTCAATTGATTTCATATAGGAATAATATAATAAAAAGAGGAAGAAGCATAACAAAGGAATTAAATTTGATTTATAAAATAGCCCTAATGGAGCTATACTTTACAGGGAAACGAACAAAAGAGTCGACTACATATACCTATTATGCATACAAACTCCTTTAGGAATATCCAATCCAAGTCTCATAGGACATAATGCTCCAATTCGAATTCGCGAAGCGGAAACCCTACGTAGATGTAAAGAGGGATTGATGTGTTGATGCTTACAAAGGAGATGAATAAAATAAAGCATTAATTTTGAAATCGAATTTTATAGCACAATTCGTAATCTGTGTTTAAATGTTTGGGAATTCTTAGTGTTTGATAAATGATAATACGAAGATCAACGTGATCAAAAATCATGTTTGTACAGGATGTATAATTGGTCAAGGTGATTCATGTAATTTCTTCCATATGTCGCCAGTCAAAATAAAGTTTACCTACAGAGATATTTGGGAAGTCATACTGTTCAAAGTGGCATCATGCACGCGCTAGTGATACTGGAATCCACGTGATCTTTATTCATAAACAATAATAAGAACGGAATATAATTTCTATGATAACAACAATAAAAAAATTGATAATAAATTGTGGAGAAGCGAAGGTTAATATGAAACCGTTGCCTTCATTACTTCGCTAAATTGCTATCACACATGTGGCTGATTGTCAGCTACTGGTTTTACTAAACCATTTCCAGGCGCCATTCCTTATTGACTGCGCTATCTCACTAATTACTAGTAAAGCAATATTCTGTTAATATAAATAGTTTCTACTTCGTGACGTATAATCGCAATTTTCATTCGATATCGAAGTTACGGCTTTATTCTCTTTATACATGGTAAATATCTATATTGAAAAGTTTAGATTGTTGAGTACATGACAATAACAAGTTTCAATAAGGAAGTAGTCAGTAATTTGCTAATTTGCAACATCAAAAGTGTCTGTCAACTATAAGATTGCTTATTGTATTGCTTGCCGTAGCTATAACAACGTGTAACAACATATATATATCACATATTAGACACATTTAAGTAGTAGGTAATAAGTTCTTCCTTTTCTGTGAAATAAATTATGATTCTCTACTGATGCACAGAATTTAAGCATAGTTAAATTAGCATTTCCTTAGCAAATTAAGACAAAATTGCATTTTACAATTTTTAATCATCTGATTTTTATTCTTCAATTCAAAGTATACTATACTTATGTAAATGAAATGAGGAGACAAAAGGCCATATCTTTTACTATTTCCTGTGTACCATAGTTCTAAATTATAATCTTTTGTTGCCTAGGGCATGGCGTTTACGATCGAAGAACGCCAGATCCTGGGTATTCATGGGCTACTACCAGCGAGAGTGAAGACCCAGGAGGAGCAGGTTGAGCTATGCAAGCTCTCTATTGAGAGATACGAAGATCCGCTTAACAAATACATCTATCTAATGGGACTGCTTGTAAGTATTTTAAAGCAAAGGTACCTTTTCAATTACAAGGTTGGCAGGTGTCAAGTTGAGATCCTACAATTCTGTAGTTATGTGTATCGTAGGTAGGTATTAGCAAACCCGGTAGACGTTCTTCTGCCCTTTGCGGTAGGTGGCGCGATGACTTTGATTCGGTTATAATAACTTGACTACAGCGTCATTATAATCATGTCTCATGTTTAACTCCAGATTCAAAGATTGAAATGATTCGATACCGGACGCGGAGTGGAAACTTATAATTCCTAACAATTCTCATCAATGCGAGGAGTTATTGACTCCGAACGTTCGTGCGAGTCCGGCAGGATTGAGGTCCATGCATCGTACCGTTTAATATATAAAAATGTACACACAGGTCCAGTATTGGTTGTGTACTGTTTTAATGCGAGCTAGAATTGATATTTATTAGTGTCAAAAAACTGAACAGTGGTGAGCAGAACGGTCCGATAGTTCGGCACTATACGTTAAGTGCTCCATGGCTATGAAGCATCGTTTCGAAAAAATATTGTGAAATATAATATTGTAGAATTATAACCTTAATCGATTTAGTCGTTCAGAAGTCCACGATCACTAACAGACACACCAACGATTACATACATAATATATAAAGAAGATTATGCCTACGCAATATACTACAGAACAGGTGGTAAATGGTAATACCAAATTATTATTGCAGTCGATATCTTAAGAACTAATACCTAATAGCCGTCTTCATAGCAGGTACCTATGTAATTTTGACGTGTTTCTTGATATTGAATTTGTCGATGTAGTCCAACACCCACTGACTCAGCTAGTTTTTGTAAAACTCAAATGGCAGTCTGTCTGGTGAGTGAGAGGATTCCGCCATGCGTAATTCCTGTCTGCACTACAAGGTCGTCTATTTACCCACATCGTGAACTCTGTGCGCATGTGATGTACAATGGTTTTTATTAGATATGTTACTATTTTTAAATTTCGCTCTAATGAATAAGCGAGTAATACCTACCTAAATATAAAGGCTATAAATTATTTATCTGCAATAAAAAAATGAAAAACTAAGTAATAAGTCATTGTATTGTGTGTATTGTTAATGTATGTTTATATTTTTCTAGAGGTAGTATCGCGGTAGCAGATTTTTAGGCATCTATTAGCAGATTAGTTATTATTCAATTAGGCCCATGTAAAGACATTGCATTATCTTTTAACTTCCTAATAGTGTGACAGCTAGCTACAGCTGCCATAAATAATGTTCCTGCAAAAATATTTTGATTGAAAAATATATGTATGCAATAGTATTTAGATAACAATATTATTTGTATTTAACAATATTTAGCAGTATTTTAAGAATGATACTAACACTTCATTTAAAAATATAGATGAATATAAAATTGCAAATTATGAAAAATACTGTCAAAAGCTTACTTAGCAGGCACTTTTACATTTATTCAAATCGCCATTCATCACATAAATATAACCAACTAAGCCGCGAGTGTTGGCAGGTGTTGGTCCGTTTCAGTTTGAAAATTATATTTTCATATCTGTTCTAGGATCGAAACGAACACTTATTCTATCGCTTCGTCGGCGAGAATGTGGCCGATATGATGCCAATCGTATACACACCAACTGTGGGTCTAGCGTGCCAGAAGTACGGCCTGGTGTATCGTAGACCTCGAGGACTTTTCATCACTATTCATGACAAGGGGCATGTTTACGACGTTTTGAAAAACTGGTAAGAATGATGATTTTTATTTCGTTAATAACACTCATTTGTTCGTTTATTTTAAAATTTTGTGGAATAATAAAGAATTAATTTATTTTGTTACGATTTTTTATGATTAAACGAAGGAAAAATTGACTTTCCTTCGTGACTTTTCATGCTGGTCTGCGAGAGATAGAGAAACATTGAGTATGTTTTAAAAGTCGGCCAAGGTTATTGTTAAAACCTTGTGTAGGCGAAGGGCTACAAACTCGACAATATCTAATATCTACTGTTGAATATGGCATCATTTTGTTGCGCCATGAGATTGTGTGCAAGTAGGGCTGCCATTCGTCCGGGTTTCCTCAGATTTGTCTTAGTTTGGACTTTGGAGAGCGTCCGGGGACCGTCCGGAACGGTTCACCCAGACACTTTTTGTTTTTGGAGGGATACTCGATTAATTGAATGATACATACGTACATATAGCCTCACGCTGTATCTCTAACGTGGTAATCAAAGAGGACGGAGCGCCAAGCTTCGCGGTCTTTACATACTTCTTTCTAATTGTCAGTTACAAAAACACTCGTTACCCAAGTAAAAGTGTTTTTTGAGCATGTCCGGGGAAATAATTCGATTTCGTCCAAATGTTCGGAAATTTTCAAATTTGTGTCCGGTGTCGGCAAGTGATGGCAACCCTATATAAAAGTTATACTATATGAAGGTTGTGTTAAAAATAGAAAAGTACAACATCTTAGGGTTAAATATAGTTATTGCTTAATATTTTCTTTCTCTTTTCTAAATTTGAGTTACCGATTTACGTCTTACGACAGCCAGGCATGACGAAATATAAGGGCTACGTTTGCTACTTTTTACATGGTATTTTAACTGCGGAACCCTTAAAAGTAGGTCAAGTTCTAGTTAAATTATAACTTAATAAAATTATTAATATACGTTACAGGCCAGAAACAGACGTGCGTGCTATAGTCGTGACTGACGGCGAACGTATTCTCGGCTTGGGTGATTTAGGCGCATGCGGTATGGGCATACCTGTGGGCAAATTGGCTCTGTACACAGCGCTCGCCGGAATCAAGCCTCATCAATGCCTACCTATCACTTTAGGTGAGCAATTAGAAATCTGTATCACGTATATAGACTAACGAATTTACGAATTTCAGAAATTGAGATTGTTCTTGAAAAAGGTCTGGTAATCGTTGAAGCAATCGTGCACATACATAAAGGGGAACACATGGGAAAAACAGTTGCGAGTTCGTTGAAAATAAAGGAATTGTTTTTTTGACCTTAGTAGATGATGCTGTTATTATTAAATTCAGTTTCACAGTATGTAAACTAAAATACTTTACCAAGTAGCTGTGTGTAATTTTGTTGCATCTTAATGTGTTATATTTTTACAGTGTTTATGATGATTAAACCTATCTTTAAATAGTTCAAGAACTTCTTAGTTTACGTATAGTTTAGTGTATCTATAGATATAATAAAAAAGAAACAAAAAGCTGTTGGGTGACACTTGGCAGATGCAATCTATTAGTACTGACTCTATGGACAACGAATTTTGCTATTCTAACTAACTTTTTTCCTGACATTTCGATCGGATTGCACCGATTGCGGTCACAGGCAGACTGTCGGCAGACGAGCGGTCTGCCCAGGGTTGGAATTTGGCAGAAAAGAGTAGTATTTGGAAATTAAAAAGGTAGTATTTTACGAAATCAGTACTACAGTTTGATTATTACTTTAATATTTATTTTTTTTCCTGTCTGAATGGCAAAAACTATTGAATTGTGAACACAAAGATGTTTTTTTCGAAATGTATAGTCATACTCTATGGTCGAAATGCTCAAAGGAATATTGTTCATTGTGAGCATGTGTTCCTCTTTCACTCTTACCAATGACGCCTCGACAAAAACTAGCTACTCTAAAATACCATAGAATACCAACTTTTATCTGTGTGGTGGTGAAATTCATCCATTTTCAAGTTGAGTAAAGTGATTGCTTTCAAATTGTGCGAGAAATTGCGGTGGTAGTAAAATGGTAGTATTTAAGCGTACTATCCAGAGAACTGGGTGGAACAAAGGATGAAATTGTAGTATAAATACTGCTATAGTAGTACTAAATGCAACCCTGGGTCTGCCCGTGACTTAACCTAACTCATATACACTTTGACACTTACGCGGTGAATACACTTGTGTAATACTTTTATGGTGCATACTAAAGAAAATTAATACTCAATATAATATTAGATTGCATAAACACGCAAAATTAAAACGTCGTGAATAAGTTCATTGTCCCATATTTAACTGGACTTGCTCATTCGGAGCGACGAAACAATAGCACTGTCTCGCTTTTACTTATGGTGAAGCGCTCCGCGTTACACCCGATTTACATTGGTCAAGAGTTTAGCGAAGCAGATAAGTACAGTACAGTGGTGTAAACCGATCGGACAGTGGCGAGTCAACTTGGCTTGCAAACTGCCTTGCAAGTTGATCCAAATAGAACCGCTTTCTATTTTTTGGGTAAGTGACGTCCCTCGTGCGCGCTCTTTTCCTCCACACGATTCTTGACTCGCCACTTGGTGTAGTGTAAACGGTCTTTAGTACAGGGTATAAGTGACCGCCAACGGTCGTCAAAGGACGGTCCGCGTGTGCTGTTTTATGCGATATTGTAAATAAAATGACGTCTAAATGGTATACATTCATTTTTATATATAATATTTAGAAGAATATAACGTTTTCTTTTCTGTTTGCTCCATTGTAATGAAAAGAATTCTGCGCGACATGCACGTATTTTTCGATGTTGCGCGTCCATTTCGACGGAGTAATGTCACTTGACTTGCTGTAGTGTAAATGATCACTGTCCCGGCGTTTGTCACTCGCCACTGTACATGCACGTCCATTCGCCACTTTCCGTGACCAATGTAAATTGGGCATATAGGTACTTAGTTCTGCTTCCCACATCACGCTCTGCCAGCGTGTGCCACCATGATCATTGTTCTGATTTACTACTCTAGTGCAATAAAGTATAATTCAATGCATAAACTTAGTATATACTGGCGTATAGACGAACATGGAGCTCGTTGACGTGTGACGATTTTTTATTTGTCAACGTCACCTATGAAATAAATGATTCCCTTGATTATCGCGATATGTAACATCACAATCGCATACAGAACACGTAACCATTATTGAAAAATAGAGTACTTCTTTGAAATAAAACAAAAATAACACAAAATAATAAAACAACTCAATAGTGTTCTCCACAGCGTGACGACTTGTGACGAGCTGTCAATCAAATAGGGTTACAATAGCGTCTCGTTTGCTGCGCGTTTCCTACTCATGCTACCACCACTATCATAAAATATTACATTCTCACTCGCACTCTTTGTACGTCTGTACGCCGGTTTCTATTAGGTTTATGATTGAATGTGTCTAAGAGAATGTGTTCCGCAGACGTGGGCACCAACACGCAAGCCATGCTCGACGACCCGCTGTACATCGGGCTGCGGCAGCGGCGCGTGCGCGGCGCCGACTACGACGAGTTCATCGAGGAGTTCATGCAGGCCGTGGTGCGCCGCTATGGACAGAACTGCCTCATACAGTTCGAGGACTTCGCCAACGCGAATGCGTTCAGGCTCCTCGAGAAATATAGGGGCAAGTACGTATACATGACGTGGAATTAAAAACAAATCAAAATAAGCACCTTAAAAACAAGCACAAAGCGCGCCGGAGACTATTTTGAAAAGTAGAAGATAAAAAAGCTCAGGCGTAAAAATGACAGACTAATGTCCGATTTCACCAAAGTCCCCTAATACTTAGCGAACCCCTAAAACCAGACAGGAGTCCGCTAACTATTCATAATTTTTAGTTTTCATACGTTTTAGGGGTTTGCTAAGTATTAGGCTACTTTGGTGAAATCGGGCATAGCTCGGCTATGACGGGCAGACAGATAGATATGACCGAACTATAAAAACATGTTTTTAAAAATTTCAGAAAATATTAATGGATTTAAAATATAAAATGTGGATTAACCATACATAACGAAAGGAAAGTATTATACAGAACCTCTGTGCGCGACTCAACTCTCCGCTTGAACTTTTTGGAAATGAATCTTTACACATTTCATATGAATTATATGGCCCGAAAATAAGTATTAGACGTATACGAACGAGAGAGCACTCATTGATACTTAGATCCTGGCAATTTTCAAAAATTCATTTCCTGAATTGATCTAGTCTGAAATGGAATTCAGAACTTTTGTCTCAGTCAAGATCATTTTTGTCTGGTCAGACTCTTGACTGTTTAAATATCTTACGAATTATTAATTTATAATTATTTTGATACTATACGACTATGATCCAATGTGTATGTATGTAAATTCTACCTTGAATATCTTAGTACTCATTCCGAATACCTTCAACATAGTTGCGTTAAATGGTTTATTTAAAATTATTATGAATTTCAATAAAATCAAGTACAGGTGAATTAAAATTAGAATTTAAATTGAAAAGAAACAGTGCTTGTTTTATAGTTATTATTAAAACATATTTTAACTGTATATCCGATTTTGAATGTTAATATTTAATATTGGAAAAAAGTTACAATTCGGTGTCTATCTGTCATAGCTATTTTTTTGTGTTGTATTCTCATACAAGTGAAAACGAATTTCTAAATGAAGCTAAAAGATTATTTTGATAATTGGTGGCAGTACCAGCTTTAGGGGGAAGGACAATTAGGGCGACCCCGTGGGGAGCCAGCCAGTCTTATTCGAGTTTTATTCGCATAAAAATAACCGGTGCTGAAGTAAATCTTGACCAGGGCGGCTGAATGGCTAAAATAGGTACTAGCGGTAGGAGTATTTAATAAAATAAATGTGTAATAATACTCCAGACATTTACACACATTGGGTCCACACAACGAACTTTGGGGGAGCTATCAGTAACACCCAAACTTCAAGCTACATAATTCAGAGAATTTCGTTTCCTAAATTGACCTAACCGGGGATCGAATCAGTAATGGTATGGTATGGTATGGACGAAAACGCTTAATAAGAAACAACTATCATAAAGCGCGCGGTCGTCCGCAGGTACTGTACGTTCAACGACGACATCCAGGGCACGGCGGCCGTGGCCGTGGCGGGACTTCTGGCCAGCCTGCGCCTCACCGGCAAGAAACTCAGCGAAAACACCATCGTGTTCCAGGGCGCCGGCGAGGTCGGTGCCATTTATATTAACGCCGTTGTTATATCGCCTTACTTCGCACCTTTGATGTAAACGGGGATTTCCATAGTCATTGTGCCAGTTAATACACTGATAGAACATTTCCTTAATCTCATCGCACGACTTTATCGCTACAATCAGATCTTTATAATATCATGTACATGATATTATAAAGAACGATTATAATGTAATGTAGATAGTATAAGATTGTATCATGTCTATAGTATAACGACAGCGATATGGCGTTGACACGCCAAAATAAGTACTAATATGTCATCGACTAAATAACAAGTCATGATGAAACCTAGAAAAAGTACCGCAATTTTTAGTCATATTTAAATAATAACTTATTATACAGCAGTGGATCAAATCGAAAACTTAGATGTGGATAAGTTTCGCGAGAACCCTTAGCATAAGTTATTAAATTGCATTTTTATTTCGTCATTTTGATAAGATCAACTAAGTCCCCAAATCCCTTATTTATTGTTATTACACACATCGGTAAACGTTTCGTTTGGTAACGAGTTAATTAATTTTGACAAAATAATTGAAATAATCTATCGTTTTTCAACTGACTGAAGATTCATAATAAAAAGTTTAATGTTGTCTGGCTCTACTTCTGATTAATAAATACATAGACTACTATCTATTACTCCAATGATTATTAATCATAATTTAAATTAATAGATGGCAGCACTGTCCTTTTACTCGTGATTTTTACAGTTGATACTTTTGAAGTTTAATAAAGAATTAAGAATTACACTAGCGACAGCACGCCTTTTCATTACATCTCTATATATCTTTAATATCCTACTTTCTCACAAGAACGAAAAGTAAAGATGTCTTAATCCGAGTTTGCTTTCATATGTATGGTTGTCGAATGATTAGGCTTCGCTGGGCATTGCGGAGTTGTGCGTGATGGCGATGAAAGCCGAGGGCGCGAGCGAGGAGGCCGCGCGCGGGCGCATTTGGATGGTGGACTCGAAGGGGCTCATCGTGCAAGACCGGCCCGAGGGCGGGCTCAACGAGCACAAGGAGCGGTTCGCGCACCGGCACGCGCCCGTGCGCACGCTCGCGGAGGTCGTCGACATCGTCAAGCCCTCCGTGCTCATCGGTGGGTGCTTTTTGTGATTGTTTACATTACATATGCTATAGGCATCGACCTTGACTTCACTCCAGATAGCCGGCCCCTGACTCCGAAGTGAGGCAAATCAAATGGAATGTAGATTAGTGGGTGATGTTTTCTAATAGCGGCTGATCAGCTAATCTGATAATAAATGTGTGTCGTATGTACAGGTGAGTCAATTTATCCGATTTACCTCACCATTGCTGCTCGGACACGGCGTCTGGAGTTATTTATATAAGGAAATAATTATTTGTCTCCGGTTGTTGTTTTAACAGGACGTGGAACAGTCCATTAATGGCTACCTTAGAACATCGTTGTTTTTTAAAGTTTAGTTACTCGGACTAAGTATCACAATGCAATACTCTAAGAGCGTATCCTTAAAGTGTCCCTTTTTTGTTGACCGAGTTTCAATACAACGATACACAGCTGAACATGACATATTTTTATTTTTGTGAATACTATCGTAGTAGACAAAACACTTAAGATTTACGAGTATTGTGGAAATAATTCTTTCATGACCGTCTCTTAATATCTTAAAATTATACCAGATTTTAACTTTAGGAGTTTTTCCTGTAAGTTTATGATTATATATTTTGGCTCTTACGGCATATAGAATCCATCGATATTATACCAAGTTGACATAAACGTGTCATCTCCGAGTCTATAAAATTAGGGTTCGGCTTCATAGGGAGTAACACAAAGGATTTGTTAGGTATCTAAGAGGATTGCTGACCGAGACGACGACGATTAAAGTCAAAGGGGGTGGTCATGATTTAATTGAGTCCCATTGATTTCTCGTGTACGTGGATGTTATTTATTGAAGTAGGTAGTAGGTTAGAGGTTAGGCCAAAAACTTCTATATAAACCGAGGTAGACATGTCCTATAAGGAACATTATTTCGCGGTCCTCGAACTAGTAACAACCTCGGAACCTCGAACCTCGAACATTGACAATATTACTCATACACACTAACGAAATTTACGTAAGCGTAATTAAAAAGCAATGTGTATGAAGACAACGAGAACTTACTACCTATTTAAACTTTTTATAATTTTAAACAACATTTCGTATGACCGTTCGACGCCTATTTCTCACGCACTGGTGATGCGACTACCTCAGTTTATATAGAAGCCTTTGGACTAGGCACGTTGAACGGTAGAACCGCTCCGTGCCGGCTTGTTGTGACGGTGAATGTGTCAGGCGCGGCGGCCATTGGCGGAGCGTTCACGGCGGACATTCTACGGCGCATGGGCGAGCTGAACGCGCAGCCCGTGGTGTTCGCGCTGTCAAACCCCACCAGTAAGGCCGAGTGCACCGCAGAAGAAGCCTACGTCAACACCGACGTGAGTACCGGCCGGGACTAAGGCCCCGCGTGCTTCTGTGGACCGCTATGGGCCACAGAGTGCGCCCAATGTATATATCAGAACAAATCAGCGTTATTCTACTGACAGTGGCGGATCCAGGATTTTAGTTTGAGAGGGGCTTGAACCTTATAAGGGTTGGACGTTCCCGGACCCTGAAATTTTTCATGTAGGGACTCAGATGCTTTTTTCTCAAGTACCTTAACCCATTAATATTAGTCATAAAAAATATTTTTTACGTTTTGGATTATATTTTTTGTAGCCTTTTGCTTTCAACCAACTTTAAAATGCTTTGAAATGCATCCTATGCATCTATAGCTGAGCAACAAACCAGTCCGAAAATAAGCTGTCGCGTATCAATACATAGGCAGTGTGACGACGACAGGTCCGCAGAGCTGTGACTATTGTGCACAAATCTGTAGATACTAGGTAGCTGATTCTACTACTCAGTATTCTGTAAGCAGTCCAGCTACTGTGCACTATTTTGTAGACATCCGTTACTACTACTCATCAATACGTAGGTATATAGTGGTATATAGGTAATCATACATACATATCTAACGGGGTAGTCAGAGGGATAAGTAATCGGGGCTACTATTTACTAATCTGTAGGCACCATTTTGACTATTACGTACCATTTTATTGCTAACTAGCGGCTCATCCCGTCTTCGTCCGGATTGAAGACATAATATATAACCTATGCCCGTCTGGAATAATGTACCTTTCAAATGGTGAAAGAATTATTCAGATAGGTTCCGGAGATTACTCTCCACACATAAACAAACAAAATCCGCTCTCTTTCTTTATAGCATTAGTATAGATAGTATAACATAGATTGAGATTACTACGAACGTAAGTCTGTACGTAGTCGTGGAATCTGATGTTTTTTTTTACAAAATATGATATGATGATTTTTTATATGATAAAGAGTTAAAAACAGTTCTTTATATCATTTATAGGAGCGAGCAATCTTCGCGTCAGGCTCACCGTTCCCGGAGTACCGAACCAAGGACGGTCGCATACTGAGGCCCGGCCAGGGCAATAACTCCTACATATTCCCCGGACTAGCGCTCGGTATCATTTGCGCCGGCATCATCGACATATCGGATGACTTTATGCTGTTAGCGGCTGAGGTATGTAACGGGTTATTGATATTCAGAGATGTGCAAAATAGTTTTAATAAAAAGTATTTAAATACAAAATAGGTATTTTTAAAATACTTTCTTCAAATAAAATATTATTTCACTGATTTTAACATTAGTTTTGTTCCAAGAGTTCATCTTTCATGTTGTGTCTATGTGACCTCATAATCATTCTACCATACGAAAATAGACGTGGAAGTATCTGTCTATTGTAGTATTGGCATTGGCATTGGCACAGAAACAGGTTGACATGCAATGTTGGCAGCATTTAGGTAGGGTTCGTTCTTAAATAAAGTAATTATTAGTTTAAGAACGAAAAGTACGAAATATGAATTAAAAAAATGAAAAAACCAATTTGTATTTTACAAATACTAAACATTTAAATAGATTATTTAAAAAAATGCATGTTATAAAAAAGTATTTCAAATGCAAAAAAAAATGTTTTTTGCATTTTGAACAAATGTATTTCAAATAAATCACAAATCTGTTGATATTATTATATTTGTCTACTCATATTTAAAAAAACAATTGAAATCAGCCTCAGTCAATCATTCTCACACTACATACAAATATAATTTCCCTATATTTGGAACCCTAGTCTCTCAAACATTGCAAAAAGTGTTCATTTCAATTCAATTAAAAATGTTTGAGTGATATTTGAGGAAACGATAGATACAAATTCTTAACATTTGTTTTAGATTTTGTGAAGACCATTAATTTTTTCGTATTGTTTATTAAAATGTACAACACAGTTTAAGCAATAGGTATTCGATTTCTTTGTCTATTAACTATACTGATTGTTCTAGCTATCTTATTGCTATCGTATAATCTAGAATTGTTATATTTTTATTAATTAAAATTAATATTTATTTCAGGCATTAGCTGAAATCGTGTCGCAAGATGACTTGGATCATGGTAGCCTATATCCGCCATTAGCTGAAATACAGGACTGCTCTGTCAAGATAGCTAAGAAAATCGTTGAACATGCGTATAAAACTGGTAAAATACTAAGAATAAGAATTACTATATTTAATCACCCGCAGTCGTGTAAATTAACATTTAGTATAATGTGTTTGCTCTTGGTTTGATTAAAATATTGAAAGCACTTTCAAGCGCCGAGCTCAGACCTTTTCTTAATAAGAATACTAGGTCTAAGTTCGACCGAACATGCTCATTATCGATGTGGCATAATATGCGGTTCTGTATGTACTGGGAGCCTAGACAAATGGCTCAATTGTCGTGAACGCTTGTAGAATAGAATGACAAATAGCATGTGATGAAGCGTAACGAATTTTAAATTGAATGTCAAACGTTATGTCTAAATTATATGTCAAACTTTCCATTAGATTAAATAAAGTGATGTGAAAACGCCTTATGTATAAAACGTAGCCAAATGACACTTTTGACGAACAATAACGCCAGCAAGTGTTCTGTGTATGTAGATATGTTTATGTACAAGTCGATACAAGTAGTACACATTTTATATGGCTTACCGATGTACCTGCGCAATAGACAATTTTAAAAGCGCGGGAAATGGATGAACCAACCAGTTGGCTACATCCTGAGGCGACATCAATGATTATAGTTTCCATAATCATTGGGGGACATCAATGGGCGTTAAAATGTATGCTGTCAGTGGTTGATCGATTCGGCGCATTGTGCGCTTACAACGCGTCTTTCAGTCCGCCGTAAGACGTCATTGTGAATGTACGTGATATTTTAACGTTACAGTTAGTTGCAAATTAAGCGTACTATTTCATAACAATAATGATGTCTTCATTTAAAAAGAGGACGTCCTTTAAAAAGACAATCGAGGGCAAGGAAATGTTAGATTTTCGGCTCGCGCTTTGTACGCTATTTAGAAAATCGAGGAAAATTCTAAAGATTGTTAGAAAAATAGTGAAATTCAATTTTTATTATATATTTTTAGTACAAGAGCATGTTTTATTATTTAACAGGGCTGTACGGACAACATGTATGCCATAACGAGTTCGTTTCCAAACTAAATGCGAATTATTCAATTTACTATCAAACTCATGCGATATGTAGGTATATTCTACGCGTCTACGCGAACGAAGATTAACGACGCGCTATATCTTTTGTGTCTTACGTCAGTAAATAATGTTCTGTGCGTCAGTATCACCAAGTATCACGAGCAAATCACGCGAGCTGGCAGCGAGTGGGCGTAGTACATATACTCGTACATTGTCGAGCCAGTGCTTCTAGTTTAGGACGAAGAAGACGGACACTACAAATGCTACAGTGTCGATTATACGAAGCATTTGCCACTTGTCTAGCCGATCTATGCGGCTAAAAAATCGAAACGCTTACTAGCGTTATTTCTCGTAGTGTCATATTTGGTACGTTCTTTAAGGCGGGTTTTACACGACTTTACGTTTCGTTAGATATATATAAAATATTAATAACGTTTTTGAAGCGTTTTTGACTACCAATTTAATATACATTACGTTAGATCACGTGGTAATTGTCTTTCTATTCGTATTAACGAAAATTGAGCCAATTGTCTAGCCGCTTTGATCTACTATACCGTAAGCCAGGTTGGGTAAAATGTAATTGTAAAAACAATTACAAAAAAAATTGTAAAAACATTTTGTAGGCGAACAGTTACAAATTGTTGTTTTTACAATTGAATCGATCATTTCGTAAACCACATAAGGCAAGCAATTACAATTTTTCAGAAATCAAAAGAAACTGTGTCATTGAATTTGTATGGACTCTTTGGGCTGAATACAATAAAACAGTGTTTGGACATAAAAGGTTCAAATATCGATTTTTTTATAATTCGTTAATAATATAAGAAGAAAAACCAGAAAAACATTTCTGGACTGTTGTTTTAGCAAGAAACAGGGTTAGGTGGTTTTTATTTCAACAAAACAGTCATGTTAACCATAATTTTAATCAATATAAAGATAATAACACTTCGACATTAACGATTTCATGTTTTTCTATCATTATGGTAAATATATTCTCCATCATTCTCATTTGAATTATCTTCAACATTTTGGAGTTAGCCAGCTAAATATGTTTTGATAAAATAGCATATGTTCTTCAGAATGTCCTGGTCCTGAACTCGCTTTAAATTTTCTATTTTTTTCGTTTTTAAATGTAGTTTGGAAGACTTTTACTTCCAAATGATTCCAAATAATTTCAAATGATTGTTGACGAACGTGGTTTTTATATAAATTGGGTCACCTTTTCTTAAAATCTAAAGCATCATCAGTTTTCAGTTCAACGACTGTAAATGTTTCACAAAATAAAACCGAAAGGCACTTTGGCTCTGTGTGCCATTGTTCCTTATTGGACGTCTCTCTTTCGCTTGTAATTTTTTGAAGATATTTTTCAAAAACAAAGCAAGTAAATTTCAAATCTTAAAGAATGTAACAACACCAGAACATTGTCACCAAATTACTTATTAAATTCAAATATTTGAAACCAATCAAATCATTGCAATTCGACATAAGTTACACTGTTATAGTTGCTATCGTCACTTGGTATTGCATGCAAGAACCACTTAAGTCAGCTGACTTGTTTAAGCAATCAACGACGATTACGCGGTATTGTTTGAAGAAATGCACTGAATTGGGTGGTTTGTACCCAGATTGTGGCTACTTTATGGAATTCGCAACTAAAAAAAACTAGTTCGGAAAAAACTGACTTGTGGATTTTGAAATGACCGATTCAATTATATTTCGGCCAAGACTACTGTATGGTCGTGTGCGCACGCGCATGCGCAGGCAAGGCGTCGGTGCGGCCGCAGCCGCTGGACACGGAGGCGTTCGTGCGCGCGCAGATGTACGACGCGCGGTACGCGCCCGCCGCGCCGCCGCGCTACGCCTGGCCGCGCCGCCAGCCCGCCGTCGACCTCGTCTAGGGCTGACACGGCTGCCACGGCTGACATGGCTGCCACGCTCACGTATCTCTACCGCTCGCTCCACCCGCTCCGAACTCTCCGTTATGGCTCTTTTACACGAGGCCAATAGTAAGTCCAATCCAAGAACTATTTTCTGTTGAATCTATTGGATCGGCGCCGAAAAAATAGAAACAATTCTATTCACTGGAATGGCTTGGAAATTAACCTAAAGACAATCCATTGTCTTGGAATATATGTTTCCACGATTCCTATACTGGTTTGTCTTACCTATTGGCCTCGTATAAAAGAGGCTTTTACACACTTATAACGAGCGTATATATTCGCGCTTGCTACGAGTAACTACCGCACACATATTTTGATCGTTCATTGTTTTTAAGGGCATGAAGCCGAAGGTGCAAAATATAAGCCTTATTTATAATTGTATCAGTCGACTTATTCATTCATCTTTAGTTCTGCTGCAATTTGACAGAAACATAAACGTGTAATCAAAACCAAAAATGAGAAAAGGCATATCCAGACTGGATTCATGAATTAATTTATTAAACTAATCTTGTTACAGAACTCTCAAGTTAATGAGAATGTCGGACACATTTTTTCCTTTAATGATTTTTTACATAATGGCGGTATTGAAATATAAAAAATATATGTGCGGTTATTATTTTTTTATGGAGGAAGGATAACATTGTATGCATTTCAATAAATTATTATTTAAATTTTAATACAAAGACATAAAAACGCAATTTAGAAACCGATATTTCGAAAATTGAAACCTTTATAAAGCAAAAAAATACAAATATGAAAATATAAATACAATAATTTCTACAATAAATTAAACTTGCTCTTTTTATGTGTATGTACATATTAATTTAACATGACGAAACTTTCCAAAGAAAGAAGAAATGTGATCAAATTGTCTATGATGTATATTACGAAGTTTTGTTATATAACAGAATAAAGAACAGTTTTGTTAAATTAATTTATTTGCTTTATTAAAACTTAGTTTTTTAGGAATACTCTTAAATGCTGTTACAGCCAAGCGAACTTAGAAACAGCACAATACCTATTTCTTACATCTTCAAGCATTCATCTGAATTCTTGTCAGTGAATGCTACTCTAATCTCCTCTGAAATTAAATAAATATATTCCAGTAATGGTCACATCAATATGTACATAACTTTTTGCCTTGATTTAGATGTTTATGTGGTCATAGCGAAGTTTGATCTACGTTACTTAAATTTTGCTGTAGGATAATACGGAAAATTATTGATGTAAAATATTATAAAACATTCTTTTTCTACATGTAGTCATTTTGATTATAAATAAGTTTTTGATAAATCAAATGTTATTCTAATCTTAAGATTTGGTAATATGGTAATTTTTTGGTAATATGTTTTTAACAGATAATCATTCCATGTAAAAACAATTTTCAGTACATAATGTTAATCTGTAATTATGCGTTTTATTCGATGATATTATTGTAATTTTTTCTTTGATTAAATTAAAATTTTCATGTTAATCCCAATCAATTTATATTTAAAAATTAAAATGTAAAATACACTTCATTAATGTAAAAAAAACCATATTGTTAATTGTTCTCAAATATTTTAAGATGTGTTTATATTGAAAGATAATAAAATTTGATATATGAAAGAGGAGTTATTGTTTTATTTCAAGGTGTATAAAAAAAAACACAGATATAAGAAAATGTGCACTGCCGGTCCTTTGACAGGGTAACATAAAACTCGTTTCAGACCGACAGTCTTTATTTCGAATAATAGTTTATTTTATAAATACAAATTGAGAAGTACCGATTCACAACAAATTACCTAAACAGTTATAATGTTCGACAGAATATCACTTATCACGTTCATTAAACAATGTACAAGTCTCTATACAGTACACAGGCCGCTGGCTCTCGAGCTCCAAGCTCGGGCTGGCGCTCGGGCTGGCGCTCAGGCTCGAGCGAGGCGGACGAGGCGCGGCGGTCGAGGCGGGCGAGGCGAGCGCGGCGAGCGCGGCGCGCGCGCGGCCCTCACCGGCTCAGCGAGTGCGAGCGCTCGCGCGGCTCCGCGCTGTCGCAGCACCGGCCGCGGTCACTGCCTGCTGACATCTTCGAAATTATTATATATACGAACAAATATATAGATCTGTTTAAAAAAGGATGATATTAATGGTATGGAAACCCGAGGTCATAATATTGGTTTTCCCAAAATTTAAATTACGTATATCCTATTTTTTTAATTATTGACTTTAAAGTAAACAAACAAAAAACTAACCAAAATTTTGCTAAAGGACATTGGGACCTTTATGACCCACTTTTCAAAAACTAGCGGACAGAAGTGAAACCAGTTGAAAGTTTTCAGGTAGTACAGCTACTACAAATCCATGTAAGTTTTTTTCTTCCAGTTTATGGGAAACCCTAGAAAAGCATGTCACAGGATTTCTACATAATTTTTGATGAATGACAATAGCTACAAGTTACCTGCACCTGAGGTTTATGAGTTATATGGTCCAGGACAAAAAAACGGATCAATGCTGTTTGAGTGCGAAAGAGATGGATGATTTATGGCCTCAGTTATGTTGCTAAACGATGGATACCTGAATAGTACGCGTTTCTTAAATCATGTTAAAACACTTGCAGTCCATTGTAATCTGCCGTGATCTACATAATGTGTTCGCTGCATGTGTGTGTTTTTCAACTACGAAGGTTTTGTTAACCGGCACGCTTATTACCTAACTTGCAAATCGACATACGACAGCGAAATATCGCGCGATATCTGGTGTCAAAACGAGAATTTATATAATGTAATTTCTATAGCGGCGTTAAATCTATCGCGAAAAGTGCATTTTACCGGTCATATGACGCAATAGACATGCAGTTGTCATACATGATATCAATTCCGTTGTATTGAGTGCCTCATGTAAAAATTGGACAATACTATACGTACATATTAATAACTCCTTCAGTGAATGGACGTGAAGGAATATGTGCTTATTATTGTTCCTGTATCCGTGGGCATCGTACGATTGGTAGTTGTGCACATATTGCGGGTATAATAGGAATATTATCTTTCGTGAGCAAGACACTAAGATTATACATGCGCCAACAGTTTTTTTTCAACGAAATCATTGTTGTAGATCCATGAGTCATAAGTCATAACGTATAATAAATGTGTATGTATTGTTATAAAACCTAATTTTTATCTTCAATAGTCTTTCTAGCTACTTTTTTACCCACTCAGCAAATACATGATCATTCACCTACTCTTTCAAAAACATGCAGAAACCATTTTTCAAACTGATTTACTCGACTATTATTGCGCGGAATCTCCTGAGATGATAATAATGCGACTCATGCTAATATAATGTGAGGTATAATATTATAAAATGAGGTATGTTTCATCTCTGTCCGCAGTGCGTATGGTTTCCATAGTAAAGGTCCCAATGTACTTTTCACCGTTCGCTGGTCCGACGTATTATACTTAGCACTAATAACTCTGATTTTACGTTATATACACGAAACTATGAGATATTAACAAATAACACTAAATTTTAAAAAATAATTGAAAAAATTTAATTATTTGTCAAGCGTTGTCTTTAATTTGCATGTAATTTAAAGGTTGCCTATATTCCTAGATCGAATTAGTGTCATACATCAGTTCACTCAGGTTCACTAATATGTGAATGATAAAATTCATTCTAAATGTAAGACAGATTAATAACAGAAGAATATTATTGTTTTGCGCGTGTTCGGAAAAAAGCGCAATTAAAAAAAACGCAAAGGAAATAAACGGACAGAAAAAAGTGCAATGTTATATAAGCCCACAAGAAATATCCACATGTGGAAAATTGCACACATGGATTAAATCGCACAAGGAAAAAACCTCTCATGTGTAAATGCGC
Organism: Zeuzera pyrina; assembly: GCA_907165235.1. Lineage (NCBI taxonomy): Eukaryota > Metazoa > Arthropoda > Insecta > Lepidoptera > Cossidae > Zeuzera > Zeuzera pyrina. The sequence goes on from OU015628.1 coordinate 18,675,775, forward strand.
ATATGGAAAAAAGCACAATGATGTGCGCTTTTTTCCGAGAATAAAATTAGGTTATGTCAAGTTAAATTGTCAAACGTATAGTGTATATTTTTATTAAAATTAATTAGTTTTTTGTACTTTGAATTCATTTTTATTTTATACCCAATGGAGTTTTCGACGAGCCAGAAAGGCAAGCGAGTTCTCGTTTATAGTGGCTTTGAAAACCTTCATTTTCGCACAAGAGACGGAAAAGATACATGGAGGTGCCGTGAAAATCGACAAACTACGTGTCATTAATGTATGAAGACGAAAAACAACAATATTGTAAAAAAAAGATTTATAATATGAGTTTATAATATGCGCCGGCGAAGCGCCAGAATGGAATCCGCATTATGAGAACACTCTCTTCGGTTAGTTAAGTACATAAACCACAACGCGCGAGCCGAGCGAGCGTGCCGCGATAGCGGCCGTTGAAGTGCCAGAACAGAATCCGCCTTATAAGAACACTTTCTGGGTAGGTTTTTTATGTCATAATTTATAGTTAGTTAAAAACTGAAAAATTATGAATTAAAATGTAATTTTAGATTACATATAATGTTTAAATGACATAACATTTTTTTTGAAATAACCTAATTTTATTCTCGGAAAAAAGCGCCCATCATTGTGGTTTTTTCTATATGCGCATTTACACATGAGAGGTTTTTTCCTTGTGCGATTTAATCCATGTGTGCAATTTTCCAAGTGTGGATATTTCTTGTGGGCTTATATAACATTGCGCTTTTTTCTGTGCGTATTTCCTTTACGTTTTTTTTAATTGTGCTTTTTTCCTAGATTCTGTTTTGCGATGTGCAAACAATAATAATCTTTATTTTTTATGTGTTTTTTAAAAATACAAATCTTTACACTTGTACCATTTTTATTCGTGGTAATTTTTATTAAAGCTCAAACACAAACGGACAAGAATATTTAAATTGTTTTGTTTTATTAATAACTAATAAGTATGACAACTGAATCAATCATTTGCGAACTAGCCCATCTCTAGTCATGTTATAACTGTCATAGTAACCACATCTGTTTACATTAAAGACAAAAATGATAAAAATATAATATAAGGCGAATGTTGCTTTTTTGGATAACTACATTCGTTTTTATAATAAAGTTCCTTAGGAAGTTGCTCAATCGAAAATAGATTTGATATAAAACGTACATTGATTAGACAATCATATTATAAAATAAAGGATTTCGTTGAAGACAAAACAATAGTTTGGAAATAATCTCTTCTGCACATGCATTTACTGGCTTTCTGAATATCGTATTTTAATAAACCTATTGTAAAATGATGTTGAAAAAATGATACCGAATCGAACTAAAATAGATTTGACATTCAAAAATACGTGGCTATTGGGTTTACTTGATTAAATTAATTTGACTTTGACTAACACACAAAACGCTCTGTCAGTCCGTCACACACGTCACACCCGTCGCCCTCCACTTACTACATCTGCGACCATAGCAATTGTCACTCGATTACTATACAATATACATAAATCCAGATTTTCTTGGAAATCTGTATCATTCTTACAAGATTATGCAACAGTAACAACATAAATGTATATAATTTACAGGTCTGTAATAATTAGTTTGAGCCTATTTAAAACCTCAGTAGTATTCGCTATTATAAAGCAATTTAATTTGTTCAGCCTAATAATTCGAAATACCCAATCGAAGAAAGGTAACCGATACTTCCCATGAAATGAGTCATGAGTATGAGTTCATGAGTGGTTTTGCCAAATATCAAATATTTTTGTTATTAATTTCTGTTAATTGCGAATACCGCTAAGCTGACTTGGAAAATTCATTTTATCAAATTATATAAATTCAACTTGCATAAATTAGAATAAAAATGCATTGTTATAACATATAGTAAACATGATTATAAGCGAAACATAATACACACTGACAACACAGTATCAAACTTATTATGTTGTAATAAAGTCATGTCGCACTATGAGTTCTATTTAGAAACAAAAATTAAGCTTTAAAAAGCGTCTAACAGACAGCGATAAACAGGCCTGACCTAAGGAATGATGGCCTTGTATACAGGTGTCCTATAACAAAAGATTTCATTTAACACATACAATGCCTACTTTTCAAAGATATTTCAATAGAATGTGTAATTCTTTTCGTTGGTTTCTATTTCTTGCAATTACATTACAATAACAATGAGTTGTCAAGTTTCGTTGTTAATAAAAAATACTACATTGAGGTTATGTGAAACCAATTAAAGATACCAACCAAGTCTCTGATGTGGGGGCAATTTATTGAAGAAAGGGTGTTTGAGCGCCTCCCGCAGCGTTATCCGTTGCGAGGGCTCGTACTCCAGCATGCGCGCGATGAGGTCGAACAACTGACGGTGCTCCTCACTGTTGCTTTGTAGGTACCTCTGTCAAATATACACGATTAGCGTTCATCCTTGTCCTTTTTAACTCACTACGCGGACAATTAAATAAAACGAATAAATAAATCTGCTCACCAATAATGGTTTACAGTTCTCTCTGACGTATCTGCCAGCTGATGACTTTTCGTCCCAGTCTAGTTTACCGTGGTAGAAGTATTTTGTCCTTGTTTTGCGTGCCATTCTGTAACACAAAATACATAGTATACATTCATTATTTATTATTAATATAAATTCCTTTTGCTCTTGCTTTTGTCTGTAGTTTTTAATTACTGGAGCATTACATGGTAATCACAAATCGAATATTAGTTTAATGGAGTTAAAACAACAAACAAGTTTTAGATTAAATTTTTAGATCTTGAAGTGACAGAGCTGTCGTTAGTTAAAACACTTTCTACAGCAGTTTGGTTTGCAGGACAACACTAGCAAACTAATATTGTCCTCCATGGAGCTACACACAGAAGTCTAGCGGGGCACATACTGTACATTTAAAATACAATTTAAAAATATCGAGAATTATTTAAAATTACTTAAAGTCCGTCTATGCAGATTTTGCCGCGTTTCATGACTTGAATCTCGATATATCGAATCTCGATATCTATGAAGACTGAGAGTTAGATATTTGGATACGCGCCACTTCAACTCTTTATCTTGAAATTCTTAAACGTGGAAAAATGATTGGAGAAAAATAAATCTCGATAAAAAAAATCCAGAAATAACCCAATTTAAGCAAATATCCAGTTGCGTCTCCAAAATTGTACAGAACTTTTAAATGATTTTTACTAAAATGGATAGATTATTATAATATCTCAAATCTATAAAACGAGGTTTTTAACGGGCGATGTAGTTTTCTTGCAACTTACAATTATGTGCAAAACCAAATGTTGAGATTTCTCTGCGCTAAAATATGATCAAACGGCAACTGCGAAAATCAACTTTATTGTTTTCGCCATAAAGTGCGGGGTAATGAACGAATTCGGTTGCACTGGGCTGCATAGGCGGACTCTTAACACAATCCAATGTCCGTCTCTTCATATTGCCATTGCCATAGTAATTACGTACTAAGCATCTATTTTGAAGCTTCCGCATGATACGTCATAATATCCGTGATATGACCACTTTGGCTATGAGCGTAATAGCATTTTATAGTGCCTAATGCCGATATACATGGTGATCCATATCTTAAGAGTGCACGTGTGTCGCTAGTACCGCTAGAAAGAGAATATTCTACACCTCATTGCAAGGTATGTTCATGTGCACAAGCCTAGGTACCTGTAAGGAATCGGTCCGAGAATCCTCTCCATCATGGCGAGATGTTCACGGTTGTCGTGTGTCTGGAAAAGTGTGATGCCGAGATGCAGCTCGAACATGATGCAGCCGATGGACCACACGTCGCACGGCTGTGACCAACCCAGCTCTGAAAGGTCGGAACATACAGAACACTTTATAATTACGATTCATTATCAAAGTCAAATCATTTTTATTCCATTAAACCAAGGTATTTACGGATATCAAATCTTCTTTCCGATTCTTCGCAATGCAGGGGTTATTATTACTTATTACATGAAACAGTGTTATCGTGAAAATAAAGAAAGGAATGCTTAGATGGTTCGGGCACATAAAAGGAATGAGTGATGAGATTCACGAAGAAAATGTACATAGCGAATGTGAGTGGTAGCAGAAGCCAAGAAAGACCAAGGCTGACTTACGATAATCAAATAGTGTTAGCTGATGGAAATGTCTAAAGCACTCGCATACCTAGGAGAAAATTTGCGAGGAGTGTTGAGATTTGAAGAGGTGAAAGTAAGGACCGCAAAGCTTGTCGCCCCGTCCTCTTACTACCCTGTTAGGGATACAGTGTGAAGATATGTAAGTATGACATGAATTCTAGTTATCAAGTAATTTGTCGGTTCTTCTTACTACAGGAAGAACCAAGAAACACATTATACTACCTTGGTTTCATTTACTAGGCCTGTATCGTCAAGGCATTAGCTATTGGAAAAAATACTGTTTTTGATACTGTAAATTCTCAATACATCAAATCACAATATATCGCCTGAAAATATCAATACGTCAAAAAAAATATAGAAATATCGAAGCATCGATATTTTTCCACCATTCTACACATGTCTGTGTCGCTCACCTAGTATAACCTCGGGCGCTCGGTAGTGGCGCGTGGACACGATAGTGCTGTGGTGCTCGTGGTCGAATGTGGCGCTGCCGAAGTCAATGAGCCGCACGTCGCTGCGTTTCACGCGCCTCAGGTCGTGTTTCTGTTACAAGGGACCACACGTTGCATTATTAAACACTGTTACACTCATAAACTTAGTATATACTGGCGCATAGACATACAAAGAGTGCGAGTGAGAATGTAATATTTTATGATAGTGGCACGAGTAGGCAAGGGACAGCAAGCGAGATGCTATTGTAACAATTTTTGAATGACAGAGGTTGACACAAGTTGTCACGCTGTGGATTTCAAAGAAGTACTGTATTTTTCAATAATGGTTACGTGTTCTGCATGTAATTGTGACATTACACATAGCAGTAATCAAGGAAATCATTCATTTCATAGGTGACATTGACAAATTAAAAATCGTCACGCGTCAACGAGCTCTGTGTTCCGTCTATACTCTATACACCAGTTTATATACTAAGTTTACAATTATACCAGTGTCCACTACAAATGCTAAAAAAAGTTTCCTGACTTTCCCTGACCATTTTGCCTTTCCTTGAGAAACCATATCCATTATAGTGTTTTTTTAAAATATTTCTCTTTCTAAAAATAAAAGAAAAATAATGTAAAGTAAATAACAAGTCGCTTCCTAACCTTCACATTGTGATTTTGTGTAATGAGTGCAAATGCTTCAATAGTCTGGATTAAGGGTCAGACTAGAGCATGAAATATATAACTCAATTACAATCAACAGGAAAGTGTAAAATTTAACTTTTTTCCCAACTTTCCAGGTCTTGATATCTCAGATTTTCCTGGAATATTTTGAGCTTTCCTAATTTTTCAGTAAGTAGACACTTTCTATACTAAACGATCTTTCCATTCCGGCTTGGAAAAGTATAGAATGTATCAGCTGTTTATATCGCGCGTAAGCTGTAAGTAAAGTATATAAGCGATGGACCTCTGGTTTCCTTTTACCATTTATAAACCACTTTTGCTAGAAGTAACGTCATTGTGATGATTGATTGATGATCAATGTAATTTTATTGTACCTTGATGCTCTGTCCACCCTTAATTTGAAATGGCATGAAATAATACTACATAATATACATTATCATGTATAATATGTGTATATGTATATGTTATATATGTTTATACTGTGTTTACATTATTGTACACTATTGTATATTTTTTAGCTCCTCAATAAAATTCTAACACTGGCTTACTGACTGACAACGCACAGCCTAAACCTAAACCGCACGCTTGTTAGCTAACTTGCAAACAGCATAGGAGAGCCAAATATCGCGCGATAACTGCTGCACAACGAGAATTTGTATAATGTAATTCGTATCGTGGCGTCTACCGCGAAAAGTGTATTTTATGGTCATGGCGCAATAGACACGCAATCGTCATACATGATATCAATTTTTATTACAATTAGTCACCGGTCGCGCAATGATCGCGTGGCTGTCGCTGTCTGCAAATTTTTAGGCAATAACCTCGCCGGTGGGTCTCGGATACATTTTGCACAAGATTTCCACATATAACATAGGTGTGCACTAAGAAAGGATTTTTTAAAATTTTTCCCCTAACGAGTTTAAATAGGGGATGAAAGTTTGTATGGAAGTTAGTCATTTTTAAGTCAGAATTATGGAAACTGGTGTATAAGCTTCTGTCTTTCGCTCCAAATGATAAAAAAGAAGGCATGGGCAGAGCGGGTTACTCTAAAACTTAACATTTAAGAAAAGTTCAATGGTTCCTGAGATGTTACCGATGGGAAATCCTATTGGGCACACGGCTAGGTGAGGTCTTAAAAAAATTTAATGTGGATGAAACAAGATAAAGTCTTTCCTATTCCATTACTAATTGTTTACAGAGTATATGTATAAGATAACACGGACAATTAGGGCCTTACTAATAAACGCGGCGTAAACATAGAATAATTATGACAGCCTTTTGTCATACTCAAGCTTATGAACAAAAGAATATGATGGAAAGAGACAAAAATTTGTCCCAAGGTTTAACCTAGTTGTAATTTTTAATAGTAACAGGGTTAGTGTAGCAGCTACCGTACAGACATTCTATATACATACATACTTATGTTACATAGTTATAAGTATGCGGTTCGCGCCGCGATTAACATGCGATTTACAATATTATAATTTTAGTGCAATACAGACGCTCATTGGCTGCGGTTGTTTCAATGTGACTTACGGAACATACTAAGAAGTGCGAACATTACAAACAAACAATGAATGTCAGAGAAAGAGACCCCACATTTTTGGTCCTTCGACCCGGATGGAGTAATACTATTCAAGAGTGTTGGATGCTCAACAACAATGAATTAACATTCTGCTAGGTAGAGGCTTCTTCAACTTTCGTAAAGGGGCAAGACTGCTGGAACATCTACCGGAATGTCTAGTAAATCAAAACATGCAAGACTTTCGACATGCAGAAACAAACAAATCACAAAAATGTGAGGTCTGTTTCCTTCACATTTACTGTTTGTAATGTTTGTAATTGTTAGTATATTCCGGAAGTCGCATTGAAACCACCGCAGCCAATGAGCGTCTTTATTGCACTAAAATTATAATATGTTAATCGCGGCGTGAATCGCGTTCTTATAACTATGTAACATAAGTAGATATGTATAAATGTCTGTACGGTAGCTCTACGGTTAGTATTTAGAAGAGAACATTTGTAAGAAACAAATTTACAAAATGTTGAAATTAACATCTTATCTAATGAATAACAACAAAATTTCGAAAATGGCCAAGTATGTGTCGTTCATACGCAAGCTTAGAATTAGGTCGCAGTTTCGGACAGCGAAAGCTATATTCAATTGTTATTTTGGGTTACTTTACGTCCGTAACAAATAGCTCACTAGGTGTAAAGATGACGGAATAAATCGCCTGTTTTGTAGTTTGGCTACGCAACCCTAATTGTGTACTGTAATGTGTGTACCCAACTGTGTACCCAAAGTGTGTATAAACCTTTTTAGAGCTGGCGTAGACACTGACTACCTCGTAGTCACTATCCACGAAGAGAATGTTCTCTGGCTTGAGATCGGTGTGCGTCAGCTTGTTGTCGTGTAGGAACAGCACGCTGTATATGAGTTGGTACGAGATGTGGCGCACCTGCTCCAGTGGGTACGGTTGGTAGTTGTTGTCTTTCTGTAATGCGATAAATAAGAGCGAATTAGAAAGTTAACTAAAAATAATACTTTATTGGCTGCGCGAGTCGTTAAAGTCTAAGAGTTGAGTCTATTACAAGGAACTAATCCATGGAATATCCATCTGTTTCTACCTAGTTCCGCTTTGCCTTCTGTAAGCCGAAGTAGTGGTTAATAGTTAGGAATCGCGTCAACATACAATTTTGGTACATATTGAAGCTCTATAATCAATAATGAGTAAAAGCGTAAAGTTTTTTTCTTTTTCTTTATTTCTTTATGGCATGGCGCACGGTTTAGCGCATTTGCCAATGTCACGTATTAATAAGTAGAATCACAAGTAAATTAGTTTTTTCTTATCGTAAAACTCCTCCAGTAAAGTGATAGTAAAGTGGATAGTAAGGCTTTACTGAAGTTATAAAGGACTTCTTGGAAGAGCGTGAGAACTTCAACTACACATGTTTATTTAGACCTACTCCATTCATTTCACTTATACAAAACTTTAAAACACATATACTATCACTATTGTATAAAATGTAAAAAATAGAAAATCTAAATAAAATGATAGCCTCACTTCTCCCGTTCCCGCCAAAAAGTACAGTGTAAAGTTATACAACATAGGTAATACATATGTTAGGGAAGAGCGATCAATATCGGTAACTAACATCGATATTTGATAAACATAGAAATAGATATCAATGTTTTGGTGATAAAATAAAATATGATATAAATTATTGTGAGGATAATGATGAGATTTGAGGAGACGAAAGAGGTATGTAATGACCGCTATACTTGAAGCTCCGACCTCTTTAACTACCCCGTTAGGGATACAGCGTGAGGATATTTAAATATGCATGTATACATGCATGTATTTACAATATTTCAATTAATAACATATGTTAATGACAACCAGCACAAAATTTTAAAAATAAGAACTATGTATTTTGTTCAGAGTTCAAAACATACATCATCATTGATAAGTAAACATTTTAAGAGGTTTGAAAATTTCAAGTATTTTTAAAAATAAATTTTTACGTTAATGGCTTGCAACAGCTCAATTTCATTTTTACAGAAAACAAATGTCAGGACAATGATTTTCGACATTTTTGTTCACAATAGTGATGTTTCGATAAGATTGAATGAAAATCGATCATTCTTAATATATGTACAAAAAAATTGCCGTTTCTATAAGATTTATAAATTCTACCATGTAATATACACACTCATATATAGTGTTACACGATTTCTAACGAAATACGTAAATAATGAAAATTACTATTTTAATTTATATTTACATATTTAAATAAAAATTATGTTTTTGTATCAAAATATTTTCTGTTTTTGTATAGCTTGCATGGTTACAAAAGATATATTATTTATTTATTTATCTGTATAGATACCTATATGAAACAAGAATGAACTGTACTTACCAAGAAATCAAACACGCTTTGCCCAAGCATTTCGAATGCAATGCACATGTGGCCATGGTATTCGAACCAGTCTAACATTTTCACACATAAACTGAAAACAAAACAAGAACATTCTTTAATAAACAATTAAACACATACTTATTAGCGAAAAAAATATTTCTATTAATAAATATTCAGTTTTAGGATCAATGTCGGCGCAGATAATCTGCACGTTTAGGTATAATAATTGAAGAGCTATTTGGATAGAAAGTTATGCGCAAGCGGCAGACGGTATTTTCGTGTTTCGAGTTGACATCGACTTCTTCATTGGCGGTCTGCCAGCGAGAACCCATAACGTCGTATAAACGTGCAAGGTCAGATATTGCTACATTCGCCGGCGTCAAATCGGGCTTAATTTTTGATAATAACAATTAATGACGCCGCTCACACATGCAATTATTAACACAAGCTGTACAATAGGTACTCACTTTTTACATTCTGGATCAACGTCTGCTAACTTCTCTAAAACGTTTATCTCTAGTTTTGCAGCCTCTCTGTACTTCTCAACATTCTTAATTATCTTTAGAGCCATTCTGTGCTCCCTGAAATTCATAGAGGCATATGGTTATATTACATTCCAGAAGAAAATAATTTAGTGTTTGGCAATAAAAATAGAAAGTTGACGTGTTAGCTACTATAAACAAATGAAAATAGAGTTGAATAATCAATTTGAGGTATTGCTTGCCAAAACACTTGTCGTCATCCACTGGTGGAAATGTGAACGACATTTACCCACTAATGTATGACTAATATGCATTTTTTACAGCTAATCTTACTTCGTGTCATGTACCACATTCCTTGTTTAGCTAAATTTCTCGAGATAGGTTCTAACTCATTACTTTCACAAACAGGAACTAGACTGTTTTAATGTCAATGTAGTAACTTTTACGCTACTTACACAGGCGTTTATCGACTGTCTATGTGCCTTTCATAATTGAAATTAATTTATTAATTTTGATTGCGTGACATTTAGTAAACCTTGATTTGAAATTTATACATTCAAAATCTTCATAGAATGTATACGAAGTATTTGATAAATAATTTAAATTTAGTAGGTATTAATAATACTTTAAATTCGATCATTAGTTTGATATTTAACCAGTCTTGTAAGTCATAATTACAACCATTGTTATTAAACTATGAAGTGAGCAGGTCGTATTATCAAAAGATGAATACAAATTTTTCCACGTGTATACTAATACAGAATATGTACATAAAAAAAAGTAATATAATAAAAAAAATAGAAAAAAATATAGTAACTAATTCGTACTTGAACTCAACTATGAATAATAATTTACAAATTATGAAATAAATTACGACTTACATTTCCAAGTCCTTCACCTCGACCACCTTGCCGAAGGTGCCCTCACCGAGCGTGTCGATGATTTTGTCTGCAATGAAACCGAATCAGTTAAGCACCAGTGCGTAAAACAGTCATGATGGAGAGTAACATTGATTTTTCAGTATCTATTTTTAAGAGTTTACAGATTTTTTGTTTTGTTTTCCACCTTGAAAAAAGAAGTCGATTAGCAAAAACGATGTCAAGAGTTTTAGAGTAGGTATACTGAAATCACCGTTCATAACTCCAACATGACTTTATGACGTTGGAAGGTGGGTTACGTTAAGATGGTCACTGTATTTCAGAAATTATATAAATTAAAAAGCTAAAATGAAAAATATTTAGTCTTCATTCAACGCGAGTCACTGAACGGCAAGGACTCGACTGGGTATACTCTATCAAGAGAAATCTTCAAAGAGTTTAGTGTTCCTGACTATGAGATGGTGGTGTGTTAAAAGATGTGATACAGGGCTAAAGTGTGTGTAATGTCGTCAAGTGTATGTGTGTACATATACATATAATGCAGTTGTTAAGTTATGGGTGTGGACACGAACATCTCGCTCCCATGACATATCCGGGCCAGTACACCAGGTGTCCGTCCTTGTCGTCCTTGACGGAGGAGCGTGCCCGGGAGCTCTGCAAGCGCCAGCGTCGCAGCCGCAGGGCCGCAGGGTCGCAGTCGCACGCCACGCGCCCGCGCACGAGCCACGCGTCGGTCCACACGCACCGCGCACCACGCACCACGCACCACGCCACATGCCACGGAGCGCCACGATCGCCACGACCCGAGTAGTGTTGTACCCAACAATCAAACAATGGAACGGTTGCCCGTCAGACAAGCGACAATTGGTATTGCTGTGTCGTACATGCTGTTAGAGCGGACGGGTGGGCGCTAAGCGGCGCGCGGACCGTTTTCGACAACGAGCGCGCCGCTCGCTCACGGATACCGGATACCGGACACCGGACACCGGGAACTAGGGAGAGGAATTCACCGACACGAGGATATCACGAAACATACACTCTCACTTCCATAATCATCTTATACACGGCACTATTTAGGATAATTGTGTCCACCCGAGCCTCTCTTTAAAAGGATTGAAACTTACACTACTACTACTGACAGATCTTTTACGTTTCAAATTCGAAAATATTTTGATACACATGCTTGTCTCAAAAATACGCATAAGAAAGTTTAACACATGCACTATCATTGTAATTAAATTATAAATCGTCCAATACGGTTCGTTCCAAAATGTTTCGACGTTAGTTACTAAACGTCAACTTGTACAAATTAGTATCGTTGTGTACCCTCACGCGATTGTTATTTTGATATAGTCGGATACCGTCTAATGTTATCGAAATATAGAAAGCGCACCGACATTTAAAGCCAAGAAATATTTTAATTCCAAATCGAAAGCACGTATTAACAACATTGTTAATCGACGTGGAGAGGCACCGTTTCGGTGTCACTGGATCGATAAATATTGACAAGAGTGTAATTGATGGAAGCACGGACCAGACGTGGCGATGTGTTGTTAGCGCGGAACAAAGGCGGCAGGCTCTGTTAGCGGGTGCTTGCTTGCTTGCTTACAGGCGGCGTGGCCGCGCTCCGCAGCAGATGGCGCGGGCGCTGGGGCCGGCGGCGGCTGCGCAGCTCCGGCGGCAGCGCCACTACGTCGCCCACGCCCAGGGGAGCCGGCTTGCGCCGCGCCGCGCTCGCGCTCGCCTCGCCCGCCGCGCCCGCCACGCCGTTCGCATCCTTCTCGCCGATGCGTCCGTACACTTCGTCTAGGTGGGCGTATTTCATTATCAAGCTTTGGATCTCCTTGCGCCTTGTCTCCCGCTCGTTCAGCACTGGATCGCCAGTCGGTGTCTTGTCATCGTCCTCGTCGCTCGACGGGAAGTATATTTGCTTTTGCCTACCGATTTCTCTTACAGGTGAGGATGCTGGTGTTTTAGTCAATTTTGTTTTCGAATTCGTGTCTGTGGTGGTATGAGTCTTAAGTTGCGGCGGTGATATTAAATCACGATTTCCCGAATGTATACTGATATCTATTGGTAGCAAAGACAACTTTGTACTTTTTCTGTCGTTTGATCCACTCTTCTCAGCCCTAAGTGATCTCCTTTGATGTCTACGGTATATACTGTCCCTATCTTTTCCGTAGTAAGGGCGTTCCTTCCAAGCTGCTTCAAAACCATTTTTGTAATCATCTCTATCGTGGTATTTATGACTAGAAGATAATCGACGATCACTCGTGTTTCGGAAAGGAGTTTTGTCCCTTACTTTTTCACTTGAGTAATTGTTGCGTTTAAAAGAATTTTCACCAAAAACAGCCGTGGTTAAACTTCTCATTAATCCTCTTGACAAAGACGAATCCGGCTCCAAAGTTTTATCGCGGTCTTCCTTTTCCCTTCTAGCTTTTTCCTTTTTCTGTAAAGCGATTTTGTCCAATACGGAAGAATATTTGTCTTCTAAACGACTGCGTGTGTTACCAAGAAATATAGTACTCTCGATATTATTATTGGCTTCCTTGAGTGGGTATCGTTTGGTATATGGTGATGACTTATTGTCTTTAATGTGAGCTCTTCGAAATGAGTCACTACGTCCAAGTGCGCTAAGACCAGAGCTAGGTCGTATAGGTGACGAATCGAGACGTGTTTTAGGTGAATTCAGATAACTCGAGTAAGTAAGATCGTCGTTCAGTTTCCTCGCTGCGGGCGTCGTCACGCCAGACGTGAACGACGAGTACGGCGAAATATGTCTATTGTTCTCATAACGTCGTATATTCGCCAGCGCAGAGTTTTTATTAGTGAGAAGTTTGTCATCGTATCGACTTCGAGCGGCAGTCAATTTGGAATCAGCGAGAGGGTCGAGTTTCTCTGAAGGCCCGCGTCGCGTCAAACGATTGATAATGCTGGAATATCCATCTGATAACAATTGAGTCACACTAGTGGTGGAAGCACGAGCATATCTATGACGTCGTGGACTCGTTGTGCCGTTACCACTGGTACTTAAACTAGCCATGTTTTTCAGTTTGGTGAGTTTCACTTTACACGATCACTTCGTTTAACCGGGATGCATCACGTAGTACTGTTTAAATATCATAATTTAACTTTGGTTAATAACGAGTAACTCATAGTTACACTTGCCGATTTTGTGTTTAACTCTTCCCCGAGAAACCTAAGACTGAGTCTATCATGAGATTGAGAGCGTACCTAAGAACGAACGAATTTCAGAAAGATCACTAGCGCAGCCGAGAGCGGCCACCAGTGCCAAGTAATGGTCGCGAACTAAAAATATCGGCAACCCGTGGGAGCGCCCTCCCGCGCACTCCAAGGTGCCGCCGCGCGCGCATTTCGTCGCATTAAATTTTGTGTACATCGTATGCTTTTCCTCGAAAGATAAGCAATAGGTGATGCCAAAGTATTCATTACTTTTCGTTCAATAAATGTAAAATTTTCGTTTATATACAATTGTTTCATTGAATTTTAATTAATGTGCTAACAAATAATAAGTAAATATAAGTACAATTTTTGGCAACATTTCACATTTTTAAGTGAAAATAGAAGTCTCATACCTCCTCAATCTCAATAAAATAGCGTCACGAACGTCATTGGCCGCAAAATATAAACAGACCCTGTATTTTACACGCTTTTGTAAGTATACATGAAGTAGCTCGGACTGGATTGTCCGAATGTTTAATAGAGCTTTGTGTAAAGAATATACATCGATGAGTCGAGCACCTTTCTCTGAACGACGAGCTTTAGCGCCAAGATTATTCTGTCAAACGCTGTGGGTAATTGGGTTAGTAGATCATGTGAGAGCACTGAAAACATCGGCAGTACACCCGATGCCAGACATACTGCAGTGTACAGTGAATGTATAAAGACTACAGATTATTAGATACATATGCTAAATAACATTATTTTCTGTCAAGAAACTATCTATTAAGTCTATTATATTACAATACATGTGTATATATATTTATATTTAGTCATTTGAGAGAGTGAGTCCATTGTGATACAATTGGTAGAGTTCGATGCGGGCACAACTGTGATTCGTGCCTGATAACAAAGCGTAACGCGACGTGTGACACGGATGCTGGTCGTGGTGGGAGCTGTCTAATACTTATCATATTGTAAACAAACTACATTTATATTTATTTCTCGTTAGCCCACTAATGTGTTGAAAGTAAGATTAAACGATTACACTATGATATTTCTTAATGTTCTGTTCGCGTTTATAGATTATAATCTTACTCTATTGCGTAAATAAAATAATTATTATTCAATTCAGTAATACTAAAGCCATTGGAAGTAGCGTTTAGCGCAAAGGAAGTACCTCGAAAATATCTCACATACTTTATCGCACAACGACATCGTTTGAAAGTAGATGTTTGCATTTTCTATTCACTTGGTAAACATTATTCTGGAGAGAATTCAGTATGAAACAATCGATATCTTCAAGACCATAATTATTAAAAGGTGATATCACAAGAAAATACTTATATACAGTATGCGCACAAACAAAAAGTGAAATTTTAAATGTCTTTCGATCTTGTTTTTTCATTTTCTTTAGTTTTTTAGTTAACAATTGAGAAAACAAAATGAGACAGACGTACCTGAAATAACTCGTGTTCACTTTTTATCAACGGATAATTAAATATTAAAATTGTATTCTTAACCTCGCAGAGTATTCGCAATACATTCAACTTGGAAATTGTTATACATAACGTAATTATAAGTAACAAATATAATATTGTTTTTTTAAAACGAACGATTACAAAGTGATAAAACTTTTTTATTGAAACTATCATTGTGACAACAATACATAACAGATTTTATATTTTAATGATAAAATTATAAATAACGTTACACTGAGCGTCAGAACTTACTAGAGAACAGCTGTTTAGTACGTCAAAATCGTTTACACTGTGGGGTGCAGGTATAAAAGAACCCTAATGCCTCATATTATTGGCTTACAAAAACCCCACTCCTTGCTGAAATGAAGGCGAATAAAACTTATTATTAAACGCCATGAGACGGTATCAGACTATAACTTGTTAACATGAATCCTAAAATGACAAAAATAAGGTATAAAAAAACAAAGAATAAGACTTCAGGATAGAACAATATTAGTTGTTACTCGATAACAAATATTAATATACTCAACATAATGTATGTATGTATATTAAGGTATTTATAAGAAACAGACCTTGCCCACAAGCCGGCTACACGCACCGTCCACATCGAAAAGGATCTCCGCAACGACGGAGAGCAATTTCGTAATATCGTGCCACTTGCACCCGTGCTCCTTGAGAAACCGCTTGTAAAGCTCGTAAAAGGAGTTAAGGCGTAGGGGCAGCTTAAACCGATCGTGTTTCACAACTAATTCTGCCATTGTCACAACACTACACTGTTTTGTTTCACAATAAATGAAAAATACTGAATAAATACTGAAACTATAAACCCGTAGTTAAGTTGTTAAAGGGGCGGGTGGGCAGTACGCCCGCTGCCTCACAACTGCAGCGTGGTGGCGTGGCCACGACGCTCACTAGTGTGGTCGTCCTCACTGATATGACGCCGCACTTGATACAATCAAATTGTATTGATGATATACTTTTACGTAAATCATACTATAAGTTCATATTATAGTAATATTAAAACTTAATATTGGGTTATTTCATGTTGTCGCGTTGGTCAACGTCAAAAATAAACTAAAGAGAACGCCACGAACAATAATTAAAGATGGCAAACTAAAGAGGCTGAACCATTTAAATGGTAGCTTTCAGTTGAAACAGGATCTATCCGCGCGTAAGCGGCCCTCAAATTGATGTTAATGACATATTTCATAAGTATCTACATTACAATCCAATGTTGAGATCAAGGATTTACAGTTATTTCTTTAAAAGTACATAATTAAGATATAAAACATTCTATGCATATAACCAGATTTTAATAGTAATGAAAATTGTGAGTGACAGTTATTGTTGTGTTAATACCTAACGACCTAATAGTTTATAATTTAATATGTGTATA
The DNA here is from genome assembly GCA_907165235.1 of Zeuzera pyrina. NCBI lineage: Eukaryota > Metazoa > Arthropoda > Insecta > Lepidoptera > Cossidae > Zeuzera > Zeuzera pyrina. Next base: position 18,692,398 of record OU015628.1, read on the forward strand.
CACTATATTCGAAATTGCGACTGGTGTGGCGCAAAACGGACGGTATCTACAAGGTTGGCCGGAAGGAACTGGGCATTACCGAATAGATAGGTGGGTAACGATATACCAAGCGTAGCACATTTATCAGACAATATCTTGACCACTGCCGCCGGCCTGCCAGGCGCGGTGTTAATGATATGTATATGTATTATATGTACATATAAATCTGTATTTACAGAACTATTTTTTGTTGCGAACTTGAGCTCTACAGTATAAATCTATGGCAAAAAAGACTTCTTAAGTATTGACATCAATTATATTATTCTTGAATTCTTGATGGAATTGAAGTAATCTTTTTTTACTTTGATTGATACACATACAGAAAAAAGTATTGAATTAGGCACAAATGTACATGAAAGAGTACAAGAAATAATGTAATGAGCCTCAGAAGATAGACTCAAAGTACTTAAACTTTAGAAACAATGGATTTGTCATGTACTGATTCATACGCAAATCCGAAAGAAACTGGCTACAACAAGATTCAATTTAAAGATTTTGTACTACAATTCAAAACAATTGAGACGCACGCTTCTTGATGACACTCGATTGGACAAGTAGGCTTGCCTAGTGTAGATACATAATTTATTCTTAAACTATTCTCATCAATTACTGACATTTATAAAATAACAAATTCGTAATAATCGACTAAGTCCGACTCGCACTCGCTTTTTTACCACCACACAATATATTTTTACTATGTATTAATAACAACAAAATGTCTTATTTCATTCGGTTCGGGAATAGCGCAACCTCGGCTCACGCTTGGTCGGTTTTTATCATTTAATGCTTTAGTTTGGAGTATGTACTATAATCACACCGAATTGACGCTTTTGTGAACAGTTCTTATGATAGAGAAAAACTGAAAGAAAACACGTTTAGCGCGGGGACACCCATTAATGAGTTACTTCTTGCAAGGTGTATACTACAATTGCTAAAAGAATCCCTGACTATCCCTGATCATTTTGTCATATTTCCTTGATCATGTTTATATTAATGCAAATTAGTCTTAAATTTTCCACCAATAATTACCCTTCTTCTTGGGCAGTCGGGTAAAAAGGAAAAATAATATGTAAATAATTAATAATTTCATAAGGTTCACATTTTGTTATTTTTTGCAATGCGTTCACACTTCAATAGTCTGGATTAAGGGTCAGACTAGAGCATGAAATATATCCGTCGTTTTACAAGCACTATGAATATGTGTGGGGCAATTAGTGCAAAATCTGTTTCCCTGACCTTCGATTTTACTGACTTTCCCTGACCACCTTGAATTTTCCTGACTTTTTTCCGATTTCCCAGAAAGCTTAAACAACATATTCTATGGAAATTTCAAACTACCTATTACAGGTCAAAAGGATAGTTTGACGGATAGACGGCGTATAGGCTTAGTAATAGTCTCGTTGGGTGGGTGGGTTGGCCCTAAAATACTAATTTGTACAGTGCAAAACTGTGAACTAATACTATTTACATATATAATTTTGTTCAAATGAAACAAACTTTGTAACAAGAAAGTAATTCAAAAGTATCTAACACATGCAACTTGAATTAATTTATGTTGCGGAAAAAATATTTTTATGTATTTTGTAGATAAAAAAATGTAAAGCGTTAATATGCTTACTTGTTTACTGTCATTACTTACTAGACATAGGATGGATACACATACACACATACGTATGCCTATATAACATACATAATATGTATGTACGTACTAATATTTGTTACGTTTATACAGTCGTTTGCAGGCTTAGATAGCGCGCTACCGAAATAATTATTTCAGGTACATTAGAGCTTCATTTCATTGTGTGGGTGGGCGGTGTATGCGTTCAGTTGGGCAGATCGTAATCACAACAGCGCGGGTGTGTTTGAGTTTTGCCTAGGTGAAGGTGATCACAGCGATACTATTTCTGCGCGCATGCGTTGTTTGCTTTCAGCTTCGTGTTGTGACACGTGGCGCCATCTAGCGAACGTCATTAGAATCGCATTCTTTGTGCCAGCTGCTGATACTATTTTCGTCAGACATACAGAATATTGTTTATTAAGGTAACTATGTGAATTTCCGATATAATGATGTACTTTGCAATAATAAAGGCTGGCGTTACTACAACACTATGAAAATCATGTTAAGAGCCGAAATTTACAAACAAGAATTTTCTAATCATTTTGACGTTTCTTGTAAATGTTATTTTTCAATTGATTACTTTACCAGGTTATTCTTATTAGTTAATGTTGAAATATCTCTAAACATATAATTTACAATATCTAAACTGAACAAGAGGGTTGATAAACCTTATAAAGGCACGATGACAATTAAATATTTAAAATGCAACCATATATTATGTGATCCTTGACCTAATAATAAAAGTTAAAATAGATGCGCTTGCTCTCAATACTCGTACGCTGCCAACCCATTGCGCAGTTACTTTTAATAATGATGTTTAAATTATCACGCATAAAAATTCAGAATATAAAAAGACAGTACATATTTTTGTTGACCCTATTTTTTAAAAATCATTATGCTGACCTCTACTTCTTTCGGTTTGAGTTGTGAAGATGAAGCTGCGGGTGACTGAGGTGACACATAAGAGCAAGAGGGCTGAGGCTCGGCTGTTAATTGTTGGTTCACTCGCACTGTTGGCTGTGATGAAGGTTTTAACTGCTTCTCTATATGTATCGGTTGACCTTCCGTGTTTTCAACATGAATTTGTGGTATCGGATGCTCAGAACTGATTGCGTTGTCAGGAGTATACGTCCTTTGCACTAACCAAGCAGGTGGTACAGCTGGTAACTGTGATGGAGCCTGTTGTTGTATTTTCGTTATATTAGCATTACTGTTTTCTTTCTCGACTGTTAAGTGTTCTAAAGTTTTATCATTGGCTTTATTACTTGGTTCACTGTCTTTACATACTGACTGAAATTTGTCAGAAGTGCTGATACTGTGACTTTTAGACGAAAAGTCATTATTATTGTCTAATGTATTTCTTGTCATTTGATTTTCTGTTTTTGAAATATTATTTGGTATTGGAGGTAGTTTGTCTGGTAAACGATCATGGTGTGGAATGGAAGGCAACTCACTTAAAGGTACATTTACTACAGCTTTAGAAAAATCGTTACTAGCTTTACAATCACTGATTTCCTTCTTACATTTATTTATTTCACCTGGGACAATTGCCCCAGATTTTGGTGGATCCGTAATTGACGGCGAATCTCTGCTCTGTGAATAATCTGTACTATCACAAGTTAAGTCTTCAAGGCTCTGTACGAGATCAAGAGCGGAAGCTTCATGATAATCGGTAGAACAAGGAGAGGTATCATCTTCGCTAGTATCGTCTGCACCAACAGGTCTTTGTGAACTTTTACTACTAGGAACGAATGCTAAACTAGATGTTATGTCGTTCGAAATATCTGCGTTAAATGATTCTTCACTTTGCGTCGATGAGTCTCTATTAGTCGACGTATCAACAACTTTTTCTTCTTCTTCACTAGCTGTTCTGTCGTTAATATTAGCAAAAGGCTCACTTTGTTCTTCTTTCTCGACGGTTATATTGTTCGCATTAGCAGATAATTTGGACGGAGTGAGAGACTTCTCTTGTACACTGTTATCAAAATTAATTACGTTCTTTCCACTAAATATATCATTTACAAGTGCAATATTATCAGCAGATTGATTGTTAATAACATCTTCTACATTTACTTTTTCTTCTATTGGTAAATTCATATATTGTGGTATAGCAAATTCCATGTCAGACAAAGGCATATACTGAATGCAGTCTTCGTCCACAGCATGTGTTTCGAACTGTGGAGTATAATATTCAAAGGCAGCAGTAGTATTATTATTATCGTATGAAGCCCAAGGATCGTTTGGAGGTATTACTGGCAATTCGTCATAAAACATTGCCGCGTTTATTTGTCTGTCGTAAAGTAAATCAGGTTTGTAATTCCACGTAGGCACAAAAGAGTCTTCAAAAGCTAAGTAATTTTCAGGAAGAATAACCATTGTTTCATTAACTTGTGAAGGATCAGAAGCGTAAGAGCCATCATAAAAAGGATTGTTAAGAACGAGCTGAGGTTCAAAAGGCTCAGTTTCCACGGTCACTTCAGTTTCCAGAAACAGTCCGTATTTTGATAAATCTGGTTCAGATCGCCTATGTCGAAACGCATTTGAAATGTCACTATCATAACGTGGACTATAGATATCAGAAATATCAAAGCTTTGCGTTCTCCGTAAATAACTGTGTTGCTCTTGATGTTCTATGTCACTAAGTTTCTGGAACATATTGGCCTCCACTTGGTCATTACATAGTCCTTCGTATATTGGCACGCCCACGTTGTTTATTTCATGTAACGTATAAGCATCGTTTGTATCGTTTACAACCGTGTTTGACGTATCATCAATATTAGTGATATTGCCAGCGGCATTGTTAGGAAGTAGCACTACAGACGGTAAAGTAGGAAGCGGACTGTTAAAGAGCAAATTGTTGGGCGGCTGACGCGGTGGCTGGGCAGCCATGGCTTACGCGGTGGCCGCCCGCTGTCGGCAGCGGGCAAGTATTTCGGTTCGGCAGAGACGCGGCGGGCGGCCGGCCGAGCTTCGCGACTGACTGAAGGCGGCCCGAGTGACGAAGGCGAACACAAATAGATCGGGCGCAAGCGCGATGAGGTCGCGTCTCTCGCGCACATCTTCACGGGCGAAGGCGCACGCGCACGCGCAGTTACATGCCAAACACGTCCCTCTTGTTATACCAAACAGGCGTGCTGACGTTTACGCTTTATTCAGGTTCCGCACTTTGCTTATGCAGGTACCTACAGTAGACGTGAACCACTGTCATCAGACAGGTTTCGGGTGGACACTACAGCAGGGTTGGTTGGTGAGCTTTGGATTATATGTTATGCTGACTTTTCGTGCATCTTCTGGAGAATAAAATAATTGGGAACAATAAAACTCACCTGTTCTGGGGGTGAACGCGGTGATGACTCGTCGCGATGGTGTCTCCTCCGTCTGTGTGATGTTGGTGATCGCCGGTGATGAGATCTTTTGGAACGTTCATTTCGCCGCCTCCAGGAGTGCTCCGAGCTGTGAAATCAGCGATCGATAGGCTGTAGGGTTAGTGAGCAGGACAATGGTAAAGCATTTTGATTTTAAGATAAGTGTCCAGGTATGGTAAAGTGTGTGCGTTGAGTAAAAAGTAATTGATAACTTGTCGTTACTGACGTTGGCGAGCGTTCTCCGTGGAGCGAGTGAGGGTCTACAAGTTGGTCGAGTTGGTCGACTGGCGGTAAGCAACAAGCGCGTAACAGCGCCCATAGGGAATTCCAACGGCGTTGACCCGTACTTGTATTTTTATTAATCACCCGATTAAAATTCAACGCGCATTGGCTACCTAATTCATTTTTCGTTTTTAGTTATAGGTGGAAATATTATCCTATAGTATAAAGTAATTGAGAAATTCGTGAGTGTAATTGTGAAACTATTTGACAGTCATCTGATAGTTGCCCTATTATAAGTCAAGGTCATTGAATAATGCTCAGTAACGTTCAGGCAATTACTGTTAAAGTGATCAAGAAAAATAAAGCATACGCATGAGAGACGATTTAAATTCTTAATATTCAATAATAATTGTCAGTAGTCATGAAGGTTTCGTTTAGATAGAAGTCACAAACACTACACGACGGGGACCCGACAAGTGCTGTGGTCGCGGGCGGACTGCCCCGAATCGTCGCCCGCGCACCAGTCACCAGTTGTAGCGAAGCGACGCGCAATCTAATCTCATTCGCAAAACTGCCGTCACAGCCTAACGATTCAACAATCATAACTTCCACGTCATTAAATACGTAATATCTTCAGTTTGTGAGAAATAACAGACGTTTATATGGTAAATTTAAATAATACAATATTATCATTATAGTAATGGTAAAAAAGACAGAGGATTAGTTGTCGATTGTTTGTAGTTAAGTCAAAGTCGTTTGTTAGTAGACTTACCAACAAACGCGCAAAGTTTTTGGTATGGTCATTAAACTGTTTATTATTTTCGACAAACTTTCGCCTGTCTTCCATCACCATTACCAAATAGAATAATTATATAATCGTAAGTATGTTGTTAGTAATAATTTTAATAAAAAAGGTTCTACTATTGTCTATGAACGACTGATAGATAACGCACAGTCTTTGTAAACTAAAAGTAGAGGAGCTTGAGGCTTGGTTTTCTTTAATAGCAATAACTGTTTCCTACATACATACTATATTATACTTAATAATCTAAAGATACATAGTTCTGTTCTAAACACTGTATAAAAGTAACAACAATTATCTCAAAGTAGACAACACATATCCAACAGCAGTAATGAATGATTTTGAATATCACCTTATACTCTTGTGGGAAATGGTACGACTACCGTGTTAAGGCGACGCATTTGATAAACAATAATTTAATCCAAAATAGACCTTCTGGTCTATTTAATAATAGAAAAGTGAGCGCGATAGCTTATGAAAATTGCGAAAAAGTAGTTATTTTCGTTTATTTTAAAAAGCATTATTAATTTTAAAAAATCCAACTGTTATTTTGAAGAATATGTTTAGATTTAAACTATACAGAAAATTTAGAAAAACAAATGGGTCCTGTTACTCCTGAAAATGTAAATCTCTGTTTTATAAGAGGTTTCTTTGATAATTTTTTTGTTACAAAAGTTAACCAATCGTGTATCGGAATTGTCAAAATAAAGGTAATGAAATGAAGAATCAGTTTACCAAATATCACTTTCATACGCTTTGTAGTCATTTAGAAAAATTGAGATCCCTGCTGTCAGAATTCCAATGCGTCGCCTTAAAACAAACTATTAAAGAAGCTACATATTTATCGAGGATCTAAATATTAGGATTTCTTTGTATTTCATTAGAAATTGTTCGATAGAGATTTTCCCAAAACTAATCTGAATACTAGTAATCCTTTACACGAGACTATTTAAAACAATATATAAACTAAATATTAATAAGTTTGCTGATAAGTGTAATAAGTATGTACACTTTTTATCATTAATAAAGTTGAGTGAGTTAATAATGCTTCAAAAACAGCACGCGCGTCATGCGTTCTAAAGTTATAGACGACAAATGCGCGGGCGGCTCTAATAAATGGCAAGCATTTAAATGTCACATTGTTTAGCGCAAACTGTGCAGAGCAGTTGAACTTGAACATACTCGTCTGCATGTGGAGGACCTTCATATTATAATTTTTGTAAGCATACGTGAAAACATACATAAAACAAGTAAATACTAATCACAAAAAAACATTATGTCGTTTTCATTAAAATTATTCACAATATCGAGGGGTTAACCAGATCTATAAGCTATCTTCTATTAATCCATTCAGACTACGGAGTTTGTAATGTTTAAATTATAATATGTATACAATACAAGTGTAATCACAAGCAATCGTATAACTGGAACAGATTGGCTGTGTACAGTACTTTATGTTATGCATAATTTCGTCTTCACAGAATCGATCACCTTTATGAACGTGTTACTTATTGATAGTAAGATCCATGCACAATGCACACGCGGATCTTATTATGAAAAGAAGCACTCGTCGCTGTGTCAACGTCAAGCGTTGACAAAGCTGTTATTAGCGTTACATGATACGTCGCGAATAACAAGCAGTAAGACGTTCACTTTCAACGATAAACCACATTAACATTATCACGTCGAAGCTCCTGATGTGTACCATACACATCCAAACCGGCTACTATAGAAATTAGAAATTTCACTAAATTGGTAAAACTGGTCCGGGTACGACATGCCATCCATCAGAATTAGTAAAAACAAATCTGAATATTTACGAATATGTAGTTTAAAGGTAAAATTTGATGTTTGTAATTCCATTTGACTTAATAATCTATACGTACAATGTAATAACTTCAGCAGTTTTTATGAAAATTTTAAATTTTGTTAGCCTGCTCTCCTCTATTCATATTGCAAATCGGGTGACGTTAATTGAGGAAAATTATGATAACGTTTTTGAAATAAGTGAAAGCAAACACGTACGCAAACAGATATACCTGTTTAGTACGCGATTTTACTAGTGTGAATACGCTGTTTGAATTTTAATATTATGTAATTTTTATTGGATTTGCCGTAGTAAGCTGGTATAAGTTAGTAATGATAAATTCTAGTAAGATTTTAAAGTTAAAACAATATTAGAATTTATTACAGAAAGTCAAAGTAATTTGAAAATGTAACATTGTCTATCTGCTACTTGATTATTCCAAAATAATATGTGTATGTTGCAGATTTGATAAAGTTTCTCGCGAGAAAACACATGCTTGTTTTCCTAAAACTTGTATATACCATATATTATGGATACATGCATGTTACGTCGAGGCGGGCAACGTACTTATAAAAAAATATTAATCGGTTTGAATATTGGCACATCGTGCAACACCATTAAGGAAATTGTGCAAATACATCTAACTATAATGCGATGTAGGAAAACATTAATTCGCAATGAGGTCAACGTTCAAGCTAATATGGTAACAACACAACGGTTCTTTATTTTTAGAAAATGAAACACTCGGCACGTGTGCCGTATTGAATCATCTTATCTGTTTATATTGGTAAATATTTCCTGAAGTTACAACATTCCGTATTTTGCTTTCTGTGTGTGAGTATGTAATTCGAAACACATATTATAATAACGTAATACGAGTGATAGATTTCACTTATTGAATTTTCACTACACTATATTTGCATTTACAATATCATTAAACGTAAATGTAATACATCATTTAAGAAAAAATGCTGACGCGGCTCCGATAGTTATAGAAAAAGACACAAATTAAAAGATATGCAAAGGTCAGCCAGGTAACGCTGCACGCCAAATCGCGTTGAGAGTGAAACGCCTGTGGCACAATGACCATAATCGATCGTTGGCCAGTGCAAACAGCGGGTCTGTTACGAAATCGAAAGCCTTAGTCTACAACGTGACATGAACTGCGCCCGGTCAAGGATTCGCGGCTCAGGGAATATGGTGCATAAAAAATGAATTATTTTATCGTAAACAAACATTTCATGGAATTAATATCTAATGGGTAATTTTCGATATCAAGTTTATCATTGCAGGAAACACGTTACTGAGAAACTGGAAAAATTAACAAAACTTCATTGAATTTGCTGGCTCATGATACGCTCGACTAATCTTTGATTTGACAAACAGAAATATCCCCGATCCCTGTATAGGAGGCGTGTGCGTGGTAGATTACAATGTTTGAATGCATTCTGTCGGTCTATCACGTCGCAGGCGTGCGGCGGCCTGTTCTGTTGGCAGACAAGGCCGCGCCGGATGAGCGATTAGTGTGAACCGTGTCACTGCAGCCGCGACTAATCGTAAGCCGGCGCTGCGCTTCGTCGGGTCAATGACAAGCACAACTCTCTCTTGGTCCGAATACTGACTTAAACAATCCCTTTTCCGTGTTATATTAAATGTAAGTTTTCCGGGTACTTGCTGCGACTCAAAGTTCATTGGTCAATTATCGAGAATAGCTTAAAAGCACATTAAAGGCATTTTTAACTAATTATCATAGTTATTAACTATGATGGTAACTTAGTTATTCATAATATTACGCTAATAGAACGCATTTAAAACTATTTCTCAGATAAAATTATGAAGTTGGATATATTATATAGAGGTAGAATATAGGGCAATACCGTAATATTATCATATTTTAACGTATGTGAATAAGTTACGCAAGTCGACTGACCTTAGTATACAGGTAAGTGAAATATTCAGGAGACTAAAATACACGCACCGTAACTAATTTAAGTTGATTAACCTTAATTAAAACGTATATATGATGGCTTTATTACAATAATTCCAGGTATCAAATTGTGTTATTAAATTTTGAAATAATATTTTTGTTTCGAAATATACACACCGGCACAATTAGCGGAACACAAAAAAAGCAGGATTTTAAAATCTTTTACTTGAGGAACTGGCCAGTTATGATATTTTTTTAATTTATTGTCAAATTTGAAAATAGAAAATTAGATGACATACACTTTTTTCATTCATTTGTTTTATTTTCCCGAACAATACGTTTTGTCAACTTTTGTCTTGTCTTTTGTTTGTTTTGTCAACGTAATAACTACGTATTTGTAATTTTTTTGAAAAATTGCACTTAATGGTTTTTTATAAATTTGTTATTCTATAGGCAATTTTGTTTATTAAAAGCTCTTTATTATGCCTGACTTAACATCACTGGAAATCATTAGGGCTGATGAAATGAGAAGAAATGGCCATACCTACAGATCGATTGCCTCAAGCTTCGTCGACCAGTATCAACGATTCATCGCAGCATCCAGCGGTACAGATCGTCTAATTCTCTTGTGAGGAGGAGGGGTCAAGGTAGAAAAAGATGTACATCGAGGCGAGATGACAGTTTTTTACAACTTTGAGTTCGTAGGAATACGCGATTAACGGCTGTACAAGCTCGAAATGAACTGGAAGACGTTCGAGGAGTACGAGTAAGTGAGCGTACAGTTCGCAGGAGATTTGAAGAAGTTGGTTTAGGGTCGTATATACCTGCCAAAGGCCCAAAACTTGAGAGACGTCACCGCGTAAACAGATTAAGCTATGCGCGAGAACATTGTCATTGGGATTTGAACGAATGGCAGCAGGTTCTCTTTACTGATGAGTGCAGAGTTCTTTTAAAACAGATCGATGGGAGACAGCGAATATGGAGACGCAAAGGAGAACGCCACATACAGTCTAATTTTGAACACACAGTGGCTTATGGTGGCGGCTCGATTATGGTTTGGGGAGGGATATGTTTGGGAGCTCGCACGGAGTTAGTGATAGTCACAGGAGGGACCATGACAGCAGATCGATACATCAGAGACATTTTAGAAGAACATGTTGTACCATTTGCCCCATTTATTGGTGACGACTTTATTCTAATGCAAGATAATGCTCGTGCTCATAGTGCACAATCGGTACAGGCATATCTGAGCCACGTAGGTATACCGGTGATGCAGTGGCCAGCAAATTCCCCCGATATGAATCCGATAGAGCATGTCTGGGACTTGCTAAAAAGAAGGGTTAAATCCAGAATGCCACCCCCCAACAATCTGAATGAACTTGGAAACGCATTACTTGAGGAGTGGGAGCGGTTGCCTCAAGAAATCATCGATAACATAATCTGTAGCATGCCCAGACGAATGGAAACCGTAATCAGAGCAAGAGGGGGAAACACTCGTTATTAATTTTGCTTTAATTTTATTGTTAAATCATGTAATGCTTACTTTTTTTTATTTTTTGTGATGGTTCATAATCATCTAAAAATTTCTCTTATTTCAAATTTCTTTATTTTTCAATAAAAAATAACGAAGACTTTTCAAAGTCGTTGTTAAAAGATGTTAATCAATTTGTTATTTTGTGTCTAATTACATTTTCGTCAAATATATGCGTTATTATCTCATAGTCTCACTTTTTTTTCTGTTCCGCTAATTGTGCCGGTGTGTATATAATGATTATTTTATTTTATACAAATTGTTAATTGTTTCTGTATCTTAATACGAAAACGGAACCCTTATGAAATCACTCACTCGTGCGTCCGTCTGTCAGAGTCGGTTTTCTCAGAAAATATGTCACGTACAAATTCGAAATTTGGCACAGTACATTTCGGTAACCTTCTTAAATTGCACTAGTTAATATTTTAAAATATTCGTAGAGAAGGAAAGAGAAGGAAAATTAGGTATTCTACTCAACTTGATCATCCCCCATTTCCGGAACTACGGGACCTAATAGAGATTTAATAATTTCAAAGAATATAAAGCCTTAGCTACAATCTAGTTTACATTTAGTATTGTAGATTTCCAGAAATAAAATGTAGACATTTACCATTTTACAAAAATCGTATAGGATCTTCAGAACGCTCCATGCACGAGTGGTACTCACACACTGGACCATTTATTTTATCAATGTGGCTAATAACTTAAGGCCAATATCGTTCATTCCCATTCATTTAACAACAGTGGTAAGTGTCCGAGTGTGCCGATCACTGCAATCTCGGACCAACTATCACAATGGACGAAGCATTTGCTCTAAGAGCGTGTCCTTACGGTGTTTTTGTTGACAGAGTTTCTAGAATTTTACTAATGTGCGTGAATAGGAAAGGTACAGTACAAAGATACACAGCTGAACATGACATATTTTTATTTTTGTGAATACTAGTAACCAAAACACTTAAGATTTACGAGTATTTTGCAAATACATAATTATTTCATGACCATGTCATCTTATGATGACACGAAAAAAAATTTTTTTTCGCTATTTGAATTTTGTTACATATGGTTGTTTCCGCATTTTTTTTTAGTTTTAAAAAAGAAATATAATGGGGGTCAAATTTTTTTATAACAAATTAATTTAATAAACAAGCAAATAATTGCTATAAAAATTTTTTTTAGCAATCATGATTTTTGCCAATTATGATTTTTAAAGAAAAAATAATTTCTTAACTATTTATTTCAACAATGGAAATATATAAAAACGATTTTAAACAATAAAAAAGGTATTTTAGGAAAATATTAAAAAAAAAATTATCATTTTGCCATAACAAAATAGAAAAAAAAAATTTTTTTAACGTTAGTGTCTACTTGTTTATAATAAATGCGACTTTTTTTTAGCAAATTTCCTCGAATTTTTTTTTTTAATTTCTTAAATATTAATAGTTTTTGAATTATAGGCGAAACACTAAATACCTTTTTTTATCTTAATTTGTTAATAACCTGCAATTTTTTATTAGCATGTGTGAAATTCTTAAAATAATTTTTCTAGACGTCATTCCGAATCCAATGAGCTATCGTGTATATTTTTAGGACCTTTATCAAGAATTAACACCATTTTGAACTTGTCGAACAGACTAATACTGCCATTGCGAAGTTGTCATACTTACTATAGCCAACTGTTTTACTCGTGGTTACGCGCAATGAGATAGAAAGAGACGAAAATTCGTTTGACAGACTGTAGTAAGAAGGGCAACTTAGTATGGCTCCCTCCATTGTTTCTTGGTCCGAGACTACAATAGCTAAAAAATTCACTGACACTTCCCTGACACATGACAAACCCCGACTAATCATATTCATTTTATAGAAAGTTTTTCATACAATTTAGAAACAAAAATAATAATAATGTTATGCAAATAATAAATAATTTCATAACATTCACATTTTAACAATCTGGCTTTAGATTAAAGGTTAGACTAGAGCATGAAATATATATTCCACAATTTACGAACACTTGAGAAAATGTGTGAAACAGTGTAAGATCTCATTCTCGCCGACTTTTCAGGTGACACCCTCTATTTTACTGACTTTCGCGGACCATCTTGTGCTCCCTGACTTTTCCCTGCTTCCTGATTTTCCAGAAAGTGGAAACACCTATTGATAGACTCTAGTATTCTAATTTATTTAAGATAGTTAGATAATATTTTTATAAGCTTTTATTATAGATTAAAAGTAATAGTTATCTAACTAGTTATCCAAATACGTACAACAGAATATATTAGACAGCATATAACCCATACACACGTACGTATACCAGCGGGACTAGTCGAAGTGAAAGTTGATCAGACGGCATGCTGTCAGCTTTTGGCATTTGTCCGATGGACGTACGTTGCATGCTAATAAACAAAATGTCCTAGTAGACAAAGAAGCAAAATGATCTAAGAAAAGCGATCAAAATTAGAAGACTTCAAGCTGACAACATTGAATGTTTTTGGTCTTTCATAAAAATATGAACGGTGGTGAGTGGGGCTGCGATGAAGTTAATTTCCAAATGAATGAATTCTCAAGGACGTCGAATAGTGATGGAAAAATATTGTATTTATGATAACTAGTTGCGACGTCGTTACGTCATAAGAATTCAACTTGGAATTATTCGTAGATGTTTTAAATTAAACAATTTAGCAGACTGCTCTCCGCGTGCAACTCGGCTCTCTAAATTAATAAAAAGACAATAAGCGAACCTATTACGTCATGATGCCTACCAAGTTGACAAATCCTTTGCGAGCGTATAAACCAGGACAAGACCTTGAAACATTCACTATGAACGCTATCGAGACGAATCTCTGAAGCTTTAGTTATGCTTGGCGCCCACGAACCTACAAATTGTTATGTTACCTGAGTATATCTAATTGAAAGAAGTAAAAACAATTTTCAGAAGCTAGTCGGGAATACAAAATAATCGTGTAGAAATATAATCACCGAGTAGAAAAATATTCAAGAAAGAATATTTCAGTTATTGTTTGCATTAATCTACTTTATTTGGTCATTGTGTCGAAGTCCGCTTTTTCCATTACGCTTTACATAAAATCAGTCAAATGGCAATAATGAGCGAACAGATTAAGCAACGGCTACAGGATGGAATAAAGCGAAACAACGATGGTGACTCACGCTAAATTGTGCAATTTTACAGAACCAGTTGCAGAACCTCGTCACTACTGTCATTCGACATCACATTTTCATACTTTATTGTTGATAACATTTAGTATGTATCCATTTAAACTGGGGTCAGCGACAGGCATTGAACCGATAGAATAAACTGAAGTAACAGTAACTCCTGAAAAAAATTTAAAAGTAATGAAAAGAAGCTAATAAAATTTTCCGACATCGACTATATACACATATGTTATGTTTTTAAAAAACAAACTACTCTATCGATCTATTATTGTATACTAGCTGTAGCCGCGACTTCGTCTGCGAGAAGTTTTTTTGTAGCTTTGCCGGATTAGGTTAGATTGCGTGTACATATATATATGTACATAGATTGTTTTTGAAAAAAGCCTACGTTTGCCTACGGGCACATAACTGTTTTTGAAAAAAGCCTACGTTTGCCTACGGGCACATATCTGTGCCAAATTTCATCAGAATTGGTTCAGTGGTTTAGTATTTCCAATTCAGTTTCATGACCCTTTTCGCCTCCTTAGGGATAGCTTTTTGATAAAAAAAAGTAGCTTATATCCGTTCTCAAGCGTCAAACTATCTTCAGACCTCATCATAATCAGTTCAGCAGTTTGCATGTCCCATAAAAAATTTCATCCCTCTTTTAGTAGATTTTTGATAAAAAAAAAAAGTAACCTATGTCTTTTTGATAAAGGATTCGTATAACCGCACTCAATTTTATCATTACCGAGGCTTAGCATTTCCCATACAGTTTCATCACCTTTTTTAGCTTCTTAGGGGGTAGATTATTGATAAGAAAGTAGGCTACGTCTGTTCTCTGATGGCAAACTATCTCAATGCCAAATTTCATCATAATCGGCTAACGGTTTAGCATTTCTCATACAAAGTTTCATCACCCTTTTCACCCCTTTAGGATTTTCGAAAAAAAAGTACTGTCTGTCTTTTGCGCAATCACATGTTCTTACTACATACCAATTTTTATCAAGATCGGTCAAGCCGTTCTTCAGTTATAAAAAGACATACAGACAGACAGACAAAAATTTTAAAATTGGTAGAATCGAAGTCGGTCATAAAATAAATATCTATCACAAAATTTGACAGTAAAATTGTAATTACAGACGGCCGCTAAAGGTTTATGTTTATATCGTAGTATAGATATAGATTACGGTAACAGAATTGCTCAAGAATTACTGGATTACTATATAATAATATTAAGTAATAATTAATGAAAGTGCTACAAAAGCAAAATAACTAGTAACATTTCTTGAACAATAGTGAATTTTTAAAAATAAACTGAATTAAAAGACATCAAAAATAAATGAGTTTTTAAAAATAAACTGAATTAAAAAGACATCAAAAATAAACTGGAGGTCTCCTGCCTGAATACGGCAGGCGTAAGTAGATGTTAGACAGGTGCCTGATGTCTGCCGGAAGATCAAATAGACAGAGCGTTATCTGACGGAAATGTCAAAAACATTTGCATATTTAGGCGAGTGTGTGAAGAGAATGACGAGATTTGAGGAGATGTAAGGAAAGGAAAGGAAAGATGTAAGGAACTGTGTGCACTCCTCTGACCGCCTGGATATATATATGTGGTCTAAAAATACGAAATATTACGAAAATCTGAGAATAATTTGTGTCGTTCTAAGCAAAAAAAAAATTACTATAGGTCGACGATATTTGTTGCTACACAAGTGGATTGCAGAAATTTTAAATATATTAAAAGTATTTTTCAATATATTACAATATCGATCTACCCAATTCAGAAGCTTATTTTTAACGACTTCAAAAAAGTGTAGTTCAAAAAAGTTAAGTATGTTCACTGATAACTTCGTCATTGTGGACCGATTTGGAAAATTCTTCTTTTGTTTGAAAGGGTATACTTCCGAGGTGTTCCCATTTAAATTTCGATGGTTTTGAAGCTTGGACTTCGAAGATACATCAAATAACGCTAAGCTTTGTTTATATTGATGATTCTCTTGTACATCATTCCGTTCCAGAATTAAAAAAGAAGTTAATTGTAGACCTACTCTAGATATTTATTTAGGCCAATGTCACTCAAAAGGGAGAAATAAAAAAAAAAGAAAAAAATTAAACCGACTTCGAAAAAAAAAAACAAAAAAAACACGAAAATACAAAATAACTATTTTTAACTAATCAACTCTTTTGTCTTTATTTATATGGCATCAACGCGATTGCGAAATTTGCCAATAATCAAACCTTAACTACATAAATAACTTTATAAATACGATACTAATATACCTAATATAATTAAATTTGACATTTCCCACATGTAGTAACGTATATTATTATTTATAATTTCATGTTGCACACAGAAATACTACAAAAGGTTTGTGATTGTGGAGTTCATTGATATAAAAATGTATTGATGTTCGTTTCAGAAAAAATTAAAACGACTTAAAAAAAACATTGAGAAATAAAAGTTGGACTATAGTTTGATAGAGCTGGCACCGACTTCAGTAACTGTCAAATTTAATTATTTAGGTATTTTAAAATTGAAGTTGAAATATCGTATTTATAAAGTTATTTTTGTACTTGAGTTTTGATTAGTAACGGATAGTTAGTTTGTACTTTTCGGTGATTTTTTTTTGAATTCAGCTTCAGCAGCTTAATTTTTTTCTTAAAAAGTTTTTATTTTTTCCTTTTGAGTGAGACCTAAATAAATGTCTATGGTACGTCTATAACTAACTTTTTTCTAATTCAGAAATTAATGATATACAAATGAATAATTAAAATAAAGAAACCCTTATAAACAGGATTATTTGGTGAATCTTCGAAGTCCAAAGCTCCAATATTAGAGAAATTTAAATGGGAGCTATATTGAATCCGACGGAAGAAGAATCAAAGTAATCGGTTCATAAACAAAGAAGTCATGCCCGAACAAACATAAAAAAAATATATATAGACGGACATAGAAACTACCTCTTTTTTTGAAGTCGGTTAAAAAGATTAAGCGAGCACTCCGTTCATATATTTCGAATATTATTTTGGTATATTGTAAATGCAAAATTTGGATACTGCCTATTACTTCAGTAACATTTTCAATACAATTTAACAATAGGTATGTAAGAGGTATTTTTCAGAACATTAATTTGTTAGCTATCAGGTACTTAGATTGTGGTTTAGCTTCGGCATGTTGAGTCACACGAATTGCATTTAACACAGTTAACGAACATGTTCTCATAAGTGCGGCGATTGTAACGGCATTTTCATTACGTCTACGAAATAGCGACTTATTATTATATGACACACTATGTTAGGACAAAGAACTAAGAAACTGTTTTGTAACACGGGCGAATTGCTTGTTGTTCTTTCTGAATGTCACTTTTCTCTCGCATAAATATCTAATCCATTCTATAAACTTAATAACAATGATCTTCTTATCTTTTTTGTACACCGCATAATATGTAATTACTACAATGAGCAAAGGGTTTGTTAAATCAAATGCACGTTTCTGATATATCTGAAAAACAATGTAAAAAGCTGTCTTACTTTGTAATTAAACTAGCAGTGAAACCAATGTACTCGAATAAGGGTATTTATACGGACACCGTTTTATTTTGCTATTCATCTTTTCCGTATAAAAATATACAGATTGGATTAGGGAAAACAGTGGATATTTTACATAGATAACAAAGGAAAGGGCAGATAAGTTAGTATGGGTACAATCATAATTGTTGAATTATATGGTACATACGATACACTCCACTCGTGTTCGCGCATACTCTTCTGAAAAGCGGCAGACTTAGGCGTCCATGACTCGACTCCTAGATACAGTGCGGGTAGTTCGGAGACCTTGACCTCGAGCCGCTCAGCAAGCCTCTGTTCCACAACGGATTTAGGTCCACTCGTCAGCGGCCTCTGCTGCTCTTTCACACAGCGCCGTTCTACTCCGCCGTATCCGTTTGGTTTCTCTCCGTTGCAAGACGTCACGCTCCTCAGACTATCTGTGCTGAGCAATTTGCTTTTAACGGTGTCCACCTTACCGTAACTTTTATATTGCGCTGATTCTGTTCCGTTCGCTGTTCGCGAATATTTTAAAGAATCATACGTGTCATCGTTCAGACTGTTATATTCGATACTGTTTAGATTAACATCTCTCTCGACGCGTTTAGCGGCTTCGTAGTCATTTCTTTTACAATAGCGTTCCTTGAAGAAATTATTTTCGAAACTAGTTTTACATTTAGGAACATTGTTTAAGTAATCGTTATAGCCTAAATCTTTATTGTGTACCTCTTTATCACAGCCCTTTTTAAGAGTTTCTTGGATATCTACATTGCTCTCGTTCACACGGCTGTAACTAAAACTAGCAGGTAAAACGCTGTCCGTTCTATTGTCGTTAATTTCTACACGATCTCTATCCTTATTCTCAAATTCATATTTGACTAATGCAACACGAGACACTTCCTCTCCGTTGCCGTCATCCGTACATTGTGTCCTAACAGCAAAATTGGCGGCTGTAATTCCTGCCCTACTTTGTTCGTTAGGAATGGACCATGTGTCGTGCTTTTTTTTCTCTGTGTTTTTGGAGGACCACGCTTTTGCGAGAGCTGCTTTTAACGCTTCTCTTCGCTCCTGTACGCTTACCCTCGGGTATTCGTGTATAGGCACTATGGCAGGTGCGTACAGTGTTGACCGCGGTGTGGCTCGCGTTATGCGGAAACTTCTGAACTCCCTGTTAAACTCCGAATTTAGAGAATAAGCCGGTATTCTCGAAGTCACCATTTTGAGATCAAATTTTCCACTAACCGTTTTTATAACTGTTCACGTTTTAGTTTACACAAGCACTAAGCACACTGACCTCATAATATTGACTACCTGCAATGAGACATTTCAGATGAAAACGTGTTGAACTATACATGGAAACAACTAGGATAACATAACGTGCAATGCAAGTGGAGAGGTGCACGGATGTGTCGGCGGTCTGTGGGTCGCGACCTTCGCGGTGGGCGGTGGTGCGGCGGCGTCGGGACAACGCGCTGGTCAACGAACCGCCCTGTCGCCGACTGCCGGCCACCGTTCGCTCTGCACGTCAGCTTGCATAACGCATTCGCGAACCGCTCGACCTGTCTTATCTCTTATGCAGTTACGTTACCGACTACAAATCCCTACATAATACAGAGGAAAAAATACGAATGAATGACCCGTATTCATTTTTATTAATGCGTCGTTTATATGTGATAAATGAGTATTAAATTATACAGCGATATGATATAGACGTCAGCAGTACAAATGTGTTAGCTCGCTTTGTAGAGCAGTTACGCCGTATAAGTGCAACAAGTGTCGCCTTGTGAAGTCCCTAATATGGATAGTGGCGGTGCCGCCATATGGCCCGCGACCGACACATCCTCGGATGTCTGCACTCTGACTTAAGAAATTTTTCAGATACAATAATTCTCTAGTTAATATTTTTGTGCCCATTGTTCTATGTCCTCGTAACATTCAAGACGTAATTTAATTTTATATAATACTGTAATTCTCTAAAAATAATAATTATAATAGGCACTACAATTGTATCTAGACACTCTAATAGTTAAACATAATATGAACAAATATTATGTGAGATAAAATGGGTCTTCGTGTAATACATTTTAATTATCTTTATATCATTTTGACTAATAACAGTCTCAATTATAACACTGATATTCGTATTTAGTTCAACACGTTTTCAGTTTTATACTATAAAGGATGCACTTTAAATAAAAATATGTTGCCCAAACAAGCTTTCAACACAAAAGTTTACAGTGGCTGCACTCTATAAGATAATCACAAATCACTTGTTTAACGAAGGAAACTGGTCTGATTGTGTACGTGTATGGCGATAACGCGATCGGTATTCGAAGGAGTGCAGCCACCGGAAGCTGGTGCGCGAGTCGCTTGTTGCAGCGGGTGTCGGCCGGCGGGTACCTTCTCGTAGCGAGCGAGAACTGTGCGTGCGGTGTGCGTGCACCGCTGCGACTAAACCAACTGAAGGGAGGCGCGCGGCCGCCGCGAGGACCCCACCGCTGCCGCCTCTCTCCTGCCGGTCACCACCACACTACGATACGGCAGTACGGCACCACCAGACTCACTCTAACTCAAGAGCACTACGGGCGGAATCGCAGGAGCACATTGACTTCACTACCACTAAGTACCATACGCAGACATACGAGTGACGAGCCAGTTATACAGAACGACTGTTTTTGAAACTATATGCTTAACTCATCCCTATGTTTACATATACTACTATTATATTACATATGTAGTGGTGGACTATCAGTAGTAGTTGAAGGGCAACATTTCTCGCAAAAAATCAAATAATGCCTAAAGTTGAAATTGTTTTTTGAAAGGCTTTATCTAAACGCAATGTTAGGTAAACGGTTATCTAAACGCGATGTTAGGTAACCTAAGAGATTTCACTGATATTGTCGTGTCGTACATAATATATGTATATACAGCAATGATTTCGATTTATAGTAATTAATTATTACTCGAATATTTTAGAAACTTAGATGTATTTCATTTTTTAAATGGATCATTGCAGCAGCTTCGTCTGTACAAATTAAGAAATATTTACTAATTGACGCGGGAAACACACGCCGCCCGTAATTAATAGTTAATTAAACCGAACGATTACAGTAGGTATGTTACACAGTCTAAAACCTTACCTGAGACACTTCTATCAAAATGGTAATACAAGTACTTTTAATATTACCTGAAACAAAAGAAGATATAATTATAAAGATATCAAGCAATTATATACATACGTGATTGATTTAAAAAAATACTCTTAATAATCTTTTTTCAAAACTTAATATGTTCCTTCAAAAATATTAGTTGTTTTGTTATACTGTCTGAAACGTAATTACTCTGTACGTATTTCCAATACTAAGTTAAAAAAAACCGAATACACAAAAAGAGGTATAGAAGGTCGATTCGAGTTTCGAAACGTAATGCTTGTATGTAAACCGAACATTATAATATTATAATGTATGCATTTGGGCCACTGACAAAAATATTATTATGCGTTTATTACATACAAATTCATATTTTTGGTTATTGAAAGGGATTAAGTAGGTCTTATTGTTAGTAAATATTTGTAAAAATGTCAGAGGTTTAGGTATAACGAGATATCAGTAACTAAGTAATAATGGTATTTGCCTAGACTCTTCAATAAATATTTTAGGCGTAAATGACGACGGATATTGTAGTTTAAATAAAGGCAGTTATATCGAGTAACCGAATATGGGTGAAAGTTGAGTGGGACCGATACTGAAACGAAAACCATTTAAATTAATAGCTGACTGAGACTTTAATACGACATAAATCATTCTACTCTACCTACGTTTTATATAGAGACAAAAGGCAAAATATTTCAGATAAAATAGACGAATAGACCTCGACAATAATTTGTATTTAAAGATTATAAAATAAAACAGTACAATTCCACAGTCTACTTAGTTGTGACTGGATATAATATGTACTCATTTACTTATCGATTATATATACTTACATATACAGGATTAATTGTAAAATACTAATAACCTCTTAGTGCAAAATTACTGTCATCATACCTAACGACTTTTCTTCTACGACTTTTTTCAAAACTTAATATGTTCCTTCAAAAATATTAGTTGTTTTGTTATACTGTCTGAAACGTAATTACTCTGTACGTATTTCCAATACTACAGTGCAAGCGCATCGGTCCTCAGCGCCGCGACTCCGTTGTGCGTGTGCCGCTTTAGCGACCGGGTAGAGTAGGTACCATTTTCAGAAACATTTAATGTGTGTATTTTAATTTTTGTATGAAAGAAAAAGATGAATTTTTAAAAGTCGTAGAACAAAAGTTATCGGGGATAATGTTAAGAACAAAATACTAAGAGGTTACTAGTATTTTTAAATTAACCCTACAGGGTTACCGATAAGACAAGCATATACATATGCTTGTCCTATCGGTACAATATACATACAATATATATAAAACAATATATAATATACATATTGATTAATTATACCATATTATACACATATATATATATATATATACTTGCCCTAAAATCCATCAGATACGTGTTAGTTTAAATATAAGTTAAAGATTTTATAAATTTAGTATTATGGTTAGTAAAATATTAATTAAGTGATGTATATATCACGGCTGACACTAGAACATTATGTCTAATTCACTGACTTCATGTATGTCACTGCCAATAATTATACGCTCACATGATATTCTTTGATATTCATCCTAAAGATTAAACTACATTTCCTCACAGTGCTTTTTCTTATAATTCATATAGTTTCACAACAAATATGTATTACAGATATAATTAAATATGATAATTGTTCACTCTCGCGCTTCCCTAATTTCTCTAATAAGTAATAAACTGAAGTGTGTTTTGTCACGATATTTCTTCAAACACCATAAGTCATAGTACAAATATAACTAAAAAGGCTACATGATAACTTTAATCAAAATGAAACATGATTAAAAAACGGAAAAGTTTGCAAATGGTTATTTGTACCTGTATTATAATGTACGAATTCGAACCAGCAGCACTCGACCTACAAGCTGCAACGTAATCCGTTATTTTGCGTAAATGTGCCAAAATAATACAAGCCTAAGCATATGGTTAATAAAAACTGTTCTCAACCTACGTTTGCAGGGGACTGCGTGAATCTATTCAATTGGTGGCAGGTAAATGACGGCAAAAAATAATAGCACCGGAGGCGGTGAGTGGCCGACAAATGGCGAGGTCCAATGACCCAAATGGTTCATTACTAGGCCGCCCGAACTAACGAAAGAAAAATCAACTGACGAACTAATGACCGCTATATTCTGCACTCAAGGAGTAACTAACCTATAAAAGATATTAAACACAAGCTTATTGCCTATTAGCCTTAATAGATACTATATAAACAGGACAAATGTCTTGTCAAAAATGTCTTCAATAATTTTTAAGTCATTAATATTGTACTAATGCTATAGATGTTTGCTATACTAATAAAATAATACGACTGTTAGGTACTATTTTGATCATTTAAAACTATAGGAATGCAAGCACATATCAAGAAATTCTATAGCGAACGGTAGTAAAAAAAATTATACGTAAAAAAAAATATACGTACAAAAATTAAGGATCAATGCGGACATATCTAAAATTTGAATCGACCAATTTGAACACAAGACGAAAAAAATGAGTAACAAACACAAGGTTCAAACGCATTACTTGAACTCGTAAACCATATGTGAATCTAGCAAAGACTACTCTAAATTAATCCTATGCCATAAATGGTATTCTCACGGAAACTCAATCTGGCAAGCACGAGTCCAACACAATCTAAACAATTTATCAAAATAGCGCCCGTAGATGGACTTCCTTAAGCTCTGAGATTCCTCATCACCACTCAATAAATCTTGTAGCATGACTAAATAACAAAAGTTATTAAACAGTTTTTACAATCAATAATAATTATAAATTACTACTGATGTATATTGTGTTGTGGAAGAGCCTGTAAGGAATTAATATTGAATTATATAATCATGGTATGGTTCCCGAATGGAGACAATGACATACGATGTCGCACGTAGCGACAAAAAGACTTCCAACGCAAATAATATCACTTATATTTTGTTTTTTTGGGCGTCTTTCACGCAAATACTTCTAGAGCAATCCTCAAATTTGCACAAGTTATAGATTGTAGTGTAAAGATATCGCAAACGTCAGTCTCTATCAGCTCATCAGGGACATGTTCGTAAGGTTATTTAAGTACGTACAGATAAATATGTATAAAATACGTCGAAATAATAAACTGTAGTAAATAGTAATTGTGCGAGCATGGTACATTAGCGGAAGGTGAGGAACGGTAAGGTTAGAAGTTTCAAAAGGTAACGCAATATTAACTGAGTCAAGTATAACGGTCCGATCCTCATTAATCATCGAGGTCAAAAATATGTATATCTAACTATAACTGAATATTACCTCGTCAGTCGTCACCATTCTATGACGTGAATATGTTTAAGATCGTCGTTTATTAGTTAAGCACATTAAAAATGGTATAAGTTATTGCAATTGAATGCAAGTTCTGATTTTTGTCTACATTAATATGCGTCGGTGTGTGCGACGAGGTCGTGTGCTTATATGCTCAAACTAGACAGCCATTTTAAAGAATGCATTGATGCAATACCATTTATATGTACATACAAACATATAACACTGACAGTACGTCATACATTGTATATTTTCATGAAAAAAA
Source organism: Zeuzera pyrina (assembly GCA_907165235.1). Lineage (NCBI taxonomy): Eukaryota > Metazoa > Arthropoda > Insecta > Lepidoptera > Cossidae > Zeuzera > Zeuzera pyrina. Next base: position 18,717,134 of record OU015628.1, read on the forward strand.
TACATATCTGTCGCTTTTGTTTTTCTATTTAAAGCATTGCGAAGCAATAAAAGCTTTTGATTATTGTTCCTCCAAATATGGAAGTCATTAATTTGTTCAAATAAAGAAATTAAAGAAATCTAATATCGCAATCGTCTAATTAAACAAGACAAGTCCATTACTTTTATTGGATTTGTAACGTTTTTTAAACTGAGACAGGAAAGCGAGACAGGAGAAATCAGTCCATCGACCTGCATTAAAAATACCTTTCCCACAAAGATGTACCTACCCGGTGAGGTTCTTGGAAGTAAAACAAAGATCCTGTGTACGTGTTTGTGACTCACGCATCTGGTAGAACCTTCATTCCAGATTATAAACAAAAAAATTCAACATAAGTATAGAGACAATACGATTTTGAGAATTAGCAACTGCACCGTGTGTTTTAGTTAATTATAGTTATTAACGACTTGCTGTGGCCAGTAAGTATTATATTAATTATTCGTGAGTTAATCTTGAGTTCATACAAAAATCCCATAGAAAAAATTACTTTCAGTTTTTCTTCAACTTTCCAAATTTCTAGGCACCTTTTCCAATTTTTCTGTCAACAAAAACCTAATTCGGACTATAATGACCATTTTAATACAAAAACAGCCAAATCGGTTCAGCTGTTCTCAAGTGATGCGCTTGCCAACGAACAGCATTTCGTCTTTATTTTTATAGATAATATAATAAATAATTACGGTGGACAATCAGCATTGAAGGATAATCTCACCTACGCGCATTCAACTGCTGAAGATGAATTTGATACAGTTATAAGGATAATGAATCTGATTAGAAATCTGATAAAACTGCGAGGTAAGTCTAAGAGGTCTGTAATTGGGACATAAAGCTGTCAGCGTGGTGTGTTACAGTTTATTTCGGCGAAAAGGTGCGTAGGTGTCTCCGCATTACCAGTGTTCGCTATCCTTTCATACACGACATTGCTTGTTCCCATAATTTGGATTCGGGGTCACTGTCATACTTATGATTTGCGATTAGAAAGGAGACGGCGATTGTATAGCAACATAAAAACGATCTCAATGTGGGTGGTCAATTGATGACACGAGTTTAATGTAAAAGATAAACTTAACATTTTCTTAATAAAAAGCCATCTTGTTCAAGCAGACAATAAATTCTTGTAAATAATTGTACAATACCAAGTATGTGTACACAGTAGTGTACACCATATTTTGCAGTTATGTACTACTTGTGGACTGTCAAACGTGTCATAAGTCATACCTACTCGTAATTAAACGAAATATATACATTATTATCATCAAAGTTGAGTGACTCAATAATATAATCTGTACCTGCCTGCAATACGGAAACGGTATTGTTTTTTCAAGCAAAAGGTTAAAATGATTGACGCATTTTTAACACGTCATACTTTAAAGTGCCATAAATTACTAGTTATAAACTTTCGCTATTTAATGAATATTTTTTGATAAAAGGGAAATCATGTCACGTCATATGACAAACGACTACTCTGTGCAGCGGCGCGGGTGGAACACAATCAAGGTCACCAAACTAACTACGGGCCAGCCTCGGAGGTGTTTGAAAACAAAAGTGTTATCTTTACGGAAGTTAAATATGGCTTATTGCATAAACCAAAAATGATTGCCTTAAAAATTACACTCAACACTGCAAAATTATCGAAATTAGTATTGTTTTTTTACAGTGTATGCTATCATTACAGTAGTCACTACTTTACTCATTAGAAAATTAAATGGGATTTACATGTCAACTAATTAAATACTTCCGTGTTCAAACGAATTATCAAAAGATTGTTTGCAGCGTTTTATTTAGTACGCCTCCGTCGTTATCCGAACAATACGTGGGCGGCCGATGCATTGCCATAACTCCATAAGCGGACACCTTATTTACTTGTCTTTCCTTTAGGATAACTGATATCGTTGTTCCACAAGGCCTCCTGTCAATATTCATTCTTGCGAAATATGTCGAATTTAATATCCAATTTTTAACACAGGCATAACTGCACTGCCAATAAATTCGTCCTTGTCTGTAAGTACTATCGGGTTAAGCTTTGAGCTTCCGTAATCGTGACCCCACACCCAATGATGATTCTTGTATTTAAAAGAATTTTAATCTTGAAACGCATTTTACAACGTTATTATTTACATTTGTCTTTTACACGATAACAAAAGATTTGATTAACATAATCGACCACATGCAGTCACAGTTTGTCCTTATTTAGAAGCTAATAAAATAAAATATTCGTGCATTATAAGTATAAATGCATATTATTGAATTAATAATCGATAAAACGTTATATAAGAATGTTAATGCTGACAATCGGTTCAATGTGTGCGCCAACACTAAATAACTAAACATTTCCTATAATGTAATGGGTGTGCAACCATGACATAATGTGGTGATGGCCAATGTCAGTGCCGTTAGTAAAGTTAACGACGCCACCTTATGTACAGTCAGTCGTAAGGCCGCAACCGACAAAGGGCCAATGTTAACTTGTGATTCAAAAACGTGCCTAGTTTTAGCCACCACTCCCTGGGCGCATATCGTGAGTTATTATCGGTACGTGTAAAATGATAGGTATGGTGGACTGGTCATTGTAATAATGATAAGGCATTGTTGCGGCGGATCCATCCTTGAGAAATTACCCACGGAATACGAGACATTAATTTAAAATAAAACCATCACAGACTGTGAAAGAAGACAAGTGTTTGTAATTTAGGTTAACATCATTTACCATGATGAGTCAGTGCCGAAACTAACTGTTGCGGTCTAGGTTTACACTTGCTCTAATATCCTACATCTTCGTCGATCACATTACATTCAATACCTCGTATGTGCTCATTACGCCAGTTTTTATACAAACAAATAGTACATTTTAGGTCGCAATTAAAACATTCAGTCTTACACATATAAACGTGTGTTTCATATATTTCGACACGGTTATGCCAATTTTAATATTATAACAATTTATTAATTATTTATCAAAGCAATGTCTATTTGACCCATATACTTAGGCAGCGACCCACGCACCCCGAGTAGAACAATACAACATTATGTACGAGTTGGTTCCACGAACCAAAACTAACGGATAGGTTCAACTAATATACATATGTACATGCGCATGCATTATTCGACACATTCGATTAACTCTCATATGAATACAATGAAGATTTCTTATCAAGCTTTCTTTGGTACAAAATAAGTTCTAAATTATCTGAAACATACAGTTATAACTTATTATAACCAAAGTTTGTGATTTGTAAATTCAATAATAATAATTTCACGTTAATTACCAAAATTGTGTAAAATAATGCTACTAAACAATTTACGCAAATTTATTAAATCACAGAGAACAAATAATTGGACGAAATAAATTTAATGAAACAAAACTGTTACAAAAGGAATTATATGTATAAGTTACGCGTATTTGATTTAACAAAAACAAGTACGTGATCATTAAATTCCTTTCACTAACCGCCTGGTGCCTTTTGCTGCTGCTCTCTAGTCGCTTAATCCGACAGATCAGGTTTTGGGATAGACAATTGAAAGTATATACTTAAAGAATATTAAAAAGTAACTTTATAAACATTCCCACAAACGCCAAATAATAACTAACGAATTAAAGTTAATTAGTACATACGTAACGTCTTCTAATTACGAAATGTTTAAAAATTTGATTGGCATCGTAGCCGTGAAAGTGAAAAAATATCACGGTATATAATTTCCACAGAGAAAGGCTTTAAAATAACATAAATGCACAACCAAAAACGCTGATGATATTTGGTCGTCAAACAAGAGTTCAGTGTAAAATAATAATATCATGTTAGCACCTCTACTGAAACGACTTAGAAAACTTGCAATATAGTCGATATAAATGTTTCATTTCAATCTCAGCTATGATATCAACGAGTCACTCATCTAACATACTGTTTGAATAGGAGTGATTGAACAATATCGAAAATAACAGTGCTTCATTGGACATAACGGTGTTCTCTTTATTTGTGCTAATTCAGCGTTTAAATTATTATTAATCTTGACATCGTAAGGACTGTTATTGTTACTGTACAGTTATTTACTTTCAATGAATTTCGATGTTTCTTTTACTTGATTTCATTACACAAAACAATCGTCAAACATACACGCTATTGGAAACAATTATAAGATTATTATTTTATGCGATTTATTAGCGATGTGTATCATAAAATAATATAAAAGGCATTTTCATACACACACCTATATCCTATGTATAATTTATATATAAATAGAGGAAAACTGATTGACTGAGTCATTCGTCCACGAGGTCTCTGGAACTATTGGACCTACAGACTTGAAATTTGGCAGGCATGTTCTTTTTGGTGAGTAGACATCTGCTAAGAAAGGATTTTTCCAATATCATCCCCTAACAGGGTGAAAAGTGGGACAGTTCGTATGGGGAAAAAAAAAATTATCTATTGACAAATTTTAGCACAAATACTCTTCAATAAAAATAATTAAACACCTACATCAGCATTTATCGAATTTAAACTCAGTGTAAAACAGGGGATGAATTGACTGACTGATTCATCGTCGCCCAACCGAGATTACTAAAGTTAGGAACATGTGGACAGTACCTTCCTTTTATGATGCAAAGACTCAATAATAAGGGATTTTCCGAAAATCAACCCCTAAGCTGGTGATGAGAGGTGGTAAAGTTTGTATGAGGGAGAAATTCTTTACTATTGATTAGTAATTTAGCACGTACGACTTTATACAAGCAGGCTGCGGTGTGGCAGGAGGTAGGTGTACTTTTTGCAAAATTTCATTCGCAAAGGGGGGAAGGGGGCCTCCCCCTGCCCCGTTGTATGAAACTTTTATAAGTTTTTATACGCAGGCCGCGGGTGAGGCTAACGGGGGGTGCACATGACCAAGAATGCTTACCAGAACGGGCAGATACGTGAGAGCAGATGACATTGACGCGCGCACAAAATCCATGCAGAGGAAGTTGCGGGCAATGCTAATAAGTACATAATTTCACACCATATCTCATCCGAGGTAAATAAAGCATCAATGCGCAACAAATCATTTAACATCACTTTTAGCCTCAAAAGTTCCATAAAAGAAATCCTATCCCTTGATCGCTTTTTGCAAATCGGGAAGATACGCAACTGGGATGCCTACTATGTATTTTTCTTTCTTGTCCCGATCAGCATGGAATGGCAATGAAATGATAATTTAGAAAAAGCTATGTACATACATATTACGTGTATTATATTTATCCATACATTAGTGCTTGTTTTTTATGGAAATACTACTAGGTACTACACACACACACTTCATACACAGAACACTAATATCTAAGTTTGCTAAAATGTATATGTTTTTCTTTTTTGTAATTCTGAACTGTTTGCATCCAAACATTCAATACGGTGTATTGTTTGTGGCAGCATTCCAATATAGTTTCGTTTAGAATATAGTTGCAAGTCATAATTATAGAACAATAATAATGTTGAATGTTGTTGCAATTAATAATTTTATGTTTTACACGCATCGCCGACACTTTCTACAAGTCTCACTTACACGTTCGATAAAGAACAATAACATTAATTTATTTTATATGTATGTTGGTAGATAACAATATTATTAACAATATTATACCTCTTACTTCTTTCGCAAATACATACCAATTACACTTTTTTTTTATCGCGGAGGGAACGAGCAAGCGGGCCACCTGATGGAGTGATCACCGCAGCCCTAGACACCCGTACGTCCAGGAAATCACGGGTGCGTAGCTTGCCTTTGAGAAAAGGAGGGGGAGGGGGAGATGTACCACCGGCACTCTCACTCACCGAACCCAATACAACAGCAATAGATGCTATTATTTCAATTCATTTACTACATTAGTTCACAATGCTAAATTAAAAAAGGTTAGGTAATATTTATTTGTGTGTTACTGATTTATTTACACATCAAAGTTAAGTATTTTAAGTATTTTTCCCTTATCTATAAATATTGTGTAAATTTAAACAAAGTCGTTCACATTACGCTTGAATTAGCACTCAATGAGTGTAAATTGATCGATGAAGCCAAAGGGCCACTCATGTGTTTAGTGAGTGACCACTGACCACAGATTGGAAAGCGCTTTTTTTAACCAACTTTCAGAAGGGAGGTTAACAAGCCTACACTCGCTTTCGTCTCCCCAAATGGTTATAGCAATAACGATGAGTAATGAATAGAGAGCTGGTTTAATTCGCGCCGCTGCCTGCGCCCACGCACTTAAGTCTCAGTGCGCCGCGCATCCAGTCGGAACAATGCTTGCTGGTTTACTTTCTCAATTGACTCATACTGATTCATTGCATATGTCTAACGATTCGAATTAGATTAATGATACAAGTCTAGATTATTTTCTAGTGACACAAATTCATAATGTCAACAAATACTTTCATTGACACTGTTTTGCAGTCAAAATGTAAGATCATAAATGCATCGCTATAGATGATACTTGTCACAAATCGGTAACGAGAAAAGTGTTTTAAATTGTTTATTATTATTTATCTCTATAAAATAAAAATTTAAAATATTACGATGGTAAATAATAATACAAGATTTGTAATCATTGTCCTATATAAATGTAACTTCTCGACAAAGAAATGAATATAGTAAATGTATCAAGTTGTAGGTTGCCTTTACTACACGGTAAAAGCAACTAACAAAAAAAGGTATCGAAAATACATTCCAAGAGATTACGCAAAGAAACGTATGTCGCGTCGCGTCTTATTTAATAATGTGTGTTTGGATGGGCCGGAAAACAAAAATTACAACTTCCGCGATGAAACCTTGGATCAACATGAGGACTGCCAAGACTTGTTACAAAATCATTAGTAACGACTTTGAAGATATTGAAATATGTTTAATATCATATTTATCAGACTTTTTATTAACAGTAAAGTTCTTAATTGAAAATGTAACATAAAATGTTCTTTAGACATAATGCATACATGTTATGCATAAGTGCGCAGACGCACGAATACGCTAATGAACGCGTGTCGCGCCGATGACCCTCGACCCACGCGAGTTCGACGGCCTGCTCTCCCCGCGCCCTACCACCCATCCACGGCCCTTGCATATCCAGGACGATACTAGACGATTTTATCATGTTTAATCAAGCAAGATGGTTTATTGTTTACAATTAACAAGCTTTTCCTGACACGACATAAATATTCCAATGATATTGTTAATTATAATGACATATGTGTATGTTTATGCACATGATTGCAAAGGTACATATTTCAATTATTACTTTTTGCGTCCTGTTCTATTAAAATTACTTTAATTTGAAAAATTAATTTACTAACTACAACAACAAAAAGTCCGATTACAGATTTAACCATTTAGCACAATACTGTTCAAGATAGACCTTTAGAAAATTATGATTACAATCTTAAGTATACAAGAATTCGACTTCTGTATGTTTGTCGTGGCAAAACTCAAAAACAAGACGGCCGAATGACTTCAAATTTTGACACGACGCGACGTTGTACTTGCATTCGAACACACGCGTGTTTTCATATATACATTTGCATTTTTAATTATGTATGTATATAGATGTTTTATATATCTATATACTATATAAATAAAAATGTTAATGTTCGTTTATTCAACGCCCGCCACAGCAACGCCTGGCCTGGGAACAGCTGGTGTATATACCTATAAAGTACTAAAAACACATTGTGTAATAAGAACCACTTGCTTTTTTCATAATTTAACAACTTCATTCTTCATTCATTCTTCATTTTGTAATATAAGTACATATACATAATATACTTAGGTATACCATATGACTTACTTCCATTTATATAGTACTAGCGACCCGCCCCGGCTTCGCTCGGGTACAATCTAGATACTAATTCCTCATATCCGTCTAAATAGCTTTCATATTTCATCACATAATTTGTATAAATTTTTTTAAACATTAAAATGGTTATAGAAGGTTATCTGTATAATATAGACATATGCCATCACTGACTTTTTTGTAGTTCTAATAGTGAAGAACAATTTTCGATGAAAGCGCTCAGGCGGCTTGATTTTTTTCGACATCCTAACTATTATCGTCATATCTCAACAAATTAACACAATACAATAATAAACTATATATATAAACCTTCCTCTTGAATCACTCTATCTATTGATGAAACCCCATTAAAATCCGTTGCGTAGTTGAAAAGATCTAAGCGTACAGATGGACAGACGGCGGGAAGCGACTTTGTTTTATACTATGTATAGATTTTGTAAGATAATATGTGCTAGCATTGATCATTATATTTAATTATAATATTGGATTTTTATGCTGAAACATTTACATAGAAACACACGCCTGCATAATGCGACAAAGTCGTGAATGCGCGGGCATGCAAGAAAAAGCACCACTACAACGAGAAGTGCACAATTTTCAGACGTGGACGCACCTCGCCAGCGGTTCTCGGGAGTCATTGCACTGAACCGGTTCACTAATCGAACCTATACTATGGCTCGCATTCCCGTCTGCTCTTTAAACTGAACACGACTAACGGCTCCCCAACAACCTGCCTAGATCAAGTCGGCTTAGCGCACTCTTACGTCGTTTGCAATAATTGCACAGTTCATATTTCCACTTCTATTACATATTTTCTCCGCCGTATATAGTGAAAAATAGTAAGTATTTATGTAACTTCAACACGTAAAGGATACTATTGACTTATCGATAACGTTGTGTAAGACCAATTCGGAGACAATTTAAGTCATTGTGTCACTGTAATGAATGTTCGTTAAACGCTGCGATTGTTTAGAGTGCAGTTTTCTTTGAATCCTGCATTAAAATTTCCCATCGGTCACCCGCCAGTTTCCGAGACGTGACAGTTCCACCATTGTTTGTATTCCATCTGTGTCTTGCCATTGTGAACATTTTCAAGCGTTGTTTCAAGGAACGTTACTTACGTACAATTTACGCACTCAACCAATGTCTCTAAGAAGTCATTACGCTTACAATTCGATAAGCCTAATGGAAGTTGTCATTTAAAGTCAATAAAAAGTTATATCAGTGTTGTTTAATAATATCATATATTGTGAGCGTGATTCTAGGTAAATGAGATAGAGTTCGATTGATTTATGAACTATCAAAGTGGGACCGCGAGAAGTGATTTACTGTATTCAACAAACCATAAATATGTGCGGTTCGGTATAATGTTTAATGATCGTTTATCCATCTATGATCCAGCAACGAACGACAGATTTCTCTTTAAGATTAATGTCTAGCAAATCTAGTCGTATTCAAATAATTTTTGTGAACTATATTGTAACAGCTTTCAAAATATTGATTTTTTTAGTCTACTCCAGCTTCTATAGCTATAACAACACAAATAAAACAAAATATTAATTGACAAGCAATTTGGCAGTGAATTATAATCTAATATTAGAAATATGTTCCAAGCGGCTGGTTTCCTACGTATTTATCGGTGCAAGATTACAGTCAGAGTAGTGACAAATTAAGTCTCGCTCTCACTACACAGTAGTTGATTCTGTCACATGTGCCACTTGTCGTACAATAGCACAGACATTTTGATGTCGACACAAATACCATATTTCTAAACACATCTAATTGCATCCCAAGTAATTCAACAACAACATATTCATATATTAAATTAGGGATTTCAATTATAATAGGTATTCTTATTAATTTTATTTTACAATAAAAAATAAATAATCAGTTAAGTCTCATAAATATTTATTTCTCAACGATCACCAGGAGAACCATGCTTTTGAAGTGAACTTAAAAAGTATAAATAGTGCAGATGTGTAATTCCTAACTCGACGTGTGTGTATTCAGTGACGATTCGAAGGAGGCTCAGATGAGACACTAAGCTACTTTAAACTAATTTAAAACTTAGTGTATTAAGTACCTTATCATGAATCTGTAAACCTAAGCGCTTTAGGATCTATGGATGTAAAACCTAACATAATAAGTAAAATTTTTATATGAACGATTCTCATTATCTAATAATTTTATAAAATAGTTACTAAAGTTATTTATTACTTCCATAATTGTAACTCGATATTATTATTATTATTAATTGAACAATTGAATGGAATTGTATATCTGGGGAGTGCGTTTTCGAGGGATGGAAAATGTGTTGGATGTGGAGAGAAGGGTAGCAGCTTGTAATAAAATGTACGGTGCTTTGTCGACGTTAGTAGGCAGTGTGAATATATCAAACACAACCAAAATGACCATCCACAATGCGGTATTAGTGCCAACTATATTGTACCGGAGTGAAGCCTGGATATGCCCGAAAACGCGTGAAAGTAAAATAACTGCTATTGAAATGCGATATCTTAGAAATATATGTGCGGTGTTACTTGTGGACAAAACAAGCAATGAAGAGATACGCGGTACGACAGGGTTGCATGACAGTGTTATTGTAAAAATGAAGAAAGGAATGCTTAGACGGTACGGGCACATAGAAGGAATGAGTGATGAAAGACTGACGAAGAAAGTCTATAGAGCGAAAGTGAGTGGCAGCAGAAGCCAAGGAAGACCAAGGCTGACTGACGAAGATCAAATAACCAGGGTCAGGATCAGGGTGGACAACATTGAAAGAAAACAAAATTAAGGCTGGATGGCAACTTTAGCAACAAGTATTTGGCCTTACAGATGGCAAAGGCGAACCATACAGCAACGGGCGGCTAGCCAGTGCCTTACAATTAATCCCATTCCTTGACCGACTTCTACGAGCTACCCAAGAAGAGAAAAAGTTGAAGAGAGAAGTATATTTTTCTTTCTCTCCTGGAATTTATCGATTCGTATTTATTTATAATAATGTAATGAATCATCATAATAATTATTGTCATCAATAAGTTTCTTGTAGAATTATTATAAAAAAAATTATAATAATGTTGACATTATTATAATTTTTTGACAATTGACAACTCCTAAGTTTTCGATGTTCTTATGAAATAATAATAATAATAATAATAGTATTACTAACTACTACGTAAAATAATAGTATTATTTTACGCTAGTAACTAATTAATCTGTGGTATTATGATTATGCTTATGAAATAGGCACATTATTGTTTCTTCATTGCGACCTTTTACTTGGGTAAGGTTTGGTAAGTACAGAAAGATTTAACAAATGCCGTGAATGTCAACGGGTTCCATGTCATAAGGGCCAAAGTGCAAAATGGTAACTTTACTGGCTCCTAAAGTTAAAATCTGGTTGATTATTAGGACGGTAAAGCTGGTTTACGAAAATTAGCATATTTACAAGGACAACTACGTTCATTGTTTATGCTTCAAGTATAGTACTTTTTTACTGGAATTATAATGAAGAGATAAATTATCACAAAAAATTAAAAATGACCAGATTGTCCCCTTGGTCCTTTATACATAGGACCCTTCGATATGTATGCCATCAAGAAATATATTCTCGAGATAACGAACAAGTATAAATTGCGCGCATAGACAGTATCGGTGGACGCGATACAGGTATAAATCGCATCTGTTGCGACCTCCGCCTCGCAACAAGGAAAGCGTTTCTTGGCCAATATCTACGCAGACCATGCCAGATGAATTTGAAGCAACAATATTCGCCACACAATTTTGCGCATTAATGGTATGTTTTCTAATAAAAAAGAAATAGGCGGTCATTGAAGACTGCCGACAGAAGTGAAAACTTAAAACTATGAAATAAGGTAAAAGTTATTTTGTCGTGTCAATATATTACATTTTTCGAGCTGAAATTTCGACATTATATGCTAATAAATCCTTTGAAATAAAAGTCAATGATCATGTTTAGGTTTCAATTGCAAAATTTAAGGCTTTTTTGAAAATATTTCAATCCAAAATTCGATAATGTAAGCCAATAAACTATAATTTTTCTTTAGTAAACATACATACATACATATCCTCACGCTGTATCCCTAACGGGGTAGTCAGAGAGGACGGAGCACCAAGCATCGCGGTTCTTACATACTTCTTTCGCTTCCTCAAATCTCATCATTCTCTTCACACATTTTCGCCTAGGTATGCGAGAGCTTTTGACATTTCCGTCTGCTAACACTCTGGCTATTTGATCTTCCTAACTCAGCCTTGGTCTTCCTTGCCTTCTTTTACCACTCACTTTCGCTCTGTATATTTTCTTCGTCAGTCTTTCATCACTCATTCTTGCTATGTGCCCGAACCATCTAAGCATTCCTTTCTTCATTTTTACAATAACACTGTCGTGCGACCCTATCATACTGCGTGTCTCCTCATTGCTTATCCTGTCCGCAAGGGTGACACCGCACATCTTTCTAAGAGATCGCATTTCTACTGCATTTCTCATACTTTCACTCTATTTCGGGCATATCCAGGCCTCACTACTCTAAAATTATTATATAATTTTATAGAATTTTAAATTTTGATATCCGCGGCAAAAATATTATCGAACTACTAGAAATTTGTTTTCTATTAATATAACTCCTAAGCCACTATGAAATACAGAAATACTCCATGAACGATGATGTCAAATATAAAAAAAAAATAAAAATATAAATAGCACGTTGGTGACGCGAACTCATAAGATTCAAAAATCCCTCAACGTGCCTCGAAGTTTTCATTTCAAAAACTTAACTTACGTAGTTTTAGATTTTAAACTCAAAATTTTTAGTTTCGGATGTTCACTATGTCCGGATTAAATTATGTAAAGTTATAGAGAGGGTATTGGATTTGTCGGATTTCCGAATTTTATAAATATACTCGCTGTGGAAAACTTCATCAGTGTTAAACATACAATTTGCCAATAACGTGTCTACAGCGCCACCTATGGGATCCTAGCATAGTTATGAACCTTCGTTTCGACAAAACAAATATATTATGGGAACATGACCTCAATCGGTAGTCGTTAAAAAATTACACGTTAACTAAGAGATGCATTAACGATGATGTACATAAAATTTATTTGATTTGATGCATAAGTTTAGTGATTAAATATAAGAAACAAGACTAAGCAATTTATGTTAAACTAGCTCGCTTGAAGCGTTTATAGACTGGTCGCCATTAGTCGTAATAAGTTTGCAAAAGCTCAGCGTAGGCCGCAGCTGCACCTACTGCACTTCCAGTTTTACTGTGTCAAGAACAACGTCTCCTCCCCGCCCCGCGCCAACGCCGCCATTGCATGCAACCACCATTTCTTATTTCTTCACGAAACACCCAGGTCTTGCGATAGTAAGTATTTGGACGCAACTTCCACTTTTGAAGACGTTATGTACTTTTTATGGCTAAAGAGATTTAGAAGCTTCCTTATTTAGCAACACTATTTGTTTCTTAACACAGAAAATGTATTCATAGGAAATAAATGTTGTCACTAAGTGGTCTAAATTGGAATGAAGATTAAACAATTTCGGATTCGGAACAAGTTCAGTTTTTAAAGAATTGATTGTTTTATATACATACACATTATTATTTATATAATATTATAGTAACTAGCAGTGTATCACGGGATTTCTTAACGATAATATCTCAGGAACAATCAGTTTTATCAAAACATGTTAAGTTTGTGTGAATCTGTTCTGACCATATTCTCTTTTTTAAAGTTTAGTCGCGGCTAGAAACAGAAGCCTAACCATCAATTACAATATTTCTATGTCCAAAATGGACACACTTTTATCCCACATTTAACCATGTCTTTGATTGAACCCCCTAATTTTCAAAAATACTTTTGTAATGCTCACCTACGTTATATAAGTTGCATGTTTCGAGACCCATCTTTTTTAACTGCGTTGTCTGTCGATCGAACCTTGTAGTTTTATTAAAGCGAGGGTTCCCGAGATTACCTACGGTAGTGTGTTTTTAATAATGTTGTATTCGCAAACACTGAGATCTCAAATCTACAAAAATCTTTCTTGTAATTATGGCGGCAATTTGATACACGATCTGTTTTAATTCACTGCGTTAAAAAAACAAAAAGAAACTCGTCTTTGTAACAGAGAATATATCATACTATTCGAGTTATACTTGGTTGTGGGTATTAAAAAAAAACAATTGTTATTGAATGTGAAATTATTATTTAGCATTATTATTTCAATGTTATTTGACTTGACTTTCGGGGTAGTTAAGGTATGTAGGTTGGAGGCTAATGATCGCGGTTCTTACGTATTTCGTTCGCCTACTAATGATCGAATGGTCGAATGATAAAACTACTTGACGCTAAGTCAAGTAACATTAAAGTAATAATGCTAAGCGATGGTGGTAAGCCCCCTCAACGATGAATTCTTAGATTATTTAAAAGCACCACCTGTTTTTACTTTACTGAAATGTGTTATGAATTATTTCCTAATTGTCGTAGATTCCAGAAACGACTTGTGCATCGAAGTATTACTTGTATTTTTTCGAAATGACAAATTTTGTAGGACCAAAATTTAACACTTCCGTCGCAAAAATGTTATAATTTATTGTAATACAAAATCAAATCCTCATTTTTTTTCCTATGCTTATTTTGATCTAGCTCAGTACGGCGGAATTCTTATTATAAATTTAAAATATCTTACTTATTAGCACTCTGTCACATTCCGCAATATTTAAAACACTGTGAAAGGTATTAATGAAATTATGATAAAACATTGATTAACACCTTTGTTAAATTTAATAGATTAATACGTTATTTTATTAAATGTTTCCAATAAATATATTCCAATGATACGCTACTTTAATGTTTATTTATATGAGAGTCTGTGACAGTGGCTAAATAAAGTCACAACACTTCCACAAAATGTGTGAGGAGAATGATGAGATTCGAGGAGGCGAAAGAAGTATGTAAGGACGGGAAGCTTGGCGCTCCGTCCTCTCTGACTACCTCGTAAGGTATACAGCGTGAAGATATGTATGTATGTATAACATTAGCTACAATAGACATGACGCTCGTGGAGTTTATACGACGTTCTTCACTTCAGTTTGATTCTACAATTGAGATCGCTAGCTAAGTACATGTGATACATGTAATTTCCCTGTGAATACGCAACGATGACGTTGACATTAAGTTAAATTACCGAAATAAAACAAAATTGGCCATTCATTGTTCATAGATAGCATTAAGATTACTGTCTTAGTAATTGGCCTTGTAAATGTCCTTGACGTAGGTAAAACCGTTGTGAAAGACAAGAAAATAATGATATTCAAACATGTACTATAGAGGTAAATAATAATCACTGCACATAATATGCACATTTGATACTCCATACAACGATAAAAAAATTAATTGTATATATATTCTTTATTGCACATGAATTTCACAAATTGAATTAGTAAAAGAAAAGATATTCACAAATAAGGACTTATCCCTAGAAGAGATCTCTTCCAGTCGACCCATGGTTGTGAGATAGTGGCATATTCACGGGCTGTAATAGCACGACAAATACAACAAAGAAAATCAATACAGAAAATAATATAACAGTATAAAAATATAATACATACAAAATATGTAATATAATATAAAAACATAATTAGACAAATTATGTCAAAATAATATAAATACATACAAAGGTAATGTATATATAAATATACATTTATGTAAAATAAAATACACATACATATATATAAAATAAAATACATTACACGTACATTATATAATATAAAATTTCATGACTAATAACACATATTTCAGCTACGATAAAGTGAGTTGTGATAGAAAATGCTCTTTAAGCTTTTTTTGAAGGAACCAATTGAGGGACTTTCCTGGATTACTTTGGAAAGTTTATACCAAAGTCGGGCAGCGTATACAAAAAAGGAGTCATATAAGAAGTTGGTATTACTTCTAGGCACAACAAGCATCGAAGTAATACAGGGACGCCTGGATCGTGTGGGAGAAGGAAGCAGGTTAAAGCGGAAACGAAGGTAGGGAGGACAATTTAAATTATACAGGGTGTTGTAAAGAACAGAGAGGATGTGCATATCTCGATGAAGGCGAATAGGAAGCCACTAAATTGAGCACGAAAATTAGATACGTGGTCATACTTACGACGACCAAAAATAAAGCGTATGGCGAGATTCTGGTGACGCTCAAGTTTGTTAAGTAGTTCCTCTGTTACATGGGAATAGCAAACGTCGGCATAGTCGAGGATAGGTAGAAAAAGAGTTTGCGCAAGTATAATTTTAGTACAGTAAAGGAAAAGAAAATTGGATATGCTTGAGAGTGAAATGTCGAGATTAGTAGACGCATGCGTCTACTAATCTCGTTGATGTGTGGCACCCGTCATGTTGCAGTCAGTTCCTCACCCTGTCACAATAAGGTATATGTGTGCCCGCATATTCAAGTACAGGTACAGAACTCCAGTCCAACCTATCTCGCAAACTACTACTACCAATAATTACAGCTTGAGATTTGATAGGGTTAACTAGTAGTCCAAAGGAATCAGCCCAAGCCTACAGAATCCAAATCTCCATTTAAAGCGTTAATAGCCTCGGGCATCTCATTCAACTGAAAATGTCTGTAAAGTTGCAAATCATACGCATAGAGGTGAAAAGGAGAGGATATAACTTGAGCTATATTATTAGTAAAGAGGGAGAAAAGTGAGAGGACGCCGCCTTGGGGAACACCAGAAGTGAGATCAGCCCAGTCTGATGATCATCCGTCCTCACACACTGTAGGCGGCCGCAGAGATAGGAGCGAAACCAGTCAATAACAGAAGGAATGTTAACTGCACTAGAGCCAAGGAGAATGTCAAAACTAACAGATTTGAAGGCGCTGCTGGAGTCCTAGAGGGCCATGATTGTGAGCTTGGTGTCCTCCATAGCCATTCGAATGTCCTCCGTTATATTCAGCAGCGCACTCACAGTGCTGTGGGAAGGACGAAAGCCAGATTGGAAAGGACATAATAAATTGTAGGAGGTAACATAGGAGTACAATTGTTTGTGAACTACTGTTTCTAACACTTTCGAAAGGAGAGGTAGGATAGATATGGGATGATAGTCGGAGAAGGAAGTAGTGTTTGAAGTTTTAAGCAAAGGTATGGGCTAAAGCCCTCCTCCACGAAGCCGGAAAGATATTGCGTGTGAGTGAGAAATTAATTATGTGAGTGATCACGAGTGCAATATCTTCCAACACAGGAAGGATCATGTTCAGGCTCAAGCCGTCAGTACCAATAGCATTGGTTGAGATGGAACGAATACACTTCTTGACTTGCTCTGCGGAGACAGTTTCGAAATAAAAAGAAGAACAATTGTTTTAACTTTCTCTTTAATCCCAGCCATTTTATAATAAAAAGTCGACTTTTGAAGTTTACGTGTCTTTGAGACCACCTTCTGTTCTAAATTTCACTGTTTAAGTCTTTAAGTCAATACTCTCGTTTTTCATGGAGACTATTCTGTCAGATTGTCCGATTGTGTAGATTGAGTCGCGAACAACGACGTGATTCTGACCACGTGATAGTGACCACACAACACGCTTTTTGCCGTCCCCAATCTTATTCGTTCCACACACTTCTTTCGCAGCCTCAATCGTACTATCTCTAAGGTTCTGCCAACATTCTTCAACATCCTAGCTCATCACTTTCAATCTATCATCAAGCTTACCGGATACTACCCTTTCATATTCATTCTTGGTGGTCGCATCCTGCAGTTTCCAGCTTTTAATGCGACAAACCGCTGCAGGTTTGTCGCATTAAAAGCTGGCGATATAAAAGCTGCGGCATGGCGACATCGCACTACGCGATGTCGCTATGCCGCAAACAGACCCCATATTCTGGTTAACACCAGAAAGTAGTCCGTCCCGAGATCGACTCCTCTATACGCTCTTGTGTCCATAACCTGCTTCTTAAGTCTGCTATCCACCAGGAATAAATCAATCATACTTCTCGCACCCTTTCTTTCACACGTGTACTGATGGATCCTTTTGTTTGAATATGGTATTAGCTATAAAAAGATATTTTTCCATACACAGTCCTAACATATAATCCTACCAGCATCATTCAATCTCTTATCTCCATATTTGCCTAGGACAGACTCAAATCCTGTTCGAGCTGTTCCGACCCATCCATTCATGTCTCCACACACAACAATTCTCCTATTCTCTTCAACCGTCGCTAGAACTTCTCTAACATTCTCCCAAAACTGCTCTAGTTCACCCAAACTATATGGAGCATATACTGTCAAAATAAACATTTTCGTCAACCCTCTCTTGAGGCGCACCCCGAGCAGTCTGGGATTTACACATTCATACTCAGTCATACAATTAACCATACGAGAAGACAGTAAACCCACTGTCATCCCCTGTCTCCAAGTGGTACCCCTGACCACAAAACGATGCCCCCTCCGTGCAGGTACACTGCCCCCTCACTTAGTTTCACTCAAACATAACACATCCAATCTTTTCTCATCCATAATATCAATCACTTCATTCATCTTCTCTTCACTCCCACCTTTCATCACATTCCACGCAGCTACTCTGCACTCCTCCCTCTATTTCCCGCCGCGAGGTGCACAGCGTGTTGGGTGGCAGTCCCTAACGCCGAACTGCACTCATCACACGCCAGCGGGGATAGACCGGTGTACGTCACTTTCGTGGAACGCCCTATCATTCTTGTTGTCATTGTCTCGCATGGTGTGCGTACACCACGCGGGACATGTGTCTTCTTATTAAGGCATATTACCATTAAGAGCAAAAAAAACGTAATGACGTATTGAGAACCTCTTTTTCGAGTCGGTTAATAACTAATTCAAACATTTGATATTTTTTATTAAATTTCGATAAAATTGCTTTTATCGATAAATGAGAACATCTCTAATAGAATCCACAATGTGATACCAGCCAAAACTCGATTCGGCAAAATTGTGCAACATTCAAGTGCAGTAATTTCTTTACAAGGACTTTACAAGGTAATTACTTTAAAATAATACTGTTTTTAAAAAAAAAGATATACCTTGATATTGATAATGTATTGTATTTATTTAATGCTTATATATTCAATGTTAATATTATAGATTTCGCACAATATTATGAAAATTCTTTATCCTGGCAACTTTAAAATGCCTTGAAATTACAGACATAACTCAAATCACTGACAGCAGAGCCGTATGGCTCTGTTGTCTCAGTGCCAATCTGTACAACGACTTCAGTAAGAATTACCAACTTATTTGCAATAATTAATCGACACTTCAAAATGAATGCTATTAAAAAGCTGATGCCGTCGGATTGTTGGTCATTGGACAAAATATTTATAAAGTAACAATGTAAAGTATTTTATAAAGTGTAAAAATTACTTGTTTATTGATGTTTTGCTTTGACATTATGTCAATATATTTAACAGTAATATCTTGAGTCACAGGCTTTGAACAATTTTCAACACATATATATAAAGACAGAGATGTGGATATCAGGATACTTATATTGATAAGGCAATGTAAGGCAATTTATTTAAAAATCTTTACAACGGTCTCATATAATTACTAATAATAATCCCGCGCAAGTTGTAAAAATCGGATAGAGCTTATTGTATAACAAACTAGCATAGGTACCACGCGGAAGTAACTGGTTCCTATCTAGTTTCACTATACCCATCTGTAAGCTCAAATGCTATATAAAAAAAAACACCTGAGTGACAATATATACTCCAACAATAAGAGTACATTCGCAACCTATATATGTATGTATGTATCTGGGATAGGATCGAGGTCTTCTTAATGCTGTGGCTTGTGTAACTATCAAAAAACAGCTGTAATCTTTGTAAGGACATATATCGTCGTCTGATTGCTGTCGTACAGTGTACTGACGTAAGGCGCCACTCTGCACAATTCAAAATTGTGTTACGATTAACGAATCACACAAATGTAATACTTAACATAGGTAACCCTTTTAATAATATTTTGATTACATCAAACAAATATGCTCATATTGAAAATAACACGATATAAACAGATTTAATTTTTTTTTAAATATTCATAGTATACAGTCATAAAGTTATTATGTAATCAAAAGAATTTATTTATGTATTTATTAAATATCTCAAAAAAATATTCAAACCAATTAATGAAACATTATTCGTTTTTGTATTATGTCATCACATAATACAAAAAACATCGAATAATGTTTCATTAATTGGCGCCATCTATTAGTGGTTGAAAAGTAATATAGAGACATATTAAGTATACCAACGCCATCTATGGAATTAACAAGGAAACATGTTTTACCATTCCTTACAGAAAAAGTATTAGGCATTTCACATAAAAAAGCGTATTCGATTTAATAGGACACGTTAAATTTAAGGTAAGTTAGGTAATTTAGGTACGCTAAATTTATGTGCCTATAATTAAAAGTCAAAATGGAACTACACATCCTAGATTTTCTATCAAAAAGTTTAGTCATAGCCATCTCTATTACTGGTCTTTAAAACAATATTTTGTAAAGGTAAATATTACAATTACACTTAATCTGCACATCTTCTCTTTCAAACACCAGATGCTTAGTTTTGGATCACATTCAATCTTTCACCTTACATTCTTCTTTCTTGCATGCAACTAAAGTCTGCAATTCTAATGAGCACAGGATTGTTAGCATATAAGAGACAAGTCTACTACTGTTATATCACCACAAACCAGTATGTTCCAGTTTCATTTCATATCGTTTTTTTTATGTCATTGCTTTTTTTGGAACTAAATCGACGTTTAATCACGACACTTCGTCCGTGAAATAAGCCTTTTTAAATATTTTTCCTGTAAAAAGGAAGAAATTTATGACATTTCCACAACACTAATGTTCAATAAGAATATGTACTTGTTCTTAATATAATTTTAGAAATTATTAGAAACTCGTCGAAACAATGTTAATTAGGACGCCAAAGTAGCGCGTCTAAGAATTTTCCTTGTAAACTGACTTCGTAGAATGGTTATTGTAAAATATTATAAAATAAATATGAAAATACGCAACACCAATATTCAAGAAGGGAAATAGGTCTATTATAAACTGCCAGCAGAATATTAAAAAATCTTAAGGTTTCTGAGAATTAGAGCGTCAAAATATCACTATTTCGCACAAAAATGTCAAAAGACTCGTTAACTCAGGAATGTGTTTCTCTGACTAGTATACACATACATACACATCCCGTTAGGGATACAGCGTGAATAATTCTCTGACTAGTAATTCGCATAAAAGACAATTTTACCAGTTTACGAAACTGATTGGATTTTTGTTTGTTCTCCCGGTTCTCCCATCAAGTTATAGGTAGGTGGTACTACTTATTATTATTAGTGCTGTATATTTTATTCAAATGACGAAAATATTAGGAATCGTTTTGGTTATGACTATTAAAAAACTATACTGGCGCCATAAAAGACACATGTATTCACAAAAACACATGAATACAGCGATTTCTTTTAGTAATATGGATAAACAACGAATTAAGACATTCATATGTTAAGAACTGATAAACGTTTTACATCTGTACATTTTTAATAGCAAAATATTATAAAAATTGTTTTGTTGAAATATAACGTGGAGAGCGATCTCTTCCCTCTCTTCTTGTCCACCAGTTATGCCAGTCATGACTAATTAGTAATATAAAACATTTTAGTCTTCCCTTTATTTTTACAAAAACAATGAAGAAATGTATCCCCTATCCTAACATAGGATGTGGGAATGTAGAATGAACACACTTGCGTTGTGCTGTATAGGCAGGCTCCTAAATAGAGCAATTTTGAGAGTATCCAGTAAAATAAAATAGAAACTAAAGTAATTTTAGCAAGTTACCGAAAAACCACACAAGGTGAAGATTTTCAAGAAATTAAATGTAGCACAATAATAAAAAAATTATAAATAACAGTGAAATGTTCACTGAGGTACTTCAGTATCATTTAATTTACTCATTATTAAACAGTCTGTATGCAACATGAAGCACCTTAACTTATAGAGCCGAAATATCAGACCATCCTACTTACACTGGCTCAGTTTTTTGACACTAATACGAACTATTGCTTGCATTAAAAGAGTACAAAACCAATATACTGGACCTGTGTTTACATCCCTGTATTTTTCGACAGATATTTAAATACTTATTATAATGGCTTACTGCAAGTAACAGTATGTTACGGTAACTAACAGTAAATATATAATTTTTAAATTTACATTAATTTTATCAAGTCAAGTTAAACTGGACTATCAATTGATGTGCTCAATGATGTGTATCTTATCTATGTCTCACTTTCGCCTTGGTACAACCTGTATTACGTTATCTCAATCTATCCATATGCATGTGTACACAGGTTTTGTTTGATTTTGGGCTGACCAATCAGTGCGTAGTAACCACAGCAGTTTTTACTTAAATTGTTTTCAAACAAAATAAACAACATTTTCACTGCGTGAAGTGCTCCATGATCCATGGTATGCAAAAATTAATAAATATTTAGAAGTAGTAATGGGTAGTATTAGTAGTAATAACGCAATAGATATTATTTTAGAATATGACATGTAAAAGTTAGTTATTATTATTTTATATTGTTCTAGCAGATAAACCTACCTGTCACGTTCTCTGCTTCTCTTCCTAAAGGAGTCTTCTCTAGACTCGTCATCTAGGCGACGCCGCTTCGCCTCATAAGACTTTGACCTTGAGTGTGAAGAATAATGCTTCCTACGTGTGCGCGGCATCTGTAAACATTTTAAAAATTTTTTCATATGTATTGATACAGCAATATGAAGTATGTAATTAATGACGTGCTGTACCATGAAGTATGGCTGCAGTATGCTGTGTTAGCCAGCTAAGTAAATAGTTAATAATTCATGTGGAACTATCAACTATTAGTTTTATGCTGTCTAATAGTGTTATATTTTAAGGCAAATGAGAAGATATAGCGAATCATAAAATGAAGCATTATTAATATGTAATTCAATTTCATGGAGAAGTAAGATTGGATAACTTATTAATTCACAATCTTGCTATTAAAATATAAAAATTATCATGAGAAGCTATACAAATCAGGTTAATTTGAACAATGGCAATGAAATTGATCATTATTAGGACTCATGTCATATTTTAGTGTAGGCAGGTATCATAGAAATCTGAATAGCATTACGGCCATAAGCTTTCCATCACAAATCAAACCATGCTGAGAGTACTGTTGTCAAAAATAATACTTTGTTGATGTCAATATTTAAGTTTTAATCAAATTATTGGTACTATTAAACAGAAATCAATAGATAAGCCAAAGAATGTGTTCTTAATGTCCATGAGGTGTACTGTTAAGTTTTACGTTCACCCTGATAACAAACATTCTTAAGGTTACCATAATATCATGAGACTACTTTTCTTATTTTGATAAAAATTCTTTATGAAAAAATTACCTATTCTCCAACTTTTAATTTGGTAGAGAGATTTGACATTTCCAGGGTAGACAGTTTTTGCAATTTGTCTTTTTATGTCGACATCATTATTATTAAGTCTGTAGTGGTTGCCCTGTGACATTATCTGCATGAAGTTTCCTTTTAAGATCATTTCTTTCATGAGATAGTGATAACATCAAAAATATATGAATATTTATAGCAATAAGGAAAGTGGGTAAAATAGTTAATAATAGTTATAAAAAACGAAAAATAAAATACATATGACATTTATTCTAATGTTTTATACATTATGAAATGACAAAGTTATAAAGGTCATGTCAGCAGTAAATTAAATAATAGACTAGGCAGTTGTATCACAGTAAGACGACACTGATTTAGCTGACCACATTATTCAAAACTTTGACACATTGAACGTCAAATCACTCTATTTAATTAAAAGTTAGTCTACAGACAGCAATAATAATAAACGCTGACTATATTGACAATTTGTATTTGTTATTTTTGACACAGTCAGTTTATAATAAGGAAAGTACTTCTGTACTTCCACTTACCATAAAAAGGATACCAAAACTCGTATCCAAGCAGTTTAAAGCTGAAAAACATAAATTCTTTAGGCCACTGGTAATTGGTCAAAGGAACTTATTACAGTAATAGGTACCTACTTAAAAATAATTATACATGCAAGAACTTAGTGTTTTTACTAAGGCCAATGTGATATGGACAATTTAAAAAAAAGATTCAAGACTTGCATAGGTATATATTTCATGCTAATTTTTGTTTTGCATTTGAGATGTTATCAAAATATCAATGTACACAAACAGAATTTTGATAACATCATTATGTGGACTAAACATTGAACACATATTTACTGCAATTCTTTTTTTGCTACAGTATACTAAACACTTTATAGAGATATAGCGTGAGGATATGTATGCATGTGTATAAAAACTTTATAGAATAATCTAGACATGAACTACTATGAAGTGTTAAAGCAAAAATAACAATACCAGCTGTAAACGACTAATCAAGGAAATTGTGCAAAACTTGACGTTTTTGACAACAGATAAAGTTACCTTAGTTAAGCTATTACCTAAAAATTTGCTATTAAACTTAAAATTTTAGATAGCTACTAAATTTTACTTATGTAAAAATACTTCTTTCACAAATAAATGACAAGTTATTTACATGCTGACGCCATGTTGCTTTCTACATCTCAATGGAGCCCTACGAGAACGCACTTTTAGTAGTCTAAAGTTTTCATTTCAACTTACCCTCAGTTCACGTAAATATTTCAATTTACACCAAAGTAGTTGAGTAAAATTGGTAAGACAATGCCAAGTTCGTGATGCAGAACCTTGAAGAATGCTTCTTCGTATTAAAGGGCCGAACATCGATCCAATTCCCAAACCCACATCTCAGATAAGCTGTTGGTTGGTTGACTTGACTGCAATGGCGTAAAATGTGTTTCCTGTCAATCGACTTTTAAAATATAATCATTGTATAAGTTAAATAATTATTGAAATTACTTTGTAAATTTATATAAAAAACGCAAAATGATAAAAAACATGATTTAACATTACATTAAATATATCTCTGCAGAATAATAAGTTATAAGTTGTTATATAGTTTTCATGGAATGGTACCGTTCGCGCCATCTAACGGTAACATTACTTAATAAATCATACTTAGTGTTACTAGCATAAAATATTTTTAATTACTGAATACAAGAATGCGTACGTACAACATAAGGGTAGTGTTTTTGCAACTACTTTCTATTATTCAATTTATCATTCTACATTATTTTCGCTTCTACAGTCCTCACCAGATGAATGATTCAGAATCATAGTTACCAGTTATAATTTTGTTTTTAACCGACAAGGGGCGAAGAAAAAAAAGGTTTATGATTATAAGAAGCGTAGTATGATATTGTATATTATTATGTGTGTTTTATGTTGTATAACTGTTGTTCACGACTTCATCCTCGTGGAAAACACGATAATATACAACCTATGTCCATCCTGAAAGTCCATACTAAATATTGGTGAAAGAATTTTGTAAATCGGATATCGGATGAGTATAGTTTTAAAGATTACCTTCTAGGTATATCCAAACTTACAAAATTTACTTCTTTATAATCTTAGCTTAGAAGTTTAGATGTAAATACATTATTTATGTGTACGTTAAGCATGTATGTAAATTGATCTGCTCCCTTACAAAGCCAAAACCATATAACGATTTCTATGTTTAAAAAAAATCAATATGGCGTTTGTAGTCAAGACCTATTACTAGTCATGGATTAATAAAAAATTTCATTAGACCTTGAGAACTTGAGAAAACCATTTTAAGAACATGCAAGAAGTATGGGACAAAAGCAGGGCTCGGAAACCGGTTAATTTTCCAAACCGGTTAACGAATTCGAACTACATTATTAGTCGTGGTACCCGTAGTACAAGCGTGGTTCCTACGTTTCGGTTACTTCATTTCTAAGTCTAAAATATCACTACAGAAATAAAAACGCGAAGTTTGTCTTCTTATATCTATGCTGACGAATTTATATACATAATATATATGTATAATAATAATTCACGTCCCAATACCAAGACTAATTGCGCGCCATTTAGTAGTACCTACCTACCAGGCAAGTAGGTACCACCAGTTACTTATGAAATGTATTATGTATTTTAAATACATTGCAATAAGACTGTTCTGCTTTTCATACTTTGTTTTATAATAGGTTATTTATAAAATGGGTACTTTCTTTGTTTATAAAGTTTGAACTTGTAATTGACAATGTCCACGGAAATTACGATATAGTGGAATTAACCGGTCGACCTAAAAGTTCCGAAAAGTGCTGATGTGCACATAACGTCGAGCAGAATGCTCTGATATTTCGTGTCAGACCAAACTTTTGGATTCGATTTTGTCAAATTATTCGGAGCAAAATCGGAGTTTCTGTTTAGTTTCATTAACGATAGTAAATGTGCCGATATTAGACCGACACGCTTATTATCTTACTCGCAGTCAGTATAGGACAGCCAAATATCGCGCGATATCTGTTGTCAAAACGAGAATTTGTATAATGTAATTTGTATATTGGCCCTAACTCTATACCGCGTAGTGCATTTTACGCTCACGGAGCTATAGACACGCAATCGTCACACAATGGTACCAATTTTTCATTAGTATTAGTCAATGGTCGCGCAGTGATCGCGTGGCTGTCGCTGTCTGCAAATTTTAGGTAATAACCTCAATCATCATCGGCGTAGAAGACAAAAGATTGTCGACATTACTCGGCCCGAGCTAACTTACTAACGAAAAGTTATAACATTGTCGTACTTGGTGAAATACAAAAATTCCGTAATAGTTCCTTTATTGTTTTAACTAAAAGATAAAAGGCGAAATTAGTTATTATAATACTAAATATTTACTGAATCCACCTAAAAAAAACATACAAATACTTTAAAAGTACTTGTACAATGTACTTTAATTCTTTAAAATTATAAAAAATAATACATGTCAATTGAATATTTTTTAGGTTGTAAAAATGGTTTTTCTCTTTTTTCTACCATATCAACCTAGAAATATCAACCGTTCCGTTTAAAACATATTCTTTTCTAAAGGAATATGTCAAAAAAACCGTTTAAGTTTGAAAATTTTATGTTCAAATAGGTGCCCCTGTTACAGGCGTCCATAGCTGCGATAACCGCTTACTATCGGCCAGGTCGTTTGCTTGCACGCTGTATCTCTAACGGAGTAGTCGGAGAGAATGGAGTGCCAAGCATTCCGGTTCTTGCATACCTACTTCTTTGTCCTCCCCAAAAATCTTATCGCTTTTCTCACACGCTTTCGCAAAGGTATAGTGTGCGAATACTTTTATTATTTCCGTCAGTTAACCCTCTTGCTATCTGATATTTATGAATCAACCTCGATCTTCCTTAAATTTTGCTGCAATTCACTTTTACTTTGTAGATTTTCTTCGTCAATCATTCATCACTCACTCTTTCTATGTGCCTGAACCGATTTCGTTGGTTTCATAATAACGACGGATGCTTCTATCTTAAAATAATAACTCACATTTTAAAAATTTTAAGCTAGTTATATGTGTGTGAGCTACTTAACTGATTAACTCTTTAGAACTAAATACATCTACCAGCTAGATTGTTGTTCTAGTCATCTTGAAAGGGTGTTGATGTGTTCTGCAGTCGCGTGGTTGAAATTAAATCATAAATACAAAGAGTAAGGTGTGAATGTCGATAATAATAATTATTGTGCGAAATTGAAATGTGCGATGATGAGATAGTGAAAGTTTTATAGGTCGGGTTCGCGGGTGTAAGTGAGCCTCTGGCGGGAATCAGCTGATCGCATGTTGCGCAGTGCGCAAATATTGGCGGGGCGAGGGGCGAGGGCGCGAGGGTGCAGGCTGGACGGGCGGCGCGGCGGCGCTGTGCCAGTCGCGCGCTCCCGCGGCCCGCCGCCCGGCCCGCGCCTCCGCCGAACCACCGACCACCGCATCACTGACACGGCTACTGACACAGCCGTCTCGACCCAATCGAGATCCATCAAAGATACAGCTCACGCTGAACCATTCCGACGCTACGACGAACTGAGTTAATGCTGTTGCTGTGATACCTGTACAAATCCCGTCTACTTACAAGGTGGCTTCACTAAGGAAGCCTTTAAAAGTAACAATGAGTGCGAAGATTTCGACAGTACAGTTGCTTTACCGATCTGTTCTTCCATGTAGTGGATGTGTTAAGTTATGAGAGATATTCAGAGCCTACCTGATCCACGTACAAATATATTCAACATGTCTATCGAGGTTAACGGGAAGGGACCTAAGAAAAGAAAAAAGTCGTTGGAGCCTATCTGTGATAATGAGGGACAGACTCTTTCAGAGTCAAACGTGAGTGAAGAACGGAGTGAAGATAAGAATAAAGATGTTGGCGGCAAACCGGTTGCACCGAGCAGGAGTCATGGGGTAGAACTCTTACACTGGCGGGATATGCCACAGCATCTGCAGTTCAACCCTTATGTTCTGACCGGCTACAGACCTTTGCAAAGCTGGGGCGATTGCGTTAGAAGTTTGTTCTATTTCCACAATGAAACCATTAACATACTCACACATGGTACGTAGCAATTTTGTTAATTATATAGCATAATATTCTTAAACTCTGTAGTGTCCTTTAATGCGCTGCTAATATAAATCTAGTTATGTACATTTTCTTGAAGTAAATGAGTAATATTAGGTATTATTATATTCTCTATAAATAAATGATATTTTAAAATTTAGCTTTCCCGATGGGATCGTAATGTTATCTTAGTGCATAATCGTAATATTATCTAACTTAAGCTGCTAAAAGCTACAAAACATTTGCAAGAAAGGATTAATCTAATCGATATCCCATCTTTGGAAAATAATTATTTTGTTCTTTGGGAAGCGTTAGAGTTAAAGCAATATAACCTAATTATTGCACAGAAATTATTTTTATATTCGTAATTATTTTTATATTCACGATGACTAAATCTGTGAAAAAATATAATAATATTACAATATATAAAACAATAGAGAAATCGAAGTGAAACATAATAATTGTTCAGTTGACCCTAGATGCAATAAGTTGCCAGTGTTTCAGCGCTCCGCGCTCTAAACTGGCGTAGCGTCCGCTACGAATGTAAACGCTACGAACCGAGAGGAATTTATTACCGACTATGATGAATTGACCACCTAACCATAGGTACTTACATTAATTGAAAAGTAATATATATAATTTAAGATAAGTATAAGATTCCTGCATATTTCGGTGTTACATATATTTCATGCCTTCATGAAAAAGAAACAATATACATATGTACTTACTAGCTTAAAAACAATAATACTATATAATATTTACTTTTTAACTTTATATGACAATGAAACTATAAGATGAACACTTTATAAAATAAGTGTTTAACCTTTCTTGTAAACTTATACTCTAATTACTTACGTTATATTTAAAGCTGTGGCTCGCGACTTCGTCCGTGTGGAATTAAAAAAAGTACCTTAAGTTCTTACCCAAGGCTTAATCTAACTCCATTCTAAATTTAAATAAAATTGGTCCGGTGGTCAGCCGTGAAAACGTTTCTCGAATTTTCAAAATTGTAATTCTATATTTTTAAATTTCCATGTAACATACATAATAGTTTTATACAAAGTTCAACCCCCTCCCTCCTGTCGCGAGTGTAGATTTACACAAATGTGAAACATGTTTCCGAGTACAGAAACTATCATTAGACCAAATTTCATGACCCTTGCTTTAATACTTTTTGAGAGTTCGTGAGTTAATCCGTGCGCTTGTAAACTTGCAGGGCAGACCTGATTTGAAATGTTATAAAGAATATGAAGCAAAACAAAATTCCTGCATAATATGCGCGTATTTTTTTCGTAGACGTGTGACAAATTATTGTACTAAGAATATATATAAGTTCATATGCCAAAATATTTGAATACATCATTTCATATTCATTAACCATTTTATTGCATAAATAATCTAGAAAATATACTACTATTAAGTATTAATGATTAATACAGAAAAAAAAGTAAATTAAACAGCTGTAACGACCAAAGCGTTACTTTTATTTAAGATAATAATACGAATATTTATTCACAATATCTAATCATTTTAATTTTTTTTTATAAATACGCACTGAAGCAATACTTAACATACTTGCAACAATTAGATCGATGCTATCTTAGCCAGTATTTTTTTTACACAAAGACTAAATATATTACCTTCCTAATGGAATACGATATTACAAACAATATTCGCGTAATAATATACACATGTAAGTATCCATATTTTGTCATAAAATATTATAATCTCATTTCCACCTATGTATACCTCCACAAATTCAATTAGCAGAAAATCAACATATTGGTAATGTGTATATACAATGTACCAACATAAATGTATTATGAACATTACAATTATTTATATATACATTTATTATTAGTGTTCCATTCCGATATTGGCAAAGGAATATGTATAGAACAGTAAATGGTAGAATCACCTCGTTATTATGTGACGTGAACTGCTGAAAGGAGCAGTTGAATAAAAAATATTAGGATTATAGTAGGGGAGACCAATAGGGGATTTCGGGATTTACTCAAGCGCGGCAGATTAACATATGGAGGATACCTTGCACCCTGTTGAGTACCTCTACGATACAGGCCCGCACGTGTAGGGCAGCCGAACAGAATAGTAAAAAAATCGATAGTTGGAAATACTCGACTGCGTCAGATTAAGGTATGATGGATTAATTACATACTAAAAAGTTTGTATTTCAATAATCTGGTGACTTGAGCATGACATAAAGGCGTGGGAGGCAAACAAACTCGCAAACGTTACGTTTCGGAGGAGATTTGCACAAACAAACATTTCCATTTTTACTCATATAAAATTATGTATATTATTACGTATTCACAGGTTTTCTAATTAACTGTAGTATATATATTATGGAAATATTTTATTAAATTCACATTTTGTGCATTTTTAAAGGGCAGGATTTTCTTGTTGCAATCAACCACGCTTACAATAGGTCTGTCTGATATCGCTTAAACTGGAATAATCAATTTTTTTTATTTATTGGACAAAAATAAAAAGTAAAAGTTTGAAGGTTTTCTTGCTAAATACCTCAAATTTTTTTCTTAGCGGCTTCTAACAACACAGGAATGTAATAAGGAGCAACGACTCAGCGAAAATGTCACATATCTTTTGTTTGGTGGTAAACCCGCTGTACATTATATATAATAATAAAATATAGACGAGATTGTATTCAGCAAGCCTCGTCTATATTTTTTTAACGAGTATGAACAAATACAAGTAATAAGTTATAGCATCACATTAAGTTATAGCATCGCATAAAGCTATAGCAGCAAAGCGACTTTCGGCCTGTCTCGACAAATATGGGCACGTATAGCTGAAACCTCTCGTTGAGATTATATGGTAGAGTTGGCTTTACACATTGGACAGAACAATCTCCTTTACATGAAGATAGTGTGTATTATTGACCAAAGAGTAATAATTTGCCATATAATCAGAGAAAAATCATTAATATATTTTTAAAATAGTCACAATATTCTTCTGACTTTTAATGGAAAATTATATTATAATAGCATTTAGATACAGAGTATAAAAAGCACTTATGCTTAGGTTTTAGGTGGGTTTTAGGTACATACAAGTAGAGGAAGTGTACCGATTATGAAATAAGGATATAATATGGACCAATGACATTTCTCTTAAAATAAGCAACGTAGAAATTTGAATCCCCCTCCCCCTAGGCCTTATGGCCTGATCCCATGACTATTGCACGGCCAGTACACGTTCGCGAACAAAGCGCTACTTACATTTTTAAAGGAAAGATGAAAGTTTTCGCGCGCAACTGAGCAAAATTTACATACGATGTTTCGTTTTATATTTCTTAATTTTTACGTTTACTTTTATTATATTACATTGTTATCCTGTAACAACATAGTCCACTACAGTGCGGTGTATTTTAGTCATGTTTACTAGTTTTACACTACATTTTGATTTATTTTATGGTGTGATGTTCTTAATATGGAATTTAGTAAGGACCCTATTATGGAATACTCTTCCATTATTCCAGATTCCATGTACATATTTTATGCGTCAAACATTTTCGGAGCGCAAACTTTTTTCTACTTAATTACTTACTAATCATGTGTATATGCATGAAATGTTTAATAATGCATAGCAAAAAATCAATTTCAATGAAAAAAAATTTGCGCTCCGAAAATGTTTCGCCCGCCCCCTCGGTGATAAGGGTTGACGATAGCGCAAAAGTCGTCAGCAGCAAAGCTGTAGCGCTTGAAGCGCCCTCTACGTTTGTATCTTTTTTATCGCCATTCGATGAAAAACGGCCGATATATAGGTGATACAAGATTTGCACCTGTTCGCTTGGAAATTGGAAAAAATGAACGAAACATTGTAAAATTGAGGAAAAACTGAAAATAATAACTAAATAATTTTTTCTTTAACTCCAAAAAAAGGAAACGTATAATAGGGAATTTACTTCTATAGTTTAGTCTACAAGCAAAAAGAAAATAAGTAATAAACATCACTTTTGGTGACTGTTATTATTTATTTTTACTTAAAAATAAAAATGAAAGGAAAATAATGCAATCGTAAATAACATTAAAATTATTACAAATGTAGTACATGAAATATGTGCCAGTTTTTAGTATTTTCTTTAAAAATGTTTGAGTAAATGTGGATGTATTTTTTTTTAAATATTCCTTTTTCCGATTCCGCCGATGTCTCCCCAAGATCTGACAGAGATTGCGAGTGTAAATGGCAATCCTCAGCACATACAGCGGCGTACACTTGATACATGTCGTGCAACCTCATACAACTGTATTTGCAAGGTTTCCTGAGCATTACTTGTAAAACTGCGTTGTGCCCTTTCCAATTTAAGTATTGTGGAAGCTGAAGTATTATAGAAGTTAAGGCCCTATTATTTGCGAATCATAGGCTAGTAATCATAATATCTAAGTACATAGATGTACACAAACATTGTGTTTTTTTACGAAAATCGGTTTCATGTGTGGAATCCTACGTCAATCGCTACTAACGAATAACATGAGGGTACTTAAAACTAGGACGATTTCTTTCTGTAGTGTTGCCAAGGCAGGCGTGATACATTATAACACGTACCTATATAAGTATTACCGGAAAATTAGTTTTAGTTTGATCGAATGAGACACTATTAAAATAAATAGTTTTGATAAAAAGCTAAATATGGCATATAAATATAATCTTCTTGTGGCTTATATTGACTGAAGAGGCAGTTGTTCTCTATTAGCGGCACATAAACTTCTCGCGTCCAAATTAATTTCTACGACGATTCCGCGGGGTTATTACCTAAAAATTTGCAGACAGCGACAGCCACGCGATCACTACGCGACCGGTGACTAATTGTAATAAAAAATTGATTTCATGTATGACGATAGCGTATCTATTATCCTATGACCGAAAAATGCATTTTTGCTGTTGATTAAGCGCCACTATACAAATTACAATACACAAAATTTCGTCTTGACAGCAGATATCGCGCGATATTGGCTGTCGCATGCTGTCTGCAAGTTACGTAATAAGCGTGCCGGTCGACCGTTTCCTTTGTAATACTATAAGAAGCAGATTTTTAGTGATCTTAGAAAAAAAGCAATGATGTTAAAGAAAATGTTACTAGACTGCCCATAATGTATATCACGTTATGGGCATACGTGATATGTCACTAGTTTTAACGTGGCGTGCGGAGGGCCGAGGTAGAGCGTTAAGCGCTGAACCTAGCGTTGTAACACTTTATAATTCAGAACTTCAAATGTTACTTTTGATGGTTTTGTAGATTCAGTTCGTTTAATTATATAGTACAGTTAGTAGGTTTTATGTATGCATAAAGTTTTATAATATATAATATAATAATAATAATATAATATACTCAGACATTTCACACAGCGCCATCTAGTCCCAAAGTAAGCTGCATAGCGCTTGTGTTATGGGTACAAGACAACTGATATACTACGTATATACTTTTCTTTTGTAAATATATACATATTATACATAAACACCCAGACTCGGGACGGGAATCGAACCCGCAACCCCCGTTTACTTTCTGACGTGCTAAGCCATTACGCCACAGAGGTCGTTTTAATTTTATAAAGGTTAAAAAATAAGACCATAATACAATATAATATGAATTGTGAACATTATACTTAATATAATTTTTATATAAAAGGAAGTATAATTATACACAGGCCAACAAAATTTACCTGATGTCGTAAAACAGAAACGAGAGTATACTTTTCCAAAAGTTTTTGATGTGCTGAATCTGAATCTTATCGAAATTGTTCCATCAGCTCAGGTTTACAAGAAATTCTAAATTAAACTTAGAAAAGGTATTATGAATTTCAATGTATTTGAGGTTGTGTTTCGTTACGCCATTTATAAATATAAGTAACACTTAACTTGATTACAATAGATTCAATAGATCAATATCACAGATCGCAGTGATATAGATCTGGTGTGACCTGCATAGCCGCATTTACATGAAAAAAAAAACATTTAAGCCCAATTTACTTAAAAAGTTAAAATTAATAAAAAAGGTTCTTTATTTTTTTAACTTTTTTTTTGCTTATTTTTATGGTAGTGCTATAGTCTCAATCTCAAGATACAGCTCTCCGCTAGTTTGAAATTCAGGGAATTGACTGTTTTGAACGATACACTATATACATATTATTACCCTTCGAAATCCATTTTGCGTTTTCTATAAGTAAGTCTTCTCTGAGAAACCGTCAATTGTTGGCTTATTTTAGGTCATCAAAAACCTTTGGAAAAATATACACTGGCTTCAGCGAAAAAGTATATACAATAAAGACTTGATTATGAATTGTTAGATTTACCTCTATTAGAAATAACATAACATATCTTCACGCTGTATCCCCAACGGGGTAGTCAGAGAGGACGGAGCGCCAGGAGTCCTTACACACCACTTTCGCTTCCTTAAATCTCATCATTTTCTTCACAAATTTTCGCCTAGGTATGCGAGTGCTTTTGACATTAGAAAATTGGAAATAAGTGGATATAATAGCTTAACATGATTTATCTTAATATGATATAAGAAACCCCGCGGCAGGAAGTGGAGGGAGGAGTGCAGAATAGCTGCGTGGAATGTGAGAGGTGGGATTGAAGAGAGGATAAATGAAGTGATTGATATTGTGGAAGAAAGAAGATTGGATTTGTTATGTTTGAGTGAAACTAAGCGAAAGGGCAGTGAACTTGCGGACTTGTCCGGAGGTGACATTGCTTAGTGGTCAGGGCTACCACAAAAAGAAAGGAGATGCCAAGGGGTGGGCGTCTAATTGTCCTCTCGTTTGGTTAATTATGTAACTGAGTATAAATGTATAAACCCGAGACTGCTTTGGGTGCGTCTCAACGCAGGGTTGACGAGGATTTTTGTTTCGGCGATGTATGCCCCAGTCTCCTCTGTCGGTTTGGGCAAGCTAGAGCAGTTTTGAGAGAATTTTAGGGAAGTTCTAGCGACGATTGAAGGGAATGAGTAAAATATAGTCTGTGCAGACATGAATAGATGGGTCGGTACAGCTCGAACTGAATTTGAGTTTGTCCTAGGCAAATTTGGAGATAAGAGAGTGAATTATGCTGGTAGGATTGTGTACACGGAAAAATTTATTTTTGTTGCTAATACCTTATTTAAGCACAAAAGGATTCATCAGTACACGTGGGAAAGGAAGGATTAAAGGAGTATTGCTTTATTCCTGGTCGACAGCCGCCTCGAAAATCAGCTGAGAGGACATAAGCCGATCTGGGAACGGACTACTTTCTAGTGGTAACTAGAATAAGGGGTCTGTTTGCAGCGTGGTGATGTCGCGTAGCGTCCAAACCTGCAGCGGTCTGTCGCACCAAGAGTTGGAAACTGTAAAATGTGACCACCAGAAATGAATATGAAAGGGTAGTATCCAGTAAGCTTGAAAATAAATTGAAAGTGGCTAGCGAAGATGTTGAACAATGTTGGCAGAACTTTAGAGATAGTATGTTGGAGGCTGCAAAAGAAATGTGTGGAACGAATATTATTGGGAATGGTAAAAAGCGTGATGCGTGGTGGTATGGTACGGTGAAAGAGTTT
Organism: Zeuzera pyrina; assembly: GCA_907165235.1. NCBI lineage: Eukaryota > Metazoa > Arthropoda > Insecta > Lepidoptera > Cossidae > Zeuzera > Zeuzera pyrina. Next base: position 18,753,154 of record OU015628.1, read on the forward strand.
ATGTACAAGAAGGAGAAGAAAGCATGCAAAGCATTACCTTGCTGCCAGAAATAGCTGTAGTAGGATTTGAATAGACATATAAGCTGCAGGAAACAGAAACGAAGGCACTAGAGAAAGAGAAGCGTGAAAGATGTAGGGCGTTAGACGAAAACAAGATGTCGGACAACTTCGAAGAAGATTCCAAATTATTTTAAAAAGAAATACCTAAGTTTTGTAACGAAGTGGTTCCATACCTTGCAGAATGAATAAACTGCGTTCGAAAGAATATCATCAATCAGTGAAGAGATACGAAGTATAACAGGGTTGCACGACAGTAATATTGCAAAAATGAAGAAATGAATCCTTAGATGATTCGGGTACATAGAAAGAATGAGTGATGAAAGACTGACGAAGAAAATCTAGAGCGAAAGTGAGTGGTAAAAGAAGCCAAGGAAGATCAAGGCTGATTTATGAAGATTAAATAGCCAGAGTGTTAGCGGACGAAGGTATCAAAAGCGCTCGCATACCTAGGCGAAAATGTATGAGGAGAATGATGAGATTTGAGGAAGAGAGTGAAATATGTATGTCTATGAATACGAATTACTTAATCTGCGCAATGGACCGTTAACGTAGTAGTTGATGTTCCTATAATATGTAAATATTATTAATAGTAGGTTTTTCTATTTTAGTACTCTGATGGCACAAGAGTAAAAGAGATAGCAACGTTGCATATAACTCCATTTTCATGCTAAATACAAAGGAATGCATATCAGTCACCAAGTAGAAATGTTTGAATTTTACTTTTGTTTACGATCGCCCATATTTTTCTCTACACACAATTAATACCTAGTCAAGACATAAGGGAGCCGGAAGATCTTTTAAAAGTACAATTTTATTTAAATGAGACGTTTAACCGTCTCAAGTATGGTTTGGAGTATAGATTCGACTAGACTTGTCAAACCACGCTTGTCAAAAGCAACCGATGTCGTTGTTGGATCAGAAAGTTAAACAAAAATTTTCTCAAATACCTGTTTCGGACGACATTGTGCAACGTCGCATCGATGATATGGCGGACGACATAGAAAAACAAGTAGTAGAGGCCGTGAAGGAATCAAACTTGTATGCAATATAGTTTGACGAGTGTACGGATAATAACACAATTTTGTCGATTGTTAGTTTTTAGTCTATTGGTTTCTTCCCACTTGTCCAACTGAATAGTTCTACAGTAGATTGTACTTTAAACATACATGGCGGGTCTACTAACTGGTGGGCGCCAATAGTGGGTCATTCACAGTCATTTTGCGCCAAAACAACCTTTCCTTACTTTACTCTTCTTTCCTTAATCTTTTTCTTCCTCTACTTTAACTTAAGAATTTTTGTACATAATTGTTTGTTTTCCTAAATAGAAAAGGGGGTGTCGTTTCATTTTCATTTTAGGCAGTAGGGAGGCATGACAAAAAAAATTTGGAACTGTACTATAAGTATAGTTCATTCTGCCAGCACCGTTACACTGCATTCTGTACACATCCGTTCCTTGCAGCGATCCACAAGCAAAGGGACAGCTAGGTAAGTAATTATTTCCCTTCTAAGACATCCACTGTTGTGGCGCTGTCACGTGTGCGTGGGGGAAGACAGAATACTTCTTTTCCTTTCACACCTGTACACTACAGGATCCCTTGCCTTGGTCTAGACTAACTTAAAAGAACAATGGTTACCCAACCAGTCCATGCGAGTCGGGTGGGCTTATGCTAACTCAGCGTCTAGGTTTCTTGAACACATGATGCTGACGCGAGAATATGGTAAATTCAGCTGCCATAACTACCTACAAATGTAAATTAATATAACTAGTACTATTGTTTGTTACTTACAATTAATTATCAAAAATGTGTTATTTTTTACTCGTATTTGCATTATTATCAAAACAACCTAGAAACAACATTGTGTACTAAGCCTGACCTGATTGCCCCTAATATCGATTCTACAGTTATAGTATTTATGTAAATATATTTCTAGTTCTGGATGTGCAGTAAATAGTAAATAATGAACAAAACACTTTTGTATATAATTTCTACACTAATTTTGTAACTGTCATACATACTATGTTAGATAACATGTAACCACGTAAATATGTTTATGTATTGGCCTTTACAATATACTATTGCTCGTGTCGTGTGTAGCGTGATTTTACTACTTATTTATCAAACAGATTGCAGCACGAATGACATGCAATTTTACTATGAATCTATTTTTGCTACAGCATTCACATGCCTAAATAAAACGGGTCTAAATAAACAGGAAATTAAAAATTTGCAAACGCCTGACACAAAAACTAATAAATAACTTTCAACAGCTTTTGCATTTCAGCTGTAATAGTGTCAAAATCACTTCACAATCGAGATTCGAAATCAATGTTTCTGAACTGATTTCCACCGAACAGCTAAGAACATTCTCTAAAACTGTGGCTATCACACAAAAAAAACTATTATAGATAAGTGCATAATTGAACCATGTTTATAACCATAATATGTATACATTTTAATCACGGTTTAGATAAATCACTTTTTAGTGTAAATAACTTTAAAAGTTATGTGTATTACAAATATTTGAACATACCTACACATAACTAATTAATCTGTGCCTACATGATATTTATCTAAATAGTAGATATTGATATATTCTTCAGTTTAAAATTTGGTAGGTACGAAATATGTAACACCTATACCTATTCTACACCTAGTACCTCGAATTATAATTTCTAATGATGTGTGCATATGTAAGTATAGCATTCTATTACCTTCAAACCTACATGTACCTAATATTAAATCTGGCACATAGCTTCGTTGCACGTAACACATAATTGGAACTTTATATGCAGAACGAAATATATCAATAGATGTCTATTGTTTCATAATATCTATTTACAATTTATTATAGAGAAGTCATTGAATATATTCTCCTCTATATTCTCCCGTATATGTTTATTAAGTTACTTTCTAGATAACTACTGTAGAACTAAGGCGTACGTTGCAATAAGGCTAAGCTTTAGATTAACTACTGTTTCGCGTTTTGACAATTGATCATAGCGCGAGTACGAATCCTATCGACAAAGTATTCGTATCGTAAGCGTAAGCAAATTGTATGACTTTTAGTGCAGCGCCCCTATAGGACGTAAAAAGAACTATTTCGTATCGCCTTCGTAACGTAACGTAAACGTAACGTAAGCCATTTGTATTGAAATGGAGTACAATCACGAGCACGAACCTTATTTTGACGTACGGTAACGTAAATCTTGTGACAGACGCACGAATACTTTTTCATAATAATAATAATATTGTGTGGGAGTTGTTTTCATTTTTATGTGATGAAATTAAAATCAAAACATACACAAAAAGATCAATAAATTTTTCCGCAAGAATTTTTCAAGTCTCAATAGTGTTAACATAAAGAAATGTGACATCGAGAGGTTATTAAAACGACAAGCAAGTCAAAAAACCGTCAAATTTAAGCCTTTCGAAACTATCAACCATAATATAAAAATTTATTTTATTTTGAAAAATAATACACAATTGTAAAACAATAATATATTGTTTTAGATATTTATAAGTTATAAATATCTAATACAATATATTTTTTAAAGATTTACTCCTTTTTTAATAAATTTATTATAATAGAGTTTTAGATTTCAAATAAAAATCTAAAACTTTCTCTGATTTCGTTTTAGGACGCACCCTACATTCAATAAATTGTGTAGTTTACTCAAACTTGCCAGTCCCTAGTTACGTTAGGATGACGTCACCTTCGTAATCGTAGCGAGCTCTCGATAGTTGGTAAAATGCGCTTCGTGCTGCGACTCTCGTAATCGTATAGTAAACTTGATACGATTACGTTACGAAACTGTCGAAAATTCGTGCTCGCCCTACAGATATTTTCAACTATTTTTTGGGAATCAAAACTATGCCCTGCTGATGTATTCGATTTTAATCAAATTTCATAAACAAAGTTTCGCTTTACGAAATATTTAATACTCAGATGAAGTCTTCGCTGTCAGGTTTTTTAATATTCCAAAGTCTTCTATCAAAAAACAATTCTATCACCTCCTAATATTACAACTCGTAGTATAAAATGTAAGCCGTAATTATTCTAAAGAACATCCTGCAATTAATTATTATTGGAACACATTATACCCTATCTATTATAGGTCTTGACCTTAAAATAAGTTTAAGATAATGTAATTTAGCAATACAAGTACTTAAACAAAACTGTGTAAGAATAAATATCAGTCAAAACTGTGATTAGTATTTACTGTGTCAGAAGTTGTTATTGAATGCAGTGTTCAGTGTTTTTGCAATCGATATAATATATTTGCATGGCGATTATCTACAAACGTGTATTTAACTTTCCTTCGTAGAGGTCATTAAAAAAAATACGTAACTTATACGTAACTTATAGAAGAATAGTAACAGACAAAGTAACACTGATGTTTGTTTACGAACCATTATACGTATATGTACGTTGTTCTGTGGATATAATACTAGAAGTATTAAATAAAAACATTTAAAATTGCCAGCTATTATTACATATCTTCACGCTGTATCCCTAACGAGGTATTCACACACATATTCAGAGGACGGAGCGCCAAGCGTGGCGGTCCTTACATATTTCTTTCGCTTCCTCAAATCTTATCATTTTCCTCATACATTTTCGCCTAGGTATGTGAGCGCTTTTAACATCTCCGTCGGCTAACACTCTGGCTATTTGATCTTCATAAGTCAGACTTGGTCTTCCTTGGCTTCTTTTACCACTCATTTGCTCTGTAGATTTTCTTTGTCAGTCTTTCATCACTCATTCTTTCTATGTGCCAGAACCATCTAAGGATTCCTTTCTTCATTAATACCATAACACTGTCGTGCAACCCTGTCATACTGCGTATCTGTTCATTGCTGATTTTATCCCCAAGGGTGAAACCGCATATATTTCTAACTCGATTTCGGGCATATCCAGGTCTCACTACCTTACAATAATCTTGGAACCAACACCGCATTATGTATGGTCATATGGATTATCATTTTAAGTTTAATCAAAATACAATTTTATAAGATACAATGATTGTAAATAACCTATAAATAAGGTCTCGTATCACATCGTCAATTATACTTCACTTCAATGTTGACCTCATTAGTGATATTCGTAAAACGACTAATTGTTTCCGAAATCAAAAGGGATTTAGTTACAAAATCTTATATGTAATATAATTAAGGACACGTATTATACATGCGCACAATGTACATTGTACATACAGTAATTATTTATGAACAAGGCGTTCAAAAATTTTACTACGAAAAATTTTTTTGTCTGCTCTTCTCGTGTCCAAATAACTGTTATCAATATTACCTTTTTTTAATCTGTAGGTAATTGACTAATGGGTACTATGCCAAATCTAATAAATAACACGTACATACATATCTTCAAGCTGTATCCCTAACGGGGTAGTAAGACAAAACGGAGCGCCAAGCGTCGCAGTCCTTACATACTTTTTCGCTTCATCAAATCTCATTCTCTTCACACATTTTCGTCTAGGTATGCGAGTGCTTTTGACATTCTGTCGGCTAAAACCTGGTTAAAATTTGATTTTCATAAGTTAGACTTGGTTTTCCTTGGCTTCTTTTAACACTCGCTTTCAGCCTGTAGATTATCTTCGTCAGTCTTTCATCACTCATTCTTTCTATGTGCCCGAACCATCTAAGAATTCCTTTCTTCATTTGTACAGTAACACTGTCGTGCAACCCTAATAAATAATATCTGAGGAAAATGATTGTGATGAAAGACAAACATTAAAGTGAGTCCATAAAGGTTACTATTTAACAGAAGTGAAAACTGACGAAAAAATTAATCTTTTAACCCCTTAAAAATGTCTTGCGTCTTAGTAATGAACGCTTTTACCTTCACGTTATACCTACTATATTACTACAATAAGTCCTTATAACTTCGAAAAAAATTCAAATTCAGGCTAAGTCAAAATGTTTTGTTAATGCTTTGAGTTCATTTTGATCAAATAGCACATTGAAGTGGTAATTATTTCAACCTTGGTAGGTATATAAAATGAACGACAAGTACTCATTCACCTACTAGCCTTCCACGTGGTTTGCATAATTACGACCACTTTTATTTTCCTGTTTGATACTACACAATCTGTTTAAATATTAACATGAATCTTTTCAGTTTGATACAGTATAAAATAAAAGAAAAACAAAATAGTGTAATAAATATTTTTAAGAAAACAAGTAATCGAAGTCCAAAGAGCCTGTCCACCAACACCACCTCTTACTTATGCAATCTCAAAGTCAGGTACTTACTTACACTGACGGAACCTTTTTCTTTGAAAACAAGTTCGAAACATTATACGCAATTCGATGCAACTTTTGATTTAAGAAAATAATAAAGGTTATTCAAGAAGAACTTATACTCTATTTCGAGTAAACAATTAATTTTATAACCTCAAGTATTGAATTCCACCGCCATATCTCAAGAAGAGTTAATTATATAAATATAGCTTATATATGACGAAAGCAGTTTTATGCTCCACACTTTTTCCATTAACTCCATATCATATTTAGGACAAAGGAAACAAGATATTAGGCAAACAAGGTAGGCTGCATAAGCACGACGCTCAAATAGGTGCCCACCTATATGCCATGGGAATCGCGCCCGTCGAAACGAATGGTGTAGGGGACACTTGACATGGACCCAGGAGCAATGGGATAAAATTTTATTTTGTGATGAGTCCCGGTTTGGATTTAGGCCTGATACGAGAAGCGTAAGAGTGTATCGTCATCCCGGAAATGCTGAACGGCTGAGATTCGTCCAGGAAGTGCACGCTTACAGTGGCTCCATAGTGATGGTATGGGCGGGTATTATGAAGAACAGACGAACTGAGCTCGTTTTTGTAGATGGCAATATGAACGCTGAAAGTTACGTTGAAAATGTCCTCGGGCTTTATGTTTGCCCATTTGTATAAAGTCTTGGCTCAGATTTCACGCTGATGCATGACAATGCGCGTTCGCACACATCTGGGTGGACCAGGGAGTATTTGGCAATGGAAAACATCCGGGTATTGGCGTAGCCTGCACAATCGCCAGACCTCAATCCCATAGAGCACGCATGGGACATGCTCCAGAGACGTGTTCTAAAGAAGCTGGACGGAGTGTCGACAACCCAACAACTGAAAGACTTGTTAAAATTCCATTGGGACCATTTGCCGCCGGATCAGATATACAATCTTATAAATTCAATGAAAAATCGCTGCCGACAAGTTTTAAACAACAGAGGCGGTCACACTTTGTATTGAATTAACAAATAATTAAAAAAATGTCGTTATTTAATTTTGTAAAACATGAAAAGTTTAATTTCGTTTTAACTTTATTTTATACTACGTATTTTACGGTACACATATTGTTAATTACTGTGTTTAAATGAACAATTGAATGAAGGATTTTGTTGCTTTAGTCACTAAATGCGTCAAAAATGCTTAGTTATTATTAATAGTAAAAATCCTTCAAAAGTTCAAAATTGTATTTAGATGTTGCTTAGACTTTTTTGATGTGTGTAATTAGACATGCCGACCCCTGATACCTTTTTACTAAAATTTTCTCTAATAAAATTTGCTACTCAGAAACATCATATAAAGTCATTTACTAAATATATGATCTTGTAGATAATTGAGCGTTATCAATCAGAGCGAATCAAAAGCCCTGGAAAGATCACAAAAAACACCAATAGCATCTTGGGACCGCTCCCAAGCCTGAAGTACAGTCCCGATCAAGCTTACTCCCGCATGAGTTGTTGACCGCCCTCTCGTGAAACCGTATTGTTGACCATAAAATACCCCGTGAATGTTAAAATGTGCCAGCATTTTTTCGAATATTTTAACGCTGGCAATATCGACACCGGGCGATAATTGGTTGGATTTAAAATACAGCCCGATTTAAATAGTGGAATAATTTTACTGTGTTTCATTAAACTGGGAAATACGCCTTGATCGACACATTTATTAAATATATCTACCAAGATTGGCGATAATATAGGTATTACATTAGTTATTACATTAATTGATAGTCCCCATAAATCCTCACTTTTCTTTTTATTTAATTGCCTGAACGTCCTTTCTATTTCATGTGCAGATGTGTACCTAAATTGAAAACTAGGAAACCATTTTCCAATATTTTTGCTCAAAAACGTCTCTGCTGTATGCGAAGACGACCCTAGACCACTAGTAATTTCTATGGGTACATTTGAAAAATAATTTTCAAAAGCATTAGCAACCTCAATTTTATTTGTAACAATTTTATTATCAATTTTTATGGAAATATTTTCGTTTTTTTTATTTTGTTTACCCCCAACTTCTTTATTAATGGTATTCCATGTCGCTTTTACTGCGTTATCTGATTTTCTGATTTTATTCGCAATATAGATTGCTTTGCGTGTATTGATACCCTCTTAAATATTTTTGAGTAAGTGCGGACATAGTTATGAAAACTTTCATCCCCCGTGTAAGATTTCTCATCATATAACTCATAAAGCCTGTCCCTACTTTTTCTTATGCCCTTCGTCGCCCAATTCGCGAAACGTAACTTGTTATTAATAACTACTTTCTTTTTCTTTGGACAGTTCTTATTAAATATTTCAGACAAGTTATTGACTAATAATTCATACATGCTATTTGGATCATCTACCAAAGAAGCAGTGTTTGCAAATTTTGCTACATCATGTGTAAAGTTTTTTAGCCTACTCTCTCCTAATGGCCTAAATTCAAATATTTGTTCTGATTTATGTTTCATGTCCTCTATTTTAATTAACTGTGCTTTATGATCAGATCGGATACCCGCAACATCAATACTTTCCATAGTTTCACACTTACTCATAAAAATATTATCTATACATGTCGCGGAATGGTATGTGACCCTGGTCGGTTCATTAAAAATATGCACTAAATTAAATGAGAGAAAGAGTGAAATGAGCATATCTCTTTCCCTCGAATTATTCAGTATGTCTACATTGAAGTCACCACACGCTATTATTGACTTCTTACATTTGATAAGTCTTGTGAGACTTTCCTCTACACAAATTAAAAATTGGCAAAAATCAGACGAAGGAGGTCGGTAAACACATAAAAAAATGTGCTGATCCGTCTCTGCACACGACATTTCACATATCCGTTCAATAGAACGAGCAACTATGTCTTTGCGGTTCTTGACTTTAAGATAATTTTTACACAAAATCATGCTACCACCGCCATCTGTCGACGCTCTATTGAACACACTGGCCACATTAAAATTATTTATATTAAAAGACATTTTATCTGCTTTCAACCATGTCTCGGTGAAGCACAAGATGTCTATATTATATTTTTCAATGAATAATTCGACATCTAAAATTTTGCCAGAGAAACTATTGATATTTTGATGTACAAACGTAATGAAATTATTATAAAGTTTCTCCGTTGTCTGATTATTTAATTTAAATAATTTTTATCAGCAGTAATATTAGTATAACTACTAAAATTTGCTTCGTCCCTAACTAAGTTCTTAGTTATACTCCCTATAACCGAGTTAATACAAGTGGCTACTGATGTAGCGAGTTTGTGTTTCGTCTTTTTAGGCAAGTACAAAGTACTTTTTGTCAGTCTAAATTTATATAAAATGTTACCAATATACCTATTGGTGTCAAAATATAGTTTGTCACTATGACATATTGTCACCCTACTCATAATATTATTTAAATTTTGAATATAATTATTACAATTCTTTGGCAACCATGACGAATAGGGGAACGCACATACTATAATTTTGTTTACATTTTTTACACTAGCCAAAGAATTCAAACTATCAGCTAATTGTTGCTTCGGATACATTTGATGAATTTCCAAATGTAAGTACCAAGGTGGTATTTATATCAAACTTTTTATTTAAAATGAATTTAAATATTTGTGAAATCGGTACCTCTGGGAAACAATAATTAGTGACTGACTGATTGACACTGTTGTTAATTAGACTGCCCAAACCTACTCCCAGTCTATCAGAAAATATTACAATATTATTTTTAGTATTATTACAGTGATATTGGTGTATTTATTTGAGTATTTTTACACAATGATATATCACTCTCTATTTGTATAAGCCTAAGTTTATTACATTCTTTTTTAAGGTTGGACCTTATGCGTAAGGAATAAGGTCGATTTTTAATGGAGCTCGAAACGTAACTTTTAGTGCTTATATCTCGAGACCTAGGCTTTTCAGAGTTATGACCTAAAAACGCATTGCTAGGTTTAAGGTCTACTATCGAATGGTATAAGTCAAATTAAGAAGGAAGAACCAAGTTGCACCTCGAACATTCCCGAGCGATGACGTGTCATGTACCTATGACTCATGCAAACAGGCGGCGTTGAGAACAATGTCGAATTACCGTTAACGAGCGTAATTAACTAGAAAGTTCCACCCTCGTTTTATCCATGAAGCAAGGAGGAGACGTTGTAATGGGCTGAGCCTGTGTGTAAAAAAAAATAGGCTCAGTATTAAGGCGTAGGGGCATATCGACTACACGTATGCCAGTTTGATCCTGACAGTCACACATATTATTTTACGAAAAAAAAAAGATTTTCATTGATTGTACAATAGAAAAATGGTTGGTTGCAAGTCGCATTCAGATGGATGCTGTGATACTCTAAAAAATATCACATTTCATGTATCAATCAATCATCAATTTATACAATATTACATCGACAGTTCTAGAATGTTTTCTAGTTCGTGTAGCTTTTACTATTCATCGACAGATGTCAACTTAATCGCCCTTTAAAATTACATTTTGCACTCAGATATCGCTAAGCATATTAAAAACCTACCTGTCTACTCCTAACATTGCTCAATTGTTAATTTAATTCATGAAATTGTTTGTAAAAAAAGCTACATCGATTCATTTACATCGAGTGAAGTGACCTCTGTTGGGGAATAAAAATTCTTGCTAAAACTGACATTATCAGCAGGACCGCACGCAGGAGGTAGACGTATTACAATAAAACTAACGTATTTTTTTTTGTTACGGATAATTTCTGTTGGGGAATAGAATAGAAGTTACTTTACAAACATTATAAGGACCGCACTCTAGACGTATTAATACTAATATACTCTTTTATAAAAGATAATTAAAGTCAAAGAAGATCAAGGCTGACTTACGAATATTTAATAGCCAGAGCTGTTAGCTGACGGAAATGTAAAAAAACACTCGCACACCCAGGCGAAAATGTGTGAGGAGTGATAATGAGTGATGAGATTTGAGGAAGCGAAAAAAGTATGTAACTCTGACTACCCTGTTAGGGATACAGCGTGAGGATAATATGTTGTTGTTGTATAAAGGATAATTTTTATATGCTTTTCATAAACTAATTCATTTAATAATAACTAAAATTTGATAATGCACTCATATTTTGTATTTTATAACAAAGTTATAACGTAATAAATAACTAACCGAAACTAAATTACGCATATACTGGTGTAGAAGTTTTATAGTAATGGGAACTGCTTACATAGACCATAAATGAAATTGGTCTAATTCGAAATTTTGACATTTTGTTTTGGCAAGTTCCGACATTGAATTCACATAGAATAATAAAATGGATTTTTCACAAATACATGTTTAAATATTCTCGCGATATGTTGCTAATGGGACAGGCAAGTTTGTACTGTTATCTATTAAATTAAGTAGTAGGTATTTTTAAGTTATTATTTTAATCCGAAATTCTGAAATTGTAATTTAAGTCGCTTTTATTCTAAAGATGCGATATATTGTCTTACTAATAATAAATATGTAGCGACCTGGCGATGCTAAAAGTGCTGAATTGCATTTTAGTAGAACATAAAGCAATTTGAGGAAATGAAAGAAGTATACAAGGACCGCGACGCTTGGCACGGCCTTCTCTGACCACCCCTTTAGGGATACAGCGTGAAGATATGTATGTATATATGTATAAACCAATTCGAACGTGTGGCTCCGCCAGTCGCTTTCATACCATCGCCCTGCCATGCCACTTCGTGCTAATTAAATTGTGTAAGAAGAAAATAAAAGTTCGACACCAATATATAATTAATTTATTTGGATTTATAATAAATGAAGAGAATGGACACCAGTGCTGCAGAAACAGCTCGAAGGATTAATGATATGTACGGCGCTGGTGTCGCAAAAGAAAGCACGGTACGTTTTTGGTTTCAACGTTTTCGTTCTGGAAATTTCGACCTTCAGAACCAACCCCGTGGACGGCCGGAGACCAAAGTGGAAAATGAAGAATTAAAGGCTATTGTGGAAGCGGATTCATCACAAAGCACTTCAGAGATAGCTGCAGGTAAGTGACAAAACTGTATTAATCCACTTGAAGCAAATCGGGAAAGTAAAAAAACTTGAACTATGAGTAACTCATGAATTGAGTGAATCGAACTTGCAAACACGCGTCGACTGCTGTGTTACTTTGCTCAACCGACACAATAATGAAGGGATTTTAAATCGAATCATTACTTGTGATGAAAAGTGGATACTGTACGATAATCGGAAGCGCTCGTCGCAATGGCTGAACCCTGGAGACCCAGCCAAATCCTGCCCTAAACGAAAATTGACCCAGAAAAAGTATCTTGTGAGTGTTTGGTGGACTAGCGCCGGTGTCGTTCACTACAGCTTTCTAAAATCTGGCCAAACGATTACGGCAGATATCTATTGTTAGCAACTGCAAACCATGAAGGAAGAACTAGCTGCTAAACAACCGAGATTGGTCAATCGCTCTAGGCCAGTGCTGCTTCACGACAACGCAAGACCACTCACTGCACAACAAACAACCACTAAGTTAGATGAGCTACAATTGGAATATCTGCGACATCCACCGTACTCCCCGGACCTTGCTCCAACAGATTACCATTTTTTCCGGAATTTGGACAACTTCTTACAAGGAAAAAATTCAACTCCGATGCGGCAGTCCAAACCGCCTTCAAAGAGTTTATTGATTCTCGCCCCCATGGTTTTTTTAGTAAAGGGATCAACGAACTACCTATGAGATGGCAAAAGTGCATAGATAACAACGGTGCATACTTTGATTAATTAAATATATTTTACAAAAAAAAAATTGACTTTATATTCCTCCCGTACAAAACGCCAATTTCATATGTAAGGACCCAATAGTTTATTACATGTATTTAAATACAAAATGCAAATGCTTAGTTATTTTGTATTTCAAGTATCTATAGATATACAAAATGGTTTTGAATAAAAGTAATTATATACAAAATACAAAACAGGTATTTTCAAAATACTTTCTTCAAATAAAATACTTATTTCAGTGATTTTAACACTAGTTTTATTCGAAGAATTCATCTTTCATGTTCCGTCTATGTGGCCTCATTATCATTCCACCAAACGAAAATAGATCTGGAAGTGTTTCCAGGTCTAATGTAGTATTGGCATTATTGGCATTGGCATAGAATGTCTGTGGCACAGAAACAGTTTGACTTGGAATGCTGGCTTTATTGTTGGCAACATTTAGGATGCGTGCGTTCATAAATAAAGTAATTATGGATTTAAAAATAAAAAATACGAAACTTGAATTTAAAAAATTAACAAAACCATTTTGCATTTTACAAATACTAAATATTTATGTAGATTATTTCAAGTAAAATACAAAATGCATTTTGAAAAAAAGTGTTTCAAATGCAAAATAAAAATAGGCATTTTGCATTTTGTATTTGCATTTTAAATAGATGTATTTCAAATAAATCGCATATCTGAATATTATATTGAATTAGTCGTATATTATTACCAATCACTGTGTCGCAGAAATTAACTAGTTAATACTAGTACATATACCGTAGTATAGTTATATCATTGTATCAAAAGCGCTGAATTACCTACTTGGCTTCTCCTAGGAATCAACGAATGTTTGGTTTGATGCATACATTAAAATCGCTCGCGGGACTCAGTCGACATTTATCTACACGTAACTATGCGACGAATCACTCTGAAGAGGGCTTCAGTATGATTCATGGGTAAAAGGAATTCCTATAACTTATTCTAGTCCATTGTTATATAGTTAAGTAGATCATTCATTTCATATTTTTTTAAAGCAACGTAAGTAGGGTTGCCAGATGGTCGGATTTTGGCTGGATTCTCCGGAGATTTCTGATATTATGATCTCCCGACTCCCGACAAATTAAAAAATCTCCCGACAAAGGAGTCATTACGTAAAGTATAAAGAAATTTTTTTTAAATAATTCAGCGGGATAGTCAGTGGATCGAATGTCAGTAATATTGCGGGTTCTACATAATTCTTCCGCTTCTTCAAATCTTATCATTCTCCTCACACACTTTCGCCTAGGTGCTTTGGACATTTCCGTAGCTAGTACTCTTGCCATTTGATCTTCATAAATCAGTATTGGTCTTCCTTGGCTTCTCCAACCACTCATTTTCGCTCTGTAGATTTTTGTGCCAGATATTACTCTGACACAGCACTTCGTAACCTCGTGCGTAATCGTAACCTACAAACAAAATACCTGCATCGCTGCAAAGGAAATTGTCACGTACATATTTGATATAAATAGCTGTAACAATTCGTATAAAACATGAGATGTAAACGACAGCTCTATGGCGTAACCACGCTGCACGGTACCAATATAATATCTACCACATAGTCCACAGTATTATTTTACCAACATGAAGAAGCCCGAGAAGAAATATTGCAACAATTTTCTTCATTTATCTTTCATCATTCATTATATCTATGTGCCTGACCCACCTAAGCATTCCTTTCTTCATTTTTAAAACAACACTGTCGTCCAACCTTGCATAACATTGCATAACTTTTCATCGTTTATTTTGTCCACGATTGTGTAATATCACACATATTTCTAAGATATCGTATTTCTACTGTATTTATCCTACTTACACTCGATTTCGGGCATATCCGGGCCTCACTACAGTAAAATAAAGCCGGCACTAATACCACATTGTGGATCGCCATTATGGCGGATTTAGATATTCACGCTGCCTACAGCCTACTACTTCAGACAGAGCACCGTTTAACTTATTGCCAGCCGTCTCTCCGCATCTAACTCACATATCTTCCATGTGTTGAAAATGTACTCCCCAATTTTCGTTCAGTTGTTTTAGATATTTCTTGCTACTTTTAATTCGTGGATAATATTGAATCTTTATACATTGAAAGTTGTTGATTTCAAAATATGTAGTAAATTACTACTAACGACAATCTCAAATTACCGACATTTTAGAATTTTATAAGATATTTTGGATTTTCCATCAGGCAACCCCAGTTGTAAGTAAAACTCTCGCAGTCTCGCGTATTTGATTACGTTGTGTGCTGTAAATGCATGCATCTAGATCTCGGACCAAGAATTTTAATGGCAGGGCCATACTGAATTGCTGCTTTTATCACCGTGTGTCAAACTAATTTTCGTGTCTCTAATTCCATCTAGTTTAGCCATCGACCTATAAGACTGGCAATGTAGAACTAAAAATTTGTCCAACTAAAGAGTAGTCAATTGATTACAACTCTTTTAGTAGATCAAATGCGACTATCGGAACAGGTTGTCTGATTTGTGAGCGAAATATTTGAACACTTAAAAAAACGTGTTTATTATTCAACTGCTTATTGAAGTTATATTGTGCAATATCAATATGCTTTATTTCAAGTATAATAATAATATTATAATAATATACTCGGACATTTCACACAGCGCCATCTAGTCCCAAAGTAAGCAGCAAAGCGCTTGAGTTATGGGTACTAGACAACTGATATACATTACTTATATACTTTTCTTTTGTAAATAAATACATATTATACATAAACACCCAGACTCGGGGCGGGAATCGAACCCGCAACCCCCGTTTACGTTCCGACGCACTTAGCCGTTAGGTATAGTAAATATGGCAACCTCGTACTGTTGGTGTATTTGTGTCAGCTTACGACCGACTTGACGTACAAAACTGAAATAATTATTTGCAAAATATCCGTAAATCTTAAGTGTTTCGGGTATTAGTATTTACAAAAATGAAAATATGTCATGTTCAATTGTGTTATGTTGTACTGAAAGCCTTCCCTAGTCATGTAATTTAGAGAAACTCTAGAAACTAGGTCGACGAAAAATGGACACGCTCTTAGAGTAAAAGCTCCGTCCATTTTGATTCTTGGTCCGAGACTTGTATGCACTTACCAGTGACAAAAATGTTTTAGGGACTATTTGGCGGGAACGGTAGAAGTGAGGTTGACATTTTGTTTAGATTTACTATTTTTTACATTTTTGGAAGTTTTAAAGTACAAAAGTGATAATATATTGTGTTTTAAACTTCTGTATAAGTGAAAAGAATGGAATGAAGTTCTCGCGCTCTTCCAAGAAGTCCTTTATAACTTCAGTAAAGCCTACTATCACTTTACTGGAGAAGTTTCACGATAAGAATAAACTAATTTACGTGTGATTCTACTTATTAATACGTGACATTGGCAAATGCGCTAAACTGTGCGCCATGCCATAAAGAAAGAAAAAAAAAGTTTTAGAAGGATAGGTACAGATAAATAGCGATAAGTAAAATTCGGTGTCGGGTAGCTGACCAAGTCTGATGCGAAGCGAAATGCGTCTCGATCGTCAGGTTCGTGGTTTTAGGCGGAGGATAGCAGGGAAATGTATACGGGTTGACCATTCTTGATAAATATCTACAAAGTAACTCCTAAGTATATACGATATAGCAGAGTGATGTGTTATATTAGGGGTTAAAGTATGAAATTGCCGTTTCGTACCGAAAAATTAAAACCATTTTTTTTGTAGGATGAAATATATTTATTAATCAAAGTATTTAACCTTGTTGTCTATGCATTTTTGCCATCTAATCAGAAGTTCATTTAAACCTTTGGGTATAGAGCTCTGGAGACCTAGACTTCGCAAACTGCGTGAAGATATTTTATACTTCTTCCTGGGAAGAAAATTTTTTCCGTGCAAAAAATTGCCCAAATCGCGGATAAATGGTAGTCGATTGGGGCGAGGTCCGGCGAGTATAGAGGATGACGGATAGTTTCTAACTGCACGTCTTGTAGTGCTATTAAACTGTTTCTCGAACAGTGCGAGGTCTTGTGTTCATCATGGACCAATAACGGTGACGATCAATTGATGAGTCGGGGCTGTTTTGCTGTGAGTTTCGCCATCATTTGTTCGGAGTTCTGCACAGTAGATATCTGCTGTTATTGCTTGACCGGATCTGAGGAAACTGTATTGAATTACACCATGTAGTAATCACTAAACAGTTACCTTCATCTTTCTATGGGTAAGCTTCGTTTTATTTTCGCTGTATCCATCTTCACGTTAAAAGCTCAATGTAAAAACAATTGAAAGTCGAACAATAAAATGTCCTGATTTTTTAAAATTTGAAACTTTATAGTTTTCGTGTGAAAAAAGTTTCTGTGAAATCTGGCACCATGCAATTTTAATTTTAATTAAAAGTGGACAGTGCGTTAAAACTGCAATTTCATACTTTAACCCCCGTTATTAAAATCACCACATCAAGGAAAACGAAATATATGCTACCTACCTAAGTACATAGTTTATTAGTAGCAGACTAGCAGCGGTGGTCTTAGCGTTTGTAGGACACCGAGTGGCTTAAAAGGCCCAGAGAATATGTAGAGAAGGCCGACTCCCGCATCAAGCGTAAATGAATTGCCTAGTCTCGGCCGGATATGTAGGGTTGTTTCGTTGGGTGTGAGATGCGGAGAGCAACTCGTTTCGCTATTAGGTATATACATTTAGTATATAATAATGAAAAACAATGCACACAGATAAGTTTTTTATGTTTGGTAAATTAAATTTCTTGTAGTTATGTTGAAGAATGACAACTCTGGATTAGAACAACTAAAATTATTTAGGCCTCTAAGGACATTGTAATACGTTCGTTTAAGCGATTTGGACATTTTTGTATTTGTGACGATGTGTAGAACAAATTAAAGACAAACTGAAGCGGTTCCATGTTTTCCCCGCATGCGACCGCGATTGGTGTTACAATAATTGGCCATATTCGCCCAAAATATTGCCGTTGTGTGCGTGATAGAAAATCTTTAAAATAAAGTGAAAATTAAAATTTTGACTCGGGACGCCGAGGCCCTTGAAGGTGCGAGACCCCGGGCAGCTGCCCGGTTCGCCCTCCCCTAAGACTGCTACTGATTAGTAGAAATCATAGCGAAATAAAATTCAAACAGCGTAGCGTAAATCGCGTACGTGAGTAGTTTACAAACGGAACTGCGAAGTACGTTTGCGGCATGTTATACATTTAGCTTTCATGTTATCGTTAGGTGCTTTGCTACGAAACTTTCTGACTTTTAGATGTAAATAATATCAGACCGAGTATTCCGACTGTATGATGAGTCTTCCATAGAATACATCTTATCTCGCTTATTTCTTAGGTAGAGGTTACACGTTCATGTTAGGATCGTGAGCAATACGTGCCCATCTACAGTATGAATGCACAAGAATCTCTAAGAGATCGTTTTAAAGACAAATGTATTCACGTTGCCGTCCTAGGAAAAAAGTATTAACTAAAAAAACTTTTTTAAAAACAAGCTTTTATTCAAAAATTCATTTGTACTAAAACGAAAACAATAATTTTTTGCAAGGTTTGTACTGATGAATGTTATTTATATGGATGAAAATAATTAAATATATCGATTGAAAACCTGCATAAAACTATTTACTTGTATAGGCACGATGTTAGGATAATCACTGAAAAAATAAATATCTAAAATTTTATCTCATATTCTATTACATCAAATAATTTCAAAAGCTTGTATCGCGCAAGAAATTTATTTAGTTTAAATTCCTCTTTCTCTGCTTTCTATTTGCGCTACACGCTTCTGAAATTATTCGACGTGCGTGTTCCACTCAGAGCCTAGATATTATAATAGGACCAGCGGGGTTATTTACAAACGTCGGAAACTCGACTTTCCGTATCCGACAGGAAACTTTCCGATGATTTTGTCTAAACGCAATTCACAAATCCGAAACCTTTCCGAAACGAAATGATTTTACAGTTCATTCCGGGACGAAACCTTCGGATGCTTCCGACGACTTTTTAGTGTCGAAAACGTTTCCGAGACAACTAAATTAATAATTTTGGCAAACAATTATTGTCGATTACTACTTAGATTGGGTTTAAATTATAAGGAAAGGATAACGCTAATAATTTGTACCATGTTGGGGCACTTGCATCACCAAGACAGGGTTCTCATATATTTATATAGTGTATAATCGATGATGTCTGTAGTCAAAAATCTAAACAAATTGCGTGTGCGTATGTAATCTAGACTTCTAGACAAATTTCGTGCCCTTTTTAAATACGTGCCTAAGGATTAATTTGCCTATATTTTTATAACATATTTTATTAGCTACGCAATCCATAGCTAAACGTTCTTCGAAGTATTTGAGGTAGTTTTAGAAACAACAACAATTAAAAATAAAAACGCTATTGTACTTTCTATTGTAGTTATTATTAATTTTTACTAAGTGACATCTAGTATAATTTATTTTAACTTGTTGAACGCACAGATGATAAGCACAGACAGTTAATTCGTATTTATAAAGTCCGTTTAGTTCTTCGAATGTAAGTAAAATATTTACAAATACTGTTTAATATTAAAAAATACTAAGTAATTTCTATTTCATAATTATTATTTATGATATATTACCGAATACATTGTGATTGTCAAAATGTGATACGTTTAAACCACACTAATATCAAACCACCAAAACGAAAACGATTTCTACCATTTTGTAACATACTTCATAAATGCATTTTCTATCGGATTCGTAAAGTCCTTTCCGATGAGATTCCGATAGAGTTTGTGAATAGCATTTTCCAATCTGTCCGATTGAATTTATGCTTTCCGCCGATCGGCCCTTTCCGCCACGGAAAGTTTTCGAAGCGTTGTGAATAAGGGGGCAGGTTTTCTTTTCGAACCGAACTAAAGTAGATTTGACGTTCAAAAATGTCTTGAAACTGGGTTTACTTAAATTGATTTGACTTTGATCTGCGGGGTTATTCACAAACGTCGGAATCTCAAGTTTCCGTATCCGATAGAAAACTTTTTGATGATTTTGTCTATACGCGATTCACAAATCTGAAATATTATTATATTTATATTGTATATATATCATATTATAAATAGTCGTATTCACAAATCCAACCCGTCGGATTGAATTTATGCTTTTCGACGATCGGCCTTTCCGCCACGGAAAGCTTCCGATGTTTGTGAATAACCACCCTGATCTGATCATCAGTTCAAACTATTAGTCTGGTCAGAAAGACATCACAATGATTATATATAATACGTTGAGTGAAGGAACAATAGCTTGACGATACATACATACATACATATACACGTCTTCACGCTATATCCATATCTAATATTAAAATACAATAAGTCTAATTTTATTATAATTAATATTGGGTCCTTACATGTGAAATTGGCGTTTTGTACGGGAGGAATATGAAGTCAATTTTTTTTTTTGGAAAATATATTTAATTAATCAAAGTATGCACCGTTGTTATCTATGCACTTTTGCCATCTCATAGGTAGTTCGTTGATCCCTTTACTAAAAAAACCATGGGGGCGAGAATCAATAAACTCTTTGAAGGCGGTTTGGACTGCCGCATCGGAGTTGAATTTTTTTCCTTCTAAGAAGTTGTCCAAATTCTGGAAAAAATGGTAATCTGTTGGAGCAAGGTCCGGGGAGTACGGTGGATGTCGCAGATATTCCAATTGTAGCTCATCTAACTTAGTGGTTGTTTGTTGTGCAGTGTGTGGTCTTGCGTTGTCGTGAAGCAGCACTGGCCTAGAGCGATTGACCAATCTCGGTTGTTTAGCAGCTAGTTCTTCCTTCATGGTTTGCAGTTGCTAACAATAGATATCTGCCGTAATCGTTTGGCCAGATTTTAGAAAGCTGTAGTGAACGACACCGGCGCTAGTCCACCAAACACTCACAAGATACTTTTTCTGAGTCAATTTTCGTTTAGGGCAGGATTTGGCTGGGTCTCCAGGGTTCAGCCATTGCGACGAGCGCTTCCGATTATCGTACAGTATCCACTTTTCATCACAAGTAATGATTCGATTTAAAATCCCTTCATTATTGTGTCGGTTGAGCAAAGTAACACAGCAGTCGACGCGTGTTTGCAAGTTCGATTCACTCAATTCATGAGTTACTCATAGTTCAAGTTTTTTTACTTTCCCGATTTGCTTCAAGTGGATTAATACAGTTTTGTCACTTACCTGCAGCTATCTCTGAAGTGCTTTGTGATGAATCCGCTTCCACAATAGCCTTTAATTCTTCATTTTCCACTTTGGTCTCCGGCCGTCCACGGGGTTGGTTCTGAAGGTCGAAATTTCCAGAACGAAAACGTTGAAACCAAAAACGTACCGTGCTTTCTTTTGCGACACCAGCGCCGTACATATCATTAATCCTTCGAGCTGTTTCTGCAGCACTGGTGCCACGGTAGAACTCGTACTCGTAAATATACCGATATTTCATGTTTTCCATTGTGCGGTAATAAGCAACGCCAAAGAAAAAAATAATGAGGAAAAAACAAATGAATGACTGTTTTCAAAACTCAAATGTACCAGCAAAATGAATTTATAAATTTGAATTTGGAATTCTTAACCAAAGAGGAGATATTTCAGATCAAATTGGTCAGTACGACAAAACGCTAATTTCATATGTAAGGACCCAATATTATCAAATTAAGTAACGCCAAAGTAAGGTTCAAGTAAGATCCGCAAAACGAACTTTATTAATCATTTAATCATTATGGACAATCTGTCACACGAAAATTAAATTACATTTTTTAGGAAATAGTAAAGAATGTTTTAACGATATGGGTACCTACCTAATTATAGACATGAAAATACTTTCGTGGCGGAGTCATTAATCATTATCAATTAATCTGTAAGCTCTGAGAAATACGGTGCGAAGATTTTAAAGAAATTCACTAGGTACTTTCACGGAATCAAGGCATATAAACAGTTATTGTTGCAATACGAGTAGTTTCGTTTCCAAATTAGCTTAAATATAGATATATTATACTATAGACCTACGGAGTTCATAGACCTAGAGATTAGTTTCGAAAACGATCTAGGGTCATGACCGCTATAGATGGAAAGCGCCAAATAAATATTTAGTAGACTTTATTGAATAAACAGAAACATTCATTCTCTAGTCATATTTCACATTTGATGAAAAGAATAAAATAATGTAGATTATAAAAACAGTTCTACGATTTTAAAATCCTGTTGTTTTCCAGCGTAGTCTGGCGTAGTCGCAAAATACTCCAAACGTTTCATTCAGAAGTTCTCGTTCATCACTGAATAATAACTGGAGAAAAATAAAAATATAGACCAGCTGCTTATTCACGCAGGTTAAAAAAGTCGTCAAAGGCATAAGATTCTTTGAGGATCTAAAGAAATTGATAGGCGATAGATTAACAACTGTCATTATTAATGGATTTGATTTACTATCTGTTAGTTCTATATGCTAGAAGCGGCGTCATGCAAATTGTGATGTAGGTAGTTGTATTTTGTAACTCTGTTCACTCCAAAGGGGAAGTGGCATAAATATATATCTTTATACCATTTCCCACTAGCGGTGCACCAAATGTACAGGTTTATGTATAATATGCAATTACTAAATAATACAAATATGATTTACGCGTTGTATAAATAAATATAAAAGTAAAAATGTTGGTTTGATTATTTTTGTGAGTGGTTGAATGAATTGGGTGACAAGTTTCAAGGGGCACACAAAGGCAGGCATGTTGCGAATCATTCATTATGCGGTCTTCTCACGCCACGGTGCTCACGCGAGAGCCAATTATAAAACATGTCACTATGCCGAATAGAGCTACTGAGCAGTTATGTGACTAATTTCTCTGGAAATTACGCACCCAGCTACAGTCATTACCATATACGGGTTTCCCTAAAATTAAGTAATGATCAAATAAAACAGGGTTAGAGGGGAGGTCATTTCATAACATTTTATCCCTAGTAATCGTCATTCTATCTTGTTTGCGATTCAAAATCCATGCCATTTTTTTGAGTCCGTCATAAGATTGCATTTTATATTAAAACTAAAATAATCACATCTAAACCAAAAGGAAAAAAAATGAAGCTGACTGTATTGCTAACTTTCTGTTTGTGATTTTTTTGGTTCAAGCGTTACTGTGCCTATAGTATTGTTACAGTTGGACCTTATGCGTAAGGTCGATTTTTGGTGGAACTCGAAACATAACTTTTGGTGCTTATATCTCGAGACCTAGGCTTTATCGAGTTATGACCTAAAATCGCATTGCTAGGTTTAAGGCCTACTATCGAATGGTATAAGTCAAATTAAGAAAGAAGAACCAAGTTGCACCTCGAATATTCCCGAGCGATGACGTGTCATGTACCTATGACTCATGCAAACAGGCGGCATCGAGAACAATGTCGAATTACCGTTAGCGAGCGTAATTCACTAGAAAGTTCCACCCTCGTTTTAGGCGACTATAAATAGAACTCCGTGTCCGCCGCCGAGTCAGTCTTTCTCAACTATCGTTCGAAGCGATATATCGAGACGACATCAAGGCGAATTACGAAGACCACTACGACGACTACTGCGACGACCTTGGATAGAAGAACTCTGCGATTCAGGAACGTTGTTATTGAGTGAAGCGTGTACCTTCGGTGACTACTACGCGAGTACCTACTTCGAGGGTGACTACGAAGATTAGGAACCGCCGTAATTAAGTTCGCGTGTTCTTGACATCTACTTGTACGAAGAAAAATAAACTCTTTGCACCCTTAACCGGCATCTTATTACCCTCAGCTCGTAACAATATTATTATGATCTTATGAGAATATAAAAAAAATATCATAACTTTTAACCATCAAAAATATAGAACGAACGTTCATAGAGTAAAGGCAATTTGAAAGGGCGAAGGGAGGGGAAGTTCGCTTTGACCTCATACAATTAGATCAATCATTTTAGAGACAGTGTATACTTCTTATACAACAACAATACCGTAATCAAAAGTTGTCGTAAGTCTAGGTAGGATAATGTTTCTTTACCCTTATAACACACAAGTGAAATGTGTACTTACCCCCTATATATTATACGTATACGTAGTGTCGTGACTTTAATTTTATTATTTTGAAATAGTATTATGTAAAGAGAGATTTTTATAGCATTGATTTTTCCATATCATAATCAGTCCTATTTATTACGTGACAGACTGTGGCAGCTGGGAAGGGTGTGCGCCGTATCTGCAATCTATCGTGCTAGTGTAAAGGTTTTTTAAATAATTCAGCATTCATTAATAATTTTCGAATAGGAATTACCTACTCGAAAAAACTTGTTGCAATACAACTATTATAGTTGTCTTAAAGAAGGTAATCAATTTTATTTATAAAAGATAATTTTTAAGTATTTATATATTATATTCTTCTCTTAACAATGACAAGAAATGATTACCATTCAAATCATTAGTTTTAGACTTTCTTTTGTAGATTTTATGTCAAACTAGCGGGCCCGACAGGTGTTGTCCTGACCGAACGTTGGAATAAAAAAAATCCTAGAACCCGATTGCGACGTCACCCACCGAGCATAAATTGCGAATCTAAACTATTCATGAATTCACCAACTCAAACATAAAAAATTTCATCAAAACCGGTCCAACCGTTTAGGAAGAGTTCAGTGACATATACACGTACAAAAGAATTATGTTCATAAAGATAAACTTTCGCGTTATATTATAAAATATCTAAAAACACGGGAAACTAACACGATTACCTTTTCTTTGACTTGACGTTTTGGCCGAGTTGAATCGACTGTGGGATCAAGTAAACTCTTGACTTATTTGATATTACGGCCGATGCAATACGGCGAAAACGTAAACCCAAACAAAATGTATTCTTAATTTTCCGTGTTTATAAGATAAAACAATTCAATTCCTGCTAATTTTCTTCATTAATAATTCCTCGGATCTTAGTTGTGCAGTACAGAAAATATTAAATAGCTTTCCTTTCATTAGCACTTCCGTTTTGCGTATGCTTCATGTAAGAGTCATGTACAATGACGTACGTGAAGTTATGTATGCATATTAATATGGCTAATATACAAATATAAATACGTGATGTTATACATACATCAAAAGTGTCTAGGGATCAAGTACATTTTTAACTATAAAAAATTATCCAATTAACATTTATCAAATCTAGTCTTTCAGACTGGCTTCTTACTTTAATTCCTATGTTTAAGTTACCAACTTTTCCCTATATTTTGTAAAAATTAAGAAAAATTACAATTTTTGCGGATGATGCGGAAATGAGGATTTTTTAAAATTTTTATTGTAAAGATAAGTAAAGATAAAAAAATTAATAATCTGTGTTTCCACCATTGACGCGAATTACACAATCACAGCGATTTGGCATGCTCAAAATCAGTTCATCAAAATCACTTTGAGGAGTGGCCGCCCACATTCTTTCTAACAAGTCAAAAAGTTGTTGTGGTGTATGCACGGCATCCATACTCGGCTGAGCTCTTCTTTGAAGCATATCCCATGCGTGCTCAATTGGGTTGAGGTCTGGCGATTGAGCAGGCCACGGCAGAACGTTGATGCGAGCGTCGGCAAGAGCGCCTGTTACGACTCTAGCCGTGTGTGGACGTGCATTGTCGTGCATTAGTCGAAACGAATCATCCAACCGGCTTCGCAGAGGGATGATCACGTCAGAAACAATCCTCTCCGAATAAATCTGAGCATTGAGGTTGCCCCTGATCCAAATGAGATCGGTTCATCCACCGATCCAAATATATTATTGTTCCCCCTCTATATGAATGAACTTCCTGACAAAATTTCAAACGTTCTTGACGTCCAGAGATCCTCCAAACTCGAGTAAGTCTTGTATCCGGCCTCATACAGAAACGAGATTCATCGGAAAAGCAAACACAACGCCAGTCTTCTTCCTCCCAATTTCTGTGTTCGCGAGCCCATTGTAAACGGGCCTTACGATTGCAGGGTGCTATAGGCAGAACTCTCAGCGGCCTTCGGGAACGCAGACTCACTTCACGTAAACGATTTCGGATGGTTTGGTCGCTTATTAGCAAGCCTAAAGAGCTGTGGAGCCTCGTAGCCAACATCATGGCGGTCATAGTACGATTCCGTCGAGCAATATTTTGGATGTACCGGTCCTGTCTGCGCTCGGCCACGCTGTCCGTGATACGATAGCGTGTCCAGATACGGCTTATGACGCTCTGTGTAGTGCGAAGAGCGACAGCCACAATACGTTGCCTGGACCCAACTTGCAACATTCCGACAGCTCTCATGATCTCTTCTCGTGTCAAATGATGTCGTCGCTCCATATCGATGCAATTTTTTTCAGTTCCGATGCAGAAATTGTAATGGTTTTGTAAAAACTACTATTATACACATTTATAGGAATCCTGATTGACAGTTCATTTTCTATTTTTAATCAAGATTTAAAGAAAATTCTTTATTCAAATAGTGAAAATCACTAAAAAGAATCAATACGATCCAAAAAAGTTAAAATAATAATCCTCAATTGCGACGATACTCTAAAACGTACTTGATCCCTAGACACTTGATGAGAGTATATTATGTATATAATATAATTAAAAAATTAATTCTGTAATTTACGCCATTTTCCATTTCTAATATTAGAAATCAAAATTCCCGATATTGCGTTCACCTTAAATCACCAAACCTGTGCAGGAAAATTACATTTTCTAATTAGTTTTGGCGTTAAGTACATGAGCTTACAAACATAATAAAGTGGAGCCATAGTGATAGATTGCTAGCCCATCGCCTGCATCAGATCTTTATATGACACACACTATCAGGACTTATTCAATGGCCAACTTTTACGTCCGGCGCGGGAAGATAAGTACCTTTACTTTCTCTATTGGAGTAAGAAGTATATGATCTGAGGACCATAGAAGCATGTATAATGTACGTCGTATATTATTAAATATTCATTCTTAATTTATCTTCATTCCTCGGACTAAGCTACATGTTTTAGGTGTCAAATCTCTTTTGTTTCTTAACCATCTAACTTAAATTGCTTCTGAAAACTTGAATGGCGTCTTGTAAATTGAAAGTATAAAGTCGATTAACAATAACTATTATAATTAAAGTTTCTGTTGTTCCAGGTGTATCTCTAGTGTATATGATAGCCGTACTCCCGGGCCTGCTACCGTGGGGTGGTGGTGGGTCGTGGTTCCTGTCTCTGTGCCACTTACTAGGTGCCCTCGCACCTTGGTGTGGATCCTTCCTCTACCATCTCTTCATGAACCACACTCACGGCGAGCAAGTGTACCATCGGCTGCTGCAGCTTGACATGCTTGGAATATGGGTCAGTCAGAGCATAGGTACGTATATGGTGGTGATCTATAATGTGTACATACATTTATCAGCGAGATGATAGTCAAAGAGATATATTCTACATAAGTTACTTGCCTTATACATTCAGAAACGTAAAGACACCTAATATATTTATGCAAAGATATTACAACAGTGAAGGGCTCGTATTGTGATGTTGCTTCGGTCTGATATTGGTTGGTTTGAAAACTGAGTTCGGAATCTATTACACTTACAACTCACACTGGGTTTATGTGTATACGGAATATTGATTGCAGATTATACAGATAATACAGAATCTAGGTTAAGATTCTTTAAAATCAAACAATGGATCGTCTTCCGCTATTTTATTTTTGTCAAAGGAACTCTTAATGTGTGTTGTACGAATAAGGAAAAACCCATGCTAGAACGATGTTCTAAATTGGTTTCTAGCGAATAATGTCAATGACGTAGAGATGACGACCAAGGTGGTAAATGGTTTTTCACCAAAGGAAAGGCAACTTTTGCGGAATAATTTTATTTATTTTATTTTATTTTTATTTTTAAGCTTCATAATATTAATAGTATTGGTTGGTTAGTGGTATATTGCCAGGTAATAATTATATTGTTCTAGTTTCTAATTCCTCACTTTGTTATCTCCTAAAGAGTGCTTAAAAATTTAATAAGATTTAATCATTCCATAGGAGGGTGTAAGTTAGTTGATTATGTATGTAGGTAACTAAAATACATCGAATAAGCGTCGTGGTAGTATGTTATACATTACGTAACTCGGGACGGGCGTGGATACGACCCCTTGGGGACAGTACACTGTAACCTTTATAACGCAATTACACAATACGCGGATGAGAATACAAACATTTCTAAAATATTAATAAACATCTATATCACATATCGATCAGTTCGTATTATATTGTACGGAGTCATGCACATACACACATACATACCTACATATCTTCATTCTGTATACCTAACACGGTAGTCAAAGGGGACGGAGCGTCATGCGTCGCGGTCCTTACATACTTCTTTCGCTTCCTCAAATCTCATCAATCTCCTCACACATTTTCGCTTAGTTATGCCAGTGCTTTTGACATTTCCGTCGGCTAACACCTGGCGGTTTGGTGTTCTGGTGTTTGAAAGGTAAGATGTACAGATAGTGTGAAATATGGATAAATGGGAAATGTCTAGAACAAGTAAACGAAATTGTTATCTGGGGAGTGAGTTTTTTGAGGGTAGCAGCTTAGCAATAAAGTGAACGGTGCTCTGTCTGCATTAGTAGACAGTGTGAATATATTTAACTTAGCCAAAAAGGCCATCCACAATGCGATGTTGGTGCCAACATTATTGTACGGTAATGAGGTCTGGATATGCCCGAAATCGAGTGAAAGTATGATAAATTATGCGATATACGATCTCTTAGAAATATGTACTGAGTCATGTTTATAATAATATATACGGATATTATTCTTTTTTGTACTTTAAAATAGTCAGTGATACTGATGATAGCGTAAGTCAATAAAGTTAAGGGTTCCGTAGATGGATTCATTTAATCGGCAGTAAAAATAAATTTGTATTTCAGAACGTTTCTTAATGATACTGTGTAAAACAAAGTTTTATCTGTAGTCGCTGAGCATTTAATCGCCGCAATTATCCCATATCTCAAAAACTGCGCAATATATCTTATTCAAACAAAAAACCTTGAAAGTCCTTTTAAAGTTCTAATATCTCAATTTTTTTTAAGAATTTTGTACTCCATAGTTATAAAGTTAGAGGGGGAGAACACAATTATAACGTTTTCACAAGTGCATATATTCACGTACTAATGAGTTAAATAAAAAAGTTACTTTGAAACCTCTACATCATTTTTGAACACCTATCTGAAGGTACCCCACCCGCTTATGTGCACTGAAATTTTTTCATCCCTCAATTACATATATGGAGTGCCACCCCTAGTTCAATTTTTCACAATTTAGTACATTATTGTATGGCGGTTTAAAGAATACACCTGCCATCCTTTCATCCATGTAGTGCCAATAGATAGTCTTCGAGAAAAATGGCTGTTCACATACAGGTAGATAGGCAGACAGACAGACCGAAATTTTAAGTTTCCGTTTTTTGCCATTTGGCTACGGAACCCTAAAACGTAGAAATATCAATAAAAAGGTGTAGTAAGAAAAAGGTTAATAAAAACCTATATTCAAAAGTTTGAGTTTTAAAGTTCCAGTAATCGGCCGATTTTATGTTTCTATTATCGGCCGTGTGCAGTTAACTGATGATGTGATGATTTAGATAGTGTTGTCTTGAAAATCATTGTTTGGCATATAACCGAGATAAATTACCACAAGTAATTAATTATTTTTTAATAATAAGGAAGAGATAAAATATATATTTGTTGCTTTTGTTGTATGAAATATCACGCGTAGATTATAAGATTTATACTGTTCTCTGATTTTAAATCGGCCCGCCACTCCTAATCGCGCCTGTACAAAAAAAAATCAGTCCAATCCGTATAAACAGATCTCCTCACTCCTTACCATGAAAAATTAAGTTTTGCCACACAAACTTTTGCGCCCTTTTTCAACCTGTATAGTAGTGTTTCGTTCATTGTGTCAAATGTCAATGATATGACCTGAAAAATATTATTGCCCGTACAAATTTTTCCACCACGTCTCCCCTTAGACGTTAAATTTCGAGAAATTTCTTCCTAATCAATGTTTACTATATAATATCAACACCACACAAAATTTCAAATTTCTATCATTATCGATTTGGACTGGGCGATTAATCATAATCAGTCGTCAATCAGTCAGGAGCAAGAGATTGCTTTTGGGCTGTGCCCCACGGTTTCAATAGCAGAGTCAAGCGCTACCTATCGGTTTCTACCATAGCTATGAACCATCCACTTAACAAAATATGTGTGAATATGACCACTTAACGTGTTATCAAAAATATACTATCTTACTATACTTATATTATTGTGTTTATTTTATTAACATCCCTGAACAATATTACTAATATTATTGTTCTTTTATTCTGATACCTCCAACAATGTAATTTTTTTTAACTATCGAAATTCAATAACATAACCATAACACGCATAACAAGCATATTATTATATCATGACAAGACATAACATGACTCATGACGACATATGCGACACTCTG
Organism: Zeuzera pyrina; assembly: GCA_907165235.1. Classification (NCBI taxonomy): domain Eukaryota; kingdom Metazoa; phylum Arthropoda; class Insecta; order Lepidoptera; family Cossidae; genus Zeuzera; species Zeuzera pyrina. The sequence continues at coordinate 18,783,768 of OU015628.1, forward strand.
TTACTCCTGCTCCGTTTACAGTCGCCTGTTAATACGACTGTGACTTGTATTACAAAATTATACGACACACAACTTCAATTTGGCACAACGCTTTAGGTGGAAGGCGTATTATATAACACGATAGTGCTTTTTGCCACCCGTTTATTGAATCTGAAAAGGCAAACAATATCAAGGAGCTTTCCCTAAGAGCATATATCAACAAAATTTTAATAGCTAGTTACAATGAATGTACAAAATTCAGTGGTTTGTACGTTTTTCTGATAATGTTTTCATAAAACTATCAGCTTAGTTAACTATTAAATTAACCTTTAACAATTTTTTAACTGCAATATTGTCTAAGTTCTTTTGACGATTTCCAAATTAAATCATTTGATTTTAAATTTTTTGAACACTAATGAAAATACTTAACAGGTAGATAATTTGCAATTTTGTGAAAATTATTTTTACGAAGTACCTTTCTACAATTAATATTGCGACAGTTCTTCAGAACTGCTGTTGGCCCTACCTTTTTGTGATTTCCGTAAGCACAGCCATTGACATGAAAGTACAAATAAGTATGTATACTTATAGTCAAATATTTAACTTGGTATTATTTTATAATGTATTGTTACGGTTGGACCTTACGCGTAAGGAATAAGGTCGATTTTTAATGGAACTAAAAACGTAACTTTCAGTGCTTACATCTCGAGACCTAGGCTTTGCCGAGTTATGACATAAAAACGCATTGCTAGGTTTAAGGTCTACTATCGAATGGTATAAGTCAAATTAAGAAAGAAGAACCAAGTTGCACCTCGAATATTCCCGAGCGAGACGTGTCATGTACCTATGACTCATGCAAACAGGCGGCGTCGAGAACAATGTCGAATTACTGTTAAGCGAGCGTAATTAACTAGAAAGGTCCACCCTCGTTTTATCCGGCTATAAATAGAGCTCCGTGGCCGCCGCCGAGTCAATGTTTCTCAACTATCGTTCGAAGCGACATATCGAGGCGACATCAAGGCGACATCAAGGCGAATTACATAGACTATTACGACGACTATTGCGACGACCTTGAATAGAAGAACTCTGCCATTCGGAAACGTTATTGAGTGAAGCGTGTACCTTCGGTGACTACTACGCGAGTACCTACTTCGAGGGCGACTACGAAGATTAGGAACCGCCGTAATTAATTTCGCGTGTTCTTGACATCTGCTTGTACGAAGGAAAATAAACTCTTTGTACCTTAACCGGCATCTTATTACCTTCAGCTCGTAACAATTGGTGTCAGAAGTGGGATACCGGTCACACCAAGGGACGAACAGGGAGTCCGTTCGAGACGTCAAGCAACAATGGATTCGGTGCGTCGAGAAGAAGCACTACTTGACACACCCACCGACGGAGCACCCGTGACATCAGGAATATCAACGACGGCACAAGTGCCAGTTTCCATTGGAATGCCCGCTAACGTTGGTACGTCCGGGGTCGAGAAATTCGATATGGCAATGTTGTTAGCTACCATGGCCGAGATGAAAGCTAGTATAAAGGAATCAAAGGAAGCCACGCAAGCCAGTATAATGGAAGTCAGGGATGCCACGCAAGCGAGCATAAGAGAAGCTACAGAAGCAAGCAAGGAGGAGATACTGAGATCCATGGATAACATAATTATGGAGTTGGGCGACACCATGGGCCAACTGGGAGTAGAGATTATGGACCTTAGGTGCGATATGGAAAAGCAGGACGCTCGTATAAATGCACATGACAGTATGCTATCCGAGCATGACAAAGAGATACAGACCTTGCACGAGAAGGTACAGAAAGTCGGAGTGAGAGGTGTCGTAACCGTTCCCAGTGCTCTACCCAAGTTTGAGGTACCTCACTTCGATGGAACTACGTCATGGGCAGCTTTCCGGCTACAATTTGAGACGGTAGCAGAGGGCAACGGGTAGGGCGACACACAGGCTTTGACGGCCCTTACACTTGCCCTACGTGGTGATGTGGTGCAGGTGTTGGAAAATGTTGGCGGCAAAGGGAGAACACTAGCCGATATGCTCGAAGTATTGGAGTCTCGATATGGGGAAAAGCATCTCGAGCATGTTTATAGGGCCCAACTACGAGACCGTGCGCAAAAGAGCAGCGAAAGTTTGCAGCAGTGAGCCATGGCAGTTGAGTGCATGGTACGACTAGCGTATGCGTCTACACCGGCGCTTATCGATACAACTGTCGTGTAAGCATTTGTCGATGGGATCCGCGACACGGAAGTTAGAGCTGCGGTCCGTCTGGGACATCACCAAACTCAAGGCAGCCCTGGCACACGCACTTGAGGTGAAAGCAGTGTGTCAAGACGGCCGAACTCATCGTGTGCGAGAAGTCACGATGCAGGTAAGATCTCAAAGAGGACTAACCTGCTATGAATGCGGTGAGAGAGGTCATCTTCGTATCAATTGTCCCTGTAAAAGGACTAGGAAAACGTCGTCTGGAACCCAATTTGGCCCCGAAGAGTTAAAACTAAAAACAGCCAGGGCTGCGGGGCAAGCGCTGGTTGGTCAAAAGCAAGCCCCAATTGTGATAGTCTCTCAGATGCATGATGGGAACAGCCCGATCGTTGAAGGAAAGCTGAACGGAAATCCATGCTGCTTCACACTGGACACCGGTGCATCACGTACTATTGTTAAACCTGAACTACTTCCACGAACTGTGAAATGAGAGAAAGTCATCACGTTGCTGGTTACAGACTACTACGGGCCAGCCAGTGCTTGTCCTTGGTGAAACAAATGCGACTTTGAAAATGGGTGATAAGACGGTGACACATCCAGTTCTTATAGCTAACATTACAGACGATTGAATCATTGGGTTGGACTTCCTGGCAAAGCAACGTTCTGTTCTCAATGTAGCAAAAGGGGTTTTAAGGTTTCCAGATGAAGAAGTTTTTCTGCAAGGCGCAAAACTAGGGTCAGTTTACTGTTTGAGGTCGGCCGCCGAGGTCGGAAACCTTAGTAGAAATACGATTCTCACCGACAGTATGCAGTAAACGCACCGTTATAATAGAAGACATTGGGAATCACCCCGACTGGATAACCGCGCGGACCCTAGTGATGACTTCGGGACAAGCCAAGGTACGTGTTGTCAAAGTTAGTAACAAAGAGGTCGTTTTAGAAAGGAACTGCGTAGTGGGCAGATGCGACTCTGTTACGTCCCTGAGAAGAGTAGACTTGCATGAAACAGACCACGGTAATCATGCTGCAACACATATATCCACGTTACTTGAAAACTGTCGGGAAAATTTGACCGATCTGGAATGTCACAAGGTGGAACAGTCCTTGTTAAGTTATCAAGACATCTTTTCGAAAGGCGATGACGACTTGGGACGTACTGGGCTTGTAAAGCACCGCATAGATACGGGAGATACACAGCCTATAAGTCAGAGACCTCGACGTATTCCACTAGCAAGGGAGCAAGAGGTATCAGAGATGTTAAGAGAAATGGAGAAGAATCGCATCATCGAACCATCGACTAGCCCTTGGTCATCTCCTGTTGTTCTGGTTAAGAAAAAGGATGGCAGTACAAGATTATGTGTTGACTACAGAATGTTGAACAGTGTTACGAAAAAGGACAGCTATCCCTTACCACGCATAGATGACACATTAGACTTGCTGAGTGGCATGAAATGGTTCTCCACAGTTGACTTCAAAAGTGGGTATTGGCAGGTTGAGCTCAGCCAGGAGGATAAAGAGAAGACTGCGTTCACTACTGGCCCTGGAAATGGTCTCTGGCAATGTTATGCCATTTGGACTGTGCAATGCTCCGGCTACATTTGAGCGCCTAATGGAACGCATTTTGGTGGGGTTACTCGGCGATGCGTGCTTGGTCTATTTGGATGACATTATCATCATGGGAAGCAGCTTCGCTGAGCACTTGCATAATTTAGAAAGAGTTTTCCAACGGATACGGGAAGCTGACTGAAACTCAGTCCTGAGAAATGCACTTTGTTCCAGAGGGAGGTTGGATACCTAGGGCACATCATCTCCGCACAGGGAATTCGAACGGACCCAGAGAAAATAAGAGCTGTCCAAGAGTGACCGACTCCTTCTGACAAAACCACCGTGCACTCTTTCTTGGGACTTTATGCATATTATCGCCGATTCGTCAGTAATTTCTCTGAAGTGGCGAAGCCCTTACATCGGTTGACAGAAGACAAGTGCCAATTTGAGTGGAATCCTGAATGTGAACAAGCATTCACATTACTTATATATTATTCACATTACTTATACTGGGCTACGACATTTTGTTGTAGACGCCATCAATGTCGGCATTGGAGGAATTCTATCTCAAAAACAAGGAGAACAGCAGGTCGTCATTGCCTATTTCAGCAAATGTCTTTCGAAACCAGAAAGAAATTACTGTGTTACTCGCCGGGAACTTCTAGCTGTTGTTAAGACCTTACAACACTTTAAGAAGTATTCAATCGGAAGACAATTTACTCTTTGTACTGACCACGCTGCTTTACACTGGATTCTTCATTTCAAGAACCCAGAGGGACAGGTAGCGAGATGGTTGGAACAGCTGCAAGATTTCGACTTTGTGGTAGAACATCGGAGAGGAAAATCACATTGTAATGCTGATGCTTTATCCCGACGACCTTGCGAAGAATCTTGGCGGTATTGTTCGAGATAGGAAGTTAAAGAGAACATACGGATAATAAGAATATATGCTTTAGATGACACGTGGAGTGACGAAGCCATGGGAGATGCACAGAAAGAAAACAGCGACTTGAAGTGCATAATAGAGTGGAAGCAACGTGACCATAAGCCAGCTTGGAGTGAAGTGTCGGAGTTTAGCCCAATTACGAAAAGTTACTGGGCTCAATGGGACAGTCTGGTGTTACATAATGGAGTTCTTCATAGGAAATGGGAGTCGCCCAGTGGACAGGAGGTTACCATGCAGGTCGTAGTCCCCCGTGGGGAAGTGGCATCAGTGTTACGTCACATTCATAATGGAGTATCGGGAGGACATCTAGGCGTAAAGAAAACCTTGGACAAGGTGAGGAAGAGATTTTACTGGGTGCGGTGCCGCGAGGATGAGTAGGGCTGGTGTAGGAAGTGTACAGCCTGCTCTTCAGTAAAAGGACCACAAACAAGAACCAGAGGCCAGCTGAAATTGTATTACGTGGGAGCGCCTTGGGAAAGAGTTGCAGTCGATGTAGCTGGACCGTTTCCTGTAACTGAAGATGGAAATCGTTACATAGTCGTCCTGCAAAACTATTTCAGTAAATGGCCAGAAGCGTTTGCTGTACCCAATCAGGAAGTTCATACAGTTGCCAAAAAGCTCATTCAGGAGGTATTTTGTCGGTTTGACGTACCTTTGGAGTTGCATACTGATCAGGGTAGAAATTTCGAGTCAGCATTATTCCAAGAAGTATGCCAACTACTTGGGATACACAAAACGCGTACAACAGCAGGTCATCCGCAATCCGATGGAATGGTCGAGAGATTTAACCAAACGTTGGAGAATTACCTGGCCAAAGTAGTGGAAGAACATCAAAGGGATTGGGACCAATACATTCCGCTCTTCTTAATATCTTACCGCTCAGCTGTACATGACAGCACAAATTTCACACCATCAAAGATCAACTTTGGACGAGAGATACGACTACTAGTTGATGCTCTAACGGAAATACCACCTGACGCTCCAAAGCCAACAACCAATTACGTGTCCGATCTACAGCAAAAACTGGATGACATTTATGAACTTGTAAGAAAAAATAGCTTGAAAACCAGTGAAAGAATGAAAAGTCGCTATGACCGTAGGGCTAATGTAATGGGATTTGAAGAAAGAGCCTTAGTGTGGTTGCATAATCCTATTAGGGGAAAAGGCAAGTCTCCGAAATTTCAGGCCCGATGGGATAGACCATATACGGTGATAACGAGAATAAATGACGTTACTTATCGGATCAAGAAGGAGCCTAGAGGAAAACTAAAGATCGTCCACGTGGATCGCCTAGCTCGCTATCATGGTTCCAATCATACTTGGGACGACAATGACTAAGAGAGAGGCAATGTTACAGTTGGACCTTATGCGTAAGGAATAAGGTCGATTTTTAATGGAACTAAAAACGTAACTTTCAGTGCTTATATCTCGAGACCTAGGCTTTGCAGAGTTATGACCTAAAAACGCATTGCTAGGTTTAAGGTCTACTATCGAATGGTATAAGTTAAATTAAGAAAAGAACCAAGTTGCACCTCGAATATTCCCGAGCGATGACGTGTCATGTACCTATGACTCATGCAAACAGGCGGCATTGAGAACAATATCGAATTACTGTTAAGCGAGCGTAATTAACTAGAAAGTTCCACCCTCGTTTTATCCGGCCATAAATAGAGCTCTGTGTCCGCCGCCGAGTCAGTGTTTCTCAACTATCGTTCGAAGCGACATATCGAGGCGACATCAAGGTGAATTACATATACTACTACGACGACTACTGCGACGACCTTGAATAGAAGAACTCTGCGATTCGGAAACGTTGTTATTGAGTGAAGCGTGTACCTTCGGTGACTACTACGTGAGTATCTACTTCGAGGGCAACTACGAAGATTAGGAACCACCGTAATTAATTTCGCGTGTTCTTGACATCTGCTTGTACGAAGGAAAATAAACTCTTTGTCCCCTTAACCGGCATCTTATTACCCTCAGCTCGTAACAGTATTTATAACATAAATATTATAAATTAAATTTTATGGCGTTTTTTGTTACGGAGACAAAAACTATTAAACATTAAATTAATTACTGGTATTGCCTACATACATACTTAATAATTGTATTTACAACTAGGTAGGTGCTAAGATAACATCGATTACAATTTGGCGTTAACATATCGATAGTGATGGGAACCTTCCATATAAATAGGAGTCTTCACTCAATGAAATTGTATATGGCGCATTACAAACGTTTTATGTAGCTCGGTAGATCAACTATTTTTTGTACTGGTCAGGTTAGTTTGGTAAAATATACCTTTTTTAATTATTTATTGCCTTAATAACTAAAAAGATAAATGGAGAAATTTCAACAATAGCGATTTTTTGCAAATTTTGGTGGCAAATATTATTTATGAATTCTCTGTCATTTATGAATTATGAACTCTGCTTCTGATGTTGCTATAAGCACAGCATCGTCAACATTTAAAAGACAGTTTACCTCTGTGCCATCACATGTCATACCACTCATACTACCTTTCCATGTATGAAAGCAACCGTCTGAATACAGCACGACCAGGCAGAATTCACGCGGCCCTATCTGACGTCTAAACAGACTTCGAACCAAGGCGACTTGTCACCATCTATCCTTACACAGACTTAGTGGCCACGATATAATGACCGCACAGCCCTCAGTGAGAGACTTCTCACACCATATACACGCAGAAGACTCCACAATTTCTTTCTCACTAACAAACGATTTTTCTAGATCCTTTCGTGCCTCACACGAATATCTTTCAGAAATACCTTTCATACGTTCGAGTTCGTTGAAGTTCGATTCAGCACCTTGCTATTACTTTACTTGCTAAGCTGACCAAGCTGATGATGGCTGTATAGCACGCACAGTCTGGATGAGAGTCTTTCTCCTTATAGAAAGATACTACGACTGCGGTGCGCCAGTCTTTTGGAACCTCTCCTTTCTGCCAGCAAAGATTGCACAGTTTCTTAAGATATCTCAGACCGTAGGACCACCGTACTTGATCATCTCAGCAGTTACATCATCTTTTTTTGCAGCCTTTCCACATTTCAGATTTCTTATCGCTTTCTCAATGTCTTTCGTACTAATGACTTCTTCCAGTCCCTGACCCGAGTGTGGCGATTCATTAGGATCGCTTTCTGTGTCAAAGACGGAGTCGCTAATAATCACTCCATCACTGCAAAACGTCTTTTTTGTCTGTTATCAGATAATTTTTCTTTCGAACGCGCTTTATTTATTCTGCCAAGTGCAGGGCCACTTCGGTACTTATGTATTTCTTCTAAAATAATTTGTAGTTTTCCTCGAGGTTATCCGTAATATCCGTATCCGTAATCCATATAACGTAATGCCCACCACTGATCTGATATGCATGATCAAGCGGAAGTTGCATCAAATAAATTTGAACGTGCCAATTTGCCTTGATCTGTTTTACTTGAAGTTAATCGTTTTTCGCTTCTGCCGTCAAGCCATCAAGCCGTCCTGCATTCTTGAACGTGTGTGCGTGTGAAAATATAAGAAAAATTATTAACTGATAAAAAATTATAAATCGATTATATGTTTAGAATTAAAATATTTTTATAACTAATTTGACCTTTTACAAAACAATGAAGATCAAATAGCCACAGTGCTAGCTGACAGAAATGTGAAAATCACTCGCATACCTAGGTGAAAATTTGTGAGGACGGTGATGAGATTTGAGAAAGCGAAAGAAGTATGTAAGAACCGCAACAATGAAGTATGTAGCTATTATAAAATTTTTGCGTTTACCATAATACATGTCTGACCATGTCATAACTTCTCGACATCGTAAAATAGCGCACAAGATACCGCCGGAAATGCAATTTGATTTACGATAGAATGCAATTTGACTTACAATACAAAAAATACAAAAAAAACCGGCAAACAACCAAATCAGCACTAGCGGAACATGTTCTCCAATTAGATACCAATCATTGGATTGAACTTCATCGCCCGCAAATACTTTGCGCCGAACACCACTTTTATCCGAGAGTCGTGCCTGCAGTGATGGAAACCAAGAAATGCAAAAATTTCGATCGGAAAAACGGATACAATTATCGAAGGTGGAATCCAGAGCTTCAAATAACAAAGCCTCGTTTTTCGCATCCGGTTAAATGTGTGGATACTGTGAGAGCGGTGTGTAGGAGACCTAGTAAAAGTTATTTACGAATGTCGGGGGTAGATGATAAAAAATCTGGCTCGGACTGCTTCACTCAGAAAAGCATGCTGTGACAGTTTGCTCGAGACCACGGCCGATGCAACCGGCCGAACCGTCGGCGTCGAGCCAAAATAAATGATAATCGCTTCATTTACCGTTTTTTAGATATTTTACAAAACAACGCGAAAGTTTAAATGTTTATGTAATTCGGTTTGCTAGAAACTGTTACATGTAGACCGTGTCTAGCAAACGAGCGCGCGCGACAACGCAAAGCGCTGTGTTCGTTTAAAAATGACGAAACTTCATATGCGAAATTTTTAACCGCTGAACCGATTGAGATGTAATTTGGTACAGAAATACACCTTTTCTATTAAAAAAAAATAGTTCTCTTTTTTATTAAAAATCTATCCCTAAAGGGATGAAAAAGGGGATGAAACTTTATAGGGGAACTTGATAATGCTAAACCTGGGTATCAAATGGGTATCAAATGAAATGGAATACGCAGGGGAAGGTAGATACATATGTGACGTCACCATAAATCCAATATGGCGGATGTTCCATAATAGGAAATAACTCTTTCGTTCGACATCAACAATATGGGTATCAAATGAAATGGAATACGCAGGGGAAGGTTTCTGGACATATGACGTCATCGTAAATCCAATATGGCGGATGTTCCATAATTGGAAATAATTTTTTTATCCAACACTAACAATATGGTATTAAATGAAATGGAATACGCAGGGGAAGGTTTCTATGTATGTGACGTCATCATAAATCCAATATGGCGGATGTTCCATGGTATGAAATAATTTTTTTGTTCAACATCAACAATATGGGTGTTAAATAAAATGGAATATGCAGGGGAAGGCTTCTGGACATGTGACGTCATCATAAATCCAATATGGCGGATGTTCCTTAATAGGAAGTATCTTTATCATCCAACACTAACAATATGGGTATGAAATGAAATGGAATACGCAGGTGAAGGTTTTTGTAAATGTGACGTCATCATAAATCCAATATAGCGGATGTTCCATAATAGGAAATAACTTTATTATCCACCACTAACAATATGGGTATCAAATGAAATGGAATGTGCATGGGAAGGTTTTTGTATATGTGACGTCATCATAAATCTAATATGGCGGATGTACCATTACAGAGAATAACTTTTTTGTTTAACACCAACAAAATGAGTACCTCGGGTAACCTCAATAACCTAAAGAGGTCAAGGAAAATTTTTACACGCGGACAAAGTCGCGGGTACAGCTAGTCTCCTATAAAATTTAAAGAAATTATTGTCCGAATTGACGTATATATTTTTAATATCACATAGTATTATCGACAATAATGTGTTAATCTAAAGTAGACCTTACTGTCAAACCATAAGGTTATAAACGCTCGTAAACGATTCTTGCATGACATTGAAACGAAGTTTGACAAATAAAATATTTAAAATGCAATTTTACGTCTCGTGCATAAAGTATAATTCAAATAATCTATTTGCGTTGCTATTTACGTCATTTTGATTTGTTACGTGAAAGCGACAAGGATAAGACATATATTGTCAGGCAATATTTAAAAATATGTTTACGAATTTAATAAAAAAGAGCTATGTAACGTTATTACTATAATGAAATAATGAACACGTAAATAATATTATTTATTTATTAACCGAAAATAAGAACTCGCGTCTTTTTTTAGCGTTCTAGATGTGTTGTTTTTGCAATTTTTGGAGGAGCCCTTTGACATGTTCGCTGTTAGCGTATTCGAATCTATTAAAAGAAGTGCACTCAAATACTCATTTGATACGGACATTTTTATAGCGTTGATTGTGTATCTAGTTTTTTATTTGTGATCGAAGAATAGAACACGAAAAAGCATTTTTTATCTGTTTGTATGTACACGCAAATATCCGAACTACTGAACGGATTGTATTGCGGTTTTCACAGATAGAGTAATCTCAGCTTAGACCAACATTAGGGCGTTGTTTCATCGAAATCGAATGACAGTAAAAAAAGTTGCCGTCATTTAAAAATAATTTTAATACAATATAGCAGTAGAAACCGTGTATGGAGTATGTACACAGTAACCTCTGAAACTACTGAACGGATTTTGTTACAATTTTCAGAATGGAAATAGTTTACGCCCCGGAGAAGGACACAAGCTACTTTTTTAATTCCACGCGGACGAAGTCGCGGGTAACAGCTAGTGACATATACATTAAATGTTTGACATATATGTCAGGGTTGCCAAACGTTCCGCTTTTGGCGAGACAATCCGATATTTAACCCTGTTTAACCCGAAATTATACGTTACGCGCGAGAGATGCACAGTCCCGCTTTTTAAGGCGCTTCTCACGATATTATAAAAAAAATTAAACTTTAAAAGATGTTAAATCTTCTGTAAAAAGTATAAGCAATTAATAATAACAAAAAAAACTCTTCCATGTAGTGATTAATTATTTGTATAAACAATAGATATTCGACATTTGAAGTTTACATAATACGACTAAGTAGGGTTTGCGTACTCTTTCTTTCATTAAGAAGATTATGTCATGTTCACTTATAAGTAATGGAATTATATTGTCAATGGTAAAGTATTATATCTTTGCAACTAATATTAACGCCTAAAACCTAATTGTTGTTTAATAAACGTTTTTGTGAATTGTACACAAAACCATATGCAAGACCTAAAGTATTTTACCTCTACAAATTACATCTACTTAATATTATGAATTTTTAGCAACAATAGTTACATAAATAACTTTTTTCTTTACAATTTTTTTTTGTACGATTCTTCTTTGAGGAAAGGCAAAGGGATCTATACCCATGTAGCCGATGCCTTCAGTAGTAAGTATAGATATATTCTTCATATTATTTCATTAAAATGTCAACGTACTACATTATAATTTTTCTGGGAATTCTTAACAATAAATATATTGAGGCAGTCTTTCTAATAAGATCCGCTGAGGCAGACTAAGCCACTAAAAAAATCTCAACTTCACACTATTAAGTAAGAACTTATTTTAACAATTCCACATATTACACAACAGCGCAGACTTGGTACGCGAAACTACACTAATTTTACATCACAATATCCATTAGAAACAATTTGCAAACAATCAAAATAAATGCCCATCCTCACGCCATAAAACCCCACCAAAACTCTCATCATTACTGTTTTCTAACTGTTTGCGCCTCTTGAGTTTTTGGAATTCGGGGTGGATGGCGTACTACCTGAATATGGCGCCGTTTCTCGGCGAAGCATCTCTCTGCCGCCGCGTGTGATTGTAATGTGGCGCGTGAGACAACTATACAAAATACAAGTCAGTCACGAAAAGCTGTCTCAGCGTGTGCATCTTTCTACCACCACCACACCACACCACACCACATCCCGACAGCTTCAGGTTAGTGCGTCTCCTTTACTGGGGTTTAATTGTTCTGAGAGACACATTCGACACAATTGGGTGTTGACCCAAGAAGAGTCAAACGGACTTCTTACCGACCTGACCCTCTGAACTCTGGCCTATATACTAACGATAATAAAAAAATACTTAGTGTTTTTTTCTTTTTCTCGCTATCATTGACTAAATCCCGCTTTTTTTTACTTATGAAGTTTCAAAATCTCGTTATGCCCGAAAATATTACGGCAATGCTGATGTTGGTGACAACTAGCAACTCATCGAAACACAAATTCAAACTCCGTAATCTTTAGATTCTACATTGGCGAGTTTTTAATTTATTTTACACACAAATAATTTCGTTAGTACCTACCTTACCTATTTTCGTTAAATAATTTTAATACGTAAATTGCAAATTTGCATTCAATGCTCCCTAACACTAAAAATTCGTTTCCGTCGGATATTCTCTGTAAGCAACATCTGAGAACCCTTTCTAATATCCCATCCCATTGACTGATTCACACAAAACTGATTTCTATTCCTATTTATTCACTGTTCATGCGGTTAGATTATGGAAGTCACTTCTGCCACATTATAGAGACAGCAATTATATCTCTTCTTACCGCCATAAATTATATTGTATGTATATGTTTTTTTATTTACGCCATAGTTTCTATCATAGACATAGTAAAGACTCCAGATTTCCCGACACAGCGTCCTGTAGAGCAACGGTTAGGCAAATCAGATCAGCCGACTCACCTGTACGATACGAATAATATTTATCAGATAAGCCAACAGGCCATCATTTTCTTAGAAAGAAGCACCGCGAGAGACTGCTGGTTGCAACGCACAAAAAATAAAAATAATGCCGACTTGCGTAGTGAAATGTTGTAAAAATCATTCTACTTCTTGCAAAAACAAAATGGAATCACATTTCACAAGTAAGACAGTAAATTAACCTAACATCAGTTTTCGTAATAAAGTCTCCAAGTTATAGTCAATGCTGCTGGAAATGGAAAGGGTAATTAGCAAACAAATACTGGGGAAAGATATTCTTCTAAAATTCTTTGCAATCTTTACTTTTACAATTCAATAATATACTTACACATATTATTGAATTGTAGAAGTACACTATTTTTTGTTGTATTAGAAAATATTTCTTTTGTAAATTAGGATTATTAAAAATTAATTATTAGTTTTATATAATTAGAGCTCGTATAAGGAACAAGATTTTGATATACTTATAAAAAACAATTCCACGCCCACTTCTCACCGCTACTTTTAAGGAGGAGGTTCTCGAGTCAACACGAGCACAAACAAAATATTTTTAAAATTACCATGACATTAAAGTATGTTTTTAATTGTAACATTTATAATTGCAAGAATACGTAATATTTCTCTTTTCTTTTTAAATTGAATGGTACCGTCATTGACTGAATAGCAATATTACGTCGTTTTATTTTACATCTACGGAAATAGCGTCAAAAAATTTGTTAAAAAGTTGACGACGTGAGGTACTACTCAGGCTCACAGAATCCAAACACTACGTAACAAGACAATTAAGGTATTTTCCACTTCATACACTGGGCGCAAATTCTAAGTTCGGACTTTATTGAAGTAGATACAAATGATTCAGTTTACAAAAAAGTCGTTTTCAATTAACTCAAAGATGCCTTTGCCTGATAAAAAAAAAACACCATGTTGGAGAAACTTTGTAGCTTTGTTCATCTACATTTTATATGATATTGTTCTTCACTTTATGGTACAAGATGCTGTGTTTGTAGTTTTCATAACGTCTGTGGTTTTATATATCGTTTATATATTTTTAATATTGGTTGTTAAATGACAACAATAAGCTTGCAAAAACATTTTTGGCGTCCATTACATAGATATATTTAAATAATTTTATTATATACATATTCACTACAGTCATAGATATGACTCGTTAAAAAGTTTCCTGGCTTAAAGATTCTGTAAATATTCTTCCAGTAGTAAGATTTTCCACATCGTTAGCTTAGATCGTCGGACAGTACTAAAATAAATATCGACCTACAGGCCCTGCTTGATAACTAGACTATTATGTAGAAACATTCGATAACTAAATAGATACTTGCAGCACCTGGCACGTGCACTATTACAGGTCAAGTGTCAAGTGCAATGTCACGTTTGAACCATGTTTGAATAGTCACACACATTATACAATATTATGGAATTAATATAATATAGAATGTACAAATCTGGTACGTATGTAAATAAGTATGTGACTCTCGAATGACTGACTTATCATCGCCTAGTCCAAATCGTTAAAGATAGTAATTTAAAATTTGAGGAAGGTGTTGATTTTATATTTTAGGCATCCTTTAAGAAGGGAAGGGCGTGAAAGGGGTAGCCAAGTTTGTATAAGCATAGTATTTTTATGTTCCGTGAGCGAAAGCTGATGTCTGTTTAAATATTTAAGATATATATTTCTACAAATGTAAAATAATGGCACGAATTGATTAGTTTAGGGATTACTGACTATTATAAATACTTTCTGAATGATTGCGAAAACGTTGTTTTAATCACCTTTCATACTTCATTGTAGGTAGTGAACTGTTACTACAAAATACGGATTCAAAATAACATAAAATTTGCAGCCTAAAATTTCCGATTTATCCGGAAGCGCCAATTAAGAGAATTTATAACTGTCTTAACTACACAGTATATATGTACGTGAAAAAATGTATAGATAATTAAATAAATACGACAAACTATCCATACCTCCTGTGTGACTTCATAATCTAAACTAAGCCTTATGTTATGGCCTTATGGGCAACATAGAACGAACTGGAAGGCGCCCGATAACACTCAGACTCCATGACAATTTATGAAAGTTCGTTTACTAAATTGACCTGGGCGGGAAGGCAGATATAATAATACTGCGCTAAAGGGCCCGTGATATATTAAATTATGTTACATATTAATGACGCTGGCATAGACGTGTACGTAATATCAGAGAGATTTCATATTATGATGACTATAACACGAAACATCAATTCTTGGTATAAGTTATATTTTCTCACGCATTTACTAACATCAAAAAGGTTGCTTGTGGTCTCTTATACTGGAATTAAAGATTATACATTAAGGTTTATTTAATACCTACGAAACTTTATATATTGTAACCTTTTATGACTAAAGATTTTACGTTAATCTACTTAATGTAATTTTCGAATTCTCGAATATTTTCAAGATATAATTATTCTCCTATTTGTACTCGACAACATCACAATCCAGAATCGAAGAAATGGAAAGCTTTCGTGTGAAACAACACTCGCAATAGGTACGTTAAATAAAGCCACCGCCGACGGGTTCGGGCACGTTGGAAAATAGTCGCAAATGTCACTAGGGCGACCCAGTCGCGGCAGTAACTGGGTCACCTTATTAGTGCAGTACAGCTACGTCACTTCACTTTCACAGTCTGCTTTTTCCTTCAAAGCGAGCTAAGTACCAGCTGCGACTCATTCGCCGTGTCCCTAATTAAATACTGCACGAATCATATAGTCTAGCGCGATGCATTTGATTAAATTTGCATATAGGTACTACGAGTTTGACAACTCAACTTTTTAAAATATTTAAAAAGGAAGTGGTACGTAATGCTATGGTTCTTTGTATATAATTTTAGTCGCTAAATAGAATAACAATGACATACAGGGGAAACAAAAGGAGATCAGCGCGAAATTTACAAAGCGGTTTAGCGGTCTAATTCCGGTGGATTAAAATTATATCTACCCAACTCAGGACCAAATCTGCTGTGACAGCGGACGTCTGTTCAATGTCGCGAGAAGTTTTAGGGAGTAACGAAGTTATGCGAAATAACTAAACGGCTATTGAAAATTGTATTACCTATTGATATAAAATTTAAAGAAATATAGATAGTGTAAACATTATCGGTTACCTATTAGTCAAATGTACGAACTGCCTTACATGGATGGCATCACACATATCCCGATAGAGAAATAAAGATTTGTCGTAAAAATTGCCATTAAGCAAAAAGATACTTAAAATATGACATTGCTGAAATGCATAAATAAAAAGTAGGTAAGTTACAAATGGTGGACAGTTAAGTCGATTGCCTCCTAGCATTGCATTTTCGCGTAACCCAAGAGGTAGTTACATAACACGTCGCCGCAGCCGCTATCAAGACACGCAGCCCTGCAATCACAGCTTTACGACGAGTTTATTTCCATATAAGCATCAAAACCTCTGTAATGTTCTCCTCACGCTTAATGCAATCAAGAAAATGTTTGTGGAACGAAACCATTTGAAATATCATTATATAAATGATTCGCTACTATTTTTATTATGTTTAAAATATAATTAAATTTAAAATTTTTGATTTTGAAAAGACAATCTTGCTTTTTTATTTTTGCGAAGGAGTTTTACATGGAAATGTTTTGCCAATTTATAATTTGGAAAATCTATTCAATGAGACTCGTCTAAATTCTTAAGTTTCAGTTGACAGTCGGTTCGTATTACATATCACAGTCGTCGAAGATATTTTTTCTGTTTTTTGGACATATCTACTGGATGGATTTTAAAGCTAATACGCTATTCAAGGTTGACTTTGCGATTAAGCGCCCCAATTTCCATCAAAAAGCACACTGTGATCAATATCTAGCAAAGTAATGAAGCTCCATTATAGTTCAGCACACAATATAAGAAGGTTGGGTGTGGTATTATTACACCAATTCCACGATGCGTGATGACGTCACTTGTCAATTTCAATCACTTATTGCTTTTCAAAGAAATTCTTTGATAATAAAGTATGTAGGTGTTCTTAAAATTCTTAAGTGTTAAAAAAGTATCGGTTTTACTAAGACAATATTGAGATTAGTCTTGAATCGTTCTGATGTTTACGTGTATATAGTACTGTACTAGTATATGAAACGAAATGTCTGTATGTGCAGATTGAATCAAGATTTCGCGACATGACGACCTCTAACAGAGCCTTGAAAGTTCTAGCTAATATTGTCAAACTTCAGGTTGGAGTCAGGTTCGTCAGGTGGGCGTTATACATTCGTAATGTGTGGGTAAGGGGTGGGTCGGACCGCGATTCACTCGGCAACACTCAGCCAAACAACACTCGGCCAAAACTGCTACCGAAATATTTATTCAGGGGCATAGTGCTCACCCTTGACATTATCAAATACATAATTAACATGTCACATTCATTTTCGGTATTCGTTTCAAAGTTTAATACAATAAAACTGTGGTTTTTATTTCACGTACAAAAGAATTCAACGATGTTTACAGACTTTAATAAATATCCTATAACCTATATTAGTATACATTTCGAATGCCTAATTAAATTATACTAATTCTGATTTACGAATGTCATGTTACAATGGAATTACATTGTCGCATTTAATAATAGATGTATCCATATATCGTACCTATTTCGTATAATTGTGGAAGCGTAAAGAATTTACCCAATTTCAATTGATTGAAATAAATATTAAAAATTTTGATTACGCTCTTTTGTGTCTATGTGACTTCTTGTGTAAATATCTTAACATTTTACAAGAGCACGTCAAACAACTTTTAGCATAAATAATATATGTTTCTTATTTTTGCTTCATTATTTCGTGATTTTCATCTTATATCTGTTATAATTAAGTTTTATTATAAACAAGTAAAAACAAGCAATTTGACAGTATCTGTACTACACGAATTGATGAAACATATGGGTATATTACAGTAAAAGTAGTTCGTATTAGAATATTGACACTGATCAAAAAAATTCGTTGCGTATGACCGCATGTGAAAGTATCGTAATGTAATTGCTTCTTTATTATTTAGTATATTTGCTAATTTCTTGTTTTCGATATTCAATTTCAATGTAAAATGTGTGTCCAGATTAAATTAGAATTACTAATACACCTTTATATTTGGGATTCTAGGCCAAGAAACTACACGGTGTGCATATATTTATATTCCAAGTTTCGTTTAAATGTTTTAAACCGCGCAGCAGATCGGCAAATAGCCGATAAGGAATTACAACAAAAATTATTCGTCCTATTTTTTTTCATAATTATTTTTATAACTATTTAAATATTGTTTTTTATAATTATAATGGAACTAAAAAATAAAACAAGAAAATGTATAATAATTTGAAAAAGTCAGTAGAACTTTGAATATGATGAATTGTTATGTTCATACGTTATTTCGGTTGTAGCGTAGACTTAGTGCTGTTACACTGGGCAATATTTAAAAGCTATACGAGTTAATTCTTGATATTTCAATTGTATTATGTAGGTGCCTGTACATATACTTATATTCCCTATAATATTTGAAAGCGAAAGTTTCAAAATTGTCCAATTGATCTGTTTGCAATTTTATCATGTCACAATATTAAGGTCGCTTACATGCAATCCGATTAATTCGATCCGATCTGTTCCGACAGTGTCAGTAAAAAATTCATATATTTTCGTCAGGAAAATCACTTTTAACACTGCTATACTGATGAGTATGGAAAGGACATTCGAAAAGATGTGGCAGCAGCAGAAGTTATCGGGTCGGCTTTAATGTGGGCGAAGTGAGGTTGGCATTTAATTTAGATTTTTTTATTTGTTGCACTTTTGGGACTTTTAAAGTATGAAAGTGTAATTATATGGTGCGTTAAAGTTCTGTGCAAATGAGAAAAATTGATTAAACAAACACGTGCAGCTGAAGTTTTCTTATTCTTCCAAGAATTCATTTTTAAATCCAATAAAGCATTCAAGGCTTTCTATGACTATGAGTATTAAGGTCTTCCTTATAAAAAAAAAATAATTAAGGCAGACAATGCTAGACGGGAGTAGTTCCCTTCGCCTCTTAAGAATTGGGGAATAATATAAAAAAAGAAAAGAGTTTTTGGAGGCAATGGGAGAAGCTAAGTTGGCAGTTTGTTAAAATTTTCTATTTTTCGAATTTTTGGTAGTTTTAAAGTACAAAAGTGATAGTATATTGTGTGTTTAACGTTTTGTGTCAGTGAAAATAATTAAAAAGTCTGACTTAAACATTTGCACCTGAAAATTTCGCATTCTTCCAAGAACTCATTTTAAACTAGTAAAAAATGTATGATTTTATTGGGAGAGTGTTTTCATCGGACATGTGCTTCATGGTAAAAGACGAAGAATTTTGCATCAGACAAATGTTATCGGAATCTGAATAATGAATGCAGAAGACATGGCTATATAGTCACAGATCTCTTTGCTTCCTAAAAATTGAGGAATTTAAAAGAATGAAAATAACGACTTAAAACTTGTAATTCCGAGTACTTAAGACTTGGCTGGATAGTCGAATGACCTTCACCTTTTCGCTGGAAATAATACGTACATAAAAAAACGTAATTCCGTTTTCAAAAATAGGGAACATCCGACTTAAATCTTTAGGACCGTAGTAACAAAACAAACATATAATAAATGCACAATAAGAATTCCATAAACATAATATTCTATTCCTGTTATAAATGAATACAGTTGTTGTAGTGAAGAAGTAAATGGCGCTGTCTTAAATGCATGACAGACAACTTTGTCTTTTGTCAACAAACTGCGAGATTTCATGGCTCACTGCGAAAGAAACGGACCACATTTACTAATTGCAACGTCTGCTAGATGACGAAATTTCTTTTTTGTTTGCACGAGACGTTAAACCCATAAACATTTTTGATGCGCTTTCAGAAATAGGACAGCTAAATGTATTAAACTTATATCGATTAATAATAAACATGTACCAATTGATTTGATTCTTTTATAGATTTTGATGCTGTAATGCATGTAATGCTGTAATTGTTTTCACACTGTAAACACTGTTTTCTTTTTCAACGTTTACAATCCCTATTAAAATTTTTGAGATAAAATTATGTTTTATGTTTTGTCAAACACAGTAGAAAAAAATTGTATGTTAATGTACTTGAATGAATGAAGTAAGACTGATTTAATATTTATCGTATATGGAAGAGGCATAAGTACCACAGAATAGAAGTACTATTTCTGAAGTTTTCAAGGTTAAAAGGCGTAAGTACTACACTGAAAAAACACTTCAGTTGAATTCCGATCCAAGAGTTGATCTGTTATTTCGTAAAACCAACCAAAGTTCACTAAAGTATTAATTATTATACAATACAATATCTGGTTCAATTTATAAAATTAAAAAAATTGAAGTTACACGTTCCAACATAATAAAATTTACAAAATTTTATGTTAAATTTACTAAAGAGTTTAGTTTAAAAGCATATTGATGGTGTGCAATGGAGTCCTACTTTAGTTACTATTACTTAACAAATTTGGTAATTACACAAAATGGTTTTGTTAATCACATTCTAAGTTTAGTGAATCTACAATTTTCCTGTGTTAGTCCGAAATTAACCCGCAAGTTTAGTAAAAGTTTTGTAAAACCGACTAAAGTCAAGTCAAAGTCAAGTTAATTTATTCAAGTAAGCCCAAATGCAAGGTATTTTTGAACGTCAAATCTACTTTAGTTCGTTTCAAAAAGAAAACCTGGACACGGAGAAAAACTGACAAGAAACTTAGTCAGGTATAATTTTTTTAACATTATTCTACATCTAATAGTTGTTTAAAATACAATATGCATAAAGCCAGTAAATGCATGTGCAGAGAGGATTATTTCCAGTCTATTGTTTTTCTTCAATATAATTGCTAATTTTATAATATGCTTTTCCAATCAGTGTGCGTTTAATAACAAGTTTAAATCTCTTTTCCATTAATTGCGTAATTTCTTGAGGGATTTTATTATATAAACGAACACAGTTGCTCAAAAATGAACCACTCGATTTTTGTAATTTTTAGGAATAACTCACTGATCACGATCACGAGATTTCATACCATTAATAACGTCTTTCTTTTGAAATAGATCTATATTTTCTAGTGTACATTATGTTTTCGAAGATGTATAACGAGGGTAAAGTATTTTTTCAGTGTAGGTAGTACTACCTACACTCAAATTGATCTAATAATAATACTCCAGACACAGATTGTGTGACCCCAAACTAAGCAGTAAGCTTGTACTATGGGTATCAAACAACGAACTCTGGGGGAGTTCCGAGTAACACCTAGACTTCAAGCCAGTTTAGAAAAGTTCGTTTCCTAAATTAACCTGACCGGAGATCGAACCCGGGACCCTAGTTTGGAAAGCAGATGCATATGCCACTGCGCCAACGGGCCAGTCAAAACAATATTTTTGTTTACTTCAAAAAAGTCGCATCATTTGGATCAAGGGCACCCACTTCTGTTGATTTTGTCACTCCAAGCTTAATATATGCAATATTTTTGAACAAGATCCTTTTCTGTGTTAGTAAAATAAATAAGCCATTTCTTTATCTGGAATGCATTTTATGCATTTTACGAGTAACAGTAAGCAGATATCTGAAACAGTTATTTCAGGTTAGAAACATGTAATAATATATTATTGAATTTGCATTTAACATTAAACTATATCGTATATAGTTATAAATCGTATCGCTATGTGATCGGGAAGTTCAAAGAACTTCAGGTTGACGATTTCGAAACTAAATGTATTATTAATTATTATGCATAATACAGCATTCTCGGCGTATAAATTGTAACGACACAATAGTGTTGTTCTACCTTTAATTCATATTTTAATAATACAATAAAAAATATGTGCGGTGTCACTCTTGTGGACAGGATAAACAGGGTTGCACGATGCTTAGATGGTTCGGGCACATAGAAAGAATGAGTGATAAAAGACTAACGAAGAAAATCCACAGACCGAATGTGAGAGGTAAAAGAAGTCAAGGAAGACCAAGGCTGACTTATGAAAATCAAATAGCCAGAGTATTAGCAGACGGAAATGTCAAAAGCACTCGCATACTTTGGTGAAAATGTGTGAGGAGAATGACGAGATTTGAGGAAGCGAAAGAGGTATGTAAGGACCGCGACGCTTGGCGCTCCGTCATCTCTGACTACCCTGTTGGGAATACAGCGTCAAGATATGTATGTATGTAGTAATACAATCACAGCGAAAAATAGAATAAAAAAATTACTCATAGGTAGTTTTCACGTTACAAACTAATTAGTTATGCACTTTCACTTTATTTAAAAAAGGTAAATTTATGCATCTAATATTCAAAAACATACCGTACCTATATATGATTAAATGTGAACTTATCCATAATAAATCTCATCCAACTAATTCACTTACTATTGTAATACTTAGTGGAAGTCTACGGATTTCAGATATGTAACCAAAAATTAGCTTCGTCACCATCGTGCCGTTACCCATTCATTGGTATTTATAGAATAAATAGCCTGAACAAAAATACATGAGAATAAACTATACTATAGTCACAGATTAATTAGTTTACTACCGTAAACAGATGGTCAGTGGCATAGAGCTAAACTGTCCCACATTAAAACTGGCTACGCAACTGGCTAGACAGTTTACATTTAAATTGAACTAGATGGCGGCATACTCTGAATACATTTGATACTGGTCACAGCTATGACTTTTTTCTGTCCTCTTCACAATAGATGTCTTTAGTCATTACATATTTCAATTACACGAAAGATGGCGATAATAATGAGGCGGTCAAGTAGATTAGTCGAAAACAATAATTCAAAGTGACAAAAACTTTTGTGTGCTACGTAAGTGTTCCATGTTTGAATTTCGAGTATGACGCATCGACACGAATTCTACTCTGGAACACTTTAAATTAATTCTTCCCAAGTGTTCCACTTTTGAATATCATGTAGGACGTATCGACATGAAATTCAGTTATAGAACACTTTAAATGAATTCTTCCCGAATAATTCGATTATGATTTAGTACATTGGCTTCTTCTATTGCATGAAAAAATTATTTATTCAATTTGAGTACCTTCTGTTATCCACATTTTTTCTTCTTGCTGATGAAATGATGCTTAAATAAAACTGAGGCGATGTGCATTAAAAGAAAAATTGCCAATTGTACTCCAATATTTATGGACATCTCGCACTTGACTAAAAAGTTGCATAATGTCAATCGAGTGAGAAATCGAGTGAAAGTAAGATAAATGCAGTGGAAATGCGATCTCTTAGAAATATGTGCGGTGTCACTCTTGCGGACAAAATAAGCAATGAAGAGATACGCAGTATGACAGGGTTGCACGACAATGTTATTGTAAAAATATAAAAGAAAGGAATGCTAAGATGGTTCGGGCACATGGAAAGAATGAGTGATGAGACTGACGAAGAAAATCTATAGAGCAAAAATGAGTGGTAAAAGAAGCCAAGGAAGACCAAGGCTGACTTATGAAGATCAAATAGCTAGAGTGTTAGCCGATGAAAGTGTCAAAAGCACTCGCATACCTAGCGAAAATGTGTGAGGAGAATGATGAGATTCGATGAAGCGAAAGAAGTATGTAAGGACCGCGACGCTTGGCGCTCCGTTCTCTCTGACTACCCCGTTGGGGATGCAGCGCGAAGATATGTATATATGTAATATAATATATGCGTATTTTATTTTTGTCATCTCGAGCAAAGCCAAACGTTCTAGTCCCGAGCGTATTTAAAAAAATTATTTCTTTTTCTCTCTGGCGCGTGACTACTCATGTCGTCGTTATCAGCCAGTAAATTTTTTCAAACATTATTTTCGTTTGACCTCTTTGTTCGCGGAACCAGTACGGAATAATATTCGTGTTCCTTATTCAAACTCATTTCTGCTTCTATGAAAGTTTATTATGGAGACTTTTTGGCGGGAACGGGAGAAGTGAGGTTGTCATTTTATTTAGATTTTCTATTTTTTACATTTTTAGGAGTTTTAAAGTACAACAATGATAGTATATTGTATTTTAAAGTTCTGTGTAAGTGACAAGAATGGAGATCTAAATAAACATGTGTAGCTGAAGTATTCGCGCTCTTCCAAGAAGTACTTTATAACTTCAGTAAAGCCTACTATCACTTTACTGAAGGAGTTTTACGATAAGAAAAAACTAATTTACTTGTGGTTCTACACTATGGATTACTTATTAATATGTGACATTGACAAATACGCTAAACTGTGCGCCATGCCATATGCCACAAAGGAAGAAAAAGGGCGAAAAACTTCGTTTCCCTAACTTTCGACTCATATTTACTTGGTCAATGGTTAAATGCAATCTGTGAAGCCAAAACAAAGAGAAAAAAAAAGTTTATTATGTGAGAACACCTATTTTGAACTCATTTATCGAAGATCCAATCATTAAGTAACGAATAGATGAAATAAAAGGTAAATATTAGTCGTGAAGTATCATAGATAAATAGTTCGTTAGGTAGTTTTTTTTTATTTAGGTGCTTTCAGCACACCCTGATGTATTTCTTATTTCGTTTGTAATTTTACTGAATTAAAATATTTTGATTAACTTATTTACTCTATAGTGCGCTACTCTATAGTGTGCTTCCTCTGTATCTTTGCGGCATGAATAAATATTAATTGGTTTTTAAGTTTAAAGGCTATTATTTCAATAAACTAAAAAACCAAATATTTTATGTAAAGAAGAATTATTTTTAAATAACGTTATTATTTTTTAAAATCGATTTGAATACCCCTTTTCACCCCTTTAGGGGTTAATATCTTACAATCTGCTAAATACATGTTTCATTGATTACCCGAATGAATCTGTATAAAATATACAATTTTTTTTGTTTCAATATTCTTTGACACTCCTTTTCACCCCGTTATGAGTTGATTTATCAAAATTTGCTGAATCCGTGTTTCGTAATTTTTTTAATGGATTTTATCTTGATTTTATACAGAAAGTGTGTTTTTTTATTTTTATAGTACTTAATTTGACACCCCTTATGATGATAAGGGGTAGATTTTAAAAAATCGACCAAATGCATATTCAATTATTTATTGATAGTTTCTGCATACTTTCAAAGTTTTACCACAGATTAATTAGTTTACTAGCGTAAAGTTTCACTTTGTTACACATTTTTAACTTTTTTCATAAAAATGAAACCTGTTCAGGGGTTATTTTTCTAAATTGAAAAATACACGTCCAAGTAATTATTGAATATTATAATAGGGGTACACAAAGTTTTGGGTTCAGAATTTGGATTTAAATTATTTTATTTACATATTGTGTAAATAAAATATTTAAAATCCATTTTACATCCTTTTAACCTTTTTAGGGGTTGAACTTGTAATAACCCTTTCTACATCGTATAAGAATCTCATGTGTAATTTGTCTGTAAGCCATCTTTTCCTTTTATACATATAAGAAAATTAGGTACATTTCACTATGGTGTTGTTTTGTTGACGGAAAAAACGTTTTTTTTTCACAAGCTAGGTATTTCTTCTACAATGTTTGCAATAATTCTTGATTAAAAGTACTAAAGGGCTAACAAAAAAAAACAAAGGAAGGTCTGACCGCATTGCAGGATCCGAACCCGCGATTTCTAGCCATTGTGCTATAGAGAAGGTAAACTGCTGCAAAAACAAAAAAGTTTCGAAGTTTTAGCTAGGTCGATTTCTTACCCTCCTCAAACCATATATTGTAAATTTCATCGAAATCGCTAGAGCCGTTTTCGAGAAAGCGATATCAAATATATATAATATACAAGGTATTACAAAAGTCCCCCTGATCCGTGAAAGGTATTTATTATAAGCATGTCAAGTAGAGAGTCCACCTCTGAGATTACAAGTCCTGTGATATTTTAATTTTGATAAAACTTAAATAATGTTGACGATAAATGAAAATATCGACTAAACTGACAGCATCACTATTTTGAGTTCATGTCCCATATACAATCCCACGGAGTAGTAAATTACCTGCTAACTACCTCATTCGCTAGGCTACTAGAAGACTACGCCCACAGCTGTTAGATAGTTGTGTAGATAAGTATCTATTGTTAAATGCTATGTGCCGTTGGCACGCGCCTCTCACCCGCTACATAGTACACGTATACCTATCGTTAGCAATTAAAACGCGCGTTACTTAGTCTAGGTATGCACATACCTAAGCAAAAATGTGTGAGGCGAATGATGAGATTAGAAGAAGCGAAAGTAATATGTAAGAACCGCAAAGCCTGGCGCTCCGTCCTCTCTGACTACCTCGTTAGGGATACAACGTGAAGAAATGTATGTGCAAAAGCTACATAATAAATAATAGCTGCTGAAATACTGTACAGATATGCGTGACCGTTAACTCTCGCAAGCTGTGCTACGTCCCGACGGCACGTGGCTCGCGCCTGCTACATAGTACATAAACATACCTACTGTTAACAATTATTTCGCGTGTTACTCAATAAATAAAATAAATAAAGATTACTTAATATTATAATAGGTGGTGAAATACTGTACAGATATGCGTGTATGCGTAACACTGCGGCGCGAGCGTTGTTTTGTTGACGAAACAAATTATTTCTTTTCACAAGCTAGGTATTTCTTCTACAATGTTCGCTATAATTTTTAATTGAAGGTACTTAAAGAGCTAACAAAAATATTTCAGATATTCTTTGCAGTTTAAAATTTAGCGGGGGACATGCTTTGCTGAATTTTATATTTCCAAGTATTTCATTGAAATTTTTGAATACGATCTTCACGGTACTTACATAATTTTATAACTGGCATGTTGAAATTGCAAAAAAAGAAATGTAGTCTTTATAAAATAATGCCTGTGCCAAAAGTATGCGTTCGCACGAGAGCTAAAAAAAGCCTTGTGTAAAAAGCGTCGGTGGCATATTTTGTTTAACCGGTTCGATCCTCAATGTTCATATGAGCCTTGTTAAAAAAATCACTTGCCTTAATATTTTGCTAGAGGCGGATGCACGATTTATACAGCTGAAATTCCCGCATTAGCTATTTATATATCCATCCATCCATGTCTTTTTAACTTTTATTATAAGTCAATGATAAGTGCGAAGTGATTTTATGACTTCCATGATAAGTGCGATCGCGCACGGAAAGTCAGAAAGTCTATCTAAATCGTTAAAAACAGCTCACGCTAAAGAGTTGAAAAGGATCCTGTGCGAAACATTAAAACCTAACATTGATATTATTATTGAATATTGATTATTTTCAAACTGTCAAAAAGTCATGAATGAATCAATAAAGTAGTACATACATGCATATCTTCACGCCGTATCCCTAACGGGGTAGTCAGAGACCACGGAGCAATAAAGTAGTAATTTCTATAATTAGGTAGATAGGTAGGTAATAAAAAAATCGGCCAAGTGCGTATCGGACTACGCAGTGAAGGATTGCGTAGTTGGAATGCACAATATTCATTTAATTGCCAGCAAATTTAAGTTTGTATTTCATAGCATTTCTCAATAATACTGTAAGAAACAAAATATTTTTGCAGTCGCTGAACGTGTAATCGAAAATTGTATTGAAACTAATTTTCGTAGAAAGTGCTTTTTAAGATCTACTCTCTCAAATTTTTTTAGAATTTTCCACTCCATTCATAATTGAAGTTTGAGAGAAAGGGCACACTTTTAGGGTTCCGTAGCTAAATGGTAAAAAACGGAACCGTTATAATTTCATTTGGAAAATTGATTTGAATAAGGATATACATACATACATATCTTCACACCGTATCCCTAACGGGGTAGTCAGAGATGGCGGAGCGCCAAGCGTCCCATTCCTTACATACTTCTTTCGCTTCCTCGAATCTCATCATTCTCCTTGAATTGAATTGAATAAGAATGTATCGTGCAGTTTTTGAGATATGGGGTATTCTCGGTTATACGCTCAGTGACTGCAGAAATAACTTTGTCTTATAGTTCACTGTGATACGTTATTAAATGGAAATTCGTTTTTACGGGAGATTAAATTAATATTGCGCATCCCGTCTGGAACCCTTCCATGCGCGTGGTCCGACACGCACTTAGCCGGTCTTATTATTTTAGAAGTGCGAATATCAGGAACTATTGACTTAGATAAGTCACTTCGAAACCACTATGTCATTGAACACCTATCTGAATATAAATCACACGCTAAGTGTGCTGGGACCTTTTTTTCATACTTCAGTTACATTTTCAAGATTTCGCTACAGCATTGTATAGCGGTTTGTGAAATACACCTATCTTCCAAATTCTATCTATGTAGTGTCAATTATAGTCTCCGAGTAAAATGACTGACATACGGACAGAATGAAATTATAAGGGTTTCGTTTTTTGCCATTTGGCTATGGAACCCTACAAAGGGGAATCTGACCAACTATCGAAAATCAAAACTGTCGAGGTTTTAATGTTTAATGTAGATTACAAACAAATAGGAGAAGTGTTGCGCAGGAACTAAATTCAAAAACCCCGAAAGCATCGTTGGATAAAGTCCCAAGTTCTTAGGCTTTGATGTTTTGATGTCGTTTGCTTTGTTTGCGAACCTATTGTTTAGATCTGTTAATTTAGGTCATAAAAAAATAATTTCCGAAAATAGCGTTATCGCATATTTTTTTACGAAAATATTTCTCAAAAGATTTGAATTGTCTTCCAAAATAATTGCAAAAAACCCCAATCTGGCAACGCTGTTTGAAATGTAAAAAGGATAACTTAGGTCTATAACCTACCAAATAAAGAAGTTAGTGGTTTGATTTAATCCTTGATATTGAAGAACATCATCTTTTTTTGTAATGTAATGGCCCTCTGTCGCGAAATAGAATTGTTTTGACATATCTATATATCCCTTTTAGTTTTTAACTTTACCGAATTGAAAAGTCAGTGCGCTTTAGGTATCACCATGTAATTAGAGCATTATCCTAATTTTGTTGTATTATGAGGTCATCTGTCGTTGAGTAGAATAAAACACTTGCGTTGATACTCTCTAAACATTTTACATAAATATAAAAGGTATTACTAGATGCCACTGACATTGAAATTTAATAAAAGGTTTTTCATATTTATAATTGAAATTAACACATAAAATGTGCGTAAATCTAAAAGTATTCAGTTGTAAATACCAATACAAACTACATTTTTGGATACATTTGCAATTACAAAAGAATTACTTTATGTTCACATTCTACCGATACTGGTAGTGACATCTTTCATTGTTCTTAGTGTACCGTGAAATCTAATGTATGTCGCTGATATCACATGCTATAGTATTTAAAGAGAATTTTTTCTTGCTTTTATTTACCAAATGTCAGATTGTCAGATAAAATATGAATGAAACCACAGATTTACTATACAGTGTTTTTTTTAACTGGGACAATCCATAAGAGATACAGGGAAACTGTCTTAGGAACCATTTGGTCTTTTTTTGTTACAACAATTTTGGCATTACCAATTTTTCAAGCGTAAGCGCTTTTTTTTAGTCAACCGTAAAAATAAAAATAAGCAAAATTGGTAAAAATTTTTTTTAATGCGGATCGACTCAGCTTCAGACTCGGACAAAAAAAATTTGGACAGCAGAATTTGGTCAAATTTTTTATGAAAAATTTTGTCATGAAACTGAAGAATACAATGTACTAAATCATAATCGACTTACTCGGAAAACATTCATTCAATGTTCCATAACTGAATTTCGTGTGGATGCGTTTTATGCAAAATTTAAATATAGAAAACATTTTTTGCACACTTAAGTTTTTGTCAGTTTGAATAATGAATTGTTTTCGAGTAAATCGACTGTAATTTAGTACATTGAATATTATTCTATTGCATGAAAAATATTTAATTAAATTTGACCAACTTTTGTTGTTCGGATTTTTTTCGCCCAATGCAATGAAATTACGCTTACGTGAAACTGAGTCGATCTGCATTAAGAAAAAGAAATAGTTAATTTTATTCATTTTTATGGATTACTCACGCTTGACCAAAAATTGATAATGATAAAATTGTTTTCGCAAAAGGTCCCGAATGGTACCTAAGACGGTTCCTTTGTATATTCTATAGATTCGGATTGCCCCATATACTGCATTGTATGAAAAAATATTATATTAAATTTGATCAATTTCTACTGTCCAGATTTTTTCTTCCGATACAATGAAATAATACTTAAATGAAATTGAGTCGAACCGCATTAAAAAAAAATTTGTCGATTTTACTAATTTTTTTGGACATCTCACGCTTGACCAAAAAATTGATAATTCCAAAATTGTTAACACATAAAAATACCAATGGTTCCTAAGACAGTTCCCCTGTGTCTCTTATAGATTCTTATAGATTTCCCCATACTGTCCTAGTAAAAAAACACTGTATACTAATAGATATCGCCTTTTACATGTCACGAATTGTTTAGACCCTAGGTTCTCAACGTGGGCGATAACGCCCCCTTGTGGCCGATTGAAAGTTTCAGGGGGGCAGTAGAAGACCCAGAATAATTAGGGGGCGTTGAGATGGCACAGAGGGAGCGTGGGCAGATAAAAAAATATAGTCTAAAAAAACACGTTAATAACGTACTAAAGTAAAGTAATTTTTATCACGTGTGCAAAAATTCATATATTTCGGTAGTTCGGGAAGTGGATGAAAACTGATCTGAAAGATTTCATCGCATTCAGATCTACATTAAATTGGATGATACGTAAAATTTTAACTATTCATTTGAATTAATTTGCAAACCTTCCGATTAGGCGTGAGATTGACAGTATTATTTGTGTTTGTTCTAACTTGCTCAGTGTCTTCGAGGCATTCAGGAGTCAGCGAGTGTTAATAAAAATACTTCTCAATGTAATTAAGTATGCGTTTTAATTGTTTTCATTGAAACATTCTTCTTTAGACCTGGAAATAGGATAGGGGTCATATCCTATCTTACGACTATATAACATTACCCGTTTAAATAAAATTGTGGCAATAGCTGTTTCAGATTTGCGACAGATGGTAACTAAAAAAAAATTTGGGGGCTAGAAAAAAAATTCTCAAAGTGGGCGATGGGCAAAATAAGATTGAGAAACTATGGTTTAGACTGAATGAAATATATGGTGTAAACCCGTAACAGAAAGGAATGGGAATACATATATTTCGTCACTATCAGTATGCTCAATATTTTAAATATTAAGCTGTTCCATTTGACAGACCCATAGAAGTAGGAACTATAATATACATCTTCCTATTTCTATGGACATACATATGAACAAAACAAATTTTTGTTCGTTAGTACTTATAAGGTTTTTAGTTATTTTTGAAGTTTAGAAGTGAAAAACTAATATATTTTTTTGTGAATATGTATATGTGAGATAGAAACTCGTTTAGGCGTGATGGTACAATGCTGCAAAGGCCGGTTTGACAAACATAGGCTGTCAAAGCGAAAAAGACTATAGTGGCCACAAGGTGGCCACGTGTCAATGGAATACCTATTAATAGTAAATCTGTGACTGAAACAAACAAGTAGCGCCCTAACGGCAGACCCTCATATAATTCTGGTCAGGCTTTACTCTAAGTGTGCGTCTGAATTACAGTTTAAAGTCAACGCTCATTACCACCGCTCAGCACCGCCGCCCTCGAGTAATCAATTAACATCTCAAAACAATGGGAACTATTCCAGTGTTTACGCGCCCTTGCGCGGTCGAACGGGCCGGTTGCGACCCGAAAAATAAAATTTTCCAAAGTCAATTGCACGATTGGATAGGGATGGATTTTCTATACATAAACGCTCACATAACTCAGTATCGGCAGCAGAACGCTTCAGTCGCAAGCCGTCCGTATACGGACGGCAAGTGAATCAATCGCGCGCCGCCTCTGAATGGATTAGGTGCACGAGACTTTTTCATATGGACGACACTATGCCTTCTTCTTTTATAATTCGTACTGCTAGGATATGAAACAACCTTCTGGCGACGAAATTACTTCAATCTTAAATCATATTTCCTTCAATCTTTTCTTTCTTCAGTATTTTCTTTCTTCGATCATATTTAATCCAATTTGGAAATTTCGAAGCGAATAACTTTTGGGTAAGAGTAATTAAATTTTCAACTTCGTCATTGTTTTTCATCAAGCAAGATTGAGGTCAAACAGAAATGAATTCTTATTAATGCGAAAAAAATGCAAATACTGTAATACGATTATATATAACGTTTTATTTTGTATATAGATACAAGTTAATATAAAGACTACACTAAAATAGTTTATATTGTGACATTACAGGCGCTATTCCTATGGTGACCGCCACGGTTCACTGTGCGCCTGCGCTGCTGCGGTATGCGGTTCTCACTGTCTACTGTCTCGGCAGTATATTGGGCCTTTACAAGGTAATTATAAATTAAACACTTCTCCTCTTATTGATAATCATATAATTTCTAGAACAGTGAATCTTTATTATAATATTACATAGATTATATTACATATGTTCCTATTATTTTATGAAAAACGAAAAAGTCAACAATTTAGAGTCGACTTTAAAACTTTCCTAACTGCTTTCATTCGTTTTGTTTTTCACAATATTGCAATGCAATAGCTTCTATTTTATAAATATTTAGTCAAATGCAATTTCAACTCGTGCATAGAGAATTTGCAGCAACATTATTGAGTAGCAATTAGTAAAATTATTTTCTGGATGGATAGGCATGACGCAGGACTTTCGTTATGGCTTTCTTGCAAACTTCAGGCAAGACGTTATTTTTCCTGAATTACTTATATTATAGAAATCCTAGATCCAGTTGTTTTGGATATAAAATATCCGTAAAATATTCATATTAATTCAAATAAATGTATATGTACAGTTAATACCCCTTTTTAGTTAAAACGCGTTTTCTCTAGTAAAAACTAGGAATTGGCGACCGCTGAGTATGCCGTGCTTAGAACGAAAATCTTCAAACCCATTTCGTATTAATCTTACATATTAATTAATTTTTTTTTAATAAATGCGCCTGACAATTTACACTAAACTCAAATTAGGGTATTCCCTGTGCTATGAGAACCAGATCACGAGTATTAAAGGCGTCTCCCAGTACACCCACACCCGACACAATCTAGAAAAATTCGTTTCCTATTGACCCGGCCGGCAATCGAACCCGAAATCTTCCGCGCATAGACGCAACGCCTAAACCATTGCGCCATCGAGATCTTCAGTTGTAGTATAATTGTTTTAGGCAATGCGAGCGTGGTCGCCTTGGGAGCGGCGGCTGTGCTTCGCCGCGCCGTTCTGCATGCGGCTGATGCTCGCGGGCGCGCGCACGGCCCGCCTCGGCGGCGGCGACCCGCACTCCATAGTGCACGTCTTTTTACAGGTTAGTAGCACATCTGAAAATGTAATCGTTATCAATTTTAGTATTGACTAGTGTGCCAGCTTAACATGCTGACACGTTTCCGCAATCTCGATACACGACCTTATATGTAAACATCGGCAAATTCCGTCCTCGTCGTTGAAAAGAGATTACAATAATATCACGTAGATATAATTAATATAAATATTTTGTAAATATAGCAGAAGGCATGAAATGTAAACGACAGCGCTATAGCGTCACACACCGAATCACTACCAATATACCATAATACCTACCAAACATCCGCAGTATTTATTTAACATTATGAAGCAACTGAGAAATACTGTAACTATGATGACCCCGGCACACGTCACGCGGTTTCCCCTACGTTAAATTTGGTACTTTTCCGAGATAAAAAATAGCTTGCTAAAAAGTCCTCTACATGATAACAAAAGTCTCGTCAAATCAGACTGCCTCTTTCATTTCAAAATGAAATAATAGTGGTTGTTGTTCGATTTCTACTGACAAACTAATACGTAGACAAACTTTAATCTTCTAGCACTACTTACAGTAGAATACTGAACATTGAGTGAATAGACACTCTAATAACTATTCTAAGTTTAGTTTAGAGCCCGCATACGACTGAATTAGCCACGTGGCGTAGCCGCGTGGTCGAAAACTAGCGAAATAGCTTGATTTTTTTGACTAATTTTGCTCTGGACCACTAATGTCCAATATCAGAAAGTTAAGACGACTATGTGTATATTCTTAATATAATTATACATACCTGTATCATATCCTCGGAACCAAAACTGCACTAATTCAAAGATCTGTTCGAGTCAGTATTATAATGAATCCATATACCTACATTAACAAAAACATCAATAATATAATGTAAACTATGATTTATCAATTTAAGATTTTTATGCCAATGTAAAACAACGTACAACTTTCCAAAGTTCTAATCGTATTGACAGATAGGCAGATTCAAACTGTAATTAATATTTTAGATACTTAATACTCTAGGTTAGTTATTCTGAATTCACAATTCTAAAATTTTGAATTAGATCACATTAATTATTAGAGTCAAATATGTAGGATAACATATTAAATAAAATGTAATAGGCGCAAAAGTTAACTAGACACAAAATCGATGCCTGGAAAAACTGCTCGTGCGGGACACAGCTGCGATTTATGACTGATTTCATTCCATACCCTACCACAAGAATGCTTTCATACACGAGCCATAATGCTTCGTCGTCGGAACCACTCGGAACTATTACGGTACGAGATTTTTTCTGTGTACGACATTACACCAATAAAGGCAATGAATTCCGTATTGAGTTATTCACATTAACAAATATAGACTGATATATTGCGGACTTCCTAAATTCTACGCTTAAAAATTATTATTTATGTCAATTTATCTTTAGTTTATTGAAAATATGAATGAAAAACATGAACAAATGTAAAAGCGAAGTTTTCCATACAAGTCATACTTTCTGTAAAGCTTACAATATTTACTAACGGGTCCATGTCGCGTTTATACTTTAAGGCTAATTACCTATTTTATCCCGACGTTTCGACCGGATTGCACCGATCGTGGTCACGGGCAGACTGCTGAGGATGAATGACGTCTTCCTAGCTCCTGTAAAGCTCTATATAAAAATCAATGTTCGTTGGTTTGTATTTTACGGCTTGTTATACCGTTTTCTCGATTGCGATGAAATTTGATATGGAGATAGTTTGAATTCTGAGTAAGGACATAGGCTATTTTAAAAATAAAAAACGCGGACGAAATCGTGGGCCTCAGGTAGTAACCTTACATTTAGTTACATATAAAAAATAATATCGTGGTTGGGAGATATGTAGAACGAAATGTAGATTGCTAATCTGTATCATTGATATCCATAGGTGATATCACTTAAATTATTCAAGGAACTAAAATCAATGTGATAACTGTCCATGCAATTAAAGGTAAGGCCATACCGATGCGGGTTACGGTGCGTGTAGGATGTACGAGTTGCTATGTATGAAGCACGTTTGCGGTAGAACTGCAGTCCTTTTAGTACAGTACGGACTGTATCTGTATGTACATTACATTTGATTGCGGTGTGGTCCAGCTTTCAATTGTTGTGCATTGGGTACGTTAAAATTATTTATTTTTACACTATATTGAAATGATTTATAAGATTTATTCTAATAAAAACTTAGTAGAAGAGGAACTGAGACATTTTATCACTTATAATAATTATAGGAACAAACATATATTTAGTACAGTACGGACTGTATCTGTATGTACACTACATTTGATTGCGGTGTGGTCCAGCTTTCAATTGTTGTGCATTGGGTACGTTAAAATTATTTATTTTTACACTATATTGAAATGATTTATAAGATTTATTCTAATAAAAACTTAGTAGAAGAGGAACTGAGACATTTTATCACTTATAATAATTATAGGAACAAACATATATCCGTGAAGTTATGGCGAATAGTGATTTCATGTCCTTTTGACATTAGTCAGTAATCAGTACTTATTGTTATACTTTACA
Source organism: Zeuzera pyrina (assembly GCA_907165235.1). Classification (NCBI taxonomy): domain Eukaryota; kingdom Metazoa; phylum Arthropoda; class Insecta; order Lepidoptera; family Cossidae; genus Zeuzera; species Zeuzera pyrina. The sequence continues at coordinate 18,819,710 of OU015628.1, forward strand.
TTAATATGTCAAGTACGTCTGTATTGTGACGAATGGAAACCAGATCGCGGTATTAATCTGTAGATTGCGTCGGATTAAGCCGCAACCATTAGTGGTTATTTAATTATTTCTAGCGCATTTCGCGGGGTTCATCACGCGTCGACGGCTTTCGCATAACAACCAGCTCAGCGAGAATTTGATTGATCGACTTGTATACGTTTAGTTCGTTCACATATAACATTATACCTATACATTGAGTATATAGATTCACGTTCGTTACATCGCACATTATGCAACATAGTCGGTAAGTAGTGAGTTCAGTAACGAATCAACTAAATAATCAACTAAATTATTTCCGCGTGTGTACCGTACCATAAAGCTCTGTAAGTAGCAAGTCATAACTTCATAAGTTACTACTTTAATTCTTTAGTTAGCGAGTGAAATAGAATCTGTTCTATATAGCTATTTACACATTGAAAAATCGACTCGCTACGTACCGACCTACCAACTTGTAACACGTAAACCACATATTATTATAAGAAATTATGCATGTGAATACTTTTTCCATTTATAGTGATGCAAAACGTCACTTATTTAATATACAAATAATCATTATAAATACAAGAAATTACGTATATTAATATTCCTTAGATAGAGCGTTATTACGTACAAAAAGGTGATAACATAGACCAGTAAGACCTAGACAACACTTATGAGACCGCTTACAGTTCTCTGCCTCCCCGCTCTCGAATATTCGACTTCCTATCTCATTGCGACCCATCAGATCAGAGGTCGCCGTCCCGTGCCTTGTAAGTGTCACAAGATTTTGAAGTTTGTTTTCATTATAAAACTAATCATATTAATTTCATTATAAATCATCTATCAACTTCCTGATCTTTTCGCATCGAATAATTCCAATAACAAAATTGTATACCTACATACAAAATTGTCATTGTGATGTTTTTTACAACGTTATAATAAATTTGCTATACTATACATATAAATAGAATTGTTAATTGTATTGAAATGTAATACATTGTAATATATAGGGGAGCTTGCACCAAGTATTTAAACTCGATTTAAGGAACTGACATCTAGCTTGCACCAATTGTGAGATGTCAGTTCCTTAAATCAAGAATAATAATAATAGAGAAAATAGCTGGGGGCAAGCCACCCTAAAAATGTTACTTTATTTTATATAGCATCAAAATTTAACTACGCCGCATACGTAACGCCATAAATCAATTCCCTCTGGCTCAGTGTTAACAGAACAATGGAACATGAACCGGGATACGGGAGTTGGCGAGGAGCCAAATTACTAACTGACCCGGCTAGCGGTAGGGACCTTTCCTTCACAATGAACGAGAGATTTGACCGCAAATATCTGACAGAAGTAACATTATAATTATTTTAATAAAAAGTAAAATTGAGCATTTAAGAGAAAAGCGGAAAATTTAAATATTCAAAAGGGTTATTTGATCTTTTAGAACGTGCGTTTTGCTAAAAATCGACTAATTGGAGATAACTTCAAACAAGTTCTCATAACCGGCAACCTAGGTATAGGTAAAAGTTAATTCATGTCTAAGATTGAATAGCAGTATCTGACCTTTGATGTGTGCCTAATGACCAGCTATAAAAATATTGGCACAAAATATAAATTTAAACATAAATGTTAACGTAAAACATGGGCATTTCACATAAAACGGACAACGAAGAAGTGTTAGGTTTTCAAATTTCTTTATATTTACGTTACCAAAACTTGGGTTTTGGTAACGTTTGGTAAATTTTGTTAACACGTGTTTACGAAATTTTTGTCTGTCTGTTTATTTGTCCGGGCGAATCTCCGAAACGGCTGAACCGATTGTGACGGGACTCATTGGCAGATAGAGAACTTTTTACTTATCAATACTACTTTTTATCGCGGAAAAATACCACATTTAATGTGGGTGAAGTCGCAGGGCACAAGTTGTTAGTAAATAGTGTTCACGAGACTTGAAGAAGTTAATTTATTGAAATCCGAACAGCCAAGAGAATCGTGGAGGCATGCAAATTACTAGTTTGTCGTTGCATCGCTCACAAAAGGGTGGCCTACGAAGGCACATACATATACATTATGTATGTATATAGTGTCTAGTGTATGCTTGTTTAATGGGATAAGCTAAAGTGGATTAAACTGTGTCGCTGTGTTGATGTAAATCGGAGAATGTGGGACTTCGTTGCCACATAATTAATTTGTTTTATTAATCGACTATAAGAAAGCCATTTGTTATTAAGTCCTTTTCTTGTTCTGTATTAGGTATTATAGAGCAACGTATACGTATTTAAAATAATAATTTTAGAAAGATTTAAAAAATTGACAAGACCTCTATGCTTAATGTAGTTTTAAAGAGTTCTGTAACGAACCGTGAGCCTCATAATTTCAATATTCATCCGTTTGTTCGCCATTCGTCCATCTCTAGTTAAGTCCATAATCAGTCTAGGTCTTGTTTCTTACAGATACTGTATAGACTCAGGTGTTACTTTGCGGAAATCCATTTCATGTGATGCATTCCTAAAATTTCTAGCTATTATCCGCTCAAACTCCAAAAACCACCAATCGACACGTGTTTCGCCTTTCAACGAAGCATGCTCAGGATATACCAGAGATCGGACTCGGTCAGGTAATTCATTGATTGATTAATTCATTAATTGATACGGTGCTGGTTAGCTGACCGAATCCGATGTCTGGTATATCCTGAGAATGCTTCGTTGAGAGGCGAAATACATGTCGATTGGTGGTTTTTGGAGTTTGAGCGGAAAATAGCTAGAGATTTTAAGAATTCATCACTTGTTTCTTACAATGTAAACTTTTAAACTTTCGCGTTGCAATATAAAATATCTAAAAACACGGGAAATTAACGCGATTACCTTTTATTTTCGCTTGACGTTTCTTACAGTCGTGGTCTCTGACTCAGACTCAGTCTTGATCTTGTAAAAATGCAATACAACGACAGGCTGTGGTATCACCATCCGACGGCAACGGTCTATTTGTCTATGTCATAATCCTCCCATTCTCTTATTGAACAGTGCCATGAATTTTAAATGAAGAGTGCCATACGATGAAAACGAATTCAAAACGACTCCTTTAACTCATCTATGGAATGGCCGATTCTTTATATTTACAATATGGTTTGCTATGGTTTGTATATTTACAATTTTAACTCTTCAATCACAACACTTTCGCTTCATAATTAGATGTAATTGTAAAAACATCTTCCTCCCTTGAGTTTCTAAACTATAAAAACAACGTAAGATACGAATAGATCCTGAATTTCTGTTATTTAGTACGAAAATCTACTGTTAAGCCACAAACATTTTGTTTTTCTAGACGTATGTATAAGATACTTGGACATAATAATATCCACCTTAAAGCGCCCCGATAGTGTTATACCTACTATGTACAATGTACATATCATGTAAAGTAATTGGAAGCGTTACAAAACCCGTTCTTCACCCATCTATACATAAATCTTTATCAGTTATACAGATTCACAGATACCTTACTCTTCACCAAGAACTTTTTAATTACTTACCTACTTATTACATTCCTAAAACGTTAAAATAAAAATTTTGAAATTCCCGATACTAGAAATAATTGGCAAATACACTTAAAAACCAAAAAATAATAATTTATTGTATTTTACTATTATCTGTCCTTTGTAAGACTCAGCACAAAATCACAAAAGTTTAATTAAATAATTTAACCCACTTCAAAAAAAAACACTGAAAAGTGCGAAATAACTATCCTTTACTAATCAAAACTTAAGCACAAAAATAACTTTATACACACATACATATATATATACATATCTTCACGCTGTATCCCCAACGGGGTAGTCAGAGAGGACGGAGTGCCAAGCGTTATGGTCCTTACATACTTCTTTCGGTTCCTCAAATCTCATCAACTTTATAAATATAATACAAATACCCATATAATTTAAATTCGGCAGATACTGAAGTCGATACCAAGCCTACTAAACTAATAGACTTTCCGTTGTTGCACATTGATTTGGCACCGACTTCAATAACTGCTAAATTTTATTATATGGGTATTTGTATCGTATTTATAAAGTTATCTTTGTACTTAAGTTTTGATTAGTAAAGGATAGTTATTTCGCACTTTTCAGTGTTTTTTTGAAGTCAGTTTAATTTTTTTTTATTTCTCCGTTTTTAGGTTTGCAATTAACTTCTTTTCTAATTCTGGAGCGCAATAACATCAATCATCATCAATAAATAAAGGTTATAACCTGTTTGCGTTATTTAGTGTTATTTGGTGTATCTTCGAAACCCAAGCTCCAATACCAGGGAAATTTACATAGAACCAAACTAGAACTACATCCTTTCAAATAAAAAAAAAAATTTTCAAATCGTTTAATAAATGACGGAGTTATAAGGTAACAAACATTTAAAAAAAACATTCAACCGAATTAAGAATCTCCTCCTTTTTTTACTCGGTTAAAAATTTGTTATTTTTTATTATTATTTTATTTTTTTATTATTAGTACTTTTGTATGAAAATCTCGATTAAAGAAAATGGTTTTGTAAACATTTAACATCCCACCCGTGAAAAACCAACGATCTGCAATGATAATAATAATAATATACTCAGACATTTCACACAGCGCCATCTAGTCCCAAAGTAAGCAGCACAGCGCTTGTGTTATGGGTACTAGACTGATATACTACTTATATATTTTTCTTTTGTAAATATATACATATTATACATAAACACTCAAGATCCTAAGCTTCTTATACATATCTTCACGCTGTATCCCTAACGGCATAGTCAGAGAAGACGCAGCGCCAAGCGTCGCGGCCCTTACATACTTCTTTCGCTTCCTCAAATCTCATCATTCTCCTCATACATTTTCACCTAGGTATGCGAGTGCTTTTGACATTGCTCTCTGCTAACACTCTGGCTATTTGATTTTCATAAGTCAGCTTTGGTCTTCCTTGGCTTCTTTTACCACTCGCTTTCGCTCTGTAGATTTTCTTCGTCAGTCTTTAATTGCTCATTCTTTATATGTGCCCGAACCATCTAAGCATTCCTTTCTTCATTTTTGCAATAACACTGTCGTGCAACCTTGTCATACTGCGTATCTCTTCATTCCTTATTATCCTGTCCGCAAGGGTGACACCGCACATTTTTCTAATAGGTCGCATTTCTATTGCATTTGTCACACACTTGATTTCGGACATATCCAGGCCTCGCTACCATACAATAAAGTTGGCACCAACACCGCATTGTGAATGGCCATTTTGGCTGTGTTTGATATATTCACACTGCCTACTAATGCGGACAGAGCACTGTTCACTTTATTGCCAGCTGCTACCCGTCTCTCCACATCCAACTCACATCTTCCATCCCTCGAAAACGCACTCCTCAGATATACAATTTCGTTCACTTGTTCTAGACATTTTCCATTTACCCATATATCACACTTTGTCTGTACATCTTCTCTTTCAAACACCAGAATCTTAGTTTTATTCATATTCATATTAAATCCTTTCACTTCAGTCTTCTTTCATGCACGTGACTAGTTTCTGCAACTCCACTTCTGATGGTGCTATAAGCACAGCATCGTCAGCGTACAATAGAGTTTACCACTCTACCATCACATATCACTCATACTACATTTCAGTGTCTGGGGGCAACTGTCCAAATGTACTGTATTTGGATTGGAGCAGCTAGCCAGACATCACTCAGTCCTGTCTGACGCCTGAATAGGCTTCGAATCAGGGCGACATGTCACTATCTATCCCTACACAGGCTCTTTGACCTCGAACGGTGCTACAAGCCCGATTTCAAAGGGAATACAAAAATACTTGAACGCAATAACTTTCCCATACAAAGTTTCAGATTGCGTTAAATAGTATAGCAAATGCATGACGGAATGAGCAATAGTTATAATCGCACTTATTTTAGTTTTCTGAATAAAAATTCAACGTTTCATGAGTTTCGAGATGAGTAACAATGAACATAATGTTCAAATTAACAATGAACATCGCCACTGGCTACTTATCTCCAAGAAAACTTAATTTTGTAAAAAAAACCGATTTTATTATAAGAAAATCAGTATTTCTGAGATTTCTGACAAATTTTGTACTTAAAACTTAAAAAGGGGTTTAATTAGCGGTTACGTTGGAAGAACGAGCTATTATTACAATTTGTTGTGAAAACAATCCTTACCCTTTATATGACATTAGAGCAGAACTGCGGATGCGTGTTGTTCTCCTTTAGAAAATAAATATTTTTGACTAATTTTAACTCAAAACTTAAATATCGGCCTTATTTAAACTTATATCTAACTTAAATAGCTGTTTAGTTGAAAGAATGAGCAATTTATTTCAATTAGTTGCTAGTACATTCCTTGGTTCCTTGTATGAGAGTAGATTCGAGTGAAATTAGCATTTCGCGAACAAATACGACAGTGTGAGGATCTGTGCTCTTAAATCCATCTAAAATTGAGTACCTACAGGTTCAGCCTTCAACGCCCGTTTATTTATTACCTTTTCGAATACCTAAGTAGGATTGCGCCAAATAGTGAAGTTACTAAGTTTGAGCAATAAAAAAAAATATTTTGCATATCCATATCCATACTATCCATACTAATATTATAAATGCGAGTCTCTCTGTCTGTCTGTCTGTCCGTCTGTCTGTCCGTCTGTCTGTCCGTCTGTCTGTCTGCTTGGTTTTCACGGCTAAACCGCCGGACCGATTTTGATAAAATTTAGCATGGAGATAGTTTGACACCAGGTGGTGAACATAGGCTACTTTATTTTTCGAGAATCTACACCTAAAGGGGTGAAAAGGGGGATGAAACTTTGTATGGGAAATTTTTAACCGCTAAACCGATTAAGATGTAATTTGGTACAGAGATACACCTTTTCTATAAAAAAAAAGAGTTTTCTTTTTTTATCAAAAATCTACCCCTAAAGGGGTGAAAAGGGGGATGAAACTTTATAGGGGAAATGCTAAACCGCTGACCCGATTAAGACGAAATTTAGTACATGGATAAAACTTTATCTGTTAAAAAACATAAATTTCTTTTTTTCCAAAAGTCTACCCCTAAAAGAGTGGAAAGGGGGATGAAACTTTATAGGGGATACTAATGTTATAAATGCGAAAGTCTCTGTTTGTCTGCCTGTCTGTCTGCTTGGTTTTTACGGCTGAACCGCCGGACCGATTCCGATAAAATGTGACATGGAGATAGCTTGACACCAGGGAATGAACACAGACTACTTTATTTTTCAAAAATCTACCCCTAAAGGGGTGAAAAGGGGGATAAAACTTTGTATGGGAAATTTTTAACCGCTGAGCCGATTAAGATGTAATTTGATACAGAGATACACCTTTTTCATTAAAAAAACATAGTTTTCTTTTTTATCATAAATCTACCCTTAAAGGGGTGAAAAAGGGGATGAAACTTTATAGTGGAACTTTATAATGCTAAACTCTAACAATATGGGTATCAAATGAAATGGAATACACAGGGGAAGGTAGATGCATATGTGACGTCACCATAAATCCAATATGGCGGATGTTATGATATTCATTTTCAAATCCAAGATGGCGAATATTACTTTTTTTGGATAAATCGATACGGGTATCAAATTCTAGGTTTCTCGGGGTGCTGATTACGAAAATGATTTTCACTTTCAAATACAAGATGGCGAATATTACTTTTGGATAAATCGATATGAGTGTCACATTATAGGTTTCTCGGGGTGCTGATCAAGATACTTATGTTTATTTTCGAATCCAAGATGGGGATTATTATTTTTTTGGATAAATCGACATAGGTATCATATTCTAGGTTTCTCGGGTTGCTAATTACGAAAATGATGTGCATTTTCAAATCCAAGATGGCGAATATTACTTTTTTAGATAAATGGATATGGCTGTCAAATTCTAAGTACCTCGGGGTGCTGATTACGAAAATGACGTTCATTTTGTAATCCAAGATGGCGAATATAATTTTTTTTGATAGATCTACATGGGTTGTTCTAGGTTTCTCGGGGTATTGTTCTCGAGGTATTGTTCAATACCAAACTTGGCAAATACCATAATACCAAATATGGCGGATGTTCCATGATAGGAAATAACTTTTTCGTTGTACATCAACAATATGGGTATGAAATGAAATGGAATACGCAGGAGAAGGTTCCCGGACATGTGACGTCATCATAAGTCCAATATGGCGGATGTTCCATTATAGGAAATAAGTATTTCGTTCGACACCAACAAACAATATGGGTATCAAATGAAATGAAATACACAGGGGAACGTTTCTGGACATGTGACATCATCATAAATCCAATATGGCGGATGTTCGATAATAGGAAATAATTTTTTGTTCATTACCAACAATATGGGTATCAAATGAAGTGGAATACGCAGGGGAAGATTTCTGTATATATGACGTCATCATAAACCAATATGGCAGATATTCCATTATAGGAAATATTTTTTTTATTCAGCACCAACAATATGGGTATCAAATGAAATGAAATGTTCCATTATAGAGAATAACTTTTTTTTAACACCAACAATATGAGTACCTCGTGTAACCTCAGTAACCTAAAGAGGTCAGGGAACATTTTTCCACGCGGACGAAGTCGCGGGTACAGCTAGTTATACATAAATTTAAAATACTTACACAATATGGTTGCAAATAAGATGATTTTTATATGACTTTTAATTAAAAACGAGGTAAATCGGTTTTCAAGTTATTATCATTTATCAGTTTTATCATCATTATAAAAAATCAAAAGCAAAAATTAAACAATTTTGCCAGTTTTCGACCATACCACTTCTTAGTCCGAGTGCACGAAATGTTGTAAATAAAATCATGCTTAGAATCAGATGCCATTTATTGTTTTATGTGAAATGATATCAATCGTGTAGGTAGACTGTAGGCATCTTAGATAACAAAATTCAGTTTTATTCTCTTAAATATAAATCTTCTTCAATTTTATCAGTAATACAATCATCATCGATTGCTTCTCCCCCGTTATCATTACTAAAGTTCATCCTCAACTTATTTTTCTTGCCTATGATTTTTCAATGTATGGTTTTCAATATCTTGATTATTATTTTTTGCTTCGATATTTTAACATGTTCATCCTCTTAGTCATGTCATCATGTCATGTCCTAGTGATTACGTTCAACATTAGTTTTCAATCGAAAGTGAACTTTTTTCTTAACACTTGCATTGGTCTTCATTTTCTGATTTTCGTTATTTACAAATAGGCAGTTATTGATTTTGTGACTCACACTTCTTTCCAGTTGTTTCTTTTTAGATGTATCTTTCTTTTCTAATTGGTTTTTTCTTTGTCTTCGTAAAAATTCCTCCAAGCTGATAATGAAATTACTGCTGGAAAGATTCCAGCTTTTGTCTTATCGTAGATTTAAAGGATTTCACAACTCTAAAAGAAAATAAATTATTCTAAGCTTTAATGACATAGAAGTAAAACTTACTTTCTACTGTTTAAGCTAATAATCTGACTACCCGGCCGAAAATCAGACTGACCAAAGAACTATTATTCCGCTATCCGACCAACTCGAATTTTAATTATGCATCGAATAATTGTTAAAAAGTAAGTGTGTAAATAATTTTATGGTTTTAGAAAAGTTAGTAACTTACTTTTGTTTAAGTATGACTCACAAAGCACATTTAATTATTAATTAACACCTTGAAACTTGCGGTATAATTTCGATCTTGTCACTAATTTTTATGCACTTTCAGATAATTTGCATGTGCGGATGCGGGCTCTAAAAAACTTAAAATAGTTATTAATGTATATTATTTCTTCCTTCAGTATTCTAATGTACATAGGGCTAGAAGATTGAAGTTCGTCCACGTATGTTTGAGAGTATAAATCGAACCACAACCACTATTATTTCGATTTTGAAATGCAAGAGGCAGTCAATTGTTATTGGTCTAAAACTAGAGCCGGTCGTGAAACCGGCGCAACGACCCTATGTTTACTGCGGTCTATTTTAAATCTTTTTAAGTGTATGTTATTCAAGGTCTAAACCTACTTCTGTTGATTTGAGAAAATGAAAAAATAAAGATATAATGAATAGCATAATACAACTATAATATATTCTATGTATCTTTAATACAAACAAATATTTCCTTTTATTCGATGAAGTCACCATTCAAACAAATTTTCCTGTTATTAATAAATGTGTCATCTATAAAAGAAATATTATATCGATATCTATCTAACAGTATAACTAATAACTATTGCTCACAAAAAATACATACTATATGAATTTAGTTCATAATTCATATGTAATTGTTTTACCATTAGTTAAAAGTTATCATTATTCATTTTCTATTTCAATGTTAGATTTATAATAGCGCAATCATTTCTAATGGACATGTGCCTAAGTAAAATATGTGCTCATTTAAAATTTAAAATGTTATGCTATTGTATTAACATGTGGATTTTATTTACTATTTACAAGTAGTACACTTTTTCATAACATATTTTATATATTATTTACTGTATAAAAATTGCCTTTTGTAACAGAATGGCAAAAATATAATATTCTTCATATATATATATATATATATATATATATAATATATAGAACTATCTTCCAGCTGAATATCATTGGGTACTTAACATTTATTTTATCTAATTTACACATTTTAGAATAATATATTATGAAATGTTCCAATAATATAATAATAATTATTATTCAATACTAAAATTGTCAAGATCATTCTAGTAACAGGAAAACAAACATGTACTGTACGATCATTTAATGAGTAGGAAATATTTACAAAAATAAATTGCTTATTATTTTATATTTTCAATACTGTGTTACTAGAAAATACATAATTAAATAAATGGTCAAAATATGTGATCTTGGCTCCCCTCATCAACACGTCATTATTTTCCGGTTTTTCTGCGAGTTTGCAGATATTAGTATACTCATTATGTTGTCTGTCGTTTTCTATCTTGAATAATTTGCTGATTCCGAGAAGTGAAGTGATCATCAATTAATAGACCTGTAAAACTTTAGAAAACACGGGTATACAATGTAATTGCTAATAAGTAATCTCTCAACAAAAGTAAATATTTAGGTATCTATGTACGGTACATAGATACCTAAATATTTACTTATATATATATATATATACATAATGTACCTAATGTAGGTAGATACTTACTCAAATTATCGAATCGAATCTCGTTCGCTCAGACGTGCTCTGTCCTCTTCATACATAAAATTCACATATTTATTGGCATTTAAATGGCTTTTATATACAACGTCTCGATTAGATATAATGTTGTCTGCACACATATATTATAAGAAAATGTCGACTAAAGCGGCAGTCTTATTACCTTTAAGCTTGAAGTCACTATGTCTGTGAAACTGTTTCTTTTAGTTATTGCAAGCGTAATTCTTATAACACAAGAATTGAACATTATTCAGGCAAGTCATTTATTACAAAATACAATCGATGGTGCTCATGTACTTATTAATGAAAACAGTATTAAAGATCTAACATTTCTTCGTGGCAAGAATTTAACAATTATTAAATCTAACATTCACAAAAGTGGAAGAAAATATACTACGGGAAGGTTGGATATTCAAGAATTTAATCGCAAGAAAAGATCTGGTGTTTTCAACGTGGATAAATGTGCTATTGGATACAATCGCACAGCATATGGTTGTGTTCTCAATACGCATCATAAAAATTGATATGTTTCCACATAACAACATTTTTTAAACATTTATTTTTATATATCTAATACCTACTTAGTTTTAAGTAACGTGTAAAAGAAAGAAACTTTAAATATTTAAAATTTATGTTGTAACAGCAAAGTAACATAAAGAAATTTGAAGTAATTTCTGTATTTTATTTCAATCTTATTTCTTAAAGTTTTATTGATGTTATATTTGCTAATTTAATATGAATTACAACTTACCTAATTATATTAAAATAATGTTGTTACGAATAGGAGAACCTGTTGAACCTTGGTACGATATTACATACCTCGGCCAATTGGCTCGTTTTAAATGTTCCAGCGTTTTATAGATAGAGTTACCCCTAGCATTTGATACGTTATTATTGCGGACCGTATAATATGAATTTAGTTGTTAAACGCCATTATCCAAGTATAAGAAGTAATCGAAAAATAAAGTTTTTTATTTATCATCATCATTAATTTCCAGACTATTATTTACATGCACTGTAGTGTATAATGGTCACACGCATTACATAGCTACCGATGTGATCAGTACTTTGATTTATCAAGTGTTAAAACTGTAACAAGCATGTCAGATTCATCACCTCAAAATATTTTACTTTCGCTTTTTTCAGCAGTAATGAAGCAGCACGTACCTAGGTTATTACCGAACAGTTGTAGTTTAGTTGACCTTGGTTGAAATTAGCATCTTCAGATAAAACACATTCTTAAACAAAGTTAAGACAACAAACAAGGAAGGTTAATATCTCGTTGTACAAATCAAATTAATGTTGTCTGAAAAGTGTGTAGGTACCACCGAAATCTATCCAAAAGTGACTCAAAAACTACAGATGGCCCAGAGGAGAGGACTTAAATCTTCACAAATTTGTATCCCCGGAGTTTGCACCCAGTAACTGACATTAAAGATAAAACGAAAACACCTTAAAACGTTATAATTCAAAAAGAAAATTTAAAACACCTTGAAAAGTATTGTGATTTCTGCTAAAGATTAAAAACTAACAATAATTTATGTAGGTGATTGTAATGTTCCTACTATAGCTAGGCCTAATCACTACCAAATTAATAAGACTATTTGAAAAATTGATAAATTATTTAATACGCACACAACACATCGAACGCACACGTTACACATACTTAAGTACAATAAAATGTGTTGATTAATTAATGATTTATAAGTCCTACCTACTTATTTCTCATGATTTTCACATGAATGATATTGAAAAAATACCCGAGAAACAACAGCTTTCCCTACAATTCTATTTAAAAGTAGTAGTACTTCTTAAAAAATGAATAATAATATGCAATTTTATTATAATATTAATAAAATATTCATATCTGTATATTTTGTCTAACTATATTAACAAATTTATTACGTATAATCTTATAACTTAACGCATTGTCCTCGTTAACTAGTTAGAATTTCAATTGACAATGGTTAACTCCACTTTCGATATTAAAAGTTCAACTAGTTATTGAAAAGCAAACAGATACCGAAATAGTTCCTGATACCGAATGATATCGTTTTACCCTTGGAAGAAAAAGTTTTACTAACTTTAATTTGAAATATTACAAATAAATTCAAACAGTAATAGGAAACCTTATCATAGCACCTGACATTTACAAAATTAATGATAGGTACTACAATGCACGCTTATCAATTGTAATTACTATTTTAAACCTAATTTAATCCAGTAATGTCCATTTATGTAAATAGATAATGATTACTGAAACACAATTTCTTATCCTCGTTCAATTAACACACTTCGATACAGGTAACGATCCTTATTCCTTAAAATCGATTAATTAAGCACTTCTAATTACTTAATGATTACTTATTATACAATATTGTGACACATTATTTAGATGAGAAATAAGTATAACTGAGGCTATTTAGTACTTTACCCGTCTACGGTATTAAGAATCGGTATTTAGAAATCAAAACTTTATGAAATATTTAATATGCATCACGTCTACGGTCTACGGTAAATAATGAAATGGGTATAATTATGATACTTAATACCAAACCAAAAAGAATTTTAGCTGTTCATTGCAAAATAGATTACCATTTTTCATGTCAATTTATTTATTAAAAAAGTTCTTTCAACGCTCTCATCAGATACTTATTTACCTATAGAACGAAGGCCGGCAAAGTTATTAACTATAATTTATATATTAATGATAAGCTTATTATTTTATAACTTTAGTAGTAGAATAATTTAAATCGAAGTGAGAAAGAGGCTCTAGTTCGATACCCGATTGGATCAATTTTGGAAATATTTTTTTATAAATTATTAAACGTTAAATTTCTAACTCCTACGCAAACAGCAAGCAGATAAAGTCGCTGCGCGCTGCCCAACTACTACTTACATTGAAAGGCTGATAATAAATGGGATACAAAGGATCAAAGGAGTATTGAAATAGGTACTAATTGGTAATTAAAAAGCATTTGTTACTTATAGAATATTTCGTTAGACGATCTGTGAAGATATGTATCAAATCCTTTGTGATTTCTGAAAATAATTTCATGTTATAAATGGTTTTTCGATTTTAATATTATGATGAGGTAAGACAGATGAATATAGGCTATAATTTGTCATAAATTTACATCTACACTTTTGAATCAGTTTGAAAGCAAAGTAACACATGCATTAGTATAAATTCACAATAGCGATGAGCGTCAGTTTAACAAACTAGTTAAATTAACTATCAATAATTGTCAAAGAAACGAGGTTATCTTTTAAAAAAAAACCGTAGACGACAACAGTAGACGTTTAATGAAACGAAACATCAGCAAAATGTCATACCTTATTCCTTCAGCAAAGCAGAATGGACATACATCGTTCGTTCCTTCATCGTTTCGTTCGTTAAAAAGTTGAGTACGTGACGTGGATAAACTTACTGAAAAATAACCGATTATTTTAACCAATTGGCGATTCAATATAGTGAGTTATGTTTCGTCAATGCTAAAATGTCTTCAACTAAAATCCCTCAAGTTCACATGATTTTATATTTATAAACAACTGTTTATAACTACTGTTTGTAACAACAATATTTATAAACAGCATAATATGTGTAAATAAAATGACTACAGGACGCAGTGTCCCTGGGCGGCGGAGTGATAGGCGCCCTGCACATCCCAGAGAAGTGGTTCCCAGGCGCGGTGGACCGGTGCCTCAACTCACACAACATCATGCACGTATTGGTTGTACTTGCCGTCTACTCCATGCACCAGGTCAGAGTTGGTTGCTCTAGCAATCATATGCTCCAGACATTTGCACCAATTCTGTGATCTTAAACTAAAAGCTTGTACTGTGATCTATGGGTATCATAAAATAAACTGCGGGAGCACTCAATAACAACCAGAATTCGAGACAATTTAGAAATTGGTTTTCTAAATCGACATGGCCGGGAATCGAACCCGGGACCCCTAGGTTGAATCGTGGTGTGCTATAACCACCGCGCCCACGACTTAATGCTTTAATAAAAGACTGCATTTCAAAATAACCCTGAAATATTTTTTTATTGACTGTTTTTGCTGTAAGAAAAGAATTTTTTAATTAAAAACTCTATGCTCAAGTAATTTATATTTTAAAGTAGATTAGGATAGACCGAGAGCAAAGCTGCTAAAAACATGACCAGCGGCTTCTTTTTGCTCCGCCGTACTCGTGTAAATAGTTACCCTTACTCATAAAACCTAACTTGAAAAAAGTTGTTATCTAAAATAATATCATTAATAATTAAGTATTCTTTCTTTTTTTATACCTGTCTTATACATAGACTTACATAATGTTTAATAAAGGTAACTTTTGAACTCGTCTTTACAAAATGATTCTAGGGAATATTGATTAAACTCCAAATCTATTCGACTGTTAATAGCTCCTTAGTTGTACAAAAACAGAACTGTCCATCTCCTTGTAGAGAAGGCGCGAATTTATAACTACATACATATTTGTTTGTATTACGGAAATCCATCACATATATGTTGCTTATAGTGCAATTATATTTTGAACTACATTTCGCCAATAGTTAGGTACCCACACCGAGTGTGAGAATATCCGACCAAGTCTGAATTCTAAACTTTCCTAAGAATGCTTCGTTGAAAAGCGAAACGCATCGATGAAAACGTTTGAATAAGCGGAATGTAATTAAAATTATATATATAAACGATAAGCATTCTTGAAGTGTTTTTTCTTCTTTTTTCCAGGTGACAACTCGTGACATAGCGTGGATGTCACGAGTAGACTGCCGAGCGCCCATGCGACTACTTTGACGCCGATTCCCTCTACCTGCCATAATTATAAAGAAATTGGAACAATACTCCTTCGTAGACAATTTGTTCACGAATTCCGTCTTCTAACCATCTTTATATCTTAATCTACTGTCTTGAATGAACATTATCTTGTGGTTTGGCAGTTGAAGCTTCGCTCTCGTTCACGCTTCGATATAAAGTGAATTGAAACGGTATTATATTTTTTACTACGATCTCAAAGCAATTGTTATTATAAATATAGTAAATAAGTCACTTAAGTTTTCAATTTTAAAACGTTCCACTCTTCAAAATGCAAAAGTATAACTTAAAACTTTTACTATATACACAGTGTTTTTTTATATAGGACAGTATAAGGAAATCTATAGGAAATACAGAGAACTGTTTTAGAAGCCATTCGGTCTTTTTTTGTGAAAACGATTTTGGCATTATAAATTTTTTGGTCAAGCATGAGCGTGAGTATCAATGACTTTGATAATTAAGAAAATGTACTTCAATCAAATCAACATTATGCGTATTAGATAACGCCATACAAGCATAAACTGATAATAACAAATGGAAGTCACAGAATATTGTTCGTTCTAAATTTGAAGAGGTATGGAGGTACGGAGTATTCAAAGAAGTATGGAGTTCATAAATCTTTCGAACTTCAGCTGTTCAAATTTTTTTTCTTCCAATCTGCGTTAATAAGATTGCCCATTTTGCTATTTTTTATAGACAAATCATGCTCGATCAAAAAATTTATCGTACCAAAATTCTTTACACAAAAAAAGACTAAATGGTTCCTAAGACGGTTATGTCTCCTATGGATTGAAATTTCTGTATACAGTCCCAGTTAAAAAAACATCTGTATACATATTACATTGGAGTATCTTATAGTATATTTAAACTTTATATTATATTATTGCATGTACAAAAATGAAGTAAAGTCATATTTTCATGTAACAGGTATGTTGTCTGTAAGTGTCCCAAAATAATCAATATGGAACAGAAATGTAGCCAATAATGAAATATTATTAATCATCACGATGTATGCAATACAATTTTATGTATACATATATTAAATTTAATGTGCATCGCTACCGAAAATTTTGTTAATAGTAATTTCTGCCTAAGGCACAGTTTGGCATATGCGGTAAGTATTAAAGTTTGCTATCGCGACTCCGGCCGAGCCGAATGAAGGATAATATTTAGTAGTAGTAATATTCAGTATATAACGCTATATATTAATTAATAAGCGTTATTTTGTTTACCGACTTTTGTTGCTAACTGCACCGCGGCGCGTGCGTCGCTCGGGAGAATGAATACTGTAGTTGACAATATCACGGCCTACACAATACAATATACAAAACATGTTGTATAGGATAAATAGCGTTGTAGTTAACAATTATTCCGTTACATCGATTAAAGATAAACTTCACTAATGTTACCGACTATTAATGAAGCCACGTTTAACAATAAGTAAGTAGATCGTTAACGGTAGATAGTTTCGTCATATTTAGTGGTAAGTTTATTATTAAATAGCAACAGAAGACGAATAAAAGGGCAGTAATAATGAATAATATTGAGTAAATCAAAATATTTGAAGTGCTATTTATAATATTTTTTGTAGGCTGTTTGTAGAACTTTTCTTAATACAAATTAATTCATTAATTGACGCAACGTACACCTGTGTAGTAGGAATACTTTTGTTAGAATATAGATAAATTCATAACTTCAATTTTTCGAACAAATTTAGTTTTCCTTAAACATTTAGGTAGGTATTAATTTAGTGAATAAAATGATCTTGATTAAAATGAAAAATGATTTAACCTTAATTCCTATAGATCGACGTAATATGTAGATGCCTTCATATTACTATAATATTATATCAAAGAAATGTTAACTAAGGAAATTCTTTAAAACATACAGGACACGTGAATTCATAAAAAAGGAAATATTTTTATAAATCTGAGCGTTACATTGATTCTTTTTATCGAAAAAATAATATATTCCACATTCTAATTAATCAATCGAGCAAAAAGTTAAAAATAACCGACCGAAGTACAAGTCACATTTGCGTAATGAGTGTTCCAAACTGTAAGTTGTTTGTTGCCAACCGGCAACCGCATTATAAATTTTATTGGAAAGCTTTCTATATATTTAAAAAAAATATATTGATGATGCAATCCTGATAATTTTTCTTCAAGTACACCTCATTCTTAATGTTCATTATTATTTTAAATATTTTCAAAGCGATACTTTTGGTGATTATGTACGGAACGGTGATTTTGACGCGTATTTTGGTTAATGTTAAAAAAGTAACAAAAAATTAACGTGTACGTTTTCGAATTAATGATTGAAAAAGTTTTCATTTTATACTCCACACAACGTTCAAAAAAAATTGTTTTTAAACTTTCTATTTAGCCGCTAAACTAATCCGCTTCTTCTTCTATAATTGAATGGCACCGTCGTGATAATATTGACAATGTCATGTAATCATGAGAATCATAGAAAAAGGATAATTATGGTATTTAATATTATAAAATTATAAAAGGATATTTTTAGGACGATTCCCACAATTAATGTAGGAAAACTAACCTACAAAAGTTTGTGGTTCACGTCTGTCTTTGGGACTCTACTCACTAGAACTGTTCGTTTACTAGTCTCTGAAAAAACGGCCGTGACGAACGGATACCGAAGTGATTTCATAAGTGGATATTTTTTTTCCAATTTTGGAACGAAAAACTAAAAAGAACAGATCCGTGCAATTGTTACCTTTTATTGTAAGTATTGAAATCATTACTTATATCAAAGTCCAAATCTATCCAACATTGAGACACAAATTTTCCTACTTGTTTTTCTTCTTCTTCAGTCCATTGCCACTCAATGCCGAGTGTTTGCAATTTTGCCTCTTGCAATGCACGCCATTCCCTTTCGGTCTAGGGCCTTTCTCATCCAACATCTCGTTATTTTCACAGATCGTCAGTCCATCTCATCAATTGCCAGCCCACGCTTCTACGCCCCGTTCTGGGTCTCCACATCACTACTCTTTTCCCCCATCGATTAACAACTCTCCCACGGAAATTCAGTTGCTTACTAGTTTTTTTGGAACGTCAAATTTGCCACAGTATTGGAAAAAAGATCAGCACTAAGAAGAACCGACAAAAAAACATAGGTATCTAACTAATTAACATCACTGTACAATATTTTAAAATATTGTACAGTTTAATTCAGAAATAATGTTATTAAAATATTGCCATTGTAAATATTATATTACCGATCTCAAGCTTAATGTTTATGTAAGTAGATTAGTAGAACGTCAGTTAGGGATTCTGTTAAGATTTTTTAATTCATTTTATTTAGTAGACAAAGGAATGCACATTTAATCATAAGTTATGATATCTACCTTTTACTTTCGGTGACCAATAAAATACATAGTTATAACTGACATTTATACATATTATGTATATTGATGTCGTGTGCTTAACAAGCAGCTTCAAACTTATGTGATTTCATGAGGAAAACATCCATACATCTAGTACATTAGTCTGTGTATGTAGCATGTACATGGCCGTATGTACATTTGTACATACGGCCATGTGCAATTTTTAATAATTATCATGATATCTTCTTTAAATGCGTCGTCGCCTCACTAGTTTTATAGATTTTTCTCAATAAACTAGTCATAATAGTAGTCGAAGTAGATAGTTTACAAGCAATAAATTATAGAACAACAATAATAATAAATTAAGAAATTTGACAAAAGTAGTAATGTTAAAAATGACATAATTTCAAAATTTTACACGAATCGTTAAGATTTTTATTGTACTAATTTATTGCATATTTTCAATGGTCTTGACAGGTCTTGACCTACTTTTGTCAAAGTTCTCTCGTTTTAATTGTTTAATTTATTACGAAACGTAAGAATTAAATTATCTAATTTGTATTAGTATCTAAAAGTATGAACTTGACACTTCTTAGCAATCTTCTGACTTACTAAAACTTTCATTGTAATATAAAATTCATACAACAGATTTCGAATTAATTTTATATTTAATTTATCCCACCCATATTTTTGAGAACAATATTTTTAATGCAGCCCATAAAATTTATATTTCTATAATCTTATATCATGTAGCGGTAATATGCATAACTATACATACTTATAATATACCTACTATACATAAATGTAATATTGTACCTGTGCATTTAATAATACCAATGCCAATGTAATAACTTCTCTAATGTCAAGTTCTTGTTTGTTGAATTTGTATCTACTTATATGCAAATATAAATTATTTAAGCAAATTTTATTGTCGACGTTACTTTTTACAAGTATTAAATTAGGTCAATTAGGTCAACAACTAAAGTTCGTCGATAAGGTTTACACAATATCTATGATACATAAAAAATATAGACATGTGAACGCAAAACTAAAAATAACCTTTCATTGCATTATCTACCTATTAAGTCATGAACAGCTTTAGTGATATCAACAAAACGGAAAACATAATTTAAGATGTTATTATAGTGTTTTCGAAGAATGTAAATGTAGTGATATACAAAAGCAATATGACAGTATTTAATGTCTAATTTAAGTAACTTTATTCTTTACAGATTTCTAAAAGAAATCAGGTTGTTAATAAAATTTCGTGAAATTTATATGTACCTGCACTTATCTTGAAATTAATAGATGATCATTGATTGAACTCAAGTTGTAGACGTTGAAGAGGCGAATTATTAAAGTTTATTTCAATCATCCAATTATGTTTCATTGCAGATCATTACATCTATACATATAATAAAGCAGTAGAAACCGTGCCTGTACATGGTCTATACCTACATTGAATAAATTTGTCAAAAAGTGTGTAGGCGATAAAAAAAAAAACAGAACAAAAAACCATTTTAAAATTTTTGTCTGTCTGTATGTACTTATTAATCTCGGAAACTACTAAACGGATTTTCTTGTAGTTTTCACAGGTAGATTAAGCTCAGCTTGGAGCAACATTTAGGGTTTGTATTATTGAAATCGAATAACATTGAAAAAAGTTATCATCATTTAAAGATAATTTTAAATTCGCCGCTCGCCTGTTACACGTTTAAGGACACAAAAGGGGTGCGTAATAAAACCGACTTTCACGCGGACGAAGTACATACGACGACATACATACATACGACGACATACATACATATGACTAGATTTCTAATTAAAGAATCTTTATTTTCATGAAACAATAGAAAGTTACATTTTAAATATCTAGTGATCCATAACACACTTAAAAAGAGTATAATAAATTTATTATGCAAATTAATACTCTTTATTGCGTCAGTATAAGTATATTACAAATATAAAAACAATAAAAACAGTACAATTTCGGCGACCTTGTCTCTAAAGCGATCACTTACAGCCAACCTTTGGGTAAAGGAGTGCATCGGAGGACATTTACGGTAGGCTGTACAGAACTGGCAATGACAGGTCAGGACATTAAAAAATAAATAAATATATAATAATAAAAAATGCATATACTACGCATAATAATCTAATATGTATAATACGCTTCTTAATTACTTATTAGTTTAGTACGCAAGTGTTAGTACGCATTTACTAAAAGCTAAACTAAGTACGAATGTGGAACCTGATTAAGCATTTAGTAATAAGTGAAAAATGGTTTATCACATTTAGATATTAAAAGGCTAGATTTCCTTAGATGTTAAAAGTAATATTTAAGGATATACATGTCTATCTACAATGTCTATAATAGTTCTTTCATTTCTTATTTATTTCTTCTGAAGACATCATATAAAAATCATTGTTTAGTCTGCTTTCTTAAGCTTTAATGTATTGTTTCGTTATCTTATCTGCAATATTTAACTAAAAATAAATGTTTCCTTGTATATTTGTCCTCTATGCGTTCCTAAATCATTAATCCGATTGTGACGAAACTTTGGTGAGTTGTTCAGTGTAGGTACGTCCGCGAAGGTTTCTGAATTATTTAATTTAGTAAATAAAGGACTGTGTGAAGAAGTCGTGGGCAACAACTAGTTTTTTATAAGTTTTGTAATTATTAGTGGCGGCTACGGTTTATGTGGACTATATTTTTATGAATCTAGGAAAAAAGCGCAATTAAAAAAACGCAAAGGAAATAAACGCACAGAAAAAAGCGCAATGTTATTATAAGCCCACAAGAAATTTCCACACGTGGAAAATTGCACACATGGATTAAATCGCACCAGGAAAAAACCTCTCATGTGTAAATGCGCATATAGAAAAAAGCACAGTGATGTGCGTTTTTTTCCGATAAATAATATTATATAATAATTCCGGTAAAAAAAAAAAATTAGGTTATAAAAATAAGACAAAACTAAACCCGTTACATATTTAAGAAAAACTTATAAACAAATTGAAATTGAATTCACTTGAGTACTTTTCAGTTACTCACGGACTCCAGCAATTACTTGGAAATTACTTTTATATCATTTCTTCTTTACATGTTTTTCTTAAATTTTAGTTTCATAATTTATTTTCATTTTTATTTACATTTTTTTAATTAATAATAAAAAAACCGTCTAGATACTTTGTCCCATCGTGTTATATATTTTTGAAGCCTATCTGGATGTGGTCCGATGAACTTTTTTTTATCCTTGACTTTATGTCGTATGTACATACAATCGTTAATGCATAGGGGCACTAATACTAGGAGAATAAAAATTCCTTCGACCGGCGAACGTTAAGTTATAAGTCAAACTTTAATTTGATCATTGTCAGCTACATTGAAGTTAAATGATAATAATATATTATTAATTTACTTACATTCTAAGAAAAATAATTATGATAATGAAGGTCAGCTTGGTTTATATCGGTTCGGGATATTTTGGACGTTACTCGTTTAATATAAACAATTATATCAGTCCATATTTTTGTGAAAAAGGTTACTTTTAATATATCCCAGAAAAGTTTTAATTTATTTGAAACTATGGAGTCTCTTGCCTTATTATGGCGAGCAAACTCTCTTTCTGTGGGTCGTGCTGTCATTATATCGCGGCTACAGAGCCTGTGTAAAGGTAGATCCCGATTCGAAGTCTATTCAGGGACGATATTCGATTCAGAGATTCAAGACGATGCAGGGACGCTAGCGTCATCAGGCGCAAAATTGCATTGCAAGAATGTAAACTATGAGGGTTGAATAGAAATGTGAACAAAACTGAGGTTGTGGTGTTTGTAAAAAAGATGTGCAGACGAAATGTGAAATATGACTTAACAGAACATATTTGAAATAAGTGAATGAAACTGTGTAATTAGGTAATCCGTTTTCCAGGAATGAAAGATATGACGTGGCTACTTCTACGAAAAATAATGATAATAGCATGGACTCCATAACTTCAGACAGCCTGTCCTGTACGACGGAGTAAGGCAAATAACATCAGATGAAATAATATAGATGTGTGGGTGCTGTTTTCTACCGAAATGGCGACCGATCAGCTTATCTGATAATAAATGTGTCGCATGTACAGATGAGTCAAGTTATCTGATTTAGTTCACCGGCTTTGGAGTTATTTATAGTCTATGGCTAAAAGTCATGGTGAAAAATCTATTATTTATTTCTGTGAACAATGAATTTAATGTTAAATTTCATGGACTTCTTTTATTTTAAGATACTATGTTATTTAAAAGAGTAGTATTATACAAGCAATATTTGTATATTTATAATCGCATTCTCGAAAAGGGCTCTAACGATTTCTATGAATTTACAATATAGAGATTTACGGTGGTCAAAAATCGATCTAGCTAGGGTCCAATTCTGAGAAAATTCGTTTTCTTTATGTTTTCATACACACGATACATTCTCCGACACGAAAATGTGTACTGCCAGGAAGCGAATGAAACGCCTATGCACATTTTGTGTGACTGCGGACCACTGATGCGCACTCGTCGATCCTGCCTCGGCCAGTATTTTCTGAGTCCGGAGGAGGTTCAGCATATCACTCCAACGAATACCTTGCAGTTTTTGACTACAGTGGGACTTGGTAGTGTTTTGTAACACAGTGGCGATCACAATAGGTCAATTTTGGTCGCAGTGATACAGGTCTGGTAGCACCTGCATAGCCAGTTACATGAAATAAAAAAAAAAAAATACCTTCTAAGTAGAACAATGGCTAGAGCGTAGGACTACCACACTGAAGTGCGCTGGTTCGAATCCTGCAATGTATTCAAACTTTTTTGTCGAGATCGAATAAAGCTCGGTCGCCCACGTATTATATTTTTAATGAAGGAGTCACATTATATTCTATTACATCACATTTTTTAATAGCAATTCATAGCAATTTTGTCTATATTTTCTCCAATTTTGAAGTGCCATTAAATGCATCTCTTATATAATACAATAACTATATGTAGAACCTAAATAGGTATAATTATGTACAAGAGAATTATGGATAGAGGTTATAAAGGTACGGTCTCACAATAAATATTGGAAAATACTTTATTCAAAGAGTCTCATTTTATTTAATTTTTTTAGAAAACAGTAATAGTAAAATTACTATTATTGCATTCTAATTTTAACCAATACAGTTTATCGTCTGATTTAAAAATAATTGGAAGTTTATTATTCTGTTTCAATAGTTTTCGTGAAACTGTAATGTTATACTTTTCAAAGTAATTTTAGTCATATCTAAATTATCACTACGATGCAAGTAAAATGCTTCCATATAAGTGCGGAGTGCGCGGGCGATCGGAATAGTTACGATGTTCGCTTACAGACGGCAGACGGTTGTTGTGTTAGCGGCGGTGATTGCGTGTGCATGCGCAAGACCCGACAGCGTAGACTCCAAAGACCCCGTCCCGGTACAAACACGTAAGTTTTTTTTGTTAATATTTGTACAATATTCAGTGTTCATGTTTAAAAACAAGAAATATTAGATAATTAGATAATATACATAAAAATAATTATCTAATAAACGAATTAAAAGTTATTTATGAGATCTGATTTACGCGCAATTCTTCAGTTTGATTCATTTTAAAAATCGAACTAATTTCATTCATTATACGAGTATAGATACCTATTGGTAACATTTGTAAATCCTACAGTATCCTATATTATGTGTTATGTACTTATATTTAATTGAGGAAAAAAGGACTTTTAACACTAGAGTTAATTGTAATAAGTAATAACCAATGTTATCATGTATAACTAAATAAACACCAAAAGTAATCCTTGTAGAGAGTTGTTATCGAAAGCATAAAGGTAATTTTCATAGATAATTAATAACGAACTTATGTATATTTTGTCATATGTTACATTTCTCAATGACCGAAACTACCCTCTAATTCTAAAACGACATTATAAGTACATGAATGTTACTGACCTCAGTTACCTACTAACAGTGCATAAAATACAGAACGAATAGTCCCACTAAAAACGATTTCATCTCCTATAACTACAATACCTATTGCATTGCTAAACTGATATTTAGGTGGGAATTGTATCTAATTAATAATAAATATTATTGGGTGTCAAAACTATGAATAGAATAACAACGAGATTAATGAGATTAGATATAAAACAGTAGGTACTCTTATCGCTCATAATAGGATCACATTTGCTTATTGTATACATAATAATATTGGTATAAATACTAAGAAATAATACGTAATGGTAAATTAGAAACTTCAACACACAAGTTTTTAATTTTCGATTATATGATAGAGCAGTTTCTCATAAAGATATCAGGTGCTATTAATGAACGACTCATACGGTCATTAAAGTAACCAATTAACTACTGATTATAGACAACGGCCACACTAATAAGAGTACACAGGCATGGTATTAAACAACAAAGGTTATCACTTACTGACCGACAGTGTTACCAGTCTTCATAAGACAATTTATTTTACAAATACAATCACTATGTTGAATCTAAGGACGTACCTATATTTTTTTTTGTTGGTGGATATTTATGGACACACAATTTATGTAATTGTCTAGAATACTACTTTTCTAATTCAACGACTTGGTCTATGTTTGTACTTTCTTATTTTGTTTACGTCGTGTATTATACACAAATATTTTTACATTTTTTCCTATATTAAATATTTTTACAATCACACAGTTCATTTTGTTCCTTCCATGATGATCTGGGAGAGAACTAAAAATATAGGTGTGCCCTTTGATCTCACGCGCAGGCCGTAAGGTTGGCCAAGGGATAAGGATTACTTGCATATAACTCTACTTCTATAGCGAATGATGGGTTAACAACCTATCACTACCTGGTTCCGTATTTTTACCATCTCCTAAACCCAAATACTGCTGACAGTAGCGACGACTACTCAGACCATCCTAAAAGAGAAATGGAACATTGCAGCCAGTCGTAAGTACAGATGCTACTAACGGTGTACAGACAAAATATCGACAGTATAAGATAATACTATTGCTTAAATTAGCTTCTCTCCATTGAAATTGTTTAAAATATCTGGAAAAATTGTGAAAAATATGAGAACTTCAAACATGCTTCAAACTACATAAGTGTAGATTTGGATGCACCGAGCAGCGGGCACTAAGATTGTTTTGATAAAGGTTTCGAATTTATTATAATTCTTCACCCGAGGTTTCGATGGTAAATCCGTCACCTACAAACTGCAAAACAGGATCTAACTTTTTTTTCCTAAATACCTACTTCTTTTGTTTTTTTGAATTTATTACCCAATTTTTAGAAATCAAAGGGAACAATGCCCTTGCCGCCATGTCATCTTCCTAACATTCCTCCAGTAAAGTGAAGCTTTACTGGAATTAAAAGACTTTTTGGAAGAATGCGAAAACTTCAGCTGCACATGTTTATTTAGACTTTTCTTTTCTTTCGCACTTGCACAGAACTTTAACGCACAATGTACTACTAACCACTGTCGGTACTTCAAAACTCCCAAAAGTAAAAACAGTAAATCTAAAGAAAAAGTCCACATTATTTTGTTCGAAAAAGCTCGTCTTGTTCATTGTAATAAAAAATATTCCGGAAAAAATTGTAATAAGCAGGTCGATAACGGTAGATATGCAAAAAAGTTGTGTTCAATTCCACTAGGCTTTAAACAATTCTGTAAGTGGTAATAAAATAACGCATAAACAACAAAGTAATTGTAAGACTATTTACTATATAATAATAAAAATTTAAAAATACTAGGTACATATTTAATATTACTTACCCACAACAAAGTACGCTGTAGATATTGAATATTTAAAATTTTAAAGTATCTAAGTGAAAAAATTAATCTGAGCAAAACGTAATATTGTAACCAACAATGGAGGTTACGAGTAGCTACAGCTCAGATTATTTCCTAACGTTTTGTTTATAATTAACTTTAAGCAATTGACTGAAATTACTCATGACTTAATGAACCTTTTCGAAACATTGTGTAACGAAAAATCATCTGGTAGGTATTTGTACAGATACATAGGTATCTAGCACCAAGTACCAAAAGACTTTGTTTTTTCTAATGTTCGAACAAAATTAAAAATAACTGCTCAGTACTTACTGAAAAATTAGCTATAATTTAAATTAAATTGTAAATACCAATTTAATTTAAATTATAGCTAATTTTACTTAATATTTTACTTAATTATATAATATTTTATATAATATTTATATAATATTTTACTTAATTATAGCCATTTTTAGCTAATTTATAGTTTACTTAATTACTACTTAAATTAGTATTGTGTCATTATTTCAGAAAAATCACATAATCAAAAATCGCACTTGTATTGCAGAACTGAGAAGTGATGATTTATTTCTAGATAGTTAGATAATTTAGATAGGCTGGTATAGATAGTCATCTAAGTACTACTAGCTATTCCTGCTGAATTTGTTATGAAAGAAGTAAGGGTCGCGATGCTTGCCACTTTGTCCTCTCTTATTACCCCATTAGGAAACACCGTGAAGATATTTATGACTTGCGTGTATGTAGAATATCTATTTAAATTCCTCATCAAAACAACATTCATGCAACCTTGAAGTATTTGAAGTATTGCATCGTAAGTTTTTTCCCATTTACTTCTTAGAAGTGAGTCGTTCAGACTAAGTATAGGTAACGATTATTATTTATACAGCTAACAGGACAGATAGACAAATACATACATACATAACAAAGAGATCGGTTAAGTGCAAGTCGTACTCGCGTGGAGAGAGTTCCGTACTATAAATCATCGTATTAACTACTAAGTTTTTCAAATCTGACCTTTCTTTTGTGGTAACTAAAAAAGGATATGTGTTGCCCCATTGTAAAAGAAAATTGCTGAATATATTGTCTATTGTCATAATTCTGTCATGTCGTATAACGTTAACGAATAAAAGAACTAAAACCAAAAACCAAAAAAATAAACTTTGATGTAACCTACATTAATAAATAATAAACAAAATTATTTGTTTGAGTGATATAACTAATACCCACAAGTAAACGATATTCGGATTATTTTTCCTTACCTGTACTGTGAAATCTTGCTTCTTGCTAATTGAATGATTTTAGACCAACGGGAACTTTGATATAGGATTTGATGAATGAGTTTGTATCAAGATGTGATATGAATGGCCGTATCATTTGATGGCATTGACTTAGGAGCTTGATTTTTTTATACCTACTAGAGAAACCTTAGTATTTGATATTAAAAGGGGTTTTGATAGATGGACAGACGGACAGACGGACACCAGTGATTTTATAAGTGGTCCGTTTTTGGCTTTTGTAATATGGAACCCTAAACACTATAAATAAACGATGAACATAAACATGTCCTGTGATTAAAATTAAAAATAATAGAGAACCTACATAGATATAAATAAAAAAAATAAAATAATTCTTCATATAAAATTTTCAGAAAGCCAAAGCAGTAAAGAACAGGCTGTTGACACCAACGAGACAGATGCGGCTAGACCCGTAAACGAGAGATATCCTCACGCAGTTCTCTTCGGAGGGACATGCGGCGGCTCTATCATCGGCCCAACATGGGTGCTCACCGCTGGTCACTGGCAAGTTTACATTTTTAATCTTTTAACGCTATCTGAATGCTTCATAAAAACTAACTAAAAAGTAATATTAAATATCGAGTAGTGGGGAAGGAGAAGGTATGAGCTCTATCTCTGTCACTCCTAGCCTGGATAAGCAATGATACTAGATCTACCAATACGTCATAATTCGGTAGAGTTATTTACCAATAGCGTATCCCCACATCTTCCACTATTGGAGTTTTACAAGCCACTCCTTTAATCCTATATTTTGTAATACTTAAAATGGCAGGATTGTACCTGAATGTTTTAGAGAGCGTCTTAGAATATTACATAAATATACACAATTTAATATCTTTACTATTTTAAATACAGTTAGTATTTCTCGTAGTAGCCGAGAAAAAATTGTTTATGACAACTTACTATATGAATTTTTATACCAGGTAAATGCTTTCATAAAAACTATTTTATTCTTCCCATAGAATTTATAAAAGTAGACATAAAAGAACTCCCATCATATTCTAAGATTTTCCTGTATTTCTGATACTTTTCTTTATTTTTGAGACTTTCCTATTTACAATTTCAACTTGATTATATAATGATTTGATCTAGAAATGTAAAAACGTTCATATCTTTTATTCGTAGCCTTCTCATAAAATAAATCTCGGTAGTAGTAATATTTAGGGAAGGCAGCCCCTATCGTTTTAATATTTATTCATCACAAAACGCTGCAAATCGATATGACGTAAAACGTTGTATGGGAACTTGCCACTATTCTTTCAAATATCTTTCACTTTTTTTATTATCGAGCTAGAATGTTATTAATAAATTCTAAAATTTAGACATCACCCTCTAGGACATCACACTAGTAAATGTAAAAATAGTAAGTGTTAAGTCAATAATAATTAAAATTGCGTTCAATTATGTTTAGGGACACATTCCACTAAATATTTTTTCACATCCAGAAGAGTATTTTCTGATTTCTAGCATTTATTTATTTCCTCAGGAATTATTTTCAACAAGTGGGTACTGTCGTAACTACGAGTAAGTATAAGATGAGTAGAATAAATTATCTGCTCGCATTTCAAAATTACAACTGGTTTGCTCCTTTACTATAATTAAAAATTGAATTTAAATTGGAAAAAGTTGTTCTACACTTACTTTACTTTTTAATAGTTTTTTGTACTAATACTTATTCGAAATACCTGTTTTAAATTACAAAAAGTCAGGACGTTGATATAGCCCACATCAAGCGATTCAGGTTTTTAATATGCATATAGATCGAAAGCACATATCTACAAAGTAATAAACATTAACCTCTTAATTGCTTCCGTCTTTCAGTCTTATCTGTACCTATACAACATATTATAAGAACACTAAAAACTCTTTGTTACTTGATGATTCACAAACCCCTTCCTACTTTACATGGTAACTACGTCAATGCATCAAGTTCTGGGTTTTCCGCGTTGTTGTTTTGCACGTAGTCGTTACCTACGCTCATAAAAGAGCAAACGAGTTTAAAATATCAGATACGGTTCGATCAATTAGCATTTTACTTTAAAAACTGTAAACCGCATAAAAATACTATCAATCTCAAAATACTAGTTTCGTTTTTGTTAAAAACTTCCAAAATAATATCTACAAAAAATAACTAAAATAAGTACCTACATACAAGTATGTTATCACTATCAGTAAGCCATGACCCATGCATGATAATCTTCTCGTTTCTCTGAAGGACAATCACAAGATTGTTTTAGGTCACCGAACAAAAACATTTATTCATATTGTATGTAAATTACTGTTACTGATCTTAAATATTGCTCGTCTGAAACTGGTACAGTTTTTGTCATCGATGAATCTATCTAACTTTTTGTGTAGGTTTAAAATAGGTGATATGCTTTGAAGCGTAACCTGAAAATTGACAATGAACCAGTGATTGGACATGTAGTTGTAACATTTGTATGACTGAATGCCGAAAACTATTTGATTTCGACAATACAACTAGGTGCGTTGTTACGTAGTACAGGTGTTGTAATTAGACACAATCAAAAGCTAAACCGCAACATACTTCATTATTTATTGATATATCAACAATGTATCTGTTTAACTTTAACTGTAACAACAAATAAATGGAAATAATACAATATTTTGTACTTTTCTAAGTAAATTATAACCTAAAGTTTTCTTTCAATAACTTTCGAATGGATTGTACTGAAGCACGAGATTTACTTTTAATAAGAATGATGTATTTAGGTACCTAATAGTATGTATCTAAGTTAACCTGTCAAATGAAAAATTATACATACATACATATCTTCACACTGTATCCCTAACGGGGTAGTCAGAGAGGACGGAGCGCCAAGCCAAAGAGTTGTAGGCCAAGAGTCGCGTCGCGGTCCCTACATACTTCTTTCGCTTCCTCAAATGAAAAACTATAAAGGAATTTATATCTATACCTACTAATATTATAGAGGTAAGATTTGTTTGTTTGTATGTAATGGATAAACTCAAAAACTACTCATTCGATTTCAAAAATTCTTTCACCTATAGAAAGCTACATTTTTAGAGAGTAACATGATCTGTATTTTATTTTCAAAAAATTTCTATCCGTGCAAAAAGCCGGGGCGAATCGCTGGTTCCTTATAAATTATTCTCAAGCCATAATAAGCAATGTATTACTTATGTATTATAAATAAATACATGCAAAACATTACTTTAAAATCTCTTAGATTTACTACGTTGTTACTTTTATCTTTCTGATATAATTAAAGGTATAAGTATGTGTACATTTACATACACATTACACACATTAGCTTCACCAACAAGCATATTGCGTAATCATATATACATTGTTATATGTAAATGAGTATAGTAAATACTTGAAGCATTATATTCTACTATTAGCGGTCCGTCCCAGCTTCGCCCGAGTTGAATACATGCTGTATAAACTATGTCCATCTGGAATAATGTACTTTTCAAATAGCGAAAAAACTTTTCAAATAAAGTGCAATGGTTCCAGAGATTACCCTCCACATATAAACAAACTAACAAAACCAGCTCTCTCTTTCATAATATTGATATAAATATTCATCATACTTACATTCAGAAGTAAGTTAGCACATAATATGCTAGCTTTAAGTATATGTATATGATATAATATAGGCACATATACTCGAAGCTAAATGTACATACACATTACAATAAGATTCAACATATTACCACAGATTAATTAGTTACTAACGTAAAATATTACAAACCAACTCGTACATAAATACTATCGATAATTTTCAATGCGAGTTTTAACCACCTCGTAGTAACAAAACATATTCCTAGGTACCGTTTTGTGCCGTAATATCCTTTCCCAAACAGTACAAATGCTTGAGCAACATATTTCTTTTGTAGCACACTCTTCACCGGCGGCCGATATGTGCTGGCCGGTACCAAGAACAGCGATTCTTATGATGGCGTATCGCGAAGTGTGAAGAGATTGATTATACATCCGCGATTTTCCGTTGGGCCTTATTGGCTAGACGCAGACCGATTCGATATTAAACAGGTACCAACAATAATGCTACTTATCATTTACAATATTATGTCGTTGTACGATTGTACAGTTAGGTAGATCATGATAGATGTGGCTCTATATGCATTTCATGAAACGTCAACATTTCATGAAATTGCAGCTAATACCCTTCTCTTTAGTTCAATATAAATCGTATGATTAAAGTTGGACACATCGGATCTGTAGTTCTCGTTTTCTCGGCAATTTATTATTAAAATTTTTTTGGCACAATATTTATTTGAAGATTTCGTGCTTCTTAAAACCGGTAGTCAGGCACACCATGATTTGCCTAATTCTAAGATCGACCGACGACATACCTTTATTCTTTCCAATACAATAATCCAATAATTATTATTATAATTCGGATAATTTGTGAGTGTTCATATAATCGGTAAAAATGTACTTACCTGCTAGCAAGTTATCTTACATTTTTGGCAAAAAATGTACGTACTCGAAGTAGGTAATTCACCTACTTAATATGTCACCTTTTCGAGTTACATAATGTATATGCCTACTTAATTTGCTTGCTTACTACTTGCATAAGTTTGCAATATTTGCTTATGTGCAAATAATTACACACAAACGATAATGGAAAAATGTTTTTATAGGTTGCAGCTCGATTTGACTTCTTATTAGTCGAACTAGCAGAACCTCTACCAATAAACAACAAGACAATCGCAGCAGCGAAACTGGACGACCAGCCAACCTTACCTGTTGGACTTGACGTCGGTTATGCCGGCTATGGCGCTGAACATCATGGGGTTATTTTTTTTTATATTTCGATTATGAATACATTACGTAGTCATTTCATATTGTCTTTGGAATAGATATTGATATTAGACTATATTAGACTTATATTAGCACAGAACTCGAATTCTCGATTTGCAAAAAAGGTTTTAATATTAGTAATGCAGCCATCGCAGCCCATCCGTCACATTGGATTAATATCGTCACGTAAGCTTTGTTACTCAACGGAGTCCATCATGATTTAAACAATACCACATTTACTCATACGTATTCAAACATTAAGCTGTAGTATTTTTTGTAGTAGGCGACGCGCGTATATATGCTAGCAGGACATCATCAACGTGAGCTTATGACCTATAGTGGTGTCATTGTAGGAAACGGATAGGGCGCGAATGAGCGACCACCTAGGGCATTGAGATGACCCTAACTTTCAAACTAAGAGCCTACAATATATTTTATTTTAGTGGGGAATCTCAATATTATAAACATGGTATTTAATTGAAGAGGGAAATAAAAATGTCTCTCAGGGTGACGTTTATGACTCGCTCTTACTAGGAATTCCTCAGTTACGGGGGGCAATTGCGAACCCTCCCAAGCACGAAGAAGTGTCAGCCGAGCAAAAATACAAACACGCACACATACTCGTACATACCTATTATCCATGTAAATAGATATATTATTGTACACAAAAGTTAAATTAATTGCAATACACCTTGTTTAGACCACCCTATTGGCCAGTGAACTAAGTCACAAGCGTTATTACCCACACTGCAACAACATCAAAACAATCTAAAAAATCCGGACAAAAGCATTTCGTTATGAACATGAACAATAAATGTTCCACACTACATTATTTGCACCACGGATGCAATGTTATATTTTTCGTATTTATAAGATTATCCATCTTGCCGGTTGAAATTATGGTACTTCTTTATTTCAACCGCCTCTCGCGCTATTCTGGAATAATAGTGTAGATCATTGGTGAGGACCTGTGGCTGATGCAATTCAATGCAGTGGTTTAGTTCTCACTCCAGCAAGTACTTGGCAAAAGCTGACTCAGTGGTCTGTTTCTCGACATAGATCCATTTACTTAGGATTGCAAGATGTGTACAAGTCGTGAAAGATTAAAAACATTGCAACGTGTCTATATTATATTTTTGAATTAGTGGTCTAAAGATTTAAGCTTTCAAAACTAAGCCCGAAAGTGTAAATCTTACTTTTGAAGTTGTTTTTGGTCTACCTTTCCAAAGAGTATAGCAGGGTATGCATGGCTCAGATGCCCTTCGGGAAAGTTAATCTGATATTTTTACCTTGCTTAGCTGATCTATTACATATATATTATATATTACATACATATACATATATATTATACATATGTATGTAAAGATCGCGACGCTTGGCGTCCATCCTCTCACTACCTCGTTGGGGATATGGCTTGAAGATATGTAGGTATGTATATATATAGATAGTTATGGTATTTTTTAACACTGTTCTACTCTAGTGAAAATTTTGAAAAAAACTGTTACAGGACATAGTAAGATCCTTAATAAAAAAAATCGTCTTTTAAAATACGTGACATTTTTATTTAAAAAAAATTTCAATTTGTGATATTTCGATATTATAATTACTGCGATGAGTCAAAAATGTCTTGTGTAACTAGTGTTGAAAACGATGACAAAAAAATGTTGTCGTAAGAGAAATTTTTTTTTTTTAAATCGATTAATTTTTTTATTTGAAAAACTAGCGCGTGCAGAAGTGTGATAGCTTAAGGAAATGTTTCTCATGAGGTGATTGCATGATAAAAATACCAGCCTAACTTTCCCGAGGGGCATCTGACCCATGCTTACCCACCCTGCTAAACTATTTCAGCTGTAACTCAATCTCAAAAAAAAAGCGTTTGTGACAGACAAACGGATATCGAGGTCGTTTACTAGTGTTCCTTTTTCCAATTTTGGAACAAAACACTTAAAAGCGATATGAACGTAATTACGTATATACATATTTTTGAACATAGGAAACTATGCGGTCCGAGATGCATGGTATGGACTTAGTGACCGTGGCGGACGACGTGTGCGCGAGGAAACTGGAGCAGTACGATTCGCAAGACATGCTGTGCGTCAAGGGTCGACCGCCCCGATACGACTCTGCCTGTAATGTAAGTGAGGAATCCTGTTGCATTTCTAACTTTATACTTACTAAAAATTAAACTCTTATAACAATATAATCGTGTCAATACGGAAACTAAAGAGTAGACGACCACCGTGGCGCAACGGCTAAGCGCGTCGGAAAGTAGACGGAGGTTGCGGGTTCGATTCCCGCCTCGAGTCTGGGTGTTTATGTACAATATGTATTTGTTTACAAAAGAAAAGTATATCAGTAGTATATCAGTTGTCTAGTACCCATAACACAAGCGTTGTGCTGCTTACTTTGGGACTAGATGGCGCTGTGTGAAAAATGACAGAGTATATTATTATTATTCAGAACCAAGAGAATTATCAAATGAGAACATTAAATAAATATTATCATACTACGCAAAACATACTACATAATTATGTTTTTCTAAGTTTTCCAAACAAATTATGAAGAATTTTTGGGTAGTATTAATTTCAAGTCTCATTTAAAATCCCTTTTAAATAAGACTTGAATGTTATGAAGGTTGCATCTTACATCAATTATAACATCATATCATCCTCTCTGACCACCTCGTTAGGGATACAGCGTGAAGATATTATGTATGTATGTTCGTAAATTTGTTTTTGTAAATATAATTGAGTAGAATTATTTAAAAGAAACACTGCTGAAAATTCTTCTACATCCTTTTAGTTTTTTCGCTTTTCTATTTACCCAACAAACACGTCGAACTTGCTTTACAGGTGAAAAAAATAAAGCGCTTCTACAGCAGTGCCCTTAGTTAAGTTTATTTTGCAATATAAGTATAACATAAAAACTTTTGAGGTTCTGTTTTCAGACGTAAATTTAAAAAAAAGAACATTTTTAGAAAGGCAATTACAAAGTTTTTGGGAATTTACTCCTTAACTAAGAATCGATTTTCATACATAACCTGCGGTACGGAAATTAGATGGGAACGAAATTTGAAGTCAGTCAGTCGCGCGTCTGAGATGACATGAGTTTAAACTGAAGACGCCAAAAGATAATAAACCAACGATGTCTACGTAGTAGTATTAGCTAAACTAATTAATCTGTGGTAGTAGATCGAGTGTTCGAAAGAGTTCCAATCAACTGAGGCTCGGAGAACACATCTGGCTCACTTTCAATTCGACGCTTGAGAATTGAACAACATAGAGTAATTCATGTTTAAAGCCATTTTAATGCGTTTAAAGCTATTTTAAGAGGGCGTACAAAGGGACACTAGCGCCACTCCTTTAAAAAAATATTATCTCATGACTGAGAAGGAATTATGAATAACATCTTAATAAGGACCCTCGGTAAGTGTGTCTAGAATTTTCTAATAACTTTTCCAAAGTTTTATATTGAGACACGAAGCAACAAAATAGGATCTAGAGGAATGTGACCGCTTTTCTTTAGATCGAATTTTGTTGATTCGTCTCAATATGAAACTTTATAAAAGGTATCAGAAAATTCTAGACACACTTACCGAGGGTCCTTATTGAGACGTTATTCATAATTCCTTCTCAGTCACGAGATAATATTTTTTTAAAGGAGTGGCGCTAGTGTCCCTTTGTACGCCCTCTTAATGCACTAGTGACCCACCCCAGCATCTCCGAACAGAAATTTTTTTGAAAATAAAATACAGCGTATGTTGCTCTCTGATAATGTAGGTTTCCATAGGTAAAAGAATTTTTGAAATCGGTTGAGTAGTTTTTGCATTTATCCATAACATACAACCAAAGTTCACCTCTTTATATAAGTAATTAAAAAATTGATGCTATTTAATATTAGACTGCATTTGCTTTTAAAATGGATTTTAATGCATTAAACTGATTTTATTATGTAAAATTAAAACGTCATGAGTAGCTTTTATACAGTCGAAGCTAGACACAATATCGCTATCTCGATTTTACTTACGATGAAGAGGAATTTCTTTCGCCCCGCTCTACTAACGTGTAGTTCCACGATCATAGGCACGATTGTTTTGATCTAATATATCTAAGTAACTACTATTCAATGGTAATAACAGTGTGTGTGTGTGTGCGTGTAGGGCGACAGCGGTAGCGGACTAGTGGCTGACGGGCGGCTACTGGGCGTGGCCTCGTGGGTGGAGAACGACGCGCACGAATGTTTCAACGGTGCCATCGTCGTCTTCGCGCGTGTCTCACGAGTACGGGACTGGATCAAACAAGTCACCGGCATATAAACATGCGTCAGCACCTCACGACTCTTGTACACCGTTAGGTTTAATTCACACTAAGTGGCAGCGACGCGCGGTTCCTTGTTTATAAAACAGTAGCGAGGACATGTGCTTGCGTTGTACAAAACATGAGAAAGAAAGGCTTATTACTAATGCCACCGCTTTTTTCTCAAACACTGCCGGCCTCTGCCACTCCCAGTGTGAAATGAGCCTTATAAGTCTTACTAGTCTAATTGCACTTTCAAAGTGTAGATTTGTATGTATCCACTTTTATTTATACTGACTGTTAAAACCAAATATGTTGTATGAGTTCGCAATTATTAACTTTCTAATTTACAATTAGAAATATGTAACTTGATTAAGTACAAAATGACTATATGTTTTTGTAACTGAAGAGACATAGAAATATTTATACTTTTGTTAATTAGGATTTATTTTATTGACTTCATGGCCATACTGAATTTGCAACAAATGTAGGTTATGATATTGTTATTACGATCAAAGCGCTGTATTTTGGACAATATCGTTTAATTTGTTAATTATTTACATACATACAGTAAAAGATATTAACAATTATGTTACATTGTGGTTTATTTATTACCCGACTATTTAACTTATTCCTCACATTTTTTTAATAAGAGAGAAATAAAAACTATTTTTATGTTCTTGAAAATTTAATGACTTTAATAGAAGATAACTAAATTAAAACAGCAAGATAGAAGAAAAAAATCATTCATTATTAACATCATCTTTATCCGATTCAAGCAAAGAGAACAAAATTAATCAATGACCTAACAAAATATACAACAAAAGTCATTAAATAATTAAGTCCAACCGATCAGTTAGTCTACTGTGGCCACAAACGAAGCGATACAAGTATTACTGTTCAACCTCATCACTAAAATGAACGAGTTACATAATACAATAAACAATTTTGAATAATTGAATAATATTGTGATTAAAAGAAAAAGCTAAATAATCGTTTCCTACTTATACAATGTGTAATAATATAAAGTGTCGACTACTTATAATATGTATAACTATTCATATGCTTACTTTAAATTTTCACACAAAGAGCGGCCGCGTCCGGTCTCCGCTCGCGCTCGCGCTCGCGTTCCCGATACACACCACAATCTCGCTAAACACTAGCCCACTTACGCCGAATGTTAGACAAGTAAGAAAGCGACTTCCCAAACCAAAATATTACAGTACTAACGATTCGAAGATGATGTTAATACGGGTGTGCCGGGCCGGCTGCGCGCCGCGGGGGGCGCCCCCCCCCCCTCCCCTCTCCAACATACACTCCCCCCCCCGGGCGCCGCGCGCGGCGACGCGCGGGCCGGTCCCGCCGTTGAGCTTCAGCTTACTATTGTTACTTCGATAATGTCAAGCATGCACTATGCTCACTGTTGGAATCATAACAATGTAGCTTTTTTTGGAGTTTTAATTTTTTTACAATATATAGGATTCGTTTCTATAATTAATTATATCTAATATTTACAATGGAGGTGAACGGACAATATTCAAAACTCTACTTACTATCTCAAAATTAATTCTGAAATTCCTACCCGAAACGAACGTTATCTACAAAACTTTTAATAAAAATTTAAAAGTAAAACTCGCCACAAATAAATCTAATTTAGTACGTATCGAGTCTGCGTTTCCTACATCGCAACGATTCGACGGTACAGCATATTCTATATCCGAACGAATTGGAACAGGTTTAAAATCTGTATCAACAGAAAAAAGTCCGGGGTGGCTAGCGGCATCGATGACACGCCACCGATGTCATCGGTCAATATACAAACAAATAAGAGACACAGACTCGATCGAATGTTTATTTAGCGTAAATCATCATATAGTAGTGTCGCGTGAGGGAGGGGATGGTGCACGGAGGCCGGTGCAGGTTCATATCTTGTGTATCTTCTGGCTCACGACGACGGGGTTGTTGCGGCGAATCTCCTGCGCGCCCAGCTCCCGGTAGTCGAACGAGCACTCGTGCTTGTCGCTATACCGGTGCACGGCGCAGAACAGCCCTCCGCAGCGGCACTCGAACCCTGCGGTCACACACTCATGCAGTCACACACACACCTGCGCGCCCACATTGTACACATTCTACTATACTACACTACACTACACCCACATTGTACTACACTCACTTTTGGGACCGATTTTAATACTGTACAATATGCATTACTTTGTACATTTGAAACAAGGTTAAATTTTGAACAACGAACAGTTTTAACCCATGCCCTCCGTTAGCGTTTAAACTGTGTACGAGGAGAAATTATTGTCGTCAAAATGACTATCGCCCAAAACTTAGCAAAGCCCCATCTTGTAAAACTATGAGGCACAAATTCCTCTGACATTTAAAAAGATGTGACAGCAAAGGAAACCATGTGTTAAATGCAACGAAAATGTTTGTGTGCAAATCAGTTAAAGCCAATTCGGTTTAATAATATTAGCTGTCGCTCTCACCTGTGAGTCCAACCTTCTTGCGGCAGACAGCACATCTGTTCTTTTTCTTCTTGTCCTTGCTGGGGTCCTTGTCGTCGGCGTCGTTGTCCGACGTGCCCGTACTTGTCCCACTCGTGCCCGCTCCACTCTCATCTTCTAATTTCTATAAACAACCACAATATTATATTTATAAACCATCTCAAATTCCTGAATTTAAAATCCATAATAATGTGTTCAACTAGTGTATTTATCATGTCACGCGCAAGTCCAATAGTTTTTTTCTCATAAGAAACACATTTCTGTACTAAACACTACCAATAACTAAATAAAACAAACATATTGTGAAAACGCTTATTAATAAAAATTTTATGTTATTATTTAAACGGACCCTTTTGAGACTTTTTTTACTGCATTCTGCCTCTGTTAGGTGCTCATGTTTTTTGTCAATTTTTGGTGAATTTTTTGATTTTGAGTCCTCTTTCGAAACAGTAGCTTCCTCTTCAAACACTTGATTGCGATTCTCTTGTATATCCACCACTTTCTTTACTTTGATTTCATCAGTATCTTTTTTCATTTGATTTACTTTAATCTCATGTAGTCGTGATTTATCTTCTGTTCTCGTCTTTGGAGGTATATCGGCGGTATGTTCACTTTTATCTTTAGTACCACCTGGTGTAGGCAGTGGTACATTGTCATTTATTTCAATAGAATGATGTTTGTTTTCAAGACTTTTTGACCGAGACACATTGATACCCTGTTCTAAAGCAGAGTTTGAATTATTGTTATTAGATTTACTGTTGCGCCTTAGTGCCTTCTTCAAGATTCTTTTTCCCTTAGATTCATTTTTATTGGGGTCATTTTCCATTATTAAGATTTTTTGTATCTTTCAGGTTGGACATTTTGACTGAAAATAAAACATGACTAGTAAATGGGATTTACTAATTTGAACTACCGCGCACATTTACTGAGAAATTAACACATTCAAAACATTTTACCACATTTTATGCTATAGAGGTGCCCCTCATCTCAATACAGTGGCTTGAAGAATAAATAAATAAAAAATGTTACATTTTAAAAATCAAAACCTACAAATTACTTTAGTTTGTATGTTATGTAATCAATAAAATTATTTAACAGAATTAAAAAAAATCAATTTTCTTGTAGTCTTGTTTGCTTAAAGTCACTTTGACGTCAAAATTCTCATTTTAAAAAGTTAGCTTATATGCCAGTGTCCTATTTGATACTTAAATGAAGGTTATTATCAACTTCTGCAAAAAACGTGTTTCCTATGATAATCAAACTCATAATCAGGGTCATTTCACTCCACACAAACATTTTTCATACTGATTTTTGGCCTTCGTAGTAGTGTGGTCTAGGATAGTTAGATGTCACCACTAGGTCTTTATGTCAAGTATTGAAATTTTTCGTCCATTATTTTATTAATATTAAGGCGAGGTGGATTCGACATTGCGAGATTTTAAATGCATTGTTTGTAATGAAATATTAAAGTTTGATCTCTAAAAAAAATATATGTTAATTACGAGGATGTCGACGAGAGATTACGTCGTTACGTGATTTGTTATATTTCATAGCATCAAAAAACATCACAAAGTTGTGTTAGTTTAATGGTTTAGAAGTTGCTTCATATGAAATCTATCGACATTTATGCGTTAAAAATTATACGTAAATAACTGTCATCACATTTCCAAGGGTAGTATTAAGTTGGATTTATTAATTTAAGAATCCTTATTTTACAATTTTAAAATATTACTTAATTTTACGATTTCCACTTCGAGGCGTGTCAATTTCGCTCATTACAGTCCCGTCGGGACCATGTTAGAGGTAGGATCGCTGTCGGTTTGTGCGGCGCATTCATAGGATAAATCGTGTGTAAAACACATTCGTTTTAAAGTCAAAAATTTAAATTTCTTCTACATAAAACGAAAATAAATACAAAAAGAATGATTTTACTTCATAAATATTTTATATAACTCGTGAGAAAATTGTATACATAGCGGTAAATTTGACATTGTGACATAAAATTGCCAAAGGCAATATTCTTCTATTTATAAACTCGATTACATTATTCGCGAAAAATAGTTCGCACATAATAGAGTAATTTTTTGAAATTGACAATTCAGTTATCATTGAATTAGAGGAATCAAAAATATTAAATTAATAAACAGTACTATATATAACAGTATATAATAAATAACTGAAATTATCCAAGAATATTAATTTATGTCAATATCACGATATAACATAATTATGGAAAATTGTAAACTACAATTATAATCGATTATTTAATCCTATCTATAATAATTGCTGGCAATATGTATTTCAAAACATTTTACTACAAGAAAAAATGTCACAGTGTAGAAAAAAAGAAGTATAGCATAATGCTAACGTATACGTTCATAATCCATACTAATATTAAAAATGCGAAATTTTGTCTGTCTGTCGGGTACGTTTTCATGTTTAAACCGCCAGACCGATTTTGATGAAATTTCCCATGAAGATTGGTTTTATACTAAGAGACGGACATAGGCTGAGAGAGTGAAAAGGGAGATGAAATATTGTATGGGAAATCCTAAACCGTTGAATAGATTATGATGAAATTTGGTACAGAGATAGTATGTGTACGAAAATTAATGTGTAGCCTACTTTGTTTTTCATTACCACCCATTATCTCTTTATTCAAAAAATTTATGTCCGCCAAGTGCGCAGTATGTGTTGAAATACCGCACGTCACTCAACATTTAGAAACCTTCCTTTGCGTATTCTATTTTATTTAATACTCATATTGTGTTGAACAAAAAACTTAATTTCTATTGCGGTACATTTGCCATATTGGATTTATGATGACGTCA
The DNA here is from genome assembly GCA_907165235.1 of Zeuzera pyrina. NCBI lineage: Eukaryota > Metazoa > Arthropoda > Insecta > Lepidoptera > Cossidae > Zeuzera > Zeuzera pyrina. The sequence goes on from OU015628.1 coordinate 18,862,660, forward strand.
TATATACAGAAACCTTCCCCTGCGTATTCCATTTTATTTGATACCCATGTTGTTGATGTTGGAATCCTCCGTATTGGATTTATGAATTACTTCACATATACAGAAACTTTCCAATGCGTATTCCATTTCATTTGATACCCATATTGTGGGTGTTGAACAAAAAGTTATATCCTATTGTGGAACATCCGCCATATTGGATTTATGATGACGTCACATATACAGAAACCTTCCCCTGCGTATTCCAATTCATTTGACACCCATATTGTTGGTGTTGAACAAAAAAGTTATTTGCTAATATGCCGGAGCCGCCATATTGGACTCATGATGACGTCACATATATAAAAAACCACATGTCATTTTTAAAGTAGCCTACGTTTCTTTTTGGGCACATTATCTCTGTATTTCCGCTAAGTATCTCTGTAAACCGCTGAACCGATTATGATGTATTTCATCATAATCGGTTCAGCGGTTTAGCATTTTCCCTACAAAGTTTCATCCCCCTTTTCACTTCTTTAGGGGTAGATTTTTTCTATGTTTTTAATGGAAAAGGTTTATGTCAGTATCCAATTTCATCTTAATCGGTTCATAGATGTAAAAAAAAATAGCCTATGTCCGCCCATTGGTGTCAAACTATCTCCTTGCCAAATTTCATAAAAATTAGTCCGGTGGTTCAGCAGTGAAAACGTACCAGACAGACAGACAGATTTTCGCATAAGTACCTACGGATAATAGTATGAATACTATAGTATGGATTAAAAATTCCCGCTAGGTATATTAACTTTATGGAAAATTCACTATAGTATGATTCTACATAATAATTACTACACTGTGGCATATTATGTGAGTTTAAATAAATTCTATTTTCAACACGCCGCACTGTCATGACAAACCCGCTGTACACGCTGAGACGCATGCCCCCGCGCGGAGGGGAATACTTCGCCCCGCCTTCACCCGCTCAAAAGTATAGTTCGGACTCTGGTACCGCGTCTTAATAGGTCAATTACATTAGACGTTCTCTTGTACGTTGAGCTTCGTGTAATGTTCAAAATTCAAACCTTAATCTTAAATATTGAATTTTCACGTATTGTTATTATTATTTAATTTTATTATTTTAATCAAGTAATTACATTTTTACGCAGTTTTGTTGCATGTATGAATATTAACTTGACAGTGTTAATCTAGCTTTACTAGATAGCACCAGATGGAGAATTTTGACTGATACCTCTATTTCCCTATATATAATGATACTCTGGTGTCAGTAGTTTTTTTACATTTTGGTCTCCATATACCTACACACACAAAGAGTAACAACATAGATGTTAATAGTTTGACCTTTGTACTTTCAAGCCATGCTGTTTAATTCATATGTACCAACATGCATATGGTTAAGAAGATTCTAGCTTACCTGTTTATTTTTGACTTCAAATAGTATTATCAATGTCACAGTTAAGACTATTGTTGCCAATAACAAACAAGTAAATCATAAACAATATTACCCAAAACTTCCAATACACACATGTCTATGCAATTTTTTGGCTGATCATCGATTTTTTAGTCTTGGTGAACAACTACGATATTCTAATAACAAGAACAAAACAAAACAAAAACAAATATTATTTTAATAAGTCACTACTAATGCATTAAAGTACCATCATTTTTTTTACAGTTTTTTTACAGATATTTTTACTATACTAATATATTCCGATATTGCAGTGGCAATTAATTATACATATGCCCGATTTCATCAAAGTCCCCTAAAAAGGCTAGAGGGACGCTAACGATGATTTTGCGTTTCATGAAACGTTAAGAATCCCTATGTAGTTAAAAGAGCCCCTAAATTTAGAAACTCGATTATCGAACCATAACACTGACAGTTTTGTGTGTTAGTTTTTGACAAAATGGACAATAATTTATTATATATATTTAAGAAACTTAGAAGTAAAACGAATAGTCACTAAAACTAAGGAAACAATACTGTTAGATTGGTAAAAATGAATATTATCAAATAACTGGTTTAGGTATCCTCTTAATTTAGAGGGTACATGGTTTTGTGACGACTTAGCGTTGGTGAAATTGAACAATAGTATCATAAAATTTCGTATGTAATTTTCTTCATATACAACATATTAAAAATGTGGGTACTTCAGTATCTGTTCCCTTTCTTATTCAATCTCCAAATAAGTGAGTATGGGCTGTTTATTAGCCCATATCCACAATGCGAGTGTAGGTAACTGGTTAAATAAACAGAATGGTTCTATCTATACCAAAATTATTATCTCAACGAGTTTAATACTAATTATTAAACACCTGCATTCATCACAAGTGTTCTAAACTATGCACATAATTGAATTCACTGATTTTATTATTGTTATAAGTATACGCTTTATTAATAAAAAGTACATAGATATGTTAATATTTACAAACTTAAAACTACACATTATCTTAAATAATAAACTTCCTCAAAGTTGCCGCTTAGAAAGCTGTCATTGCTCAAGGTACCTAGCAGACTGGCAGCATTGCCTCTTTGAATAGCCAAACTGATTCGTTGGCGGAAGAAGCTGCCAGCCCGGCGGTCTCCCGAAGCCTCGACCAGTCTCTTACAAATATCAGAAACCAGTCGATGGGCTTCGGGGCCCCAGGGAGCCAAAGTTTCGACTGCAAAGGGCGTAAATATGAAACTCTCAGAGAGAGTCGCATACTTACGCCGCTTCAAGTTCTCGGCAGTGCTGGCCGCGGCACCTGCTGACTTGGAAGTCGCCGGCACATGGGAAACAGCAAGTGTATCGACACAAGTGGCATCCCACACCAGCGATCTTCCAAGTTTCCAAGGAATGAGCGTCAAACCATCCGGTCTCCTGCCGTCGCTGCGCACAATACCTACAGGCTCTAAGACTGCAGGAACGCCAGCGGCGACAAGAGCCCGCCGAATGACGTCATTCAAGGCAGCATGTCGTGACATGCGGCCCGCACTACGTAAACAGGATAAACCGTGGTGACCTAGTACATCGACGAGATCACCACAGCGGCAACGGTGAAGAAGGTTAGTCCTGGCCCCCAGACGAAGGGATACTATGAGAGAAAGCGTGGTATTGTCGATTAAGGTTCCTAAGTTTTTTGAAGGTATTACCTTCAACCAGTGTCCTGACTACTTCTCAGAAACAGCTAGGAGGCGAGACCGATCTTTTTCGGTACTACAAGAATATAAGTTAATAATATATTATTTTTAACAGGCCCGAAAGCCCAGATAACGGTTTGAATAAATTTATAAGTGAACCCAACAGACATCATCTAGTCCAAAATAAAAAAAATCCTAAAATCCGATTGCAGCGCCATCTATATCAAAACCAAACACACATGGTTCGAAGTTTCTCCTCTGAATTTAATGGGATCAGCAAGGTGTAATTTATTTTGTAATTTATTTATGAGCTGCTCAAACCGAATGAGACTATCATAGGAAATTGCTATTGACTTCAATTGATGCGTTTGAGTAAAACCCCCAAGGAAAAACGGCCGTTATACGAGCAGAGAAACGACAAAGTTATATGTATATGACAACGCCCTGCCTCATGTTGCAAAAGAAGTAAAAACCTACTTGGAAACGCTTAAATGGGAAGTTTTACCCCACCCGCCGTATTCATTGGACATAGCCCCTGAAATGAAAAAAAAACCACAGAGACGTCCTCTGTAGTATTCCGACAGCCGTCGCGTCGTTGTTACGTCGAGTTTGTTTTCGTGTCTGTTCGTGATAATCTCTGTCATAATTATGCCAATCAATTTTGCATATTTTGTTAAGTTTGTATATCAAAATAACCGTAATAAGTGATGTGTTCGAGTGGTGTATATACTTTTGTGTGATGGTAATGTTTTAGATCGTAAAAGATATGTTTTTTGTTGCTGTAAATGGAGTCTTGAAGTAAAATATTGTGTTGAAGTGATTGAATCTATTGAAAACAAAGTTGCAGAAGGTAAATACAGTGACTTTAGCAAAAAAAAAACCTGTATTTTAGTGCAAAACATGCTATAAACAACTACGTCGTAACATACCTACCGTCGTGTAGTACAAATTCATCGAAGACTTGGGTATATGTTTAGCGTTCTATTAATTACAATTGAAAAGTTTAATAGATAAATGTAGTATGAATAGGATAGATAACAGAGTCTAATTTATAATGAAAGTGTAACATTTATTATTATACTTTCGTAATAATATTTCGAGATGTCGTAAATAGTAAAAAATCTTTGCAAAATTTACCTGTCCGCTGTCCGTATCTAATTTATTTCTAAGGTCGTATTATGGTAGAACTATTTATATTTACTTTAATGGCTTCCCTATATATCTACCTCTCAGCCGGTATTTTTCTTTTCGTGATACGTGTAAGTACCTATGCGAAACGTAACGCATTTGACACCTGCCGTGCAGCAGCAGTGCAGCAGGGCGTGCGCTTGACGTAAGTGTGGGAGAATATGTGTGTTTTATTATTTGTTATTATTGATATTTACATACATATCTTCACGCTGTATCCCCAACAGGGTAGTCAGAGAGGACGGAGCGCTAAGCGTCGCGATATTTGATATTAATTATTCACTCATAGTTAGCATACTAACTATGGCGATAATTATCCTTGTAAAATTATTCTTTCGTATTCTGTTAAAACATAAACAGGCCACAATTTATGAATATAATTTAGTGATAAAAAGTTAATCATCAAATTGCCAATATCTAAAACCATTCGTTAAATTATTATTGACTTTTACGAATAGTACACCTTCAGAGTGTCTCTGTTCTTTTCTTCAAACTCTTATGCTTGAAGACTAACATCTTATGCTTATATATGAGCATGTTATACTTGAAATCAAGTGACGGAAAATTCTCACTTAATACTCAATGAAGAAAATATGTGATAAGAGGCAAGGGTAAGGTCTGGACGATAGTGGTATTGTAAAAATGAGAAAAGGTGTGCTTAGATGGTTTGTGTGTAAACAAAATGAGTGACGAACGTTTGACAAATAAAATGTAAGGGGCGAAAATTAGTGGTAGTAGAAGCTAAGGCACATAATGATCAAATAGCCAAAATGTTACCAGAGAGGAATGTCCAAAACGATACCACACCTCGGCGACAGTGTGAAGTGTGATAATATTTGAAGAGGCGTATGTAAAGACCGCAATGTCTGGCGTCCTATCTGCCTACTCTGTTAGACAGCGTGAAGTATTGTACGTATATGTACAAGACGAGGACATCCGAGATAAGCCTGGCTAGATACATTGGGAGAGTATAGAACGCAGTGTAAAGTACGGTCTCACGTCTGTGTGCGTGTGCGGCGCGTGGGGCGCGTGGGGCGCGTGGGGCGCGGCGGGCGCGGCGGGCGCGGGCAGCGCGGGCACGGTGGGCGCGGCCGCGGCCAGCGGCGTGGGCGTGGGCGCGGGCGCGGGCGCGTGCGCGGGCGCGGGCGCGGCGGGCACGAACGGCGCCGACACGGGCGACGGCGCCGTTGTCGGCGGCTGCTGCTTCTTTTTTAGAGCCTCCTACAAGTAAACAAAGCATGGTATAAGCTTGATGACTCTTAAGTGTGTTTTATACATTATATTAAAATAATCAACCATTTTGAATACGTTTGCGAAAATACTAATCGACATTCATTGACAGAAACAAAGTTTTTTTTTTAATATTAATGGCAACTAGACAGAAATTAAGTTATTGGGTTTTAAACTTCAATAGTGGGAACAGTGTGGGGATGAGTCAGAGGGACATAGCGTCACATAGCTGTAACGTCACGTCATTGTAACGTCACCTCGCTGTAATTACGTCATTAAGAAATAGTGATCATTCATTTGCATATTTATTTTCTATATACCTTCTACAAAACGCACCTTTAGAATGAAAAGATTAATTCATAATTTTGAAATTTTTTTGGCAAGTTATGACAATGAATTCAACTAAATAAAATAGATTTTTTACAAATACATGTTTAAATATTCTTACGACATTTAGAGCTAAATGGATACTTTCTCATTAGCTACATCTCATGAGATTAAGGTAGATTAAGTTTACTATTATAACTCAAATTTCTAAAATTTTGAATTAGGTCAGTATCATTCTAAAGGTGTGATAAGTAAACAGGCACTTACATAAATATATAAAATCTATATCTATATAAGCGAAATACCACTCACTGAGTGACTGACTGACTCATCACCAGATCTCCGAAACTATAGGTCCGATTGACTTGAAATTTAGCATAGTTACTCCTTTCGCAGTGTAGACGCTCAATAATAACGGATTTTACGATTTGGCTCTGCTATCCGTGCGAAGCCGGTCGCTAGTATAAAACATTTTTAATCCATATTGGAATTAATCCATATTATAAAGGAATGGATGAAACGAGCTACGGACAAAGAAATCTGGATCAAACTGGAGGAGGCCTATACCCAAAAAGGGGTTCCTATCCATGAAAATATCATGTAATAGAAACAAATAAAATAGTGTAAGTGTAAATAATAGTAAATAGAAAGTGTAAATAGTACAAGGAAATTAATAAATATTTACACACAAAAAATAAATACGCAAATAGTGTAAGTGTAAATCATAATAAGTGAAATTCAATTAAATATATTAATAGATACATGTAGTACTTAGGTGATGGGAAATAAAGAAAGGCTTTATTATTATTATTATTATTATTATATATTGATAATATAAATACGAAACTACCTCTACCTGTTGTCACTTTCACGACTAAACCGCTGCACCAATTTTAATGAAATTTAGAATGGAGATAGATTAAGCCCTGGGAATGGATATAGACTACTTTCATTTTTTAACGAAGTTGCGGGTAACAGCTTTATATTATAATTTGACTCATCCACATACCAAAAGAACAGCCTATGATTAAAATTTTAGTGTGTCTTCCCTTGATACCAATTTGTACATAAGACAACTAATCATTTTAATGACCATATAAACAATATATAGTAAAAGAAAAGCATGGTTATGTGCTGAAAACGATACTCCTTTCATTTGTAGTTTATAACAATAATATTCTGGATGATTATAACCTAAATTTATTTATAACAGATGCAAAAGAATGTAAAGAATTTTAAACAAATGGGAATTATAACTTTTCACAAAGTTCAATCTTTTTATATTGGATAATAAGTTTATTTAATTCAAAACACAACATCTGTGTAAGTGAGTACAGCAAACGAGTCAGCGCATCAGTAAAACGCCGACGCAACAGAAATGTTGAGTTGCAAATCTTTTGCATATCATTGCAAATGTAAAGGTCGTAAATGTAAATTCGTTTTAAAATGCTAATTAAAATATTACCAATTGACGCGTGATGATCTCATCATCATGACGAGCAACATGGCGGATATAATTCATATTTTAGTAAGTTACAAATAATAAAATAAGTAGGTAACATAATATATAACTTGACCAAAAAGTATTCATAATATAGAAGTAAGTGAACTCTACGACAAAATCTACGAAAAAATCTACGAAAAAATCAAAATCATCGAGGAGGAAAATTTCCTACGCCAGCAAATAAATTACTAAAATTACAATTTTACTGGACAAATCAACAGTAATAAATACTAAAATGTATTAATTTTAACTGTCAATGATTCTTTAAAAGTACATTTGGAGAATGCGTTCGAAAGTTTCGAAGTGTCCGAAAGATAGAAACCTTAGAAGTGAACACGAGTTTTTGGCGGGATTTTATGGGGAGCGGTTGGATGGTCGATTTTAATTATTCGCAAATTGTTTCTAGTGGATTTTGTGATGTAAAATTGACGTAGTTTGGCGTCCCGTGTCTACGCTGCTGTGCATTATGTGGAATTGTTGAAATGAGTGCTTATTTAGTAGTGATATTGAGATATGATTAGTGGCTTAGTTCGCCTCAGTGGACCATACTAGAAAGACTGCCTCAATATGTTTATCGCTTGAAACTCCAAGATAGAAGTGAAGAACATGTCATTTTATTACTGAAGAAGTCGGTTGTTATGGGTTTAGATCCCTTTGCCTTCTCTCTTAAAGGAGAATTGTCCAAAAAAAATTAAATACCTTTATTCATCGTTTTTAGCATACCATAGCAGTGTCTTTTCCAAACAAGTCACTGGCGAAAATTATTTAAAGGTAGTTGTCATTAATTTAAAAAACAGGTCGTTTTGGGAATGTTCCTGGATAGCACATTCTCGAAATTATTATGATACATATTTGTAATTGCAATTACTTAAAAAAACTGTTTTTATATTGTTGTGATTAATCATGAAATTGAAAGTTTCTTTTATTTTACTGTTTATGTATGTTTACATAATTTTCAGTATTATATTTTACAAGTATTTTTTTTTATCAGCAATATGGTGTTGCACAAGGCTGAAAAAAGCGAAAAATATCAGAAAAAGCAACTGACAAAAAATAATTAGGCTTAGCTGCAATTAATAGAATAAGTTAAGCATGATTCACGTTATACCGTGTCGGGGCCGGGCCCTGCCCGTGCCGTGTCGGTTCCACCGTGCGCCGCGCGGGCCTATAATTCATGTTACACTTACACCAGCTGTTTATAAGTAATTATTGCACGCCCGTGTCCACGTATAGTATACTGAGTGTTGTCAACTTCTCAAGCATCTGCCCATTTTTTATTTCTATTTTCTTTTTCATTTATATTTTTATTAGTTTTCATTTATCGCTTGAGAGATAAAACTATGTATTATAATTATAAAGCAATTTAGTTCGTTGTAGTTCGTTGTAGTTCGTCGTTGTTGTCGCCGGGCCGGGTCGGAGCTCCGACCTCCGCGGAGGCGGGAAAAAATACCCAGACATTTCGACGCCATGCCCCGACCGTGCCCCGGCCGTGGCACGGACGCGGCCCGGTCGAAAATGAATTACTTCATACAAAAGTATGTTATAGATGTTTCACCATGCCCCGCTCGTGGCACGGCCCGTCCCCGACACGGTGTAACGTGAATCATGCTTTAACATTCGAAAAAAAGTCTTTACATAACATCAATGCTAAATAGAGAGATTAAAAGGACTATTAATGTAAGCCTACTATAACAAGAATAAAGCAGAGGAAGAAGTGAAGAGAACATTGTTGACACAACATAATTTTCATTATCACAACTTCTAAGAATTTTCATGATAAACATGAAATTTGTCACCTCAGTGATTTTAAACCTGTTAAACTGTATTTAAGGGCCCAGATCCGTTTAGAAAGCTCAAAATGGACAGCAAAAATCCGCTAGATTGCGTAAGCTTATCGCCGTGTTGATTTTACTTTATGTTCCCACACTCACATAAAGGAAACTCACGTAGCACAGACGCAATTATATAAAATATTAGTTCGTTAATGATTTTTTGACAAATTGAAAATAAGCAGTGTTTAATAATAATATGTCGTGAGTTATTAGCGTTAACGTTTTGGATCGAGTTTATTGCTTTACTCATGTGCGGTCGCACTTATCATGGACATCAAAAGACAAATAACAGAAGTTGAAAAGAAGAGAGAAGAGAAGAGAAAAGAAAGTTTTGATATTCCAGTCAGAAAACATTCGCACGCTATTTGATCATTTTCGATAGAAATACAGAACAAATCCCTTGGCCTTCGCTTCGTTAGTAGTTCTTCACTTATTTTTGCTACATATCCAATACATGCAAGATGCACCAAATTGCAATTTACTTAAGCTTGTTAAGGACTTTGTATTATATGACAAGAGACTGAAATAATAATTAAGAAAGAATTAACTTAAACTATGAACTCTTGATTTATCTGTATATTCGTTATTATTTAATTTTCGTCAGTGTTTTGGCTAGTTGTGCCAAAACACTGACGAGTTGTTTTAAATATGTACATTCTAACATTATCAGTAACAAAACAAATAACTTCACTTTTCATGTAAGTATTTATTTAGTAGACAATGAATACTTTCAAAAAGAAAACAAAAAAATATATATTGTTTACTAATCAAAACTCAAGTACAAAAATAACTTTATAAATCGATATAAATACATACCTATGTAATTTGACAGTTACTGAAGTCGGTGCCAAGCCTACTAAACAAATAGACTTTCTGTTGTTGCACATTTATTTGACACCATCTTCAATAACTGTCAAATTTAATTATATTTACGATAGTATTTGTATCGTATTTATAAAGTTATTTTTGTCCTAAGTTTTGATTAGTAATGGATAGTTATTTCGTAGTTTTCAGTGTTTTTTTTTTCGAAGTCGGTTTAATTTTTTTACTTAATTTTTTAATTTCTCCCTTTGGAATGACATTGGCCTAAATAAATATCTAGGGCAGATCTACAATTAACTTCTTATTTAATTTGGTGTATTTTCGAAACCCATGCTCCAATACCAGTGAAATTTAAATGAGACCAATCTGGAAGTATATCGTTTCAAATAAATAATAATTTTGCAATGAACGGAGTCCTGAGGTAACAAACATAAAAAAAAACATGCAACCGAATTGAGAATCTCTTTTTTGAAAACATCGATCCATGTTTTGACATAAATGTATATAACTTTTTTAAATTCCTTTTCCCGCTAAAAAGTTTCGACACAATAAATAAACAACAGTCAAAATCACTACAAACTTATAATGTATATATTTGTTTTTTCGAGCAATACAAGATTGCGACATATCAATTTATGTTATCCTTTGGATTGCATTTTAAAATATTCTAATAAAATATTATTTTATTCCGTGTTGCTTTAACCTAATGTAATAAATTTATAAATGGAATTATCATATATGAACAATAAGTGCCCACAAAGTTCTTTATGATGATTTTTGACGTAAATTGTTAAATCGACTTTTATGTAGAGAAAATATTTTTTTAATACATTTGCTGAAAAAGTAGACTTTTCCATGTGTGATTAGCGTGCGGAAAGTTATTCTTTTCCACACTAGTGCTTTTTGTTTTCCTCCTGCATATTACATCCAAATGCATGGTTTTTAATCAAAAAGTTATCTGTACAAAATTTTTATATGAAATGACTATTTTACAGCGTAAATACTATTAAAACATGAATTTTAAAATTTTTTTTTTTAATATATACGTATAACGTAAATAAATAATGCAATTAAAATTATTTTGAATTTAGATAAATTATTGTCGTTGAATTGGCTGAATGTATAGAAACCGTTGCACTGCCATGTCCTCTAAAAAAAAGAAACTTACTCCCGCGAAATTACATATCTGCATTTTTTTTATTTATTTATATTTTTTTCGCCAAATGTATTAAAAAATGTCGTTCGATACACGTGCGGAATTGTCATTTCCACTCGTCCCTATTGTTGACCCGTGCCTTCGGCTTATGTCAACAAACCGGGACTCGTGAACAAATGACATACTTTCCACACTTGCATCGAAATTTTCTATTAATGTTGGCCACCCTATTTTGAATAAAAAATAAGTACACACACACCTCAGACGGGGCTCCGAGCCCGATTGACAATGGCATTTCGCAATAACATGGCGATTGAATGAAAAAGAACTAGCAATCGTTTTTTGTAATCTTGTACTTGTTTTATTTTTCTGAAAAAAATTCCACATTTAATGGATTTTTAATTGAGTAAAAACAATGAATTTAATGTCAAATAAACAGTGAAAACCGCCACTGGTTACTTATTTCCAACGAACTACTAAATTCGCAAAAAATTTGCCGATTTCATTGTGGAAAAACAAATATGATTTTTAACTTTAAACTCAAAAATCGGCATCTTTAGCCGTTTAATTGCAAAGATGAGCTATACGTTTCGATTTACTATAGAAACATTATTGTTGCCTCCTTATATGACTTTAGAGTCGAATAAAATTAGCATTTTATTTTGTATGAAACTGCAACAGCGTGCGGTTTTTCTTCTTTAAAAAATAAATATTTCTGACAAATTTTCACTCAAAACTTAAAAATCAGCCTCTTTAGCCGTTCAGTTGAAAGAATGAGCTATTTACTTCGATTTTTTGCTAGTATATTCCTTGTCTCCTTATATGAGATTAGTCGAATAAAATTAGTATTTCGCAAAAACTGCGGAAGCGTGCGGATCTGCGCCCTTAAGGCGACGCATTGAACAATAATTTAATATAAAATAGACCTTCTGTTCTATGGAAACGTGCGCGCGCTATAGCTTACGAAAAATACGAAATAACAGTTATTTTCGTTTATTTTAGAAACTATAATTAATTTTAACAAATCCAACTAGCATTTTTGGGAATATGTTTAAACTACAGAAAATTTAGAAATATAAATCGATCTCGTTGCTCGGAAAAATGTAAATCTCAGTTTTAAAAGAGGTTTCTTTGATATTTTTTTTTGTGTTACAAAAGTTAACCAACCGTGTATCGCAACTGTCAAAATGAAGTCAATGAAATAAAGAATCAGTATACCAAATATCACTGTCATACGTTTTGTAGTCACTTAGAAAAATTGAGATCCTGGCGTCAAATTTCTAATGCGTCGCCTTAAAACGAACTTGTCTTTCCACGGCTCACAATGTTTTAGATTTGTTATCGATATTTTCCCAACTCTTTATTGTTTAATAGATAAAGAAAAGCTAGCTAGCGGAATTAATTAAAATATACAATTTACAATATCGAAATGTCTTATACGAATAGTATAATTTAAATCATAGTAAAAAGCAAAGCATCTCAAATATTATTTTAACAAGACTTACGACGAAAAGAAATGTTATTATTATACTTCGATCACAAATAAAAAAAACTAGATACACAACACCAAAAACGTGCGATCCAAATGTACACTCTGATTAATATTTGAGTGCACATTGTTTTAATAATATTTGAAAAAGCTAACAGCGAACATGTCAAATTGCTCCTTCAACAATTGTAAAAACAACACATCTCGAATGCTAAAAAAGCGGGAGCTTCTTATATTTTGGCAAATAATTAATATTATTTTATTGAGGTGTTCATTATTTCGTAATAATAATACGTTACATAGCTCTTTTTTATTAAATTTGTAATTATATATTCCAAATGACATGACCTTAACACCATTAAGATTAAAATCATGAATAAGAAGTTTAAAACCATACTACCGCATTCATGTCTAATTTATTATGCCGCGTCCACACATTGGATGCAATTTTGCTTCCAAGCTTGGCTCTAATTTGAAATTGCCAATATTGAACCCAACTACTGCATCACACATTGGCGGCTTCAGTACAAACTTTGCAGTCAAACACTGGAAAGACAAGCGCACTGGACCAGTCCCTGTTGCGGTTGCAGAGCGACTGGACCAGTACCTGTTGCGGTTGCAGAGCGAATGACGATGGACGATAATAACTTATTTGCATTAGCGGCTTACACATTTAGGTACATATGCTTATTATTTGCATCGTACAAGAAAACAACGAAAGAAAAGGCGATGGTGGTGATCCTTTTTTCTTTTTAATTCTGCAATAGTGACGCCACTTATAGTAAACGAGTTGCGTATTCTGTTCCATGCATCTGCTAAAACATTTCTGTTTTTGTGAAATTTATTGGTGGAATCCCACAAAGCTGGTACTCCTTGGTATAATTCAATAAATTCCAAGACATCTACATTCGACCATTCAGTCGAGGGTGTTGTCATTTCGAAAATAATTACCTACACAAATATAACAAAAAAACGCGTAGGAACAGGAGCCGCAATTCACAATGAATGACAGACCAATGTGTGGCGCGCGCGCAACATTTTGTCCAAGATGCCCGCGCGCACTCCCCTTTCGTTCCACTCGCCTTTGAACTTCTTTCAAAAACCGACTCGATGCGCGTCAGTATTGGACATTGGACAGTGATTGGACGCAATGTTCATATTGTGTCCAAAGACTGATCTACACATTGGTGTATTGGCCGCAATATGTTACATTGGTGCAAATATGACCAATGTGTGGTCGCGGTATTAGTTATACATATGCCATTAGACGGATGCGGATACGGCTAGGTTGGTGTACTTCGCATATTTTCATAGCCTAATGTCCTATGGCCTTTCGGTGTGGGGATCAGCGGCGCATATTAACTCGATTTTTATTTTATAAAAAAGAGTGATACGTGCTATTTACAGTATGAATGCACGAGAATCACTAAGAGATCGTTTTAAAGACATTGATGTACTGACCTTGCCGTCCTTATACATCTTTGAAATTATTATGTATACGAGGAAAAATATAGATCGATTTACAAAAAAGGCGATTTTGGTGGTATGGAAACCCGAGGTCGTGATAAATTGGTTGTTCCAAAATTTAAATTACATAAGTCAAATGTTTCATTTTTGGGTAACTGCGTTCGTTTTTATAATAAAGTTCCTCAAGAAGTCACTCAATTAACAGAAAATATATTTAGATTAGTTATAAAACGTACATTGATTAGACAATCATACTATAAAATAAACGATTTCGTTGAAGATAAAACAATAGTCTGGAAATGATTTTCTCTGCACATGCATTTACTGGCTCTGAATATTGTATTTTAATAAACCTTTTGTAAAATGATGTTGAAAAAATTATACCTGACTGAGTTTCTTGTCGGTTCTTCTGTGTCCAGGTTTTCTTTTCTCTTCTCTTTGAACCGAACTAAAGTAGATTTAACGTTCAAAAATACCTTATGATTGGGTTTACTTGAATAAATTGATTTGACTTTAAATGATATTTACCTTAAAACATACTGAACAGAGACCATCTGTGGCTGGGTTGCCGTAGAACCCGCATCCGGAGCGGCATAATGCCTCCATGGGATTTGACTCTCGCTCCATTGTTTACAATAATTTTACTTTAACAGCAACAACAATAACAACTAGTCTATCACTCACAGTCACGTAATCAAAAGTTTGATTGCACTAATAGTATATTGCACTTGTTTGTCGTAACACAAGTCCCACAATCAGTGTGCACTTTAAAACAATTCAATTTAGACGTAATTTATCTCTGGCTTGCCGTGTCCGCGGTTAGTGGCTTTCCTTGCCAACAAGTTACAATTATTCTTGCTTTGTCAGGATCGCAGGGGCTCCTGTAATAGAATCACACGTTTTGTTTTAGTTATCAAGTCATTAAAATCAAGAGATATTTTATTACTTAACTTATAAGTAACGCTTAAGGTCCTCAGATTTTAGTAAATGTGGATATGTGAGGAAGGAAGTGATATTAATTCTAAATTGAGGCGTTCAAATATATTTCTATAGAAAGTTGTATTTAAGTGTAGAACGTGATTTCGTAGACATAGAGCATAATATGCATAACGACAGGTTTGCGTAATAAGAGAGAGCTATACGGCAAAAGTGGAACGCGCCCGCGAAACGGAGCACCCGCGCCGCCCCGCGGCCCACGCCAAGGTCGCCAATATTGTACTATTGGCACATTTAGTTAACTAAACTCATGATGAATTAGAATGCTCCTCCATAAACACTCATCGAGTTGAATAGAAAATTGTGAAATGACATAGAAAATAGCAGTTAAAATTCAAGGTTCTACTCTTTTTCAGTCAATTTACAAAACATACTTTTGATGTGTGTGAAGTTAATCAATTGTTATGTTAAAATATTAGTGTAGATTTCTGTTATAAAGAAAAGTACCAGGACGACCGAGCTTTACTCGGTGTCTCATAAAAAAATTTAAAAAATCAGACCACATTGCAGATTTTGAACCCTACCATTTCAGCGTGGCACACATACGCTTTAGCAAAGTAAAATCTGTTGCGAAATTAGAATAGTTTAGAAGTTTTAAGTGTGTGAAGACATAGAGAAAACTAATTTTCCCAGAATTAAGACCTAGCTCAATCGATTTTTTGCCCCCTCAACCCCTATATTGTAAATTTCATCGAAATCGCTAGAGCCATTTTCGAAAAAGCGATATCAAATATAATAAATATAATATAAAATATAATAAATATAATATAAAATATAATAAATATAATATAAAATATAATAAATATAATAGTAGATAATATTATTTTAATATTTAATTAAAATTATTTTAATGTTACATCACTACGCAAACATATTTAGTACATAATTAATATACAGAGCCTACTCTATAGTTATATGTATGTGTCACATGAAGTCGAATACCTAATACAAGAGTATAGACGGATAAGCTTGGACTGAATGCCCCTGGGAACCATAACTAATGACTGATATTTTTTACTTGCGCCTAAACTATTCTGTAAGCAATCAGCAAACAACCAACATTCTTTTAAAATAAATGAAGCATTAAAAATTGAATTTTTTTTATAAAAAATGTTACCGGTTGACGCTCACTCATAGTACAGTCACATAAGCTAAAAGAGAGAAAACCTCAAAATGAAAGATAATAAGCTATAAACTTGTATAAAGCTTTGTTTTATTAAAATGTGGGCTCAAAAGTCTCATAAGATCTCGTGTCCGCGTCTTAAGATATTCAAGGTCGAATGTCGCGATAAACAGTTTTTTGGAAACATCTCGTTTCCTATGCTCGAAATTATATTCGCATTCGTTGTATAAATCGTAGAGCATATAATTCTCTACAAATTAGAAGATATTCCAATAGCTCAAATAGGTCGAATATTTTTTTGAAATATCACGTTTCCTACGCTTAAAATTATGTTTGCATTCGTTGTATAAGTTATAATTTATAAAGCATAAAATTATCCACAAATTAGATCTTACGCTATTTTTTATACGAGTAACCGTTTCTGAGATAGAGTGCGAAGAGTGCAGAGCCCTCAGCCATTATAATATGTCATAATCATAATTGCAAGGTCCACCGCATATCCCAATAGATAGGTTTATAAAGTTATTTGTATATTAAAAAAATTATAATTATGAAAAAAAAACTTAATTATTAACTATTTAAAACATTATATTTGTCACTATTATTCATAAATTAAATACACGTTTAATAATACATACTTATTTCTTGTAAATAAATTAAATTTTTTTTAGTAGTATATTTATACTAGGGATACAGCGTGAAGATATGTATGTATATATTAGTTAATATTCTTCTTCATTTTTCTTAATTTTCTTCTTCATCATCGTCTTGTTTTTCTTCCGGTCGCTAAAGAATTTCCAATTCATTCAAGAATGTCAGGGTCATAATAAGCACTTTCTTCATCGAGATCATTTTGATACGATGAAATGCTTCGTCTTGCTTGTCCATTACATAGGCCACAAGCTAAAGAGCACTGCAACACCGATTTTCAACCATTCTTTCAGTTACAAAATCTTATGTGAAGTAAGTATTCATCTGGTACTGGTGGTAATAAAGTTGTTGTCTGTTCCAGGACTTCATTTTACTGCACCCAACCCCACTCCTGGAGTTTTAAATCGTCTCCTAACCAAGTTTTTCACTTTATTATCTATAGGGATAAGTATTATTAAACGAGTATTTAATTTATAAATGAAATAGTAACAAATATGTTTTAAATAGTTAATAATTAAGTTATCTTCCTAATTATAATTTTCTTAGTAAATAATTAACTTTATAAACCTATTTATTGGGATTCGCGGTTAACCTTGCATTATGATTATGACATAATATAATATACTGAGCGCTCTGCACTCTTCGCGCTCTATCTCAAAAACAGTTACTCGTATAAAAAACTATTTCAAGGCCTCATTTATAGAGAATTTTATGCTTTATCTTTTACAACGAATGTGAATATAATTTAAAGCATAAGAAACATGTTATTTCCAAAAAACCGTTTATCGCGACATGTGACCTTGAATATCTTAAGACGCGGACACTCATTCCGAGGTGAAACCCCTATTGTGACTAAATACGTGATAAACGGCAAAGGATTCTAGTTTAAGAGTCCGCCTATGCAGCACAGTGATACCGAATGTGTTCATTACCTCCGTGCGCTATGACGACAACAATAAAGTTCTTTTTCGCAGTTGCGGTTTGATCACATTTTAGCGCGCAGAAATCTCGACATTTGTTTTTGCACATAATTGTAATCTGCAAGAAAACTACATTACCAATAAAAAAACTGGTTTTAGAGATTTGAGATATATTATAATTAGTAATTACCTATCAATTTTAATAAAAATAAATTTACAATCCTGTAGAATTTCTGAGATGCAACTGGATCTTTGTATGAAACAGGATTTTTTCTGAATAAGAATTTCAAGATAAATCGTTGAAGTTGTATGTATCCAAAAATCTAACTCTCAGTCTTCTTAGATATCGAGATCCAGGTCATAAAACACTAGTCTGCATGGGCGGACTCTTAATACAAACAACTTGTTGACATTTTGCCAAATGAATTTGTTAAAACCAAATGAAAATCCCATAAAAAATATAGCGTAAATTCAAGGGACATAAATGTAATGTCGCTAGAACAGGTAAGTTATTAATTATTATAACCAAAGGAATTGTAATAAATGAAATCTACTATGAGTAGTTTGATTATGGTGAGTGCAATAATTAATAAATACTGTCAGATATTACTTAATATTTCCCTTTTCAGATCCCGTTACAATATGGGCATTTAACTTAATTATTACAGTACACAATACAGAATATAAAGAAATCTTAAAAACATAAAGATATCAGTTGTTTTTAATAAATTGTCGCAGAATGTTCGGTGCACCAATTAATTGCACTTATGAATACTGTCAGTAGTGGAGAACGCATCACAGAGGTCGTTAACATTACTTGTGCTACACGGGGGAGGGAGCATCGACCGGCCATCACACAAGGGTGTGCGTCTGCGCACGCAACCCGCGCAAATGAACTATTGCGCCGTTTTTGACTACTCCGGTTAGAACAAAACTATCCTCATGTTTTCCCGCTATCAAATAAATAAAAAGATTTTCATTTGCCTAAAGAGAATTAACATCTAAGTTGTAATCATAAATTACATTTTATTCGGTGTTTGTAATACTTCTATCATCTTTCACTATTCAATGAAAAAGTATAATGCTACTATTGCTTTCCCTGTAATGAATAGTGAATCAAAATTAGATAAAAAGCATTGTAATTGCATATAATATGAACATAAATAGCATAAGACATAACAAACACTTTTCTCAGATGAGGTCTCTTCAGTTGAATCATGGCTCTATGACAGTCTTGAGCTCAGTTACATTAAGAATTACGAAGATAAACAGCTTAATATGAAAGGAAACTATATTTTCACATTATAATTTAAAAAAAAACCATGTTCTTAAAGCATTAATTATAGTGGGCGACATGACAGCTGTTGACAGTATCGGACTAAGTGCTGCTGCTTAATGACCATAACACAAGACTCTTTGCAGCCGCTGGACATAAATCCGGGTATTCGCCTTAAAAAATCAAAGGTTTTCAATAACTTAATCTAAATTTTAAATTAGAATATTCAATGATATCTTCAGAATTCATATTTTTCTAATTTTATCCTTGTTTCAGAAGTTGACATAACATAGCTGTCAGACTACAACCAACCACCATTAATAAAAAATCGATGTTCCTAAATCTAAATCATAATAATCACAAAGCTTATAATAAATAAAATTAAAATGTAAGAATAAAAGTACAATTACTCTAAAATTTAAAAAACGCGGACGCAAAATATAATAATTAGGTACCTATAAGATATTGAAGCTGTTCCCGACGTATTTATTAATTTACTTACTCCAGTGTTAAAGTATGAATATTCCAGAGGACGATAATAGTGAAATTTAATTATTTTGTATCGTTCTTCAGGGGTATGTGCATGCTTATTATTTTGACATTTCCGTCAGTGTCCGTCACTTTGGCTATTTGATCTTCGTAAGGCAGCTTTGGTTTGCTTCTGCTGCCATTCTCTTTCGCTGTATATATTTTCTTCGTCAAACGTTAATCATTCGTTCTTTATATAATTTGTGCAATTCTTTCGGCATTTTTGCAAATAAAACCTCATCTAACGCTGCTACCGCAAGGTTAAACCGCATATATTTCAGAGAGATCGCATTTTGACTGCATTCAACTTACTTTCCACTAGATTTCGGACATATCCATTTCTCACTACCGTAGAATAAAGTTGACACCAACATTACATCATGGATGACCATTTTGACAGATTTGATTATATTCACAATGATAAAAAAGTACCGTTAACTTCATTGTCAGGTTGCTACTCGCCTTTGCACATCCGGCTCACATCTTCCATTCATCAAAAACATACTCCCCAAGATTTCATTCGCCTGTTCTAGAAATATTAATATTACTCAAAACATTTTTCCTAGATATAAAGCACCATTCAAAAATAATATTACGTATTTTAGTTCAGCTCTTACAAATTGAATTAAATTTTCCTTTATATGTACTTCATCGCCTATATTTTCGTCCAAACATGAATCAAAAAAGTTAATGTCTCGTTTATCAAAACACATATCATGTAGATACTTACTTCATATTATACTGAACAGTGACCATTACGTTGTTTTTTTAATATTCGCAAATGGAACAAAGACGTAATTTCATATCGGAGAGCACAATTAGGTATACCTACACATCTACACCGTTATCAATTAGATCCAAACATTGTATCGAATTGGACTGCTATTAATTAGCTTCCAACAAATATTACGCACAAATGTGACATTTAATATCAATAGTTAACACATATAAATATTACAGAAATGTTTAAAATACATACAAACTGTGTAAGCTGAATTATGGTAAATGTTTTAAAACATAAGTAAAATTGATACGAAATTAAGTATGCCAAGGCGAGTTAACTAGTCGGAAACGTGATGTTCATTTATAGCATTACATTGCGAACTACCGATGCCGGCCGATGTCTAACTTGCCAAATTAACTATGGCCTTCAGTGAGATGCATGTTTCTTTGTGGGAAAATTATTGAGCGTTATATACTTTACTGTGATTATCATTTCCTTTACATTACTTTATAGTGGACCCAGATATCTTCTGAGACGAGATAATATGTAATAACCCATGTCAATTGCGTGAGTGGGTACAGACTACGATACGTCGCGGCGGCGGCGCCGTGTATGCGCCATGGCCTGCTGACCCAATTGCCGCGTACTCGGTACGCAATTCTAGCGACCCGCTCCGCTTGCACTGTTCCAACCACACAAACTGGCGCATATGCCATCCATGCTTGCATTTGTTGCCTTCCTTATTTAAATATATTTCAATCTTTAAAATATGCAACTATCATACATTTGAAACCAATTTCAGCAACGAAATACGGTAGTCACTCCAAAATCTAATTCTCGAAATGACATTACAAATGGAATACTACGAAACCTATTTTTTTTTATTTAAAATTATTCGATGCGTACATATTAATCTGGGAAAGAAAGAAAAATACAGAATGTGCCTGTTGCTTATCTGCCCGCGCAGGCCGTAAAAGTCTGATGAGGGATAAGGACTTATTATAAGGTACCTACTCCAATAAATAATTATGTTTATCTATACAGTTTCACCGTGCTACCTATCAGATCGAATATTTATTGCTAAAAATGTAAACGAGGCACGTCAAATATGACTTGGACCAGGTATTGAAATGGAGTTGAGAAGGTGAGGCTGAGGTGAAGAAATAAGGTTGAAGATTTGTAAACCAAAATGTGAGCATTAAATATTTGCACAAAGAATGTGTTTTTTAAAATGTTTTTGCGCTTTCAGAGAAAAAAATAAATTCAATTAAAAATTCAATCTATAAATCACTTAGTAAAGGCTCTAGCAGGTTAAGCATATGAAAACTGCACTCGCGTCTGATGAAGGATTCTTACCTTGTTTTTGTTGTTCTTCATTTAAAATAGCCATACAATTAATCTCATATCTCTAACTCTTATAGTAAGAGAATAATGGGGGTGACAACCCTTAACATAAAATTTTTTTTAGTACCTATTGAAGATATCTTTATGAAACTCAAACTGCACATGACTTTTCATAAACTAATTATAATATATTTTTTTTAGGTGATTTATTAACAAAAAATACATACATATGTTAATATTTACAAACTTAAAACTATACATTATCTTAAATAAGAGACTTCCTCAAAGTTGCCGCTTAGAACGCTGTGATTGCTTAAGGTACCTAGCAGACTGGCAGCATTGCCTCTTTGAATAGCCAAACTGATTCGTTGGCGGAAGAAGCTGCCAGCCCGGCGGTCTCCCGAAGCCTCGACCAGTCTCTTACAAATATCAGAAACCAGTCGATGTGCTTCGGGGCCCCAGGGACCCAAAGTTTCGACTGCAAAGGGCGTAAATATGAAACTCTCAGAGAGAGTCGCATACTTACGCCGCTTCAAGTTCTCGGCAGTGCTGGCCGCGGCACCTGCTGACTTGGAAGTCGCCGGCACATGGGAAACAGCAAGTGTATCGACACAAGTGGCATCTCACACCAGCGATCTTCCAAGTTTCCAAGGAATGGAACTTCCTTAGGAACCGATCCTAATGCTTAACCTGCTAGAGCATTTAATTTTTCCAAAAAAAAGTAAGGTTATAGGAAACTTTATTTTCGGCTATGAAATTACATATTTTATTAGGTTCAATTAAATATAGTGTTTATGTAAATTCTATTCGATTGAAAGTGGAATTGAATATTTTTTTTTGCGAATCTTTTTTCCGAGTTTATAGCTGCAGTAGAAGTGTCGATTTTTTACCGTAAAAGTGGTATCTATCTCACAATATATTTCCAATATCCTGGTCTTAATGCTCCGTCCATGCCATATGGACAATAACGTGAAGATACATACTATGTATTTAACAATAAACAATCTTAGCAGTTTTAAAAAATATGGGTCGTAAATTTCTTAAAATTTTAACGTGATAGTTATGCAAAATACATTTGGTTTAGACCAAAGACCAAGTTTAATTCGATAAATTATTTTCGTTGAATAAATTGTGAGCTAATTAAATATAACATCATGTATTTGTAAAGTAAATATCCTATTGTACTCATTTTATTTATCACAACTGAAGATAAAGAATGCATATTATACACGTATACAATATACATATTGACGGCAGCAGTAAATTGAAAGAAATAGATTTTCAGGCTGCCACCTACGGATAAAATGTAGGTCGTAACAAATCCCTACAGTATGTAAGTAGGTACACGTTGGCTCCGTGTACATTTTATTTTATAAAGACAGAACTGCTCGAAATACTAGGAAAAATGAGACAAAATACAGGTCTGACCACTCGATCAACGGTAACAATAACGGTGCGCAGCACCAAAATCGTGCACAACAGAAAATTCCCCAAATAACGAGGCCTTCCTTGCTCTAATTTCAAAAGCAAATTGTGCAATGGATAATTCTTATGTAGGCATATGTAAACACATTTTACAATTATGTGTATACAAAAAATGTTCTGATTGTCAGTCTGATTCATCATCGCCCAGCCTAAACTACTGAAGCTAAAAACATGAAATTACTTCCTTTTGTGACGTGGTGCGAAGATAAGAAAGGATTTTCCGAAAATCAACCCCTAAAAGGATGAAAAGAGCCGGCAACGTTTGTATGGTGAAAAAAATGTTTACCTTGAATTATTGACTTCAAGTTTATAACTTCTTGCACTTGGGGTGGGAGCGGGGAGACACGTGAGGGCAGACGACATTGACGCGCGTATGAAATCGACGTCGCGGACAACGTCGCAGACGACATTGTCACACATATAAAATCGACGTCGCAACGAGGAAGTAAAATTGCCAATCAAAATATAAAATATTTCAGTTATTTCTAACCTAAGTTAGACTAATTTTGTCAGCACACTTGCCGAGAATGGGAATCTATTTTATTAATGAATTTAGCAAAATACAGACAAGATATAATAAAACTAAGAAATTATATTTTATAGTCAACATAGTATTAGTAGGTATGCATATGTTTATTTTTATGTAATTTTCAATAAGAAAACGCTTCCCGTCCGAAAACTGTCTTAATTGGTACTGCACGGGACAAATGTCCGACTCATAAATGTTTTACATCATAGCATGCGTTTCAGTAAATACATATAATAATAGAATGCTAAGAAATTTTCTGATAGAAAACATAAGACCTTATTTATATTTATGTCAACAAAAACAAACTACGACGCGAGCTTTGAATACACGGAAATTCAACGATGACTGCGCTAATCGAGATGGAAAAAAAATTATTCTCTGGCATCAGTCCTAGAAGAAACATATTACAATGGCGGTAAAGAAGCGTCTGTGTCTGTTAAAACGACACGCGTATGTCTATCTAAATGGAAACGTCACATACCAAAAATAGCCCAGCCAGGGTCTCGCATTGAAACCTTCCGCGTGGTTTCGCAACGAGGAAGTAAAATTGCTAAGAAGTCAGCCATCATACAATTTTATGCTTGCTAGCAAATAACAAAGCAAATAAATCAGGACGAGAAGGACAATGACATTAGCATTTACAGGAAGGAAGAATCCGCGTCACGAGGCACAAAATGAATGTCTACAATGACGCCGCAGTGACAATCAAACACACACGGCAAGATGGCTGCCGCAGCGTCAGCTGATAGCGCACACGCATTATAATTGTGCGCACCGTGCTACACATATCGCTGTCTCTTTCATCCAACTGTACTATTTGTCATTGACCACAGTGAACTTCATCATCGTTAGTAACAAACACAATGCTTTTTAAAAATTGGTCAGTACAGCAAGGTTGTTGTTCATCTTCACATTATCAACAAAACTTTTCAGCTAAAAAGTAAGTTGGTACTAAGCAGTAACATTATAGCATAAAGAAATCTAGTCGCAGTCAAACACAAAGGATCTCCTAGGCATAATAACAAGGAAACATTAATATTTTTCGTCAGAAAATTAACGCTAGTCACAAGTAGTAATAACAAAACTAACAGGCGGTTGGCTTTCCTAATAGATCACCACGTTCTTAACTATGAAAACATGATAAAAAGAAATTATCACACAAAATGCAAACAACGCAAATCCACTTGCTTCTACATAAACTGGCGTCTTTACGTAGCTATACGAACAAATTCTATATAGTGAACCTAAATCTAAACAATAATAACACGCAATTACAATTATTGATATCACTATTGATATTCACGCGCTGAAAACGTGACTGTTGAAACATGAAGATATATAAAAGTTATTAAAGTAAATGCGATCAATTAATAAAAACTTCTTGCAACTTTTTATTAGAAAAAACGTCAGAATTACAAAGCTCTACTAAATGGGCTCTTAAGGAACGCATTGGAAATTTTAACGCCAGGGGTTCCAATTTTTCTAAGTGACTACAAAACTTATGACAATGATATTTGGTATCCTGATTCTTCATTTCATTGACTTCATTTTGACAGTTGCGATACACGGTTGGTTCTTTTGTAACACAAAAAAGATCAATGAAACCTCTTTTAAAACAGTACATTTTTCAGAGCACTGGGACCGATTATATTTCTGAATTTTCTGTATAGTTTATTTTAAACATAATCCTCAAAATGACAGTTGGATTTTTTAAGATTAATTATAGTTTTTAAAATATACGAAAATAACTATTTTTTCTTATTTTTCGTCAGCTAGCGCGCACACGTTTGCATGGAACAGAAGGTCTATTTTAGATTAAATCATTGTTTGTCAATGCGTCGCCTTAACGAGTGTGTCAGCTATCGAATACTTTCTGTATTTCTAAGTTTTTAGAATACAATAACTTTTCAATTAAAATATCTACTATGGTCTTTTTGAAACTCAATTCAGAATAAATAAGTCACAAATAAATAATTTTTCTAGAAAAATATTCCACTATGCAAAATAAAACAAAACTATTTAAGACAGGATCGGATACTATCAGTTAATCTATCGTCATCATTATTTTTAATTTAATAACACTAATGTCTTAGTACATTAGTATTATGTACTTTGTCACTTTATTACCAATATTAAAATTTTGCACGTGCATTATGTCATAAAATTAAGAACTACGCTACAAATGAATCTGTGAATAGCAAACGACCGTTAATTTGTTGTATATATCTAGACAATAATACAAATTACATGTAAATTGCAATGAAAGTTCTAACACGTGAGGACGTTGACCTTCTGGCACCAAGGTCGGGACGATGGCCTTCAAACAGCCTCGTCGAGCTGGCGGGTGCTAAAGTTCCTCTCCTACGCGATACATCTCACAGGTGCACAGATCGACATCACACACTTTACTACAAACGATTATTACCTTAGAACGGGTACATGAACCCATGGCCACGTAGAAACTACGCTCGAAAGCGCAACTCACTAATAATGATATCACTGTATAAAATCCTTTGAGAAATGCGCACACTAATTTGCACTACTATCTGACTAGATAAGGTGTATTAGCAGCATTCATATGTACACTGTATATACGTGGTTAGCACTGTAGTCTGATTTGAACATTTAACGCGTTTTGGCCTCGCTAAAGCGAGCTCCGTTGCGCGAGGCGGACAGGCGATTACTGACTGAGTCTGTGAGAGGCCAGCCAGTGAACAGTGATGCCGCCGAGACGCCCGCCTGCAACTATTCGCGTCATCACTCCACACGCGCACGACTCACCAATACAAACAAGCGTTGCCCACTAGCTGATAAACACTTCCCCGAACCGAGTACGTGTGGCCATCTCGCAGCCATCACATAAAAACAAGCTACGAATCATATCACTACACTTTATCCACTTATTTAAGACGGTAAATGTTATGGTATTATATTATTTATATATTCTACATAACATAATACTCTGGCAGTTCTCTTTAAACGAGAACCTAGATCTGACTCACTATGACAAGTAATCGAATAATGACTCATCCAGTTTCCTCTAACAGGACTGTGACATTTAACGTAAATTATTGAGCATTTGTGACAACTATGGGGAATAACGTCATTGATTGCGTAGTTCTTCGATTAAAATCCATATTATCGTCGTAAGATAATCTCACTTCATTACTAATATGTAAGAAACAAAAATGGAGAAACTAAAGGAATGTTCTTAATGCTCTAATTAATCACGTTTTCTAAAAATCAATTAATATCAATACTGATGTAATGAAGTGACAGAATCTATTTCAAAACGATTCAACAGTGTACAATGCACCCTATGAGATGAAAGTGAAATCACAAAGATCAATATTCCAATGTCGACGGCCTCCAAACTGTTTAATCGACCTACTAAAATCATGAATATTATATTATAGGAAGGCAAATAAAGGTTCATGTTCTTCTAATCTTAAAAGTTCAAATTAATAATTTTATTCAAGTACATCTCCTACCTACCTACAGAATTGAAACCAAGCAAAATTACTTTTCCGTTGTAAATGTTTTCAGCTCGCATTTTACAAAGCAAAAAAATAAAAATTGCGACAACGGTCATTTGAGGTGATCGCGAAAACAAACAAAGCCATGTGTTGGGGAATGGCCGTTGAGTGCGGAGGCGGGAACAGACAAAGCCACGAGACGGCGTAAGTCGTCGATCTCCCCCAAATTAGTCCTATATGAGGGCACTGACCTCGCCGCAACAAACCAATGTACGCCGCGTCAAACCTCTCGGCCCTTAATACCATGCTACAATTGACATCTATGTGATGTCTATGTAAACAAATTGTGACGTGATTTCTACGCAAATATTAATTGTAAACTTCATTGTTACAATATACAATTAAACACAGTAGCTTAACAAAGCCACAAAAGACAAGATTATTTAGCAAGTCAGGTCAATGGAATACGAACACGCGTCGAAATAAGCGTCATACTTGGCACGACGCGATATAACAAGCAATCACGTGTCCTCGCAGTGTTCAGTAACTTACGAAAAATCAGATATTCGGCATCAACTAATATTTTGTCATAATATAATATTGATTGAAGAGAAAACAGTTTACAATGAAATTTATTACTATTCGCTTCCACTGATAATAATAACAACTACCATTAAACGTAATACTAATTAAAAACTAAATTTAGTCCAAACATCAGTTTATAAGTAAATGTGCGTTTGGCAAGTTTGCTATGAATATCAAGTGCATAATAATTAAATAATATCAGCCATATGTATTAGTGTGTTCTATGATTATTTAAGTATGAAATAGTTACATACTTATATACACACTAACATGATTTGCATGAATGATTACATAATTGAATTCTGAATTAAATACTATAATTAAAGTGAAAAACTGAAAAAGTAGCAATTAATGGGTTTTGCTTTTAATTCGGCAATATACAAATCAGTTAAAAATTATATACAAAAAAATGTGCAGTAAATGGTACTATTGAATCATTATTTTTCATGTGGATCCAGAAGCATCACATTACTTGACATTCTACTAAAAAAAAATTAACTGTGGCTAAATTTTTACACACCTGAATCTGGAACAGTGAATTTCGTACTAGACAAATGTCTTTCCAAGTGCGCAGACCCTTCAACTCACAACCAGGCGACACCTCGTCTGTGCAGTTCAGGTCAACATCCACCGGCATCACAATGAATGGTTACACCACCTAACAATATAAATAATGAATAAATATTTGAATACTGCTGTCACTAACTATATTGCTGTAACTGCCATAATATTTTTAAACAAATACTAATATAATTACCTACCAACATTTATAATGACCATATCAATATTAGACATCTTTATTTCCACAATAAATATAATGACTTGGCAATGCACTGCAACATAATAACAAGAATAATCTACTATTGCAAATACTCCTAATTGAACATAGGGCTAGTAGGCCTAACTTGTGCAATATGTAAACAAGCACAAAACGCTCAGATCTTAAGAATCTGAAGACTTGCATTTTTGTACATTTTATGTTTTGATGGGATCTTATTTCTTTTTGTAGGTAGTCCTCCTTTTTTTCCATTTGGGTAATATTTTTTATACTTCAGCTCTGGATTTTCTTAAAGCCTTCCGCTCTATCTATATTGGTTTTTAGCAAAGACCAATTTTGACAAGTCCGGACAGTAAGTGCTTCTAAGTTGATTATATTCAGCGACTATGGACTCCTGAGCTTTGATACTACTGAAGCTGACATTCATTGCATGTAATCCTCCCAGATTTGTCACTGTCAAAAGTGCCACGTACGCTTACTGCATATGAACACAGAAGAACCGAAAAGTTACTTATTCTGTTTGTTTAGTACCACAAAGAAAACGACTGAAATTTCGGGATACTTCAGTTTTTACATCCTTTATAGGCTAACTCTAGCTAAATTCAAAATTTGAAGCTTGTGTGTCTGCTAAAAGTACTCTAGAATTTTGTTCATAGGTGTGTGTCAGTGACAAAATTAAAGAATTTGGACTAGCAGTGGTTTGTAAACTGTAAGGTATAAATAGTAGGTAATTTGTGAATATAGCTAATTATAATATGTTGTTTTGGTCACTGAAAATTTAGGTTTCTAACTTCATCCACAAGGAAGTTAAAGACCACGGGGGGTCAAAAGTGGCCTGAATGGCTTCTAGAAAATGATAGTACAGCTGTACTTTTGTTTGTTTCCTTTTGCTCAACTTGGAGGGGGCACTGCCATGCCCTTAGATAATTGCACTGAGACTTCAAATAGTATACAAATGCATTTTGGTACGTATTTGTATACTATTCGAGGCTACATTTACAAATAAAATAAATAAAAATGAAATAAAAATAAAATAAATAGCACAATAAAATAATTATGATATCTAATATGCATCAATAAACTCTTAGAAGGAAACACTACAATAACTACTGCTTATGTGTTTTAATACTTAATGTGGTGTATTATTCAGGTATCAGTTTTTTGATAAAAGACGAATAGATAAAAAAAAATTTAACACTCCTCTAAGGCGAACGCTTCGCTACACTTCACAATTGCCATAGACTTCTAATTTAACCACCAGAAACCATTTTTGTAACCGAAACTGTGACTTTTTAAATTTGATAAAAACTGAAGATATCTATCTGCATAGGCATAATTTTGACACCCAAGTACTAGTTAACAATGTCTGTTGTCGAGTGCCAAAAAGTATAGCAGTAGTTATTGTAAAGCTTAGCCAATATCTTTTTGTTAAGACCATATCGAAAATATTTCAATAATTTAACAAAACATTGAATTGACTTTTCTATACTTTCAGATAATGTTGATAACTGGTTACAACACATACAAAAATCAATATTTTAATAATTAGCAAAATAAAAAACGTGATACCACCACATTATGTTCAGGAAGTGGAGAAGTTAGGCACTTACCCACCGGCCTATTTCATAAAAAGCAGTTTGCTTTAATGTGAACTGCTTTTTAGGTAAATTGTGGCAATATCGAAAGAAGTCAAATTTAATAAGTGAATAATAGAGACAGGATTACGTACATAGTTTCCAAGAAAAATGCGATCGAGTTTATAAAAAGGAAGAAACTACGCCTTCGTCTTAAAAGGTGGTGTCGTGCAAAAAATGCGTAATGACTGCACTGATATGGTTAAGATGACTTTACATAAACTTAAGACATAAATCAATAATATACACTTAATAAACAACAAAATCAAACTATGGCTAAATACCAACACCTCTTTCTAAAAGAAACAAAGGAAATATTGAAGGATTTAGTTAATTGGCATTCACGAAGAAAATGGCGTCATTTAACTAGTAAAAGAACAAGGTACAATTTCATCATACGAAATCACAAGTTCTAGTCACAAACAAATAATACGTTATACAAAAACATATTCCACAAAATAGTTAAAACAATAATTTACTCACTTTGAATAAGAATTCTAAAGAAAATCATCCAAAAACTCTAAACAATTGATGACAAGGCACTACACTCACCGTTTGCAAAACCAGACTAAGTCACGTGACTAAACCAATGTTGCCATTATGGTTATTTTTATAAATTTTTCCTGATCTAATTACATTACAATTTATAAAATAAAATTAATAGACCAAAACATATATGTATGAAACATACAGTAAAATAAAACCTCAACCCATTAGTCATTGGGTTATAATTGATCCGATCATAAATTC
The DNA here is from genome assembly GCA_907165235.1 of Zeuzera pyrina. NCBI lineage: Eukaryota > Metazoa > Arthropoda > Insecta > Lepidoptera > Cossidae > Zeuzera > Zeuzera pyrina. Next base: position 18,893,589 of record OU015628.1, read on the forward strand.
ATATGTACCGGCCATTTTATCTGTACGGGAAAGTCAACATTTTCTCTGTTGTATTTGGCCAAAGTACTCGTATCCAGCCATAAATAAATAAAAAAAAAAAGTTGTATGGAACTTTTTGGCTGGAACGGGAGAAGCGAGGTTGTCATTTTATTTATATTTTCTATTTTTATATTTTTAGGAGTTTTAAAGTACAACAGTGTATATTGTGTTTTAAAGTTCTGTGTAAGCGAAAAGAATGGAGATCTAAATAAACATGTGTAGCTTAAGTTTTCGCACTCTTCCAAGAAGTCCTTTTTAACTTTAGTAAAGCCTACTATCACTTTACTGGAGGAGTCACAGACTTAAATTGAAGCAGACTATACCTATCGGTACAAAATGCGTGACGAATTTAAAACTAACAAATTGTAACAAAACAATATAACGTCACTGTCACCGGGTCTGCCTAGCTGACATCACATTATGCATCACATCCTGCCTGTCACATCTGTTGTCGCCAAGGCGTGGGAGAAGTGACGTCAGCAAGTCTACATAAGCCGATGCTTGCCAAGATCTGGATCATTCTACATCATTCTGCGGGTTTAGCTGTTGATTGTTCGTCGTCGGCTATTCGTGACGTGTTAAAAATAAAAAAAAATAAAAGTGAAGATTTGTGGGGATTATCAGTTCATGTACTGGCTAATATAATGCCAATAGTAACACCGATTTTAGTAAATATATTTAATAAATGTGTCGATCAAGGTGTGTTTCCCGATTTGATGAAACATAGTAAAATTATACCAATATTGTTGGGTTGTAAGTCAGATCCTACAAACTACCGCCCAGTGTCGACATTGCCAGCGTTGAGTAAAATATTCGAAAAAATAATGCTCAACCAAATGCTGGCACATTTTAACATTTGCATAATTTTTCATGGTCAACAGTACGGTTTCACGAGAGGGCGGTCAACAACACATGCGGGAGCAAGCTTGGTCAAAAATATACTAGAGGCTTGGGAGGGGTCACGAGATGCCATTGGCGTGTTTAGTGATCTTTCCAAGACTTTTGATTGTGTTTGTCACAAAACTTTAATTTACAAGCTGAAATACTATGGAATACGTGTTAAAGCTCTCGATCTCGTGATTTCATATCTGGCTGACCGAGAACAAAAAGTGAGTGTAAATGGGGTTACATCTGACAGTTCTAAATTAAAGATGGGCGTTCCCCAATTTTGGGACCGTTCCTATTTTTGGTTTACATTAATGATCTTCCATTTATGCTTAAAGACCTTTGTGAAATAATATTATTTGCTGATGACACATCATTATTATTTAAAGTTAACAGAAAAGACATAGATATTAGCGGACAGAATAGGACCTTGGCGGATGTATCGAGATGGTTCGCTGCCAATAATTTACTACTGAATGCACAAAAAACCAATTGTGTTAAGTTTTCCCTATCCAATGTTCCCAAAATCCATAATGGACTGGAACTGGATGGGAAACAATTAGAATTAATGAAATCAGCTACTTTTCTTGGTTTAACAGTAGACAATAAGTTACAGTGGGCGGACCATATCGGGACTTTATCTAATAAGTTCAGTTCGGCAATATATGCTATTAGGCGCATTAGACAGTTGACAGATGTAGCTACGGCTAGGCTGGTGTATTTCGCATATTTCCATAGCCTTATGTCTTATGGTCTGCTACTGTGGGAGTCTGATATTGTGGGATCAGCGGCGCATATGAAATCTATCTTTATTTTACAAAACGCACGAGAGTCGCTGAGAGATCACTTTAAAAACATTGATGTACTCACCTTACCCTCGTTATACATCTATGAAAACAATGTACACTAGAAAAAATTTAGATCTATTTCAACAGAAAGGCGTTGTTAATGGTATGGAAACTCGTGGTCGTGGTATTCCTAAATTTAAATTACAAAAGTCAAGTGGTTCATTGTTGGGTAACTGTGTTCGTTTTTATAATAAAATTCCTCAAGAAATTACTCAACTAACGGAAAAGAGATTTAAACTTGTCATTAAACGCACACTGATTGGAAAAGCATACTACAAAATTAGCGATTTCATTGAAGACACAACAATAGACTGGAAGTGATCCTCTCTGCATATGCATTTACTGGCTTTATAAATATTGTATTTTTAAATAACTGTTGTAGAATGATGTTGAAAAAATGATACCTGACTGAGTTTCTTGTCGGTTCTTCTCAGTATTCAGGTTTCCTTTTTGAACCGAACTAAAGTAGATTTGTCGTTCAAAAATACCTTGCATTTGGGTTTACTTGAATAAATTGATTTGACTTTGACTTTATAGTTTATAGTTTGTTATTAATTATTAAGAGATAAAATGTAAAGTGACTATGCGAGTCTGTGTTCTTAATTACCGCAACAATTCAGAAGTGGTATGAACATACAACAACGAAGAAAGGTTAGGCCGCATTAAGAAAAAAAAAAAAAGGGCCTGCATGTCTTACTTTGGCGAAGAAAATTTGGAATAGATTGAGGATTCGGCACATCTAAATCATGTTACTTCACCGTCGTGTGTATTGCTAATCGTGCATGATTCGTGCTGACCTGTCGCATTGTAGCGCAACATACGAGCTTTGTAGTATAGGCAGTCAGACGAGTTATACGAGGCACTCCTGGTGGTCGTAACGACTACTGTGAGCTTTGAAATGAGAAATGCGTACGCATTGACCCAAAAGCTTATCCTGAAACTAGCGGAAAAGAAACCAGTGAATAGCAACATACCCGCTTTAAAAAAAAAAAAGGTTGTATTTTTGCCAGAATTATTAACAATCGACGACATTGCTATAAATGTGGAAGCCGAGGCCGTATTAAAGGATACAAGATTTTCTACTCTATTCTTGCTAAGCAGCTGCGCGGCGGCGGAAGCTGCTTAAAGGTTATCAGCAACGCGTCCTTGTCTGTGCTCTTGGAGGAGGGAATTGTCCCGACGCGTGCTATGTGAACTGAATCTGGGTAAGTGCTTGCGCCAATTATACTTCCCTTACATTGTGTCTCATGATAAAGTTAAGCTTACCTTCGGACTATTTTTGTGGAAGCCTAGCTTACTAAGTAACTGCAATTGTTACAATTGGGGGTACATTTAGATAAAATTAATTCTTGCCCGTAGCAGTATTTAGCGTAATGCACTTCCTTAGTCTTACAGGGTAATAATTGCTTGGCAGGCAAAGAAATCGAGTTAGACTGTTCCGATTAAGTGCACATTCATATCAAATTGTCTTCACATGAGCTTGTTTTTCGCCAATCAGTAGCAATAAAATGTCGTAACTATTTCAAAGCAGTTAGAAGCCATTATTAAAGAATCTAGTCTAGCATACTTCACTGTATAAAAAATATCGTGCATTTGATGATCAAGTATCCAAATTGCGGGTAACTTTATGCAATGCCAAATTTCGCTTTCTACTTGAGAAGTACTCTTCAAACTGTTATACTATTAAACCATCTGTATATGAGCCTGTTTGCCATGAATCGTGTTGTATATGTAGAATGTCATACAATGCGCAGACAAAATGTCAGAGCTATTATTATAGATGCCGGTATATTAAAGAATTAGAAAAAAGCTATGCTTAAGTAGTGCGTAATATGTGTTGCATTACATGCCGTCACAATCCTGATATCGTTTTGCCAATTTTAATAATGCCAAATGGACGATGCATATGACAAAAGTAAACTGTGCTAGAGAGAAAGCATTTATAGTAGCTACTGTTACGCATTGTGCCCACGCGGTGGCGATATAGTCGAGCATAAGCCAGTCAAACAAGCATGGGATTTTAAAGGCGGTCACGGGATTTTAAAGGCTATGGTCAAGCTCTTCCTTTTGCCACTGTTGCCGGCCAGCTGCGAAAACGGGAGCCATAAAGGAGGCATCATAGCTAGTACATGGTCTCTCCGCTTTCCAAACGCTCGGCATGAGATTACATCATTTTGCAATTAATAATGTCTTTTATGATTTACATTCTTATAAATTTCGTGCGCAAGCGTAAGTGCAAAAAGGTTAGTCAGCCTCACCAGCCAAGCCGAGCTAGCCAGCTCCATCGGGCTTGACAGCCCCTCAGGGTTAGCCAACCCAGCCAGCCAAGCCGAGCTAGCCAGCTCCGCCGGGCTTGCCAACCCCGCAGGGTTAGCCAACCCAGCCAGCCAAGTCGAGCTAGCCAGCTCCGCCGGGCTTGCCAGCCCCGCCGGGTTAGCCCACCCAGCCAGCCAAGCCGAGCTAGCCAGCTCCACCGGGCTTACCAGCCCCACCGGGTTAGCCAACCCAGCCAACCAAGCCGAGCTAGCTAGCTCCGCCGGGCTTGCCAGCCCCGCCGGGTTAGCCAACCCAGCCAGCAAAGCCGAGCTAGCCAGCTCCGCCAGGCTTGTCAGCCCCGCAGTATTATCCAACCCAACCAGCCAAGCCGAGCTAACTGGCTCCGCCAGGCTTGCCAGCCAGCCATCCAGCCAACCTAACCTATTATTTTCAGCCTTCCAATACTTCCTGCCGCCTAGACGACATGTCGTAAACGCAAGTAGGTATTGAATAAAAAAAAAAGTGGTTTATATGCTGTGGAAGCAAGAGCCGGAATGTAACACTTTTAAAGTAAATTCAAAGGTAAAAAACTTATATTCTGACCCTGATATGAAAGATACTGACCCTGATATAGAGATTAAAACGATAGGTGTAGAATGCGGAGATTAGAGGGGTTTACAAGGCTATAATAAGTTTACAGAACTGGTTCGGTAGATTCCTTTAGGGCTTAATATAAACGGGTAGACGCAGCTAATATGTCACAGCGTAAATGCAGTATGGATAAACAGCTAGAGACTGAAAATCTCATTGACCTTCCTTCTTGAGAACTACTACTTGTTTTGTTTACAATTGAGGGAGCAATGGTCCCAGGATGGCCGAGTGTAACGAAGCAATATAACGTCACTGTCACCGGGTCTGCCTAGCTGACATCACATCCCGCCTGTCACATCTGTTGTCGCCAAGGCGTGGGAGAAGTGACGTCAGCAAGTCTACATAAGCCGATGCGTGCCAAGATCTGGATCATTCTACATCATTCTGCGGGTTTAGCTGTTGATTGTTCGTCGTCGGCTATTCGTGACAACGTGTTATAGTTTATAGTTTGTTATTAATTATTAAGAGATAAAATGTAAAAGTGACTATGTGAGTCTGTGTTCTTAATTACCGCAACAAAATATTACTCACACACATACAGAACTCAGGGCCGCATTAAGGAGTGGGTATCTATATTGTGTATTATCTTAGAGCTACTTAGGACTATTTGGGACACTCCATATTATATTTTTCAAGTGATAAGGATAAAGTAAATATAATGTGTAGTTTTAAGTTTGCAAATATTAACGTATATATGTATTTTTTGTTAAAGTAAATAAGCATAAAATTAATTGATATACTAGTATTAGAGATTGTTACTTCATTATATTCCTTCTTTTTGTAGATTGTTTTCGTCACATGAAGGACGTCATTTAGTGTTCCCAATAGCTCCACGATACAATATTACGAGTGTTCGTTTCGTTACATGAGGCCTGACGGCTGTACGCTGCTGGTCTTGGACCGCATGTACATTGTGATGATCTTGCTTGCGGTTCGATTTATGTGGGTACATGAAGTTTAATAAAATAAAAGATATATTTTTAAGTCCGGAAAGTTAATAATCAGGCAAGTAAAAGTTTGAATTTAGACTTTTTGGCGCGAACAAAAGAAGCCTGGTTGGCATTTTATTCAAAATTCAGATTTGCTATTTTTTGTGCTTTTGGGAGTTTTAAGTGCAAAAATTATAGTATATTGTACGTCAAAGTTGTGTGCGAGTGAGAGGAATTGGAGGAATTTCGTTTAACAGTCCTTTGTAACTCCAGTAAAGCCTACTTACCATTGCTTTACTGTAAGTGTTAGAGATTTAATTATGAGAAAATAGGAGTTTTATATCAGACGAGTGTTATCGTTAACTATTCTTCTAAGGAGATAAGCGTCAGTGAATGTTTTATAAAATTATTAAATAACTTCATCGCTATACTTTGTCCTTTGATTATTATTTTCTCTAAACTACGCACAAAACTCAATAATTAAAAGAAATCGGGAGATAGTCGATGGGTGATCGATCACATTGAGAATAAAAACTAAAATAGCTTACATAATAAAACAAAGAATGTTTTCAGTCTTTTATTTATTAATCGGATTTTTTTCTTATTACATTATCTAAGAACTCATTATAGATGTGCATCAAACACATCATTTCACTGTTTTTCAATGTGTCCCAGAAGTAACTATCGCAGAATGTCACATATGCTAAGGATTACCATTGCAAGTAATCGTAGATATTATTTTTCATTATTCGCCTCGAGATGTCCATATTTGTTTTCACTATTTTTACATGTGAACATACAATTTATGCATAAGAAAGTTCATCTTCGATTACGTGAAGCAAGAAAGTTGTATTATTTTATTATAAATTAAAAATAATTTTGTAATTATGAAGTATGGCTTCCAGAACTGGCTTTTTTCAAAACAACACTGGCCCAGGTTCAGCGCAGCATAGCGACCAGAGATTAATTTGGCAATAGCATGTTCATTTTTAATAGGTATGTTAAATTTCATGGTCAAACAACAACATGCTTTCACGGGTATCTCTTTTAAATAATAAATGGGGTTCAAAATGTTTTGAGCACAAAACACTGCCAGAATTGGGCTGCCGGTTTGTTCTATGTAGCCTTTCTTATGTAGTTCTTTAACCAAAAAATTTGAAGATTTTCATCCTTTAGAAACCCGAAATTAACAAGGTACACATCAAAATCAAAAGATAGTTGCAAAAAATAGAGTTGCTTAACCTTAGGTACCTGTCTGTTAATATTTAATTTTATTACGAGACTCGGTTTTCTCAGAATTCGGCCCTCTTTAAGGTACAAGTACTAATAATGTCAAAATTGGTTAGGTACTTGGTACGAAAATATAAAAATCCTATAAAAAAACCTTATACAATATAGGGAAACTTTAATTTTAATAGTTTGCAATATATTTAAGTATCGGAGCCACGAAATACAAAAATATCAGCTAACTGAATGCAGTAATCAAACAATTTGCAACATCAGATTTACTTACCGATGGAACGTGATTTTCGGGGCTTTTCTGTATGAGGCGTTGCAACTATTGGGGGTACAACACTTTTGCACCATATTTTGCACTTTAAATAACCAAAATAATGTTTATATACCAAGAAATATTTAATTATCGAACATGTGATGTACTACACAAGTAAACCAATGACTAAGGAAACTAAAGGACATGGCATGTTGATCTATAGCAACATTTAGTTATATATATTTTAACGCATAACATTCAAACGTAGCGTTGTCTCTTTTTGACTTACGGCCTCTTGTGTGTGTAAGAGAATACAACAGTTCTTTTCTCAAAGAGTAATTTTTTTATGTGATATCATTGTAATGTCAAAACGTGCCGGTCCGCCATTTATTGCGACACGCTGACAAGTACACTAAGTGTCAAAACATATCAATGGATTTAATATTTTTTAATGTTTCTGTGATTTTGTGCTGGATATTGGAATCGTTTTTTTAAAGGAGAAGCTAGCATAAGGCCACAATAATTTACAAGTGTAGTGTATTAGAAAGTGGCTCGAGGAAAAGCAATAATCAAGTAAATCTATAATTGCACTGGTACGTAACAGAAATTCATTAATTTAGTGTAATGTCGTATATATTTCCATCGTAATTAAAGTGTTTCTTAGTTTACTTAGTTTTAGTTATTAGCAGTTTTTATTCATATAATATAGTAAATTACTTCATATCATTTTTGCTGTTATTGCAGTTAGGGCTGTTCATGTACCTACATTAAAAAAATATCGAAAAGTACAGGTATCATGTTTATATGTCGTAATTATTTCGTTTCGGATTACCATCATATATCATTTGAGAAAAAGAGTGGCTTGACATAATCGGAAAAGAAAATTGAACCCATATGATATATTCATGATATATATTAAATTATTTGCATTTCGAAGAAACTTCTTTCGATAGAACATTAAGAAAATAATTTTATGTATGAAGCATTGCCCTCGCAAAGGTTATTGGGAATTAGAGAAAATATTTAGAGTGGTAATTAATTACTTTTTAATTCCTTGACCATGTAAATCCTCTATTTAAAATTGCTGAATTTTTATTTGATATTTCCAGGAGAAAAAAATCGAATATTGTGAATATGTTATTAAAATTTTTATGTACTTAATATAAATATTATTTTACAAACAATAATGTTAACAAACAGTTCTATTTTTCAAACCTAGTAAAAATATGTTACCATAGGTACATTAGATATGGGGAGTGGCAAATCTGCTGCTCCCAATTCCAGCGTCGTGTCATCGGTGTCCGGCGTTGTTGAGAAGGGAAAGGGGGGAAAAGGGAAGAAGAGTGTTCCGGCGTCGTCGTCTGGGGCGGGGGTACCCCCTGTGTCCCGTCCGCTGCCTCCGGCACCAGCCTCCATGGAGGAGGCGTACAGTGTGGTTGCCCGAAGGGGCAAAAAGAAAGCTACGGGGGGGCCTTCTCAGCCCCCTCCCAAAGAGGACCAGGCCAAGGGCAAAAAGCCCAAGGCCAAGCCCAAGAGGAGGAAGCCGAAGATCCGAACTCCGCGGACTTCGGCTGTGGTCCTCACGCTCTCGCCCGAGGCGGAGCGGAAGGGTGCGACGTACGCCTCCATCCTTACGGAGGCGAAGAATAAGGTAGACCTCTCTCTGTTAGGCATAACAGAGATGAGGTACAGAAAGGCGGCGACCGGTGCCGGTATACTCGAGTTGCCGGGCACCGATAATAAGGAGAAAGCGGACTCACTTGCAAATAAGTTGCGGGAGAGCCTCAACCCGGAGGTCGTTCGAGTCTCCAGGCCCACTAAGTGCGCAGAATTGCGCGTATCGGGTCTGGATGACTCGGCGACGGTTGCGGAGGTGGCCGCAGCCGTCGCAAAGGTTGGAGGCGTCTCTGTGGAAGATCTAAAGGTGGGAGAGATCCGCCGCGCCCCTTCAGGACTCGGGGCAGCCTGGGTCCGCTGCCCAGTAGAGGCTGCGAAGAAGGTGGCGGGTGCCCGACTGCTGGTCGGATGGGTCTCGGCCGGGGTGCAACTCCTCGAGCCGAGGCCCTTGAGGTGTTACAGGTGCCTCAAGATCGGGCACGTGCGGGTCTCCTGCACGTCGGAGGTGGACCGCAGCGGGCAGTGCTACCGCTGCGGCCAAGAAGGTCACAAGGCCGGCGGGTGCAATGCGGCGCCCAACTGCACGTTGTGCGCCGCGAGCGGTCTACCTGCCGGTCACTTAACGGGGGGGAAAGCCTGTGCGGGGGCCAAGCCCAATAAGGGCGAAAGGGTGGCTTCTGCCGCCGCCCGTGTGGCTCCTGCCAGGCCGGGTGTAGAGGGGATGGCCACGGACTAGTGGCCTCCCCTGGTGACCAACGCCTCTGGCGTGCAATTCCTCCGCCGCCGATAGGAGCGGCGGAGAGCCCACTGAGGCTTGGGGTGGCATTCGGGGGAGTGCCACCCCTCAGATAGCCTCGAGATGGCGCGCGCGGTGTTCCCGCGCGCCTCTCAATGCACTTAGGGTGGGAGTTCTGCCCTCCCACCCAAAACGAGACGAGGCTGGCGGTATAGCGCCGGCCGCTGCCTGCCGGGGCCGCGGAGGAATGCTGACGCGCTCCCGTTGCCCCGGTACCAAGGCTCTCGAGGAACACCGTCAGGTTTTAGTGGGTAGCCCGGCCTTGCACCTTACAGCCGGGAGTCCCACATATCCCCCTGCCATCCCCCATGGCAGGACGGAATGCATAAAGCATTTCCTGACGCAAAAAAAAAAAAAAAAAAAAGGTACATTAGATATGCCTCCCGTCTCGTTAAGGCATCAGCCGCGCTTAAAAGACTGATGCCCAATATCGGGCGGCACAAGGGGGGATACCGCCGCCTCTATAAGAGGGCGGTGCGATCAATGGCTCTCTACGGAGTGCCAATCTGGGTAGGGGCCCGGACGGCACAAAACGTCGCCTTTTTGAGGCGCCCACAACGGGCGATGGCCGTCGGGGTCATACGAGGATATCGCACCGTCTCCTGTGAGGCGCCGTGCGTATTGGCTGGAAGCCCTCTCTGGGAATTGGAAGCGGAGGTGCACGCCACAGTATACGAGTGGCGTGCGGGTCTTAGAACAACAAGAGAAGACCCATTACCCAGGGAGGTGGAAGCGCGGAGACTCCAGGCCCGGCGGTCCTTAATGGAGAAGTGGGAGAGGCGGCTGGCAATACCAAACGCCGGCCGCCGGACCGTCGAGGCGATCCGTCTGGTGCTGAAAGACTGGACGGACAGAAAGACGGGGTCGTTGACCTACCGGCTGACGCAGGTGCTGTCGGGGCATGGCTGCTTCGGCAAGTACCTGTGCCGAATAGCCGGGCGTGAGTCAACGACCGAGTGCCACCACTGCGGCCGCGACGAAGACACGACGCAGCATACGCTCGAGGAGTGTCCGACATGGGCTGAGCAGCGCCGTGAGCTCGTCGCGGCGGTGGCGGCGGCGGCTCTCGCTGCCGGCCGTTATAAAATCGATGGTCGGTAGCGAGGGGCATGGCTGGCGGTTCTCATCTTCTGCGAGGACGTAATCTTGCAGAAGGAGGCGGCGGAGCGGGAGCGGGAAAACGATCCGCTCTCCCAATCAATCCGCCGCCGGAGAGGCGGGGCCCCGGAGGAGGGCCTTTCACACCCTTCTCTCCCTCACCTAGGGGCTCGGGGGTGACGTTCGGGGGAGCGTCACCCCCATCTCAATAGCCCCGGGAGGGCGCGCGCGGTGTTCCCGCGGGCCTCCCACGCAGTACACAAATAGGGCTGGAGCGGCTCCACCCCTCTGCCCATAACGGGATGGGCCCGGCGCATCAAACGCGCTGGGCATCGCCGCCGGGGTCGCGGAAGAATACAAAACTGTACCCGTAGCCCCGGCATCAGGCGCCCCGGAGGAACACCGTCAGGTTTTAGTGGGTATACTCGACTTTGCACTATCAGCCGACGAGTCCCACATACACAGGCGGGGGGACCGCCTCCCCCAGGCGGGACGGAATGCCTAAAGCATTTCCTGACGCAAAAAAAGGTACATTAGATATGACTAGTCAGACATTGGTCACCCTTGTAGTGCCTAGCAATTTACTATCTCAACTTTTAAAATATTTATTCAAAAGGCCGGTATATTGTGGATTTTATACGCTAAATAATATTATAAACTACGAGTACAATATGACTTATTTCTTTACAACGAAAAGAAATAAAATTTGTTTCTTTTTGTATACGGGGTAACCTCTGGAAGTACTTAAATGAATTTGAGAATTCTTCGAATAATAGAAGTCCACAGTGTTCTATTCCTAATTGAAATATTATTCCCAATTACTGTGTGATATGACCACTAATTTTTAGTAAAATTAAATATTCTAGTATTTAGTTTATCGAAGTGCTACTAGTACGCCATGGCTATAGATTTGGTTGGTCCGTATGTATGTTTCTCATAGCACTTATCTTAATTTCACCATCACCTCTAGAAGAAGTAACGTTATGCATGTAAAGAAAAGAAAAGCATTAAAAGGACTGTGCTATTCTTTAACTACTTTGACCTATGTTCATTGGCCTTCAACATTTATGAAAACGTTTCATAAAAATATGAGTTTCTTTTAAAAAGCAATTTTATATCTGTAATAATCATGGACGTACTATTAAGTATTACAAATAGAAGTACCTAAGTAATTTGTTTGTATATAGGGTTCATTTAAATTTTAAATGAAACAAAAATGATCGAAGGACAGAAAGGGGCTATCCTTGAAGGCCTGTTGCTATCGTTGCTAATAACACCTTAAAATCGCCTTAAGCGCAGATTCTAATTATATGCCGATAGCATCGAACTACGCTGACTACTGTTTTCAGTTTGAACAATATTTCAGTACTTTTTACAAATCTATGATACAAAAAAAAGCCCTTCCTTTTTCTGAAGATATCATACAAAATGATTTTTATTTCAATACTGGTGCGGAAACAATACTTATTTCAACAACTGACAACGACATCTACATAGTAGATATTTGGGACATCACTAATCGGCAGCCATTGTTTGCAACACTTGAAGTTTAGGTGGCACGATTATTTTGTACTTGTTTCATGTCCTTTAGTTTCCTTAGTCATTGAAGTAAACAGACGCCATACTCCGCTTATTTTGACTTAAGCGGAAGATGGCGGCTGCCACGGTTTCGGAATTGTCTATGTGTGCCATTGTGTTGCATCAAATGAAAGAAAAGGATAAAGATATACAATTTTAAACTACAATGAAAGTGACAGTGTTATTACTTACAAGGTATCTATGTGTGAGTGAATTATGTTTGATCCACAGATTTATAAATGGAAGCAGATCAAACTCCTCTCACTCGCACAAAACTTTAACGTACAATATGCTATAATTTTTGTACTTAAAACTCCCAAAAGCACAAAAAATAGCAAATCTGAATTTTGAATAAAATGCCAACCACGCTTCTTTTGTTCGCGTCAAAAAGTCTAAATTCAAAACTTTCACTTGCCTAATTATCAACTTTCCCGACTTAAAAATATATGGTTTGTCATTAAACTTCATGTACCCACATAAATCGAACCGCAAGCAAGGTCATCATAATGTACATGCGGCCCAAGACCAGCAGCGTACAGCCGTCAGGCCTCATGTATCGAACGAACAATCATAATATTGTATCGTGGAGCTATTGGGAACACTCCAAATTACATCCTTCATGTGACAAAAACAATCTACAAAAAGAAGGAATATAATAAAGTAATAATCTCTAATACTAGTATATCAATTAATTTTATTCTTATTTACATTAACAAAAAGTACATACATACGTTAATATTTACAAACTTAAAACTACACATTATATTTACTTTATCCTTATCACTTGAAAAATATAATTTGGAGTGTCCCAAATAGTCCCGAGATTAATGCGGCCCTGAGTTCTGCATGTGTGTGAGTAATATTTGTTAGTGTTAAATTTGCCACGCATTTTAAACCGATAGGTACAGTCTGCTTCCATTTAAGAGTCTGTGGTTTGATCTGCTTCCATTTAGAAATCTGTGGGAAGAGTGTTAGGGACAGAAGTTACGTCATTAGGCTGATGGTCTTGTACTAATGCCTTAAGAAATATAAATAAAAAATTTAAAAAAAATAACTTTTTAATAATTTTTAACATAATTTATTTCAGCTTACAGTGTAATACATAATTTATTGCCACTATGCCTACAATATCAGTAAAACGCGATGCTCTTTTCAAAGCCTTAGGCAGAACTTACAGTAAGTTAATTTTCTAACTTTGAGGGAGTTATTTGAAAAGATAATTACATTAAACCTAATGTTTTAGCCGATGAGGAGTTCCAGGACTTATGTTTTGAATTTGGTTTAGAGCTGGATGAAGTTGTAAGTATTACTGAAATAACACAAAATGTTTAGATAAATCATTATTGCTTATTGCAGAGATAACCTCGTCAACACTTCTAGGCAACATGCTCATCATTATTACTTTATTCTCAATCACTAAACTATTCTTAGTTTTAACTTGATAGTAACAAAATATTTGTATGCCATTTAATATCAATATTTAGTGAGCATACATGGATAATATATAAATAACCTCACAGACACTTTTCGCGAGTTAGAGTGAAGCGCCAGAACAGAGTCAGCTCTATACGAACCCTTTTTTTGCCTAGGTTAGGTTAGTATGACCATTAAATTAACTGGTCAATTGCAAGAATTCGCAGAAATCGTATTTTATCACCGACACTTCAATAATACATCTTATTATGCATTAAAAACATATAGGCAGTCTAAAGTACTACCAAATGTACTCAATAAGGATAGATGTTTAATACGTATAAGAAATTATTTTCAAATATTACTCTTCTAATAAATGTGATGTATTAAAAAAGAAATATACTAGTTATGTAAAAATAATACTAATATTTCAGACGACAGAGAGGCAAATGTTAATGAAAGAACAAGGAGATCATTTTAGTGCTACAGGAGTATCAGAAGAGATATTATATCGAATTGACATCCCAGCCAACCGATATGATTTACTATGCTTGGAAGGTTTGGTTAACGGCTTATTAGTTTTCTTAGGAAAGTAAGTAATTCAATTTTCTGTTCAACATTCTTATTGATTATAAAATACAACTTCATATGTAAATTTTTTTTATAAAGTAAACAAAGTATCAGCTGCTTTAAAGTAGTGGTGTATTCATTATTAGGGATACAGTGTTAAAATATATAACGTCGGTTATAGCGCAATACCACATATGAGCAGTTTGCAAATACAGCTTTTCTGCAAAAGTAGCAATTTTGACATTTCTCCTTTACAGGTTTAAAAAGGTTATCTTATTTTAGAACTTGCGGGGTCCCAAATTAGCTGATAGAAAACTGGCATTTTGTTAAAGAAACAGTACTTCAATCTGTCACTGTTGTGAAGTTGGCTTCAAAACTGCATACAGGCAGTCCTCGTACTTACGGCATGTTAGGTTCTCGAAATATGCGACGTAAATCGAAACGACGTAAGTCGAGACATATTTTTTCATATGTTTACATGTAAAACTCAAGGGTTAGGATCCACACGGACTCGAAATTAAAAAAAAACTGCATTTATAACAAAGGATATACATACTTTATTATCAAAAGTAAGTTCTTAAAATAATTATATATGCACTTACGAAATTGCTAGTTATTTTTGGTATTTGTGTGTTATTAATTTTAATAATAATTATAAAACTTTAATATGTAATCAAAATATGTAATGAAAAATAATAAATTAAACTTTTGGCTTAAAGAAACTATCAATTCTAGATTGCTTCGCTTCTTTCTTCTTGCTATCATACAGATCTTGGTAACACTGATAGGCTGCACAAATTTTGTTATTAACGTTGAAACTTCTCTCAAAATTAGGATCATTTTCTTCAAAAATTTCAAAAAGACAAGTGAATTCTCCTATGCGGACATCGAAACAAATGACATATGCTTGAGGTATAGTGTCAAAACATTGTTCGACGTAACTTGAAACGACGTAAGTCGAGGACTGCCTGTATTTACTGTTATTATTAAGCAATCACCATGCTACTTGTGCATGTACATTGTCATAAATTAATTATTTGATTGGGAAAATCACTCATGTAAATATATGTAGCTATAAAATTTAATTATATATGTAAGTTACATATCTATATAATCAAATTTTACAGTTACTGAAGACGGTGCCAAGCTCAACAAACTAATAGACTTTCTGTTATTGCACATTGATTTGGCACCGACTTCAATAACTGTCAAATTTAATTATATAGGTATGTGTATCGTATTTATAAAATTATTTTAATTGTACTTGAGTTTTGATTAGTAAAGGATAGTTATTTTATATTTTTTTCAGTGATTTTTTTGGAGGCGGTTTAATTTTTTTTAATAACATTTTTTTATTTCTCCCTTTTGAGTGATCTTGACCTAAATAAATATCTAGGGCAGGTCTGTAATTAACTTCATTCTAATTCCAGAGTGCAACGATATACAAGAGAATCATCAATATAAATAAAGGTTGGACAAACTATGACAATTTTAAACTTTCCATCTCTAGAAAACGCACTCCCCAGATATACCATTTCATGCACTTGTTCTGGACATTTTCAATTTATACATATCTCACACATCGGCTGTACATCTTGTCTTTCAAACAACAGAACCTTAGTTTCGTTCACATTCATATTCAGTCCTTTCACTTCACATTTTTAACCGACTTCAAAAAAAGGAGGAGGTTCTATGTTCGTCCTGTATGTATGTTTTTTTTTTAAGCATGTGACTACACTGCAACTGTGCTTCTGATGTTGCTATAAGCACAGCATCGTCAGTGTATAAAACACAGTTTACCACTCAGCCAGCACTCAGTGCCATCAGACCGATTTCGATAACTGTCAAATTTAATTATATAGATATGTGTATCATATTAAAAAGTTATTTTAATTGTATTTGAAGTTTGATTAGTAAAGGACAGTTATTTTGTACGTTACAGTGTTTTTTTAAGGCTGTTTAATTTTTGAAATTCTTTTTTGTTTCTTCTTTTTTTAATTGCAGTTAACAGCATGCAAACATTGAAAAAAAACAACATGTATAATGACATGTTGTTGACGACCTCCGTGGCGCAATGGTTAAGCGCGTCGGAAAGTAAATGGGGGTTGCGGGTTCGATTCCCGCCCTGAGTCTGGGTGTGTTTATGTATAATATGTATTTATTTACAAAAGAAAAGTATATAAGTACACACATCAAAAAAGTCTAAGCAACACGCATCATTTATAGAAACTGCATGTTTTATTAATTGATACTTTATTTTTTTCTTAGAAAAGTAAATTGGTATACAATCTTTTTTGTTCTCGGAAACATATACTGTCTGATTGTAAAAATAGAACCTTTTCGGTTGTGTTTTGTTTTCATTAAAAAAAACCTATTTATTTATACCCGATTTCATGTGTTTTCAATGCTTGATAAATTTGGTATTTATCACACTTTTAACATTTTGAGATATAAAGTTTTTGATAAAATTGAGTGATGAGTCATGTTTTATGTTATGGAGTGACGCCATTTGACTGCTGATGAAATGCAGAGCTGTACGAATGCTACAAGCGGGAAGAAATCAGTCCCAGGTGTCTCAGCATTTTGGTGTCAATAGGAGCGTGATATGTCGCCTTTGGCAGCGTTAGGTTAATATAGGGGATCCTGCTGAGCAGCACCCAGGACGTGGAAGGAGTACAACTGCTCGACAGGACCGATACATACAACTGACTGCAAGACGTCAGCCGATGTTAACCGCCCGGGAGATACGTTTAAAGCTACCATTCTCAAGCGGTGTTGTTGTTAGCCACCAAACCGTGAGAAATAGGCTACATGAATACGGCCTACGAGAACGACGCCCAATTAGATGCCCACCTATACGCCATGGGAATCGCGCCTGTCGAAAAGAATGCTGTTGGGAACACTTGATATGGACCCAGGAGCAATGGGATACAATTTTATTTTGTGATGAGTCCCGATTTGGATTTAGGCCTGATACGAGAAGGGTAACTGTGTCGTCGTCCCGGAAATGCTGAACGGCTGAGATTCGTCCAGGAAGTGCACCCTTACAGTGGCTCCACAGATGGTATGGGCGGGTATTATGAAGAACGGACGAACTGAGCTCGTTTTTGTAGATGGCAATATGAACGCTGAAAGTTAAGTTGAAGATGTCCTCGGGGCTTATGTTCACCCATTTGCACAAAGTCTTGGCTCAGATTTCACGCTGATGCATGACAATGCGCGTTCGCACAGAGCTCGGTGGACCAGAGAGTACTTGGCAATGGAAAACATCCGGGTATTGCCGTGGCCTGCACAATCGCCAGACTTCAATCCCATTGAGCATGCATGGGACATGCTCCAGAGACGTGTGAGAAACTGGATGGTGTCGACAACCCAACAATTGAAAGACTTGTTAAAATTCCACTGGGACAGATTGCCGCAGGATCAGATAAACAATCTTGTAAATTCAATAAAAAATCGCTGTCGACAAATTTTAAACAACAGAGGCGGTCACACTTTGTAATGAATTACCAAATAATTAAAAAAATGTTATTTTATTTTGTAAAATATGAAAAGTTTAATTTCGTTTTAACTTTATTTTATACTACGTATGTTATGGTACACATATTGTTAATTACTGTGATTAAATAAACAATCGAATGAAAGATTTTGTTTCTTTAGTCACTAATCTATCTCTATCTCAAAAACTACTGAACCGGTTTTGATGAAACTTACAGTTATCCTTAAGTTGGGCTTATACCCTTTTTTTTTTGCGTCAGGAAATGCTTTATGCATCCCGTCCCGCCGTAGGGGGTATGTGGGACTCCTCGACATTAGGGTGCTAGGCCGAGTCTACCCACTAAAACCTGACGGTGTTCCTCCTCGGGCCTTAGTGCCGGGGCAACGTGGGCGCTATAGCATTCTGCCGCGACCCCGGCGGCCATGCCCAGCCTGAGCCGAGCCCTCCTCCGTTTGCGGGCAGTTTGACCTGCCCGCTCTCCTAGGAGGCGCGCGGGAACACCGCGCGCACTATCGCGAGGCCATTAGGTGAGGTGCCTTCCCCCGAAGGACACCCCAGGCCTCCAAAGTGGAAGTTGGGCTATATCTAGTCCAACTAAAAAAGAATTTTTGCAATCTGACATAGTTTTTGAGATATGCATTGACAAACAATACATATATACATACACTTATGAAATTTGGCATGTTTAGAAGCTGGTATACACTAACATAATATACAAAAACTGTGCAATTTTGACAATATTACATACATACGGGTCGCATTTATAACCTATTTTTTTAAGGTGGTAAAAATAGCACCATTTGATGGAATCCTTAATGGACTAAGTCAATGATATAAATTGATTATACTATTATTATTACAAGTATAATATACATACAAGTTATAAGATTATAATTATTAGTGTACTTATTTACCATACAACTCGGCATTTATGTTTTTCGAAATTCGAAATTTTAAAAAATAAAATCTAATACGAACGTATAAAACAGTGTAACAAAAGCAAAATATTGATGGAAAGATTCAATATCATGATGGCAAGGTATACTTTTTTAAGGCAAGTGAAAGAAATTCAAAATTAGCAAAGTGTTATATTTTTGAATGAAACATGGCTTAATGCTAACCATACTGTAAGCCATTCTTGGACTGATGACACTGCAGCATCTACATCCAAAGTTCCTGTTGGAAAAGGATCGCGGCTTATAATTTGTCACGCCGGAACCATCAACGGGTTTATGTAGGTTCTCTCATGGCTTTTGCGTTTAAAACCACTGGAGACTATCATGAAGAAATGAATAGAGAAAAGTTTACTGAATGGTTTATCTCAATGGTGATCCCGCGCCGCGAACCAGTTTTTATTACCGCCGCTGACATGGACTTTACTGAAAATAAATTGTGGTAAACTATCCAACGTAAATATTTTATGACGAGATAAATAATTTGAATAATAACAAACCAAATTCGCGAGCTATCAATAAATTGACACCATTTTATCTTACACGGTCTTATCCGCGTCGGTGGACGTATTAGAAACGCTGATGTAGATTTCACGCAGCAACATCCAGTGCTCGTACCTCGGCAAGATCACGTCATCAATTTGTTGATAGATTACTATCACAAAAAATACACGCTGGATCTGAGTTGCCACTATCAATGCTTCGCCAGAAGTACTGGATTTAATCTGCTCGTCGTATTGGGTGACATATTGTACACAAGTGTAATGTATGCTTACGCGCACGCCCACGCCCGATTTATCCGCTCATGGCCGACTTACCCAACTTTCGTTCAAAGTAAATTGTAAAACCGTTCACTCATACGGGGTGCGACTACACAGGGCCTATTTCTTTCACTCCTATTCGTTGCCGAGGATTGAAAGCTCTAAAGGCGTATATATGCATTTTCACGTGTTTAACCACACGCGCTCTGCACCTCGAGGTGACGAGGTGATGATAGGACAAAAACTTCTCTCACATGAGGAGCTCGTAACTGCTCTCGTTCAGATCGATTGCTCATTGTATTCACGACCCCTTACCGTACTCAGTGCCAATCCCGTGGAACCAACCGTGTTGACCCCAGTCATTTTCTTTATACCGCGCCTCTACTATCTTTACCCGCCTCCAAAGTTGAAACGGACAATCTCAATCTGCTTCATAGGCATTTGATACTTGACAAATTAGTCCAGTCATTCTGGAAACGGTGGAGAGTTGAGTACTTATTGAGTTTACGGCTCAGGGAGAAATGGAACATTCAGGCTGTACCAGTTACATAATAACAGATAACGCGCTT
Organism: Zeuzera pyrina; assembly: GCA_907165235.1. Lineage (NCBI taxonomy): Eukaryota > Metazoa > Arthropoda > Insecta > Lepidoptera > Cossidae > Zeuzera > Zeuzera pyrina. The sequence goes on from OU015628.1 coordinate 18,913,543, forward strand.
CCCTTGTCCTGGCCATTAGCGATTATAGAGAAAGTTCATCCATCAAGAGACGGTGTGACACGTGTTATTTCAGTCAAAACCGCTAAAGATACGTACCTTCAGCCGTTCGTGCGTCTTTGTCCACTTCCTACCCAATAGGAAATTATCTTTGTTTAGAATAGTTTCTTTTTCTCATACCGCATAGTAATGTTTGACGTATATAAGTTTAATTTCAATCTACTTAGTTTAAATTTCATTTTCGCTTCTTTCGCTTATGAACGTCTTTTAAAGGTGACCCTTTAAGGTGGGGAGGAAATGGTAACGCCATCTGTTGTTAGCATCGATATTTTACTTTTCTAAAATCTAACTAAATAGCGTGGTGTCAATCCTATCCTCTTACCCTCTTATTCCTTTTTCTTCCAAACAATCATCCTTGGAACGGCATCATAAAAATAAAAAATAAAAAGTCTGATCTATTTCACTACCCACCGCACGCGTCCGTTTATTTTGCGCGTTGCTGTCCGCGTAGGCCCTAATCCTATCATAGATTACGGTGCTACTGTAAGACAAAATTTAGTAGCTCCTAATATGGTTTAAAACCAGTGATTCGCTAGTGTGGTGAAGAAAACTACAAGGAGCTGTGCCCATACCACTCACGCCGCAGTCTTCCCTGGTGAGTCCACTTCCCGTGGTTTCCTTATATTGAAACACCACGCATTACCATATTTAGCGCAACCAAATATAAATAAAGGTTGTAAGCAGTTCGCGTTATTTGGTGTATCTTCGAAGTCCAAGCTCCAATTCCAGTGAAATTTAAATGGGCCCAACTCGGAAGTATACCATTTCGAACAAAAAAAAAGATATTTCGAAATCACTCCACAATTGACGAAGTTATCGGTGAACATGCTTAAAAAAAATACAGACGAACATAAAACCTCTTCTTTTTTTTGAAGTTGGTTAAAAACAACGCAGTAACCGCAGACGTACATTGTTTTTAGACAAAATAAATGACATTGCCACTCTATAGGTTGAGTTGAGTGGTCAGGGTCAAATAGTCGCACAGAGTTGCAATTTATTTGCCAATGAATTTTCAAATGTTGCCAACAAATAATCACTAAAAGATTGACTGAATAAGTTTCGAACTGTGAATTTATTGTGAACTGTGAGCTGTTTTTTGTGTTTTCAAGTCTGTAGAGTGTATTTAAAAGGAAAAAGCGTTTATTTTATATTTACGGTCGAATTTCGACCATGGGGCGACCTCGAGTATTACATTCATTTTTGTTTAGTCAAACTCTGTTTTAATAATTAATTTTTTGTACACATATTTAAGAAATGCAAAAAAATCCTGTGGGTGTTGTGCAGTACGAACTGCATCTGTCGTAACCCCTTTGAACTACACTGCTGATTCTAATCTTTACTCTTCCAGGAAGAATCCACCTAACTATACTCTTTTAAAACACAAAGAATGTCTATCTTTACATTTAACATCAGCAACGGCTATAATTAGACCATACGCTGTAGCTGCTGTACTAAAGGGAATTACCTTCACCAAGGAGTCATACAATAGTTTCATTGACTTACAGGTTTGTTAATAATGTTGCTATTGCATTCATACTCCATAGGTGATCTCGTATTTGTCTGGCCGCGAGCTGAAAGTGAGTGTTAATGGGGTTTTGTCTGTGGGTTCAAAGTTAAAAATGGGAGTTCCCCAAGGATCAATTTTGGGACCTTTCCTTTTTGGTATATATTAACGATTTCCCATTTATGCTCAGGGACTTATGCGAAACAGTATTGTTTGCTGATGATACCTCATTGTTATTTAAACTAGACAGAAAAAATCTAGATATTACTTGGGTAAACAGGATCCTAACAGATGTCTCGAAATGGTTCGCTGCCAATAATTTACTACTGAATGCACAAAAAACTAAATGTATTAAATTTTCCCTTTCTAATGTACCCAGAATCCATAATAAAATAGAACTGGGTGGGAAACAATTAGAATTCGTTAAGTCAGCCAGTTTTCTGGGTTTAACAGTAGATAACAAGTTACAGTGGGCGGACCATATCGGGGCATTGGCTAGTAAGCTCGGTTCTGCGGTATATGCAATTAGACGCATTAGGCAAATGACAGATGTGGATACTGCAAGGTTGGTGTACTTTGCATATTTTCACAGTTTAATGTCCTACGGCCTTCTGCTGTGGGGATCAGCGGTGCATATTAACTCCATTTTCATTTTACAAAAAAGAGCAATACGTGCCATCTACAGGATGAATGCACGAGAATCGCTTAAAGATCGTTTTAAAGACATTAATGTCCTCACCTTGCCCTCCTTATACATCTTTGAAATTATTATGTATACGAGAAAAAATATAGATCAGTTTAAAAAGAATGGCGATATGAATGGTATGGAAACCCGAGGCCGTGATAAATTGGTTATTCCAAAATTTAAATTACATAAGTCAAATGTTTCATTTTTAGGTAACTGCATTCGTTTTTATAATAAAGTTCCTCAAGAAATTACTCAATTAACAGAGAATAAATTTAGATTGGTTATAAAACGTACATTGACTAGACAATCATACTATAAAATAAACGATTTCATTGAAGATAAAACAATAGTCTGGAAATGATGTTCTCTGCACATGCGTTTACTGGCTTAATGAAAATATTGTATTTTAATAAACTTTTTGTAAAATGAATTTGAAAAAATTATACCTGACTGAGTTTCTTGTCGGTTCTTCTCAGTGTCCAGGTTTTCTATTTGAACCGAACTAAAGTAGATTTGACGTTCAAAAATACCTTGTAATTGGGTTTACTTGAATAAATTGATTTGACTTTGACTTTGACTTAGGTGCTTTGGTAATGACTATATACTTGAGTCCTGAGGTAAAGCAATGCAAGCAGTGTTACAAATTAAGAATCTAGCAATTATCTAGAAATTAACATTTTACATACATATGTCTTAAAGCAGGTTAAGCCATTAGTGTCGTATAGCCTATTGGCTATACGACACTAATGGCTTAACCTACTGTCGTATAGCCAATTGGCTATACGACACTAATGGGCAGTTGAAAAAATATGGCTGTAGGTTCCTCGTGGAATGTGATCCTTATCCCTTTCATTTTCTTTTGCGAGAAAAACCTTACTAACATACACATATAGTAAGAGAGCCCTGGAACCACGTTTCACGAAGTGTTTGATTCAGCAAAAAGTTTACGTGGTGATATCAATAGGATAAACGAATAGGTAATGGACTGTTTTCTTGACCTACCTGGGTACGACAGATACTGCGCATATGAGAAAATTGCAAAAAAATTTGTGCCAAAAAAGTGTTTGAAACATATAAGCCAACAAGTACTTTTCAGTAGTTAAATTAGTTTAGAATAAAAAATAAATAAGATGGATATTTTTAGAGGCGTTAACATTGAACCGAACGAACCTAAAGTTGCATTTTTAAAAAGTAAAAAAGAAGTGTTGGATTTTAGAATGGTAGAGCCATACTGCACTGTAGCACGAATTGGGCTGGCTTGGCTGGAAAGAACCCCCACCCATACTGCGTGAGAGACGCGCGAGGACACCGTGCGCGCCATTTCAAGGCTATCTGAGGGATGAGGCTCAGCCTAAAGCCACCCCAAGCCTCTTTGGGCACTCTGCCGCTGGAGTCGGCGGAGCCGAGGGCGATAAGCATCATCGCGGGGCCACCAGTTGTGTCCATCCACTCCTCTTACGTTGTAGCTGAAGCCGCTGGAACAGCGGTAGCATTGTCTGCGGTCCACCTCGGATGTACAAGACGCCCTCACATGCCCTATTTTTAGGTATTTAAAGCATCTCAGAGGCTTCGGCTCGAGGATCTGAACCCCGACCGAGACTCATCCTACCAGAAGGCGGCCGCCCGTCACTTTCTTCGCCGCCTCTACCGGGCACTGAACCTAGACTGCGTCCAGGCCCGATGTACTATTACACGTAGCGTATCTCTTTCTAGTCCTTTGCTTCTAGTCCTCTGGGGTAGTCAGAGAAGACACAGCGCCAAGTGTCGCGGTCCTTACACATTCTCGCTTCCTCGAATGTCATTATTTTCCTCACACAGTTTCGCCTAGGTATGCGAGTGCTTTTGACATTTCGAACTGCACTCTGCTCACACCGGCGAGAACAAACCGGTGTACGTCGCTTTCAGGGAACGGCCTATCAGTCATATCTACGTTGTTCCCGTGGTGTGCACAGGAGAGGAATTGCAGCCCTAAAAAGGGCTGGCAGGGATCGCGACGAGCATGCTTCTTCTATTGACCCCCCTTTAAATTAATTTTAAAATATATTACATGTAATTAAGACGCTATTAAAATTTCAATTTCAATTTAGATAAAGAGTAACGGGTGCGTTGCCGGCCTTTAGGGAAATAGGGAAAGGTGGGGGAGGGAGCGATAGGCCACCAGCACTTTCACTCACCAAACGAAACGCCGATATTTTGTGAGAGGGTGGTATTTCACCAGGCGAGCCAGCCCAATTTGTGCTACAGTGCAGTATGGCTCTACCACTCTGAACTCCAACACTTCTTTTTTATTTTTTTAAAATACAACAGGTATTTTGGTTCAATGTTAACCCCTCCAAAAATGTCCGCCTTATTTATTATTTTATTCTAAATTAACTTAACTATCGAAAAGTACTTGTCGGCTTATGGATCAAATACTTTTTTGGCACAAATTGTTTTTCACCTTACTCGTATGTGCAGTACCTACCGTACCCCAAGTAGGTCGAACAAACAGTCCATTACCTATTCGTCTATTTTATTGATGACAACCACGTAAAATTTCCACCTGAATCAAACATTTCATGAAACGTGGGTCACGAACTATTGGGCTAAGATAAAAGCAATACCTATTGTAGGTTATATCTTTACGAATGACAGATGATACTTCTAATAAATAAAATGGTTAAAACTTCGTTACATTCATGTTTATTATTTCCTTGGAGTATTACATGGAATATACATATCTCTACGCTGTATCCCTAACGGGGTAGTCAGAGAGGGCGAAGCGTCAAGCGTCGCTGTTCTTACATACTTTTTTCGCTTCCTCAAATCACATTATTCTCCTCACACATTTTCGCCAAGTATGCGAGTGCTTTTGACATTTCCGTCTGCTAACACTCTGGCTATTTGATCTTCGTAAGTCAGCCTTGGTTTTCCTTGGCTTCTGCTACCACTCACTTTCGCTCTGGAGATTTCTTCGTCAGTCTTTCATCACTCATTCTTTCTATGTGTTCGAAACATTCAAGCATTCCTTTTTTCAATTTTACAATAACACTATCGTTCAACCCTGACATACTGCGTATCTCTTCATTGCTTATTTTGTCTGCAAGGGTGACACCGCACATATTTCTAAAAAGTCGCATTTCTATTGTATTTATTTTACCTTCACTCGATTTCGGGCATATCCAGACCTCACTACCGTACGATAAAGTTACTCATTGTGGATGGCCATTTTGGCTGAGTTAGATAACTTCACACGGCTTACTTATGCGGACAGAGTACCGTTCACTTTATTGCCAGCTGCTACCCGTCTCTCCACATCAAACTCACATTTTCCATCCCTCAAAAACGCACTCTCCAGATATACAATTTAATTTACTTATTCTAATCATTTTCCATTTATTCATATTTCACACTTCGTCTGTACATCTTCCCTTTCAAACACCAGAACCTTAGTTTTGTTCACATTCATATTCAATCCTATCACTTCACATTTTTCCCTCGTGCACGTGACCAGTGTCAGCAACTCTGGTTCTAATGGTGCTATAAGTACAGCGTCGTCAGCGTATAAAGACAATTTATCACTGTGCCATCACATATCATACCGCTCATTCTACTTTTTCAAATTACATGGAACATATTCCTTTATTTAGATAATATCATTGTAGCATACCGCATAAGTGTAGATACACATAGAGTCACTTACACACTTATGAAAGCATAAGTTAATTAGGGATTCTGATTAGTCTGTTTCTAGTTTTAACATAGCTATAATTGTAATAACCCTAAAAATCATAAGACCCGTGATAATTTAAAAGATTTGAATGGAACTAACAACCAAAACCTTTGGTTAGCTAAACTATACTACATATTTAGACCTACAGGTACTTTTTGTATTTTCAGGACAAACTTCATCAAAATATTTGCCGTAAACGTACCCTTGTAGCGATTGGCACTCATGACTTGGATACAATACAAGGGCCATTTGTGTATGATGCATTACCACCCACTGAAATAAAATTTAAAGCTCTCAATCAGCAAAAGGAAATGACTGCACCGGAGTTGATGGAACTTTATTCGGTACGTTAATTTAGATGTTTTTTATAGTTTAGTTATTGTACCGTTTATAATGGAACAGAAACATGAATATTGGACTAGAGAACTGAGATGAAACCATATAACAATTACATTTTTTACTTGGTTTGTGTATAAGATAATGTTTAATCATTGTATTTTTAAATTTGTCTGAAAAATATAACAAAAAATAATGCAATAAGTATTACTGAACCACAAATCTCAAAATATCAAATTATCGCAATTTGAAATTTTCATTAATTACAAATTTATAATATTTAACCCGCGCCGCCAGCGACTTATTTAAACGTGATGCCCAGTGGCGCCATTATGCGTGTGGGAAGTAATAGAAGCGTAGCTAACAATATTTTATTTCCAGACTCATGCACAATTAAAACAATATTTACCTATAATAAAAGACAGTCCAGTATATCCTATTATCACGGATCGTAATGGAGTCGTACTGTCTATGCCACCAATCATCAATAGCGATTTTTCAAAAATTACACTGAACACTAAGAATGTCTTCATTGAATGTACTGCCACAGATTTAACTAAGGTAATTGGTCTAATTATACAACAATTAAAATATAGATCAATAGGAAATAAACACTTACTATCTGCGCGCAGAAGGTAGGCTGATGACTACCCCTCCCACTTCCACGGCCGCGTATCGCGCTATCAGACCAGACGGTCAGTACCGCTAGCGACATTGTCGTTTACGTTCGTTCGTGTTATGTATTGCTCTCGCTGTATAGAATAATAAATTCAAGTCATTAATATATTTCAAGAACTGTTTTTGTAACCTGACTTTTTTTGTCGCGTAACGTCATGACATGACGCTATCCGCAAACCTTCTGCGCACGAATAATGCATACCGCATAATAAATAACAAGTTTTATCATCGAAATTAAAAGTTTATTTAAGCTCAGAATCAAAAGGTTTTCTAGTAAATCCTTGTACAAAATATTTCCAAACTTTTGTCTGTTTGTTTGTTCAACATGCGAGTCTCCAAAACAACTGAACGTTTTTCAGGGGGTATTCATAGGTTTATCAAGCTTCAATGCTTTGAATAGGCTTTGTTTCATCAAAATATGAAAGAAAATGTATTCCGAATTTAGAATTTCATGATAGAACACACATCAAAATATGAAAGAAAATGTATTCCGAATTTAGAATTTCATGATAGAACACACGGCCAGCTCTGCGGAGTTCTCTGTCGTGTTAATTATGCGAACAGTCTTTTTGTTCATGTCCCCGACCATGTTACATCAAACATATAATAAGCTTTATAAATCAAAGTACGATTTCATGTGTACAAATTACAAAATCACGGGTACAGCTAGTCTACTTATTTATTTTATCGCACCGCGCTCGTATGTGATCACGTTAATTGCATACTAAATCGAATTATACAAAAAAGCGGTGCACGCCTCCGCCCCGGTCGCGCTGTCTGTGTGCCACGTGCTTAAGTTTCGTTATTATCGTTGAATTATTATTAAAAAGGAAGATAGAACTATAAAAAAATGGGGGTTAAAACATAGATTCAAAGCCGGAAAGAAAAGTGTTCAACATTACTCAGCATCGGTCCAAGCCCTCGATCAGAGTAGAGTGAGATTGTCTTTCGGCGCCCTTTGGTTGAGGCTTTTAAATCATGTAACATTTCAGTTAACGTTAAATAAGTTGCCTTGCCACCTAGCGCCTAGAGCGACCGTTCCTCTTGCTCTACTTCTCGGCCAGCGCTGAAATTACTTTTTTATGGAATTACATATAGAAGAAGAAATAAAAAATTCAAACAAAATGTAAAATTTATCTCTCCCGTTTCCGCCAAAATGTTCCAAAACTTTCGATCAATTGAACAGAACTGCTATTATATTTGATAAAATCATACAATTTATTAGTTCAAATCTATATTCGATTTACATACATATTGGACCAATGGAACACCACTCTTATTTAAATTGACTTGGAGTCAGAGTGTACGAGAGCTTGGTCATACAGTAATTAATGTGGTGTAATGACAGACTGTCATTATGCAGTATAAGTCTAACCCACCCATCTTTTCTGTTACTTTAATCGCGTTTTATACATTACCTTCTTTACTATAAGTTGTTTTTAGATACAATTATGTTTTAATTATTTTATGAAATTATAGGAATCTGGCTAATTTATAGGGGTATTTGGTGGCTGTCTAAGAGAATATTCTGTGTTAAAAGTAAACATTTTATTACAGGCCATTATAGTTCTAGACACAATAGTATGCATGTTTTCTCAATATTGTTCCAATGAATATGAAGTACAACAGTGCAAAGTATATGCGCCTGACGGAAGCTATGAACTCTACCCACGTTTACGACAAAGAGAAGAATGTATCTCTATTGAGAAGGCTAATAATTATATTGGAATCAGGTATATTAGTTCAATGGTTTTAATATTTATACATACAAATATGCGTATTGTTTCTTGAGTCAAAGTGAGTGGAGTTACGGAAAAAACGAATCAGTTTTTTTAAATGTTTATTTTGGAATGATTGAATTTTTTTCTCATTTTCCTCAGCATATCAGCTGATGTGACTTTCAGAAAATATTTTATAATAGTATATTATTTGAATATCCTGTTTTAATGACTTCTTTGTTGCGATAGTTATAAAACATAGCTACCTTATCAATAAGTACTCTGACAAGTATTTGCTATTTTATGGAATTGTTTTATATCTGGACGTTTATATTGGTGACAAATTAGCCACTTATTATATTATGAGAAGACTGGACCAACAATATAAATGTTCGAAAACATTTAAAAGTTGGTGTTTCTAATTTTTTACATAACAGTAATTAAGTAACTGGAACCGTAAAAATAATAATGCTTCAGACAATTATACTAATCGTGTTGACTCCACTATCGTTGAACCAAGCACTAGGCTCGTACTATGGGTCCCACACAACGAACTGGGGTAACTCCCACTAACACCCAGATTCCAAGCCAATTTAGAAAACTTATTTTCCTAAATTAACCTGGCCGGATGGGAACCAGGGGCTTTGTTGGAAGGTAGACTCCTCTACTATGGTCCCAATGAGTCAGCAATAAATGTATCTAGTTTACTATATTGTATAGACTCAGATATTTATTGTATACTGTAATGAATTCTTTTAATATTAAGAAGATCTTCCATCCAAAAATATAAAACTAATCGACACGTGTTTCGTCTATCAACGAAGCATCCTCAAGGTATTACAGAGATCAGAGACTCGGCCAGCTAACCAGCACCGATTCAACGAATGAGTCAGCTGACTCATCCTGATTAATTTCTGCCCTGTATGATAGTTTTTATGAGAAGAAACCTAATTTGGTCCAGTCTTTTTCGAATAGATGGAATGAAAAAGTATGAGTAATATTGAATGTGAATAGTGAGGATGGCGACAAGCTAGCGGGCATGCTGACGCGCATGTGCCTGCCGGCCGAGCGCGCGGGCGGGCGCCTGCGCGTGCGCGTGCCGCCCACGCGCCATGACGTCATACACGCCTGTGACCTCTACGAGGACATCGCCATCGCCTACGGGTGAGCACTCACCACTCACCACCACTCACCACTGACCACTGCGCCCCACCGCCACACCACACCGCACCATGCCACGCACCGCACGTCTCGGGCTCTAACTTACCACAGACTACAGCTACAGACTACACTGAGATGTGATTTATTCGAACAAGAACAATAATTGTAATAATATAACCTATCTTCGCGCCGTATACCCAATACGGTGTGATGATAGTACTGCGTAATAGTACAGCTAATGGACTTGTCCGAGAGGATGTAGCGCCAAGCTTCTCTGTCCTTACATACTTCTTTCGCTTCGTCAAATCTCATCATTCTCCTCACACACTTTCGGCTAGGTATGCGAGTGCTCTCAACATTTCTTTCAGCTAACCGTCTGGCTATTTGATCTTTATAAGTCAACCTTGGTCTTCCTTGGCTTCTGTTACCACTCACTTTTACTCTGTACATTTGCTGTCTCGTTCTTGTCTTTTCAGTCTTTTTCGTTCTGGAATTATACATACATCATACATATAACCACAGATTAATTAGTTTACTAACGTAAAATATAACTATTGGAAGAATAATATTATACGCTGTCACCGTTGTTACCCTCACAGACAAAACGAGCTAGACGAAGAAAATATACAGAGCAAAAGCAAGTGATATCTGAAGCCAAAGACGACCAAGGCTAACTTATGAAAATCAAATAAGCAGTGTTAACGGACAGCAACTGCTAACCGACTGTTATGTCAGAAGCACTCGTATACCTTAAGAAACTAATTAATCTGTGCCTCGAGTAAAGTGGGTGAGGAGAATGACGAGATTTCAGGAGAGGAAAGAAGTATGTAAGAATCGCGATCTTTGCATTACATCCTCTCTGACTACGCCGTTACGGATACAGTAATCAAATCAAAAATGCAAAATACATAATTTCATTTTGTAATTTGTTTGTGTTTCTTTTTATAGTGTTAAAATAAATGTCTTAATACACGTTCGGGATGAGGATCTAAGTCCTAAAAAATAAAACGTCACAAAACTGCAATGAAGCCATAGATTAATTAATAACTAATGCAAAATGAAACTATGTAACGCATCATTCGTTGTACAGCACGTATTGTTGCCTATGTGAGTATTAGGCAACTTTTAATTTTCAAAATAAATATAAATTATTCCGCAAATGACGTCGCATTCTGAACGCTGGGCGGGTGGTTTCCAAAGACGTAGTTCCAATGTTATGAGCTCAAAACCTCGGTGTGACCGTGAGCTTTTCAGTATTACTTGTAATCGTAGTTTTTATTGGCTGTTAGTAATGTTTCTAGAAATTTCTAGAGAAATCGTGAAGAATATAAAATTTGTCTAAAGCTAGAAAATTCATTATTTTGTAGAATTGTCTAGCGGGTGGAGTAAGATAACATTCACCGAAAGTCGCCCACGATAGTTTAGTTCTAAGCGATTCGAAGAGCGAATCGGAAACAAAAAAGAAGCGAACGGAAGCAAGAAGACGGGTATAGGAGCAATCAAGTGCAGAAGCTGTATAGGACTTTGATGGCCACAAAGAAGCCTCCTAAGATCGACTTGACGCGCTTGCATGTTTACTGGAAACAATACATTTACCTGCAAAGTATACGAAACATCACGTATTACTGTTTTTGCGAGTTGGTTACTGATATTGTTTAGAACAGCACTTATTTGACGCCTATAATGTAAGAGTGTAACGAATAAACACCTGTAATTTAGACGACGTGTTTCATTTACATTCCCCACCCACTTTGTTAACAACACTGTTACTTTTGTGTTTTTAAAAACGTCTTAATAATAATTTACTATTATATCGAAATTAAATTATAATTATTAATATTTAGATTTTATAGACAATGCGTAAAAAGCTTTTCTTCTGTCAGCTGCAACACGCTTCAATGTTTGTAATTGTAATGCCGATTAATTACGTTGTATTGTTGGAATTATAGATATAATCGTATAGAGCGTCGACCACTGCAGATAGTGACTTGTGGCAAACAAGATCCTCTTAGTAAGCTGACGGAACAACTGCGGGCTGAATGCGCACACGCTGGTTACACGGAAGCACTTACCTTTACACTGGTAGGTTTAGTGTTTATTAATAGATAACTTAACCGTAATTATTAAATTTCTTATTTACTAATTTCGTATTTTTTGTAATGTATAATAATATACATTACAAAAAAATACATAATTGGGATAACAAAACCCAAGATGGTATTATACCTATTTGAAGACAAAGTTTCTAGGAAATGTTTAAGGCAATGATTTAAGAAGTAAAAAATGGTTGTTCATTCATATACATATTTACTACACATGTTCATTGTATTGGCACAGATTAATTAATTTACTAACGGTACTGGAAAGAAATTATAATCTCTAATTACTTATTTATGTAGTATTCTTGTTATATACAAAATACTAAGTATAATATGTACTACGTATTTTAAAATTTACTTACTAGACTGTAGATTCCAAGGCTTTGTATTTAATGCAGTTTCATGACACTTGGCACAACATCTAAATAAAAAAAGTGATATCAACTTCAAAAGATATAAGTTAGAGATTAAATTCTAAAGTTGAATTAAAAAGTGTGATATGAGCCTATTAATAGATTATTAAGGATTCATAATAAAGTAAGAATAATCATACAAAAACTATAAATAAGACTAAGGTATATATTTTGTAATTTTCAGTGTTCACGCGAAGATGTATCCACTAAACTAGGCATAAAAATCGAGGATGTTCCAGCAGTACATATCTCAAATCCGAAAACGTTAGAATTCCAAGTAGTGCGGACGCAGCTGTTACCCGGTCTTCTAAAGACTTTAGCTGCTAACAAGAAGATGCCTTTGCCTCTTAAGTTGTTCGAGATTAGTGATGTGGTATTGCAAGACAAAAATTCGGGTATTTATTTTCTATAGACAGTGACAGTTCATGTTATACAATATTTAAAGGTATTTTAACTTGTCCATTGTATAATTATATACACAGTGGAAATGTCAAAAGTACTTGTATACCTAGCTGAAAATGTGTGAGGAGAATGATGAGATTCGAGAAAGCGAAAGAAGTATGTAAAGAACCAGACACTTGGTGCTCCGTCCTCTCTTATTAGCTCGTTAGGACTACAGAGTGAAGATATGTATGTATGTATATAAAATCTTCATTATTATAGAATTTAATTATAAAACATTAATACGTGTATAACGTTACACTATTTTACTTTAGCGATAGACGGAGTGTCGACATTACTTTTAGTAAGTAATTAATTTGCGATAACACTGTAACGCTACTATTAGCAATAGAGCTTACATGTAGCGAAACAGAACAAGATAACAGGTGTCCCATCGCTTACAAGTTCTCTATAAAAAGCAAGGCTTATAAAATTTCAAGGGATAACTTTTACATCATGCATGGGAAGACAAGCAGTTGGCTAATCTGTTATTTTTTATCGTAGATCAACATGGAAGCATATTTACTATAAGCATATATAATAATATACTTAGACATTTCACACAGCGCCATCTAGTCCCAAAGTAAGCAGCACAGCGCTTGTGTTATGGGTACTAGACAACTGATATACTACTTATATACTTTTCTTTTGTAAACAAATACATATTGTACATAAACACCCAGACTCGGGACGGGAATCGAATCCACAACCCCCATTTACTTTCTGACGCTCTTAGCCGTTGCGCCACGGAGGTCGACAATTAGATGTAGGAACAGCATTAACTTGATGGAAACGAGCTGCTAAAATCGCTTCCTTTCCTAAATCCTAATTAGTGTTCCTAAGTGAGTAGTGTATGGACGCTTTTATAATTTACCGTTGAACATTATCGCCACGTTTTTACCGTCCAAAATACTATAGGTAAGCAAAATGCCTCCCTATTATTTCGGAAATAAAGACGCTTTTTTAACGTCCACAGAATGACGTTATCGTGCACGGAAATATAAAAGCGTCTCCATACAACTGCATGCATAGTACCATGGACGGTAAAAACGTGGCGATAAAAATGTTGAACGGAAAATTATAAAAGCGGCCTATGAGTAATTGACACGGTGCACGCGTGTGCAGAGAGCGGGGCGCGCAACGAGCGGCGGCTGTGCGCTGTGCAGAGCGGCCGCGCGGCCGGTTTCCAACTGGTGCACGGGCTGCTCGACCGCGCCGTCACGCTGCTGCGGCCGGGCGCCGCCTACGGGCTGCGCGTCGCCACAGGTACCGCCCCGCCCCGCCCCGCCCCGCCCTCGCCCTCGCCCTCGCCCTCGCCTCAGTCTGAAACGTGACATTGACAGCTAATCAACACCAGTGCCTGCCAAGCTATTGCCATTGTACGCCGTAGTGTTGTTTAAAATTAGAAAGCTTAAATTACTTTCTCTTTTACTCTTGTTGTCTTCATATATATTGCTTTCTAATATCGACCGACCGAAAATTCAGTTTCGATCAAAAAATCTAGTTTCAATTTCGGCCGAAACTTCGACCGCGCTAAAACACAGTGGTCGTAAATTGTCGCGCGTCGTTTGGCTACCTTCGGACGAGTTCGGTGGTCGCCAGCTAAGCTAGCCATTCGATGTGACTATGTCTAGTTAAGTTTGTTTCTTCTCGCTTTCTGTTGAGTTGTTCTGTTCTATTTTTGTTATATACTTAAATTATTGTTGTTTACTTCATTTAACATGTGTTAACTGTTTGTATATGTGTAAAAATACACTAGATTTTAGTATAAAAGTTTTAACATGTCTAAACGAGATACGGTTTTGGCCGAAACTGAACTGAGCCCAGATTCGGTTCTTCGTCGATTCGGTCGGGTTAACAATGTTTTAGTTGGAAATTGCATAACAATCTTCGTTTCTTGGAATAGGACGGGTCTACCTCAATTTATATGGGAGTCTTTGGATACAGTGTTAGATTCTAACAGTGTTATCCATAATATATGTTGCGCCGATGTATAGTATTAACCAAAATATAAGTCGCCTCGGTGTACCTGTGCAGTAGACACATTTTAGTAGCGGTAACTTCAGCCTACCAATGACAAGGTTGAGAATTCCCCGCGCTGAAATCTTGTACTGTTATTGGTTGATCATCTTGTTCAATCAATCAGAATTGTGTAACAAGCAATACGCTGTTAATTGCTTTTGCAAATAAAGTTAAATATCATTTTTTTACTCGTTTGGCAAGTTCAGCTAGTTGGGAAGCGGTTACGCTTTTCTATATGAACGAATACTGTCGAAAGGAATTATATTATGGATAATACCATACCACGCTTGTCTTAAATACCATTTTTAGAGTTCTGTAACTTAAAATACAAAAAGAGAACCCTCATCATTCCATCATGTCAAGAAAGTTGTTTGATTTACTTAACATATTATATTGACGTGATTGAAAAATTACCCACATGATTTTGTCAAATAAATTCAAATACACCTGTATATTATCAATATAAGTTTTATCATACGGCAATATTCATAATAATGGTCCATTTCTATCCAATTGCCCAAGAAGGAACATAAAAAAGTTTTAAACTTAGATATTAACGGGTTTTATAAAAAGAGGCAACCTTTATTATTTATACAAATATATAAAATCGAAGTGTTTGTCTGTGATTTCGAAATAAAGGCATTTTCTTAAGCACATAAGATGGATAATTGAACAATATCAAACCCAAACACGCGTTTCTAAAATTTTTGCATGATTTGTCTGGACTAATCTACGAAACAGCTGAACCGATTTTGATGGTACTTTCATTGGCAGGTACAAGCAGGTGGAACCACGAAGCACAGCTATCTTTACTAATATTATAGAGTAAGTTTTGTAAGTCGGTTTATATGTGGTGCGTAATTTCCTACTTGAAAAATTATTTCACCATTTGAAAGGAGATTATTCCAGTTGGACATAGGCTAAACATTATGTATTCAACCGGCGAATTCACGACGGACCGCTAATATGAAACAAAATTGAATAAATTAAAAAATAGCTTTAAGGCAATTAATAGAAAAATTGTTTTGAATTAAAACATCAATCTTATTTATCTTTTTGGCAAATTGTACTGAAACATACTTTAAATTATGTACTAATTAAAGTTTATATATCTGTTTTTGACAAGAACTTATATAAAGAAATATAATAAACGCATTCCAAATCAAGAATTAAAAATGAATAACACATTAGTTTATGTCACTTTTATTAAAAACGCTTAAAACCCTTAGCTCCAAACGTACTCGGAAAAATCTGAAGAAAATCACAAAAATTATAAATAGTGTAGGTACATTAAATGGAAAATGCCATCTTCTCCATCTTGCTGTACGTCCATTCGAGGTCATACAACGAAAAATGGCAATGAATTGTTACGCCGTAATCTGACGACGTAAGTCAATAATTATTAACTGTTTGATGGACGACCCATTTTGCATCCAGGGAGTCCCGTACCATCGTTGATGTCGTGCCAATGAATGAATACCCCTGAAGCTAGGTGCACACACAATGTTTGTATGCTACATACAGCACTGCAATCTTGAATGGACAAAGCAAGATAGATGGACAGTGAATGAGGCGCTTTATGTTTAATTTTTTTCACATGAATGGAAAGCTCTACGACTTTGTTATGCAATTGGCTGCTTTTATAATTTTCCGTTGCACGTTTTTATCGCCACCTTTTTACCGTCCACGGTACAATGGGGAAGCAAAATGTATGCAGTTGTAAGACGCTTTTATATTTCCGTGCACGATAACGTCATGCAGTGGACATTGAAAAAGCGTCTTAATCGGCGACATAATAGGGCAGCATTTTGCTTACCTATTGTATTTCGGACGATAAAAACGTTCAATGGAAAATTATAAAAGCGGCCATTGGCGGTTAGTAACGGTAACTGACAGTGTGGAGCACTAATTGCACATGGCCAGTATTTTTATAATTTTTATTCTCATGTACAGATCCGGCGTATTTCCCCGGCCGCTGTGCTGAAGTAGTTCTTCAGGGTGATGTAATAGGAAAAATTGGAGTGATACATCCCAATGTACTTGCTGAATTCGACCTAACTAACCCATGCTCTGCTGTTGAGATCAACATAGAACCCTTTATATAATGTATAATCACGATGTTATTTATTATAGACATTTTTTATGACATTTTTGTAATTTATTTGTTTATACCTACACATGTAACATTTCATTTTGTCGTGTTATCTATAATTAAGCTGTTTAAACAAACAAAAGGAGACAATAATAATTATCAAACTAATCTTGATTGTATTCAGTAAATCTTATTTCCTATTTGATAAAATTTAACTCTGACAAACAATACCTATTAAGAGACATATTGAAAATAATATCTTTATTGTGTCATTAAAAGTAAACACACTAGTGACAATAATGAACTATAAAAAATCACAATGTATAAATGGACATAAAAGTTATAATATATCTTATTTATAGTAGTAGGTACATTTAATATAATTTAGAGACACTATTATAGATACTAAAAATCTATTTACAAATCAATTTGATACACCTTATTTTACTCATAAGAGCACTTTGTAGAAAATTGCACATTTAAGGCACCTTTCCCAATGACAATGACAATGTTTTCACAATAGTGAAACCACATTTAAGAAGGATGTTCTAACTCAGACTCCTCTCAGGTTATCTAGAACACAAAAGTTTTGCTGTCTAATCCATAACTTTAATACTTGTTATATTATTGAATACAGTTCATAATACTATCATATAAAGTTCTAAAAACACCAAATAACTAAATTAATAATAATTCTTGATATTTTAGGTAAATTACACTCAAAAATGCACAAAGTGTACTATGCAATATACATGAGAATCCTTTATACATGAACAGATAATCTATGCATATCAAGGGCATCATTCCATAGGGGCACATGCACATTTTATAGCAACTTTACAAGAAAAACAAAAACCAGTCACATTTGTTATAGTTATCTAAACAAAATAAAATTTATTGTAATTTTTCTCTAAATAAAGTTTGATATTGAGAAACATCACTAAAAACTAAGATTTTTTTCTTTCAGGATAAACAAAAAAAATAGAGTTATTATCTAGTGTGTAGGCCCTATGAGTGATACTTTTGATATGCATTAATAAAGTGATTGGAAAAGAACGTAAATAAATTAATATTTTTGTTAATATTTTAGGTTTTTAACTCAAATAAATTACATAATATGTATGTACCCTGCATTTACTATAGCTCGTTCAGGTAAAAGAACGAATGTGTTTTTTTGATCAATTAAACTTACTCTACCCTAGTGGGGTATCATTAAATATCTCATAAAATGTTCAGAAACATTGTAGAACCTTGTAAGTTACAACTTTAACTGTCACATGATATTCACATTCAAAGTTGGTATTGAGGTATCCTCTAGTAGGTTCTATAAAAATTAGAAAACTGTTACATACTTTTTGAAAATGATTTTTGAACTATTATTATTCGAGAATAAGCAAATCTATTGTTTAAATATCTTTTAAAATGTACCTTTCAGACAAGCATGACGACTTTTGGCTTTATTGTTATGTAAAACTTAAGCCAATTAATGACTATTATAGGTAAAAGAATGACACTAAAACTTAACGGATGCTCGTTTTTAAAAAACTTACAAATTTCATTACACAGCTGTTTATAATTTCAATATTACGTGTATATATCAATTTCAAAATATCTTTGTGTAGTAAAATTTGCAAATTGATGGACGGAAACCTAAGCTGCCTCATATTTATTTTAACAACCTTCATTCAATCAAGTAATAATTGTATATTAAACATTTTTTCTAATTCTGACCTGTTAAAATCTGGAGCGATGATGAATGGGCAGAGATAAAATGATAATTCTTTTAAATTTGGAGCACTTGTTTTGATAACTTTAGCAACTTGCATAGTGACATGTAAACATCTGGACAGACTCAAATAGCTCAATTGTTGAAATATGTTGTTAGAAAAATATGCAAGCAGAGCACTTGTTGAGAAATAGCCATGACGTAGTTTAAGTGAATGCAAATTCCTAAGCCTATACAGATGCAATAAACTTGAATCAAAAAGAGTTTTACACGTCATTATGTGAAGAACTTGAAGCACCTTACAACTGGCTATGTAGCGCATTATATCATCGTTCAAGGTGTCTCCATAAATGTGCAGAGCTCGTAAAGTTGACTGTTTGGTTCTCAATAATGACTCCAAAAAGTCTGCTGGGATGTTCTTCATCTTTTCCATATTAATACTGACTAAGTTGGTGCATTGAAGCATGCTGTATAAACTATTTTGTGTTAATGCAAAGTTTGATAGAATGAGAGTCTCAAGGTATTTTAATTTTTCAAATGGTAGATGATATACAAAATTTCCATTAGCATTCTCAGGATTTTGAACTATTAATGAATTTCGGAAACTCAAAAACTTTAAGTTAGGCCAATGACCCAAGTCTTCAAAAATACAGCTATCGACTTGTGATATACTTATTTCTAGATGAGTTAGATTTGGACAGTAGCTAATCAAGGAAGCCCTCACTTGAGAATACAATTTAAAATACTGTAACTTAACATGTTTCAAATACTTAGCAACAAAAGGCACTATGCTCTCACTTATCCTAACATAATTTTTCATACATACAATGAGCCTTGTGTTATCCCATACACATGGTGTCAAACAAAGTTGTTGCCATCGAACACACACTTTTGCAACTGCCAATAGTGAATCGAAGTCAGTCATGGAAAATATGTAAAGTAGTATCTCATTTGGTAGATCATTAATAGTTAGTGTATTGATGCCTAGTTTGATATCTGTCATCTCGAGATGCACCATTCTTTGTCACAGTTTTTTCTTTTGAATCCCTGTAAATGAGTATTCTATGTATATTTTCATTGAGTATGTGAAGAATGTGGAATATACTAAAAAAAATTATTTCATTGAAAAGCAAATGGGAATTTTTGAATAGCTACTTAAGGATACATCATCTAATAGAATAAGGTCAGTTAAGCGTATATACTTTTGTTATAATCGTGGGTTAATTAGATTAACATGCTGCTTCGCAAATCACTAATCGTTACCTTAAATTTGGCTTGTTTTCAATTCGGGAGAATTGTGTAGTTTGCTTTAATAAAATCATAATTTATATCTACTTTTTAAAATAAATACTTTAGAAGGTGGTATTCGTCATTTGGGTTCAAAATTGTTCATTATATAGGACAAAATAAGGTGTTAAAATGATTATATACAAGAAAAATTATAAATAACTCTCATCTTTTGATTCTATTTTGGTATAATGAAGTTGACGTTTTGTTCACCAGTGTTCACTTTGACTTTGACATTGACATTATCACCTGATTGACATATTTAGTTTTAATATTTTTTTTACTTGGACATTGGACACTGGGCAGACACCCACAGTAGACACCAAGAATGTAATGTAAGAATATGAAATACATAGCATAAGGCACAACTCGTACTTCTGTGAAATACGATAAGGTTCAATGCTCACAAAGGCTTCTCGCATACCACGTTCTTAAGCGATCGAGAACGTGACGTTCGTTCGATATGTACAACAAAAAAAATATACATATATATCTTTAAGCTATATCCTCAACGGGTAGTCATAGTGGATGGAGCGGCAAGCCAACAAAAAAAAAATAACGTAAGTAACAAATATTTCGTTAATATATATATATCTTCACGCTGTATCATGTACAACATTTCGCTAAAATTAACGGGGTATATCACAGACTTTTAAATGGAAGCAGACTATACCCATCGATACTAAATGCGTGGCAAATTCACACTAACAAATATTACTCACACACATGCAGAACTCAGGCCCGAATTAAGGAGTGGCTGCTTATACTGCATATTATCTTCGAACTATTTCGGACTATTTGGGACACCCCAAATTATATTTTTATGTGATAAAATAAGAATTAAATTAACTAAGTAATGTACTAGTATTAGAGATTATTACTTTATTATATTCCTTCTTTTTGTAGATTGTATTTGTCACATGAAGGATGTAATTTGGAGTGTTCCCAATAGCCCCACGATACAATATTATGATTGTTCGTTCGATACATGAGGCCTGACGGCTGTGCGCTGCTGGTCTTGGGCCGCATGTACATTGTGATGACCTTGTTTGCGGTTCGATTTATGTGGGTACATGAAGTTTAATGTCATAAACGATATATTTTTAAGTCGGAAAAGTTGATAATCAGGCAAGTAAAAATTTTGAATTTAGACTTTTTGGCGCGAACAAAAGAAGCCTGGTTGGCATTTTATTCAAAATTTAGATTTGCCATTTTTTGTGCTTTTGGGAGTTTTAATTGTACGTTAAAGTTGTGTGCGAGTGAGAGGAAGTGGAGGAATTTCGTTTAACAGTCCTTTGTAACTCCAGTAAAGCCTATTTACCATTGCTTTACTGTAAGTGTTAGAGACTTGGTTATGAGAAAATAGAACAAGTTTTATATCAGACGTGTTATCGTTAACTATTTTTCTAAGAAGATAAGCATCAGCGAATGTTTTAAAAAAACATGAAATAACTCTTCATCGCTATACTTTGTCTTTTGATTATTATTTTCTCTAAACTACGCATAAAAGTCAAAAATTAAAAGAAATCGGGAGACAGTCGATGGGTGATCGATCACATTGAGAATAAAAACTAAAATAGCTTACACAATAAAACAAAGAGTGTTTTCAGTCTTTTATTTATTAATTGGATTGTTTTCTTATTACATTATCTAAGAACTCATTATAGATGTGCATCAAACAAATCATTTCACTGTTTTTCAATGTGTGCCAGAAGTAATTAGTGCAGAATGTCAGATATGCTAAGGATTACCATTGCAAGTAATCGTAGGTATTATTTGTCATTATTCGCCTCGCGATATCCATATTTGTTTTCACCACTTTTACATGTGAACACACAATTTATGCATAATAAAGTCCAAATTCGATTACCTAAAGCAAGACAGTTGTATTAATTTATAAATAAATTGAAAATAATTTTGTAATTATGAAGTATGGCTTCCAGAACTGGCTTTTTTCTAAACAACACTGGCCCAGGTTCAGCTTAGCATAGCAACTAGAGATTAATTTGGTGTTAGCATGTTCATTTTTAATAGGTATGTTAAATTTCATGGTCAAATAACAACAGGGTTTTACAGGTATCTCTTTAACATAATAAATGGAGTTCAAAATGTTTTGAGCACAAAACACCGCCAGAATTGGACTGCCAGTTAGTTCTATGTAGCCTTTCTTATGTAGTTCTTTAATCAAAAAATTTGAAGATTTTCATCCTTTAGAAACCCGACATTAACAAGGTATACATCAAAATCAAAAGATAGTTGCAAAAAATAGATAGTTGCTTAACTTTAGGTACCTGTCCGTTAATATTTAATTTTATTACGAAACTCAGTTTTCTCTGAATTCGGCCCTCTTGAAGGTACAAGTACTAATAATGTCAAAATTGGTTAAGTACTTGATACAAAACAATAAAAAACCTATGAAAAAAACCTTATACAATATAAGGAAACTTTAATTTTAATAGTTTGCAACATAGTTAAGTGTCGGAGCCAGGAAATACAAAAATATCAGCTAACTGAATGCAGTAATCAAACAATTTGCAACATCAGATTTACTTACCGATGGAACGTGATTTTCGGGGCTTTTCTGTATGAGGCGTTGCAACTATTGGGGGTACAACACTTTTGTACCATATTTTGCACTTTAAACAACCAAAATAATATTTATACACCAAGAAATATTTGATAATCGGACATGTGACGTACGACACAAGTAACCAGACGCCATACTCCGCTTATTTTGACTTAAGCGGAAGATGGCGGATGCCACGTTTTCGGATTTGTCTATGTGTGCCATTGTATTGCAACAAATGAAAGAAAAGGATAAATATATACAATTCTAAACTACAATGAAAGTGACAGTGTTATTACTTACACGGTATCAATGTGTGAGTGAATTATGTTTGATCTGCTAACATTTATACATCTGTGGGGTATATTCTCCGACCATAGATAATAATAGAATCATAGCGAAAGGCTGTTCAAAATGCAAATAATTTCTAATAGATTTCGGCATTTTCGGCCAGAGAATATGTAGTCTCGGCATAAAATAACGTCATAAATCGCTGTACATAGTCGTAAATTGCTACTAAAATACTAATAGAAATAAGACGATCCTAGCTGGAACTGGCTGGGTATGTCACAGTCGAGCTTGCATCCATTGGCACGTTATTGAAAACTTCAACTATATCTGCTTTAGGAGATGCATTTTGTTTGGTTACTGATTTAAGTTACTGACGAGTAGGTACACTTTAGAAATTGCATTGTCAGATGAATCCAAACCCTCTGCTAAATAAGTCATTTTTATATTTCTTTTCTTTTCCTCAGTTCGGGAATGTTAGAGCCTTTTTTTACGTATGACACACATAATTTATGATCGAATAAATTGATAACAAATCGGCCGCCATTTCGTTAAAAATAGCATCATAAACTCCTAACATAGACGATACATCGCTCTTTATGAACGATGACTTATCATAGTAGTTACTGTAATTGTGTATTATTTTTGTCGCAGACATAGTACACGCGTACACTTTTCTATTTGTTCCGTTTCACACACCACGCTCGCATCACCAAATAAATAATTGTTCTATCTTTTGTCTTAATAAATTTTATTAATTATATTTACGTTATTCTATTCAATGTTTTCTACTCCTAGCTAAAATAAAATTTCAACCAGTCAATATCCTATATTTATTTACATGCCATTTTTTCTTAATGAATATTGAACAAGGCCATGACGTGCCATCAAATAATCTTGAATTAGTGATTAATGGAAAAAAACAACAAATGTACATGAAGAAATAAATTGTTTCGATTATATACCTGTCACGTACCATGAATGGCACGCGTGCCATTGGTTCGTCATCGCAGTCCTACACTATTAATTGAGCAATATTTTAGAAGTCTTTTTTTGTTTGTAAATTTTATAATTGTGTTCTCAAAACGGCTCTAATGATTTCGATAAAGTTTTCAATTGGAAGTTTACTAGGCGAAAAAACTACCTAGATAGATCAAATTTATGAGAAAACTCGTTTTCTCCCGTGTTTTAGTTTCCAGAGTAGTGCTCGGTCACCCATATATTTAAAAAAAACATAGAAAAAACATCGATGTTACGTTCATAAACATCGATGTTCTCGACATCGATATTACACTTTTGAAAACATCGATTTTTTTTTTTAGCGCTTTTGCATCCCTGATCATGATCATGCGTCAACCACTTAAAAATTCTAAACTTATAAATTAACTTAAATAATTTTGTTTTGTATATTAATTATTACATAAAATAATTATACTTCTCATGGCAACAAGGAATCATGTTTCACAAACAACACGAAATAGTAAAATAACATTAAACTAAGTATTTGACCGGAAATTCAAGTCTTCTGTGCTGCTAGAAATTAAATGAGCAAAACTAGAAAAAAATGGGAAACTATATTCTTTTAAAATTTGTTGCAATTAAGATTTGTATTTTAACATGCTATTAAAACCTTTTACTCTTCTGAAATTTAATTATTTTTTATTTTATTAACAAATGAAATATGTAAAACACTAGAATTTTCAAAAATTAATAACTTTTTAACCAATATATTTTAGAGCATTTGTTAATTCTGAGGGAGCATTTAGGAAACAATATTTTGGCACATAATTTAAGAAAAAAAGAAGGTTATAATCAGGTCGTGCTATTTGGTGTATCTTCGAAGTCCAAGCTCCAATACCGATGAAATTTAAATGGGACCACCTCTGAAGTATTTACGTATCAAATATAAATTTTTGAAATCAATTTATAAATAACGGACTTATGAGATAACAAACATACAAACAAACAGCATACAGTCGAATTGGGAACCTCCTCCTTTTTTTGAAGTCGGTTAATAAATATGTAATAAAGTCATGGACGGTAATACTCTATTAAAGTAGATACGTATGTTTCATACAAAATGAATAAGTAATATTGATATAAAAATTATAAAAAATAAGAGGTCTGTGCCCAGCAGTGGGACGTATAAAAGGCTGATGATGATGATTGATGACTTACATACACATACTTAGACTACAGATATGAATGAGGAAGCTAAAATATCAATAAGCGAAAAACAATATAGTAGGCAGTATTTATTTTCTGTATGTAGTTATTTCACATGTCTTCGTGCCTCGTGCCTTCATTTTACTGGTGTTTTTAATAACTTCAGTGAAATCTATTTTATAAAAAAATAAAATGTTTACATATTTTGCTATTTAGTATTTATCGAACAGCGTTTCAAACTTTTTCAAACGGTAAAGTATCTAAATCTCTCGAAAGAATAAGTTGTCATTATTGTTTGCTTTGTTTTATTATCCATACATACAAACTTACATATCTTCACGCTGTATCCCTAACGGGATAGTCAGATACTTATTTCGTCTCTTCGAACCCTAGATGAGATTCTTTATTCTTCATTCTCCTTACGCATTTTCGCTTAGGTACGCGGGCGCTTTTTACATTTACGTTAGCTAACGCTCGGGCTCGGGCTCGGGTCTTCGTAAGTCAGCCTTGGTCTTCCTTGGCTTCTTTTACCACTCACTTTCGCTCTGTAGATTTTCTTCGTCACTCTTATATTTAATAATGAAAAAAGGATTTGTTAAAGATTTTATATATTTCTTAAAGAAACTGAAAAATAATTCAAAATCTAATTATTGGGGACTAATAAATAGTTAATATTCGTAATTAATATTCGTACAGGATTTTTTAATACCCACTAACAGAATACCGACTAAACATTTTTGTAGACCTGCTATTATGTATAAAATATGTGTATTATTGTAACGAGCTAGAACAACCTAATTCACCTGGAAAATTAAAAAGTTTAGAAGTTTAGAGTTCGGAAGTTTTAAATGTGTGAAAGACGAAGAATACTATTTTTCCCAGAATTGAGACCTAGCTAGATCGATATCTCACCCCCTTCAACCCCTATATTGTAAATTTCATCGAAATCGCTAGAGCCGTTTTCGAGAAAGCGATATCAAATTTATATACATAAGTATATTATAGTACCTGGGCGACTGAGCTTTACTCGGTGTCTTACAAAAAAATTACAAAAAAAAGTCTGACCACATTGCAGGTTGAGAAGGTAAACTCTGCAGCGAAATTAAAAAAGTTTAGAAATTGATAAAAAAAAATGAAAAATAATGATAAAAGCATTGACTTCGTAACTTTAGACAGCCTGTCCCGTTACTACGAAGTGAGGCAAATAACATCAGATAAAATATAGATGTGTGGGTGCTGTTTTCTAATGAAATGGCGACCGATCAGCTTATCAGATAATAAATGTGTGTTGGATGTACAGGTGAGTCAGGTTTAGCTCACTAGCGGATTCGAAACCTGCAATGTGGTCAGACCTTTTTTTTGTTATTTTTTTGTATCATTCTCTTTACAATTACAAACAATTGTAATATTGTAAAGAGAACGATACGTCCATAGTAAAGATAACGTTAAAAACTTTGATTACGCTGTGTCAAGGTTGTTTTACTGTAGGTTAACAAAATGTACCTTTGAGACTTTAATAAGTATTATTAAAGTCAATACAAAAGGAGTTCATACCAAGGTAGGTAGGTAGGTAGGTAGGTAGGTAAAATGATGTTCTTCGATTTTGTTGGATAAAAGCCTTTTGTAGCGAAATTATTAATTGATTGTCTGAAATGTTTTTATTAATATATTCTTGTCTGTAGACATAGTGTTGATAAATAGCTGCTAGTGAAAGGTGTTCGATGTGTATAGGTATCTCTTCTCTCTACGTAATATGTAGGTATTCGTACCAACTTCACAAGTTACACAACCACAACCAGTTACACAAACAGTTATTATTTCTCGTTCACCCGCAGTCGACGTCTGAATTTTCTTTTGGTCTGTGTAAGTTTTTACTAAAATAATAATTCCTACAACATAAACTTAACAATAAACTCAATTTTAGTTAGATACACTAATCGGATGACTCCAAACTAAACCAGTAGGTATACCTATATATACTATTTACATAACTGTAGATAGCGAATAACAATGGAATCTGGAACCTTTCATTTAGAACGCGAGCACTGACTTACAGAGTTCACATCAACGTTACATTCAGGGTAGTTATCTTAAATAGTTGTAATATACAGTATGCCAATAAATTATTTATTGTTGTTTCCTTTTTTGTGCTGTGTGCTGTGTACAACTAAGTACTTTAGTGCTTATGACAACTATTTCATTGGCGAAACTTATATGCCTATTGTAAAAATGTTATTCTGGGATCTCGGCAAAGCTGAAATCACAATGCCTGAATATTTTACGGCGCAGAAAATTTTCTTGCGGCCGCCGCGCGGTTGCCATTCCCATATATTTTATTAATGGCGAATGTAGACCTATTCACATTAACATTAACGACATTAAAATTTTTGGGAATTGCCTTTTTTTTATTTATTGTTCAAAATATTTACATGAATACAATATTGTTAATGTGTAAGTCCCGTTCGCTAAAACCGCTAAAAGGTTTCTTTGCGATACGGGGAGTTCACTTTTTATTTATAATAAGTAATTATACTAATAGAGTATTATATTTCTGTGACAAATAGGTATTCATACATATTAAGAATTTAAATTGATTGAAAAAGAAATGATAAACCTAACCGCGCGGTCGTTCTGGTTCAAAACCTAGTGAACACTCCGGGTAACGGTATGTCTGTAAGGCTAGAAATTCTTATAGCGATGAGTCCATAGCATGCTAAGTACGTTAACCATCACTTGGCAGGCATCAGCCTATTTTTTTGAGTGTAGATAAAATTAAAAAAAAAAACTTATTGCTGGAACCTTGAAATTTTTTACGA
The DNA here is from genome assembly GCA_907165235.1 of Zeuzera pyrina. Lineage (NCBI taxonomy): Eukaryota > Metazoa > Arthropoda > Insecta > Lepidoptera > Cossidae > Zeuzera > Zeuzera pyrina. The sequence goes on from OU015628.1 coordinate 18,941,313, forward strand.
TTTAGTTCATTCACTGTAAAGTTTAAAAAAAAATTTACAGGTGATTTCGATGAGCACAAGTACCTGTCAGGTGACTCGAAAGGTATATAAATTAAAATAAACTTTTTTCTGTAAAGTTGAAATTTATAATATGTGTTTGACTAAGCGATTTAAAGAAAGTAGGTACAATGACAGGCGGTTCTGGCTAGCATAAGTCCTTGACAGGTGAGGGGAAAAATGCTATGGGGGTGCGAGTAAGAGGCGTATTGTGAACTCATATCAGTGGTGCAAATGACATTACGCAAAGATAGAAATTTTGAGTAATTTTACCCAAAATTCAGCTTCTATTTTATCGTTACATTGTGTTACTTTTTAACTAGGTCTAGGCGCGTACGCCTTGAGTCTGTTGCCACCGCTAAATTGTTATGTTCCCTTTTTAAAAGGAAATAAGAGTCAAAGCATCTGGATGCCATTTTTGAGCGAAGACTGTAGTACTTTGACACCGTTTAAACTCGCTTTAAATACAGCGCGTGGCTCAGTTTAGTGTTGGTATAGTGTCAGCGACTTCGATCGTACTCGTACTTCTACCAAACACAAGATAAGCAACATAGCGCCACTAAAGCGGCACGACAACTCTACGGTTTTTCAAATATTTACGTAAATCGACAACAATCGACGACAATCGCAATGCAAAACTCCAGCCTATCGCGTAACACGTTAAAATAGATTTAAAGTGTTAGTACTTACAGAATTAATGATAGGTTACTCACACTGCAATAAAACTACGAAAGTCGCACGCATACATGAATGACCGAGCGAACCAATACCTAAATTCAAGTGCTTACGATTTGTCATAGGGCTCTTAACGGTGCAAAAATTCACCGTAAGTGAGGGTATAAAAAATATATGCTGTCGGTTGCGCGCTGGCACACAATGATTTCTATCATTAATTGTGTAAGTACTAACACTTTAAATCCATTTTTACCTGTTACTCGATAGGCTGGAGTTATTGCATTGCGCTCTCAGTCTATAAAGCCGGTGTTGTAAACACAGGGTAAAATATATATATTTTTTTAATTTCACTGATTAACGTTGGCATTTTTAAAATCTAAAGGGCACCTTATTGCTTCAGAGGTGCTTCGCTCCTGATCCTCTAGAGCTGTGTGCGCCGCAACTTCGCACTTCGCAGCGCAGACTTGACTATATTGTATACATATACAGTATACTGCTTACTGCTTAAATTTCTTACGTTACGATTACTTTTTCAGAAAAATGGTCTTAAAATTATATGCAGTGTCCGATGGTCCTCCATCTTTGTCTGTCCGTCAAGCTTTAACGGAACTAAAACTGCCCTTCAAATTAATCGACGTGAATTACGCGCAGGGTGACCATATGACGAAAGAGTATGCAATGGTAGGTACCTACAATCAAATTAGTATTATAAGTTATAGGCAAGTAAGAAATCAAAGGTCATATTAGGTACCTATTCTATTATGGTGTCAGTTTGTTAAAAGAACATGATTCATTACGATATATGCTCCGTCCGTATGTTTTCTTTTACATTCCTAATATTTTCCCTGTCAATATTCAGCACATAAATAAAACATTATCTTTGTCGTGGAAAAAAGAATTAACATTTAAAGAAAGAAAAAATAAAGAAATGATAAAAAGGTTAAAAAAGGGGTAAAGCTGGACTGTAACAAGCGACCGCACATTATACATGCATACATATCATCACGCTGTATCCCGAACGGGGTAGTCAGAGAGGACGTATTTATAAAGTTTCAAAACAATAAACTTAATGTAATATTACTCCAGACGCTATGCCATACTCCAGCAGCAACGGTAAGGTGGGAAAGGTAAATCAGATAAGCTGATTCAAGGCTGACTTACTTGTACATACAAGTCTTTTGATTTTATTTGCCTCACTGCGTGGTACGGGACGGAGTTATAAAGTCTATGATAAAAACTAATAAAAAAAACAAATAATACCTACTAAAACAGTATGAACCAACGACCCAAGGTCCTAAGTATGATTTTAAACAATATATTGTTACACGGTTACACCACGGTAATTAAGAGCTCTTTGACATTTTTGTGTGAAATAGTGATATTTTGACGCTCTAATTCTCAGAAACCTTAAGATTTTTTAATATTCTACTGGCAGTTTATAATCGATCCATTTCCTTTCTTAAATATTAGTGTTGCGTATTTTCATTTTTATTTTATAATATCTTACAATAACCGTTCTACAGTCAGTTTACGAGGAAAATTTTTAGACGCGCTATTCTGACGTCGTAATAAACACTGTTTCAACGAGTTCTAACAATTTATAAAATTATGTTGAGATCAAGTACATATTCTTATTGAATATTAGTGTTATGGAAATGTCATAAATTTCTTCATTTTTACAGAAAAAAATATTTAAAAAGGCTTATTTCTCGGATAAAGTGTCGCGATTAAATACCGATTTAGTTTCAAAAAAAAGCAATGACATAAAAAGAAACACTATACAATATATTACAAAAATTATTATTTTAATTAGTTAAAGAAGCAATACTGTCAGTTTGCTGGGTACCTTACGCAATGACAGCTTTCTAAGCGGCAACTTTGAGAAAGCCTATTATTTAAGATAATGTGTAGTTTTAAGTTTTATAATATTAACGTATGTATGTACTTTTTTGTTAATGTAAATAAAGATATATTGTTAGTGTAATAATAGTATATTGTGTAACAAGTTGTATAACAGCGAGCGAAGCGAGTGCGCTCATTCGCTCGAGTGGGCAATCGAAACACCGAACGAGTTGCAGATACTAGTTTTTATTACTAATGCGGAAATAATTTCGGTACTAAGAAAAATTATAGAAAGTAGTAACTTTATTATTGTTTATTATTATATTAATCTAAAACTACAAAATCAAGATTTTCTTTATCTTTCACACTGATATCAATGGGTACTAAAATCGATTGTGTCTTTTTTACATATTAATTTTACATTCTTCTTTAAATCGTGAATTTGCGTGTGCCAAGTAATTAAATTTGCGTACGTACTTGTCGTACTCAAATTGTTAAATGAGAAAATAACTACTTATCAACCGCAAAAATGTGCGTTTAGATACTGTTCATCCTGCATGAGTAATAAAAAGTATCAAAATTATATTTTATACTGAAGTTGCTTCGTTACGCACACTATAATAAAGCTACGAAAGTCGCACGCAAACATGAATGTCCGAGCGCGCAAACATCTAAATACGATACGCTTACGATTTGTCATAAGGCTCTTAATAGTCCAGTCTAAAACGGTTTTTACCTCAGATTTTCATCATCGCACGCATCGATTTGCTTGAAATTTTAACAGTAGATAGGGAATACTTCAAAAAGCAGTCTACCCTATGCCGATATGTGCTTTTACCCTGGGGGTGGATACCAACTAAGGGGTGGTAATTTTTTTTATTAAAAATAACCTCAGGAAGCGATAGAAACAAGCATTCTAAGCACAAATTATTCTAGTTTTTTCAAAAAATCAATACTTTTTGACTTATTCGTGAATGAAAAATTCAATTTTTGTTACAAACTAAATGTAGCTTATAAAAAAATGAAAAGAGTGGTTTTTTTTCTTTTGGCTATAGACCTATTACAAACCGAGTTATGACTTATTAAAGGTGGAATTTATTTAGTGAACCAAGGATTCTGAAGAATTAAAAATGGAATAACTGGACAACGGTCAATTTTACGGAAAAAATGCTGAGTATCTTTTTTAAAGTTCTTTAAAAAACCTTTCCAATGAAACTTTATAAGACTGTAGGATATAAAATAAGGGAGTTGTGATAAAAATAATGTAGAATCCCTTTTCTCTGTGAAAAAAAAAACATCAGTTTCACCCTTCATATTGCCACCCTAATTGAAATAAAATATTATAAAATTACAAATCACTTTATTTTAATACTAATAATGGGATCAAGAAGTTTGAATCGTTTAGAAAGATTGGTTTTGAAAAAAATATGGTTTTAGTGGAAAGCATTTTTTAGAAAAAAATTTTTTAGAAAATTTCTTTTTTTTTAAAATAACCAAAAAAATATGGAAGAATCGTAAAAATTGATAGAGAACAAAAAGTTAGGTTTTTTTTTATTGAAAATTTTGATTTTTTTTTTCAATTTTCCTAACTTGAAAATTAACCGAGATATGACCTTTCAACGTTCACAATGGCGTATGACTGGTACCGTTTTGGAGCCCTTTGAACGTTTCCCTTTCAAAAATAAAGGGCTCAATAAATTTGATACTTTTAGTCTAATAGATTATAAATTTTCCTACAAAATGATTTTTTAATCGACTGTCTAGCTTAAAAGTTAAGGGAGATACGGCCAAAACAAATTAACATTTTTTTTTAAAATTTCGGAGCAATTAGTTTGTTTATTTTTTATACATTAATATGTAACATAAAATATGTACACTAAATACATGAAAAAAATTATATTAAAATATTCCTTTCTAATTTTCCACATTTTCATAATCTCAAGATTTTTTCCACATGAGAGGTAGTTTATAAGGGATGAAAATTTGAAAAATAATTATTTACAAGTTGAATACGACAAAAATAAATCAATTTTATATAATTAGTATATTACATTCTATAAATAAGACCGAAAATGATTTTTTTAAATTTTTTCGTAATAAGGGATGATTTGTAAGAGTTGAAAATCTGGGATAAAAAAATATTTGAGTTCAACACGATAAAAAGATACCCATTTAATATAAATTAAGAAAAATAAAGTACTATAATTGTTTTTTTTTTAATTTTATCATAAAAGTGGTGAATCATAAATAGTATCCTAAAGCCTCAACCAAGTTTTATTCAAACCTTAAATATGTTTTAACTTTTATTTTATTGAATTTAGGCAAAAAGGAGTAGTTTTCACCCTTTAAGAAAAATTTGCACATATTAGCATAGGATAGATTTTGAAGTGAAGGATTAGTAGAACTTAATTCCAAAATTTCACGCAAATCGATGCGTGTTGATGAAATTCTGAGGTAATACCATATTTTTACCGTTGTAGACTGAACTACGTATTGAGTATATATATGTATATATGTTACGTATGTATCTTAGGATAAAGTAGTCCACTTTCATCATTACCTCGCTTGGAAACTAAATATAATACATATAAAATAAAGTCTGCTTTAAACACCCTTAAAGACACCATAGCAATAACTACTTTTTAGCTTTGACGACAACCTAATTTTCCACTAAACAATAAAATAAGTATTAACCTAATACCTATTCGGGGTCAAACAAAATATTTGCGTGTTTGTTTGTTTGCTCTGCGGTCTTATCCTAAGTTATAATTTTAAAAAATACCCACATATGCGATTTATTTCAATGTAAAACTACTCTGGATTCCGAAAATATTTTGTTATTAATGTTTACTCTTACGCTTTCTTATCACGCATTCGAAAACTAGTGATTTACATTAACCAAGAATTAGCAAATATACATAAGTAATCTAATAGGGTACTAGTCTTCTTCAAACATATAATTTTCTGTGTCTTTAAAATGTATTTTTACACTTGACACTAGTCAATAAAACCTAAAAATAAAACCAGTAGTAATTAAAAAAAAAACAAAATTAACATTTGTAGGCTACGGTCAAAGATCCCAAGTTGCAACTGACCGACTCTTTTTTTAAATGTTACGAGTATAACAATGCTATGATAGAATTCTAGTAAATAGCTCAAGGATGTAACTTTCAGATGAATCCGCAAAAGGAAATACCCGTACTGGATGACAGTGGTTTCTATTTAAGCGAGAGTAATGCTATTCTGCAGTATATCTGTGATAAATACAACCCTGATTCTCCACTATACCCTAAGGATCCTAACGTGAGGTGAGTTGAAAAATGAGTTTAAGTAATAAGCGTATAAATGTATTTTAGGTAGGTACTTATATGTTATGTACCTAGCTTTAATAATTTGTGAGCACAAAAATCGAGAAAGCAATTCTGAACCGTCAAATGTTTATCATTTTATCATCAGCATTATTCTGCAGTAACATAAACAAGTATACTTATAAGCTTATGTATGTATGATGAATGTAAGGTACCGTGTACAACATCGAATATTTTAGACTTAGAATATGCTAAGATATAAGTAGATAGTAAGTACCTACTCGCCTACCATTGATTTTGGCAGTAAATCCTTAAAAATCAAAATTATATATAAGTATGTCTAATGTTTCAGAGCTATAGTCAATCATCGGCTGTGTTTTAATCTATCAACATACTACGCTAATGTCTCTGCCTATACTGTAAGTATGTAAATATTCTATATCGTATAAAAATACAACGACAGAGCTGGCGGCTGGCGGCTCCTACTGGCGCCCATCTTTTCACTATCCCTGCCGAGTGAACACTTCATTTTGACGTTCTTCATAGACGTTCGTTGTGTTAAAGCGCGTACATTAATTTGTTTAGAATTTTATTAATACCATAAACATTATTAATACTATTCATTACTATTTCACTTTACGAAATCTTTTTTATCCAAGAACGGATTTTGGCGTCGCTCTACGATTTTTGGCGATTAGGTTCTTCACGATCGCTTTAGACTTCGGCGTTGGGTTTTTTTTAAATATTCGAAAGTTTTTCTCCAAAAAACAAATTCTAGTATCGACACCTTATACATAAATAAGTAAAGTAAGCGATACTTAATTTAAAGTATTTCAATATTGTCCTCTTATTTTTCTAATTCATAAATCCAAAATCTACACTGTTACATATTATATTTTCACCTTGATTATTTCTGGTAAATAATCTTCGAATTAATAAATTCGAAATTAGGAATTCAATGGGTACGCCCAACACATCCTCATTCTATAATCGAATGAGACGTAATCACTCGGAAACCGAAAGTGGTTTTGCTCGGTCACTTACCTATGATACACACATATCTTCACGCTGTATCCCCAACGGCTTAGAGAGGACGGGGTGCTAAGATTTGCAGTCCTTATATCATTATTTCGCCTCCTTAAGCCTATCATTCTTAAATTCTTTCATACATTTTAGCCTAGGTAGGTAGGTAGGTCACAAAAGGGATAATTCTTCGAATTTTGATCATTTTGATTTCTGGCATCGATTGCAAGTCAAAATGCCATTATTTGTTGATACGGTTGTTTTTTTTATTTTCCGTTTGTTCAAATCCGCCGAGTAGTTTTTAATTGACGCTATAATAGCTCACTTCAAATGAAACAATGATCGCACAACACTTCATTTTCAGTGCTCGTTTCAATTCCGTAACGTTATTGCAAAGAACCAATGGGGAGGAGCGGTCGAGCTTGCATTTGTAAATTCAGATCGATTTTTACGAAGGTATACCTATTACTTTTCTACCTTTTGAGCTTTGGTTACAGTTAAGCTCGCGATAATACATATTACACATACCGAGTTACATTACAGGTACCGAGTGGTAAGCAAAAATCTTGCTATTTGGAGTTCGTCATCAGTATTTTTAACATAACAATGAATATAAATATATGTATGCATATCGTCACCCCTTCCCATGTCTATAACGAGATAGACAGAGAAGACTGTACAGACAGAGATGTACATACTACGAGTATAATATTAAAGTTATAGCTCTTTCGCTGTTTCAAATCTCTCCATTCACTACTGTAGATTGTACTTATAATAAATATATTTAAATTAATGTCGCTATTTCAGATGGCCCCTATATTTTTTGAATATGAACGTACACCTTTAAGCCTGAAGAAAGTGGAATTGGCATTAGAAGTGTTGAATATTTATTTAGAACGATTGGGGACCAAATATGTTGCCGCCGATCACCTGACTATCGCCGATTTTCCTCTGTTTAATTCCACTATGACTTTAGAAGCTATTGGATTCGATTTATCTAAATACTCCAAGGTATCTTGTTCTATCCTAATTATCAACTACTTCTGCCCCATTCGTACAAAATAAAATAAAATCATGACATCTATGGGATTAAAAGATTATAAAAGTACAAAAGGTTGCGAGATTAGTTTCCAATTAATTCAATGAGCAAATGAAACCAAGTAAATTTTGTTGTTTAATTATTTAAAATCGATAACAAATGGACCACCATATGAATTGTAGGCACAGATCAGTACCTAAGCCCGTAGATAACGCTTTAGATAATTTGACGGTGTGCAGTGATCAATCTGAGTCACATTGAGATTATACGTTGACTATAATAATAATAATAATACTCCAGATAATTACACAAATTGTGTGACCCCAAACTAAGCAATAAGCTTGTTCTATGAATACTTCACAACGAACTCTGGGGCAGCTCCCAGTAACACCCAGACTCTAAGCCCATTTAGAAAAGTTAGTCTCCCATATTGACCTGACCGGGGATCGAACCCGGGACCACGGCGTGGAAAGCAGATGCTCTGCTATCGAGCCAAATGGCTAGTCAAAGTCAGACTATTTATGAGGATAGCTGAAAAGCTAACGCCGTAGTAGCCAATATGTTATTTATTTGTTTAAAAATAATTAAACTTTTTATTAAAAATAAATTATTAAACCTAAAAGTACATACATACGTTAATATTTACAAACTTAAAACTATACATTATCTTAAATAATGGACTTCCTCAAAGTTGCCGCTTAGAAAGCTGTCATTGCTTAAGGTATCTAGCAGACTGGCAGCATTGCCTCTTTGAATAGCCAAATTGATTCGTTGACGGAAGAAGCTGCCAGCCCGGCGGTCTCCCGAAGCCTCGACCAGTCTCTTACAAATATCAGAAACCAGTCGATGGGCTTCGGGGCCCCAGGGACCCAAAGTTTCGACTGCAAAGGGCGTAAATATGAAACTCTCAGAGAGAGTCACATACTTACGCCGCTTCAAGTTCTCGGCAGTGCTGGCCGCGGCACCTGCTGACTTGGAAGTCGCCGGCACATGGGAAACAGCAAGTGTATCGACACAAGTGGCATCCCACACCAGCGATCTTCCAAGTTTCCAAGGAATGAGCGTCAAACCATCAGGTCTCCTGCCGTTGCTGCGCGCAATATTTATTTGTTTTATATACTTATCTATTCATTTATTTTACTAAACTATGAGTAAATATAGGTTCTCCTGTAAACGTTGTCTAGGACTTACTGGACAACGATTGCAGTTTGCAGGGTATAGGCCTGAAAATAGATTAGCCAGATTATTCTGAAATATTAACAAAGAAGATGTCTAGTTATTCTTAAAACACCTATGTCCATAAATATGTATTCACACAAAAAAAGAGCACTATTAAATTGAAGAGACTAGAATAAGCTGGCCTGCCTATAAGTACGACATAAAACCACTATAATTGTATAAAACAGCAAGTAAAGTCGATCCATTGCCATATGTATGTTAAAAAATAACATCGAAAGCAATAATTTGAATCTTGATTTCAATACTTGCTAGCGAAATGGCGGATATCGTTTTATAGTATAAGTACTTCACATAATTACGAATACGCGGAGTTTATTTTTGTAAAGTATATGAAGTGCATAATATCTGTGTAATAGGTATTTCTACTTCTTTATTACGTTTTTACATAGGTAACCATAGGAGCCTGTATTGGAAAACATACATTATAATAAAAAAAGGATTAGAATGACAACTAATTTCTACTTATTTATATTTATTTTACAGATTCAAAAATGGTACAATGAATTTAAACAGAATCATATTAATTTATGGAAAATTTCAGAAGAAGCTATGAAAGAAATCAAGTATTTTGCAGAAAACCCGCCAGATTTATCCAGTCTTGATCATCCCATTCATCCGATTCGTAAAATTAAAAAATAAAGAAAGAGAGAAATAAAAAGTGTAATGACATTAATTAGGTGCAATTTTGAAGTTATTATCGCTATCCTGAACCGGAGACGCATCTCTTCGTGAAACCCAAACATGCATTTGAGCAGCAGTCAGCGTGATTCATGCACTGAAACATAAATGCATATTTTTATGAATTTATTAAGAAAATATTTATATATAAATCCGTATACCGTATTATAATACGGTATCTACTGTCTTTCGAGTTTTATAGTGCCATATGTTGTTGCTGAGTAGCAAATTGTACTATGCAATTATCTACACAACTAATATTTTGGCTTTCTGCATGGTACCTCAATATTAATAAGAGTAGTTTTAGAGATAACACCTATTCTAGATAAACTTGGAATTATATACAACATAATCTGAATACAAATTTTTTTTTCAAATCGTTGGAGCCGTACACACACACATATACATACATACATACATATCTTCACGCTTTATCCCGTACGGGGTAAGAGAGGACGGAGCGCCAAGCGTCGCGGTCTTTACCTACTTTTCTTTCGCTTCCTCAAACCTCATCAGTCTCCTCACACATTTTCGCCTAGGTACCTATCATATGCGAATGCTTTTGACATTTTCATCGGCTAAAACTCGGGCTATTTGATCTTCACAAGTCAGCCTTGGTCTTCCTTGGCATCTTTTACCACTCATTTACGCTGTGTAGATTTTCTTCATCAGTCTTTCATCAGTTATTCTTTCTATGTGCTCGAACCATGTAAGTATTCCTTTCTTCATTTTAACAATAACACTATTGTGCAACCCTATCATACTGCGTATCTCTTTACTACTTATTTTGTTTGTAAGAGTGACACCGCACTTATTTCTAAGAGAATGCATTTCTACTGCATTTATTTTACTTTCACTCGATTTCGGGAATATGCAGGCCTCACTACCGTACAATAAAGTTGGAACCAACACCGCATTGTATATGGCCATTTTAACTGAGTTAGATATATTCACACTGCCTGCTAATGCGTACAGTGCACCGTTCACTTTATTGCCAGCTGCTACTCGTCTCTCCACATCCAACTCACATCTTCCATCCGTCGAAAACCACTCCCCAGATATAGAATTTCGTTCAGTTCACGTGTTCTAGACATTTTCCATTTACCCATATTTCACACTATGTCTGTACATCTGCCCTTTCAAACACCAGTACCTTATTATTTACATATTAATAGTAAATGTATTTAATTGTTTACATACATACATATCTTCACACTGCATCCCCAACAGGAACGGAGTAGTTAGACAGGACGGAACACCAACCTTCACCAGAACACACCTTCGCGGTCTTTATACATACTTCATACATATGTATTTGATTATTTATTTACATAAAATTAATGGCTGTTGAATTATAACCAAAAGTGTAATGTCAAATTATTATTCAAACAGTCACTCAGTTGATGTTCTTGGCAGCTTTGCTTTCTTTATCGAATTTGGGGATAGTCACTGTCAATCTTCTGCTCTTTTATACTTATATTGGCAATTCAATTCATGTTTATTAACTACGTTTTCGCCATTCTCATGAAATCTCAAGTGGTGCATCTCTAATGTGAAATGTTTGTTTTCTTATACAGTCCCTAGCACTCTCCAGTAAAGTTATAGTAGGCTTTACTGGAGTTAAAAAGGACTACTTTGGTGAATACATCAGTTGCACATATTTATTCAAACTTTCCAATTCTCAGCACTCTCACAGAATTTTAACGCACAATATACTATCACTTTTGTGCCTTGTAACTCCCAAGAATGATAGAAATATGCCAACTTGCCAAATTATATATCTTCACGCCGTATCCCTGACGGGGTAGTCATTGCAGAGAGGATGGAGCGTCAAGCGTCGCGGTCCTTGCATACTTCTTTCGGTTCTTCAAATCTCATCATTCTCCTCACACATTCTCGCCTAGGTATGCGAGTGCTTTTGACATTTCCGTCGGCTAACGAGTATTATAATATAATTTTATTTTGACTTATGAAGATCAAATAGTTAGCTGTTTGATATTCATAAGTCAAAATAAAATTATATTATTCATAAAAATGAAAATACAAAAGTGTATTGTAATTTAAAATACGTGTCTTTAATACGCAATTATTCCAAATCTAGCTAATTTTTAAATGTGACAATATCGCAGCAAATCGAAACACGATAAGCGACGCGCGCCACCCCTCGCGCGGCCTGTTTTGCCATGTAATTTTTTTTACATAAATATAACCAAATCTCAATGTTTAAGGATACTTTCACGGATTGCAGAGATTTTTTTTTACATACTCGGTTTACATAAATTGAACTAATTTTTTCAGAGATATAACGAGTATGACCGCCAGTTATATACATACATATCTTCACGCTGTATCCCTAATGGAATAGTCAGAAAGGATGTAATGTCAAGCACTGTGGGTCTGGCATAATTCTTTCGCCTCCTTAAATCTCGTCATTCTCCTCGCACACTTTCGCTAAGGTATGAAGGGCTTTTGACATTTCCGTCAGCTAACACTGGCTATTAGATCTTCATAGTAAGCTAAACGTGCGCCCCTATTTTTAATATCTCGGAACAAGTTCAATAAAATGATGACCAAACAACACAATTGCGACCCCGAAAACTAAGGCTCCCATACCCTATATTTTAAAATATAAATTCGTATGCGATTCAATGCTTTTCCGTATGATTGACTACCTCTATTCTATGGGACTACCTGTAGGGCTGTGAGTAGTATAAGCATGGAATATAACATATAACTTTACGTTAGTAACTAATTAATCTGTGGTATAACGATATTCCCTAACATTACTAATGCCGATATTTATAAAGTGTGCATGGCATCTACCATTCTTCCACACGAGTTCCACAGTACAAAATCAGCGTCCATGTTATAATTGACGGCGGCACCGCCCACTTCAGAAATCCGTGGTTCATTATGGCATGGTTTGTTACTATGTATGAAATGTTAACTATGTATAAAAAAGTATTAAATAGCAAAAGTATTTGAAAAAATAGGTACTTACTATTTTTTAGTTGTCAAAAACAATTTCTAGACAAAATAAAAAAAAAGGTTATTCAAAAGCAAGCTTTTAGATTGTATTGTCACTACTCCCAAAAATGTGTGAAAATTCGAACCGAATTTATTAAAAATTTGTAAAAAAAAATACTAAATTTGAATCGCTTATTTATATGATTATATCTACTTAGCTACCCATATTTTTTAATGAAATAGAATCCTTACTCAGCCTGCAAATTCAAATGTATTATTGTTAATTATTATTCACTACTAGCGACCGCTCGTGACTTTGTTCGCGTTAAATTTAAGAACATGCAATATCTTTATAAATTGTGGCCTATGTGTTATTCTGATGTATAATCTATATTATTGTAAAATTACGTCAAAATCCATTTAATAGTTTTTGTGTGAAAGAGTAACAAACATCCATCCTCACAAACTTTCGCGTTTATAATATTAGTAATCTAGTAATAAGTAAACGTAGGTAAACGTTTGACAAAGCTTAACGTTCGAAATATTAGAATCATGTTTTAAATACTTACGAATTCTCCTATTTCAGCACATTTTTTGTTAACGTTGAGGTCTTGTGATTCCACAGCAGGCACTTTTAAGTTAGTAATAATATCAAGTGGAATGGGTATATTTTCAGTAATGACATCTGGCTTTGCAATGTCATTGGCCCTTATCAAATTGCATGTCACATATTTGTTGACTAATACAAAACAGAAAAACAAAGTGATTGCGTACGTGCGAGACATGGCGTCGGAGTGTACGTTGGTTGTACACTAAACTAACGGGCTACATGACAGCTGTTTAATATAGGGTGAAATGTCGACATTCAAATATATCTATGCATACATGCACATTGGTATACATATATGTACATTTATCTATACCTGTTTGTGCTGTTTGTAATCCGACATTCAAAGTATCTACACAAACAAATCCGCACACCCGCATGCTATGATAATACTGTTTTTCATAGTACCCAAAAGTTTAAATAGGATGATACAAGTAAGCACCGACCATTTTATTCGATTAATCGTTATGAGAAGTCTTAGCCTCAGAAATATTTTTGTTTCTCGCGGGTCTGGATGTCTTCTTTATCAGTGACAGTGATTGATTCTACCAACTTTCATTTTATACATGATATTATACTAGTGAATAGCGACCCGCCTAGACTTTCTAGGGTCGAATTAATTTATTATTTAAAAAAAAATTAAACTGCCTTCAAAAAAACACTGAAAAGTATAAAATAACTATCCTTTACTAATCAAAACTCAAGTACAATTAAAATAATATTATAAATACGATACACATACCTATATAATTAAATTTGACAGTTACTTAAGTCTCTGAATAGTATATTCTGCATATTATGTACATAATGTACATAATATGCAGACGATAACAGACCCGCGTTTGCGACCATACGATCGCCACCATATCATGAAATACTCCAAGTCCCGCTGCCGCCAAAACCCCAGAATATTCCTTTGAAGTGACATGCTGAATCTCTTTCGGACAGAGAAAATTTTGGACAACACAAGTTTCACGAGTGCGCATCGGGCACATACATAGATACATGTGCAAAGATGTTTCTTCCACTTCTTGGCAGAGTGAACCACAGTTCCAACAGATTTTTATAGTATAATATAAAGCACGTCTTACCTCAGTAACAAATAAGTATCTTATATCACAAGATAACTACTTCAGTAAGAAGTGACATAGGTAATATGTTCAATGCTTATGGCTTACGGATATATTATAAGTATTTGTCTTGTATTTGTTTTAATATACTATTGAGATTTGAGAGATTAATAACAATTAAAATAAAAAAACAATAAAAACACAAACAAAAACTATAATATTACAATTGCATTTGGAACCTGTCATTCTCATATGAATATTCATAGTGTTTTCTCAATTTTGCGCCAATCTTTGTTAACTATTCTTGTGATATTAAAATGGAACAGGGTGATAAAGAGAATTAGAGAACCGTATTGTTGTGATACCATTACACAAAATAGGTATGGAGCAAAATGCAATTTTTGAAACTCTCCATCCGCGTGGTATTAGTCGAATGTTTGTGTACCGAGCTATTGATAGGTAAAATGAAACGTAGTATTTGTACTAAAAAGGCGATCAAAGCAGTGAAGGAAAGAATCCGAAAAAATTCTGTCCGAAAGCAAAAGATTTTATCTAGGGAAATGAATGTAGCACTCAGAACCATGTCATGTATTTTAAAAGATGACTTCGGATTTGCAGCTTACAAGAGACGTACTGGTCATTATTTAACCGATAATTTAAAAATAAATAGGGGGGTTAAATAAAAACCACTTCTTAGGCGGTACATGAAGGAAGGTCAGAGAAAAAAATTATTTACTGACGAGAACATTTTCACTATCGAGCAACATTGTAATAAGCAAAATGACCGAGTTTATGCTTAAAGCTCTAGACAAGTTTCTCAATTAGTCAGTAGTGTACAATGTGGCCATATCCGGCTTCAGTGATGGTTTGATGGTATTAGCTATCAAGGATGGTGTTAGCTATCAAGAAGTGGTTGAGCCATATTTCTGTGAGAAAGGTATCAAAACATCGGCTCAGGTATATCAAGATACGATTCTTGAGAAGGTAGTTAAGCATCTTAACAACACCATGCATCATAATCAAGAATGATAGTTGCAGTCAGACTAACAGACAGAAAGTTCGATCTACACAAATGTGGCTGGAAAGGATCGTTTCTGACTTCATCTGAGCTACAGACTGGGTGTCATCTAGTCTCGACCTTAATCCACTTGATTGTGATTTATGAGCTCTTGCAAAGAGTATGGCATGTTCTAAACGCCATGATAATTTGGAGTCTCTATAATATTCCATAAGATTGGCAGTGGCGAATTCTCCTATGGAGAAAGTGCGTGTTTCAATCGATAACTGGCCACAACGTTTAAGCGACTGTATTAGGGGCAACGGAATCATTTTGAATGAGCTTTATATTTTTAAAATGCTATTATATGAATGTATAAACTAACGCACACTGCAGTAATAAACGTTTTATGTAATAGAAAAAACGATGTTTTCCTTGTAATAATATTTATGGCAAGACTAGGTATACCTACGATTAAAGTCTAATAAATTAATGTTTTCGATTCTAAAAGGTATACAAGGTTATTTCGAAAGGATGGGTAAATATGAAAGGGTATTGAAGTATCCATCACAACGGAAAACTTGCGTTCTTCAACTTCGCCAAAAGTCAATAGTTCTATATTGTATAGACTCAGGTGTTACTTTGCGGAAATCCATTTCATGTGATGAATTCCTAAAATATTTAGCTATTTTCCGCTCAAACTCCAAAAACCACCAATCCTCTCTCAACGAAGCATCCTCAGGATATACCAGAGATAGGACTCGGTCAGGTAACTGATTCCCTAATTGATTCGGTGCTGGTTTTTAGCTGACCGAGTCCTATATCTGTGGTATATCCTGAGGATGCTTCGTTGAGAGGTGAAACGCGTGTAGATTGGTGGTTTTTGGAGTTTGAGCGGAAATTAGCTAAAGATTTTAGGAATCCATCACATCAATAGTTCTAGTGTAAAACCTCAAAGTTATAAAAAATAAAGGTGGGGCAACCTTATTATTATATTAGCGTTTTTACTTTTTACGTCGCTGGCAAATCTTTGGAATATAGGGCATAATGACATGATTGTACAATGTTTTTTTTGTACTGACATCAAAATAAACGTATCCCTTAATTATTACATCTGCAATATAACAGTCAACATTACATGTTGAAACCCCGGCGGATTTATACCCCCTTTCACATTAACCTTGTAAAGACAACTTATTCTTTTAGTGATTTCAAATTGAAAATTACTTACTTACTACTTAAGTCAGCCTGTGATTGTCTGTGCTGTAAATAGACTCGATTCTAAAGTACCTACCTAACAATTTTATCCTTACTCGACGTCACTTTTTAGAAAAGTTTAGTTCCTAAACTGACCCGACCGGGAATCGAACCCGGAACCTTTCGCGCTTGGTAGAACATCTAAACCACTGCGCTATCGAGGTCGTCTTTTATGTAAATATTCATTTTATGACGCACCGACTTTAATTCTATCCTTTTTTAAATTTTCTCTGTTCGTCTATCTGTCTCTATGTATGTAATTTTTTTATCACAAGAACGGCTTGACGAATCTAAGATCACGTGTTCTTACACGTGATTGCGCAAATGATAATAGCTATTATTATGACATCGCTAAACCTTATGGAAACCATAAAAAATAAGTTCTGATATTTTCTCTGAGACTTTCTGGTTTTCTGAAATTTCCGAGAAACCGCCAGACCGATATTGCAGAATTGAATTTGGCATAGAGATAGGTAGACACCAGGAGACGGACATAGGCTATTTTTTTTTATCGAAAATCGACACCTAATGGGGTGGAATGGGGGATGAAAATTTGTATGGGAAACGCTAAAGTGCTGAACCGATTATAGTAAAATCTGGTGCAATGGTAATTTTTTTTATCAAATAGACCTAGGCTACTTTTTTACCAAAAATTGATCCCTAAGGGGGTGAAAAGGGGGACGAAACTTTGAATGGGAAATGCTAAACCGCTGAACAAATTATGATGAAATTTGGTACAGAGATAGTAAATGTCCAAAAACAGACGTATTTCTATCTAGCCCGAGCAACATTTTGAAGTTTGCCGATTATTATAAAACCACCGCTAAAGTGTCCGACTTTTTGCAAATATTTTTAAATACATATAATTAAGATTTGCAAAAATACAACTTGTACATTTTTTAAAAATACAACTTTGGATATTTTGGTTCAATGTTAACCCCTCCAAAAATTACTGTCTTATATGTTTTTTTATTCTAAACAAACAACTGTCGAAAAGTATTTTATTGGCTTATCATTCAAATACTTTCTTTAGCAAAAAATTTTTCTCATATGCGCAGGACCTGCCGTACCCAGGTAGGTCAAACAAACAGTCCATTACCTACTCATTTATCTTACTGATACCAATACGTGAAATTTCTACCTGAATCAAACACTTCATGAAACATGGGTCACGGGCTCTTGGGCTAATATTACAATTTGTCGTTCCAATTTCTAAATCAATTAAGTTATAGATATACATTTTTAACTAATCACCTTTTCAACCTTTTGATTTTGATACCTTATTTAAAAGGCTTTGAAAAAAAAAGTGTTTCACTCAAAATCCGCCATTTTTATTTTTTTCAACGTCCACGTCGTCTCTTCAAGGACATTAAGTTATATAAATAAAAAATATAAAGAAACCAACAATTCAATACGAACATCTGAGATTTGATTTTACAAATCAACTCACAGGCGGGCGAACTCACACGTACACTTAGGTCCCCATATTCCAGAACGATACTCAAGTGCCAAGAGTAAATCTTTGCTTGAGAGTCGGTAGAAAAAAAATGTTGCTATTCATAGCATGTAATGGTATCCCTTTCTAACTGTGCTAAATCAGACATTCACACTTGATTATCGTTCTGGAATATGGGTCCAATGGGTCTTAGTGTCGCTGCTGTCCTGTTGTTACATTATTATATTCGACCAACGAGCAGGACCGGTCCGTTCATATAGGCGAACTAGGCGACAGGGCTCGATCTAAGGGGGGGCAAGCCAAGCAAATGCCCAGAGCAGCAAAAAGGAGTGGCGGCAAAATTGAGGGCGGTCGCGCAGTGAGAAATATCTTATAAAAATACAAGGAAATTCTCCTGAGTTTTTTACCAATTTTACATTTCTTAACTGGCAATGCTTTCCGTTTCGTTCTAGGATCTATGTTTCTTGGTCCTAGATTTCGTTTATGTATCACGGGGAATTTCTCACCCACGTTGAGAGTGTAAAGAGGCGGCAAATATTATTTTTGCCCGGAGCGGCTAAATAGCTAGATCAGGCCCTGCTAGGCGACGGTCTAGGGCGCTTGTAATAAGGGGGCGACAATCAGCGGCATCGAAATTGAAAAATAAAACAGTACTTAAATTTTTTTTTATTTCTAACTTGAAAATACTCCCAATCTTATCCGTTTCTCTAACAAAATATTTTCTTTGATTTGGCAACACTTCTCGACAGCGCCACCTGACCGCTCGGCTCGCGCACGGCGTAAATAGTAATTGCCTAAATTAAGGCAAGAAAAATAAACCTTACCTAACCTAACGTTATTTTTTTAAGTTTTGCTCTATCATACATCAAAAAAGGAAGGTGAATACACTTTTCGTAATAAATAAGAGCTCTAATTTTTTGATTGAAAGGGCGTCTTTCCAATCTTTCGCCTAGGGCGCCAGGAAGTTTCGGGCCGTCGCTGCCTACGAGGTTACGTCCTACATTGCGTCAGCCGTAACTCCTGAGACTTTATATGCGAAATGAGCTACAAACTCCTTTTTATGTAAAAGAAAAAAAAGTTTAAAAACGTGTGAAAAAAATAGAGCTCCATACTGCCACAATTTATTAAAATAATATGTAGTTATACAATATGTATATACAACAGGCTTGTTACTGTTAGGTATTTAAAATCTAAATGGTAATCTCACTGGTAACGTTGGTTTGCTCGTAGATTCTATTTTCTTTGTAGAGGGATAATTTTGTTTAGATTTATCAGAAATTGGTAATACCCCTGACACGACTGGTATCTGAGGATTTACTGGTAGTACAGCCGGTAGAGACGGTTGCAATGGTAATTTCGTCAATTTTAGTATATCACCAAGCAGGTTTTTGCAAATAGCACCCGATATTCTTTCAGCCATGTCACCCCAAAGACCCATTTGACAGAACCTAAAACAATAAAAAAACTATTATTATTTATAGAGAACATTTTAAAGAGATAGTATAATCTCAGATTAATTAGTTACTAGCGTAAAGTACAACAATAATTCCGTTAAATATACAAACCTAAAATTTTTTTCCAATGTAATTTCATCCTTTATTTTTATGTATTGCTCATTATCACTTGAAAATGGTAGCAAGCCTGTGAGACCTATGAGATTGGAGTTATTTTTTCTGGCAATCGGACTTAATTCGTGTGCAAATTTAGAAATAAGGCTGACAAAATTGTCTCGAACTCGTGCATCAGTGTTAGAAACTTCATCCTCTATGGGTTTGCCTTCTTCGTCTAGTGATTCGAAAATATATGCCAACTCGTCACCATGTGATGGTCCCTTAGCTACTTCCTTTTGAATTACGGAATCACCATTATCAATGCCTGCTAAGTAAAAAATTAACTATTAGTTGTGGTATCATTTTAGAGTCGTAAGTTACACTCAAAGTGATATTTCTAATGATGAACCACACTACATGGAGGTATGTAGGTCATTCTATGAAATTTCTTCCAAATTTTCAGTGTCGCAAAACAAAAATTACTCTGGAACAAAATCTTTTTCATATTTCTCCGAATGTTTGTTTACTGTGTAAAGGTACATACATACCTATTATACATCGCATAGTTCGTACTTCGTACATATATTATATCTACATAATTATACTGATAAATGTATTCAGTGTTATTGTAATTAACGTTATCGTTAAAATTATAATTTCAACGATAATTATGTTATATACCCTCCTAAACTTGACCCGACCGATTTTTGTGAAATTTAAAATGGAGATAGATTAAGCACCGGGGAAGGATATACACTACTAATTTTTAATTACACGCAGAAGAAGTTGCGGGCTACAGCTAGTGTTACTATAACAACAATAAACGGAAGAGATAAATTGGATGTTATCAGCTGGTTGGTTTTTGTTTCTATAATTGTGTTTTGTTACTAACCAGTTAACGCCAATCCTGGTAAAAAATGTGAACCTTTAGAAAGATTTCCAACATGTTCGAAGCTGTAAAGAAAGGCAGGTCCACCAGAACTCCATGCTCTCACGGTTTGATACGCAGGAAAATTAAATAAAGCGTCTCCTGGATAATGGACAAGACACAGTAAAGTACATATATGATACGATCGGACGACTGTAACACATTTATAATAATAATAATAACGTAGCGTATAAATAATGTCTTTAAAGAGATGATTCACATAGTAAAGCACAATTTAAGAAACAGAAAATGGTATATTGTCATCATACTGTCATCCATTATATACATACATACCTCACACTGTATCATCAACGGGGTTGTCAAAGAGGATGGGCTGCCGAGTATCGCGGTCTTTACATATTTCTATTGCCTCCTCAAGTCTCATCATTCTCCTCACATATTTTCGTCTAAATGTTCGAGTACCTACTTTTGATATGACCATCAGCTAGCACTGGTTAACATAAGCCTTGGACTTCCTTCTTTTGCTACTACTCACTTTCGCTTTGTAGATTTTCTTACCGTCATCACTCTTTCTTTCTATGTGCCCGAACCATCTAAGCATTCCTTTCTTTGTTTACATTGATTCCTTTCTTTACATTGTCGTCCAAACTTGTCATATAGCGTACCTCTTTATTTCTTATTTTGTCCGCGATGGTACACCGCACATAATTTTATGAGATCATATTTCTAGTTTACGTTAGTAACTAATTAATCTGTGTTTCTAGTGTGTTTATGTTACTTACACTCGAAATCGGGCCTATCTAGGCACCGTTACTGTACAAAAAACTCGTCGCCAAACTGTACAATTTGGCGGGTTTTTTCTAGACATTTCGCATTTACCAATATTTCGCACTTGGTCTGTACATCTTCTCTTTTGAACATCAGTTTTGTTCAGGTTTATATACAATTCTTTCACATCACGTTTTTTTTTTCATGCATGTGATTAGAATCTACAAATCTGCTTCTAGTGGCGCTATAAGCATTACAACGTCAGCGTCTAAAAGACAAGTTTACTACTGTATTATCATACGTTATACCACTCATACCACCTTTCAGTGGATGAAGACAACTGTTCAAATGCAACACAAATAGTCAGGCAGACATCACACAGACCTGTCTCACGCTTGAATGAACTTTGAACCAGGGTGACATCTCACTATCTATCCTTACACAGTGTCTGTGGCTGTGTAGTGTGCTGTGTGTGCACAACTGATTATTCAGGCATAATTGATTTATTTCTAGTAGACAACTGACTCAAGATGCAGGTTATGGACACAAGCGCTCTTAGAGGAGCCGATCTGGAAATGGACCACTTTTTCGTGGTAACTAGAATAAGGGGTCCAAGCCTGCAGCGATCTGTCGCATAAAGAGCTTGAAATTACAAGATGCGACCACCGGGAATAATTGTGAAAGGAAAGTGTCAGGTAAACTTAACGATAGGTTGAAAGTAATGAGTAAGAATGTAGACGAATATTGGCAGAACCTTAAGGATAGTTTGATCAAGGCTGCAAAAGAATTGTGCGGAACAAATAAGATTGGAAATGGTAGAAAGCGTGATTTATGGTGGAATAATGAAGTGATAAAGTCTGTGTACAAAAAGAACAAAGCATGGTGAGACTACCAAGCTGCAAAGCTGTGGTATGAAAGATTTGATAAAAAAAATACAAACTGCAGAAATGAGAAACGGAAGCACTAGTAAAAGGGAAGCATGTACTGTAGAATGTAGTGAATAGTGTACTGTAGAATGTTAGATCATAACAAGATGTCGGACAACTTTGAGACAAACTAAATTATTTTGTATTGCAGATTAAAATAAAGTGCGTTCGAAACCAAACTACTCGATTACTAAGAAAAGAGCTTTTTTTTGCAGCAATTGAGTAAATATTGCATAGAACTTCATGAGAGTAGCGATTCTGCCGCTGATACCTCTGTATCAGAGGATAGTTCTCGAGCTATCCTAACGAATGCCACACTTGGGTCAGAGACTAGAAGAAGGCGTTAGTATGAAAGAGATTAGGAAAGTGATAAGAATTCTGAAATGTAGAAAGGCTGGTAACAACAAAACTTCACATTTATATTCAACTATTTCACTTCGCATTCTTATTTCATGTACGTGACTAGAGTCTGCGATTCTATTTTTGATGGCACTATGAGCACAGCATCGTATGTGTGTAATAAAGCATCGCATCGTATTCCTGAGTAAACTTCGAGCTAGGGCAATATGTCCCCGTCTACACAGATTCTGTGGCTGGTAAAAAAATGAGCACATAGCCCGCAGTGAAGGCCTTCCACGCTATATTCAATTATTCAGGCAGGAAACTCCACAGTTTCTTTCACACTACTCTATCGAACACTTTTTTTTAACGGTTTTCTATAATGTTAATTGTACCTTCTTAGATAAGCTAGTCACGAATATTACGGATTTCACGAATGGAAACACGCCAAGTAAAACATACCGTCTACTCTTCTCTTCGACAAGTATGTATATCATACTGCGTACACAATACTTACATAATATTGTATTTTTTCCTTAATCATTTCCATACCTACTTACTTAATCAAAAACAGTTATTTCGGGTTTATCGTAGACTCGACAACGAAATTGTTTATTTGCACAGAATAGGTACAATATATGAAGGTCCATGTATACATAGGTAATACAGTACATAATACAATATGCGTGTGTACATACATACATAGATACATAAGTAGGTATTTGTAGGAGGTTGATTCAAAATTATTCTACAAATTTAATATTAAAAAGAATTTAATCGATTTCATTTATTTATGAGACCTCTCTATCACAAATTGGCATATTTACATTTTATCCAACTAGAGGATTTAATATAAAGTTTAGTACCCATACCAAAATTATAACTCCTTATTCCTTGGCTATAGGTAGTTTCATGGTACTGCAGTGGTAAAATAAAGTATAATTAACCGATTTCAAAAAAAGGAGGAGGTTTTCAATTCGTTTGTATGTTTTTTTTTATGATTGTTACGCGATTGTTCCGCCAATTATGAATTGATACTTGAGAGGTGGTCCCATTTAAATTTCACTGGTATCGGAGCTTGGACTTCGAAGATACGCCAAATAACGCGACCTGGTTATAACCTTTATTTATATTGATAATTTTCTTGTATATCGTTGCGTTCCAGATTCAGAAAGAAGTTAATTGCAGACCTGCCCAAGATCCTTCGATCACAAATAAAGAACTAGATTCATAATCTCCTATAAAATCAAAACAAATTATTGTCCGAATTGACGTATATATTTTTAATATCGTATAGTATTATCGGTAATATTGTGTTAAGCTAAAAAAGACCTTACCATCAAATTATAAGCTTACAATAGCTCGTAAACGATTCTTGCATGACATTGAAACAAAGTTTGTTAAAAAAATTATTTAAATGAAATCTTACGTCTTGTGCGTAAAGTATAATTCACATAATCTATTTGCATTGCTATTTACGTCATTGTGATTTGTTATTTGAAAGTGATAAGGATCAGTCATAATATTATATCGTCAGGCAATATCTAAAAAGATGATTAGGTATTTAATAAAAAAGAGCGTTTTGTGACGTTTTTACTATAACGAAATAATGAATACGTAAATAATATTATTTAATTTATTAACCGAAAAAAATTTTTATTAAAAAAAATTAAACCGCCTTCAAAAAAAACACTGAAAAGTATAAAATAACTATCCTTTACTAATCAAAACTCAAGTAGGTACAATTAAAATAACTGTATAAATACGAAACACATACCTATATAATTCAATTTGACAATTACTGAAGTCGGTGCCAAGCCTAACAAACTAAAGACTGTTGCTGCACATTGATTTGGCACCGACTTCATAACTGTCAAATTTAATTATATAGGCGTGTATCTCACTTATAAAGTTATTTTTATTGTACTTGAGTTTTGATTAGTAAAGGATATTTATTTTGTACTTTTCAGTGTTTTTTTTGAAGGCGGTTTAACCTTTTTTCTTAAGATTTTTTTTATCAACTAAATGCATGCAACTAGTGTTGAACTAAAGGTAAACTTGTGTCTGGCAACTGGCATTAATCCGCACTAAACATTTCACCTCTCGAAAAGGGGCGACTTGCCCCTCTTCGTTAAATAAAAACAATATAACGTTTTATCTCATTCATATCGATTTGCGATGAAAAAATATTGAAACGTAGTCGCTTCCATTCCTAAACACTAAAAATTATTTTACGAGAAGGCTACTATATATACAAATAAAACATATTAACGTTTTTATATTTTGAGGTTATGTTATCAGTATGTACTTAATCAAGCTCAAAGTATAAATAGGAAAAACTCAAATATTTAGATATTGTTCTTTTCGAAATAAATAATATATTATTTAAATGTATATACCTATTATAGCATAGACAAATATAATAATTACGTGTGAAATGCATTCGGAACTATACTTTCCAGTAAGCTTTGTTAGAAATTCAAAAAATAGTTGATCGATACATCTATTTCAGTTTTTGTTTCATAAACAAAAGTGATAGTAGACAGTAAAATTACCTGTAGCTTCAGCAATCTGCATTAATCCATCGATCATCCTAAGTGAATTGTCGAACAATGTCTGGTAGTAATCCTCTAGAGGCAAAATCTGTTGAACTCCTTCGGTTATTTTTGTATTTATTGGTATCAAACCTTCGACACTTCTTACAACGTTTTGTAAACCACCAACAACATCATTCTTAATGAAGTCTTGCGTTGCTGACAACTGATCTTTCAGAAATTGAGAATATTTTCCTGCTGAAATAGAACATGAATCAATAAATTAAATACTTAATGTTTTACTGATCCCATAAGCAAGCATGGATTGATGGACATTATGTATACTATATATATATATATATAATATAATATATATATAATATATATATATATATATATATATATATATATATATATATATATATATATAAGTTACTTCCTTATATATACATTATATATATATATATAGTATAAGTAAGTGTCCTTATTGATTTTTTATTAGATTAGAACAACGCTTACCTAAGACAGCTTTTGTTGTTTCCGCAGAGGTGACGCCAGTAAGCAAAGGAACACGTTCTTCTTTTTTATTCAAAGATTCTACAGGCTGTTCCGACACTAACGGTGGCAAATGTCTGCTGTCATCTTTGCCTTCCACACGTGCCCCCGCACCTATATTGATATGTATGTATAATCCATAGTTATAATAAATATTAAAAAATGAACAACAATTTTATATAACTCACCTATACGACCAGATATTTCTTCCAAAAATCCTTTTGTGTCAACCATTACAGAGTTCAAATTCATATCCGCCTAAAATATTTTAAGTTTTTTAAGATTGTAAATTAATTTTAAAGCTTTTTGAAACAAAAAGAAATAACTATCTATTCTAGATAGTTGTTACCTCTAGAGGTAACAACAACAATTCTAGAAGAAATATTACGAATTAATATAATTGACTGGCCCGTTGGCGCAGTGGCATATGCATCCGCTTTCCAAGCTAGGGTCCCGGGTTCGATCCCCGTTCAGGTCGATTTAGAAACGAACTTTTCTAAATTGGCTTAGAGTCTGGGTGTTACTGGGACCTCCCCCAGAGTTCATTGTACAAGCTTACTGCTTAGTTTTGGGGTCACACAATCTGTGTAATTGTCTGGAGTCTGGAGTATTATTATTATTATTATTTATTTAATTTTCAGTGATTTCATTTCTGTATACTGACATAATCTATACATACCTATAATAAAATCATAGACTTTCAATGTTTGTAAGCGCATCACACAAATACCACAAATTGAATTCAGAATCTAATTTCTGAATTAAAAATATGAGCCTTCTATCTAAGTACCTAACATAATGTTTATTTTTTCGACATCGACCCATTCAATCGAAAGATAAAAGAAAAATTTCAAAATTATAATCTGATTTTGAAATTTTTTTTATTTTTTTGTACGTTTTTCTTAACTTTACCTCATAGCGCAACATGTCGCCAGGAGGAAGTCCATTTTTCGCAACATAATATGTATGTACAATGAAATCGTAGTATGTACAACTTAGTATTATAAATGCGAAGTCTGTCTGGTACGTTTTCACGGATATACCGCCGGACATTTTGATGGCATGGAGATAGTTTGACATAAGTGGACGGACATAGGCTACTTTTTTTAAAAAAAGTTTCTCTAAGGGGTGAAAGGTAGGATGAAACTGTATCGAAATGCTAAACCGCTGAATCGATTATGACGAAATTTGGTTCAAAGATAATATGTGTCCGAAAACAAATGTTGGTTTACTTTGTTTTTCATAAAATGCCATGGTGTGCAATGCAATGTGGTTTTTGGTATACCTATATGACGTCATCATAAATCCAATATGGCGGATTCTCCGATAGGAAGTAACTTTTTGCAGGACCAACAATATGTTATCAAATGAAATAGAATACACAGAGGAAGGTTTTTCTAAATGTGACGTCATCATAAATCCAATATGGCGGACGTTCCACAATACGGAAATAACTTTTTTGTTCAACACCAACAACATGGGTAGGTATTAAATGAAATGTAATATTCAAAGGTAGGTTTCTGTATATCTGAAGTCACATAAATCTAATATGGCGGATGCTCCGCGTTAGGTTGTAACTTTTGTTTGAAATTTCCAGCAATATAGGTATCAAAATGAAATGGAATACACAGGAGAACGTTTCTGTATATTATTAAGTGACGTGCCGCATTCCAACACATGCTGGGATTGCTGAGTACTCGGCGGACATTAATTTTTAGAATAAAATGATAATGGGTGATATTTTTGAGGTTCCTCGGGGAGTTAATTATGACAAAGACGTCTATTTTCAAATAAAAGATGGAGCATATTAATTTTTTGAATGAAATGACATGTGTATCATTTTCGAGGTTTAGTGAAGCGCTAATAATTACAATAATGACGTCTATTTTCAAACTTAAGATGGTGAACATTACTTGTTTAATTGATATGGGCGTTATTTTTTAAGTATTTTTAAAAAAAGACAAAGGCTACTTTTTATGAAAAATTCCCTAAGGGTGTGAAAAGGAAACACTAACACGGAAAAGTCACGGCAAAATTATCCACGCGGACGGAGTCGCGGGTACAGCTAGTACTAAAATAAGAATAATTCTGTCAAGGTGAATGCAATATTGAAGATTAAGAAAAGAAAGTACAGATGATTGCTGAAGTTTATATATTTTGAAAGTTAAGTTACAAACCTGTATAATTTTCTCAACGGGCAATTTTTTTAAACAAATGATAAGTCTCTCTGCCGGTGACGATGGACAATCAGTATGATCAGCTAATTCTTTCGCATGTTTTGCTGGATCCGATCGTATTGCTCCTGGTGATAATGGAACTCCTGACAGTGCTGCTACTCCTCGTGCGCTGCGTCCCTCAGAAGATAACGCCATTACAGACGCAGCGCTGCCTCCTGACCCTTGTCCCATTACAACTACACGAGTTGGATCACCACCAAAAAACTCGATATATTCATTTACCTTAAAAATAATTCATAAAAGAGCACGTTAGTAAAAAAAATTAATGTGACATGTACATACAGAATGCAATCACACCATCGCGAAGTACATATTACTACGACTGAAAGAACGTGTTATGTTACAAAACAATGATACAAAAAAAAAAACAGTATGTAGGTTTATAGGATAACAGTATGTTATCACCAAAAAAATACCCTTTTATCACACACTAAAAATTAATTGAAAAGAAAAACTAAAAAACACGCTTTTATCACGCACTAAAAATTAAAAAAAATTATTTATTTATTAAAATAAATAAACTTTTATCTGTTACGATTAATGCATATTACTCTTGCCAATAATTTAACTTCATTGTAGACTAAACGTAAACGTATATTTTTGTATTCGATACGTGACGGATGATAGATATGCTAGTTTGTAAATATAGCATCATTGTATGCTAGGTAGGTAGTATATAATAAACTGATCACTTCTTTTATGTCTAATGAGTAATTCAAAACGTGTGGAGCGCTTTGTCAAAATTAATTAAAAGTACACAAAATTAATTAAAAAGCGCTCCACGCTTTTTAAATTAGTCATTGGACATAAAAGAAATGATAAGTTTATTAATAACTACATAGCATGTAGAAGTTAAAATATTGGCAAGGGTAAACATGCATAAATATATCGTAACAAATAAAAGTTTATATAATGTAATTATTTTTTAATTTTTAGTGCGTGATAAAAGCGTGGTTTTAGTTTTTTTTAAACTATAATATTTTATTTTATACTTTTCAGTCTTAAAATAACTTTAACATATTTATTACTGCTTTAAAATTTGCTTAGCTAGTCCGCCATCTTTAGGAGTCCGCCATATTGAATTTAGAGTGATGTCAATTTATTATTGGTATTCTTCTCACCAAACCCTTTCATTTGATACCCATATCATGATGGTAGATATTGGATTTAGAGTGACGTCACTTAGCTAACCATGCATTGTCATCCAAACTAAACGTATATGCAAAATTTCAGTTCAATCAGAAACCGGAATGTTGGTGAAATTTAACTTCCAAGATTTTTGTACATAGTTACAGATGAAGCTAATAAAAGCATGTTAAAAATATGAAAGAAAAGTTATTTCTATCTAACTAAGATAGTTTTAAGTTTATTATCTTAAACTGTATCTCTCACCCAAGACATAGCTGCTCGTAAATCAAAAAGCCCAGCGTTTCCTGAAGCGTCTCGTTGTCCAGTACTCAAATATCCAAGTGAACCCAAACGATACTGCGCAGTAACGAGTATCGTATCCTTTTTCGCTAGGTGTTGTCCCTAAAAAAGATATTAAAGACATAATATAACTATAATAGTTATATATTATAGTTTTATACATTTATTATTTCTAATTCCTAATAAATCAAGGAGCACAATTAAGGGATGCATTTAACGGCACTTCAAAATTGGCGAAAATATATACAAAATTGCTATGAATTGCTGATAAAAAATATATTGTCATACAATAAAAAGTTACTCCTTCATTAAATCGATATTAGTTTTAAACATTTTTAAGACGCTGTAAAAAATTATTGGCAATAAAATAATCAGCAATCATTTAAAATAATAGATTGTGCTATGTAAAATAACATTTTCTATAAACTAAATAAATAAACTTGACAAGCTGTCATCCTGACAATGCTGGCGCATCCGGCGCAGCGAATGGAGTTACGAGGAGTATTATATTCCTTGATCTTTCTTCCTAACTCCTGGAAATAACTCGTAATACACCTACTAGTATATATAACATTGCAATATATACACATACCAACAGCAAAAGAGCAAAAGAGATGGAAGGATATACAGATGTTTCAAGATTAAATTTCTCGACTTGAACTATCTCCTTAGAGTGCGCACTCCTATTTCAATACTGCCCCTGGAAATAACTCGGAAATACAGCTACTAGTTTATATAAGATTGCTATATATAGATATACCAACAGGTAAAAATGAAAACAGATGGAGTATTGTAGAGATGTTTCGAGATTAAATTTCTCGACTTCAACTATCTCTTTAGAGTACGGACTTCTGTTTCAATACTGCACTTGGAAATAAGTCAGAAATACACAAATATATAACATTGCTGTAATTAGATAGTATACCAACAGCAAAAGATGAAAAGAGATAGAGGATTATAGAGATGTTTCGAGATTTCTCGACTTCAACTATCTCTCCTGTTTCAATACTGCTCCATGTACTCGAATAAAGCGGATTCCGATCTGGTGTTTCACCGGCCGCCGGCCGCCGTGGCACGTTCGCTAGATCGCTCGGCTCGCGCGTTGTGGTAAAAAGTCCTAACCTAACCAAAAGAAGTATTGTAAATATATCGTCGTGTTTGTATATAGTTACAAAAAAAAATTGCAAAATTTTACCTAATGTGAAACAATGTAAACCTTAGCTTGCATTCGTCTTCACGATTTTCTCCCAAGCATGTATTCACATCATTACACCGCATTAAAGTTTCAGTAATTGAAGTTGTAACCAAAATTCTATTGTGAAAACTGTTAATTTTGAAGTTTACCATTTTTATAGCAAATATAGAATTTTTTATAGAGAATGCATTAAAAATTACCTCGTTATTGTATTGTACTCTGCGAGCACAAATATTACCAATATTGATGGTTTAGCATTAAAAGTTACCTTGCTATTGTATTGTGCTCTTCGAGCACAAATACAATAACGAGATACCTTTTAATGCATTGGATTAATAAATGGCATTACCTAAGATGAATTTTCGAGTCCTGAGTCACATGTAGTCATGCAATCTTTACTACTAAAACAAGCATGTTTACTTATATTATAACTGGCACTCTTACCGGTCATGGTCAAATCATGGTACAGTTACAGATTAAATAATTTTTAATATAGGTCCTTCTTCGCAGGGCTCTTTTGAGTCTGACGAAGCGGTAGCTGAAGTTCTACCAAAGTGCAACTGAATGTCATCGTACCGGTTGAAACGTTTTGTAATATTGAGTTCGCTCTGTGCACCGTACATTAATTAGCGCACATTGACTATTAGATGTTTTGCGGACACAAATCCGTTAGATCGAGTTACTACAATTTTATGATTTTTTATTTTAAGTCAATAAGTCATACAATAAGAATAAGTCAAAGTCATCATTGACAACTGTTTGGTTCTTCTTTCTTAAAATTATTTTAAAGTCCTTTCGCCTTTTTTTGGTCAAATTTCATTACCATCATTTTTCCCATATCTGGTTCTCACAGTGGTGTTTTTGTTTCAGGTGGTGGACGCAGCTGCAGTCCACATATTGCTGGGTTTTTCTCATCCGGCCGGGTGTGACAGTTCTGCCATAGCAACGTCAACAAGAACGGTTGCTTAGAGATTTTAGCGCTTATAGCTTATTTTTCACTGTAGTTTTTTTGTAATTTTTCGTAATATTATGTCGTGATATGCTCCCGGCCCTCACATCCTCACCTTCCTCTAGCTCACATATTATAATTAATGACACATCGTTGGAAAATTTAATAAAATGTGAGCAGTGTTCCCAACCTCGTTTTTTTCGTGGAAATAGGGGCTTGAAGATTCATGTCGGCAAGGTACACAAACGGTGTGACACTGCCGGCATTGCTTCAGGCTCCACTTCCTTATCAGTGCCATCTCAGTCCAACAATTTGACTAATTCCTCAAATTCCAATCACAATCGCACACCTTTTTGGAAATATATTGGTTCGCTCAAAAACAATGTATGCTTAATAAAGCGTATTCCACGTGGCGCACGCATCAGCGTTGCCAAATCTCTTAATTTAATAATACAAAGAATATTAAACCGAAATGACAAATGCGATTGGGAAGAACTGCTCATTTTCGGTTATAGAACATTATGTTTGGAACAAACGATAAAGACAAAATTTCCTTAACACAAAAAATTAAACATAAGTGCTCTAACTTTTCAGTTCCGAGCATTCATGTTCGGCCCATTTATAAATCTTTCAATTCTGACAGTATTCCAAAAATAGAAACAAAAATTAGCGACGGCGATCTAAGAGGTGCCGCTCACTTGCTATTTTCCAGCGATGTTTTGGCACCGAATACGTCCGAGACTCCTTTTGCTCTCAGATCAAAGCATCCCTCTTCCTCTGTGGCTTGTTGTCTGCCAGATCCCCCACATCCAAATGATGTGTCGACTCGAGCTACGGAGGAAGATGTGCTTGCCGCAATAAATTCTTTTATAAGCGGTTCCGCGGGAGGTCTCGATGGCTTAACGCCACAACATTATAAAGATCTGATTACAGGCTCTGTCGGTGATACCGGTAAGACACTTATCTAGTTTAACAGCTCTAATAAATGTTATGCTGGCTGGTAAGGTGCCCCCGGAGATAACCGACATCCTGTATGGTGCCAATTTATGTGCCCTGAAAAAAAAAGGCGGTGGCGTTAGGCCAATTGCCGTAGGTGCAACTATACGCCGCATTGCCTCCAAAATTTGTTGCCGTCACATTCTCTCTACCGTATCAAACTATTTTTGTCCTACACAAGTAGGTTTTGGCTCAAAGAGAGGATGTGAAGCGGCAGTGCATGCGGCGCGTGCTTTCTTGACACACGATGGAGGTGAGGTACTCCTCAAAGTAGACATAAAAAATGCATTTAATTCTGTTGATAGATCCACCTTGTTGACACAGATAAAACAGCATTTTCCGGACATATATCCCTACCTCTGGCAATCTTACAGCAGTCCTTCAAAATTAATATATAAAGATAATTTATTACATTCCGAAGTTGGCTGTCAACAAGGTGATCCTCTCGGACCAGCTATTTTTAGTCTGGCTATCCATCCTGCGATTTGTAATTTAAATTCCAAATTTAATATTTGGTACCTTGACGACGGAACAATAGGAGGTAAAGCAATTACTGTTTTAGAAGACCTTAAAACCCTCATTCAAAGGTTTAAAGATATTGGCTTAGAATTAAATTTTTCTAAATGTGAACTCTTTGTTTCCGATTTTGTTCCAACTATTACAAAAAATGAAATAATTAATAAATTTAACAATCTGGCACCAGGTATTAAAGTCTTGTCAAAAGAATCGCTGTACCTCCTAGGTGCTCCCGTCTTAGATGACTCCATACCCTGCTTTATCAATGATCAAATACAAAAATTTTGCCAGTCTTCAGACAAACTTTTCAAAATTAATTCCCACATGGCTCTCCTCATTGTCCGCTTTTGCCTTTTCGTTCCAAAACTTACATATGCTCTTCGCTGTTCTCAGCTTTTTAAATTTCAAACGCTTTTAAAATCTGTAGACAATATTCTAAAAAATACATTATCTAAAATATTAAATTGCTCCTTTGTTGATGACAGGGTCTGGAATCAAGCCTCGCTTCCCATCTGTTATGGAGGCCTGGGCATACGCAAAATCTCGAGTGTGTCACTGCCAGCTTTTCTTTAGTCAGCCTACAGCACGGAAAACCTTTTCCTATCTGTTATTCGCCCTTCCTTAGGATCGGTTGAGGTGCCGTGCTTGACTGATGCTCGATATGCTTGGTTAAGTGTTTGTCCGAGTACTAACCTGCCTACCTCGACCTTTTCTCAAAAACACTGGGATGAGCCTCTATGCAAAAATGTTCATTTACAACTTTTAGATTCTTGTAGTACCGAAAAAGATCGGTCTCGCCTCCTAGATGTTTCTGAGAAGGAGTCAGGACACTGGTTGAAGGTAATACCTTCAAAAAACTTAGGAACCTTAATCGACAATACCACGCTTTCTCTCATAGTATCCCTTTGTCTGGGGGCCAGGACTAACCTTCTTCACCGTTGCCGCTGTGGTGATCTCGTCGATGTACTAGGTCACCACGGTTTATCCTGTTTACGTAGTGCGGGCCGCATGTCACGACATGCTGCCTTGAATGACATCATTCGGCGGGCTCTTGTCGCCGCTGGCGTTCCTGCAGTCTTAGAGCCTGTAGGTATTGTGCGTAGCGACGGCAGGAGACCGGATGGTTTGACGCTCATTCCTTGGAAACTTGGAAGGTCGCTGGTGTGGGATGCCACTTGTGTCGATACACTTGCTGTTTCCCATGTGCCGGCGACTTCCAAGTCAGCAGGTGCCGCGGCCAGCACTGCCGAGAACTTGAAGCGGCGTAAGTATGCGACTCTCTCTGAGATTTTCATATTTACGCCCTTTGCAGTCGAAACTTTGGGTCCCTGGGGCCCCGAAGCCCATCGACTGGTTTCTGATATTTGTAAGAGACTGGTCGAGGCTTCGGGAGACCGCCGGGCTGGCAGCTTCTTCTGTCAACGAATCAGTTTGGCTATTCAAAGAGGCAATGCTGCCAGTCTGCTAGGTACCTTGAGCAATGACAGCTTTCTAAGCGGCAACTTTGAGGAAGTTTATTATTTAAGATAATGTGTAGTTTTAAGTTTGTAAATATTAACATATGTATGTACTTTTTAATACATAAATACATATATACATATCCTCACGCTGTATCTCTAAAGGCATAGTCAGAAAGGATGGAGTGTATCGCGATCCTTACATACTTCTTACATTTAATCAAATCTCATGATTCTCCTTATCCACTTTCGCCTAGGTACGCAAGTGCTTTCGATATTTTCTTTGGCTAGCACTGTCTTTTTAATCTTCATAAGTCAGCCTTGGTCCTTGGCATCTGCAACCACCAATTTTCACTCTGTAGATTTTATTCATCAATCGATCATCACTCATTCTTTACATGTGGCTGAAACCTGATCAAGCTATGTGAGTATTTCTTTCGGCATTTTTATATTAATACTGTCATCCAATCCACCACGCCGCGTATCTCTTCTTCGTTTCTTTTATCCGCGAGAGTAACACCACACGTACTTCTGAGAGATCGCGTTTTCAGTGTATTTATCTTTCTTTCAATCAATTTCGGGCAAATGCCCAGTCAAGCCAAGATTTACTACCGTTCTATAAAGCCGATACCACTACCCCATTGTGGATAGCCGTTTTTGTCGATTTAGATAAATTCACACTGCTATGTAACGCGGACAAAGCACCAATAACATTAATCTATAAATATTAGCCTGGCTTTTATTTTGCGCTCAATCAATACCTTGCTATAAACTTTACTTACTAAGCTGATCAAGATGATCGCTCTATTTTATAGTATACACTGTCTGGGCGAGAAACTTTCCCTTTATGAAGTAGCGCCATGCTGTGCACCAGTCCTTCTGTAACACTGCAGCAAAGATTGCACAGTTTTTAATAGTTATTCCAGGCTGTAGAACCACCATACTTATTCATATCAGTAGTCACTTCAGCAATTCCCGCATCCTCTTCACATTTCAGACTTCTTATCGCTTTCTTAACTTTTATAATAATGACAGTCTCCAGTCCCTGACCAGAGTGTGTCAATTCGTTAGGATTTACTCTCTCTTTATTAGAGACAGAGTCGCCACTCTCATACAGTTCTCTATAATGTTCATGTTCACTCCATCGTTACAGAACGTCTTTTTTGGCAGTTATCGGGCTATTTTTATTCGAACCACTTTATACATTCTGCGATCTATCGGCGCACTTTGGTACTTAATTATAAATCTACCTCTTTCCAAAATAATTGAGAGTTTTTCGAATTTGTCCAACACCTTATCTACTTTCTTATCTAACATTCTTACACTTGTCACGCTTCTCTTTTACTAGTTTTCTATTTTACTAGTATTTTACCTTCTCTTTCTGCTTCTTGCAGTTTGTAACTTTCTTTCATCAAATCTTTCATACCGTAGCTTTTTGTTTGCGACGAGGTAATCTCGCCACGCTTACTTCTTCTTGTGCACAGATTCTTTCTTTTCGTTATCCCTATGTACTCTTTTGTCCACAGCCTGCTTTTTGAGTCGGCTGACCACCATAAATAAATCGTTACGCTAAAAAACGTATCTAACTTTTGCTCTTTTTTCTATATGTATCTTCTTTATTATATATTGTCGTGTGCAATAAATTTTTAAATAAAATAAATGATATCTTTATGTTCCATCTCTAACGGTGTAGTAAAAGAGAACGGAATGATAAACATAACTGTGCTTACGTTTTCTCACTCCTCCTTAAATCTCATCATCGTCTCTCATAGTTTCGCCTAGTTATGCGAGTGTATTTAACATTTCTGTCAACTAACATAGATTATTCGATTCTCGTAGGTCAGCCTTAGTCTTCCTTGACATTTACTACCACTCATTTTCAGTTTTTAAATTTTATTTTACAATCATTCGACATTCATACTTATGTACCCGTTTTATGTTAATTGTCTTGTACTTACACCATAAGCACCTGTTGAACCAATTTGATAATTTCCACCATGAATAAAAAACACAACGGGACATCCTGAAATATTTTAGAAATTCTAAGTATCTATTTTATTTATAATATAACACAGACTTCTAAATAAAATTAAATATTTCAATAAGCATAAAGAAAAAGTAACGGTTTTTTACCTAATTAGATAAGAGAGGCAAGATGTCTTCAAAATCTTACCTTGTTCATCTCCTGGCATTTTGGGAGCAAACACATTGAGACATAGGCAGTCCTCATGACCAATAACTCTTCCGGGTTGCCGTGGATCTCTTTGAGGACATGGTGGACAGTGTTTATTAGCAAGTATCTCACCAGCAAGGAACTGACGTACTGGTCTCTGAAAACGCCGCTCACCTACAGGTGGTTCCGCATATCTGACATTTAAAACGACATGCAGTTAACGTTTCAAAACATTTACATTCAATTACAGTCATAAACAATAATATGAGTACAACCTAGATCATTTTTAACCGACTTCCAAAAAAGTAGTAGGTTCTCAATTCAGTTGTTTTTTTTTATGTTTTTTACCTCATAGCTCCGTTATATATGAATCGATTTGGAAAATTCTCTTTTTATTTGAAAGGATACACTTACAGATTGGTTCCATTTAAATTTCTCTGATATTGGAGTTGGGGTTTCGAAGATACATCAAATAACACAAACTGGTTATAACCTTTATTTATTTATATTGATGATTATCTTGTATGTCATTGCGCTCCAGAATTAGAAAAGACGTTAATAAGATTCTATTTTCGTAATCTGCACCCCGAGCAACCTTAAACATGATGCACATTATTTTATTCAAAAAACAATGTACGCCATCTTGGAACAGAAAATAAATGTCATTTTTGTAATCAGCACCCCGAAAAACTTCAAATATGGCACCTGTGTCAATTTATTCAAAAAATTTCAATATGAACGTCATTTTCGTAATCAACTCCTCATGAAACCTCGAAAATAAAACGCATTATCAGTTTATTCAAAAAATTAGGACGAAATAAATGGATTTAGCGGGCTATGCAATTTAGATGTTAACTACTTCGGAAATATTATATTTAGTTGTTTTCACGTTTAGGCTATAGAATCATAACTCAAAAATGTAACGCGTTTTGCAGTACTGATGTATAAGCGCGGCGGCGTTAGCACTAGCGCTGAACTTTGGCAGTTTTTGAAATTGCATGCAGTGTTAGTCGATAATAGATAAGTATTCTAAAAGTTCACTATTTCGCCACCATGGCGCGGGATTTTGAATTCAAATTGTCCTTACTCCTCTAAAAGTCATAACGTACCTCCATATAGCAGATATATGGGAATCCTGAATTTAAAAACTGAGAGCACCAAAAAATGTCGGATGTATAAATCGTAAAAATTTAATCTTACTCGTAGTTCTTAATTTAATTTAGGCAGAAATAAACTTATAGCTCGGACCAAGTGTCACAATGGACGGTGCATTTGCTCTAAGAACTTCTTACGGTGTCCTTGTCATGTTGACCGAGTTTCTAGATTTTTACTAACATGCGTGACTATAAGGGAAGCACAGCACAACGATACACATCTCAACATGACATATTTTTATTTTCGTGAATACTAATAACCAAAACACTTAAAATTTGCAAATAATTATTTCAA
This sequence comes from Zeuzera pyrina, assembly GCA_907165235.1. Taxonomy (NCBI): domain Eukaryota; kingdom Metazoa; phylum Arthropoda; class Insecta; order Lepidoptera; family Cossidae; genus Zeuzera; species Zeuzera pyrina. Next base: position 18,979,468 of record OU015628.1, read on the forward strand.
GACCGACTCATAAGCTGACACGAATTACTGACAATACGAGGCTGCCATGCTAGCTATAGCTGTTTTGCTCGTGGCTATGCTCAATAAGATAATAATAACATAGCAGCAGTAAGCAGTATAAGTAAGCAGCACAGCGCTTGTGCTATGGGTACTAGACAACTGATATACTACTTATATACTTTTCTTTTGTAAATAAATACATATATACATAAACTCGACTCGAGACGGGAATCGAACCCACAACCCCCGTTTACATTCCGACGCGCTAAGCCATTGCGCCATGGAGGTCGTCAAAGATAAAGATAAAGATGGAAAGAAACACTAAAATTCGTTTGACACACGGCGGTAACGCGGAGTGGCAACTTATTATGGCTCCGGCCATTATGTTTCTTGGTTCGAGACTTATAGGCAAACAGTTAACTGATATTTTTTCGACCCATTTTTTACCAAAAGGTTAATAATATGTTATGTATTAATAAATTATGTTATTGTAGTTTACGGACATATTTAAGCATAATATACCTATCCTGTTTTTGTAATTTTTACCATATTGTAAACAAAAAAATTTAAGTAAAAAATTAAACCGACTTCAAAGAAACGCTGAAATGAACAAATTAATCATCATTTACTAATCAAAACTCAAGTACAAATATAACTTTATAACTACTGTACAAATATCTATATGATTAAATTTATCAGTTACTGAAGTCGGTGTCAAGCCTATCAAACTAATAGACTTTTTGTTGTTGCACAATGATTTGCCATCGACTTCAATATCACAGGTCTGCCGGAATAAATTTCTTTTAGAAATAAGCTGTACCTTTTGTTAATCTTTTCTGTACGCATCCTTCTTTTAATAATGTTTGTGTGTGCTATAAATATCAGTAATAAAAAATTTTGAAAGTAGAAGTAAAATACCTTTCAAAAATATAATTTATAACTACTGTAGTTTAAGAAACTTTTTATACAAATATGAATACAGAATATAAGAAAACCCTAATGAGAGCCTAGACCTCTCCTAGTTAACGTTGAAAAATAATATTGTTTTATTCAGGCACGTAAATTTGTAAATAATAAAAAAAAAAAATTATCAAAAACGTCCGTTTATTGATCTGAAGAAATACTCTTTATTTTCTGACTTACTTAATCAAAGCTTATATGTTTGAATTATTTTTTAAACGATTCGTAGAGAGCTTACATATACCCAATACCGCTTTTTAAAAATCATAAAGACAAAACGCAAGTCAATAAATTGTGGGACATAGCTTTGATAGCAGTTTCTTCATTAAATTTCTATATACACAAAGTTTTCCTCACGAAGTCCTAAAAAGCATTTAAGTACTTTTATTGATTCCAATCTTACCTTAGCCCGACAAAACTATAGTAACCAATTTTATCATTTTTAATTCCTTCAAGACGAGCGCTGTGACCATGTCTTTGGACAAACACCACCGCAGCATCCGGTTCGGGAGCAGCAGCAGGAGCCCCACCTACCACTGCCTGCGCTGGCTGTATGGGCACCGCAAGCGGCGTAGTCAAAGCTAGCACGCAACACCAAAGCAGATACATTACTAAAAAAATTATATACCGTGCAGCCGGAATACATCCCACATAATGCCTAATCTCTGTTTCGAGTTTCGACATTGCCACAGTAAGTACCTACCTTAGAACCTACTAAATATTTAACAAAAATTAATATTTAGAAATGAATAGTTATTGTATTAATATGTAGATTCGTAAAAGCCGTAAATGTAGGTATTCTAAGATTTCAGTATGTTTAAAGTACTCTGTGTGTGTGTACTCTGTTCAGTACCTATCTACATTTAAAGTAATTTAGTACTTTATATAGTGTTCTGCGGTTTGAGATTAAAGCTGTCTTTTATCTTCCGTGATGGTCTGGGAGAAAAAAAAGTGCCTACAACTATTTTTCCTGTATATTATATATTGGAGACAAAAACAGAATGCATTCTATTACTTACGAGTACTACTTCGTTTCGATTAATAATCGCGAAAGTTTATATTGTCGTTGGGAGTGGCGTCAGTGTGATTTGTTTAATTAATTATTCGAAGTAGTCATTTATTCAAATAAACCAAGTATTTTTAGATCAGCACCCCCTTATTAGCTGGCGCCCACCAGTTCAGGTCCACTCTTCGTTGAAAGATTGCAAACGCGTCGCAGACTCGCAGTCAACGAATTTGAAACGTCTGACCGTAGTGTAAATGTACCTATCCTGCAGTGGTTAAAGTTTAAACTGCTTGATATCACGCGCCCGTTTCCCACGCACTTCCGACGTTGCGGCAATAGGGCATTCTTTAAAAATGGTGATATGTTAAGGGCTGTCCAAAATACAAATTGTATTTTATAATATTGGTACAGTTGGAAATGGCCTCTGGCAGTTCAATGTTATGCCATTTGGACTGTGCAATGCCCCGGCTACATTTGAGCACCTAATGGAACGCATTTTAGTTGAGGTCTATTTGGATGACATTATCATCATGGGGCGCAGCTTCGCAGAGCACCTGCATAATCTTGAAAAGGTTTTCCAATGAATACGAGAAGCTAACCTGAAACTCAGTCCTAAGAAATGCACTCTGTTCCAGAGGGAGGTTGGATACCTAGGGCACATCATCTCGGCACAGGGAATTCGAACAGACCCAGAGAAAATAAGAGCTGTCCAGAAGTGGCCAACTTCTTCTGACAAAACCGCCGTACGCTCTTTCTTGGGGCTTTGTGCATATTACCGCCGATTCGTCAGGAATTTCTCTGAGGCGGCGAAGCCTTTGCATCGGTTGACCGAAGGCAAGTGCCAATTTGAGTGGAATCCTGAATGTGAACAAGCATTCACATTACTTAAGCAGCATCTGTGTGAGGCTCCTATACTGGACTACCCTACTAGAGAGGGACATTTTTTTGTAAACACGGACGCCAGCAATGTCGGCATTGGAGGAATTCTATCTCAAAAACAAGGAGAACAGCAGGTCGTCATTGCCTATTTTAGCAAATGTCTTTCGAAACCAGAAAGAAATTACTGTCTTACTCGCCGGGAACTTCTAGCTGTTGTTAAAACCTTACGACACTTTAAGAAGTATTTAATGAGAAGACAGTTTACTCTTCGTACTGACCACGCTGCTCTACAGTGGCTTCTTCAGTTCAAGAACCCCGAGGGACAGGTGGCAAGGTGTTTGGAGCAGCTGCAAGAATTCGACTTCGTGGTTGAACATCGGAGAGGAAAATCTCATTCTAATGCTGACGCTTTATCCCGACGACCTTGCGAAGAATCTTGTCGGCATTGTTTGAGACAGGGGGTTAAAGAGAACATACGGGTTATAAGAGTAAATGCTTTAGATGACACATGGAGCGACGAAGCCATGGGGGCCGCACAAAAAGAAGACAGTGACTTGAAGTGCATAATAGAGTGGAAGCAACGTTACCATAAGCCAGCTTGGAGTGAAGTGTCGGAGTTTAGCCCAATTACGAAAAGTTACAGGGCTCAATGGGACAGTCTGGTGGTACATAATGGAGTTCTTCGTAGGAAATGGTAGTCGCCCAGTGGACAAGAGGTTACCATGCAGGTAGTAGTCCCCCGAGGGAAAGTGGCGTCGGTGTTACGTCAGATTCATGACATTACTGGGTGCGGTGCCGCGAGGATGTGGAGGACTGGTGTAGGAAGTGTACAGCCTGCTCTTCAGTAAAAGGGCCACAAACGAGAACCAGAGGCCAGCTGAAACTGTATAACGTGGGAGCGCCCTGGGAAAGAGTTGCAGTCGACGTAGCTGGACCGTTTCCTGTAACTGAAGACGGAAATTGTTACATAGTCGGCCTTCAAGACTATTTCAGTAAATGGCCAGAAGCGTTTGCTGTACCCAATCAGGAAGCTCATACAGTTGCCAAAAAGCTCGTTCAGGAGGTATTTTGTCGGTTTGCAAACTGTCAAATTGGCAAACTACTTGGCAAACGTCTGGTTAAATCTCTCGACCATTCCATCGGATTGTGGATGACCTGGTGTTGTACGCGTTTTGTGTATCTCAACTACTTGGGATACACAAAACACGTACAACACCAGGTCATCCACAATCCGATGGAATGGTCGAGAGATTTAATCAGACGTTGGAGAATCACCTGGCCAAAGTAGTGGAAGAACATCAAAGGGATTGGGACCAATACATTCCGCTCATCTTAATGTCTTACCGCTCAGCTGACAGCACAAATTTCACACCATTAAAGATCAACTTTGGACGAGAGATACGACTATCAGTTGATGCTCTAACGGGAATACCACCTGACGCTCCAAAGCCAACTACCGATTACGTGTCCGATCTACAGCAAAAACTGGATGACATTTATGAACTCGTAAGAAAAAGTAGTTTGAAAACCAGTGAAAGAATGAAAACTCGCTATGACCGTAGAGCTAATGTAATGGGATTTGAGGAAGGAGCCTTAGTGTGGTTGCATGTGGTAATCCCATTAGGAGAAAAGGGAAGTCTCCGAAATTTCAGGCCAGATGGGATGGACCATATACGGTGATAACGAGAAACAATGACGTTACTTATTGGATCAAAAAGGAGCCTAGAGGAAAACTAAAGATCGTCCACGTGGATCGTCTATCTCGCTATCATGGTTCCAATCATGCTCGGGACGACCATGACTAAGAGGGGGGCAATGTTACAGTTGGACCTTATGCGTAAGGAATAAGGTCGATTTTTAATGGAACTAAAAACTTTTAGTGCTTATATCTCGAGACCTAGGCTTTGTGAAGTTATGACCTAAAAACGCATTGCTAGGTTTAAGGCCTACTGTCGAATGGTATAAGTCAAATTAAGAAAGAATAACCAAGTTGCACCTCGAATATTCCCGAGCGATGACATGTCATGTACCTATGACTTATGCAAACAGGCGGCCTCGAGAACAACGTCGAATTACCGTTAACGAGCGTAATTAACTAGAAAGTTCCACCCTCGTTTTAACTGACTATAAATAGAGCTCCGTGTCCGCCGCCGAGTCAGTGTTTCTCAACTATCGTTTGAGGCGACATCAAGGCGAATTACGAAGACGACTACAACGACTACTGCGACGACCTTGGATAGAAGAACTACGATTCGGGAACGTTGTTATTGAGCGAAGCGTGTACCTTCGGTGACTACTACGCGAGTACCTACTTCGAGGGCGACTACGAAGATTAGGAACCACCGTAATTAAGTTCGCGTGTTCTTGACATCTGCTTGTACGAAGGAAAATAAACTCTTTGCACCCTTAACCGGCATCTTATTACCTTCAGCTCGTAACAGTATTATTTATATTACATCACCAAGTCCTACTGCAGTCAAGTACCCTATAAAAATGGAAATAATCACTTTTCCCTTGACTATACACTATCTAGAAAAAAAAAACGGCTGGGACGCAAGTGAACGCCGAGAAGTTAAAACTAAAAACAGCCAGGGCTGCAGGGCACACGCTGGCTGGTCAAAGGCAAGCCTCTATTATAATAGTCTCTCAGATGCGTGCAGGTAACAGCCTGATTGTTGAAGGAGAGTTGAATGGAAATCCGTGCAGCTTCACCTTGAACACTGGTTATCAAGGACTATTGTTAAACCCGAACTACTTCCACGAACCATGAAATAGGGTGAAGAATCTTCACGTTACCGGTTACAGACTGTCACAGGTCAGTCAGTGCTTGAGCTTGGCGAAACAAATACAACTTTGAAAATGGGCGATAGGACCATGATACATCCAGTCCTTATAGCTAACATTACAGACGATTGCATCATTGGGTTGGACTTCTTGGCAAAGCAACGTTGAGTTCTCAGTGTAGCAAAAGGGTATTAAGGTTTCCAGATGAGGAAGTTTTTCTACAAGGTACAAAACAAGGGTTTACAGTTTGAAAAGAACTGTTTTGCCGCCGAGGTCGGAAACCTTAGTAGAAATACGATTCTCACCGACAGTATACAGTAAACGCAGTGTTATAATAGAAGACGTTGCGAATCACCCGACTGGATAACTGCACGAACCCTAGTGATGACTTAACGTTATGTAAATATGTTTACCAACGTCAGTAACAAGGTGGTAGTTTTAGAAAGAAACTGCGCAGTGGGCAGATGAGACCCTGTCACGTCCCTGAGAAGAGTAGACTTGCATGAAACAGACCACGGTAATCATGCTGCAACACATATATCCACGTTTAACCGATCTAGAATGTCGTAGGTTGAACAGCTATTGTTAAGTTTTGAAGACATCTTTTCGAAAGGCGATGACGATTTAGGACGTACTAGGCTTGTTAAGCACAGCATAGATACGGGGAATACATAACCAATAAGACAGAGACATCGACATATTCCTCTATCAAAAGAGCAGGAGGTATCAGAGATATTAAGGGAGATGTAAAAGAATCGCATCATCGAACCATCGCCTAGCCCTTGGTCATCTCCTGTCCTTCTGGTCAATATAACATGGCACTAGAAGATTCTGTGTTGACTACAGAATGCTTAACAGTGTAACAAAAAAGTATCCCTTGCCACGCATAGATGACACGTTAGACTTGGTAAGTGGCATGAAATGGTTCTCCACAGTTGACCTCAAAGATGGATATTGGCAGGTAGAGCTCAGCCAAGAGGATAAGGAAAAGACTGTGTTCACTACTGGCCCTCGAAATGGTCTCGGCAGTTCAATGTTATGCCATTTGGACTGTGCAATGCTCCGGCTACACTTCAGCGCCTAATGGAACTCATTTTAGTGGGGTTACTTGGAGATGCGCGCTTGGTCTGTTTGGATGACATTATCATCATGGGACGCAGCTTCTCAGAACACGTGCTCAATTTAGAGAAAGTTTTCAAACGAATAATACCTGGATCTGTTGGATACATAGGAGGCGTTCTATCTCAGGAACAAGGAGAACAACAGGTCGTCATTGCCTACTTCAGCTAATGTCTTTCGAAACCATAAAGAAATTACTGCGTTACTCGCCGGGTACTTCTAGCCGTTGTTAAGACCTTACGACACTTTAAGAAGTATTTAATGAGAAGACAGTTTACTCTTCGTACTGACCACGCTGCTCTGCAGTGGCTTCTTCAGTTCAAGAACCCCGAGGGACAGGTGGCAAGGTGTTTGGAGCAGCTGCAAGAATTTAACTACTTTATTGAACATCAAAGAGGAAAATCGCATTCTAACGCTGACGTTTTATCCCGTAGACGATATACGGTGAAACGATACCACTGAGGTATCGATACTTTTACTCGATACAGTATCAGTCGCAAAGTATCGATACTCGGTATTGATTATAAAGTATCGATATTTACTCGTATCGGTTGATTGTTTGTTATCCCATTTTCACTCGGTCAATATATTTCTCATTCAAGTGAAGAAAGTAGAATAATTTATCAATACAAAACAAGTTAATAATAACAAACAACGACGACAGTCAAAGATTAGGATTACGAACGAACAAAAACAATGACGACGAATAAATAAATATTGCAACCGGCGGACTGATTGTTGTTTTCTCTGGCAAACTGAACTGGCATACACAAACAAGCCTGCTAAGCCGCAAAACTAGGGTGGCTTGCATCAACTATTTAAGCTTGATTTAAGGAACAGACATCTCGCTTGCACCAATTATTAAATAGTTGGAGCAAGCGAGATTGCACATCCAAAAACCGAGATTAAATAGTTGGTGCAAGCCACCCTAACACTAGGAAGAAAGCGTTAAAAATTTCGATATTCGATTCACAAGACATAGATGCGTTCAAAAATTTCAATATCTGATTTATAAAAAAAAACATTTTTATTATGTTTTTATCAGATCGTGACTGACATACCGATACCTACCCCGATACGAAAACTTTTGACCGCTACCTACTTGATACTTAGTTTCAAAGTATCAATACAAAAAGTACTTGATATTGGAAAGAAATATATTTACTCGTATCGTTTCGTCATCGCAGATTATTTATGCTTTCATGTTTAATATAATTTTATAATTTATATCAAATGGAGCGTTTGCGAAATGACCGAAGATTCAGATTGTGAAGACGATATTATTGACCAATTTATTCGGTGTCCGAGATGGATTATAGAAAGGAAGTCAATCATTACTTCTAAAATTATAATGATCGCGATTTCGCTATAAGGTTTCGTCTTTCTAAAGATGCTACAATATGTGGGCGTCCAAGCAAAAAGGGTCCAGTGGTCGGCATTTAGTTTCTGAGATATACGCAATTTTATAAAGTTGGGTGAAAAATGGCATGCCAACAAACATTTTTTGGTCGAGAGGACGTTATATTGACAACTTTATGTTATATAATATAATCGTGTGTGCTGTAAGTACGTTTACTCGACGGCAAAAGGGCCCATTTAATATAACCTAACGTCGTAAGAGTCTCGTGTAATAGTCACATAAGACCTATTTGGTCGCTTAGTGATTGTATAAACGTTGCCGGTTTGACTACTCGTCGTGTAATAATAGCCGCTGCAATGTGTATTCGGCATCATGTCTAGTAGTGGTGCACATTGTTATATTTATATAACATATGGTGGTTATGTTATCATCGTATATATGTCATATAAAGTAATTACTGTTGTATAATCTTCGTTAAAATTTCACATAGTATTTTTACTTAACAGTTATGAAGTGAAACAAAAAATTATCACAAGAAGCGACAGCCATTTTCTTAATTTTTAGTTAGATTTAAAATAACCAAACAATACCATTATTAGTCAGCTGAAGTCAGTTGGGAATTTAAGTTTATTGATTAATGTGGGGTGGTTTATAACTAATTTTCCAAAATATTAAGTATTATTCCATTTTGATTACATATTTTATTCGGTAACTGTATTATATTATTTTTATATAACTTCCCGACTTATAGTCTGTTCGAAACTGATTCGCCATAACAGAATTAGGGCTCATAAAAAAAATAATAAAACGATATCATTTTAGTCATATTATATCTTTATTATTTCACTTCACTTGCACCACATTTGTAATAGATTTATATTTATTTAATTTCCCTCAGTTATGTCTAATATTTTTACGTTTCGAAGGTAACTCGCGAAAAATCAAAAAAATGATTAATTATTATATTGATTTTGATAAATTTTTAACAAAGGCGGATATCATCGGAATGATCCACGTACCTACAATTAAAGTGGCCATGGTCATTTACTCATTTCATCCTTTTTTCTCATTGTTATGGATGTGGTTTCCTGATTGTACATGGAAGTAGACCATCACATTTTGTTATAAGTGACAAGAATGTGAAGAATTTATTACAATATTGTAGTTTGTTCTGGTGCTCATACTGCCTATTTTAAACTATCTACAATTATTATCCAGAAGACGAATGTGAATATTGTAATTATCGCAATACCAGTATTTCACTTAATTAATGTTGATATTACGATCTGGATATTTATTTAAATTTAATAGGTACCTATTGTTATTTTTTACTTTATTTGGACCCAGAATTTTCTATATGATTAAACTTAGGCCCGTCACACATTAAACTATAACAAATTTTACAATACCCTAACACAATATAAATAAAAAGATATACAGAATTTCATGCAATAGAAAATATATCATATAATTATTGCAAAATGTGTCATTCAAAATGTCGCGTGGAATATATACGTAATTCTATTCCTTTAGCAATATTTTATATCAATACTTATAAATAGATAAATTTGTTACGGGGATAAACTGAATATCGAATGTATAGAACATTCGATATTCTGTTCATGTATGCCGCTTTTTTTATACCACAGAAGTGGCAAACAACAATATGAGCTCGCCTCATCACACCACAAATTAAGCCCAGTACATAATTTGTGGTGTGATTGTTAAATTATTATTAAATTACTTATTTGTTAAATAAAAATAAATTATTGTATTCATATCTCAGATTTGCATTTATGTTTTTACTTTCTATGTTGAGCAGAGAAAATTTAAATTGTTAATAAATATTAAACTCTGACTCAGATTGGACGAAAGTGGGCGGCGGAGCGCCAACAGTGAAGGTGCTCCAGTCGAGCGGTGTAATGACCTTACACTGCTCGACTGGAACACGACGCTCGTGTCTCGCTGCCCGCCCACATTGCTGTCGCCGCCGCTCGCTTGCGTCCAGTCAAGTCTTCGGGCCGATATCGATTGCGGGAATTCCCCTACTCACTAAATGCGTAGTATTGTATATATTTGTATCACAGCCTCTCGCTCGCCCACATTTGGTCAGTCAGCTCGATCGCTCAGCTATTGCGCAGCTCTCAGTTTTCAATCAAATTTTGTAGAAACCCAAGGTTACAACCAAAATAGTATGCTATAATAATATTAGGTACTACATGAATTTGAATTTTATGATAATTATATGTGTACGTATTGAACTGTTAAATTTAGTTCCGTAATAAACTAATTGCTCGTTTTTTTAGCAAAATTCCCTTTGAGATAGTAGAGACCACAGGAGTTAGTAAACGTCTATTATCGACTATACCAGCGCAATGGATAAAACATGGAACATTGTATCGGCCGCAAAAGAACGAGTCCAATTTGAAAATATCTGAATATTCTGTGCCAGAAAATAATTGGAAAATAATGCAATGCATCAAGAAGCAAAGCAATACCTATTTCCAATTATGAAACTGCAGAACAGCTATATGTATTACTGGAGGCACTAACTACATGCGTAGCATTTGCATATTTGAAACGCATTACGGAACCATTCTTTTTTACGTCAATATCAGCTTCACTGCGTGTTTTATTACTAGGTGTATCAATAAAAGCAGGTGCTTGAAGCGCATGATAAGTATTTATACTTCCTTTTAAAGGCACCACTTCCTTTGGTCTTCTTGCACTTGTTTGGATCCATTTTACGAATAATAAAAAGTGTGAAATGACAATACAGTTATTACAAAATGGTGCAAGTTATATACAAGTTTATTTCTTATGATTATTCATCAAATAGCGGTCGTATTACTATATGTGTGTTCCCTAAGAACGTATATAGGTTGCATTCGTAACATTTATTCGATTATTATATAATGATTTCTATTACGACGTTTAAACAACCACTGTACGTTTAATAGTTATTTAGAAGGTAATTACATAACAAAATTGACACAAATATGTGTCATGTCACGTGTCAGTGACTTAAATACGACAATAACTCTTATACGACTAAAAAGTTACATGAGCTAGTTATATAGACATCGCTGTGAACACCACTATATAACTGTTTTATAAAATAACGAAATACAAGATCATGATATGAAAAACAGGATGAGAGTTGGCCGTGAGTAAAAATTTTTTCTAAGGAAGAAGTAATCATGAGGTCGAGAAGAGAAGGGGGTGAGTTAGGTGAATGGTGAGTAGCAGATAAAGGCAAAACATGAAGATTGAATGAGGAAAGAAAAGAAAGAAGTCTTTTCGACCGTGAATCATTTTTAATAAGGCATGTATTGAAGTTTCCGAGAAGTAAAATATCTTCATAGGTAGGACAAAGGTCATGGAAGAGGTCTTCTAGCGTAGAAAAATAGTCGATTTGAAGAGAGGGACTATAGAAAACACCTAACAACATTTTAGTATGTCGGACAGTAACCTCAATGAATAAATATTCAGCAGCTTTAGAATAAGCACTAGGCGAAGAGATAACAAAACTATAAAGAATATTGGTACGGAGGTATATTGCGACTCCACCTCCACCCTTGTTGATTCTATCATTCTGAATGAGCGTAAATCCAGGTAAATTGTAAAGTAAGGAAGGCAAAGATGATTTGAGGAAAGATTCGGAAATAAGTAAAATATCAATACTGGAAGTACTGAACGAGGCGAGAAGAACTATAATGTGCAGGAATGCTTTGGGCATTAATATGTACTACATTTAAATTGTGTCGGTATGAAGAAAAAATAGAGAATAATTCATCACTCAAACACCTTGCACTCGAAGCTGTAGATACATTGCTGTTATCGCCATCTGAGGAACACGAAAAAAATGTATCATCTAATATTAAATAATCCATTAATCTATAAATAGTATATATAAAGAAATATATCAGCAGTATAATATAAATATAATAAAAATATTAAAAAGCTAATAATAATGTTATAATAACGTTATAATGAAGTAATTAAGTTTTACGATTAACTGTGTCAACACTCGCCCGTCTCGAGGAACGAAAAAATAAGTAAACCACAATGCTAGCAATATATAAAAATAAAAAAAACCGCCTACAAAAAAAAAATAATAATAATAATCTAAATGTATAGGTACACATAACTAAAGAAAAAAAAAGCAATAAGATTGAAACATTATGAGAGATAAAAATTACAATTACAGTCCGTGAGATTTATTAGGTCGGATTTGACATCTGTCCCATGGCTGCGACTAGTTATGGGACCAAACAAATATGTCTCGATTATTTTTCGATTCTAACGAAAATCGATACCATTGTTTAATAACACAATAACATCATAATATTTCACTTATGGTTATTAGTTTGTTCAGTGTTGCCGACTTAGTGGATTTTTCACTAAATCTGGTGGTTTGAACCCCCTTTTAGTGGGGGAAATATTGCGTTTAGTGGCTGGTGATTTTTCTGGTGGTTTAGTGGAATAGAATTTTTCCTATTTTTTTTTTTATTTAGTACATAATCACGCCAGTATAAAGTTTGGACGTTGCAGTTCATAATATTTCTAATTTATTTTAGGGGTATTTACTTTACTATGTGAGCAACACTAAATCTCTGTTGTCAAGTAACACGGGGATTTCCCTTAAAATATGTTGTTTATAGCAGTTTTCTGTCAGGTGAAGCGGGGATTTCCAGCAAAATATTTTTTATATTCTAAACTTTCTTCTTTCTCAAATTGGTCTTATTCACTGTCTGAAGTTTGTTCGCGAGGGATAGGTCACTTAATGAAAAATATGCCGAAACCTCAGTATTCTCAAAAGTTTCGGGATTCTTGGCTGCAAGACCCTGCTTTAAAAGATTGGCTTCAGATGATTGAAAGTACTACTGGCCAAGAAGCGAAGTGCAAATTTTGCGGTACCACTTTAAGGAGCCATTATGGAGACTTAAAATCACATGGAATGTCGAAGAAACATCAACAAAATGCAAAGGTAAGCTAACACGACTATTTTATTACGGTAAAGCATGGTCAATAATGTGTCCATGTGGTACCGCATTTAGCATTACCTCATATTATCTTCCTGAGGGTGTCGTAATACGTGTCTGAGGGATGTGAAAATGGCAGCAGTGCTTCCCGTGAATGCAACATTTTGCATTGTAGTGTTCATAAATCCGCCTCGCCTACCAAGTTTGATGAGTGTTAGCATAGTAGACAGAGTGCATTTATTTTTTACACGACTGCCCAAAAAAAGGAGTGTAATTTGTTTAGAGTTTAAAAAAAATTAGGGTATCGTTGGAATCCTTACATTCTTATCCCGAGTGACATAGGCTATATTTTTTTTTGGAGATAGCTGTCGTGTTTTTTTTTTAAATTTATTTCTTAAACTTATTACATTATTGTAAATTGTTGCAGATTATCACTGAGCAACCCAAATTACCATTTAAACCAGAACCCATTGGAAGTCAAAAAACGGAAGAGGCCAGGCTTGCTTTGTTTACAGCCATGCATACGAGTATACGAGTAGTTGACCATTTAGGTGAGGTAATCAATCATAGCCATCAAAGGGAAATAGATAAAGTACAACTACACCGAACGAAGTGCACCGCGGTCATAAAAAATGTATTAGCATCACATTTCATTGAGGTTTTAAAACAAGATATTAAGGATCAATCATACAGTTTATTGATTGATGAATCAACAGATATTGCTGTTCAGAAATATTTGGGTTTGCTTATAATTTATTATAGTAAAGCACACCAAAAAATAGTATCTACATATTTAGACCTTGCAGAGCTGCATGAATGCAACGCTGAGGGTATTGTCTCCGCTATAAAAAAGACACTTAAACGATTCGATTTGAAACTAGAGAACTTTATGGGCATTGGTACAGACAACGCTTCCGTAATGGTTGGAGTAAATAATGGAGTTTTTGCGCAGTTGAAAGCAGAGGTACCACATTTGATTCTAGTGCGTTGTTTATGTCATTCCTTGCAACTGGCTGTTTCTGCTGCTGCAAAGCAATTTTTGCCGAGGAATTTAGAATTTTTAATTAGGGAGACCTATGATTGGTTTGCTCGCTCTTCTTCTAGACAAAGTGTTTATAAGGAGCTATACAAAGCAATGAATGATGGCCATAAACCACTTAAAATCGTTCAAGCATGTCAGACACGATGGTTGTCAATAGAATCAGCAGTCTCGAGAATATATACGCAATGGCTAGAGCTAAAAACTCATTTTTCTATAGCCAAGATCCACGAAAGGTGTCACACAGCAGAATTATTGCACTCTATGTATGCGAACGAGATGAATTACGCATATATTTCATTTTTATATCCAATATTAATTGAGATAAACAGTCAACAAAATGTTTGAGTCAAAAGATACAGACCATACCAAATTGTGCGATGAGTTGATCAACCTGATAGATATGCTTGTCAGCAAAGTCACGTTACCTATAAATAAAGTTAATATTTTCACTCAAAATATTCGTGATTTTTTGGATCAAAGATGTTATTTGGGATTCCGATTTGAAAAACAAATACAAGAGATGAGAGAAAAAGGATTACCAGCAGCAGAGGAAGTATCAATACGGAATCGGTGTATACAGTTTATAGTTAGTCTGATTGAAGAAATTAAAAACAGGCTGCCGGAAAATGTGACTTTGATGAAAAAGATTTCTCGAGTAAGTGTTCAACAAGCACTAAATCACAACAAAGAAGATCTAATCGACATAATGTCTCAATTAAATAAAAAAACAGACTTCATTGCAAAAGTTGATGATCAGTGGCGACAAATACATTTAATGAAATGGAGTGAAACCAAAGACACAAAAAAGTTTTGGATCGAAGTGTTGCATTTTAAAGACGCTCAAGGAGAAGCTAGATTTCAAGATTTAGCGAATTTTGCAATTTCTCTTTTAATATTACCACACTCCAATGCCGACGTCGAAAGATTGTTTAGCAGCATGAACATTATAAAAAATAAACAGAGGAATCGTATGAAGTTGAATCTTTTATGTGTCATATTAAGAGTACGCTGCGGTATGAGGGTGATAGGTAAATGCTGCAATGACTATGAAATTCCAATACACGTTATAAAAAAAATTGGCACCAATGAATCATATCGTTCCTTGGAAATTGATGATGATGGTGGCGGTGAAATAGACACATCTGATGACGATTTGTAATAATTTTAATATGTTTCATTTTCGTAATAAACGTTTTTCATATATCCCTGCTTATTTTTCTTTCATATTAACAATAAAAAAGATTTATTGACAAATTTAGTGGCTTTTTAACTTTGGTTGTTTTTGGTTAGTGGTTTTCTGGTGGTTTTAGAAGTCGAATCTGGTGGACAGCTCGTTCACCTGTTGGCAACACTGAGTTTGTTAGCTACATAGTACGTTTGTTGAGATATGGTATTTGTTACAGTAAAACATATTTAAGTATATGAATAAACTTAATTCGATATATTTATTTTTTGGGACTAATATATAAAAAACTTCCTCAAAATAAAGGCAGACTGTAACATTGGTGAAAAATAAATATTTAATCATTTTCTGAGCTTGGATCCATGTTGGTAGAGCTATCTTCGTCTCCCACTATTATGATTAATTCATTTTCAATTAAATTGCCTATTCTGACGTCTCTTTCAAAGTCTTCCTTTATTATTTTTTTTTGTATTCTCCACCACCTTAGCCCAGTCATCCTTTGATATTTGATTACATGCTTCTGTCAGTAAACTCATCAAAAAAACAATACAGAACTAAAATTATTTAAAAAATATAATAATATCTTAATTTTAAATTATTCGATTATTACGACATTTCAATCGATTATCGATTTCGTTTGGTAACGAAACGATTGCAAATGGTAGCAGTACTAGAGCAATACGCTTCGTGATATAACATTATAACAACGTCCATTTAGAAAATTCTTTTGAAGATATATAACGAAATATCTGTGTTTTTAACTAAAAGAAATCACAGTTAGTAGTTTTGTGTAATTATCCGTAGTGGGAAAAATAAATAACGTTTATTTATTCAGCATTTACGTAATTGAATTTGTATTAGATATCAGGAACGTTGATACAAAGTATAGCGGCATGAAAATTAAGAAACGTCAAATCCGACCTATTAAATCTCACGGACTATAACCACATCCATCACACATGATATAATTAAACTGTATGACAATTGTTAAACATTAAGAAAAATTTTGTAGTGTGATTCTGCCGTACTAAATGCATGAAACCAAACAATGAGAGTTTGTGCATACAAAAAGAAAAAAAGAAAAGAAAAATAAAAGATGACATTAATTTATATAAAAACAAAGAATCCATCAATAACAAAAAAGTACATAAATATTTATTTATTATTTTATATGATGATTGTTATAACCTTTATTTATATGATTACATAATGAACACTTATGATTGTCAAAAAAAAAACAATTATTCATTGCAAGTGACAATGCGGTTCAAAATCACTTCGTTTCTGTGTCTATTAAGCAACGCAAGGCATACGTCAACGCGTTCGTCGCGCTGGCGATCGTTCGTTTCATGCCGCACCCCCTTTTCAAGCTTTTTTACCTTTCCTGTTTTGTCCAATTGGGCCAATATTGTTTTGATGCTAACATCGAAAGCTGCTGCTAACTCAGCAGTAGATTGAGTATCGTCAGTTTCCACTATCGCCTTTAATTCGTCGTTGTTGACTTTAGTTTTCGGGCGACCACGGGGTTCATCTTTCAGATCAAAATTTCCATGTCGGAAGCGTTCGAACCAATAAACAGGTCATGTGTTCGTTTATAGTGTTCACTCCGCACGCGTCGTTAATGTTGTGAGCCGTTTGTGTACTTCGCACTCCGTAATTACTCGTATTTTTATCGTATCCATACTGATGAAAAAGATACAAATGTAGTGAAAACAAAACACTAATCAATAAACAAATGACTGAATTTGAAAATAAAATTCCATATTTTTAAAATAAAATTCATTTGTATTTAGAAATTACATTTCAAATAGCCAGTATTGTATTGTAGTATTCAACGGCAACTTCATAGATAAAGACCTATAATAATGGACGGAACCATAAATTACGTGATCCATAAGTTGCCGCTCTTACCGCCGTGTGACAAACGAATTTTCCTGTCTCTTTCTATATCATTGAGCGTAACCAGGAGTAAAACAGTTAGCTGTAGTAAGTATGGCAACCTCGCATTGTCAATATAATTCGTGTCAGCCACAGATTTATAAATGGAAGCCGATCAAACATAATCACGGAATACAATAACATAATTCACTCACACATAGATACCGTGTAAGTAATAACACTGTCACTTTCATTGTAGTTTAAAATTGTATATCTTTATCCTTTTCTTTCATTTGTTGCAACACAATGGCACACATAGACAATTCCGAAATCGTGGCAGCCGCCATCTTCCGCTTAAGTCAAAATAAGCGGAGTATGGCGTCTGTTTACTTGTGTAGTACGTCGCATGTTCGATGATTAAATATTTCTTGGTGTATAAACATTATTTTGGTTATAAAGTGCAAAAAATGGTACAAAAGTGTTGTACCCCCAATAGTTGCAACGCCTCATATAGAAAAGCCCCGAAAATCACGTTCCATCGGTAAGTAAATCTGATGTTGCAAATTGTTTGATTACTGCATTCAATTAGCTGATATTTTTGTATTTAGTGGCTCCGACACTTAAATATGTTGCAAACTATTAAAATTAAAGTTTCCTTATATAGTTTAAGGTTTTTTTTATATGTTTTTTATATTTTTGTACCAACCAATTTTGACGTTATTAGTACTTGTACCTTAAAGAGGGCTGAATTCAGAGAAAACTGAGTCTCGTAATAAAATTAAATATTAACAGACAGGTAAAGGTTAAGCAACTATCTATTTTTTGCAACTATCTTTTGATTTTGATGTATACGTTGTTAATTTCGGGGTTCTAAAGGATGAAAATATTCAAATTTTTTGGTTAAAGAACTACATAAAAGAAATAAATAAGAAAGGCTACATAGAACAAACTGGCAGACCAATTCTGGCAGTGTTTTGTGCTCAAAAAATTTTGAACCCCATTTATTATCTAAAAGAGATACCCGTAAATCCCTGTTGTTGTTTGACCATGAAATTTAACATACCTATTAAAAATGAACATGCTATCGCCAAATTAATCCATACTTCATAATTACAAAATTATTTTTAATTTATTTATAAAATAATACAACTTTCCTGCTTCAGGTAATCGAAGATGGACTTTATTATGAATAAATTGTGTGTTCATATGTAAAAATGGTGAAAACAAATATGGATATCTCGAGGCGAATAATGACAAATAATACCTACGATTACTTGCAATGGTAATCCTTAGCATATCTGACATTCTGCGCTAGTTACTTCTGGCACACATTGAAAAACAGTGAAATGATGTGTTTGATGCACATCAATAATGAGTTCTTAGATAATGTAATAAGAAAACAATCCAATTAATAAATAAAATACTGAAAACATTCTTTGTTTTATTGTGTAAGCTATTTTAGTTTTTATTCTCAATGTGATCGATCACCCATCGACTATCTCCCGATTTCTTTTAATTTTTGACTTTTATGCGTAGTTTAGAGAAAATAATCAAAGGACAAAGCATAGCGATGAAGAGTTATTTAATAATTTTATAAAACAGTCACTGACGCTTATGTCCTTAGAAAAATAGTTAACTATAACACTCGTCTGATATAAAACTTGTTCTATTTTCTCATAACCAAGTCTGTAACACTTACAGTAAAGCAATGGTAAGTAGGCTTTACTGGAGTTACAAAGGACTGTTAAACGAAATTCTTCCAACTCCTCTCACTCGCACACAACTTTAACGTACAATATACTATAATTTTTGCATTTAAACCTCCCAAAAGCACAAAAAAATAGCAAATATGAATTTTGAATAAAATGCCAACCACGCTTCTTTTGTTCGCGCCATAAAGTCTAAATTCAAAACTTCACTTGCCTGATTATCAACTTTCCCGACTTTTAAAAATATATCGTTTATGTCATTAAACTTCTTGTACCCACATAAATCGAACTGCAAGCAAGGTCATCACAATGTACATGCGGCCCAAGACCAGCAGCGCACAGCCGTCAGGTCTCATGTATCGAACGAACAATCATAACCTCTGGAGTGCGAAATGTCTATGGTACTAGTAATTTATGGGACCAAGTGTCATCTGGTTATACTCTGTAATGTAAACTGTAAAACTGTAAAACTTATAATATATCCCGCATCACTGCACCTTTCACGAAAAGAAAAATACTCACTTACAGCTAGATGTATAAAGATTTCATTGACGTAATTAGAAATACTTCGAACTCAGAAACGAATTTTTCCCAACAGGTTGAACTTAGCAAAACGATATATTTCTTCGAAAGATTTTGATATTTACACTGATTTCTCAAGAAATATACTAAAAGTTTGTCAATTAAATCACTTCCGAATAAAGTACACTTTGTTATCTTTCTATTGATACCAAAATTATATGTAAAACTTATAAATTATTAGCAGTAGAAGATAAAACATAAAACGCGGAACATCAAAGAACGTACCGCGTACGGCATCCTTTGATGTAGTTGACAAATGTCAAAATGGGCTCGAATTACGACAAGATGGCCGATCAAATAAGGCTATTTCACGATACCAGATTTGACATTTCTTAGATTGTAATAAAGAAAAGTTTGACTCGTAACAAGTTATTGTTTTAATGCTTATATTATATATTATAGTCATATTGCATAATCATATTTAATATATTTATATTATTAAACATCACGTCATTTTTGATGTTAAAAATTTTAAATTATACAAATAAGTATCACAGTAAAATTTCCTTGTACTATAATTATCAAATAAAATGTAAAACTGGGTAAAAAAAATTAGAATATGGCATCACTGAACAAATTCTTGTCTACAGTTATAATATTGTATCGAGGAGCCATTGGGAACACTCCAAATTACATCCTTCATGTGACAAAAACAATCTACAAAAAGAAGGAATATAATAAAGTAATAATCTCTAATACTAGTATATCAATTAATTTTATCCTTATTTACATTAATAAAAAGGATATACATACGTTAATATTTATAAACTTAAAACTACACATTACCTTTATTTTAACCTTATTTTATCACATGAAAAATATAGTTTGGAGTGTCCCAAATAGTCCCGCTCTAAGATAATACACAATATAGATACCCACTCCTTAATGCGGCCCTGAGTTTTGTATGTGTGTGAGTAATATTTGTTAGTGTTAAATTTGCCACGCATTTTGAACCGATAGGTATAGTCTGCTTCCATTTAAAAGTCTGTGGTGTCAGCTAACGAGTACGTCATGAAATAATATTAATTGCAAAATACTCGTGAATCTTAAGTACTTTGGCTACTAGTATTCACGAAAATAAAAATATGTGATGTTCAGCCACAGACAAACTAGCCTAAAGACATTAAATGAAATGGCACCGTTTTCTGACATCGATTTGCACAAATGCTCATGCAAGTTCAAACACAAACGCGCGCTCCTTTAGTATTAACCATGAAGCAGATCCGTGACCTGTGTGTAATCGTTTTAAAAAATATAGAATAAAATACGTTGTACCAAATTGCGCTGTAAAGTGGTGTGGTAGCGATAGTCGTAAAAATAGTTTCATAAAAAGACAATATCACGTTTCATAGGTAAGTATAAAATTAATAATAAATATTTATAACAGAAAAATGCAGAGCTCTAGTGATACTGATTGCTGGTAGCTTTGAGTCAGCGTTTGTCCTTGTCTAGCAAGCTATAATTACATGTTGCGTCCTCACTCTTGCAAGGTGGCACGTATAAGTAGGGATGCGAAAAAACGTATCGATATGTCAATATCTTTTCCATTAATTTTGAGAATTTATAATGACTACCATTCTTTGAAATTATGTACTTAGTTCCATATTATAATATCTTGTTTCTTTTCTACTATTTTTACAAACTTAATTAGGTAATTAAAATATTTATTACATACATGTTTGAATGATTGTTTTTAAATTGAAAAGAAGAAGGGTCATCTATGACCCAAGCCCGGCGCATTGGAACATATCTCAGTTATTACGTTATTTTAGGAACATCAATCACCACATTTCTTTTTCGATTTCAGTGGCTATCATAGTTAAATTGCCTTCCTAAGATAAGATACTTTTTCTGAGTATACATTACATTTTGATACAGTATATTACGTTGCAATATATAACAATTTTGACCAAAATCCCTTGTAACGGCCAAACTGTGGCGTTCTTGAGCGGGCTAGCGTAACACCGCCGCGCTGCCCGCCGCCGCCGCGTAGGCGAAGAGCATAGCGTCACCGGCTCGCTAGTACTATCTCTCTCGCACTCATCATTAAAAACGAGATAGTTATATTTTTAGCTAGCTATATAGCTATCAAAAGTATACTACACATATGTCATGTACAAACCGGACGTTGAAGGCCGAAGAACTATTCGCGAGTATTATTTTACATGCAATCATGGCAGGCGTGCAGGAAGCTGTGCTCATTTTA
The DNA here is from genome assembly GCA_907165235.1 of Zeuzera pyrina. Taxonomy (NCBI): domain Eukaryota; kingdom Metazoa; phylum Arthropoda; class Insecta; order Lepidoptera; family Cossidae; genus Zeuzera; species Zeuzera pyrina. Next base: position 19,001,161 of record OU015628.1, read on the forward strand.
TAAGTGTGATTTATTATCTAGGGTGGGCTATACACCAAGATGTGTTTCAGCACCCTGTGCTGGGTATGGACAGTGTATTAATCGATTACGATATGCTTTAAAAATGTTAATAATAGTTATTTGCACAAAAATATGGTTTTATTAAAATAACTCCTTTTCAGGAACATGTATTTTTAAGTAGTTAATTGGCCTGATGTTATAATATATATTCTACTATTAGCAGTTCACCTCTATAAGAAATAAAGTTAAAAAACTATGTAACCATCATATAGTACTTAATTAAAAAGGATATATTTTGCCTCCCAAAGCCAATTCAAATAAATAAGTTAGCCATCGAAATCGAAAAAAATTATATCTGATAATTTATGTACATAAAATAAGAAAATAATTGAGATATGTTTCGGTTGTGCCGGGCTTGGGTTAATTTTGTATCGATCATGACCCTTCTTCTTTAATGATTTAAAATTTTAAACCAATAAAAATAAATAAAAGCGCATAGTGTACTAATTTTATAAATGCGAGTCTGTCCGTCTGTTTCTTTACAGATGAATGTTTCTTTGTACGTTTGTTTTCTATGCGTTCCTATACCATTTGTCTGATTGCGATGAAACTTTAGCGAGTTGTTATGCGCACGCCTGGGAGGTTTCTGTATGTGTGACGTCATCGTAAATCCAATATGGCGAATGCTCCGTGTTAGAAAGTAAAAGACCTCCAGCAATTTAAGTATCAAATGAAATAGAATACACGGAACACTTTTTGTATATGTGACGTCATCATAAATCCATATGGCAGATACTCCATTGAAAGAAGTAATTTCTTTGTACGAAACCAACAATATGGGTATTAAATGAAATGGAATAAGCAGGGGAAGGTTTCTGTATATGTGACATCATCATAAATCCAGTATGGCGGATGCTCCGCAATAGGATGTAACTTTTTCAAGACTCAGCAATATGAGTGTCAAATGAAATGCAATAAGTAGGGCAAGGTTTCTGTGTATTTTACATCGTCATAAATCCAATATGGTGGATTCTCCATGATAGGAAGTAACAAAAGGAAAAAGGCTACTTTTTATGAAAAATCTAGGTCTACGTGAGAGAAAGGGAACACTAACCCGAAAAAGTCACGGTAACATTTTTCACGCAAACGAAGTCGCGAGTACGGCTAACATATAATAAATTAGTTAAAACAGTTAAAATGAATAAAGGCGCACAATTTAGGGTTACGTAGCCAAATGATAAAAACGGACCCTTGTAATTTTATCTTGGTCCATCTGTCGATCAGCAAATTACAGCCACGTCACTCAGAGTACTGTCACTATTTTATACAGAAGTAAATTAGGTGTGTAATATAACCTGCTATACAATGGCGTAGTAAAATTTGCAAACGAATGCCTGGTATAAAAATTGTGTGCTCTTTTTTTTACTATTTGGGGGTGTCGATTTTCTACAAAAAACATTCGTTAGATTTGTTCAATTCCACAGTTGCTCGCTTTTGGAATATTTTTCCATGCCTGGTAGTGGATGCTACACCCTGTAATGCTTTAGTTCCGGAGCACCCACAATTTGTCAATTTAATTTTTTGTTAAAAATTTTTACATCAAGACTAACACGTACAACCCAAACGAATTTGATATGTATTTCTATTCTAAATTTTTGATTTTTTTGTGTTACTATTTCAAAATAAAGATTCTTGTTTTTAAAATAAGCTTATGAAAATAATTCTTATACTAATCGATATATACAATATCTATGAGTACATCACTTTTTCATCTAGTACGTGACGTTACCGTGCCGCCCGCTTACGTCCCATTCCTCTAACCTTGACAGAACAGTTTGCTTAGAAATTCGTAAACATGTCTCTAGGGTAGTTTGTTTGTGTGTTCAGCTGTGTATCGTTGTGCGCTAAGGGACAGAGAACACAGCATTGTCACTTTCTTTTACGATGCATACGTATATATAAGTTAGTCTCTTTCTGGTGTGAATGAGATGGAAAACATGGCATAGTCTATAGGATTCTCAATCTACGGATTCTACTCTGTGACAATTTCTCTGGAAAGGAAAGGCAAAAAATCTATGTACATACAGCCTACGTCTACAATAATAAATACATTCTTCATCAAATACATACAGCCTACGTCGTCAATAATAAATATATTCTTCATCAAAAGTCGAAATTATTCAGCTTAACTTTCTAGTAAGATCCACCGAGGCAGTCTAAGCCACTAAAAAAATCTCAACATTGCTCTACTAACCAAATAAAGCCCTATAACAAATTATTTCAGATTTCAATGATATTTCAAACGCAAAACTAGGCTAATTCTACATCACAATATGTTCGCAGAGCGTGGTTATGATTATTATCACGTTATTATATTAAATACCCTTTATACTTTATTAATTTATTTTATTTAAGCCATCACAGAATACAGAACAATACCAGTCAGTTATATTCACAAAGACTATCTTAGGAGATAAACAGTGTTAATTTCAAATACCCAACACCTACCATTTTTCAAAAATAGTTTACAAACATTTTTTATAAATAGTTATAAGTATCTCTCAACAAAACATATTATTTTATGTAAGGACCGCGACGCTTGGCGCTCCGTCCTCTCTGACTACCCCGTTGGGGATACAGCGTGAAGGTATGTATGTATATTATTTTATATTAATCAAAATTGGAAATTAACTTGTGTTTAATTTACAACATTAATGCTTCACCTTAATGAAATTATTCATTTTTTTTAATGTTTAACCTTACATCAATAGAACTAGATTCACAATCTCCTGTTAAATCTAAACTTGTATTTAATTTACGACATTAATGCTTCGCCTTAATGAATTTATTCATTTCAATGTTTGACCTTTTTATCAAGCAACAAAAATTCTTAAGTAACTACACATCTACTCAAAATAGAGATTTAATAAACACAACTCGAAGTTTCTTTTTTTAAGTTTTAACTTTTTATGCAATTTTATATATTATTTTAAAGTTATGTTTATTATTACAAATGACTACAAAATAAAAAAAATTATTCGAAACTATGTGTTTTAATATTTGTCCTTATTTATATTATTTATTAATGAGATTAATAATTTATCAATTTCTTACATGTATTTGATGTTTATTCATTGATAATACTTTTGTTAGTACATCAGCTACTTGCTGAGCAGTAGGACAATATTTTTACAATAAAATTTCCCTTTACGAAGTTCTCATATATGAAGTGATATCGTATGTCAATGTGCTTTGACTGTTTATTAAATGAACCTGTTTTTATTAATTGAATAGAACTTTGATTGTCGATATTCAATATTGCCTTAATTTTACAGGTTATCAACTTATAAAAGATTTTAAGTATAAGATTTCTTTACAACAGTCTGCTGCAGCTATAAATTCTGCTTTCTTCGAGGATAAAGCTAATATTTCCTCTTTTTGAGCACCAAGAAATGGGTCCATTACATAACATAATGACAAAACCTGTTCTATTACGCCTTTTTAAAATTTCATTTGCATAGTCAGAATCATAGTATGCATCCAGAGTTGATATATCACCTACTATCTTAAAAGTTATACCCTTATCATGAGTACCAGATAAATATTTTAGTATATTTTTAATTACTATTACATCTGTTCTATCAGGCTTCTCTATTTTCCTACTATCCTCATTTACAGCTCGAGCTATATGCTGTCTAGTCCTAGTTGATAAATACAATAATCCTCCTACTAAATCTCTATCAGGAAAATCTGTCTATTATCATGTCATTATTAATTCTTTTATCAGTATTACCAGGAATATTACAAGGTTTAGCATATAAAATATAAAATTTCTTCAAAAGTAACTATAACATTGCTGTGTTAATGTAATTAATGCCTTCACTATTTTTATTTATTTCTATTCCAATAAAGTTCTTTCTTAGGTGTATTACAAATTATTATTTCAAAATTCTTTTCTACACATTTTAGAGTATGTATTAAATCAAATTTATTTTTAACTATAGCTAATCCCTCATCTACGTAAATCGTTGTTATTAGTTTTATCTTCAGTAATGAATACACAATGATCAGTTTTAGTGAGTATATAACCTAGATTTAACATTGAATCCTTAAATTTATTATTCCAAGTAACTGGAGCTTGTGTTAAATCATACAATGCTTTATGTAAGCGACAAATTTTATTAGTTTGTTCTTTATATCATAGTGGAATATTAATGTAAACACTATCAGTTACCTTTCCATACAAAAATGCAATTTTTACATCAAAACCATCATTTCATAGTTTTACTAGCAGCAATAGCAAATAAAGATTTTATGTAGATTGACTCACCACAGGACTGTAGATTTCGTCAAGATCTCCTTGCTCGAAACATTTTACTATCAGTCTCGCTTTATAAGTGCCATCATCCTCCACTCGAAATACTCATTTGTTTGACAATATTTTCTTACCCTTCCCTTCTTCTCTATCAACATCCTACGTGTTGTATTTATGCAGACTCCTCCGAATCTATTGCCTTCTCCCAATAGATAATTTCTAGACCAGAAACAACTTCATTATATGTTAGTAAAGCTTAATAATGTAGTTTCACTGGTGGTTTTCTTATTCTTTTTTTCATTGTTCTTCATCTTTCTTCATCCTATTCATTTATTATTATTATTATTGCATCATTAGATTCTTCTAAACTATTTATTGTTTTCTGTATCATCTAATGTGCTATCTTCAGTTACATTATGTTATCCTGCATTTCATTATCTTGTATTATATTATCCTCTTGTTCTTAATTCTTAGTTGTTATACCTACTGTTTGGTATTCAATTTTATTGTTCATTTGTTCTGTATCTTTTACTATTATAACATCTCTAGGAACTTCTATTTTTCTTTCTTCATTCCATAGCCTATACTATAGGCTATATTATTTGTATATCCAACCATTACTAGCATTTTACTTCTTGTTTCTAGTTTTCTTAATTTAACAAGCTTTTTTACATACATCTTCCAAATTCTTGAATATTTGATATGTTTGGGCGATTTCCAAACCACATCTCATCAGGAGTAATTTTATTAATACTTTCATTTGATAAACATGATAAATGGTTAAGTAAGTACACTGAACAATAAGCTGCTTCTCCCTACATTTCATCGCTCATCTGAGTTTAATAAGAATGTTCTAATTTTTTCAAGTATTGTACGGTTTAACCTCTGCTTTTCCGTTTAGTTGTGGAGTATGTGGTACACTATATGCCAGTTTTATTCCTTTGTTTATACACCATGTTTTCCAGTTATTACTAGCATATTCTCCTCCATTATCACACCATATTATAGAAACTTTCTCCTTTTTTTTCAGATTCTTTAAAATAAATTTTAAAAGCTTCTAGAACTCGATTTGTATGTTTTATTAGATATAGTGAAATGACTAGTCATCCATTATTGTTAAGAAATATTGATTTTTATCATGACTGTTTCAAATGGTACACAGACATCGGAATGTATTATTTCTAATTTTCTTTCTGCTCTTTTTCTTTGTGTATTAAATGGTAAACTTGCATGCTTTGCTTTTATATATATCTCACATTGTTCTTCTATCCTCCTACTTCTTTCTATTTTTATGCCATCGGCTACATTTTTCAGTACATCTAGAACTCCTTGGCTGGGATCATAAAGCCTTTTATGGTCATTCTTGAAGGGTTCCTTTTTCTTTTGTTAATAAAAATTTTTCTTCACAGCTAGTATTATTTTTATCTATATTTATGTAGTACATACCATTCTCTTTCTTTCCTGTTAGTACCACTTTATTATTTGTATATATTTAACCTTTTTCTTAGTAAACAGTACTGTTCCATTATTATTGTTACTAGCATTCACCGACATAAGGTTTTGTGTCAGTTCAGGGACATAAAATGTTTTATTCAGCTGACAGTTATTACCGTTCACAGTTCCCATTCCCTCTGCTAACATTGCACCATCATTTTCTTCAATTTTATTTAGTTTAGTTATAAATGCATTTTCCTTTTTATATTTGTCATTTTTATTTTTATTCCTGAAAAAACAGCTTCTATATGGCTATCATTTTTACAGATTGAACATCTGTTTTTCTCTATTTATATTTTTATATTCTGATTTTAAGTGCCCTGTTTTGTTACAAGCAAAACATCTTTTTATTTTATTGCTTTTTGCAGCTTTATATGCCACTTCTTCACTATCATTACTTTTAACCTGCCTTATTTCTTCCAGTAATAATCTATTTGTCAAATTAGACAATGTTTTCATGTCATCAGTTGTCGACTCCCATGCAGTAGCAAAAACATTATAGTTGAAGTAAACAAGTTATTTTATTTATTATCAGTTCATCTATTTTTTAATTTACAGCTCTGAACTTCATTGCTAAATTCTGAAGTTCACTGACCAGTTGGTTTATGGACTGATTGTAATTTAGTTAAAAAATTCTTGATGCAAAGTAGTTTTGTTTATTTATTCTTTTCCTTCAAATACCTATTGCATAACTTCACGAAAATTTCATGAGAATTTTTATAATTCACCAAATACATTTTCAGTTTTCGATCGAAGGTACTGAGTATTCAGTTTTGCGCTTTCGCATCTTTTACTACGTCCTCTTCGATCCGTCTTGGACAATTTCTTCGAGAGAATTTGCTTTTAAGTAAATGTTGATTTCGAACTTGCATAACAAGAACAAAACGGCATCGGTCAGTTTTCCCACATTTGTACTTCTTTGTTCATTTTCTAGGTTTTTAATTTTTAGTTTCTATTGTGAATGGCTTTTTTACGTTACTGGCTACCGGCTGGTTTTTACTTGTTACTGGGCTTACTGGGCCCATAACCTGTTAGCAGAGCGTGATTATGTTTATTACATTATAATAAAATCCCTTTATATACAGAACAATACCAATGAGTATTTTCTTTTGTAAATATAACATAAATGCAGTCATCCATATTCACAAACACTATCTTAGGAGAAGTGTTGCTATGTGCAAATATCATCACAAATTGTGAATCACAATTTTATATACCCAACACAATATCCACTAGAAACAATTTGCAAATTAAAAATGAACTCCCAACTACTCTCCATAAATCTCGCCCTACTCTCCTTTATAAAAAATATTAATGTTTTTTTTAAAAACATTAATATTTTTTGTTTTTTGTTCATAATTTGTAATTACAAATTTGTATTTCTATTACTATATTAACTTTGATATTTCTACTTCTACGTTTCTGTAGTATTGTATTGCCGACTTTTATTTCATAATATGTATCTCGTTTAATATTTTATGTAATCTCCATAGTTTGTGTATTGTAATTTGTAAGATTCTCCGCTCCCTTGAGAGGAAAGGCAAAGGGTGCTATCCCCATATAGCCCATCTTTAGTTATAATTTCTCCTATTACCAAATCCCTAACACTCCAAAATCGATGTGATAGTAGATTATACTGTATTACTTACAGTTCATAGTGATCGGTTCCATTGATATCATTTAATTATTGAAATGAGAAAGCACAATAACACTATTATTTTTTAAGCTGGCAACATGATGACCAAAAATGTTACCGTTGCAATTTTCAATTGTATGTGTAGTACCTTATAGTCGAATATTGATTAACATCGTTACTACTCTGCCCGTGATTGGTGTTTTACTGAAGGTATAAGTCTCTAGCGTGGTATTCTACCAATTGAAGTTACATTCACAAAAATTTACAGTGAACAACATTGAGGTATATATACTACGTACTAGAGAAGCTGTTCTCAACAAAACTGTTGCCCGACTTTTGAAAGAGTTTAAGCTAAAGTTCGCTCTAGCGCTGAGGGAATGATTGTGTCATTTAGCCAAACATTTAAGCGTGTAACGCTGAATTGCAAATAATGTACAGTTTTCTCGCGACGACAAGGTCGTAAGCGACGTATATTTCATGGCGTTTACGCGTTTCGTCTAACTTAGCGTGACAATATGGCTCAGTTATAGGTTTTACATTACAGAATGGACATAATAATTGTTCAGTAAATTAAAAATTCGTAAATTTTGGAATAGGCGTTTATTCATGATGAAATATGTTTAGGTTAATTTAAAAACAAATTAAAAAGAAATATTTTGGTGAATTGTAAGTTCACACTTCGATTTGATTTCTCGTATTTATTAACACCGCTCGGTACACGCACACAAGTTATGACAGTTGAAGCCACACTAAGGTGTACGGACTGTAGTACAGTTGAGTTGAACAAAGCAAGTGTTCGGACCGCGTAATCTAGTGGGTATCACATATAGATCAATGCATAAAAGGTACCGGTAGCTAAAGTTAAACATAAAAATTGTTCTATGTGGGAATCTTACTTAGATTTAACTTACGTTTTTCAACGTTATCATTAGAAAATATAATTAAAATCATTAAATACAGATCGATACACGGTATTAAAACGTATTTTATTCCAAATATTTAGATATGCCGACTACTGGTAACTTTTTACTAAACTTTTCTCTTATAAAGTGTGCTACTTAGAAAAATCATATGAAGCCGTTTACTACATGAAATTGTAGATAATTGAGCATTAAATAATGATCAATTAAAATCGCGAAATGTCATTTTTTCATCCAACTTTACAAAACTGCGTATATCTCTGAATTAAATGCCAACCACTGGACCCTTTTTGCTTGGACGCTCACATATGGAGTACTTAACGGTACAGTGGTTTTTGTTTGAAAAAATGTACGTTTAAAAACTGTTGCGGTTACCACATTCGGTTTCGTATTTTAATTTTTTTGTCGTTTTTGTCACACCACCGAACAGAACGATAAGCCATTACATCATATTTAAATGTCTGTCGGAATATACAGAGATGTACACACAGGTCCAGTATTGATTGTATACTACTTAGTAATGGCAGTAAGTTGATATTTGTTAGTGTAAATAAAATGTGCAGTGATGAATAAGATGGTCCGATATTTCGTCTCTATAGATTGAGTGCTCCATGCATTTCCAATACTTAAGTATTCATTAGAGTAAAAGCTAAGCATAATTCGATAGTTGTCAAGTTTTATAATTATTACCTACCTATTTTTAAAAGTTCGTCATACTTTCACGCAATCAAATTTTATTAACAGCGGAATATCTTCAACAATATTTATGTAAGTACTAAATTGATTGATCGAAACAATCGTTATCTTCCACTCAACTGAGGCTACGGGGACCACACCTAGCTCACTTTCAATTCGACGCTTGTGCAATGTGCAAGAATTTCACTATTAAAATGGCGAATATAAATATATGAATTCGTCATTATCTAGGTCCTACTTTGAATGAATAACACAGACCTGCAAATCAAAAACCTTTGGTTATTTATTTGCCTTGATACCTCATAGGTTGCTTGGAAACGCTCACAAAATGAATACCTAAAGTAGTAGACCCGCTTCTCGTTTTAGACAGTCTACTCGGAAACAACATGCGTAATTAATCTTGTCTATAACAAATTATCACGCTGGTTTGTACTGCGAAATAGTGTTGTAAGTGTGCGGGCAAAACATTTAAACACACGAAAATCCTTAATTCAGAAGATTGACTTAAGTCCAACAAACGGGCCTCGCTCGCTCGTTGACTAAAATCCCATTGTATCGAGGCAACAACTTTGGTGGCTTCTTCTGGCATGATGTCCACAGCTTTTTTCTAACAATAGCTTCAGTTTAAGGAAATGTGAACCGGATTTTCGGTTTTTTTTTGGTCTCAACCAATTGTTTAATATTTTTAATTTCAATCTTACTAAGATGATTAAGCTTCGTTAAAACGACACTTGGTAATTATAATTCTACATTTTGTGTTATAGAATTATTATAAAATGCAATTTATTAGTGATCCGAATCAACTAATAATTCAATTCTAATGAGAAATGAAAATTACAGGCTCTTATTCTATATCAGGTGTTTCATACTTAGTGTCCCATTTAGCAACAACAAGAATTATAAATAACTACTGCATAATAAAATATGGAACAACGCATACAGTATCAGCACCGGAATTTGCCAAGTCGCGTCCACGTCAACCTATTAATATTTAAAATGCTATAATCATTGATCTATATGTGCTACGCATTAGATTACGCGGTCCGAACACTCGCTTTGTTCAACTTAACTGTACTGCAGTCCGTACACCTTACTTAGTGTTGCTTCAACTTTCACAGCTTGTGTGCGTGTACCGAACGGTGTTAATAAATACGAGAAATCAAATCGAAGTGTGAACTTACAATTCACCAAAATATTTCTATTTAATTTGTTTTTAAATTAACCTAAACATATTTCATCATGAATAAACGCCTATTCCAAAATTTACGAATTTTTAATTTACTGAACAATTATTATGTCCATTCTGTAATGTAAAACCTATAACTGAGCCATATTGTCACGCTAAGTTAGACGAAACGCGTAAGCGCCATGAAATAAACGTCGCTTACGACCTTGTCATCGCGAGAAAACTGTACACTATTTGCGATTCAACGCTACATGCTTAAATGTTTGGCTAGATGACACAATCATTCCCTCAACGCTAGAGCGAACTTTAGCTTAAACCCTTTCAAAAGTCGGGCAAGAGTTTTGTTGAGAACAGCTTCTCTAGTACGTAGTACATATACCTCAATGACTAATTGATTCGAGTAGTCTCGCTCACCGAATGAACTAGTCAATCGGTCCCTAACACCTAACTTGTATTTTATTTACTGTATAATTTCACTTCATACGATACAATTGGATAGGTAGTTAATCTACTCAAGTTCTTCGTCAAATTTTGTAGCGTGGAATCTCTACAAGGCTCATAAGAGCATCTTAAGAGTTATTTAAAATTCATTTTATTTAAAATCCTTCTTCGGTAACTTCAAAAATCGGAAAAAATATTTTCGAAACAACAATTTAGCGGCTTGGGTCACTTCAGTTGGTTGACTACTCCGCTTTCCTTCTCATTTTTTTTTACCTTTTCTTTAACTTCTAAACCGTAGGAGAAAATACAATACTTAACTACTTAACTTGTGTGCAAACAAATAACAATTTTATTAGTATATAATTGTTCCAGTTTATTTACATATTCTGACAAATATGTAATAAATTCTTTTTTGTGTAAATTTTTGTACTATTGCAACATTATGTGACGCCACAGTTTACGTCGCACTGCGTCATCATAATTTTAACAACTCTCAAACGGGGAGCACGTGTAATGAAACGGTGTAACGCTTAGGAACATTTATTATATTTTTTTTTCCAAATGTTTCTAAGATTGAAATTATAAAGTACAAATACTTAGAATAAGGTAAGTTATAATTGTCTTCGCTTATTTTTATTCAAGTATTGTTTTTTTTTTTAATTTAAAAATGCATTTTTAATATTTTAAGGTTCTCTTTGGTACGCCATCATGGCGTCGGACGAACAATTTTCATTATGTTGGAACAATTTCCACGCGAATATGTCTTCAGGCTTTCATGGCCTGTTATCGCGTGGAGATCTAGTAGACGTTACGTTAGCTGCAGAAGGGAGGTTATTGCAAGCTCATAAACTAGTTTTATCTGTATGTTCTCCCTATTTTCAAGAAATGTTTAAAATGAATCCAACTCAGCATCCAATAGGTAAATATTTTCCTGATATTTGTTGTTAAAAATTTTATTGTATTTTTAAATATTTTATGGTTTTTCGTTTCTTTTCAGTATTTTTAAAAGATGTTAGTCATTCTGCGTTAAGAGACTTATTACAGTTTATGTATCAAGGTGAAGTTAATGTTAAGCAAGAAGAATTAGCCTCGTTTATTAGTACCGCGGAACAACTTCAAGTTAAAGGTTTAACCGGTAATCAAAATGAAGAAAGTTCCACGCCATCCAAACCAAAGCCGACGTCGAGGCCAGGCCCGAGGTCGTCACAACAAAGGCAATCTGTTATGACTAAGTTAGAGACTGATTTAGATTCTAAGCCTTCCTCAACTCCAGTAGCAATTAAGAGACCAAATAGGCCATCGATAGCATCAAATAACTCATCATCTTCACAATCTGGACCTGCGAAACGAAAATGTGTTGATCCTTTAGAAGCCGGACCTTCTGGATCGGCAAAAGAAGAATTTGTTACGATACCCGATGAAGATGAAAATAATGCAGTTGCGCCAAAAATGGAACCAGAATTTGTTAATGAAAGTATGTGGGACGATGATGACGATGGCACCAATAATGATGAGACGAATTTTGGCGAAGATGATTCGAATATGGAAATGACTGGTATGTTCTAAGTCCTAAATTTATTTTAAAATTTTTTTCTCTTGTAATGTTTTTTCTTAAATTTTTCAAGGTTTTGATGGCTCGACGACAGGCGACGGAAATATTACTGGCGGCGAAGGTGGAGCTGTAGGTGACGCACAAGGTACGTTTACCACTTTGAGAAAGTCTACGAAAGTTCTTTTGTTCCGATACAAAGGACCTTTCAAATTTTTTCATTGCCAGATTTAAAGTACTTTGTAATTATTTACACTTCAGTCATTTCATTTGCATTTCTTACTTAGTCTATTCTTTAAATCTGGTTATTAGTTTAGAAATGAAATTTGTAAGTTAGTTTTAAGGTGTATTACTAAATTATTAATGTTAGAAGACTGTGCTTTTCTGGTTTAAACCATAAAAGCATAGTCTTATATTACATGTTTTTTTGTGGTAATTTAAAGGTTTAGGTAAGGTAACTTGGTATTATTGGAGTTTGTAACGTTCTGGTATTTTAAAAAGGTTTATCGGTAAGTAAATGGTTTGAAAATCTGAAATGGTACTTTTCGATACATACTAATATGGTACGGTAGGCATATAACTGCCGCTAACATTTTACTTCTGCTAATTAAATGGTATGTATGTAACTTTCGTCAAGTTTTAAATCTGTTGGTAAATTTTTTATTATTTTTACCTTTGGTATTTCTGGAGTTTCAAACCTGTTGGTAAATTTTTAAATTGTAATACCCGATTTGCAACATCGAAACTACAACAATTTTGTTATACTAAATTGCTATAAAACCATTTTGTTATACTACATTATTACATTTAACTGGGTCGTGAAATTTTGAATGCGGTTGTACCCATTTTGTGTAATCATGTATCCAATTGTTATGGCACAATGTTGCTCTAATACCTAATATTCCCCAGTAGTGGTTGGTCTTTCTCACTACTGTCGTACTAATAGTCCATTGAACTGAATATCTGACGTCTGTTCATAGAAACATAATTCGCCATATTGAAAGTAACACCGCGTCTAGTGCAAGTAACCATTGGTGGAATGAAATTGGTTATAGTGCGTGTGGCGAACACTGCATCCGCGCGTTTGGTAATTTTTGAGTTGTCTTGTTGCCTAGTGCCTATTGATTAGTTTACATTCTCTATAAGCTAACTAGAATGTCAAACGCACGGCGGCAGCAAGAACATTTTCGCGTCAAATGCGCCCTTAGAACGCGTTCCTTGTCACCGACAACGCCGCACGGTTGATAAATATTTATCTACATCTAATTCGAGCGCAAGTAATTCACTGGATTGGCAAGAGGAATGGAATGCGAGGGTAGGATAGTTTAGAACGCTTATTTACCGCACGCCGGCAGCGCTGTCGCCGCGCGTTTGATTAGTTCCTAGAAATTTGAATAGTCGCCTAGTGAATAAAGTACATTCGCTATTAATAAATAGATGAGTATGTCAACCACGCGGGCAGCGGATGCAAGAAAATTGTCTAATCTAAGGCTACGTCTAGAGTGAACGCGTACCGTGCACGGGGAATCCGCGGCGCACGAATAAAATATGGATTTGGTACGGAGTATCTGTCCGGAGTAGGAGCGATTGCGCAGACGTTCCGCGTGCGCGGTACGCGTTCACTCTGGACGTAGCCTAACTGCGTCGTTGCGGGTGAAATCTGACTAGCAATTTGTTGCTGCAATCTGTTGTAAAGCAACTAATTGCACCGTAAATAAGCAGGTGCTACAAGGCCTTACCGTGTAATCTTGACGCAATTTGTTGCTGCAATCAGTTGCATGGCAATAAATTGCACCGTAAATAAGTAGGTTGTAGATCATCAAACTTATTGTAAATCGCATCGCCCGCGCTAGCAACCGACTTATTGCTGCAAGGAGTATACCTGTATACTTGTACGGTTGCATGCAATCTGGGCTCCGTTGCGGCCGTGCCGTTCACGGAAAAGTACCTATACAGACTACTTGTCTATTTCACTGTTGGTGCCGAAAAAATGAACAGCAAAGAATAATGCGTGGACAAAAATTACAGATGTGTACAACAATTGAAGCAGCAACGTCAATTACAATAGTCACTTTTTGAAATTTAGACAGCATTGGTGCCATTATTACACATAGGTAGGCTGCGTGTACATGTGACGTTTGTTCGCAGAACGAAATTGCAATCGCAAACTAGAGTACAGAAATAAATTAAATACAAATACCTAGGTAATATAATTAAATTTGACAGTTACTGAAGTCGGTGCCAACTGCCAAGCCTATCACACTAATAGATTTCTGTTGCATTGATTTGGCAGAGATTTCAATACCTGACAAAAATTATTCAAAGGTATTTGTATTTGTGTCGTATTTATTAAGTTATTTTTGTACTTAAGTTTTGATTAGTATAGTTTTGTACTTTTCAGTTTTGTTTTTTGAAGTCAATTTAATTTTTTTTACATTTTTTTGTTTCTCTGTTTTGAGTGACCATAGCCTAAATAAATATAGGTATAAGGTAGGCTTCTTTTCCAATTGTAGAGTGCAATGACTTACAAGAGAATTGTCAATATAAATAAAGCTTGTAATCAGTTATTTGATGTGTCCTCTAAGTCAAGCTCCAATACCAGTAAGATTTAAATGGGATCATCTCGGAATCCCTTTTCAAACAAAAAAATAATTTTTGAAATCAGCACAATTGAAGTTAACGGTGAACATACATAAAAAAGAACAGCCGATCATAGAATCTCCCCTTTTTTTGAATTCTGTTAAAAACCGACAATCGGTGGGACGAGCGCGCCGCGAATGCGCGTTGCGTGCGCGCGGTTGTTTTTGTTGTTAATTTATGGAAAATTTTGCATTGCATGTGTTGCATGTTGTATTGCAAATAATTTTTTACCGGTGGGCTCATAACTAGCGCAGCGCAGGAGCGCAGCTGTGCATTTTGTTTGCATATCCTTCCGAACTACGTATTTTAGCCTGCAATTGCAATATTCATCACAAGTGAGCACGAGCTTTCAGTACGTTAATAAAACGAATACTTCTAATAAAGGTTATGCTACTCTTCGCCTTTTTTCTCCCATTATAGTTTTGTTTAGTGTAGGCTCGACAATATAGATCAAGAAGAAACCAAAACGAATTTCGAAAATGTTATGCACCTAAATTTAAATATTTGCGTCTTAGGAGGCTGGAAGGTGCAATTTTAAATAGTCACTTAATTTGGAATAATTTTCGTTCTAAACCATAAAAAATCTTTGTAAACCTCGATCCACACTACAGAAGGCAAGACGAGGCAGCGCGAGTGCGAGAGTATGGATGCCGTATTCCTCTCATTTTATTCCCTCGCCTCGCCTCGCCTCGCCTCGTTGCCTGAGTCAAAGGAGAGGACACGAGGCACGTGGCCACCGGATCAACTGAATGAATTAAGTGTAACAGTCTCCACGAGGCGTACTCGCGAATGTGTACGCGCTGTAAGCTATGATTTCTATTTAGTGTATTTGTTTCTGTTAGTGTATTCTGTCCATGTTTGGTTAATTTACGAAGGGGTGCAACTTCGATGCTTGTCCTAGACGCCATTTCCGATTGGTACGACCCTGATAAAGAGCCGTGCTGCTGATTAATCTTTGATTCGGTGCTAGTTAGCTGACAGAGTCTGATTTCGAGAATATCCTGAGGATGCTTCTTTAAGAGGCGAAACGCGTGTCAATTATAGTGAGTGGGATACTGATCGGAGGACAGACAAAGATTATAAAAATTCATCACATGAAATTGATTTCCGCAAAATAATAACTAATAAGTATACAATATTTAGAAGGCATTCACTGTAAATAGGTAGTTACTCAAGGTTTTATATTTCACATTCGCTCTATAAACTTATTTCAACCCACATATCTACAACTAAAATAATGACTTCCAGGGGTTAGGTTAGAATAAGTGTCTACACTTCCGGACGCCTTAGAGTTCGATAGTGATGTGATTCTTTTTATAGATTTTTATAAAGATTATTTTTAAACCTTAGTACAAATAAAAATTATATGAAATTAAAATTAGTTATTCGACGAAATAAGTAAATGCATTAAAGGACAATTGGCAAAATCACCTCGCGTAATTAATGGACGTCCCGTAATGTCCTATGGCCTTATGCTGTGAGGATCAGCAGCCCACATTAACTCCATTTTTATTTTACAAAAAGCGATACGTGCCATCTACAGTATGAATGCAAGAGTATCACTAAGAGATCGTTTTATAGAAATTGATGTACTCACCTTGTCGTCCTTAATATAATTTTGAAATTGTTATGTACCTTTAAGAGGAAAAACATAGATCTATTTATAAAGAAAGGCGATATTGCTGGTATGGAAACCCGAGGTCGTGGTAAATTGGTTATTCCAAAATTTTAATTACATATGTCAAATGTTTCATTTTTGGGTAACTGTTTTTATAATAAAGTTCCTCAAGAAGTCACTTAATTACAGAAAATAGATTGGTTAATTATAAAAGGTACATTGTACATAAATATTTGTATTTTATTTTATTTTTATTTTAAGTAACTTGTAATTATTAACGGTACTTGTACCTTCAGCTACAACTATATGGGGTAAAATTACATTGGTTCCCAGTGAATGTTTTGTTAAGAACTTAATATTAAGTACATGTAATTTATTGCTGAACAAAGGAATTGAATTGAATACATTATATATATCTACATACATTACGTACAATACATACGACATCTCTTCAAATGCATTTACTGGCTTTCTGAATATTATATTTTAATAAACCTTTTGTAAAATGATGTTGAAAAAATGATACCTGACCGAGTTTCTTGTTGGTTCTTCTGTGTCCAGGTTTTCTCTTTGAACCGAACTAAAGTAGATTTGACGTTCAAAAATACCTTGTAATTGGGTTTACTGGAATAAATTGATTTGACTTTGACCATTATGATTTTATTTAAAAAATAGAGTAGGTACATATTTCAATTTTAAAATTTAAGTTTAAATATAATATGTATTTTAAAGGTAATTTCCAATTTAACATTTCCTTGGTTTAAGAAGTTTTATAGGTAAAGACCCCGAAAGGCATCGAAACGAGTCGGTTGTGTATGTAAATATCGTTAACGATTTACTTTATCGAAGACTACATCGGAGACCGCAACAAAAACGTATGCGACCTTTGACTATCGTAACTATAAATTGACAGTGCATCGATGTTTACATTTCAGTAATTAATTTTAATAGCCATTTCTCAAGTACGATTTTTTTTTTCTGTTATGATGAAATAGGCGAAATAAATTTAGCGGAATTTAGGTACATAATGGTAATGCAAAGTTCTCTTTCCATTTCCGATCGCAACGACCAATTGTTTTATTTATGAACCCCAAAATGACGCGACAGAATGTTACGATTATCTTACATACTAGTAAGATCTGTGTTACGTACTGAAGTCAGCTAAGCCGACCAAGAGCGGACCCATCGACAGTGGCGACCTGGCGACACCTGGCTACTTTACAATAATGAGGAAAATTAATCATGTGAGAGTTCGACTCGTGCAAGTATGGTTCCGAACCAAATAAAATGGTAAATGTCTAAACAATACCGCATGATATAATTATTACGAGACCTAGGATTTTCGTTAGAGGTACCTAGGTTTGCTAATTGCTATTACAAAATATACCTATAATAATGTCGCAGAAAGAAATTGAACAATATTTAAGTCTCATATCTACACACCACATTTTTTTAACACACTTTTTTTTTAGTTTGTGTCATGGCTTTGGATAAAATAGTGTTTTTAAGACGGTTGTCAGGTCTGGATTGTCAGCCTGAGGATGCTTCGTTGAGAGGCGAAACACGTGACGATTAATTTTAGAATTGTGGGCGGAAGATAGTTAAACATAACAATTCATTCCAAGTATGTTTTTATCAGTATAACTGTCAACCCTACCCCAAAGCCCCTAAATAGCGCCGAAACCGACCACTGCAAGAGTTTTGGTAGGTACCGCAATGCCTCATATGACCCAATCCCACCCTTTGCTGTATGGGCTGGCAAAAATAGGGGGACTGCCGCCTACTCGATTGCAAGTAGGTAATACTCAATTTCTCCCTTTAAATCTGAATATTTTAAAATGTTAAGTAGTGTGACATATGTACATAGGTACAAAAGTTAGTTAAAGATTGTATTCGTGTATTACTTTATGATTTTAAATTTGTATGTCTCATGGTTTTTAAGAAAATCGATTGTGACTAGTGTTTGCTCCCGGGAATTCGCGGTTCCGGCGATTTGTTGTCAGTCCCGCCGGGTTATAAGTTGCAGATAGCGACAGACACGCGATCACAGCGCGATCGGTGACTAATTGTAAGAAAACATTGGTATCATATATGAGGATTGCGTATCTATTATTTTATGACCATAAAATGCATTTTTCGCGGTTGATTTAGCGCCACTATACCAATTACACATTACACAAATTCTCTTTGACAGCAGATATCGCGCGATATTATCTGTCGCATGATGTCTGCAGGTTACGTAATAAGCGTGCCGGTACTGCGATTATGGACTCCCGGTATTGTCTGTACTCTTGTACATGCATTTAATACATAGGTACATACATAGTGATGGATCCAGGATTTTGGTTTGGGAGGGGCTTGAACCCAATGAGGGTAGAGCGTTCCGGGACCCTAAAATTTTTCATGGAGCGACAGATGCTTTTGGGGGGGCTCAAGCGCCTTAGCCCCTCCCCCCCTAAGATCGCTACTGCATACATACATATCCTCATGCTGTATCACTAACAGAATGACATTCTAAATCAAGCATTTATCTTAAATTAGGTATCTATTGTAAAATAAAGTTAAAAAAATGATGCCTGAGTTTCTTGTCGGTTCTTAGCAGGTTTTATTACAAATCGTAGGTAGATTAAATTTAACGTTCAAAATCACCTTGCAATTTGGTCTATTTGAATTAATTTATTAATTTATCGTCTGTGATTACTCCGTTAGGGATAAATTTGTGAGGATATGTGTATGTTTGCAATTTATTTGACTTCAAATTGCCCGTTTAACCTAATGTGCAAACTCTAATGAAGAAAAGCCGATTAATGTAATAGATTCAATATTAGGATTGTCAGCTGAGCTCTCTCCATACCTCAAATATACGACATTTTTAATAATAATTTATCTTTCTTCTGATTAGTAGATTAAGTTTTTTTATTATACGGTACCTATTATTGTTACGTAAATTATTTAATAGATAAGAAGACCCCAGAAATAGTTATTTATGACACTAGTGTGGTAAGTTGGTTTTTACAAACAAATAGACGAATGTAAGCCTGAGACAAAGTCGAGGCGAGGGCTTACCATAGTCACAAGTTTGTAAATACATTTTATGTATTTTGTAAAATGTATGTCATTATTGGTTTTTGGAGTGCTTTTTAACATTGAATATAATATTGACAACATTGAGGAGGGCTTATACTTCACACGTAATTCATTGAAATAACCCATCAAAACATTTTCAGATTCATTACTTCTTCGAGGCTTTTTTTTTACAGAACTAAAACAATATACTATCACTTTTGTTCTTTAAAACTGCCAAAAATGTAAAAAACAGAAATTCTAAACAAAATGTCAACCTCACCTCTCGTTCCCGCCAAAAAGTTCTCTTCGAGTCTTCCATGATATAAAATTATTGTAAATCAATAAATAGCGCTCTCGCGGTTTTGGCGGCAAGAGCCTATTTTCTGCAATTTGTGCCTCATTCAAGATATCAGGTTCCATGTTAATATTGGATTCCTCGCTTGAACTCATATTATTATTTTGTTTATAAATATCAGTTGGAGAATCATAAACTTTGACGTTTCTGATATGAAAATGATGCGCACTTGCAAATGGCGCCACGTGCCCATGGTGAAAATTAGAACTACATCTCGTCTCATTTTCTCTTTAATATTAAAGTGAGACAAACGTATTGAGCAAAAGCGCTTCCAAGAAGGTTCGATCATTCAGTCTATTTATTCTCGTAATGTGAAACTCTTAACTCCTTGGTGAAATTAAAAATTAAAAGAAATTAAAAAAATAACTAAAGGATACGCACGGCGCTATACGACGGAGTATGCGGTAAAACAGGTACCTACTTAGGTGAGAGTAACTATTTTCCCGCACATTCCGTTGTATGGTGCGTAATTTTTAACTTTCCAACAATGTATAGAGGCTTCGTAAACCCATTTTTGAGCAAATGTTGGAAATATATGTATACTTATGACAGATTAAACAGACGCATCAGCGATCTTACATAAATAATAAGGGTTTCGCTTTTCCTGTTGAGGACACATAGTAGAGTTTAAACTTTTGAACACTCGTGGATTATAGCTTATAGACATAGACACTGCATACACGTATTTGTCATGCATTGGTGAAAAAGTTAAGGTAATGTATCGAAATACTTAAAGCGATTAAAATAGATTCGAATTATTATTACTTACATAAAATTAAAATATTTGCATTTTTTATGATTATAATTTAATTTTTATTGATTTTGAAAGTGGTTTTATTGTATTTAATTGAAAATAAAGCGTTGTTTAAATTAGAATTGCGATCGTTTTATTTAAAACTAGCGACTCGCTCCGGTTTCGCACTGGTAGAATTTTTTTTTCAAAACCAGCTAGCCCATGTTTTTTTTACCTTTCTTTATGGCATGGCACACAGTTTAGCGCATTTGCCAATGTCACGTATTAATAAGTAGAATCGCAAGTAAATTAGTTTATTCTTATCGTAAAACTCCTCCAGTAAAGTGATAGTAGGCTTTACTGAAGTTATGAAGGTCATCTTGGAAGAACGCGAGAATTTCAGGTACGCATGTTTATTTAGATCTACTCCATTCTTTTCACTTATTACAGAACTTCAAAACATAATATACCTACTATCACGTTTGTACTTTAAAACTCCCAAAAATGTAAAAAATTGAAAATCTAAATAAAATGACAACCTCACTTCTCCCGTTCCCGCCAAAAAGTCCCAGCTCATGTTACTCGTTGATAATGTAGTTTTCTACAGGTGAAAGAATTTTTGAAATTGGTTGATTACTTTTTCGAGTTTATCCATTACATACAGAGTTTACCTCTTTCCAATATTTTAAGTATGAGTATAAGTATAGATATAGGTTTGAAACAATTAGATCTAGGAAATATTTTAATAGTATGTGTTAGGAATGAGGTGGTAAAGAGCATAGAGAAGAGAAAAAATAAATATTATGTATACATATGTCAGCTACGAGAAAATTAAATAGTAAGTTAAAAAAACAGCGCTCTTTCAAGAAGTCCTTTATAACTTCAGTAAAGCCTACTATCACTTTACTGGAGTAGTTTTACGATAAGAAAAAACTGTTTACTTGTGATTCTACTTATTAATGCGTGACATTGGCAAATCCGCTAAACTGTGCGCCATGCCATAAAGAAAAAAAAAATCTCGCAAGAACGAACCCATGAAATGCAATTTTTTCGAGCTGAAACATGGAATTATGATATTAAATGGCAAGGCAACATTTTTAATTTTATACATTGGCAATAAAAAATTATTGTTGTATCAAAGTATTGTATCAAATTAACATCATTACTATGTCTAAATATGGAATGGAATATTACTTAGAACTCTGTGACACTAGATTATTCAAATGAAGTGTTACATATTCCTGCGCGAAGTGAATCAATTCACTATTTACTTTTAAATGTTGATATGAAGGGTGATTGCGTTATCCATAGCAAACGATTGGCGGTAAATGTTTTTCTTTCGGGATGTAGTATAGGAAGATAAAAAATAGCAGATTACCTGTAAAAATTTTAAGCACCAATGACCATGATATTACTTTACCAATGTTACAACTTCAGATTTATTCATTTCAAGATTATGACTTAGCAGTTTTAAACATAATTTCAATAGTATAGAACGGGCAAAAATCTTATTAGATATTTTAAACTTAAATCATCTTATTTTGGAAGAACGTAAATCTATTCAAGAATTATATGCTAAATATATAAGTTAACAACTACGAACATTTATGAACAATCGATAACTTTAAAACCAAACACATGTCCAATTTATGTTAAGCAGTATCGTCTACCTCATTCTTTGAAAAATGAAGTAAATAAGCAAATTCAACAATTGATTGACAACGACATTATAGAAGAAGCAAAAAGTGAATGGTCTAACCCTATCCAAAAGTGGTACCAAAGAAGAGTGCAACCGATAAAAAATGGCGATTAGTAGTAGACTACCGTCAACTCAATGATTGTATAGTAGATGATATATTCCCGTTACCCAATATTACTGAAATTTTCAACTCATTTTCTGAATCAGTCTACTTCTCACATTTAGACCTTAATCGAGGATATTGCCAAGTAAACCTAGATAAACACGGTAGCGAGTACACTGCATTCACTACAAGTACAGGAGAATACCAAATAAAGAAATTACCAATGGGATTCAATACCAGTCCAAGTGCTTTTAGTAGAATCATGTCAGTAGCTATGTCTGGATTAACGTATGATCAATGCTTCATATATTTGGATGTTTTTGGGAGAAAGATAACCATAACAAGAACTTGTCAGAAGTTTTAGAAAGACTGAGAAAAATTAACCTAAAATTGAATCCACAAAAATGTAGCTTCTTGAAAAAGAAATTATGTTGGTCATTTAATGTCAGAAAAAAGAGTTACCTGACCCGGCAAAAATTGAAATATTACAAAAATATCACGTACCAAGTAACAAAAATGAAGTAAAAACATTTGTAGCATTTTGTAACTATTATAGGAAGTTTATAAAAAAATTTCAGAAATAATCAATCCTTTAAATTAACAAGAAAATATGAATCGTTTCTGTAGACTACCAAAAGTATCAAAGAAAGAATGCAAAAAGCATTTGAAACATTGAAATATGCTTTGACAACTCCACCAATATTATAATTTCCAGATTTTACAGACAATAACGAATTTATCATTCAAACAGACGCATTTTATGCAATAAAAACATTAAACCAGTAGCATACACTAGTAGACCACTCAATAAAACTGAACTTTACGATTTAGAGCTGTATCGCCGCAATTGAGGATTATTATTTTAACTTTTATGGATCGTTATTGATTCTTTTTAGTGATTTTCACTATTTGAATAAAGAATTTTCTTTAAATTTTGATTAAAATAGAAAATCAACTATCAATCAGGATTCCTATAAAAGTGTGTAATAGCGATTTTACAAAACCGTTACAATTTCTGCGTTAGAACTGAAAAAAAATTGCATCGATATGGAGCGACGACATCATTTGATCTTGATCTTTTCTCGAAAGATCATGAGAGCCGTCGGAATGTTGCAAGCTGATTTCAGGCAACGTATTGTGGCTGTTGCTCTTGGCACTACTTAGTGGCATAAGCCGTCTCTGGACACGCTATCGTATCACGGACAGCGTAGCCGAGCGACATGGACGACGATCTCGCATCACCACTCGCAGACAGTACCGGTACATCCAAAATACTGCTTGATGGAATAGTACCATGACCCCCATGATGTTGGCTACGAGGCTCCACAGCTCTTGCTCCATCCGAATCATCCGAAATCATTTACGTGAACCGGGTCTGCGTTCCTGAAAGCCGCTGAGAGTTCCGCCTATAGCTCCCTGCAATCGTAGGGCCCATTTTCAATGGGCTCGCGAACACAGAAATTGGGAGGAAGAAGACTAGCATTGTGTTTGCTTTTTCGATGAATCTCGTTTCGGTATGAGGCCGCATACAAGACATACTCGAGTTTGAAATACCTCTGGACGTCAAGAACGTTTGACATTTTGTCAGGAAGTTCATTCATATGGAGGGGGAACAATAATGGTTTGGACTGGTATTTGGATCGATGGAAGAACCGATCTCATTTGGATCAGGTGCAACCTCGATGCTCAGATTTATGTGGAGAGGATTGTTTCAGACGTGATCATCCCTTTGCGAAGCCGGTTGCATTATTCGTTTCGACTAATGCACCACAATGCACGTTTGCACACGGCTAGAGTCGTAACACGCACTCTTGCCGATGCTCGCATCAACGTTATGCCGTGGCCTGCCCAATCGCCAGACCTCAACCGAATTGAGCATGCATGGGATATACTCCAAAGAAGAGCTCTACCGAATATGGATGCCGTGCATACCCCACAACAACTTTTTGACTTGTTAAAAAGAACGTGGGCGGCCATTCTTCACAGTGATTTTGATGAACTGATTTTAAGCATGCCAAATGGCTGTGATTGCGTTATTCGTTCAATGGTGGAAACAAAGATTATTAATTTTTTTACCTTCACAGTAAAATTTAAAAATCCTCATTTTTGCCTTTTTTTGCCATTTAATTGACGACATTAACTTCGGTTAATTTCCCACAATTTGCAAAAATTGCAATTTTTCCTAATTTATATTTTTACAAAATATAGGGATAAGTTGTTAATTTGAACATAGGAATTAAAGTAAGAAGCTAGTCTGGAAGACTAGATTTGATAAATATTACTTGGATAATTTTTTATAGTTAAAAATATACTCGATCCCTAGACTCTTTTGATGCGTGTAGTTGCTATTGTGTGGGGTGTGAATTACTTTAGACCTTACATGTACGGTAAATCACTCACAATTATGACTGACCATAGGCCTTTAATATATTTATTTTCAATGAAAGATCTATCAAGGAGGCTTCTTAAATTTAGACTGGAATTTGAAGAATATAATTTTAAAATTGTGTATGTGAAAGGAAAGGAAAACAGCGTTACAGATGCATTGTCTAGAATAACTATAACTCCAGATATTTTAAAACACATGAACGAAGAAATCGTAGCAGTTATGACTAGAGGGCAGAAAAGGCGTTTAGACATAGATGACCAATTCATACACATTTAGTAAACTCGATGAAAAGTGGCCTGATCAACCACAGGTTGTTGAACTGCTAAAAAGTGCCAGGTGATTTAGTGGAAATTACTTTTATAGGAAATGATAAAGAAAAAAATTGTTTTATTTACAGTCGTAGAAATATGTTATTTATTAACCTTAACTTTAGGTCACAATATACGGGAGCCGAATTTGTGACTAAGTTAGGAGAATTTTGCAAAAATATGAATATAAATGAACTATGCATGGTAAAAAATAAAGAATAGGATAATTTTATTAGACTTATTAAAACAAATAAAAGATAATAAGAATTGGACCGGTCCACGAATTTATGTATTAAGAGGAGTTAGAAGAATTGATGACGACGAAGAAAAGAAATATATGTTGTACGATTTTCACCTACTACCCACTGCATGTCATGCAGGTGTACGTAGGATGACTAACTACTACAACATCTTCATATGCTCTTGAAAACATCTATCTAGACGTCGTAGGTCCTTTAGAAAAAGATATTGTGGATAATTGTTACATTTTAACACTGCGGTGTGAATTTACTAAATTTGTAGAAGCGTATGTTCTTAAAAATAAGGAAACGGTAAGTGTAGCGAAAGCGTTAGTTAATAATTTTATTTTAAGAGTCGGAGTACCGAATACTATAGCGACTGATCGTGGAACAGAATTCGTTTCTTCAGTAATGGAACAGGTATGTAAAATTTTAGGTATAAATAACATCTACAGCGTACCACCATCAATCTATCGGTGCGTTAGAAAATTCTCATAACAATTTAATTACATATTTGCGAATACAGTGTAATGGTCAAAAAGATACATGGAGTCAGTGGCTACCATTTTGGTGTTACAGTTTCAATAACATACAGAGACAAAATACACGCCATTCGAACAAGTATTTGGCAGAGCTAGTATAATACCATATAGAGTAAGTCAATATAATAATAATAATACTTCAGACAATTACGCAGATTGTGTGGCCACAAACTAAGCAGTAAGCTTGTACTATGGATATCACACAACGAATTCTGGGGGAGTACTCAGAAACACCCAGACTTCAAGCCAATTTAGAAAAGTTCGTTTCCTAAATTAAACTGACCGGGGATCGAACCCGAGACTAGCTTGGAACGCAGATGCATATGCCACTGCGCCAACGGGCCAGTCTAAATATGTAAAACCATTGAATAAAATAATAACCCAGAAAGCTATTCTTTAGATCTTAAGTATAGATTACAAGTGGCACATCAAGATTCTCGTAATATTTTACTTTATAGTACTTTTGAGTAAATGAAACCATAAGTGTTCTTATGATAAATACATAAATAATGTAGCATTTAATATTGGACAGTTAATATTAATTGAGAATGAAACGTCTAAAAAATTCGAAAATAAATGAATGGGCCATTTGTAGTTATAGTAGACTTAGGTGTTTAATGTTAAAATTAAAAAAAAAAAATGTTTTCATGTAATCCATAAAAATATAAACAAACCATTTTAATCATAAAATTATATTAATCACCTTTAACATATGAAAAAAAAATGTACTTAATAACATTTTTTTTTTCTCTGTCACCTTCGAAGTGTAGTGTAGTATGTACAATGTTCTACATTTATAACAAATGTATTTCAATTATATTGGAGTAATAAAAGGTAATCGATCGAGAACAGTTGTTTTTAATGAAACAATATTCTCTCAGCTATAAAATGCTATTAATATGACAAAAGCGAGACACTGAGAATAAAATCGGAGCGCAGTTGCGGTGGTGTTAACGGACCAGTCTGCACACGAAAATAGGATTAGAGGCTAAGGATTCTTATTTGTTTTAAAAAAGGAACAAAATAATATCACAAAATGGCGGCAAAGGAGTCGACGTGCAGACACCTTGACATTTAATTCCTTTAAAAAAGTAACGAAATGGAATAACAAAATGGGGCAGAATAATATTCCTATTTAATTCTAATCTTTTCCTATTTAATAAAATAACAAAATAATAACCGCGTAAAAGTACAGGCGCTGGTGCTTCTTATTTATGTTAAAAATTGAACAAGCAAGAGTTCAACGTGTGTAACGGGGGTTCCGTACAGATATTTGTATCGACCAACTATTTTTTGTATCACTGCTGCTCCTGAATCCGTGAGAAAAATTACTCAGTAAATGGAGTAACGATATGTTTCCTTAGGGGTTTTCCTACTTTAGTAGTTGTCCAGAAGTCCATTTACAGTTGTCCGAACATTGAGGTTTTTTTCAGTTTATAATAATTCTTGTTCATAAAAGTCCTTTGCTCAGTATGAATTTATAAATACTTACAACTTATCCATCCTTTTCAGTTATTAAGATAATAAATAAAAAGATATTTTGCCAAAGTAATCGATTAAGTACAAAAAATATTTGACCAACCCATTTAGAAAATGGTTAACTTGCAAATTTATTTTCAGGGGGGTTATTCACAAACGGGAAACTTTCCGTGGCGGAAAAGCCGATCGTCGAAAAGCGTAAATTCAATCCGTCGGCTTGGATTTGTGAATACGACTATGTATAATATGATATATATATATAATATAAATACAATAATATTTCGGATTCGTGAATTGCGTATAGACAAAATCATCGAAAAGTTTTCTGTCGGATACGGAAACTTGAGTTTCCGACGTTTGTGAATAAGGGGGCAGGAGATCTATAAACTGGTTATAATTTTCACATTTATTTATTTATTTAATTAAAAAAAAGGCATATCTACAGCACACACGTTACACATTCTTACATAAATTAATAAAGGCTTAACAACTAAAATGCATGCCAATTAAAGATATACACAACATTCAATATGCTTATGTTGTACAAAGTACTCATAATACTGAAATACCAAAATGAAAAGTACATCAGAATACAACATTAGAAACACACTAAATAGGATACTGATTAAGAAAGTAAAGTTTCATAAAGTTTAGTTAAGGCATTCCCTGAAATTTTTAAAATTCTAAGTAGTAGTTACGGAGGTAAGAAAAGGAACACAGCCGAGTCGAAATCAAATGGCCAATTTTACTCTTCTTTAATTCTGCTACTACGCATATTTCAGTGTTAACTAGTGCAAAATATTTGGGTTGACAATATCACGTAGTAAAAGTCAAGATGTATCACTACGCCTAACTTTAAAACAAATATTGTAGAGTTTCTGAGCAAGTCCGCTCAGACGGAGCAAGGGCTCGGTTTGAAGCAAGTACCTACCTATACCATGTAATATTGTGCTAAAGTAATCACTCAAAAACGGTAGTATGTAGGGTCCAGACTGGCAGTGTTTCATTATTTTAACTGTTTTATGCATGTATTTAAAAAATAAAGGTAAGTATGCAAATAAAACAACTTGTATTTCTGTTTCAACAATCACCGATAGATGGCGCTGTCTGTCTGGAATAGAAAAGAAACATACATTTTAAGAAACATGTTATTGCTAAAGTTATACGATGGATTATAAATTTAAATATTTTATCGAAAAGCGAATATGTATTAAGTGGCGCTTGCAATTTTAGAATTCCTGTTTTGCCAATTCGAGAGCAAATAAATATTTAAGTATGTTGTGATTAATCTCAATAGATGGCGCTACTAACATAGCGTGATTTCAAACTATATTAACTCTTACATACTATGGGGACCACGGTACCACCCGTACTACCCAACAGTCTACAACAAATATGAAACGGGCTGCCATTATATCAAAAAAAATTGAATGAGAATTGTGGGAGCATTAGTATTTAGATACATCTTGTGTGTGGTTGCATCCAACCTCCAAAACAATTTAAAAAAGTGCTACCTAAATTGAACTGATTAGGATTTGGGAATCGGAACTTCGGCTCTCATTTCATTGGAACCGTCACCATACCACCATGCCAATAGGTAGTCAAAGTCAAATGACAAGATTCTGAAGCTTGTGAAAGCAAATAATTACAACATTAAAAAAAAATTGCATAATTTTTGTGTGAACTTTATTCGCGGATGGGTCGGATGATAATATTATTACGTTTATGTGGAATAAAATAATGTGTCGTAAAATAGAATCTAGCAGTCAGAAACGTCAAAACAATAAAGAAAATGATAAATAATTTAAAACCCCCACACAAAAACCAATCGGGTACAACAGGTATGTAGTATCTTTTTACCTTTAAAAAATTAGCTATAATAAGTAGTGGACTAAAGTGCCTAACATGGCCCCCTATATAAGTTAGGTTCAAAACTACACCAAACCTACAAAAGCATATGCACTGCATTTAGAACTTAAGGGCGGCGCACCAATTTATTCGAATCTTGATTTAAGGAACCCACGTCTTGATTTTACCTTGAGTAGAGAGCTAGTCCTAGCTAGAAGATGTAGACAGTGTGAAATATGGGTAAATGGAAAACATCTAGAAACAGTGTTTAAAATTGTATATCTGAGGTGGATGTGGATGGTGGATATCTGAGGGATGGAAGATGTGAGTTGGATGTGGAGAGACGAGTAGCAGCTCGCAATTAAGTGAACGGTGGCCTGTTCGCATTGGTTGACAGTGTGAATATATAAAACTCAGCCAAAATGGCCATATACAATGCGGTGTTGGTTCCAACATTATCGTACGGAAAGTAAGATAAATGCAGTAGAAATGCGATCTCTTAGAAATATCTGCAGTGTCACCCTTGCAGACAAAATAAGCAATGAAGAGATATGCAGTATGACAGGGTTGAATGCCAGTGTTATTGTAAAAATCAAGAATGCTTAGATGGTTTCGGTACGTAGAAAGAATGAGTGATGAAAGACTGACGAAGAAAATCTACAGAGGGAAAGTGAGTGGTAAAAGAAGTCAAGGAAGACCAAGGCTGACTTATGAATATCAAATACCCTAGGCGAAAATGTGTGAGGAGAATGATGAGATTTGAGGAAGGGAAAGAAGTATCTAAGGATCACGACGCTTGGCGCTCAGTCTTCTCTGACTACCCCGTTAGGGATACAGCGTGAAGATATGTATGTATGTATAAGCAGTAAGTTTTCCTGTTCTCGTAATTACAAAATAGGTAGACCGCTATCCCTTCTTTACTATGCTTCGACTGCGTTTCGTTTTATTTATCTAGTTTGTTTACTATGTAATATGCGATAATGCAATATATACATTTTTAAAGAGAGTAAAATGACATGCAAGCAATAACCATTAATATCTTTAATTAGTAAAATATTTCCATAATATTTACAAAAAATTCTCCTATAACCTATTATGTTCACTGAATCACACAAAATATACATAATAATATTAAATGTAATTCGTTATAATTTATAATACTATTTATAATAGCGGCATTATTGTATATTTTTAATTTAATCGTAATAATAGACGAATGTTAAGCGTCTTAGTCTGCGTGGAAAGGAATAAAATTCCGTTATTTGTGGTCAACTTAACGCCGTGGGATCTATGGTTGCTATTGTGTCACTCAGAATTGTTTACAATTTTTAGAATTATTATTGCTAGCCATGGTTTATGTGAAATATTTTGTAGTTATATTATAAAACTATAATCTAGCACTTTTTTTCTAACGTTATTTATTTAAGTTTTTGGAAGTTTTGTGCCATGTTATCGTTTTAGCCTTGAACGTGTTTACGTCAGATGTTTTAAATTATTTTGTGCCTTTAAAGCGATATTGTTTAGTGAATGTGAATATAAACTGAAAGTGGATTAATGTGTTTAATAAGTGCACAATATTTTCTATTCCCTTCTATTGGATGTCGGAGAAAGTCGACAAGTAAGTCAAAACTACTTGTAAACTAAGCCAGGTTGACAGACAGCATCAGGTACATTTTTTATTATTTTATCACAGAAATTTTAAACACATAATATCGGTAGTAATTTAAAAAATGCTTGTACGGTGTTACTTATGTTTATTTATAGTTTTTCAAACGTTGCACGAGTTTTTCAAGCAGTTTGTAAACATAACCTACAAATACCGTACAAATGAATGTAGCTGGCAGACTTGAATTTACATAAAGATATCACTACCTTAATTTATTTGTTGATCACAAAACGTATATTTTTAATAATTTTTTCTTGCGTTGGTATAATGGCTATTATATTTAAATTTTCAAATTTGGTTACTTTAATGTTTAGTTGAAACTTATTTACGTTCCTCACTGTGTTGTTGGCGGAAACAGCAGGATCATCACAAAAGAAGAATAATAAATAATGAACATTGAAATTTTTATTGGTGTCTTATATCTTAGATACGATTATATATACCTTAATGTTAATATTTACAAACTTAAAACTTGAACATTATCTTAAATAATAGACTTCCTTAAATTTGCTACTTAGAAAGCTGTCATTGCTTACGGTGCCCCGCAGACTGGCAGCATTACCTCTTTAAATGTACTATGTACTCATTTATTTTAATTAGATACTATTTAATTTTAATACTTGTACACTTTTACATCTGCATTCTGATACATAATTGTCGTATTCATTATTAATATTTTCCTGCTGTTTACTTTTTATTTTAAGTAATTAAGTACATATATGTATATTATTTTTACATTAATTGTCTCTTTATTAAGACTAATTTGTCTCATTTATAATTTTGAGAAAAGATACAATGTTCCATTTTTAAATTAGTTTTTGTTCTTATACTGTCTTTGTTGTCTTTGCTCAAAACACAATCTCAAAGATGTGATGTACTAAAAGATATTACATACATATCTTCACGCTGTATCCTTAAAATATAATAATTATCTGAAATTTCAATTATTTTAAACTACTTTTCAGGAATTCGAATAGCAAGAGACAAAAAAAAACTGCCTTTTTGTAAACCATGCATATATAAGAATTAACCACTTCTTTGAGGCACGAAATGTTCATTACTGATTTATTTCTTTCATATGAAGTACATTGGTTATAAAGCCTGCATACAATGAGAAGCAGCAACCTCTGCAGCATTCTTTTTCAAAATAATATCTTTAGATGTTGAGATTTCTTTTTACAAAATTGTAGTCTGTGACAGGTGCACAGATGAATGGATGGACAGGCACATGAGTAATTTTATAATGGCTCCATTTTCTTTTAAGACATATAGAAACTTAAAAATAGAAATAACATTTATTCATAGGGGACTAATTTAGTTCTTAAGAGGAAAATAACCCATTTCTGTGCAAAACCCTTTCAATGACATTTCTAAATATTGACACCCAGTTAACTTATTTATCGAATCCAATTGGTATCCTGTCAATTTAACTACACCTTCCAGATTTTAGATCTCCTTACTTTATCACTTGAAAGGGAAAGATTGGGTAACTGTTCAAGGCGCCAGACCATTAGAGGCGCCAAACATTTGCTTTAAAGCTGAAGGGGTAATGACATTGGATTAGTACATGGTAACAAGTGTGACATTTCATCATGAAAAAACACTTATAATTTTTAAATAGTAATTGTAAATACATTAGTTTTGCTGTTATTCCATAGGTTTTAATGCCATACATTATATATATTGTAAGAAAATACAGTAGTTATTGACCTTTCATGGGTGTAACTCCAATTATTACATGATTTGCGACCTCAGTACAAAAGCTCCAAAGTTCAGTTAAAGTACTGACTTTTATTTTGTAGATGATAGTTTATGTTATTGATAACTATCAGGACTTTGAATACATTCTCATTGTTTTTTGACAAAATAAATATTTTATTTGAAATATAAAGTAAAAAAACATTTCAGTTAAAGTATTGCCCTTGTCTAGAGACCATTTTCTCCCATCTTTCTGGTAGCATATGAATTGCATGTCGGAATGATGATACATCTTTTGAGCCTAAAGAATAACCAATTTTTTGGTATCTTCATAAAAACGAAGCAGAAGAAGCGCTGCTCAGCCAGTCCATGTGCTATCGAACGGAATAAGTGGTAATCGGAAGGGGCTATGTTCGGTAAATACAACAGGTGGGATAGAACTTCCCATTTAAGTGTTTCTGAGTAGGTTCACTGATTTTGCAAAATGTGGCCGAATGTTGTCATGTAACAAAATCACTATGTCGTGTCTCTGGTCATATGTAGCAGTCGTTTTTGCTATCAAATTGAAGTCAATAGCTATCTCCTGTGAAAGTCTCATTCGGTTTGAGCAGCTCATAATAAATTAGACCCTACTGTCCCATCAAATGCAGAGGAGAAGCTTCAAACCGTGGATATTTGGTTTTGCGGATGATATTGATGCATGGTCGGACTTACCCCAAGATCTTCTACTATTTGGATTATCGCACTGTATGTACTTTTTATTGCCAGTTACGATATGGTGTAGAAAACCTTTCCGTTTCTGTCATTGCAGTAGTTCACATGTTAGAAAACACCGTTTGACGTCTCTCTGCTTCCACTCATATGGCACACAATGTCGTTAATTTTGGGTCATTTCTAATGCTTTTAAACGTTTCAGAACTGTTGACTACTTGTAACGATTGCAGCAAGCGTCTGACATGGGTCTTCATCAAGCAATTCTTCCAAATCTTTGTCTTCAAAGTTTTTTCGTGGGGCAGAACATTCTTTATCCTCAATTTCAAAATCATTATTTTAAAAGTGTCGAAATCATTCTATGCATGTCCTTTCTGACAGAGCACTCTCACCATAAGTCTCAACTAGAATTTTGTGTAGATTTCTTTTGAATAGCTAGCAACCCCAGAGCCCACTTTTTGCCAAATCACGTAGTAAACCATTGTAATAAATTACTAGAATCAGTGCACCATCAGTGAATAGCTTCAAAAGCAGACTAGATGAATATTTAAAATACATAAAATAACATGAAAATTGAACACAAGTGTAGTGATATACACGTATCAGCTCAGTGAGCTGCTATTGCATTATTTAATAATAATAATAAAATAGTGCTATAAAATTTCTCACAATGACATTTTATTTGGCACAAAACTCATAATTTCTAGAACCAATAAAAAAAAACATGTTTACACTATGGTGAAACTAACATACACTAAAGTTCAAGGTTACAGACAGTATTTCCCTCCAGATGCGCTACCATCTGAAATTACATGCATATAGTCCTTGTCATGTCATCTTCTAGGAAACAGCGAGAGTTTATTCAAGATCCTAATATGTTCTTGACAATGGCAATAGTTTAATGCTATGTATGTCATTTACTTTATTTGTTATTATGTTATATTATATATTATAAATATTAACAAATCTTATGACGGATGTGATAGGAGTTTGTGATGGGTGTGACAAGTTGGAAATGGCAATAAAAACAAAATTTATATTTTATGTTCAGACACTTTTCATCATCAACGTCAACCGAGTTATCGGATTTTTTTAACACCTTTGCAATTAGTGTAAGAATTCACAACTCTTTTTAACGTTTTGATCAAACTTAACATCTGTTATGTTGTTATTAATAACTCTGAACAGTGTCATCATTCGTTAATAATACCCACATATTTTATTTATTTATTTTTTTCTTAACTGTTCGTATATGACTGCAATTCAGCCAGACATTCAGCAATAGTTGTGTTAATTTTAAGTGACTTGTATTGAACCCCCATTGGGGTATTCACTATTTTTGTCGCTAATTATGAAACATTATCCAATGGCATTTTGCGTTTCAACCTATGAATAGGATTTGCAGATATAGGTGATAGGCTAAGTTCATTTGTATGTTGTACTATTTTTTTCTTGTATACTTTATATACCTACATATTGATATTCCACACTTTTCCCAAACATATCATATTCATATTATATTGATCTTTCAATAACCCGCTAATTCCTGCCACCATTTTTTCTCTCATTATTTTTGATGTTATATTTTCCTTTTTTTTTTGCTAGATACTTCTTCATCTACACTGAAATTCATTAACTAAAGGAGATGTTAGATTTTCGGCCCGCGCTTTGTACGCTATTTAGAAAATCGAGGAAAAATCTAAAGATTGTTAGAAAAATAGTGAAGTTGCAATTTTATTTATTTAACAATATATTGCACACACAACGTCATATATACAAAGAGAGATACATACAGAAAAAAGAGCAAAAGGTACCGCTTATTTCTATAAGAAATTTCTCGCAGCGGGCTCGCGAGTGAGAAATTTTATAAAGAAAGAAAGAAAGAAAGGTAGACACTGTGCGTAACACAATATTATCAAAATAAATGTAAATAATAATGAATACGAAATACAGTAACAAAAACACATACAATCAATATATCAGTACATATAAATATATAAATTTGACATATATAAATACAAATATATATACAATATACATACATTCAATAACAATATATATTATATTATATACATGATAATTATACCCAAGTGAAATATTTGTTTTGAACTAACTCTTCATATTATGCTCTTTAACTGCTCGTTTAAAGGCTACTAGGGATGGACTCTCTCGAACGCAGGGAGGAAGATCATTCCATAGTTTAACGGCAAGTACAGTGAAGGAATGAGAATAAAAGTTTGTAGAATGGGAAGGTGTTTGAAGAGAAGTAGATAAATGACTACGACTTGAAGTTCCAGGTAACCTTAAAAATTGAAAACGCTCATTAAGATAAGATGGTGACGATGGGGAATGCAAAATATTATAAAGTGAGGAAAGAATATGCATATTCCTGCGTTAACGGATGGGAAGCCACTTTAAACGCGTCCTAAATTCGGAGATATGGTCGAAATTACGTAAGCCAAAAATATAACGAATACATGAATTTTGAAGTCTCTCTAATTTGTTCACCAACTCTTCGGTAGCATCGAGGAAACAAACATCAGCATAGTCGACGATAGACATGATTAAAGTTTGAACTAAATATATTTTGCTATGCAAAGGCAAAAAGTATTGGAGACGTTTAAGGGAGTGAAATGTATAATGTACTTTTTTATTAATGTCGTTAATATGTGGTGCCCAAGATAGATTTTTGTTAAGAGTGATACCTAAATTTTTAACTGAATCAACAAAAGGAATAGTGGTACTGGTGGTGGTGGTAATTTGGGGTAAAGAGGAGTAATCAATTAAGTTGCACATATACCTACTGCCAATTATAATAGCTTGAGACTTATTGGGATTAACTAAAAGCCCATGATACGCAGCCCACGCTTTCACACGTTCGAGATCCCTATTAATCTCAGCAACAGTCATATCCACATCTGCTACAGAGAAATGTCGATATAACTGCAAATCATCTGCATAGAGATGGAAGTTACAAGATAAAACGTTAGTGATAGTATTAATGAAAACAGAGAATAACAGAGGAGAAAGCACACCACCCTGAGGTACGCCCGCTGCAAGCTCACACCAATCCGAAGCAGAATCATCCGAACGAACACACTGCGAACGACCACGAAGATAGGATTCAAACCAGGAAGAAGTTGAAGGAGAGACATTTAGGGAACGAAGAATACCAAGAAGAATATCCAAATCAACGGAATTAAAGGCACTAATTATTGAATACGGCTTTACTCACGTATAATCGGTATAGGTACCGACTAGTTTCGGACCTATTGGAGGTCCGTCATCAGGGTGAGTGGGATGAGTTCGCGCGGAATTAAAGGCGTTACTAAAATCAAGAAGAATGAGAATAGTGCGACGTTTATTTTCTAGGGCAAATCTGATATCATCAGTAACTTTTAGCAGTGCAGTGGTTGTACTATGGCCAGGTCGAAAGCCAGACTGGAAGGGATTGAATAAATTGTTGGAAGTGAGATAAGACGCAAATTGTCGATGAACAATGTGCTCTAAAACTTTAGATAGAAAAGGTAAGATAGAAATCGGACGGAACTGTGATGGGGACGTAGGGTTCGAAAGTTTGGGGAGAGGTAAAACGTGGGCTTTTTTCCAGATAGATGGGAAAGTGTGAAAGAGTAAAGAATGATTAAAAATGTGAGTTATAACAGGTAAAAGTTCAGGTAGAAGAATTTTTATCATTCGTGAGCATATTTGATCAAATCCTACAGCTGAAGAAGTAATAGATAGGATATGCTTGTTGACATCCTCTTCAGTCACAGTATTAAATGTAAATGGAGAAGAAGAAGAAATAAGAGGGAGGGATAGCTCTTTAAGAGTTCTGTCTTTAACTTTGTCGAGAAATACAGATTGTTTAGAAAAGTGAGAATTAAGAGCATTGAGATTGAAAGTATACGAAGATAAAGTAGAAGACTTACCAAAACCTTGGGAACGAAGAAATTTCCAAAGTTTTGCAGAATCGAGATTCTGCATGGAATCATGGAAAAAGCGCCTTTTGGCATCTCTACACATACGGCTACAGATATTGCAAAGCATTTTGTATCGATCCAAATGGTTAACTAAAGGTTCTCTTTTAAATTTACTCTTGGCTCTATCACGCAATGCCATCATCTTTTTTATTTCAGAAGAGAGCCAAGGCGCAGGTGGATATTTCACTTTGACTTTTTTAATCGGTGCATGACGATCGTACAAATCATTTAACAAAGTGTTAAAAGTAAGCACCTTGTCGTCCACACTGTTAGATCGTATAATCTGCGACCAATCTACAGCCATGGCATCTTTCCTCAACGCCTCCAAATTAATATTGTTGAAACTCCGTAACAAAAGATATTTATGTGCGCGTTTAGTTAATCTGATTTTATACGAAACAAATATAAGATCATGGTAGGAGAAGGAAGAAGTAAATTGGCCGTGAGAAGAAATTTTATATAAAGAACCTGTAACTATAAGATCAAGAAGGGAGGGTGAAGAGTTGGGCGAATGGTGTGTCGCCGATGACGGCAGGATATGCAGATTGAATGACGAGAGCAGAGATATAAGCGATTTTGAACGAGAGTCATTTTTAATAAGACATGTATTGAAATCACCAAGAAATAAAAAGTCGTCATAAATGGGACAAAGATCAGAAAGAAGGTTTTGTAACGTAGAGAAGTAATTAATATGCAAAGAGGGACTATAAAATACACCTAGAAGCATTTTGGAATGGTGAAGGATGATTTCGATAAAAAGAAACTCTGCTGATTTGGAATAGTTATTAGGAGAGGAACAGATAACTTTAAAAGGTATATCACCACGTAAATATATTGCTACACCGCCACCACCTTCATCAGTTCTATCATTACGAATGAGCTTGAACCCTGGTAAAGCGTAGTGTTGAAGAAAGTGAAGGCTTAAGGAAAGATTTCGAAATAAGGATAGCATCAACGTGAGACTCACAGAAAGAGTCCAGGAGGTCGTTATAATGCGCGGGAATACTTTGAGCATTAATATGAACAGCATTAAAGTTTTGTTGATGCAGAGATAAAGTTCATCTCGTAAATATCCAATATTTGAAGACGTCGACATATCCCCGTCATTGTCAAAATCACTTGAGGAGGAAGAAAAATAATTAACAGCTAAGCTATCAAAAATATCCATGATATAATAATATAGACTACAGTAAATATATATATTATAAAAATATATTAATAATAATGCAATATAATTAGTGTTATTTACGGTAATTAATATAAAATAGATATAAAAGTAAAAAAAAAAACTATGTTCATATATGTGTCCAACATTCGCTAGTGCGAAAGGAAAAATTCACATCACATCAGACATCGCACATTTTAAGAGGAGATAAAGAAAGACAAAGAAGTTCAATTTAGTTTAATTTCCAATATTTATTATTATTGTTATTTTAATTTTATTTTTTAAATTTTTGGACGCGTAATCATGCGTAGTCGCCCGCCACCAATTAACGTGGTAATGGTAGGCAATTACTCTGTGATGCATGATGATAATTTTATTCTATGTACCTACTTCGTTTGTCATATAATTGTAGGTGTATAATTAAATATAATAATGTAATTAATGAATTATCAAATGAATCGACTAATTTTATTTTATGTTATTTTATCTTTTTTGTTTTATTTCCATGAGCTTAGGATTGCGTTTACTTGTCTGGGAATATTTACATACTTACATTGTTAGTGGATGGGTATAACAGCTTTAGTCTTTTTTTTTTGTTTGCTATCATGTAGTGATGAGTTTTGGGTTCACAAATATATACATTGGATAACTGTGTCTAAGTATATCTATTAAATAACATCTTACACTTCCACATTTTGTCTGTAAGTATATATTTATCTGTTTAATGTACGCTGCACCAGGGGTACGTTATAGAATGTGAATTTCTCTGGTTCAAAGATTGGTGTCCGTAATTTTACTGTGGTGGCACTGAAAATCAGCGCCACGGCTGGTGCCTAGCGCTGTCGCGACATCATGCTGAGTGTTCACCATTTTCAGGGGACGTAGCACAGTGCGTGACAGCGTTGTTTCATTCATTCATTCATTGTATTTACTATATAATTGTGTCATGTACTGTGTTGTGCCATTGAAATAAATATTATTATTATTATTATAAATACATAGTAGCGGTAAGAAGTATACATTGAATAAAAACTATTAATAACAGTACAAAAGCAGGTCAAAAACTATGCAGCACAGATAAAGTATTTGTAGCAAGCTACAGATGCGACAGTCGCTTTACCGTAATTGTTATGTATTTCGTTTTTGCGCTACTATCGCCTACTTAAATGTTCAGGTTATTGTTTTTATCACTTTATTCATATTAACTAAGCTTGATAAAATACAATACCATCTTTGATGTGCTGACTAAAAATCTCTACAATTCACACTAGAACTACATAATATATCAAAAAAGGCGTGTTTATTTCTAATTTCGCTTAACTTTGGCCTGTTCCTCAAACGAGGTTATTTTTTTATTACGTAGTTATACTTTACCCATATTATTTACCAAGATTAATAAAATAGAACTTATTTAATGTGTTGACTTAACATTTGTTGTCGCTATATTGCATTTCTCAAAAGAAAAGTTGATTTGGTTGATCTGTTTCCCGAGACGTCAAAGATTTCATTTCCTGTTAATTTTTGTATACCCTAAATTGCAGTGTGGATATGTTCAAACTGTGAACAGGCCACTGTTTGAGATTTTAAATAGGTTTCAACAGTTAAGACCTGCAATATAATTTGTTACAAAGATTAAGTAAATATTAAAAGTGGAATACGTCAAATATGTCATTGACGCCATCTTGTTTAGGTAAGGTGTTGCCTATGATATGTGCATATAATACTATTGTACGAAAGAACTAGGCTAATATATACCGAAAACGTAATTAAAACACTTTTATTTAATATTAAGTTTCTAAATTATAAGTGTACAAAGTGCAGGCCGGAGGTCCATACATTCGTGGAACGTCTCCTTTAAAAAAAGACATGAAATTGTTTTTTTTTTTATTTTCTTTGTAATTTTTTTATTTTCCTTATTCCTTTTAAGTACTATTTTAATTTTTGTCTATTCGTTATTCTCTGTAGTATCTTCATCGTTTTTCTTTTTACTGCCCTCGTTAACTATTTTCCTCACTTTTTTCTTCTATTTTTCTTGCATGGTTCGACTGCATGTCCTTGTTTTTAAATGACATTGCAGTTTTTGTATGGGATTTCCTCGTGAGAATGCATTTGCTGCTACACTCTAATATTTTAAGAAAATAGTTATGTTTCTGTAGTTAGCTTTCAAATCTTACCAAATGTTATCAATCGCCAACTGGCAACCCTAAAAAAAAGTAAGTTGTTAAAAACAGCGGCATGTCGGTCGCGGATTCATTGTTGGTTCAGCAAGTCGCGGTGATGGTACGGTGAAAAATAAAAGTCATTTCTTTATTAAAGTATTTTAATTTATCAAGCCAGCACCTTCATGTTAATAGTTTAATCTTCACCTTGAATGATCATTATTATACAAAGTACCAGAAATTCTTGTTAAAATATCATCAGTACTGATGTTACTGAGGTATTATGTTACATATTAACAAATATGTATCATAATACCTTTAGATTTGTGGACAAATTAATTAATATTCATCAAACACAAGCAGCATATAAATGCTGTTCAATATTCTTACCATTAAGATATTAAGCAGTTTTTGTGACGGGTGTGACATGTGACAAGTGCTTTTCTATCAATAATGAATTTTCTGGCAGTAATGCCATGATATAAGAATATGTCATAACATAGTAATCAATAACTGAGTGACGAAGAAAATCTACAGAGCGCAAGCGAGTGGTAAAAGAAGCCAAGAAAGACAAAGGCTGACTTATGAAGATCAAATAGCCAGAGTGTTAGCCGACGGAAATGTCAAAAGCACTCGCATACCTAGGCGAAAATATGTGAGGAGAATGATGAGATTTGAGGAAACGAAAGAAGTACCTAAGGACCGCGACGCTTGGCGCTCCGTCCTCTCTAACTACCCCGTTGGGGATACAGCGTGAAGATATGTATGTATGTATAGTAATCATTAAAATTATGACTGCTTGATGCACTGCAATTTTTCACAGTGAAAGTAGGATTGTTATAATATCAGTGGGATTGGCGCACTCTCGTTCCTAATCGTGCAATCGACATGAATTTGCAGTAGTTTTTCTTGAGAGTCCGTCTATGCAGAATTTGGCGTGTTTGGTTACCTAGATCGCGATATCTAAGAAGACTAAGGGTTAGATATTTGGATACATACAACTTAAATTCTTTATCTTGAAATCCTTAAACGTGGAAACATGATTCGATAAAAAAATCCTGATAAAAAAAAGTTGCAGAAAAAACACTGTTTTACATAAAGATTCAGTTGCATCTCCGAACTTATACAGAATTTTTAAATGATTTTTACTAAAATAGATAGGTAATTATAATACTACTCTGTGATGAAAGTACCGGGAAAAGATCAATAATACACGAAATGTTAGTTATTTATCCAAATTTATTTTATCACCTTCAAAGTATGCTCCTTCAGAAACGATACACTTACGGCAACGAATAATCCAATCATCAAAACATTTTTTAAACGCTTTTCCCGGAATCGAGTTCAGTGCTCGCCGCCAATTCTCCTTTATGTCTTTTACCGAATGAAAACGGGTGCCACGAAGTGGTAATTTGAGTTTAGGAAAAAGAAAGAAGTCGGCTGGAGCCATATCTGGTGAATAAGGTGGTTGCTCGATGGTATTTGTTGAGTTTTTGGTAAAAAATTCGTTCACAATGATGGCCTTGTGCGAAGGCGCATTATCGTGGTGCAAAATCCAAGATTTTTCTTTCCACAAATCTAGCCTTTTTCGTCGAATTTGCTCTCTTAAACGCCGCATAACGCCCAAATAATATTCTTTATTTACCGTTTGACCTTCCGGCAAGAATTCCGAGTGCACAGCACCGCGATAGTTGAAGATAACAGTCAACATGACTTTGACTTTTGATCGACTTTGGCGTGATTTTTTCGGTTTCGGTTCAGTTGGAAGGCGCCACTCCGAAGCTTGTTGACTAGTTTGCATGTCAAACTCGTAAACCCACGTCTCGTCACCAGTAACAATGCGTTTCATGAATGTTGGGTCAGGTCTTTCAGGTCTTTTGGGACTAGCCGAGCGGCAACATGTTTCATACCCAAGTGATTATTTAACATGGTATGGATCGACTCATGAGACACAGAAAGTTCGACGGCTATCTCTCTCAAACTTGAATGAGCATTTTCAGTCACTATTTCATTCACTTTTGCGATGTTAACTTCAGTTGCAGACATTGATGGCCTACCAGAGCGAGGCAAATCTTCCATCACATCTCGACCGCTTTTGAACGCTTTGTACCACTCATAAGCACGTGTTTTTGATTAAGTCGATTCACCGTAAGCCTTCTGTAACATTGTCAGTGACTCCGAACACGAAATTCCATTGGCGATGCAAAATTTAAGACAAACTCTTTGTTCGATGTTTTTGTCCATTATGAAATTCGCAATATACACTAGAATGATATAACTAAAAACAGCACTGTATTTAATCTAAATAACAGATGCAACTCAAACTCCGCGCCAAAATGGAAAACAGTTGTGCCAATCTAACAAAAACAAAAAAAAACAAAAAAATCAATTTGGAACCATAAACAAATCATCCATTCCCTATACTATCTTGACTGAATGTATCTCAAATCTCTAAAACCAGTTTTTTAATTGGTAATGTAGTTTTCTTACAAATTAGAATTATGTGCAAAAACAAACATTGAGATTTCTCCGCACTAAAATGTGATCAAACCACAATTGCGAAAATCAGCTTTATTGTTGTCGCTATAGGACGCGAAGGTAATGAACTAATGAACGAATTCGGTTGAGCTGGGCTGCATAGGCGGACTCTTAATATTATTTCATCTTCACACTTTGGAACCGAAATGGTCACGCACGGTTCGGTTTCAAAGGAGCTTTCTCCCTCGAACTTTGAGGTTGAGGAATAAGCTCCCTGTTGAGGTTTTCTCAAGAGACTACAGCTTGTGATTCTTCAAAAAGGGCGTGAACAGGTTCTTACAGGGTCGGCAATGTGCGAGTGATACTCCTGGTGTCGCGGGCGTCCATAGACTACGGTAACCGTTTAGCATCTATCGGGCCGTATGCTTGTTGTCATCTTCATTGTATAATAAAAAATATTTTGCAACCTGTAAATTCTCATATGAATATACAGTGTTTTTTCATTTTCACGCCAATTCTTATGATATTAAAGTGGAGTGAGGTGATAAAAGGAACCGAATTGCTGTGACAGCATTACACAAAGTAGGTATGCAGCCAAATGCATTGAAATTCTGCATCCGCTTGGTATTAGTTGAATGTTTGTGTACCGGACTATTGATAGGTATAATGAAACGTCCTCTGTTTGTGACAGAAAAAAATCTGGCCGTCCACGTAGTATTTGTACTAAAAAGGCGATTAAAGCAGCGAAGGAAAGAATCCAAAGGGAAATGAATATAACACCCAGAACCATGACGCGTATTTTAAAAGATAATTTAAGACTTGCAGCTTAAAAGATTCACACTGGTCAATACTCAACCGACAATTTATAAATGATTAGGGAGATAAAATCAAAACAACTTCTTAGATGGTACGCAAAGGGAGGTCACAGAAAATAATTATTTATTGACGAGAAAATTTTTACTATCCAGTAACATTTTAATAAGCAGATTGACCGACTTTATACTTAAAGCCCTAGATAAGCTTCTCAATTAGTCATTTGGGTACAACGTAGGCATTATTCGGCTTCAGTGATGGTTTGGTGGGGTGTTAGCTATTAAGGAGTGACTGAGACACATTTTTGTGAAAAAGGTATCAAAATTTCGGGCCGGGTGTATCAAAATACGATTCTTGAAAAGGAAGTTTTAAGCCTTTTTACAACACCATGTTGCATGACCAAGAATGATCTTTTCAGCAAGACTCAGCACCGGGTCATAGAGCTCTATCCACACAAGCGCGGCTGGAAAGAAACGTTTCTGATTTCATAAGAACTGAAGACTGGCCTTCATCTAGTCCCGATCTTAATTAATTTGATTAAGATTTTTGGTCTCTTTTAGAGAGTATGGAATGCTCTACACGCCATTATAATTTAGAATTACTAAAATATTCCATAAGAATGGCAGCGGCAAATTTTCCCATGGAGAAAGTGCGTGTTCCAGTCGATAACTGGTCTCGTTTAAAGGATTGTATTAGGTTGGGGAATAAGTTCGTAGCGTGTTTATTAAAGACATTTATTTAAACATAAATCAATAGTTATAACAATAAATTAATCAATTATAAATTCGCCGTTGCTGTTTATGACCTCCTCCAACATCTCGACCAATTTGTCGATGCCGTTCCGCCAAAAATCGCCTGGTCTGATATCGAAGAAGTTGTTGAGCCAGTTTTTAAGGTCCTCTTCATTGTCGAAGGTAACGCCCCTAT
Organism: Zeuzera pyrina; assembly: GCA_907165235.1. Lineage (NCBI taxonomy): Eukaryota > Metazoa > Arthropoda > Insecta > Lepidoptera > Cossidae > Zeuzera > Zeuzera pyrina. Next base: position 19,046,017 of record OU015628.1, read on the forward strand.
ATGGTTCGACAGGGAGCGGAAAAGATGGTAATCCGTCGGTTCAAGGTCCGGAGAATACGGCGGATGCTGAAAGTACTCGATTCCATTCGAGCTCTTGCGAGTGCGGCTTTGACGATTTGTGCAACATGGGGCCTGGCGTTGTTGTGAAGGAGTATGGTTTGACCTTGTCGATGGGCTCTTTACAGTCGAATCGTCTCTTTCACGCGGTTTAGCTGGGCTATGTAGAGCTCCTTGTTGACCGTGGAATTCCTTTCGTGGCCTTGATGAAAAACGAAGAAGAGCAGGTGTCGAAAATTTTAGTTTTTACCTCCTCGATATTCCATTTCTAAGCCTCAAAAGTAATAAAAAATTAAATTACTCAAAAAGAGGATTAAATTACTCAAAAAGAGAAGAGCAGAAAGAGCTCTATCGAATGAATATTATACACTTTGTCAAAAGCAAAAAAAATCGTTGTAAAACAAAAGAAAATATAAAAACGCTACGAATTCGTTCCCTAACCCAATGTTAAGGCCAATAGAGATCATTTTTCAAATGCTATTATATTAATGTATAAACTAACGCACACTGCAGTAATAAACGTCTTATGTAATAGAAAAAAACGATGTTTGCCTAGTAATAATATTTATGGCAAGACTAGGTATATGTATATACATATTTTCCTGTAATAAGTTTTCAGTTCATTGAAATATTGCTTATATTTATTTTGTTAAAATATTGTAAGTTTTATTTCTCTGTAGTAAAATATTTAATGGAAAAGGTATAAATGGTATTTATAACGTACTCACATATTATACATACATAAATAACATTTTGTTATATATACTAAATTGTGACAAATAATTTTACAATAAATATGTATAATCTACATAATATACATATGTTTTTTATTCTGTCTTTATGTAATTGCAGGACTTTTGTGTGTGAGAGCAATTCATTGTTATAATAAGTATATAGTATAAGTTCTGTTTCTATTTTTATGACCCATAAAGATAGTAACTCTACGATAAGTCTTTAGTTTAAACTGTCTCATATTTTGCTGATCTCCTTCAGAGATACTCTGAAAAAAAATTCTCATTATATTAATTAGATTCAAATTAACTATGAAATTATACCCTAGTATAGATGTAGTATAGACATATTATAATAATATTATTGTTTCTTATATTTATATTATATTATTTATTATTTTCTGTATAGTTAATACAAAAGAGCGTAATTTGATTGCTTTTCATTTCTACCTCTTTTTTTTTATATAAATCCTCTTAGTTTGCATAGCTTTATAGTTTTTGTGTTTATTTTCTTTTGTTTCAAGATGTATATTTTGTAGTAGTGATCCCTACAGCACAGGATATCCTAGTGTAGGGATCTTACGGTATTAATTTTTATTGTTTTATGGAATGTGGAAATAAAGAAATAATAGAAATTTTAGTTTAACTGCTCAGATTCTTAATTTGCAAAACTTCGATGTTAAAATAATGATTGTTGTTTAATACTTTACACTAATATTCAAATTGTATTTAGTTTTAGGATCAGTAAACAGCAACATAAAAGGTGAATTACATTTTATTCAAACTAAAAGCGGCCATCTACAATTGATCTATGAGCCGTACATATTCGTAACAGATAGTGTACGAAGTGGACGAACGTTTTGGAGGTGCATGGAGTACGGGAAGCGGTGTCGTGCCAGGATCACCTCTAAAAATAATGCTCTAAGAATTACGAATCCCGTTCACAATCATCTCGAAAATCATATGGAAAAAATTGTTCGTAAATATGCCCAAGGGGAAGTTGTAACATGTCCAACTGTGTAATAGGTTTAGTACAAAAAATTGCATGATGGGTAAATTCTTAATTTATTATTTTGAAGGCCTAATTAAAAGTTGTAAATATTTATTGTAAAAGCAATTCAATGATTTTAAATGTTTGGTGTCTACTTTTTATTATATGAATTGATTAAAAAAAATACATAGATTGTGTCTTTTACATAAAATAAAATAAAAAATGGACCGTCGCGGGACGCCCGGCAGACGTGAAACATCGAAACTATTTTGTACAGAAAATATGCATGAAAGGATGGTTTATTAAAGGAAATAAATATGGCATAATCAAAAACAACTATACAGCTATTTTTTAAAGAAAAAAAAAATTTTGTATTTAAAAAAAACCCAGGGAACTTGTTCCGAAGGGAAGAACTTAGTACAAGGGCGTAGCGATGCGTTACCACGTCGCCACGCCAACAGCCGATCTGTCCCGCCGCATAAGATGTTACATATCAAACTGTGAAGACAACAAATTAGAAAAAGGTTGAAAATGACGTAATAATATTTAGCACGATATCTTCATTTCATGTAGTTACGCTGTTTACCACAATTTAAAAACAAAGCAATTTGGAATACATGTTTAAAACATGTAATACATAATCGGTGGTGTGTGCGTTAGTTGTCACGTAATTTCTGAACAACTTTAACGAATGAGCTTATATTCCTACAATAAGTTTTGTTTTGTTGAGACGAAGCTTCATAGCTATGCTAGGACCTGTTATTGGCACTGTAGTAAAGTTATTATAAACACGGGTAAAACTGCTCACATCGAATATTTATATTATACTATTTTTCTTCAAATTACAAATATTTAAAAAAGAAATAACATTGAATGACATCAAACTTCCACAACTGTGTGAATAACTCCTGGATTCTATGTTCAACAAAACCTATGTCAAAAAAATTTTACTATCGTAAACACTGCTTACGCCTGGGTTTTTCAGTTATCCATCCTCGCCCTCTGTACACATTATTGACCAAAGACATTCGTACTTCTGAAGTAGAGTTAGCTCTCTTTGTTAACGATACTGCTCTCTATTATACAAATAGATGTATTTCTTACATCATTCGTGGTACTCGCTGAACGGAAGGCCCTTCAGGTTTTGTTGGCTACTGCTCACAGAGGCGCTTTTTACTGCTTTCCCCTAATGTTTCACTGCAATGGCCTGTAGGGTCTTGTAGCCAGAGGAGGGTTTTTTAGTCGGTTCGAGCCGAGCAGCCCGACACAACCCGGTCGGTTGTTACTTTAGCTCCAGAAGGCGTTGGATGTTCGTATGGAATTTTTTCTCTTCTCGAAAACAAAAAAAAGGTTTACCACAATTCAATGAAACCTGGGTCAAATTACTGTTGTCAAGAGTCTACTGCATTAGTTAGAAATTTACTTTCATCAAATTCCTTTTCATACATTGAAGAGTTGTAAATTTAAAATTTAACTTAAATAACGCCTTTGATATGGTAAAAAACTGAAAATTGTGAATTTACCACAATAGTTTTAAAGGCAGTTTTAAAACCAAAATCATATTTTGCCTTTAAAACTACCGTGGTAAATTATTGTATTACAAACAATAGTAATTAACATAGTTTTATGAAATAAGGTTTTGTTGAATTTACTATGGTGAAGTGAAAAAATACTGCAGTATGATGACTTCTGTGAAATAGAATTCACTGAAAAACAAGGACAGAATATTACAATACTATTTTATATACACAAAACAAGGATACTTTGATAAAGTGGATATTTGTTGAAAAATATGAACGTGAACTTATTATATTATAAATAGGTACGAATTCAAAAACGTATAAAAAACAAAGATATATCATAGTATTTATTTTAAAATTATCCTTTAATTAATTTTTTGATTTTGATGTTATACATCAATAGAAGCGTGATTTTATACTCATTTTAATTTTGTTAAATAAAAGGCTTGTTAGTGAAAAAATAACACTTTATCATGATAAACTAAAATTGTGCGATACTAAAACACACACATACACCACACACACACACTCTCTCGCATACACACACACACACACGCACATCTTCACTCTGTATCCCTAATATAGTCAGAGAGGACGGGGCATCAAGCATCGTGGTACTTGATTCCTGAAAAAAATTTAAGAAAAAAATTAAACTGCCTTCACTAAAAAAAACACTGAAAAGTACAAAATAACTATCCTTTACTAATCAAAACTCAAGTGCAACAACAGAAGTTTATTAGTTTGGTAGACTTGGCACCGACTTCAGTAACTGACAAATTTAATTATATAGGTATGTGTATCGTACTTATAAAGTTATTTTTATTGTATTTGAGTTTTGATTAGTGAAGGATAGTTATTTTGTACTTTTTAGTGTTTTTTTTGAAGGTGGTTTAATATTTTCTCTTAAAATTTTTTTTATTTCTCTCTTTTGAGTGATTTGGCCTAAATAAATATTTTGGGCAGGTCTGCAATTAACTTTTTTCTACTTCTAGAGCGCAGCAATATATAAGAGAATCGTCAATATAAATGAAGTTTTATAAACCAGGTCGCGTTATTTGATGTATCTTCAAAGTCCAAGCTCAAATGCCAGTGAAATTTAAGTGGGATCACCTCTAAAGTATGACCTACTAAACAAAAAAAAAAGAATCATCGAAATCAATTCATTGTTGGCGGAGTAATCGTATAACAAAGATACAAAGAAAAAAATACAGTTGATTTGAAAACTTCTTCCTTTTTTTGAAGGTGGTTAAAAACTTTCTGTAAACAAAAAAAAAAAACTATCGCACAATTAGAAATTAAATGAAAAAAATCATTCAGCAACTTTTTAATAATCTGTCCAGATGAACTTCCTAAGAATTTTGGACTTGACTCTGGCAATTAGGAACTCTCCAAACATGCACTCTGCTTGAATCAGGATGAAATCCGAAGTGAGACTCATTGGATAACAAACCACGTGCCCATTGATTATCGGTCTATTACCTTTTATTTTCCCTTGACGTTTCGGCCGAGTTTCATCGGCCGTGGTCTCAAGTAAACTGCCGCAGCAAAGCTTCACTCCGTGTCCGAGGCAGATTTTATTTCATCTACCCCCGATATTTGTAAATAATTATTAGGGTTTCCTACACACAACACTCACGGTGTCCACACACTTAACCAGATGTGAAAAACGAGGTTTTGTCATTTGAATTACAGGATTCCACGCTGTTGATAAATTGTATCCGCTTTCCCGATTGAAATTTTTGTGTCTCTTGATTTCAATTGCTTCACGCACGACTCTTGGATAAAATAGGCGGAAAATCGAAGGTTGACGTTGTTAGACGTTAGGCTAACGACTGTTAGACTGACGTTGACGAAGTTGATAATCTTTCAACTTTTTGCGATAGAAAATCCTGATCCCTCTCGCACTGTGCCTGTGACACAGTGGGAGCCCCCACTCCAGGCGGGCAACATCGTAAATTTATTCTCGGCCCCGGGCTAGGGTCGGCCCGCTCACGTTCCCGCTCGATGTCCTCCTTCTGCACCATTACGGCTTCGCAGAGGAGGACATGCCTTCCATGATTCTTTTTCTATCAGCATAGTCGCTACTATGCTTGGCAGGGACAGATCTTGCCCGATCTATCTTGCGTCAATCTCCGCCAGGATTTTCAGGGGCGGAAACAAGCACCAGGACCAACACCGCCAACAGGGCTAGGTCCTCACCTCTTCCTCATGACCAAGCTGCTAATGCTGCTGCCCGGCTTCATCCTCAACCATCGTTCCTAAAAACTCCTATAAGTTATTATTCAATCATTTCAAAATTCCTGTAAGTTATCAATATCATTTCAATTATCATTCAAAATTGTAAAAAACGACTGCTGTGCGTCCATGCGACAACCATTCAAGCGAAACTTTTGACCACCTCATAAAGCGATGTCTCAGAATTGGAGCCATAAGAGCACAACATGAAATTGCATCAGCCGTATGCAATATCGACCCATATAATATTTCACAAATAACAACTAAAAAGACAACAGACATACCTTTAATTCACACATCGTTTATATTGTGAACAATCTCAAATCGTTCAATAAATAGCACATCAGAATAGCTTTATCAATTATAATTCACCAAATTTGACGCGAATAAACATTTTACGGACTTGACACCCCGGAATTTCGGGTGCAAGTAGTGATTATAGATTGGTTTACATAATAAATAAATATACTTACTTCCACATTACACACTAACTATATTTTACTTTATACAAATTTTATACCCCTTTGTTTATACAACGTGGTCATGAATGCTAGAGCTGATTAGTTTCTAATGAATCATCTATATATTGACATTAAACATCAACCATGAAAATTTAATAATCTAATTTGACAACATTCCTTTAATCTGCTAAATGTTTCACAATTTCACCAGAATGATAAAATGAAACAACAATACAAACTACCTAGAGAGAGGGAAAGTATACCAATAGCATTCCCTCAATCTGAAGGTCACAGACAAAGTCTTTTCTCACGACGCTAATATCGTGATCCTTAAAAAAAGAACCTCTTCCTTATTTACGTATACGATCTATGTAAGTTATCGTTGTTAAATTGCACAGTTTTGTCTTATGCTGATGGCACTGTTCTTTTAATTCATGGTAAAGATTGGAGTGAGGCTCATCTATACACAGAAACTTATTATTTGAGAACTGTAATGACATGATTCACCTCTAATCTTCTTACGTTTAATGTAAATAAAACTAAATCCTTTAATTCTTTTCAGCTACTTTCGTTGATCTCAATCATACATGTAACGTTAATAGTGTTTCTTTTACAAGTTCCTGTATCGCTCGGAACTCTCGATTACGTAAACTAATTACGTAACTATATAGTATATATACCGTAACTTGGTGCATGGGGCCACTAAGACGCAGTGTTAAGGTTTGAACGAGCTCAGACAGCTGTTCTGAAGAATCTTCTGAGGAAACCAGTTATATTTCCAGAACTATACTCACTGTGAAATGCTGTGAAAACATTCTCAAATAGCTTTTGAGTCCGATGTCTCATTAATGCATCGTACTGACATAATCTGTAAAATAGATACACGGAGGGCTGTTGCTGCATGGGTTGACGTTACTGTTTTATTAGTTCTTCGCTATACAACAGAGTAAACAGAGATTTAAATATGTGCGCCTTAACTCTGCATTGAAATGCAAATAATAATCTTGCCTGTAAAGTAAGTAATAGTAATCTTGCCTGGTCACTGCTGTCTCTTTCTTGTTCTTAGATATTGAAAAACCGAACAAAGTTAACCGAAATACACATCCCTATTATATTTTGTACACATATATACTACACTCACAAGGTTACAACACACACAGATACACATACACACACACGCGCACACACTCCATGAACATACATCTGTACACATACTTTCAAACACAAGTATGGTAAAATTGTATTTCTTTATTGTGTAATAGAAGCACATCGTTATGTTAGGACACAGTACTTAGGAGGAGGGCGTTGATATCTGCAACACAGTTTATATTTTTGCGGATATCGTTTTCGTTTATTTCCTAAATATTTATTATTTCAATTATAAATAAATACATAAAATAAAATTGACAGAATGACGTAGTAACAATGACAATAACACATCATTGGTTATGAGTGTACGTTTATAGTCCACATGCACTTTCTATGTATCTTTTTTATCTGATATTAGAAATGATGATATCCTACGACAAACTCGTGTCAAATTATTTCATTAGGTTTTTCCTCTAGTTTTAGTCGTGACATAGAACGAGTTCGTTAGTCAGTAAGTCAGATGTAGTTTTGTGGTTCAAAATAATGTCATCCATATTATGTTCACATTGCATTAAAAATAACAGTTTCGTATTTATTAAATATTATCGTAATTTTTTGTTCGTTTCATAATGATAATTTTTATGAAATCGAACTAATGTTGACGAGGAACTCAGTAAGATCAAGATCACATGTATCTTGTTATATAATTATATAATAATTGTCATCTTTTCATCTACATAGTTTAAAAGATTGTGATCGATTAGTATTAGGATGATAAACTTAAATAAATAGGCTTAAATAAATTTTTGAGTAGTAAGTATATTAATGTTGTTTTATTTAATTGTGATAAATTCTAAAACTATACATATAGCAGAGTAATTTGAATAAATTTTGTTGTACAGCAGAGGTGAGAGGTGTAGAGATACGGTACACCGTAACACGACGAGGAGCACCGTCACTTCTAGTAGACGGGTACAGTTACGTAGTACGAAAACGTCGCGCATCACGTATTTATTGGACGTGTAGGTCTCGTGCTCGGGGTTGTATGGCTAAAGCACTTACCTACGAGGGGAAATTGCTTGCACGTACCATGTTTCACAATCATGCTCCTCATGCACCCGTATTAGATGAATACGCACGCATTGAAAGCCTAATTGAGACTATATCTTACAATAAATAACATGTGCGATTAATCGCGGTTTATCTAGTATTATTTATGATGGTAATAAACAAATTTTAAGTAATCTTGTGCTAAAAGAGACAGTCACCTTATTTCACATAATGCTGCATGTTCCGAGTCCGTTTTATATTACTCTAGTTGAAATATTTATTAAAATATAGAATAATGCATGCGAACTGAACTATTGTGGGTATTTTTGGTGATGGATAGTGAAAGACGTCATGTTTTGCAGTGGAGTTCGTGATATCTAACCGAGGACGAAGACACATGCGGCTCGGAGGGTTTACGTTTTATGCGGAGAAAGTTTTTCCAGAAAAAAACAAGGTGCGATGGCGTTGCACGCGTCGGACATGTCGGGCCTATGCGCATACTTTACACGATCGCATTTTCGCTTTAAGTAACGTGCATTCACACGAACCACCGGTGCAACAAACTACCGCAGCAGCTACTTTTCATAGGAATTTCACGCACGCAGCGCTTGCTGCGCAAGTTAAGGCTCTTCTTGATGAATAATAATCTCAGCTATTATTAAGCTTTTCTATTTATTTCAAATATTCGTTTCTTTTTATTACAATATTGTGTAGCCATGTCAGTGAACTAGTTAGACGAAGTGTCAGTATAGGGCGAAGTACCTGATAAGATTTTTAAGCACTTTCTTGCTTTTAAATCATTTAGTAGGTGTGTTGTTTTCTACCACTTGTGTAATACATATCTTACTAGTTGAATCAATTATGATATTGGATTTCGAATCAGAATGATTTTGATTTTGATTAGACAATTTAATCATAATTTGCTTGAAATATTAGATGCAGAACATGTTTATGTAGATTAGCAATGCAGTACTGAGAAATTGCTCACTTGTTTGGGGCCAATTGGCAGCAAATCATTGAATCGCTCACGAGTGAAAAATATTTTGTTAAATGTTCGAATAAAACGTATTCGTATTTATTATTTATTTAATGGTTTATTATATAATAGTTATATTGTGTAATGTTTACATGCTTTATTTCGAGTTTATAATTTATTCTGTATTTTACAGCAAGATGTTGTATACATATATCTTTCTCACTTATTCTTCATAACACCGGCGTGACTTTGTGGTCAACGCTGTGACAAAGTTTTCATTTGCAATAACGTGACACTGTAAATATACGTTTCGAGTGAAATGATTATTTCTTCACTATTACTAAGTATTTTAAGTGATAGAAATGATGTGGTAGAGACCTAACCTCGTTCTCGAAATAGTGCTAAAGCAAAGCTACTATCGTGCTATTTATCGAGTTTTTCTTATATTTAATCTATACGGAAAGTGCCTGCTGTGCGTCATATTTTTCGTTTTTAAAACGAAACTCAATTTTGCACAACAAATAGCAATATTTTGCCCTTGTTAGCAATTCGAAAGTTCGTCTTTATGTTTCTTCAAATAACGCTACTAAATATGAAGTAAAATATTTAACATGAATGATTTGAACTGTAAACTGTATTTCCGCCATCGAATTTACTAGTCAATTTGCCTCCTTTAATTTGATTCCTCTTCTAATATCGTGGTGATGGATTTGCCTGTTTATGTTAATGTATCAAGTGAATACCGTGTGGTTCATATGCAATTAGTATTTAACTCGGCACTAATCAGAATCTAGTCAATGAACATGTATCAATAGGTTAAATAAGTATGTAAATGTATGATCAGTATAAATACATAACATTAGTATCTACATACAAATAATATTAAAACAGTCACTAGAGTACTTACATAATTTGGTAAAATTAATGTTTTGTGTTTTAATAGCTGATGAATTTATTGGGACACGTAAAATGATGTATATCATCCTTATTATAATTATTTTAAAGAAGAGCTTAAATGTATTATTAGAAATAAATTTAAGCGGGCTCCCGTGGCGTCTGTTTTATCGGATCGTCGAGTGTAAACGGACGGAAAAGTCAGTGGTAGTATGATTTATATGAAGCAGTTCACATGTATGAAGACGGATCCGGAAAAAAGACTACTCCGGGTGTTTGAATTTGCTACTGCGGAATATCGTCTAAATGCGTGAACCGCGGGTGTAATGCGAATGAGTTCCGCAGCCTATACATGAGCCCCCTCCCCGCAAGCCCTTTGAATTTCATCTAAATAAAATATAAAAAGAACTTGTAGATGGCAATTGAATAACGTCTCTTAGTACACCCTTGTTTCAAATATTCCTAATGAAAATCTTTCCCTAGAAGAAGATACAAAGTTTTCGTTTTAAATGTCCACCACACCACATTTCGTCGTTCATCGTTGACCTCGACCGATTTTTCTAACGGATCGGTGTATAGTGTATGTACGCACATCGGACACTGTACACCAGCGGGGACCCGCTCTTACACAAATGTAATTAGATAATTATTTCCGCAGTGTAAAAATATGTAAATTTCAGTTTTTGCGTATTGCTATTACTGTTTTGTAATCTCAATTATAAGTTCAGCCAGGATGTTATATTAATAGGCGTGTACAGCTCAAAAATAAGACTATTGATATTTTATTATACGTGTAACAATTTTGGTTTTATTTGTTCGGAGAGTATGCCAAAAAAGAACCTTTTAACGTGTGTCATAATTATCTTTTACTACTTAACGTTCTTAACACTTTTGATTCTCAATTAATTTTAGTTTGGGTTTTGTTGTGCATGTATACGTATATATCATAACAAACTTAATAAGGCGTTTTTACTAATATTGGATTAATACAAATAGTTTCTCTTCACTAATCAATAATTGGAAACGCTTTATTTTTGCATGTGGTTGGACTTACCGGTATCATCAATGAATATTTTATACGTATCATTCAACCGTTCTGTGTATAAATTATAATGTATCGTTAAACATTTGTCTGTGTAGATAAGTACGTGCGACTGTGTGTCGGTCCGGGGGGCCGGCCGAGACTATGGGTGAAAGGTCGTAGTTTTTACGCTGCTCACACAATGCGTTCAGGAGTAGTGCGCTGGCGATGCACAATGGGAGGTTGTGGTTGTAAAGCATACACTCAAAAAGGTACACTGCATAAACTTGTCGGCGAGCACAACCACGCGAATCGCTCCAACCGGCGGTCAACTTCGTCAAAGCCTACAGCCTCGGTTTCCGGAAATTCACCACCGACGCCGTTGTTACTTCCGCGGCCGCCTCGTCTCGATTTTGATAATTTTGATCCTAATGCTTGGATAGTACGCTATTAAGATTTGTGACACAATTTTAATAAATGCGTTTCCATTACACTACAGTTAGAAACATATGTATGTATTTTATTACATTTATTTTATGTATAATTTATAATAATTAATATTATTATGTCTCTCTCTTCTTTTTGACGTACGAGAAACCTGAACACAGGTATCCAGCTCCTTGGAGATAATATTGTGTTATGGGGGCTTTACCCACCAACAATTTCGCGATGGTCGTCCTCGGCGCGTTGTCGAAGGGCTCCCGGATTTCCTACGGAACGCACCGAAGCCCCTTTTACGCTTTGTCAAAACACTTCTCGGGGAGTGCAGTGACGGAGCTCTCCCTGCACTTTTCCAGCGCCACGAGAGCACGGGCGACACGTGCTGTTGTCCTCCTCGAAGTCGTATTCCGACCTCCCCTTTAGTTCCCTTTTACGACAGAAAAGAATAATATCATGGCCGGGCTACAAGACTAACGATCCGGGTGGTATGCTATCACCACTCCAGTGTCGTCTACGAGCGGGATCAACCCACTCTCCCTCCTTCTCGGCGTCCTTTTTCAACACTACGGCCTCGCAATAGACGGACTTAGCCTTCTTTTTCCTGCTATTCCTATTATTATTATTGTTGATGAGGGACGTCTGGCCAGGCTCAGACGGGTGATCAGTCCTCTTTTGGACCATTTCACCCAATTCCCTAAGTGGAATACGGTCTACCGATGGCCTAGAAAACGCTCCCCATCAAACCTTCTTGTACGCCTACAAAATTCTATTATATCCTCGTAGCTGAGAGATTTCAGTTCCTCCTCCCCAAGTAGGTCCGTTCTGAATATCACCATCTTATCCTTGAGTACATTACACATTCCGCTATGAAGTGCTTGCTAGTTTCTTCTTTGTCACAGGCACTGTGCACTTGCACTTCCCCCACTAATTAGAGCCTTGTGCCTATTTAGTGAGTTGTGTCCAGTTATTATTCCTGTGATTACTATTCCTATTAAGCAGTAAGTAATTGTAATGGAGACGCATTTATCATATAAAGTTATACCTAATATTTTGGTTTTATAGATTTAATTCCATTTTGGATTAATAGTGTTTTTTAATATTTTAATGAAACAAACGATTGTGATAACAAGCTCACGGGCAGAATGATCTCATTTCATTGTTGTAAAACAGGTGCCAAAATATAGACGTGTGTTTTTGCATTAATAAGAACAGAGTCAACTATCAACTCGGTACAAAATTTCTTAGGTATTAGGTTGTGTAGTATTATAGTTTTGATGTTCATCCTTTTGTCTTCCTTATTTCTAGTGACTACTTATTTTGTTATGGTTTGATGACAGGTTAAGAAAGTTTCGGCTCATTAGAAGCGATGTTGTCGTAGAACTATGTACCTAGCTTACGAGATATTAGGAGTTATAAATTACTAAGGTTTTTTGAAATTGACGTTATTGATATCAAAGATATTTTTTTATTTTACATACAATTTGTGAAATGTGTTAAATTGCATCTATATTTTTTCAGTTTAACACTAATTCTCAAGTAGGTAGTGCCAAATGTGAATTAATTTTAATGTGCCAAAGATTTATTGCTCATTTTTATTAATCTCATAGAGAACAATTTTTTTTAGTTACATTTTCTTCCTAGTCAGTAATTATATGTGTAATTAAAGTGTTTGTATGTTGAAGTTATGAACTGTACATGTAACATAAATAAAACGAACTCTACAATCTTAGACATAGATAAAAGAATTATATACCTCGAGTCTCTTGTTTTACTTTACCATTTTTCCCGTATTTTAGATAAAACGTGAGAATTTACAATAAGGCTATGTGAATTAACTCGTTTCATTTTAGTTTATAACTGCATGTCGCTGTATAAAAATCAAACTTTTGAACTGTTTATAAGGTAGTGTTGTTATTTTCAGCACGTTTCATTCGCGCGGGTAAAGGTCGGTTGCTGCTACATCGTGGGTACACGTTTCGTCTAAAGAACAATTTGGCGCACGGACGCAAGCAGTGGTACTGTTCATCACGACTCACGTCGCGATGCCTTGCCGACGTTAACACTGAGGGGCCCGAAGGGCATGAGCGCATAGTGCGCTCTCGATACGCTCACAATCACGCCCCACCCAACGTGCGTCGTTTTGCGGACGGCCGGTACGTTGTGCGCACGCCTCACCAGAGCGGACACCGCGCGCCGGCGCCTCTAGATCCGCACCATCAGCTGTTGCAATTGCAACACGCGCTTGCTTTGTACGCAGCGACAGCCCACGCCACTGCAACCGCTAATGCGTCGGCTGCCGCCTCCACGACTCCTGGCTCTGGCTCCCAGCAGTCGCCGAACTCGCTGCCGGCGCCACCGACCCAACACGCTCCTACTGCTAAACCGTTGCTAGTTGATACACCTTGCAACGAGGAAGATTAGGGAGATCAAGGGGCTCTACTTTACGGTTCATGCGACCATGTCTCTCTTTTTGACCATCGATTTTTTGAATCCACTTTTGCGATTATGTAATAAGGGAAAGAATAACCATTCGAAAGTTAAAATTATCATAGCGCGTCGGAATTTTTGTGCGTCTTTTGGCGCACAGAAGTTAGCGTAAACTATAATAGATTAATAACCATAGTTATTGTGTAAGTTATGACGGGGATAAGGTAAGGGTAAGGTATCGTTTACTTAAAATACAGCGATGGCTATTGTTGGGTTATTTAATATCGGTATAGTAAATGTATGTAAAATTTCAATTAAGTCGGAAATAGAAGTAAGATCTGTTGTGGTGTTTTTGAATGTTACGATGACCAGTTAGAAATCACGCGGGGTAACCAGTGAGTTCAAATGATTGCGAATACTGCGAAATAGTTAGGCGGTCTCCTTGAGATCTGTAAACGTTATATAGGTGTGGGTTATTTATCGAATTGAATAAGGAAGTAAGGATGTTAACTGTGTAAGGATTTTTTTCTGAATGTATAATGGTGTCATCTCGTATGAATGTCAAGTTTAGATAGATGGTTATTATCCGGAATATGGCGATTTTAGAGTTTGGTTTAATGTTGGCTCAATCGATCCGAGCGAGCACAGGAAACAGTGTAGTGTTAGGGCGGACAGTGGGCGGTACTGAACAAGCTGGTTTACAGGTCAGGGTTAGCACTCGAGGGTGTCCGTCAGAGAGTCAGCAGTCGATTCAAGTGCGCATGATACGGTTCGGCAGTCTATTACTGCCGGGCGACGCGTCGGTGACTGAATACGAGAACTCGATTCGGAACAAAGCAATATAATATCCCCTGGACTGTACTTAGAAATACATAATTTATTTTGAGAGTTATGACTTTACATATTTCATACTTTTATATGAGAATAATATACACGACTTAGACAATTAGACGTCCGCCTCTTTATCTTTAAGAATTACAGTAGTTATTGCATAATGCGTTGATATATCCAAAATGCCTTCGATGGTATTTGCCCGCACGGCTTTTGGCCGCTCTCGGGGGCCGTCGCCACGGCTTCCCATCACCTCTTATTGTGCTCTTAATGGATCGATTTTAAGTACTTAAGCTCAATCAACTACCTCTTCTCTTTTTTTATACGGGTTTTACAGTATATTAGTTTAATTATACAATTTTATATACACGAATGAATACTCAGAAGCTTTACTTGAGTAAGGTTTTTTTAGATTAAGGTCATAGTTTAAGTTAGGTTAGTGCTGGCGTGTCGGGGCGGCTAGCCGCGCAGGGTCCGACGCGTCTTATTTAATTAAAAATAATGTAAGTAATTGAAACTCGACTACCTCTTTGCTTAGTTTTAACATTTACTCGATCGTTCGCTGTTGACGACTTGATAAGAATAGACTCTTTTGTGACTGTTGTATGAATATATTTTATTGATTGTTTTTTAAAAAATAATTTGTTGTTCGTCTAATTAATTATTCAGTAAGATTGTGGATCCGCTTTTATATCTATGGTTCTGATTTAAGTACAAATTTTTAATATTTAATCGTTATTAACTTAGGTGACCTGTCTAGTACGAGGTCTTTGTATATGAACAACTTTTTCGTAGGTCGTGTCAAATTGAAAGGGTAACTATGCTATGTAAGCTTTTTACTAAATAAGGTCTCATGCAGTGTTCGCACATTAGATGCGAACAGCATGCGCACAGCTACAAAGAACAAAATCATTGGATCAAGCGAAGTCCGTCCAGTGAATTTATGCGTACACTGCACGAGCCTTGTATTACGATATGTGTATAATTTCTGTCACGTTGTTTCAGATGTATATGTATGTGTTAAAATTGTAAGATCTATGAATTTCTCTTACATAAGTACTTGGACCCTTACAGTCCGTTAATTGAAACTGATTAAATGTAATATTATACACATAAGAATCATCTTTGTGATATCGTGGTATCGTTTGACACGTTCTATTGTACCTGATCACATTAAACCAAATAAATTACATATGTAGGTACAATGCACTTCAGGACTTGAAGCCGTGGCCATAGCTAACAAAACAATGGGAAACAATAACAAATGTGAGTACTTTTAGGGAATATGACAATATTTGTCAATTAGTTATAATATAGGTGAAATAAACCCTAGTTGTATTTATCACGGTTTTTAACTAATGGGTGTAAAAGTATGTGTTACTTCGCAATTAATGTTGGTTGATGCACATTACAATTATATTTCTCGTGTGTTTCCTTGAAAAATCTTCTCTTTAATTACGTGTAACTGTAAAAGGAAGAGTCCATGAAATACATATTATTCAGATGTGTTCGACGAGAGTTAGCATTATACCTAAAGTTGTAGATAATGTAATTGTTTAAAATGACTACGATCACGTTTTTTATGAATCTCGTAGGGAGTATTTGTGTAATCGTGTTGGTTACTTTAAGGCGCTATCGCCACGGCTATCTGTTCGTTAAATTCCAGTGATTCATCATTCTCATCGATGTTACTTTTATCTACCTCATGCACTGTTAACTGCTCATACACAAGTCTACGTAATGTAATTTGATACCTACCATTACCTATAATACTATAAGATTTTTGATTTTATGTACTGGGTATGTTTTGTGAAATCATAATTATGAAATGTACTTATAAAAATAATCGCTCGTTTTATTTCTTCTCCTGAAACTAGAATTCCTGACATTAATAAATTGTTATTTGAAAATGGTTGTTTTATTTTGTCGTATACAGATAATAGTTATTTACAGGCGTACGTAGGTACATTATCACCTATCTAACCATTTTATCTTCTGCAGGTATCAAGTTTTTAAAGTCTCGTCGCGGAAAGATAATCATGATGGTAAACACTTTCCCATTCTGTGAAGAGTCGAAGCTCCGGGACAAAGTCATTTGGCGCTGCACGTCCAAGAAAACAAACTGCAAGGCCCGAATCCACATGCTGGGTGCAAATGTAGTGGCTGTGAAGGGGATGCATAACCATCCACCGCGTGCACTCTGCTTACCGAACCGTAAATCGAACACCAGGAAGCAGTTGGAAGTTCCCACTCCTTCGACAATTACTGCGTCACTACCGTCGACAACTAGCATGTCTCACCTCGATTCACTTACGTTGGTGCCCCCGGAACTGGATTAACAGCTCGAATTTTCAATTGTACAGTGGTCGTATTTTTAAAATACAGCATTAAACATACAATTAGAAGTTTAATCAGAAAAGAGAAGACGGATCGCTAAGCAACGCGATCCTTGCATAATAGTTCTTTCATTTCCTGAAGCATCATCATTCTCTTTACACGCACACATCGCCGAGCTATATGAGAATTATCGACGTTTTCTCGTCAGCCAACACTATTGATTTTCACAAATCAGTATTGGTCTTCTTCGGTTTCTACTACCGCTCACCTTCGTTGGATTGTTGTCCGCGAGGTTAACACCATATAATCTTTCTGAACATTTCTACTGCAGCATGTAGCATTATTTAGGTTAATAATAATCATGGTATTGTTTTAAATTTTTTTACTAAATTATGTTAATTATTAATAAGATACCGTACTGAGTACTCAAAAATGAAATATATAGAAAGTTAAGGCTTTGATGATTTTCAAGTGACAATACTGTATTTTAGATATTAGTGTATTAAGCGTGTATAAACAATATAATCTTAATGTACCCGTCTAAAGCTCACATAGATTATAAAGTTGAATAGGTTTAATTTTATTTCCTTTCCATTGCATATTTCTATATTATTGTGATCACAGAAATTTGACATTCCGAGTGCATTTGTTTTCTCGTGCAGTCTGAAATAGTTAAGTTAAATGAAAAAGTTATGTTTATGTTATGTATATTTACTACATTTGACGAAATGAGACTTTGTTCATTTGTTGTTTAGAGCCTGATTATTTAATGAACTGAAAATGGTTAGGTTGAGTTTTACAGTTGCTCGATTTTGTCTATAGAGTCGGGTGCTTCCTAGAGTTTCGTTGTTTGTTGTATTTTATTTAGCTTCATAGCGTCGTCGGTTTTGCGTTTTTATAGGTGCAAAAAATATTTACCTGAGAGGCATGAGAGTAATACTCGTACGAGATTTGCATGGGTCGATTTTTGCTTTATGTCGAAGCCGCGCTGCTGAAATCGAAATCACTGAAACGTATACCATTACACCATAAATTATTACGGTTAATTTATGGTAAAAAAAGCTATAGAATATAACTATAAAAATTTTAAAATGATCCTTCGTAACCAATATTTTATTTTGATTGGCACTAGCATTAAGCACATCAGTTCTGCTCATATTTAAAATAAAATAAAATTATCCTCATGCCCTTATGCGATTTTCATCACATATGAAAACTACGTGGTTGTGCAACGAGACGAGCGATATGTATGGTTCGGGGCAATTAGTCACAAGATGGAAATCGATCCATGTACATTTCATACATGTCTATTTAGCAAAGTATAAATCAATAAAGCGCATAACGCTAAAAGAAATTTGTACGATTATTTCGGTTACTGATTGTCTCTTTGTTTTGAATAAGATTGCATGATTTATTAAATAAATACTGCATTATAAAAAAAAAATTGATGCCATACCTCTCAGAGTAATATTTTTGTTAATTTGGTTAACTGATTGTAGTGAATTGAAAATTTGAAATATAACTTTTGAAATGTTCAAATGTAATCAAACACTTTCTCTACTGTATGATAAATAATGTATTTTTCGTTTCTCGATCGATCAATTGCCCATTGTTTTATGACAAATTTTATTAAAATAAGTACGAAAATAATTTAGTAATATTCAGATTGAATCACAGAAATAATTATTCCGTATAAAATTCGTCCGTATGTTTGAGTCTTATTTGTAAACATGTGTCAGAATCCTTTTATTCTGATGATCTTAGACAATATTAAGTAGCTACTTTTAAATAGTAATTATTGTTATTATATAAGAAATTATAATAGGTTTTTAAAATGTACTTATATGATTAACTATAAGAAGTCAATCCTTTATTCGATGTTGATATATACATTATTAAAAGTGCCTTACGTTAACATTGAGACCAATGTCAATTATAAAATTGATGTACTGAACATTCCTTATAAAATTTTAGATGGGCTTTACAAGATTATTACATATTAGGTAGGTTTTTTATAACTTTATTAAAAGACATGTTACATTTATTTAGAGTATTACTCCTGTGTTTGAATTAAATATTATGTACATTTATTATACTTTGTTTTTTTTTAATTTATGAGATAATATTTTGTATCTGTTTTGTGAATAAATCTATTGTTACGGTTCAGATAAACAATGACTACAGTGGTATTAAGCATATTATGGTCCGTAGAGAGGTCTTCAGAGCCAGCGCGTTTCTTCGTTTTGAACATCGTTGCTTGTTTTTTTTTTTTCAAGACTACGTGTCTGCGCTACACCATGTTTTGTAGTACGATCTACAACGATATTTATACATCGACGGTAACCACAAGTAGTAAGATTCAAAGCTAATAGAGAAAATAGTTATTTTACTACGATTAGGTACTAATGTTTTTTGTTTAGATTTGTGGACTGATATCGTTAGTGTTATTTAATTTAATAAAATATTATTTTCTGCTAAATCGATATCACATACCTAATGATTTTTATAGGAAATATGTCAGCTGTTTACATACCAACAGGAAGGGGCAGGAAACATTTGGTTCTCGATGGGTATTCTTTCAATGAGTCACCGCCTACATACTGGACATGTTCGCGACGCAAAAATCTAAAGTGTAAAGCCACTGCACGCACCAATAAACGCGGTGAGGTTATTTCTCATCAAAACGTACACAATCACGAGAAACCACATTTCTATCAGAAAACTACCAAAAAGATGATCCAATTGTAATAAAAATAATTTTAGGCTGTCAATAAAATTGCTCGTCTTCGGTTTTTGTTTCATTAATCGCGAGGTACTAAATGTAGTATATTTTATAAATCTCTGATACGTTATTAAATGCTTTTGTGTTTTTTCAGAGGCGTTCTTCTTGCCATCTAGAGCTGGAAAATCAGTTTTAATATTTCAGAGAAATAAATTTTGGGTAAACAATCAGTATCGTGGTAAACTGAACTGGGCTTGTCGTGATAAGGATACGAAAGGGTGTCTGTGTCGCGTACAAACTACACTTGAAGGCAGGTTTGTGCGTATCAAAGGAGTCCACAATCATTATCCAAACTTCACACCGCAGAATTTTGATTCACCCGCTCCTCCTCTGGAGAAAACATTAAACGAATGGCATGCACCTGTAAAGAAGGAATTCGTGGCGCCTAAGTGTTGACCACTGTGACAATAATGTACTTCTGTTCAGTGATGTACACATGTATTTCGGATAGCGGATATTTATGTATGGATAACACTCGACGATGCATTAATAGATCCGAGGGACTAATGTTAATTACTGCAACATGTCACAAATAAGCGTTTTTATGTACATTATATTATCACCGGAGTAATAAGTAATTGAAAGATGGTTGGACCATTGTCAGTATAATCGATGGACCAAAATGTTTGTGCGTTTTTTTATATTTCCATATTGAAATAATAGGGTGTTGAAGGCTGTGACGATGAAGATATTTGTACAATGATGTTTTTAATTTCCAAATGAAATGCATTCATTCCCTTTATGAGTCTAATTTCATATGTGAATACCTGCGCATTGTCTACGTATGCCTATATCGGTTTCGGTAAAATAGTTTTCTTATTATTTGTAATTGTTCTTAATTTTCTGTATGCTTATTTATTCTCATCTAGATTTGATTCGTCATTAAATTTTCGAATATCTACTTATTACAAGTTTGAACAAAATATTCCCCAGGGATTGAAACGTAATTCTGAATTAATATGGAGCTTTAATAATGTGTCATAAACAAATCTGTTCGTATTGCGTTTGTTTAGTAATTGATTGAGTATATCATTATATTTATATTATATCAATAACTAGGTTTACGCATCGAATTGTCTATATTTTAATTTTCAAAGTATAAACAATTATATAGATAGTGTTTGTAGATCTAATGTTATGGTAGATATTTTAATACTGATATAAAAACTATTTTAAAAATAATATGTTTCATTTATTCATTGTAATAGATAATTCATTATTATCTACAGATGCATAGATTGGCAACGAAGTGATTAGGGCGAAACCAAAGAAAATACATCTGTGTGCGTGTAAACGCGAGTTTTCTTTCTTTGTTGAGTTACCTACATGCGGACACTGCACACGTAACGATAATAATAATTAAATAATTACGTGTAATAAGTTTATATAGGGCCATAGCGTGTACGTGAATGGTCTGGTCTGGCCTATTTATCTCGCTCTAACATACGCATATACTATGCATTTTCCCTTTTGCGTTGCCAATTTTTGTATATATTGAATCCATGCATTTAACTCACGTGCACATCAGTTACGTCATAGATCACTAAGTAATCGTTGTCTTAGTCACAGACAACATATTTCTACCCGCTTTAAGCTTTTTCAGGCAGTTAATGACGGAACTCCACCAAATATTCGTGTAGTATGTTTGGTTGAATGTGAGCGAACTTCGCAATTCTTTGAACGGTGATATGAGTGATGGTAAAGCATCTAGGTTTCTCCTCTACAGCGTTTAAATTTAGCAAATTATGAGTATGTTTTCAGTTCATTGGAGTGTATCTCGATATGGAAATCCCGTGTTAGTCATCAATGGCCATAGATTTCGAAGGCAAGGAAAGGCGCAGGTGAGAAAGACCACTGAACACCTGATTTATTGGTTGTGCATAAAATCAGATACAGGTTGTAAGTGTTTCGCTGTTACTTTATATAATCGTGTAATCTCTGTAGTTTATGACCATGTACATAACGTGAAAAAGCGCCTCAGGATGTATAAAGCACAGACACATCAAAAGCAACGTAAGACTGTGTTCACTATGACGACGAACCATGTGTTTGAACGGGTCGTCAAGAGAAGAGAAAGTGTTAATGAGTGAACTGGCTAGTTGACTGCTCTTAGACCTGTGTCAATCATTCATTTTTAAAGATTCGATCGTTCAAGTATTGATATGAAAAAAGATCCCGTCGAATGATCCAATCAATCATTCGATTGACAGTCAATGATTGGTTGGACCATTTTAATTGAATCTTTTTTTGATTGTATACATACACATACAGATACAATGATGTATTTTTGATTCAAATGAAAGATCGAACGATTGTATTGATTGTATGAGTTATCCGATCTTTTGCGATTTAAATATTTTTTAAAGTCTTTATTATAATTGTGCCGCATTTATAAAATGATGTTCGTGTTTTGAAAAAATATGTATTTGACTTTATCTTGTATTTTTTTTTGAATTTCACTTTTTATCACATTAAACAGCATAGACAAAGAAATGTGATTAAAATCGACAAGTACCGAGATCGAATCGGTCAAATTATTGAATCGATGAACGGTACGTTCGTTCAAATGTGATTGCAATCATCAATACTTTGAAATGTTTGCAATCATATGACCGAATCAATCACGAACGACATTAACGACAATCTAAACTGGTAAATTTTACACATTGTGTTAGAATAATTAAAATTTCGAATACAATTTTGAAAAAACTACTTCAAGTTCATGGAGAAAATGAGAGTTATTGGGTTTTAAACTTCAATAACCTGGGTAAGAAGCGGGGATAAGCTAGAATGAGATGGCGTTGAGAATGACAGTGATGAAACTTGTCCCCACTCTGCTCCCACTGTTCAAGTTTAAAAACGAATAACTAATTCTTTTCGTTGTATTTCGATAGCTTTTTTTGCAGTTTTGTTCGTGGTTACTAAACCTATCTTTTAATTAAGTCGTAAAAACTAGTCAAGTAGCCTCTTCATATGATGCTGTTCACATTTCAACTGTTCTCGAAAAATATCGGCTCTCGACATTTCAATGAACATTTTGCATTCGGAATGCCACCTATGCGCTTTGACCGGCGTATATATTGTGAATGAGTTACGGCGCCACAGAATATAACTGTAAACCATTTTAGAATCCACATTTCTGACAGGACGCTAATACAGAACTGCTAATTTTAGTTGTGAATGCTCTATTTCATTAACGTGTTCTTTTTAAATACTATCATCGACATCGTCATCGTTCATCGTACATCGAAATCAGACTACACTCGTATAGTGTAAAACCTACGTCTGTATGCCAGTTAAAGTTAAAACGACAGCTGGTCATAATGGCGATAATGATATGCCAATGAATGAAACATTTTTTTTTTTGCGAATTTTGGTCATTTTCAAACAAATGCTGTCATAATCAATGTTATTGTTATGTTCCTACAGGCATTTCAATTTGGTTTTAGAATCTTCAAATAAAATGTCTGGTCATAAGTTGTGATTTTACGTTAAATGAAGATTAATTGACTTAAAATGTTTGTTTTATTTTTAATTACTACATAGAAACAACGTACCATTTAATAAGCTAGCAGCAAAAGTAAGTTCACTTGGAAAACTGTGTAATTACGAACCGACGATAAAGTTTCCATTTTTAGGTGTTAACGTGTAATGTTCAGTTGCAGGCACCGATGCCGCAACCACTGCCACGCCGACGTTGGGCTTGCCGTTCCCTTTCCCATGTTTTCCGGGACAATTTCGCTACTGTCTCAGCAAACGAGGTAAACCTGCTATCGAAGTGGGCGCACACAGATTTTGCTTCAATGGTCGTGCAGCGAGTGGCAAAGTGTGGTGGCGGTGTTCGCGTAACCCTCGCTGCAGGGCCGCTGTGCACACATTTGGACTGCGCGTCGTACAGATGAACAGCGCACATACTTGTGGAGTACGGGCTACGCCACTCCGACCTATGTTCTAAACGTACTGGTTTTCATTTGACCCCATATATGATCGTGATCGATCGGTATCGGATCGATAGATCGTGGGATTTTATGAAAAGAAAATATTGGTAGGTCGTCAACATCAAGTCAATTTTATTGTCATCACCACCGGCGAGTACATTGTTGTTGGATTTCGGCACAGTTTTTGATCTCAATATTAAGCAATCGGCGTCTTGATATTATATCGAGAATAATATGTCCTTAAAGTTGAATTTTGTCACTTAGGACGGAAAGTAAAATTATGCTCTTGTGCCTTTCCGCCGGTGGTCTTTTTGTAATCAGCTTTGTGTACACGCAGTGAGATATTGGCAAGCCATCAGTTTGCTGTTTTACCATTTATTACGGTAATATTCTCCAAAGAGATTATGATGACGTTATATATAACGTGCAAACGTAATATACTTTACGATGTATTATATTTAAATCGTAGTAATTTGCGCTGTGTAAAGTATACGATAGTAGAATAGTACGATGACTGTTTGTGAAAAACAACTTGAGACTTCCATTTCTAAGGCAAAAGTTTGATTTCTTTCGCGTCTAGGTAGAAAGTTTTAATTGCGAAATTATTTAAATATGCTTATTTTATGCTTCATAAATATAGTGGTAATTACAATGCTTAACAAGTTGTCAACATACCTAAGTATGTAGTGGCGTTCACATTAGAGATCTGCTCATTGTTAATATTTGTATTCGATGGTATATTAATTAATCAGTTCCATTAAACTTATTTTTTTAACGCATTATTTTCGAAAACCATTTTCGAAAATAATGCGTATACCCCAATGGGGGTTTTCAGGCTGTATTTCAGTAATGGATGAAATTATTACAAAATTAAAAAAAACGTAAGATTTAAAATCTGTAACTGTACACGATCAACCCAATTTTACGAGAAATGGTGGGGATAACACTTGAAAATTAAAACGGTCATAACTCTTAAACGGATACGTTTTTTTCGATAATTCTTTTTGTAACTACATACTAAAGTTATGCCCTTTCATCCATTAAAGTAACTGTCCCGTTTTCATATACACCCTGTATAATAGCCTACGTCTACCCTGAAGGTTCATTCCAAATATTGATGAAGGGATTTTTGAAATCGGATGAGTAGTTTCGGAGATTTAGGTACCTTCTACATCCAAAGTTAGAAACTTTACCTCTTTATAATATTAGTTTAGATATAAGGTCGGAGAAAGAAAACGAACGGTACTTAGGAGAGAAAAACAGTGTTTTAATTAATTATCACACATTTTTCTTTAAATCGGTATCATGACAATACCACTGTTATAGGGATGGTTGACAAAAAATGTTTTCGATACTTTATTTTTCTTGTACATTATGCAGTATTACATAGCAAAATAATATAATAATGCAAAAGATATTGAATTTATTTACCGTGTCCGTACCACGGATATGCTGGTAATTCTCTCAGTAAAGTGATTATGGGTTCCGATTACCGCTAGACAGCGCGGGGCGATTACGACCCAACCCGACCAAACTTCAGCGAATGAATCTGTCCCCTCTACAATAAAGGTTTTAATAAGTAGTCACGAAATTTGACTATCGCACAGGGCAAAATATAAAACACAATCTATTAAATTTATCTAACACACGGGAAATCATGTGATTATCTTATCTTTTTTTGCTTGAAATTTTGGCCGAGTTGCGTCAAGCAAACTTAATACCACGGGCGATGTAACTCGGTGAAAACGGTAATCGCGTTAATTTCTCGCATAGGTGGGCACAGTTAATCCAAAAGTTAACTTCGTTAATCGTTAATTTGTTAATTAAAAAGTTAACTTCGATAATCATTAAAATGTTAAATTTTCGAAAATTTAACACAAGTTAAAGTTAACCGTTAAAAGTTAATCATCTAAAACTAATACTGCTTTTAAGCTGGAATACATAGGTAAATAAAACAAAAATAAATGGGTAGATTAATTATTGTAGGTAATGTAGAATGAACAATTAAATACACATTTATTTAGCTATAGCGCGAATCAGAAAACTCGTATGGGTTTTAGAAACCTAAGATTCGTGGCGGATCTGTCGCTGCTGCGCACAGTATACTTTGCCTTGGTCCGATCTGTGTTAACGTATTGTATTGGAGTATGGGGTGGTGCTTATAAAACATACATGATACAGCTAGAAAGAGCACAACGATCTCTGCTAAAAACCATAACATTCAGCCCATACAGATTCCCGACCACACTATATGAACTATATGAAAAATGTCGTGTTTTAACAGTGAGACAGTTGCACATTTACAGA
Organism: Zeuzera pyrina; assembly: GCA_907165235.1. Classification (NCBI taxonomy): domain Eukaryota; kingdom Metazoa; phylum Arthropoda; class Insecta; order Lepidoptera; family Cossidae; genus Zeuzera; species Zeuzera pyrina. The sequence continues at coordinate 19,072,105 of OU015628.1, forward strand.
CTGGTCTCTATTCAACACTATCGTACACCATTTGATCCTGAAATTTGCCGCAATAAACGAAATATCCCGAATGTAATTAACCCTACAACAAGACGAACAGCATTTGGTAAAAGACAAGAGGCATATGTTGCTGTGTACCTATATAACAAAATAAATAAAAAACTTGACTTTTATCTACTTTCACTTAGTGAGTGTCAGGATAAGACTTGTAACTGGCTTCTATCTCTTACATATGTATATTGAAACAGAAGAGCTATATCCCTATCAATCTCAAGCATAAATACTTATACATTACACAGTATCTGTATGTACACCATACATTACACACTCACAATTTTCATTCAAAACACACACTAACATATACCCACATATACACACACTCACTCACTCGCGTGTTTCTTTTTGTTTTTCACGTTTTACTTAAGTTCAACCATAAGTTTTATTTTATTTTATATTTTTTACTGCATGTTACTATATTGACATATGGTCATAACTTTGGAGAAGAAGCTAGCTACTGAGATACAGGCCATACGCCTAATTCAGTAGTCAGAGGATTCATTAATATTGTGAAATTTGTCAATAAAGAATTATTTGATTTGATTTGATATTTGATTTAGCTCTAGGATGTGGTAGATAACAAAAAAGTAGTACGAATCTCTATCTATCTATATCAGCCCTTGATGCGCCCATCTTTGGACATGGGCCTCATTTCTTTCTTTCCACGCCTGTCTATCTCTCACAACTTACGTTCAGTTCATGCCCGCCTGTTGTCAGATGTCTTCCACCCATCTCCGAGATGGTCTACTTCTTCCGCGGGTAATAGCGCGTGGCCTCCACTCCAGTCTTTTTCGCCAATCCACCGCAGTCTTTTCTGGCAATGTGCCCTGCTCTTCTCTACTTCCGGCACTCAATCTCTTCCACCACGTCTCTAACTTTCGTCTTCCGCCTGATCCACTCATTCTCTTTATGATGTATGAGCGTTATTTCAAGCATCAGTTGCTCCAATCGCTTATGTGTAACTCGGATTTTCTCAGCAGATCTTTCGCTGAGAGTTTGCTGTCACCATTCCATAAGTGAAAACAGGCAGTACACACTGATTTAAACACTTTCGATTTAGGTGTTGAGAAATCTTTTTTGATCGGAGGATCGAGCTATATGCTCCAAAGGTCGGATGTGCTTGTGCGATACGTCCTTCGCCTTGTGCCACTTGGTCTTCCATGCCAAGGGTGATTTTATGACCCAAGTAAATGCAACGGTCGACGGCACCTACAGGTAGTTGGTGATATTTCGCCTCTGGAATGTTTGTCATGATCTTAGTTTTTGACTTATTCATTTTCAATCTTATATTGGCTGATTGACTCTGCAAGTCGTCTTTCATAGTGAGCATATCCTCGACGTTAACCACGATTAGTGTGATATCATCCGCAAACCGGAAGTTATTCAGTCTCTCTCCGCCGATAATAATGCCTCTGTCAATCCAATCTAATCGAGTAGCATTGAACAATTTTGGTAAAAACGTGTCGTCTTGGCGTACTCATCGCTCGAGTTTGAAAGGCTCTGTAAGTTTCTGTAGACTTACCGATGACATCCCATGCTGCTGTAGATGTTTCATAAGATGGATGTACCTTTCGTCAACTCTGCAGTCTACTAGAGCTCTCTCAACTGCCCAAGCCTCCACTGTGTCAAACGTCCTCTCAAAGTCAACGAAGGTGATGATGATTGGCTTTCGGTATTCATGGCACTTTTCAATAAGTGTCTTCAATATTTGTGCCGTATCCAGAACGGAAACAGACCTGCTACCTCTGCTGGTAATCGTCGAGTTTATTAGCTAGTATATTTAGGATAACTCTGGTAAAATATATATAAATATGAGACAGATTAATAGGGTGACAGTTATCCAGCTTTCGAATGTCCCCTTTCTAGTGAAGCAGGATTATCACTTGGTTCTGCCAAGCCTCAGGTACCTTACGTTTAATATGCAGTTTGTAAACAGCAGTGCTAAAGCTCTCCGTAGAGGCTCTGACCCTACCTGGAACATCTCGGGTATGATGTTATCTTGGTCTGCAGATCTTCTGTTTTTTATTTGGCTTAGCGCTAGCTGTATCTCTTCTACAGATACGTCACGAATTTCCTCAGAACCGACATTAGTAACAGGTGGCCTGCATCTCTTGCTCTCCGATCCAGAGAATGGTACTTTACTATTGTTGTATCTCGTAAAAAATTTTCGCTACTTGTATAACAGAATAACAGATGCTCTCTATTCGTAATTATATCGCCTTTTTTAGTACTTGTTTGATGGTGTTCATTTCGATTGCCTTTGAAATTCTGTCTTCCTGGTATTGCTGCAAATCCTCTTTCAGCTTTTGGCGAATATAATTAAGTAGAGCCCGGTATCCCGGAGTATCGGTCTGATTATTCAGCCTCATCTGATGGCGTTTCTCTACGAGTCGAAGTGTGTCATCTGTTAATTTCTTGTGCTTGAAATGTATGTCGTCAGGTTTCACTCTATTGAATGCGTCGATCGTTACGTTTGTTAGGTGCTGATTTAGGTCGTCCATTGGCAAAAATCTCATATGTTCGAAGTCTTGTAGATGATTTTCGACGTATGAATTGTATTCCTCTGTATTCGGTATTATATATAAGGAATAAGTAGTATGAATAAATAGCTATATTATTGATCATAATTTGCATTAGGTGCATGTTGCCCTTCATAAACATTCTCAACAACTCTAGTGTTCCTGCTCACACCCACGCAATGCCTAGCATAACAGTTTTAAATGTATCACACTGGCGCGCGCACTTCGCATAATATATGTTTCACTATTCGACTCGCCGAACATACGAGTGTGGCGAGGCGCGTAATTAAAACAGAAAAAATTTCATCATATCAACAAACAGGTTGTTTGTTGACATAATGAAATTTTTTCTGTTCTGTAACGGATTAAAGTTAACGGAAGTTCAGTTTAACAGAAGTTAACAAGACCGTTAACATTTTTTAAAGTTAACTTAAAAATTAATCCGACAAGCAAATTGTTAACTTCGTTAATTAACGATTAACGGATTAACGAGTTAATGCCCACCTTTGATTTCTCGTGTTGTTATAGACAAATTAATGATGCAACACGAAAGTTTAAGGGCTTTACTGATAAACATGGCGTAAATATGGAATAGTTATGACAGCCTTCTGTCATACTCAAGCTTATTAACGGAAGAAAATAATGGAAAGGGACAAAAAATTATTCCGAAGTTTAACCTAGTTATAATTTTTATTAGTAGCAGGGTAAAAGTTTATAAAACATCATCTATTACATCGAACACGAATATTAAACGAATGTATGTACCTACATTGTAAATATCACAATATTAAATTGAACGAACTCTTTACTTCGTTTTAGTAATACATACTTTATAATTTGTAATTCACGAAAAAATATCATTTTCTTAACTTAACTTGTGACTTAAATTGTGGTGATTTGTTTTCCCATTTTTAAATCATTATGTTGCTTAATTCAGTTACTTAAGGTTACATAAATTAAGACTTAAGAAATCAAATCTCTTGCCATCAATGATATACTGTCTCTGCCTGATCTTCCGTACGCAACGGTCATAGTGTTGTAGTTAACTGTACAAAGTGATAGTCTCTTATGATATCTCAAGTATTTTTTATAAATTATTTTTACATTATTTTTTTAACAATTTTATTCGTGTATTGATTGTTGAATGGGAGTCGTAATTATGTATGCGATGGGTTAGTTTCGGTTGCAAATACAAGGTTGCTATGGTTATGTTGGTGTTTCAAAGAGAATGTTTAAGCGAGTCATATATACGACATACATTAGGAAAGTAACGACTTGTTAATGTAGGAAAACGCATTTATTGAACAAACTGACTTAAGATTATAATACTCATTGTATACGTTGTAGTTGTAAGATTTGTTTCTTTAGTGAGATCAGTTACTGCAATTTAGTGTTAGTTTTTTATATTGTGTATTTACATTTATTTCACTTGGAATACGTGTACTTAATAGATTATTATTTTATTAGATGTTTATATTGCCTTTGTAATTTTACCAACTTAAGTAGATATTGACATAAAATGTTAACCGACAGTGAGCGTTTACCAGTTAATTTTCAGTTTCATTATTTACTCTAGATCAAATGATGTATACGATTATAATCTATGTTGACTTTCGAAGTATTATCCTTGAAGTATTATTTTGTATTGTGATAAGATATTTTTATGTTTATTTTAATCCTGGAAGTACTGTGAAATAAAGGTAGCTTAAAGACAGCCGTTGTCGATCTGAGAATGTTAAACTGTGTAGTGAGTACTGGTAGTTGGAGGCGATATTTTCTCTTGTGTATAGAGGTACAAAGAAATGATTATATTGCGCTGATGTAACATCTGACTTTCATTTTATTACCGTCCACTCTTTTTCAGGATGAAGTAGCCAGAAAACTATTACGATAAAATCTTAATAACACTACTGTGTAAAATTTAAAATACAATGCAGACTGCAATAAAAGAAAAAATATTAAAAAAAAATTAAGAAAAAAAATTAAACCACCTTAAAAAACACTCAAAAGTACAAAATAACTATCCTTTACTAATCAAATCTCAAATACAATAAAAATAACTTTATAAGTACGATGGACATACCTATATAATTAAATTTGACAGTTACTGAAGTCGGTGCGAAATCAATGTGCAGCAACAGAAGTTTATTAGTTTGGTAGACTTGGCACCGATTTTAGTAACTGACAAATTTAATTATATAGGTAGGTGTATCGTACTTATAAAGTTATTTTTATTGTACTTGAGTTTTGATTAGTAAAGGATAGTTATTTTGTGCTTTTCAGTGTTTTTTAAAGGTGGTTTAATTTTTTCTCTTAAATTTTTTTTATTTCTCCCTTTTGAGTGATATTGGCCTAAATAAACATCTAGGGCAGGTCTGCAAATAACTTCTTTTTAATTCTGAAGCGCATCGATATACAAGAGAATCATCAATGTAAATAAAGGTTATAACAGGTCGCGTTATTTGATGTATCTTCGAAGTCCAAGCTCCAATGTCGGTGAAATTTAAATTGGACTACCTCTAAAGTATAGTCTTTGAAAATCAATTCATAATTGACGGAGTAATCGCGTAAGAAACATACAAAAAAAAAACAAAGTCGAATTGAAAACCTCCTTTTTTTGAAGTCTGTTAAAAATTTATGGTTAAATTTCAAGGTTTAAATTACGCTTTTGTCGTTTGATTTACAATAACGATATTTATATTTATCGTACCGATTTAGATATTTACATTCCAGATGGCTTGTGCCATCTAGAGTATATCGGCCAACTGGATCTGATATAAAGACCGGCAAAATCTAGAAACAGTTACAGGTTAGTTTATAACATTTTTATATGGAAATACTAGTCGTTTGTGATTAAAAAGGCATTTCAAATATTTTTTTGTTCACTCTGCAGTGTTTTCAAATAATAAAGAGCAATTTATAAGTCGTATGGTTTATTTCTTAGGTTTCCTTTTCACGCACAATAAGGATTTTTTTACTTAAAATATGAGTGTTAGTGGTTACGTTCAATTAATAAGTTGATGTTTTAATTGCGCAGGTTGGTTCTACATCCGATCAGCGCGTGGCGGTCTTCATCTGGTCGCCGACGGCCACATATTCTATGAAGATGGTGGCTCCCATCCAAGACGTGTTACATGGAGGTGTGCTAGATCATATCAAAAAGCGGAACGATGCCAAGTAGCCCTGTGCCTGAGAGACGGTCGGTTAGTTTACTTTCGAGGTTCTCATAATCATCCGCCTACTTACAATCCAGCTAAGCACGAGTCGAGGAGGTTCGAAGTGGATCCAATGGGCAAGTATAAGATAGTAGCGGGTGCGCCCAGGGTGGCGGGGGCGGCGGCGGCGGCGGCGGCGGCGGCGGCGCCCGTGCCGGCCGCGCCCGCGGCTCCGCACGCCGCGATGCTTCTCTAGGCCTGGCGCGACCTCCTTGTGCGCGGTCTCCTGGACGGGAGGCAGTGACCGCACTCGGGGTGTCGCCGTGTTCGAACATATGTTCGCTTTGAAATATAAAGTGCCCACAGACTGTTCATTTCGTCACTGAAATTACAATATTATCGCTTAGTTATTATATCGAAGGTTTTGATAAGCCTTTTATGAACATTTTGAGAGTTATTAGTCGTTGTCGTATAACGCAGCCCTTTCGCGAATCTTCCATATTTGATACAAATATCTAAAGTGACTAACGATTGCCAAATTAGACCACGCTTAGATATATATTCTAAACGGTGATGCTGCGTACGAAGGATTTTTTAGATGTGATTGATATCATCAGTAAATGGTGGCTTTTGGAGATGCTTTTCAGTCGCCTTGTATGAATGCCTTAGCGGCTAATAATATAAGAAACAAGACAATGATTATTATGAATATAAAATTGTAATCACTGTAACTATAGCGTGAATGTGCAATATTCTCTTACCAAATTGTTTAGAAATTATGTATACAAAACTGTGTAGTTTTAAGTAAGACTTAGGTAGAGCCGTCTTGTTGAAGCTTTTTATAAAATTCTATTTATTGACCGCGGTGTAGTTTGCGGAACGACTGATAGATGATGTTACGGAATACTCCAATATTTATGATGTAATTAGTGGTAGCTGTAGTACGTACACCATAGAAATACAATATGACATGTAACAGCTTATGAATTAGTGACATCTACAAGCGATAGTTTTTATATTAGATACATAATAATATTATGTATGTCTTCGTAAATTGAAATGAGTACTATTTGTATAGTAGTTCTAATATTGTAGGAATTGTATCTTTGAAAGGTAATTTTTTTTTGTATTCTAAGTATATAACGATGAAAAAGTCAGGGACGGAATTTTATGCTCTTATTTGTATTAAGAATATTGAATATCTATTGAAATTTCTGGTATACCAAAGTATTTTGTGATCATACTATATTATATACATATTACCTATATCCTTTTGTTTCGTAGAAATCCATTTTTTAAGTTTAAGCCAATTTATATTGTGGCATTATTTATTATTTATATGTTTATAAAAACATATTTATTGACAAATTGTTTTTTATTTCTGATCCTTACGAACTATTTTATAATTCCGAATGGAATCGCCAGCAATATGGTATTGAAATATTATTATGTATCTGTAATTGTCGGACAGAGTTAGCACCACAATCGTCGGTTCCAGTGAAAGATGGAGATGGACCTTTGCTTAAGATGGGAGGCTTTTGGTATCGACTTGATGCGTGTTATAAGAGAAAGAGGCGTTGGGTGTGCGCTCGAGGATGTACAGCGAGAATTCACACTGCTGGCAAAAGAGTAGTGTTTTCTGAACTTAGACATCGATGCAGACATAACAATGTTACAATCTAATGTATGTATTTGATTTTGAGGTTTAGTTCTACAAATCTTACACTAGTATTAAGTATTTATTTATGTAATGTAACAATACTATTATTTTAAAGTCAGATCAAGGTGGTAACTTGTCATTATACGGAGAATTACTGTTTTAAAATAAATCGTAGTTACTCATGAAACTAATAAAACAAGATATTTTATATTTGGTAATTACTTTGTTCAAAATTAAACCTTTTTATTAATTCTTTTTTTCTACATACCTAAAAGTTACTTTATACTTTGATAAAGGAAAACTCAGGTAGTGTAATTCATAATAATGTATATTTTAACAATGAGTACAAGAACTAATGAACTATCGTGATTGCAGTGCAAGTCATTTACAACGTAAAGGGTTATCCCAAATTAGTGATGGACGGTTATTACTACCGGCCGCATAATGCTTACCGGAAGCAGCCCAAAGTATTATGGTATTGCGCCGCTCGTAACAAGTTCCAGTGTAATGCGACCCTTAGGACGTTTCATCGTGAAGTGGTCGCTGTGGATGGTGCCCACAATCACGCACGCTGACTACTACATGCGTGTGCGCCGCAAACACTACGCATGCGCGATCGCCCCCTACCGCACCTACAAGATCTCTTTAAATTGTATGGCGAACGGCTAAGGGGAAATCTCGTACACAATTATTTACCATAATATGGATTTCAAATTTTTATCTAACAGGGATCCAGTTGTGTTTGAACCTTTCGTGTAGTATTCGTACTTCAGTGATAAGGTGATGATAATTATATGCAAAAACTCGGGTCTTTTGTGGGTGGTTCGAATTCAGTGCTTCGAGAATCAAAATTATGACCGTGACTTGTATTCAAATCATACTATTTAACTATCTTGATCGAGCAGATATCGTAATATCGTGCAAGTGTAGTATTGCCAAAATATTTTGAAAATAATGCATTTTTATATCTATACGTCAAAATGTGGCATAATACAAATACTTAAGTTAGTTTAATATGATATACTTTGTACTGTGTACAAAACTAAAGAATAGCAAACCCATACAGTATATTAACCACATTATTTCTGCATACATATTGGCTCTTTTGAGAGCTCACTGTAAAATGTCATTTTTATATAACATTGTTGTAATGTGAATTAGAATTTGTCTATTGATAAAATTAATTATTACAAGTCTTTTATAGGAAGCAAAATTTCGTGATCTTGTCATTTTAGATCCAATTTTGTTTGTAATTATTCTTATTTTTTTATATCAGAAATAAATATATAAGATCAGAAGATTTCAAGGATGTGTAACTTTGAGTTGAAGCTATTTATCTGTTACTTATTAAGTTACGTGATGTGATCGTATTTTAAATATATCATTGACAGCTACTTCAGTGATAAGATTTTATTAACAGTATCTAGTTAATTGTGAATTTGTATATAGTAATTATGGAAATGTTATACTTATCTATAAATTTATTTTTGATCTTTTGAAGTGTTTTATTGTTAAATAATCTAAAGCAGCAGTATATTTGCCTAATAATAATTCTAGCCTAATACCTTAACATGCGTCGGAAAGCGTCGTTTCAGGCGCTTTCACTTCACATGAGGTTATTTTATGGGTTTTGACGCAGCGCCAGCAATATACGTGCCGTCGAGGACGGGGAAGTCTCTTCTACTGCACGACGGGTATACCTTCTACTTGAAGAATCTCCAGGCTCACGGCCGCAAGCAGTGGTACTGTTCTTCAAGGGACATGGCGGGCTGTCGCGCTGACGTCATCACCGCACCCGCTGCTTCCGGGGACGGTGACATCCTCTTTCTCGTTCGTGGGCGACATATTCACGCACCTCCCAGTTATTATTTTACTCCCGATGGTAAATACGTTAGGCGGAAAGATGTTTATCACAGGTATAGGTAGCTGCTCAATCTTTTTAATAATTTATCTGCCCTTTTTTAATATCGTGACTTAATAGTTTTTTTTAATTATAATCAATTATGTATTTTGTCTTTTTTTACCTAAATTGATATTTTTTTAGTCGTGGCATTTTTTTTACTGCTTATTCACTTATGTTTATAATTATTTTATTTTTTTATTTTCAATTTAATTTTGAATTTAATGATTAAAATGTTCCTCCATTTACTTGTAAATAATAACAAATAAGATAACGATTTTTACAACGTTGATAATAATTAATAAGTAGATTTGCCTTGAAAACTGACACTTTCAACCTAATATTGCTTATTTTCAATTTATTAATTAAAGATGTAGGTACGTAAAGCCTTCGGTGCTTGACGTTTTACTCAGACTATCCTGTTAGGAATACAGCGTGAGAATAGGTATGTATGTATTATAAAATGTTCTCTAGACATAAAGATTATTTTAAAATGTGTTTTAAGTATTACCTACAATGAATGAATTTTTATGTTACGTTTGTGTGTTTAACAAAGTTATGTTATCTACTATTTCGTGCCTCATGTTATTTTATTGAAGACCTATGTATCGTACCTAATAAGAAAGTTATATTAAAGACCATGAATGAACGATGTCGATACGGCGTTTCTCTGAATTCGCAATTGCGTAATTCGTAGTATACAGGGAGGCGGAAGTGGTGGGAGGGTGGTGGTATTACATCAAAACATCTGCGCAATTATATTTAGGTACAGTTTTCCCGATATTGCGTTGCAATACAGGGTGTTTCGGGAGCGACATGATTTGCGCAGTTGTAAGTTGTGACGGATCAATACAACCTACAAAGTTATGAAAGAAGAAAGTTCGGCAGGGCACGGGGAATGTATGGGGGTGCCTGCCATCTCCCGAGCTACAGCCTAGTTACGCCTTGTATGCCCTAATTTTGACGTACGACATAACCGTCCTTCCTCGCACACGGCTGTGTGTGTAAACACGGCCACGTGACGCGTTGCCGTACGATAGTAACCTTTAGGACATATATTTCTGATTTCGTAACTATACACTCGAATTGTTTTGTAAATGGTATTTTGTATAATATAGTAAATAAAGCGATTGACCTTAGTCATGATTTTAAATTGCTTCAAAGCGGTAATTTGGTGTCTTCAACTGTGATAAATACGGGTGCCGTATTAGTGGTGCGTCTGGGCGACCGAGCTTTGCTCGTTGACTGTCTGACCACATTGCAGGATTTGAATCCTCCCACTTCGTCGTGATAGACCTACGCTCTAGCGACTGTGCTATTGAGAAAATAAACTGTTGCGAAATGAAAAGAGTTTAGAAGTTTTAAGTGTGTGAAAGAGATTATTCCCAAAATCGAGGCCTAACGATTTTTGACCCCAGTAAACTCTTATATTTCAAATTTTAACGAAATCGTTAGAGCCGTTTTCGAGAACGCGAATACAAATATATGATATACAGATTTTGGTCGCATTATAGCGGATGGATGTAATGGCAGTTGCAAGGGCGTGTGCCCGCGGAGTGCCGGCTGGCTGCCGGCCGGCACGCGGCACCGCGCCACCACCCACGGGCACCGTGGCACCGACACATGCGCGTGACGCCACCGTCTCCGCTGGTGATGGGGCAATCGATAACGACCCAGAATCTCACTCCCGGAACCCCGCTCGCTCCCCATTCCTCATCTCACTCTCCATTCGTCAAAATATAACATCCCCGTGAAATAATAAGGTCGTTTTTACGTTACAGCTTCCGCAGATGTATTTCCGTTATTTTTAATGGCTGCTATAAAGGAACTTTTGAACAGAAATTGTTTCTTTGTACTTTCTTTTTAGGATATAAACCGGAGCGATGCACGCGAACGTTTAGGTTTGTATAAATTATTCATAGAAGCGTTTTGTTTGACATAAGTTTAATTATTTATTCATTACCGAGAGATGTAGGTATGGTCAGTTATAAATACTAACTAAAAATAACCGAATTATTATTGTAATTGTAAGAACAGAAATATAACTTATTATATTACATAATAATATCTATATTATTTGCAATTTGCACGGCAAAAATTATGTTGTTGGTACTTGTAGCTTGTTGGTGCTGGGAAACAAGGACTTGGCAGTTAAAGGTTCGCTGGCTGGTCTGGCGGCGATTGTCAGTGTCAGCCGTACATGCGCCATCTTGCTGTATCATCAACCGACAGCATTGCAACTGTCTACTAAAAAAATTCCATGCTATCTTTATCGATATACCATAATTTAAGAGATAATCACTGTTCTAGAGGAACACGCCATGATTATACGTACCGCTAACAAGAAAAGTGATAGAGTCATCTTGTAGAATGAAACTGCATATGTATATGAAAAACACATTTATCATAGGCTTAGGTACAAATTTATGATGTTGACAGTACTTAAGATACCTAAAGTTTTGCGTTATGTTAAGCATCAGCATTCACGAGTCTGCTTGTAACGAAATCTCATACGTTTGTCACTCTTGGTAGGTAGATACATCAAAAGATGAAATTATTGATAATACATTGGAAATAACTCTTGGTTTATTTTAGGTATAGTTTTTTAGTTCGGTTATTAGTATTACTTATTGGTCAAAATAACCATATCAAATATTTAGATCACGTGTAGGTAACAATGACGAATCAATAAATATGAAGGACAAATAATATATTGGATAGATCCAGAAGTTACTTTGCAGAAATCAATTTCATGTGATGACTTCTTATAATTTTTAGCTATCTTTCGCCCAAAACCTCGAAACATATTCATCAACACGTGTTTCGCCTCTCAACCAAGTATTCTCAGGAAATTCCAGAGATCAGATTCAGTTAGTAAAGTAGCCGACTGGAATTTCTTGTGGATGCTTCGTTGAGAGGCGAAACATGGATCGATTAACAAGTTTGGGATTATAGGTTGAAGATAGTTAAAATTATAAGAATTCATCTCATGCAGTACGAATTACAGAAATACCGTCCATGTATGCCTCGCGTTCTGTCAGTAAACATACATAAAAAAAATTTAGGTTGTTTGTATGATTCTCCTTTGAGAGGGAATGCAGAACGATCCATAGATCGTTCTGCATTCCCTCTCAAATATCCCTCTCAAATCCCATATGCCGGTATCTTCTGTAATAAATAAATATATTCTTCATATTATTTCATAAAAATGTCGCGACGTAATACATTTTAATATTTCTTCGAGTTTCTGGCGACAAATATATTTAGGCAGTCTTTCTACTAGGATCCGCCGAGGCAGTCTAAGCTACTAAAAAAATCTCAAATCACAGTACTAAGCAAACACTAATTTTAACTATTTCACATATTGCGCAACAGCATTGATACTTGAGACGCGAAACTACGCCAATTTAACATCACTATATCCACTAGAAACAATTTGTAAATAATTAAAATGAACTCTCAACTATTCTCCATAGAATCCCGCCAAAACCTCCGTTTTATCAGAAACTGTAGGTTTTAATCACTGTTACTGTTGTATTTTTCATGTTTATATTTTTTATTTTAAGTCGTAAAGTGGTTATTATTTTTAATGTATTCTGAAATAAACAAGAATATTGAAACATCTTTTAATTCCTTTGATTAGGTCTCTAATTATAAAATGAAATTCGTTGTACATAATTTCAAGCGTATTCTCTTATTACTTTGGCTTTCTTTGTTTATTAGGTGTTCGCGCACAGTACATTGTGACGTCGCGGGGCGCTCGAGTACTTTTATATGATGGAAATACGTTCTTTATAAATACCCGTCGTAGAAATCGTTCTCGTTTGCTGTGGTACTGTTCGTCTCGTAAGGCGCGAAATTGTCCCGCTTCTGTATTAACTATGAACGACATTGTACTTGGACAACCGCCCGTTCACACCCATCCCCCTAAACCGTCTTCTCATCTCAACCTTGGGCCATCTTCAGGTCTGCCTAAAACTGAAACTGTGCAATTGAGTGACAGGACTGTACTTAATACAACGATAACACCTGAAGTAGAGTTGGATTATTCCGAATGTGATGACAGTGTTTAACTCATTTACGATTTGTGGATTGTTATTGAATGAAAGATGACGCTGGACTTAAGGCATTAAATGTGAACAATGACTCCAGTTATATAAATGTTTGTAATTGTTTTTTCACAGAAGTTTCACAGTTCTGTCTAGGCCGTAGAGCCTTTTTTCGAGGTTGCCATTTACTAGGAATTTTTAAATAAGTTGCATGTGGGTATATACCTAGTCTTTATATTGTTATTTAAATTATAATGAAATCTAAAAAGTGTTACTGGTCGTTTTAATGTTTTTTTTTTTTAATTTGTTGCAACTTAGTTTTGAACTCCTTAGAAATAGTCGTTGTAAAGACTGTAAATAATGTGCCAAAGATGAATTATAAAAACCTTTTTATAAAATACAGTTTGTGAAATATATCCTAGCGTAATAAAACTTTTTGTCCTAAGGCTTGTGTACTTTATTGTACTCATACAGATTTTTACCTGCATGTCCTTTCTCAGAACAAAAAAAATGTCTAGACGTCCTGCCTTACGATGCTTTTAAAAGGTTGTTGTGGATTACTTTGATCGCTTTCAATGTTCTAGGGCCAGGTGCAGGTAGTCAAACCGGCTCTGAGCGCGGTTTCGAACTTACAAATACTACTTTATTTAGTAGATTTAAGATATCTTTTCATTGCTCTTGTAGGGTAGGACAGTGGGTGTCGAAATATTTTTTGTCAGCTCACCTAGTCTTTATGCCTGTTACCATATTGTTATTCCTACAATGTAAAGTTTTCGAATATTTCTACCAAGAATTCAATGTTAGATAATGTTTTGTAATTTTAACGGTTCTGTGGTACAGATTTAGAAATAAACAGATAAAGGCTTGAAGCTTTGTTTGCTTGAAAAGTAATGTAATTTTTTTTTAATGTAAATAACAATAAAATAATACTGCTTTGAGCATAATGAAAAATATTAAAGATAGATTTATTTTCTGATTACATAAACAATAACTAATTGGTTATTGTTTTAGTAACTTGGATTTAATACATTTATATTTAGATCATCTGTAACAATGATGTAGCTTGATGTGAATGATTATCAATTTGGGTCAATCATTACAAAAATGTGTTTTAATTCGTGTATAATGAAATTCTGTTGGACTGTAAGTTTACGATTCAAATGGGAGACTTAGGAAAAGTAGATATTTTGTAAGAAACAAGCAATCATTTCGTCATGGGCCCGTTGCGTGTCGATTTGGAAATCGTAAACATCTGGTAGGTAAGTACTTAGGTATTCTGTGTACCGTTACGGTGAACAAACTATAATTAGTGCGTGCTACACGAGTAGTACATGTCTAAACTTAGAAAAATGTAGTTGCTGTTTTTTATTACTAAAGGTATTTATAGTTATACAAATGTATTTATTTAATTTAAAGATACTGTTACTAAGATGTTTGATGTAAAATAATATTTAATGTGGGAGTCTAAGCAAAAAGGGTCCAGTGGTCGACATTTAGTTTCCGACATATACGCAGAATTAATGCTTAATTATCTACAAATTCATATGGTAAATGACTTTATATGATGTTTCTAAGTAGAAACAAACAAGTAGAAGTGTGTTTTTTTTCAATCAAACTAAAAATGTATTTCTCAAAACAAGTTTTTTCAGACTTTCAACTTTAAATGTCTGATAAAAAAGGATATGCCAGTTTTTGAATATTTTTTAATCCTTATTATCAATTGACTATTCTAAATTCTGAATTTAGACAACTCAATACCCCACTACTGGATCCTTTTTACTTGGACGCCCACAAATAACAACGCGACAAGTGAAGGGATAAAAGTAGTAGGTACTTAGTTAATTTCGTATTGATATTACAATTATTGTACCTGTCTTTATGTTTTAATTGTATCACAATAATGTGTACTTACTAATAACCTAGCGTAATATAATTTAATATCGTCGTGCTGTGGGTAGGTATATAGGTACTTATACAAAAACGTTACTTTAAAATATGCTTTAATTTTTCTAATTGTTAAAGTTCTTGTTTTAGCCGAATTCGTTTATCTTTTTGTATTTTAAATAAATTTTTTTTTGTACTATGGTTGTTTTATTTCAATCAATTTGCGAAGAAGTATTTAGAGGGTTTACTAGATAAATGTCGGATACAAGTTAAAAAATCTTATATTGCCATTATCTTCTTTTTTATTTTTTTTTGATAATTACTATAAAATATCATAGTTTTCGCGGTTTATGACACACACTTTCATTCGCGATTTCTTTTGAATTTACTTCATGTAATGACAACGTCCTGTGTTATGTTTTCTTCTAGGTAAAATGGAGCAACCAGCAGTCAAACGCTGATGTTGTTAGTGCTTTAGAACGAATACTAATCTTTACAGCAGATTTAAGAAAGTTTTGAATAACTAATGTCTTTGTGGACGACAGTTAAAAAACTTTAACATATTAGAGGTAAAGATAGAGTCAAATGCCATCATATATTGCTTTTATTTATTTTGTTATACTTTGGATATTTTTTTAATTTATAGGACTCGTTATACCTACCGATAAAATTATATATCAAATGTAAATTCTTATATGTATAGGTATTAGCTACAGAATAGTTTTGGTGTTTATTGAACTAATAATCTGGTTCACGAAAAAGTAAGTAATTAATTTAACCCACTTCTAGGCTACGGAAGATAACACATCAAAGATTTATTAATCAAAGACCTACAGTAATATATAAACATAACATAACGTATCTTCATGCCATATTCCTAATGAGTTAGCTAGAGTGGATGAAGCACCAAGCATTGCCTTACATCTTTCGCTTATCGAATCTCATCACTCTCCTCACACTTTTGCCTAGGTATGCGATTGCTTTCGACATTTCCGTTAACACTGGTTATTTGATCTTTATAAGTCAGCCTTGGTCTTACTTGATAATATATGTATATGTATGGTACTTATATTTTGATTGTGATAGTACTTTCCGTTCTTCTTAAATCTTTTATTGAAAATGTTTATATTCATATATATTTTTTGATAGACATAGGTTAGGCCGCAGTTTCGTCAGATCAAAAGTAATAACGAGACTGACATTGTATGAAGTGTTTGTTTTGTGCAAATGAATAAACAGCTCGGTGACCGTCATTTGGTAGATTAATACATACATACATATCCTCACGCTGCGTCATGCGCCATGCGTCGCGGTTCTTACATACTTCTTTCGCTTCCTCAAATCTCATGATTTGGTAGATACTATTATAATACCACTCTCGGGTCTTAGCTCGCCCAAAGGATAATTAATATATTGCATAGAAAGGGCACATAGATATATAATGTCACTAGATACTTTTCCGGAGGTACTGGTCAATCATATCAGATATATATGATTAATTGTTCTAAATTTTCCTAGAAAAAATAAGCCTGGGCGTATAGGGAAACACGAGCCGTGCAGCACAGGGAGAGGCAGCACAGGTTTTTGTACAAACTCTACAACACTGCCAATACACATGTTCACACATAATGTAATATGTTGTGACTCTACATCTAGGGTTTACAGTCTGTTGTTACATAGAACTCTGTTGTGCTGAACGGTAACGGTACACCTACGAGTATATGTAGCGTCGTTACAAGGTCTGTGCTATAATGAAACTTATCTGTACCCATAATGACCTACATTATTTAGTGCGATGCGATACCCATGGGAAGATGGGAATCGAAACGGAGGTCTTATAATGACCGGAAATCACAGTAAACCGGTACCTACATACAAATAAATATGCTATTTCTCATTCGTCGTCGACAGAGTATCACGACGCAACTAAATTATATCTACATCGACGTCACTTCAGCAATAATATAAGTTTTTGGGTTTACAGAGGTTGTAAGAAAACGAGTACACATATATTAATTATATTGCATATATGTATATATAAATACAAAATTAATGTTGTAAATATTTACTGAAAAGTATTTTTAAGTGTTGTGTTCCAAAATTATTTCAATTTAAAATACTTACTAGATATAAATAAAAAAACCGCAGACTGAATATGAAAATAATTAGCGGCAGTATCTATTGCGTATAGTTCCGTGAGAATTCCGTCGAGTTATAGTTTTGTAGCTCGTTCACATCAGTAACTCCGTTATTATCTTGTTCTTGCATTGTCTAATGCCTAGGTACACAAGAAATATTTTTTAATTATAATTTTGAAACAAGTTAATTTTTGAACGCAAAATCTTCTCGTTAAGAAGATAATACTAAAAAGCTATTACTTATGTTCCTAATGCTTCATTTCTACATAAATAAATAATTAAAGACATTTTGATTAAAACGTCAATTATTATGGTGACGACGTCCAAAGTACAATATTTTCTATAGGCTTACATAAATAATGTACTCTGTGGTACAGTAGGTGGTTAAATAAAAGGCGCTATGTAAAAGCTTTTTTATTCGACTCTGTAGATTTAATTTACAAAATAAAACTGAATATAACGAGTCTGAAATTGGAGACAACTTGTCCATGCGTTACGTTGAAGAACTGATTATTTCCAATAAAAATTCAGAATCTGTATCTATAAGATTCCATTAGAGAAAGCATGAAGTTATACCTGCTGAAGTCGATAATAGTTTGTCATTGCATTTATTGGTATTTGCTACCTTGTTTTAATTTTGTACGTTGCTGCAAATAAAATATGTTGTAAATAGGAGTATATGAAATATGTAAACACACTTTCTTTTAGTGATTAATCTTGGAAACTATTCAAAAGTGTATTGTAAGTATGCTGCAAAAGTCGTGCTGTATACCTTTTATGCGCTAACCAGATTGCGCACGAATTATTCTTTGAAAAAAATTAAAAAAGTGAAAAGTGATGGCTTTATTTGCCACACGGGGAATTCAAACAAATTTGGCAATCCATTAATAAATGTATGAAGAAAACGTAAGAGTTTCGGTATTCAGTGCGTCATGATTTTGTTCTACCCTTATATATGTTATTTCGTTCGTAAACTTCAACAGCCAACCCTTAAAATCATTGAATTGCTCTCCGATGGACTACAGTTGAAGAAACAGTAAATTATAACGACTCAAACGCCCTCTGTAAAATGATTACACATGAAATCATGGTAGGTATTTCGCAGTCTCGGTTTCTTTCAAGACTTCAATTCCTCACTTCGTGTATGTAACAACTTGTAAGAGTTGTAACAGATGGCGCTACCAGTCACGATATACATATTTTGCCGTTTGGAATGCATACATATGTATATTTACTGTTGTTATTAAATTCTATTTTATAGGAATAAATTCTACTTTGAACAGATATCATATGCACATATTATATACATGGAAAAATATAACAATTTTCCGAAGGTCAAATATTGAATATAAAAATGAGTTCCCAGATTTCTGATTATATTTTATTCAATAAGCGATTATCGAACTTCTTTGTATAAGTACCTAATTGCCAGTAAAAAAATTACAAGCTTTTACTTACTTTTACAAAATTTTCTTCAAACGTTACATTTTTAATGTAGGTGAAGTAGGGGAAAGCGAGCTTCCGAATAATAAGGGAGAAAATTAATACAAATGTTTCAATTAAGTCATTATTCACAAGATTGATTTTCAAAGTACATCAACACATGCCTCTAATAGTAATAAGTAAAAAAACAAAAGATTGTATTAGAATTCGCTGTTCACGAACAAAACGAATACAGCACAAACGAATATATGCAGAGTAGAGCTTCAGAATAGTTAAATTAAACAAAAATTAAAACTATTACTAAATTAAAACATACGTTGTAATTTAGTCTTTATTTATGAGACCTAAAGTGCCTCAAGATTTTCCTTTAATGATAATGTATTTAGTAGTTATAAATAAAAACTCAAAAGATATTAGAATTGCTTTTCCCGAACACTAAGGCAAGTGAATAACAACCGAATTATTTTAGAAAACGTTACTTGTTACTAAAGCAATCTTTGTTCACGAAATAATTTACCACCTCATGTATGGATGTGACATGGCCACTCTCTGAAATGCCATACAAAGAATGGAGTTAACCGAATATTGCTATGATTACAGTAATTGACAAACTAATAATTTGGAAGCGGTAAGGATATTCGCTTTGCCTTGAGTGTTGGCTTTGCCCGGGTTTCCCCTAAGGAGCGTTTTTATACATTAAAATGTAAGTATTAATTGAGTCAATCGTGATTGCTGTTTAAGATCATAAGTATTATTCACGTGTTCTTTGTACTTTACATTATCCCAATTTCTTTAGTATTATTTTGTTTATTTTAATTATTATGTAAGTTTACATTTTCAGATGCTTATTTTGTGACATCCGCCCGTGGCAATCCGATTATTGTTTGTAACGGTGAGAGGTTTCTTAAGGAAAGGTCTTATGGTGTCAGGGTCAGATGGGTCTGCGGAAAGAAGAGACATTGGAAGTGCACAGCCTCTTTGACCACTATCAACCGTGAGATTATAAAGAGATATGGGCACCATAATCACAGTTAGCGCCGGTGCTGTCTATTAATTATACTATATACAAATGTAGAACTAAATATGCATACTAGAGTTTAAAAATGTTAACTTTAAGGTATGCATTGCATACAAAGGATAACTCTTTGCCATACTTACATCCAACTTATTGTCTTTAGCTTAGAGTTTATTTTTGAGATAGTAAAAATTGGAAGTAGGAACTTGGTAACAAAGAATGATTAGATTGTTTAATTAGAGAATGTTACTGTTATTGTTCTAAAAGCTGAAGTGCCTTGTTATCTGGATGCGTAGTTTCAAGTAGGTAGGTTAACGTTGATATAGTTGTTGTAAAAGTCTATAATTTTTAATATACATACATAGATTATATTAATATTGAATAGGTACATAAATTGTTAACGCCTATGTACGTAAATAGCCACAGGTTAGAAATTATTGAAAAAGTGAAATTTTACTTTGCGTTTTTCTTACAATAATAAAAATAAGAAATAGTTATAATCATCGTTTAGTGTGTAATGCTTATAATGCCAAGGAATTAGGAATTCATTATTAATAGTTTCGTTATTTTCAGATGTGCAGTTTATTCCAACTGAAAAAGGGAAGTATATTCTAGTGTTGCACGGGTATACATATTCTCAAGTTGGGGGTAGATTCTTTTATTGTTCCTCCAAACACATGGGGTGTAGAGCGCGGGTGAGGCTGGCGTCAGGGAAATTAATGGCATCTGGGGATAAGCATAATCACGCACCGCCATCACATGCTCGCTGCGGGAACGGTGCTTTTGTACAGTTACGCCCGCGCAGTCAAGCAGTTCCCACGCTCTCCTTGCCATCTGCGGCGGCGTTCCTTCCGTCCCCCGTCACTTCCCCTCGCGCCACTTCATTGGCGCTCCACGCACTGAATTTTCCCAGGATAATGCCTAAAACAGACATGTGGTCGCAGCCGCTTAATCTCGAAGAGAAAAAGGACTCTTAAATCCTCTGTAATTTAACGATCGTGTACTGGATAACGCAGAAATTACAATAGATAAGTTTATTTGTTGATCTCTATCTCAAAATGTATGTACAGATAGATCTCTTAATATTATTAAGAATATAAAAAGTAACAATTAGTTATTGTATAGATAGGAATAGGGGTATTTAAAAAATGTTATTAAACTATTGCTGATGCAATAGTAGTGTTCTGGTAAACCAGTGCATAATGTTATTAGGTGACCTAAGCTATACTCACATGACAAGTATTCTATAGACAAAACGATACAGTTGCGAACTTAATAGCCTATTAGCCTATTATTTACATGTATGTACAGGTGCAAGATCATTTTATAATTCCATCATGACTGTCAACGAATTCGGAAATTTCGGAAAGTTTATTCATCTGTCGGCCGTCTGTCACCGTTAATTTATTTAATCATCTTTGCACTTACTGAGCTGTCTGGTTTGAAGACCTAATCCAAGTAATCTAATCTAATCCAAGAAATTAAAAATAAAAATAAAATAATAATTGGTACTTTGCACCCAAATTTCGATGTTTTTGAATCTATTTTACTGGAAGTCACTACGGAACCTTACTTAATGCGTGTCCGACACGCTTTTCTTTTTTTTTACTTATACCTATTGTACAGACGTAAGCGTCTCTGCCGTTCTTTAATTGAATCCGTTTCGATGCAATGTTTGGAGTTCGTTTGAATAAATGCTGTCACACAAATATATCCAGTTTTAACAGGCTGTCGTAAAATACGTTTGTCGACATTTTATTTAACAAACTTATTTTATAATCCTATTTTGATATGAGAACCTAATAGTATAAAATAATTCTATGTCATGTGATTGTAGCTGTCTTATCCGAAGGTCATTTGCTTCGTCTACACGCGATATCTCAACTTGATACGTAATTCGGTGATATTTTGTAATAATTAAATTATGAGCCTTATTAGTATGTATATTAATCTGTTATTGTATTTTACTTCTAGATATTATTTAAATATTTTTATTTTTACTTTTTATATTTTTATTATTTAACATAGACTGCAGCTTTTTTAATTAAAAATGTGCTTACATTATACATGTTTTTCTAATTTTCTTGTTTACCTGCACGCACTGCAACTTATTAGGTGACATACATACCATAGTACTCGTAATATGTTGCAGTTCTCACAGCGATTACGAAAGAACGACGGAACGCGTGGACCCACTCCGTCGTGACTACCATTAGGTGAGGGCGACGCTTAACCTCGCTGAGTACCGAGGGGCTCCAGTTGTGTGTCGCTGGCTATTCTAATGATTGAATTGCTCAGTTGAAAGCCACAGTGGGGTTTTGGTCAGTAAGAATCTGAAATAACCTATTGTTTCCCGCAAGACTGGATGACACGGAGGCTGCGTTTCTCGAAAAAAAAAGTAATTGCATTATATGTAATTCTTAGACTAATGGTTTTCAAATTTCAGCAATTTCAAGTACGGTTAAGTATTGTAAATAATGTACATTAATGTATTTGATAAGAAGAAAACTAAAGATAGAAGGGCTCGAGTCAAAATGTTGAAGCTTAGACGTTCAGTTCCAACTTCGGTAAAATATTCTTTGCGGTGGATATTAGAGCGTTATTGAAGCAGTGTTCGAAGTCGTTATTTCTTGTGAGCAGTTTTTCGAGGTATTTTCGAGTATATTACTTATACTTGACAAATAATCTCTAAATTTTGCGTTGCAGTTGTTCAGAGCCGATGCGGCAACCCTATTCTTATTATGGGTCAGTACAGTTATAGACGAGAGTACGTATCAAAGACGCGGACTTGGAGTTGGAGATGTCGCAAACGCGGTTGTCCTGCTACTGTTGTCACATTCAAGCAGACAGTCATCAGTGGGAAAAATTTACATAATCATTGAGAACATGGACTTTAAATTAAATGTAATGTATGTACATATGAATCTTAAGAGTTATAAACATATTGAGATGTATAGTACATACATACTTTATAATATATCCTCACGCTGTGTCCTTAACAATCAGATAATCAGAGAGGATCTAGCGCCGAGCGTCATGGTCCTTACATAGTTCTACATATTACATAATATTATATAGTTCTTTCGTCTCCATAAAACCCATCGTTCTCTTCACACTTTCACCCCAGAGGGGTATGCGAGTGCTTTTGAAATTTCCGTCAGCTAGCACTCTGGCTATTTGATCTTCATGAGTCAGTCTTCCTGAGGAAAAACATAGATCGATTTATACAGAAAGGCGATATTGGTGGTATGGAAACCCAAGGTCGTGATAAATTGGTTACCCCAAAATTTAAATTACATAAGTCAAATTTTTCATTTTTGGGTTCGTTTTTATAATAAAGTTCCTCAAGAAGTCGCTGAATTAACAGAAAATAGATTTAGATTGGTTATAAAACGTACAATTGATTAGACAATCATAATATAAAATAAACGATTTCGTTGAAGATAAAACAATATTCTGGAAATGATCTTCTCTGCACATGCATTTACTGGCTCTCAGAATATTGTATTTTAATAACCTTTGTAAAATGATGTTGAAAGAATTATACCTGGCTGAGTTTCTTGTCGGTTCTTTTGTGTCTAGGTTTTTTTTCTCTTTTCTTTCAACCGAACTAAAGTAGATTTGACGTTCAAAAATATCTTGTGATTGGGTTTAGTTGAGTAAATTGATTTGACTTTGACTGCCTTGTTTCGTTCCTTAGCTTCTGCTACCATTCAATTTCGCTCCGAAGATTTCGCCAACCATCTCTCATTCTTTCTATGTCTAAGCATTCCTTTCTTCATTTTTGTAATAACCTTACCATACTGCGTATCTCTTCATTGCTTATCTTGTCCTCAACGCGACGGTGACACCGCGCATATTTCACATCAGGCGTAAGATCACATTTCCACTGGAGATTATCACTTTTACCCAATTTCGGATATATCAAGTTTATCACTACCGTACAATAAAGTTTGAACCAACACAACATTGTGGATGGCCATTTTAGATTTAGATATATTGACACTGCCTACTAATACGATCAGAGCACTGTTCACTTTATTGCTGGTTGCTACGCGTCTCCACATCTAACACCTTCCATCCCTCGAAAACGCACTCCCCAAATACGTGATGAGACATAGTGCATGTACAATTGCACATATGTATCTGAAAAGTTTTACACGTGTTGAAATTTTGTAAGTCGGATTTTTCGGATACGCTACAAAGGTTTTTCACAAATTTAATTTGATTTGGTTTAGAATTGTAAAAATTAACTTAAATTATGAAAGTTTTATTCATTTTTGACAAAAATTATGAATGAATATCAAAATAAAAGGCAATTATACAGTAAACGAACCTTACCGCATACCTATCATTTTTGCCAATGTCACGTCAAGAACAAAATTCAATAAAAACGAATTAAGACAAAAAGTATTTGTAAAATAATATTCCTTCATTAAAATTTTACATTAGTAACACGCCAATATTATTTTCATGTATTTGAATTTGAGATTTAATATAAAATTGATTTTTACTGGTACTATTTTGTAATGTGATTTAGATGTTGTATAGACTCAGGTGTTACTTTGCGGAAATCCATTTCATGTGATAAACTCCTAAAATCTTTAGCTATTTTCCGCTCAACCTCCAAAAACCACCAATCGACACGTGTTTCGCCTCTCAACGAAACATCCTCAGGATATACCAGAGATAGGATTTGGTCAGCTAACCAGCACCGAATCCAAGGATTCGGTCCAATCCAAGGATTCGAATCCAAGGAGCTAACCAGCACCGAATCCAAGGATTCGGTGCTGGTTAGCTGATCGAATCTTATCTCTCGTATATCCTGAGGATGCTTCGTTGAGAGGCGAAACACGTGTCGATTGGTGGTTTTTGGAGTTCGAGCGGAAAATAGCTAAAGATTTTAGGAATTTATCACATGTGATTTAGAGTTAATTCAGATAATATTATTTATAATGAATTAATGATCGTTTGCTTTTGATAATTTAATGTGTCGACTGTTGAAATGGTGCGTAACTGTTTATTAAAACATATACTAAAAAATACTATTATATTAATTTCTTAACCGATATAGCGGATATTTAACGATTCAAATTTAATTTATTTTCTTTGTCAAAATCAATAATTAAATATGTAAATATATAAAGAAATAATTTTGCTTTTTGTGTTTTCAGTTTTTTCTGTTTGTTTGTAATTAATAAAAATAATTACGTAATAACGATGTCACAATTTTTTCAGGTATTGACTCCATACAATATCACTACGAAAGAAGCAAGTTCGGAAATCGAGTTTTGGTTGTGGAGGGTCTGCGTTATAAACTAAATGCGAGCAAGTCTGAAAGTGATGCCCTTAAGCAGCGTTGGATTTGCATCAAAACCACGCATCGTTGCAATGCTTTTGTAATGACGGTTAACGGCGTACCAATTAAAATGTGTGATAGTCATACACATTGAGTATAATGTATTTACATTACACTGTCGTACCTGTATCTATATTGATGGGTAAAGAAAACAATATTTTTATTAATTGTTATTACGACAATGATGTGTAATAACTAAAAATACGGTAGTCTTAAAAATTTTACAGTGCAATGTCTCTATAGGTAAGTTAAATACAAAATTCACACAATGTGTATTAGAGCACAAGTTATCAACTGATACTTACTAGTGTGCTACTACAATGTCTTGATCTCTTTGAAACGTCACCAATTTCTTCGGTATAAATAAGTAGGTACCAAGAATTCTTTGATAGGTAGTATAAACTTTAAGGTCAAGCTCTTTCAACACTACACTCACATATCTTTAGACGTCGCGGTCGTCCTCATTAATTTTACATCATTCAATAACGCTGTTTAATTTTTATTGCGGAAGAATTGTGTTGTAGGCGAAAATGTGAGTGTACTCTGCTATCTACGTTACTGTTTTAGTATGTTCACTTTGTTCAGATTACTCGTACAAAATAAGCAACTTGTTGATTTTCAAAATTCTCAGCTTGCTCAGCTTCGTTTTTATTCCATGCTTTCGTTATCCAACTACATCCAGCTACATACATACATAAATGTATCCTCACGCTGTATCCCAAACGGCGTAGTCAGAGAGGACGGCACGCCAAGTATCGCGGTTTTTGTATGCTTCTTTTGTCTCCTCAAATCTCATCGTTCTCTTTACACGTTTTCGTCTATGTACGCGAATGCTTTTAACATTTTCATCAGCTAACACTGGCTATTTGATCTTCATTAGTCAGACTTCATCTTCGCTGGCTTCTGCTACCGCTCACTTTCGCTCTGTAGATTTTCTTAGTCTTTCATCACTCATTCTTTCTATTTGCCCGAACTATCTAAGCATTCCTTTTTTCGTTTTTACAATAACACAGTCTTTCAACCTTGTCATACAGCGTATCTTTTCATTGCTTATTTTACCGTACCGTACATATTTTTAAAAGATCGCATTTCTATTACATTTATTTTACGTTCACTGGATCTCGAGCATATTCAGACCTAACTACTGTACAATAAAGTCGGCACCAACATCGCATTGTTGATGACCATTTTGGCAGTTTTAGTTGGTCTGTCGGGCAGATATATTCACTCTGCCCGACAGAGCAACATTAAATTTATTGCCAGCTGCTACTCGAAAACACACTCCCCAGATATACCTGCAATATCATTCACCAGTTCTGAACATTTTCCGTCTACCTATATTTCAGACTTCGTCAGTACATTTTCTCTAAGGAACACTAGAACCTTAGTTTTGTTGATGTTCATATTCAGTCCTTTCATTTCACATTCATCTTTCATGCACGAGACTAGAGTCTGCAACTCTGCTTCTGATGGTGCTTTAAGTATAACATCGTCAGCGTATAATAGACAATAAATTTACCACTTTGCCATCATTCATCATAACACTCATACTATCTTTCAATGTATGAAAGCAACTGTCAAAATATAGCACGAGTAGCAGACAGACGTCACGCAGCCATCTCTAACACCTAAATTAACCTCAGGGCGACATGTTACCATCTATCTTTACACTGGCTCTGTGGCCACGATATAATACATAGTCTTTCCATAAATACTGTTACAATAAAAAAAAACAATAATATTACATTTGAATTTGGAACCTGTCAATCTCATATGAATATTCATAGTGTTTTCTCATTTTCGCACCAATTTTTGTTAAATATTCTTGTCATATTAAAATGGAGAAGGGCGATAAAGAGAACCGAATTGCTGCGATAGCATTACACAAAGTAGGTATGAAGCCAAATGCAATTTATGAAACTCTACTCGCGTGGTATTAGTCGAATGTTTGCGTACCGTCCTAATGATGGGTATAATGAAATATCCTCTGTTTGTGACAGAAAAAGATCTGGCTGTTCACGTAGTATTCGTACTAAAAAGACGATCAAAGCAGTGAAGGAAAGAATCCGAAGAAATCCTGTCCGAAAGCAAAAGATTTTATCTAGGGAAATGAATATAACATCCAAAACCATGTAGCATTTTTTAAAAGATGACTTGCAGCTTATAAGAGGTGCACAGGTCATTATTTCACCGATAATTTAAAAATGAATAAAGTGGTAAAATCATAATAACTTCTTAGGCGGTACGCAAAGAGAGGTCACAGAAAAAATTTTTTTACTATCGAGCAATATTTTAATAAACACAATGACCAAGTTTATGCTCAAAGCTCTAGAGAAGCTTCTCAATTAGTTAATGGATTACAACGTGGGCATTATCCGGCTTTACTGATGATTTGGTGGGATGTTAGCTATCAAGGAGTGATTGAGCTACATTTTTGTGAAAAAGGTATCAAAACATCGGCCCAAATGTAACAACATACTATTCTTGAGAAGGTAGTTAAGTCTCTTAACATCACCATGTAGTGTAACCAAGAATGGTCTATCAGCAAGACCGGGCCATAAAGCTCGATCCACACAAGCGTAGCTGGCAAGGAACGTTTCTGACTTCAACAGAGCTGAAGACTGGCTGACATCTAGTCTCGATCTTAATCTACTTGATTAAGATTCATGGTCTCTTTTAGAGAGCATGGAATGCTCTAAACGCCATGATAATTTGGAATCCCAAAAACTTTCCATAAGATTAACAGTGACGAATTTTCCGATAGAGAAATCGATTCAATCGATAACTGGTCACAACGTTTAAAAGACTGTATTAAGGCCAACGGAGATCATTTTGAATTAGCTTCATATTTTTAAAATGCTATAATTTATAAACTAACGCACTCTGCTGTAATTAACGTTTTATCTAATGAAAAAAACGATGTTTTTTCTTGTACCAATATTTACGGCAAGACTAGATATAATGATCGTGCAACCCAATGTAAGCGGCTCCTCACGCCATTTCTGGCAGAAAACTACAATTTCTTTCGCACTATTCTGATTATTGCTTTTTCTATATCTACAAAAACGTAGAAATCACGCAGATCACGCAGAGAGAGAAAATCTGATCGATACAACCGATACCGTTTTTAAAACGACCTTGTACTTCCCACAAAGATCTTGCCTTTCAACTTTACTTGTTAGCTGACGAAACTGATGGCTCTATAAAATAAATAATTAATTATATTGACAAAATGGCCGGTAATTCAGCACGTGTAGACCGATTCGGCACGTGTAGTTGTTATCTTTCAAAGTGAAGCTTTTGCAGTTACCCACGCTTTTGTTGTGAAGCGATAAAACATAAAAGAAAGTTTGTTTTTATTAATACTTTATTGATTAAATGAACTGAATGTTTGTTAAGTTTCTTGTTTTAAAATAGCTATGGTAATACTTTTAATATTATGTTATGAGTTCTGTTAAATAATATATGAATAATCATATATCCGGCTAAGAGCGTCTTATTCTTTAAGTTTCGTAACAAATATAGGCAAATCTAGTTAAATTTAAAAACAAAAAAAGACAAGTTAGTTAGAAATACTCATTATTTAATTTCATGTTTTTCATTTCCGGATTTGGTTTGTCAATTTATGTCTTCGTACTAAATTTTTCAGCTCAGTAGACGTAAAAATGATGGTATAATAGGTTATGAGTTGTGGGATATGGATAGACAGATGGACAGACAGACGTAACGAGACTGAAAGGGTTTCACTTTAAACATTTTGGCTACGAAACCCTTGCCATGGATTCCATTTATCTGTTGCTGTCGACTATTATACGTTTTAACTGTGCGTTGCTTAATGTACATAAAAAAGTTAATGTAATTTGTAATTTCTTTTTCTCTATTTACTGGTAATCGGGTTAATGTTGTTATAATGTTGTTTGATACTACATGTATACGTCCTACATCAATAATAATGGCGAAATTTATTGCATAATTTATAGAAATTAAAAACGAACCTGGCTGTTACCCCGATTTATTTCTCGTACAATTAAAAAAGTAGCCTATATTTTTCCCCATTGTTCAAGCTATCTCCATACCAAATTTCATCAAAATCGGTTCAGCGACTTAGCCGCGAATGTGTAACGCATTTGCTATACTACTGTAGAGCATAGATCGTTAATATTTTTGTGGATACCTTTGTTGAACGTATATATCATTTATAGTGTAAATACTGCAATTTTTAGCGTCAATTTAAGAATTACTGAAAAGGTTAGGATGGCGTAAGTTTGAGTGTATTATACTCATTTGTAATTTACTAAAATAAAGTGATTATGCAATATTATGTACATAGCTAGTTACAGACGCACTGACGCACATAAATTTAAGAAAATAAGTTTAAAAAGTTTAGAATAATTAAAAAATACCTTCCTACTGACTTATTGGCGGTATGTTACTGATTTTAACTTTTTTTTGCACTTGTGATTAATTACGAGTGTATTAACGAATGTGAAAGTTATTTCTTACTATGAAAATTGGCTAATAAATACCTTTTGACAAAATATCTTTTGTCAATATTTCTATCCTTCTGTAAAAGAAAGTTTAGAGTCCAAGGAAGATGATAATAAAAGAATGATTTTCTTATAGATCTGAAACCAGTTTTCGCTCAATCTCAGCGCGGTAACCCTGTAATAATGATTGGTCAGTATCGCTTCAACCGGGTCAATAAGTACGGCAGCAGGACCAGATGGGTTTGCGTTAAGGCTAAGGCGGGTTGCAGAGCGTCGTTACACACCATGGACAACGCCATTGTTCGCGTGTGGGGCTTCCACGACCCCTTAGCGCACACAAGCGCTAACCGATTTTGAAAAGATGCGTTTTCCATAATATTACCATATTTAATATGTATGCGTTTTTGGTACCCTACTAAAATTAGAAACCGTAACATGGAATACGTTCGAACATGTTCAAAGTGAAAATTGGCAGTTATATGTATAAGATAGATTTTCAAATTTTTTTTTACAAATGACCACTCCAGGTCGATTCGATTTAAAATGGTCGATTATTTATTATTAATTTTAACTGTTGAGGAACATTAAGTTGTGTGAGTTCGAATCACACTTAGCCGGTATGAAATAATTATATTTATCTGATTGTTTTCAGGATCGCTTCTTGATAAAAGGTGCTTATGAAAATGATGTTGCTTATTACAAGAGTTTATTCCCATTACATGAGGCTTGAAGTTTGTTTAGCTGATTATAAATTTACTAATTTATTGTACCCCTTTTGTGTATGTATAGTATAGGTATGCATATTATGTACCTATGTATGTATACATATCATAAATGAAAGAACAAGTACGAGTATTGAATTTAAGATTTAGTTTTAAGTCGTTTAAGTTATAGAAATTACATATTGTTTTTAATGAATTTTGCATCACATAATATTGGATTTTATTTAAGATTAAGTAAAATAACTGATATTTGGTGGTGGTTTTATTTCTATATTGTTTTGAGATATATAACGATAGATTTAATTTCACCAATG
The DNA here is from genome assembly GCA_907165235.1 of Zeuzera pyrina. Lineage (NCBI taxonomy): Eukaryota > Metazoa > Arthropoda > Insecta > Lepidoptera > Cossidae > Zeuzera > Zeuzera pyrina. Next base: position 19,102,807 of record OU015628.1, read on the forward strand.
TTTCACGTGTTAATATTTTAAATAGGTATAACTATGATAGTAAATTATTAAATTTTATACAAAGTATTATTCTGTTTAAGCCTATATTTGGATAATACATTTTTTTATTGACTTCTCTTGTTTTTATTTTATGTCGTAATACTTGGTCATATTACTTATTTTTCCTCAAGATCATTGAGAAAGTAATCACAATGTTTTAGTTAATGTGGAAAAAAATTTGATATACACCCTTTTGTGTCACAAATATAATTAACGGTCTTGCAAAAAGTAAGAGTAAATCACCCATTCAAAAACCTGTTCTTCAACATATTATGATGCCTTGGTGACTGTTATACGTACTTATTCTTTTAATCCCTTTGATTGAAGGAGTTTGTTGACTCATTTCAATGAACTACTATGTCATCTAAATAATTCAATGTGACTCGTGATTATTACTACTAATGGTTTATATTTCAAGTAAAATTGTTTATATTGACGATTTTGGTTGTGTTTCAGTTACAGAGCATTTCACGAAAAGAGGTAACCTGATGTTATTCGATGGAAGTTTTCGTTACTGTAGAGACAGAAATGTCGGCATAAAGACTAGATGGCATTGTTCCACAAGAACCAGAACTAAATGCAAAGCCTACATTTACACTTACAATGGCATGGTTATCAAAACTTTTTTATGCCACAATCATGTGCATTGATAAGTTTCCTTCCACTTGTTGGAATATGTAGGAGAAATACTAGGAGAAAAATCAAAAGATTTGAAACATGAATGTTAATTATAAGGAAGGAACGTACCTACATACGTAGGTGTATAATACTAATGATTAATAATGGTTGCGATTACTAATTACACACACACACATCTTCACGCTGTATCCCTACCGGGGTAGTCAGAGAGGACAGAGGGCCAAGCGTCGCGGTCCTTATATACTACTTTCGCTTCCTCAAATGTCATCATTCTCTTCACACATTTTCGCCTAGGTATCCGAGTGCTTTTGATATTTCCGTCGGATAACGCTCTGGCTTTTTGATCTTCATAAGTCAGGCTTGGTCTTCCTTGGCTTCTTTTATCACTCGCTTTCGTTCTATCGATTTTCATCATTAGTCTTTCATCACTCATTCTTTCTATGTGCCCGAACCATCTAAGTATTCCTTTCTTCATTTTTACAATAACATTGTCGAGCAACCCTGTCATACTGCGTATCTCTTCATTGCTTATTTTGTCCGCAAGGGTGACACCGCACATATTTCTAAGAGATTTTTAAGTGATACATGTGTACATGTAATTAGTAATCGGAATTTGTTTTTCCAGTCATTTTGTCATTTTCCATTCATTTTACAATTTTTTTTTTAAGAATAAAAAAGTTTGGTGATAGTTCTTTTAGCTATGTAGGTATTATTAAACGAAATGTTACATGAAAAATTACGAATTATGATTGTTATGGGTGCTTTCTGAAAATGTTAGTAGTTAGTATCTATGTATCTACTTTTTAGCACAACACAGTTACTAGTTGAATATAAGTAATATTATTTTGTAATGTACCTTGTGCCAAGTGCGACGATGACTTAATGTTTGTATGTATTATGTAATTTATTATTATGCATATATGTGCGAACCACGTGGAGTACTGAAGACTTCGGTGAAGATATAATCGTGTATGATTTTAGTGTTCTGTTCAAAAATTTGAATAACGGAGTGTCTGTTCCTCTGGGGCGGATCTTTTTTTCATTGATTATGTGACATATACACAAGAGGAACCATTCAGGCTCCAAGTGTTAAATAAAAAGTTAAAACATTTTTTTGGGGTCATTATAATATTATGGGGCTTCAAATGAAAACTCTTAATATCATGTTCTAAAAACTTATTTTTTAGCACTTTCGAAAAAGCATTTAAACATGATTCACTCTGTAAGCGTCTCTTACGAAAATCTGAAAAAAGCATGAAAATTTAAATTATTTATTTATTTGCATTAGATAATATTGTATTCCATAAACTAAGTAACCATTAACAATTCAACACAACAGCTTACTTTAAAAAGTATGTACAATTATAAAATATCTAAAACGGAAAATTTAGCGCTATCACCTCCAGATTGAGGGCGTCGCAATGGGCAGTCGTGTAGCCCCTGTACTGATCAATATCTGGATGGAACATTTTGAACAGAAGGCTCTCAGCTTGGAACCGAAGACCATTCGATTTTGGAAAAGGTACGTGGATGATATCTTCTATATCATCAAGGGAAGTACGCAGGAAGTAGACCAATATACGGAACACCTGAACTCCATTCACCCAAGTATGAGGTTCACATATGAAATGGAGGTGGTAAGTCACTGGCATTCTTGGACCGCGATAAAAGATGGAAAGGTTATCACACTGTATAGACTGGAAGCCTACACACACGGACAGATACCTGCACGCTTCGTCTCACCACCATCCCGGTTACCTGCAATCCGTTATGGCATTATTAAAGAACAGAGCGTACAATGTATGTGACCCGGAACTTCTTGAATCGATTATGTGCCGGAGGTATTGGCGAAGAACGGATATCGAGTGAACCGACGACTGCGTAGGGCTAAAGAGAGGTACAGACATCCAGAGATGAGCAGACAACCAGCCTATATACCCTATGTAAAAGATGTTACTGATCAGTCTTAGAAAAGCACTATCCGCACCCTAGAATAAAGGCGAACAACATAGTGGGCACGCCGAAGGATGTTTTGCCGTTGCAGACGCCAGGAGTCTATAAAATAGAATGTAGCTGCGGTAGTTCATACTTTGGCCAAACGAAACGCACTGTTGTTGAATGGGTTAAAGAACTTATTACAGCGGTGAAAAACCGGCAAGCAACCAAATCAGCGATAGCGGAACATCCGTTGCAATGAGATACAACGACTGGATTGAGTTTCATCGCCCACAAGCCCTTTCTACTGATCGAAAACGGATACAATTTATCGACGATGTGGAATCCTGTGCTTAAAGGAACAAAACCTCTTGTTTCGCTTCGGTTAAACGCACGGACACTGTGAGTATTGTGTGTAGGTATCCCGAAAACTATTTACAAATATCGGGGGTAGATGACAAAACTTCTACCTCAGACACGAAGTGAAACTTGCTGCGACAGTTTGCTTGAGACCACCAAAGAGAATATAATCACTACGTTTTGAGACCACGGCCGATGCAACTTGGTCGAAAAGTCAAGCAAAATAAAAGGTTAATCGCGTTAAATTTCGCGTTTTAGATATTTTATAATGCAACACGAAAGTTTTAAAGTTTATATGTACAATTATAATTGCACTTGCCGTTTTTTAAATATTCTCACACCAAAATTTCTACTTAATATATATAACGCTACAGTTCCGTGCATTTCAAATCAGTGCAACATTCGTAAGTTAACATATGTGTATAAAATTGTGTTCGAGTCCCCCAGACCAGACCCAGACTCCACCTGGTTCGATTTTGAAGTAACGAAACGTTATATGAAAGATAGAGGTATGGAAATATTATGTATTTTTATGAAATCTTTGTTTATTTTATTGTTTATTGAATAAACGGTTTTATTACTGATATATTATATGAGTATTAACTTCGGATATTATAGTAAGTCATTCGGATATTATAGTATATCAACCTTACTGTTACTAAATAAATATATTATAACATGTTAAATGCAAATTATAAAATAGGTGTATTAAATGTGACGTGTCTAATATTTGCCAGCGGCGGTGTTTGATATGACGAAGGCGGGCAATCCTGTAATTATTTTCGGGGAAAATCGTTACAATCGCGTGATTCAATGCAAAGGTCCAAAGGTGCGCTGGACGTGTACCAGGAAATACAACAGATGTCGTTCCACTATTGTTACATTAGACGGCGTAATTGTCAAGTTACCTACTGAACATAGTCATTGACCGGAGCTTGAAATATTGTGATATTTTTAATATAGCTGTAATTCTGGAAAACATATTTAAAAGAATACTTTTAAAAATTTTTTTTCACTCTCCTTAAATAATTTTCTCAGTTCATTGTGTGTGTTTTATTTAAAAATAATATTGATATGTTTGGTGTATATTTTAATTACAGAAAATTCTAAAAGTTAAAAAAGTCATAATATAATCAATTGTTTTATCGCTGTGCCTATTTGCCCTATCCACGGGCCTACAGGAAGCGCAGCCGGCGCTGAGTCGTGGATGAAAGCATGGTGAAATTGTATACTTGTATCTTTAGACGTATTAACGACAGATTTTTTTTTCCGGTAGAAAAAACTTTCGAATAGTTGTAAAAACAATCATTAAATCTTTGACCTAACCGCTAGAAGTTATTTTTGAGTAGAAAGGACTTCGTAAAGACATTCATGAAAAGTGTATATTATATTAAAATGTATAAATAAACAAAAAATGGGTTAAAATTATAATTGAAAAAAGTTGTCAGTGACTGGAGAGCTTCCCGTAGACCCGTGAATCGATGGATTGTCAGCATCTTGTTTAACTGTTTATTGAATGGTTTTAACCACAGTTAATTTATATTAAAATCCCTCATTGTTATATTTAACACTGTGAAATTGATATAGTTTGATTGCATATTATTTGTGAAATTTTTATTATTATATGTAGTATTTAGTAGTGGTGTTTGGTATGACAAAAGTGGCAACTCTGTAATTATTATTGGGCAATATCGGCAAAATCGTTACAATTGTGTTTTGTGTAAAGATACAACACGATAACAATATATAGTCTATCTAACACCAATTGAACTTAATACTTTATAATAATTAATGAAATGAAAATTAATTTTAAAAAAATCGTTTTTTGCACAATAGTTCAAAAGTTTTTTGCATATTTATTACAAGTAACGTGGATTATACATAAACATAGATAATGTATCTAGTTTTTTAAATTTAAAATAGTGACTTCACCGTAAATTCGTCTCCGTGGATTTCGAAAAAACAGTCATCCATCTTATTAATTTTTAATTTCTTCTAATTTCTTTTTAATTTCCAAAGTGCAATGGCACTTCTCTTTCCTTTAATTATATGTGTATACATTATTTTATATATTAATATACGTGTTATACTCTATTAAGCAACTGCGACCCTAGTCTTTCGAACAGCGCAATTTAGTAGTACAAGAGTTCAATTCAGTAGTATTTCAGTGAAGGTCGAATTAGCAAATAAAAAAGAGAAAAATTCTAATCACGTTGATTTGTTTAGGGTAGAGAAGTCAAAAAACTGATCGTAATTTTCATTTTTTCAAAACTGTCTTTAATGGACAGAGACGATTCTGTTACTGTTTTATAATAGTAATAGTTGCATTTTACATGTGATGCATATTACAATGTTCTGTACACTCTAGGTGAATTTTTATATTTCCTAATTACAATACATTACAATTGTTATTTTTATATGTATATGTTACAAAGTAGATAAGTTCTTATTGCTTTTTATAACATTTACCACGAATTTTATAATTGTCAATTTTTTTAATACAAAACTGCAAAAATTTTTTTAATTATTATGCTTGTTGTCAAAAATAATTTTAATATATTTTACATATATCTCAGGTAAAACTTATTATTATAATATTAATTATTTGTGTTAGAAATGTTTTTTATTCTAATGAGTTGTATTAAAACAATAAAATAATGGCTATATGATGTTTATGTTCATCTATGATATATACATACCTTTATGTTGTATCGCTAACGGGGTATTCAGAGAGGAATTTACCTAACAATAAGAAAAATATCATAGCTAAAAAATTTAATGATGTGTACTTATTATATATAATGTTAATATGGTGTCTATTACAGTGCCCATGTAGTGACTAGAGCGGGCAATCCAGTGATGCAAAATTACATAGGCGGAGTTATTACCCAAAACTTTGCAGACAGCGACAGCCACGCGATCATTGCGCGACCAGTGACTAATTGTAATAAAAAATTGGTATCATGTATGACGATTGCGTGTCTATTGTCCCATGAACGTAAAATGCACTTATTGTGATAGATTTAGCGCCATTGTACAAATTACATTAATCAAATTCTCGTTTGACAGCAGATATCGCGCGATACTTGGCTGTCACATACTGACTGCATGTTAGGTAATAAGCGTGAGTTCTCATCGTTACAAAGGCGTGAAACCACAAGGCCCCTGGGTTCGGTCAGTGTTAAAACTTCTTCTGGTTGCCGCTCAGCAATCATCAGCAATAAAGTTATAACTCTAGATGACGATATTATTAAGATAATTAACGAACATTATAACGATAATTTTAAAACAGATAATATGATAATTAACGAACCATTAATAAGTTTAATATAGAGTACCATAATTAAAATTAAAACCAAAACCTCTATCAAATACTCATATATTCCATCTTTACGTCAAAGTGAAATGTAAATAAACATGAGCTAGAATTTCGTAAAATAATCAGTTTTACATACATACATACATATCTTCGCGCTGTTTCCCTAACGGGGTAGTCAGAGAGAACGGGGCGCCAAGCCAATTTCGAATTATAAAATTAGAGCACTGTCGCTTTTAAAGACATTCATTATTTTTCAATTCTAAGTGAAACTGAAAAAACTTATTTCGTCAAGCATGTTTTTTTTTTCAGAAATGTTTAAAATGTTTAAAAATATTTTTATTTTGTAAATCGATCCAGTTTCATCTCTAAATAATATAAATCAAAGTCGCTGTTTTCATTCTGTCTGTTTCTCCGTTAACTTCTTCTAAACCACGCAACGGATTTTCATACGGTTTTCACTATCATTTAGAGATTTCTTTCCGGAATTATATGTATAATACAAGCATATTAGAGTACAGGAAAGCCGAGAATTTCAATGATTTGTAATGATGTTGTAAAAACATATTTTTGGGTGCTTACATTGCCAATGCTGGCTAAACCTTAAGAGATAGATCAAACTAATGTACGAGGGCTGCTATTTATGTATCCGGAACTGGCCAGTTACAGAACAATATTAAAAAAGTAATTATAACATTTAAAAATGGAACTCATTGGCTGAAGAATACAATTTGTTTCATGTAGCTGTCATTTGTTTATCCTTTGTGGCGTCATTTTGAAAATTGCGAGTCTTTACCACCATGGATTTAAGTCGTGAAAATTTTCGTGCTATGGTTTATTATGATTTTCGGCGAGGGTTAACTCAAAAACTGTGCATCAATCAACTCACTTCGACTTTTGGGGACGAAGCACCATCGAAAACTACTATATATCACTGGTTTAGTAAGTTTAATCGTGGGCGGTCTGTGCCCACGGACGAAGTTAAAGAAGGTCGCCCTAAATCGGTTGTTGTACCTCAAAATATTGATGCTGTGCGGGAACTAATAATGCAAGATCGTCATGTTACATATCGCGATATAGAGGCGTCTCTGGGCATAAGTATGACGAGTATATATAAAATATTACACGAACATTTAGCGGTAAAAAAAATTTGTTCACGTTGGATTCCGCGCAACTTGAGAATTGACCAAAAACGGGCTCGTGTCGATTGGTGTGAAAAAATGTTACAAAAGTGCAATCAGGGTGCGTCAAAAGCTGTCTATAATATCTACACAAGTGATGAATCTTGGACATATGCGTATGATCCTGAAACTAAACAACAATCAACGGTTTGGGTGTTCCAAGATGAGCCGAACCCAACAAAATCATTCGTTCAAAAAGCACTTTGTAGCAAATGGTCGCTTGTTTTTTTTTGTTATAAATGGACATGTAGCTACAGTGCCACTAGAGGATCGTAAAACGGTTAATTCTGAATGGTACACGACCATTTGTTTGCCAGAAATCTTTGAAGAAATAAGAAAGAACCGACAACGCAGAATCCTTCTTCATCATGACAATGCTAGCTGCCACACATCGGCCGAAACAACTCTGTATTTGGAAGATCAAAAGATCGAATTAACGGGTCATCCGCCGTACAGCCCCGACTTGGCCCCCAACGACTTCTATTTATTCCCAACCGTGAAGAATAAATTACGTGGTCAACGTTTTTCGAGCCGTGAAGAGGGTGTTGATGCGTTCAAAATGCACATTTTGGAGATACCTCAATCTGAATGGAAAAAGTGCTACGAAAATTGGTTCCAACGCATGCAAAAGTGTATCGATCATCATGGTGAACATTTTGAAAAGCAATAAAACTATAATAAATGCTATATGTTTGTTTCATTTTGTTATTCCGTATACACATAAATAGCAGCCCTCGTACTACGGAATTGTATATCTTATTTTTTTCACAGTTTCTCTTATAATTGAAAAATAAGGAATATTATTAAAAGCGGCAGTGCTCTAAGCCTTGTAGTTCGAAATTTGCCCATACTGTTCCGGAAAAGAATTATTGAAAATATACATACATACGGGTTAAGCGCGTCGGAAAGTAAACGGGGGTTGCGGGTTAGATTCCCGCCCCAAGTCTGGGTGTTTATGTACTCGTATAATATGTATGTATTTACAAAAGAAAAGTAGTATATCAGTTGTCTTGTACCCATAACACAAGCGCTGTGCTGCTTAGTATGGGACACGATGGCGCTGTGTGAAATGTCTGAGTACATTATTATTATTATACATACTATCGCCTTCTCAAACCGATGTATACCAGTGTAATACAAACATTATATTATACATATGTGATTTGACTTGACATAGGTACAAGATAAACGAAAAGATTTGAATTTTGAGAAAGCGAAAGAAGTACGTAAGGACGCTCCGTCCTCTCTGAGTTCCCCGTCAGAGATACAGCGTGAAGATGTATGTGTGTAAAAGAAAAGGAGTGTTTTTGCACACGTTACCAATTTCTAGTAGAATTTATTAAAATAGAAAATTATTTTAAATACATACATATCTTTACGCTGTATCCCCAACGGGGTCAGGGAGGACGGAGTGCCAAGCGTCGCGGCCCTTCTACTTCTTTCGCTTCCTCAAATCTCATCATTCTCTTCACACATTTTCGCCTAGGTATGCGAGTGCTTTTGACATATTTTAAATACACCGCTTAATTGGCATCGAACAACAAAACTGCCACGGCATCTTTTTATGTTGTTAAATTTCAATAGGTAAGTTGCACTAAGTTATTGAATTGCCTTAATAATACATACACAAATACTTACATATCTTCACGCTGTATCCTTAACGGGTTGGGTTAGGTTAGGTCAAGAGAAGATGCCTTAATAACATGATATATAATGAAGTTGGGAGCGCGGTCGAGCCTGCTTGTGCATGTGGCGATTGTTTCAAATAAACTTAAAAGTATTAAGTACTTTTGCTTGGAATTAATTATCATTTTCCATCAGTGAAATTCCTTCCGAACTGCGTATTTCTAATAATTTCTATGATTTATGGCTTGATCATGGTATCTCGACTTCTTATGCAGAATTAATAGATTTATTTAAATATAGGTGATTCGTCTTTATTATTTCAGTGATTACTGAAATCCATTCACAATTCTGTACAGGAGCGTGTAAGTAAATGTTTTCAATTGTATTTTTCAGATTTAATGAAATGTACCTTCACAAGTCGCGGCAACCGTATACTTATGATAGGTGACAAGAGATTTAATTGTGATAGTCGATATCAAGGACCCAAAGTTCGGTGGACGTGTGTGAAAAAATCTTATGGATGCCGTGCCACTGTATTCACGTGGGATGATCAAATACTGCGAATAGTCAATACACACAATCATTAATAACATTGTCAAACGTAACTAATATTACTGATTAAACATACGGTAACTGTACACGACGGTGAAGCCGCCCTGAAGTTTGTGCACATATTGTGTATATTAATCGAAATCGGTGGGAAATGCGTGTTTTTGCTGTGATTTGAGCTACGTAGGACTACAGGCTGTTATTTTTCTTTTTGATTGCATTTCGTGTACTGAAATTAATAGTGAACACCCTGTGGAAAAAATTATGCACGGTTTTATCAGTTTCTATACAGTGCTCACAGAGTAGGACTTGTTTCAGGGATAAAGAAACACAATCTTTATTTGCTTGTTTATGTCTCACGCTAATTATTATTGTATCTTACAATGTGATGATCTTAATTTTTCTTTTCGATTGTATTTCGTGTACTGAAATTAATAGTGAACGCCCTGTGGATACAGTTGTGCGCGGTTTTATCAGTTTCTATACAATGCTCACAGAGTAGGACTTGTTTCAGGGATAAAGAAACACAATCTTTATTTGCTTGTTTATGTCTCACGCTAATTATTATTGTATCTTACAATGTGATGATCTTAATTTTTCTTTTCGATTGTATTTCGTGTACTGAAATTAATAGTGAACACCCTCTGGAAACAGTTATGCGCGGTTTTATCAGTTTCTATACAGTGCTCACAGAGTAGGACTTGTTTCAGGGATAAAGAAACACAATCTTTATTTGCCTGTTTATGTCTCACGCTAATTACTATTGTATCTTACAATGTGATGATCGTAATATTACTCGAAATCGCACAATACATTCGTGCGAAATAAATTCGTGTCGCATAGCGTCTAATCTAAAACAAACGACTAATTTTTTTGGCGCGAATTTAGCGTGGGGTATAATGTATGATTTCACTATACGTAATATGTAACAGAAAATATCCCGCGGTAGTTTTTCGCAGTGGGCTTACTTCTGTACCTACTCGGAAGAGAGATATAATTTTGACTTGTTAGGCAACGATGTACTTCAACTACAAACTTGTTACGGCAGTTGTTAAAATACATGGTCTTGTATACACTCGTATACATCTAATTGTAAGTAATCTTTACGTATATACATACATATCTTCACGCTGTATCCCCAACGGGGTAGTCAGTGTAGTCTTTACGTTAGCCGTTAATCAGACTTTAGTTTAATTCGGGATTAATAATGGTTATTGGATATAACTTTTGCAATTTGATGATTGTTATTATAGTTTCGATCGAAATTTTTATCTTTTGATCACAAATAGACCTCGAGATTTAAGCTTTACATATATAAATAACGTTATTATAATATATTATGTATGTTTTTGTGTGGCTCAAAAAAGTCATTTTATTAGGAAGACAACTGGACCACAGATTTGTATGGCTTTACTTGTGAAATGTATTGAGACATTTGTTGTTAATTTTGAAATATATATATTTTTTCATATTAAGTAGATATTTTAATTCTTAAGAAACCTTAAACGATTTGATTAAACTTGATGTCTAACACAAGACATTACCAATATTTTATATAAGTTTCAATATGTAGTAATTTTAAAATACATACGTACATCATATCCTCTTACTGTATCCCTCACGGGGTAGTCAGAGAGGATGGAGCGCTAAGCACTGCAGTCTTTATATACTTCTTTCGCCTTCTCAAATATTTGAAAATGATTTGTGTGTTAGATATTTTTAGCTGTGTACATATCCGCCAGAATTTTAATTTATTATTCAACACGTGTTTCGTTTTCTAATGGCTAAATAAATATTTATGATATTATATGTAAGTTGTATAATACTAGCTACCCGATCCGGCTTCGCACGACTAAAGATCTACGGCCGGACGGCTTCACTAACATTCATATTAACTTTCTTTTTGTGTAACTTCGGGAACGCTCGGATATCACCTGCGATCATATCGAGTTAAGGGCGTACTGTCTGGATTAGTGGCGCTTTGCAGCATTTTTTTGCATATGAAAACCTTGCTTGTAAATCTAAACTACCTTAGTTACTTACTTAAACTACATTAATGATTGATTTTTGATACGGATTCATTATATTTACCCAAATCACTCACATAAACAAACTTTTCTACTTGTATTTTAAAGCTATTTTTGGTTATCACGAGTGAATAGATGAACGAATAATGTAACCGAATTTTCTTTATAAATACGAATGGAATTATTCTGCTATATATTATTTTCATATATGTAGATAACTTTAACGAATTACGCAACGCATGCCAAGAAAGCTCTTAAGCACGATTTTTTTCGACTTATTCGACCAATGTCATTATATTTCGGCTAATTTGCCCAAAATATTCTTAAATAATATATCTAAACTTTCCTCGTGAATCATTCTATCGTTACAGAAATTCCTACAGTAGTTTATGAAATTAGCGCGTACAGAGAGTCATAGATGCGTCTAGGGACTTTACTTTATAAGTAGTGTACACACTACATGCATATAATAGTGGTAGTGATAATAGCGATACAGTGTTGGGCAAAGTAATTGTAAAAACAATTACAATTACTTTTTGTAATTGTAATTGTTTGCCTAACAAAATGTGTTCACAATTACATTTTATAATTACAAGTTTTCATTGTAATTGTTTTTACAATTACATTTTGCCCGACACTGTAGCGATATCTTCTGTATCTAGGTATATATTTAAAATATTTATTATGAATTAAAGTATGTACGATTTCTGAATCGATACCATATATTGCACATAAAATAGTTTATCTATTCTATTTAGACTATCTTTAAAAAAGTTATTAAGTATAATCTTACGAGACCAATTTTAGCAAACTTTGCTGGCGACGGGTGTTACAGAGCTTAAAGATCATTCTATTTTATTTTGCTGTAGGATTCTGTTGTAGACCATCCTTCAGTCTATTTTAAAAAATATGTTTTTCTACACAGTGGCCGTTTTCACTTCTACACGCTTTGGTAATCCTCAAATAGAAATCGGGCCGTATCGTTTCATAAGCTCTAAGGCAGGCGGTCGGCGCAAGCGCTGGTTATGTAGCCAGAAAACAAAGGGATGTCGGGCAACCATCACCACACTTGATGACGTTATCATAAAAACTGCCAATGAACATAAACATTAAAACATTATTAAAATTATTTTATTTCGTTACTTAATTAATTAATTGGAAAAAAACGACGTATTATTTTTTCATTACGAGACTAATTAGAAGTTTTATTTTATAATTATTTGTTAAATATAAGTATGATTTTTTCAATAAATTTTAGTTATATCAATGGATGTTTATTTTTTAAATGGCTTGTTTCATCATGATTGTATTCAATGAATGAAAATCATTACGGTGTGTATATTTTATGACCTGAAATAGCTTATTAATTTATGTCAAATTATTGAAAACAACGTATGTAGTTTTAACTGAACTCTGACTTTGTTGCAGTTGAAGCCATATTTGTCCAAATAGCAAAAGGTCGCAGGGTATTGTGCATCGGACCTTATCGGTTTAATTTGGAAATTAATCGAAACTATCCGAATCGACCTCGACGTCGTTGGCGTTGTCCACGTAAAATGAGTGGATGTCGTGCCACTGTGATCACTATGGATGACGAAATATTGAAAGTGGTTGGTGAACACAATCATACTTAACATTACACATAAAACGATTGGTGATTCATGTATTTAGGTATGTGTACTGTTGGTGCAGTAAAAGGAGTAAAAATGAGTAGACATACGACAAATAAATTATTGTTTTTATTTAACTGCGTTTAATTTCTCTGACGTTGACAAGGTTCGTGCTATTATTGTAAGTAAAGTGTGAGTAGTGCTCGGATACCTGAGCAATTAATGCTCCGGATATAACAAATTGATAGTGATAGTGATATATAGGGATGTATTTTGTTAATACATTATTTTTTGTTGCGTAAAGAGTAATGTTACGTTGGTTGGTTCTATACTATATATTTGGTATCGTACAAGTTATGTTGAGTGATACTCAACGTTACTCTCTTTAATGTCTGTAGTATAATATTTCCTTTTGCAGTTGACGGAGCTATTTTCATATGTTATAATAAACGATGTTACCTAGAAATGAAATTTAACATTGTTGTTGGTCAATGCAATCGACATATCGGCTAGATGTCGATCATGCTTTGTCTGTGTAAGAAGACAGCTGTGGTGTCACTTAACGTACTTCGACAAGTAATATTGTATTTGAAGTTTACATGTTCATTGTTCTTGGAAGTAGTGTTGATCGGCTGTCTTGTAAACGTATAATACAACTACTGTAAGAAGCAAATCTTGTCCTACTATCTGTGCTTGCTATCTGTGGTTTACAGAATGTAATTTCATTTCATTTCTACTTGTCAACGAAATAAATGCGATCATTTACACATTTTATTTCAATGTGCACGTTAGTTTATGAATTTTATTTTGCAAAAAAGCCACGAGAAAATTCACTTATTCACAAATTTTATTCTTTACATTTTTTTTGTAGTGTCAAAACATTATCCCTTTAGTCACGTCACTATTGTAAAAGAAACTACTTAATGTGCTTCTGTTACGGTAACAAGTAAAGAAAAAGTCTGTCTTTAATTCTTTTAATAAAATTCGTGTAGTATATTCACCATTATATCGCTGTAGTATTCTTGAATTTGCAGTTATTTGCTTTATACCTACTAAGTTTCCATAGCATTTTGTTACATTTCATTTATATTATTTTTATTCCATTTTTATTTTTGGTTATCATTTCAGTACCCACATTTGGTAAGACACGTTCTGGGAAAAAAATAATTTTGGTGGGTAAAAATAAATTTTTGAATACGTCCACTAGAAACAATATTAGTTGCTGGCGCTGCGATAAGAAGAAATGTGCAGCCGCTTTTTATACTGAAAGCGACGTTATAGTTAAGACCAAAAACGAGCATAATCATTACTAACCAACTTTTCTATTTAGCTAAATACGATTCATGTATAATTTGCATTCCCGTGGGTGATATTAGGTATTACAGTCTGTTCTACAAGTTCAAAATGGTGTTAATTCTTGACAAAGGTCCTAAAAATATGTGCGATAGCTCATTGGTTTCGGAATGACGTCTAGAAAAATATATTTTAAGGATTTTACAGCACATAAAAAATTGCAAAATTATTAACAAATTCAGATGAAAAAAAGGCATTTAGTTTTCGCCTTGATTCAAAAACTATTAATATTTAAGAAATTAAAAAAACGATTCTTAAAGAGGAAAAAATTTCCTAAAAGAAAGTCTCATTTTCCGTTACACCTCCATTATTTATAAGTTTAATTTAACGCTGAAAATAGGGCTTTGCGCGGCCGGTACGGCATGGGCGCACCGCCGCTGAAGAGAGTATACCATGTTAAATATTTTTTTTTATAGTATTAAATATCAATATTAATTTGAATAAAATATGGTATCATCAGAACACTTCAAAGAATAAAGCCCCATTGGAAAACATTTATTAAAATATAAAAATTTATCAACAAATGACGTAAAAAAAATTTTCTCAACGTTTCCTAATGCCGTTGTTAGATGCAAAAACAGCAATAACATAACATTTGATTAAAAAAAAATTTTTAAGAACATTTTGTCGACATTTAATTTTTTGTTAATTTAAAAAAATATAAAACACAATTCAAAACTTTTTTCTCGTGATTTTGTTAAATATATATATATATATAAGAAGGGCTCCAAGAAGCAAAAATTTTTTAGGCCAATTATTTAAACTTTTATGTCACCTTTTGTGAAAACGGAAGTCCGCGAAAAATTACTTAGGTAACAAATTGTATAACTTTTTGAAAAACCAACATAACATTTTTTTCATAACATAATTTTTTCAAATTGATATTGATATTTAATACTATAAAAAATATTTTACGTGATATACTCTCTTCAGCGGTGCTGTGCCCATGCGGTTCCGGCCGCACGGAGTTCTATTTTCAGCGTTAAATAAAGAGTATAAATAATGGAGGTAGAGTTCCGGGGGATGAGACCTTCTTTTAGGAAATTTCCTCCTCTTAAAGAATCTTTTTTTTTAATTTCTTAAATTTTAATAATTTTTGAAAAACCTTTTGAAAAACCAACATAACATTTTTTTCCAATGGGGCTTTATTCTTTGAAGTGTTCTGATGACAGTATAATTTTTTCAAATTGATATTGATATTTAATACTATAAAAAATATTTTACGTGATATACTCTCTTCAGCGGTGCTGTGCCCATGCGGTTCCGGCCGCACGGAGTTCTATTTTCAGCGTTAAATTAAGAGTATAAATAATGGAGGTAGAGTTCCGGGGGATGAGACCTTCTTTTAGGAAATTTCCTCCTCTTAAAGAATCTTTTTTTTAATTTCTTAAATTTTAATAATTTTTGCATTATAGGCGAAAAACTAAATACCTTTTTTTTCATCTCAATTTGTTAATTACTTTTGCAATTTTAATGTATTGTAAAATCCTTAAAATACACTTGTCTAGACGTCATTCGGAATCTAATGAGTTATCGCACATATTTTTAGGGCTTTTCTCAAGAATTAACATCATTTTGAATTTGTCAAACAGACTAATAAGTAAATAAGTATATGTTGTACTCATTATTTAAATTATTTACATTGTTGGTGCCATATTTTTATGATAGACGAGTCAAAGGATAAAAGAACAGTATCCCCAGAGTCTAATATTTTTGAATTAACATTTTGACTGTTATAAAAAAAAAATTTGCTGCAGGGAGACGACGCATTATTACTGATTATAGTACAAAGTTGTTAAGTTTCGTTGTCGTTTGTAATTTTTTAAAATTGATGATAGAAGCTTTTTCGTTACTAGATGATTAAGAACAGTAATTTACTATTTTGAGACTGAATTTTTTTTTTAATGTACTCTATAACAGAAGTAGCTAGTTTTGCAAAATTATTAAGTTTTGCTATCGTTTGTAATTTTAATATTTTGTGATAGAAGTTTTTTGTTGTTTTATGATAAAGAATAGTATATTATTATTTTGAGACTGCCATTTTTGAAAAAACGTGTACGCTTATATAGCCCAGTAAAGTTACGACATCTTAAATGATACTTACTTACATACTTTATTGTATTATAAAAAAAAATAGGTATGCAATATGCATATATTGAATATTTTTTAGTTTGTAAAAATAGTTCTTGTCTTTGATATATGCACCAATTGGAACGAAATATCTTTTAAAAATCTCGTTTAATAACTTTAATAATTTACTGCACGTGAACAAAAAATATTAATAGCTTAAAATTACTCAGATGTCTATAATTCTCTTTTTGTGCGATTAAACTTTGAATCCACCAAATAAATCGTCATAATAGTAAAATATAACTTTTTCAATGTGCGGGATATATCTCGGTGAATTCATAAACATAAAATTATATATTTAACGATTGTAAAAAGAAATATCTACAAATTTTTTTTTTACAAATTTGTTATTTTACGGGGCTAATATACGTCTTGCAAAATTTCGTAAGTTTCATATTGTAAGTTTTTAAATTTTATTATGAGTTTTTTATAATTATAAGATGAAAGATAGTCTTCTACAATATTAGTACCTACTGGAACTTTTGAAAAAAATACGCATCGTAGTTACGTACTAGACGCAATATTTCCTGTAAACAGTCTTTCAAAATTATTAAGTTTCCTTTTGTTTATAAATTTATGTTAGAAGTTTTTTTGTTATTATAAGATAAAAAACAGCCTTTCACTATTTTTGGCTGTAATTTTTTTAAAACATGTGCTGTATGTAGACGTCGTACCTGTTACCTATATACAGTCTTTAAATTTTGTTTTTGTTTCTAAGTTTCTAAAGTTTATGAGAGAAGTTTTTGTTTTGTTTGATTACTGTTAACTAAAAGATATTTTTTGTTAATGCTGATTTTGCTTTAATAAGTTTTCAAAGTTTAGTTTTTTTGTAAGAGGAATGTGTGAGAAATTTAGTAGCCTTACTATGTTTTTGTTTTTTAAGTTTAGTAAAAGTCATTTGTTATTATAACATAATAGTTTTCATGTGCTATGAGGGTTTTATTGGACTATGCTGTCATAGATGATTAAAAGAGATTACTTTCCAACTTTTTTTGTTACTTGACTTAATTTCTTAATAAAATTAATTTTTCGTTTCTTAGCTACGTTTTTGGCGACGCGCAACGGTTCCCGAATGTTAATCTACAACGGTACGAAATATTATTTTCGTTCAATGACTAACTCGGGATCATGCTGGAGATGCTACCGTTACAAGAGGGGCTGTCGAGTTACTATCATCACCTCTAATAACGCTATACTTAAAATGTCAAGTCGACATAATCATGATTAAATGATTGAAATTCTATTCACCTCTGTTTTTCTTTAATACTATCTCAACTACTCAGATCGTAAAAGCATATAAGTACCTTAGATTAAAAAAAATACATAGATAGACCCTCCCATACAAAACGAGTGAAGACAACAAATCGAGAGAGGATGCAATTAAAATAAAATATTTTGCACAATACGCTCATTTCACCTGGTAACACAAACTGTTCCAACATAATTTAGTTGCAAAAAAAATTGTTGGAAGTAACCTTTACAAATATTCAAGGAAAGCTTAATAATATTTCTCGCAATTATATTATAATCCCAAACTGTGTGCAAGACGACTGGTATCCCTGAAACTAATGTGGGAGTATTGCAATACCAATTTGTTTACCCGAAATGAGGGGTACTTGACAAGATGATTTGTTGTTGTGTGTTTACTATTTATATATAATGTTTCACCTTATTCTTACAGTCTATTATGAATAAATATGAATTAGGTTATCATACTAGATATCTATACATAAATAGGTAAAAACAAAAAAAGAAAATCAGTTGATAAACAGAGGAGAAAAATACTGTTTTTCTCCTCTGTTTATCAACTGATATTCTTTTTTTGTTTAGTAGCTATTGATGAGCTTTAGTGTGATTATTAAAAAAATTTAGAGACAGTTATATTAATACGTGAAGCGCCAATTTCAGATCCCTTTTTAAGAACATTACGTGCACGGAGGAGTGTGAGATATGGCATCATTTTTAATAAGTACGTTATTTTATACATTAGAATAGGAAAAAGCTTGCTAACGATAATGATAACTGAGTCTTTCGAAAGATAGGTACCCACTTTTTAAGGTAAGAAAAATGTAAACGTTTTTTTAATTTAAATACAATTAACTTTCCGATCTATATCTTAGACACATCATAATATTATGAGAGACCAGTTTAGCGACAAAGAGTTGATACCTCTACTACAGCTATAAACTCCGAAAACAAACGTTTAAAAAACTCATGCAAAAATAAATATTACTAAATTAAATACTTTATTGAACAGAATTTACGAGAAAACTACATTTAATTACAAATAAATTATACAGTTTAATAGCTGAAAAAAAGTTTCGTTCTGAAGTTCCTATACGCTTATAGATACGTTTCATATTACGTTCCTATAGATACCTATACGTTTTTTTTAAAATATGAACTGAATATGAATTAAACGATTTATCAATTACATTTTTTATCAAGTTTTTAATTTTCAAACATTTTAAAAAGACATTGTGAGCCTTCATTCTGCTTTAAGAATATCTACCCTATTTCTTCTCCTCTGTGTCACTTCTCAACTCGTTCATTATCTGGAAATACCTGGTCTTTTTGCATAATAATATACAAGTATTACTATAACAAATAAAATGTAAAACTGGGTAAAAGAATTCGAATATGGCGTCACTGAACTCTCTTGTCTATAGTTTTAATTTTAGTTTTATTTTGAAAAATATTAATTAGAATGATGTTTAAGGTGTGATTTGTTACTATCGATTTTATTTGCGTTCTTTAATCAAATTTTGTATGTTTCTGAGCTAGAGTATGACAAATTGCACGAAAATTGTGTAAATTATGTGACCGCCATTGTTAGAATGACGTGACAAGTAAGTGAATTTACTGATTTAAGAATGTTTCATTTTTCGTTTCTGATGCTCTATGTATTTTCCTTATCTAAGATAAGTATATAACGACAAACATACATAACATTTTGATACGATCGAAGACAACAAATACGAAGAGGGTTACAATTAACATAAACTATACTATTAGAGGTAGTAATATTTCTGTTTTACCATAATTTTAATAAATAACAATGTATAAATATATATTTTATTGAAGGTAATCGTTATAAATATTAAAAAAAATCTCAATCATATTCTCTACGACCACATTAAAATTCCAAAATTTGGTGCAAAACCACTCGTGTGTTCGTATTCCTAAAACCAATGCGGAAGTGTTGCAATATCAATTTATTTACCCGAAATAAGGGGTACATATCTCGACAAAACGATATCTAAAATCATGGGAAATTAACGCGATTACCTTTTATTTTCGCTTGAGATTTCGGCCGAGTTGCATCGGCCGTAGTCTCGAGTAAACTGTCACAGCAAGTATCACTCCGTGTCCGAGGCAGATTTTATATAATCTACCTCAAACATTTGTAAATAATTATTAGGGTTGCTACACACAATATTCACGGTGTCCACACACTTAACCTTACCACTTAATTTGATTGTGAAAAACGAGGTTTTGTCATTTGAATCACAGGATTCCACGCTGTTGATAAATTGTATCCGTTTTCCCGATTGAAACTTTTGCGTCTCTTAATTTCAATCGCTTCACGCACGACTCTTGGAAAAAAGTGGCGATCGGTAGAAAGGACTTGTGGGTGATAAAATTCTATCCAATGATTAGTATTCTATTTATATTTATTATGTATAGGTATCTATCTGTGTGTGTAGGCTTCTGTGTTTATAGGAAGTCTACACACGCAGATAGATACCTGCACGCTACGTCGCACCATCATCCCAGTCATTTACAATCTGTTATAACTTCAGTGAAGAACTGAGCGTACGATCCGTGTGAACCTGAACATCTGGAGCAAGAGCTCGATTATGTTCAGGAGGTATTGATAAAGAACGGATATCGGATGAACCGACGAATGAGGCGGTCTAAAAGAGGTACAGACATCTGAAGGTGAGCAGACAGTCCGCCTACATGCGTTATGTGAAAGGAGTGACGGACAAAATGGGATCGATTTAAAAAAAATACTCCATTCGTATCGTGTACACACTGGGAATTAAGGTGAACAAAATAGTGATAATTGAACACCGAAGGATGTTTTGCGGTTCCAGACACCAGGTGTCTACAAAACAGTTGCGGTAGCTCATACATTGCGCAAACGAACACATTACATCTGTAAAAAACCAGCAAATAACCAAATCAGCGATAGCAGAACATCTTCTCCAATCAGATACTAATCATTGAAATTCATCGTCCACAAGTCCTTTCCACCGATCGCCACTTTTATCCCAGAGTCGTCTGTGAAGCGATTGAAACCAAGGGACGCCAAAGTTTCAAACGGGAAAACGGATACAAATTATCAACAGCCTGGAATCCTGTGATTCAAATGACAAAACCTTTTTTTTCATATCCGGTTAAGGGTGTGGACGTGACGTAAGTGAGTGTAACGTTAGTGTTGTGTGCAGGAACCCTAATAATTATTTACAAATATCAGAGGTAGATGATATAAAATCTGCCTCGGACAAGGAGTGAAGCTTGCTGCGACACTTTACTTGAGACCACGGCCGATGCAACTCGGTCGAAACGTCAAAACAAAATAAAAGATAATCGCGTTAGTCGGTTTTTTTGATATTTTATAATGCAAAGCAATATTTTATATCGACGAAATTATCTGTTATGAAATATAAAAAATTACGGGTTACTAAATATTATATGCTATGTTAACTATTATATGCAGTGTACTTAATAATTATAATAATAATAATACTCAGACATTTCACACAGCGCCATCTAGTCCCAAAGTAAGCTGCATAGCGCTTGTGTTATGGGTACTAGGCAACTGATATACTACTTATATACTTTTCTTTTGTAAATATATACATATTATACATAAACACCCAGACTCGGGATGGGAATCGAACCCGCAACCCCCGTTTTACTTTTCGACGCGCTAAACCGTTGCGCCACGGAGGTCGTCGTCGTACTTACTCGTCTATTATAAATAAATATGAATTAGGTTGTCACAGCAGTTATAAGTACAAATATTCTTGTTCCTACTCGTATTAGTACTCGTATTAGTACTCGTACATGTGTTCAGTTGTTAGTCTATTGGTGGGTATAAATTTTTTTATATTATACTATCTATACTAATGTAGATACGGTGGTACGGTGCCCTAATTTTGTTACTTAATAGGAAATTGCAAACCATATGAAATGTTCGTATTTATTAGTAACCATTTTAAATAGCTACAATTCATTGAATCATCATAGGAGTCAGAATATGATTATAGTCCACTTAAAACATTTTTCATCTTACCCGACTATGGCAAAACAAAAAGAGAGCTACTATTTCAGTGGCGTAGGTATATATTTATGTGTATTTAAAATGTGTGTATGTTTGTTCAGGACAGTTTATCAAACGCATCTCTTAGTCTAGTAGTATTTGTAGTATTGTATAGTATACAACCTTGTGATTGCCGACAACGACAATTACTGCTGGTTATATTTATATTTTGTGTTTCCTTATATCATTTGCTATACTGTTTAATTCAATATTTAGCTATTTATATGATGAATCATTAAGAATAAACCTTTTTTATGTTAAAATATCTTATTTTCGCTTAAAAAAAGTTACATGAGTTGATTTTTCTGTTTTGCCTGTCCTCTGCATATTTAGATTATTTGTCGTATCGTATTGTGTGTATGTTGTTTAGCATTGCTGGGAAGCGTAGATTTTTTATTTGTAACTACAAAGAAAATGAATTTTGGAAATACAACTTACTGTACAATTTATCTGTATAATGTGCTACAATATTAGTTAACAGTATTTAAAGTAAAAGTTGTGTATGTCAGGTGTGACCTGACATACACAACTTTTACTTCACAGATTAATTTAATAAATACAAAATAATGAGATTTCACACAAAAATAAACGCACAAATGCTTGTCCACAGTATTCTATTACAATATACGTGATTACAAAACGTTTTTGTTTAAAATTGGTACCCTCTATGTTGGTACCCACTATATATTTAGATGAAACTAATAATATAAAGTTACATGAACGTCACAATAACAAATGCGTAAGATTTGGTTGCATACAACTAACAATGGCACTTACAAGCAAATAAATGACTACGGGCGCGCATCACAAACTTTCCATAGAATCCCACTGCTCATTTTACAATTTTTCTTTTTTTGTAAAAAAATAAGTTTTAGTTAAGAATTTTGGTTTATTTTTATTTTATTCTATCTAATATAATAATATTTTATATTTTAAAATATTGTATATTAATGTGCATTGTCCGAAAAAAGTTTTGAAACGTATGTTCTCTTTACTTAAGGAACTCATAGTAAGTAGATATTTCATATTTTCAATAATTCTTATTACATAGTAAACATTTTTTTATATTATGTTAAAATACAAGGAATTTATAATCATATTTTATTTACTTTGTTTGCAGTTTTCTTTTTCAAGGGCGATGGCAAAAGAATTCTATGGATAGACCAATATAAATTCAACGTCCATAGTTCAACTAAAGGTCCTACAGTCCGTTGGATTTGCTCACGAAAAAATGCTGGCTGTCGAGCTACTGTCATCACTATAGATGAAAAAATTGTTAGAACATTGAACAAACACAATCACTGATAGTGTAAGGCTCGTCACAGACGGGCCACTTTATGCGACCATTGGTCTTATTTTGTATTTGACATTAATCACAATCACTTATGGTGATGTTAAGTGATCCGTCTGCGAACGACTTTAAATTCACATCAGTTTTGATTAATGATATTGTTAAATATGTATATTACGAGAAGTCATTAAAATACAAAATAACTAGTAATGAAAAAAATTGATATTAATACCTTGACCTGAGAAAAAAGATTTGCCTATGCTAAAATTAACAAATGAGTCATAATAAGTAATAAAAGGATAAGTAATGTATAATATTAGAAATATATTATCAAAGTTTTTAAATTCCTCAGTTGTCAAAAAACTATTTTTTTTATAGAACATCCTACTTATTCATTTTTGTCCTTAATTTAAACAAATGTGGCGACTATGACATTTATAACTTCTATCTTCTAACTATCTTCACACTGTATCCCTTACTGGATAGTCAGAGAGGATGGAGAGCTAAGCGTCACGGTCCTTATATACTTCTTTCGCC
Source organism: Zeuzera pyrina (assembly GCA_907165235.1). Lineage (NCBI taxonomy): Eukaryota > Metazoa > Arthropoda > Insecta > Lepidoptera > Cossidae > Zeuzera > Zeuzera pyrina. Next base: position 19,126,732 of record OU015628.1, read on the forward strand.
TCTTCGAATCTCATCATTCTCACGCATTTTCGCCTAAGTATGTGGGTGCTTTTGACATTGAAAAATTTTTATTGTTTGCGCATCACAAGCAATAAAATTCTTCTGTTATTATTCTGTCTTATATTTCGAATAATTCGTGTCGCTCACATATTAGAGTGAACTGATTTTATGATACTAAATTTATCTAGGAACATAGGCAACCTGTACACTACACTACAAATTAAAAACAATACGCTTGATAAATAACCTCAATTTTTTCAATGCTGTACTATATTGGATAATATTAGTGTTATATGTGCATATTTCACAGTTTTGTGTATATAACAGAAAAGCAATGTTATTAGAATGCTACGTGTAATAAGCCGGGCCAGCGAACGGTGAAAATTTAGCGAAATTTTGGTTCATTTCTTGTATGTTTACATTAAAGTCAAAAATGAAAAATAGGATATTATAAATCGAGCGACGACGGTATGAAAGTGATCCGTCAGTTTATACTTAGCTCGTAAATTGGATATTCTATAAAAATATATTGTTTACCTTTTAATATAATTTTATAATTTAAGTAAATGGGCATAACATAAAGAGTTTTTTTAAAATAAATTAATTCAAATTGATATTTTTGTTATGCAGTGAATATTTAAGGTAGGTCTATACCAAGCGTATCGTCATTATCGATGTTTCAACCACACATGATCATTGTACACTATTACGGTAGAAGTCACTTCCCTGTCGCTAGACCGATTATTTTGTTACATACGCTTTTTGTTCTTCAGTAGGGGCGATTTATAAACTACGGTTTACTATTATCTAATAAAATAATCTAATTTCATTAAAATCAATTTACTCGTCTAAAATGGCGTTCACAGTGAGCCTATTTAATATCTGTTAATATAGTCAGCCATCGACCTTAAGCATTCGCACTGTTATTATGATCTGTAACTGACATTATTATGTGTATATGGTATATATGTGACGTATTTATTTACAGAAAATTTTGTACAATTCGAGACCACCCGTCACGGTAATCCTGTGATTCAGTTAGGTCCTTATAGATACAATCGGTGGAGTGGTAGCAGGGGACCAAATGTAAGGTGGACGTGCGTGAAGAACCAACAGGGCTGCCGAGCTACGCTTACCACTGTCGACAACGTTATAGTCAGAGTTAGAAACACACATATTCATTAGTCATTTCTTTTAAATTACCGCTAACTTTCACCGTTACAGTAGTAGGTATATTATATCGATGTGAATCATTATGTTAAATTTGTTGCTGGTATCAAATAATAATGTATTCGATAGTGAAATCATCACGCTTACTTCTTATTGCTAACATAATATTAACTAATGTGAACGGTAACCTATTTGACTGCTGTAGAAGCATCCACAGAGCATCTTTGTGTTTAGCTTCCTATGTTCAAGCCATTAGTCTTTGGTATTGCTGGATTATTGTAGTCGTTCGGCCAGATGGGCATCACATGGGCTCCTGCAAGGCTTACAATACGGTGAATCATTAGCCTTCTGCTAATCGAAACAGCTTCATCCTGTGGCGTAGTATGGTTCATCTATTATTTTCTTTCATTTGTATTGAAAGATATGTAGGTGTCTATGTTATGATATGTATGGGTTTCTTTTAAGCAACTCCATGCACCGAGGTTTTATACTCCAACTGCAGTTTTGTCTCTATAGATTGACTATTCCTCATGTATACTTCTATAATTTTATCTTTGCTCAGTGTTTATGGTTTTTCATAAAAAATTCAAAGAACTCTAATGATTGAGTAAATTAACATATTGTTAATATCAAACTATTTATATTAATTTTCAGTAAATATGTTTTTATGAGAATATATTATGTGTTCAGCGCAGTGTATATTGAAGTAAAAATGAAATGTTTTACAGATCTCAATTTGGCTTAATGTAATGTAATTGGCTTTATGTTGTGCTATGGTTATTGGTGTTCCTTACTCAAGAGACGTCAAGAGATCTATTTGTCTATGCGTCTTGACTTTAGTGGGCTGTATCTTTTGAACTGTAATAGCTAACCGTAATAGTTGAAATTTTCACATGTTATATGTTATTATGGGAATATCTTAACAAATAATGAAAACGAAAATAGAAAGTAAAAAATTAAGTGGGGGTCCTCATATGACGAGTTCTATTAACTTTTTTGTTTCTGCTCTATCGTAAAAACGCTAATACATACGCGTCAACTCGGTGTGATTAATGATTACAGTGTAAATTCTAAAGTAAAACAGCAAATGATAAAACTCGGCCAAGTGTGATTCGGCTTCGTGTTAAAGATTCCGAACTGAATAAAAATAAACCAAATTTTTTGGTAAATACATTACACGAATATATTATATACGCGAGTCAGACTCACACTTGGTCGATTTTTATTTTGTTATTATCAATAACAAATTATCGTTTCGTTAAAAAATTATCGTGTATTTTTTAACCGGGTTGTTGTAACTAACTATTTTTTGTATTTATTATTTTGTCGGTTTGTTCGGAAATTATTTTTTATATTTAAATTTTTCTCAGTTATTAAAAAGAAAAGAATAAATTTTACATATTTATATATCCGTTCTGAGTAACATATTTTTATTAACGAAAATTATTATAAAATTATTATTATAAAATAGTAGAATTGTCTTGACAAAATGGAAAGGAAAGTAAAGGCTATGGAAAGGCTAAAAGTTAATGTAATATATTGGTAGGATAGATTTTGGTTTTGTGATAAATACGATATCTTTATGTATGAAATGAATATGTAACTATATTTTCCGAGTAATTTTTGTTAGGAATTTCGGGACAGTAGTGAGACAGAGTAGTTGATCGACTCAAATGCACAAAAATTAAGGATGGTATTAGAGGCTTTACATTTTACACTTTTCTTAAATTGAAGAAGTGCTACAAATAGTGTATTAAAATAATAGCAATAATATAATAATTCTTGTAAAAATTCGTGTGCTTTACAATGAATGTAAAAATATTTGATATGTCTTATAATTCCAACTAACCGGGTCTATGTCATGTTAATATTTTTTTTTTCCCGACATTTCGATGGGATTGCACCGATCGTGGTAACGGATGAACTGATGAGGATAAGCGTTGTTTTTGTAGTGTACGGTTCCTGGGAACTACTCACATTTATTTATCATATTTTTTATTTTTATTATCGTCACTGTTGGTATTTTAAGTACTAGCTATTTTTTTCATTTGTCTGTGTTTGTGTATTATATATGTATGTATACGTGTATTATATATATTTTATTATTATTTATTTATTTTTAATGTAAACATGCATCCAATCAATGCCAATTCTTCACCGACTACTGTAAATGTAATCCGATGTCTAGCATTTCTTTACCCAAAGGTTGCTTGAAAGAGATCGCTTTAGCCATAAGGTTGCCTAAATTGTATTGTTCTTAGTGTTATTATTCCCATGTTTGTAATATACTTATACTGGTGCAATAAACTGTATTGTATTGTACTTTGATGAACTATAGTATAGTGATATCCTCGGTATAGTGACTATATTAACGATGTTTACACACTGGCGAACTACGGTTTTCCGGTTCCGGACACACGACAGCATTCCGTGATGTTGATGTTTCGGTTAGTTGGAATTACACGATGTGTACAAGTCTTGAAAGTTTAAAAACATTAATATTTGATACGATTATGTACTAGCATTTTATTATTTTTAGACAAATTCAAATCAGTATTACTTATATTTCTTTGTAATGTTTGATCAGCTTTATTATAACATAAACATTTATATTTATACACTTGTTTATTTTATTTTCTGACAAGATCTTTAATCAAACAGTTATTTAAGGATTATTGTACTTAGAAGTTAAACTTGTTTCTTTATCGACTATTTTAGGTGTTTTATTCCATTGCTGGACGTGAATCACACAATGACTAGTTATTTTTTAACCAAATATTTATGCATTGTAAAAAGATAACTTCCATATTTTAAATATGACATTATCAAGTGAAGGATACTAGTTATATGTTCATGAATAATAATGTAAATATTGTTACATACAAAATATGTATACTATATTTTTGTGAATTTGGTAGTGTATCTAAGTTTTAGTCACAGAAATCGTTTATTATTGAAAACGCTAAAAATGTGATTTGGTTTGTTACAAATACATCTCCGTGATTTCATTTTTCAGTTGAACCAGTTTACACTACATCGCGGTTTGGGAAGCCGGTAATTCTGATAGGGCGATATAGATTCAACAAGTGGAGCAGATCTAAAGGTCCCAGAGGGCGATGGGCCTGCGTGAAATCTTGTTACGGATGTCGTGCTAATATCATCACTATTAACGACGAAATAATTAAACTTAATAACGATCATAATCACTGATAAAGATTTGATGTGATAATTTCATACTGCGCATACGACACCCTACAAATAAGAAGAACTTTTTTATCACTGCCGATATAATAACATACTTGTTTAAAGTATTTTGAAGTGTTTTTCCAATTAAGATCTGTGTCTGCCATGTTGGTGTGATAATCAGCGCGTCTACCTTTTAAAGTTCTAATCTGAGGGTCTCGGGTTCGATCTCCGTTCAGTTTAATTTAGGAAACGAAGTTTGAATAATTGACTTAGATTTTAAGTATTGCTGGACACTTCATTAGTGTGCTGTGTGACACACAATGGTATAAGACTAGTACATCGTTTTTATAATAAAAAGGAAACATTTGAAGATTAATTAATAAAACTTAGATACAAGTGTATCTATACTGGAGAAAAATTGGTTAATATAAAGAAAGTAAAAAATAAAATTATTTAAAAAAGTGAGGCTAATGTAAAATATATTACTGTCCTGACAATGAATGTGTCAATTGCTGTATCTACCATGATATTAGAAAAAAATTGTTTAACTTAAAGAGAGGAACGAAGAACGAAAAAAATGCTAACATGAGGAATATTTAAGTCCTGACACCAAAATGTCAAAGGTTTAAATGAAAGCTATGACGAGAAAATCTGGCTAAATAACAGACAAAAAGAAACATTATTTTGAAAACGATGTATTTTGGATACAAATTATAAATGATGTATTATGCATACATGAGCATTATTGTTCAATCTCACCATTATGTTTATTGTCTGTCATTATTTATGTGTTAATTTAATAATATTAAAGAAAATCCCATTTAAAATGTACAATTCAGTTTCATTTGTGATGTGTCAATAAATTAAAGATTGAAATCTATGAATCTCATATACCTACTCATTTTCCTTTCAATAAATTTTGAAATGTCCTGTTTTTGAATTCTTTAATAAAAGACTACCAATAGTCTTTTGTGCAAAAATCTCATAAAATGAAACAAAAGTTCAAGTCGGGAGTGTACGTGACACTAATTATTGCATAAATAATAATACGCTTAAATTTAAATATTTTCAGAACCACTTTTTCTCTTATCAGCACGCTCCGGAGGCCTCGTGATGCAGTTAGGCGACCATCGGTTTAATAAATCTTTCCGTAGTAAGGAACCAAAGATTCGTTGGCGTTGTGTTAAACACAGTCTTGGTTGCCGCGCAGCAGCCGTTACATATAATAAAGCCATTGTAAAAATGTGTAATGAGCATAATCATTAGAATATTTTGTGCGGCTTGCGATTTTTAATGAATATCGTTGAAGAAAATCTTGTACGACGTGTGAAGCGTGATTGCTGTGATTATTCGCGTTAAGGAACAGTAGCTTTACTTAATTAATAGGTAATCTAGTGGCATTAATATGAAGTCTTTCCATGTTATGAAAGGCATGTCATGGCGCAGCTTTCGCCAGATGATTGGTACCGACTTCGGCACTGTTATGGGCATCTTATAAAATATGGAGTTGTAATTATTATAGTTATTTACATTGTCCTTTATAGTTGTGAGAGGAGTCCAGTAACGGAATATACTAAGGTATTGTCTCCTTAACATGTGTAATAATTGAAATGTGGAAAATATAGCTCAGATTTAAATACTTGCATCTAATATTGAAAGGGTGGTTACCTATTTTGTCCTCCTATTTTACTTTCAGAAGAAGACTCATTTACATGACTAGCGCAGACCATACATACTTAGTCATACACCCATGTATGCACATACGTGTATGTGGACATACATTGTTGTAGGATTGTGTATGTATTGACTAATGATTGAAATTAAGTCGATTGCGTGTTAATGCTGACACATTTCTGAAACATATTGACATTTAACCATATATTTATGACTATCTATTATATATCTTACATAATATTATTTGTTTAATGTTTTCAGAGCCAATTTTTGTTACCTCCCGTATGGGGCAGCCTGCCATACGCATGGGGCGGTATCAGTTTAACAAATGGGTGGGCAGTAGAGGTATTAAAACCAGATGGTACTGCAATAAACGTACGAGTGCTAGTTGTCTTGCAACTATTATTACTTATAACGAAACAATCATTAAATGCATGAATGAACACAGCCACTGAAATAAATATATTTTAATAAATAAGTAAATATATATATTTGTGACTTTGATTTGTGAGGAACCCAACGAAATCGTTGCTTGAACCACTGAAATTGAAATAGTTATTTTTAAAGACACTACATACATATATCTTTTTAATTTGTTATTTTGACTTACCCTATTAATTTAACGATGAACGTTCGAAGTATGATTTTGAAGTAATATGTTTTATAACTACACGTACACTTGAATTGTTACTGTGTTTCTAATATGAGATTTTGTGAATGAGTATATGATTTGTTTCTTCAAAGAAAGTAATGTAAGAAATTACATCCAATTCAAATATGAATGTTTAATTAATCTTTTGGTTTGCTATGTTTAAAAAATAAAAAGATAGCCCTTATCCTCTAAAAAATAGTTCGTAAGTATTTTTTTTGGATAGGGATAGGTGTCATTGAATATCATTCTTGTCTTATATATTTCAGAGGTCACATTCCTCAAGTCTCGCTTCGGTAAGCCTGTCCTTCAAATTGGCAACCACCGTTTCAATATTAGATACCCACTCAACAAAGGTCCTACAATACGGTGGGCATGTGTTAAAATTGGCCAAGGCTGTCAGGCTAAATTAGTCACAGTAGATAACTCCATAGTCACATGCCATAATGTACATAATCACTGAGTTTCTTGTTTCTTGTTTTATAGTGTATGTCAGTATTCTGTACCGATCGAAATGAATAGGTTATTTTAAGTTAAACTCCCATTGACTGGTAAAACAAGTTAAAAAAATTTTTAAAAATTTTACATTTTAAACAACTTTGATGTTCTTCTATTATTCTTTCCTCTACTGATCGAAACTTGACTGAAAATATACATATTATTTGAGCTTTATTGCGTCTTTACTAGTGGAATTACCAAGACTCCTACATTATTTAACGAAATTTACAAACTTAAAACTAAACATTATCTTAAATAATAGACTTCCTCAAAGCTGCCGCTTAGAAAGCTGTCTTTGCTAAGGGTGCCCAGCACTACCTCTTTGAATAGCCAAACTGATTCGTTGGTGAAAGAATCTGTCAGCCCAGAGGCCTCCCGAAGCAAAGTCTCAGTTTGGGTATTCAAAGAGGTAATGTTGCCAGTCTGCTGAACACCCTAAGCATTGACAGCTCTCTGAGCGGCAACTAAGGAAGTCTGTTATTTAAGTTAATGTTTAGTTTTAAGTTCGTAAATATTAACGTTAGGATATGTAAGTACTTTTTGTTATTTAACGAAATGCAAATACTTTTTCTGCACTTGTATTAATTGTTTTTAATAACAAAAAACACAAATTTTAAGGACAGTCAAACAGTCTAATAAGTTTAATGAAAATTACATTCAATAAGAAAGATCGTCTTTCGGTCGACTGACTGTGTCGTGTAGAAATCTGCCATTTGCAATTGTAATAAATGTTTTGAAGCGGCTAAATGTTATTAATTCCTTCCTGATAATCTATAAATCAGTATCTGAATAGGTAAAGGTTTTACGATTTTTTTATGAATTTGTCAATGTGTAAAGCTTGCCCAAGCATTATTAAAACTTAACATATAAAATAACATAAGGTAACGTAATACAACGTAACATAGCGTAAAGGAACGTATCGTAACGTAACGCAACGCTGTAGTCCTCCTAATGGGGTAGTCAGAGGGGATGGTGTGCCGAGCGTCGGTGTTTGCATACGTCTTTCGCCTCCTCGAATCTTATCATTCCCCTCACACTCGTCCAAGTATGTGAAGAATAAGGCTGATTTTGGCTTGGCTTTTTCTACCACTCACTTTCGCTCTGTAGATTTTCTTCGTCAATCTTGAAAGAATGAGTGATGAAATACTCATTCCATATGCCCGAACCATCTGAGTATTCCTTTTTTTATTTTTCAATTACACTGTCGTATAACTTTGTCATACTCTGAATTTAAGACATTATTAAATATTTACACAATATTTGAGTGATGAGGTTGGTTTATGGACTCTCTAATAACGTTATTTTTAAAGTATGGCAGTGAGGTGCCGGTATAATAATCACTGAATTTATCCCTGGTTCGACATATATGTGTGTAAGTTGTATAACATATGTCCCCGTTTAATACTTTCAGAGCCAATTTTCGTTACCTCCCGTATGGGGCAGCCTGCCATGCGCTTGGGGCGGTATCAGTTTAACAAGGGAGCGGGCAGCAAAAATTTCAAAATTAGATGGTACTGTAACAAACGTAGAAGTGCTGGCTGCTCAGCAACTATTATTACATATAAAGATATTATTATTCAGTGTATCCATGATCATAATCACTGAAATTGATAAATGCATGAATTCAACAATTGAAAATAAATTTTCAAAGTAGTTATTAAATAAATCAATGTGTTATTTTCGTTTCAACAAGAATATTTTGTGGAAATTATCCAATTTAAGTCTAGTTTTGTATTATGTTTATAGCATATTATGTGTATAATATATAGTATAATAAAAGCTTATTCTGTTATAACTTTAGCTCTATTTATAACTACTCTGAGTAAAAAGTGTCCGAAATGTTAAAGAGATGTTAATGTTAAAAAGAAACGTGAAAAAGATATCGCGGTAATTTTTATTCTGTAAGTTAATAGCACTATACTGCTATACTGTACTGCTAGTTACTGTCACTACTCTGTTTAAAGCTGCAGTTTTTGTTAATCAAACTTTCGAAACCCTCTACGATTTCTACACTGGAAAAAATAGTTTAAAAAATGTTTGCCATGTATTGTATTTCAAGCTAAATTTCGTGTGCTGAATTGTTGTAAAATGTGCAGAAGACCCACTGTGAATTGTACATGTCAAAAACACAGGCATATTCATTGCATTCCTAGATGGCCGAGACGTGGCAGTATAGTTTGTTTTGCTCTGGTCAAATTTCAGTGACTACGAATTACTTAAACATCGACAGAATCAAGAACCTGGTCCTCGAAAGTCTCCAAATGAGTGTTAGAGAGTTGGTTCAAGAGCTGAACGTACATATCTTTTAAGTTTTTTTAGACTGATATTTTGGTCATGAAACGCATCGCCGCGCACGACTGGTTTCAAAAAATCTCAATTGTGTCAAAAAACAGCATAAAAAACAAATTGCTGAAAATATGATCGTCTGACCTTTTAAGGATCTCACCGTCATGGAACGTACTTAACTGGCGACGAGATATGGGTCTATTAGTATGTCATGCATCTTTGGAATGGCACCTCGAAAATGAGCCGAAACCCATAAAACCGCGACAAAGTTGCTCCAAAATCAAGGTAATTCTGACAATTTTCTTCAATTACTGCGGTGTTTCACTCCAAATTCCTTCTAGAGGGACAAGCGGTGAATAAGGAAAATTATTTAGGCATTATGAGACGTCTACGCGAGAGTATTCGCTGAAAACAACGTCCAGATTAATGAAATTACAAATTAAGGATTTTGCACAGTGATAATGCAACATCGCACAAAGCCGCTATGGTGCATTCTTGAGTCTTTATCGAAATACTCAATAATTGTCATCAGTATAACACTGTACTCACCTGATATATTCTTTTTGAGCTTTTTCGTGTTTCTGAAGCTAAAACTACCATTTCGAGGAAGGCGTTTCGGGTCGATTAAGGCGACACATTGATTAACAATAATTTAAATAAAATAGACCTTCTGCTCTATGGAAACGTACGGGCGCTAGCTTACGGAGAATACGAGGAAGCACTTATTTTCATTTATATTAAAAACTGTAATTATATTTAAAAAATCCAAATGACGATTTAACGAATATGCTTAGATTAAATTATTCAGAAAATTTAGAAATATAAATCGGTCCCGTTACTCCGAAAAATGTAAATCTCTGTTTTAAAACAAGTCTTTGATATTTTTTTTTGTGTTACAAAAGTTAACCAAACGTGTATCGCCACTGTCAAAATGAAGTCAATGAAATGAAGAATCAGGTTACCAAATATCATTTTCATACGTTTTGTAGTCACTTAGATAAATTGAGATCCCTGCCGTCAAAATTTCCAATGCGTCACCTAAAGCCATAAGATAAACTTCCCCGAAGGAACTGAAGGCCATATCTTAATCGATCCACGAAAAACTTATGGAAGACAGGGAAGTACGTGGTGGAATTTCCTTCGAAGGTCATAAAATAAATGAAGAATAAATTTAGTTTTTTTGTTTTATTTAAAATTTCCGGATACTTAGCAAACGTAATGTAAATATTACATTTTCGTGAAATGATTCGTAGAAATGTGTTATAAGGTGATCGATAATATTTTCATATTTTATTGAATTCCAGAGGTTCAGTTCCTTAAATCTCGTTACGGAAAACCAGTTCTCCAAGTTAACGAGCACCGCTTCAATATTAAATATCCTCTCAACAAAGGTCCAACAATACGATGGGCGTGTGTTAAAATTGGTTGTAGGGCTAAAATAGTTACTGTTGAAAATGCCATACTTACATACCGCAATGTACATAATCACTGAAGTTCTTTATTAAAACAATTTTGTTAATGCAATTAACTAATAAAATGGAATAAGACGTTTATTGTGATGAAAATCAATTGTTGATTTTGAGCAATATCGTCATTATTATTACTGATACCCTTTACGCTGTGTTTACATTCCACATACAAATACGTCATAATATTTAGTTTCAAAACTGCAGATATGTACAAAATTAAAAGTTATTACTTACATTACATTGGGTACATTTCATTTAACATCATTTTTTAAGCTTTTGCGTTGGCTAATATTAGCGGCTATAAAGGTTTTATCATGTCATCAAATGGGCTTTTTTCTGTTTCCAGACCTGTTAGTCTTTGGTGTAAACAATTTTACAATAAATTGAAGCTGGCATATTCTATACATCATATTAAAATAATTAAAAAATGTTTAATACAATTGTAGATCCTTGTGAAATTTATTGGGAAACTATGAGTTATTGGGTGTAAGCTTCAATAGTGGGGACAGAGTTGGGATAAGCTAGTAGAGGGGGATGGCGTTACAGAACAATATTATTGTATTTACTTTATAATATATTACGTTAGGTTTTTTAATAATATCGGTTACATAATAATAACTATTTCGTCTTTAAGTGAATGATTTTGTAAATAAGTAATGAGTAATGACACTAAATGTGTGTTTTATTTACAGGACCTGTATTCTCTGTGTCAAAATATGGAAAGCCTGTAATAATATGTAATAAATTTCGGTTTAATCAACATAGTAGCAGCAAAGGAGAGAGAGGGTTTTTTGTGTGCGTGAAATGGGGTGCCGGATGTAGAGCGTGTATTAGGACATTTAGCAACGAAATTATCAAGATGAATAATGTGCATAATCATCCGTAATGTTGTTGATTTTCGACTAGAAAAACAGTTTATCATTTTTATGAAATTTATTTATTTATTATTTTTACTAAATATGTTTAAAATAGAACACTTGTATTAATTTATGTACTAAAAATGTGTTTTCTTACCTATATATATGTATATGTATCAAATCGGTTAGACAGAGAAACTAAAATTTATTTGACATCACAAGGTTTGTGCCACTATACTGTGGAATGCATGTTTTATACTAATCACTAAGATGTTGATACCTACCTAAACTAAAGCTATAATGATTTTTTATTTGTTTCAGATGTCAAATTTGTAAAGTCCCGCTACGGAAGGCCACAAATAGTATTTGGGAAACATAAGTTCAATTTTCACAAGGATCTAAAGGACCTGAAGTCTGTTTGGAGGTGTGTTAAGTGGAGGAATTATAACTGCAGAGCGTCGCTCACTATCAAAGAGAACTATACTGACAACGAAATAAAGATTATAAATGTTAGCCAACAAACACATAATCACAATAAATAGAATAGTTACTATTTATTATGATTATATTTTTACGTATACAATATACATAAAGAGATAATAGAGAGATTCGAAAATAATGATAAGGAGCAAATGCACACGAAGACTTTCACACGCCTAATCGCGTGATTAAGAGGTGATGTAGTCACAGTTAATTGAGCCGCGTGTTTCAAAACGCTCTTACGAACTCAAACGTACGACCATGCTAAAAATGTGTCGCAACTGTGAGTACAGAATTAGTAAAAATGAAAAAACGTCTTAGGATCACGCTTTAGTTGCGAAACGTGTATAATCTGCGTTTCAATTACAGCTTATCACACTAGCGATTTGTGAGCGTGTGGCTCCTGAACGAGCACGTGGCGATCTCTTCGCATGTATGCAATGAGTTCGCCAGGTTTACACAGAGATTTGGCGCGTATTATATGCGTATACACGATGAGTTCACCGCGTGCGCGCGAGTTTGTTACCTGCTGGCGCGCGGCGGTATACGATAACCTGTGTCGGTCATGATTGATTCAAACATTTGATTGCTATCATTTTAAAGTATTGATGATTGCAATCACATTTGAACGAACATATCGTTCATCGTTACAGTCATTTGCGTCCATTGATCGATTCGATCTCCGTACTTGTCGATATTTAATGGATTGTCTATGCCGTTTAATATGATAAAAAGTGAAATTCAAAAAAATGACACATTTTTTTAAACACAAAAATAAAATCATAAATGCAACAGAGTTATAACAAAAACTAAAAAAAATATCTAAATTGTAAAAGATCGGATTACTCAGACAATCGTTCGATCTTTCATTTCAATCAAAAATACATGATTGTAATTGTATTCAATCAATGATTGATTGGCCTATTTGACCGAATCTTTTTTTATCTTTTGTATCAATACTTGAATGATCGAATCTTAGAAAATGAACGATTGACTTAGATCACTCAGGTCAGGTTTGGTCAGTAACAATAAAATATCTTCATAGAAAGCGTACGCGGTTTGTTTGCGTGCGTGCAACTATGCACGCGCCGTATCACGCACACAACTGTAATATTTTGGGCAACTATGGGTGAATATTGTAGGGCCAGTCGGCGTCACACGCGATGCAAACAAGCGATCGCATTCGTTCGTCTTTAATTCGTTCACATCGTAATAAATACAAAATTTTTTTAATCGCATGAGCGAATGTATTATAATGTCCTTGTATGCCTAAATAGTTTTAGTTATTATAATCCATTGTTGTCATTATTCAACATAAGTATAGGAAATTAAATTTAACGAACATAAAAAACGTGCCGCATTCATTGTGTTTTTATTATTGTGTATACATTGTGTGTGTAACATGTATAATTGAAAGAAATGCTTTCCGCATCTCACATCCATCGCAACGATTCTACGTATCCGGTCGAGAGTAGGCAATTTATTACGCGCGAGGCGGGAGTCTTGTTTTTTTTATTTACGTATATTTCCTGAGAATAGCGTCGATACACAGCATTCGCGCCGCGTTGCCTAATCGCGGCGAGTTCGTTACGCATATGCAACGAAGTCGTTACGCACATATCGCGCCGTAATCGCCGTGTACACACGCGTTCGCAAATCGCTATTGTGATCGCCGTAAGTCGCCGTTGCAAATAATGAAGTTGCAAACAAAGTCGTTGTAAACGCCCTAAGATTTTTTGATCAAGAAAAAGACATGTATATATTACGAGTAAAAAAATATTTCTATCATTTTCTTACACAATATGGATTTTATTTGTACAGTTGATTAAATTAAAATTTTAACATGAAGTAGTAATTATGATAATGTTATAAAGCGACCTATGCAGATACTTAAAAATTAAGATTTGGAATACAGGGTTAATTTAAAAATACTAATAACCTCTTAGTACTTTGTACTTAACTTTATCTCCCATAACTTTTCGTTCCAGGACTTAAAAATTCAAGTTTTTTCTTTCATACAAAAATAAAAATACATTAAATGTTTCTAAAAATGGCACCTACTCTACCCGCACGCTTATTACGTAACATGCAGACAGTATGCGACAGCCAATATCGCGCGATATCTGCTGTCAAAACGAAAATTTGTGTAATGTAATTTGTATAGTGACGCTAAATCTACCGCGAAAAGTGCATTTTATGGTCATAGAATAATAGATAAGCAATCGTCATACATGATACCATGTTTTTATTGCAATTAGTCATCGGTCGCGTTGCGTGGCTGTCGCTGTCTGCAAATTTTAGGTAATAACCCCACTGGTCGCTATAGCGGCACACGCACAGTAGAGCGCGGGGGGGGCGGCGCGGCGCTGAGGTCCGGTGCGCTTGCACTGTACCATTCAAAATATTACCTACACAGAGTAATTACGTTTCAGACAGTACAACAAAATACTTTTCAAAATACTTTTTGACGAACGTATTAATTTTTGAAAAAAGTCATAGAACAAAAGTTGTTAGGTATAATGACAGGAATTTTGCACTAAGGGGTTATTAGTATATTTAAATTAACCCTGTATATTATTTTTTAAATTAAATGTAATTTTAGTACCTAGTAAATATGGTTTTATGGTGTTCTGAAATGAACAAAATCGGTGTACTTACATATAAGTGGTGTTTATTATATTCTAATGTAGATTTGTAGGTTTAATAAATAAAATCATTTTTCTCTCTGTGAATCGGTGTAAGAGATAAACGTTTTCATAAGAAATGTTTTAGATTTAGATGTCGTTTTAATAAATATTTGCAATCCTTAACTTTATTTATTAATTTCGTATTTCTTTTCAAACTTAATTTTGCATGATACAAAATTTTATTGTTGAAGGTTTTAAGCAAATAAATATCATTATATTTTCCGAAACAATAACAATAATAATTGTATATAAAATACTTAAATAACAAAAATAGTATTTTAATTACAAATTCACTACTTGCTTTTAGTATATTTAATATTTTTAATTTTACGCTATCCCTAATGGGATCCACTAAATATCGGACAAAATGTACCTCTTTTGAAACAGCAATCTATTCTGTCCTTGTGCGACTAAACCAGACAATAGTAAAAAAAAAATCAAAATTTAAGAGCGGAAACAATTGCAGTAATTGCTGGACGGTAGTTAAAGGCCTTACTCAATATGCAATCAGACTAGCGGTTTGTTGCTACAATCTGTTGTAGTCGCAGTTGCCAGTGCTCCACTCACTTTAGTAACTGCGACTGCAAATTCGCAATTTCATTCCACGAATGAACACCACAACGTGTACACGAGCCTAGCTATGTGTAATAATGGCAACAACGCTGTCTTAATATCAAAGTGGGTCTTGCAATTGCCTTTGTTACATATCGAACCACCTGAGATAAAGATATTGGGTAAAATTTTGGGTAAATGGAAAATCTTTTTACACTTCTATAATTTTTGTCCATGCAGGTTTTTCTTCACTCTTCATTTTTGTGGCATCAACGGTAAAATAGATAAGTAGTCTGCAGATATTATTCCGTGAACGGTATGGGCGTGACTGACTCCAGATTGCATGCAACCCGTGCTATACACGTTGCACATTGATGCATCAATTAGTCAGTTGCTAGCGCGAGCGTTACGACTACGACTCGATAAGTTGCATGCGATCTGCAATCTGCCTATTAACGTTGCAATTTGTTGTCTCGCAACAGATTGTAGCAGCAAATCGCTAGTCAGATCGTGTGTAAGGCCCTATAACGGGGCCTTAGGACGAGAACGGGGGGTAATCATAAAAAGCGTTGACGCAGCCAGAAAAAGGTAGATGCTATAAGTATATAACGCTGAATATATCAAATATTTTTTAATTGCACAATGACGAAATAAACAGGATTATTAACATTATTTTAATAATAATAATTTTGATATCTGAAACATCATATATCGTGATAACCACGTATATTAAAGAACATTGCAAGGTAAATAAAAGCTAACTGCTAACATCGTGTTAACTTGTGCTATACTATGTGGAGTGGTTTGTAATAAAAAATATATTTTTATAAAATAGATGCTGCTTTCGGTACGTCGCGGCGTGGTAACCCTATAATTTTAATGGGCAAATATAGATTTACCCAAGAAAACTGTGGAGTACACAAGATACGTTGGGCATGTATTAAAAAGAGTAAGACCCGCTGTAAGGCGTTTGTAACAACATGTGAGAGGAGGATCTGCAAAGTTAACGAAAATCACAATCACTAATGTACATTGACTTTGTACTGTAATGACCGCAACACATTTTGGTTTTCCATTTTAACAGTATACATATTGTGGTTGAATGTTGCTCCTGAAGAAGGTGTAGCTGTCGTAGTATATTATGTTATATGTAATCAAATGTGTTCTTCTATTTCAATGGTAGGTACTTGTGTAATATTCCTTTAAAACAAGCGTTTGTAACGTTTTTATTGCGGCCAGACGTAAGACATAAGAGTACCGAACCCACTAGATCATTCATTCGTTAGTTAGTGACTTCGCAAGTAGCTGTTACGTAATAGTGCCTCGGTGGTTGATCGAAGCACCACTGATGCAGTTAATTAGTACTTGTAACGGAGTCACACGGCGCTACTGTTTACAGATCGACCTAGTTGATGTCATATTTTGCCTGCTGCACTTACTGTTCAAGTCGTGGGGGAAGTGACGTCAAGCAGGGTGATATTAGCCAGTGCGCTTCTACATCTTTTTTGTTATTCATCGTCCGCCATTCGTTAAAACATTAGTCATAACTAATCTGTTGTCCTGTATTTAAATGCAAATGAGATTATACGTTGTGTGAGTTTTTATTGTCGTAACATATATTTGTTGTTCGTATAAAGTAGCACTAATAAAATATTCCATATTTTGTCAGCGAATATACTTATGTCGATGTATAAGTATGATGATATACTATTTTTCTTTTAATTTGTGCGCAGGGTAATGTGGTTGTCATTGTTAATTTCGACGACCAATGAATTTAATCGTGTGTATTCGTTATATTATTAGATACCTAAATAGACATAATGCGTTGTTATTTATGATAAGATGTCATTTTATAAAAGAAATTTATTATTATTATATGCTTTAATATTTTTTTGTTTTTACAGACATAGTATGGACTGCATCCCGGAAGGGTAAACCTATGATTCAAATGGGAAACTATCGTTTCTATATGCACAGTAATTCGGTTCGGATGAAAGGCGTTAAGTTGTTCTGGGTTTGTGTGAAGTGGTGTGCAGGTTGCAGAGCCTCTTTATCTACCGTTGGAAATGAAATTATTAGATTAAATAATAGCCATAACCATTAGTAGTTGTGTGGTCCCATTTACATCAATTACGGTTGGTTTAATTTCTTCGAATTTCTGACCCTAAAGTAGTCATATAATTATAATGACTATTAAAACCAAAGTTGTATAAATATATAAGACGTCTTGACGTCATCGGTACGGTTCAAATCTTAGAAACCAATTTTTAAGTCTCTATCAATTTCACGATTCGTACAACAGAAAATACTACTTTTTTCAGGCCAGGTCGACAATCACGAGATATCTGGTATTTTATTATTGCACAGTTATACATCACTTATTTGTCTAGTAAATCTATGACTTTTCATTTGGAATACAACTCAATATAAATTAGTAATAAATAAAATCAAACGTTATGTTTTTATGTGAATATCATTTTCAATTCTTCTTTTAGCTTACTGGTAGCAAATAACAATCTGAGAAAAATGTTACGTACTGAGCGTAATAGTAAGTCTGGGATAATTTATTTTAAAAT
This sequence comes from Zeuzera pyrina, assembly GCA_907165235.1. Classification (NCBI taxonomy): domain Eukaryota; kingdom Metazoa; phylum Arthropoda; class Insecta; order Lepidoptera; family Cossidae; genus Zeuzera; species Zeuzera pyrina. Next base: position 19,144,816 of record OU015628.1, read on the forward strand.
TTGTGGAAATAGTACACTAAAGAAATCTGTTCCGAACTGAAAAAAAAACCTACAAAATCGTGTGGCAAATCGTGCGCAAAATTGTCGTCTATAGAAATATTAACGTGTAAGTGTTAAGCGTTTGAAAGCTTTAGGTTTTTATGTACCAAACACAATTTCTATATGTTATTTTTAAAAATACATTTATTTGTAACTAGCGACCCGCACCGGCATCGCACGTGTAGAATTTTTTTTGAAAATAAAATTCAGCCCATGTTACTCGCTGATAATGCAGCTTTCTATAGGTGAAAGAATTTATTACATACAAACAAACAACGTTTACCTCTTTAATATTAGTATAGATTCCGATAAGCCGATGCGTAAGTTCATTGGATCAGTCGCAGTAATAAATGGTGCGACGAAATTGACAGGGACTCTGTTAACAAATGGCTTTGAAATCAAATTAAATTCTTGCCTTTAATGTAAAAAAATTGTGATACTTATAAATTCTAATATACACATATATATATCAAAATATATTTTATTTTGTACATAGACATATAAAAGGTTCGTTTGAATTTGAATTTGGGGTAGTTGAACTTTGAGAAGTATTTGGACGATGATTAATATCTGGCGATATTTATGTACTTCATTATAAAATTCAGTGACATTTAATTGTTTTAGCAATATACTCGTTTTCCAAGAAAGGTCGACCTGTAATTCAACTGGGCAAGTGCAGATATTATTTGTACAATCACAAAGGCGATAAGAGGGTGTGGCGGTGCAACAGATGGGTGACGGCAAAATGTAGAGTGACCCTTTATACTATCCTCAACGAATTAGTCTGGATGAAAAACGTTCATACACATTAATAATTAATTTAATATTACAGAAACGCATTTAAAAAATATTCGGATCGTTTTATGTCAGCGTCATCCCAGCACTAAAAATTAAAATCTTCGGGCACGCGTTTTCACATGAGTTGCTATAGCTTATCTAAAGAAAAATAATAATAAGTCACATACATATATAATATCATGAAAAAAAATCTAATCGTCCAATTATTAATTTCGGTTCTGATATTCGGTGTAGTGCAGTTAACATATAATAATGAAACATGAATTGTAAATGTAAATATTTGGCCATATAATTAAGACAAAGACAAGTAGTCATATACAAAATATGCACTACAACTCGTGTAAATAATTCGTTTTATATTAAAATTATATGCTTATTATAAATTATGGCGTTAACTACCATGTATTTACAGTTAATATCGTGAGTTACGAATAGTTTTCCATTTTTAGTCTGATGATGTTTACGAAAATGGTTATTGGAACAGGTCTCAGCTACATTGTTCGATATATTGCTGTAACCTGATGCTTACAGACAGTAATGTATTGAAATTGAGTCATGCTGAATGAAGTCATATTTGATACCTATAACCATATATATTAATCAAAATTCCGTGTCTATCGATGATCGATTGCATATAATGCATGGATATCACACAAATATGTCTATGTTTTACTGTAATAGCTCGTAATTTGTTGAATCTTAGTAATTTTTTAGATTGAACTCTTTCTCCTGATTATTTCTATGTTGTTAAATAACTTAGACTATTGTCGAATTGCGAGTAGACGTTGAGGTAGTCGTTGACTGTACATCATCACACATAGATCTCATATTGTTCGCCACTTTTATCACTCTTTACTTTGTAATATTTACTGACTTTTCAATTATTGAGTTACTCAAAGGAGGAACGACACTTACGTTGCGCGGTGGGAAAAAATAAAAATAAAATATATTCAAATGTGAGAGTTTATGTTTGCCTATTGAACAGAAATGAATATATGTAATTAGTATATCTTGTCGAGAATAGAAGTGGTTAAAGTCAAATTGATTTATTCAAGCAAACTCATTCATAAGGCATTTTTGATTGTCACTGCCATTGTCGATACGGAAAGAAAATCTGGACTGAAAGTACTGACAAGGAACTCAGTCAGGCACATCTTCTTGCAACGTCCTGATATAGATAGTATTACATAGTCATCACTTATCACAGTCACTGTTAATATGAAGATAAATGCAATAAATGCGATAAATTCTTATAATTTTATGTGTCCTCCGTCCAAAGTTACGAAACCACTGATCGATACTTGTTTTGACTCTTAACGAAGCATCCTCAGGATATTCCAAAGATCAGACTCGGTCAGCTAACCAGCACCATAGCAGATTAATAACTAGTATCGATTCTATCTTTCTGAGTCTGATCTCTGCAATATCCTGAGGATGCATTGTCAAGAGGTGAAACATGTCGATTTGTGGTTTTCGGATTGTAGGCTGAGGATAGATAAAATTATAAGAATTCAACACACAAAATTGATTTCCGCGAAGTAACACCTGAGTCCATAAGAAATGTAATTGAATTAATTACTATTATGTATGTATGTACATTGTATTATATGACATATGCTCCGTTCTCTCTGACTACCTCGTTAGGGATATAGCCTGATGTATGTATGTATATACTACAATGTTCAAACTAGACTTGGTCACAGCGTCACTGATGATCTAAGATGTAACAGTTAAGCGTAACAAGATGATATAGTAGGGTTTGGTTTCAACTCGTAGTCGGATTAATTTAGATAAGTATTTTTTAATTGTCTCAGGTCTGGATATCGCATGTCGAAATTCTAATTCTATAATACTGAAACACTGAAAATAAATTGTTTGAGGGGATTTAGATTATAAATTCAAGAGAATCGAGAGTTATTTTTTATATACCATATATTTTGTGGGCCTTCTTAATTTTCTAAATGGTGCAATCTAAAATAAACTGATGTTGAGATTCGTTAGTAATAACAGATAATGTATATACGTAATATTTGCTTCGTAACTGACGATTCAAATGTTTGTAAACGAACTCAAATGAGGTAACTTCTGAATAATTGTATATTATTGTTTAATATAAACATGTTTTCAGGTTTTGCTACCTACACAATATCATGTCGAGGTCATAAATTGCTCCAAATTGGTCATAACAGGTTTTATAAAAATAACAGATATAAAGGTGAAAGGGTAATGTGGCATTGTATAAAAAGTAGATCCGCCGGCTGCAGAGCTGTTGTGGTCACTTTTGACGATGAGATAATTAGATTTAAAGATGAACACAATCATCAATGACGAATATGTATAACTTTTCTACACGTATGTTCGACATTTAATTTCATTTATAAAGTACTTACTCTCTAAAACACAGTTTTATTATTAAAGTAAATGCAAATACTAACGTTGTTGTTTTTAAGGAATATTTGGATTAGTGTTTATAAATACTAATCCAAATATTTTTAGTCCTTTGAGATTTTCATATTGAGATACGGATAACATTTAACGTTTTTGATAAATTTTTAATAAACCAAGTAGTTAGAAAATTATTTAATAATAACAAGTTATAACGCTATTTCGTAAATTCTATTTTATTTGTTCATGTTTATTTTTCTTTTTCAGGAATATATTCTTTATCCAAGAAGGGTAGGCCGGTAATTGAATTAGGCGAATACAGATATTTCTTGTACAATCATAGAGACCAAAAAAAGGTATGGCGTTGCAACAGATGGGTCACTGCTCGATGTAGGGTATCATTGATTACTCTCGACGATGAGATAGTTCATACAAAGAATGTTCATACACATTAATCATAATTAATAGGTTAATTATGAATAGTTTATAGCACTGCGAACTGTAATTATGTAGTGGGGTTGAAGTTGAAACAAAAATAGGATAATCCTGAAATGATATTAGCGAACCGATTTATTCCATGTTTTCAATCCAGTTTAATTATCGCTTATTTGTTAATAAAGTAAATAGTTTAATTGAATAATGTTTTTTAATTTCTTACTTATCCTAATATTTTCTAAATAACGGCTTATCTTGTGTGTGACTGTCTTATGTAGATAAAACTTCTAAGTTTGGTATATCAAAGTTTGAGACGGCTGTGGTGAATATCGATTTAAAAAATTTTTGGGTACAAGTAAAATAGCAGTTGTGGCCTAAGAACCGTTGGATTTTGGTAGTAAAAGAAAGCGACAAGGGTATGGAGCGCCTTCTTGACTACAAAACCCAACGTAAGGGCACTGTTTTCAATAGTCATTAACGTTAAACATTCTCACAATCATTCACAAAAAGACCGAGAACAAAAAAAAGACACTAAGATTTTGTGCGTTTCTAACGTTGGGCATTCTGACTCTAAAATTAATTGACATTCTTATAAATTACATCTCAATATTTATAAAGAAGTAAAAAGAGCGAAATGTTATATTAAGGATAAATTTGTTGAGAAATCTTTCGCTTTCTTCGTCGGTCTTTCATCACTCATTTTTCTATGTGCCAGAACCATTTAAGCATTTCTTTCTTCGTTTTAACAATAACACTGTCTTGCTACCCTATTAAACTGCGTATCTCTTAATTGCTTATTTTGGATGACATCACATATATTTCTAAGAGCTCGCATTTCTACTGTATTTATCTTACTTTTACTCGATTTCGAGCATTCCACGTCTATTGTACAATGAAGTGGGCACCAACACCACATTGTGGATGGCCATTATGGCTGAGTTAGCTGTGCTATAAGTAATATCACAAGTTTAATATAATTTCAAATTCACAATTTTTATATTTTTCTCTTTTTTTGTGCTGTGAGACCTTGCTTCTTGTCAAATTTCATGATTCTAGTTCAAAGAGAAGTATCCTATAGGTTTTTGTTTGAGTTTATAAATGGCCGTATCTTTTAATTGCGTTGACATAGAAGTTTGAATTTTTTACATCTGCAAGAGACCGTATAGACCGCAGTGTTTGATATACGTTTCAACTTGTTACCTCTACCCGTTCTTGATATGTAGGGTCTTGATTTATGGGACAGACAGACACAAGGACGGACAACCAAATCCGGATCCTATCAGGGTTCCGTTTTTTCCTTTCGAGGTACGAAACACTAAAAATACTGCCGATCGTAAAAGACAGTTTTTCGTGATATATAAAAAATATATCTAATAAATTTAAATACTAATAATTGTCCTTCCATTTACCATATAACTTTTTCTCAATGTGTTTTTTTGTGGATATTTTGGGGTTACATATGCTACGGGTTACAACACTATCTTGAATTACTTATTTCTTTGTTTGTATTAGGTACAATACAGCTTTTTTGTACATTTTCAAGTGACTTTTAACCTTTACAACGTTTACTCATTAATAAAATAATCATATGAATACATAAAATTAATTATTTGGGTTTCTTTTAATTTTAAATCATTAATTAATAAAACTAATGATTTGTGTATTTTAAAACATATTTAAATTATTTTTTACTTAACGTCTGTATTTTTTATTCAGATACAACTCCTGAGTTTGGCGTATCAAAGTTTGGGAATCCCGTAGTGACTATCGGTTTAAATAAATTTTACAAGAATAATCGCAGTGTTGGCCCTAGAGCCACTTGGTTTTGTAGTCAAAGACGACGCGGGTGTCGAGCGTCGCTTACTATTTACGAAGATACCATCATCAACGTTAAACATTCTCACAATCACACATAAATATTATTAAAATAAGAAATTGTAGGGTTAGGATCATAAATTAGGTTTTATGTTTTATGTTATGTTACATATACTATATTTTGTATCTCGGTAATATTCGCGGATTCCATGTAATTTATAATTTAATCTACTAAGTATTCAATTGCTTTTTTTTCTTTAATTTCTTTTTAATTTAATTGTTTTAGGTCCTATATTCACATCAACGAAAAATGGTCGGCCAGTTGTTTTATTAGGTCGCCACCGCTATTACCGTAACAACAGAAGTTCTGGTGCCAAATCCACTTACTTCTGCTACCGCTCCAGTGATAAGCGCTGTCGTGCCTCTATCGTCGTCTACAATAACATAATTTTAGGTGTTAATAATGAACATAATCATTAGTTTCGATATAAGTACATACTTATTTATAGATAGCAGTTTTGTGGTGGATTGCAATTGTGATACAGTAGTGTTACCGATTGTGTAAATTCTAGGCTATTTGACTGTTCACTTAAAATATTATGTTCTTAAGATAAGATTTAATTATCATGAACACAGCTAAAATATTCGAAATCTATTGAAGAATTTAAGAATTGTTTGCTTTCGAACTAAGTGGTGGGGACAGTTTAATGATAAATTGTCACTCCTAGTACTCTGCAGTGACACTACGAGTTAGCGCAGTGTCATCTCCCTAAATGACACTGCGATACTGTAATGTCAGAGAAATAGGGCTTCTATTCCGAGGCTCTCGAGTCTCGAAGTTGCGTCGCGAGTCTCGAGGTTTTTTTTTCCATTTTCGAGACTGAGACTGAATCAATTGGCTCTCGACCTGTGCAAGACTATATAGATAAATTATTTAAGTATCTATAGAGAGTTATACAAACCGAACTACATATTTATCGGTCGGATCAAGTAATCGTCATTACGTATTTTGAAAACTATTGGGTAGTAACTAGACGTGAAACTTGATATTCTGATAGATCTCGACGATACCTACCTTTTGTGCCAATTTGTATTATACTTTAATTTACTCTATATATTTTTCATTTCTAAATTTATCAATAAATATTTATATATTTACAATTGTGTTCATGATTTTTAATTATTTTATTTGAATGCATAAAACAACAATTTTAAGTTTACACTCTGGACGAAATTTATCTCTGTACTCGTAAAATATCAGAACCAGATCTAGCCAATCAATGGCCCTTGATCACCCGTCCCAGAAACAGTTGTGTCCTTATTATTAACTTTGGCTGTGTTGAAATATAAAAAATGTCTAAGGGTTTGAGTACACTTATTACTTTAGAAACTCCGACCAGTTTACGCGATTCTACAGTATCGCTTTTTGGCGACTCTCTTTGCGGGTTTGATTATCGCGATTTCGAGCTTCCGAATCTTAGATGTTAAAAGTAGCATGTGTGCTCAGGCCCTTAAGCGAATAGATTTAAGTATTGTTATGTAATGGAAATACTTCATGATATATTTTGTCTTCTGTTAAGACACCCATTCCCAAAGTGGGCGATAACGCCCCCCTGTGGGCGCTGCAGGCCTAAAGGGGGGCGGTAAGAGACCCAGGAAAAAAATGGAGGCGTTGTGTAGAGGCCTGGGGGGTGATTTGTAATTTCATTTAGCTAGGAGGCATCTTAGACAACGACTGCATGAGCTCTCGACTCAGTAGACAAAATAAGTTTGGGAACCTAGATGTTAAGAGGCGGCTTGAACATCACCACGCGGACGGCTATCGCCGTGAAAAAACATATTCCCATCCAACTTCATAATGTATCCATTATACAATCTTTTAGATTCATTCAAGGCCACTACGATATGTCGACATTGCTTAAAGTACGATCGAGCTTTTAAGAGTTACGCAGTCAATATGACTAATACGGAACCCTTATAGTTTTGTCGTGTCTGTTTGTCAGTCTGTTACAGCTGATTTATTCCCTCAACATTACACCAACTGAGCCGAAATTTTGTACAAAGACGTAAATTGATAACAAAGCTCAGAAATTAACAAAACACGAAATAACTACTTAAAGCATGCCTGAGTTGCTCTTAGCCGGTTCGTTTTTGCATCTTACGTCATCGAGTCTTGTCGGCCTCAAAAATTTACATTTCTTCACTTTGGTTTGAAGTGGTTGTAATGTTCTAGGGTTTCTATTTACTATTTAAAGTAACAGCTTTTTGTTATTTTTTAATTTTATCAAAAAGCCTGTAAAATGTACATTACACTTTTTATTTTTGTACTATATAAACATTAATTAGGTTAATACCCACCAAGTTATTTTTAAAACTTTCAACAGTAAAAGTCGTTCAATGATATTATATCATTATATTATCTATGATTGTATCACCTATTCGAAGAAAATATTTATTGCAATGTTTATTTCACATGTAATATATTTTTTATTCAAAATGTTTAATGTTTTTTTATTTTTAAAAGCCTGCAGAAGCATGCCTTTAGAATTCGGTGCCAAGCCTATCGAACTAGTAGACTTTCTGTTGTCGTTTATTGGTTTGGCACCAAGTTCAGTACCAAATAATATTTTTATTTATATCGTATTTATAAAATTATTTTTGTACTTACTTGAGTTTTGATTGGTAAAAGATTGTACTAATCAGTGTTTTTATTTTGAATTCCGTTTATTTTTTCTGAAAAAGTTTTTTTCTCTTTTGATTAGCCTTTTCCTAAATAAATATCAATTCTAAAACGGAATACAAAATAATCATCAAAGAATATATAAACCGTTTAGGAATTATTTGTTATATCTTCGAAGTCCAAGGTCGAATACCAATAAAATTAAAATGGGACCATCTTGGAGCTGTACTGAATCCAACGCGAAAAGAAACATTGAAATCAGTTCATAAACAAAGAAGTTTTAAAAAAAAGGTGTACCGTATTAAGAAATGTTTTCTTTTTTGAATTTTCGTGTTTTTGGTATTGTTTTATATTTTTGAGATTTCAATATTTGTTATTATATAGTTTATAGGATTGTAAAATTGATTTTATATTAATTATAAACCAATGCTATTTTTCAGGTCCAATGTTCACGACGTCAAGATTTGGTAAACCCGTAATTGTGTTTAAAAACTACAGATACAATCGTTATCACCAAAGTAAAGGACCTAGAGCGATGTGGCTTTGCAGTAAAAAAAGTTCGGGATGTAAGGCCACGCTTACCACTTTCCATAACGCGATTATAAGAATCAATCATCAACATAGCCACAATTGAATCGATTTTTTTTACAATTAATGTATGTGTAATGTGTACAGTCAAGGAATTTGATTCACGTACCACCATAAGTCGAAAGTCCTCTGACATATGATAACATTAAGGTTCATTTTCTTCTCAAATCTAATTTGACAATATACATATTACCTTTACCTATTTTATTGGTTTCTCTAATTTAGACATGATAGTGTGATGTCAACACTATGTCAATAATGTGTCATTCATTTATTTTCACTTTGAATTGCTTTGAATCATCATGGAATCTTCTTAAACTCGATATTATAATCTCTTGATTTCTGCTTTTGATATTGGTAATTGTTATATATGCGCCATATTTCTTAAACTCTAGTTGTTACAATTATATTAATTATTTAATTACTCTAAACTATCTTTTAAATAAATAAATGCATTTCTCATTTATAAATGCATGCATTAAAACAATTTTTGACTAATTTTATCTTTCTACTCTTCATCTACCCATGCTCCACTCTCTAAATGTCGAGAAGTAAATAATAACTTTATGAACTGTTTAAAAAATGTTTATATATATGCTGATTATTATTACGGTGTAGTGTATGATCACGGAGGACTTAACCCAAGTTGGACCTTTTAGATATCTGATATGTTTCTTTATACATTCTACAACATTAAAACAACACTTAATCATTGGTAAAGATTATTTATTTAGGAACATCTGTGGATCTTCTCAGAAAACAAATGGATTCCCATTATACAAATGTTGGAAAACAGACAACATAAGGTCTGGACAAGCTTTAGAGCGGCATTGCTAAGAAGTCTGAAAATTATGTATAGCGCGTTACGTATATTTGTACTTTTAAGTAGTGTAAGATCTTACACTATTTAAAATCGGGTACATGCACTATTATTATCTATGACATCTTGAAGTCGGGCAGACATGGACCTGACTAAGCGAGTACAAATATTTGTACCACGCAACAATTCCCAGATTTCCTGGCAATGTCGCTCTAAGGCGTGTCGTGTCCTTTCTTGCCTATTCTCCCAAATTTGCACCATGAGACCCCCCATATATTTTCTATGGGGTTTAAATCTGGTGATTTACTGGGCTACGAAATTACAGTAAATTCGGAATGTTGATCTACTTGCGGATATACATTTCACACAGTTGGCAACATAATTTCTTCCATTGTGGTAACATAATTTATAGCATTTGCTCGCGCAAGAAGCTGAGCAAGCTCACCGATGCTACCAGAAGTCATCCAGCCTCATATGTTCACGCTTATTCGGCCTAACGTTTTATTAGGAACAACATGATCTTCTATATATCGTATCCTATCATATCTCCATAAGCTTAAACGATCATCTTGTGAAGAACAGAAAGATTTTTCATCTGTAAACACAACATCAGTCCAATCGAAATTTATATGTTGGCGTGCAAAATTTAGCCTTCTAGCTTTGTTAGTCTCTGTCAGTTCTACTTTTTGGGCGTATTGTCGATGTTGAGGGCCGACACCATGAAGATAATTTCGTATAGTCCGAAGGCAAACATCAAAGCGGTCCGCAAAATACTGAAATTGCGTAAAAGGATGTTCCTCGTAATGCCGCTGCATTTCTCTTACTTGCTCAGCTGTCAGTAACCGAACGTCATGGTTGAAGCGACGACGGTCTTCGAAGTTACCCTCTTCTGCGTGTCGGGTGATCCACAATCTCACAGTCGTTCTCTAACAATTGAACAAAAAAAGCACATTCAATCAATCTTGAAAATATCTATTACAATCAATTTCATTATTTTATTAAAACGTGTCACACCGATATATTTAATGAACGTGCTATTTGACGTATACCGTGGCCCTGTTCATGTAGCACAATTATGCGGTTCCTCTGCTCCGTATAACTAATTCGTGGCATTTTGTTGATTAAAATTGGAATTGAAATATTATAATATTAATCTATATTATTTTTTTTTTTGGCTTCTATCCATTAATCTATTTGAACAATTAACAAACAAGTGACAATGTCACCCACTTGAAAACCGTCAACCTTATTTTTTTTATATTATTTAAAGGACAAAAAATTTTTATGCAATGAAATGAAGTTTAAATACAATGTAATTTATAACTAACGCATCACTATCTAAGGTCAAAGCAAACTTATCATTTGCTTTGGTGTCATTTTCAGTCTACACTGATTGTATAAATTAATATAAGCCTTATTGGTTTAATAGTTACAGGCAATAAATCTTTGAAGTGGTACGTGAATCAAATTCCTTGACTGTACAATGTACATAATTGTTTGTATAAAGAAAAGCATAGTTATTTTAAGTATAGTATCAGTAAATGTACAATATCGATGAATATATTTTTATTTATATTAAAATGTAGTAATCTTTTCTTCACCAGCATAGCAATATTACCACGTCGTGAACAACAATTATCTTATTTAAATATTTCTTTACAAGCTTAATTTTAATATCTACTTAATCATATAACAAAAAAAAAATTTTTCTAACAAATTCTATTGACTTAGTTATGTTTTCTGGTATAAATGGAGCAGACACTAATCAAAGTATGTGTTTATAAATAGATGCAGTTTTCGGCACATCGCTACGTGGTAACCCAATCATTTTAATGGGCAAATATAGATTTAACCAAGAACACGCTAGAGGCCACAAGATACGTTGGGCGTGTGTAAAGAAAAGGACGATTCGCTGTAAGGCGTCTATAACAACATGTGAGGGGACTATCTGCAGAATTAATGAAAATCACAATCATTAGTATCTACTACAACGGTTGGATCACACTCTGCCTTTATATGAACACATTTTAATTATACGTTGATGATATCTAAATGCATTTTGTTATTCTAGTCAAAGCTATGTATTTTTTAAATGAAGTAAACGCTAGTAAAGTTATACATTTTTACATTCATCTCTAGGTAGCGCCTGAAAGTCAGCTCTCACTCCCTAGAGCTGGGGCATTATGCCTGTCACTTTTTGGCTTCCTGTCCAGTGACAGGCAGGCAAAAAGTCAAGTCTGTGGCAGTCCACAGATTATATACTGGGCAAGTGAAATAATCGTGTTTTTAGTTCTTTCTTATTTTCTGTGAGATATGTCCGCAATCACTAAGTCATCCATTTAACAAGTGACAAGGAAAGAGGTAAACATAGTCAAATGCGCAGTAAGTAATGTAAGCAAGTACAAGTACGTACAAGTAAGCAAGCACGTATACAGGAGTTATCCTGTATACGTGCTAAAAGCACAAGCAGTGTGTTAAAAGCTCTCTCTTGCGAAGATAACTTCGTATCACAATATGTAATCAGTAAATGATGGAGCTCAGAAGGGGGCGGCTGGTACTACACAGCCTAGGGCGGCCAAGACTGCTAGTCCGATGGTCGGGTCGGTGACCAACGTTACATAATGGGACTATGACCACTATTGATCGACACACTGGTTCTCAAATCCTTATATATGTAGGTTTAATATGGTATTTTTATTTTTGTGACAGGTATAGTAGCGAGGGAGATGTAAGCATTTCTTATGAGGTAAGTATACGAAAAAACAGCTATTTTCGTTTACATTAAAAGCTATTATTGATTTCAAATATACAACTTGACTTAAAAAAGTAAACGAATTGTGTAATGAAACTGGCAAAATGAAGTCAATGAAATGAAGAATCAGGTTACCAAATGTCATTTTTATATTTTTGTATTTGCTTAAAAAATTGAGGTCTCTCTGCGTCAAAATTTACAATTCGTCACTTTAACCTACTATTTTTCATTTAATTATTTACACAGGTCGCTTGCTTCAGTCAACGTTATTTTTAATGACCAATCTTTACAAGCTGTAATTTATAATTTAATCTTTGACATACAATGCATAGTACAAAAAGTTACGCAAATGAAATTTTAAATTTTTGCTTTAAATATGCATATTTGCCCCAATTTGGCGTTGAATTATAACGCATAATTATGTTAATGATGTGACGACATGTGTGGCGACACAATAAATAAATAGCGACAACATGTTTTCAACAGGTCTTGTTTACGGTTCATCGAGGAAGGGTAACCCTGTCATTATACGTGGCCAACATAGATACTACAAGGACAGAGCTAAAGGAAATAGAATTCGTTGGGTATGTAATAAAAAAAGAACTAAATGTTGTCCGGCAGCCATAATAACGTGTGAAGGAATTGTAATGCATAGTAATCCAAATCACAGTCACTAATGAAAGATCAAAGGGAAATTGTGTTTCATTTATTTTAGGTTTTTTTTTATATTTAAGAAAGTAATGTTATATGTTATAATATATATCGGTAAATATAATATATAAATAATAAAACGTTAAATCTCTTTCAAATGGAATTTATGATACCAGATGGAATCTAAGATAGTGCTGTATAGTTTTAGAACAACGTTATTAACAAAAACTGCAGCGCATGTCTGAGATTTGTTTTGTTTTCGCTCTTTATGTTCCGTATTATATATAAAAGATAATTATTTTGTAATTTTATTTGTTTTATTTTGAAGTCGGTTTAGATTTTTATTAAAAAGTTATTGTGTTACATGGTATATTTTAAAGGTAGACATGGTTAGAATATGGTGTGGTGCATAATAGTTCACTCATTAGGTAAATGTTGTGAACGTACATTTTATATATAGTACTTTGCGGATTTTCCAAGAGGATTTTCAAGTTTACGGTTCATTGTCATCCGCCAAGAAAAATATTTTTTCATAATAATATTTTTTTGGCAGATGGCACTGAATAAGTGATGCGTTGACACTATAAATGCATGCACTATACGTACATCTTCTAATGCCTTTACATTGAAATTAACAATAATTAGCATTTTTTTAGGGGGGACAATAAAATCGGTATTATTAAATCCACGAAATTAAAGTTGAAAGTCAAAAGTTACGTCTATCCTCACGAAGTCTCATGAGGAAATTCTGAACAAATTGAGGTTTACGAGGAATGGATAGAAGAATTCCAAATTACTATATATATTGAGCATCTATTTCAGACCAATTTATCATTTTTTTTAGTTCTTCATCGTAATGTCCCATGCCCATCAACTTTAAAACAGACTAACATTAATCTATTTTATAGATTCATGTGTTACTTCGCAGAAATTCATTTCATGTGATGAATTCCTATATTTTATTAGCTATCTGTCGAATTTTCAATATTTTTCGAATGATTGAGTGCTAGTTAGCTGACCAGATCTGATCTGAGAAATTTCCAGAGGTTGCTTCGTTGAGAAGCAAAACACGTGTCAATTTTGAGTCGAAAATAGCTACAAAATATGAGAACTCGTTACAAGACGAAATTGGAATTGTTTTCTTTAATAAATAACCATTGCTCTTGCTGAACTGGATCTGATTATTTGTCCACCGCTCTTTTACAACATAATAATATTGTTATTTTAACTATTTCGAACTTTATTTTATGACGTTTTAAATATTTCTGTTGTTAGTGACATGGGTACTCAACAAACGCGGCAGAGAAATGGCTGTTATAAATGGATATTCTTTCTGTTATCAAAGGCATGGAATTAGGACTATTGACTGGATTTGCACCTCCGGCTCAAAATGTAAAGCGCGCTGTGTCACCACTAGGTCAAAGGAGGTAATCCGCGCTATATTGGATCATAATCACCAGCCACCTAAATTTGTTGTTCGAAAAGGTTCTTTTATTAGACTCTAAAAATTGTGTTTGCAAATAATACTCAGAATAATGTATGGACAGTTATTAATATTCATTTAAAAAGTAACTGTTGCGGGCGTCCATACATACACACATTAACGTAATGCAAATGTCTACGTGATGTGCAATTTTCTGTTAGTTGTATCCAAAAATACGTCACGCAAACGCGGATAGGTATCATATTATAATAGGTATCATATTATAGTATTTTTACTACAATGGATAGATAATTATCTATCCATTGTAGTAAAAATACTTTTCAAATTTTGTAGAGTTTTTGAGATCCAATGGAAATTTTGTACAAAACTGTGATTTTTGATATTTTTCTGTATTGAATTTTGTTTTCCGATCGTGTTTCCATGTTTGAACATTTTAACATAGAGTGAAGTTGTATTTTTCCACATACCTAACTCTCGGTCTTCTTACAGTTAGATATCAAGATCCAGGTCACCAAACACTGCAAAGTTCGCATATAGGTACTGACTCTTAATGAAGCCACTTTTGTAAGCATAGCTAATGTAAAGTAAGCGGTTTATTTTGAATATCGTATACAGTACGTATTACTTTTAAATTGCTTTTCACAATGGAAACTGTAGTGGCCAATTATAATATAGGTACCGTTATGGATATTGATGATTTAGACTTTTCTAAAAGACTTTGTTTTGGAGAGGATGATTTGTATAACTGACTATTGTGTGTTCCATAAAGTGAAATGTAGTCTGGAATAATACAGATGTGTCAAAATTATTTTGGGAATGATTTTATTTTAAATATTGGCTATGCATATTTATGGTACCTGTTACCGCAACTAATCTATTGTGATTAGAAAAAGTTTAAACTAAAAATTACGCGACCCTCCATTGCATTCACGCACGCATGTATAGAATGTAAGTATACATACATAGACACAATACACAAGTAAACCAACGACGATGAATAAAGCCACCAATGATTCATCGTTATTGGTTTATTTGAGTATTTATTTGGTGCGACCCAAATGATGTATTGACCACTCGTTTTTACACATTGAGAACCTCTTTAGTGGAGGGGTGCGCAATTTTAGTTTAGATGGTCTAATATCATATAAAATGTACCTACTAAGTTACATTGTTCTATGTGCTTTAGTAGTATAGGTAGATAATATTGTCCTGGTTCAGAAGGTATTGTGTGAGACAGGTTCAAGGTTTATATAAATGTGGTTCATAGTTACAACGTAAAAATGTTACTTCTTTTCATGCTATGGCTAGTGATGTGGACTCGCAATTGTCGGAGTTAATACTCGCTTATGGTCGAGGGCGATAGGTACTTTCTACAAAATGAACACGAAGTCCAAACGCATTGATTATTGGAATTGTACCAACAACAGTACATGTAGGGCCAGCATTATTACGGACAAAGTGAAGTTTCTTCGTATGCGTTTGGAACGTAAACATTAGACACCCACCACCAAAGTGTAATATACGTAACGGAATGTATAATAAATTGTGAAAAGATGTTTCATGCGTTTAAAGGGTATTCTTGTATATTTTTTAACCGATTATGAAAAAGCAATTCGTCTGCATTTAACACATATTTTTTACGTACATATGTTCAGGCATAAGTTTTTAATTGAGATAAGTTGAGCTCTAAGAAAGTCTCAATTTAATTTCATTTGTCTTGGACCTCGGACTTCGAAGTTACACCAAATACTCCTAACGATTTGTATATTTTGATGATTCTTTTAAACATTCCGTTCCAGGTTTGGAAAGACGATAGATACCCTACGATTTAGGTCAAGGTCAAGTTGGTGCCAAATCAATGTGCAACAACAGAATGTTTATTAGTTCGGTAGGCTTAGCACCGACTTCAGTAACTGTCAAATTTAATGATATGGGTATTCGTATCGTATGTATAAAGTTATTTTTGTACCTGAGTTTTGATTGGTAAATGTATTTTGTATTCTTATTTTCTGTTTTTTCTATTTTGTATTTTACAGTGTTTTTTTCAAAGTCGATTTAGTTTTTCTTAAAAAGTTTTGTTAGTAATAATTAATAAATATGTAATATTATGTAAGTCATTTCATTTATATATCCTCTTTTCGCATTACGTACATTTTCGTGGCAATCGATAAACGGTTTCTTATTGCTCCGTAATGAGTATTCCTAAAAATGATACGTAGTACGTACAATACTGTCTGAAATAAAAACTATTTGGACAGTCAAGATTAATATTATATACATCAGAAGAATCATAATATTTCACGGAGTTGGCATAAAGTTTATATTTTTGAATTTAAAATTTTCGACATTGGTTTTACATTCATATTTAAGTTCCAAGTCAGTATTGTGTAATCCAGTTTAATATAGATCCCTGAGTTGCACAGGTTAGTTTTTTTATTTTCAAAAATTATATAATATTAAAAGAAAAATTTATAACATTTCTAGGGTTCCGTAGCGAATTAGCAAGAAACGGAACCCATACAATAGCGTCTTATCCGCTTGTCTCTCCATTTTATTCGGAGACCTTTGGCACTGTGTACTTAGATTTGGATTCTATGAAACGCTGTGTAATGGTGTAGTGAAATAAAATAAAATTAGGGCATAATTCTAGTGCATGTAAGCACTGTCAATAATAATAGGTTTAAATAAGATATATTGTGTAGTTTTTGAGATATGGAATATTTTCGGTTACAGGCTCAGCGACAGCAGAAAAATGATTTTGTTTTTCACTCAGTCATTGAGAAACGCTGCGAAATACAAACTTATTTTTGCTGCCTATTAAATGAACATTATGCATCTCGACTACGGAACCCTTTCCTGTAAGGTGATCTGACACGCATTTGGCCGATTTTTTTTTGTATAAGGTTATTCTAATTCCAAAAATTTCAAAAAAACTGTCGTGATATTCATCTTCAATGATTGAATAATTTCCATGGTTCACGTGAAACCCTGAATTTATTATCTATTTATTTGAAATTCATATCTCGATATAATTTTGAATTTTTTATTTACTTTTACAAACCTAATTAGATACTTTTAAACATTAAAATTGCATTTTTCTGCAGTTGAATGGGTTGAAAATACGAACGGAAAGAAATTGGCTATATTAAATGGTTTTGCGTATTACCGAGCTCGTAGCGGTCATACTACTGTTACATGGCGATGTACCAAGTGGAGTAGATGTACAGCCTACTTTGTAGTGAAAAAGCAGGACGGCAGTTTACGTGCGCGCTTAGATCACAACCATGCGGCAACCAATTACATAATAAGAAACGGGATATATATGAAATTGTAAATTGTTGTAATTATTGTTTTATTAAAGTAAAGAGTAATAAGGATACATGTAATGTTGATTTATACTTTCTCGATTTCTTCTACAATTGCAACTGCAAATGAGTCGCATGTCGCAACTTTTTTCTTTTCCTGTAGAAATCTTCACCTAAGTACCCCGCTTTCTGAGGATGAGATTGGGTTATTCGAAGTTTTTATCCAGTAAAACTTCTGATCGATTTAGACGTACTGTCGAGGGACTCTGGGATCTCCTACTCGCATTTTTCCGAAGCACGTGTTGGAAGGGCATTGACCAGCCAGGGCCCACGCTCGCAGCTACGACTGCGCGAACCATACTTATTGTCGTGGTTCTATATAAAATATTGTATTGATAATGTTTCTGTGTGCAGGGTGTTGAAATAAAAACAGAAAAATATTAATTATATAGACAAGATCGTAGGTAGATCATGTTTGCCAAATGCTGGGTATCGTCTAGCAGCGGATGGTGTAGATGGTGTAGAGCAGTCGTGAGCTCTCAGAGTTTCGAGAGGTTTTATGATGGGTCACTGGATATATTTTTTATTTTTGTTTTTGCGAACTTTTAAGGGTTAATCAAAAAATTAGAGAACCGCTGAAAATTGTTCACATAATTGTTCCCTACCATATTTGATAGTAAGACTTGATTTGTACAATACATATTAAAGGTAACATAAAGTACGATAACTTTTACATGAATATATATTTTAATATGACACTTGAGTTGTACGAATTTTATAACTATCTTAATTAGTAAGTCAAATTTTCTAGTACTAGAAAATTATTTTATTTTTAATGGTAATTAGTCTCTTTATATTTAGTATATTGTATTATGATTATTTGAAATTAAGGGCGGACTTTTCGCTGTTCAGAAGAGAGCGCCCACACCAGCCTGTTTCCCGGGACTAAGGACCTTGAACTATTTTATATAACAAAGTAGTCTTCATTATTTAACATATTTAAGCACAACTCACATTTTTAAATTGCAATAAATCGTGTGTTTATTTTTTTTTTATTTTTATTAATGAAGAGATATTTTCACAGTGGAGTGGATTCATAATCGTTGGGGCAAAAAATTGGCGCTAATAAATGGCTATACGTTTTATCGCAATTATGGAAGCAAATCTACGGATACGTGGCGTTGCACCATGTGGGGCAAGTGTAGAGCACGCTTTATACTGAATAAGGACCACAATTGTCTACGTGCAGAACTTCGGCACAGCCATGTCGCTTGCAAACATATAGTTCGTAATGGTGTCTATATAAAACTGTGATTATTTTATAATCTCAAACAAAGAGGTAATGCTGCCAGTCTGCTGGGCACCCTAAGCAATAACAGGTTTCTAAGCAACAACTTTGAGGAAGTCTATTATTTAAGATAATGGTTAGTTTTAAGTTTGTAAATATTAACGTTAGGATATGTATGTACTTTTTTTTTATTAATAAAGACACTCAATCTGAAACTTATTAACTAAAACTTGGGTCGATGTTCCTCACTGTCACCTAGAGCTGATCTAAAAGATCTAAATAAATGGGTTGAGGTAATTCTTTGTTCTTTTATTTTATTTTGTAATAAAATGTTTTATCGTCTATCAATTAAAACACAATATGCGACACACTCTTGCATACTACTCATCATAAGATAATATAAAGGAACAAAAAAGCAATAAGTAATGTACAATTATTTTTAAAATAATCTCCTCCAAGCAATCTTAATTCTCTCTTTCGTAAAGGAGTAGACAGAAACGAAATTCAGTCTTTACATATTTCTTTCGCTTCTTTAAATTTTTTCATTCTTTGTATATTATTTATGCGAGTTTCTTTGACGTTTCCAATTTTTTAATACTTTAAAAAAAAGAAAGAAGGAGATCCGATTTTTGTTAGTTATCATAATGCTTTTGCCACAATAGAAAGAATGAGCGAAGAACTTCTGATAAAGAAACGACTTCTTTTGTTAACTACTTAACCGTGGCCTCATATCTAGAAGAATCAAGACAGTTCTACGTTATATAGTGCGTGGTCGAGGCTACTTCGTCCAGCTCCCAACTACTATTAACTACATCAGTATTACCGACGCTTAAATTGTAATAGATGAACAGGCAATTGCATCATATTTAGGGTACAGTTTCATTGTAATTAATTTTCTTATTGTTTTACGTGAAGGGTTATTTGTCGATCTATTTCGTCCGTTCACGTTCGTTTTAAGAGATGTTGATTGTGCATTGTACTTAAAAACAAGGCTATATTCTTGTTTGAATGTCTAATAAAATAATATTGATTTGCTGATTTCTAATTCAGGTTCAGGGCATTAAATCTTAATTTATTTTAAGTTTTCAGTTTAAGTTTTAAAAGGTTTTTGACGTAATGACAATAATTCTTGAATATTATAGTCATTATACAAATAACGTGTGTAGATCATATAAAATGATACTTAAACAGTTGTTAATTCTCACCTACTTAGCTTGATTTTTTATTTCTTAAATACAACACAATATTCTATTGTATAATTGATCTCATGGGTTTCCAGTACACATTTTCTGGTATTAGCACAGGTTTTTGGTAGTATTTTCTAGTACATCCTTTCGTTTGGAGTTGTATAAATTGGCATAAAGTATGGTGGTGGTACAAAGGCCTATACAGTTTTATAAAATATATATCTCCCCTGGTACGGGCTATAAGATCAGGTAAGTACTCACACACAACCTCTAAAATCTAGCTAGAAAATGACATAAAATTGTTCCTTAGAATTATTTTAGGTTATTTTATACTCAGGTGTTACTTTGCGGAAATCCATTTAATATGATGAATTCCTAAAATCTTTAGCTATTTTCCGCTCAAACTCCAAAAACCACCAATCGACACGTGTTTCGCCTCTCAACGATGCATCCTCAGGATGTACCAGAGAGCTGGCCGAGTCCAATCTGGTATATCCTGAGGACTTTTCGTTGAGAGGCGAAACACGTGTCGATTGGTGGTTTTTGAAATTTGGGCGGAAAATAGTTAAAGATTTTAGAAATTCATCACATTAAGTTAGGTTTCAATCAATAGCTACAAAAGCAGTGTGGAAAAACTACGTAAATAGCTACATAATAAGAATCTGTAGGTATATGTTGTTAACTTTACTGATTGCGTTTCCAGTGATATGGGCAATAAAACCATCCGGTAAACAGATGGCCATCGTGAACGGTTATACTTTTTATTGTCACAAGCAATATGCCAGCACCAATATATGGAGCTGCACCAGCGGTTGGCACTGTAAAGCACGACTAATTGTCACTAAAGACAGAGTCGTAGTCAAAGCGGGCCTTGAACATAATCACCACCCTCCAAATTATATCATACAAAATGGCATTATCATAAAACTATAACCTAGCATTGTTTCAATGAGTTTCTAAATTGTAATTTAATGTATCATCACATTATTGAACTTAGATAAAATTCCTTGTGAGTGTTTCAAGTTCTGACAATTTATTCCACGCAAACATCACGTAAATTTTACATAAGAAAAAAATGACAAAACTGTTGTAATTTGGTAAGTAAATGAAGTTTACCAGATTTTTCTCTAGAACTTATGAAAGTGATAACAAGAATAACGAGAGGTACTGTGTATATATGTATGTACTTACTTATTAACAAATATATATGCTGATGTACATATTATAGACAACTAAGACTACTATATGTATACATATAGATATGTTAAGATATGGTTCGATTCAACCCACCAAAAGCTTAGTTTAATTTGATATTTGCGGTGCAGCAATCTTACGGTATTACACGGTTTAGTTTTGTATTATACCCTTCAGTTTTAATTAAGCATTTACATGAGTCACTTAAACATAATAATTGGTCAAGTACGCACCACGTTTATAAAATTATAATTTTATGAAATTAACTTTTAGAGATCTATAAGACCTAGTACTCTCATTATAGTTTCTAGTAAACTGCAGGTAAGTCTTTATATTAATCGAAATGTCCAGGCCCCCTCCCCTAAATGTTTAGGGGTTGGGTTGGACACGAGTAGAGTCTACTAAACTGAAATATCGCACCCTTCCTAATTTGGTATTTTCAATATGTTGCAATGAATACATGCTTATTGCAACACTTGTGTGCGTGCGGCCGACTATACTGTGAAACTGTGCACTTAGACTTGTTGAGTGACCAACGACGAATTTGATCAGTTTGTGTGCATTATGTCTCTACACATAGTTTCCATGCCTGCGTAATGCGTAAAGGATTGCTTTGAACCGAAGTGGTTTAATGTGGATGAACCGTGTAAGGTAACATTTATACAGTGAATATTTTAAGTATTACGTTTTGTCGTAAAACTATTCGTGGGAAAATTGTGAATATTTTGGAAGAATGCGGGATTTATAATCTCTATAATAGTCGAAAATTTTATATGTGCCATTTTATTTACTTTTAAAAATTATGGTGTATATGTTATTATGGTGTATTTGACAATTATGTAAAAGGCATCCAATTTTGTGCAGAAAGTTTGTTTTTATACATATACAGGTGTCCCGTAAATAATGGATCAACCTTAAGGAAAAGGTAGAACATCTAATTACCTAAAACCTATTTAACTAGTTTTAAAAAAAACCTTAGGGTTATAAAAATCAGATTTAAAAAATGTTATCCTTTGGAACGACAGCATTAAAAAAACTGAAGCCTCGCGGAGAAAATGGTCAAAATAATGAAAAAAAAATTCTCGGTAACCTTAAGGTTTTTTTTAAAACTAGTCAAATGGGTTTTATGTAATTAGGTGTTCTACCTTTCCCTTAAGGTTGATCTGTTATTTATGGGACACCCTGTATAGGGGAAAGGTGTACAAAATGAACCCTCTAAGGGCAAAAGTTGTGGCCTGAGTTTAAAACAAAAACATTATATCGACGTAATTGTACATAGTCAAGTTATCTATATCGGCATTAGCATGCTTATTTCTCATTATTTAAGTACATTTCATTATTTATTTTATATTTTCTTAATGTTTTTTGATCGAGTTATAACCATGATATGCAACATGTAATTTACGAGCAAGCTTCAAATGTTATTAATTTTAGCTGTGATGGAGTACGTGAATAAAACAACTATTTAAAAAAATTTAATAATAATTTAATATATATAATAAGAAGTAACCAAAAACTAAAAGTAATTGAAAGTTGATTTATCGTATAACAGCGGCATATTTTTTTCTCGTCAAATTACAGTGTTTAAACTGCCTGATGAGGAATGTTGCTGCAATAGTCGACCAGCGAATTCATGGGGGTGACTCTTATTTACAAATCTGATACATGTTGCTAATAGTTTACTAGAAATATTTGAGAATAATTTTACCTCTAGTGATAATTTTGTACACTTTTTCCTACCTTTAAAATTATTTATAACATTGTATTCGAATATATAATATTTAATTTTATGTCAGTAACAAAATTTTCACCTGTGATGCTTTTGTTATTAAATGCAGTGTTATTTATTTTGTTATATATGCCTAAATCACTAACCATTTAAATAGAATATTAAACATAAATGACCTAATATGTTTCTTTGCCATTACAATTAATATTTCTTTAACCGAACAGCTAGACATAAACAAGTAATATTTTGATACATTTTTTCAGGTCAATATAGTTTGTAATGTTCGAATTTACTATGTGTGGTGCTGATATTTTCAACTATCATTTTAGTGATTCTACTAGCGAAGTCGCGGTACTCAGGCAGGCATATCGTGATGTATAAGGACTATACATATTACTGCAAGAAGCAATGCAAGAAAACAAAACATTTTGTCTGGTATTGCTCCACGCATAACTGTAGGGGTTGTAACGCTAAAATCAAACTCGACGAAAATTTCGCTATAATGGGACAGGAGAGTGAGCACACACACCCACCAGCTAAGTACTGTATCCATGAGGGACGATATATAAAGATATAAGGTCTCTACCATATTTTTTAAATTTTATTTTTCATTAGTACTTGAGGTTAATGTTTTTAAAAATTAATATTACAATGTGTATGCAAAATATTGTTGGTAAAACAGTAGCTACGTCTACTACATAGACACAATATATGATTTCTTACAACGCGATATTACAACAGTATAAACGTTGTAATCTGTACCTATAATTAGCTTTCTTTACTTATTGATCAACTAAATGTTGACAACGACTTCGACCCCGTTGATTTAAAAAAAAAAGGTGGCCTATGTCCTTTCCTGGGGCTTAATCTATGTATTTCCATTATAAATTTCATCAAAATCATATTACACAAACAGAGGGACTTTCGCATTTACAATATTATTAGGTTTTGTCCGTGACTTCGGTCGTGTGGTGGCGACTTACAACAACGGGAATAGCATAAAAACCTTCTCCATTAAAAAACATTACATATGTAGAAATCCACCACCCACAACATAATTGTGATCCTATTTCTTTAAAACCAATGTATTATAGTTTCACACAAAGTTCAACTCTTTTGCTAGTCAAAAAATGTGAAACGCGTGTCTCATTGTATTGTGTTATTTTTTAATAAGCAATATTTGTACTAAATTTGACATCTGTTTTCCGTTTCTTAATTTATTAATTCATTTAAAGTTTAACCCCCCTCTCTTGAATGTATCAAAAATCCTCTCTTAATTACACAAAATATCATCTCAGTAGTCAATATCAATATATATAGCTATACTATATTATATTATATATATTATAGTATAGCTATATACGAGTATATACGCTACTGAATATAGCTTTGCTATAGCTTTAGTAGTTCTTGAGATTTCATGATTAATCAGTCAGTCAGTGAGAGAATGGTATTTCGCTTTTAAATAGGTACCTGTGTACTAGATATCATAAATATTCCAATAATTATTCTAATCGTAGCGATTTCAACATAGCTGTTTTCAAAATGATAAAATAACAGCAATCTCTCTTATGCATAAGTCACTAATCTCTATTATTTGAGTCACGACTCTTTCGATATGTGAAAGATTTTTGGGATCTTGTAATATCTGACGATTTCTTTTTAATCTTGTTATGGTCCAAGAGCTAGTGAACCTTCCGGGTAACGGTATGTTTGTAAGGCTAGAAATTCTTATAGTGATGAGTCTACATGCTAAGTACGTTAACGATGACCTGGCAGGCAGCAGCCCTGCACGTCATAACCCCTATATTTGTATTGATGTTTCGATAAATGGTGAATTGTAAAAATTACAGCGAAAAAACCTAACCTCCAAATGTTGACATTTTTGTGGTGCTTTTTTATACTTAAAATAAAAAAAATCAAATTCTCAGCAATTGCGCATGATAGTACAACTCTTAACAAAAAAATAGAGCTCTGAAAAAAAGCTGTACGATATTGGAGAGCTGTACACGAACAGTTTTATGAAAACGTTTTTTTTCGCAAAAACGAAATTTACTTGAACGATTTTCAAAATTTCGCGCCAAAAAAAAACTATAGTTTCCAATAGCCAAAACCAACATTTTCACCAAGTAACCAGTTTTTAAGTTGCTTTGATGAAAAGTTAAATTATTAAACGAAAAAAAAACGCGATTTTTAACGGTTTTTTGCATTTTTCTTCATGTATAAGACATCAATCGAAACATAATTTTATAACCTACTCTACTACTTTACGATTAAACTTTTTTGGATGCAAGCTCGTTTTTATTTCATTAGCGAAAAATCGTTTTTTGGACTCGCGATTTTTTAGGTTAGGTTCGCCGTTCAAAATCCGAAAAAAAAAACATTATCTTTTTTAGAATTGTTTGTTCTACATGATCTTTTTTCTTCCTGCCCTCAATTATCTGGAAATTAACATAGTGAATCCGTAGATTGATTGGACTACAATAGACTGAGAGCTAGTGAACCCTCCGGGTAACAGTATGTCTGTAAGGCTAGCAATTCTTATAGTGATGAGTCAAGGCATGCTGAGTACATTAACCATCACCTGGCAGGGCTGGCAGGCATCAGCCCAAAGTTTCAAGAAGTTTCACGGTTTCTCTTTCTTCATTCTCTTTTTTCATTTTAAAGAAAGCGTTCTTGTGACATTTAGAGATCACATACATTCATACATGTATTTAAAAATGTTTCCGTTCAAATGCAACTGGTGATTAGAAACTCTTTTTGCATAGAAATGGAAATAATCAATTATTGCATGTGATTCAAAACTTAAAATTGCGTAAGATGCAGTTGGGACTATTAGAATATTTCACTTTATTATCTTTACTCTTTACTCATTTTTTATCTTTACTCTTAACACAAGAATATAGGTGGGTGTACGATTAAGTGAACAAACATCTTTAGGATTTCTTTTTAACTAATAGCTATTTAATACATTTGAACTTATGTAGATAAGTTTCCACTTACGTAACTGAGTACGTATTTTTTTAGTTATGTAAATATGTATATGTAGGCATAATGTTTGTCATGTTATTCTTATTTAACAGAAGTTTTATTTTAAGCAATATTACTGTATTTTTTTTAAAACATTGTAATCGGGTTTTGTGTTATTATTAAAATTGTACTACGATGATGAAAATAACTCCTTGATATTTATACATTCCTAATTTTCGTTTCAAGATGTACTATAAACCCTTATTTGAAACATTCTTACATTTATAACGTTTTGTCGTACAATATATTTTGTAGTAGTTTGTGTACATATATGTACCTATTACGTTTTTCTTCGCATAATAATTCAAATACAGGTATTTCGGGTGTCTGAGTCACATTATTTATGATTTTTTCTATCATATTGTACAAAATCGTTATTAGAATTGGAAGACGGAATACTTACGAAATTACCTCGTTGTCCGTCTTTCTGTCTATTCCAAACGTTTTTAAAAACTGTTTAACGTAAACATCTGTTTGTAACAACTGAAATGAGTAGTGGTCCCGATGTAGATGTGAACTTCAAAAGTAATATTTTGATCTTGGATAATTAGTTTTGCAGCTTTAAATAAAAAGTAAAAAAATATTTTTCGAGGTTATCATGTAGGGTATCAAAATGAAAGCTTAATATTGCGAATTCAGATTTGTAGTTAAAAACGTTAAGTACTTTGTGTTATTTTCTTAGAATAATTTCAAAAATGCGTTTGAAAAAAGTTGTCTTCACCTTACCTGTTAAATATTTCTCAGAATTTGAAAAAGCATGAACCAATGAGAATATACAGACGTTTGAAGGAAAATTAAATTATAAGAATTGCATTTTGTTAGGTATATGCTTTTGTTTTACATAAGAAACTCTACTACAAACGTTGTTTTATGATACTTAACAACGAACAGTGTACAGAACACTTTTGACCTGCCTTTTTTAGCTGTAGGTACGTAAGCATCGGAAATTGTTGTACCTTTTTTACTATTTATATAAATGGAGGAGAATGAAACTTTTGTCGTTTGAAAGGTACTGTGCCATAAATGTACACAACAAAATCAAAAAATCCCGATACAAAACTCTAACCAATTAAATGAAAGCATTTTGACCACGCTCACGGCTGTATTTTCTTGAGATCTCTCATACCATACAAATTAATTTTAATTAATTATTTGAAAAAGAATTGAATTTCGTTACTTTACACTTATACAGTCACAATTGGTAGAATTTCGATCTATTATAAATTGGTAACATTTTCAATAACTTTTTATTTACTTGTACAAAATAAATATTTCCGAATTTTAATTACAGAATTGACATTAAGTAAGGTCAATGATTACTACCTACTTATATTATGAATAGATTTAATATATGGACATACTTATTATGTCGAGCGGGTACAAGATGATACAGTTCTGTGGAAGTGTTCTACACACGACCACATGGGGTGTCCAGCAAGGGTTGTAGTGACTATTACATCATTTAAATAGTGAACGCGATGGAAATTATATTAATCGTTATTCCTATCATTTCATATTAAATAGTCGTTTGGTATTTTGTTACAGAACGATCACTTTTTTTGATGTTTTTAAACAATAGTGACCGTAGTTATTGGTGTGCTTAGGGTCATCACTGTTATTATAATTATTAGCAATACGGTTATAAATAGCTTATCAGTCAGGAATTTATGATATCTTTTTTTCAAGTAATGTAATTCCGAAAATTTATTTCTATTTGGATTTTCTCAGGTATTCGGTTCATCACGTCGAAAATGGGAAGGAAGCTTATTTTGTTGGACAAATACACTTATTACATGCGGTGTCCTGGTCAGAAGAATTCTCATTGGCGATGTTCTACACACGCTTCTAAAGGATGTCGAGGCAGATTTGTGCTCTCAGAAAACTACGAGATTATTAAGTCCTATTTGGAACACAATCATACGCCTTCCAACTTTATAGTCAGAGAGGAAAACTATCCCAAAATTAATTTCAATCCGGATCATGAATATAGAGAAAATGAAGGGCTGTATGAATAAAACACTTAATATTTAAATAATAATTGCCTGTATAATTAATTATATTACTTATTTATTAACATTTTGCAATAAAATTGCTAGAGTATCAGCACACATAATAAATTGGTTATAAACCCAGCTGCAATATAATTTACAAAGACAAGGCATATTTTTCAATTTTATAGTAATATAGGATAAAACGATAAATAGTTTGTTTTTATGATAAAATTTATAGACAACTCGTAAAGGCGATATGACTCAAATCATGTAGTCATGTAATTTTGCTAGGCTTAGTGACCTAGCAAAATTACAATATATTATGCATATAAATTACGCGCCATGCGTAAACCTACTTAATTCGTCATTGCCGTTCATGCGATATCGATTGTTGTGACCCTCACTAAATGGCCGTTCACGCGGTATCGCGTGGTTGTCGTTAACGAGTTTCTTTGCGGGATAGAATAGCGGCCACCGCGAAACGCGCGTGGTGTTTACATAGGCCACTGTGGAAGGAATAGAACTCTCTTAAAAGGGGGTGGCCTTCAGCCATTGTCTATTGTTTTTGCTAGCCAGTGCACACAGTGGCGGCGCTCAAACTGGGTGACAACTCGATGATTTTGTTCAAATCAATCTTTAATGTAACGCAATTTAAGTTTGGTTTTTATTTATTTTGCATGAAACATTATTTGCCAGAAATAACATCAGTCCCACAATACATGCAGAAGAAACGTGGGGATCTAGACCAACACAAGCTGACTAAAATTGAAAAAGCGAAACCGCGATGTCTAAGCACTGGCAGAACAGTAAACGCAACGTCCAGAAAGGATTGTAGAAACTGTTATAAAAATAAAAAACGGGTAAACACCACCACTGAATGTAAAAACTGTCCAGGTTCTCCCCCGTTTTGTATTGACTGTTTTTTCGACTTGCACGATTGCACTGCTAAATAACTTGATATTTTGTAACTCTTTTTTGTTTTTTGTATTTCTGATTTTTGAATATGTAAGTAATTTATAATTTAGGGTAAGTTTATTCGTTGTATAAGTTTTTTAGCTGTGTGCAATTGCGAAACCAATTAGTTCAACTAAATCAACATTAGCAAGTTCCCATAATTTTTAAGGTTTTGTACTTAAAAAAAAAGAACTCTTATGGCATCATTTCGCTGTCTATCTGTCAAGACCTTTCTTCTCAGGAACGCGTGGAGGAATCAAGTTAAAATAGATTAAATTAATATCAACTCATAATTCATGTCTGCGGTCTCTTGAAGCTGTAAAAATCGGTCTTCTAAAACAACGCAATGAAAAAAAATTCATTTACGCCTCATATTTTGACACTCGCAAGTAAATCAAAACTTATACGATACTATCCATTGACTTAGAATCATGAAATTTGAATCATGAAAAGGGTAAAATCAAAAAATTGAAAATTTGCAATTACACTATTTTGTCATTACAAACTTCCATTTGCAGTTGGAGAGTATGGAAGAACGTATCTTTCTATTGAAAAGTTATTTTTGAATCCAACATATGTTTTTAGTAAATACAGTATAACAAAACTTATATAGTAGGACGGAACACTTGGCCGGCACGCTTATTACGTAACTTGCGGACAGCATGCGACAACCAATATCGCGCGATATCTGCTGTCAAAACGAGAATTTCTGTGATGTAATTTATATAGTGGCGCTAAATCTACCGTGAAAAGTGCATTTTACGGTCATAGAATAATAGATACGCAAGCGTCATACATGATACAATTTTTTTTATTACAATTAGTCACCGGTCGCGCAGTGATCGCGTGGCTGTCGCTGTCTGCAAATTTTTAGATAAATACCCGGCGGTTTTGCTAATATAAATGTTTAATTGCGCGTTATTTTAAATATTAAGTAATTAAATTTACAATTATTATATTTATATGTTTTTACTGGCAAATATAACTTTTTTTGTCTGAATTACATATCATGCGATATCGTGTTTCCGGCCATATGGGCAATAATTGTGTATGGCGATGAACGCGATATCGCGTGATGAACATTTAAACATAACATAACATAACTTCACGCCGTATCCCCAACGGGGTATTCAGAGAGGACGGAGCGCCAGGAGTCGCGTACACACCTCTGAACATTTAAATTATATTAAATCCTTTTTACATAATAATAAAAGTATACAGATAATATACTAACTTATTTTACATACATACATGCATATCTTCACGCCGTATCCCTAACGGGGAACTTATTTTACTACTAACTTATTTTGTTTATAATAAAAAGTAAATAAAAGATAAAATACTTTGACTTTTATTTTCACTTTGGTAATGAATGTGTTATGTAGCTTTTATTTAAAGAGCCCATGGTAATTGGATCTAATACAAGGCCATTGTAAGTTTCATTGTGGGCTTGTAGTAACTAAAGTTAGGGCCTGCTTCACATTCTCTAAAAAAATCCTGTCCAGTAATTAAATTAAAAAAAATACTGGGTATATTTTTTTTATATAATATATTTCTACGTCTATATATTTGTCAGACATTCCAAATATATATTGACACTGTGAAACAGAACCTGTGTAGTGGCGTATTATTATCTCGTGTTGGAATTATCTTAAATTTATTCTGAGGAAATATCAACACTTGTTGTTATTGAATAAGATTGTTTATCCATAAAACAATTATTAAATATTTTTTACATTTACTATGGATTTGTCAATTTTTTAAATTTTCGTAGAGTTTTTCAAATTAAGTTTGGTTTGATAATTCTTTCCAGGATATCAATTAATTCCGTTGCCATCCGGTCGATATTTGTTGCAAATTGATACATACACGTTTTCAACAAATAACAGAGACATCAGAAAGAGTAAGGTAACGTGGTACTGCTCCAAAAGGGTCAGTAAAAACTGTCGAGCTTCGGTTAAGATGGTGGGCGAAGAAATTATAGATTATTATAAAGAACACAACCATTGATAATGACAACTTTATAGGTATTGTACATAATACTGTGCTGTGTGTTGTACTAATTATGGTCATCATCCATTTAACGGTTTAGCATTAGCACAAGAGCAGAAGTACCTCACTTCTTATTAGTGACTTAAAACTGTGTGAGATATTGTTCCTTTATGGTAAAAGTATAAAGCGAAAATAGTGCACGAGTAGTGGACTCCGCAGGATTAGCGTGCCATCCACTGGGTAGTGTTTTTTTGGGTTTGCAGGACAAACCTGCACAAAGGTACCCAGTCCCCTGGGTGAGATCCCGGGTTATATAGGGTTTTTACTCACTAAAACTCATTGTAGTCGTCCTCGGCGTGTTGTCGAGGGACTCAGGGATCTCCTATGGAACGCACCGGAGCCCCTCTCGCACTGTGCTAAAGCAATTCTCGGGGGCGTGGGGCGGTGACAAAGTTTCTTTACATCCTTGCAATGTCACTACAGTGCAGATTACACAAACAACCGGCGTCTTCCTCAGAGTAAAATGGATGGGCTATTGGTGCCCCCCATTCCTATCGGCCGTGGCCCGAAGACCCCTTAAGTCGCTTGTTATGATAGGTAGCCTTATGGGTATTCCTTTCTGGGTAATATGGCTGACTCAGTATGGTACGAATACACATAAATTTCTTGAAAACTGCAGCTCAAATGCCACTATTTAAGTGCTGAAACGTTAAAAGGACAATGGCCATTATCGTTTTATATTATGTCGTGTTTTCATAATAATATGATGAGTTTAAACTACTTTGTTTGCTTTAAGAAACTGTTTGACACTTTAATCAGAATATACACGTTCATGAAATCCTTTGTCCATAGACATATTTTTTCTAAGGAAAGTATTATAAAGAGTTAAATATTATTAAAAGATTTATTACAAAGACATAATTATTCCCTCTAAACATTTTTTCATATTTTAAAACATGTTTTATATGTATTACTCAACGTCACAATGAAATAGTGGGTTTACAAGTTGAACACTTATGTTATAACTATTGGACAATTTTTTTAGAAGCTGCAGAGTTTTTACCGACCAAGAAAGGTAACTATATCCTTCGTCTACGAGGCTATACGTATTGGGCTCAAGATCCAAAGAAATTCGGGGGAATGAATAGATGGTATTGTTCTAAAAAGAAGGGAAAGGGATGTCCAGCCTCGGTCATGACTTTCGCAGGCTGCGTGGTAGCAGAAAAAGGAATACACAACCATGAAACGATGTAGAAAGGAATATTTAACAATATAAATTAAATTTATTATTTTAATTATTGTCACTTTCTCTGATGAATGGGGGATACATATTAACATTTAATCGAGATAATTTGTCAATTAATAATCTAGAACATTAGTAGGTACTTGTAAGTACATGTACACTAGTACAGAAAAGGAAATGAGTATTGTTTTTATATTGACTCAGGTGTTTACCTGCGAAAATTCTTATATATTATTTGTAAATTAATTATATAATTTCAGTACATTTCTGCTAAGAGTTCGAACTCTTTATTCGACATGTGTTTTGCTTTCTAATGAAGCATCCTCACAAAAATTTGTAATTTATAACCGGTCAGCCGGTAACTTGGTGCGAGGTTCCTGAGAAACAAAACACGCGTCGTGTGAAATTTATTTAAAATATAGTTCCAAAGAGCGAACATGTAAATAAAGATCTTGAAGATCGTTGAATTTTTTTCTGATTTCATCAGACCCTTGACCTTACTATGTAATACATGCTATCATAACATTAATTAAACACTTCAGACAATTACATCAATTGTGTAATCTCAAACTAAGCACTAGACTTGCACTATGGGCACTATGGAAGATTGGAGAAGCACACAATAATACCCAGACTGCAAGAAAACTTAGATTAGTTTGTTTCCGAAGCCGTCAATCAAAAGCGACAAGTGAGACTGCTATATACAAAACGAAGAATGAAGTTCCACCAAAATGTTGTCGCTTTAGTAATGTCTAATTGCTACAAATACCATTACAGGATTTAAATAGATATCTAAAAATTTCTATTATAAATAGTTATTACTCAACATCACAACGGAACTGTAGGTTTGCAAGTGCAGTTCTCATAACTACACAATTTTTCTAGGAGCCGTAGAATTTATACCGACTATAAAAGGTAATTATATTCTTCGTCTACGAGGTTATACTTATTGGGCTCGCACTCCCAGAAAAGTCGGAGCAACGACTAGATGGTATTGTTCTAAAACAAAACGAAAGGGATGTACAGCCTCTGTCACGACTTTCGCAGATTGCGTGGTAGCAGAGAAGGGAGAACACAACCACGAAACATCTTAGAATGAACACAAGTGTTTAAGAATACAAAAGGAATTAAGCTAAATATACAAACCTATACCCGTTTTCCTGGTAAATGGTTAGCACATATCAATTATTACCGAGCTAATAATTATTAGAGCTTGCATAAAAATGCAGCATAAAAACGACTTTTAATAGCCATTTACCAAGATCTGCGGCTGCCATTATCTGCAACTGCAAAAT
Organism: Zeuzera pyrina; assembly: GCA_907165235.1. NCBI lineage: Eukaryota > Metazoa > Arthropoda > Insecta > Lepidoptera > Cossidae > Zeuzera > Zeuzera pyrina. The sequence goes on from OU015628.1 coordinate 19,178,431, forward strand.
ATATTACTATGTGTAGTTAAATACATGTCATCGTAATGGCAGACATGAGAGACAACTTCATTAATATTGTTCTTTTTTAACTTAAATGTAAAGTCAATGTAGTTTTTACCATAATGTTGTTTTTATCAAATATCACTGAAATATCGTTAATGTACCTACTCGTTCAAACTGAGATATCGCGTCTACAACTAAGTGGAAGATATACTATAATATAAATAAATCTTATAATATTAAATATCTTGAAGACCTCTGAATTGTTTTTAATTTTATGAACACCTCAACTACTTTTAGTGTGGTGGGCACGACGACGCTCTTAGTTCACAAATTAAATCTTGCGGCGCACGGGCACGTTAAGCACGTGTTCACAGATTTGTTCTGTACCAAAATATAAGCAAACGGTCGCACCCGCAGAGATACGAATACACTACGAACGGACTGACGTCACTGACACACGTGCGACTCGCGTTTATAAATAAGTTTTTATAAACTACTTTATAAATAACTAATGTGTCATAATATTATGTACGTTATGTCATTTTGCATAAACTCGTTTCTTCGTGTGAAGAAAATGTAGACTCACGTGTTGTTTTCCGGAAGTCCACTATAATTTCGAAATTTCCTAAAGAATTTCCAGAGAATTTCTCAAACCTGGAACTTTATGTCCAATAGCGACCCGCCTTCGTTTCACTTGTGTAGAAGGTTTGGCTATATTTTATGTTCCTATTTGTGACAGAATTTTTGAAATTGGTTCATTAGTTCCAGAGATTACCTCCAACATACCAATAAACACAATTTCACCTCTTTATAATATTGGAAATATAATAAATTTAATAATTTGATATTGAAAATAGCACTGCCAACAGCTTAGGGCGCTTACGCGTGTCTTGCACTCCTTTCCATTGCTAATATTTATACAAAAAATACTTTATTAAGGCACTTTTTAAGGCACTAAATGTTTATACAAAATATAATAGAAATCTGATATGTACCTGGTAACATAAATTGAAGAACTTTAACATAAATTAAACAGCCGTCGAAAAGTGCCTACACCACGTGACCGCATACAAGGAAAGCCAGACACGAAGGGGGACCTTGGATGCCTTTGGAATTTTCGGCGCCTCTTCCAGTCTGGGGTTCTGGGCCGTTGTCCTATCTCACTCTGTTCTAACCCTACTAGTTGCTACTAAGTGTTCATTAAATATTTTAATTTAGATTAATTCAAAATCAAATTTATTTTTCTAGGAATTGCGGAGTTTATACCGACCATGAGGGGTAACTCTATCCTTCGTCTACGAGGTTATACATATTGGGCTCACACTTATAGAAGACTCGGGGGAAAGACAAGATGGTATTGTTCTAAAAAGAAGCGCAAGGGGTGTGCAGCCTCTGTCACGACTTTTGCTGACTACGTGATAGCAGAGAAAGGACACCACAACCATGATACGTCATAAAATAGACACAAATAATTCGATTTTGGCTTCTTTTCTTAATAAATAGCTGACATATTCACTGTTTACTGAGATGCGATTAGTGACTACAATTGTGACATTAGTGTCTGCAACTACTTAATCACATATACTAATACTATTGTTGTTCCTGTTTTTCAACTTAAATATAAGGTGCAATACAGTTTTTAAGGCTTAATGTTTATACATTTTTATGACGTGAACAAATCTTAAAATTATAACCGGGTCTGTGATAGAACTAAATGAGGGTAGTTGTCGGAAGCCACTACGAAGACGACGCTAACCTCATCAGTTTACTCATGACCACGTTTTCGGTACATATCGGTCGAAACATCGGGATAAATTATCCTTCAATTTCGCTTGAAGTAAATATTAACACGATGTGGACTCAATTATTGATAATTGCAACTTTTTAAAGTTATCTAAAGATAACTTTGAAGAAACACCTAATAAATTAGGTGTTTCTAAAACATGGATAATGATCCACGTTGTAGAAACCGTCTTTATTGGAAACGTTTGGTAAAAAATAAAAACATGAAATTAAAGATCTAGAAAGTCTCTAGTGTTATTTTTAATACCATTAGTACTTCGACAATATAAAACAGCCATATTCGACTACTGGTCTGCCGACCTTTTGAGCTTTTAATCTGCGGAAAGTAATTAAACGTGTATGTTATAGTCCAACGAAAAAAGTTTAAGTAAGGCTGATCTAGATCACAGACCTATTTGCAAGATATTTACATAAATTCATATGTGTAGATAATAAGTAATTGTTCAGAGTGGTAGCGTACAAAGTTATGGAGACGTTTCAAGGTCAATTTGTGACTGTATTGAAATAGAAGTACATTTAGTGTTGTCTAACAATGTTTTATAGAAGGTGCTTGAAAATGGAAATTATTTAACGAAATAATCTCATATTTGTGAGTGTTGTAAATTAACGCTTCTTTATTATAGTATAATTTTGTAATGTTTGTTTGGAGTTATTATTTTTAACCGTATGTAATATATGTGTTTCTTTGATTTATTCTATTTTTATTTTATTTTGTAAGATTCATAAACGTAATGCTTTTTCATTTTCTGTATGAACAATCTTTTCATATTCCATTTGTTATTATTTCAGCGTTATTACCATCATATTACACAACAGGAAGAGGCAGTAGGTCTCTTTGGTACGATGGATTTAAATTTCGAGTAAACGGTAGTTACTGGAACACTAGTCCTAAAGTGAGATGGAGATGCGCTACTCACGAGAAGTACAGATGTAGAGCGGTAGTCCATACATTAAACGACGAGGTTATTTTTTACAAGAATGAACATAGTACTCAGCATTGATATTAACAAAAAGGGCGCAACACGACGAGTTATTATATTATAATTCTGTAATGTTTGTTTCGAGTTATTATTTTTAACCGTATGTAATATATGTTTCTTTGATTTAATCCATTTTCATTTTATTTTATAAGATTTGTAAACGTAATGCTTTGTCATTTTCTGTATGAACAATCTTTTCATATTCCATTTGTTATTATTTCAGCATTATTACCATCATATTACACAACAGCAAGAGGCAGTAGGTCTCTTTGGTACGATGGATTTAAATTTCGAGTGAACGGTAGTTACTGGAACACTAGTCCTAAAGTGAGATGGAGATGCGCTACTCACGAAAAGTACAGATGTAGAGCGGTAGTCCATACATTAAACGACGAGGTTATTTTTTACAAGAATGAACATAGTACTTAGCATTGATATTAACAAAAAGGGTGCAACACCACGAGCGCCTGATTTATGGATTTTTAAATTGAGACGAAAGCTTTTAATGCGATATAATGAAGACGAGAGGATGACATCAGCTTGTCTCACTCTTGCTACAATCTTTTCATCATTAATCTCTTTTGACGCTGGCATGTAATACACAACGGACTGGTGTGACACTGTGAGTAGTGTATTTGTGTGTGTGTGTGTGTATTTGGTCCATCTGTAGACTGTAGAGTGTATGCTAGATCAACTACACCACTGGTTCCCAAACTTATTTTGTCTACTGAGTCGAGAGCTCATGCAGTCGTTGTCTAAGATGCCTCCTAGCTAAATGAAATTACAAATCACCCCCCAGGCCTCTACACAACGCCCCCATTTTTTTTCTGGGTCTCTTACCCCCCCCCCCCCCCCCCCCCCCCCCTTTAGGCCTGCAGCGCCCACAAGGGGGCGTTATCGCCCACTTTGGGAATGGCTGAACTACACGATGATCTAGCATGCCATATTCAGCCTTTTATTTCATTAAAGGTACTAGTAAAGTTATTGACATAATATATGCTATTAATAAGCTTTGATATTGAATTTATAAAATTATAACCACAGAGGCAAAAATTTAATATTAAATTATGTATTATACTATATTATTATACATTATAAATATACATATGTGTTGGTTGAAAATGCGGTCTTTTGAACCAATAATATTTATTTATTCTCCACCAATTACCATCACAATCCACCGTTTTCCTCGTCTATCTTCTCCTCTTCTCTAACTACTTCCTGCATCCATTCTTCACGCTCACGTCGTTCTATCCTTTTGGTTCATATCTGTCGCCCTTCTTTTTCACTTCTTTCCATTGTCCCTTGCATCTATCCGTCCCGCTCATTCACCATTTCGTATTACCTACCTTCATCACACATATGTTACGTTTTATATTTAATATATTTTATTATTGTTTCATAGGTAAAGTGACTGTCATTGTATAGTTTTGTTACCACCTATGTAAAAGGAAAATTTAAAAAGTATTAGTTATATCATGTCTACATTGTTATTCATTTATTATATCCTAGCGGCCCGTTCCGATTTCGCTCGGGTTGATTACATAATATATAGCCTATGTCCATTTGGAATAATGTACTTTTCAAATAATAATAATAATGCACCAGACAATACATACCAATCTTCTGATCTCAAACTACGGTATTCCCTGTGTTATGAGAACCAGACGACGACTACTGGGGGCGTCTCCCAATACACCCAGACCTGAGACAGTCTAGAAAAGTTCGTTTTCCTAAATTGACCCGACAAGGAATCGAACCCGGAACCTTCCGCGCTTGGGTACGTCCAAACCACTGCGCCATCGAGGTCGTTAATTGTGAAAGAATTTTTCAAATAAGTGAAGCGGTTCCGGAGATCGTACAAAATCCGCTCTCTCTCTCTCTTTATATATATTTATACTTTACGTATATTTACGTATCTACCTACATATCATTTGAATTTATATTTCATGATTTAAGTTTGAAATTTTAACCTTTGTCTTTGAATAAATAAATTATTATTACCTAATTTCATTTAATTATGTTAGTTGTTAACTTAAGTTTTACAGGCGGAAGTGGTTAAGGCGGTAAAAAGTAGGTATTATTGAATCTTGTCATTTATATCGATTCGAAGTTGAATATAAAATCCAACGAAGTTCAATTATGATAAAGAGCGACTATTAATTCATTTGTTTATTATCATAATTTAAAAAATAATTTAAAAAAAATGTCACCCGGTATACTAGTTGACACAGATTTATTACGTGATTTGAATTTTTTTTATTCCGTTTCAGAATAGTAGATATGTATATGTATACATGAAATGCTCTTATTTTAAAAAAATGACTAAATGTTTAGTTTCATGTTGCAGTAGTTTAGTCTCTATAAACTGTTGATTCTGGTAATACATACAGACCGTTTAAATTATACTGGTAAATCTGCAAAGTATCTTATTGAGTTTCTTTGAATTTAACCTCTTTCAGGGCTCTTTACAAGCCGGTTAACTGAACAGTGATAATGATGTATGTATTTAAATAGCTTGTTTAAAAATGTCAAACCTTTTTGACCTAATGTTACCTGCTTCACAGCGGAGTTTGTAATATCTCAGCGAGGTCACACACTATTGCGGATCGGTGAATACAAATTCTGTAAGAAGATCTCGAACGGTCCAAAAACAAGATGGGTGTGCTCGACCCATAACGCGAGGGGATGTTGTGCAGTAATACACACTATAGAGAACGAAATAATTAAAATAAGAAATGACCACAATCATTAAAAAAATTTATGTTGTTGGCAACGTACTGGGCTTTCTAGCCTGTAGCTATACATTTCCAGTATAAATTATGCTCATTGCTTGTTTATGGACATTTCAGAAAAAGTCAGTACCTGTTTGTGTTATGAGATGACTATGATACCTATTTATAATATTAACATTGTATTATGGATCAATTACATTATTATCGTTAAACTTGATGACATGCATATAATCACTTGTAGATGATTGTAAATTTTACAATTCAGAAAATGGTCAACTGTACCTGAAAATGCCTGAACAATAAAATAAATAGTTTATATATTGATTACTGGTGTACTTTACAGTACAAAGTACATGTTTTAGTACAATAGATCTTTTAACCCTGTATCTGTTCCACTGCTAGAGCAAGTAATTAGTTCAATCTATGAAGTTGCTACATAAAATAATAAATAATGTAAATAAAACAATATTTTTGTAAGTAAGATAGTAAAATTAAAATTAAATAATGAACCAAAATACAATTTTCAATATTTTAAAATCTTGGTTTTTACATAAATACATATCTTTATGCTATATCACGGTCGTTACATACTTCTTTTCTTTCTTTCTTTAGGTTCTTTTAGAACCTAAATATACTAGTTTTTGATGTTTCCGTCAGCTAACACTCTTACACTCTTAGGTTTTATATCATATAAATCTAAGCTTGGCGAGAAACAATCTCGAGCTTGCAGTAGTTGGCGTGTAGCCATGTCATGCAGTATTTCAAATTATTACAATTTATTGTGATATAAGTAGAGTATTTTCAAATAAGTATTTTATACTGTGTAACAGTTAATTTTTAAACATAATTTCCATAAATTAGTTTCATCGCATACAAACATAAACATACATATTAAAATATAATCTACAATATTGTATTGCTAATTTTTATATATTATTCCAATTTTTACAGTTACTTTAATGAAGACGAAAAAAGGAAAAATTAATATCAAAGTAGGTGAATACACGTTTTATTTGAAACCAGGGAATTACAAGACTAACAGGCAAAGGTGGTGTTGCACACAGAACAGATACTGTAGGGCTTGTCTTCATATTGTCAATAATAAAATAGTTGCCATTTACAATGAACATAATCATGAGAAAAAATAAAGGAATTATTTTATATTTATTGTTTATTACTTTACATAATGTGACAAACTATTCAATTTTATTTATGATAATGACATACATTTTAATATATCGTTGGCATTAATAAGAATGTTTGAAATTAACAGGACATACTTAAAATGAAAAGATAATTCGATTAACTTATAATACATGTGAGTTAAAATAACTTTAACCCCTGTTGTAGGGTCAATTTAACTTTTGTTTTATGTTCGTTGAAGACAAATAAACTAAGTACGAGTATGTTCAGCATGAATTCAAACGTGTAATCGTAGTAACTCTTAAAACTTGTAATTTATTGTAATTTTGTTGATAAAAACCATTTAAACATTTTTTTTTTGTTTTAGCAAAATTTATTGTGACAAAAAGAGGAAGTAGGCAAATCTTGCTTGGAGGTTATCGTTACATTTACAACAAGGATAAAAGAAAAATAACAAAAAAATTACGATGGACTTGTTTAAAAAAGGATCGCTGTAGATGTACAGCCAAATTACATACTGTAGATGATATTATCGTTAAACTTGATGCCATACATAATCATCCTGTAGACGATTGTAAATTTTACAATGCAGATGATGGTCTACTCTACCTGAAATAAAACAATTATAGTTTTAATTTTATTGCTAGGTCGTTGTGGATACTGGCTACAATTTACTTACTGAAATTTTTATTTTTATATCAATATTAAGATTATATATTTGCACGTATTGTGAACACGTTTATTAGTAGTACCCTTTTAATTTTTTTTTAATTATAAGTAATTTTATTGCTAGTAATACTAATATGCAGAGCCTTTAAAAATCTATCTCTTGTTTGGAATCCGTTATTTTATAAAATCTCATGAAGGAGATGTTGATATCAACTCTAAAACACTATGCGGTTTAGTTATTTACATATGTAATTGTTAAATTTTAGCCAAATAAATCGTGATGTTCTAATTTTATATTACTACTTTTTTTTGTTATTGAGTAGAAGTTATGTGCATGGGAATTTACGACCTGAAGCTAAGCCCTAAGGCGTTCACTTCACTAAATATACGTTACTATAATATTTACATTCATTCTGAGCCTTGTACCTTGATTGGACCGTGTGTAACGGCCGCCTAAGGCTTTTTATAATGATGCTAAACATTAAATAAATGTGGGACTTTTACTGACGTTCATTAAACTGAACCAAATTATATTACCTAAATAGATTTCTCAACTAACCCGTTAAATATTAATTCGGATTTTCGATTTGACAAGCAAACGCACTGGCCTTCGCATTGAAAGGCTATATGAATGAATGCGTTCAGTTTATTCCTCGATTTTAATTTTTTTTCTTTAACACTGTGTTTACATAAGCGTTAGTTCGTTTTAATCCTAGTTTGTGGAAAACAATCCTTCTTCTATTTTTATTAAAATTTAATGGCTTCTTGTATCTACGAACTCCGCCAGTGTCAAGTTACACAAATAATCGTTAGCGATATCGTTACTGAGTCCATTATCGTTGATATTAACAATGTACTTACATACGTGTCACAATCACAAAATATTTTATTTAGATGAATTATAATAGCAGTATACTCATACTTATAGTAGGTATGTGAAATAAAAGACAGCTTTTATCTTCTAGTTTGAGCGTACATAATATTTCCATTGATTACACCACCACTTAAGTATATTCTATACAGAATGGTGATAATAGTGAATCTTTGTTACAGATGTACCTCCTTACAAGTATGTCACATCATTGAGAGGAAAACGCATAATATCAATAGGAAAATATCGTTTTTCTCTGAAGAAATACAACGAGAGGAATAACTTGAAGTTGACTTGGCGTTGTTCCACACACAATAGGCTAGGGTGCAAGGCTGTTTTGTACACAATCAATGATGACATAGTCATGCTCAAAAATGATCATAACCACCCGCCGCCGAATGAGAAGAAATTTTTTGATTAAATAGAACTCAAATATAAATGTATTTTTACCGTGTAACTTTTTTAGTCAGTCTCAAATCTAAATAGCACAGTTTACGATCAAAGTGGAAATCGTTATTGCAGTGGTTATGGAGCGTCTTTAAATATAATCATATTTATAATATAAATAATTGGTCATGATTGGCGATTTATAATTGATTTACAAAGATGTCTTATTGAGAATACATGGGCAGAACATAATGTAATTCGTGAGATTAACAACGCATTTGTAATTGTAAATTGCGTAGTTTGGTTGTTTTATAGTGTTGAAGGTATGTATACTTGACTAAAAATGAAGTTATAAATTACCCTTCCTTAGTGTGTTACTATTAAAATATATACAATTCCAAGACATGTTCTAAGATACTTGCATACGTGTACTGTTCATTATTCATTGTTAGTGTTTTACTATTATGAAAACGCTTGCATTTAAAAAATTCGTTATATTCGCCATTTACTTCTGTTTATTCTCTAAATACGCTACTAATAATTGTCTAAATACTAATTATAACATAAACAATATCCACCTAAGTGTACATTTATGTCATGTTTCGAATTTATTAATTGTAATTAATGTTAGTTGTTAGCTCTAAATAGGTGTTTAAGTTGTGCTAATCGTTATTAGTCCTTAATTAATTACCGAATTGTATTAATAGTTTTACAGCGTGATATTAATGAATCAAAAATATATGTAATTAATGTTTCTAGAATGGAAAAATTGTATTAGGGATAATATGTGTTCAATGTAGAACTATTCATTGCGAATCGAGTATTTTAATGGATCTCAATATATCTTCGTATTAAATACTATTCATGTATTCATGATTTACGTGTTTATATTTATACACACGAACAATGAAATTGCAGAACTTGAAATGAATACGTATACATATCATCATCACCAACAACTTCTATCCACTGCTGGTTTATAGATATCCCCCAATACACCCCATTAAATATGATTTTTAGCTCATTTCGTCAAATGACCGCCGATTACAGATCATCGTTCTGTTGCTGGAGGACGTTTATGTATACCGGCAAATATTAATAATAATTATATAAAAATTTATTGAAAAATACCTTTTTACTATGTACTATTTGCTCTTTGTGTTAAGTTTCTTGTATCTAGATATATCACCGGTTAGTATTGGAAATGAAGACGCTCCTACAGCTAGTACAAAACCTTCCACTACCTTTTTCTTCCTTGGTATAGGAATCCTAACAAGTAACAAGAAGTGTATGAAAAGTCCCTATGAGGCTGTGTCATATCCTTCAAATTTAGTAGAAGCAATTTAGGATAATTCGAAGTAGCTTTTGGTGTTATTAACCAACTTTAAAATTAAAAAACTCCCGACACAAAAAAAACTTCCAAAAAGTAAAAAAATAATAACAGCTAAGTTTACTTGTATTTAAATTTCATACATATTTTATCATTTTTAATTGTATTCCCTTTTATTATTACTTTATTTACTTAGCGGTCCCCCGACGTGTCGACGCTTGGATATATTACTACTACTATTTATATTGAAACTTATCACAAATGTATTTATTTTATTTTTACTTTTCGGAGGTTTTTTTGAGTCGGGGGTTTTTTAAATTTTAAATTTAAGTTTTATTTCATGCTTTTTATACACTCTACGATCTACACTCTATCTCCACATTCACGCAAATACTTTCCCAGACAATACACGAAATAGCAAGACGAGATCGTACCTCGCCGAAATCTGAGCATTCTGACAATAGTTGTCTGATCCATCATCAGACCCTGATCACCATCTGTCTCGTCTATCTATAACTTATTCATAGGGACCATTTCAATGAGCCTAAACATGATACCTCTACTGTAAGTGGCGAGGAGTTGGATATCGTGCTGACTTCAGATGATGCTGCAGCATCTGGTCAAGGTTACTATGTTATTGTGACATTATTGAAGTCACAGTATACTAAATTTCGCATCGATTTGACTAATAGAAGATGCTCGCGTCCCTTTAAAAACTGAAAAAGAGCGAATATTCTTCAAACGGCTGAACCGATTTTGATAAAACATGTCTAAAACCACCGCTTAAAAGCCTGCTTTCAAACAAAAAAACCGCATCATAATCGGTCCATTCGTTTAGGAGCTGCGATGCCACAGACAGACACACAGACACGTCGAACTTATAACAATCCTTCTTTGGCGTCGGGGGTTAAAAAGGAGGAGGTTCTCAATTCGGTTGTAATTTTTTTTATGTTTGTTACCTCAGAACTCCGTCATTTATAAACCGATTTAGATAATTCTTTTTTATTTAAAAGGAAATATTTCCAGATTGGTCCCATTTAAATTTCACTGGTATTGGAGCTTGGGCTTCGAAGAACGCCGCCGAACCGACACCGAAGAACGCGAACTGCTAGCTTACAAGCTTTATTTATATTGATGATTCTCTTGTGTGTCATTGCGCTCTAGAATTAGAAAAGAAGTTATTTGTAGACCTACTCTAGATATTTATTTAAGACAAGGTCACTCAAAATGAAGAATAAACAATTTTTTATAAAAAATTTAAACCGACTTCAAAAAAAAGAACACTGATAGGTACGAAATAACTATCCTTTACTAATCAAAGCTTGAATACAAAAATAACTTCATAAATACGATACAAATACCTACATAATTAAATTTGACAGTTATTAAAGTCCGTGCTAAATCCATGTGCGTCCACAGAACGTCTATTTATTAGTTTTGTAGGCTTGGCATCGACTTCGATTACTATCTTTAATTATATAGGTATTTGTCAATTTGTATTATATTTATAAAGTTATTTGCGTATTTGAGTTTTGATTAGTAAACGATAGTTATTTCGTACTTTTCAATGATATTTTTTTAAGTCGGTTTAATTTTTCAACTCGGTTCGGTTCGTTGGTTCGGTTGTATGTTTTTTTTTTTTTATGTTTGTTACCTCATAACTCCGTCATTTATGAACCGATTTGGAAAATTCTTTTGTTTGAAAAGATACACTTCCAGATTGGTCCCATTGAAATTTCATTCACATTGAATCTTTGGTTTCGAAGATACACCAAATAACGCGATTTGGTTATAACCTTTATTCATTTATGTTGATGATTCTCTTGTATGACATTTGTAAACTATCGTTGTCCCCACATGGTATAATGGTAGTAGGGAGAAGATATAAATTCCTGTGATATAATAAATTCAGTCAGTAGAGTCAGTCTTGTGGCGGACAGAGAATATGACTGGTATCTGTCGTCTTCGGATTGTAAGAATACTGCTAAGGTGTCATTACGATGCAACCTTTACACTGTTCTTTTATAACTGATTGATATTGATATGATATTGATGATATTGATAATGGCCAAGCCTACTAAACTAATATACTTTCTGTTGTCGAACATTAATTTGGCACCGACTTCAATAACTGTCAAATTTAATTATATGGGTATTTGTATCGTATTTATAAAGTTATTTTTGTACTTAAGTATTGATTAGTAAAGAATTGTTATTTCATATTTTTCAGTGTTCTTTTTTGAAGTCGGTTTAATTTTTTTTTATCAAATGTTTTTTCTGCAAATAGTGTAGGGAAATAAAATAGGGTAGTAGAATCTGTGAAGGGACTGTAGTGTCGATATAAATTTGGAGAGAAGAGTAATGCTGAATGTGTACGTAGGCACTGTTAAGTATTTTATCACTACTAAATAGAAAAGACACATATATAGTATTTTTTTATTAATTCTTTTATAAATTTATTCATAAGATACATTACTTTTATGAATTCCTCAGCATACGTAACTTATTTGTTTTCTTCGTGTAAGCGATTTGTTGTTCTGAGGAGTTATTTTAAAAAATTCTATTCCTCTTACAATAATGATTCATATTTGAAATTAAGTATCGGTTTATAATAGACATGTAATTTCAGTTGTACTCGTATTTTAAAGAACGGAATGTTTTAGCTATGATAATTGCGTTGGCAGTATGTGTTTACAAAAATTAAAACAAGCCGTGTTTTCGAAATTTGCATATAGTGAAAAATTACAAACTAGCTAAAGGTAGGTGTGTCCCAGAGTTGCATTTAGGTATAACAAAAATCAGGTAATGTGACTTGAAATTTTAATTCTTAATATTACGAAACATTTGGCTGGCTGGCTGACGGGCTGTACATATAGATACTAATAGTTTACTGTGTTTTCCTCGAATTAACTACACTACGAAAAATTAAAGTAACGGTAACGTTCTCGCTAGTCGGTATTGTTGATTAGTAAGTATAATCATAAAAATAGTTATTTCTTGTATGTATTAGTAATTGTAACTGCCTACCCTGTTGAAAAACCCTGTGCACGCCACTGTTGCCAAAGAATTACACTCACCATACTATAAATACATACGTACATATATCGCGTATATATACATAGAAATGTAGGGTAATAATTTATTATTTTTTGTTGTCGCATCGCTGCGGATTTGTAATTATTGGGCTATTTTCAGTTGAGAAAGCTGAATATGTAACGTCTGTCAGAGGAAATCTTATTCTGTGTTATGGTGGATATCGTTTCACACTGAAATACAGAAACAGGCCGACGAGTTTCAAGAGACATTGGCGTTGTTCAAGTAACAGTAAGTTCGGGTGCAAAGCTACGGTATTCACGATTGGAAACGATGTTATGTGTTGTAGAAATGACCATAATCATCCACCACGTAACTGGTCCTAAGAAATAAAGAACGATTTCGTTATACTTTTATAAACTACATACAAATTCTCACGTTATATCCCTAATCGGTTAATTAGAGAAGATGAAATGCGAAGCCTCGCGGTAATTACATGATTACTCTTATATACATTTATATAACGATTATGATTAATATTGGATCCTAGGTTGCGGTTATATTATAAGCAAGAATTCATTAGTTTACTCGGTTTGGGCTTAGATTTGCTGTAACTGCGAGGATGTAAAAGAGAAGTACTTTTCCCGAGCAATACTTCGTCATAGTGTGGAGAGGATTCCGGTGCATTATGTAGGAGATTCCAAAACACCTGGAAAACGTGCCGAAAACGACCACAGCAGGAGTTTTAATGGGTGCGACCTAATATAAACCTGTCTCTCCCCTAAGGGGCAGGGTAACTGTATTTAATTTTCTCCTGCGTTACCAAAGAAGGCTTACATTGAAGAAAAGTATAATAGGCCTCCAACTATGGAATCAATTCTGGAATGAAAGTTACCGTTAAATTCATTTTGTTTGCTAGTTTTTTAATTATACACAATTCATTATGCATATTTTGCGTAGCGCGGCTTGCGCCTCTGTGATGCCTAGGTTAAGATCACCACGTACACATATAGGGTTGTTAGCTATACTTTGAAAAACAGTATTGAACTTTATTTTGTTCTGTAATTCTTCTATTTACTGTTCAAGAAAATAAAGTATCGAAAATACTGTTTTTGTCAATCATCTCTAAAATATAAGTATTCAAAGTAGTAATACCGATTTAAAAACAACGTGTGCCGGAATAAAATAAAATACTGTTTTTCTCTCTCAAAAACTGTTACTGTTACTATATTGTTTGTAATAAATTTTGGCAATCCTAGATACACGTGTCAAGAATCTATCAAGTGCAAGTGGTACTTGCGTAATTAATGTACCGTACTCACAATTGTCACCAACCGCGAAACGAAAATTTGTCGTACAGCTTTCTTTTTATGTAAAAAAAGGGATATGTTATACTTAATGCAATTCTAGTATTTTTTCTTTAATTTACACCTTACTCTCAGTATCGATAACTTTTGTGATTGATACTTTTGTAGATAAGGTGGAGGGGCAATTTATAAACGCTATTTAAAAAAGTATTAAAAATCTTAGATTTCATATTACCAGTTTCATAGTACCAGTAAAGTAACATGTTAACTAGGTTTTTAAAACAATGAAACACGGTGATCTATAAAAAAATAACTTTCTATTTAAGTCCCCAAATCTGACTCCCTAAGTCAAAATTCTACTTTTGAAATTCACGTTTAAAGTACCACTACTCGTTATAACTTTTATTTTTTACACAGCTTGGTGATATTTGAGGAGGCGAAAGAAGTATGCAAGATTGCAAGGACCGCGATGCTTGACGCTCCATTTTCTCTAACTACCCCATTATGGGTACAGCGTGAAGATATGCTGCATAATGTTTTCAAAAGCTATGATGTAAACGGCTGTGTAACAATTATATATAGCGTTATAATAAATAGCGTTGCATATTTAAACATGAATTTTAAAAGTAGAATTTAGAGTCGAGAGTGTGACAGACAGAAAAGAGGTCATTCCAAAGCGAGTCGTTATTTCAACTTTGATACGAAACATTATGAACGAAAGACATGTCATTTTTAGGGTCCTATTTCTAAGAAAAAACGTAACCTTTGTGAGAAAACTCACACGTCCGTCTGTTCGTTCGTCGTTTTTAATTTTGATGTGAAACATCTAATGCTGTGGGTCAGACCGGCTGTTGGCGTGGGCACTTGGCAACCCGTCGCAGTCTTGTTATTCACTTCGAAAAAGCTGAATACTTTATTTTAGATTGTGTCATATTTTTGGATTATTTGATTTAATAAACCATCCTTTCATGTACATTTTCTATACAAAACACTTTCGATGTTTCATATCTGGCAGGCGTCCCACGACGACTCGTTTTGTTCAGATACCACGCAATGTAGACATTTAAAAGGAATAAATTGTTGTACACGTGTTATTAACCTACATAATATGTTAGATAACATGTATTAAAAAAATTCCTGTAAGGATTATAGAAAAGCCAATTGAGAACTCGAACTTGATTCATAAGTCTACACTGTCCATGTCTCTAATACTACTCGACCCGAAATTTCATTAAAGTCAGGTAATATAAAGCCATACTTAAGTTTACAGTGAAATTTATATTGAGAGCGAAATTGCTGGATCTTTTAGATCTCTAGAAACTAATTTAATACGAACTCATGATTTTAATACGATTTTATCATTTTATAACCTTTTTATAATAAGAAAATAAATTGAGTTGAGTACTTATATTTTAGTTTTGTAATTTATTTCTTATTTCACCTCACAAGATAGTTGAAGTAAATAAATTATATTCATAATAGAATTTTAAAATATTATACCTTGAGCAATGATAGCTTTCTAAGCGGCAACTTTGAGGAAGTTTATTATTTAAGATAATGTGTAGTCTTAAGTTTGTAAATATTAACATATGTATGTACTTTTTGTTAAATATTATGATGAACTGAATTTGTGAATTTATTTTTCAGCGGTTTTCGTTACGTCGAGGAAAGGTAACACGTTGATAAACCTCAGTGGTTACACGTTTTACCATAAAAAAACGGATCAGCAGTCGTTGAAGAAAAGATGGGTCTGTTCTACTAACTTCACGAGAGGATGTCGCGCTGTAATTTACACCGTCGACGACACTATAGTCACACTCCGGAACGACCATAATCATAAATCCACTGTTCATATGAGTTGAATTATTGGCAAAATGGGCTATAGCAATCTAGGTTCAAACGTTACGTTATTTAGTCCAAACTTTGAAAAGATTCCTAAGTCATAGAAATAACCATATTTTTATATGTGCGTATAAGCTTATATGTTGCACAAACAGTGTAAGGAATTAACAAGAAGGAAGGAAGAAAGGACAGAGAAGGACAAGAAAATGTATGTGATTTGTTATTCATGTTAAAAAAGTTTTCATAATATATTGCTTTGTTTAAAAATGTCGTTATGTCATATTCCTGAAACATTCATTTATAAAATGGATATAAACTCAATTTGTGAAAAAAATGTGCACAAATATATGGCTATTTTTCCTAAGGAACCCAAGTTCTTTCACTACTGGATGGCAATCGTAAATTCCTTTACGCTCATGGTTTTTTGCGACGTTATTAAAAATTAGAGATGTTGTGATTCGTTATTTCTAATCTTTTTAAAATGGAAACCAATGAAAAGTTACAAGGAAGTTGCATTTGACCAAAAGCAAAGGATGTACTTAATAATAACGTATTAACAATAAGCAGTGAACAATATCAAGTATTTACAATGTATAATGAAGCACAAAAATGGTCTATTATAATTATACAATGTGAAAGTAGAAGACATCGGTTTTAGAAGGTATATAATTTTTTTTTATTTGATAATGTAATGGCACCAAAATTATTAATACATATCATTGTTTTACTTTCATTTGTTGTCACTTTTTTTAACAGAGTGCAGATTGCAATATTTTATTAACAGAGAGAAAAATATGTGAATAACATTGATTACAAAAAGTTACCTACAACTTTCTTGTCAATACAATGTAATCATTAGAAGTAAATACGTATGAGAAAGATTAATTGTGAATCACGATTTTATTTTCTTTGCAGGTACTAATTAATCGGCTGTTTATTAGAAGAAAGAATACTGTTTTAGTGATTTCTCTAATCTTGGACATCCATTTAATAAAATTGAGACTTAAATGAAAATACGGAACATCGAAACTTCGCCATACATTTGTCAGTATTTATATTTTATAGTTTAATTCACTGAATAAATGTATATTTTTGAGATTTTGAGATTTAAGATGAAATTCCAAAGCAATTTTATCGAATTCTAGAGACCCGCGACCTCATGATGTGAAAGTTGGTACGACCTTTAGTTGGGTCTATATAATAAGTTAACGTAATTTAAGAGATAATAATAAGACGTAATAAATTAATGATCAACGTCAAATGATCACGTGTTTATGAGACAATACGAAAACGCTGGAAATTCGGGATTATTTATGTCGATAAATGTATTATTTTGCTCCTTTTAAAACAATGTGGTTTATCACTAATTTTTTATATTAATTTCTGCTATGAATCGTCTCGTAAGTAGAATTTACTATTGTAGTTAAGCAAATAAATTCGAAATTAGATAACTATTCAATTTCTATTCTCAAATTAGGCTATTATTGGTTAGGATATATCTCTTCCCGTGTGTAACTTCTAATTCAAACTAGTTTCTTTCTATTTGTTTCAGCGGAATTTGTAACGTCGAGGAGAGGGAAACGTCTTGTGATGCTTAACGGTTATACTTACTTTCAGTATCAAACTTCTGGTGCTAAAATTCACTGGCGGTGTTCTACCCATAGATCACGGGGATGCCGCGCTGTCATACACACTGTCGACGACACCATAGTTGCCCTTAATGAACAACACATCCACCCGCCAGTGGTGAATTGTTTATTGAAGAAATATTGACTTTTTTATAAGCTTTGTTTTATAAGAACAACCCATGAGTTACTGAATTACATCAAGTAGATTAGAAATTTAAAATAGTAGAATGAATTTCATTGCATACGGATAATTTATTTTCGAGACTGACAATTTGCCAGTAAGTGGAGTGTCTAATGTCTAATTTAACATTAACTCGATGTAGAAAATTGGTCGTGATTAGATAAATGACTGATCAATCCTATTCTTCTTTTATTTTTTTATTAAAGTTACAAATATTCTTAAATGTAATTAATTTTATACTGGCTATGCCTCGCTGTTGCACCCGCATTAAATTTGGTATTTTTCTGGTATAAATAGCAGACTAGATTACTCTCTGAAAAGTCCCCTGCCTGCCGATGAATGTCCTGTCAAAATCGGTTCAGCGGTTTCGGAGATTTGCCCGGACAAACAGATAGATGGAAAAACGTATATACATATCTTCACTTTGTATCCCTAACGAGGTAGTCAGAGAGGACGAAGCCTCAAACTTCCCGGTTCTTATTACATACTTTTTCGCCTGCTCAAATCTCGTCATTTTCTTTACACGATTTCGTCTAGGTATGCGAATGCTTTTAACATTTCTATCAGCTACCATTCTGGCTATTTGATCTTCGTAAGTCAGCCTTGGTCTTACGAAGAAAATCTACAGCGCGAAAGTGGCTTCTGCTACCACTTTCGCTCTGTAGATTTTCTTCGTCGGTCTCTCATCGCTCACTCTTTCTATGTGCTCGCGCTCGAACTATCTAAGCATTCCTTTTTATTTCTTTTAATTTTTATAATAAAACAGTTATGCAATCTTGTCATACTGCATGTCTCTCATTCAGACAGAAAGACTAAAATTTAGAAAATGCGTGTTTGCGCCGAAGTGTATTTCTCGAGGGGCACGACGACCAGCCGCACCCGCCGCGGTAACACTCCGCACGATCACACTTTTCGGTCAGGATATCCCCTGGACTAGGAAGGTCAAACACCTAAGCGTCACCCTTGACAGTGCCATGACCTTCCGCCACCACATCAAAACGGTCCGCAACCGTGCCGCGTTCATCTTCGGCCGTCTCAATATGCTCATTTGCGCGAAAAACAAAATGTCCCTATAAAGTTACTTTATACAAGACGTGCGTCAGGCCTATCATGACGTACGCCAGCGTAGTATTCACTCACGCTGCGCCCAGCCATATCAACTCCCTCCAAGTAATTCAGAATCGATTCATGTGCAGGGCCACCGGTGTCCCTCCTTACATGCACAACGTAGATCTACACTACGACCTAGAATTGCCCTCAATAACCCAGTATCTAAAAGTGGCGTCCCAACGCTTTTTTCACCATTCCTCTTTACACCCAAACCCTCTAGTGGTCTGGGCGTCCATCGTACACCCCGCGCCCCGCGTCCGCAAACGCTACCGAAGGCCCAAACGTGTGTTAGGCGACAGCGACGACGACATTACATGTTCAAACTCGAACATGCCCACTTACACACTACGACCGCACCGCCCCCACCGGCGGAGGCGAGGACGTCCCCCGAGGCACCCACCCATAGGTCCTCACGTTTAGAAGCTCGATCACATAGCTCTACACTCAAACACGCGGGCCTTAAGCCACATTGTAAACTGCCACGCGGAACACTAGGCACACGAACCGGCCTTCAGCCGCCTCGCCGGCCAGGTCCGCTAGAGGCCCGGCCCTTACCCGAGTACAAAGCCCCTTAAGATGCACGTATGTGCGGAAAGCTCCCCTGGCGACGCCTTGAGCCCGAGGTCCGCCCTCCATACGAGGTATCCCTCGGCTGAAGGAACCACTGGCGGTCGACCATCTTCTGGCAGGGCGCCTTTAGCACTCGCCCCAACGCGACCGGTGATGCTGTAAAAGCCACTAGGGCTCGTTAGCCCGTAACCGACTTTATTCAGTCGGCGTAGAGTCCGGCAAAGTGTCCGTGGGTGTCCAAAATTTTTTTAGCCTCAGAATACAAGTCAATACGAGTCAGTTTCTCAACTATCGTTCGAAGCGATATATCGAGACGACATCGAGGCGAATTACGAAGAATACTGCGACGACTTTAGATACAAGACTGCTGCGATTTGGGAACGTTGTTTGTGACTGAAGCGTGTACCTTCGGTGATTACTACGCGAGTACCTACTTCGAGGGACGACTACGAAGATTAGGTACCGCCGTAATTAATTTCACGGGTACTTGACATCTGTCTGTACGAACGAAAATAAACTCTTCGTATCCTTGACTGGTATTTGAATGATTACCTACAGCTTGTAACAATATGTATATAGTCTGTAAATAATATATTTAATTTTTAAAATACAGAACAGTGCATTTATATTATTTATTTCTTTTGTAGTTAATGTTTAAATTATAAATATACATATGAATATTACTTACGAATATATAATATATTCTATTTATGCTGGTATACTCGATTATAAAGTAATTTATACTTAAATTAGCAATATTTTGAGGAGCAAATTCAATGCAGTTAGACAAATATTACTGCTGCGGAACAAGTAAATAGAGTTATGGTTCTTACTAGACTTTTACAATTTTCTTCAACCAATTTTTATAAATTTGTAATTGTTCAATACTCAATTACATAACACTGATATGATGCCGGTGTAGATTGCATGTAGGGACGTCCGCCAGACTGTAGACAGGCTGTTGGTCTCCTTGATAACATTGAAATAGCAAAAGTTACAATTTTTCTGCATTACCATATGGCGTGTTTTGTAAAAGCTAGTCCAGTGAGGGTGGCTTGGTTGTGTGTCGAAACCACTCATTCTAGTCGTGGTGACAGCGCTAGCGTAGACGTAAAGACCTCGAAAATTGTTAAAACCAAAAACTACGCACGTAGGCACGTGTTACTGTGGTGCAAATAAGTCATTGTCGTTATAAATAGTCGGCGCTGAGCTATGTGAGACTGGTCCAGACTAACGATAACGTAACTTTACTGATTTAAATATTTAAGAAAAAAGAAGATAGGAAATCTATAGTAATAAAAACCCCAGTAACAGAGAACTAATTCCTTTCAGCGGAATATATTACGTCACAGAGAGGCAGGCCTCTGTTGAAGCTGAAAGGGTTTACTTATTACTGTCACAGAAGTGGTCGAAAAGCGAGGTGGAGGTGTTCGACACACTGTCATTACGGATGTACGGCAAAAGTCATCACTTACGACAACACAGTGATTTGTGTAAATGACGACCATAATCATCCAAAAAAACTTTGTTAAGTTACTCTAAATTTAAAACTGGATAAACTGTGCTACAAGAAATAAAAAAATTCTCATCTACCGACACTCGTGTCATATTATCTTCGATGTTAACCTTGATTATCCCAATATCACCTATCACGAAGTCTACATTTTTAAAAGTGTAATTTATTCATTTTACTAGTATTTACACTCATTTATATGTTAACGATATTATCAGTGATGAGAATCATGGATGTCATGTGATTACTATCAAATGTTATATGACCCAAAATTCCCGCGATGTTCCGGAATTTTGTACCCTAGTAATAGATGTATATTACTAGGATTCCGAACGAGGATGATTCTAATGCTAATGTATGCAACATTTTTCTCTTTAAAATCTATGTTACAGTTATAAAAAATAACGATAGGAAATTGGTTACAAAATATGTAAATAAAACAACAATTATGATTCTTGGAACCTACATTTTTCTCAAAAATAAACAAAAATTAACGGCTTTTACTAAATAATCAAATAAAAAATCATTATACAAATTGATAAAACTTAATATAGAATTTTGGGTCGTATACTTTTCATAGTAATCACACCTATGATTCTGATCATCATATTATACACAATCTTTCACTCATACACATACTTACATCTAGCAACGTAGATGGAAAACATATAAAGTATGACTTATTACATTGCATACCTGGTCTGACAGACGTTGTTCTGTCCTTTCTAGTAGGTGGCGCGATGAATTTCATTTCGTTATAGTAACTTGACTCCAGCGAGACCTATCTGATCCTAGCTATGAACAGTCTTGCCAAAACAAATATACTGTGGGAATGTTGAATGGGAATGTGAATAACTAACAGATACACTAACACTTATGTATGTATAACCTATATAAAGATACACGTCTGGAACTGGTCTGATATTGAATTATAGGTTTCTTTTAGTGTGCGAAAAACGCATAATACAACACATTTAACTTGACACTTGATACAGTATATACTATATACCTATTTGTACAATGTGAATACATTTTACTGTACTTATCTTATCATCATAATGTATGTTTATCATTGTAATGTATGTCTGTTGTTTACATTTTATGAATTTATTGTATTTCTTAAAAATAACAGATGTTAAATTGCGCCACTTTATATCTACTTGAGCCAAAGTAAATCGAAGCTAAATATTGATGCAGTAAATGTTTGGCAGTTGATATTAATTATGGATTCAGTTTTAGTCACATTCATTCAATCCTGACATACTCATTTTAAGTAATGATTTATTAAAATATTTTTAGCGGAGTTGGTCACAACTCATAAAGGACATCGAATGATAAGGTTAAATGGATATTCTTATTCACCGATTCCTACGAAGAGTTTAAAAGTTCGCTGGAGATGCACGAACCACTATATGCGTTGTAGTGCCTCTGTACACACAGTCGAAGACAAAATTATAGCCGTTTTTGAAGAACATAATCATCCTCCTAAGAAAAAGAATTCTTTAATGTAGTTATCAAAATATAAAATATTAATTTGCCGTCAATGGTGGTGGGATTGTATATCGAAACTTATACAAATTATTGTGTCTCTCTCTTTCTTTTTTGTCTGTCTGCTTGTCCTTCAGATTCAGATTTTGTCTCAGAGATAATTTAATACAGAAAGTCGAACACGTAACTGTGAAGTTGCACACATCCTTCAAAAATTGACTTGTAATTTTGAATGTGAGTTATATTAGAAGATAGAAGTGGACACAAACTTCTTCAAAAAAACTCTAAAACAAAATCCGGTGTCTCTGATATTAAATGAATATTAAACGGCGCTATATTATCACATGGATTTTTTATTTCTGTATAAGCATTATTCAATTCGGTGGAACATTACGAATAATGTTTTATAGACTTGAAGTTTCTGAAGTTTTTTGACTTTCGGTTTCTTGACGGTGGCTGACATATATTATTAGCCTCCATGATTTTTAAAGTTGGCCATCGCTAGACAATGGTAGTTTGACAACATATTTCATAACTTGATAGCATATCTCCAATACATCGAAATGAACAACTTTGAAATAAGGTACAAGGAACTCTCATCCTCAGTTGTAAGAGGCCTGCACTCATCAGTTTGACTTAATATATTATTCATTTTTACTACTAATTCGTTTTTAAAAGCACTTACTGATTATTATTCTATTTACATCATTTTCGCATAATTTAAAATAAACATTTCTACTGATTTAAATGCGGACAAGTTTTCTTTTGGAAGGAACGCATTATATTGTAAATGAAATAGTATCTAAAATGTTGTTTGTTTTCTATAAAACCTTAATTGCAAAGTTATAATGCAAAGCAGGATTCCAGAAACTAATGTGTTTTTTTTTCCTATGCAGTGGAGTATATACAGAGTAAGAAAGGAAAGTATTTGTTAAAACTTTGTGATTACACGTATGCTTTGTGTCGACGACGAGCTGATACAACTCGATGGAGATGTTCTACTCATCAGCCCCAAGGTTGTCCTGCCAAAATCGTAGCCTATAAGAACGAAATAATAGAAGCATGTACTAATCATAATCACCCACCAAACTATAGACCTATAACTATACCATAATAGTGTGATAGACACAATTAACGGTCACAGTATATGCTTTATAGATGAGAATGCAAAATCTAAATCACATCTATATTTGCGAATTAATTAAAGGTAACGTGCTCCTATGTTTCCATTTAGAAAAAATAAGTTTTATATATTTAATATTAGTTATAGGTACTTGTTTACACTTATTTCGATGGTTACAATATTATTATTTTTAGTATTTACGTTTATCTTGTCTTTAGCATATTAAGTGTAACACTGCTATAATATATATTACATAATATACCTACATTGTATCGCAAAATATATAGTTACATAAAATATTCTAAGATATATGAGTACTGCTTAGTATTAAGATCAACGCTTATTTAACAATTTGGCACTCGATCAGCACATCCTTTCCGTGGGCGGCTGAGATTGACTATTTGAACTTTCCATACATATGTACAGTAATTTAACAAATCCACATCGTCACTGGAGCGCTCATAAGTTGTACATATGTAGAAGTTGAATGAACCACTTGGTGACAACCCGCCGTCCAGTGGCTTACCGGTTTCAGTAGCTTACCAGTTTACCATACGTTACATTACGTTCGTTCCATACATATACGCTCATTTAACAAATCCATATCGTCACTGGAGCGCTCATGAGTTGTCCATATGTGAATGGTAAGTGAACCACCTGGCGGTTCACTTACCATTCACCGGTCCACTGGCTTACCGGTCCGTGACTGGGACCGCACAGCGCCCACGCGTCGTCTGCGAGCGGTTCACATGAGATTTTGAAACTTTTTGACAATTCTTTAACTGTGTGTCGTTCATTCGTTAACCGCGCGGCATCCACATTGCGTCGTCGATCACCCATTGATGGGTGGTGGCCAATGAGGCGGTGCTAGTCGTGTGCCGGGCTGTGAGCGTTAACCTTTATTCTTTATATAAATACAGCCGATGGTATGCTTATACTTCAATTATATAAATACATAAATGCAAATATACTTCAATTTTTAGTGATTATTTTAAGGAATAATGTACTAGAATTAAAAACATTTAATTAAACGATATGTAATAATTGTTCGCTTTTATGTAATGTTTGGAATAAATATAATACTTATGGCCATTTTGCAGTTCTCTTTCATATTTTTTTAAATGTCTTATTATTAACTATCTATGTCATTATTTTAGGAGAATATGTTTGGTCACAGAGAGGGAAGCGATTGCTAAAACTTCGTGGGTACACTTATTCGGCTATTTCTGGTAAAGGTCCGAAAACCAGGTGGAAATGTTCGACACATCAGCCGGCTGGCTGCCATGCTTATTTAGTCACGTTGAACGATGAAATTTTATCAGTGCTCAATCAACACAATCATCCACCGAAATCACAAGAAAAAAAAGGATTTTGGATGTTTTGAACATAGGAAAAAAGAATATTTTGTACTGGTTTTAATTAAATAATTATGTAATTATGAAAAATATACGTAGGTACATGTATGTTATCAACTTTGATTAAATTAATAATGAGACGTTAAGGAACTAACTTCTTGCGCGTGTGTCTCTTATGGGGAATCCAATAGACTTTTTTTGATCGGTCTTTTATTAATTCGAGTGACATTTGCACAGTACGTAGAAGTGACATACTATATGTGGCTTTTCTATTTAGTGGCGACTTAACACTGCCCCCGTGTGCATTCTACAATGCATGTGCATAAATCATGTAAGATCGAAAAATAAAGAGCTAGGCATTACGCTTCTCTCGAAAATTATGTCAACGCTACAATCCCTTCATGAAGTGTACTTCCCTGTTTTATTTCACTACACTATTTGCAGAAAAAGTACGATATGCAATTGCGAAAAGTTTTTTTTATAGATAGCTATGGAGTAGTATTTTATATATTCTGCGGCTGTGAGTCTGTTCCAAAACGTTCTTAATTTCTTTAACAAATCCATTTTAAAATTTCATTTCCGTCTCTAGCAGTTAAACTATATCTTTATTTGAACATAACTAACAATGCTGTTTTTTATTTTTCAGTGAAATTTGTAAGATCTCAAAAAGGCAAGAGATTATTAATATTCGATGGTCACACATATTATTATCGATCAATTGCTAAGGATGGTTTTAAAATGCATTGGAGGTGTTCAATAAGGAATAATTGCAAGGCTCATATTTATACAGTCGACGATAAAGTTATTTATGTGTGTGATTCCCATAATCATAGTCCCAAGATAAGAACAACTGACTTTTTTTACAATTTCAAACCTTTCGGTTCGGAGTAAAACATAAGGATTACTACTTGTGTACTATTTCTAATTTCGCACCTGAATCCTGAAGTTTTTTAGAAACGATATGGAGCATTTAAACACCCTCAATAAACATTATGCGAGTTATCAATTTCCGCATGCTTCGGCATACATACATATTTGTATAAGTAACTCCTTGTATATAAATAAAATAAATATAAAAAAATTGACATATACGATATAAAAATAAAATATACTGTCCCGTTAAGGCGGAGGTTAGTTTCCATTCAGGTCGGACAATTTTAGTCAAAGTTCTGTACTGTTTCGTTCTTGTAATAGGCGTTATTGGATAATTCCCCAGTGCGGTACGTGACATTGTTTTGTTCTTAAAACAAGTTCAATGGCTCCTTATAGTCATATAATAATTGGAATTATTTTGCTGAAAATACTGTCCAAAATGTCATGTCATATGAAGTGAGAAAGGAAAGTGTTATTAATGGTGTGTACGTAGCATATGTATTTATAAGGTGATACCGTGTATTATACTTATTACTGTTTTTATCAGTTGTAATTGCCAAACAAAATAGAAGGTTGTCAATTTTTATGCTATTGTAGATAGTATTGTTATGTTATGTATTTTTTACAGGGCCTATATTTAGTAGAGGTGCTCGCGGTGCACAGATCATCATCATGTCCGGTTATAAGTTCTTTAAACAATATCAACTCGGCAGCAAGAAACGTTGGTTTTGTGCTACTAATCAATCGAAGGGGTGCAAAGCAGTTATCATTTCCATAGATGATGTAATCGTCAAATGTAATAACGAACATAATCACATGCCACCTTAAGAACTGTATTTATATCCAATACCCAGTTAACACGTTAATAACTTTGTAAGTTGGTAGGGTTCGAGTCAACTTTTAATTTAGATTTCTCTTACATTCCGCCACAGACCATCTACCACGAGAAGAGGAATTTTTAAGATTTTCTAATCAAACTCTTCTGTTAAGTTAGATTCTCATCACGTACGAGAAAAAAAGGGATTAATGCATGGCATGTCATTGTTGGATATACCGATAAGTAATACAATAATGTTTTTCATTAGTTTTCCTTAAAAAAATAAAAATTATAATAATCAAAAGAAATATAAAATTTTGTAAAATTTTGGAATAAGAATACAAATTTATTGGTCTAAATATTTACATCTTCAATTTAAAAACGATCGTTCAATTCAAGAATATATACACAATCCTCACGCAGTATCCCTAATGGGGGTAGTAACAGAGGTTAGAGTGTCAAGCATCGCGGTCCTTAGTTACTTATTTCGCCTCAAATTTCATTACTCTCCTTACACACTTTTGTTTAGGTATGCGAGTGCTTTCAATATTTCCGTCCGCTAACACTTAAGCTATTTCATGTTCAAAATCAGTCTTGGTCTTCCTTGGCTTCAGCTGCCACTTACTTTCGCTCTGCACATTTTCTTCGTCAAATTTTCATCATTCAGTCATTCTGTGTGCCCGAACCATTTATGCATTTCTTTCTTTATTTTTACAATAATACTGTCATCCAACCTTATCATACTACGTATGTCTTCATTGCTTATCCGCTATTTCAGCGGATTTATATATATTTAATTATATTCACTCTGCCTACTAATGCAGACAAAGCATTATTACTAGCTGCTACATCTCTCCACCTCCAATTTACATATTTATTTATCCCTCGAAAACACCAAAAATTTCATTCACTTGTTCTAGATATTTTCCGTCTATCCATATTTCACACTTCGTCTGTACATCTTCTCCAGAACATCAGAATCTTAGTTTTGTTGAAATTTATATTCAATCCTATTTAATTTTAAAGGTAAGTGCTGAAATAGGTATTTAATTATTTTGATTGAAGAGTATTTGTGCTAAATTTCAAGTCAGTAGATAAAGATTTTTTTTCCCCGTACAAACTTGCCGCCTTTCAATCACATAGGGACTACTTTTAGGAAAACTCGTTCTTGGACTAGTTTTCGGAAATCTCTACTCAGCAGAAGGAAAATGCCCAAGTCCGTAGGTCTTATAGTTCCGGAGATCTCGTGATGAATAATTAGTCAATCGTTTTTCTTTTTTACATATAGAGAATAGAAGATAGGTGTAACTTAATTAAAGCTTGTAATAAAAGGAAACAAGATAATTTGGAAGAAAGTACATAATTTCAAAAAATGGTAGTAATTATGAATTTCCAATTTACAGAAATTATATTGACATAACATTTTCTTCTTATCTTTACTAATAACTGCCATCTTCTAAGAGTGAGACACAACATGTAATTACAGCATGTTAGAAAGTACTAACATTGATTCGATCTTAGCAACTCGCCAGTATCACTAGAACTCTGCTCACTTCTATTATTTTGTATTATTAATTTTCTTACTTACCTTTCATCGAGTTTTGTTGTCATTTAAAAATTTATTTTTAGCCTTTACCAACTTGAAAGTAAGAACTTGTAAATAACACATTTTATTAGGTATGCGCTTCTATGTGTATGCGTATAAATGACTCCAGCCGTGTTGATAACATTTCATTTGGAACTGTATTGGAGGTCATATTCGCATCAGATTGTTCAGCTATTTAATGATATCTTTATATACAGAAAAAAAAAACATTCTTTTCTCTTTTAAACTCAGAAGTACGAATGTTCAAAATTAAATATGGTAAATCTAAATTAACATCGTTATGGTATGGTTAATGTAAATGTGAATATGTACAGTTTGACATTTCCTTTTCTAGTGTTCCGGAACCAAAATAAATGAAATAGATCTTTAAGTGCTTTTTTAAATCTTTTTAGGTTATGAATATTGTTGTACTCCTTACACATATTTCTTCTTCTTTATATTTTATAAAATTTATAATCCTTTTATGTAAATTAATATTTTTACCAGGCTGCTATTGTGAGAAATTATTATAAAGTAATTAGGTAATATTTGAGTAATAGAAATATAATTTGCAGGGCTTTTCTTCACGACGACACGCAGAGGAGCGGCAATGTTAATTATGTCTGGCTATAAATTTTTAACTCATCGCAAAATGGGTACCAGGATTCGTTGGCAGTGCGGCACTCACCAAGTGAGAGGCTGTAAAGCCGCAATTATCACTGATGAAGGAATAGTGGTTAGATGCAAAAATATGCATACCCACCCGCCACCAAATAGTTCCAACCCCTGTACATTCTTAAGTAAATAAGCAATATTCAGAAGATAAAAATAGTGTATACACGAGCTGACTTTGAGTACTGGTTTCCTGCCGTGACAAATTTTTCACGATATGAATATGCAGTTGCTGACGGTATTAATTTAACAATATTTTGGGAGAACTGATCCTATTTTAATTTTTTTTTAAATCTCACCTTTAAGATTCATTGCAATTATTTGGTTTCAAAAACTAGAAAAAAATTATTTGAATGAAGTAATTACTATCAAATGTGTATGTAGTTTTATGGACCTATTACTATAATTTTATTTTATTTTTGGATTTAGTATGTAGATTACTGGAGTTCTGAAAAAATTCAAATCAGATTAATATATGAACTGTCTTACTATATATACACTACATATAAATAGAAGATAAATTAGGAAGTAAAAACTTGATAATTGTATGTAATTAGTTAATTTTAATTAAAGGTATCAAGTAGAATTACTAGTAAATGTTTAAGAATTTACAAGTTTCACAAATATACGTAACAACTATGTATCGTAAGTTAGAATTGGCGTTTTAGATGGTTTTAATGTTTAAGAATGTAAATAATTACTCAAAGTTGCAATATAAATATTGTTTGAAAATCGTCAGGTATTTATACCTATTTCATTTTCGAATAATAAAAAGTTATATGTAGCTAAAAATATTTATTGGTTTTTGAGATGAGATTACTTCACAGTCATTTTATCGCTGATTTACAAAGGTACCAAATATTTAATTTTTGGTAAAACTGAATGAAGGGTGATTCCAAAGATTACCCTTCAATCAGTTTTCAACATGATAAGTCAGTCAGACCATAACCACTGATTAATTAGTTACTAACGTAAAATAACGGTGGACTAGAAATGAATAAAAAAATCTATCTTCTAAATGAATCCAGTCCAAAGTCGTAAAATAGGCTCATTCACATGTTAATTTAAGCTACTGCGACTTAAATATAATATTTGAGGGCGAGATCTTTTGGCAACAATATTTATTAATTACCTCTATTTAATAATCGTGTTATGTATACTTGTCAAAAGGTCCTATTAAAGTCGTAGGATCATAAAGTGATCTCCTTCCCGAAATTACATAGTTTAAGGGTGGCTTGCACCAAATGTTTAAACTTGATTTAAGGATTTGGAATCTCGCTTGCACCAACGATTTAATAGTTGGTGCCAACCACTCTAAGTGCAATTACATCGTAGAACTCTTCTAATATAACATTAATTGGAGCTTTTATTTTAGAACCTGTGTTTTCTGTAACATCAAGAGGCACACGGATCATCATTATGGAAGGTTATAAGTTCACACGTCATCGTGAGGATAACAACAGTTTAAAAACCCGTTGGTTCTGCGGTAGTCATCGACGATACGGCTGTCGAGCTTACGCATACACAGTGTATGATGAAATAGTGAAGTGTAATAACAGACACAATCATCCTCCGCCAGATAAATTCTAAAATAAAATACAAGTATCGATTGACAGTATACTTTTTATCTGTGATATACTGATAGGGTACATTTGACCACTGCTATTGATGAAGGTAATGTGGTCAAGTGTATATTTACATATTTCTCTTCACTAATATGTATGTAGAAAAAATATTTTCATCGATTTTCATCATTTTGATTCATAAATATTGAAAATATATTTTTGATAACGGTAAGGTATTCTTGCTTAAAAATCGTAAGATTGTCATAGAAGTTTTTATTACCGAAGAAGCGTGACCGTTTTTTTTGAGTCCTCAATTAGTTGAAAAATGGATTTGTTTATTATGTTAACTAACCCGTTTGAACATCAACGAACCTACTCATTATTGAGCGACGCGATAATTTTTTTTTAAATTAGTGAAAAATAGGTTACGCTTTATTTAGTTTCGTTAAATTAATTAGTTGAAACCAGCAAAATTTTTTTTTGAAGAAGAATACAGTCGATTCGTTAACTAATGATCAACCGTTGAAATAACTAGTTATGCTCACCTCCACTTTCATTAAGAGCGTTTACTTTATATGATTGTATGTTTTGATAATTCCTTGTACTTGCGGCCAAATGGGTAAAATATAGATTTACATAGAAACGTAACATACGATTTGTGTAAATTTTTACGTTTGTATATTTTTCTACATAAATTACCTATCTCTGAAAAATTGTCATTGTTGTATTTATGTTACTGTTTTTCGTTTTGAGTGACACCACGATTTGTAAAGCATCTTTTCAAATTTTTGTTTTCCGTTGTTCTTAAAATAATTATCGTTTAATTGTTAAAATATGCCAAAAAAGTTGGAGTGGTATGTCTCTATGTTACTAGAACTCCCGTCACGGTAGACATCCATATCAATGTTACAACGGATTTAAAATCAAATATTATTATTTTAAGCGTTGTAACGATATGAAACTCGTAAAAAGTATGTAAAATGATTATCTTGACACAAGTTAATTTTTGTCGTTATTAGTGACTAACAACATGATCGTTCGTGGCTATAAGCTATGGTGACTTAAAAAACTGTAATCTGATGCTACTTTTGACAAATGTTAATTATTTTGGAAATAAAATAGCAAGCTAAAAAATTCTTCACTGTTTTATTCTCTGTAATGAAATAAAATTGTTGTTTTAAATCAGTGTAATTGTTCATTTCATTGTTAACCTTAACTTAACCGTACATTAAACATTCACTTGTTTACATAATCGTGCGATACTGCAATTGTAATCGTTATATGTAATATAATAAACTATATAATTCGTTGCAATTTGTAGCTCTATATTATGTTCTTCAATCAAAGGTATTGATTTTATTACATCAGGTAATTCGAAACCGCTATCTTATTACCTAACAGCAGGCAGTAAGCGATAGCCGAATCTCACGTGATATGTTGTTAAATCGATTTGTTGTCAAATGTCACGTGATATCGCGAATCACTAGTGCTGCCTCTGTTGAATAATCAGTGGGTTAAAAACTACGGCTAGTGACCCTACTTATACATATATACATACATATCTTTACGTTGTATCCCCAACGGGGTAATCAGAGAGGACGGACCCTAATTATGTTATATCAATTTAAGACACTCGTCACGCAACTGCGGCGCGGCCATCGCTATCTGCAAATTATTACGTGATAACCTAGCCAATTTATGCGTACAGCGACGACGCGGCACCCCTTGGTATTTAGAATTTAGAATTACCCACCAAATCCACCATAGCTCTATAACAAAGAGGCGTTAGAACACTTTTTTCACCGTTCCTCCCTTCACCTGAACCCCCTAGTGGTCATGGCGTCATCTATTGTAGGCCTAAACATGTGTGGAAGCCTATGCGCAGGTGTGGCTTCCCCTGGCGACCCCTTAAGCCGAAGTCCGACCTCTATAAGATGTATCCTTCGGCTGAAGGAACCTTCAGGCGGTCGAACATCTGTCAGTACGCTTATACAACGCTGCCACCAGCCACTGGGGCTAACAGCAAAAAGGAGTGTTTTTAGTTGATGTCATTCCAAGGAATATAGACCGTACTACTCTTTACCAATATTAGCTGCGAATTCAATATTACTCAGTCGGCGTAGAGCCCAGCTGAGTGTCCGTGGCGATTTTTTCTCTACTCAGAAACAAAAAATACATTGAAAAATATATCTCTTGACTCGAGTAATGAGTCAATATATTCTCTTAGCGCCTAACGTTGCGCAATGACATTACATGTTTATGACGTCACAATCAGGTAGCATCATCTCACCTTAGATTATCGATATTATTCCTACAATATATATAAATATGAAATATAGCTTCTAATAAGCTATATTTTGTATTTTTAAAAACCATTATTTTTCAGCCAATTGCAAATATTCTATTTTTAAAGTGTTAATCTTGATTTACAATTATTTCAATTTAATGCATACATTATACCAATTTCAAAAATAATCAAGTAATCTAAACATTTCCATTAATTGTTCTATGTAAGGAAAGGAAAGGTTATTATGTATGTATTAATATTAAGTGTAATATATGTACATATGTTTCCGTGAAGTTATAATATTGGCTTGTTCAAATTGCAGGTCCACGGATCGTGTTGTCAAACAGAGGAACTGAGATGCTTCTAATGAATGGGTATAAATACGGTTTGCGGCGTAAATCCAACCTTAAATCTTACTGGAGGTGCGGGAGACATTCCCGAGGATGTAAATCTGTGGCGATCATGGTGGAGGACACAATAGTCGATGTCAAAGAACATAACCATGACAACAATGTGTCAGCCATTTCTTATGCCAGTCCCAGAAATATGTAAAGATCCTTGCGAAGATGCACAAAAATTATCCGCGGGAGGTCATTTACTAATTCTCATACACATTTCATATTTTCACAATTATTTCGTATTCGCGATCACTGTATCGGTTTTTTGGTACACATCAAAGGACGCAAACCGTAATTATTTAGATGATTCACACACTTTTAAAGAGTTTTAGTGAATTATAATAAAACTGTTTTTGTATTTTGCAAGAACTAAAGTATTTGCGAAATGTGTATCACTTCGCTTTTTATAAAATTTTAATGTTGAAGATTTCCAAAAACATTTGTAGAAATATCTGTATAATAAGTTTATATACGTCATGTCTGGGATTGACTTTATATCTAATTACAATAAGTAAAGGTGATTAACTAATCATGGTGTCTCCGTGTCTGATAAACAAGTAAACAAGTGTTAAATATGTGAAAATCGTTTTCTTTCTCGTTTATTTTTTATGAATTTAGTCTCTTACGTTTTAATCGAGTGGTTGATGTTACTTCGTAGATAATGAATCCGTAGAGAAGATATCATTTACGACAGATTTTAGCATATTCTTCTCCACTAAATACAAAAGACATAATTATTTACTAATTAACCTTCTATTATTTATATCTCAGGTAAGACCGTTGCTTACTGTTCACGGTTTGCAAAAATATAAGTGTAAACTTTTTTTGTTTATATTTTGGTGACACATATAATTAGAAACTTAACCGTAGTGGTCAAATATTCTTATAGAATTAACTTTAATTATGTTTTTTGTAGAGAATTTTATTATACTGAAAGACAAAAATGGACATGATGTATTGTTTTTACATGGATACAAATATAGTTTACATAGAAATCGTGGCGAGAAAAGAAGATGGCGTTGCGCTAAGCATTACAGAGGATGTAATGCCTGTCTGACTACTATAGATTATTACGTTATTCGCAAACAACTTGTACACATATGTTGTTGATGACACTAGATCACATAAATGTAATAAATGTTTACGGAATTATGTATTGGTTTTATTGACATAAGTCAGTACATATATGTCTTAACGTCAATATTTATAAACTTCAAACTAAACATCATCTTAAATAATAAACTTCCTTGAAGTTGCCGCTTAGAAAGCTGTCATTGCTTAGGGTGCGCATCAGACTAGCAGCATTACCTCTTTGGATAGCCAAGTTGATTCGTTGGCGGAAGAAGCTGCCAGCCCGACGGTCTACCGAAGCCTCGACCAGGCTCTTACAAATATCAGACAAATATCAGACAAATATCAGAAACCAATTGATGAGCATCGGAGCCCCAGGATCCCAAAGTGTCGACTGCAAAGGGCGTAAATATAAAACTCTCATGGGCGAATACTTACGCTGCTTCAAGTTTTCAGCAGTGCTGGCCGCGGCACGTGCTTGATTGGTATTGTTTAAATTGATAGACAAAGATATGTAGGTAATAAACAATTACGAAAATTAATAAGTGGTCTTTATTTCTTTTTCTATTATTTTTTCATGAATTCAGTTCCCAACATAAACTCAATTGAAATCCGTTGATGAATTTCACGTCATCAATTCGTAGAGGTAACAAATATGTACATCAACCTTTTGTATGCAAAAAAAATGTTGATTTTTGGTTATTTATGTCACGAAGGTTTTTACTGTATTGCATAAGAAATTAAAAAAGAAATGAGATACGATAAAAAACTTATGAAATATTTTTACATATTTTATTATTTAGAGAATATAATGGATTGCTATCAGAGACATTTGAATCAGTAATTTCATCTACATGTTACTTATTTTATATCCATGTTTAAAAAGAATATAACAATGTTAATATTTTATTCATCGCCTCTTATAACCTTAGCGTAGAAATGGACCGTTCATTTTTTCACTTAATTTGTTGAAGTAACTTTAATTATGTTTTTTGCAGATAAATTTGTCGTTCGACAAGACAAAAATGGGCATGTCGTTTTGTTTTTAAAAGGGTTTAAATATAGTTTACACACAAATAACGGCTACAGGAAAAGATGGCGCTGCGCTAAGCACTACAAAGGCTGTAGAGCTTGTCTTACTACTGTAGAACAGAATATTGTCCGCAAAAAACTTATGCATTTATGTCAATATCGATAGATGATGTAATACATAATAAATGGCAACGAATTATTTATATTTGTTTGAATTACTCTACTCATATGTGTTTTTCATATATTACATCCGTAAACATTAGATAGTGATTTATTTTCAGAATTTAAAGTTGCGGACGTCGACTTGTAGGTAGCAGTCAGTTATGTATATCAATAATCTATACCGACCGATTATTTGAAAAAAAAAGTATTTACATATATTTAAAGACAATGGAAATATTTGTTTTTTTTTTTGTAAAGAGCTAAAAATTGTAATGATGAGTAGGTACTACGTTATTCATGAACCAAGATCTGCTCTATATTCGAAAGTGAGAAATTCTGTATTGTGGATATTA
Organism: Zeuzera pyrina; assembly: GCA_907165235.1. Classification (NCBI taxonomy): domain Eukaryota; kingdom Metazoa; phylum Arthropoda; class Insecta; order Lepidoptera; family Cossidae; genus Zeuzera; species Zeuzera pyrina. The sequence continues at coordinate 19,214,308 of OU015628.1, forward strand.
TAAATGACTGATCTGGAATAAATGGCCTGGATATGTCCGTAATTTAACACGTTTAAAAATGCAGTGGAAATGCGATCTATTAGAAATATGTGCGGTGTCACCTTGCGTATAAAATAAGGAATGAGATGAAAGTAATATGTAATGATACTGTGCTGGCTTTGTATTTTGTATTGAAAATTAATTTTTGGGCACTTTATAGACATAAATATTCTTAGTATTGTAATTTTTATTTTCTTCTTTGTTATTCAGGTGTGCAGTATTAGATTTTTAGAAGACTGTTATGGGTAGTGTCGACAGAAATGAATTTTAATAGGCGGAATCCAAACTTTCGTTTTGGGTAATTCTTTTGTACATTTTGATATTTTTCTGTTCATTTTAGCTATTGAGGGACTATTTGTTAGCTCATTAAAAATATCTAATAAAAACGGATAATAAGCTTTTAATATATTGTGTTGTCATATTCATTTCAATCGGTTGATTGAACTGATTTAAAATTTAGCTTTAGAAAATGTAAGGTACACATACTAACAAGATGAGTAGAATAAAAGCTTGTAAAAAACGAATAATTTCTAATAATCGACAGATCAATCATGATTTTTTACGATTCCAGATCACAACTTTGAAAAAACAACTGTTTCTTAAGACATTCTTCATTCGCATGACGAATTCCGGTTTTGCTGCTCTCCTGGCAAATATTATTGTTGAATTTTTTTATTATTATTTATTATTATTATTGATCTAAATGATATTTTAGGATACCTTCTTCTGGTTAATTCAGGTATCACCTGTTCAATTGCTAGGAGTCATTGCGTTTTTCAAGTGTCATTACTAGGAAAAGCGTGTTTGTCTCTCTTTTTACAGAAAATTTACATTCAGAAACCATAATATAAAGAGTTAAAGACATTTCTTGGCAATAATAGTGGAAAAAAGTAAATAATGTTACTTTTTTTGTCCTTTTGGAGGTCTTTTAGACAGTTCACATTACCTTTGTTTAAAGTTTTTGAAGAGTATTTGAAACAATTATGATATTTCAAATTTATGAACTGCTAAATAACAAATTATGAAGGTAAAATCCATACAGCCTCCCGTAAAATGTCAACGTCATATATCGAGATTTTTGCGACTTCATATGTTTCTTTTTTTAAATATTTGCCTGAAAATCCCTCATTGCAAATAGAAACTTCCGTCGGACACTAGTTGTGTATGGATACAAATTAATGAAATATCTTTATTTACTTGTTTCAGACAAAAATAATTTATATGATGAACGAGGCAGAGTATTTTCATTTCAAGATTTAGAGATCATACTCCATAACTGTTCCAATGACTAGTATACTATACTCATATGATTTACTTTAATGCTCTGGTTCCACGTTTAAATCTTTACTATGACGTTATGTGCAGTTGAAAGTAAACTATGTTTAAATAGATATTTCAATGAATCAGACGGACAATTCACTTTATTGCAATATGTCCTATTCTACTTTATTCTTACGTTAATTCACATTAGTGTTCCGCTTTCAATATGTAATAATATGATCGCACGTCACTTGCTCTCAGGTTAAATAGTTACTTTTACTTTAGATCAGAACTAAAACATAATAGTACTGGGTATGTGCGAGAGGTAATAACAGTGTTGCATCAATAGCAGTGTATGCACAATGTACATACTTTATACAATACATATTTGTGGCCAGAGGATCACACCAATCATTTTCTTAGCCCTAACAGTAACAGCCTGTTTCGTTTACAAATATGTGTAACAATGGTTGCCCATAGGTTATTACCATCTTTACATATGCCGTATGTTTAAACATTTCACTTTGGGAAAGAATAATGAGAAGTGAATTGTGTATTCTACAGCGTGTTATTAGGTAGAGACTGACAACATAAAACAGGGGTTGTGATATCTCACATAAGTATTACGTAGATAAACATATTGAAATATAGTTCCTATGACTGTGAGCTTATAAGGTTGTGCTTCGCAAACGAGACAATAATTTTAAATTCAAATAATTGTGCGGTACAATAACAATAATTGTTTGTCGTGTTTACTGTATTTGCTTCATGCAATAAGTTTAAGCAAACATTTTTATTACTAACTTAAGTATTCGTAGTGAAAATATTAAAAGAGTTTGCTTTCTAGATCATTTTGTATATTTAGAATTGTAGCCAAAGCTATATTCATTTTGTTTTTGATTATTTATTGTGTTTATTACATTTTAATTAAAAGTTTCTTTGTTCACTAATGTTTTATTGAAATAATAATATCATTAAATAGTTATGTATAGTTTAGTTACTGTTTTAGTGATATTTTCCACCAATAACCTTGTTTTTCAGTACAGTTCCTGTGGGAAGTCTATGTAGGTAGTTATTTGTAATGGAAGTGGGCGTATCAAAATGCTTAACTATATATATATTGTATATGTATAATAATGCAGTATATTAACACGTTCACTGTGGACTGGGGTTACAGGTAGAGCCTTAAATATGACTTTAACTCAATGCGGATCATGGAGCACTCAACCTATAGAGTGAAAACAATTTACACCATAAACATAAAATCACTTTATTTCTATGACTTCCCAACATGTTATACAAGGAGTTTGACTCAACACAGATAGATAGATTCATAAAACTTGTGTTGTACTAAACATAAAAAAAATAACAATCGGACGGGGGCCGCAATGAATACAGTAACTATAAATACAGTAACAACAAACGCAAAAGCCATTCGTGAAAAGTTCGCGCGCGGGCGGCGCGAATTTTGCAAAGCAAACTGTCAAATATATACATATATAATAAATATTGTATGGTTTACCTAAGTGATCGCACGCTGTATTCATGGTATGGAGGGTAGAGGTACCTCTATCCTCCATAATTCATGGTATGAAGGGATTATTTTACTCATCGCAACATTATTCTTGCCAAATATTCGTTTTAGCTGTTTATACACGACTTGTTTTTATGTAATCTATTTTTTGTGTAATTTGATCGCTGTAATTTATGTTATATTATTTTACTCATGGATAGTCACTGCTCTGATATAGTAGGCGGATGTGGTTGAAACCTCTGTAACCATTACATCTCCCGGATTGTTGGATTGTTTAACGAAGGAAAGCAGATTAAATTTTATTTGTCCAATATCAACGATGCATGAATGAATAAGAAGACAGGATAAAGTATTAGGGATAAAGTTAGTAAAATCACTCGTATGTACAAGGTACAACTCATTTCTCGCTATATATTTCATTTTGTAAAAAAATTTTGTTTTGAAAGCTGATATAGTATGTAAATAATGAACAGTTGGTAATGCATAATGTATAATGATGTTGGTTGGTTGGCAAATTGTGATAATGTTTTTGAAAATCTTCTTGAAATTGATCAAAAGTATTATGAAATGGATGATGCATTTGGTTTTTGTTCAAACTGAAAAATGCATAAAGAGAATATGGCAGTACTGTCTGGCACTGGCTGTATTTCTAAACGAATTTTAGTCATTTCACACTAAATAATTATGTGTATTTTTTTCATATGTTATACATACATATCTTCACGCAATCACGCAGTATCCCTAACGGGATAGTCAGAAAAGTCGGAGTGCCCACTATAGCTTTCCTTACTTCTTTCACCTCCTCAAGTCTCATCATTATCCTCACACACTCGCTTAGATTCCGTCAGCTAATACTCTGACTATTTGATCTTCATAAGTCACATTAGTCTTCCTTGAGCTCTGCTACCTCTCACTTTCGCATTGTAGAATTTTTCGTCAATCTATTATCGCTCATTTTTTCTATGTCTACCCGAATCACCTAAATATTCCTTTTTGCGTTTTTATAACAACACTGTTACTCAATCTTGTCATACTGCGTATCATTGCTTACATTGTCCGCGAGAATGGACCATACATATTTCTGCGAGATAACATTTCCACTGCATTTATCTCTTTCACGGGACTTCGAGAATATCCTGGCCTCATTACACTTCATTAAAGTCGGCAACAACACCACAATATGGATGGCCTTTTTGGTAGATTAAGATATATTCATACCGCCGACTAATGCAGACAGAACAATGTTAACTTTATTGCCATCCTCTACCAGTTTCTTCACACTCGGCTCACATCTTCCATCCTCGAAAACGGACTCCCCAGATATACAGTTTCATCCAGTTGTTCTAGAGGTTTTCCATTTACCCATATTTCATATTTCGTCCGCACATCTTCTCTTTCAAACATCAGAATCTTAGTTTTTTTCACATTCTTATTCAATCCTTTTTGTTTTCACTTTTCTTTCGTGTGTGACTGGAGTCTTCAATATCACATATTTTCTAAGAATGAAAATAATACTCTATACATATAATAAAGCAGTAGAAACTGTCTGTACATTGAATAAATTTTTCAAAAAATGAGTGTGAGCGATAAAAAAGAGTAGCAGAGAAAACTATTTTTTAAAATTTTCGCCTGTCTGTTTGTATGTACACACTAATCTCCGATACTACTTAACGGATTTTCTTGCGGTTTTCACAAGAAGATTTCGCTCAGCTTGGAGCAACATTGAAATCAGATTATAGTGAAAAAAGTTATCCTCCTAAACAGTTTTACCGATTTTGATGAAATTTAGAATAGAGAAGGACACGGGCTATTTTTTTAATTCCACGCAGACGAAGTTGCGGGAAACAGCTGGTTTTAAATAGAAATGAACTACCGAGATAACTTTACATTTTTTCCAACATTTCTGCTGTTCTACGTCGTATTTAAACTAAACTACAGTAACTACACTTAAAGTAAACTAGTACTTCAAATAGACGAAATCTTTAAAGCGGCTATGTAGCCACTCCTAAGGAGTTGCCACTTCACTGCATATTTAAGAAATTTCTAAAATACTATCGGTAACACTAATAAACAAAATTGTATGTTCAACATATATTAAACATATTAGTGAAATCTTTATTAGAAGTTTCGTGACGAATGATTACTGGATTGCTATAAAGATATTTACATATATGTAAAGTTGGACAGTTTGCTTGAAACCACGGCCGATGCAACTCGGTCGAAACGTTAAGCCAGAATAAAAAGGCAATCGCGTTTAATTTCCCCTTTTAGATATATTTTATATGTAAAGTTATTTTAACGTTCACGTTCATTATTTGATTTCAGAAAGCATTAGTTCATGTTATGATGGCAGACGTCACGAAATACTAGGAAGCGATAAAAGACGAATATGTTCAGGATGCTATAATAAATTACGGCTGACCCTGAGCAGCCGAGAAGTTAACAGAAAAGTAAAAAAAATTAAAACAAAATGTTTGGCATGCGATAAATACCTGTGCATTCCATGTTTTATTGCACTACATGAAAAATGTGATAGAATTAATTATGATAGTGCCTATAGGAATGGAACACCCAAAACTTTACTCAAATAATAATTAATTATACAATTATATTACCTAATTAATTATATTAATTAATTAATTAATAATAATTTGGCGACCTCGATGGCGCAGTGGTTTAGACTGTGTCTAAGTGCTTTTGGTCTCGGGTTGGATTCCCGGCCGGATCAATTTAGGAAACGGACTTTTCTAAATTGTGTACAGGGAGACGGCCCCACTTGTTGTCGTCGTCTGGTTTTCATAGCACAGGGAATGCCCTAGTTTGAGACCAGATGATCAGTGTGTATTGTCTGGCGCATTTATTTATTTATTTATAATTCATTCGTATTTTATTTTATTTGAACTATGTATATAACTGTAAACTGAACGAAGATTATCAAGGTTGCCTACTTGTTGCACAGATAGTTTTTTTATTATGAACTATGTAGCTGATTCGACAGACGTTGTCCTGTCCTGTAAATACCTTTGTTTGTGATCGTCAAAATCTTGTAAAAAAAGCTTTTTTCCCCGTTTTCTAATGTTTCGGACAATTTCTCCAATTTTCTTTCCTCAATAATCTTATTCAAATTATTACAAACATTTAGAAAAAATTGACAAAGCGCTCTAGCCGTTCTCAAGTAATGCGCTTGTCAACGAAGATCATTTACTTTTTATATATATAAAGAAATCTATTTTTGTTATGTAATAAGTGATACTACTTTTTTAATTTTTTTTTTAAATATAGAACAATAAATATTTATAAATATTTTATTTACTGGTACTGGTACTTGGGAAACAATTTTACAATGTTCAATGGTGTACTTGTTTTTGAAAACAGTCATGAAAAAGTTAACACATCCGATAACATACTTGATGTTTTTCATGAATGTTGTCTCAGTGAATGTGTTAAATAAATTTAAATGTGCTTACAAAATGAATTGATATATATTTTTTTACCCCTAAAAGAAATAAATTGGATATTAATATTTTATTTATTTTTAGAGGGTGAAGCAATAATGATACCAACGCGAACAGGCAAGAAGTTTCTCATTATGTTGGAAGGCTACACGTACTCGCAGATAAACTACAGCATGTTGTGGTACTGTTCATCGAAAATGCAGGGCTGTACGGCAAGATTGAAACGTTCGAAAGATGGCCATGTAATACGAGTGAACACCGAGCATACGCATCCGCCCCCCAGATATGTCCGTGGGAAAAACGGCCAGTATATTAAAGTGTAACTCTATAACTAGATTACGACAAAACTCTTGCAAGCGTTTAAAACAAAAAAGAATTTCTATTTAAAAACTAAGAAGTGTGTATAAGCTTATAATGCATTTTTGAAACTACTTATAACGTACTTAAGTTTGAAGTTCACAAAAAAGTATAACGTTATACTATTTAGTGCTTGTGCTAATATTTAATGGTTCTACAGCCTAATAAAATAAAAATAAAATTAAACTGTACTAATTTAGTGTTTTTTACAAATAAATATGACACAAATGTCATTGTTGTTTTTATACATAATTATTTTATACATAGTTTTGATACACATTCCTTTCAGTTTTAAAAATGTAGCTAACTTCTATCAATAACTAAAATTTCGTCGTAAGTTCCATTACTGTGGCTAATTTCTGTATCATATGTGTAAATAAAATTAAAATTAAATTGCTGAAGTCCCGAAAATCATTCCTTCACTGTTTCAAACTCCAGATTTATTTAACTTATTTCTAAATAAACAAATATTATCGATTTTTCTCTAAGTTTCTCGATATCTCAGATAATTCTAAAACTCTTTTAAGATTTTCATTTTTTCATTTATAAAATCATAAATCATAATACAGTGCAATACTATATATTAATGCTGTTATATTTTGCAGCTATGTTCGTGACAACATTGAAAGGCAACGTGATGTTGGTACATCAAGGGATGCGGTTTTCAAAGAATTATCAGAACGGCGAGAAAATATCTTGGAAATGTACTAAACCACACTGCATTGCGCGTATTTGCACGTTCAATAACGAAATTGTCAACGTTAGAAATAAACACAACCATGAACTTGACGCTAAATAGCAGATTTCTTGAACAATTATACACAAAATTAATGTTTTCATGTGTTGTCGTTTACGTAAATTGTAAGCAATGAATGACGAATTGAGAGTTTGTTAAATAGTTAGGGAGGTGGTGGCAATTACTTCGAAATAGCTGACAAGCACGTTCATGATGCAGACTCGTACGTATACTTACGTACTTCTGCATTCTAAGCTAAATATATTGCATTGGAGCCCCGGCTAGGGCCCTTAGACAAAGTAATTCATTATGTATATTTAAATGGAATTGAAGTAATTACACAAAAAATAATACAACTTCATCGACATTGTTTTTTTATGGCGGAGGGAACAATTTGGCGACTTTACGTCAACATGTCGAAACAATAACGAAAAGATATGATTGAAACTATATAGTGATATTGTCAAAGAGCCTAAGTCATAAAATACGTTTCTAACAGACTTCAAAATTCGGAGGAGATTCTCAATTCGTCTGAATCTTTTTTTTAAATGTGTGTTTTCCGATTTCTTTGCTATTTTTGCACCGATTGTGATGATTTTTTTTTTATTTGAAAGGGCATAATGTTCAGGGTGATGTCATAGAAACTTAGTTAAGATCCGATGATGGAGTACTGTAAAAAGAGCTCCCCAATTGTTCACATATTTCGATACATACATAGGTACGTATTCTCACGCTGTATCCCGACGCCTCCTCTGACTACCCAGTCAGAGGACGAGACGTCCCAAGTGCCAACTGCGCGTAAATTTTGATGATTCTTTTATTCAATAACTCCGTTCGAGAATTGGAAAAAAATTAGTTGTAGACCTACCCTAGATATTTAAGACTAGACCATTCAAGAAGAGACAATATATAACTTTTTAAGAAAAAAATTAAACGGACTTCAAATTAATTTTATTTAATTTATTTAACGAGGCGTTCGTTTTAGTTTGGTATCCCGTATTTTCGAGATTCAGGATCCCGGTTCGCAACCCCTATACGAAACTAATCGAGTTTCTGTTCTCGTTTATTAGTTTGGCACCTATTTTAAAAATTGACACATTTAATTATAAGGTACAAGCATTTCTGTTGTATTTATGAAATTATATAAGTACTCCGGTTTTGATTAGTAAAGGACAATTATGTATTTTGTAGGTTATAGTGTTTTGAATTTATTTTGAAGTCGGATTAATCTCTATCTTATTTATAGTCCGGGAATTATACCCGGTCCGGAGCTTATAGAATTGGTTTAATTGTCTCTAGGTTATTACTTATTCATATGCCAAACTCGTTTTGAACTCATTAGTTAAATTATCCTGTCCATGTTCTCTATTTCACTTTCTCGCCTCTGATTCTTAATAATGACGAAATATACTGTATCTAAATTATTACCTTCCTGTATTACAGCGCAATTTCACTATTACCTCCCTGTCTATTACAGCGCAATATCACTTCAATTGATTACTTTTAACATAAATTTGGGACTTTTTAGCGGGAATGGGAGAAGCGAGGTTGTCATTTTATTTAGATTTTCTATTTTTTACATTTTTGGGAGTTTTAAAGTACAAAAGTGATAGTGGGTATATTGCGTTTTAAAGTTCTGTATAAGTGAAAAGAATGGAGTAGGTATAAATAAACATGTGTAACTGAAGTTCTCGCGCTCTTCCAAGAAGTCCTTTATAACTTCAGTAAAGCCTACTATCACTTTACTGGAGGAGTTTTAGGTTAAGAGAAAAACTAATTTACATGTGATTGTGATTCTAATTATTAATACGTGACATTGGCAACTGCGTTAATCCGCGCGCCATGCCATAATGAAATAAAAAAAACATAAATTTGTTTAAATTGTACGTGTTTAATGAACCTACGTGTTGGCTTACATGTCTAGTATTGCGTTTAGTATTTAATGTAGTCAAAGACATTTATATAGACTGAGGTCGACCCGCCCCTTTCCATCCATGAAACGAACATTTTTATGCAATCCTCGAATTAAAACACTAACAATGTTACAAACAAACAATACTTACGTAAGTGTAACTAGAAAACAAAATATATACATGAAAGAACAAGAGTAAAAGAGAAAAAAATTAAGCTTTTTATAATTTTAAATAATATATAAACTTTTCAACTTTCGCGTTGCATTATAAAATATCTAAAAACACGGGAAATTAACGATTACCTTTTATTTTTGCTTGACGTTTCGGCCGAGTTACATCGGCCGTGGTCTCAAGTAAACATTACGTATTTACGTATTACGTACGTAAACATAAGTAAGTTTACTTGAGACCACGGCCGAAACGTCAAGCGAAAATAAAAGGTAATCGCGTTAATTTCCCGTGTTTTTAGATATTTTAAATAATATCTTTTGTAAGACCACGTGATTGGTAACAACTGGTCATTGGTTGAATGATAACAACTTTTGACATGCACTGGTGTTAGTTACCTTTTTATTACCTAATTACCTAATTTAACGCTTCAGAATTTGATGCGTAGGGCGTCTACCTCAGATTATATAGGTGTTGCTGTAAAATATATTTTATGTATATATTATGTTACCTACATGTACAAGTTAAATTGTAGTTTAGGCATGAATTTTGATACGTAAAATGAATCTGTAAACATTTATGTGTGATTAACAATATTGTAGATTTTGATTAAAGTACGTATATATATCCTCTAATCTACCATTAATTAATTATTACTGGTACTAAATAATAGTTTACCAATGTTTTTAGCACGGTTATTTACTGGATAAATCATATAGTGGCGTTCAGTTGAGCGTCTCCATGCTTCAGAAGTTAAGCCATTTAACTTTTTAGAGCTGTGAATTCAGGCTTCCTTCTATGCCTGTGTGGTGTGTAAAACATTAAATTTTTCTTATATTATTACCTAATGCAAGTACATACGAGTATGTGCTTTATAGTGACTTATTTTAAATTAACAATAACCAATATTTGTACAGGCGAACTAGTGATTGGCAGAACAGCACGAGGCAATCCTCTGGTCTTGGTAGGAAATTATCGCTACATCCTACAGGCACCAGTGAACCCGGCCATATTATTCTCAATGGCATCAAAGCGAATATGGCGATGTGTTCGACAGCCCCGCGGGTGTCGCTCTAGGATTGTCACAATTGGAACTGATCTTATTAAAACTGAAAACTCACATAACCACTAATTTGAAATATTAACAAATGATTTTTAATATACATTATTAAATAAATATTTCAGATCAATATTCTTTAGTGCGATTTTATATATTATATTAGGAATGAGCGTCCACGAAGTGCGTTATTGAATTCCATAATTTGTGTGTCTCATATTTTTATTTAAGAATACTGTGAACTGGTTTTTTGTTCTAATATAATATCTGGTGCATATTTCATTTTATAATTAATTAATTTCAATTTGTTTACAAATAAAAAACCTATGAAATATTTTTACTTTATCGAGACTTGTAATGTGTGGGTTCAGTATTATGAATGTATATACTAACCCTGTCCTGTAAAAAAATCCTGTCCAATCCAAAAGGGCATATAATTGTACCAATGACATTACCAAAAAAAAAAAAGAAAACAATGTTATTCACAAAAATAAAAATGTTATCGTAATTTAAAATACATGTTTTTAGTACCGAAATACCCCAAAATCTAGCAAATTTTTTAAATGACACCGTCGTCATCAGCGGCGGCGTCGCGCGGCGGCCACACCCAGATGGCGACGGAAGCTGGCCACTGCGCCACCTACCATCCATACCACGAGTCCATGAAATTATACAAAACCGATCAAATACAAACCAACAAAACTGTTGAAAAATAGTCTATAATAAAAACAATTGCTTATTAATTTTATGTCATTTTAGCTTATCTTGAGCAGGAACGAACTAAATACCTTATTTTTATTGATTCTTATGAACAAACGATAAGTCTAGCCTTAAGGAAAAAATTTAGAACTTTGGCATTATTTGAATCTAAAAAAAATTACACTAATAGAACCGAATCTAATAATACCTTCACAGGGTCTGATTGGGTTTTTTTTCCATATCGTATGCACACTATACGTCGTCTAAAGCGCTTAATTCTCCAATGTGTCAGGCTTTATACGCTACAAATATATTAAACATTAAAAAATATCCTTATCAATTACTACTTAAACCTTTTACATTTTTATTTCCTGGAAAGGACTCCATTTAGAAAAAAATAACGCTTTGACGATGTATAATATTAAAAACATGAATTTAATGCTAGAAATATTTACATGAATTAATATTATTTTTGTTCGACAGATACCATCCAATATGTTATGACTGCTTACGGCAACGTCTCTATCATGTGGAACGGGTACAAGTTCACAAAAAAATTGGCGCGTAACTTGAAGACCTGGTGGGAATGCAAGAGTAGGAAGTCATTACGTTGTACATGTAAAATAGTCACAGTAGATCATCACTTGATAAAGGTTCATGGTTTCCACAATCATGAACCGTATTAAATACATTATCCTCTTACGATATGTTTTATGTCAGCTATTGAATTATTAAGGTCCGTAGCAGAAATGGCTAAAACAGAACTCCATAGTTTCATCATATATGTTTGTCAGTTTCTTTGTTCGTATGTCACGCCACAGTCGACTTTTTCCTTCATCTTTGTAGCTACTGTGCCTAAGCACAGAAACGTAAATTGGTAACCTAAAGCTAGAAATGACAAAAACGATAATGGATATTTAGAACACATTTTGACATTTTCTTTTTTAAGTTAACGTTCTATAAGCACAGATTAATTATTATTTATTATCGTAAAGTTCTAGTTTGTCCAAAATTGCTACGGAACTCTTAATTAATGCGAATCTGACACGTTGTTAATTGTTTTTAAAACTACACGTCATTAATCAGCATTATCTTGTTTGGCACAGAATGGAACGCTCTATTTCGTAATTGCAATGATTCTACGTATACAAATACCTATTACACTTTTTTAATCTTTGTAATTTCCTTGACATTATTGTCCTATAGTGTGCTGGAAATACGAATGGTTTTAAGTTCCTCGACAATCAATTTAGAATTACGGAATAGTATCAGATAAATATCATGATACTCTTTTATACGCAATAATGGTAACTTTATTATAGTCGACGGGTCCTACGTATATCTCTTTGTGAAAAGCGTAAACTAGTGATTTTAGTTTTGTCCTGCATTATTAATTTGAAAATATATGACAGTAAACATTTTTAAAACTGTTTACATGCACATCCTTAAGCCGTGTTCTTATTATGTTCTTGTAGTTCTTACGTTCTAAGGCTACAAAGGACTGCGAAGGAGTATGTAAGGATGCCAAGCATCGTGGTACTTAAGTGCGTTTTTTGCCTCGTCAAATCTCATCATTCTCATCACATATTTTCATTGGGGTATGCAAACGCGTTTGACATTTCCTTCAGCCCTTTTGATCTTCATTAGTCAGTGATCGTCTTCCACTATTTCAATATAAACTATTTCTATGTTTATCTAAAGTAACTGTGATTACTAATACTAACAATTTTATATAGTTAATTTGAAAATGCGAGAAATTAGAGCCTTAAAAGGGTTTTTTTCTGCAAAGTATTCTTTTTACACTTGCATAATATACGTAGAACCTGTCAATTTGTAGTGTTAAGTAATTTATTAAAATGTTCTATCAATTTAAACTTAACACAGTGTTGATTTGAACTTGACAAATTATTTATTTATTTATTGCGTGATTGTGATTCGTGAAATTAGTAAAACGTGTTTTATTAAGTTGTATATGATCTCGTTATCGACTGAATGCTATCTTTTAGTCGACGCCTTGCATTGTAAAGAAAAATGAAAATGAAATCAAAGGAAAGTTTTAAAATATTATAATATTATCCATCTGCGACAATCAATCAATATTTTTAGGATAAAGTTTTAGTTTAAAAATAATTAATTTTACCATTATAATATAAAATGCCGTAACAAATGGAATAATACACTCTTGAAATAATATTCTATGTTACTTGTTTTTCTAAACGTTTACGACATTTCGTCGTTTACTCGAAAATTTAATAATGGCCTGAATCCAAAAAAAAAATAAAGGACGTTTTTTTACAATTGTTGCAATATTTCTATTTTCTTAATCGCATATTATTTTACCACATCTTTAGAGTTGAGTGATACTGCTTACGATAACAGGGTAATAGAATGTAAAAAAAATTATATTAACTCATATTGTTTATTTTTCAGAGCCAAAGTTCGGTTTGTCTCAGCGTGGTAATTTAATAGTTCAGATAGGCGAGTGGCGTTACAATAAACACGCTGTGTATGGTTCGAGAGTTCGTTGGACATGCATCAAAAAGAAGAGCGGCTGTAACGCGTCCATCACCACTGTAGACAATGTTATCGTCAAAACACTTGGAAAACATAATCATTAAACATTTTTGTTTAAGCGCTTAGTTTAAGGCACCATTTATTTTTTCTTTCGTTTTTTAGGATTCATGTTTAAGAATACTTATTTAGTAATCTTTCATTTTTATTAATGATTATTGATTAATCATGTTTTAGTTATGCTGGGACCAATTGTTTGAACGCCAGTTGGAATTTGTAAATTAAAATATGTTGTCGAATCTCAAAATTGGAATGCGTTTTCAATCAATATATGAAGACCCTAAATTATTGAATGTACTGATTTTATTGTATTATGTATTATTTCACTGGAGAAATTAATTAAACATTATGAATTATAAGGTAAAGCTTGGTGGTTTGAATGAAAAAAATGAGAAATCTATCCGTTTTATCAAGTTTTCGTCTGACTTATTTTAATATTTCATTGTTAGTTAGGATTAAGTATTATACATGTATTTTAAGGTTAGTTCGTTTAATATTGCTCCCCGTTATTTAAAATACTTTGTTATTAAAGAACTATTTTAAAGTAATACTTCTATAAGTAGCATCCGGAATAATAATGTAACCGGGTTGAGTCTATTTCTAATTAGATTGATAAGAATTGGAGCTCTCTAGATTCTAGATGCTTATACTTTTATAATTAGACATACAGTTTATTGAATTGTAGGTAAGTACATAATATCATTATTGGATGTCAAAGATTATTATGTTTACTGTGGTAGCACCTGTATCGTGTATTGAATTTAATAAATTTAACTTAAATGTGATTGTTTAATTATTTAAACAATTATTTTTAAGGATACTTAAGAATATATATTAGATATTGACCAGCATATCATTTTACAGACTTGAGTCCAGTGTTCGCGCAGTCTCAGCGCGGCAACCCTGTCATCATGATTGGCCAGTATCGATTTAATCGGGTTAAAAAAAATGGGAGCAAAATAAGATGGGTCTGCGTAAAAGCTAAAGCTGGTTGCAGAGCGTCGTTACACACTGTGGAAAACGCCATAGTTCGTGTTTGGGGATTTCATAATCCACTAGCACATACTAGCGCTAATCGATTCTGAACTAGTAATGTCACTCTTTAGTGAAACGCTCTGTAGTGAAATACGAGTAATAACTGTTCTCGTTCATCCACGTCAGTAACTTTGTTTATGTAATGTTTAATTCGATACAGCGAATCTTAATCTGGTATGCTCGAAAGTACAAATCAAAGGGCTCATAAAAAGCTATCGTCTATTTATACGGAAATTATTTGTTGCAAACTGTTATCGTAATCAAACGTTAAAATAAAGTCGTCCCAGGATAGTTTTTATTACTGATTAAGTATTTTAATATTTGACAATCGACACAATATATTATAAACACAGAAAAATTTCATCGAGGATTATTTTCAATTTTAATTATGTCTGTAATTTAATAAAGAAAATATATTTATAAGGTGCTTCTCTATTTTTAAGTATTTTATGAGGCTTATTTAAAAAGTATTCTGTAATAGCTAATGATTCCATTAATATCAAATGTACAGGAATACATAATACTTACGTATAAACAGTATGCTGATATTTACATATGTTAGAAAACATCACTGATTTTCTTTTTTTAATTTAATTAATAGTCTCTGTCCAGTGTCCAGCATAATAATGTATTCTTTTTTATCATCACTTTTGTTATAAGTACTTTTGTGGTACAGAGCTATTTAAGTAAAAATATTTACATACATATATGTACAATAGTGTGCATTTACCTCAGTTAATAGATATTTTTTATTTAAATCACTCGTTTTCAACGAATATGATATTCACTTACTGAAGAGTAAAGAGAACTTTCTTATCCAAGACACGCTAGAGGGTTGGAGCATTGAGATATATTTAACTAGGGCGGCCCTAATCGAAACTTTACTCTCTACAAAGTGAAGATTTGTGATAAATTCCCAAAATCTATAGCTATTTTCCGCTCAAACTCCAAAAACCACCAATCGACATGTGTTTCGCCCCTCAACGGAGCATCCTCAGGATATACCAGAGATAGGACTCGGTCAGCTAACCAGCACCGGATCGGATATTCGGATCGGATCCGATTCGGTGCTGGTTAGCTGACCGAGTCCTATCTCTGGTATATCCTGAGGATGCTCCGTTGAGGGGCGAAACACGTGTCGATTGGTGGTTTTAGGAGTTTGAGCGGAAAATAGCTATAGATTTTGGGAATTTAATCACATGAAATGGATTTCCACAAAGTAACTTCTGAGTCTATACAATAAGTGAAGATTAGTCGAAAAGGTGGCAAACTTCAATTATATAGTAAATTAATTCTCAGAATAATTGTAGACTACGAGTTAAAATAAAAATGGTTTGAAGACCAATGTAATTTATCGTTAAATCATTTTAGGTATGTTTCAATTTCATTTGAATACAATTATTTTTCTATAAGCTCGTCATCGAGTTTAATTTACCCTGCACATTTTGTTTTTATTTGGAGCAAATGAATGATGTCAGCCCCGATCGTTGCATTGATAATATCTTATTATCGAATGTTTTTAGATGCTCATACCCCCTCCCCCTCCTTTCCCTATTTCCCTAAAGCCCGGCAACGTACCTGTGATTCGCTGGAAGTTGCGGGTGTCCATGGGCAGCGGTGGCCACTCTCCTTCAGGTGACCTGCTTGCTAGTTTGCCCCGTCTTTTATAAAAAAAAAAGACGCTTACAGTTGAAGAGTAAACGTACACATGCTAGAGTACTTTCATTTTCAATTTTACCATTTTAAAACTTATGAGGTTACATGCAGTAAATAAGCTAATGAATGTAACTTTTTTTTACAGATATAAAATTCATTCAACTTAACAAAAATATAAGGCTGCTAATGGCTAACGGGTACACGTTCGCTAAGACATCGCATAGACATTGGTATTGTTCGAAGATATCTAAAGGCTGCAAAGCCAGAATCTTTTTGAATACTGAAGAAACTAAAGTACTTTTATATGAAAATATTCATACTCATAAACGACCGATATACAAGAAAGTTTCTAGTGGTTATTATGTTAAAATTGCAGGTTGAATTTAATTACGTATGCATGCGGTAACAAGTAAAAATTGCATCTTTTATTCAGGGTGGCAATGACTAGCTATACCTTTAATATAGCTTATAATAGTAACTCTAAGAAGGAGTATTTATTAACAAGCGACACCAACATATTAAGAAGTTAAAGAAGTTAAACAAGCGTGCGTATAAGCAGTGTTTCGATTAAAATGCAATATTAGAATCTTCTTTGTTTGTTATTATTCGATTCCGAATTATACAAATTACATAAACAAAATGAATAAAGCAATTAAGGGACATTACGCACTGACTACTAGTTGCCGGCGACTCGGTCGACGACAACCGTCACCTTGTATTTTCATCGGTCGCCCGGAAGAACTCGAACACACCGTGCGTAGTGGCGACGCACATACGACTGACAATCGACTATTTATAATGTCATCGACGACCACCTTGCATAAATGTAATTCAGTAGTTTTATTTGGTCTCCTACTGAGAGTCCCCGGCGACCACTGTACAATAATAGCTCTATGTCTTAAGTGCTTACACACGTGGTCGTCGGTCTCTCGAATGTATCGGCCTTACGACGCTTAGCGACGACGTATAGGCGAATGGCCAGCCGCCGCACCACAACAGATTATTTAGATATAATGTAAATGACGTTAATTGTGCACGAATGTACAAGAAAGTTCCTGAATCATCAATAAGTCGTTTGATTTGGTCTCCCAAATTAGTTGTCCATGTTTTAGTCGCCGAGAGACCCTGGCGTTCCTGGCGACCAGACAAAATGCGTAGTAGCCCTAATTCTCCTCCTTCTGACTTTGCTACAGTTGACTAGTGTCGGATAATGGTAATCATCCTGTCCTATGAACGAATCTAATGATACTAAATAATTGTAGTATTAAATTATTGCAAATATTTTGTATGTGATGCTAAGTTTTTGACATTTCTGTTGTCATATTTATACGAGTATGTTAAATTTATGCAGTGCAAAATTAGTAAATATTAACAAATACAAATAGGTTTAATATCTCTCACACTGAAGAGTACAATTGTGAATTAAAAGGTAAAAATAATTTCATAAAACAAATACATAATTATAAAATATGTGAATTTTGTGTTCGTGTAATGTGATAGTAATATGTATATTGAAGTGTTGCTCAATTAATGGCTTGACTACACGCTGTAAAGCGACGTTGTATGACGACATACCTCGGACCAAGTGTCACAATGGACGGCACATTTGCTCTAAGAGCGTGCACTTAAGGCGACGCATTGGAAATTTTGGCGACAGGGAGCAAAATTTTTCTAAGTGATTACAAAACGTATGAAAGTGATATTTGGTAACCTGATTTTTCATTTCATTGATTTTATTTTGCCAGTTGCGTTACACGATTAGTTAACTTTTGTAACAGAAAAAAAAATAACAAATAAACCTCTTAAAAACAGAGATTTACATTTTTCGGAGCAACGGGAAAGATTTATTATTCTAAATTTTCTGTATAGTTTAATCTAGACACTCTTTAAAATGAAAGTTGGATTTTTAAAAATTAACCACAGTTTTTAAAATAAACGAAAATAACAGTTTTTTTTTGTGTTTTTTGTAAGTTAGCGTGTACACATTTGTGTAGCGCAGAAGATCTATTTTAGATTAATTATTATTATTTATCACTGCGTTACCTTAATTGTCCTTTTTTGTTGACCGAGTTTTAAATTTTTTACTAATGAGGAAGGTCAGTACAACGATACACAGCTGAACATGACATATTTTTATTTTTCTGAATACTAGTAGCCAAAACTAAAAAATCTAAGGCGAGAAATTAACGCAATTACCTTTTATTTTGGCTCGACGATTCGACTGAGTTGCGTCGACCGTGGTCTCAAGCAAACTGTCGCAGAAAGAACATATTACAGCGGTGAAAAACAAGCAAACAACCAAATCAGCGATAGCGGAACATCTACTTCAATCAGATCAATCACTGGGTTGAGTTTCTTCGCCCACAAGTCCTTTCTACTGATCGCCGCTTTTATCCAAGAGTAGTGCTTGAAGCGTTTGAAATCAAGAGACAAAAATTTTAATCGAGAAAACGGATACAATTTATCGACGTTGTGGAATCTTGTGATTCAAGGAATAAAACCTCGTTTTTCGCTTGGGTTAAACGTGTGTGTTATTGAGTGTTGTGTAGGTATCCTGAAAATTATTTACAAATATCGGCGGTAGATGACAAAACTCCTACCTCGGACACGGAGTGAAATTTGCTGCAACAGTTTGCTTGAGACCACGGCCGATGCAACTCAGTCGAAACGTCAAGCCAAAATAAAAGGTAATCGTATTAATTTTCCGTTTTAGATATTTTAGTATAAAGTAATGCGAAAGTTTAAAAGTTTATAGTAACAAAAACACTTAAGATTTACGAGTATTATGCAAATAATTATTTAATGACCGACTCATAAGCTGACACGATTAAACTTACAGTGCGAGGTTGCCATATTTACTATAGCTAACTGTTTCACTCATTAGGTACGCTCAATGAGATCGAAAGAGACACGAAAATTCTTTTGACACACGGTGGTAAGGGTGGCAACTTATTATGGCTCCGTCCATTATGTTTCTTGGTCCGAGCGACATACTCATAGTTCATACTGTGTTTGAAAGCAACAGAATATATTGATATTTTTGGACATCTTTATAGTTGTTTCTGTGCTTTGTATTAATTATACATAATAATTAATACTTCAGACGTTTACACCCATTTTGCAACCTCAAACCAAATTCTAGACTTGCACTACTTACACACAAAGAGCTCCTAATAACATTCAGACTCCAAGACAATTTAGAAACATTATTTTTCGGGTTCAGTAAGTAAAATAGCAAAACCTTAATGGGCTGCGCATCTGTTTGTATATCCGTATGTCACAGCCGACATACGGTTGAAATAAAGACGTTAATTAGTACTGAATCCGACACCAGAAATCAGAATAAAATTAAATAATGGATGTTTTGTAGACAATATACAGATTTTTTAAATTGTACTCCTACTTTGCCTGAAAATGTTACGGAATACTATATAAATTAACGCGTTTCCGACACGCTTTTGATCTTTTTTTTAAATTGACATAATCTGTTCAGCTTAGCAACCTCGTTCCAACGGGCTAATCAACTTTAATTTCTGATTTCATAATTCGAATATTAGCTTACAGTAAAGTTAATTGATACGAATTACTAATTAAAGAATAAACGCGGGATTTTATTTATGAACATTAATGTAGTATAAATATTTTTTATTACAGACATAAAATTTATTTGTCTTAACGAAAACAAAAGACTGCTGATGGCCAACGGATACACATTCGCTAAAGCAACGTTAAGACACTGGTATTGCTCGAAGAGAACTAAGGGCTGTAGGGCGAGAATCTTTTTGGACGCTGAAGAAAGCAAAGTTTTGTTCTATGACAGTACTCATAGTCATCAACCGCCAGTGTACAAGAAAATGCCTAGTGGATATTACATTAAAGTGATTGGTTGAATTGTATTAGGCCTAGTAGTGCACTTGTCGTCGTACGGTCGTGAAATTGGGAAGAGTGTGAAGTGCCCTGGGCATTTCGTGAAACGCCTATTTCTTAAAATGGCGAGCTAAAGCTGCCGGCTATTTCATTTAATTATATCGTTTCGCGATTCGCCTAGTTATAGTTGTGCGCGTCGTTTCTGTGGTGTGTTCAAAGTATTAAGTAAATTACACGACATTGGGCGACTTTAAACTCATTGAAATGCGTTTTTCTCCTCGAATTACTTTTCAATAGAAATGGTGGCGTTTCACGAAACGCTCAGATACATCATAATCTGCCTAACGCTAGCAACGAGAGCATAGACTTTCAAGCAGTTTCTCTCTCTTCGCTCGCTCGCTCATTTTCGTTCGATGGGCAATCGACAACACTGCACGAGATGCAGATACTATTTTTTATTACTAATGCGGAGATAAATAATTTCGGTACAAAGAAAAATTATAGAAAGCAGTAACTTTATTTTTATTTATTATTATATTATCTAAAACGTCGAACTCAAGATCGCTGATGTCAATGGGTACTAAAATCGATTGTGTTTTTTTAGATAATCATTTTACATTCTTTTTTTTAAATCGTGAATTAGCGTGTGGCAAGCAAAATTTGCGTGCGACAAGAAACTTGTCGCACTCAAATTGTAAGATAACAAGATAGCTAATAATCAGCCCCAAAAATGTGCGTTTAGGTACTGTTAATGCCGGATGAGTAATAAAAAAAGTTTCATGTACTTCAATAAGTGTATGGGGTATTTCTGAATACACTGCGTTAATATTTTACTTAAAATCTAACAAATTATGTAAACAATTACATAGAATTTTATCCGTGAACACTTATCCCGACTACGGAACTCTTCGCCGTGCTTGGTCCGACACGTACTTGGCCAGTTCATATGAACGTCGTCAAGTAAGGGAGATTGTTGTGTTACTATATTATAGTTTAGATACTTGTAATAATAATTCGTACTTTAGAAGTTGTAATGCTTACTGAAATACATTTTTTCAGGCATTGTTTTGTTATTAATTCATAGTGATAGGCGACTCCCGGATCTCCACGTCACTTGAAGTACGTGCAATAAAATAGGTACATTAAGAGTATTAATTTTAATGTTTTTTAACCATTTTCCACCCAAAGTTTTCGACTTGTTGATCGATACGTGTTTCTGCCTAACTACCTAGCAGAATTCGATACCTACTGGGTAGTTGACCGAATTCGATCTCTGGAATTTCTTGAGATTGTTTCGTTATAAGTAATGATGTTATCGAAAATTCGTATTCGTATCCGTAACTGCGAATATCCTGGAGGAAAAAGGATCCGTATTCGTGTCCGTATCCGTTACTTTTACGCTGAGCTTCTTTACTAGCTGTCCTCCGCAGCTTCGCTCAGATTCATTCAAATTCAAAAAAACTAACGTATATATTCTTCGGTGCTCTTTGAGACTAAACAATAAATAAAAACGCACGTAGCAACGAGAGTTAAAAGTTCTTTCATTTACGCAAAGCTGGACGTTCGGCAACTATCGGTCCAAGGTCATACGCATCGGCTACGAACGAAGTTGAACAATATAATACGTAAGAAGATTCTGAGATCTGTATCCGTATCCGCGGATCTAGACACTAATAATTCGTATCGGATATGCATTTTTAACGATATGGCACACCTGATTGAGTGTGTCGATCAACAAGTATAAAACTTTAGGTGCAAGACAGATAAAGAAAAATATTATGTATACTCTTACAAAATGATCCCTCGAGATGGATTTGCGCAAAGTAACATCTGAGCCATAGACTTCATAAATTAGTCTAAGCTGACTCTCCTATACATACGTTTATTGTTAGATAAGCTGATCGACTGCCAATTCAATAAGAAACATCACGCTATTATTTAATTTTTTTGCCTTTTTAGTACGGGACAGGCTGTTTCTAGTTATTGACCTGATGACCTGAGCCTGTACAAAATATTATATTTTTTTTTGATAACATTAACTTTTATTTATTGTCTTAATATGTAGTTTTAATTAAATTAGTAATTGATTATAGTAAAGGTGTAACAATAAAATTGGTAATTTTTTTTGGTAATTGATTTCAATAAAGGAGATTACTTTCATAATTTGTTTTTTATATATTTACAGACATAAAATTTATTCCACTGAACGAAAACAAAAGATTGCTGATGGCAAACGGATACACATTCGCTAAAGCAACGCCAAGACACTGGTATTGTTCGAAGAAATCTAAAGGCTGCAAGGCGAGAATCTTCTTGAATGCTGAAGAAACCGAAGTTTTGTTTTATGAAAATACTCATAATCATGAACAGCCGATGTACAAAAAAATATATAATGGATTTTATATTAAACTTAAGGGTTAACTTCAACTACGTCTGCACTTCGATGACAGGAAAATTTCATTTCGCGGTTTTCTAAACTGTGACGATGATAATATGTACAAATACATTGTAAATAATTTAAGTTGATTTAATGTCGACTATTTGTTTTAGGATTGTCTTTGTAATGGAGTAATCCGCATACCTACTTATTGTACTATTAGAACAATTTTTTGAAAGGGGATGTATGTATGTATGTTCCTTATGGACTCCGAAACAGCTGGACCGATTTAGATGAAATTTTCAGAGAATCTTCAGATTGGCCTAGCAGGTGTTACTAAAGTTTGGTAGCTATCGGATCAGTAGAATTTTTTTTGTTTGTTTTGCCCAGTGAAACGGACCGGGTTTGCTAGTATTACATAGTAAAGGAATACAGTATTACACTTATTTATGACAGTTGAGCCACTTGTCTAGGCCCCCTGGTCTGCTCATACTCTCTTTTTTTTCTTTTGATTGCGGCGAGAAACAGAAGCCTAATCACCGATTTCTATATTTCTAAATTAAAAAATGAAGAACTTTCATATAAAATTTGATCTCCAATTTAATCTCCTTAAGTGATGAATTTTCAAAAATCCTTTCTCTGCGCTGACCCACGTTATATGAGGAACTTTAAGGCTGCGCGTTTTCTGTCAGTCAGTCAGTGTTAGTTTTATTAAACAGAAGATTATTTTAGTAACATGAAATATTTTTCCTGATTCAGTCGTATTCGGTACTCTATTTTTTCCATGGGCCCTTTGAGGGCTGCATTTGTAAAACAATGATAAAGTGATTGAACAACGGTTTAAAAGTTTTCAAGTTGGATAACAAAAATATCAAATTTTCTAATTACCGTTTAAATATGTGTACATACCAAATGGTTTTGACATTGTAGTTTTACAATTTTTAACTACTTAATTTAAAATCACGGAAGTACTTTACTTCCACTACTACTTACGTATTTTTATGTTTGATGGATATATTTATTGAGGTGTCACTGATAGAATTTGATTTTTAATAGAAGAACACCATCTATCTGTACAGGCATAGTTTTGACTAGTTAAGAATATCTGTTGTCAAGTGTCAAAATGAGAAGCAGTAGTTTTTGTACAACTCGCCAAACTCTTTTTTTTTAAGTCACTAAATATTACATTATCCCATGTTTCGAGTTTCATCATTTTGCACTTTGCTAGGCGTACAAAGTGATTATTTTCTTTTGTAATTTAATACATGCTCACAGAGCCTTCGAATATTTATGATTGTGAAAAGTTTTAATTGGTAATTAAAGTGATACTATTACATAAAACTAAATATTTTCTCTTTTTTTGTATTATCTAAACTGAATGTGTTTTGAGCACTAAAAGCAATAACGCTGTAGTCAAATTTTTACTAAATTTTAATTAATCGATTTGATATTCATGTTATCTGTTACACATACTATGCTTTCTGTTTTATTTTGTTCGCTCCACTCTTTATAAAATAGATACTACTGATATTAGAAAACAACATGGTTATTAACTAATAATGTAAGTAATTTAAAAAAAGAATGTTACTAACATACGTACCTGTTTTCAGTTCCTATGTTTGGGATCACAAAATTAGGCACTCCAGTCATTCAAGTTGGCAATTATCGTTTTAACCGAGTGAAGCCAAGAGGACCAAAAGTGCGATGGACATGTGTTAAGACTCCTGCTGGTTGCCGCGCTTCAATCACCACGCTCAATGACGTCATCATTAAAACACAAAATGAACACAACCATTGATAAATTACTTTGGTTAATTTATTATCAATTTGCTTGTCTTTTTGTAGCGTTATTGGATTACAATTAGCAATTGTCACTAGTGCATCGTTTACTAAAAAGCGGTCGCTATTAATTATAATGAGTAGACCGTAGCTGCTACTTATCACAAAGTGGTTAGCGAGAAGCAGAGAGTGCAGAAGTGTAATTAATAATTCAAGCATGACAAATGATCGTTTTTAAATGTTCCTTCAATATCAATTTTTAATTTGGAAAACATACTTAAATGATATAAACGGTTAAGTAGGTAAGTATAGTAGTCCTTAGAGATCGATCTATTATTGTAGGTTTAGAATTTTAATATCTGTGAAACGATTTGTAATGTTAGGAAAGTTGCATTTTTCTTCGCGTATCATTCCAATTTAAATGTTTATAATAAAATATGCATAGACGTTGCTAAACTCCAGATATCGTGTTCCATATTATGAAAATAGATAAGTAAAGTCAAATGACATATATAAATATATATTACATGAATGAGTGACCTCAGGGATACCATTAGAAGCAAAAGATTTTTGAAAATTGTTTTCCTATTACACGCAAAGTAGTCTCTCTTCATGCATAATATGTATTTTTTATTCTCTAATCTTATAAAAAATGAAAAGTCTGTCTGCCTGTTCGTTGCTATAGTTCTACTGGATCAGTTTTTATACAGTTTTCATATTTGTGAGGAATTTAGAGCCGGAAAGCTATTGTTAAATATGAAATGTAACAGAAGCACTGATCACTATGAACACGCTATCGATTCTTTATCACAACTGTTATATACTTGACTATTCGACGACTTTTCAACAACTGAATCTTACAAGACCAAAATCAGGCTTTTATGCAGCCCCACTACACGCAAGAAATCCATTCTACCCTCGTTCTTGTTACTAAAATGTTACAAAATATCACACGTGGGTAATTTATGTGATTAAAATTAATGTGGAACTAACACTATGTATTAAATTTCTATCAAATCAAGTATGCAGGTACATATTATTACTATTCTCTGTTTTTATTCGTAATTCCGTAATAAAAAATAAATAAATTTTATCACTAGCATGTGTATATATTATACTTGCGTATTATAATACTAGTAAAATATGGACGTATTATATACTAGTCATACAATTTAATATTTACAAATATACATTCGTTTTCAAAATTATAGATATTAAAACATATCTACTTAAATATATAAATATTATATACTTTTAAAAACATTTTATATGTACTACTTTTCAATCGAGAGTCAGATCTTTAAAAGTCGGTTAAAACAGAATTCCTTTACTATTATGAATAATAGTTACCTAAAACCTTAAATGTAATTACAATGTAATGTATTTTAAAGGAATATTTTCTCTCCACTTATTTTTCGCAATTATCCATTTAAGTTCTTGCAACACTGACCATGACTTGGGATTTTATTACAAAAAAATAGTTTACAGTTAATTTACTGCCTTATATATTTTTTATTACCTGTGTTTGATTATTTGCTGTCTCTTGTGAGTAGTAGAATTATTCTTGCAACATTCCACTACGCAAGACGGCATTGTTTGGGTTTTTTGTGTGTAATTTAAAACCATCATTGTCTCGCGATGCTGTTTGCTTACTAAATGACGGCCGATCGGCTTATATGATGATAAATGTAAATTATATGATGAATGTAAATTATATTATGATAAATGTGTGTCGTATGTATGTACGATGAGTCGGCTTTTCTGCTTAGTCTCACCATGTCTGTACGTAACGCGGTGTCTGGAGATTTTTAACGTGTGTTTAAATATATATGTGGAACGATTCATCAGTATACATAACATAATTAATTATTATGCTATGTATACTGATTAAATTATTTTCTTTTACTAAGTATTAATTTTTTTTTTTTACTGCAGATTTTTATATTATGCGTTTCATTACTATTTTCATATTTTGAAAATATAGTACTTACTATAAATTTATAGTATATAGTATTTATTCTTAAATGTTATCTGTTTGACTAAGTGTTTCTGTGTGTGTCTTTGCCTGTGGAGCCTTAGCTCTTGAACAGATGAGTCGATTGTTTATTCTGTTTAAGAGTTGGTTAGGATCGGCTCGGATTATTTTCATGGGGGTGGTTTTCAAATTTCTAATTTTTCGTACTATATTAATGAGATCTATATTAGATGTATTGAAATAATACGGTAATGCGAAAGCTTGCGAAAATATCAGAACATGCACAAATTACACGATTGAATGAAACACTTGTACAAAAGAAAGATGTTATTGAAAATAAATATTTTAAATAGTTTTTATGCTACGGATAATATTGAAAGAAATTTATTTTGTTTTAGAACGATGGGTAAATAAGGCCTTGCGTGTATTTAGACTCTAGGTTCCCAAACTTATTTTGTCTACTGAGTCGAGAGCTCATGCAGTCGTTGTCTAAGATGCCTCCTAGCTAAATGAAATTACAAATCACCCCCCAGGCCTCTACATAACGTTTATTGCGCATATATAGTCTCTGCATATCGCAATGCAGCGTATTGGCGAGGACGCATCACTTGTTAAACGAACGCACATAAAAATTCCTCAGAAAATATAATTTGAAATAAATACATTTCTTCGCCGGAGCTATCTACTCCACAATTAGAAGTTCAATGTCGAGACATGATTAAATTAATAAATGTTCTCAAAATTGCATTGCGCTGCGACGCGGCATGTCCTAATGCCCGCCACACACGATCAAGTATGCTTGATCAAACCTGTCCAACTGGCATAAAGCATTGTTTGGCATGACGTCCCTACAACGCCACACGATCAAATTTACTTGATGCAACCTCCGCTTCATGCAAATTGAACGGGCTTGATTATGCATACTTGATCGTGTGTGGTGGGCGAAATGTGCACGACTTCATAATACACGTGCCGTAGTGGAAACTGCTACTATCTCTCATACTGTCTTTTAATAGTTTACATTTAGATTAGTTACGTAGCGGGTTATTTTGAATTAGGCGAGTTGAACAAGTCGCTAGCAAGTCGAATACTAAGTAAGATAAATATGATAAGTTTGACAAATAGATATAGGCATCTCTATTAGTCAGTTAGATACACTCTCTTTACTCGTGTCTTGTTCGTCTACATGGGTACTATAGTGTCGAAGTGAAAAGAATTCGTTAAAAAGTTATATTGATGAATACTACGCATGGAAGAAAATATTTTAGGAAAATAAATCATTGTCCTTCAGGTACTTAGGGAGCATCCATTAATTACGTGTGCTGTTTAATTTGGACCCCTCCCCCCTTTGGTGAGATTTGGTGGGGACCCCCATCCTCCCTCCTCAGGTGAGATTTACGCTATAGTAGTTAAATGATTAAATTGATTTTCATAAAGTAAAAATATAATGACATTAAAGTTGCTGTTTTGATTAAATAAATTCTTTATAATGCTATAAAGAATTTATTTAATCAAAACAGCCAACAGCATCATCTTCCTTAAATTTTTACTCACTCCATTAATAGCCATGAGATTTTTTCAACGGGACAATGGGACTCAAAAAAAGTAAAGGAAAAATTAAATAATTTTTTTTTTAATATTTTTTTTTTATCTGTATAACAATGTATATTTCTTATTGATGATTTTACTATACCCCCCCCCCCCCCCTTTGCCCCCTTACTTGAATTTAGAATAGTACAATAACTTAAGTCTATTATAAAAATTAGAAAAAGTACAATATGTTTATACATGTAAGTATAGGTACTTACTACTTACTTTTGGTCTCACATTTTTAGTAATTGTGCTTTGTAAAAAGCTCTTACGACAAATTTTATTCCTTACAATAAAATTTTATTTTAATTATTAAATTAGCGAAATTATACCAAATAAACGATTTTGTATTCTAAAAGTTTATTTAATTGAATCTAGATAAGTATTTATTACCGTGAGTATGTGAAAATTATATACCTCCCTAGGTTGATTTGAGTAAAGTCGACATCGTTCGTATTTAATGAAATATAAAATATGTTGAAATGGTTTTTCTTACTTATATATATTTTATATTATTTTTTGAAAATAATGTTAAAGTATAAAGTTTACTATTTATAAATCGGTAAAGAATTTTTTCAAATTGTATATAAACAGTTTAATCGTAACAGATGTAGTTACATCTTGCATATATCATACACATATCTGGGTCACTTTGTCGACTAAATGTTAATATATAATATATTTTTTGCAAACACATTATGAACAGAGTAGGTAGTTAATTGTTGTTTTTTATTATAATATTTTTTCACATTCCACCATTTTTTTCTTTTAACAGAACTAGTTTACACATCGAGTAAATGGGGTAATACGATACTTATGTTCAGAGGTTACCGTTTCAGTCAAGACAGCAGATATCAAGGTGTAAAAATACGTTGGACTTGCGTCAAGAAGAACAAGGGTTGCGGTGCAACCGTTTACACATATAACCACAACACCATTATCAAATACAATAGCAAACACAATCACGTAATGATGTAACTTTATGTTTAGCTGCATAAATTAATTAAAAAAATTATGTTTTAGACAGATATTGTTAGTAAATACATAAATAATATCTTTACGCTGTATCCTTAAGGCGACGCATTGAAAATTTTGACGCCACGGATCTCAATTTTTCTAAGTGACTACAAAACGTATGACAATGATATTTGGTAACCTGATTCTTCATTTCATTGACTTCATTTTGACAATTGCGATACACGGATGGTTAACTTTTGTAAGACAAAAAGAAATATCAATTAAACCTCTTTTAAAACAGAGATTTACATTTTTCGGAACAATGGCACCGATTTATATTTCTAAATTTTTTGTATAGTTTACTTTAAACATATTCCTCAAAATGATAGTTGGATTTTTAAAAATTAACTATAGTTTTTAAAATAAACGAAAATAACTGTTTTTTTAGTATTTTTCGTAAGCTAGCGTGCGCACGTTTGCATAGAACAGTCTATTATAGATTAAATTATTGTTTATCAATGCGTCGCCTTAACCCTTAACGGGGTAATCACAGAGGATGGAGCACCATGCTTCGCGGTTCTCATCTAAATTCTTTCACCTCATTTTCTTAGTATTCTTTAATAAAAAAAGAGAAACATAAAAAATCAAATCTATTCGTAAAAAAACTGTGACCACTTGAATTGTCTATTTCAGTAATATCAATTTACAATTTCTACCATTATCAATTTGACAGTTTTGTCGTGTAGTTTCGGAAGTATAATACGAAAATACCTAAAAGTATGTTTTCATTTTTACCTTAGTTACCGATATTGATACCGGACCGAAAATCATTTACTGTGGTGATTATAAGTTTTATTACCATAGAAGATATGGGCTGAAGAAGATATGGAGATGTTCGTCTAGAAGTACTCGCTGTCGTAATCTAGTGCACACCGTTGGAGACGTTATAGTTAAAATTGTAAATGACCATAATCATTAATTGCTACGATGGCAATATCGGAATTTTCGGTGGACTTCAGTGGATATTTTATCATTTTATCAGATTTTATCATATCTATCATCTCCATAAATTAAAGAATTAGAAAAAACGTATACGTATGTAATACACCTACCAACCTTTGATGTGTCCGAATAGATACTAAGTACGCTCTACTTTCATTAAACTTCGTGACGTAATAATGTTTATATTGTAATAAATGTTATATATTTTTTTAAAACTCCAAACCAACAATAAAAAAAAGCTTATGTACAGACGAATTGATAACCTCCTCCTTTTTTTAAAGTCAGTTAATTAATGTAAAACTTAAATATCATCAGAGTCCTTTATAATAACAAAATGAAACAAATATGATACAATATGATTAAAACTATTTTCTTAACTTTAACATGATTTTAAAGGTAAGGAAATATTTTTTTAGTTCTACTTGTGGAGATACGTGGAGCTTATTTATTATCTCATCGTGGATATACTTACTCTTCTCATAGAAAGACTGGTTTGAAAATACATTGGAGATGTTCCCGCAAGGGAAGGGGTTGCAGAGCGATGGTCACCACTATAGAGAACAAAATTGTAAGGCTTAGCAATAAACATAATCACTAAAACTTTCAACCATTGAAATATAAACAATCAAATAGTGTTTTTATTACTCGTTTAAATAAAGATTTTTGTACATATATTAAAATACTTATTATAATTTACACCTTACTGAATGAAACTTCCTGAAGGTGTACATTCTTCTTCGTAGCGGTAGATATTTGTGTATGTACGTACGTATATGCTTTTGATTATTTATTAATATGTATTATTTATGTAGACATTTATTTTGTAATGTAACAGATATTCGGACCTAAGTCCCGATGTAATTTACATAAGCGTTTTTGTTTTGAGACCTAATAGGACACAAATTCGAGCTCTCTCGTACAGTGCTATGATCATTATGGCCTTAAATCGCAGAATACTGGATATTTAACTGCAAACTAACATGTTTCCTGAGAGCTATTTTAAAGAAAAAAACGCACTATAAAAGCAACTGTAAAATCGATCAGTACAAAATGGACATTACAACATTCTCACAATGTTTAGCCTAGAAGTTGATACCAAATAAATATTTGGTCTGAGTGCATACTGTGATTTTATAATGAATAGAAGCTACATAATATGGTGAACATTTAATTTTTATTATCGATAGTAGATAGTTATTTGTGAAACTGTCTTAGTGAGGGGTATTGGAACACGAGTGTGGTTTATGGGACGAGCAGAGCGAAACGAAGGCGAATTCCTTAGTAGTATATCACATAAGTGTTTTACGTACATACGTACATACATACATACATACATACATACTTACCTTCACGCTGTATTCCTAACGGGGTAGTAAGAGTGGACGGAGCGCCAAGCTTCGCACTCCTTACATACTTCTTTCGCTTCCACGAGTCTCATTTCCTCACACAATTTCGCCTAGATACGCAGGTGATGAGTGTTTTAATATCTAATTATATAGTTAAACGACTTTATCTAAAACCTTGACAATAAAGCGCAAAAAAATGACAACTTGATATTACTTTTAAAATTAAGTATTTTGGCGTATAGGTCATAAGGTGAAAGTAGATAGTGGCGGGTTGCTAGCCTGTCGCCTATACTGTAAGCCTGCTTTTGCCCCACTTTTACGTCCTGCGCGGGAAGATAGTAGCTGCCACATTCCGTCGTTTTATTTCTCTCAGACCTGCGTGAAAATTAAGCGTTCCTATTTTTTAATGTGTAATATTTAATTACAGAAATATTTTATGTGGATTTGCCGTATGGATCTAAAGCTTTACAATTTGACGGAGTTAGATTTTATTTACACAAAGACAACGGAGTGAAGAAATTATGGAGGTGCTCTCAAAAGAAGCATGGGTGTCGCACGATGATCACTGCTATCGATGACGTCATCGTTAAGATTTCAAATGAACATAATCACAGCAAACACACATGACATGTATAGATACAACATGTAACAGGATCAATCGAAAGTAGATAGTACTTTGTTTAGGGTCATCACAGTACACTAATTTTATTAAATTATTTCAAATTCTTTATGCGATTAGGTACTTATAATTCTGTATATATTTTTGCACCTCTATATTATAATTCGTTAAATTGCTGTGTAATAGATTGATATAATTTGTATAATTAATCACGATCGATTAACACGTTTTTCAAGGTATTTATTTTGCAAAAATATCTGGTTAAGCGTGAGTTTTACTCACGCTTTGAGGGTCCTATACCACATATATAAAATTTGTAAAATTAAGTTCTGAAGATCCTTAAGAGTCTACCTATGCAGCCCAGCACAACCGATTTTGCTCATTAGATAATTACCCTCCCGCTATAGTTACAACAATAAAGTTGACCTTCGCAGTTGTGGTTTGATCACATTTTAGCTCGGAGAAATCTTAACATTTGTTTTTGCACATAATTGTAATTTGTAAGAAAACTACATTACCAATTAAAAATCTGGTTTTAGAGATTTGAGATATTATAATTACGTATCCATTTTAGTAAAAATCAATTTAAAATTCTGTATAGTTTCGGAGATGCAACTGAATCTTTGTGTAAAATAGGGTTTTATGAATTTTTTATCAGGATTCTTTTATCTAGTCATGTTTCCACGTATAAGGATTTCAAGATAATGAATTGAACTTGTGTGTATCCAAATATCTAACTCTCAATCTTCTTAGATATCGAGATCCCGGTCACCAAACACACCAAAGTCTGCATAGGCGGACTCTTAAAGCCGGCCGCAAACGTTATGTTACAACGCAAACGCAAACGTTCATGGTTAGGTTTCCTGATCAGGAATTTATATTTGGAGACCTGAATTCACGCCTATATACAAAATGATCAGTAAGACGGACACGTTGGTATATTTTACGAACGGAAAAAAAAATCGACGTTCGTTCCGAAACTCAGCCGCTCACTCACTTAATCACTTAAAGTTAGGAATTACATTCCTTAATTTTTTAAATTTGAGTTCAAGCCATTTTCAAGATAAGAAGGGAATGATTGAATCGATTGAATAGAGTTCAGGTATATTTTGATATGACTTAAGACTCAGCGGTGGGGTCCGAGGGGGGAGGGGGTCATAGGGGTCATGACCTCCCCGAAATTGTATATTATGTCAAATCGACAAACCTTGTATTTAAATTTCTCACAATTTTTTTGTGTAATTAATAAATTTTCATTTGCGTAACTTATTTATATTAACGTGACCCGCGACTGCGCCATTTAAGAGTCCCCCTATGCAGACTTTGGTATATTTGGTTACCTAGATCTCTATGTCTAAGAAGACAGACTTAAATATTTAAAAATCTCGATATAAAAATCCAGAAAATCCTATTTTGCACTATGATTCAGTCGTAACCCCGACATTCTACAGAATTTTAAAATGATTTTTAGTAAAACGGATATGTAATTATAATATCCAAAATCTCTCAAACCAGTTTTGTAATTGGTAATCCAGTTTTCATGTAAATTACGATTATGTACAACAACAAATTTTGAGACTTCTGTGCGTTAAAATATGATCAAACCGCAATTGCGAAATTAAATCTTATCGCCGCTTTTATAGGACTCTTAAGTGAAGAACGAATTTGCTTTCACTGGGCTGCATCGGCGGACTCTTAAAAAGAATTTACGGCTAGTTTCCTGTGTGTGAAGTGAAAGAAAAAAGACATTTATACCTACTTAAAAGTAAAAACCAATATTGCTTGCGCATTATTTTTCTCTTGTAAGAAAGTCAGTGCAAGGACGCTGTCAGATCTTTATTACTATCACGCTCTCCTTGTCACTTGCTGTACTAGAGAAATAAAGGTTTTAAAGCCCGGCTGCCAAAATTGCGAACGTTTTTAAATAAGTTTGCCGAGGCACACGTTTAATAAATGTGAAATTTAGATATACATTTTTGTATACATTTTTCTATCGACTGCCTAAAACCATAACGTAATTTAATTATTTTCGTTCGATACAGTTTTTTGCAATGTAAACGTAACGTAAACATAAGTCTTTTCAGGAGATTTTTAAATAATTCTCCTAAATTACTTGAGTAAGTTACATAAAATTACGGCTAACAGGAAGACAATACAGTTTACTAAATACAGGCTAACGGATACTTTTTTTATATGAATTAATATTCCAGTTATAATATATACCGTGTTCGGGTGGCGGAGTGTGAAGGCGGAACCTACGCAAGAAACTGTTTTTGGGAGCTTGCTCTTAAAGGTGGTGGGAACTCTTCCCGTAAAATAGGTTATAATTATTTAGACATAGTCATATTAATATAAGTACTTAAGTTTTAAGCGAAAAATTCGCGTGTGCATCTGTGACCCACAGTGACAGTGACCAGTTGATAGTTTAAACAATCATAAACTTTTTCGATACAAATACAGTACAACTACGTAACATTCTTCAAAACTTAAGTAACTAAAGTAAGCCATCGTCTATAAGTACAAAACATATTTACATCAAATAAGCCGATAAGTGTTTCATTTCGCTATAATAAAGTAACGTACCATGTATTAAAGCATATCATTGTCATGTTATTAAGCGTATCACACCGTATCATTGAATGGTGTGGTTTGGTGGGCTGTTTGTTAATGGAATTTCGGATTATTTCGCATAAATTATTATATTATATTATTATAATATATTTCGCGGTCCTATTTATAGACAGGCCTATCTTTTTATTATGTTTATTGGGATGTTCGGATATTTAATACTTACTATTCATACTATTCATGCCATCACATAATATAATATTGCCTTAATGTTTCTCAATAAATTTGAGTAAATGAGGTGTCGATAAACACTTGATAAAAACCAGCGGCTAAGTTATATGGTGATATTAAAATTTAATAATATGGCGGACAGACTAAGAAGACCAACAATTTTTTTCCTTCATAATCCACTTGCCAAGCAAGTGAAATGAAACGTATTTACGAATAAAATATAAAAATTATAATTTTCTTGCTTGCAGGGTATCTAGTATTGATAGATTTGATAAAGTTGAGAGTAATACTCGTAATAATAGTTAACAGGTCTATTAATATTACCCAGAATATAATTCCTTTCAACAGTATTTATTTACACAGAAAAGCGTAACCGATTTCTGACTAAAGCCGGTAAATGTACCGAACGCATAAAACATTTATATTGAACTTTATATCCAAGAGCTATTTAGCCAAGTATTAACTACATAATCTACATATTCATAAAGTTATAACCAAGTCACAACTCTGACTGCTTGAACAAGATGAAGCACGCCACATGGGCGGCCTGATTCTGTCGCGAAATCGATCAACCAATAGCAGCGCGAGATTGTCGCGCGTGAAATATTCAACTGTGCCATTGGTAGATGGAAATTTACAGCGCTGCTGAAATTTGATTACTGCGCCTACATCGAGCGTCTAGGCGATTTATATTTTAGGTATTACTGTTAAATAGGTTGTTCGTAGTTTTTATTAGGGTAAACTTGTGCTAGTACAGCACCCCCTATTACGATAATGGTTACAGATTATAGAAAAATGGATACAATACATAATCATTTGTATTAATTGAACATTCATTTATTACATTTTTAAAATGTTACAACGAAAAATAATAAAATATTTGATTTAATTATCTTTTCATTTTTAAAAAGGTATCTTCTGTACGATTAGTAACCGATTTCGTAATTTTACCACTATAGTACCTACTTAATATTATATCACGAGATATTGTCACCAAATTAAAATATTCTTCATGAATTTATGAAAAATATTTTAATTTGGTGACAATGTCGCTTTTAAATTCATCAAAACGCCTATTAAAATATGGAAGCGAATAATTAAATTAACCATATAAGTCGTAAAAATAGACATGGACAGACATTTATATGGCATTACTCAAGCATTATAACAAATAATACAATAACAAAAAAAACAGTAACACAAGAAAAACATGACTTACAGTATACATTTTACGTAAATGAGTAGTATGATGCCATTAATACTTTTTGTAATTTTTATCTAATATATCGGAACTTAGATCTTAAAACCATTAGGGTGGACATTAGTTCTAAATGGAATCCTAATTTCTTCACAGTCGAATACAGTTTTTTTTTCTTCACTGTCGATTACATTATTTTTTTACAAACATTTTTTTTTTCCTTTTTTTAATATTTTCATTTTTAACGCCACTTTAATTTTCTTTAAATCATGAGTAGGAATTTCGTGTCTTTCGTCCCAAAATCTGATTGTCCAAATCTTTGTGCATCCCACTAAATTACCGATAATTCTATTTATCATGATTCATTAGAAAATAAAACGAATAAGTACAGAATTCATAAGAATCTGAATTCTACCAGTTCGACTTCACCATACGGCAGATGTGCGTTGATTTTAATTTCAAAATAATACATTTCATATATTTCAAACTACTATTGCCTGTGACTTCGTCCGCGTGGAATTTATCTCCTTGTATGTCCTTCCCCTAGGTTTAATTTATCTCTATTCTCATTAAAATTAGTGCAGCGCAGTGGTTTAGCCGTAAAAGTCGACCAGACTGACAGATAGGCAGACGTTCGCATTTATAATATTAAGTACATACATAGATATCTTCCCGGTGTATCCCTCACGGAGTAGTCAGAGAGGACAGAGCGCCAGGAGTCGCGGTCCTTACATACCTCTTTCGCTTCCTCAAATCTCATCATTCTCCTCACACATTTGCGCCTAGGTATGCGAGTACTTTGACATTTCCGTCTGCTAACACTCTGGCTATTTGATCTTCATAAGTCAGCCTTGGTTTTCTCTGGCTTCTTTTACCTCTCACTTTCGCTCTATAGATTTTCTTCGTCAGTCTTTCATCACTCATTCTTTCTAAGTGCCCGAACCATCTAAGCATTCCTTTCTTCATTTTTACGATAACACTGTCGTACAACCCTGTATACTATAATATTAAGTAGGTATGCATAACAGCTACCATTTAAAAATACTTAATTTAATGCCAAAATACTACAGAAATAGACAACAATAAAAAAACATCATTACATTTATTTCTGTAAGCACTTACGGATATATCATAAAAACTAAACGAAAGTATTAAAAACTTACTTTTTTAAATTTATTTTTCATCGTAAATAAGCTGCTTAAATCGTAAATAATAAGCCTTAAGCTTGTTAATAGGACAATGGAAAAGTTATGTTAGTATAAATATAAATAAACAAAATCAAATCGTTTTTCTAATTTATGTTATAAATACTTAATTTAGTTAAAATTACCGAAGACATTTTTCGTATTATTTTAAATTAAAGTCGTAAAATATTTTAAAGGGTGAATCATCTAATCTAAATCATAGATGAGTCATGACCGTTACGTTACAGGTGTGACTATATACGCTATATACATATCTATTATACGATTTAAAATATTTGTTTCGTCTAACATGCTATTCTATTTCTTTGTAGATATGGAGTTTGTAAATACTGAGTTTCGTAACAGAATGCAAAAATTTAGATATCAACTGAAATCAGATCCCGAAAGATTAATAAAACATCTAGAAAAAGAGAGAGAAAGGGATAAAAAGAGAAGAATCGTTGCGAAGTTGAGCATGGATGATGAAGCTATACATGAAAAACGAAAGAAAGCCAGAGATCGACAAAGAAAATGTAGGGAAAATAAGAAACAGAGAGAATTAGATAATGTTTTAAAGTTAGCGCATAAAACGGCGTCATACCATCCCATTTTAAAGTATTAGATTCAAAGACCTAAACACTTTTTATTGTTAGTTAAAATGTATATAACTGTTTTAGGAGTAAAGTAATACTTTTCTAATCGTGAAACAGTGAATAAAATAGATTTCGTCGAAATGTTTGCAAGTACAGACGGAATGAGGTGTTGTTACAGTTAAACATCTTTATTTAACGTCTGCTCGTGAGTTTTGAATTCCTATGTCTATTAAAATACTACCTGTTTTTCTGGCTTATTTTAATTATTTGAAAATATGTGAAACATATGTGAAATAAAATCTTTGTGAACTACAATTATTTGTAGATCTGTATTTCTTGTAGATAATGTAATTACTTAGATAGTTTTTATAATATATAGACCACCATAATAGGTATTTGAATTTCTTATTTTCCCTTTTTATTTTTGTATTTATCCTCATTGATTTATTTTTTGGAGTTTCAAAGAAAACTAATGCAAGCCATCAATTTGCATGTTACTTATCACATGATTTTAAAGTCATTCTACATACACATTATCTATATTATAAAAATCCTGTCTGATCCGACAGGGATATATGGGTATTTCAATGACATTAGAAATTAACCAAAAATATAAGAAAATTACATTATATTATTTGCGAGAATGAAAATGTGATCGTAATTTAAAATACACGATTTTACTACTCAATGACCCCAAAAATTTAGCAAATTTTTAAGATGTGACAATGACCTTATAATCCTAACCGGACCTACATGTAGTGTCAATACTTTAAGCTCTTTTTTTGGGATATCTTTTTTGTCCTAACGTTTCAACCGGATTGCCCCGTTCGTGGTTGATATGAACTGCCTCTCGTGATATTTTGAGTAGCAAAAAAAACCATACTTTTAACCGGAAAGAGCCGGAATACTGTATGTCCACAGTGTGTAGACGTCGTTAGTGTGAAGTGCCAAAGTATCGATATTGTCAACAATAAAAACAAAAAAATGTGATGAATATGTGTGGGAAGTTTCCAGGAACCGCACACTACGAAGACGACGCTCATCTTTATCAGTCTGCCTGAGACCATGATCGGTGCAATCCGGTTGAAACGTAGAGATAAAAAAGATATTTGCCTTAAAGTATTAACACGATGTAGACCCGGTTAGTTAGGATTATGTAAGATGTGCACAAGTCGTGAAAGTTTAAAAATTTAAAAAAAAAAAACCTTTACTAATCAGAAGTCAAGTACAATAAAAATAACTTCATAAATACGATACACATACCTATATAATTAAATTTGTCAGTTACTGAAGTCGGTGCCAAGCCTATCAAACTTACAAACTTTCTGTTGTTGCAGATTGATTTGGCACCGACTTCAATAACTGTCACATTTTGTCAATCAAAATGTCGGTTTAATTTTTTTCTAAAGATTTCTTTATTTCTCCCTATTTGGCCTAAATAAATATTTGTGTATAACTTTCTAATTCTGGAGAGCAACGATACACAAAAGAATCATAAATATAAATAAAAGTTATAACCAGTTCGCGATATTGGGTTTATCTTTGAAGTCCAAGCTCCAATACCGGTGAAATTTAAACGGGACCACCTCGGAAGTGTGTAAACCCTATCAAACAAAAAAATAATTTTTGAAATCGGTCAACAACTGACGAAGTTATCGGTGAACATACATAAAAAAACATACAGACGAACATAGAACCTCCTCCTTTTTTTGAAGTCGGTTAAAAACATAGCCGTCATTGAAGACTGTGCGCGCTATATCGGATAAGTGACGCGCACCGGCTACCGCGTCACCTGTATTGCCATATAAATTTCCTCATCCTGAATTTTATTTTATTCCGGGGTTTTTTTTGACTTATTATCTGAAAGGGATTACATGCTTAACTAAAACTGAATGTTGATACGGTCTAATAATAATTTCGGGTTTTTTGAGATATTGTATTACTTCAATTTAAATGAAATTAATAAATTGAAATAATTTAGAAAAAATGTTGCTGTTGTTTATAATTTACTTACTATTAATTACTGCGGTTTGAGATAGTGTTTTCTTGTTTAAGTAACTATGAATAGATAGCAGCAACTATCGATAAGTGTTATGAATGAGTGATTTATTTTTATCACTTTTTAGCTCTGATATTATAAATTATATAGTGAATAAAATTAATCCATTATGTATATTTCACCTTGCTTGATTAACGCTACTGGTTGTGCAACCTTATTATCTCCGGTGTGGTGTCGATCTATCGGGTAAGCGCCATCTATGCACATCTGAGAATGCCCACAAAACCGCTCAAGTAGGGACGCCTGCACCTCGCCTAAAACGCCAATAGATGGCGTTGTAATCTACGACCTAAATCGCAACGGTCGACATTTTGAATATTTTTTATGATTACCCGTCGAGAGATAACGCATAGACGCATAGAAAAATACGCCGTAATTTTTAGGCTCCGCTTAATATTTTAATTTATTTAGCAATTATAATCATAGTGACACTGTGCTGGTAGTAATATCATTTAGTGTGGAAGAAACAATTGCCGACCGGCCAATCCAACATCCAGGTGTCCTGAATAAAGAGGCAAGTGGGTTTTATTTCTGGTGCTGGGTGGTGGAATTCTCGGTGGATCGGTGGCCACCACTGTATGAGGTATAACTGGTTGCACAGCCACTCCCGCAAATTAAATATTATTAGATTCCCGCGAAATTAGGTGGGATAAGGCGCTATTTACACGCGTCAAACATCCAGCTACTTTTAACTTTTATACACTTCTTAATGCTATTGTCTACAGTGTTATACCAAGCCACGTATCAAAAATGAGTGTATTATGATTTATGAACTTTGTACACACAAAATTAGTAACGAATACCAGTTAAACGGCCTAAACTGCTTCAATGTTGTGAGTAAATGAAGTATAATTAGTTAAGCCAACTATACAGTTAGTAACTTTTTAGACTACAAAACGCAGGTAAGTAATAAGTATATTTTTAGCCATCTTCCGGGAGCGAGATATAGCTAAAATATGTAAATTAATTACTAAAACGTGTTTCTGTAGTGACAACATTGTCGACGTAATACTTTAAAATGTTATATATCTACATGAAGACGAGTAATTATCAAATAGAATGCAAATAGATTTAGAATTTAATGGTGATTAAGAGTACACAAAGTGAATTAGAAATCATCGTCATCGTCGAATCCATTATTCTGTATGTGTACTGCAATCCAAATCTCGATAGTGAGAATGTAAAATATTGGGTCATTGAACATGGATAATGGATCCAATATAAAGTGAGAGGGAGAGTGAATATTGGACAACGTGGTGGCATGGCGGATGGCGGCACGTTTTTGTTCGCAATTATAGTACTTCGGGCATGAATTATCTTTTAATGACTATAGTATAACGAGTTCAATGTTTTAAGAGTTGAAGATTTATTCATTTTTTGTGTCGAAATGAGACGCAGGTAAACAATATTGTCGCACACAAATATGGACGAATGATAATTGAAAACATATTTTACGTTGTTTTCTTTTCTATTTAGGTAAAAAATAACTTTGCTTAGCCAGTTTCAATTACTTATTGAAACTGGCTTTCAAGCTATTATCACACATAACATCATATTTATATCTTAACCTACAATAAAGGGGAGTTATTCGGTTAAAATGTTACTATTATTTTGCAAATTTACTACGTAACAGGCCATTTGACCTTTCTTTTATTTACAGAATCACACACTTTTCTCAGACCGATAATGATAATTCGTCTGCCCCAAGC
This sequence comes from Zeuzera pyrina, assembly GCA_907165235.1. Lineage (NCBI taxonomy): Eukaryota > Metazoa > Arthropoda > Insecta > Lepidoptera > Cossidae > Zeuzera > Zeuzera pyrina. The sequence goes on from OU015628.1 coordinate 19,255,842, forward strand.
TCTTTTTCGACCACATCGTGCGCTGCGGTCGTTTTTTCTCCACCACATACCTACTTCGCATCCAAGAAATATTATATCTGTGTCACTGCAACTAAATTAATGATAATTATCGTTGATTATAATCAATATTCGTTTAAAATAAAGCGTGCACATTTTTTCTTTCAGAACCGAGTTTTTGTACAACATTGTCAGGAAATCCAGTATTGCAAATAGGACGCTTCAGGTTTAACAGACGAAATGACTGCAAGGAACCTATAATAAAATGGCGTTGTGTGAAACGCGGTTTAGGATGTCGAGCGACGGTTACCACTGTCAATAATGAGGTTATCATGTATATCGATGAACATAACCATCATTAAACAATAAAATAAATCAATATCATATTGCTTAATATGTGACGTCAGAGTGATTTTGTTATACTTTGAAACTCTGTCCACTCCGAATGGAAAGAGGCGTGATATGAATACATACATAATGAACATATGTATGGTACATAATGAATATCTTTGTATATATTATTGTTATCTATTAATTTTGATTATATTATACGGTAAGTACTATTAGATATTTATATTTAAAGTTTTGTGTTCTGGCTGTTAATAAATATTATTTTATTTATTAATTGATCTATTTCTATTTTTAGTAAGGTTGGTATTCTAATGTTTCTAATTTTTTACTAGTCAAGTAATATTGTTAAGGCAGACGCCTTTTTTTTCGAGGTTCCTACAGGATTCCAGATTGTACCGATCGAGATCACAGACAAACTGAATAGGCTTAGCATTGTCGTTGTAGCCTTCTTGCTACTAATCTTCTCAATCTTTACTCACCAAAACTTTTTTTTACTATTGTCACTGTTACTGACGACTTCTGCACGCTAGCGACCTCTGGTTTTTCGGCACCGGACATACTCTCTGATGACGGGATTTCATGTCGATAGACGCCTATCCGTCTACCCGGTTGAAATTGTGATCTTTTTTCTAAGATTGGTGCAATCCGGTCGAATCGTTGGGATAAAAAGGTACTGAAATATTAACACCACGTAGACCCGATTATTTATAATTGTAAGATGTGTATTAGTCGCGAAAGTTTTAAAGCTCTTAGTTTTTTATTAATTATAATTCTCCAACCAACAATAAGTTGAAGAATTGGTGACAGTAGTGGCGAAGTTCATATTAAATCGATTATTTTGTGACATCCTTAATAGTTACACTTAAGTAATAGTTTCTCTCTCTATGCTATGTCTCTAGCTATGATATTGGTGTAATTTTTAAAATATTATTAAAAAAATTGGCCTCCTGCGTCGGTCACATATTTTTTTATGATCAAGGAGCGGAAATCTTCAAAGGAACGTGGTCGCATTGGCGATGCCGACTAAAATCGCTTTCAAAGTCAAAGTGAAAGTCAAATCAATTTATTCAAGTAAACCCAATTACTAGATATTTTTGAACGTCAAATCTACTTTAGTTCGGTTCAAATAGAAAACCTGGACACTGAGAAGAACCGACAAGAAACTCAGTCAGGTACCATTTTTTCAACTTCATTTTATAAAAGGTTTATCTTCAATGAAATTGTTTATTTCATAGTATGAGTGTTTAATCAATGTACGTTTTATAACCAATCTAAATGTATTCTCTGTTACTTGAGTAACTTCCTGAGGAACTTCGTTATAAAAACGAATGTAGTTACCCAAGAATGAAACATGTGACTTATGTAATTTAAATTTTGGAATAACCAATTTATCACGACGTCGGGTTCCCATACCATTAATATCGTTTTTCTGTTTAAACAGATCTATATTTTTCCTCGTATACATAATAATTTCAAAGACGTATAAGGACGGCAAGGTGAGTACATCAATGTCTTTAAAACGATCTTTAAATGATTCTCGTGCATTCATGCTGTAGATGGCATATATTGCTCTTTTTTGTAAAATAAAAATGGAGTTAATATGCGCCGCTGACCCGCACAGCAGAAGACCATAGGACATTAGACTATGAAAATATGCAAAGTACCACCAGCCTTGCTGTATCCACATCCGTCATTTGCCTAGTGCGCCTAATTGCATATACCGCGGAACTGAGCTCACTAGCCAATGCCCCGATATGGTCCGCCTACTGTAGCTTGCTATCTACTGTTAAACCAAGAAATCTGGCTGACTTAACTAAATACTAATTGTTTCTCAACCAGTTATATTATATCATTGATTCTGTGTACATTAGAAAGGGAAAATTTAATATTAGTTTTTTGTGCATTCAGTTAGAAATAAATTGCCCGTATAAGAGCATGTGCGTGCGAAATGCGATATAGTATGTGAACAAATATGGTAGTACAGGATTAAGAGCTCAAACGCACTAGCGGCTGGCCGTGACGCGGCGTGCCGTTGCGGTTGGCCGCACTTCAATTTTTACATGAAACCGATTGATACCAACGCACTGACTTGCGGACAGCCGTCAACCGCTCCGGCGGGTTATTACCTAAAAATTTGCAGATAGCGACAGCCACGCGATCACTGCGCGACCGGTGAATAATTGTAATAAAAAATTAGTATCATGTATGACGATTGCGTATCTTTTTACTCTATGACCGTAAAATGAACTTTTCGCAGTAGATTTAGCGCCTCTATACAAATTACATTACACAAATTCCCACTTTGACAGCAGATATCGCGCGGTATTGGCTGTCGCATGCTGTCTGCAAGTTACGTAATGCCCGCCACAGACCATCAAGTATGCATGATCAAGTCTGTCCAGTATGCATGAAGCGACGGTTCCATCAAATCATATTGATCGTGTGTGGTGCCGATTTGACTTGATCAGGTATACTTGACGGAAATCGTTTTGCCCATCTTCCGTCAATCCATCAAGCCATCAAGCCATCAAGTCCGTCCTGTGTACTTGAACGTGTGTGGGCGCGTCATGCCGTTTCGTCAGTTCGCTCGAAATTTTGGTTAAGGGACAGTTGTGCGAATGTCTTGATTTATTTTATTGAAATGTGTATTGATTTATCGAATTATATATCGAAGCGAGTTATGTTTAAAATAAATAAAGAATAAATTAATGTTATTACAATACGAGTAAAAATACGATTTGAAAAAAAAAATCATATTTCTTTTTACAGTTACTTGTTAAATATGTATAATATGTATTTTTGAGAAATTATTTGCGAATACACTTATTAGAAATTATTATAGAAGAAATTATTCGCATTTGGTCGCATATTTAAATAAGTTATTTTCATTCAATTACAGCGATTTATTTGGAGGATTCACATTTCAATCTAAAAAAAAGAGAGCATCGAGATTTTAAAACGTATTCCGTTCAGAAATATTCTTTTATAAGGTGCGTTTATCAAGGAGAAAATGAATTTTTATAAACTAAAAAATTGTAACTGAATATCAATTACCAATTATTATACCATACATAAATACATACATATCTTCACGCTATATCCCTAATGGGGTAGTTAAGAGAATACTTTCAAATCAAGCTCTGCGGTTCTTACATACTTCTGTCGCTTCCTCAAATCTCCTCACCTTCCTCACACATTTTCGTCTAGGTATGTGAGTGATTTTCGCATATCCGTCAGCTAACACTCTGGCTATTTGATCTTCATTGTTTCGTGGAAGATCAAATTATTTGTTATTAAATACATTTTAAATTAAGTAAATAAAAACATTTTAATTCTAAAAAATATAATCGAATAATAATTTTTAATCAATTAATATTCTTTTAATTAAATTTTCAATCGATTTCATTGAATGACTTAATTTTTTCTATTGATTTAATTTTTTATCAATTGATAATAATCGATAATCAATTGATAATTTTTAAGTTTACAAAAATAGTATAACTATATTGTAATAACATTAATTTAATTTTTACTTATGTGTAACATAGCTCTCACGTCGATATATATTTCAATAAGATAAATATAATTTTAAAAAGATAATCGTAACAATACATTCGCACAACCGACCCTTAAATGCTTCATACAAACTAATGCCATGTCGTCGCTTCCCGACATCGTGAAATCGGAGCGCGCAAGACGACCATCCTGCTTTGAGTAATTGCGTGAACTGACTGGACGGCGCGTCAAGTGCTTCATGCATACTGGACGGGATTGACATCAAGTACAACGGATCGTGTGTGTGCTCTAGGGGCGTCATGCCAAACACCGCTTCATGCGTACTGGACAGACTTGATCAAGCATACTGGATGGTGTATGGCGGGCTTTAGCGTGCCGGTTGTCTCGGAGCTGCGGTGGGCCGCACCGGTTGAATGTAGCGGCGCACCGCACCCCCTCCACGCACTCGGCGCGGTTAGCCGCAAGCGCTTCCCGCGCTCCCCGCTACCGGCCAGTCAGTCGCTAGACATTGTATCCAGTGCGCGTGTGTCATGGATTTTGATACAGAAAAGTTCATTTTAGAGATAGTTAGTTTTAGTTCTTCTATGTCCATCATGTCCAACATTTCTAGAAGCACTGACGACGAAATGCGGCGGACCGCTACAGAACCGAGACGATACGGTTAGCCGGAATACGGCGTGCCGTTGCGGCAGACCGTATATACTGCGGCCAACCGCAACGGCACGCCGCGTCACGGCCAGCCGCTAGTGCGTTTGAGCTCTAATACACCTCTTTTATTAAAACCATCAAGCTATATACAATGCACCAAAGGAACCGACATATAACTACATACACCCGAAAAACATTACCGTTCTCTTGGGTCAGTTGAGGGATAATATGGATCCAGTGGTTACTTTTTTATTTAGGTGAAATATTAAATGTTTTAATGTCAAAAGTGTTATACATATACAAACATAAATACATATTTTCACGCGGTATCCCTAACGGGGTAGTCAGATATAATATTTATGTATTTTTGTTTCAGTACCAACTTTCTTTATGACAGCGTCAGGCAATCCGGTGATGCAAATAGGAAAGTTTCGTTTTAACAAGCGAAGTGACTCCAAGGCGCCTGTAATTAGATGGCGTTGCGTGAAACACCGTGTGGGCTGTCGAGCCACCATCACTACTATCAATGATATAATCGTTTCTTATATTGACCGACATAATCATTTATTATAGAATATACATACGTAGTTACATCTGTTTTTATAACTTTGCCTACTTATTTCATTTATGTATATAAAGCTATGTCTATTGCTTTTGAAATTCCAATATCGATATTCCAATTACGTTCAGAATAAATAATGGTACCTTTGTGCATAATTAACTTTTCTAGGATGCTATTCAAGTTTTCTCTTATGTGCAAAAGCTCATAAGTTGAAATTGCACATATCGCGTTTTTTACATACATACATGTTTTCACGCTGTATCCCTAACCAGGTAGTCAGAGAGGACGAGCGCCAAATGTCGCGGTCCTTACATACTTTTTTCACTTCTTCAAATCTCATCATTCTCTTCACACATTTTCGCCTAGGTATGCGAGTGCTTTTGACATTTCCTTCAGCTAACACTTTGGCTATTTGATCTTCATAAGTCAGCCTTGGTCTTCCTTGGTTACTTTTACCACTCAATTTCGCACTGTAGATTTTTTCGTCAATCTTTCATCACTCATTCTTTCTATGTCTGAACCATCTAAGCATTCTTTTCTTCATTTTTACAAAATAACACTGTTGTGAAATCCTGGCTCGCGTATCTCTTCTATGCTTATTTTGTGCTTACTTCGCAAGGCTGACACCGCATATATTTCTTTTACTTACCGTTTTTTTATTGCGTTTTTTATAGTATATTATACATACATTATACGTACATTATATATTAAGGGCCTTACTAATAATCGCGGCGTAAACATCGCGGAATAGTTATGACAGCCTTCTGTCATTTTCATGCTTATAAACAAAAGAAAATGATGGAAAAGGACAATTTATTTCGAAGTTTAACCCCGTTTTCATTTTTATTAGTAACAGGGTAATAATACAATCGAATAATATAGTTGGCATCTAGCAATGGCATTGCAAAGTAATTTAAAAAAAAACAACAGTTACTATGTCATAATTCACTTCTGACTGATCCATTCACACTGTTCAAAGTTTGAAATTCAATTCAGTTTTAGATATACCGTATTTATTTTAAAATGTGGATGACTGGCAACTTAGCTCCTGGCCGATAATGCAACCTTTTATTACTTGACGGCAGTCACGTTTTAATGTTGGAATAATAGCAGCATTCGAAAATCAAAATCCATATTTACAAGAAGTAATTTTTCATATTATTATGACAATATATACCTACTTATAATTTATTTTTTCAGAGCCCATGTTCTTAAAATCAAAATATGGGAATCCCATTCTCATACTAGGACAACATCGATACAACATCCGTACAGACACAATAGGCGGGAAAGCGATCTGGCGTTGTATTAAAAAAATGAACAAATGCCGAGCCTACGTAGTAACTTACAACGATGTTGTAGTTGGACATTATCATGAACATAATCATTAATTGTAACGTTTACAAAAATAATTTAAGATCATGCTCTTTTAAGCTGTAAATATTCGCACTATGTATTTTATGTGCGTGATACTATATTAATGTTTACTTCAAAAGACTAATATAACCTTTTTTGTTCCGACGTTCAGAAAAGGGTTAGAGATCACATTGCGATTGTCGTCGGAATGAATGACGGCGGCCGCCGATCCTCTCCATCAATCAACACAATTCTTTTAGAATAGCAGGAGAAGCGGTTATAATTTAAACAAACAACAGATAACAATTTCCGCGCGATAGATTGCTACCGTTTATCAAGATCCTGTCATTCTGTTATCAGTGAGTGTGTTAATGACGAAAAAACGGAGATCGCCATTATGTAGACGTCGTTAATGTTGTGTGTCAAAATACCCACAGTGACAAAAATAAAAATACGCAGTGTGACAAGTAAATGAGGGTAGTTGCTGCGAAGTGCTCAACTGCTCATTACGAAAACTTTATCAGTCTGCCCGTGACCACCATCGGTGCAGTCTGGTCGATATCGCGGGACAAAAAAGGTTTATGAAGGCCCTAAAGTAAATATTAACATGACATAAAATCGGTAAAGTGGTGAAAGTGTAAAAAAAATAGTGCATTTAATTATTATTATAATACCTATTTATGTATTATATTTACTTAAAACACATCACACGTCTTTTTATTTAATTTTCAAAAAATATTTGTTAATTTGCGTAAAGATGTCTCGAGCCTTGTATTTTTAAGATAAAATACCATTTCAATTCATGTGATGTTGTGACATGGAACTTGTGTGATGTTGCTAATTCTAATATATGAAAAAAAATTACGTCATGAAACTTAAATCCTACTACGCATAAAATTTAGCAAAAACTAGCAAACAATATGAAGTGACTCTAATTTTTTGAATTCATCTTGCAATCCTATAACAAACCGGGTCAATCGACACGTGTTTCGCTTCTCAACCAAGCATCCTCAGGATATGCCAGAGATAGGATTCGGTCAGCTAACCAGCACCGAATCGAATTCGGTGTCGATTTCGATTGTCAATTGGTGGTTTTTGGAGTTTGAGCGGAAAAAGAACTAAAGATTTTAGGAATTTATCTCATGAAATGGATTTCCGCAAAGTAACACCTGAGTCTCTACAATTTTTTAAATTAGTTTATTAAATTAGGTTTTTGTTATATAGTTTGAAAACGGTTATCTCAGGCGAGAGCCTGAGATGGCTTTGAAATAGCCATCAAACTCAAGAGAGTTTGGATACCCTTCGCGATGGAGGAGGACGAATTTATTCATTGAATTTATGTCGCACCTGTTCTAGACGCCATATTGAAATTTAAAAAAATCAACCCATTCACCTATGAGATGCGCGTAATTAAAATGAATCCAACGATATCTCACGTTGCAATCGGTAAGTGGTTTCGGTTCTGTGAGGGAATAAATTACCGATGTCCAAGCATACATTTATAATACACTAGGTGGTCCGACAGACACTGTTCTGTCCAAATTTAAATAAATAAAAATTACTTAGAATTAAGCGATTTCAATTTTTCCCGAATTTTCCAATTTTGCAGACAACTTCTCCAATTGTTACTTTCCCAAAAACCTTATTCGGACTATTACGAACATTTAAAAAAATATTTGCCAAATCGGTCCAGCCATTCTCAAGTGATGCGCTTTTACCAACGAACAGTATTTTATTTTTATGGATGCTAGCGGACCCAACAGACATTGTACTGCCTGAACGTTAGCTTTGCGGGGTCAAAATAAAATTTGCGCTGCGATTGCAGCGCCATCTACCTGGTCTAATTATGAATCTAAACCGTCCAGAGACCCACTCAAACATACAAAAAATTTCATCAAAATCGGTTCAGCCGTTTAGGAGGAGTCTAATGACATATACACGTATACACGAATTATGTACATACATAAATATATTATACTACTAAAACCGCAATCTTCTTTTACTTTCGCCCAGTTGGGTAAAAATATAGGTGTATTTTTTGAAATAATTTTTTTGAATTGTTTGCTCTTTATCATAAATTATGTTATTGTCTTATATTGTCGACAACGAATGAAATTAAAATTAAAATCGCGTGTAAAAGTGAGAAAATCTTTCAACAGATATTTGAAAGCCACCCAAGTTCAATTTAAATGCAAAATACAGGTTACTTACATAACAAAACAAAAAAATCACAAGGGAATCCTCCTACGTGGTTTTCTCTAGTAGCCGATGATATGGAATCTTCTATGTACGTACATAAATAAGTACTGTAAGTTGTTGGAAAATATAGAATTTTTAAGCCAGTCGTATTTAAAGGACAATACTAGAGTATATTTTCTTTGGTTTCCAGTCGTGTGACTATTGACATTTCCGAAATCTCGGCATTATTTTAGTTTTGAAAAGATATCTGTTTCGGAGTAGGTAAAACATTTTGTCAATTAATAAATAATTTTATGTTGATATAAAATAAATGGTTAAAGGAATGAGTATTCAGAATTTTAGTCGTGAACATTGTTGCATTCATGTTTCTTTATTCAACTGCATGTATCGTTACGGTGATCATTACATATTTTTTCGTTTTTTTCAGTATTACGTTTCACAACGTCGTCCTCTGGGAATCGTGTACTTCTACTAGGAAACTATCGCTACAATATAAGAACTGACAGAGCAGGACAGAAGGATATTTGGCGTTGTGTTAAAAAGATGAATAAATGCCGTGCTACAGTGGTAACTTACAGAGATATAATAGTTAATGTTTTAAATGACCATAATCATGATTAGTTTATACTCAAGAAATATTCGATTAAAATATGTATCAGGTTTTATTTAAATTATTTCTTTAATATTTAGGATGGTTAAATCATCCCATTTTAATATCCACTTTTTATTTTACTGAAATGATGCATGTTTAAAATATTTAGTATTTTACGGCTATCGTTCAGTTTAATTAACACTATTGCATTCAAGCTCATTTAATTATACGATATTGTTGAGGGTCATCTATAACAGTTAAAAATCTATATTGAGAAGAATCAATGGGTAACTCAATCAGGTGTTAATTTTTCATTATCGTTTGACGTCTTCAGTTATTCAGCCTTGGTTGTTTTTTATACCAGAGCACGAATAATCAATTTACAGTTCAGTATTGTGTTAAGGCTTACCCTGTTTTGATGTTAAGAATGCTTCTCTACTTTCAGCTCCAACATTTTCGTTTACTCGATCGGGAAATCCAGTACTTCAAATGGGTAATAATAGGTTTAATAGATGGAGCGGTAGTAAAGGTTTCAAGATACGATGGTGTTGTGTGAAACGGAACAACGGCTGTCGCGCAACGATCATAACTGTGGAACAGGAAATTATAAGACGCTTTAATGAACACAATCATTAGTTGATAAAGATTTTTCTCATCATCTTTCTAACTTGTTACTTTGACTCTGTAGTATTGAAAATTATCTTTTGTGTCTAAGTATTTGTGCTGGTAATTTTCACGGATTTCGATTTTTCTAAATCCGGACTTAAACATCGGATAAAGAGAATAGAGCATGTTAATGTATAATATTATAGAAATCATAAATTAATTATAAAATAATCGTATGTTGCTTAGTAAAACAATGTTGTACTCTCTAATTGAATTTAAACTATTGATGTCTTTGTGTTTCAATTATAGGCACAAATATAAATCAAATTTTTTATTCCGCAAACGTTAAGTTCGAGATATATCATTAACAGGAAGGATGGAGCGCAGTGTCCAAGTGTCGAAGTTTTGTCATATTTCTTCACTTTACATCATCATTCTGTTTATATACATATTTATACTTTTTACACAGTACAATAAATTTGTAAGAACTGCGATGCTCGCCGCTCTACCCTCTCTGAATACTCCGTTAGGGATACAGCGTGAAGATATAGTTCTACATAATGTTATATAAGTATATATTATATTATGTGTGTGGTAGAGCCATGCTGCATTGCAGCACGAATTGGGCCGGCTCGCCCGGTGAAACACCATCCTCTCACAGAATATGGGCGTGAAATAACAGCATCTATTGCAGTTGTGTTTCGTTCAGTGAGTGAGAATGTCGGTGGTCCATCTTCCCCCTCCCCCTCCATTGCCTCCTTTCCCTAAAGGCCAACAACGCACCCGTGATTCTCCGGATGTTGCGGGTGTCCATGGCCGGTGGTCACTTTCCATCAGGTGACCTGCTTGCTCATTTGGCTCCTATTTTATAAAAAAAAAATACACATATATAGTTTTTTATATTGCTTAGATGGTATGGCCGAATAATAAGGTTACGGTGTCCGCCTGCCGTAAGAGGCCACTCAAGGACCTTCAGAGTCGGAGCCAATCGGAGTGGGGGATCCGGTCGTCCTTACACGTTACTTTGAGGAGGACGACAGCGCGTGTGGTTCGCGCTAGCGTGACATTGCGAGGGATTCGTGGGGCTCTGTAGTTGCTCCCCGAAAAGTGCTTGAATACAACGCGAGAAGGGCTCCGGTGTGTTCTGTAGGATATCACGGAGCGCCTCGACAACGCGAGAACGGCCACTGCAGAAGTTTGGTGGGTAAAATACCCACATAACCTGGTCTCTCCGCCCAGGGGCTGGGTATGTGTGCAGATTTCTCCTGTGTAACCAAAAAAAGGTGGTACAATGCCCCAAAAACATTGTTATGGTCTGCAAGTAGTGTGCAGGTATACATTTAGAATTAACTTAAATGAAATCGTTTTCTGTTTCTAGTTGAGTTCACTACGTCTCGGTACGGCAGGCCTGTCATGATAATTGGAGGATATCGGTACAATAAATATTACCGTTGCACTGGACCGAAAGTTTTGTGGACCTGTGTGAAAGTGAGAACTCTAAGTTGTCCTGCGAAAGTTACCACTATTAATAATGAGATAGTGAAAATCGCTCATGAACATAACCATTATTGAAATTTTCCGGATTCTGGATGTTTACAACATGAATCAAGTATTTACAATAATACTCATAAATCCGTTTCGATTCAATTTTTCAAAAAGTAACTAAGATTAAGTCATTCATTTAATATAAACATTAAACACATACATATCCTCACGTTGCATCCCTAACGGGATAGTCAGAGAGGATATTGTGCCAAGCATCGCAATCCTTACATACTTCTTTTGTCGTTTCAAATCTTATCATTCTCCTCACACACTTTTATCTAGGTATGCGAATGCTTATGGCATTTTTGTTAAGTAACAATGAAATAAACAATACATACACACACACACATACATATCCTCCCATTGTAACACAATATATGTTAAGTGAAATTATTTCTTTATGTAACATATCTACAAGGACATTTAAATGTTGTTTTGTAACATCTATTTTTCTTAAAAAGACTCAAGAAGATTGTTTACCTTTTTGGCAAATTGGAATGAAAGTGACTTTGTTTATATGACGCTATTATACGCGTGTACGGAGGCGCGACACAATACATTTTTACTTACCTCTCACGCTTTTGATTTATTAATTATTATTAATTATTAGTTTATAGAAATTGTTATTTTGTGATAATAGCACCAAGCTTCGCTACGCCTCCACCTATCTCATCATTCTCCTCATCCTATCAATAGTAATAGCCTTTATTTACAATTTAGTGAAAATAACTTAAACAGTATAATAAATCAGTTGTCTTTATTGACTAATGTATTATTAGCCAATACTGCGCAAACGCTCGACCCAAAATTTCAAAAGAAATTCTGTATATTGCCTGCATAACTCAGGCGGTAACTGCCTGTCTTTGTCACGCGACCATTTCTTTTGTGGTTTGCCTCGGTTTCGCTTTTCTTTGAATATAATTATTTTAGTAATGCAAACGGCACGTCGTCTCTAATTCACATGCGTTCAGCCAATTTCCGTTTGTGATTCGATAAATGTTCATTAAACATGGACATGTAGATAATGATTTTAGTTTTTAACTAATTTATGTCATTTGTGTATATGCAATTATTAAATTTTTAATGAATTTTCAGTAGCGGAGTTTTCGACGTCACGTTATGGTAACCCTATCCTAGTTCATAAGGGATATAGGTTTAGTAAGAAAGTCAGTAACAAATTTGAAACCCAGAAATGTCAGAAGATGGTATGGCGTTGTACGAGGTGGGGTGCTGGCTGCCGTGCCTTTGTTGTTACTTTGGAAAATCGAATAATTAAAACAAAAAATGCACATGTGTGTTATCAAGCGTCTGCGTTTTGTTTATCTTTATATGGTAAAAATGCTTAAAAGAGATTTTTACATCGACTAAGTACTTACGAAAAATAAAGAGAAAAGCTTGTGTGTGTATTTAAGGTCATTTCGTAAATGTTGTGTAACTAATTTTTCTATGCAGTGCCTACTATGGTTGAAATAAAAATGTATAGGTATTAAGTCTTTAGTTGTTATCAAGTTATTGTTAATTTTTTGGAAGTTCAGTAGAATTTAATATTTTCATGTAGTTCTGTTCGAAATCAATTACGGTTTTGCATTTTTTGCCATTTTTTACGATTTCGCGCTTCACTACATGTGGTCAGTGTAGTCAGTTTAATTGATGAAAGATTTTTTTTAAATAGTTTTTTACTGCTCAGTTTCCAAATTTGTTGTGTAACATCTTTGCTACAAATGCATAGATTAAAAATACATGTAAGGTACCTGCGGGTAATAAGTTCTATGTGAATAAATTTGTATTTACAATGGGCGCTCCCGCTCAAGGCAACACTCACAGACGCCTAACACGAAGATATCGTAATGAGTTTACAAACGCGGAATATACCTCGTCTCCAAGGCTGTATCACACATTGCGAGAGACGACCGCGCGGTAGGAATAATTAAAATCGGTCTGAATCAGTCGCAAGTATTGATTGTCATGTTACACTTAGATGTGTAAATTTCTTAATAAATTTAAGATTTTTTTATAATAAATACGTGAATAATGTATCGTGTTTCAAATATTTTTAATTTTGTTTTTCTTTCATACATGATCGATGACTATTAAGGCCTACCAAATTTAAACATAGATTTTGTTTTTCTCCTACATCATGAATCAAATTTTATTTGTTTTATAATATATTTTATATAACTTTCGAGGTTTTACGAATGTAAACAAGTAGTGTGTAATTTAATGGTAATTGAACAATCGTTAGTTTTAGCGTCTACGACCACGATGCCTATCGAACGAGCATTTACTCAAATAGTTGGTTGTTAGGGCAAATTAAAGATTTTTTAATAATTTTTAATGTAATTACTACGTTTAAGCAATTATTGCTCTCAAGTATCAAGTGCATAACGCGTAGTTTGATTATTTACGTATATTAGAGCTGTAGGCTTTGTTACCTTAGTATAATAAGACCTACTGGACAAGGTTTTCAATAATGTTTAGTTTTGTTTTTATTCATTTAAAAAATGCCATTTTTCTTTTATATTTTATAGTAATTAAACTTTTAGACTAATTATTATTGAAGTCTGTGGATTATATTGGTTATTTTTCATTTAATTTCAAATCTTCCTTAGCTAGGCCATATTACCCGCAGGTACCTTAGTTATCTGTATATTAGTATAAGATTTAAAAAAATTATGTTTACGGTATTTAAACCGATTAAGAAAAACGCTCTTAAGGTAATCCGTTACAAATTAACAAAAATAAAGACATTTAATATTTATTTTGAATTTCATTTATTATTAACAGAAATATATATTTGGTTTATTTATTCCAGTTTTTTATTCATTACTTCCACATTAGTTTGGATGATTATGACAAATAACATGTATCAATGGCTTATCTTCTTGCGCAAGCAGTAGACGTTATAATCAAGAGATATATTCAATGCCAAAGCGGTACCTATTAATGCATGGTGCCGTTTTCCCCGTCTATATCTGTAACTCTAAATAGCATTTTGATAGGCCATAATGCTTAGTCTACCGGAAGTGGGAAATGGGGTATCACTACATGTTAAGTTATGCTATTTTTGATTAAAAAAATTAATGTATGCGTGCGAGCCTTCATCAGACCGTATTAGCCTCTATTATACGAGGTGTCGGGGAATACGTTTGTCCAACTCAAATGGAAAACATGTCGGGATAATATGTGGTATAACTTATAGTTATATAATGTAAGTACACTTAAATATGGTTTATTAAAATTTCAGAAGTGGTATTCAGCACTTCTCGTCATGGTAACCCTATGCTGGTTTTTGAAGGACACAGGTTTCATCTGAAAATTGAAACCAAGAACTATACTAAAGTGGTATGGCGCTGTACGAGATGGAGTGCTGGCTGCCGTGCCTACGTTGTTACTGTAGAAAAGAAATTAATTAAATTCGGAAACGCACATACCTGCTAATGGTTGTAAACCTAGAATCGTCTGCCATCGCATAGTTAAAATAATGATCTCGTAAGAGCCATAATCGAATATGGGTTGAGAAGAGAATTTCCTTATACACGTCTCAGATATACCACTATCCTAAACTTTTACTTCCTCCCTCTCTCAGCCTAAAATGTGCACTTTTTATAAAGTCTAGAATGCAAGACCAAAACTGCAGATGTAAACTAATTTCGAGCACCTAGATTTAATAAGTTTAAAATGCAAAAAGTCAAGAATACAAGACCAAAACTGCAGATGTAAACTAATTCTGGGCACCAAGGGGCAATTATTTTAAAACGTAAATAGTCAAAAATGCAAGACCAAAACCGCAGATGTAAACTAATTTTAGGCACCTACTTAGGTGCAATTAGTTTGAAACGCAAAATGTCATGAAAGCAAAACAAAAACTGCAGTTGGAAACTAATTTTGGGCACCTCGGTGTATTTAATTTAAAACGCAAACTGAATGTAAGACCAAAACTGCAAAAATAGTAAACTGATTTTTGGCTCCTAGGTGCCATGATCAATCATGACTTCCGTGAAAAAGAAAAAGTGTAGTACGCAAAAATTAATTAAAACATGTTTAAATCAAAATGAAGCTCCTAGAAATGATAACTCAAAAAACAGTCCATTTATTTTTGGGTATTCAATTCAAGATGAAAAAGTAGATGACGATGAAGAAATAAATTTTAAACCACCAATTCGAATAATGATTCAAAAGAACAATTAGTACAGCAAGAAAATAAAAAAGGGGTTCGGGACCGGGTCATAAAACTCGATCGACACAAGCGTGGCTGGAAAGGAGCTTTTCTGACTTCATCAGAGCTGAAGACTGGCCGTCATCTAGTCCCGATCTCAATCCAATTGATTATGGTTTATGGTCTCTTTTAGGGAGTATGGGATGCCCTAATCGCCATGATAATTTGGAGTCCCATTTAAAGAATTTTCCCATGGAGAAATTGCGTGTTCAGTCGATAACTGGCCACAACGTTTAAAGGATTGTATTAAGGCCAAGCCCACCAAACTAATAGACTTTATGTTGTTGCACATTGATTTGGCACCGACTTCAATAACTGTCAAATTTAACTATATAGGTATGTGTATCTTATTTATAAAGTTATTTTAATTGTACTTGAGTTTTGATTAGTAAAGGATAGTTATTTTATACTTTTCAGTGTTTTTTTTGAAGGCGGTTTAATTTTTTTTAATAAAAATTTTTTTGTTTCTCTCTTTTGAGTGGTCTTGACCTAAATAAATATCTAGGGCAGGTCTGCAATTAACTTCATTCTAATTCCGGAGCGCAACGATATAGAAGAGAATCGTCAATATAAATATAGGTTATAACCAGGTCGTGTTATCTAGTGTATCTTCGAAGTCCAAGCTCCAATATCGGTGAAATTTAAATGGGACCACTTCTGAAGTATTACCTACCAAACGTAAAAAGAATTTTCGAAATCGATTCATAAATGATGGAGTTATGAGTTAACAAACATACAAAAAAAAAAACAACATACAGACGAATTGAGAACCTCATTCTTTTTTTGAAGTCGGTTAAAAATACCGAAACAACGAAAGGAAGCTATTAATTTTATCAGTTACTTCAAAATGAGCTTCAGCACATCAAACTGAATATTTGTTTGCACCCGAAGTACTAAAAAAAGTTTAGTATCAGATTGCTTGCTTGCTTTTCGAGTGGGTTACCAGGTAACCCATCAAACTCGGATGGTCATAGTTTTTAACACGCCTAATAGACCCTCTGATATAGTTTTGTGTAACGACCACTGTCTGAGTCAGTGACCGAAACCGAGAAATTAACACGCCTTTTGAAGCACGCAATCATGTTATTTTCAGACGCTCAGGCTCAGGCTCAAACAGGTCCAGGTAATCTCTATATTTCTAGAACAGCTGCCTGTTGATCGCTTATATTCTGCAGTGAATATATGTATTTCATTTCAGAACTTGCGAGAAAATGTATTGATCACGTTTTTCAGCGAGGTGCCAAAAAGAGACGTTGCGTGGGCTGCTACAATAAATTAAGGCTCACACTGAATAGCGTACAAGCTTCTAAAAAAACGAAAAGGATTATTACATACTGTGGGCAATGTGATAAAAATATGTGCTTGCTATGTTTTAATGAAAAACACTTCTCACAAGTTTGACTTCTTAAATTTAGCAAACTTAGCTTATTTCAGTACTAACTTACTTTTAAACTTAATAAAAGTTTACTTATCGATAACTGAAATTTTATTTTAATCCCATCACTAGACTCTACACAAATTGACTTAACTTTAGGTGCGGTGCGAGATACAATCGATCCCTTATTATTTTTTAATGTTTTATCTC
Source organism: Zeuzera pyrina (assembly GCA_907165235.1). Taxonomy (NCBI): domain Eukaryota; kingdom Metazoa; phylum Arthropoda; class Insecta; order Lepidoptera; family Cossidae; genus Zeuzera; species Zeuzera pyrina. Next base: position 19,273,015 of record OU015628.1, read on the forward strand.
CTTCTATTTGTCAAAACCGCGTGCGAATTTACTTTTAGGTAAAGCAATTAGTTGGCTTTGATACGAATTTGCATAAATGTAATTCTTTTTTTGAGAGAGATATCTATTATTTTCAAAATTTTTTTTTAGGGAGCTGATTAGGTCTCAATCGCACTGAAGTAAACGTTGCTTACGAGGTCTTTTAGCTCTCAAACGCGCTGGTTGAAAGTTATTTAAAAATGGCTACGTACCAAACGTGTTAAAACGTTTTGTGATAATTACAAGCTTCTTACATGTTGAGTTTTGATTAAATTTTGAAGTTTATTTTATTACAATCTTTTTTAAAGAAGTCTGCTACCAGTGAGATATGAAATCATTGGGAGTGGAATTCATCTCATTTTTTAATTTCAAATGTGTTTTAATCCTGTTCTTTAAGTTAATGTTTTTGGATCGGCACTTAAAAAAAACAGTTAAGTTCGAACGAAATATACGTTTTTGTATACTTTTCGCCAGTTTCTTTTATTCGGTAGCCACATTTCCCTAAAAAATTAAATTCAAAATCGTAAAGCACCTGCGTATTGTATTTGTAACGTCGTTGTACCTATATGTACCTTATATTCTAATTCGGTTAATTTTTCACAATTTTAACAATAGGTATGGCAAAATATAAACTTCTCATCAAAAAAATCGAAACTCTACTGCAAGTGTTATTCAGACGGCATTTAAATAAAATAGAGGTTTGATGTCATTAAAAAAATACTCCAAAAAATAGCTGACAGTTAAGTCTACACAATGATGTACCACAATTCCAAATTCGAATTTAAATTTTCGGTAGACCACCGCAGAGCGCGCCTTAACTTTGTACGTGAGCACTTAAATTGGTCATACCTTCAATGGAGCAAAGTTCTCATTTCTGGCGAATGTAAGATCATGCTGTATGGCAAAGACGGAAGAAAAAAGGTGTATCGATGAGAGGGAGAGCGTTTCGCATAGTGCTATAGTGCATAGAAAGAGTCAGTTACGGTGGCGGTTCATGGACGGTTTCGGGAGGCATAAGCGCCGATGGAAAATACGAACTTGCTTTTTTATCTAGACCTCGCTTACCATCATTAAATGGGTCACGTTACGAGTGTCTGGAGCCTCATGTGGTAGCTTACGCACATTTTATTGGCGAAGAGTTTATTTTTATGCAGGACAATGCCAGGGCTCATACCGCAGGCACTGTAAATGAATACCAGAACGAAGTCGGTATTACGGTTATGGGCTGGCCAGCAAAAAGCTTAAAGCAAAAAGATAGATACATAGAACACTTATGGGATGAGTCGAAGACACGAGTAAGAGCGAGAGATCCTGCTCCAGAGACGCTTGACCAGCTTAAAACAGCTATACGAGAAGAATGGGATAACATCCCACAACACAAGATTGTGACTCTCATCCGTCCCATGAGGAACCGCATGGAAGCAGTCATTAGAGCCCGGGGAGGAAATACGAGATACTGAATAAACTTTTTTTAAACATTTTTTTGTCTTACGTCTTTGTTTCTAACATTTTACAAATTCTTCTCACGGGGTAAAACCATACCTGTTGAACAAAACACTGCTAAAGAAATTTAATTCTAATTTGAAACATCAGTGTTTGTTAATACGATACCTTATAATATCCGCAATTAACTGGCACTATTTCTTTTTTTTGTTTTAGCGTAAAAAATTCATAAGACTCATTCAAAACCAAACTTCAGGGGTGTTTCGATTTTTTTGATGAGAAGTATATTATCGTCCTTTTACGAGTAGCTTCAACGTGGTTGAGTACAGTTGATAATTTGATGTAATATTACAATAAAATGTCATGCAATTTGTTAAATTTATAATTAATAAATGACTTAGAGATTTACACAGGTATAATATGTGATTGTGTATATTGTATAGTATACACTGATACTGATAGGAAATAAACGTCAGGAAATGCTTTATGCATCTCTGTCCCGCCTAGGGGATCGCGGGGGGGTATGTGGGACTCCTCTACACTGAGTAAATGACCGAATCAATCACGAACAACACAGCTCTAGTACCTACTCGTATGTACGGGATATTTATCATATATATGTGCCTTCATAAAATGAATTCTAAAGTATTATTATTATTATTAAAATCTAATACGCACCGCTTCGAAAAAGATTTGCACTGAAAGGTAAGAAGGTATTCAGACATAATTAATTTAGTTTATCACATAAAAATCTGTGAATAACATAAAATAAACAGTTATTTTGTGATGTTCAATAATATATTATTTTATGTATACATATGAATATATATAAATATGGTTTATAATATTATTATCATGCATAATGCATAATATAATTACATTGGTAATAATGTTTACACATAGTTTTATCGTTGTATATTTAAAGTACTTAATTTTCAGCAGTGGAATTCAGTACATCACGTTACGGTAACCCTATCCTGGTCTATGAGGGGTTCCGGTTTAGTCTGAAAGTGGAGACCAAGAACAATCATAAAGTAGTGTGGCGTTGTACGAAGTGGGGCGCCGGTTGCCGCGCCTACGTTGTTACAATAGATAATGAAATATTTAAAGTTAGAAATGCACATATATGTTACCGCCTGCGTGCCTCTAAGTTGTGTATACCTCCATATGGTAATAGGCATGACGACAGATTTTGAAATCCCCTTCTATAATGTAGGTACATGTCTACTATTTCCGAAGAAAGTATTATTTCAGCAATAAACTAAGTTTTAATGCCAATTATTGCAAAATTTTCCACGTAATTTGAGTTGTCGCGAAAACGCTTAAACCCTAGTTTAAGTGTAAACATCACTTCATATCTGACATTAAAAAAAAATTTCTTTTTAAGCAATATATTGAAGATCTCTCACAGTCTTCTGTCTCTTTCACTCACTCACTTTTCATATCATGAGATTTAAGAAATTTTTTTTTTATTTTAATTTTTTTATACAATTCTTATCATGACAATAATGAACACAAAAAAAAAGAATTATCCAATTTGGTGCAGTCGTTCGGAAGTTATGCGCGTACATACATTTTATTTTTATTTATGTAGATATTATTACTCTCAATTACTAAATTAAAACTGAGTCGTTATTTAGAATCGTTTCAACATATATTTTTCTCTAAAACCATTAATTATTTGTTTTTTAATACCGTCATCATGCCTATTATAGTATTTAAAATGGGGGTATATTAGTAATACAACACCCATTTTATTTCAATAGTAGTGTCGATTAAAAGAAATGTAGTCTCCAACGGAGTATTACTCAGTGTTGAATGCATTACATTACATTGCAATTGCCGTAATATACACTTAATAAGAAATAGTTTAATGAAAGATCTGAATGTGTAGTAGTTACTCTGTTTAATTAAGATAATTGTTTTCGAAGATCAAAGCCTCCTTCCTCTGTGGCTTGTTATCTGCCATATCCCCCACATCCAAAGGATGTGTCGACTCGAACTACAGAGGAAGATGTGCTTTCCGCAATAAATTATTTTAAAAGCAGTTCTGCGGATGGTCTCGATGGCTAACGCCACAAAATTATAAATATTTCATTACAGGCTCTGTCGGTGATGCCGGTAAAACACTCTTATCAAGTTTAACAGCTCTAATAACCATTATGCTGGCTGGTAAGGTGCCCCGGAGATAACCGACATCCTGTATGGTGCCAATTTATGTGCCCTGAAAAAAAAAAGATGGTGGCGTTAGGCCAATTGCAGTATGTGCAACTATACGCCGCATTGCTCCCAAAATTTGTTGCCGTCATATTCTCCTTACCGTTTCAAACTTTGGTTTTGGCTCAAAGAGAGGATATGAACCGACAATGCATGCGGCGCGCGCTTTCTTGATGCATGATGGAGGTGAGGTACTCTTCAAAGTAGACATAAAAAATGCATTTAATTCTGTCGATAGATCTACCTTATTAACATAGATAAAACGGCATGTTCCGGACATATATCCCTACCCCTGGCAATCTTACAGCAGTCCTTCAAAATTAATATATAAAGATAATTTATTACATTCCGAAATTGGCTGTTAACAAGGTGATCCTCTTGGACCAGCTATCTTCAGTTCTATCCATCCTGCCATTTGTAATTTAAATTCCAAATTTAATATTCGGTACTTCGACGACGGACAATAGGAGGTAAAGCAATTACTGTTTTAGATGACCTTAAAACCCTCATTCAAAGGTTTAAAGAAATTATTTCCCACATGGCTCTCCTTATTGTCCGCTTTTGCCTTTTCGTTCCAAAATTTACATATGCTCTTCGCTGTTCTCAGCTTTTTAAATTTTAAACCCTTTTAATATCTGTAGACAAAATTCTCGAAAATACATTGTCTAAAATATTTAATCGCTCCTTTGTTGATGACAGGGTCCGGAATCAAGCCTCACTCCCTATCTATTATGGAGGCATATGCCTGGGTCTGGCATACGCAAAACATCGAGTGTGTCACTGCCTGCTTCTCTTTCGTCAGCCTACAGCACGGCAAGCCTTTTCCTATCTGTTATTCGCCCTTCCTTAGGATCGGTTGAGGTGCAGTGCTTGACTGGTACTCGAAATGCTTGGTTAAGTGTTTGTCCGTGTACTACCCTGCCTACCACGATCTTTTGTCAGAAAAACTAGGGTTAACCTCTATGCAAAAATGTTCATTTACAACTTTTAGACTCTTGTATTACCGAAAAAGATCGTTCTCGCCTCCTGGCTGTTTCTGAGAAGGAGTCAGGACACTGGTTGGAGATAATACCTTCGAAAAACTTGGGAACCTTAATTGACAATAGCACACTTTCTCTCATAGTATCCCTTCGTCTGAGGGCCAGGACTAACCTTTCTCACCATTGCCGCTGTGATGATCTCGTCGATGTACTAGCTCACCACAGTTTATTCCGTTTACGTAGTGCGGGCCGCGTAACTGCATTCGGTGAGCCCTTGTCGCCCTGGCGTTCCTGCAGTTTTAGAACCTGTAGGTATTGCACGTGGCGACGGCAGGAGACCGGATGATTTGACGCTAATTCCTTGAAAACTTGGAAGATCACTGTGGAACGCCACTTGTGTCGATACACTTGCTGTTTCACATGTGCCGGCGAATTCCAAGCTAGCAGGTACCGCGGCCAGCACTGCCGAGAATTTGAAGCGGCGTAAGTATGCGACTCTCTTTGAGGGTTTCATATTTACGCTCTTTGCAGTCGAAACTTTGGGTCCCTGGGACCCCGAAGCCCATCTATTGATTTCCGATATTTGTAAGAGACTGGTCGAGGCTTCGGGAGACCGCCGGGCTGGCAGTTTTTTCCGCCAACGAATTAGTTTGGCTATTCAAAGAGCTAATGCTGCCAGTCTGGTGGGCACCTTAAGCAATGACAACTTTCTAAGCAGTAACATTGAGGAAGTCTATTATTTAAGATAATGTGTAGTTTTGTAAATATTAGATATAATAGTGTAATTAAAAAATTATATTTTGGAGGAAGTCCTAAAATGAATTCATGTATGCTCTTTATTTAACCTACTTAGAAAAAAGGAGGAAGTTCTCAATTCGTCTGTATATTTTTTTTTGTTTCTTTTTTATGAAATATTTAAAGTAAATGTTGTAGATTTGTAGAAATTCTGTTTTAGACTATATTACTGTTGCAAATTTTAATGCAAGTATGATATAAGTATTTAATGAATGATACTTTGATAGACATTTGCAGAACTCGTGGAACATATGCATTACATGTACATTGTATGTGTTATGTACATATCACATTGTTTTTAATGAAATACTGTAATTAGAATAAATTAAGTCTGTAATAAGATTTTGAAATATAGACGTTAGTAAGTGATTGTTATTTTATATTCCTTTGAGATATTTTAATATAGGTTACTAAATTCCTAAACAGACATTAAAAAATATACTGTAATTTGTAATAAATAATTAATTATCTACTATTATATTAAACGAGTAATATATATATTCGATATCGCTTATTTGAAAATGGTTCTACCTATTTTGATTTTATTTCTAATTTACAATACAGGGGTTGAGGGTGCCGAGAAATCGATCCAGCTAGGTTTCAATTGAAGGAAAAATTATTTCCTCCGTCTATCACGCACTTGAAACTTCTTAACTCTAAACTTCTTAACTTTTTACATTTCGCAGAAGAATTTAGCTTCTGAATAACGCAATGGCTAGAGCGTAGATCTACCACGCCGAAGTGCACGGGTTCGAATCCTGCAATATGATCAGACTGTGATTTTTTTTTAATAAGTGGAAATAATATGTCAAAGATCAGTTCGCAACGAGTACCTATTCAAAAAACATATCGCTTTAACAATGTACTTATAATAAGAAAATAAAATGAAAAATAACGATGAAAGCATAGACTTCATAACTTCAGACAGCCTGTCCCGTACTACGAAGTGAGGCAAATGACATCAGATAAAATATAGACGTGTAGGTGCTGATTTCTAACGAAACGTTGCTGCTCGGACACGGCGTCTGGTTTTGGAGATATTTATAGTCTATGGCTCAAAGTCATGGAGAAAAATCTATTATTTACTTTCCTGGACAATGAACTTAAGATACTATGTTATTTAAAAGAGTAGCATTATACAAGCAATATTTGTAGATTTATAATCGCGTTCTCAAGAACGACTCTAACGATTTCTATGAAATTTACAATATGGAGCTTTACGGTGGTCAAAAATCGATCTAGCTAGGGGTCTAATTCTCAACAAATTCGTTTTCTCTATGTTTTCACACACTTAAAACTTCTAAACTCTAAACTCTTCTGATTTCACAGCAGAATTTATCTTCTCATTAGTACAGTGGATAGAGCATAGATCTACCAAGCTGAAATACGCGGGTTCGATTGCTACAATGTGGTCAGACTTTGTTTTGTTATTTTTTTTGTAAGACACACAGGAGAGCTCGGTCGCCCGGGTATTATTGTATTAAACGTCATCAGCGCAGTACTTGATTTTGTTAACTTGAATTAGGGTCTCATTTCTATAGTATTCTATTCATTATCAAAATCTTTGCTCTTGTATAAAAATATAATAATAACCCTTATTGGAGTAATTCGTAAAAATACACACAAATTTTCACTCAGTATCCGTAGGTACGGTACGGTAGACAGAGAGGATGGACCGCCAAGCGTCGCGGTCCTTGCATACTTCTTTCGCTTCCTCAAATCTCATCGTTCTCCTCACACATTTTCGCCTAGATATGCGAGTGCTTTTGACATTTCCATCGGCTCTCTGGCTATTTGATCTTCATAAGTCTGCCTTGGTCTTACTTGACTTCTTTTACCACTCGCTTTCGCTCTGTAGATTTTTTCGTCAGTCTTTCATCACTCAAATCACAGTGAAAATACAATACCACTAGTTTTATAATGATATTCACGTGACTTATACACACATCAAAAAAGTCTAAGCAACATGTACGATTTTGAACTTTTGAACGACTTTTACTATTGTAATATATTTATGTTTCTAATAACTCAGCATTTTTTGACGTAATAATAACTAAAGCAACAAAATCCTTCATTCAATTGTTCATTTAATCACAATAATTATTAATATGTGTACCGTAACATACATAGTATAAAATAAAGTTAAAACGAAATTAAACTTTTCATATTTTACAAAATTAAATAACGACATTTTTTAATTATTTGGTAATTCAATACAGTGTGACCGCCTCTGTTGTTTAAAACTTGTCGGCAGCGATTTTTCATTGAATTTATAAGACTGTTTATCTGATCCTGCCTCAATCGGTCCCAATGGAATTTTAAGAAGTCTTTCAGTTGTTGGGTTGTCGACACTCCGTCCAGGTTCTCTAGAACACGTCTCTGGAGCATGTCCCATGCGTGCTGGATGGGATTGAGGTCTGGCGATTGTGCAGGCCACGGCAATACCCGGATGTTTTCCATTGCCAAATACTCTCTGGTCCACCGAGCTGTGTGCGAACGCGCATTGTCATGCATCAGCGTGAAATCCGAGCCAAGACTTTGTGCAAATGGGTAAACGTAAGGCCCGAGGACATCTTCAACGTAACATTCAGCGTTCATATTGCCATCTACAAAAACGAGCTCAGTTCGTCTGTTCTTTATAATACCCGCCCATACCATCACTGTGAAGCCACTGTAATGGTGTACTTCCTGGACGAATCTCAGCCGTTCAGCATTTCCGGAACGACGATACACTCTTACCATTCTCGTATCAGGTCTAAATCCAAACCGGGACTCATCACAAAATAAAATTTTATTCCATTGCTCCTGGGTCCATGTCAAGTGTTGCCTACACCATTCGTTTCGACAGGCGCGATTGCCACGGCGTATAGGTGGGCACCTAATTGGGCGTTGTGCTCGTAGGCCGTATTCATGCAGCCTATTTCTCACGGTTTGGTGGATAACAATAACACCTCTTGAGAATTGTACCTTTAAATCTATCTCCGGGCGGTTAACATTGGCTGACGTCTTGCAGTCAGTTGTATGTATCGGTCCTGTCGCGCAGTAGTACTCCTTCCACGTCCTGGGTGCTGCTCAGCAGGATCCCCTGTATTAACGTAACGCTGCCAAAGACGACAAATCATGTTCCTATTGACACCAAAATGCCGAGGCAGCTGGGACTGATTTCTTCCCGCTTGTAGCATTCCTACAGCTCTGCATTTCATCAGCAGTCAAATGGCGTCGCTCCATAACATAAAAAATGACTCACCACTCAATGTTTTCAGAAACTGTATATCTCAAAATGATAAAAGTGCGATAAATACCAAAGTTATCAAGCAACGAAAACACATGAAATCGGGAAAAAATAATTAGCTTTTATTTTAATGAAAACAAAACAAAACCGAAAATTCTATTTTTAAAATCAGCCAGTATATGTTTCCGAAAACAAAAAAGATTGTATACCAATCTACTTTTCTAAGAAAAAAATAAAGTATCAATTAATTAAACATGCAGTTTCTGTAAATGATGCGTGTTGCTTAGACTTTTTCGATATGTGTATAAGAAAAGTAAATTGTTAATTTTCTTGGTAACAAGAAAAGTAACAATTCTTGGATGGCGGATACAGGATTGCTTGTTAAACTGAGTCTGAGATGGGTCACTAACCTATCTCAGACTGACCTTCCCCAGCTCACAGACAGATATAAAGCGTACAAAGTTGAGTAGGGATTAGGATCTACAAAAATACTACTTGTAATTTCGATACAATAAAATGTGTCACACAAAAAGATTGGCGATTGGTGACAACAAATGCAAGTCTGCGACACGGTTTTTTCACTTCTTTTAATGCCACTCTCGTATCGTTTCGGGTTGAATTTTTAGTATCTCTCTTTATTATTCTTGGGGTTTTGGTGTCGTATGAAGCGATTAAGAATTATTTTGCATATCTCATCCATTTTTATGGGTGTAGAGTATAGGACTGTCTTGAAAAAAACTGTACAATTGCAGATTTACAGAGATTAAATACGTACACATAAACGTTAGGAACTGTTATGAAAAACGTCTTCATAGTAATAAAAGGAACATTATTGAATTGTCATTTTCATTTCAGATCTGATGCGCGTAACTTCGAAGCTTGGCAAACCAAGTATAATCTACAGTGGGTATAGATACAATCTTCATAACATAAGTGGGTGTAAAAGTATTTGGCGATGTGTGAAGTGGAGGCACTACTGCTGTCGCGCATCGTTGATGACCATCGAAGATAATGTCATTAGAACGAGCGAGAAAAAACATAATCACTGACATAATGTTATTATATGATATCTATTAAATTATTGTGTGTATATCTACTTTTCTAAGAAAAAAATAAAGTATCAATTAATAAAACATGCAGTATCTGTAAATGATGCGTGTTGCTTAGACTTTTTCGATGTGTGTATAAGAAAAGTAAATTGTTAATTTTCTTGGTAACAAGAAAAGTAACAATTCTTGGATGGCGGATACAGGATTGCTTGTTAAATTGAGTCTGAGAGGGGTCACTAACCTATCTCAGACTGACCTTCCCCAGCTTACAGACAGATACAAAGCGTACAAAGTTGAGTAGGGATTAGGATCTACAAAAATACTACTTGTAATTTCGATACAATAAAATGTGTCACACAAAACGATTGGCGATTGGTGACAACAACTGCAAGTCTGCGACACGGTTTTTTTACTTCTTTTAATGCCACTCGTATCGTTCCGGGTTGGATTTTTAGTATCTCTTCTTATTATTCTTGGGGTTTTGGTGTCGTATGAAGCGATTAAGAGTTATTTTGCATATCTCATCCATTTTTACGGGTGTAGGGTATAAGGACTGTCTTGAAAAAAACTGTACAATTGCAGATTTACAGAGATTAAATACGTACACATAAACGATAGGAACTGTTATGAAAAACGTCTTCATAGTAATAAAAGGAACATTATTGAATTGTCATTTTCATTTCAGATCTGATGCGCGTAACTTCGAAGCTTGGCAAACCAAGTATAATCTACAGTGGGTATAGATACAATCTTCATAACATAAGTGGGTGTAAAAGTATTTGGCGATGTGTGAAGTGGAGGCACTACTGCTGTCGCGCATCGTTGATTACCATCGAAGATAATGTCGTTAGAACGAGCAAGAAAAAACATAATCACTGATATAATATTATTATATGATATCTATTAAATTATTGTGTGTATATCTATAATGAAATGACGCATGTAATCTGAGAAAGTTATTAAAGAACATAAACAGTATAAAGAAAATTAAAAGTTTTTGAACCCTTTTACCTAAAAACGTTTACTATTAAAACATTTGAATTACTTGTTTAATTTTTATGTTTTCATTTTATTTATTTGTTCTTTCCTCGGACCAAAAATTGTAATGGACGGAGTCATTATGAGTTAACGCTCTTGTCAGATTTATCGCGTCTCTCTAATCTCGTTGAGCGAAATCACGAGTAAAACAGTAAGTTTGGCAGCCTCGCACTGTCGATCTAGTTCGTGTCAGCTCATGACCGGCTTGACATACAAAAGATTGCAGTACTGAAATAATTATTTGCAAAATACTCATAAATATTAAGTGTTTTGGATATTAGTATTCACGAAAATAAAAACATGTCATATCCAGCTATGTATTGTTGTACTCTGACCATTCCCTAGTCACACACATTAGTACAAGTCTAGAACCTAGGTCAAAAAAACGGACGCGCTGTTAAAGCAAATAAAATAAAAATGAATAAAATAAAAATTATGATGCTTCGTGATGTCTGTCTGGCTATTCGTGCTGTATTTGGACAGTTGCCTCCAGACATTGAAAGGTAGTGTGAGTGGTATGATATTTCATGGTACAGTGGTAAACTGACTATTGTACGCTGACGATGCTATGCTTATAACACCATTAAAAGCGGAGTTGCAGACACTAGCTACGAGTACGTGCATGAAAGAAGACTGTGAAGTGAAAGGATTGAATAGAAATGTGAATAAAATTTAGGTTCTAGTGTTTGAAAGAGAAGATGTACAGACAAAGTCTGATATATGGGTAAATGGAAAATGTGTAGAACAAGTGAACGAAATTTTATATCTGAGGAGTGCGTTTTCGAGGGATGGAAGATGTGAGTTGGATGTGGAGAAACAGGTAGCAGCTGGCAATAAAGCGGACGGTGCTCTGTCCACATTAGTAGGCAGTGTGAATATATCTAACTCAGCCAAAATGCTTATACACAGTGCGGTGTTGATACCAACTTTATTGTAGGGTAGTGAGGCCCGGATATCCCCGAAATCGAGTGAAAGTGAGATAAATGCGGTAGAAATGCAATGCAGAAATATGTGCGGTGTCACGCTTGCGGACAAAATAAGCAATGAAGAGATACGCAGTATGACAGGGTTGCACGACAGTGTTATTGTAAAAATGAAGAAAGGAATGCTATGATGGTTCGGGCACATGAAAAGAATGAGTAATGAAAGACTGACGAAGAAAATCTATAGAGCGAAAGTGAGTGGTAAAAGAAGCAAAGGAACACCAAGGCTGAGTTATAAAAATCAAATAGCTAGACTGTTAGCCGACGGAAATGTTAAAAGCACTCGTATATGTAGGCGAAAATGTGTGAGGAGAATGATGAGATTTGAGGATGCGAAAGAAGTATGTAAGGACCGCAACACTTGGCGCTCCGTCCTCTCTGACTACCCCGTTAAGGATACGGAGTGAAGATATTTATGTATGTATGTTAAAATTATTGTTCCAAGGTTTTTTCGCTATGAGACTTCCTGAACATAAATGCAGCTGCAGACAAGTTTATAATACGACATATGTTATATATTTTTTAAACGGTTTTATTCAGCTTGCCGTGTTTGTTGTTGTTGTTTTTTGGGTCAAATTTAGTAATTGAAATTTTACCCTTTTCCTGTTTACAGATTGATCTGATATTTGGTACATACCTTTAGTTCTGATGACAATACATTTGAATATATTCAGTATCTTTGTAAATCCAAGAAAGGGCTTGACTATTAGAATACAATACACCATAAAAAATGCCAAATCTAAGATGGCCACCGGTATAAAATGGCGGATTTGTTTCAATCCCGTTAATATGGGTAATGGGTATTTAATCAAAGGGCTTTTTGTTATTATTTTTTAACCTCTACTTACCGTTTCAGGTATAATATCCTATTCTCAATCGCGGACTGGTAAGCCAATTATCCAAATTGGCAAATGTAGATTTTACAGGCGCAGCGAGCGCACTGGACCCAGAATACAGTGGTTTTGTAATAAATGGAGATCAAATAACTGTAGAGCCAGCATCTTGACATTTTTTTGATGAAGAGATTGTCAATATTAAGAACGAACACAATCATTGATGATAATATCTTTTAGAAAATAAATGTCTCAGTTTAAATCAAAAATACTTTTGTTAGCATTACGTTAAATGAGATCACTTATGATATCACCTCCGTGTTCGTCTATCTGTCTGCCACGTCCGTTTAATTCGGAGACTATTTGACGTAGATTTACTTTTTTAACAATTTTTGAAAGTAAGTTTCAAATTTCAGCGTTTGTTGCTGCCGTTTGGTCGTTTCGTGGTGTCAAAATAGCTCTTTCGCAAAGCAAGAATTTTCGTAAGTTTGTATTTGCATTGCGTTCCCATACACAGATGATATGAGGTCACGCATCAATTAAACTGTGCAACACAAGTTTTCATGTAGAACAACTTTTCCTTGTTCCTGCGGATACACGCCGTTACCAATCTCAAGTAGCAAATCAGAAAATTCCTGTGCATTATCGTGGCTTCCGATTTGCGCTCGCATATTTATTGTCAAATGCATAGGGATAATGTAGTGCCACAGTATAAAACTCTTTAGACAGGCTCTAACTTTATCAGCCCTTGTTCCACATGGTATAACAGGCAGATTTTGACGAAAGTCGTCACAAAATAGTACTGTAATACCACACGTGGGTTGGCCGTTTTGCTTGATATCACGTAATGTTCTGTGTACTGCTTCAACCGGTTTATGGTTTGCCATTGTGCATTCATCCCATATACTAAGATTACAATCACGTGAAACCTTAGCTTTATCGCTCTTTCTAGAAATATTACGAACAGGGCTCTGTGCGGTCTAAGTCGATCGGAATTTTAAACGTAGTATGGGCAGTTTTTCATCCTGGCAACAAAGTGGCTGCTATGCCCGTAGCGATAACAAGCGCAATTTTACTTTGGCTTCGTAACTTCGCCAAAATCACTTTGGTAAGAAAAGTCTTTCCCGTATCACCGGAAGCATCTACAAACAGCATTTCTCCCAAAGCACTGTCTATGCTGCGAATTACACGATCGAAAATTAAATGGTATTTTTCAGTTAGTCTCAAGATATCAGTTTGTAAAGTTTCGGCCAGTTCTACTGGATCATAGTTTATTTCCATCGCGTAATCTCTGTTAATGCGTTCACCGTCAAATGATGGCATCCTATTTCTCAATATGGCATGCCATATTGAGAAATAGGATTACCCCCAATAGATAGATATAGATCTTGAATAGCCAGCAAACTCAACTCAAATTCAAGTGACTTTCACGTAAACTCTAACTAATTGCGTTGTCATTAGTTAGTTGTGCGTGCCTGAAAAAGTCCTCAGCTAATTTGTTTTGATATTTATGCCACAACTGTGCGGCATCTGAAAGATGAACACCAGCATGACTGCAAACAAATGGCGCAACCGATGGGGACTTTCACTAATACTCGCTTCGGACAAAGCGTCAACCCAGTGTTGATCACCATATAGTAAGTGACGCCGCTTGGTAAGTGGGGTACACATTATTATCAACCTTTCGGAGCTCGGCAAAAGAATTAGCCCCTCGAACAGTGTACAGAAGCAAGCACAGGTAAAAGCATTCAGAGTTATTCGGATGCACATTATAAACTCTGCCAATAATTTGTTCTTTAAAAATACCTGGTTCACTATCTACAGCTGTTCCACGTCTTCTGGGGTTAAAAATACCTTTTTGTTTATTATAGGTATAATGTGATGGAATTTCGTTGTATAAGAGTGACTTAGCAAATGCATATGTTTCGCTAAGTTGAAAGAATGCGAGCAGATTGGTTCGTCTTGGGTTTTATAAATGCTCCGTCACATTATCAGGGTTGAAGTACACCCTTTGTCAACCTTCAAGATGTACGTCAAGATGGATAACGGGTGGATGTCTTAAATGAATCGGAAAACTTAAAATATGCCAAATTGCCTCAGAAGAGCTAATATATCGACTAGACTGAAACCTCATAACTTCATCGTTATTATTATATGTAAACCCCACTGTTGCTTGGTCACTGTCCTTGTTCACATATTGACGTATGTATTTTATGGATTCGACACTGTTACATACTTCGACGTTGACATGAGCTTGTAATGCTCTCAATAATACCAGTGAATAAGGTAACACCCATCTATTATCTAAATCTATTTCTCTCGAGTCCAACGTAAGCTGAACCCTATTTAATATGATTGATCATGCAGATCGGAGGTCAACTTACATTGGAAGAGTCAAAATCTCCGAAATTGTCCATTTTTTAACTTTATAAACTTTCAATCATCATCATTTTACAGACCATAATATATAAAACTAACTTAACTAAAGTTTCAGCCAATTCAACTGAACGGTTATTTTATAGCATTTTTATCGAACACATGTTCGACGTGATTCTTTAAATTGATATACCTTTTTTATTTATGAATTAATTGAAATAAAACAAACATTAAAGTTTAAGTGAAGCTTACAACAATACATTGGTAAAAACCACACCCAAATCGGTTAAGCCGTTTCTAAGATTAACGCGCGCACGAACGCACTGACAAACAGACGAAAATTCTAACAATCATTGTTTAGGGTTCTATTGCATTTGTAATTAGCCTTTACCAACATAAAGACCCGCAATAATAGTTTTTCATGTATCTTTCATGTACAGACAGTGATCAGTTACGTTTTTATTATATGTATAGATATAGAATTTTTTTTTATGTGTTGTGTAAAAAGATAGCTCTTCAACAAATTTTATTTTATGGTTGACAGTAATTTTTACACGAAAGATCTTTGAAAGATTTGAGAGATTTTTGAAAGATTAACGATAAACTTTATTTGTCGATTAGTAACAAGTACCTAATAACTGACATCTATGTGGAGTGCGGAACAATAATTTTGCAATTCTTATACCCGTGAAGCCACTGAAATTAAAAAAGAAGAAGTACCATTTGTAATTAGCCGTTTTTTCTTATTCTCTTAATACCAGTCACGTATGGTTCCAGTTAGGAATAGTACCTCGCCGTACTATATTCTGAGTATAGCTGTAGGTAGCGTTGCCAACATTTGCTTCGACTGATTATAGTATTTTTCAGAATAAGCTATAAAAAAAGGGAAATATATAATGGAACTATAGAATTAGTAATTCTATCTATAACTCACAATCTTTAAATTTAATGGTTTTTTCTATAAATTTCTCTATTAATTTGCTACTGTTGATATTAATGAAACATTAAAATTAATAGTCTTCGCAATACATTTACAATTTTTATCAAATAAATAATAAGGTAAGATTCAAAATTAACAGTTTCGCTATTAAATTTTGTTAACGACTTCAATCACTAAAACTTTAATCCTGTGGTGTAATAAATGCTTGGGAGGTATTTGTGAAGACATGCGGGCTAAAGTTTACATTGCTTCACATTGGGTAAAATTTTATAGAATTCTTTTGTAAAAGTATGCAATATGACGGTATATTTATAACACAAGATGTTCGATATAACTATTCAACATCTAAAGTGCACTTTACAAGTTTACATTTTTACGATATTAATTTTGTAATTTTGTAGGAACTTTTTTGGGTAGGTTATGTTAGGTTAGCATTTTTACCATAACGACAAAGCGCCAGATTGGAATCCGTTTTATACATGGAGCGTTTTATACATCCATGGATAGTTGAAGTCGAGAAATCTAATCTTGAAACATCTCTTTTCCCCTCCGTCTCTTTTCATTTTTTGCTGTCGGTATATCTACATAATAGCAATCTTATATAAACTAGTAGGTGTATTTCTGAGTTATTGTCAAGAGTTAGAAAGAGAGAAATGAAACGTTAGTGATCAAAAGTTACTCGAGGTTATGTAATTTGTCTTGAACTACTTCTTCAGAGTACGGTAATATTCTTAGCTACAGCCAATTTTGAACTGTCGCGAGACGTTCGTAATCTTCATGGCAAACGTCATTGTCAGGATAACAGCTAGACAGCTTGTCCAGTTTAATCGTTTATTTTATAGAGAACTTTATTTTTCATAGCAAAATTTAATATTTTAAACGATTCCTTATTTTTTTTTTATAGATGTTAAGTTTATTTTATAGCATCTATAATTTTTTTAAAGATGATCTTTTTCAATGAAGGAGTAACATTTAATTGTATGATGTTATGTTTTTATACAACGATTAATAGCGCTTTTGTTTAGATTTTCACAAATTTTGAAGACCGTTTAAATGCATTCCTAAAAAATATTTATTTTCATAAAAACGATATTTTTTCCACTTCTTGCATTTTTTAATAATTTTTTGTGTTGATTTTAAATTAATGTACGAGTAGATCAAACACTCATTTTAAGACAGAGTCGTCTTTGGTTACACGCACATCGCATCAGTCGAAACTCAAAAGGTAATTATAAAGCCATAGACGTAATAATAAAGCACATTCATAAATTAAAAAAGTGAGAAATTTATTTGTTATTGATTTCGGTGTTGCAAAATAAAGATTAATCACTGAGATATAGTATTTTTGCGTATTATATATTTCTTCAACAGTATATAGTACGCAGACCAGTATATAGTTCGTAATATAATTATTACAGTATGGTCAGTAACTTTAGGTTTAGGTGTCGTACAAGGCGACTTAATATCTTATTTCACCAATACTTCCTAACTTGTCACCTACAGTCAACTACAATAAAATATCGCTAAACTGGTTTTGAAATTATATTCAAAGGGGGACTTCAAAAGTTTGATGAAACATAAAGAAAGTTAGGGGTCCTCAGTGTCTTTTTAGGGGTTACCTAAATTTTAGGGTATGTTGGTGAAATTAAGTGTTAGTGTTTTAAATTTGAATAAATTGAGTATAGTGCTGTCTTATGCAAGAAGTGTACTTCAGCAAAACTTAAACAATTGCAGGTGTTAAAAATAACAATATAGAAATTAGATCATTGTACTCACAAACATTAAGAATTGTTATAAAAACAAATTTAAAGTGTACTTAATGGAATTTGAATAGTGATTTTCGTTTCAGCTCTGACGTATGTGACGTCGAAGTTTGGCAAACCGATTGCAATCTTTGATGGACATAGATACAATCTTTATAATAGGAATGGAGTTAAAACTTTCTGGCGATGTGTGAAATGGAGGCACCAGTTCTGTCGTGCGACGTTGGTAACCATCGAGGACATTATCGTTAGAGCGAACGAGAAAAAACACAACCATTGATGTAATATGCTCATTATACTGACATGTTAGCTAATCTCGACTGTAAGAATATTCATGCTATTCTTCTCCGAATCTTGGCTTAAGCCTTGCCGTCCTTCCACTTCCTATTCTTTACCTGGTTATCAGTTAATTAGAAATGATCGTTCTGCTGGTAAGGGTGGTGATGTTGCCATATATCTTCGTTCTTATTATATACCTTTCTCTGTCGTTGATATGTCTCAATAGCCGCCACCATCAAATGCAGGTGAGCATCTCTTTTTAGAGATTATTCTTAATCATACAAAAATCTTACTAGGTGTGTCCTACTCTCCTTCTTCTAGCATTGATTTTTTTTCCTCTAGAAAATATTTTGCTAAATTTAACTCGTTCTTATGGTCATACTATTATCATGGGAGATTTTAATACTTGTGTACTCAAAAGAGATTATCGTTTGTATTCTCTATAGTCAATGTTACAATCCACAAACTTATCTATTCTTCCTTTAAATGCAACCCATCATTTTCCAAACTGTTCTTCTTCACATCCTGACTTAATGTTCGTTTCTTCTCCTGAGCACGTCTCAAATCATGGACAATGTCCAGCTGATGCACTTTCCTACCATGACTTGATATTTCTCACTTTTAAAATTTTCCCTCCTAAAACTACGCTTAAAATTCTCTTGCAACGCAATTTTGGTGCAATGGATCTTGATGGTCTTCGTGAAGACGCGGCAAACATTGACTGAACATCACTTATTGATGTTGATTCTGTTAACGACAAACTCGATTTTTTCTTATCCCGCCTAATAACACTTTATGATGTACCTGCACCGATTAGTTAAAATCAAACACTCTCCATCTCCTTGGCTTACTGATCACATCAAAACACTGATGCATAAGAAAAATATCACTAAGTCGAAATATAAATCTAGGCCTACCCAACTCAACTGGGAGAAATATGTGACCATTCGAAATCATTGCAACCAGGTATGTACGAACACTCAATGCCGATTTATTCATGATTCTGTTGAAAGTGCAGATGCTTAAGTCTGGATATTCCTTAAATCAATGGGAGTGCGAAAAAAACGACAGAACGTTGCTCCTATAAATTTAGATATTAATTCTTTAAATAATTATTTCACAACTTCGCCCGAGTTTGATGGGACAACTAAACTAAGTACTCTGAATTCTCTTTCAAATCTTTCTACTCCCGGTTTTTCATCATTTACGTTTAGTCAATTCACTGATTATGATGTTAAGAAGAGTATATTATCAGTTACCTCCGATGCTGTTGGCGTGGATAGTGTTAGTATAAAAATGATTTTACCTGTCCTCGATGAAGTTCTTCTAGCCATGTTCTAAATCAATCCATTTCTAGTGGTACTTTTCCATCCGTATGGAAAGATGCACAGATTATGCCAATTCCTAAAAAACCTAACCCTACCTCTTTTACTGAATATCGTCCCATTTCAATATTACCTTTCCTATCAAAAGTTCTTGTACGCCTAGTCTATAATCAATTAAATAGTGTCCTTACCATAAATAATTTGCTAAATTCATATCAATCTGGTTTCCGTTTTGGACACATCACGACTACAGCATTAGTGAATATTACAGACGATATTCGATCGGGGATGGAGAGTCGCAATCTCACTGTAGTTTCACTCCTTGATTTCAGTAATGCATTCAATACAGTGGATTTTGATGTCCTCCTCAGTATATTACGCTCCATTAACATATCTCCTGATGCGATTGAATGGTTTCGTAGTTACCTGTTTGGACGCCGGCAGCGGGTCCGCATTGGAGACTCCCTCTCTTTCTGGTACGTTACTACTGCTGGTGTTCCGCAGGGCGGCGTTTTATCTCCATTACTCTTTGCTATATTTATTAACTCTATCTCTGATTGTTTACTTTCACCTTGCCACCTTTATGCAGATGATTTACAAATCTACTCTCAGGCTTCTATTGGTGATTTGCCGCTAGCAATAAATAAAATAAATGTAGACCTTACGCATATTGGTAATTGGAGCAAATGTTTTGGATTGAGGGTAAATCCGGCTAAAACTCAAGTCAGAGTTCAGAATCAATTGGTCACAACTTCCATCTGTTGTTTGTGACAACATAAATCTACCCTACAGTGACTGTGTAAAAAATTTAGGGATATACATGGACGCAAGTTTTACCTGGAGCCCCCAGTTGAATGAGGTTAGTCGCCGAATGTTTGCTTCTTTTGGACCATTAAGAAGACTGCGTAATTTTCTTCCAATTGCTACCAAAATTGCACTTGCTCAGTCTCGTCTTCTGCCTATACTGGATTATACTGACGTATGTTACGTTGACCTTTCTGCAGAGCAACTTAACAGACTTGAACGGCTTCAAAATTTTGCCATACGTTTCATATTTGGATTGCGCAAATGTGATCACATATCCGCTTTTCGCACTCAACTCAAGTGGTGGCCGATTTGTCTTCGCCGGAATGCCCACATTCTTTTCTGATTCTTACTAGATTCTTGCGATCATCGGAAAATTTGGAATTGGAAATTCCTAAACATATTATTAAGTTTTTGGCTAAGTCTTTTACTGTAGAGGGTGCGCGTTTGTGGAATTCATTGCAACTATAAGACGTGCATTTGGACTCCTTTAAACGATTGGTGAAAGAACATTACTTGTCAATGTGATTTTTTTTGCTACATTTATATTCATGTATTATTGTGTTGTGTGTGTATTTATTTATGTAGTGAATGCCTATTTATTTGCGTGTATTTGTATATATTATTTTTATTGTTGTGTATGTGTATAAGTGTGTCGTATATGTTTGCAGCAAAATCCACCTTTTCGGTTATTTCCGACTAATCTTTCCATTCCTAGGTTGTCTGGAAGAGATCGCTGTTGGCGATAAGATCGCCTGTTGTATTTTACTTTGTACATATTAATATTAAGTTTTAAGTCTTTTGTTTTGTGTGCAATAAAGTAATTATTATTATTATTATTAATATGTTTATAATGTATACATATATCTAATATAAAATAATGAAAATAAAGTAATCTGTAAATGTGTTTAGAGCATTAAAAATGTTAAAATGCTTTACGAACATTTCACCTGTCAATATTAAAGTAATTGATTTTGGTTTTGTTGATTTTTATTAACTACTTTAACATATTTTTCGTTACTATTATTACTATTCGTTTTTATAACCTCTACTTAACCTTTCAGAGACAATATCCTATTCTCAATCGCGAACTGGTAAACCAATTGTCCAAATCGGCAAATATAGATTCTACAGGCGTAGCGAGTGCACAGGACCCAAGGTGCAATGGTATTGTAATAAATGGAGCTCAAATAATTGCAGAGCCAGTATCTTGACAATTGATGACGAGATCATTAATATTAAGAACGAACATAATCACTAATGATTAATGTCACTCACTTGTGGTCTCCTTAATAAAACAAGTTTAAATTAAAAAGCTTGTTTTAGTCTCTCAATACAAGTCTTACAGGTTTCCAGTTATAAACAGTATCTACTTTTATTATCTCCTAGGTCGTATAATGAACGTAAGGTTTTTCACTTTGCAATCCTGACAAAAGCAATTACTTTACGTTGGTGCTGAAATAGGTAAAGTCTGAATTGGGATGTTTCTGACATGTAAGTGTCGATACTGTCAGAAGAAACTCAGACCTTGGACCATTAATACAGAATCATCCAACCTGTCTTGATCATATCTCCTGTGTTGGAGAAGATTGAGCTAACCAGTTTCTTGTTGGTTCTTCTGACGTACAAAAACACTTTGTACCTGGGTTTATTTGATTTAATTGATTTCGCTTCCACGAGCATTTCAAGTTTTCAAGTGCAATGGGACCTATATTAATGCACTTTACAATATGTTGAACACTATTCGATTTAGTTAGATTCGAGAATTAAGATCGAATATATTACTGAATGGTCTTAAAGCAACAGGTCTGTTGTAACCTGCAACTTACATCGATAAAAATGATTACTTACATATAAACATATATATATTCACGCTGTATCCCTAACGAGGTAATCGGAGAGGACGGAGCGCCAGGAGTCGCGATCCTTCCATACCTCTTTCGCTTTCTCAAATCTCATCATTTAATTAATTAAGTAATCATAAAGTGATTACTTAATTAATTTAAATGCTTACTTAAGTTTAATTATACTCATATCATTGATTATATTTTAGAAAAAGAGTACACATTGTTGGATTTAAGTTCGTTCCACGACATCCTTGGCAATTATCTAATAGTAGTAATTTCATATAATTAGTCATTTATTTTTTATTTTCTAGAACCAAAGTTCACTACATCTCGTTTCGGCAAACCTGTAATTGAAATCGGCGGGTATAGGTTTAATAAAAACAACAAAAGTGTTGGTGCCAAAGCGTTATGGGTTTGTTCAAGATCTACGAGCCGTCACTGTCGCGCCACCATCACCACTATTGAAGACATTATCATCAAGTATAATGATAATCATAATCATTGATAAAAATTATAAACATGTAATCTTTTATTTTTAGAATTTAAAATATTTGTATTATTAATTGGCTCATTC
This sequence comes from Zeuzera pyrina, assembly GCA_907165235.1. Classification (NCBI taxonomy): domain Eukaryota; kingdom Metazoa; phylum Arthropoda; class Insecta; order Lepidoptera; family Cossidae; genus Zeuzera; species Zeuzera pyrina. The sequence goes on from OU015628.1 coordinate 19,295,511, forward strand.
TAACGAATGGTTTGTAGTTGTTAATAGACCTCAATAAAGATTTGTTTATACTTTCAGTTCACATCAAACAAAAAATATACTACATAAAAGCAACATATTATTTAATTGTTTTCAGAAAATTTAAGTGAAAGCTATAATATTTTATTAATTAGAATAATAATTGCCTTCTTTAAGGAACTTGTTAAGACTAAAGAGCACCTCATGATAAAACAATAATTTTTAAGGTGTATGTCGATGTATTCGTTCTAATGAAATTGTTTTGGCTTATGTTTTAAATGCATTGATTATTTTAGGATTAATTAGACAACGATATGTCGCTGGTTTTATTAATAAAAGAGGAGGGCAGTACGGGATTTCACCAAAAGTTAGACTTTCGAAAGGTCTACATTTACCTATAAGAGGAAATTATAGAAGGTGCCGCTTCTGTAGTACAAGGAAGTTTGAAAAACGGACTTACTACCAGTGTGAGATATGTGAAGTCCCACTGTGCCTAACACCGTGCTGGCATTACTTTCATTCATAGCATTAATAAACAATTTTTATATCAATGTTCTAATTTTTTATTCTCATTATAAACCAGAACATTTTACAATTATAAAAAACAAAAACAATTAACAAAAAACTATTGACGATGCTGCTTCTTTCCTTGTATAATTATTGTTAGCTGTGAGAAAATAATTCACTAATTCCTAAATGAATACGTAACGTGAGATTTGAGGTCTACTTAAGTCTGAAAATTCGGGGAAAAATACAACTTCCAGAATATTTATTTGTACTCTGTAATCCGTATCAATGTACTAATTTAAGTGTGTTATAATGTGTTGTAGTGTACGGAGAAAAAAATCAGCTACAAATTTCACATAAGGCGAAATTATATCCGTAATAGTTTTCGCGTACACGAAGCGATAGATTTTAAAATTAACTTTGTGATGTTAGTCGCCCATGACTGCTATGACATACATATATATAGGTATACAAACCATGTACAGATTAACTACATTAGCAGAACACGTTGAAATGACACTGTACGTTTCGATATTAACAATTGAAAATAATTTTTACGTGTTGACTAAAGCAGATATACAGTATAATAAATACCATACAATATTACATAGTGCTACGGTAATATCAAATGTTCTAGTTCAATGTATTTTTTTTTATTTCATGTAAGTGGCTATGCAGGTCCTACCAGACCTGTATCACTGCGACCAAAATTGATCTATTGTGATCGCCACTGTGTTACAAAACACTACCAAGTCCCACTGTAGTCAAAAACTGCAAGGTATTCCTTGGAGTGATATGCTGAACCTCCTCCGAACTCAGAAAATACTGGCCGAGGCAGGATCGACGAGTGCGCATCAGTGGTCCGCAGTCACACAAAATGTGCATAGGCGTTTCATCCACTTCCTGGCAGTACCGGCACATTCTTGTGTTGGAGAGCCCCATACTAAACATGTGCTTAGTTAAGCAACAATGTCCAGTAAGTGGTCTAACCAAGATACGCAAGTTGCTCCGGCTCATTGCCGTGACGCTAGAAGCCACCTTGCGATTATATGGCTTTATTAGGGCTTTGGAATGCTCCTGGCCCGGAATATTCTTCCAATACTCGCAAGACGCTTTTAGTTCAATGTAAAGGAAAGGCAGAAAAATACTTTTAAATTTAAACTGCGATGCAGGTCTAATACAATTTGAATCAGCTAATAAATTAACTTAACTTTTTTTTTTACTTACTTTTAACTTTAAATTTTAATTAACATCGTTGTTGGCAGCTATCCCTATGGCAATGTTCTCGATGACTCGCTGCGGTCGAACTGTACTCCTAATAGGAAGACATAGATACTACAAGAATAATAGGAGTAAAGGAAGAAAATCTGTTTGGTTCTGTAGCAAAGGCAGGACCAGTGATCGATGTCGTGCTTCGGTAGTTTTGTACGACGACACTATAGTTCAACTAAAGAACCATCACTCACATGTTTAATATCATATTAAACATTGATCCAATGTTTCTGTAATAAAAAAAAAATGCAAATATTTGGTATTATGAATGTATTGTTATGTGACTGAGTTATGTTTTAGAAATATTTTTTTAACAAACAAGTTTCATCCCGTTGGTTTTACTCATCAGAGTCACAAAATAGAGGGATCAATTATTGTTAAATTGAGTGGAATAGCTGCTCTACCAAAAATCTTCTTCATGTTCATATATAATTATTTATAATCATATTGAATTTTTATCATCTAGTAATATTTCTTGCTTGAAATAATATTGCTTGCTGGAAAGGGCTTGTAAAGAGTAGTTTTTTTTAAATTATTTTATTTTTATGTTATTATAATATTATAATGTTTATATAATAAGTTTTTAGTTGTTTGATTTCAAAGATATAATTCATTTTGGGCTACATTTTAGAAAAAATACGTTGTTAAATTTTTATTTTTCGTTACTTTTTTTAAGTTTGTTTTTTATTTTTACATTTATAAAATAATATATTTTTTATAATTGCCTTATGTAGTAGTTACATAGTTACATATAAATCTGTCTAAATTAATTGCTTCTCTGCCGTTTTGTAAGCAGAGCCTTACGTTTGGAGAATTCACAACATTAATCAATAGTTAAAATGATAATCACAATGACAGGTGATTGTAGGCTGAACTACTTTCAATTCATAGGCTTTATATAATATTTCAGAAAAACCAGTTTATACTAAGTCACGCAGAGGAAATCCTGTGATAGAAATAGGCAATTATCGTTTCAGCAGACACTTCACTTCTTCCAATAAAGTTACTACTTGGAGTTGCATAAAAAGGAACAAATTCTACCGCTGTTCAGCTAAATTGTACACAGTTGAAGATGTTATTATTAAAATTAACAATGAACATTATCATAAATGAATCTTGAAATGAATATACGAAGAAAACATGTCGTGAAATGAAACGTGAATTTTGTTACAAGATTTGGGGTCTACACTCTACATATCGATGATCAACTATCACGATCTGTCAAATAGAATTTACATACCTAATTGAATAAGAGTGCGAAAACTTGTCTAATTACATATGTTGAAGAATGGTTATGATTACCTGCTTCCAAAATATGTTACTAAAAATGTATTGCATAAGCAACGCGAGCTTATCATCGTCAATAAGTATTTACTTTGCTTTTTTTTATGTCGGAAGAGGCAAACGATAAAGCGAGTCAAAAGTATACAATTTTATACATAATTTTGTCTTCATTACACACGCATGCATGACATATAAACGTCATTGTATACAAAAAAATCAGCGAAACGCTAGGAGCGCTCTTAGTAATTGATCGTATATATTGTGTCAAAGTTATACGTATTCGTATAGATAATAATTTTTTATGATATAGACAATGTTAATTTTTTTTAGACATTTGAAGGACTTAATAATACTCCAGGGTAAAGGTATTTTTTAGCCAGATTAATTTTTGGTAGTTAATAACATTCCAATATTGTCAATATTTTCTACACAAATTTTACTTAATAATTTAGCTTTAGCTTAATTAACGATTAATTTGAAATTTTTATTTTTTATGTTCCCTTTTATTACATACGTCTCATTACATAATATTTTGCAAAGCAATGAACATTTTTTTCAAATGTTGTAAAAAACATAAAAGTTGTGTGATTAAAAAACATCGAAAATATTATATTGTACAGGATCTCTTTTTATTTGATCCAAAAAGAAAATTTTTAAAAGTATACAGATATAAGTGATTATATCTGTATATAATCTAATTATATCTGTAGATATAAGTGTATTATATATGCATAATGCATATTTAAATGTTGACAGAGTCGGCAATTTTTGGTACGTCGCGGAAAGGTAAACCGATGATAGAGTTATATGGACATCGTTTTAATTATTACCACAGAAGTAAATGGCCTCGAGGCACTTGGGTATGTAACAAGAACAACTCCGCCAAATGTCGAGCCGCGTTGACTACACTGGAAAATGTTATTGTAAAGGTGAACAATATACATACTCACGAGTGAATAACACATTATGTAATAATTAAAACGTTAAAAAAAGTATTCCATTTTTTTAAATAAAATTGTTTTTGCTATAACGTTTTATTATTTTTGATACAATCAACTATAGAGATGATTATTTGTTTATCTAATAATTAAATAATAAAACGATCATCTCTGTTCATAATTTTTGCACTAAGCCTAGAAGTATAACAGGATGCCAGCCCTGTAGCCTGGGCCAGAGTATAAGGCTACAGTGTTCCTCGCCTGTCATAAGTGATGACTTAAAGGACCTTTAGGATTGCGTCTGGCAGGACGATGCCTATGATCCGCGCCATCGTAGCACTGTGAGGGACGGGCTCCAGTTCCCGGAAGACATCTCGGAGCCCTTCGACAACACACCAATGGCGACCATCGCAGGAGTTTTAGTGGATAAAAGCCTTATATAATCTAGTTGTACCCTCTGGGGCTGGGAACCTATGTTCAGTTTTCTCCTACGTTACTAAAAAAAAGCGTGTATACGGGATACAGGCCACTTAGGCGCAACAGTCCAGCACAGCACACATGATTTTACGGTGTATCTACGTGCTTGCCCTGCTCTTATTTATGTGACTGTTTAGATTATATAGTGATACATTGTCCATAAAAATCTGTACTGGTCTGGCCTGTGCTGTTCTGCATCACCTGCATCTCCGTATACGTATAGGTTTACCCATGTTCTCATGTAATGTATTTTGTGTCTGTAACTATGATTGTTATGTTCTATGTATACCTTTAACTTCTGTAATTTATGTACGACATTTTTTTTTCAGTTAGGTTCGGGTTATCACAAAAAGGCAACCCGGTGGTGATGCTAGGTGGTCACAGGTTTAAAAGGACATCTGCGTATGGCGTGAAATCATGGTGGCATTGCAACAAAAGATCAACCACAGGATGTTCTGCCAGCATCAGCCTTATACATAATCAGATCGTGAGGTTCAACTTACGACATAATCACACATCATAGTCGATCATACATAAACGTGCGTTAATGCGTTGTTTCGCAAATTTCGTAACTTCAAATTCGTATGCTTCTGCCAAAAGTAACTTTTATAAATAGTTCAATAGAGTGCGTTGAGAAGTGTACCGGTTGTACTTTATAATCACATTAAAGCGATCATATTCCATTATAGCCATCAGATTCCCAGCCAGGTCAATCTCGGAAACGAACTTTTCTAAATTGGCTTGAAGTCTGGGTGTTACTAAGAGCTCCCTCGATTCATTGCGCGGTATCCACAACACGAGCCCATTGCTTGGATTGGCCTTCGAGCTCCAGACAACTACACAATTTGTGTCGTTGTATGGACTATTATTATTATATAAACTGAATCGGCTGAGAATATTGATAGAACATGTACTAAGAATGCAAGAACATAGAATGAATAAATATACGTATACATATTCTATTAATCGTGTCCTAGATAGACGGATAGATACAAACAAAGTCAATCAAAAATCTGTAGCTGTTTGTATGAAAGGATAAAGAGATGGCTAAGAACTAAACGATCTAAGTTTCTTGAGGAATAAATTGCTCTCACTTGTCAATGAGAACGTTACTGGTATCGTTACTGGAAGGTCTCGATCGCAAGCTGTCCACACTGACACTCAATGGCATACGGCTCTCCACCGCTGGACACAGCGATATGGCGGTGTTGGTCAATAATATTACTGATAGCGCTTTGAGAAAATCAAATATAGTTTTCATTCTGTTTATGTTGCTTTCTGCAAAATCGAATATTCGACTAAAAAGTGCGCTCAACTTTAACTTGATTTTAAAAAACCGTTTATAGATGTAAATTTAAATTTAAGAATGTTTAAAGAGGTAACACTTTAGATTATCTATGTGTTTATAATAATATTATCACCTTAGTAATTTATATTTCACACAAAATAAAATCATCCGTGTAAATCAGTAGTGATACACGAAATAAACTAAAAATGGAGTTGCGGTACGCAATGGTGGCGCGGCCACCAAATGCAGTGCGTAAAATATTGATGTGTATAATTAATTACAGTTTGAGAAGATGAAGAAATTTTTGAAAGTTTACAGGTTTAGATTTAAATTTAATGTAATTATTATATTTTTGTTAAGAAATATCTTCGTATTATATACCCTTAACAGGGTAAACTGTAGATCTCTTTCTCTTCTAAAGTCATTATGGTCTATACATATTAGTTACATTAAAGTAGTGGATTCTTTTGACTCTCCCACAGCTAATAATGTAGATATGTGATCTTCTTAAGTCAATGTTTGTCCCATTTAGATTTTCTTACTAGAGACTATTGTTCTGTTAATGTATCGGTCTGATAATGTAATGTAATAGATTGCCGATTCTATGTACTTTCTCTTCTTATTTTATTTGCATATTTTGTTTATTAAGGGACCGATTTGTTTTCAGATTCATTTTCACTGTATTCGCCTAATTTTTACGCAATTTTGAGGAAATCTAAGTTCTTCTACGATAGAACATACTATATGTGTAACTAACATTAGCATTAGATTTTGTTAAAAGTTTAATAATATTAAAAAATATTGCGTAAGTTAAGTTATAGTGACAAAAAACGTTTCTATTGACTGTATTTTAGGTTTCGATGCATTTTTTGTGACTTATTTTGCTTTCTAATTTAAGTATTTTAGATATGCTCGTTCTTTGTAAAGTATAAATTGATAGTTTGATTCACGGAAATTTAGCGTCAAGAGCACAACATGCACAATATTCGCATTAGTATGTTCATACGGACTAGAGGTGTGTCATTTAGGTTTTTAGAGTTAATGAAATGTATAATTTGATTGGTCAATTAACAGTTCAAAAGCAACTTGATTTTACAACTTTTTAAGGTCAACTAATACACTCATTGACGAACGGAAAAATTGACAATGTACATTCGTTTCATTTCGTTATAGGTTACGTTTTGTTGGCGTTTCGTTGACGGCATCTGTAGCATATCTATTATAATTGATTTTGATTAAATATTAAATAAATAGCAAGTTAAGTTTGAGGACCCGTTTACTTTTGTTTACTAATTCGTGCAGGTCATGAGATTATTGATTGTTACTAAAGTCAATTAGTAAACTTTGTACTTTTAAGAGTCCGTCTATGCAGCCCAGCGCAACTGAATTAGTTCATTACCCTCGCGCCCTATAGCAACAACAATAGAGTTGATTTTCGCAGTTGTGGTTTGATCACAATTTAACTCGGAGAAATCTCAACATTTATTTTTGCACATAATTGTAAATTGTAAGAAAACTACATTATCATTTAAAAAACTGGTTTTAGAAATTTGAGATATTATAATTACCTATCCATTTTAGTAAAAATCATTTTAAAGTTTTGTATAATTTCGGAGATGCAACTGAATCTTCGTGTGAAACAGGGTTTTTTCTGGAATTTTTTTCTCAGAATTTTTTTTATACAATCATGTTTCCACGTTTAAGAATTTCAAGATAAAGAATTGAAGTTGTATGTATCCAAATATCTAACTCTCAGTCTTCTTAGATATCGAGATCCAGGTCACCGAACACGCCAAAGTATCCAAATAAAAAGTATATAAGGTCAAAGAACCGCCAAATAGGCGGACTCTTAAAGCCGGCCGCAAACGTACGGTTTCATGATTAGGTTTCCTGATCAGGAATTTATATTTGGAGACCTGAATTCACGCCTTATATACAAAATGATCAGTAAGGCGAACACGTTGGTATATTTTACGAACGGAAAAAAAATCGACGTTCGTTCCGAAACTCAGCCGCGCGTTCTGTTCGAAAGAACGGAAAAAACTGAATGACGTCATCCTGAATGCGGCGCTTGCATACATTTTCGTTAATTTGTTGCACAAGAACGGAAACTCACATTCAGAACTCGAAACATTCCCATTCAGAACGGCACAGCGCTCCGGGGTCGCTGTGAATTGACTCTCTTTTATTATTTGAGTAGTCAATTACGTTTCCACTTCTTCTTGTTTAGCGCTAGTAAAAGTGCAATAGCAATCAATCCATCGTCGTCGAAGTTGAACGTGCTTTCACGAAAGCGTCACTCTACGTACTGGCAGTATAAATTCCAAATATCAAATATCGAATGTCTGCGCTAGGCTCACGGAATCTCGAATCGGAATTCTGCATCAGGAAAACGAATACGGAGACCATAAGTTTGCGGCCAGCCTAAGCAATTCCTGCTGTGAAAAATGTAAACGAGCCCTTACAAAATTTTTTGTGACAGCTGTGAGATCTAACTCATGAATTTTTTTGTTATAATAAGTTCATACACATTTAAGTATAGCTATATGTATAATTTTTTCTTTGCAATTTTTATAATGGGATAGTTAAGTTGGTGTTTGTAATCGAATTTAAGTTTCTTAATTAGTGATAAATGTGCCTTAAAACACTTTTGAATTATAACTGTGTTGTTTATTGTGAAAAATAAAGTAGTTGCCGCCCATAATACATTGTGCGTTTTTCTGCTATTAAAGTTATTTTACACGGAATAACCGTTATCAGAAAAATGTGCTGTATACGTATTTTCAAATTTTGTATGTTAAAAATAACATTGTTACTTTTATATTTCCAATAAAACACAGAAGAGTTACATTGCAACTGGTAAGAGAATTAATGTATCTTTGGATTCAGTTTAACATATTTTTTTAAAGAATTTCATAAATGTCTTTTTTTAATGTTGTCAAAATCTTAGAAGCCCGTTTTGACAGCTAATTATGGTAATAGATAAATATGTAACTTAAGATGAAATCAACAAAATAACAAAAAATAATTATAACTTTTTAGATTCAAAAACTAAAAATATTTTTTTTTAATTTTTTTTTCGCGCGTTAAATAATATGTGTTAATATTTGAAGTATTTTTTTTTACGTAAATTCCAAACTAAAGTGTAATTTTGAATTGTTATTAAACGTCTCAAAACTGGTTACGTTCCAGTGTTTTTCTTTTCAGACAATTGTGCTGTAACTAATTTGATCGCTGCTTTATATATTCTGTATTTAATTATATATAAAACTCAAATCAAAATTGCACAATTGAAAATAGAGATATGTAAAGTTACCTCAAGTCACTACATTTAGGTACTTAATTGTACTATAAAAATCACCGTCTAATAAAATAAAATGTTAATAACATTAATAATAAAACGAAATAATTTTAATGTTTTATTAATTGAGGCCTTTGTTAATTGAGGTATAGCTTTTTATAGCTTTCGCTCATATAATTTAGAATGATATTTTGTGATAATTGGATCCTCAGGTTATCGATTCGTTTGGTTTCACCGCTAATTACCTTACAATGAAAGGTGTCAAAACGGGCCTCTTAGATTCGACAGAATCTAAGAGGCCCGAAGAGGACTTTAATTATGTTATAATTAGAGATGTTTCATTAGTATAAAAAAATGTTTAAACATGCGCAGGTCTTGTTTTCGGTTTATCCAACCGCGGCACCCCTGTTGTGCTTGTGGATGGGCACAGGTTCACAAAGCAATACTCGAGACAAGAGAAGACGAGGTGGCGGTGTATAAAGAAGAATTTTTCAAAATGTAAGGCCTTCGTTGTTACTTACGATCGTGAAATGATAAAGTACTTTGGAGATCACAATCATTGAACTCGTAGATGTCAATAGTAACGTAAATAATCAGATAGTAACTTTTTGAGCATTCTTTATAATATGACCGAATCTATGTTTACATACTTCCTTTTTATTTTCTTTGCGTAATCTGGTAATGGGGACATGTACTGTTCTAAGAAATCGCATTTCTACTGTATTGATAAATTATATACGCGATTTTGAATAAATTTACATTTTTAATGTTAGATTGCAATGTGTATAACTTTTGTTGAAACTTTCATAATATTAAAATGAGATGTGCTAATAAACGTTTCTTTTTACTGTATTCCATGTATTGACGTATTTTTTGTGATTTATTTTATACTCCTGTATCTACTTTGGATAAAATCGTTTTTTTAACTTCATCATTTCAAAGATGTGGAAGATGTAGTCCTAAAAATAATCGTTATCGTTGAATTAAATTAGTTTTGTAATCTTTTAGGTATGAAATTGGAACACAAAACATAAATTGTAAGTTAATTTTAATAATCATTATAAAGTAATCACTCTGTTGTAAAATGACTAAAATATGGTTTTTCTCACGAAAATTTCACATTGAGAACACAACATGAATAATATTCGCATTAGAATTTTAGAATTTATACAGACCAGCGGGGTTATTCACAAACGTCGGAAACTCAAATTTCCGTATCCGACAGAAAACTTTTTGATGATTTTGTCTATACGCGATTCACAAATCCGAAATATTATTATATTTATGTTATATAAATATCATATTGTAAATAGTCGTATTCACAAATTCAAGCCGTCAGATTGAATTTATGCTTTTCGACGATTGGCCTTTCCGCCACGGAAAGCTTCCGACGTTTGTGAATAACCCCCTAGATCTCGATCGTTAAGGTTTTTAAAGTCAATGAAATGTTTATTTTAATATATAAACATCTATTCCATCTCTGTTTATTATATAATGTCTGTAATTAATTTCGATAAAGCATGGAATATTTAAGGATTCATTAACTTCTGGATAATAATTCGTGCAAGTCAGGTGTTTAATGACTAGTAGGTATTAAACTCGATTAGACGAAACTTAAAAGAAATCGATCTTGTGTTGCTGTTGCGAAAAATGTAATTATTGTATTTTAGTGACAGTTGTGAGTTTTGACTTATGTATTTTTTTTTGTTATAAGTTCGTACGAATATTTAAGACTATGTATTCCCAAGTAATGAACGAGTTGAGAGGGTAAGGCAAAGCTAAAGGAATAGGATTGAGATTTGTGCAACAAATTGTGAGCTTTTAACGTTTCGACGACAAAAAATGTGTTTTTTAAAATGTTTTTGTTAATTAAGAGAAAATGTTAAACTTATTAAAAAATGTAATCGATTAATTATTTCATTGAATAGCATTCTGTTCATATTCCCAACCAAACGTACGGTTATCGTACGTAGTAACGTGAACTTCGAATTAAAACTTTTTTCGGCTATCAAATTATTATTTTAATTCAAATTAAGTGTTTTTGTAAATTCTATTCGGTAAAGTATTTCATCGAGTATTTTCCTTTTGTGTATGTGTTTTTCTGAGTTTATAACAGCAGTAGAATAGAAGTGATGACTTTTTATCGTAAAAGTTCGCAATATAACGATATTTCGTATAACCTGGGTTGAATTACAAAGTACAATTTTTTTCTTTGCAATGTTTACCTCGTAATATATAAGTTAGTTTTTGTAATCGAATTTAAGTTTCTTAATTTGTGACAAATGTGCCTTGCAAGTAATTTTAAACATTAACCGTGTTGTTCATAAGGAATAATAAAGTAGTTACTGCGCATATTACATTCTGCATTCTTTTACTATTAAAGTTATTTTACAGAAACCATAGCTGTAAAAAGTATGTTCTAAATATGTTTTTTTTTAATTTGTGAAATGTACATATTTTTGGTTTTATATTTTCACTTCCAACACAAGAAAAGATAAATCGAAACTTATAAAGAAATAATGTATCTTAGGTTCAGTGTAACAGACCTGTCAAGATTGTCATGTTTTTGTAATGCTAATCTTATAATTAGAGATCGTTCCTTTGTATAAAGAAAACATTAAACATGCGCAGGTCCAGTTTTCGGTTTATCCAACCGCGGCAATCCTGTTGTGCTTATAGATGGTAACAGGTTCATAATAGATTACTACAGGCATGGGAAGACCAGGTGGCGGTGTGTAAAGAAGAATTTCTCAAAATGTAAGGCCTTTGTTGTTACTTATAAACATGTAATGGTAAAGTATTTTGGAGCACATAACCATTAACCACATAATAGTTGGTAGTAAATGAAAAACAATAAAATAAACTTTTATGTTTAAATTTTTATTTCTTGAATTTTGTATTATTATTCATCGACAAAAAGTTTTATACCTTTTGAAAGAAGAATATTCAGAACTTTTGTCAAAAGAATAATTTTTGTAATAACCAAATGAATTTGACGTATAATATGTAATATTCAAAAGTTGTTCTCTTTTTACTATACCATACTTATTGTTTTGATGTTCACCAGCTTAATTGACAGTGTTTATGTTGTCATATGAAATTCTGATGCGTCCATTATCCTATCCTTTTCTCAACTTCCTTATTAAAATAAATACTCAATGTAATAATAATAATTATTATAATAATATACTCAGACATTTCACACAGCGCCATCTAGTCCCAAAGTAAGCAGCACAGCGCTTCTGTTATGGGTACTAGACAACTGATATACTACTTATATACTTTTCTTTTGTAAATAAATACATAAACACCCAGACTCGGGGCGGGAATCGAACCCGCAACCCCCGTTTACTTACAGACGCGCTAAGCCGTTGCGCCACGGAGGTAGTCGTATACTTATATTATTAATGTGTACTTATATTAAAATATAAACCACGTAAATATAATACAATCGATTATTATTACTATTATTATTATTATTAATACAGTGTCATATGAACAAAAACCATTTAAGTATGAGACATTTATGAGTATTGCTGAGGTTGTGAGGTCGTAAGTCGTAACACGAGCTATTCTAATATGAACCCATTCATGGTTTTGTTTTGTAATAAAAATAACGTTGATGTTGTTTATTGCAGTATACTTTAGAGTTACCAACAGTGGTCACCGCTACCTCGACATCCAAAGCAATAAATTTAAAATTCATCAGCGTGAAGGTATGAAACTGCGATGGCGTTGCGAGAAGAAAAACTTTGGCTGTCGTGCGTTTGTGGTCACAATCGATGACCAGATCATTAAAATGCGGCTTGATCACAAACATGAAGAACTATAAGGAGCAGAAACTATTCTTCTTCTAGAAATTGCTACTATTAATGGTTTAGTTAAGATTTTGTATCCTAGATATATTGATTGTAATTAGGTCGTCACTGATAATACGAATCGAAAGTATTTAAACGAACATTATACTTTATACGTTCATCTGATTTTTTTTATTACAATTATTTTAATTGGACACATTTGATTATTATTTATTTATTGATGTGCTCAGATGTGAAGACGTCCCACTCTAAGTATGCTCTAGGTAAGCACATTCGGCGATTTGTTGACTGAACACGCTTGCTTTTATTAATATGCAAAGAGAAAACTTCGTACCACTTTATAAGTACATTGTGAACATGGATGAGTGTGAGATTCAGCGTACCAAAGTTTATGTGGACGAGTGCAGAAAATTAAATTTTATGTATAGTATGTGTTACAAATACATTAAATAAAACATTAATTGTTTGCGTTCATACGGCTAATGTCAAACACAATACTTGTACTGTCAATGTCAAAGTCAAACACATTATTGTTGAGGCATAAACAGTATAGTATACTGGCGTATAGACGAACATAGAGAGTTTGTTGACGCGTGACGATTTTTAGTTTCTCAATGTCCCTATGAAATTAATGATTATTACGATATGTAATATCACAATAATATACAGAACACCTAACCATTATTGAAAAACACAGTACTTCTTCAAAATAAATTAGGAATAACACAAAATAATAAGATAAGTGAACAACGTTCTCTACAGCGTGACGACCTGTCGTTCGAAAAGGGTTACAATAGCGTCTCGCTGCTGTCCCTTTCCTACTCGTGCCACTGTTATAAAAGATTACATTCTCACACACTCTTTGCACGTCTATGCGACAGTATATACTAACTTTATGGCTTGTGGGTCATACTTCGGAGTCAGTCGCACAGAGTAGAGATTGTTGCCAAAGAATTTTAAAATGTTACCAACAAAGAATTACTGACAGACTACTGAATTTCGACTGTTGGTACTTAATTAACAGATTTTTCCCTCTTCCTATTTCAAAATTGTTTCGTAACAAGGACGCGATCGCATTTTATTAAACTTGTCAAGTTTGACAATTATTAAGGACTATGGTCCATTGGCATTGTAGTAGGTAAAGAAGTTTACTCATGTGTCAATGGGAGAATTTCCAACGGGAATAAAAAGCTAAAGGGGGGTTTTGAGTATACCATCGCAAAAATTGAGAATATTTAGAAATATCCAGGATTTTTCTTATTAATCTTTCCAATTTTGAATATTTTCGTTGGAATAGTACACCTTCAAAGTGGTTATAATTCAAACGTAGCTAAGGACTGGACTACAATTGAATCCTTTAAGGTTTGTATCCTTTTGTCTAATCTCAATCAAAGCATACAATGAATAATAAAATTCATTTGTTGTAGGACCGTTTTTTTTAACATCTTCTCGAGGAAAGAACCGCATTTTATTGTATGCGGGCTACAGATTTTATAAAGATTGGGAGAGACCTCCCATGACACGCTGGCGCTGCGGCAGACAACGGGGTTGCAGGATGGGTATCATCACTGTCGAAGATAAAGTAATGGTTGTCAAAGGAACACATAACCATTAGCACTAAAACGTTGAAAAGTTAAAGTTAAAGCTAGATTCAAATTGTTATATAGAGTCAGTCCCATTCATGAAAGTATTACTGCATAATATAATGTGGTACGTACAATAGACTCGCAGTTCGATTCATTGAATTTAGGCAAACTCCTATGTGGTATTTCCATCTAATTGTTTTATTTTGTGAATAATTTTTTCGTAACTTAACATTTGAATGACAACTTAGATTCATTGTGATTGAGCTTAGCCTTTCACATTCTCATCCGTGTCACTATTAACCGATACAAAAAATGTAGAAAACTGTTCACAAATATCTTTTACATCGCCGAGCGACATTATACCTGAGGCATCTAAATTGAAGTTTTGTTACTTTTAGCCAAAAACGTTAGCCATATAAGTGAGATTCTTAAATTGAATTAATAAGGAAGTTGTTAAATTCAATGGCCACAATCACAATTTCGAGGCTTTATATATTTTTTTGTATCTGGCATTATATTTAAATTTTTCTTTATTACAATGTTTGAGGGCTAACTGAGAAAGTAGCGGGAGTGTTCAGTGTTCAATAATGAATCTCTGATCATCTTAAATTTCTTCCGAGTCCAAAGCGAAAACAGCTGCTACAAAACTCAGCATCTTCTTTAAGATTAGATGGTATTTTCTTATCTAGTTCTTAACTTTGTACAAAGCGTAAATCTAATCGTGCATGGTAAACTACTGCCATCTTTGGGATAGCTCTGCTAAGTACTAGTTGGATGAGCTGGAGTTCATGGATTGTCGGCCCAGAAGGCTCACAGGCTCACCGTGTATCGTTAATTCGTTACTAACCAAAAATAAGCTTCGAAATCTTAAACAGCGTCGTGCCGTCGCCTATTTTTCGGCATTTTATAAGACATACTTTGGGTACGCAAGTGAATTACACAATTTAATTCCACTATGACTTTTCTACCATCGAACATTTAAGCGTAGGCAGCGTTTTGAGGCCTACGTCGTGGAAATACGTTTCATACACAGGAAACGATTTGCTTATTCTTTTATAATGCGTGTTTTATTAGAACATTTTGGCGATAATGTTTTCTCAGTCGTACAGTTTGGGAATTTTAAATGTAGGAGTAGCAGGAAGTATCTTCTGGATAAGCGTAATTAGTTTTTTGTCATCATTGCATTATTTCAGGCAAGACTGTCGAATATAGCATATGATGCCCATTATATCGTAGTTAAAAAAATCTTAACATTCCGAATGTTAGGATTAAAGCCAGAACACGGTGGTTATTATTGTATAGTGTTGAATTGTGTAAGATTGCCAAAGGCCAACATATCAAGCAACAATAATCATTTTATATTGTTTAGAAATGGTGTATGTCTTTGGATCGCACAATATTAGGTAAATCGAATATGTACTTAAAATTTTTGTTGAAAATTCATATTAGCAGCCTCATTTTTCAAAGTACGTTAAGTATGTACCTACAGCTACATAGATATATTTAATAATGTCTAGTTAATTATGAATATAATTCTAAATAAAATTAAATAATATAAATAATAAAACCAAATGAAGTTGTGTACATATTAAAAAATAATAGTAAATATTTTAAGTTCGTTTTATTATTTTTAATTTCATAGTAAATAAATTTAGTTTTAAAATCAGAATCCTGTGTTTTTAAATATAAGCTATAAGCACAGATATTATATTTCACTGCATGGGTTACTTAATAAATGAAATAAGTTAACAAAATTCAACAATATTACGTTTCGTTATACTTAAGGGAGATAGAATAATAGTTTATTATTATTACATTATATTACTCCTCTATATAATAATGAGAGCGTAAAATATATTTGGCATAGATACTACAAGGTTATTGTTATGCTAATTTGTCAAGTACCACTAACCAACGTCATTAAATTTCTTGGAGGCTACGTGTCACTGGGTACTTCACCTGTTGATTACATGGTGTGGTGTACATAAGTACTTAGATAGCACATGTTCGGACATTTAAATTTGGGGCCTTGCTGTTGGAATTCGTGTAGAAATTTTATTATTGCCTTTATGTTAATTCAAGTATAAAGTTCACTTAATTTTCTATCACTGCTGATATATATATCTCTATAAATAATGTAAGATATTTCTTTACAGATGATATTGATTGTAAACAAAGAAATAATTTCCTTCTAAAATGCTGCAAAAGAAAGAAATGTGTAGGTTGTTACAAAAAGTTAAGGCTCACGCTAAACAGCCGGACGGCAGCAAATAGAGTGAAAAAAATTAAGACCGTTTGTAGTAACTGCAAAAAACCGTACTGTTTACCTTGTTTTATTGATGGACATTGTTGAATTTCGTTTTATTAATGAAATAAATCTGTATTTTTTGACTATTTTTTTCTGGGTGCAGTTTTTGTTAGAAATATGTATATATAACTACGGATAGGGAGGAAGATCCCCCTCTGGTTCATAACAATAAGACCCTGAATGCTGAAGACTCCGCTAGCTTACTAGCGAAGACATTCTATCCGAGGGACAGAAGCGAAGATGATAACGAGGAACATAGGCAAATAAGAGTCAAAGCGACGCAGGTAAATAAGGGTGAACATGGTGAGGAATGGGACCCACTGTTCACTATGTCGGAGCTCATGAGTTCCGCGTCTAGCTTTTGTCCCAAAAAAGCACCAGGGGGGGACACATTTACCCTCGATGTCTGTAGGGCGACCATAGACCTGGCCCCGCATTTATTCTTTGCCCTGTTCAACAGGGCTTAATTAACGTGTATATCCGTGGTCATGTTATGTTAAGGGAGAATTGATAAAATAATTATTCTTGAAAATGTTCTTGGTTGCTTCTAGTGAGAAAAACATTAAAATCACTTATATTTCTCAAAAAAAGTACAAAATAAAATGTTTTTAATTCAATTCAGTTTTTGTTAATATTAACTAACTTACCTATTTATATTTTATTTTACAGAAGGATTTTACTTTCGTAACAAACGAGGCAATGTGAATCTGATCTTTAACAATCATCGGTACAACAAAAACTATGAAAAAAACTTCAAAAGTTCATGGCGATGTATCAAGAGGAATAGTGGATGCAGAGCATATGTTACTATGTACAGTAACAAAATAGTAAACTATACGAAACACAATCATTAGTAGGGAGCATAAAGATATTTTCTAATTCTTATTTAAGTTTTCCAAATCTGCACAATATGATTTCCGGCTTCACTCGTTTCCACCATTTTACACGTAAGATTATGATTTTACTTAAAACACTTAAGATGGCTTGCACCTACTATTTAAAGTCGATTTAAGGAGCTGACATCTCGCTTGCACCTATTCTCGCTTGCAACTATTAAATAGTTAGTACAAGCGACATGTCAGTTCCTTAAATCGAGTTTAAATAATTGGTGCAAGCCATTCTTAAACTCGTAATACGTATGCATTATCCGAAACGAATAATGATACACACGAGTTATCGAAACCTATCAGAAGTGGTTTGTTATATGATTGTTTTCAATAGTAATAGGCAATATGCGCGTGATTAAAATAGTGGTCGAATATTTTTTTATTCAATATTTATTGCTACGGAATTATATCTACGTCAATGTCTTTTAATTTAATTATTTTTTATTAGGAGAATAATTAATAAAAATTCCAAAAAATGTGTGCAAATAAAATAGTTAAACGCAACACCGTTGGTCTGATCGAATGAGACGTCATTGTCTACAATAACAATGACAACAAGTGCATAGTTGTAAGTAATATGTACTTATCAGTCGATTTTTTGTTTTTAAAGTACAAAATACTTATAATTAAAGTGTACAGCACTCGTGACAGCCTGTCACTTGTTGATTGTTGGTATCTTGTTGATGTAGATGACGAAACGCAAAGTGCGCCAAAATGGAGGAAGTTTAAAGTGCCCGAATCCGTTTGTGGTTTTTAACATTTATTCGTTTGTTCTACTAAATACAAGTTTTTAAGAGTTTGATAATGTTTACGTTTATTTAACGATTTAAGTCATCGATTAAAAATATAAAAAAAAAATTAAACCGCCTTCAAAAAAAAAACACTGAAAAGTATAAAATAACTATCCTATACTAATCAAAACCCAAGTACAATTAAAATAACTTTATAAATACGATACACATACCTATATAATTAAATTTTACAGATACTGAAGTCGGTGCCAAGCCCACCAAACTAAAAGACACTGTTGTTGCACATTGTCTTGGCACCGACTTCAATAACTGTAAAATTTAATTATATAGGTATGTGTATCGTATTTATAAAGTTATTTTAATTGTACTTGGGTTTTGATTAGTAAAGGATAGTTATTTTATACTTTTCAGTGTTTTTTTGAGGCGGTTTAATTTTTTTTAATAAAAATTTTTTGTTTCTGGCTTTTGAGTGATCTTGACCTAAATAAATATCTAGGGCAGGTCTGCAATTAACTTCATTCTAATTCCGGAGCGCAACGATGTACAAGAGAATCATCAATATAAATAAAGGTTATAACCAGGTCGTGTTATCTAGTGTATCTTCGAAGTCCAAGCTTCAATATTGGTGAAATTTAAATGGGACCACCTCTGAAGTATTACCTACCAAACGAAAAAAGAATTTTCGAAATTAGTTCATAAATGACGGAGTCATGAGGTAACAAATATACAAAAAAAAATAAAGAAAAAACAACATACAGACGAATTGAGAACCTCCTCCTTTTTTTGAAGTCGGTTAAAAATACACATCATTAGCGTTTTTATGGAATTCAAACTAATTTTTATTCTAAAATTGATTTAAATTTACATTTTACAGCTCACTTCAAATATAATAACCGCGGTAGCATGATTTTAATTTATGATGGAAGAAGATTCAATAAGCAGGGTGGGAACTCTGTCCGAATAATCTGGCGATGCACCAGAAGGAATTTGGGCTGCAAGAGCAGAGTTTGGACCATAAATAACACCGTCGTAAATTACCGAAATTTTCATAATCATTAGAATATGAAGCAAATATTTGTAAATTATGTATTTTTAGTCTTAAAGTCTGGTACTATGTTAGTAAGAACGCTGGGCGCATTGGCTATACGACCTAGTGGTACTCATATAGTATAGGTCTTGTTCCTTCGAAGCAGTAATTGGTCCTGTTTGATTCGGTTGATATTTGTTCTGATTTTAGAGTAGTTATATGATATGATTTATGTAATCAAATCTTATTTTATATATTTTATTAAATTTGTTCTGATTTTAGAGTAGTTATATGTATTATTTATATAATAAAATCTTATTTTATGGACCAAATCTCAAAGTCCCAAACTCAAGTTTTTAACCTGCTCTAGACTTTAGAATTGAGTCCGCGTACGGGAATATCCTATACTCATTGGAGTGCAAATAAACGTTAAAGTATAGTAAGTGCCCACTCGAAAGTAGATACCAAGCAATGGTATAGTAAACTGTTTTTATTATCTACGTAGTAATATCATAATCCTGTCTTGTTTCGGTGATCTAATCATGATAATCTATCTGGTATATGGATATTGGATTTTTGTGAATTAAATGTGTAGAGTATATTTACACAGAATTAATACAGCTAATATAAAGTAGCTTCTTCCGACAGCGAATTACCTTTCTAATTAAACAGGTAAATCTGCCAGTCAACTTTTATAAATTTTTAAACGGTTATTTTGAGGTAGTAATTATAAATACTTAAGTTTAAGTGTTTAAATATTAACATTAAGATAATGATAGCTAATATTTATTTTATTTACGCTCTATGTTAATATATGTTTTACGCTGTGTAATGTATTATGCAAAACAAATACAGTAGTACCTCGACTTACGCTACTCCGACTTACGCGAACCCGGAGTTACGCGATTTTCAAATCTCGTTGATTCGGATTTTGTTTGAGCGTCACACAACTCTTGATTGTCGATTATAGACTTACTGGCCCCACACTATTGCTCAGTTCATGCGTTGATTCCGCGCGACAAGTCCGAAAATGTATGTATTTTCGGACTTGTCGCGCGGAATCAACGCATAGCTACAATTTATTTTGTGCTATGTACATAATATTTATTTCTTATCTACGGAGTGCGTGTTTGTTATTACATTTTTATACCGTGTTTTTTGTTTTATATCTACGAAGATTTGAAAGACTACTAATGTCATCCAAGCGAAGTAAAACTGATTCTTCTGGATCAAATAAGAAAAGAAAAACTTTGTCTTTAGAATGTAAACTTAACGTTATCTAAGATTTATTAAACATTTTTTGTCTAAATTATTATTTTCTGTAGCTTCCGGTCTCAATTAAAAATAATTTATATGTATTTGTATGCGAAATTATACCCCGGCTTACGTGAATTCGACTTACGCGGTTATCGCTCAGTCCCACCTATCGCGTAAGTTCGGGGTATTACTGTAATTAAAAGAAAATGTATAAAAAACTACGGTATTTATTGAAGTAATCCGTCAAAATTTTACGTAGTATTGTTATTGTCTAAAGCTTAAATAGGGCGAGGTGTTATTATTGGTCATTCTGCTTGTCTTGTCATGTCATTATTATTTGTATAATTACATAATAATTACATAATGCGAGAAAGATAAAGGGAACTGCGTCCATACAGTCGATTTTTTTTTGTTACGTAACAAAACATGTATACAAATAAAGGAATACGCGGCAGTAAAACTTAGAAAATATAAAATAAACTGCCGCTTGTTTGGCATTTTTTTTTAAAGTAAAATTCCAATTGCACACGTTTATTTACACATGTCAATTCTTGTAAAGTGAGTCGTAGCAGGTCGCAGCGATACAGGTCTATCGCAATGTAAAATATAAATATTTACTGTAAATAAGAGTGAGTCCTCGTAAAGTGTTATTATACTCTTAATTTATTACTACATCTAGATTTTATTGTAACATAAGAATTTTTTTTTAAATTTAATATGTAATTATTTAAAAACCTAAACTGTTGTACTAATAATAGTTTGTAAAAAGAATGCATAAATATCACAAATGTTTATCTAATTGCTATTATTTTTTATAAAATATATTTACTTACTGTTGTGATTCACTAAACTTTTCTTTATTATGAAAAAAGAAATTCGGTTTAAAGTTAAATCGTAAATGTATCTATAGCTTTGTTTTGCGTTTCGATCCATTTACTATTTAATGTTTTTTAATCTCTGTTTTGTCATATGGTTATCACATTAACAAATTGTTTATTCTAATTTATTTTTGATATTGTTGTCCTTAATTTTACATACTGTGTTATATTCTTTTGTGAATATTTAATTTCAGCCTGCGAAATCGTTACGATAAATGGGAAAAAATTCCTTATATGTGATGGTCATACGTATAATCGTCAACAAAGAACCAGTACTTATTTGAGGTGGTATTGCTCTTCTTATCACCGTGATTGCAAAGTGACTGTCCTCACCGGCCTCGACTTAAAATGCTTAGAAATAAAAGGCGAACATAACCACGAGCCTCCAAATCTATTCCAATGTTCGGATGGCACCTATTATAAAATATCAAAACGTTGTAATTGACTATGTAAAATTCTAAATTCACTCGTCAGTGTGTGTGTACACTAAAACAAATTAAAAGCGATCCTATGATAGATAATATTATTCTAATATAGGACAAGACAAGGATACATTTATAATAAGTTATAATAAAAATAACGAAAAATTATTAAGGTGTTTATTGTATTATATACATTTGTACATTTTTATTTCAGAATTGGGATAATAACAATTTTAAAACGAAAAGTAAAGCTTTAAAGTTAATTTTTTTTTAAAATAATAATGTTAATACAATAATAATAGTTAACTTTAAAATTTAAAGACAATGTAAGATCATCAAATATTACTTACTCATATCTGTACATGTATGAGGACGTACGTATTGATTTTAAATACATTTAATTGATTTTTAGTAACGTTCGTGCAAAGTCAGTCTGGGAAACAATTGGCCATATTAGAAGGCTATACATTTTATTGCGGAGCGAAAGGTGCTGTGAGAAATATTTGGAGATGTACCAACTGGGGTAAATGTAAGGCTCGCTTCATCATGTCCAGCATCGACGACGAGATTACCGCACTGTTTTTACAGCACTCGCACAGCGCACCCAACTATGTGATTAAAAATGGTGTTTGCTGCCGTATAACGCGGACTCCTGTCACACGTGAAGGATACATTATGGGTATTAAGAAATCGCATCATATGGGACGCGCATTAACAATTAACTTTATGTAAGTTTGATCCAAACGTGTGATTACTTTTGTAAATTGTTAATGAGATGTTAGTCAGTTTATTGTGTCTTATGTATTTATTGGGTCCTTACATATGAAATTAGCGTTTTGTACGGGAGGAATATTCCTCTAATTGACTTTATATAAAGTAAATTTTTTTTTTTGTAAAATATATTTAATTACTCAAAGTATGCACCGTTGTTATCTATGCACTTTTGCCATCTCATAGGTAGTTCATTGATCCCTTTACTAAAAAAACCATGGGGGCGAGAATCAATAAACTCTTTGAAGGCGGTTTGGACTGCCGCATCGGAGTTGAATTTTTTTCCTTGTAAGAAGTTGTCCAAATTCCGGAAAAAATTGCAATCTGTTGGAGCAAGGTCCGGGGAGTACGGTGGATGTCGCAGACATTCCAATTGTAGCTCATCTAACTTAGTGGTTGTTTGTTGTGCAGTGTGTGGTCTTGCGTTGTCGTGAAGCAGCAGTGGCCTAGAGCGATTGACAAATCTCGGTTGTTTAGCAGCTAGTTCTACCTTCATGGTTTGCAGTTGCTGACAATAGATATCTGCCGTACTCGTTTGGCCAGATTTTAGAAAGCTGTAGTGAACGACACCGACGCTAGTCCACCAAACACTCACAAGTAACTTTTTCTGAGTCAATTTTCGTTTAGGGCAGGATTTGGCTGGGTCTCCAGGGTTCAGCCATTGCGACGAGCGGTTCCGATTATCGTACAGTATCCACTTTTCATCACAAGTAATGATTCGATTTAAAATCCCTTCATTATTGTGTCGGTTGAGCAAAGTAACACAGCAGTCGACGCGTGTTTGCAAGTTCGATTCACTCAATTCATGAGGTACCCATTGTTCAAGTTTTTTTACTTTCCCGATTTGCTTCAAGTGGATTAATAGAGTTTTGTCACTTACCCCGAAGCCTGCAGCTATCTCTGAAGTGCTTTGTGATGGATCCGCTTCCACAATAGCCTTTAATTCTTCATTTTCCACTTTGGTCTCCGGCCGTCCACGGGGTTGGTTCTGAAGGTCGAAATTTCCAGAACGAAAACGTTGAAACCAAAAACGTACCGTGCTTTCTTTTGCGACACCAGCGCCGTACACATCATTAATCCTTCGAGCTGTTTCTGCAGTACTGGTGCCACGGTAGAACTCGTACTCGTAAATATACCGATATTTCATGTTTTCCATTGTGCGGTAATAAGCGACGCCAAAGAAAAAAATAATGACGAAAAAAACAAATGAATGACTGTTTTCAAAACTCAAATGTACCAGCTAAATGAATTTATAAATTTGAATTTGGAATTCTTAACCAAAGAGGAGATATTTCAGATCAAAGTGGTCAGTACGACAAAACGCTAATTTCATATGTAAGGACCCAATATTTATAAATCGTAATCACATTTCAATTTAAACACAATGATTGATAACTCTTTATCGCCAACACATCAGGGTAGAAACAAAATCAACATTAAAGTTTATAAAAATAAAAGTGTAATAACAGGCGTTCTTATCGCTTAGAGCGATCTCTTCCAGGTAACTATAGGGTGCATAGTAGCATTGAAAACAGATACGGAAGGCGATGGATTATAAATTCTAAAAATTGAATACCTGTATATAATTATATCATACTATATCTATGGACATATTACACATGCACAGGTATATACATACCTATATACTTATATACACACGATCACTCATATATATTTACAACATATGTATACTATATGTATATAATATACAGTCAGGAAGTGGTCAGAGACGGCCGCGACACGCAATGATATTGCAATCTTTAAAAATCATGGACCTTCTACTTACAAGTAAGAGTTGATACACATACATAATTATGTGTATTATTTGTATATTCTATTTATGTTAATGCACTCATTACTTAAATAATCGTTATTAATTGTTGGACCAACTCGTTTGCACTGTCAGTACATCTGACTTCCTAGTCGAGGGTCCTGGGTTTGTTTCCCAGTCAGGTTAATTAAGGAAACTAATATTCTATAGTGTCACTTCGTTGTGTGATACTTAAAATAAATAGCATAAATTAGTTCCTACTTTTAGGCCACATTGGTGTATATGGGTATATTTATTCATTCGCTAGGTACTTGTCGTACTTAATTGACGCTTAAAACACGCTTTGTCTATGTGTATAGCGAATTCTTATAATTCCTAGCTACCATCCACCAAAAAACTCAACGTGTGTTTGCTTGTTAACGAAACATACAAGAGATCGGACTCGGTCACCTAACCGGCACCATGTTAGGGATCGTCCATTAATAAATGAGGCTCGAAAGGGGGGACGATTTTCGGAAAAAATCACGAAATATCACAGGATTTGTAGTGAGATATCATATGTATTTATTTTTTCGTTAAATGCGCGAATTTCTAGAATTAAATTAGATTATACCTGTTTTTAAAGATAATAATCTCAAAATTTTTAAGATATTTCGTATCAAAAAACCAAGATCATTGATGTAGTAAGAATATAAAAAGCCTTGGAGCTGAACCATTCTTTGATTCGGTGCCGAGTCAGATCTCTGGAATATCTTATGGATACCTCGTGAAGAAGCGAAAGACATGTCGATTAGTAAGTTTCAGATTTTGGGCGGATGATAGCTAAGAATTATAAGAATTAGTCACATGAAATGGATTTCTGCGGAGGAACATCTGAATCTACACAATACTACTTCTTTAAATACATAATAATACTATATTTATTTAATGATATGGCGACCAATCGCTCTATTCACTGTAAATATGTGCGGTATTTACTAGTGGGCCGACTAATTTTAATTGCTTATTATACCTGTCTATTATTTCTATTGAGTAAAGTTTCGTTGGCTGTTTCAGTTATTTAGTAATTTGTACAGTATTGTATGACATCATAAATGTAATGTTTATAAAATAAAATCAGTTTGCATTTAACACTACTGCTATAAATTTAGAATATTGATCCATTTTGTAATGTTATTATTGCGAAGCTGACAGTCCTATGTCCTATACATAATATACTTTGTAACTCTAGACAGCCTGTTTCGTACTACGAAGCGAGGCTGTTTTCTAACGAAATGGCGGCCGATCAGATTGCCTGATAGATAATAAACGTGTGTCGTATGTATAGGCGTGTCAGCTTATCTGATTTGTCTTACCGTTGCCGCTGGGACATGGCGTCTGGACTTATTTATAAAGTATATGGTTACATGTAATACGAAGTAGTTAGTGTTCAGTGTTCTGTTTGGTAGACGTCTAAGCACCCAAATCTAGAAAGAATTCCAAATTCGAAATATTATAAATAATATATTTCCATACTTTATAATTATTGCGTACTTCTGAAAGGAGCAGATATGGTTTTCTTTCTCACTGGCACCATCGGTGTAGTCGACACACGAGA
Source organism: Zeuzera pyrina (assembly GCA_907165235.1). Classification (NCBI taxonomy): domain Eukaryota; kingdom Metazoa; phylum Arthropoda; class Insecta; order Lepidoptera; family Cossidae; genus Zeuzera; species Zeuzera pyrina. The sequence continues at coordinate 19,321,649 of OU015628.1, forward strand.
AAATATGGGGAACGAAAATTATAAAATTAACTGCAACAAATTCCTTACGTCTATGGAACCTTAATCCCGAAAAAATTGGCACTAATCAGATGAGTGTCCTCACCGCTCTGTGGAGGACTCGCTGGGGGGTCCCCTTAGAAGTTGGCAAGTCGCGGCTGCTCGGTGAGTTAATTTATCTTTCTCTGTTAAGCTATCCGAATATCGAATATCTAATATAATATATAATAATATCCAAACAATGTTCCCCACACTTAATAATATATTTCGTCGTTTATTTTCAGTGATTTTTGTGAAGAATCGAAATGGCAAAGATCTAGCGATAATGGACGATTACACATTCTATTGTCACAGTCGGAATGGACAGAAAAGTAGGTGGCGATGTACAAATTCAAAAAGATGCAACGCGCGGTTTCTTATGGTAGAGGATAAGTTCATGACGAGAGCGATTACAGAGCACTGTCATTTACCACCAGCATATACTGTCAAGGGCGGTATACTAAGAAAGAAATGATTGAAATTATATCAAAAATAAAATAATTTTTTATAAGTACAAAAAAATCAACAGTTGCAAAGAAAACATTTTCACAGATGAAATTTTGAACCACAAATGTAAAAAATCAATCTAAAAAAACTTTCTAATGTATAATTTTGTTATTTCCGAAAGTATATGTTCTAATAATATTAATTTTAAATTTTATTGTTTCATTTAATAATTTAGCTTATTATATGATGTTATAATTGTTGGTTTAACTTTAACCTGCTTATACCTGCGCGTTGGTTTTCTAGAACAAGAAACTATAAATATTGGTTTTCAAGCAACAAATCCTTTAAATCTTCCAGTAACTTAATAACATGTCGTAAAGTGGTTATGTACGGGACTCATGTTCGTACTATTCGAGTCAAGGTATAAGCGTGTAAATCTCGTGCTAGCTTTAGCTACATATTTGTTATAAAAATGGCATGGGTATGGAAAGGTTTATTAGATGTAGTTTTTATTGTACACATTACAGAAATAATGAATCGCAATTATAAAGTACAACAAAAATCAATAGCTTTTTTAATTTTTTTTTTATAAAAGAGAGAACAAACGAGTAAGTCAATCACCTGGTGGAAAGTGATCATTGCCGCCCATGGGTATCCGCAACATCCGAGGAATCACGGGTGTGTTGCCGAGCCTTTAGGGAAAGAGGGAAAAGAAGGAAAGGAGGGGAGGGGGGAGATGGGCCACGGCACTCCCACTCACCGAACGAAACACAACAGCAATAGATGCTGTTATTTCACGCCGGTATTCTGTGAGAGGGTGGTATTTTACCGGGCGGGCCCGATTCGTGCTGCAATGCAGCATGGCTCTACCGTACAAAAAATTTATCCGCATTTATCCACCAAAAACCAATTTAGTGTATTTTTGATGGTACGAGATTTTACATTAACGATTTTTTTTTACAGTGGAATGGACTCTTAATACTCGAGGAAAAAAAGTGGTCGTAGTCAATGGTTATACATTCTCTCCGAAAAACCTTAATAATAAGACTGTAAACTGGAGATGTTCGCTTGGTTCTAAATGCAAGGCTCGTTTGACTACTAGTGGAAAGCAAATAGTTCACTCTGTTTTAACCCATAATCACGAAAGATGCAAATTTCTTATACGTAATGGGGTCTATATTAAAATGTAATACACTCACATCAGACTTATGAAACAATTTAGGTATTAAGGCCGTTTTTGATTCATTATTGCGATTCTACATGTATTCTGTATTTAGGGCTTGTGCACACGATGGTTTTTTTATACGTTGATTGCGCGCGTTTCACACATAAATAAGACGTGCTGTAAACGTGATGTAGTTCTAGTCACAGCCTGTGTACCGGTGTACGCATGCTGCGAATTGAGTTACACTTTATAGATAGCGCTGCAAATGCGCTGTAATTTCGAGTTCTATACAGACATAAGTCAACAGCAATGTAATGTAAAATAAAACAAAAACCCTGTCTGTATTGCATTTACAGCACGTTGCGATAAATACAAACCCTAACAGTGTGTTAGAACTTAGAACGACTTTTTGTGAGTTGCAAATGCGCGTTTCGCGAATACGAGCGTGAAGAACAGACATTTATGTTATCTTTTTTAATTAATGCGATACTAATGCCACATTCAATTCCTAATTTGTTTGTATGTTTTAAGTTACAGTAGATATTTTTCACCTTCTTTTTTTCTTTTAAATCAAAGTTTTCTCTGTCGCCATTTTCCACTGTCATATTTTTTTTATCTTAGTTTTTATAAAGAGATTAAAAAAATCGTCAACGATATTCTTCGAAAGTTATGTTCTCGATTAATACTTCTTCTTTCACTTACTTTAAGAATTTAATTTAAGAAAGTTTAGGAAACTATATTATGATTACTATTATTGTTTCAAATCATTGAGGTGTCCTGCGATTGTCTGTTGAAAAAAAGGTGTCAAAATTTAATACCATTAACATTAATATATAGCATTAACCTGAGTGTGGACATAAAGAATCTGTATTAATTATACAGATTATCGATTAATATTTTGATTATCGGTATTATATTTATGCATTTTATCGGTAATAAAACAGATTCAAAAGATAAAGCATGGAAATAAAGTGAAATTCACGAGACCTGCGAAAAATAAGAATCGGAGTGGCATGTTAGTAATAATAATAATAATTAAAAACCTATGAAACCTTAATAGGGATGAATACATACCTATTAGTGTAGTAAATTTTTAAAACAATGTGTAAAATGAGTTAATTGTCTCAATAAAATATTTTTTGGAACTGTATTTTTCAATGCCTCATGTAATTTGTATTTATTATATTATACACATGTACCTAATATTTCACTGTGCGTGGTATATTTCAGTTCTTATCTCAACACTAGTAAATAATTAATTAGTTTGTACATTGTCTCAATTGACTATCAAATTAATTCGTGTTCGTCCTCATTCATTAGAGATACAACGTGAGGATTTGTATGTACGTATGTGTTATTTAAATTGACTTGACATTCAAATGAGAAGCTATGATGATGTCCCTAATATTGTATATACCTATTACTTCACGACGCTTTTATGCAATTCAATGGGCACAGGCACTGACCAAGACAAAACTAAAATATAAAACTTTCATATTTTTATATGAAATTTTAAAATGAGTAAAAAAAGATGATTTGTATTTACGATTTTTTTAAATTTTCTTTTTGTAATACGATAATAAACTTTTTCGGTTGTAGAAAAGTATTATACATTACAAATATTGTACTCTCTCGTCTCTACTCTGCGGTGTTTGTAATATAACGAAGTGAAGCAGAATCCATTTATTCAAGTAAATGAAATCGCAAATTGTTTTGAACGTCAAATCATCTTCAACATCAACTGTTATGCAATTGTAGCAAGAGAACAGCTTTAAAACAGTGAACTGTTTTAATAAAAGCCGAATATCGTTAATTTCCCTACTAAATTTCTTGTCTTATTTCCAGTGGAGCTGGTACACAACAGACGTGGGAAGCAGTTACTTGTCGTTAACGGTTTCACTTTCTATCCACTGAGGCGCCAATTCAACTCGGACTACTGGATTTGTACAACTGGTACGCAGTGCAAAGCAAAAATTAGCACAAATAAGATGATGCAAGTGGTTCGTGCTTCTTTAGTACACAATCATAAACCTCCACGATACGTCATTCACGATGGGATCTACATTAAATGTTGATTCATGCTAATGAATCTTGTAAATTCATTTGCTCTATGTCTATTGTGAGACATGGAGCAAAAAATAATTATTGCGCTTATCGATTCGGCTGCTTATTCTTGTTTTAAGGTCAATGTGAACAATAATTTTATAGTTGTTTAAGTAAAACTTTTAAAATTTTAGAACTTAGAATAAGATACAAGCCGACCTAAATTAAATAATCATAAATTTACGTTAGGAAATAGTTTTATGTATACGCCGCTTATAAAACAATATTTATTTGTCTGTAAAATAGTACTATGTACATAACAGAAATTTTGTGGCTGGATTTTTTGTGTTATTAAACTACTCTGAAACATTTAATTTGAAAATGTTAAATTACGCGAGATAAAAATATTATATTGCATAATTCATTTTAAATAGATATTATCGCTCTACTCTAGTGATGGTAATATTATTCTGTCTTAAAATATGAAATGAAATTAGAGTGGATGTGTTGGGGCACATGCGAGGGCGGGTGGCACGTTCATTGGACCTAAGTACAGGTCAGAGATCTCTTGTTCAAACTTATTTACCAATACTATAGCCACAGTACAAGTAAGCATACAGTATTCTATCTTCATACAAACGCTCCCAAACGACGCGCTCGAAATCTCGGCATTTCTCGGCATACGACAGTCGCGAGTGCGCCGCGGTTGTCGTCGTACGGTATGAGACGCTCCCGTGCATTTACTGACTAAACATTATGTCAATCAAGTTTACGAGCATAATGTTCAGTGTATGGATGTTTGAATACATCTATATCGAAACCGGAAATATTTCTCTGTTGCTAAGTTGTAGGAAATATATCATCATAATGATCTAGTTAATTTATTGCTGATTTTTAATTATACTGCACACAAAATGCATTTTTTTGTCCATTTCCACCATACTAACTCACAAACTTTTGAAACTAGATATAAAATACTAGTAAAATTATACACATAAAAACGCATTAAATTTGCAATAATATAAAATAAAAAGATAATATATGACAATTTAATATAGTACCTATTATCAAATATATAACCCAAGAAAAACATTCAGTCCAAGTCGGTAGCCCTATTGCGTGTTACGTACCGAGCGACCGTAAGTAATTATCTCTAGGACACTGCCGAGATAGAATACTGTATGCTTACTTGTACTGTGTTATAGCCCTGTTTTGAATGCGCGCTTTCAGGCGTCCTGCGGTGTGCCTAAAATGGCTCGAATCATATATGTGTATAATTAAAGTTCTCTCTAGATTTCGCCTACTTTCAATGTGAAGCAATCAAAATAATTCGACCCTCTTGACGTCACACAGTTTTTAAGGAAAATGGCAACTCATCGGTTTATTAAATGTAATATGTGTCGTATTTTTAAGCGGGCCGGCTTAATTTGGGTGCTTCACTTTTGAAGTAACTACACGACTGACTTTTTATTTTGTCTATAATAACAGCCGTAGAAACAATAATATTAGTTATGTAATCAAATAGTAATTTTTATTCGTGATTACAAATCATAGTGTAAGATTTTTTTGTAGTATCCTCGATTTAGTACTATTCTGCTTTTCTGAAATCTCAATCACAAAACTATACATAAGAATATTCTCATAACTACTACTGTATGTACTACTTACATATATTAAACATTTTGTTATTTTTGTACATTAAAATTATTATTCAATTTCCTTAAACAGAAAGTACCTACAAAGTTTATATTCATCTAAAATCTTAATTAGTTGTTCTTGTAAATCGATGATGATGAAGAACGATAATTTTTTGGCGAAGTTATTTGTTCATTTATTATCACATAAGCTGAAAGGCCCACCACTGTGTTAGCAAACAGCACCCATACATTTACATTTTATTTTCCTCACTTCGTAATAGGCTGTCTGGAGCTACGAAGTCTATGGTTTTTTTAAATATTTATTAAAACATGATAATGATTAAAAAATATGGTTGTCCGACGCCCTGCATGATGGTTATTCAAAGAATTTGTAATTAAAGAAATCCACTAAAAGATAAAGATGTGACACTCACATACAAGGGAGTAGAGATCGACAGCGGACGCAGACAGAGGGCATGACGGCACAAGAGACAGTCGTGTGTGTTACCGTCACGGCATACGAGTCGTTCTTATCTCTAAAGGGGGGTTTACACGAGTCGATTTTCGCCACACGGCTAGGCCGCACTGGGAAAATCGATCATCTAAATGACAATTCGACTAGGCCGCAAATAACTAAAATCGCAAGCCCCAAAGTTGGGTGCCATCCGACTTTTACCTTGCGACGTGTGAATAAAATCGACCGTGTAAATGGTCAGTTGCAGGCGATCGCCCACCGCATGAGGTGTGTTTTGCGCTGTGTTGTTCCGTTACGTTGTCGGTACAGATCGTTTAAAAACCATGGATAAAAAAAATACCATAAAAATAATACAGTAAAAACTGCTAAAAATGTACGTTTCCTTCTTTCCTTCTGTTTTTTCTCTTCGTTTCTCAAGCAACTCTTGAATAATTGAACTACGAACCATTTCGATGCCGGCACGTAAAACACCTGCTTTGCTCAACATTTTCTTCGGAAATGAACAAGACGCATGCGATTTTTGTCCACCGGTGTAAATGGGGTGGCGACAGGATTTTTCAAGCGATGCGACTGGTGACTTGCCGCACGGCTAAAATTAACCCGTGTAAACCCCCCATAAAGTGCACCAACAGACGTTTCACATAGAAAAATATTTGCAAACGAAACGCGATAATAACTATAGATCTTTGATTTCATTGCTGAAGTCGGAGGCCCTTTACTTTGGACCCACTTGCTCAACAGCTGTCCCTTGTTGTTTGTAAATATGTATGATTTATTTTTCCTATGTTAATTGGCCGTTGAAGTTGACTTTCAAACGGTAATTTGTATTTTACGGTTATCTGAAAAACTAAAATAGATAAACTGTATGATCATCCGTGAACAACCTATTCCGCGACTCTTAGTTTTGAACTTTATATACTTATATTGATCTTCACTTATGTTCAGACCTCTAAAGCCTTCTGGATGGATTCCTTCTCCAAACTCCGAATTAATTTAGCTCGACCTCCAGTCACTGACGAGAAATGATATTGCTGATTTGCTTTGCAGGACGTGATTCGGACGACGAACCTGTAGCTATATGGCTAAAGAATACTCGGGGCTACGCGTTACTGGTTATTAATAATTTCACGTTTAACAGATCGAAAATCAGATACGAAACTGAATATTGGACCTGCTCAGCTCGGAATTATTGTAAAGCTAAAGTTACGACTTTGAACAAGAAGATAATGCATTCACACTTACTACATAATCATGAACCACCGAAATTTATTGTCAGTAACGGTATTTATTTTAAAGTTTAAATATTGTTGTTCCATTAGATATAATACACTACTGCAATGTAAATAAATGGTTTATTGTCAAAACTTATTTCGATTTAAATAAATCTTGTCTCCTAAACTAGAAAATGTGTTTTTAAGAGACATTCGGGTCCGCTAACGATGAAATGTTTATAGTTAGCAGACCCCTATCTGGTGTTAGGGGTGCGCTAAGTATTAGGAGATTTTGGTGTAATCCGGCAATTGTCTTCCCTGGATCAACATGAAAAATTTATTGCGACAATGTTATGATATTATGTACACATGTAATATGACATAAAAAAATTTGTATTAATGAAATCCCTACGTATTTGTAAATATATTTTATTACTTTAAATGAGCATGTTTTTTTTTATAGATAACTAGCGATTCGTTGCTTATTATAGTATTTTGTGTTACTCTTTCCAACTAAGCATGAGACTGGAAAAATACGTAACAGTAGCTGAGCGATGAAGTGATGATTAATATAAATAATAAGGTACAAATATTGTAATATATATATAAATGCTCATTGGAATATTTGTAGTAAGTATACTTATGTCTTTTTGGCTAAATTTCGCCAATACGTCGCCCATAATGTACACGTGTTTCGCCTCTCAACGAAGCATCTTCTGAAAACTATATAGTTTTGAGTTCAAAGCCACTTAATACTCCGCACCGGTAGCTACTGTTGAGAAGAGAAACAGAGGTTTGATGTTTTGACCGAGTTCAGTCAAAAATATGTAAGTAAAAAATATGTGTCATACGAGACGGATTTCCTTAAATAAATATCAGAGTCAAATGAAAATGAAAAATGAAATATAATAACATGAAATGAAAATAAAATATACCGATATATATACTTGTATACATATATTACTTGCGTACGTATACGTATACACGTATATTACTTTTATTACTTGCGTATGCAAGTAATACATCTATAAATGGGGAACTGTTCGTGTTCAATTTGTGTTTCTCAGTAATTACAGTGTAATTAATGTTATGAATTGTTCAAAGTGTTCGTGTGTTTGTGGTTTAATATTTCTGAAATATGTAAATATATGCCCTATTTCAGAAGTTTTAAATCGATAAGTAATTAGCAATGACTATTGAATGATTTCAGGGTTTACATTTCAAGAAATATTTTTCGTTAACATTATTTATTGTTTTTAGTGGAATTCGCACGAAATCTTCGCGGTACAGAACTGATGATATATGAAGGCTATTCATACTTCCGTAGAAAATTGTCAAGCAAAAATACTGATTACTGGATCTGCACTCAGACACCAAAATGCAAGTGTAGAATAATTCTAAGCAAACAAAAGGAGATACTTGCAGCTCACCTAGGCCACAATCATAATTCCCCGGGGTATGTTATTCATAACGGAATTTATGTTAAAGTCTAATAAGTACTCATTCATGTTGGTTTACCGGCTATATACACTATATCGGTTCAACACCCCTTTTCTGTACCCGTTTGGTATAGCCACATACTTGAAGTGATGTAGCATCACCCCTGTACTGTCAGCTTTTATACTATCGTAGAAAACAAGTACATAATGTAGGTAATAAAAATTGAAAAACTCTTGACTTACAAAATAATCTGAACCGATTTCAACTAAACATAACTAAGAATATTCTCGAAAATTCCAGTTTTCTTACATAAATAACTACATGTAGGTAATATCGTTTTCTCAATTAAAGAGAAATACTACAAGATAGAGAAGAGAGATACCATAGATAAATAAAAAATTACTAGGACAACGGCGTCGTATAAAACCTGTTTTTTGTCGGGGGTTAAAAATAAACGCTGTGATCTGTTTGTGTTTCGCAATTGTAACTTCACAGAAATCGATCCTAAATGTCTCCATAAAATTATTGTCTATGTATAGAAAAAATTACTATATGTAACCACAATGGAGGTGGCATGTTCTTTTTAAGAACAAACCTTCTTTAAATAAAGAGTAAAAAAAACGTTCATGAAATTATTAGCATTACTGTCTGTTATTGTTTTATAATGTTGTTACATTTTTTAAATTAACGAGTATAAGCGTTTATGTAGTGTGGATTGATTAATTTACTAATTTTCTATTAAATTTTTTGTGTGACTATAATACTCATGCGAAATTGTTTTAATTGTGTGCAATAACATAAACTTTTATTTAATTTATTTATTGTTTTCATTTTTTATAAATTAGAAAGTGTGATACACAAAAATATGGATATCGCGCCCGCACGGTAATGGTGCTAAAACTAAACCGTGCTTTTAATACCTATAAGCGTAAGCACAGTTCACTGACTACAACATGTTCAAAATACAAAGTTTAAACTTTCGTGTTGCATTATAAAATATCTAAAAACACGGAAAATTAACGCGATTACCTTTTATTTTCGCTTGACGTTTCGGCCGAGTTGCATCGGCCGTAGTCTCAAGTAAACTCTAAAAAGTAAACTTGTTACTTGAGACCACGGCCGATTGCAACTCTAAAACAAGTTTACTTGAGACCACGGCCGATGCAACTCGGCCGAAACCTCAAGCGAAAATAAAAAGTAATTGCGTTAATTTCCCGAGTTTTTAGATATGTTCAAAATACGTTAAAAGCAGACGTAAAATGTGCCGCTTAATTCTTGAATTTAACAAAAATCGGTAATGAATTTTTATTAAATACTTGCCAGTAAACATGGTAGGTGATGTACCATGTTTTTGTGTTGTTTTACTATAATGTAAGATATCCACATTTTTGTTTCTTAAAGGATAACAATATTAATTTACCATGGAAACTTTATATATTACATAGATTTAACTAGATACTTAGTAAAATTTGTGTTTGTAGGAAGGCATAATTTAATGTACTTATGAAATAAATAAATAATAAATAATCGTAAACATTTTTATTTAAATTAAAGTTGTATAACTTAGTATCATAAGTTCTTCAGACAATAATAACATCTCGTGTTAATTTATATGAGTGCCGGTGCACTTATAGACTTTATTTACAAGTGTAGTAGTGGAAGTACTAGTTGTTATCTGCATCACTACTACTTGCAATTTATCGTACTGATTTTCAATGACGCACTACTAGGGAGCGTAAAGCAGGCCCACAAAAAATGTCTTACGGAGATAATTTTTTGTGACCCAGTTTTATTGTTGGATGCTAAAGTATTTTCTGTGTAAAAACATACTTTTTGCATTACTGGTGTGCGATCTCACTGAAATTTAATTGAAATAAATATTTTTACACATATTTAAAAATATTCAATTTCTGAACTTGAAGATGTTAATGGAATTATTCTTTTTAGCTTCAGTTCATTGGCTACTCAACAGAAATGGCAAAATCGTGGCAGTTATAGACGGTTACACGTTCTACTTGAGTAAAAGATGTCAGAACACTGACAACTATCGCTGTACGAAATACAATATGTGCAGAGCTCGATTTGTTGCAAGAAAGGATCGAGTCATTACGAGTACATATCTGAAGCACACTCATCCACGTGTGAAATTTATTGTTAAAGATGGAATCTATTACAGATGTTAATAATTTATGTACTCTCTTTTCCTTTTGGATGTCTTGGGAGACCGATGTGACATGTTAATTTTAGAGATGCACAATATCAGTCCAAAAGTTTGCCGTTCGATTATTATCGATTCAATACTATTTTAATCGATTTCTTAATCATTTATTCGTGTCGAAAAATTTATAGTTGAAATAATCATCTAAATTAAATAATGTTAAAAGAGTAAATAAAATAAGAAGTTGTAATTAGTTTTCATTGTGACAGACAACAGTTTATGTTATGTTGGGGCGTTATAAACAGAAAGATGGCAACTATATGAATTATGCTTTGGTTGTCGACAAATATACAGATGGCGAAGGAATTTCGTCACGTTGTTGAAAAAATGTGTACATTGTTAATTATAGAGAGCTTTTAATGGATTGCTTTTTATTCAACTACACATAATTATCTGGGTGGACTTAGAATATAACCCTATACGTAACTATAATTGGTAATTTACTTTGATAGTATTAATTAAAGTGAAAATAAAAATGGTTTTTATCTAAAAAGCCATTTTATAACGTCTAATACTAAAAATATGTCTGGCTAGCTAACCAAATATCTTTACGCTATATCCTTAATAGGGTAGAAAAATAGAAAGGAGCACCATCGCGGTCCTCAAACTTCTTTTGGTTCCCCAAATTTTTCGCGGAGGTATGACAGGGCTTTTGCCCTAAATCAGTCTTGGTCTTCATTGGCTTGTGCTACCGCTCAAATTAACTATGTAGATTTTCTTCTTCAATCGATTGTCACTCGATATTTCTACGCGCCCAAACCACGTAAGCATTTCTTTCTTTGTGTCATTTTTACAATATGACTAATCCAATCTTGCCTTATTGCGTAGTTCTTCATTGATTATTTCGTCCGTACCGGTTACATTACATATTTTTTTTAAGAAGTGGCAAATTTTTATTTGGTTTCGGATATGTCCTGGTTTCATTTTCGTGATAGTTGTTAATCAGAAATAAAGTTTCCTTGCTAAGTTAAGTTTAAGATAAGATTTCAAGTTACGTTCTATGGATGTGTTAGCCGTATCGTCATGTATGGAATAGAGAGTAAACATTGTTTTGGCGGAGAGATCATCTCGTGTCCAAATTTCAACTTAATAAAATACATATTTATATTATATATTCTACAGGGTGTTAAGTTCTTAGATGTACATAATAATGCTATTGTTAATCCATGTCATATTTGGAAAGTGTCTATGTCTTCTATATCTTAGCTGAAAGATTAATGAAAAATAATAAATTGTAAATTGTACATATGCAGTTTCATGTAACATGCAACATATCATTATCACATTATTATATCCGAAACTGGAAAAATTACTCAGAATTACCTTGGGGTCTGTCTGTCACAGTTCTTTTTCTCAGAAAGTAATGTAAATATCAAATGATTTCTGATATAGAGTCAACAGCTGAAATTTCGAATAGTTATAGTCAGTACTGATCCAGACATAGATGTCAACTTCAGAAGTTGAGCTTTATTTCGGTTTCGGGAGCTTAAGTAGAAAACCATAAGATATTTTTGGGGTTATCGTGCGATTAAACGATGAATAATAAATGACGAACCGAAATTTATTAATGTATAACACTTTACTCTATATTACTTTGTTGAACACATTTTCGGAAAAACTTAAAAATTTTAACATAAAAAATTCTATATAGGTACTCTCCAAAAAAATTAAAAATAACTTACGAATATTCAAAATAAGATATATTTACGGTAAAAAGAACTGTTAGGATTGTGTAATGTTAGTTTTTTTTTCTTTACGTCAACTTTGTTTTGCGATTGGTAAAATACTGTACTGACAGTACGTAGATAATATTGTTAGTTGCGTAGTTACTACTTGCAATTTGTCGTTTTTTTCGAACTAGAAATTATAAAACATCTTTGGTAACTTTTAGATATTTTTTAGCTATTTTACGCCCTTAGTTTCAACCTTATTGATCGACACGTGTTTCGCTTCTCAACGAGGTATTTTCAGGAAATTTCAGTGATTACATTCAGCTAGTTACCCAATAAGCTGGTCGGTGGTTCGTAGCTGACTGAGTCTGATTATTGATATTCTTTGAAGATGCTTCGTTGAGAAGTGAAACACGTTAGCAAAACTCGTTCAGCTATCCAGTAAGCTGGTCTGTGTTAAGTAGCTGAGCAAGTCTGATCTCTGGAACTTCCTGAGGATCCTTCGTTGAGAAGCGAAATACATGTCAATCAAGTTTGAAGTTTTGGGCGGAAGTTAGCTAAAAATATACACGAATTAACCACTTAAGATGGATTTCCACTGGATAATTTTTGAGTCTGTACAAAATATCTTGGACATCGTCAAATATTTGACTGAATTTGTGTTACAGTCATTGCAATTTATTTGCATTTACTGATTATATTGTAAACTGTATTATTTTAATTATTGGGAATAAAGATTATAATTATATGTGTTGGGTAAAATACCGCATGTATTATTTTAGATACCTACTTCGATAGCACGAGAGTTAACAGAGAAAGTTGACCAAACTCACCGAGCAGCCGCGACTTGTCCACTTCCAAGGGGGCCCCCAGCGAGTCCTCCACATAGCGGTTCGGCTCACTCCTCTGATCAGCGCAAATTTCCTTCGAAATTTTGGTTTCGTAGACGTAATGAATAATTGTAGTCGGTTTTATAGTTTTCACCCGCGGAACGAGCGCTCGACATCGTTCGCCATATTTTACGTTAGTTGGCTACACCGATGGTGCGAGTGAGAAAGCCAACAATTTCTGCTCTCTTTTTTACTTGTTAGTATACTTAGTAGAAATTTTGAATTTTGAATACTTTCTGAATTTAGTGCTAAGATACAAACAGAATACCGAACAAATTGATTGTGAATTTGTGTTTGGAAAAATTCGTTGCAGTCAATCTATGGAACCAGGAAGATTTCATCTATATAAAAAAAAATCAATTGCCTCATGTATGACGAAGCCTCACATGAGCACAGCTCGTCCGATTTCCGTGTTCGTAATTGTCAGAACAAGGTTTGTATCAAAGAAAATTGTTGGAAAATCTACGGAAAAAGTCGGCAATTTGGATGGTATTTTCGTATGAAAATCTCAAAAATAAAATTGTTGTGTTAACATCAAACATTCAACATCTCACGCTAGCTATATATAATAAGGTAAAATAACTATAAATTATTTGGAGTCAGAGGCCTTAGCACTCTAAGTTGGGTTAATATACACATTTAGGCCTCCCTGACTATCCCGTTAGGGATACGGCTTGAAGATATGTATGTATGTATGATACGTCTTAACTCACATAATTTTTCCTAATGTAAAATATTCGTAGAAGCATTAATGAGGGGAAAATTGGATATTCGATCTCTACAATTTCCGGTTTTGTCGTAAAGCTACTAGATCTGGTATGTCAATATTTATAGCGATTGTAAAGCTTTTAAGTTCACAGGAATATGTAACGAGAGTTTAAAGTCTCGTACATATTTACTATGCCATTTTATAATTATCGTTCGGAACCCAATGCTGTGCGCAAGCGTGAAACTCATAATCACTACTTTTTGGGCTTAAAGATGTTAATGAAATTTTTTTTTTAGCTTCAATTTCTTGGCTGCTTAATAGAAAAGGCAGAGATGTGGCAGTAATGGACGGTTACACGTTTTACTTGAACAAGAAATGTCAATACACTGACAATTATCGATGCACGAAATACAACATGTGCAGGGCTCGATTCGTTGCAAGAAAGGATCGAGTTATCACGAGTTCATATTTGGACCACAACCACCCACGTGTGAAATTCATTATCAAAGATGGAATCTATTATAAGTGTTAATAGTAATTTGATAAAGTATGTTTTAGCTTTAGCGGATAACTCTAACATTAACACTAAACGATATTTAATTGTTACATTTATAGTAAATGTACAATGTATCTATTACCCTATCGAATACCTCAATAAAATCATGCTCTATTTGTTGAATACAATGTAGTCAAAAAATGACAGCATGATTTTCAATGAGGCATTAACTTTGCTGGACTTTCTTAAAACTGGACATATTTGTATGCGTAGACACAAAGGATGAAGCTCATATAATATATATTTTATTTGCCTAACTTCTTTAAACATTCAGAACTCTGATATGCTGGCAGATTGTGCAGTTCACGTGTGCTTCTGAGGTCAAACATGTAGTGTTGTTAATACGTTTGCACGGTAACGTATACAATGAAACGTTTATACTTCTGCGTCTTCTCTGGCGCAATATTCAAATTCACAATAATCCTATTGAATTATAACTTATTACTGAGTATTTCCGAACACCAAATATACCACCGGTTCACTTCGAGTCAATTTAAAATAACATTTCTCTGAACTATCTAACATGTTTTAATTCCAAAACGAGCTGTCACATTACCTTGTGAGAAAATTTGATTCTTCTTTGATTTAAGAATTTATTATTGATATAACCAATTGGTTATTCGACGACAAATTCAAATAAAGATTAGAAGCAGCAAGGCATCATCAGAAAATGTTCACCCAACAACTGTTATAGGCTGATTCAAAATGACCAGTAATTGTGTTTTTTTTTTGTACCACGAGAAAGCCAAAAGAGTAAACAGTCCACCTGATGATATGAGACTGAGGTCCATGGACGTTTACAATATCAAAGCTAGAAAGCATTTTAGATACGTTTGCGACCCTGAAGACTAAAATTCTGTGGTAAGACATTACCCACCACACCGAAACAGCAGTGCAAGATCTGCTGTTGGCAGGTACACGATATTTATTTGAAGGGTGAATGTAACATTATTACATAGTTATTTTGATATTTACATGAGGTATGTTAATATTGCAAAGAGATGTCGAAAAAAGATGCAACCGTAAAATGTAGTAGACGGAAACTCTAATCATTCAATTGTAAAAAGGTATCCGTGTGGCTTACTCGACGTTAAACTTTTACTCAAACGGATTTCAAGCAAAATATTATAAAAAAGTGTTAAATGGTTAGTGTTGACGTGATGGTTGATACTCTGCTTTCTAAGTCGAGGGTCCATTGTTTGATTCCTGCTTAGATCAATTTACTTTTTCGGTTCGTTGCGTAACACCTATTGTACCAGCTTCGTGCTTATTTATCAATATATCTGTATAATTTATCAATTACCATATTATTACGTAATTTTAATAATTCGAAATTATGTATAGTGTTTTATCAAATTGTTAAATGGAGTATACATAATTTATGTTACTATACTTAATCATATTAAATATTGTATGTATTAAGAATTAAAATAAAATTGCAATGTCTATAATATTTATATGATTCAATTTTAATTCTTTCCGAGGCTCAAAACTAAAAGAAGGACCTGTTTACCATTTTGCACGTTTCATGGTCCTTACTTGAGATGAGTACATCCGGATGGATAAGTATTTGACGACCCGCATTCCTTGCTGTAGTGATAAATGTACGTACATCTAAGTGCGAATTGGACACACATGTTATCGTGGGTTTTATAGCATGATTTTCTTATCAACGTTTAGTTTAATGACAAGTCAATGAAAATATTAGATAAAAGTTAACTTCGGACGGAAGATAGCTAAAATATACTTATATTAAAATTAACTGTAAGGATATAACATATGAGACGGGTTTCCGCAAAATTAAACGTATTTAAGTCAATACAGAAAATTGAAAATTTTTCTTCCGTTCACAGGACTTCTTGTATCATTATTCTTTAAATAGAACGCAATTATGTCAAATAGGTTTAGACGTATCTATACTAGTAAAACTCGAGAGTTGTGATATATAGATATAACAACAAATGAGACATTATGAGAACTTTTCAAGGTATCTGGAAGAAAGCAATAAACAAACACGATTTCTAAAAATATGTGCATTAGAACTGTAACAAGTGACGGTAGTTTTATCCTTAATATTTGTAGGAATTAATTTTATAATTATTTTATATTCCATTTATTTTATATTCCAGCTATCAATTTTATAGAGTCACGTAGAGGTCAATCACTGGTATTGATGGACAATTATACGTATTACCGCTGCGCCTCATTGGCTTCAGGAGGCAGCCACTGGTATTGTTCTACCCATTACAGACGAGGGTGCCGTGCTAAGTTATTGCTGTCGAAAACACAAGAGATCCTGCAGTGCAGTTTGGAACATAGCCATCCTCCCTTAAATTTCCGTGTTATAAATGGAAGATATATTAGAACATAGTGATGTCGAATAAATAAATTATAAATCACTCGTTTTTAATTTCAGTAAATATAAGAACATCTACGTTAAAGAATATTTTCATTTGATGGTAGGGTTGCCGATTTTTTTACAAATATTTTATTTTCAATGCAAAGGCTTGAAAGAACATGAATACTTACTATTCTTTTTAAATATCCATATCATCTAAACATTCCTTTGTTTATATTGTATGTCATTTATAGATATTTGAAATTTGAATTTGTTCTTTGATAAATATGTATATCCATGTTAATTATACAAATTTGTAATTATATTTGCGGCAATGCTTGGTATTTATAAATAAATATGTCATCTGTACATATCTTGTAATTAATTTGGTTGGTAATAACATACATTGGATTTAATGTATCAGATATTTTTACTTTTATTAAATAGCATAAAATTAAATTACAAAATAAAACAGTTTTATTTGTTTTTAAGAAATAAGTAGATATAATACGTTTGTTTGCTTAATGTGGATTTATTTTTGCAGCTTACTTCACTAAGTCTAGGCAAGGCAGGGATATTATTAATTTGAATGGATCAAACTTCTACAAGGAGACTGAACACATCGCTACAAACAAAGTCAGGTGGCGGTGTACCAAACGCCTTTGTAAGGCGTTCATTTACACCATTGGCAATCAAATATTACGAATATCGGAGAGTCATAACCATGGATCACTACACAATGAGACTAACCAATATCGTATTGTAAATCTAGCTGTTAAATATATTTAGGTAGTCAATAGATTCACTTTTCAGCATACATTCCCACTCTTAATTTTATTACTTATACAAAAAGATAACACCGCGAAAGATTTTTCTCTACGCATTGTGGTCCGTTGACAGAAAGTGCTGTACCAGCTTAGGCCCGAGTGAGCGAGTGTCATGCGCCTCCATCGAGAGCATACATTTTATTTAACATTCTAGTACTGGAATTGTCTTCGCTTATTATTATTTATTTATTTGATCAATAGATACTCCAACAGCATTGTCACAAAATTACACCTACTAAAGTATCGAAAACATCTTAAACAGCGTGAAAAACTTTTACAGGAGTATACAGCACTTACAATTATTATACAGTGAGAGTGATACCAACTATACTACACTAACAAAGCATTACAATTTTTGAATTTTGTAGATACAATAAAATAAAACAAAACATGGCAAAATGAGACAAAATATAGCTAACTTATCACAATATAGTAATAATTTTTTTTCGAAATTTGTTGAGGGGTTCATGAAAAATGTCAACATTCTCTGTAATAATATAATGATACAGATCATTATAGGTACGCATAGTTCTATTCAAAGGAGAGAATTTTCCTACATTTGTTTTGAACTGAGGTATTGAGAAACATTTAGTGATAGGATAACGTGGTATAGTTCGCGGAACTATCAGGTTTATTTTGTTTAACAATTCAGGTGCGTCCAATAAACCGTTTACAATCTTATGTAAAAATGTAAGGTCAGTAACTTGTCGGCGCTTCTCAAGAGTATCCAACCGGAAATATAATAAACGTGCTGAATAATCAGAACGGTAAGGACAGCCCTGACATTTATAAACCAAAAACTTAGTTATGTTGTTTTGGATTTTTTCGATTCTGTCACTATGGAGTTTGTAGCATGGATTCCAGATAAAACTTGCATACTCCAAATTGCTTCGAATAAGGCTGTTATACAATAAAATTATGGTTTGAGCATTTTTAAAATCTTTGCAAATCCTTTTTATGAAGCCGGTCATTTTTCAAGCCTTTGTCACCATACTATTAATGTGACTTGCAAATGTTAATGATCTATCCAAGAGAACACCCAAATCACACACCTGATCAACTTCCTTGATAACAACATTCCCCAGCAGATATTTAGGAGCCATGATATCTTTTTTCTTTTTTGTAAAATTTATCGAATGACATTTTTCTGCGTTCAGTGTCATTTTATTCTGAATACACCATGATTAAACAGAATTTAAGTCATCCTGGAGAAGAATAAAATCCTGGTTAGACTTGATCTGCCGATATAATTTTAAGTCATCAGCAAAGAGCAAGTATCTACTATTACGGATGCAGCCAGTGACATCGTTAATAAATAACAAAAAGAGCACTGGACCTAGGTGTGAGCCCTGAGGTACACCAGATGTTACTGCAAACGTTTTAGAACTATAACCGTTAACAGTTACTCTTTGCATCCGGTCCCGAAGATAGGATCCAACCCAAGCCAAAAGATGACTATGTATTACGTAGTTTTCTAATTTAGAAAGCAGGATATCGTGATTGACTTTGTCGAATGCACTACTGAAGTCCGTATAAACCGAATGGATTTGAAGACCAGAGTCTATTGAGGACGAAACATCAGAGACATAACTAGCAAGGTTCGTAATAACTGATTTATTCTTTCGAAATCCATGTTGGCAGTTGCAGACAAATTGATTAATATAAGATGCAAGGGTTGGATAGATCACACGTTCAAAAATCTTTGAAAATGTGCATAGTATTGAAATAGGGCGGTAATTTCTGATGTTAGATTTATCACCTTTTTTGTGGATAGGGACTACATTGGCTATCTTCCATAAAGATGGGAAAACATATGTCTGAAGTGATCGTTCGAATATCATTTTTAAAGGTAATGTAAGATGATTATAAGTCATTTTAAGAAATAGTGGAGGGATACCATCTGGACCTGCCCCCTTGCTTGCATCAATTGACTTCAGCAGTTTAGCTATGCTGCGTTCATCCACTACTATAGGACCCATTAATTGTTGCGTATGAGGACTAAGAAAGTTTGGCTTACAAGACATCATTATGTTCGGAGTATACACTGAAGCAAATTGTTTAGCAAAAAGATTACAAATATCCTCACCCGAGTTAGCAGTAGCAGAATCCAAACTCATTAAACCCGGTAATTCAGACGAGGAACCACGGCGTTCCTTGACAAATGACCAAAACCTTCTGCTATTATTACGGATAGCGCTCTCCACGTCACGAATGCAGTCAGAGTAACAAATCTTAACTAAACCATCAATACGTTTATTCAATAACCTTAGTTCCAATCCATCTCTGGGATTACTGTATCTTTTAAACTTTTTTCAAATTTTTTCTTTCTCTCTAATAATTTTGATTAAATCACGTGTGAACCATATAGGGTATTTAAAGTTGCGTAATTTACTTTTCGGTACATCACACATTATAACAGATTCGATAATAAGATAAAATTTACCAACCATATTGTTGACATCTCCCTCAGAACCTAATTCCTCTGTCCAATTCACTTGTTCTAATTTTAAATTAATTTCTTCGTAATTGGCCTTCCTAAAATTGTAACCAGAAAATAATTTTGGTTTTAAAAACTCTTTACCATTAAAATTAAAAAATATTAATTTCTAAAGCAGGATGATAAATATCGATTTTTGCAATAGAATCTAAGCTTTCCTGAACATGAATACCACTTAAATTTCCCAGTTTATTATTAATGCCAATTTATTATTAATGCGCGAAAGCTGTGAAGCCACTGTTGTTACTGTCATTCAAATTCTTAGTTTATTTGACATTTTAATATGGTTCTAGTTCGTTCAAACTTAAATACGTATTATTTAATTACTTTTACAAGCTTTAATTACTTTCATTTGTACTTTTATATACCGTATAATAATTAGATATTATTCTTTTCTTCTTCGATCATATTGAAAATCGATAAATGTTTGATGTAAGAATACCTTAATTAACATTGGTTTATATGAAAAAAATAATATATTATTAATTACTGTTTCATTACAAACAGTACAATAATAATACGTGCAATGTGTATTACGTATACGTAATGTATTTGAAAGCAGGGAAATAAACATAGCTTTATGGGTTATCACTTATCATAATTTTATTTCTGAAAATGTAGACCAAATCGAACAGGAGGACCGAAAGGAGTTTGTTTATTTTGATGGTTCAAAAGATAAAATATTTTTTTATTTTCACAAAGCAGGAAGATATGCTTCTACAACCTTGAAAAAAATTAAATTGATAACATTAATCGCTGTGTTCGATTTGCTCTATACGTTTAGAACATTCTGTAAATAACTTATTAGTATATTTAAGTAATTAAAAAGAAATCAATGAAAGTTATTTTCTTATGAATATGTTATTATCTATTATTTAATATTGTTATTACAATCTTAGACTACATTCATTATGTCTTTTATGTACAGCTTGTATAATATTATAAAATTAATTTATAAGTTGTTGAAAAATACAAACAATAAACACAATAAATTTTAGAACTTTTTTAATTGATTAACCAGCATTTGGTATAGCTCAATTATTATTATTATTGTATTTCTATGTATATGTACCTGCCAAACCCGATTTCAGGCTAAACTAGTTTGTCCTAGGCCAAATCGGTTCATCCTAAGTTTGTCAGGATATACTACTATAGTCAATATACACTAGTTTAGCCCGGGATAATCTAGTTTGGTCTAAATACTTTAGGCTTAACTAGTTTTGTCTAGGCCGAACTGATTCTTCAGTAACAAATATATATATATATTCTTCATCCTATTTGAATATAGAACTTTTAAAATGTGTGAAACATGTTTTAAAATTTTTTGGGTAGGTTAGGTTAGTATGCTGACCACAACGCGCGAGCCGAGCGAGCGAAGCGAGCGTGCCGCGGCAGCGACCGGCGGCAATAAATTAGCGTTGGGTAAGCAGCACGCGAGTAAGCACAATTGTGCCAGCACAGTTTTGAAAAAGAGGGAGTGCTTCGTTTCATAAAAGTGTGGTAGCACAGTAGCACACTAGCACATTTGAAATCGAACCGGCCGCGAGGCGAGGCGGCACGCGCCACGCGAGGCCACACACAGCACAGATTACGCGAGGCGCAATGTCGTGTCGTGAACCGCGAGTTGAGTGATCGATCCACATAGAGATTGATTATTTGGTGCATTATGTAGTATCTAGGGTTATTTTTGGTGGGAATAAGCGCAGTTTAATTTCATTTAGATTTTACATCTTTTGCATTTCGGGAGTATTATAGTACAAAAGTAATAGTATATTGTTCGTTAAATTTCTATGCAAGTGTAAAAAATTGCAGTCTGCATAAATATATGTAACTGAAGGTTTAATAAAATTCACATTTTTGTCGTTTCGTTTCGTTAGCACTGACTTGGTGGCATTTCAAAGAAAAACGCGTACATTTGCTGCTAATTATTGATGGATAATTTTCGTGCTAGCACACTGTGCTAGCACAGTGTGCTAGCACGTTTGCAAAAAGAGGCCCTCGTACGATACTCATTTTTAAAGAGTGTGCTACCCAACTCTACAATAAATGTCTCTTCCATATTACGCCTCTCAAAGGCGTTATAAACGCACGACGCAACGAAAAAACATACCTTCTTTTTCGCTTGTGCGCGGGAATCCTCGCGTTAACAGGTTCCAACGTGTTTATTTTGTTACTTGCAACGACTCAATCAGTTCGTCCTAAGCCAAACCAGTTAAGCCCAAACTAGATTGTTCTGGGATAAACTAGTATATCCTGACACACTTAGGATGAACCGGTTTGGCCTGAAATCGGGTTTGGCCGGCAACATATAAACACGTGTTCTTCAAAGTTAATGTTAAACTGATCTTTTTATGCAATTGTTATTGACCATATAAAAATGTAATTATAACATCATTCATATTCGAAAAATGGAATTCATAGATTTTACAACAAGCACTACCCACTACAATATCTGTTCTGATCTATTTCGTAATTATATCAGATTTACAGTAATTTGAGGCTAAAGAGTAAATAGCAAATAGAATGTTTATTCATTTAGTGAAGCCTTAGAAAAGTTTAAACAATTTTTCGAAAGAACAGATTTAAATTGTCCAATTCGCATAGAATTCAACGCACGATGCTTTCGTATTTTGCTTACTTTTATGCTGCTGTGCTTCCATGTCTTAGCTGTTGTCAATATTCGTGGCTTAATGTTACAATCTTAATCATTAATAGATGGTAACAATGTCATTTGAGGGTATTACTGCTTAATGATAAATAATTTATTTATGATTTTCACAATTGGTACTTTTAATATGAATTTTTTAAAATAAGTCAATCGAGATTTACTTGAGCTAGTGCAAGCTCGTCTTTTCATTAGGTATTCGAGTATGTCTAGTATATATACTTTCTACCCTCTTCAATATCTAAAAGAATGATAAGCATATCTAGAATCTGGCGAGATTACTTCCAACAATGTACGAACGAACGAAAAGCATATTTTTATCTACATTATTTATATATATAAATTTTAATATAATCTTTTAATGATTATCATGATTGTAATATTTGATCAAGAATATTGACAGTAGCTAACACATGCTGGTATGGGAGAACGAAAAACAAATATGCTAATTTCTTCTCTTTCCAAAAAAACCGTAAAGTTTGACGAACATAGAGCATATTATAAATACAGTTTATATATGGGATACGCTAAAAAATCTGGTTTTGCTTGTCATCTGTAATTCCAAATAGTTATTGCTATTTTTTTGTAAAGTAGGTATAAAAAATAAAATGTAAACAAAATAAATTCACTATCCTCAAGAAGTCTCACATGTAACTTACATATTATGTCCTAATTCGGTCTTGGTAATAGTTTTAAAAAATAAATGGCTGACTAAGATCGATATTAGGTATTACAACTTGCTTACTGTTTGGATTCGCATGTAGGCCAATAACTAGTACGAATATTACATTTTCTTGTGTGACAATAGCTAAGGTAACATTCAAATTAACTCTCACCTTTCAGTATTTTGGGTACCCACAGTCCGCGGACGCAAGAGGTTTATGATAGATGGATATACATTTAGTCAGCGCTCCACTCGCCCAGGAGATATAAAAACGCGTTGGGTCTGCGCAACACACGTGTTCAGGGGCTGTAGAGCTAATGCGTACATGGTGGATAATGAGATCGTCAAAATCAATAATGTTCATAATCATTGATGTTCATAATAATCATTGATGTACTTGACCAAAATGAAATGACCAATATGAAAATTACCTAACAACGATCTGATTCGTTACTGCTGAGACTAATGCCCCAAACTGAGGGTTTCTAGTTCGATTGCTGACCAGCCAAAGCAAACAAACTAGTTTTTATAAATCGGCAAGGATTCTGTTTGTCACCGGGTGTTTCTCCAATGCATTATATAATTTGTCATAGTGAATTTTACTATAATTATTACCTCTGAAATTATTGAAAATGAAAAACAAAAAATTACAAAAATATTTTAAACCAATATCATAAAAACTATGATTCCGATCTCACTACTCTCACTTTTTCTATATGCACCACGCCGGCGCCCGTGACATCTAAA
The DNA here is from genome assembly GCA_907165235.1 of Zeuzera pyrina. Lineage (NCBI taxonomy): Eukaryota > Metazoa > Arthropoda > Insecta > Lepidoptera > Cossidae > Zeuzera > Zeuzera pyrina. The sequence continues at coordinate 19,345,884 of OU015628.1, forward strand.
GCACCATGTAGCTATGTGGTCAAGCTGTAATTCTTCAACACAGCTTGTGCCTTGTATTTACAGAAATTTTCGACGGTGGTTGGACTTGAGTTATTATGATGGGGCCATCACCTTTTTAGGATTTCATAGCCAAAATGGCAAAAAGTAACCCCCCATAGTTTCTTCATGTCTGTCTGACTTTCTGTCTGTCTCTCCGTCTGACTGCCTTTTTCTCACAGCCAACTTATGCGTTTGCACCAATTGCACTGAAATCTTTCACAGTCATAAATGTGTATCCCATAACAAGCATTATGTAAGTAATGTAAAATTAAACGATGAGCTTTTTCGTATTCTTTATCATTTAATTAATTAAATTATTCGACATTGTTAAAGTTAATGTTTGCCGTACACACCGTTTTTTTATATTTGTGACCGTTTTTTTTAAATTCGAATTGAATCGTTGATAGCTAGATATTTAAGTTCGGGCTGCAGTCTTACCATTTAATATCCGTACAATCTAGTTATAACGTAAAAATTAAACATTAAATAAAAATGACAGTTTTTGAATGTCCGGTTTCCTTTTCATCGTTTTCTAGGATAACAGATCTATACTCAGCAGTGGAATAAAGGTATAATTTATTATCAGTTTAATTAATTTTTTACACGAGTGACGTAGGGGGCAGCAGCAAAAGTGTTTCATTGTTTTTCATTTTTTTTACCTAATGCGGCCTGTCAAGTTAGACGGGACCGTCAGGTGGAAGAAATGCTATGGGGGCTATATGAGACTCGTTTTATTTCGCCGGCGTCATAAGCCCTCTTACAAGGTATTTTACTTCGTTTTATATTACTCTGATGACTTCTGCGACATAGATAATTGTGTTAAAATGACACATTTGTCATAATATAAGTATAGCTATTTGCATTATCCTTTATCACAGAAAATTTTCTTCATAATAAACATTTAAAGAGGTCTTTATATTGTTACAGTGGTATTCATAAAATCTATTCAAGGGAACACATTGTTGATGTACAAGAATTATACGTATCGCAAACACAACAATTTGAGAAGTGGAAGGGTTCGATGGTCTTGTTCTACGCATCATATGTGTTTAGCCTATATTCACACTGAGGATGACAAAATGGTCAAAGTTCAAGGAGAGCACGCACACAAGCCTCGCAAGGGTTTCTTTGGCGTACAACGAAGAATCTGATAATGACATTTTATAAAAGCTATATATTTCATAAATTGACATACAGTTATAAATAAAGTTTTTTACTGAAGCCTCTTCTGGCTACCTATAATAGTTGAATGTACAAATCTAAGAGCAAAGTCTGAAGCGAAAGCTATTCAAAATATATCCAACCACTTAGATCTTAGACGATAATGATAACAGACGTTGTTACAATCACAGTTCACACATACGAACATACACATTGCACACACTGGTAATTTCTGTGCGGTCATAGATAAACATGTGTGACATTGTGGGCCTGCATTGCATAGTTTGATATAATCACACATCGCATATAGACAAAAACAATTGTATATTATTTATCGTTGCATTTGTTAATGATGTAAGAATTATATTTTTTATGTGTAAGAATTTTTCTCTCTAAACTTATATATTTTGTTTTTCTGCGTGTAATTTGCAAATACATTGTTTAATAATGTTAGATAGAATATACATATGTATTTGTACTTATTCCAAAGATGTACCTAACGCACTATAAATTTTTGCATTTTCTTTTAACCTTTTTAAGCATATTTCACATTTTTCTATTGTAATAGGTGTTATTTTACGAATGCCCATCTCAGATACATTTTAAGTAATGTACTTTATTATTTTTTTATTTTTAAATCCTCTTTGTTACTCCTTGAAAGACTTATTTTTCTTCTTACTGAAATCCACATCGTATATAATAATAACATATTTCGCCAGTAGGCAGTTCCTATACTGTAAATTATTATCAAATCCCCAGATTGAAAATTATTTTCAATAATATTGTAGGAAATATTTTAAATTGTAGGGATATGAGTTGTTGAAAAGGAATTATGTGGTTTATCGACGGCTTCCGTCACATCATAGAGAATATATCAATACTTCTTACAATATGCCATCCATGTTCAATATTACAATCGTTTTACAAGCGGTTCCTAAAAGTTTGCTAAAAATAGGTAAAAGACTTCTTTTACCTACTTTTAGCTACTTTTAGAAAGAATAAAAGTTTCAGCCTAAAACATCTCTAACAGTAAGTCAAGGAGGGGGTCAACAAAGTGTGACATCGTGTGATAAGGTGGGAGGGACGACACAAGTTTCGTGACGTCACATGTATAAATCTAAAGTATTAAAACTCTAAAATTCATACATACATACTTATAAAGATATGTATCCCTAACGGGGTAGTCAGAGAGGACGGAGCACCAAGCGTCGCGGTCCTTACATACTTTTTTGCTTCCTCAAATCTCATCATTCTCCTCATACATTTATTCAGCAATAGATTATTATTGTTAATATTTGGGTCCTTACATATGAAATTAGCGTTTTGTCGTACTGACCATCAAAATATCTCCTCTTTGGTTAAGAATTCCAAATTCAAATTTATAAATTCATTTAGCTGATACATTTGAGTTTTGAAAACAGTCATTCATTTGTTTTTTTCCTCATTATTTTTTTCTTTGGCGTCGCTTATTACCGCACAATGGAAAACATGAAATATCGGTATATTTACGAGTACGAGTTCTACCGCGGCACCAGTGCTGCAGAAATAGCTCGAAGGATTAATGATGTGTATGGCGCTGGTGTCGCAAAAGAAAGCACGGTACGTTTTTGGTTTCAACGTTTTCGTTCTGGAAATTTCGATCTTCAGAACCAACCCCGTGGACGGCCGGAGAGTGGAAAATGAAGAATTAAAGGCTATTGTGGAAGCGGATCCATCACAAAGCACTTCAGAGATAGCAGCAGGCTTCGGAGTAAGTGACAAAACTGTATTAATCCACTCGAAGCAAATCGGGAAAGTAAAAAAAACTTGAACAATGGGTACCTCATGAATTGAGTGAATCGAACTTGCAAACATGCGTCGACTGCTGTGTTACTTTGCTCAACCGACACAATAATGAAGGGATTTTAAATCGAATCATTACTTGTGATGAAAAGTGGATACTGTACGATAATCGGAAGCGCTCGTCACAATGGCTGAACCCTGGAGACCCAGCCAAATCCTGCCCTAAACAAAAATTGACTCAGAAAAAGTTACTTGTGAGTGTTTGGTGGACTAGCGCCGGTGTCGTTCACTACAGCTTTTTAAAATCTGGCCAAACCATTACGGCAGATATCTATTGTCAGCAACTGCAAACCATGAAGGAAGAACTAGCTGCAAAACAACCGAGATTGGTCAATCGCTCTTGGCCACTGCTGCTTCACGACAACGCAAGGCCATACACTGCACAACAAACAACCACTAAGTTAGATGAGCTACAATAGGAATGTCTGCGACATCCACCGTACTCCCCGGACCTTTCTCCAACAGATTACCATTTTTTCCGGAATTTAGACAACTTCTTACAAGGAAAAAAATTCAACTCCGATGCGGCAGTCCAAACCGCCTTCAAAGAGTTTATTGATTCTCACCCCCATGATTTTTTTAGTAAAGGGATCAATGAACTACCTATGAGATGGCAAAAGTGCATAGATAACAACGGTGCATACTTTGATTAATTAAATATATTTTACAAAAAAAAATTGACTTTATATTCCTCCCGTACAAAACGCTAATTTCATATGTAAGGACCCAATATTATCTTCTATGTTTCATTACAGGCAAAGGTGCAATTTAAATTATATTATTAAAAATTACATTCATACACTTATATAAAAATACTCAAATTGTATTTAACTTATGATATTTGATTTATTTTAGATCTTTATTAAAGATCGTCTTTAAAGGATTCTTTTTCTTTTAAGCTACCTTTGTGACGTCACAGCGAGGCAACACATTGATAAGCTTAGGTGGTTATACTTTCTATCATAAAAAATCGAAAAATATTGGTCCGTATTCGCTGAAGAAGAGATGGGTATGCTCAACGAATTTCTACAAAGGATGCCGAGCTGTCATCTACACTGTTGACGACACGATAATCAGTGTTAGAAATGACCATGACCACGAACCTACCTTTAGCCACCTTAAAAATAAGTTTCAATGTCGATGAGTCGTTTAGCAAAATAATTAGTATGAAATATATATACCTATATAAAGGTTGTTTTTTTATAATATGTTCAAAAGTAGTCTAAAATTCTGGGTGTCGTTAATAAATTATTTTCAGTTTATTAATTATGCTCAACTTATTTTCTTATTCGCCTAGTTTTGGTCACAGTTTTACTGGGTACATATTTTGAATAAACACACTAATTTTTGTAACGAAATACAAACTGGCGTTTATATGTAGCTTTTTCATTATAAATTACTCACTTTCCAAAATTTTACGAATGCAGTTTATTTATTAATTTATGAAAATTAATATTCATAGTTATTATAATAATTCTTGAATGTTTAATCGTAATTTTGCATTAACTTCTTTAAAATCTTATACATACATGTATCTTATAGTCTATATCTCTATATGTAATATTTTTTTTATTCATAGACTGTAAATATGGTTTCCGGTGTCGGCTTAAAGTTCCCTTGCGTAATCAAGAGTAAATGATGATGACTAAGCAAATATTTTAGGAACATCTTCTAACTTTTGTGAAATTTTCAGGAACATTTACAATATCACTTCAAGGAAGACCAAAGTTGGTTTACAGGGGTTATCATTACAGACAACATACAATAAATAACATGACCGGTAAAGCAAGATGGAGATGCTCAACGAATAAGTTTTGTAAAGCTGCAATACACACTATAGAAGGCGTTATAGTGAAAACTTCAAAAAACCACAATCATTGACATGAGAACCTCATTAGCAGCTAGAATAAAAGCATATTTATATTTTAAGTTCCGTATGTGGTTACCAAAATGAACACTGCGGCTATAATTATACATAGAAAAGCAGTAACAGATGATGGATTATCTAATGTTTTAATTCATTTAATTGTTCTCTACAGAAAGTCAAAACTAAATTTTCCTTCATAAAATGTTCAGTACCTAAACGAACCATTGACAATTATTATTTGTTAAACATGTACAAAAAAAATTTTTATTACTAAAAATATCAGAGATCATTGGAAATCTTACTACAAAATATTAACAAAGTTTCGGCCGGAATCTGAATTTTTGAATAAGAGATTAGCTCGTTCCACTCTCCATCTAGTCTCGCTGAAAATAAAAAACTATTAAAAAACCAGAAACAGTGTATATTATTATATTTTAAGGATATGGCGCGAATAGTACGTATTTTACAAAATCGTGATCGGAACGATAAATAATGAAAATCAAGTTTCATTGCTACATATGGCCAGGAGAGTTACTAGAATTGTCTTTTGCTATTTCTCTATGTACAGAAATATTATAATTTATATTTACATAGTTAAAAGGTATTATTTATATGTAAATGATTTGCGACTACTGGATTTTATTTAGGTTATTGAAGCTTTTAATAATGTGCAAGGAGTGTTGATATTAGATTATATACCTATATATCTTTGATGCCGAAAGTTATGGAGTAATCAATAATATTATATTAAAGACATCTAGAATATTGACTTTAATTTGTAGAAGTAATATTAATTATTGTAAAAAAATTAAGAAACTGGAGATATATAAAATGTTGGATTTTTTTTTCAGTAATCCCTTGTAGTAAGGTACCGCACATCTTTTCGTAGACATATACAATATTAATTCTTCTTCGTTATGTTCGTTTCAGTATCGTTTGTTTGTAGCAGGACATGGTAATTACTATTTCGTTTTTGTTTTAGTTAAACTCGAGTATGTGACGTCACTGAGGGGTAACCGCATCTTATACCATGAGGGATATCGATATTCAATGAAAAAAGACAAGTCTAACATACTCAAGAAATGTTGGCGTTGTTCTACACATAGTAGTCTTGGATGCAACGCAGTCGTTTATACAATCGGCGATGAAATAGTATATTCAAGAATTAATCACAATCATCTTCCTCCAGCAATAAAAACTTGCGTGCCACTCGCTTTTTACCCTGGTCATCCTCACACTAACGTAGAACCACACTAAGATAATGAACTCAAATCCCACCATCGTCGAAAATTCCTGCAGATACAAGGCACAAGCTGTGTTGGAGGAATTGTAAATAGCTTGACCACATAGCTACATGGTGCCTCAGTTGTGACGGGCGCCGGCGTGGTGCACGTAGAAAAAGCAAGAGTAGTGAGATCGGAATCATAGTTTTTGTGATATCGGTTTCAAATATTTTTGTAATTTTTCGTTTCTCATTTTCAATGAATTCAATGAATTGATACTTCAAGGTTCAGGGATAGATACAACTTTTAAAATGTATTTTTAGAAACTGGGCAATAACTATGTATTTATAAACGATTTCGATCTCAATGAAAAGTTTTAGACCTATCGGTCTAAGTTCTATTAGGCAGTGCATTGATGTATCAGACAATAAGTTAGTGAGTTTCTACTTTTATACGTACATATATATATATATAGATATAAGTGACAGGCTTCTCCATTCCACTACATTTATTCGCACATGAGATATTTTGGCATACTCCAAAGTGTTTCATGTGCGAAGAAATGGAGTGGAGTAGGCGCGTGCGGTAACGTACTCCCTCGCGTCTCGCGCTGTTATCAGAGGCAGGACATAAACTTGTGGTCAAAGCTATGAAGAATTAACAGGAACGCTTGATTGGTGGTGTTATTAACAGTGCTAATCGTAGTTGTAATTATTCTGTATCGTTTGTTTTCACTGCCTTTCCCTAACTGAAGCAAGTCGCAATTGGCAATTTAGCTTTATTTTACACGCGTTTCTTTAAACAATGTAAAAAATTGTGTGTATTCGTTTTCAATAATAAATAGTTTACTAATTTATTTTGATCATGTCAAGTAAGGTTTGATTACAAAATTTCAAAATATCGAAAAGTTACAAGCCGTAGTAACTTTGAACTGGCGTTTAATATTTGTTTTCACGCCTGTAGTGTTTAAACTCGTGGTTTTAATTTTAGAGATATCATATGATTTAATTTAAATTTTATTTAATCATTTTGCACAACTATGCTTGAACACAATACCATGTATTCCAGAATTATCGTAGTTTTGTTCGACGTCTTGTTAGTCGCAGTTTATTTCCATGTTTATTCCATTCACTGAAATCAGTGTATTAAGAACAGTTATTTTTAGGTATTATGTCGCTACTATTATTTTAATTAATTATTCATTATCAATGCACTTATAAATAGGTTTATACCTTGTTTTTTACTCTAAGGGCAAATCAGCTTCATTTATTACATTTATTCAAGATATTTATAATGTGGTAGTATGAAGATATTAACTGCAGTACCTACATACTAACAGAAACTTTAATAATAGGTATTAGCTTATACCAGTTATACTCTAGTATATTAAAGTAGTTAAAAAATTACTACTGATGTTATTACGAATGTATTATAAATGTCAATGATTTACAAAATAAATAGTTAATGATCTATTTATTGCTAGAATTTTCAATCTGTGTACATGACATCGTGTATTCTGCCAGTGTTTGATTCTTTAGCCATATTTAATACATGTAGTAAGTACAAAGGTTTTGCTTGTCAATGCTTTATACATGTAATAGGAAATGATTGCACTGTGTCGTTGTTAAAAATGATCATAGAATGAAATCAAGTAAAAATATTCGGTTGTTCTTTGTTGTCTACCTCTTTAACTGGGGGCATGGCTTCGGAATATCATAAACACTCACCAGTGATGATCGCAGGCGTCATCTACGATCCAACTTGTTTATATTCTGTAAATATCACTCTTCTTGTTCTTTTTTTGAAATATTATTTAAAACGTGTATATACATGCTCTATTAAATATTAAAAGACTTATAAACTGTTATAAGGTTGGGATAGAAATCTCAAATATTCAATAAAGTGTCTCTATTCTACTTTCATTATTTGAAATCCTTTCTAATATTTATTAAATATGAAACCCAAATATAAAATTCCTTTAACAAAAAAAATTTGTATACGCACAAGTTCAAGTCGCATGTAAAGAGTTTCACACCATAATTATAAAATTATATATTCGTAAACTTAATTTCTAGGGATCTGTAAGAATCAGGACTCACGTTATATTTTTCGTATAAGCTTCAGATAAGGTTTAAAGTTTTATAATTGCAGAGATAAGGAGAACGGTGAAGTGAAATTGTATAAATTAATCAACACGTTTTGTATGACTTTGTGAGATAATCGTGTTATGTAATATGTATGTACAGTAGAATATGATTGTAATGACATCAAAGGGAAGCGACAACCACGTCATACTAAGCGGACGTCATGCAAAGCATAGTCTTAGAAAATAAACAACTTCCTACATTTGTTAGGTATTTAATTTAATAGAGAGAAAAACTACAAATTGTGTGTATCTAACCCAAACGTCGTCGTAGGGAAAGGGCGCGGAGGGTCACGAAAACGAGGGAAGGTGTTAGGAATCATGTCGGTCACTATGACCTGACATAATAAGCGAACAATCGAAGTCATTAAATTTGAACTTTGTTTTAAAGAATTTTATATGAAAACCGAACTTCACACAGCAATTATTTCATATTAAGCGGTTGGTCAATATAGGCCGAGTCATAATAAGCGGATTCTACTGTAATTTAAAGTTCAACAATGATATATGTCTAATTCGTATGTTTTACCTAATACGAGTATCAGGTATTAAGTACGTAATCGGGTATTAGTTTTATAATTTTTATTTTTATATTTTCACTGTATAATTGTGTGTGTTGTCTTACAGATCCGTCGCAACCTTTATTCGTTACGTCGCGCCGTGGACGGCAACTAATAAGGGTGGGTGGATATACTTTTGGGCTTCAGAGGCAAGCAGGGCTCAAGGCACGCTGGATGTGTTCTACCCACAACTCCAGAGGATGTAAAGCGGTGTTACATACTGTAGACGATGAAATAATATTTATTAGGAACGAACACAACCACTGAAATTAAAATGTTACCTATAGGCTGGGAATTTATGATATCTATATACATAGTTGGGAGGAAAATAATTTCATTTGACTTACTAGAGATGTGTCATTTCCGGAAACATACACACAAAGGAAATACTCGTAAATATTCAATATTTTCCCACTTTTACGTTATTAAAATTTTTCCATTAATACTAATGTCTCCTCTCGTTAAAACCCAAAATCCAATTAGACTATCATCTATTTCCGTATTTATAATTGATTCATATCGCTCTATTTTAAAATTTTTTGGCTAGAGCGTGACTGAACGAGAGTGAAACAATAATTTTAAATTACACTTTATTTTTTACAATTTATTCGAAACCAATTTATTTTTTGAGTCGTTAACTATTCAAAAATGTAAACTTGTCCACAAAAAGTATTTAGGAAATTATGCAAGATTTAAAATTAAAAAGACACGTGATTGTTTTAATTCGCCTAATAATACTTCCATGTGTATACACACATGGAAATATTTACCACTACAGGTGAAATAGGATACAAATTACAATTCAATAATACAACCAGTCTTAATCATTATACAACCCGACAACAACTTATAACATGAATGGCATTTGAAGTTGATAACAAGAAATGTCTACCTTTTCGGAACTTTAGTAGAGTATACATAACTTTAATCTTCAGTATTCATAATGACACCGATTTTTGTGATATTGAAATGTATTATATTATTCTTATTTTCTTGTAAGTAATGTTTTATTTATTCCTTTTTTTTAAAGAAAATTGAGAATGAGTAATTCGAATATGGGCTCTAAGATATGATCAAGTGCAATGGTACGATAAAAAAATTCGAATTAAGATTATTTTATGATTCTATTATCTAATATTTACAATCTGTTCACGTTTCTATTGTATTATTTATCTATGTCATCGTCATCAATTTGTAAAATAAGTTGTTTATAAAATAAGTTAAGCTCTCTGTAACGTCAATCTGGACAGACAAACACTTTTACAGTGATTGTTTGCATTTTGGTATCTTGTACATATGCTTATGAGATTTTAGTATATTTGTACATATATATATATATATATTTTATAAGGTATATAATGGCACCAAATTTAAATATAATAAATACTGTGAATTAGTATTGTCCGGTTTTATATAAATGGTTGTAATTTGTTCGCAGGTAATTCGATGAGAAATCAGAATATTCTGCACTTCAAATCCACAACACCTTTATTAAACAAGTAAGTCTACATATTGAGAATAGAAAAATTAAAATACAAGAGACAGACAGACATATCAGAAGAGAGAGAGAGAGAGAGTTACGATACTCTTCTTACTCTTCTGTATCTTTGTGTCCAAAATACCCATATTTTTTTCTGTATTTACCTACAAAGTAGGTACATATATATGTCTTTTTACAGCCTGCATAATCTCAGTAGTGGATTTAAGCTTCTTATAAATAAGAATAAGTGGACATTAAAAACTCGCGCACGCGAGATAACTGCGGATTGGAGGTTAATGGCCAAATTTGCCGGGCCATCAAAAAATTATTTGATCTGTTTTCACAACGATCACAATCTATCGTTGGGAACAATAGAGGAGCAAGGTAAATCTTCACACTCTTAAAGGCACTTGAATCCATAATGTATTACGTTTTATGATATACAGTTAAAAAGACGAAACGCTAAGCAAGAAGGGTTTATTGTCTACATTCTAGATATGTTCTAATTTCATGGTTAATTAACAATCTTTTGTTTTGAAGGACAATTAAGTCGGAAATTTAATAGTAGCGATTACTCATAATTATTATTATCTGTTCTGTTTTTATTTCACACATGTCAGTTACTCGTATTCTAAGGATCGGTAAAACTAGTATACAAAACTCTAATCAATAAAGACATGAAAAACAGCAAAATTGTTTTAATTTTTAAATGGCGTACGTCTAGTGACAATATTTTTAAGTAATACCTACGTGTTGTCGCCGCCACCAGAGCCATGCGTCTCAACTCTTACCTGCGAGCACACTTACATTTTTTGACTCCATGAAAAATAGACGCCTTAACGACAAGTCTTCTTGAACGTGTTGTGGCGCGTGCAAACGCGCATGTAAATCAAAGGTCGATTATCGAATCTGGCGACCGGGTCGGTTAACCGAATTACAAGATTGATTCACCAAATTCGGCAATCGCTTTCGGTTTAGCCGGATGGGTTAACCGAATTGGGTTGTTTACATAGATTGGTTCATTGAATTCGGCGACCGTATTCTGACAAAATTCGCGATTTCGAACTCGTCACCGAATATGGGCTGCAATTGCATACGGCCAACCGATTATTACCTGTTTACACTAGAATGTAAATCCACCATTAATTAGACTATTAAACTGTGTTGGTGATATTGGACGTTGGTTGATATTACGTAAATTACTTAACATATCTGAATGTAATAATTGAAATTAAGATATTGTATAGATTCAGGTGTTACTTTGCGGAAATCCATCGCATTGCAACCCAACCAGCACCGAATTCGGTGCTGGTTGGGTGGCCGAATTCTATCTCTGGTGTGACCTGGGGATGCTTCGTTGAGGGGCGAAGCACGTGTCGATTGGTGTTTTTTGGAGTTTGAGCGGAGGATGGCTGGAGATTTTAGGAATTTATCACAATTGAAATTAACTGTGATATGTAATTTATAACTTGTCAGTAGTATTCTAATAAAACATTTTTTACATCCTAAGTACATATTTTATTTACTTTTTTACAATATCATCTCTTAGTACACCTTCATTGTATTTTGCTCTCGCTTATGTCTGTATATACATACGTACGTATATAGGCACATTTCTTAAGGCTGTATCCTTAAACGGATCGATTAAGAGGACAGAGTGCCAGGCATTACAGTCTTTAAACTATACATAAAATACCTCCGTTTTTTTTCTTTTAACATTTATTCCGTCGAACCTTATTTTCATTTCAGATCAGATTATTTCATATCAGATCTTCGTAAGTCTTTTCAATAATTATAAAATATTTCTGAAGAATATTTTATTTTATTACAGCTGAATTACTGACATCTAAGAAAGGAAATCCTCTACTAAAACTAAATGGGTATACATATTTCAAATTCCGAGCATATAGTAATAATAAAAAGATTCACTGGCGTTGTTCCACACACAGCGTCCGAGGATGTCGTGCGTTTCTACTTACCATTGACGAGATCATAATAAGTGTTAAGAACAACCATAATCACAGGCCTGTGAGACAATAAAGAAATACAATATAGAAACTGATGTAATTTAATATTTCGAAATAAACTGTTCAATGCCTAACTCACATTTTATTGTCATTCACTATGCTACATATAACATTTTTAAAATAAGAGTCTAGCAATAATAAGAACGACTCATGTTTGTGTTTTTAAATTTAGAATAAAATTTTATAGAATATGCGTTTTATAGAAATGTGTCGGCGTGGTAGAGCCATGCTGCATCGCAGCATGAGTTGGGCCTGCTCGCCCGTACGGCGTTAAATAACAGCATCTATGGACTATTGCTATTGTGTTTCGTTCGGTGAGTGAGTGCCGGTGGCCCATTTCCTTCCTCCCCTTCCTTTCTCTCCTTTCCCTAAAGGCCGGCAACGCACCCGTGATTCTCTGGACGTCGCGGGTGTCCATGGGCAGGTGGTTACTTTACATCAGGTGACCCGCTTGCTCGTTTGCCCCTCTTTTTACATAAAGTAGATATGATGGTATTATAGAAATCACACAAAAATCACTGAATTTCACAATGAACAACAGAACATTTTTATTCTTATTACCGTTTACATTTCTAATACTTGTTCTAACAGCTACTTGCTCCTTTCACCTTTATTCTATTGAGCGAGTTTTAACAGATTGAGTAAACATTTCACAAACTTGTGTTTTTTATATTTATGTGTACTTTACTGTGATCTTCCTGAGGGCTGTTTACGGTGGACCATCATGGGATGTTCCACAATGACCTTACAATGGCTATCACCGCATAACAGCCCATGATGGTTTATGGACGGCTGCGACGTATCTTGATAAATGATTATTCTTCGAAACTTCCAAAAGTCAACAATCCCAGTGTATCACGATCTACTCAATGGGCCATCGTAATGAATCGTCGTGAAGGACCATTGAAATGGGCCATCGTGTCGAAGCTCGAAGCAGCTTGACGCAACTATTTTCATTTGGGTAAGTATTTCTACTCATGCATGTCTATTTAATTTTATAAACGCATTTTCGAGTATAATTTCTTTTTTTACAGCGGAAATCATCAAGTCAAAAAAAGGGAAACCTTTAATAAAATTGAACGGGTATAGGTATTTCAAATTCCAGACACAAAACAACAAAAAAACACACCGGCGTTGTTCCACGCACAGTGGTCGCGGATGTCGTGCAATCATACATGCGATAAGTGAGGTCATAACAAGTGTTAAGGGCGAGCATATATACTGGCCTGTCAGCTAATAAAGACATAAGTATACAAACTGGTAAAGTTATTTCTAAACAGACTCTCTATTACTTCCTTAAAGCAGAATATTTTTGCAGGAGAAACTGTGGAAGACATTTCCTACATACTTATGATCATTTATCACTTCTATGTTGTTCTTGAATGTTCAAAGAGTAAATTGCAAGAGATAGCGCGACAACGCGCTACCTCACATGCATTTACAAGAGGCCTATATAAAATACCACTTCATTTTTTTTATATCTCATATTATGGTATCATTAAAGCGATATATAACTTGTAATTGATTTGCTGGAGGTATTGTAGAGTTTAATTATATTAAGCAAATATAACAAATAATACATAATAAAGTATTATGTAAATACAAATTTGTCACTATTTTAATGAACTATCTGACTAACGCTTGTATGTTATATAATATAAATTGACTGTTTCAGCGGAATTCGTGTTGTCAAATAAAGGAAAGCCCTTGATCAGGTTACATGGATATACTTACTATTTGGCAACATGCGTTGGTTACAAGAAGCGGTGGAAATGTTCCACACACCATCGCCAGGGGTGCCGTGCAGTAATCTACACGATCGAGAATGAAATATTAACAGTGAAGAATGAACACAATCATCCAAAGCAAATGAAAGAATATAAAGTTATGAGTTACAGTTAAACTATAAACTAAGTACTAAATTAAAGTTCACAGTAGGTTTGTTTCACGTAGTGGATATATCTTGAGATGGAACTCTAATAACAGCCTTAATGTATGTATGTATTTCGACCCGAGTCACATTTTATTTGAATTACACGAGTGGTTTTTTTACAATTCATACTGTAATGAAAAAACTTTGATTCCAGTCCACTCGTACCTACCTACTCGAATTGTAATTTACATTACATAAGTAATTGAAATCTTGAATAAATTGGACATCTGTTGATGCCATTGACTTACAGTTAATAGGTATTTATTAGAAATAATATTTTACCTCTGTTCGTAAAGGAACTATCTCATGCAATTTTTTAAATAACGGAACGAAGCTACGGTTAAAGTGAAAAAAATTTAATTATAATTTATTTTCTTCCTGTTTTTGATTTATCTTCGAGTAAAGAAAGTTCGTTCGAGTAACTGGTCCATTTCAGGCTCTTGAATGACACTATAACAACTCGCCTGAATCGCGTGAAAAATTGTCACTCACACGGCTAGCTACAAGCTTCTTCTAAAGGAGGTGAGAAGAAGGCAAACCATCTTCCATTAGATACATTATTCTACTGTGGATTTGAGAAGTTCTGTTAGTTTTTGTTGTGTTCAATGACTGCAGATATTGTTTAAAACAAATAATATTTTACGTTGCATTTCAAATTAGTTTATGAAAATATCGTGAGTCAATTCTGATTATTACATAAATATATTACTAATGATCTAAATCATTATTATGAATAATAAGACGATAAAAAAGAAAAACTTGATCATGTCATCAAAGAAATTAGATACTCATTATCGATTTGTCTCACATTGGCAAGTTATACTCCATTTGTAAAAATTTCGAATTAAAAATGTAACACTCACGGGTAAAGTCTGCTGGGCACCGTAAGCAATGACAGTTTTCTAAGCACCAACTTTAAAGAAGTCTATTGTTTAAGATAATGTGTAGTTTTAAGTTTGTAAATATTAACGTTAGAATGTGTATTTGCTTTTTGTCATAAATTAATTTATACTTATAATATATCAAATACCATATAATATCAAATTATTTATTTCAAAAATGTTATTTTTCCGACATAATCTTGCGGGAATGTACTCGCAACAATGGAATACGCTCGACATGATTGTCGCGTTGTAATTTATTAATTATTATGACTGTAAAAAAGGTTTAAAGCCTCAAAGATGTTTTGAACTTTTATTGCCACAATATGTGTTGAGTCTACTCGTTCGCGAGGAATAGTTTTTAATTGGTTTGCTGAATTTAAAAGAAGACTGGAAACTTTGTGGCGCAGCCATTTCATTTGCCAACAACAGTTACTCAAGGAAACGTTCAAACTGTCGAAAAAAGTATTCACGAAAACGGAGTAATTACATACATATGTAGAGCTTTAAGAACTAGGTAGTGAATCAATAGCATTGCAATTTTTCATTAATAGACAACTGTCTCCCCGTAAGCGTTTTTCTCGATGGGCGCCGCACAAGTTTAACGATGAACAGAAATAACTTTGCGTGGATTGGTGCAAAATGATAGATAATTTCGACGTTGGTGAGAAAAAAACTTTTATGGTTATTTATGAGTGGCAAAACATGATTATATTATAACTATGATTAAAGCGATAATCAACAGTATGGTGTTTCAAAAATGAGCCGACTGCAATGAAATGTCGCTGTCCACGAAGCACACAGAAAAAAATGGTTGCCTCATGTTTTTGCGAGACGGATCACATTGCTGCTGTGGTGCTAAAGGATCAAAAGACAGTTAACTCCGAATTTAATCCGTCAGTTTTATGCCCCAAAAGCGATTGTCAGCTTGGTGTGACAAGGGCCGAAATCAGAAATCTGGCACCGTCTCTGACATCACGACAATACTGTTCCGTATAATACAGGCAGAAAATTCGACTATTTTAATTCAAAAAGTGTGGCTATCTTATCACATTCACACCTACCATAATATTCTGACCTAGTACCTTGTGATTTTTACCTTTTCCCATAAATTAAAAAAAAATTAAAGGGTAAGCGGTTTGAAAGCAACTTTGAGATGTCTGAGGTGTCTAAAGGACAGTGGTCATTGGTATTTTCAAAGTAGTTTAGACAAATGAAACAATTTACATGTCTCCAAGGTGAATACTTGGATAAATTAATACCCGTTTTAAAGAATAAATGTTATAATATGTATAACGGAGTAGAATTATTTACTTGATTATTTTCGGCCATAACTACTACAACTATTTCTGTAAGCGTTTATCGAGTATAGTGTTGGTTCAAAGCGAAATAAGAAATCGACAAATTACTTTAAGGTGGTTCGTTTTCCATACAAAAAGTAATCATAATATACTGTTTCATTGAATAGTAAAAATGCTTAAAAATGAGCTCATAAATACTATTTTAGATACTTATTTACGCAAAATTAATAAAAAGTAATAAATCTTTAATAGAAATAACATATATCAAATACCGTTTTTTGCAAAATGATATGCGTGTGTGTGTGTGACGATTTTCGTGTAACAACACGAAATGCAAATAAATTTGCGACGTTGCCGGCCTGCACGCGCCGCCCGTACGCTACGTTGCCATTCATATCTTTCCTTCAAACTTCAAAATGGATTAGAAACAATAATTGCGAATTTTTAACAGGACTTCAAATTATTAGTGTACACAATATATTGTAAATCGGTATCAAAAATGTAGACCTAAAATGAGTTAAATTATTATTTAAAACGATGTACAATTATATGTTGTATATTATTTATGTACTTTTATAGTTGATGAAAATAATAGATATTATTTGGATATTATTATCTACATACATATCTTCACGCTGTATCCCAACGAGGTAGTCAAAGAGGACGGAGTGTCAAGCGTCACAGTCCTTACATACTTCTTTCGCTTCCTCAAATCTCATCATTCTACTCACTGATTTTTGCCTAGGTAGGTATACGCGTGCTTTGGACATTTCCGTCGGCTAACACTCCAGCTATTTGATCTTCATAAGTTAGCCTTGGTCTTCCTTGGCTTCTTTTACCACTCACTTTTGCTCTGTAGATTTTTTTTCATCGGTCTTTCATCTGTCTCTCTGTCATTCTGTCTATGTGCCCGAACCATCTAAGCATTCCTTTTTTCATATTTACTATGATATTGTCGTGCAACTCTGTCATACTGCGTATCTCTTCATTGATTATCTCGTCCCCAAAAGTACACCGCACTTATTTTATTTTTATTTTACTTATTACTTTCATTCAAATTCGGGCATATCCAGGCTTCACTACCATGCAATAAATTTGGAACAAACGCCGCACTGTAGATGGCCATTTTAGCAGTGTTATATATATTCACACTATCTAATAATGCGGACAATGCACCGTTGACTTTATTGCCAGCTGCTGTCAGTCTCTCCACATCCAGCTCACCAACTCACATCTTCCATCCCTCGAAAACGCGCTCCCTAGATATACAATTTCGTTCAATTGATATAGACATTTTCCATTTACCCACATTTCACACTATGTCGTACATCTTCCCTTTTAAACACCAAAACCATAGTTTTGTTCACATTCATATTCAATCCTTTCACTCGCAGTCTTCTTTTGTGCACGTAACTAGTGTCTGCAACTCCTCTTCTGATGGTGCTATAAGCACAGTATCGTCAGCGTAGAACAGGCAGTTTGCCACTGTACCATCACATACCGTACCACTTATTCTACCTTTCAATATCTGGAGGCAATTGTCTAAAAGGCAGACATCACGCAGCCCTGTCTGACGCCTGAACAGAATTCGAACCAAGGCGACATGTCACCATCTACCATTACGCGGGCTCTGTGGTCTCGATATAATGACCTCACATCCTGCAGTAAGGGGCCCTCCACGCCATATTCAGGCAGAAGACTCTATAAATTTCTTTCGCACTACTCTATCGAATGCTTTTTCATGATCCACGAAAGTGCAGAAAACTTTCCGACCTATGGCCAGAAACTTCCCCACGACACCGCGGAGCGAGAAAATCTGATACATACAACTGCTACAGTTCCTAAAACCACTTTGTGCCTTCCAGAAATAAGTATCTTTTAGAAACACTTTTCATACGTTCAGTCAATACTTTGATATATAGACTTTACTTGCTAAGCTGAATAAGCTGATAGTCCTTTAGCACGCGCAGTCTAAATAGGAACCTTTCCCTATATAGAGAGGCACCATGATTACGCCAGCAATGATTGCACAGTTTATAGAATGCATCCCTGACGCTAGGACTACCATACTTGATCATATCAGCAGTCACCTCATCATTTGCCGCAGCCTATCCAAACTTCAGACTTCTTATCGCTTTCTCAATCTCTTTCATTCTAATGACTTCCTCTAGTTCCTAACCCGAGTAAGACGATTCATTAAGATCACTCTCAGTGTCAGAGATAGAGTCGCCACTCTCATACAGTTCTCCATGGTATTCGTTCCATTGCTGTAGAAAAGCTTTTTTGTCTGTTAACAGATGATGTTGTTTCGAACACACTTTATTCGTTCTGCAAGGTGTCGGACCACTTCGGTATTTACTTATTTCTTTCCAAAATAATTTGGAATTTTCTTCGAAGTTGTCCGACATCTTGTTTTCGTCTAACACCCTACACCTTTCACAGAGTTGCAGAGTTTACCTCTTCAATAATATAGCACAATGAGCGTAGGTCTACTACGCCGAAGTGCGCGAGTTCGAATCCTGCAATGTGGTCAGACCTTTTTTGTTTTTTTTTTTAAAGTTGAAATAATACGTTCAGTTTGCAACCAGTACCTAATAAAAACATATATCACTTTAGTGATGTACTTATAATGTGGAAATAAAATGAAAAATAATGACGGACGTACATGACAGATAAACATATATGATAGAAAGACAGGCAGACAAGCATAGTATACACAAAGTGCAAAAAATGTAAAATGTAAAGAAAATGTGAACTTATTTCTCCCGTAAAAGCACACTAATCAATACGTATATTAAATACACTATAAAACTCACTAATCACTCACTAAAACACTACGTATAAAGCTCACTGAATAACTCACTGAATTCTCAATAACTCAGTGCACACTCATTTCGAATATATTTTAACAACGACCGTTCGCGGATGCACTTAAAATATACTAATACTGATTGCACTAGACTACTTCTACCAATTTAACAGCGTATGGCGGAGGGTACAATGAAATGATTTCCGTTTACCTCCATTTAAAATAACCTGTAGACGATCGCTTGTTGCTACATGACAACTGCTATTTACACAAAGACTAAAGTCAGATTCTTATATACAGCCTCACCAATACGTAAACCATCCACATTAACTCCACTCTTGCTATTAAAATGTTACAAAATAATCACAAGTGACCAATTATTTATTGTAGCGAGGCTAACAGTCGGCGAATTGTGTTGTAGCCTCTACATGTCTGCAACGATTTGTGTTGTAGCCTCTACTATCTACAACACTTACGCTGCAGCCTCTACATTCCTACGGCGCCTTGTATTTCCCCTGCATATATACAACACCCCATGCTGCAGCCTCTATATATCTGCAACATCTCACGTTGTAGTCTCTTTATCTTTACGTATCAATCAGGTGGATTCTGCATATCCAATACATAACTCTCTTCCTCTTATTGCCATCATAATACCAGATGACCTCACAGCATATTGCCATTGCGTCAGTTTTGTCTCCATTGTGGTATTTAATATACGCATTCTACAAACTACAAAATTAATGCAAATTCAAATGAAAAGGCCAATAACCAACGCTGGACATATGGCTTCTGAACGAAAAGTACACTAATTAATATGTATGTTAAATTATATTAATTAAATAGACTATAAAACTCACTAATCACTCACTAAAACACTATGTACAAAGCTCTTTGCATAACTTACTGAACATTAATTTTTAACCCCCGACGCAAAAGAAGGGTGTTATTGACGTGCCTGTGTGTCTGTCTGTGGCATCATAGCTCCTAAACAAATGGACCGATTATGATGCGTTTTTTTTGTTTGAATGCAGGTTTTCTAGCGGTGATTCTTAAACATGTTTTATCAAAACCAGTTCAGCTGTTTGAAAAATATCAGCCAATTTTTTAGTTTTTAAAGGGATGCGTGTATCTTCTATTAGTCTAATCGCTGCGAAATTTAGTATACTGTGACTTCAATAATGTCACAATAACATAGTGACCTTGACCAGATGCTGCAGCATCATCTGAAGTCAGCAGGATATCCAACTCCTCGCCACTTACAGTAGAGGTATCCGGTTTAGGCTCATTGAAATGGTCTCTATGAATAGGTTATAGATAGATAGATAGATGGTGATCAGGGTCTGATGACGGATCAGACAACTATTGTCAGAATACTCAGATTTCGGCGAGGCACGATCTCGTGTCGTAATTTCGTGTATCGTCCGGCACGCTTATTACGTAACTTGCAGACAGCATGCGACAGCCAATATCGCGCGATATCTGCTGTCAAAACGAGAATTTGTGTAATGTAATTTGTATAGTGGCGCTTAATCTACCGTGAAAAGTGCATTTTAATGTCATAGAATAATAGATACGCAATCGTCATATATGATATTAATTTTTTATTACGATTACTCACCGGTCGCGCAGTGATCGCGTGGCTGTCGCTATCTGCAAATTTTTAGGTAATAACCCCGCCGGAAAGTATTTGCGTGAATGTGGGGATAGAGTGTAGATCATAGAGTGTTTAAAAGCCTGAAATAAAACTTAAATTATAAATTTAAAAAACTCCCGACTCAAAAAAAATCTCCAACAAATAAAAAAATAATATGTACCTCATAGCCCTTTAAATTTGTGATAAGTTTCAATATAAATAGTAGTAGTAATATATCCAAGCGTCGTCACGTCGGGGGACCGCTAAGTAAATAAAGTAATAAAAAAGGGAATACAACTAAAAATGATAAAGTAGGTATGAAATTTAAATACAAGTAAACTTAGCAGTCCCCCGACGTGCTTGGATATATTACTACTACCATTTATATTGAAACTTATCACAAATTTAAAGGGCTATGAGGTACTACATATAATTTTTTTAATTTTTAGAGGTTTTTTTTGAGTCGGGGGTTTTTTTAATTATTAATTTAATGACTATATTTGAACAACGACCGTTTGCGGATGCAGCTTAAAATATACTAATACTGATTGCACTAGACTTCTTCTATAACAGTAAGTACATGGCGCAGGGTATAATTAAATTATCCATTGGAATATTATTCTGTACACGATCGCTTGTCGCTGCTTGACAACTACTACAGAAAGACTAAAGTCATCTTATATACAGCTTCACCAATACCTAAGCAATCCACTTTAACACCACTCTTGCTATTAAAATGTTGCAAAATTATCACAGATGGCTAATTGAATTGATTAGAATTGTAGTGAAGCTAACACCCGTTCCGGCCAAAAAATGTAATAAACATTGTAGCTCGTAACACAGTTTAAACAACTGACACGGGCTACAGAGCATCATTAATTTTTGTAATAGAAATTGTAACAGAAAATAAACATTATCTTATCTTATTTTGTAAGAAAAATATAATTTTTTTAATTTTTATTCGTAGGTTTTTTTATATAAAATGAATTACATATTTTAATTTCTAATATTTTACTACCTAATAATATAGTAACGGTATAACAATAAAAAAAAAGTTAGTGTGTAGGGATTCGAACACTGAAAATTACAAATCTCTAGCATCAATATATACCACTGGGCTAATTTGACTTAGAATTTCACACTGAAATTATTAAATACCACAATCACTTGAACTCAGTATACATGTGTGGGTAAAAAGACCAAATTTGTGATTTGAATTATTTATCATGATATGTGACTAATAGGTCTACAGGATAACTTACAAAGTTGTCGGAATAGTTGCGTATAGGTGTAAAGTGTACGCAAACATAACTTTCGTGAGAGGAAATACAAAAATAACTCTATAAAAATATAAAAACCACGAATTTGCGTAAGTGACGCCATCTATTGAGAAAATAGGCGCTCGGGAACTGAACGAACCACCTTAAGTCTATTTTTAATCAGAGTAGGTTGATAATAATTTTATAACTAGAACGCGCGACGATTCCCACCGACACACAGTCAACCGCACTTCACGAGAGTCAGAGATATAATGTCATTGCCACACGCCGGCCGACTGTGCTGTCGCTAGGCTCAGTCGAGCGCCACAACATGGCGCTGGCGTTCTATTCGCCCGGAAATCAGCGTAATTGTTAATTAATTTCCGACATGTATATGTGCATCTAATATCTTTTGGCATGACCTAATTACGTAATTTAAATAATTAATACCTAAGTACCTAATTAAGAACCTATATGATTGACTTGTGTCTATATCTCATGCACTATAACTTGCAGTACCTTTGTCTTTACCTATGAAGTTGCCGTTCTACAATACTGGCCATTTGAAATGTAATTTGTGTATGGGTGGCAATAAATTTTAAATTCAAATGAATTTTATTTTAAAAATATGGAATTTTATTTTCAAATTCAGTCATTTGTTTATTGATTAGTGTTTCGTTTTCACTACATTTGTATCTTTTTCATCAGTATGGACACGATAAAAATACGAGTAATTACGGAATACGAGTTCCGTCGCGGTAGCAATGCGGCACAAACGGCTCATAACATTAGCGATGTGTACGGAGCGAACACTACAAACGAACGTTTTTGGAAAACGTTTCCCGTTATTGGTTTGAACGCTTCTGACTTGGAAATTTTGATCTGAAAAATGCACCCCGTGGTCGCCCGAAAACTAAAGCCAACAACGACGAATTAAAGGCGATAGTGGAAGCTGACGATACTCAATCTACTGCGGAATTAGCAGCAGCTTTCAATGTTAGCATCAAAACAATATTGGTCGATTTGCGGCAAATCGGCAAGGTAAAAAAGCTTGATAAGTGGGTGCCCACATGAAATGAACGATTGCCAGTGCGACGATAGCGTTGAGGTATGCCTTGCGTTACTTAATAGACATAGAAACGAAGGGATTTTGAACCTTATTGTCACTTGCGATGAAAAATTAATTCATATGTGGATAGTGCCCCAAACGAAAACTTACCCCTAGAAAAGTGATGGTTACTGTTTGGTGGTCTAGTGCCGGTGTAATTCATCACAGCTTCTTACCAAATGGCACAAGCATTACTGCGGATGTGCACTGTGAGAACTGGACACAATGATGAAGAAGCTCTCAAATCTCCGGCCAGCCTTGGTTAATCGCTCGTCTCCGCTGCTCCTACACGACAACGCTCGACTTCACACGGCACAACAGACGGTCTCTAAGCAACAAGAGCTAGGGTTGGAAGTTTTGCGTCATCCATCGTACTCACCAGACCTAACGCCGACAGACTTCTACTTTTTCCAAAATTTGGACAACTTCTCGGCAAGAAAAAGTTCTATACCCGAGAGGCAGTACAAAATGCCTTTGAAGAGTTTATTGCTTCCCGTACACCTGACTTCTTCAAGAAGGGCATTGTAAAATTACCACTGCGCTGGCAGAGATGCATCGATAGCATGGGTGCATACTTTGATTAATAGAAATAAAAAAAACTTTAACTTTTTGTATACTAAACGGCAATTTCATAGGTAAAGACCTAATATATATACCCTTTGTTAGTTAAATTCTCAAACAACAGAGAACTAATTATTATTATACTGATGATGTTGTTGTTGTGATTGTGTTGTCGTATTATTATTATTCACTGTACATATTGTGTGATAAATCTTCAATGCCCAATAGTTTCTTAATCTGAATTGAAGTTAAATGTATAATGTGTTTAAAAGAAAGTGATGTAGCGGTGAACAATATGTATAAATAGAAAAATACCAAATACATTATGAATATAGATTGATTTAATGGTTTAATTTTAAGGATTCTTAGAGGAATAAAATAAAAAACGTATATTTGTTATGAAATATGTTTATTAACCGACTTCAAAAAAAGAAGGAGGTTCTCAATTCGTCTGTATGTTTTTTTGTATGTTTGTTACCTCATAACTCCGTCATTTATGAACCGATTTCGAAAATTCTTTTTTCGTTTGGGGGTAATACTTCAGTTGTGGTCCCATTTAAATTTCACCGATGTTGGAGCTTGGACTTAGAAGATACACTAGATAACACGACCTGGTTATAACCTTTATCTATATTGACGATTCTCTTGTATATCGTTGCGCTCCGGAATTAGAATGAAGTTAATTGCAGACCTGGTCTAGATATTTATTTACGTCAAGACAAAATTTTTTTATTAAAAAAAATTAAACTGCCTTCATAAAAAACACTGAAAAGTATAAAATAACTATCCTTTACTAATCAAAACTCAAGTACAATTAAAATATTGGGGGTCCTTACATATGAAATGGGCGTTTTGTACGGGAGGAATATAGTCAATTTTTTTTTTTGTAAAATATATTTAATTAATCAAAGTATGCACCGTTGTTATCTATGCACTTTTGCCATCTCATAGGTAGTTCATTGATCCCTTTACTAAAAAAACCATGGGGGCGAGAATCAATAAACTCTTTGAAGGCGGTTTGGACTGCCGCATCGGAGTTGAATTTTTTTCCTTGTAAGAAGTTGTCCAAATTCCGGAAAAAATTGCAATCTGTTGGAGCAAGGTCCGGGGAGTACGGTGGATGTCGCAGACATTCCAATTGTAGCTCATCTAACTTAGTGGTTGTTTGTTGTGCAGTGTGTGGTCTTGCGTTGTCGTGAAGCAGCAGTGGCCTAGAGCGATTGACCAATCTCGGTTGTTTAGCAGCTAGTTCTTCCTTCATGGTTTGCAGTGCACATCTCTGAAGTGCTTTGTGATGGATCCGCTTCCACAATAGCCTTTAATTATTCATTTTCCACTTTGGTCTCCGGCCGTCCACGGGGTTGGTTCTGAAGGTCGAAATTTCCAGAACGAAAACGTTGAAACCAAAAACGTACCGTGCTTTCTTTTGCGACACCAGCGCTGTACACATCATTAATCCTTCGAGCTGTTTCTGCAGCACTGGTGCCACGGTAGAACTCGTACTCGTAAATATATCGATATTTCATGTTTTCCATTGTGCGGTAATAAGCGACGCCAAAAAAAAAAATAATGAGGAAAAAAACAAATGAATGACTGTTTTCAAAACTCAAATGTACCAGCTAAATGAATTTATAAATTTGAATTTGGAATTCTTAACCAAAGAGGAGATATTTCAGATCAAAGTGGTCAGTACGACAAAACGCTAATTTCATATGTAAGGACCCAATAACTTTATAAATACGATACACATACCTATATAATTAAATTAGTCAGTTATTGAAGTCGGTGCCAAATCAATGTGCAATAACATAAAGTCTATTAGTTTGGTGAGCTTGGCACCGACTTCAGTAACTGTCAAATTTAATTATATAGGTATGTGTATAGCTAATTTTCTATACAAAGTAACTAAATTTATGAAAAGAAATGGAAATATCTAAGCCGATACCAGAAACAAATATACAACAAAACCACTCAGAGTTGCGAAGAATTGAGGACGTAGCGCTTGAGACATTTTTTTACAAACAATTGTTATAACTTTATCTTTCAACGCTAATAAATAAATACATTTAGATTATTATCATAGTAAATAATATTAAAAATTAAAATCGACCAAGTGCAAACGATTTTTGCACAATTAATATGCTATGTGTAAAGTACTATCAGTTGTAACCAACTGTAAATGTAGTTTGCGACAGTTTTAGAACGAAATTCTTTAACGCGGCTTGCGGGAGTTTAAGTTGGCAGAAATCGTCAAATAAGGAAAAAGCGTTCCGTGGGGCGGGACCCGTACGTCGCGCGGCGCTAGGCTCATTAGCTCTATACATAAATTCACAGTGATATTTCTGTCTCTTTCTATTATATACGAGAATATGTGTGCGCACGAGTATCGAAATTCTTCTTTTTTATTTTTGTTTTAAATAATACGTGAGTTTTATTGGTCTCGTTATTGCAATTAAGCTTTGAGAAATGGAAACTGCAGTTAAAATACTTTGTTCCGGACTGGGGTCCCCGACTGCACACTTTTTTTTAACATAAAAGACGAATCAAAACAATTTATTCAAGTAAACCCAGTTACGAGATATTTCAATCAAACGTCAAATCTACATTTGGTTCGTAAAGAAAAGGTGCACTTAGAAGAATCGGCAAGAAACTCAGTCACATATAATTTTTTCAACAACATACATATTTCATTAAGTATCTAATGTAATGCCATCCTGATAATCCTCCATCTACAGCTTATTCTCAACATTTATGATTTTTTCAGATTTGGCAGATAAGTAAGGATTGCAATTTTTATGCGTTTTATCGAGAAAGTATTTAAAAACATAACTCAAAGAAACGTTTTGACATTGATAATTTTAATTAGTTATGAGTTAAGGATCCATCTAATAACTCTTCAGTGTATTCCAAATAAATTAATAGAATTGTCAAGGTATCTAAATCGAACCAAGAATCATAATTCATTTTGATTTGAGCTTATCCGTTTTTTTTTGATGCGAGGTTCTAGACTAATGTGCGTGACTAGGGAAGGTTCCCAATACATAATACACAGCTGAACATGACATATTTTTATTTTCGTGAATATTAGCAGCTAAAACACAATATTTATGAGTATTTTGCAAATAATTATTTCAGCACTGCAATGTTTTGCACGTTGAGTTGATGTCAAAATGACACGAATCACACCGACAGCGCGAGTTTGCCAAACTTATTACAGCTGACTGTTTTACTCGTAGTTACGCTCAATTAAATGGACAGAGTCACTAAAATTCGTTTGACACAAAGTGATAAGAGCGTGTATTCATTATGACTCCGTTCAGTACGATACATTAATTGTTATATTATATGTATGTGATTTTGAGTGATTAATATTCTCTGTTTGACAGAACAACCCATTTTTACAACAACTCGGTATGGGAAGCCTGCGATGTTATGGGGAAAATACCGATTCTATCACCACCCTCGAGGCAAATGGCCTAGGGTTTATTGGGTGTGTATTAAGAAGTCCTGTCGTGCAAAAGTTATCACTTACGAGAATACTGTAATTAAGACAACCAATAGTCATACACATTAACCAAGGCCTAACAAAGTTGCGATATTGCCAAAACATTTTCCAGAGCAATGGAGCGACGATCTGCACAAGGTGGTTGGCAGTCGTTGGATGAGTGAGGCCGAAGATCATGCATTGGAACGAATCTATGTCTACGTATGTAAACTATTATGGCTGATGATAAAGCCTTTTACCCTTTAATACAACTACGAGTGCTTATTGTCATCAGCTAATAATATAGTTCTCTGATATTTTGTTAGATACATTAGGTCTCTTAGAGCTCGTCAAGTCATCACACACCGGCACGGTTATTACGTAACTTGCAGTCAGCATGCGACAGCCAATATTGCGCGATATCTGCTGTCAAAACGAGAATTTGTGTTATGTAATTTGTATAGTGGCGCTAAGTCTACTTCGAAAAGTGCATTTTACGGTCATATAATAAGAGATACGCAATCGTCATACAAGGTTCTAATTTTTTTACAATTAAACACCGGTCGCGCAGTGATCACGTGGCTGCCGCTGTCTGTAAATTTTTAGGTAATAACCCCGACGGTTTACATTTCATCCAGCTACTGCTAGTTACGAGTATTATTAGAAATCCTTAGTCCATTTGCACGACAGTGCTCAATCTACGTTGTTATCTACATCTGTCAAAAAGATTACATTACAGAAAAGGAAAAACGTATTATTGCAAAGAAAAATGTGGACGCGGCACATTTTAATAATGTGGTATAGTTTTCTTCTACATTATTTCTAAAATGACAGTTTTTAATCTTATCTTATCTATTATTAGTATATCTACATGAATAATTATGAATTATATTATTTATGCACATATTGTAAAAAGTGGCCAACATAGCGTTATGATGACAAGGATAAAATTATATTTTTGTTCCAACCGAATAACGAACTTTATAATAATTAAAATAAATTTTATTGTCATTACAATTTCCAGCGAATACAAGTTAAGAATATATTATAGAAACTATGGAGTACATATGTGTTTAAAATATTTTTAAAATATATACTATTTCTATGTAGGTAATGAACAAGGGCAAATAATGTCTACGAAGAGAAAAGTCCGGAACTTTACGTTCATGAAAATCAGATGGATCAATGTAGATTGGCTCTATGGTTATATAATTTAATAAATGAGTCTTTTATTTCTACCTACACCATTTATAATACATATTAATAGTACACATTTTATACATGTGTATTACATATTTAATTTCACGTAATCTCCTTTTCAATGTACGCGTTTACCTCCTGCAGTCTCCTTAATATTTATCTATTCTTACATTTTCTCATCCAATGCCGTCCATATCGTCGTTTAAATACATTTTTCGAACATTTTTAAAGTCCTATGTTCCATTGCCCATTTCATATTATCTATTCTATAATTTTCTTTATCCATCGTACATTCTTCAGCTACATAAATAAATCATAACTTAATGCTACATAAACAATACAGAAATCCTGCACATTTCCATTTCAATTATGTCGTCCTTTTTATTTTTCTTCTATTTCTTTTTGGTTTGTTGCCAGTTTTGTATCGTCTAGTTTCGTAATATTATGTATGGAAAGATTGCTACTTCATGAAATTAGTTTAATCATAGATCTTTTTATTTTCAAGTTAATTTTTAAGTCACTTTATTTTTTCCAGTATATAGCCAATCATCCGTGTATTTGTTTTCTACCTAATCTTGAACGAAATTGATCGAACTAAATGTATGTACAAGTATGGCAAAATGATACAAATTGTATCATTTTGCCATCTACTATTTTAATACATAGCTCCATCCTTTTCTTTCTATTTAAATACCATTTAGATAATCTTGGAAAACTACTTGTAAGTAGTACCGAAAGCGGCATCGAAATTTATCCTTTAATTTCCGAACTTATTCCAATAGAAACGAAATTGTACTATGTATTTGTTATTGTAGTTAGTGGTCTAAATTAGGGTTCTCTATTTTACAGAAAAGCCAGTCTATACTACGACTCGATTTGGAAGGCCTGCGATGTTATTGGGAAAATACCGATACTATCAACACTGTCGAAGCAAATGGCCTAAGTTCTATTGGGTGTGTAATAAGACATGCTGTCCAGCAAAAGTTATCACATACGAAGATACTATAATTAAGATAACAAATACACACATACATTAAAAGAAAAGCGACAAAGCAAACAAAGCCATAATAAGAGAATGACGAAGGAATAGAGCAGTTGTTTAACTTGAACTAATAATTTCTTTATAGCAATACTAGTGTTAAAGTATTTTAAGTGGTTTTAGTGTACGTAAATGCTTATGTATACCAAATGTTTTTAATAATTAAACACAATTTGTAAAGAGTGACTAACGTAGAATGAAAAGTACTTGTTTTAAATATTAATGTTCAGACCGAATTATAAATGTCTTGTAATAAATGAATTAAGAAATTCACGAGTGAGGGTGGTTCGCACCAACTATAAGCTCGATTTAAGGATTTGACATCTCGTTTGCACCAATTATTTAATACTTGCAAGCCACCCTAAAAGTAGTAAGTAAATAATATAGCAGAAAGACTTGTACGTATATTACAAAAATTCACAATGAGTACGTAGGTACGATGTTGGTAATTTACAAGTATTTGATACAGCTTTTGCTTTAAAATGGTATAACAATTACAAAACTTCGCATTTAGTTTCTGTTTAAAATACTTACTTGTTGAAAAAATAAATTATTGAAAAAGTGAGTTTAGATAACCAAAACTTTTTGTAAATAAGTCAACAAGATTGTGCATCGTATTCCTATCTCGAAATTCTGTAAAATACTTGTAGAATGAAAGTAGTTAGACACTAATTGAGTTTCTGTTTGTTATCATATAAATATTTAGTACTCATAACTGTATTTGATAACTATCTAGCTAACCCGACAGACGTAGTCATGTCCAGATTTTAAAAAATTGTTTGTGGTCATAAAAATTTCATAGAAACACGCACTTTCAGTTTTCCCGAATTTTCCAATTTTCCAGTAAAATTTTTAATTATTCTTTCCTTAAAAATCTTATTCAGACTATTACAAACCTTTTTGGAAAAATAACCAAATTTACAAAAATACATACATACATACATATCTTCACGCAGTAAAGCGTCGCGGTCCTTACTTATTTCGCTTCCTCAAAACTCATCATTCTCTGCACACATTTTCGCCTAGGTATATATATACATATATCTACAAAAATAATTATTATAATTATTTTATTTTGTGAAATAGTTCACAAATGAACTAAATTACATAAAGTTCTTATTTTTATTGATACTAGACACTATAAAAAACAAAAAAGGTTTCGAAACACTACCACACTTCCATCTTATTTAATTTTTTGTAGATTTAGTAATTTTTTTTAAATGTTAGTAATAGTTCGAAAAAGATTTTTTAGTGCTAATGCAACCTTAATGTTGTAAATTGTTACTAAAATAAACTTTTTTATTTGGCATGCAAATACAGAATTAAACTACACTGTTGAACGGATTGAGCCACCTTTTTTGGTTTAGTGCACTGGAACTTAAAAAGATGTATGATGAAGGGAAAAGCTTTGAATTGTAGATATAGCCATCCTTTTAGTGTAACTATGTTCTGTTTTTTGAATTCAGTGTTCAATAAATTGAGTTGAAATCAAGTTGTTGAAATCAATTCACAGTAAAAATCTGAATCGTTTTCGTGAAGAAACATACTTATTTTAAAAAAAATATAAAGTTTATGTAACTCATATTGCCTCGGAGTGCATTTATCGGCTGACACGGCTGTCACGCGGTTTAGTATGGAATTAATCAATATCTCGATGACATGTTGACATGTTTTTCTATTTTTTCGAAATGGCAGTTTTAAAGTCTTGCATGATGAAGTCTCTACCTCATCCGATAAATGCTCGACGGGGTTCCATGGGGACCATGACGTCAACGTCATGAAGATATTTCCAGACGATTCTCGTCGTGTCTCACCGCTCGCTTATTACCACGCAAAATTATCTTGGCATCAGTGAAAAATACCACGGTCCATTTACTTCAGTCCAATTTAAGTGTTCGCGTGCAAACCGTGGGTGGGCCATTTGGTGAGCTAGCGTCAATTGAGTCCATTGCCTGGGTTATATGGATTTAGACCATATTTAATGAGCCCTCTTGTGACAGTCCGAGCGCTGACCGTCACTCCAAAAAGTCTCGGAGCAGTTTTTGTATCTGAACACAATTGAGTGCTATTTTCGTATAAAAATTACTGAGACTGTCCAGAAATGATTCTCAGTGACAATGAAGAACCTAACCTAAGAACTAAACAAAACTTTTGTTAAAAAAAAAAGAAATATAATAATGATATAGTTAATGTAGTATAAGTTAAAAAATAATAATTAGGTAGGTCCTAGGTACCAGTCATCACAGCACTCTCCTTATCAATCTAGGGCATTGATAAGACTAAATTAATAAAATCGTGTTGCGCGTGAAATATTTACCTGAGTATAAGCATTTATAATGATATGAACGGTTGACTGTTGATAGAAATGTCACGCACCCCACGAATTTATTAAATCTGATCAATGCCCTAGATTCTAGGTTCCCAAACTTATTTTGTCTACTGAGTCGAGAGCTCATGCAGTCGTTGTCTAAGATGCCTCCTAGCTAAATGAAATTACAAATCACCCCCCAGGCCTCTACACAACGCCCCCATTTTTTTTCTGGGTCTCTTACCGCCCCCCTTTAGACCTGCAGCGCCCACAGGGGGGCTTTATCGCCCACTTTGGGAATGGGTGCCCTAGATCTTAGATTGATGAGGAGAGTGATGTGAAAACTGGTACCTAGGACCTACCTAATTATTATTTTTTTAGCTTTTAGTAGGTACATTATCTACATCATTATTATATTTCTTTTCAATAAAACCGTTTAACTTAAAAATTATTTTTCACTTATTTTATTTTCAAGTTTTTAGTTTTTATTTCGTTACTTAATAGTTCTCATTCTATTTAGTGTATAGACTGTCTAAACTCTATGATCCGCCATGTACTGTGTTCTACTTGTAAAGCCCTTATTTAATACCCATTACCCATATTAAGGTGATTGAAACAAATATGAAATCCGTCATTTTGTACCGGTGGCCATCTTAGATTTGGAATTTTTTATGGTGTACTGTATTCTACTAAGTCAAGCCTTTTCATTTGATACCCATATGGAAAAAATATCTAATCCGCCATTATGTAACGGCGGCCATCTTGGATTTACAACGATACTGAATATGTTCAAATATATTGTCATCAGAACTAAAGGTGTGTACCAAATATCAGATCAATCTGTCAACAGGAAAGGGGTAACATATTAATTATTAAATTTGACCCAAAAAACAACAACAACAAACAGGGCAAGCTAAATAAAACCGTTTCAAACTTACTAGTAATACCATTAAAATAAAACAATATCAAACTATATTGCATATATCGCGGTTTTTATTCTGTAACTTAAATTCTAAAATTATTTGGAACAATATTTAGAAGAAAGACGATATGTTTATAAATTACGAAATACATCTTCTCCCTGGAATAAATAAATAAGCGTTTGCCTCTTTACGTAGTTATTGTTGTATATTATTATGGTACATTTCAGTAAAACACTTAAATATATAAAATAAATGTAGCAAATAAAAGCTAAATAAGTTTTGTGCAATCTAGGACACAAATCGTAGTCTTGAATTGAACAAATTAATTTCTGTTTATGAGATATGCCAATATGTAAGTATAATTTCACGTCATTTCCCATTCAGGGTAGACGGAGAATCACTAACGCGCAACAAAATCAAGGTTTGCCGCCACGTCTAAAATGAACCTTACAGATCGTAAATCGAAATCGTTTCCGCCAGGTTCCGAATTCCTTTTAAGCTTTTAGCTGACTTTACGATCTGTGCGGAATAAGCAGCTGGTATATTTTATATTTTCTTTTCTCTCTCAGACCAGGATTTCCACCTTTGGTCTGAGAGAACTTTTATACAATTTGTATTTTTTTATTTCAGGTGCTATGTTTATTATCTCACAACGTGGTGCGAGATTGTTGTATTACGAAGGCTTTTACTACATCAAACACTATATTAAAGGACTCAAGACCCGTTGGTATTGCTCTACTCATAGAAAAAAAGAGTGCACGGCTTTCCTGTATACTATAGATGATTATATTGTCAAATGTAATAATGTACATAATCATTTTCCTCCAAGAGAGTTACGCAAATGATTATGAAGATTTTAGAATCTTTGTACTAGCCTAGCCTAGCTACAAGGCTAGCTTTTAACACAAATGAATATACCTATTTTAAGTTGTTTCAGATCGGCTCTGATCCAAATAATAATTATTTTGTAAGAATATTTGGCGAAGTAATTATTGACAAGTATTTGTAAAATATGAATTCATTTGTTTTTATTTACTTTTTATGATAAATCTACGTTTTTATATAATAATAACTTAATATACTTAAGTAAGAATATAATTGTTTTTTTTTTTCTTTCAAATTAGGTCGTCCGAAGTATTACAAGTTCAATATACAGAACACTATGTTGTTTACGGGAACAACAATAATAAGTACCTGTTTCCTTTTCATAATTTTGGAACAGAACTAAAAATCTGGTACCCGTCCACATTCAGGTTAACAATAACTTAGTTTACTCATGCACAACCAAATACTTATTTTAACCTGATGTGGATGTGGACGCATTGTAATAACATCATGGCAACATTTTATAATGTAAATATAATACCGAATTAATCGTTTTCAATAATATATCGTAATGCAGTATCGTTCAGAATGTATATAACTATGTATAAATAAAAAAATATAAGTACTATGTATTTATTGCCTTTAGAACACGGTATTGACATAAGATTTTTTTTCAGATCTGAGTCCTGTCTTCGCTCAATCTCAGCGCGGTAACCCTGTGATAATGATCGGTCAGTATCGCTTCAACCGGGTCAATAAGTACGGCAGCAGGACCAGATGGGTTTGCGTTAAGGCTAAAGCAGGTTGCAGAGCGTCGTTACACACCATGGACAACGCCATTGTTCGCGTGTGGGGCTTCCACGACCCGGTCGCCCACACCACTGCTAATCGTTTTTAAATAAATACCTACTGATATTATTATTAATTAGCAATATACGTATCATGTAATAGCTATATTAGCATTATACGTAACTATTTAATAGCAATCAGTGCTAAACAAATCGGTTTCATCAGCTCTCTACACGAGAATCTCAAAAGCTTCATAATTTAATCCGATATATGAGTATTGAGTGTCCGATACATGATATTTACTTATATATGTATATTAACACATCAGAGTCACCACATACGTCACAGTTTCATATACTATAACAATATTTTTTTTAGATTTGGTAAAAAATGTTTTCTTTTTTTATTCGTTACTTAGCGATTTCTATTGACGCGATGATGTACTACTATACGCGGAACAAATTTTTTCTGTAACTGTATTTCAAACAAAACTGAATTTATAATTAGGGGACACCGGGGATATTTCCTGAAGGCCTGCACTGGACGCAATTCGCGCGAAGGGGTCTGAAATGTTGCGGCAATGTTTAATCGTCTGCCGTGATGATTGTGTCTATTGCAATATTGTATATAACTGACTTAAACAACTTGTCGTCTAGTGGAAAACTAGTTGGCATGAATAATTAATATCTCGGACCAAGAAACATAATGGACGAAGCCATAATAAGTTGCCGCTCTTACCACCGTGTGTCAAACGAATTTTCCTGCCTCTTTCTTGTTTTCCTGTCTTTCCTGTCTCTTTCCTGTTTCTGTCTCTTTGTTGTAACCACGTGTAAAACAGTTAGCTATAGTAAGTATTGCAACCTCGTACTGTCAGTGTCATTCATGTCAGCTTCTGAGTCGGTCATGAAATAATTGTTTACAAAATACTCGTAAATCTTAAGTGTTTTGGCTATTATTAGTATTCACAAAAATAAAAATATGTCATGTTTAGCTGTACTGTATCGATGACCCTAGTCACGCCTATTAGTAAAAATCTAGAAATTCGGTCAACAAAAAAAGAAACACGTAAGGACACGCTCTTAGAGCAAATGCTACGTCTGTTGTAATACTTGATCCGAGATTGATCTATTGTTATCTCTCTTTCTTAAATCTACAGTGAATAGAATCCGGTCGAATCACACATCCGTTATCTTACTTTTGTCGAGCCAAACATATATTATTCAGATACCACCTCAACGTGTCCACTGTAAAAATCAATAAGAAATAATATAATAATTATAATTAATAATTTTTGTCAATTAACACTGGTTATCTGTAAGTTATCGTTTTATAGCACTGTATGAATATTATAGCAACGTGTAACGTACCTAATATAAGTATTATAGTAGGTAAATTAGTTATTGGTGATGGAACAAATTGATATACTATTTAGTATGTTTTAACATTTAATCATGTACCTATCTATATCTTCACTGATGGATCACATTTCACTTGTTTATTTAGGTTACTATTACACCACAAATATAACCTGCATCGTGTAGTTTCATTTGAATATTTGAGATAATTTTGTGTTATTTATCAAATTAGTATTTTTTTACATTTTACCTACGGAAATAAATGAAATTATCTAATAAATTATGACTAAATCGATTGTCTTTATTATCAAACCAACGTATCAAACACTTGCTGGTGTTATTGCCCAGTAAAAGTGCCACTTGGCTACGTATTATACGACGGTTTTCACACGACTTTACGTTTCGTTTTATTTATAAGAAAGTTAATAACGTTTGACCATCAATTTAAAATTCGTTGCGCTAGATCACGTGGTATATGTCATTCTATTGTACTAGCGTTTACGACAATTGAGCCACTTGTATAGGCCCCCTGAACTTTATATACTGACTATATACTGATTATATACTGACTATATACTGGCACGTTGGCGCAGTGGCATATGCATCTGCTTTCCAAGCTAGAGTCCCGGGTTCGATCCCCGGTCAGGTCAATTTAAGAAACGCCCTTTTTCGAAATTGGCTTGGAGTCTGGGTGTTACTGGGAACTTCCCCAGAGTTCGTTGTGTGGTACCCATAGTACAAGCTTACTGCTTAGTTTGGGGTCACGCAATCTGCGTAAGTCTGGCGTATTCTTATTATACAATTTAGCGATATTACGCCTCACACTTAAGGATAGAAAGTGGAACCGTCTACATCACTTTTCATAATTATTGTTATCAACAATACCGCGGTTTTCACACGACTTTACATTTCGTTATTGATTGAGTATAAAGTTAATAACGTTTGACTACCAATTCAAAGACTATGTGATATACCATATCATAAAATTAAAAGGTTTAACATATCCTTTGGTATTTCTCAAAGTTTAATACTATTTTTGTCACCAAGTTTCAGGTATGTGTCGAATAACGTCTCTCTTTGTAAAAACTTAATAAGTACTTGTTATTTTTATCAGATCTACGTGAAAATAAAGGGTAGGTGTTTTTTGTATAAATATGTTTTTCTGATTTTAAACTTAAACGCTTTTTAATTTCAGTCACCCAGTTTCAGACAGAAAGAGGCACCTTGATGATGTCTGATGGCAAATTTCGATATAGCAAGCAACAGATACTTGGATTGAAAACTAGATGGGCGTGTACTGCAAAGTCTCGTACAAAATGCAAGGCTTCCATTACGACTTATAGAGACGGAGAAATCCTTAAGTACAATCTCTGCCATAATCACTAATTTTGAGATTTGAATCAGCAAATCTCATTGTTCTGTTCATAAGAGGCATTAAGATCAAAATTTCCGTTATATTTCTGTTTCTTTATTGTGTTAGTACTTATTACAGTATTTATTTTGATTAATTATGTAATATTAGTATAGTTTGATAAATAATATTAAGAAGTATATTTTTAGTTTTCATTTTGATTAGTTACCATAAGTGTGATATATTTTAAATTATAAAGCAAAAGATTTACTTTTTATTAAAAAAAATCCTAAATTTAATTATTGAAAAACTAAATATTGTAATATTTTTTCACAGACACACAGAAGAACAAAATAAATGTTTATGATTAATTTTTAATTAGTATTGCATCCACGTTTTATTTTGTGTGTGAGACCCCTTCTCAGCTTCTTTCAGGAACGTCATTTATACAATAAGCACAGTTGGTAATGATAAGAAAATGGAACTAATATGGAATATACCTAATATTTAATGTTCATTTTGCCCAAATTATGTAATTTGTTTTCCTGTAATTAGATTAGTATTTTTTTATACCATAAAGATAGCAAACGTACATACAGCAGTCCTGATTGTAAGCCGTTGCCTTAGCCTATGGACGCATGCAACACCATTAGGACCAGAGGAGCGCCATATCGGAAATAGAAGAGAGCTCTGATATCTCTCGTGAGTACGCGACGACTTGTGGGTCTTCGCGGGTCACGAGAGGTTTCGAGTGGAGATCCAATCGTTCTCCATTTAAGGCAACCCCGAGGAAAGTTATTATGAGACCCTCTCTCTCTCAGAGATGTGCTTTGGCACTACACTTATGAGCTCTCTTAAGAATTCTTAGCTCTCGACATATACCATAGATAATCACCGCAGCAGTTTTTTTTTAAATTGCTTTATGACGTAATCAACCAACTGAAATAATTACTCCGGATCCAGAACTTAAAGGCTTATTAATTTATTTCAGTCACCACGCTTCACACCGAAAGAGGTACGACCATGTTGTCGGACGGTAGATTTCGATTCAGTAAACAACGCATCATTGGGCCGAAAACTAGATGGGCGTGTTCTGCCAAGACTCGTACTAGATGTAAAGCTTACATTACTACTTATGAGGATGGTGAAATCATCAAATACAATCTTTGTCATAATCATTAATTACATACTCTATGAATTTTATAATACCTAAGGTTTCCATTTATTTTAAGGGATTAGGAAGTTAAGGATCCCTTAACTCTAAGTACACGTATAATATACATGAAAATCATAAATTTCATCACTTCTTTCTCGTTCTATTAATACTAGTGAAGTCATTGTTAAGGTGCTTTTGTAAATTTAATTATGGCTGTCACTTGTCACAATCTCTAAAGAAATGAATGATGTACTCTAGTTGGAGTCTCTTGTAGTATCGACAATTTGGCAGTACTTACTATGTAGTGTCTCCAAAATAAAAGAATATCCGTGCTTACGGATATAAAATAAAATTAGGCAGCTTATTCAACAACTTGCGTGAGACTTCGTTTCTATTATTTTTAAGAATTTATGCCGATGTATTTTTTCAAACAAAAGCACTTGAATGTTTAAGCACAGTTGATTTTTGAAATAAAACTGTGCTTTATGTATTAATTAATTATAAACGGTCCCAAATAAATATTTTTTTTATCAATAATGTATCTGTTTTTAATACTTGTTACACAACACATATAACGATTTTCAAAGTACTTATACATGTATATGGCTTTTAAAACAGATTGTCACGTTTTCAGCAATGTTCGTAAAGACTCGTAACGATACTACAGCTCTGATAATGGCAGGCTATAAATTCCACTTGCACAGAGAATATGGGGGCAAGAAGAGTTGGTTATGTTCTCGAAAAATGAATGGATGCCGCGCCATGGTTACTACAATAGATAATGAGATAATCAAAATTATTAATGAGCATAAACATTAAATATTGCCAACCCTAAGATCTTGTTCATGTTATACGGTTATAGAACCACGCAGATATTCCCGCGCGGTTATTTTTTGTGTACGTAGTACATATACGACAAAGTAAATTCACACCATTTCTCATTTGGGCTAGAAAATATCAAGGTACCAAATAGTCATACCTTTGTGCCATTTTATTCACTTGTCGCTTGTTCTTAGTTACTTGACGCCACTAAGATTAGTTTCAATACTTATTTATACTTACTTACTGTTCACATATATCACGCGTCTCTTATAAAACTGCCCAATGCGGCTACTCTCACACTTTTTGAACCATTTAAAATCTACTAGACTAGACTAGACTAGCATCAATTATACAAGTGTCATAGTTACTTCTCCTGTTAATGATAGAATCATATTACGTCGACTGTCCTACTACACAATTACAGTTACTTTAGATCCTCTTTGTTTACAGTAAATTTCATTGTAACCTTTCATAGTAATCAACTTATTCCTTTGTGCTAATGGTCGATTTTTAAAAACGATAAGTAATATTGTTAAAGAAAGCCAAGTTACCTAGTAGTATTTTCATTTTATACTTTTTTGGTGGAAATGAATGTGAGGTTTATGTTTTATTTGATTTTTGTGTATTTTTCTTCGGATTTCTAAAATATGTATAAAAGCAACAGTGTATAAGAATTATATTGATAAATCTAAATAACCGTGCGAAACTGAAGTCCATGCTATCTGCCTAGATGTTCTCTTTACTTGCAGTGAAGATATTATTTTTACTAACAACATCAAAAGATCTTGTTCATGTAATACAGCCATTCCCAAAGTAGGCGATAACGCCCCCTTGTGGGCGCTGCAGGCCTAAAGGGGGGCGGTAAGAGACCCAGAAAAAAAAATGGGGGCGTTGTGTAGAGGCCTGGGGGGTGATGTGTAATTTCATTTAGCTAGGAGGCATCTTAGACAACGACTGCATGAGCTCTCGACTCAGTAGACAAAATAAGTTTGGGAACCAGTGATGTAATATGATCAAAAGGCGAAAGGCAGAAAAAAAAACAGTAGACATTAAAAAGGTTTTGAAATTCTAGTATGAAGTGATACTTTATGCAAATACAAAAGACATCGTTTATATGGAAATAGTTTCATTCCAAGAATGGGTGTGTATAATTTAAATACGTTATGATTTTTAACATTTATTGATGTTTTTTAAACAAACAGAAAAAATAATATGGCTCATGTGAGCACTTACAGAAAATAGAATAAGTTGCTAGCAAAAATAAAAAAGTATATATTTTAATGTTTCTCGTGAAATTAAACTCGTACTTTTAATCAAAAAGACATTATTTGATCAGGTTGTACTAAATATAATTGGGGCCGTGCAAGTAAATAGAATATGAAAATATGAACGTTCAAGTAACAGGTAAAGGACACAATTTAGTTTTACTATTCATTTTTCCTTGGCCCTTCTTACTTTACCATCACTACCTTAAACATTTTGACAACACGGGCCTTTGACCAATTTAAAGTAGAAGTGTTTAAATTTTTAACAATAACTTAACCTAGTTATTGTTAAAAATTTAAACACCCTCTGTCAAATTTTGTTGCTGGAAGTTCGACTTAGGCCGGCTTTGTAACTAACTAGTGCTAACAATATAGTCATCGTTCCATGATTTCTAAAAGTTTTGCTTTAATTTAGTGCAAAGACTCCATTTTAAACTATTTTCTCAAACATTTGTTAAACAATTTTAGGATAAGATGTGAGAGCCGTTCCAATTAGAAAGTGTCCAGGCGTTAAATATTCGATTAATTATATGGTTAGGTTGTACTCAACAGGGTGCATTAGGAAAAAATAATGTAATCGCTTGATCATCATGAGCAAGAAGTGATTGATTAGTTAGATTAAATACTTCTGCTTTATTATCCTTTAGTAGCGATTCTTTAATCTTCAGCTTTGCTCTTAACAATCCGTTAGCTTTTCAATTTTGTTTGTTTAATACGTATAAAATTGTACAATGTATAGCTCGGCTTGTATGAAAAGAAATATTTCTGAAATGCCGCTAATCGTCTGCAAATAAAGGACAATGGTGGTTGCAAAATTATTTGATTGCGTTAGTCGCAATTATCGACATTGAAAACACTGTAATCACCATTGAATTTGGTTAATAGTTTTCTGATTCAGTCAAACCAAGTATTACGTTGTATTTTTTTTAAAGAATAAATCGGATTAAGAATCTTTTTGTCGAGATTTATTTTAAGATTAAATGCATCAGTGCAATATTAGCTGCTGATTGTGCACCCATTCACCAACTAACCCTGAACTGTCTCTTTTGTAAGAGATTCTTAAGACATGCTATCCCTTGTATATCTCTCACCTAACTGCTTTTTTATACCATAAGTGTTGCCTCAACATTGGTGAAAATAAAATTAAAGTAAAGTGTCGCTTAAATTGTCTTAAGAAACAAACTGTATCTATTTAAAATTTAGAAATTATTAATGACAACGGTCGTAAGATTCATTTCTTTCGTGTGGATCTAACTTTTTTTTATTATAGCCAATGATACACCCATTTTCTTTTCCAATAAGTTACTATCTATTGTCGTTTTCGTTAGTACAGGATTAAACATTAGTTACGTGATGAATTTTGCCCAAGTTTCAAACATGTTTATTGATACGTGTTTTGCTTCTAAACGAAGCACCCTCAGAAAATAACAGAAATCAAATTTGATCAGAGACTAGCTTTTAATATTTTTGCGGTGCCAGTTACATAGAGCATGTCGATAAACAAGTATGAAATTATGGAATTCATTGCTTGAGATGGGTTTCCGCAAAGAAACATCTGATACAGTATACTATAATATTATTATCATTAGTTATTGAAAACCTCTCACGTGGTTTATCGTCACGTTAAGTCAAATCTCACATATACATATACATATTTTTTTCTACAAAGGAAAAGGATTGAAAATAGTAGCTTTGTCTTAGCTGATTAAATGCGCTGTAAAACTAAAATATTATCAGCAACAAGATGTTTCTTAGAAGCAATATTTTTGAGTCACCCTTTAGTTTGGAGGTGAATTTAAAGGTTAATTGATCTAAACAAGCGGCCCTTGATTTGGAAATTAAACACAGTGTATTTATTTGCCAAACCAATGATCGTTCAGATTAATTCACCTTCCAAACTGAGGGTTGTTGGTTCAGTTCACAGCCTACTTTAGGAATAAACTTCTTTTAATTATCCATTGATGATAGATAAATTATTCATCTTTCGAAGCCACATATTTTGCGAAG
Source organism: Zeuzera pyrina (assembly GCA_907165235.1). NCBI lineage: Eukaryota > Metazoa > Arthropoda > Insecta > Lepidoptera > Cossidae > Zeuzera > Zeuzera pyrina. Next base: position 19,388,238 of record OU015628.1, read on the forward strand.
CCACACTCTGTTTTGGGTTATGTTATTGAGTTTCATTTTTTTTTCAGGACCCATGTATTTACGGTCTAGAACTGGAAATCTGATACTGCAGTTCGGTCAGTATCGATTTAATAAATACTGTCGCAGCAGGGAACCTAAAGTTATATGGCGGTGCGTTAAACATCACAGCAAATGTCGTGCAAAGGTTATTACTTCTAACAACAACATTATTGCGACCTACAACGCGCATAATCATTAGAATTATAAGTACTCGTACCTTACTGTGTTTAAAAGTGCAAAATAAAAAAGCTGGCTTGAAGCTCGAAGTAAATGTAAAAATACGTATACTTAACCAATTTCAGAAAAACGTATTTCTAAATCTATACTAATATGTATTATAGTATTTATAAAAAGAAAAAATGTTATTATTTGTTTGTAATGGATAAACTCATTCAATCAATTTAAAAAATCCATTCACCTATAGAAAGCTACATTATCAGCGAGTAACATGGGCTGTATTTATTTTCAAAAAAAAATTCTACTCATGCGAAGCCGGGGTAGGTCGCTAGTAGTAGATAAAAAACGAGATTTAACGTTTAGAAAGAAATGTACTTCTAAATTTAAAATCTTGTAATAATTTACGTACTCAACCACATATTAGGTATATTTATGTCATAATTTGATTGTAGTATTAGTGTTTTTCAAAGGCCAGTGAATACGCAAATACAGGAAGGATACTTAGATGTATACCCCAGAACACATTTCTATACATTCGATAAAATCATCGAACGATGTATTTTAAATAATAAGCTTAGTAACTTATTAATTAATTATTAAGTTATTTTTTGTAGAATGATTATTTAATTATGATTAATTTAAGGAATTATGTTATAAGAACTAATTTACCTCTAACTATTCCGTTAAAGTCATGCTTTTTTAATTTGATGGTTATTTTTGTGGGGACAGCCAAATTCAAAAGACTTACATTAACCAAATACTCACATTTAAAATTATCAACCTTGATCTCTTTACAATATTCTTTTTTTATTTCATTAAATTATGTCTTTGAGATCGTAATTAACTAAAACATATTTGTGTAATGAATTAAACGTTAATTATTTAAACTGCATTAGTAATGATATTCAGTCAACTGAACAACGTAGATTTTAATGTGTAATTTGAATCTTTCGATTACTTGGATTTAGGCCCGCCGCACATTACGAAAAATTTCTAATAGAGAAATTCTCACGCGTGCCAGAAGGCACTACGTGTAATCATGTTATACTAAATCCCGCATACTTTAAGAAATTAGTCGTAACGACAGTTCGCTTCCGATGCGCGCCGGATTGTACGCCAACCGAACGCGAGAATTTTTCTCGAGAGGCAGGAGGTCTGCAATACATAGTGTACAAACTAGACCCCACACACTATCGGAAATTCGTTTCAATTTGGCAGTTGCCGTCGAACGCTCTACACGCGTTCTGCATTCCAAAATTATCGAAATGCAAGACTTGATAACCGAACGGCGGACGCCGAATCGCCGGGCCTGATAGTGTGCGCAGTGTGCCGACGGTTGATCCGGCGCGCGTGAGAATTTTTCCATTCGAAATATCTCGAAATGTGCGACTAGCTTTAAATGTTATATAAACAAAAATATTGTACTTTTCAATCTTAGTCTGACTTAATCCGGTAATTTCTCAGTTAGACCAAACTTGGTTTAGAAGGTAATATTACATTATTTAAAAAAAAATTAAATAAATGTATTTGAAGTGTAAGGTTTGTTTTATGATTTTAATGGAGACAATACCAAAATTCAAGTGATTTTGCGATAGGTCCTTGTTATTAAATATAAATCTTTAGACCTTTGTCTTCAAACCGACTCAATTACTATAATCTAAGTCAAGTATGCAGAGACTTATGTGCTTTATGTGTATCTATTGCTATGTACTAAGATGATATAATGGCGACCAGGGCATCCACCCATTATCTGACAGCGCGCAACGTTCCTTAACTTTTGAATTAATATTTACCGTAAAATAGCTAACTATACCTGAGATTACGTATCTTAACAATAAGTAAGATGTACATGTAGGCATTAAAATTTGAAAACCGCAACTATCATACAAAAAAAACGCCTGAGAAATTGGTTCAACCATTCATGAGCTACAATACCACGGACAGACAGACCGATAACGGCATCAAACTTATAACACCTCTGTTTTCTGTCTAGGGTTAAAACCGGACTTGCAACAAGTTATGCCTAATGCCGTATGCTTAACAAAATGTAGAAATGTGTTTATTACGTGTAACATTACGTATAAATATAATGTACTGCGTTAATGTAACTCTTTGAAAATTACCTATTATTTGTTCTAGAACCATATTTCATGGAATCGAAACGTGGGCATCTTATTCTTCTTAAGGGACATTATAGATTTAACAGATGGAGCAAAAGCGAAGGCCTGAAAGCGCGTTGGTATTGCAATAAAAAACAAAAAGGATGCCGTTCGACACTCATTACGCTAGAGAATAAGATTGTACGATCTCTACACGAACATAATCACTGAATCAGGATGTTGAAGAAGATAACCATCAGGTGTTAGTATTTTTATGATATGGTAACTGTGTGTTACACATGATATTTAAGACATATCTAAAGCGCCCTTTACTCTGTATGCGTTATTCAATTCGATAAACTAATTTAGACTGTAAGTGGGTGAAATTCGGAATCCAGACTGCTTTATTTATTTAAATCTAGCTCCGAATGTTATACACATGCAACTGTAGAACTTTCAAACTACCACTAACCAGATCAACCATTAGTATCCCTGACGGGGTAGTCAGAGGAGATATATATAGATGTCAATATCCATTTCATTAAAAAAGAGGAAACTTCTTGGAACGTCTAAAGCAGAAGAAGTTTTGGGTTAAAAATACTTTTATTACAGAAAAATAGTAGTCTGATGCAAAAAAATTTTGACATTAACATTTGCTTAGTTTGAAGAATTACCATTAATAAGAGGTACACCTAATTTTCTTCTTCTATATAGTTTCATCGAAGAATGAGTGACAAGAGACTGACGAAGAAAATCTACAAAGCGAAAATGAGAAACCAAGGAAGACCGAAGCTGAGTTATGAAGATCAAATATTCATAGTACTAGCTGACGGAAATGTCAAAAGCACCCGCACTGAGAAGGATGATGCGATTTGAGGAGGCGAAAGAAGTATATAAGGACCGCGACGCTTGGCGCTCCGTCCTCTCTGACTACCCCGTTAGCGATACAACGTGTGAAGATGTGTTGTGTTGTTGTTTCATCGAAGATTATTCTACCCGTCGTTGGTAGTCGTACTATGATCTGACTTAGCGCACTAGTTCATTTTTACAAGAGTATACTATACTTAATCTGGTATAGTATAAATGACCCTTTACTTTGAAAAAAATTTTTATTAAAAAAAATTAAACCGCCTTCAAAAAAAACACTGAAAAGTATAAAATAACTATCCTTTACTAATCAAAACTCAAGTACAATTAAAATAACTTTATAAATAAGATACACATACCTATATAATTAAATTTGACAGTTACTGAAGTCGGTTAAAAACGAATTGTAAATATTTTACGAAAATATTTATATTGAACATTGGAATATAATTTTATACAAAAACATTGTAAATTTCGTTAAAGACTATGTTTAACTTTCGACTATGACTATAATTTACATTCTCTAATCTAGGACATAGGTAACATAAGGTAACTATATGACAATTTCAGATGCTGTATTTTCAACGTCGAGATATAATAAACCAGTTTTATTGTATAATGGACACAGATACAATGGGACAAGTAACTGCAGAAATTCTTTGAGAAAAACGTGGCGTTGCGTGAAATGGTCGTCAGGTTGTCGGGCCAGGGTGGCTACAGTCAATAACATAATAGTTCACACAAAAATTATTCATAAACATTGTAATTAAATCTTGATTTTTTCTGTTAGTTCTTCGGAATTCGTAACATTGCATCACAATCAAAATCGATCTTTGTAGATATTATATTATCGTGTACATATTATGTGAGATTAGAATAAAAATACAATTATAAACAATATTGTTAATTTATCGTGAACAGTCTTAGAATTTAACTAGATACCGTACTCTGAGGAGATAGTTGAAGACAAATTATATGATTAACCTTACCTTTGATCACATACGTTTCATTTCTGTCTCTTTATAACTCCCAGAAATAACTCGCAAATACACCTACGTAGTATACGTGAGATCATTATGTAGATATACCAGTAGGAAAAGAGATGAAGGGGTAAAGAGATGTTTCAACAAGGTTAAATTTTTCGACTTCGAACTACCACCTCAGAGTGCGCTCTTCTGCTTCCATATAGCTCCGTGATCACTGACACTAATTTCTAACTAAATGCGAATTTGCATCCAGAGAAACAATAATAATAATCTATTTGTGATATTTGCATTAGGATTATTTTTGTTACCTTTATTCTCAAACAGTTCTGAACTACCGAAATGCAATATAATAAAAATAGGAAAGTTGACAGTTCATGAAAGTGGTATATGGTTTATATATGTATTTAATTAAAATAATTAAAATTCGTAAACACAACCCTGTAGAAATATTTGATATGATACTTATTTGCGTTTAACATCACGTCGTTATTAGAACAGAATGGGAAAAGTTGGAGAGAGATGACCCTACTTAACTATGACGTCAAAAATTCATAGTGTTATTGTGTGGCAGTGACAGTGATATAAGAGTATTTATTCCCACTATCTCATTATGTAGTTAGAAGCTTATAACTATAGTTATAGCATTCATCACTATAGCTGATATCTTTAAATGATTTTCATGTTATTTTCTTGTAGTTGTCTTTACGAATTTAAATTATTTTAGATAAGTGCATTGAACATAGTTTCAAAAACAGTGAACTAGCCTATTATTGAAAGGGATTAATTCATGTTGTAGTTAATTAGCTAAACAAAACAGAAAATTACTCAATATTATAATTTTTATGTTTCTAGATGTGAAATTCGTCAAATCGGCAAGGACCGGACGACCTCAGGTACAAATCGGTAGATTTAGATACAACTTCCATTTAGACATGAAAGATTTAAAGTCGGTGTGGAGATGCGTCAGGTGGAGGAGATATCACTGTAGGGCATCCATCACTATAAAGGAAAATTACATCGACAACGAAGTCGCTGTCGTGAACATTAGCCAGCGTCATCACAATCATCCCTAAGTATTATAAATATACGTCACATGTAAGAAAGAGTCCGATATGATAGTGATTGTCTCTAGATACGTCCATCGTATACAAAAATCGGTTGAAATGGTAAAAAGCAAGGAGTGTACATTGTACAATTCTCCGCAGCATGTGTTTCTATTAATCTGTCTGCCTGTCTGTCTGTCTATTCATATACTTATCACTTTGGACACTCTCAAATATATAAATATATGTTTACATTTTATACATATATGTATGTAAAGCAAAATGAAAGGTGAAGCAAAAAGAAATAACAATGAGCACAATCTATGCATAAAGCACTGAAATGGATTTGAATATTATTTGTGTGATCTCCGTCTTTGGTTAAATAAAAGGCTAGATAAGACATGCTAAACCACGTGAAATGATACTAATTACATAGCTCGCCAAGTACGCTATATAGTTATATATATATCAACGGGAAAAAAGATGAGAGAGAATGAAGCAAGAGACTATAGCGAAAGTGAGATAAGGTGTTTTATTTCAGCTCGCTTTCGTTTTATATCATATTGAGAGCTTTCTTCTCAATTTAACAGGTCCATTTTCCAGGTGTTGCCAATGTTCATTTTTCTTAATCGATAGTTATTAAGAAAAATGAACATTGGCAACAAGTAATTAGCTCTTTATGTTCAGAAACCGAAAATAAATACGTTTCAAAAAAGTGTTTACTATCGCCGAATAAATTTGACAAAAAATGGGTTATACATTTGGGCCTAAACAACGCTTCTTCTTTATTTTTCCGATGTTATATTTCATTACTTACAGACCGTCATATTTTATTTCATTTGAGGGAGATACGATCGACATGATATGATTCCTATAAAATGGATTTATAGCACCAAGTATCGTGCATTTAATCGGTTACTAAGTGTTACTATTCTAAATTTAGTTCCATATATTCCATATATAGGCTAACTTGTATACGGCTAGCAACCACTCTGTAACATGGTTTCTAATATAATTTATAATAATTAGTAGGTCGTGGTGTGATTTTAGTACACCTTGTTATTCTGTCCGCTCTGAAAGGTATATTTTAACTTACTGTATAGTCTGTTTGAGAAGAACCGAGAGTTAAGAAGGGTTGAAACACTAGTTTCAAAGTGCTAACTTTGGATCACGTTAAAGTATGAAAGTTTTTAAGTCTAAGTTTAATTAACACTAATTAATGATCATGTATCTTTATTATTACATATGCAATGATGGACATGCTTTAGCTTTAGTAGCAACATAAATTAAGGAATTGTAAATTAATTTGATAAAAGACAGGGTGTAATATTTAATTTAAATGAAATTAATATATTAGTAATTTATTTAGGAATCATTCTTTAAGATATTACAATGTTTCTTACTCTAAATATAGTAAATAATTGTAAATGTATTGCATCAATTAATGGAGGTGTGAAAATATATTAATAAAATAAATGAATTATTGTTCATATTTAATTCTTGCTATTAAACATAAGCTTATCGGAATTCATGACGGCTAATGAGTTTCCGACGTAGAGATCACTGTAACGTATGTACAAGTTTTGTATTGTCAGACCACTTTGCTGTGAATACATTACAGATTTCACGAATGTGATTTCATGAATCTCTCTGCTAAATACTGTTGTGAATCTCCCATTGTAGTAATCAGTAACAAAAAACTAGAGATGTAAAACACCAGTATTTATTTATTAGGTCAAGAATAAATGTGCAAGTTTCAAAGCAAAGAGGAACTTATTGTACTTTACGAAACTGAAGGAGTACATAAAATAAAAAGTAAAAAATTGATACATTCGTAAGTACATATTTGGAAAAAAAAATGTTGAAATTGACGGTTATGGCGAATTCTTTCTGATTCTGATATTAACTAAATGAGCATGAACTTCATGTTCATCATGTTCATGTTCATGACCCGTTGGCGCAGTGACATATGCATCTTATTTCCAAGCTAGGGTCCCGGGTTCGATCCCCGGTCAAGTCAATTTAGGAAACAAACTTTTCTAAATTGGCTTGGAGTCTCGGTTTTACTGGGAACTCCCCCAGAGTTCGTTGTGTGGTACTCTTAGTAAAAACTTACTGCTTAGTTTGGGGTCACACGATCTGTGTAATCGTCTGGAGTATTGTATATATTGGGTCCTTACATATGAAATTGGCGTTTTGTACGGGAGGAATATAAAGTCAAAGTTTTTTTTTTTGTAAAATATATTTAATTAATCAAAATATGCACCGTTGTTATCTATGCACTTTTGCCATCTGATAGGTAGTTCATTGATTCCTTTACTAAAAAAACCATGGGGGCGAGAATGAATAAACTCTTTGAAGGCGGTTAGGACTGCCGCATCGGAGTTGAATTTTTTTTCTTGTAAGATTTTGTCCAAATTCCGGAAAAAATGGTAATCTGTTGGAGAAAGGTCCGGGGAGTACGATGGATGTCGCAGACATTCCAATTGTAGCTCATTTTACTTAGTGGTTGTTTGTTGTGCAGTGTGTGGTCTTGCGTTGTCGTGAAGCAGCAGTGGCCTAGAGCGATTGACCAATCTCGGTTGTTTAGCAGCAAGTTCTTCCTTCATGGTTTGCAGTTGCTGACAATAGATATCTGCCGTAATCGTTTGGCCAGATTTTAGAAAGCTGTAGTGAACGACACCGGCGCTAGTCCACCAAACACTCACAAGTAACTTTTTCTGAGTCAATTTTCGTTTAGGGCAGGATTTGGCTGGGTCTCCAGGGTTCAGCCATTGCGACGAGCGCTTCCGATTATCGTACAGTATCCACTTTTCATCACAAGTAATGATTCGATATAAAATCCCTTCATTATTGTGTCGGTTGAGCAAAGTAACACAGCAGTCGACGCGTGTTTGCAAGTTCGATTCACTCAATTCATGAGGTATCCATCGTTCAAGTTTTTTTACTTTCCTGATTTGCTTCAAGCGGATTAATACAGTTTTGTCACTTACCCCGAAGCCTGCAGCTATCTCTGAAGTGCTTTGTGATGGATCCGCTTCCACAATAGCCTTTAATTCTTCATTTTCCACTTTGGTCTCCGGCCGTCCACGGGGTTGGTTCTGAAGGTCGAAATTTCCAGAACGAAAACGTTGAAACCAAAAACGTACCGTGCTTTCTTTTGCAACACCAGCGCCGTACACATCATTAATCCTTCGAGCTGTTTCTGCAGCACTGGTGCCACGGTAGAACTCGTACTCGTAAATATACCGATATTTCATGTTTTCCATTGTGCGGTAATAAGCGACGCCAAAAAAAAAAATAATGACGAAAAAAACAAATGAATGACTGCTTTCAAAACTCAAATGTACCAGCTAAATGAATTTATAAATTTGAATTTGGAATTCTTAACCAGAGAGAAGATATTTCAGATCAAAGTGGTCAGTACGACAAAACGCTAATTTCATATGTAAGGACCCAATATATCAAATTTTCTGATCTTAATTGAGTTACGCGATACGGCCTCTGTTATAAACACAAGTTCTATACGAAAATGGTATATTTAACACAAAAGTATACCTAGTAATGCCAACCTAAAACTTCAATGCTAAAGCGTATTCGATTTTGAGAAGGATATGCGAGTACCTGCAATAATGGATTTAGGTTTGTTAGGTTTTTGGTTAATCCAGTTTTAAATTTTTGGAGTTTACAGTCTAAAAAGCGTGTAGATTATGTTTCAACTTCTGCTTAATTCTTTTCCAGATGCAATGTGCTTCAGCTACTCAGTCCAAGGTAAAACTATACTTCAAGACGGTAACTATCGTTTTTACCAGCAGAGTAGCAAAGTGCATGGTAAAATACGATGGGTGTGTAATAAATGGAATTCAAACGGCTGTAGGGCATCCATTACTACTTTTTGTGGAAGGGTAATTTCTCGCAGGAATATTCACAATCACTGACTGCTTCCTACTTTATATTAATTGAGACTTGTAACAAATAATGGTGTACTCATTTTTTTCCGAATACCTAATAAAACTATAATTTAAATAATGTTCAACATGTTGTTGTCCTCTCACAAAAATATTAAGAGTCCACCTATGCCGACTTTGGTGTGTTTTGTGACCTGGATCTCGATGTCTGAAGACTGAGAGTTAGATATTTGAATATATACATCTTTAACTCCTTATCTTGATTTACTCAAATGTAGTAACACGATTTAAAAAAAAACTCGATAAGAAAAATTCCAGAAAAAACCCTGTTTTGCACAAAGATTAAGTTGCATCTCTGAAATTCCACAGAGTTTATTATTATTTTTCTAAAATTATTTTTCTATAACGCATACCTATGTCCACCATTCGTTCAATATTTCGTTCAATGTCCATTACGTAGGTTGATAAAAACAAAAGAAAAAGAGGAGTCTCTTAAAAATCGGGTGTTTACTCAATAAATTCCCAGTTCCGCTTTTTTTCCCACTAACTTTCCCACTACTGATGTGCCAGTGAGGAATCGCTGGCACATCAGTAGTTACAAGCCTTTCATATTAAATTTATTAAAGAATACTACATTACCTACTAAATGAATAGGAATCGAATTGAACACTTCATTTCTGCTATTGTTTTTAATGCCATGTAGTTTTACTCTGTTTACGACTTTGGATACAGAACAACTACTTCGCGGTAAACGCATTTTCGTCAAAAGCTTTACAATATCGCTGTTGCGTAAACTATTAAACAACAAACATATTGTAATTACACAAATTATTCAGGTGTGTAACCCATAATAAAATATGTTACTAATCAATAAAACGAGTTTTAATTAGAGTATTAATATTATTAAAAAGTAACTGTGTACGGATTTGTTAAAAATAATTTAATATTTTTACTTCATGTTGTTTTGTCACTATGTTATATAAAGTATTTCGTCTCAAAAATCTAATTTAATCCATATTAAGATTAACATTATGTTATCTTCAATTTACAAATTATTGATCAATTAGTCTAATATTGTATATTTCGTCTCTCAGTGCAATGTTCTCTAAGATTATTTTGGTAATATCAATTCTAATGGTTAATGTTTTTTATGTACCCAGGTCTTATATTTACACAAACAAAAACCGGACGACCAGTGGTAACACATGGACCATACCGTTACCTGAGCCGTTACTACCAAACGAATAGTGAAACGACGACAACTTATTTCTGTTCTCGTTCGAGCTCAAAACGGTGTCGTGCTTCTTTATTAGTGTATAAAAACACATTACTTTGTACTAAAAACGAACACAATCATTAACAGGCTAGATGACTGCTATTAAATGTGATATATTAAAATAATTAAACGTTTTGATTACAATTGAAAAAAAAGTAATTGATATTCATTGATAGAAATTGAGTTATTGGGTTTTAAACTTCGGTAATGATTTTTCTAGGATTACTAGGAAAAATTTTGCGGCAATGTAATTGTTACTAATAAAAAGAAAGATAATGGTACAGACGTCTTGTTCATTCAATCTCTCCAACTTCAATCTCTTCCAATTTCTAATTCTTTACAATTTCCTGCCTGTTGTCTGAACTGTACCTTGCGTGTGTATTCTTCCTACACCTTCTACTACGCTCGAATTTAATATTGGCGTATATGAACAACGTTAGTGAAAACAGTGACTTTTATTCTTGTGGCTTCTGTGTTGTGCTGGAACTTGCTATATTGTGTTGCACTACGCCTATCACAGGGTAACTTACCTCTTCACTCACTAAATATAATGTTCTAACATACCTACCTAGGTACTATATCTCTCTTTTCGTTCATGTCAATGGTTCTAATAATTAGCTAAAGCTATGAATAAATAATATTATCTGTTACGCAGTGTCCTACGTAGACGATTTAAAGCAGAGCTACGCCATGCCCACGTAGGACATGTTTGTCTCTGACATTATTTATTGCGGCCGCTTTATTTCACGTTGCGCCGCATCGTAGCTGTTGGCTTTGAACACGTATTGTAAGGCCACTTTGAGTAACAGCAACTGTGTGATATGTTTGCGCCGCGTCGCGTACGCGTCGCGTTCGCTTACGTAAAACGCTGTGTTAATCCACACAGCCTGTGTCACAGGGCATTGTATCCAGAGCGTTTAGACAAGTGGCAAACGTTTTGTAAAATCGAACCGCTTGCTGGCGTTATTGCTATTGTAATTTAATAACGTTTGACAACCAATTTAAAATTCGTTACACTAAGTCACGCGGTATTTGTCATTCTATTCTACTAGCGTTCACGACAATTGAGCCACTTGTCTAGGGCCCCTGATTTTTTACAAACTTCGAACGCTTCGCTTTACACCGAAACATATTCGCGCATGTTTGGGCACGTAAGCTACTTCAAGCGACTGCAACTGTTTGAATTTTCGCGCGGACGGAATATTTTCATTTGGTTAACATTTTTTTTAAATGAAACTGTGAATGCTGCCGTTTGCTGGGTATGCTTAAAAGCTGCGTAGCTAAATGCTACGTGTTAAACATGTGAATGAAACAAAGTGACTATTACTATACTCGAAGTCAAAAATGAAATAATAATTAATTATTGAAGTTATGTATTGTAACTTTTGTAGAATATGGAATTCTACAAGCGTAGCTATGAAATATACCGTATACCGAATAAAAAAAATTGTAAATAGTTATTTTGACTGTGCACTTAAGACAGAACGCTCCTTACAAAGTACAGGCAGAGTTGAGGCGGCATAGAAGTGGTATCGAGGAATTGCAGTCCGCACACGAAAATAAGGATTAGGAAGCAGGTGCTTTGACTGTTTATATTCAAAAGGGAACATAACGAAATGATGAAACTGCGGTCCACGTAGCGCCACCGCAACCACGCTTCGACTCCTGGTCAGTGACAAAATTACAATTAATTATATGGAAAAGTAAAGAGCCAAACTTCTTGAGAGCCAGTACCTATAGACGCTTTGCCTCATCGCTTTGCCTCGTGTGGGCATTCCGTCCAATAGTGCATTCAGAAACTTTATGTATACAACACTATTTCTGTACTAATATTATACTAGAATGAAAACTATAACTACTTGCTTACGTGTATTTTGTAAAACATTATATTCACTAGACTATGATGGAAAAATAGAACTTTTTGAACAAACAGTTAATCAGTTTACTTATTATAATTAACTTAATGCAGTTCATATGTTGTGTGAATGTTAGTAACGTATTGCAGTTTAGTTTATCACGTGTAAAGGTTTAGCACTAAAAATATGCATTTCCATAATATAGTAATTAAAGTTAATTAAAATTAAATTTGTGTTTCCAAAACTTTTTATTATACTAGTAAAACACGTACTTTCACTTGTCCATTAGACAATTTAAAAAAAAATGTATTAACCTAGACATTTTATAAATAAGCGAATTACTGGACCATCAGTACCGCAGCGCACGTAATCGAATTATTAACTAAATGAATTTAATTTTTAGAGCCGGTGTTTACGACGTCTCGTCAAGGCAAGCCAGCTATCCAAGTGGGCAAATATAGATTCAATCGGAACAACCGTAGCAACGGTCCGCGTGGTTATTGGGTTTGCTGCAGACAAAGCAGGGGTTGTCGCGCGACTATTACAACCTACAATAACGATATCATCAAAGAATCCTGTAACCATAATCATTAATTTTATTTCTATCTTGAATGAGTCTATTATTTAACTAGGTTCATGTTATCACTTCACTTTCGCTCCACTTGCTGAATTCATGCCTTATGTATAACGAGACCATTTTTTCCCCTCAATCCGGGGCGCGCTACCCTAATAGATATAGGAGATGATGGTGTGTGTTTACAATACATAAACGAAAATATTTTTTTACACAAGATATTTTTTTGAGTAAGTAGTGAAGTAAAGACAACACTAAAAAAAACCTAAATATTGAACTCAAGTATGCAGTTGGAGACACGACTTTATTATAGCTTAATTTAAAAATAACTTAATTCTATTTTGTTTCGATTTTCCAAATTCAGGACATTTTTCCCAATCCTGGACATTTTTCAGTTTACTCGGGACACCCGGACAGGCGCTCTGAATCCGGGATAGTCCCGGACAATCCGGGACGTATGGTCACGTTATTTATACACCTAAATAAAACTCACAGCATATCACCGCTAGAGTATTGGTATTGGAGCATTCTTAGAAAGGTACCTGTCATTGTCTAGTGCATAGTTGAAGCAACACTGGACAACGATCAGAGTGAAAGCAGATGGAAGGAATATGAGAATATGGTTCCAGGTGTAACTTGTACAATAATGACTAATTAAAAAACACTTAACGCTGCGAAAATCACAGTGACGCCAGGTTTTTAGTTGTGTATTACGCAGTATACCATTCCCACCCGGATGCCACAAAAAGGGAATGGATAAAGTAAATTTTGAAATTTATTGGAAATCTTTTTAAATAAAATTCTATTTTAAGAAGAAAATTGTAATATAATTTGAAACAAATAAACCAAAATTAATTTTGTAAATAAAATAGAAACAGAAAGATATCAAAGTCGTTGTGATGGTGTGGTGTAGTTTACAAAAATCAGATATAAATACCTTTCACCTTATAATTTACACATTATGATAAAAAAACACAAACCACTGGCTTAAATTAAATTGTATTGTCCCATACTCCACTCTCGAATGTTATCCCCAAAATTATAAGTCGACTTTATAAAATTCTGCAATCAGCATCGTCATTGTAAATATAACTTCTATAAACTCGTATGAAACTGGTGCGTCACCATGATTAATGTGCTCTTTATCCGATTGAAGCCATTGCTCCCCTTATTCTTGTCGAGGGGTCCATTTGCTTTGGAAGTTTGGGCGATATCAGTTTTCTGGTTCGAGCCTCTTTCTTTTTCACTTTGCCAACATCTTCTTTAATATTCTTAATTTTACTTTTACAAAGAAATCAAATATCTTCTTTTTTGAGGAGAAAAATAATCTCCTTTTTACTCCATCACAACCATTCTTGTTCTCTCCTAAAAACCACCTCGCTCTCTTTTTTTTCTCATCTTTCAAATCCTGTTCTATTCTTCCAAAAAAAAACATATTTAAATTTTTAACTTGCCAGTCTACAATTATTTCCTCTGACAACCTCTAAGCTCTTAAAAAGAAGGTACAATAGCAAAAAAATGTTACAGCAGGTTGAATTTTATATTCAAAGTCGTTTTTATTTTTATTTATTGAAAATATTACTTTCTAAGTTTATTTACGTATGAAACGTGCGTGATTCCATTCTGCTTTTTATTTTTCGAAGACTTGTTCTATCACTCTATAACCACGCAATTCGGCGTTTTCGTGGTAAAATTAATTTAAATTTACGTCACGCTCCAATAACGTACTAGCTGAAACTAATAAAGCGAGGCATAGTCTGGCTGCACGTGTGTGCGTATTGCTTTGTTTGTACATGGCTAGGCACATCTTTTTCCGGCCTCTTATTATTCGCGATGGCGTTGTTTTTCTTTTTTATGTAGTCTGTGAGCTATAATCAAAATCTTCAAGAACGAATGTAGATTTTGGGGACAAAATTGTCATTTGTGTCTGTTCCTAATAAAATTCATATTCATTCATTAGTTTGCACTAATTGCAATGAATTGGAGATATTGGACAATGAAATGAAAATAAAGAATACGATATAACAATTCAGGTTTTTGCTTTGTTGTTGCAAATCTACCGATGTACAAAAGATTAGTTCTTATCGATCGATTAGTACCTTTAGTGTACATAGTAATTTAGATAATCTAAGTTTGTAGGCTTATAAGTGTATACTAATTATATAACTACATATTACCTACAATAAACATGAAATCTTATTGTTGTTTCGTATTGGTTTGGTAATTAATCCAAACTCTATAATTAATAAACTTCACGCGATCGCCTAACGAATGAATGCTCTAGCGCCATTCATGTTCATTTTACAATCGTTTTACAAGCAGTTGCTAAAAGTAGGTTAGAGACGTTTCAGCCTAAACTTCAACTTCAACTCTTAACGACAAATATAACTTGTATCGTTCATCGATTATTTTATTTTCCTAAAATGTTTGAGTTATCGTTAATTCTATGTATAAAGATTTTGAATAGAAATATATAAAACACATGTATGTATATATGTGTATATATACATATATACAGGGTGTACATGAAAACGGGACAGTTACTTTAATGGATGAAAGGGCATAACTTTAGTATGTAGTTACAAAAAGAATTATCGAAAAAAACGTATCCGTTTAAGAGTTATGACCGTTTTAATTTTCAAGTGTTATCCCCACCATTTCTCGTAAAATTGGGTTAATCGTGTACAGTTACAGATTTTAAATCTTACGTTTTTTTTTATTTTGTAATAATTTCATCCGTTACTGAAATACAGCCTAAAAACCATTTTCGAAAATAATGCGTATACCCCTCGTATACCCCTTAACAATGTTTACAAATCGCTAAGGTCATGAACTGTCAGCTGTTCAATATGGCGGATTATATTATATTGGCGGATATTGGCGGTGTTACATCAAAGAAAGCCACCGTAAATCACACGTCGGCAAAGTCAAAGGCAGAAAGTATTTTAGTGACGTCACAAAGATGCCGACAAAATGTAAAGGTGTGTACATACTAAGTACGAATTGATTTTTTAATGAATGAATATTTTTGAAAGTTTCTATGAAAGTGGACAAAGAGAATGAATTGATGAGGTAAGAGCATTGTTTCAAGGAAGCTCGGCTTCTCAAGATGAATTTCAGTAAGATAAAATGTTATCAAAATGTACCAAGTAGTTCGACGGATGTAAGACACAACGACATTATCATAACAGGCCAGTAAATAACGGTTAGTAATAATGGTTATTGTTTTACATTGATGAAACATCTACTAGAAAGTTGTTTTTTTTAAGAAGAGCTTCGTATATCGGTACTTACCTACAACAATTACCTTTTTTCTTATTAATAAAAAGCTAATTTAATATTAATAAGTAATTTTAAGCAGATAAAATAATGAAATCACTAAAAACAGTACCTAAATCGATCGAATGTTACAAAGAAATAAAAGTGGTTCATGATTGTTTATCCCTAGCTATTGTGATCCGACCTTTATCTACCCATGAATAATAAGGATTTTTTTCAAAAATTATTAAATTTTTTCAGTTGCATTTAACCTTCCGGCCGACCTTGTACAATCATCGGGATGTTCATCAAAATGATTAAGAATGAGATCGCGGATGCCTTGGTTAGCATTGCCGCCGGCATCTGTAATAACTGAAAAAATTTAATAATTTTTGAAAAAAGGCACACTACCTACCTATCATTCTAATCTAATTTAAAAATACGTTTTTTCCACATACACAGGAATATCAACCTTATTGTTACATAAATAAAAGAGGTTCTGTGGATTTGTGAAATTAGGTAAAAATTAAATGTCTTTTACTTGTTTTAAGGGGAAGCACAAGTGAAATAAATTGTGTTTTAACCTGTATCTTTGTTATTATTGCATAATAATACTTTATTAAATCGTAATCAAGATGAATTCTCGATGTACTATAGCATATTCAAAAATATGTCCCGTTTGTATGTACTCCCTGTATATACACACATACATACATATATATATATATACACACACATATATACATACATAGACACACATATATATATATATATATATATATATATATAGATATTTTAAAACTTTTCTATATGGTATGGTGGTATGGTTTTATAACTCGCAACATTTAAAATTAATGATTTTTTTGTCTTTAAATTGGCTAGTGTTGATATAAATGACTTTAAAATAAATAGTCTCTGCAATAAAAATATGGTAAACAAAGGTCAAGACAAATGCAGGCTAAGGTTTAGTTTATTTCACATTGCGTAAAATTTTGAATTTTTTTTGTAAAATTATGCAACATGACGATTTACTTAGAACACAAGGTATTCGCGCTATAAGTATTTAAAGCGTCGCTTCACAAGTTTCAATTTTTTAGACATTAATTTTGTAATTTCCACATGAACACTCTTTTGGTTAGGTTATGTTAGGTATTTAAACCACGATGCCCGAGTCGAGCGAGTGAAGCGAGCGTGCCGCGGCAGCAGCCGGTGAAGCGCCAGACCAAAATCCGCTCCATGAGAAAACTTATATAAACTTACTAAACACTTATATAAACTTTCGTAGTTTGCCCCCCTTACTGGAATCTTAGTTTACACTCCCTTAAGGGAGTGTAGGGAAACGGGAAAAAGGATTAATCCTCTCTTACGTAGAAAGTACACTAAAGAGCTTCCCAAATACAGATGTAACGACAGGTTTTATACCATTTTTATTGTTTTATTGTGTACTATGTACTTATTTTTTTCTTAAATACACCTTAAATCGGAGCAAGTAATGTGGGCTTGTAATCCTTATATGTAGAAACATGATTGGAGGAAAAAAACTCGATAAAAAAATTCCCGAAAAGCCCTGTTTTGTATAAAGATCCAGTTGCATCCCCAAAATGCTACAGAATTTCAAAATGATTTTTACTAAAATGGATAGATTATTATTATACATACATTTCAAATTTCTAATGCCATTTCTTTTGTTCAGATGAAACTACTCACAGTGTTAGTGCACACTGCATGCGCTCCACATATAGATTTGCTACTCTTACATTCATCCATTTCAAGTGTAAAAAATAACTAACGTCTAATTATAACTGAAGAGTTCACCTTATGAAATATACACACGCAGTAGGTTCACCGGTAGCCACTACGAAGAGTAGAGACAAGAGATAGAGAAACACGAAAAACTGAAGATTCATGAATATAATTAAGCCGAAAATAAAGGATAGATATAGACTAGAGTTTCCTGTAAATATGTCTGAGGAGAGGTTTGTCGATGTCGAGCAGCCGAAACAGAATATCATCAACATTTCTCCGATGTCAATGTCGATGTACAGGTGTTGTTTTGCTGAAATTGAATGGAACCATGTATCGATAAATATTTTAAATAAAAGTGTAATGTACCTTAATCAAGTATGGTGGTCCAAGGGCCCGGGATACATTGAATGAATGAGTGATGAAATACTGACGAAGAAAATCTACAGAGCGAAAGTGAATGGTAAAAGAAGCCAATGATGACCAAGACTGACTTATGAAGATTAAAAAGCCAGAGTGCTAGCCGACGGAAATGTCAAAAGCGCTCGCATACCTAGGCCAAAATGTGTGAAGAGAATGATGAGATTTGAGGAAAGGAAAGAAATATGTAAGGACCGCGACGATTGGCACTCCGTCCTCTCTAACTATCCCGTTAGGGATACGGCGTGAAGATATCTATGTATGTATGTATTATGTTAGTAAAAGCGTGAAGATACCGCGCGTCCATTATGCGATAGTGTCCAGCGCGAATCGTTAATTCGTTACACGCGAAGAGGTTAAAACATTACAAACATTAGACCAAGAATAGGTTAGCTTTCATCACTCCTGGCGCACCCACTCGATATTTTACTAGCGCACTGCAAGTCGGAATTCGCTTCAAAACCTGGTGGACAAACACAGCAATAGGCGCCCGGAAGGTTTCGCGAAAGGCGCCATGCCCACAAGTCGCTCGAGAGCATTCGTCATGGTCACAGCAGCTAATACGTGGGTCTCCTTCGAAGCCAACTGGGCAAATACATTCGTAGCCACCTTCGACATTACGACATACAGCACCAGGACCGCATGATATGCCACTTATGTACTCATCAACATCAACACACTGACAAAAAGCATTCAAAGTTTGATATCTATATTAAACGTTATACTCGTATTATACAATAAATAAATGATGTTTTGTATAAAGTTATGTACTTAATTCAGATATGTTATAATATTTTTTTATTATTGTTGTATTGGTTTACACTATCAAATATGAAAATAATATGTATACAACATTTATTTACATATATATTATGTCTTTGTATGCATTATTGGATAACTTGTATGTTTTATTTCTTCCCTATTTAACAATATTATATTTTCATTACTGAGTTTGTAAATAATTTATAATCTTTTCTGTGCCGAAATTCCGAACGCTCGTCAGTGTCACTCTGTTAGATAGATCTGGAAAATGTATAATCTGAAAAAATCAGAAATTAATATGTAGAGCAGTATGTAATTGTATACGATTCCGGGATCACCTTAGACTTCTAACCTAACCGTCAGAAGTCGTTTTTGGGTAGAAAAGATTTCCTAAAGCGAAACTTTGTTTCTGAAATTTGATTAATACCGAAATCACCATCTATACAGGCCATAGTTATGACTCCCAAGAACTAGTTAATAATATCCATTGTCAAGTGACAAAACGAGAAGCAGTAGCTATTGTGAAGCATAGCCCTCATGACAACACCCAAAACATTTCTGGGGGCTGCACATCCGTCGTCAGAACGCCTTATGACCCTTCTTCATTCCCACAATGCGTTGTGGCCGTATAGCATGATAACCACGACTCAAATTTCGTTATGTTGTCTTTCTGTGATTGCCACAACGCGTAATAGGCGTTTTTATACGAGGCATAACACAAACTTCGCGATATGGATGTTTTACAGTGACTACAACGCGTTGTGCGCTGTTTTTTCGTTCAATGAGCGTTTTTGGTCTTCGAGCTTAACATATACATTCCTATATCTATCATTCGTTCAATATATTACGTATGTTGATGAAAGCAAAGGAAAAAGAGGAATTTATTTATTTTATTTTATTTTAACATTTTAGG
Source organism: Zeuzera pyrina (assembly GCA_907165235.1). Taxonomy (NCBI): domain Eukaryota; kingdom Metazoa; phylum Arthropoda; class Insecta; order Lepidoptera; family Cossidae; genus Zeuzera; species Zeuzera pyrina. The sequence goes on from OU015628.1 coordinate 19,408,159, forward strand.
AAGACTCACAGCTTAACAATAACACGATAGCAGAAATATTCAATTTACAGAAAGTCAATTAAGAGTCTTCACAGATAGAAGTAGATTAGGGTTATGAATGGAATAGAGTAATAGAGTAGGGAATGCCCTAAAAATTGGGTATTTACTCAATAAATTCCCAGTTTCGCTTTTTTCTTTCACACTAACTTTCCTACCGACTTCCCCAATGACTTCCGCACTGTCATAGCTCATTACAAGCATTTCGTATTTAATTCATTAAGTAATACTACATTACCTACTTAATAAATAGGAATCGAATTGAACAATTAATTTCTGCGATTGTTTTTAATGCCATGTAGTTTTACTCTGTTTATGACCTTGGAAACAGAACTACTACTTCGTGGCAAACGCATTTTCGTCGAAAGCTTTGTTGTGTATAACTAGATAAATAAGTAAACATAATATAATTACACAAATTATTCAGTTGTGTAATTCATAATGAAATTCAGTTATTAATGAAACGAGTTTTAGTTAATTAGTGTATTACATTATTTAAAAAGTAAATATGTGCGTACTTATTCAGAATAATTTAATATTTTTACTTCATATTGTTTTGTCACTGTAAATACGAGTGTTTCCTCTCAAAAATCTAATTCAATTCTAATTCAATCCATATTAATATGAACGTCATATTATCTTTAATTTTACGAATTATTGATCAATAAGTCTAATATTGTATATTTCGTCTCTCAGTGCAATATTCTCCAGATTATTTCGGTAATATCAAGGATAAGTCCTTTTGTATGAACATTAAACTATTCCGACCATTGTTCCTTAACCTCAATGTTTTCTACATCCCTTTTGAATTTCCCGCCACGATGGGTTGTATTTTGTAATGCCATGCGCGCCATCGACAGTTACTCTGAGCGCGTGGTAATGGCTGCCGAACTGAATTAACGTACGTGTGTGTAATAATATTTGTTTAAATTTAAAGTGAAAATAATATCCTGTAAGAAGGTATCTGACTGTTTATGTTCTCAATTGTGTTAATCTAAGAAAAGATCAAGGACAGAACCCATCTTGTAGTGCAGATATAGTGATAGCTAGCCGGCCGGCACGCTGCTGCCCCGTCGTTGGTGATTCCCGTCTATCCTGCCTATCCAGGTTGGTGTTTGTGCTTTCTTTTCATTTGCGAGACATAAGGTGTTGAGAGCATATCAACGGATAAATGCAGAACTTCTCCTGCAAGGATCTAACATTGAAATTTTTGGTGCCTCCTGTGAGGACGCGACCTCACTAAATAACGTAAAATATTGAAATCTATCGTTTTATAGTAGAATAAAAATTTGTATTTCATTATTAAATACATTATTTCAAGTATATTTAAAGTAATTTGATATCTAAATAGCATAAAAGCCACGTAAATGTGTCGCTTTTGTTTTATAAAATATTAAAAATAAGTAGGTAGTAAAGCAACCGTGCTGTTATACAATACGAAATCGCCGCTCAGCGCAGGCAGCGCTGCACAGCGACCGATTCCTTTAACGTACAGTATAGTGGTAGTCTATTTACGATGTCTATTTTTATAATCAAAAATAATTTCGTAACTGCATTTATCTGGTGAAATTGGGGGAGTCCGTGGTGCATAGCTGTGCTCGAGAGTTTGCTGTAATTGTTATTTATCTACCTACATGGTTGAATTTGTTTAATGGTTGTTTAACATAAATATACTTGTCGAATTGATTTGTATCGTAAAATAGACGAGTCGTTCGTAACTTTATGCTTACATCTTTGTTTGTTAAGTATTTCGTAAAATATATTCCAGTTGGTTTCCAAGGATGACGGAAATTGAGTTGCAGTCGTATATTAAAAAACGCGAGTATGAGTTTAAAAATATGCAAATTATTTACGATTTATCGAAATCTGTTAAAGAGAATAAGACTAAGATATCGTCATTTAAAGCTAGATATAAGTCTATTGAAAAAATACGAAATAGCTATGTTGAACTGTGTGAAGAAATAAATAAAATACAACTGAAATTGAATCCTAAATTCATTATAGATTATCAAGCATTGTTATCATTTGACGAAATGTACTATGCTGCTGTCGAGTTCGCAGATTCTTTCGATAAACAAAGCGCTCAGTTAGAACCTTGTCAAAGTCACTCGTTTATTACTCCGGTGAAATTACCCAAATTACAAATTCCGAAGTTTGATGGTTGCATCGAAAACTGGCAAACATTTAAAGATAGTTACTTGCCACTAATTCATAACAATGTTTCACTGTCTGACATAGAAAAGTTTTATTATTTGCTTTCCTGTTTGTCCGGCAGTGCGTTGTCACTCGCAAAGGGCGTCCCTGTCACTACGTCAAATTATGCTGTGGTGTATAGTGCGTTACTAGAGAGATATGATAACAAACGCATTCTTGCTACAACTTACTTAGAAAAGATATTTAACTTGACACCGATACAAAAGCCGTCTTTGGTGAATTTATCGGATTTAACTAATGTTTTATATGAAAGTGTTAATGCATTACGAGCGTTGAATATTAATGATTTAAGTGAGTTTATTTTGTTTTATATTGCGTCTCGACCTCTTGACCTGGAAACTAGACGTAGGTTCGAATTACAAAATACAGATGAAATTCCTAGATTCAATAATTTAGTGTCATATTTACAAGGTTATATAAAGGTTTTGGAAGTCAGTCAGCCGGCTTCGACTGCTCCATCAAACAAAATCAATAAACAATTTCGTACAAATAAAGTTGATAATAATTTTCGTCACCAGAGACCGTCGTTAATCACATCTACTAAACCATCTTCAAATAATAATAATAAAATTAATCAGATTAGTTGCCCTTGCTGTAATGATAGTCATTCGATCTATCGATGCAATAAAATACATTCAATGTCCCTTGAACAGCGTCAAAATTTAGTAAAAGATTTACAGTTGTGTAACAATTGTTTACGGCCTGGTCACGATTCTGGGAACTGTAAATCTAAGTCGAATTGTTTTATATGTAATGGGAAGCATAATACTTTGTTACATGTCGATAAAAAAAATGTATTAACTAACACAGGCAGTTCAAACTTGGTTGAAGGTTCGAGCACTAGTACAACACTTACCTCTACCATTAAAACAGATGCATTTAGTCACAGCTCAAGTATTAAAATCCTAGGTACCGCAGTCGTACGCCTGAGTCTCGCGGATGGTTCACTACACTTTGCTCGCGCACTTATTGATAGCGGCTCGATGGATTCTTTTGTTACAACCGAATGTGCTCGTCGCTTAGGTTTACATGTAAAGAAGTGTAACCTGAACGTGACAGGTCTAGGTCAAAACTTAATTTGTAACATCAAAGGTTATACGGTATGCTCGATAATACCGCGACAAAGTGAATCGCCTCAATTTAATTTGTCATTAGTAGTTATACCGAAAATTACTTCAATGATGCCTTCGTCTTCGTTACCGATGCACGTCAAGGAGAATTTTATAAATATGGATCTCGCCGACTGTGAATTTTATAAATCCGGTCCGATCGATCTTTTGTTAGGAGTCGAGTGTTTTGATCAGATATATACTGGCTTACGTTGCTCTCCCGGTCCCGGGTTACCCTGCGCTTTATCCAGTGTATTCGGCTGGGTTATAACTGGTCAGTTTCTTCATGACGCGAAGGCTCAAACTCCGAATGAACCCGTTACGTCACTCATCGCGTCCTCGTGTGCGCTCGATGATATCGTTCAACGGTTTTGGGAGTCCGAAGAACCGCCTAAAGCGATACTTACCAGTCCAAACGACGAAATTTGTGAACAAAATTATAAATCGGGTACATATCGCACTCCCGACGGTCGATATGTAGTACCATTAATGTTAAAGGCTGAGGTTAATCCTTTGGGTGATTCATATGGTAAGGCTCTTAATCGCTTTCTTAACTTAGAAAAACGACTTATGAATCAACCTCAGTTGGAAACGGAATATAAAGAATTTATGAAACAGTATGAAGACCTAGGACATATGCAACCTGCAGAGTCTTCAACGACTGATCGTTACCTTATTCCACATCATTGCGTCGTGCGTCCAGATAGTTCTACGACACGACTCCGAGTGGTTTTCGATGCCAGTAGTCGGACTATTGATAATCGTTCTTTAAATGATCTAGTTCATGTTGGACCCAAACTTCAAATTGATATCATCGATTTAATTACTAAGTTTCGACTTCATAAAATCGTCTTTACAGCGGACATTTGTAAAATGTACCGACAAATATTAATAAGACCTGAAGAAAGAAAGTATCAACACATCTTATGGCGTAACAATCCTACTGAAGCCATTGTTGAATACGAGCTCAATACGGTGACCTATGGAGTACGCAGCTCCCCGTATTTAGCAATTCGCACTCTGCGTCAACTTGCCATGGAACATGGTTCGGAATTCCCGAGTCGCGCGGCGCAGGTCTTGACCGAGGAGACATTCATGGATGATGTTACTACCGGATCTTCGTCTCTGAGCGAAGCTAAGCAGCTCAAATCTGATCTTACAGCTTTATTAGCAAAAGGTCACTTTGAACTTCGAAAATGGAGTACGAATACTCCCAGTCTTTTGTCGGATGTTCCTCTGGATCATTGTCAAACTTCCAAATCTTTTGATGAATCGGGACATGAGTTTGTCAAAATATTGGGTATTCGGTGGAATCCATCAAATGATAATTTTTCCTATTCATTTTCAAACTCTTTCGATATTCTGTTTACGAAGAGATCTATATTGTCGGTAGTGGCTCGTATTTACGATCCTCTGGGCTGGATTTGCCCAGTTATTTTCTCTGCAAAATCGCTGCTTCAAGACATGTGGCGCTTAAAATTATCCTGGGATGAAACTATTCCAAAAAATTTGGCGAAACAATGGCATTTAATAGCTGCAAATTTATCGGATTTACAGTATGTATCTTTACCGCGGCTAATAATATCTCCGAATCCTGTTGAAATTCATTTAGTAGGTTTTTGTGATGGTTCTTTAAAAGGTTATGGTTGTTGTGTCTATCTATGCGTGGTAACAAACATTACTACTAACACCCACTTGCTGATAGGAAAGTCTAGAGTGGCACCTTTAAAACCCACCACTGTTAATAGACTCGAGCTAAGCGCAGCTGTGCTTCTAGCGCGAGTGCTATCTCACATGTATAATTTACTAAAAGAAAAAATTAAAATAAACTCGGTTCGAGCTTATTCGGACAGTAGTACTACTCTATCATGGTTAAATACTCCGCTTCATTTACTTAAAATGTACGTTGCGAACCGTGTAGTGCAAGCCACAGACTTAATTAGTTCAAAAAACTGGTTTCACGTTTCCACTAATGATAATCCGGCTGACTGTTGTAGCCGTGGTGTATCCTGTCTGGAGCTTATCAACCACCCACTTTGGTGGAACGGTCCTCCATGGTTAAAAGCATTGCCTAGTAATTGGCCTTGTAAACAAATGTTACTTCGCAGAGAGGAACTGCCTGAATTGAAACCTATTGTAACAGAGAATTTGCACTCTGTTCAGGTAGAAGATGTTATTTTTTATTTGATTTCAAGACATTCAAATTTGACTAAACTTCAAAGAACTTTAGCGTGGTGGTATCGTATCATTTCAAATTTCAAATATACAAGGTCAAAATGGGATTGTTCATCGCTTACTAGTGCTGAACTTAATAATTCCATGAAGGTGCTAGTAAAATTTACTCAAAATTATTATATGGGATCACAAATAAGTCAAGTGCAAAATAAACAACAATGCTCTAAATCCATTCAGAAGTTGTCTCCCTTCATAGATGAAGAGGGTTTGTTGCGAGTGGGGGGACGTATTGATGAAGCTAACTTGTCTTTAACCAAGTTACATCCTTTTTTGTTGCCAAAATCTTGTCCTTTGTCTCGGCTTATAGTTGAGCATCTTCATTTAAAATATTTACATTGTGGTCCGCGGACTTTACAATCTTTAATACAAAGACAATTTTGGATAATAGGATTGAGACTTCTTATTCGGTCTGTTCTTTCAAAATGCATACGATGTTTTAAGGTTAAACCGGTTTCAAACCAACCTAGCATGGGCAAACTGCCTGCTGTTCGTCTTCAACCGTCTCGATGCTTTCAAACCACGGGAATTGATTTTGGTGGTCCATTCACTATTAAAGAAAGTCGTCGTCGTGGCGCTAAAACTTATAAGGCTTACTTATGTCTATTTGTGTGCCTAAGTACAAAGGCTGTACATTTAGAACCAGTAACGGATTTAAGTTCGGAAGCTTTTCTTGCGGCGTTAGATAGATTCGTTTCCCGCCGTGGTATATGCCATACAATTATTAGCGATTGCGGAACAAATTTTATAGGCGCAAGTAAACGACTTAATGAATTTGTAGACGAACTTATGAAACATTATCCTGATTTAGCAGATAGCTTAGCCAATCGTCAAATTAAATGGAAATTTAACCCTCCAGGTGCACCACACTTTGGAGGAATATTCGAAAGCGGTATAAAATCTACAAAATACCACCTTAAACGTGTTGTGGGTACTCAAGTTTTGACTCTCGAGGAATTTTCTACGATTCTGTCAAAAATAGAAGCCGTATTAAACTCTCGCCCGCTCTGTACGCTATCCACAGATCCTCAAGAGTCAGATGTGTTAACTCCCGGACACTTCCTCGTCGGAGGTCCTTTACTTTCTTTACCGGAGGAACCTATTAGAGAAAACATTTGTCCTCGGACTCGTTGGCAAATGGTAAAAAAAATGACTCAGTGCTTTTGGCGGATTTGGCAGCGTGATTATCTTCACACACTTCAACAAAAACAGAAATGGTTTAAAAATCAGCCAAATTTAAAAGTTAATGACCTAGTAGTCGTTAATGATCCAAATCTTCCGACTTTGCTTTGGAAATTGGCTAGAATAGAACAAATACATCCGGGTTCCGATGATGTAGTCAGGGTAGTTACCCTACGTACTCCTAACGGTAAGACTTTACGTAGACCCGTTGTCAAGGTCTGCCCTTTACCGATAGATTGATTAAATTATGTAGTTATTAAGCGATGCGATATTCTATAATTTCGTATTGTTCAAATTTAATTAGATTAAGTATTTCATTTAGTTGTACTAACGTTTCGAGCGCAGCTGTGATTTATGAACTCCTTTTCTCGTGAAACCCTTGTGGCTTTCAAGTGGGGGGAAATGTATGAACATTAAACTATTCCGACCATTGTTCCTTAACCTCAATGTTTTCTACATCCCTTTTGAATTTCCCGCCACGATGGGTTGTATTTTGTAATGCCATGCGCGCCATCGACAGTTACTCTGAGCGCGTGGTAATGGCTGCCGAACTGAATTAACGTACGTGTGTGTAATAATATTTGTTTAAATTTAAAGTGAAAATAATATCCTGTAAGAAGGTATCTGACTGTTTATGTTCTCAATTGTGTTAATCTAAGAAAAGATCAAGGACAGAACCCATCTTGTAGTGCAGATATAGTGATAGCTAGCCGGCCGGCACGCTGCTGCCCCGTCGTTGGTGATTCCCGTCTATCCTGCCTATCCAGGTTGGTGTTTGTGCTTTCTTTTCATTTGCGAGACATAAGGTGTTGAGAGCATATCAACGGATAAATGCAGAACTTCTCCTGCAAGGATCTAACACCTTTACATGCTTTGAATTGTAATAGATATAAAATGAAATATAAATATTTTACCTATACTTTGAATTATAATAGATATAAAATGAAAATTAGACTTTTTTCTAATAGTTTACTGTTTAGCCTGTATTCGAATACAACATTGTGTCAAAATTTCAAAGTAATCGATGAAGAACTTTCTGAGATTTAAGTTTTGGACAAATAAACATTTACATTTTTATTTATATAGAGAACAGAGACAGATATCATACTTTACTTCTAAAATTTTGTGTTTTCAGGTCCAATATTCACATACACAAAAAAAGGTCGACCTGTAGTGGTCTATGGAAATCACCGTTACTACCAAATTAATAAAAGTCTTGGAGCAAAATCGACTTATTTTTGTTATCGAGCGAGTTCGAATAGATGCCGCGCGTCTATAATAGTCTACAATAACACTATACTTGAAGTCAAAAAAGAACATAATCATTAATTACTGAAGGTATATATCGTAACTTTAGTAGAATATGGAATTCTACAAGCGTAACTATGAAATAATACTGTAGGTTTACCCAATAAAAATATTTGTAAATAGTTATTTTGACGGTGCACTTAAGGCAAACGTTCATGCATAAAGGCGAGATTCGGGAAAAGCAGTCCGCACACAAAAATAAGGATCAAGAAGCAGGTACCTTGACTGTTTACATTCATAAGGGAGCACAAGCAAATGATGAAACAGCGGTCCACGCAGCGCCACCGCAACCGCGCTTCGACTCCTGATCAATTACATTTAATTTTATGGAAAAAATAAAGAGCCACGCTTCTTGAGAGCCAACGCCTAGACATTTCTCCTCATCGATCTGCCTCGTGTGAGCATTCGGTTCAACAATGCATTCAGAAACTTTATGTGAACAGTGGCTATACTAATATTATACTAGAGCGAAAACTATAACTACTTGCTGACGTGTATTTTGTAAAACATTATACTCACTAGACTATGCATGACAAAACAGATTTTTTTGAACAAATATTTATCCAGTTTTCTTATTGTAATTAACTTAAGGCAGTTCATTTGTTGTGTGAATGTTAGAAACTTGTTGCAGTTTGGTTTATCTCGTGTAAAAATTTAGCACTAATAATATGAGTTTTCATAATATAGTAATTAAAATTAAATTCGTGTTTTCAGTACTTTTTATTATACCAGTAAAAACGTGTACTTTCACTTGTCTAGTAGACAATCTTAAGAAAAATGTATTAAGCTAGGCATTTTATAAATAACCGAATCACTAGTCCATCAGCACCGTAGCGCATGTAGCCGAATTATAGCTAAATGAATTTTGTTTTTAGAGCCTTATTGAAATTTTTCATAAGTTTCTCATATTTTTCAAATATTTTTCCGGTATTTTCCATTTTTGAAATTATTCCCAAATTTTTCTTGAAATTTTTACACGTTATGACTTTCGGAAAATTACCCATTATTACACATTACCAAATTATAACTAAATGAATTACGTTTTAGGGCTGGTATTTACGACGACTCGTCACGGCAAGCCCGCTATCCAAATGGGGAAATATAGATTCTATCTTAACAACCGTAGCTTTGGTCCGCGTGGTTATTGGGTTTGCTGCAGACAAAGTATGGGTTGCCGCGCAACTATTACAACCTACAACGACGATATCATCAAGGAAAACCGAAATCATAATCATTCATTTTATTTCTAACTTCAATGAGTCCATTATTAAACTAGGTTCATGTTATCCCTTTATTTTCGCTCCTCTCTTGCTTTATTCTTGCTTTATACACCTAAATAAAACTCAGAGCGGATCACCGCTAGAGTATTGGTATTGGAGCATTCTTAGAAAGATACCGATCATTGCACAGAGCATAGTTGAAGCAATATTAGACCACGATCAGAGTGAAAGCAGATGTGAGGAAAATGAAAATGTGGTTCCAGATGTAACTTATACAATTATGACTTAGACTGAATGAAAAACACGTAACGCTGCGAAAAACACAGTGAGGCCAGGTTTTTAGTTGTGTGGTACACAGGTTGAGTTTTGTATTCCAAGCCGTTTTTAGTTTTATTTATTGTAAAAATTACTTTCTAAGTTTATTTTCGTACGAAACGTGATTCCATTCTGCTTTTTATTTTTTATATGCTCTGCGAGCTATGATTAAAACTTCATAAACGTATATCGATTTTAGAGACAAAACTGTCATTTGTCACTGGATGGCAGTGACTAGTTTAGTAACATGTAATAGCGACAGTTCCTAAAGAAATTCATTTTCAATCATTAGCTTGCATAATTGGGATGGTAGTTCTCTCGTTGAGATGGCCCAATGAATTGGAGATATTGGGATATAAAATCAAAATAAAAAACGCGGAATACGATATAACAATTCAGGTTTTGCTTTGGTGTTACAAATCTGCTGATGTACAAAATATTAGTTCTTATCGATCTTTAGTACCTTTAGTGTACATAGTAATTTTGATAATCTAAGTTTGTAGGTTTATAAGTGTGTATAGTAATTATATAACTACATATTACAATAAACATGAAATCTTATTGTTCTTTCGTATTGGTTTGGTAATTATTCCGAACACTATAGCAAACCTCACGCGATCGCCTAGTGAATGAATGACATAGTGCCATCCATGTTCAATATTACAATCGTTTTACAAGCGGTTCCCAAAAGTTTGCTAAAAGTAGGTCAAAGCCGTTTCAGGCTAAAACATCTCTGACAGTAAGTCAAGGAGGGGACAACAAAGTGTGACATCGTGTGACATCATGTGATAAGGTGGGAGGCACGACACAAGCTTCGTAACGTCACATGTATAAATCTAAAGTGATATAATAATGATATAATAATATACTCAGACATTTCACACAGCGCCATCTAGTCCCAAAGTAAGCTGCATAGCGCTTGTGTTACGGGTACTATGGGTACAAATAACACTTGTTTTATTTAGATTTATTTAAAATAGGTTGTTATATTTAGCGAAACGCCAAAAAACTCATTTACTATAGTATGTCTCGCCGCCGCACTCCTCGGGCAGCGCTAGTATCTCTGTCAACTTTAGGGAATACCAGTTCACAGATGACAATCTCACCGTGGATTCAGAAATGAATTCATCTAATTTGCGTCAGAAAATCGCACTACTTGAATGTTGAAATAAGAATGTGCTTTTATAATACTAAAAATTACAATATTTATAATTAAGTGTAATAAGAATAATAATAATATACTCAGACATTTCACACAGCGCCATCTAGTCCCAAAGTAAGCTGCATAGCGCTTGTGTTATGGTTACTAGACAACTGATATACTATTTATATACTTTTCTTTTGTAAATATATACATATTATACATAAACACCCAGACTCGGGACGGGAATCGAACCCGCAACCCCGTTTTACTTTCGGACGCGCTAAGCCGTTGCGCCACGGAGGTCGTCAATTTAAAGTATTAAAACTCTAAACTTCAACTCTAACGAAAAATAAAACTTGTATCGTTCATTTGATCCGTTGTTTTATTTTTCTAAAATGTTTTAGTTATCGTTTATTCTATGTAAAAAGATTTTGAATAGAGGGATATATGTATATACAAGGTTATTTCGAAAGGATGTGTAAATACGGAAGGGAATAAAAGTACCCATGACTGCAACTTCGCCAAAAGTCAATAGTTCTAGTGTAAAACCTCAAAATTTTAACAAAAATAAAGGTGAGGCCACCCTAATATCAGCGTTTTCCCGGTGCTAGCAAACATTTGGAATATAGGGCATAATAATAGGGTTGTACATTTTTTATATTATATGAACGGTTTTTTTTGTATGGAAGACAAAATAAACGTATCCCGTAATTATTACATCTACAATATAACAGTCAACAGTGACACGTTAGAACCCCGGCGGATATATACCCCCTTTCATAGTAACCTTATATATATAATAGAGCAATAGAATTTGTAATTCTGGCTACAATTTGCAATTTTAAAATGTATGGTTTTGTCTATAGATTATAGATAAACTGTAGATATAAATGACATCTACTTTAAAATGAATAGTCTCTGCAATAAAAATATGGTAAACTTTAAGATTAACAGTTTTCACAATAAAACTTTGGTTTCAATTTTAATCACTAAAACTTTAAATTGCCGCAGTGGCGATAATAAATGCTCGGAAAGAAATTATGAAGATAAATGAAGGCTAAGGTTTAGTTTATTTCAAATAAGATAAAATCTTGAATTTTTTTTTGTAATATTATGCAATATGACGATATATTTATAACACAAGGTATTCGCTATAAGTATTCAAGATTTATAGCGTCGCTTCACAAGTTTAAATTTTTTGAAGATATTAATTTTGTAATTTTTACATGAACACTCCTTTTGGTTAGGTTATGTTAGGTATGTAAACCAAGAAGCGCGAGCCGAGCGAGCGAAGATAGCGTGCCGCGGTAGCGACCGGCGAAGCACCAGATCCGGATCCGCTCTATAAGACTTATGTGAACTTACTAACTTACACTTATATAAACTTTCGTAATTAGCCCCGCTTACCAGAATGTTAGTTACTTGTTTCCCCGTCTCCCTACACTCCATTAATCCTCTCTTACGCAGGAAGTACACTAAAGAGCTTCCCAATTACAGATGTAACGACAGGTTTTTTTACTAGTTTTATGGTTTTATTACTAAATATTTAATTATTTCTTTCTTAATTACAACTGAAATCGGAGCGAGTAATGTGGGCTTGTGAATTCGAACCACTTTAGAAGGTTCTTGGCATACCTTTCATGTTCGGTTTCTTGATCACTCTATGATCACCAAGAAATTCTAATAAAATAAATAAAAATAAAAGTAAAAAGCCTTTGATTTCTTTGCAGTGTTAGTTAAAAATGTTAAATGTTAGTTTATAAACAGTCTAAGTCTGTGTTAGTATATTGTGTTTGTTTTCTGTGTTAATATAAATTTTAAATTTATTAATCTAAGTTAAATATATTTTACAATTTACTTGTCTGCAAGAACCCCTCTACAAGAAACGGCCTCCTCCATCGATTGCCAATTCTTTCTGGATTGGGTTGTTTGAAACCAGTTTAGACCAGCTGTCTTTATGATCTCATCTTCCCATCTAGCATAAGATCTCCCTTTCTGTCTTTTGTCTTGTGAACCTCTCCATGTCGTCACCCTTTTAGCCATCTCTGGTCCTAGAAATACTATTACTAGCACAAATAAAGGACATAAATGTCACCATGTCATTGTCAGGGTAACAGCTTGAAGCTTGTCAAATTTATTCATTTAGTTTATAGGGAAATTTATTGTTCATAGCAGTCTAATATTTTAAATGACTACTTTTTTCTTTATTGATTGTGATTATTTAATAGCGCTTATACATTTATTAAAGCTGATGTATTTTTAATAAAGGAGTAACATTTAATTATATGTCGTTATATTTTTTAGATAATCTACCAGCTTTAAAATTCTTTGCAATCAATAAAATAATTCGTAAGAAACTATGTTACCTATTTAAATTATGAACTCTATAGCAGAGTCTGTTCCTTTACTTTACAATATGTTAATTAATATGTTAATTTTTGATCCATTCATGGTAATCGTTTAAAACTTAATTGAATAATTATTTTATTTTCAGAATCGCACTATTTTGTGAAAACAAAGTTAGGCAAAACTGCGCTAGTATACGATCAACGCCGTTACTATAGAAATAACAAGAGCAAAGGTCTCAAAGCAACGTGGTTTTGTGGTATGACTCGTTACAAATGCCATGCCTCGGTCACCACGGTAGGAACTGTTATCGTTAGAATAAACGATTATCATAATCATTATTGATCACATTTTGATAGGACATGACATATTTTTGATGTTTAAACGGTGACAATGTTTAAAAAAACTACTGTGTGCTCTAATAAAAATTTTTTTGTTAGAATACTTTGTAAGTAATACTTTGTATAAATACTCTTTTGTATTTTGTATTATATTCTACTAATTTCTACTCTATTTTCTTGTCATATCCTGACGTATCGGTTTCGCTATTATATAATAACTTGGTCTATACACGTTTAAAATTTTAATTTTGGCAACTTTAGATTTACATGGATATTTATTTATGTTGATTTTATTATATCCACGTGACCTATATCGTACTGGTAGTGTAGCTTTCCAAATCAAAGATCCCGTAATTTGTTGCCGGACAATCAATTTAGTAAATATAATTTCCTTTTAAATAAAAATTTAATTTAGGAGACAATTTCTCTAAATTGTCTTGTAGTTTGAGTGTTAGTTCGTTGTGCAGTGCCTATTGTATTCTTGGTTGGAATATTATTCTTATATTGTTGCCATTTCTATATGTATAAAATATACTTAAATAAATAGATATGCTATATATTTTTTAATATTTATGCTATTTTTAATTTTCTGTAGAAATATGTAATTATGTACCTAATTCGGTTTGTTTAGATACATTACTGTATCCTACTATACAGTTTCAGAATAAAAACAATAAATAATATTCGTCTGATGCTCTTTTGATTTTGCAATTGTTTTGTTTCGAAGCAGGTTTCATAATATATTATTATAGATATTTATGTATTATACATAACTATACACCATGTCGACAGGATCAAGACGCAACAAATCCACGACTAGACGACACTTCGACCGATACGTACCTATTCTGGATTATTGATGGCAAAGTGAAAGCTAGTAGTAAAGGGTTGCCGGCCCAGCTCATCGCTACACCAATCTATTAATAGATCTTATCCTTAGGGCGGCTTTTACAACTTGCACTGTGCAACATGCACATGCACGTATACGATTCAGAGCTTGTCAGACAAGCATTAAGGTTCCATAGCAAATAGCAGTTAGATATAATCAATTAGTTAATTAAAAAAAAATTAATATAAATTGGGACCAAAATAGATGTATGCTCTTTGATTTTTTCTTTTTCAATTCTAACTTTGACTTTCTAATATACATTCAGTTAAAAAAGTATCGGGAATGGATGATTTGTTTATGGTTCCAAATTCAATTTTTTGGTTTTTTTTTGTTGGTGTTAGATTGGTGTTAGATTACTCAGCGTTGAAAAGCGGTTGAGATGTGATGGAAGATTTGCCTCGCTCTGGTAGGCCTTCAACTTCTGCAACTGAAGTTAACATCGCAAAAGTGAAGGAAATATTGTCTGAAAATCTTCATTCAAGTTTGAGAGAGATAGCCGCCGAACTTTCTGTGTCTCACGAGTAGATCCGTACCATTTTAAATAATCACTTGGGTATGAAACATGTTGCCGCTCGGTTAGTCCCAAAAGACCTGAATTTTCTCCAAAAACTCAATCGCATAAGAGTCGCTGAGGACATGCTAGAACGAGTCAATTCCGACCCAACATTCATGAAACGCATTGTTACTGGTGACGAGACGTGGATTTACGACTTTGACATGCAAACTAGTCAACAAGCTTCGGAGTGGCGCCTTCCAACTGAACCGAAACCGAAAAAACCACGCCAAAGTCGATCAAAAGTCAAAGTCATGTTGACTGTTTTCTTTTGCTATCGCGGTGTAGTGCACTCGGAATTCTTGCCGGAAGGTCAAACGGTAAATAAAGAAAATTATTTGAGCGTTTAAGAGAGCAAATTCGACGAAAAGGCCAGATTTGTGTAAAGAAAATTCTTGGATTTTGCACCACGATAATGCGCCTTCGCACAAGGCCATCATTGTGAACGAATTTTTGACCAAAAGCTCAACAAATACCATCGAACAACCACCTTATTCACCAGATATGGCTCCAGCCGACTTCTTTCTTTTTCCTAAACTCAAATTATCACTTGGTGGCACCCGTTTTCACTCGGTAGACGACATCAAGGAGAATTCACGGCGAAAACTGAATTAATTCCGGAAAAAGCGTTTAAAAAATGTTTTGATAATTGGATTATTCGTTGCCGTAAGTGTATCGTTTCTGAAAGAGAATACTTTGAAGGTGATATAATAAATTTGGATGAATAACTGACATTTTGTGTATTATTGATCCGGTACTTTCTTGACAGAGTAGTATGTCAGTAGGTGTAAAGATGACGAAATAAATCGGTACTGACATATGGATAAATACACGGACAGATAGACACGGCGAAACTATAAGAATTGCCTTTTAGCCATTAAGAGGGCGGAATCCTGAAAACTTGCAAACCTTATATATATAAACTGACGTAGGTCCCATCCTACGCACCAAATTCTGAAGCGTTGAATAAGAGCTACTTAGCATCAATACACTCGGTTCATACCGAAACACTGTTACCGTTGTACATCGTTATAACCGCTTAAATTATCATCGTGTGCTTAGTTCATATTCAGTAATTTACAACGACGTACTAATTGATTTCGTAAGTATCCACAATCTATATGTAAAATCTCTCATTTAATTAATTTAGCAATTATTAATCTCGTTGATACATCACCTATACACGCCTGAGTATTTAACGGGCCCAATGTATTAAGCAATCTACTCTTTGGTAGCATACTACTTGACGAACGACGAAACATGGGGAATTTCATTTCTTGTGGTGCCCTTGGCGTCCGTTGTGCTTTCTCTTCTACCCTTGCTGTCTTCGTATGTCCTCGTATTGCTTTCTAATTACATTTACGTAAATATTGTTTGTTTTTATAATGTTGTCAATTTTCGAGAATTGCATAAAAATGTTCGTTTCTTGAAGTAAGGCGGGTCTACCTTAGTTTATACAGAAGTATTGGATGGCGTGATATAATAAACACGAATTAATATTTATTCTCTGTAAAGTACAAAATATTCTTGTACAAATTTTATTTTCGTAATATTTTTACCTTATTTTTACAGTACATTATGAGCAAGATGGCGACCGACTATATATTTGGTTCCGAGGACATCGCTATCGCAAAAACAGAGCTACTAAATTAAAGAAATGGTGGATCTGCTGTCGGAGGGATTCCAGGAACTGCAAGGCATCTCTCGTCACCCATGGGAGGGACTTAATTAAGATATATGGGGACCATTCACATACATATTAAATAATACAGTTTGAAAATTTTTAAAAATAGGCTTTGAACAGTCCTCGTTACGTACGTACGTAAGTCCACACGAGTGAACTATTTATAGTTCACTCGTGGACTTAATTCATGTTTTTGTGCATTTTCTATTTTTTAAACTAAATTAATTTTGTTTTGCCCTTTGATTTATGAAGTACGTATTATTTCCTGAAACTCTCATATACCTAATGTTAGATATATCTTGTTGTACGTGTAAGAGTGGAGAATAATCAAACTCTGATCGCGACTCGTCACTTGAATAGCCTCACCTATGTTCTTCGCTCTTCACTTGGCAGTGACGGTCTGTATTTTATGGTCTGTTGATTTCGGAACGTATTTACTAATTCTTTGGAGTTCAAAGAGACTTCTTCATTGAAATTAAAAAAATGCAGTTCCCAGTATAACATTTATATGAGAAGTTGTGTTAAAAGTAAACAGAAGTTCTTAAATTATTATTAATTTTGCCAAATAAAAAAATTATTATGCGCCAAAACTTACAAAAGTTGCATGAAATTTCGACCGTCGGATTATTTTACGTGCAGCATCTAATTTTGTGTAGAGTATGGGAAAAATAACTGCTGAACATGAGACAGTAGTGTCTCACTCAATTATTACCTATATCAAACTAGAAATAAACGTCACTTATTATTAAAAAAAAAGTTATGTAATATACTGTTGAAACGGAAATTAGCTTATACGTATAATAGCTTTACCGATATAGTTTTTATTTTAATTTATTTAAGAAAGAAATATTTTACGTTTAAATATTTTAATTGTTGTTTTTCACCTGGTTTTGCGATGGTCTGGGGTCTGTTTTTGTACTGAGCTATAAGAAATATCGTAAGTTCTTCCAGGAAAACAATACGAAGACGGTTTCATAACAAATACTTTAGCAGATTAAACTGGTGGTTGGTCTCTCCAGTTCTAAATATTACAGAGAATTTTAAAAGTTGGTTTTCACGTGACATTATACCGGGAGACGGTGGTTCGTCAATAAACAAACACACAATAAATATGGCTGTTGGGAAAAAAAATATTAATTCCATAAGACTTAAAACAGCTGGATGAATTATTTAAATGGCATGAATCAATGGTAAAAGTACAAAATGTTATAAATAATAAAAACGAATTATTGTTAAAATGTCATATATTTCATTTGGTGAGGCTTTCTGATCTTTCTGACGAGGACGTGGAGTCCGCATCAAAATTTTTTCCTTTCTTTTATTACGTAGGTGGATTTAATCTACGTGATGACTGTTTACACTCCGTTAAATAAAATTCTCTGCGCAATCTTATTAGAAATTTTCTTACTCTATAAGTCATGTCATTCGTGAAATCGTTTAAGGTAGTGAGGCTATTTAAGTGACGAGGGCTGTGGTTAATTGATGTTGATACTACTACTATCTTCTATTATAGTAGTATTATAATACATTGAATTACGACAATTGAAAGTCATGAACGTAGATCCGAAGAATCTAAAAAATATAGAAGTAATTGGCTTCCAAATTTCAATGGGAACGGAGAGGGGATAACTTGGTTGTCAGATTTGATAGTTTATAGTGACTTTATAATGATCTTATAGAGACTTTATAGTGTTCTCTTCCAACGCTAGGAGGGACAAAGACAAGGTTTATCTCTAGTGTCCAAACATTCAGTTTTAGCAAGTTACAACGCAAAATTTAAATCTTGGTTCAATTTCGGTTTTAGCAACAAACCTACTGAAATTGATCGAAATCCAAACTATGTTCGACAATCGTGTATATTCACGCTGCCTTCGGTGGTAATCGACTTATAGTGGGACTAATTTGATTTCGGTTTCTGATTTTTGGTAACTTTATTTTCAGGTTCGAAAACTAATTTCGATCATACACTGCTTACTCCGTGATTATCCCCATTGTTGCACTTAAAAACCACATTTCAATGTCCTTATTATTTAGAAATATTATAAAAATAAAACCTGACATATTATATTGTCACATTTTATCACTAAGGGGGTTAACAGAGAAGATAGATCGCCAAAGATCACAGTGCTTACATAGCTTTCGCTAGTGAGATAATTTGATATTTCTATCAGTTAATAGTCTAATTGAACCAGTAAGAAAGTCAAGTGCTATATTAATTTCATCATCATGGAGTTATAGAATTGTAAAATTACGATGTATGTCAACGAACGTATGCGCGAATGTGTAGACTATCAGGAGAATCATTCATAGATTATATATTTTTGTTTCATTATAAATAATCATTATTCTAGTCAATGTTCGTTTAATAATAAGTTTAAAGCCTGGGTATTAGACATAATAATAAAAAGATAATTGAACGAATCGTCGTTTTTAATATTTTTTTAATTATTTGTGTTCTGTGTACAATGTACAATATGTTATGAGATTAAGATACTTGCACAAGGTACGGCCTTTGGAATTAAAATTTTTAAGACATACATATATTCGTAAGTATATAAGAATTAACATAATAACAATTCATTATAAAGAATTTTAGTACATTATTAACGCAGATATTACTACCTTCCCAATGAAATGCATATGTCGCGGTTTCTAATATTTATAATGCAATTCCACAGGATATTACGAGCAAGTTGGCGATACACATTACGTTTGGTACCAAGGTTATCGCTATCGTAAAAATAAAAATAGAGATTCAAAGAGCTGGTGGGTTTGTTGCCGAAGATATGCGAAAAATTGTAAGGCATCTCTTGTCACATATGGCGACGACGTAGTTAGAGCAATTGGTGATCATACTCACACCGTGTGAAGACAACATCTCGAGAGTCCAACCAATTTGTAATTTTATGGTGTATACGGGTACAAAATCATACAGGCAATAGGCATAGGCAACAATAGGCGTAAAAAAAGTAGGGGTCGGATGGGTACAAAGGAAATCCTACGCAGCACAAAAAAAGTTGCCATTGTTTCTCAAGCTTTTCAAAGTCACTACCCTCTAAAAAGTCGAAAAATAAAGAAACATATCTCCATACATCCGTTATTTACTCTCTTTATTTTAACTCTAGTTGTTTTTAGTATTCACATTCTTTATCACATTATGAACAATGTGATAAAGATAGTGAAAGAACGTGAAAAGGTTTATACAGGGTCGGCAACGTGCGAGTAATAGCCCTGATGGTGCAGACAACCGTTGGCTACCGTAACTATCTAATATTTGGTGGACCATTTTTGCTTGCTTGTTTGCAACCTTAATAAAAAAGAATGTATTTTAAGAATTTCTCGTAACCCCAAAAACGTCGCTACAGGCCAGGTGGTCAACACCCTTGACCCACTTTGACAAACGACGCCCAATGGAGTTTCGTAGATACCTACAAGTGCAATATTATTAGAGAATGCTCATTCTTCAGGACCTTAGAGCAGTTTCAAGTTGTTTCATGAATATTTATTGACAAAATTAAATACTAATTATAAAAAGTATGTGTGTACTCATGTTCTTTCACGTTTTTAAGCAAAACTGGCCACATATAAAAAAATAAAATAAGGAGTTTTTTGCGTGTTTTAAGGGGAGCGGTTGGACGTTATTTTAATTATTTGGAAATTGTTTCTAGTGGATATTGTGAGACAAAATAGTACTTGGGACGTAGTTTTGCGTCCCAAGTGCTATCTACGCTGTCGTGCAATATGTGGGATGATGAAATAACTGTTTATTTAGTAGTGTAATGTTAAGATTTTTTAGTGGTTTACAGCGGATCCTACTAGAAAGACTGCTTCTCTATATTTGTCGCCAGAAACTCCAAGAAACATTAAAATGTATCATGTCGATATTTTAATGATATTATACGAAGATTATATACTAAAAAATGTAAGAATGTAAGAATAATGTATTACTGAAGACATTAGCTGTATGGGCATAGGTTCCTTTGCCTTTCCTCTCAAGGAAGAATCCTGTGACGATGAATGAAATAAAAAATAATAAATTGTTGTTATATGTATATCGGCGCGCGCAACTCTGTCACACGCTAAAAATACACTAGTCTGTTTTTCCAAACGCGACAAAAGAGATATAACTAAAATAAACACAATGATCCAGGCTGCGGTCGTGCCCTTTTCAATTACAAGTAACATCATATAAATAATGATTTAAGCTGGGATCGGGTCTCACAACAACCTACATATACAAGTCCTAATTACGCCTAAGTATATAAATCCTAAAGATATTTAATTTAAGGGGAACCTTATTTATTTAATAATTAAATTCACCTTAGCCAAACAGAATAATTTTGGTCATTTATGAAAAATAAAAATGACCTTTCGCAATATACTCTTATTGTATCTACTACTGAACTATATTCTAGATGTAATATCGCGGAAAGGGAATGTTTAGCAGGTTGGCCGTCTCTTTAAATTGGACATTTTATACAATCACGAGATAACACGATTGATGACGAATAGAAAGACACGAATTGCAGACGGTGAGATGGGAGCTCAAATTTTGATATTCAAATTTGCATTCGTTTCAATTCGTTTCACCTTGAAGGGGTGTTTCCTCATGTATGCATAAATAAATAAATAAGGCTACTTTCATAATTATTCCTAAGTCATGCGTGACATAACTAAAAATAATAAGAAACTAAAGAAATTAAATTTTGGTTATTTCCCATCATTTATTTAAACATCACAAAAATAATAATAAGGGTAAAAAAATAAAAACAACTTCATCAACCAAATTAGAAACTGCTCTCGATAGTAATGCAGAGTCGAAGCTCATCGAAGCGACTCTTATTTTAAACAGAAACAGATTTCTCCTAAAGAGAAAATAAATGCGTGCATTCCACCGAATGCGCAAAGCATTCAAAACGCTAAAAGTTTAATTCTTTTTATCGGTTTCCTTGGTCCTCTATCTCTACCTATTTAATTTTAAAATTTACAATTAAAACTCTTTCCAATTTTAGTATTGAATTTTAAATCCTTGATGAGTAAAAGTCGAATCTGTGTTGGTAGGTTTTATTTATATGTGTATGGTTCCATGTATTGGGATTTTGAGTTTTTTTGAGTGAAAAACTTCGATTAATTTATTTTTAACTTAGTTTATTATTAAGTAGCGACTGCCCGCGACATCGTCCGCATGAACTCGAGTTATTCGTGGGAAAGTAATTCTCACGATGAAAAGATGTGAAAGAAGGACAAACAAACGTTCGAGTTTATAACATATAATTAGAATAAGTTTTGATCTAGTTGGTGAAAAATAATAATTCGAATTGACTTTGTAAAAATATTCTCTGATTTTTTTGAGTAGTTGAACAATGATTCCTTGTTAAATGACTCACGTAAACACGTGAGTCATTGCAAATATAAATCCCAACCGGATTGGACTTATTTCTTCCCATTGAAGTAATAGTAAGATACACCCAGTTTAACAATGCTACCATCAGTTTATAGTGACGCTGTATTAGTTTTATTTATTATCGAATCATAAATCGATACTAAATGACATAAACCGTCATAAAATAATCGCACTCGCTAACTACTCAATTTCTCATCATTTGTGTTTGTTTAGAATATCTTAGTTGGCTATGGGTATCCCGACCATCTAGTAAATTTTTCTTAGTATTTGTTTATTCCATCCAATTGAATTAAAACAATTAACAGAAATAATTATGAATAGTGACTTCAAATCTTTTATTCGAGACCTACCAAATCATAAGGGTTCCAAGTTTGACTACGCATCCATAAATTGCAGTTAATTTTTATTTACTGTTTTTTGCCACATGTCGTTCTTCGATTCTCGTCATTCGTGTTGGTTCGGAATATGAAGACCTAATCCACCTTTCTCATCGGTAATTCTTACCGATGGGTATCCCGTACGTTTATCTTTTAATTTTCAATTTATAAATGACAAAGACACCAATAGAAACTTCAATTTGCAACGGCACGGCAATTTCAAAGGTTATTTAAACTTACTAAACATTCACTTTCCGCAATAGTACATACTCGTACCTTCTATTTAGGAACATCTGCCAGGCTACAGACGGGCTGCTGGCATCCCTCGAGAGGTGGGCATTTAGCCGAACTGAGCTATGTTAGGCACCCACTGATATCTAAGCGCAATTTTTTTATCGTACATAGCTTTTTAAATTATGATATTTATTTTTTACAAATTCTTTCAACAGATTGTATTTTTGGTGTGAGTAAACGTGGCTACCCTGTACTCCTGGTGAGTCACCATCGATTTAATAAGGAAAATAAACGAGCTGGCAACAGGATACGATGGGCATGTCATAAAAAACAATTTCTACGGTGCAAGGCATACGTTATAACAAAAGGCGAAAAATTAATTCAAGTTTACGATAATCATAATCACGACTGGTAATTAATTGATAAGTAATTTTTCAATAAAATGAAGCAAAGAAGAACCGATTTTTTTATTTTTTTATTACATGATTTTTATATATATATTTGTTTTTTTTTTATAGATTAATTATTTAAAAGACAAGACTGTGTTTAGAACGAGAAAAACCAGTACTAAGGTACTACTAGGTGGTTCACTAATTGCCTTTTTGTGACGTTTCTATATGTCTACGATGCTATTCTTTCCATTTCTTTATACTTCATCTTGGTAGATAACCTCATATAGCTGTGATAAATTTCTATATGAAAATAACATTACGTAATATAAAAGTGACATGTGTAGTATACATATATTATATACTGTAAAACTTTAGTGACATATTTTTTTAAATATGGACAATAGTACCTACTTTATAAAATGTAAAAATGTAAAATTAAACGTGAATATATATAAATGCATCACTACGCATTTTAAAATCGATCCTGGAAACTGATAATATATTCCTGATAAAATTAATGATAATATGTACTCGTATTGTGTCACTCGTCTGTGCCTTTTGAAAAATATAAATAGAATATTGTTCAATTATTTTTAACATTATTTTGCATTGCCACCGTTACCAAATTGTTTAAATAAAATATTTAAAATAATTTCCAATAATATTATATGTAACAAGAATAATAAAAATAAAAATTTAAATAACCGATGACAAGAGTATAGTTATGTTTAAATATCTCCAGATCAACTATAATTAATAAATAGGTAATTTTGTAATAACCTAGATAAATAATTCATGAATAAAATATTATATTTCTTTTATTAAAAACCGGTTAGAACTATGATTAAATAAAAAATGTAGTAGGTATTCTAGAAAATATTGTGAGCTCTGAACATAGACCGGTGGGGTTAAAAATTTGCAGACAGCGAAAAGGTGATTCATTGCAATAAAAAATTGATGTCATGTATGACGATTGCGTATCTATTATTTTATGACCGTAGAATGCATTTTTCGCGGTAGATTTAGCGCCACTATACAAATTGCGCTACATATATACTCGTTTTGACAGCAGATATCGCTCGATATTGGCTGTAGCATGTTGACTGCAAGTTACGTAATAAGCGTGCGGGTCATGCTAAAAGTACCTACTATTCGCACTGTCACTCCAATAATACGTTGTACATTATAATGTAAGCCATAAAACTGATATGCATAGGTGCAGAACGACGCAATAGACTGTAGCTGAAATCTACGATTTGAGTCCTGTAGCGCAGGCCAGAGATGAAGGGTACGGTATTCTTCGCCTGTCGTAAGAGGTGATTAAAGGAATCTTCAGGGACGCGGCCGATTGGAGTGAGTGCTTCGGTCGTCCATCCGAATGACCTTGAAGAAGACGGAGTGCGTGCCAGGGTACAATGGGGTGGGTACAGTAAAAATACTCTATCACTGCCTACCTACGAATATGGGTAATTATTGTAGCGCCAGTTGGAGTCG
The DNA here is from genome assembly GCA_907165235.1 of Zeuzera pyrina. Taxonomy (NCBI): domain Eukaryota; kingdom Metazoa; phylum Arthropoda; class Insecta; order Lepidoptera; family Cossidae; genus Zeuzera; species Zeuzera pyrina. The sequence continues at coordinate 19,432,633 of OU015628.1, forward strand.
ATCGCTACGCAAACATGCGACCACTTCTATTTGCCTTCAATTCGTTCTGCACATCGTCGTAAATACGTAAATGTCTAAATCGCATAAACGAACGTTTTATAATGTCCTTAGATGCCCAAATAATTTTGGTAATTTGTATGCAGAGTTATCATTCTTGAGCATAATTACAAGAAATTAAATTTAACAAACACTGGAAACTTTTCCGTATTATTAAGTACTAAATGTATAACTAAACGAGATGCTTTTCACGTCTCACACCCATCGAACAACCATACTTATCTGGCCGAGAGTAAACAATTCCGTTACGCATGAGGTGGGAGTCGGTCTTCTTTTCTACATATTCTTTGCTACAGCGCTTTTCATCGCGCTCTATTTAAATGCTTTTAAGAAGCAGTTATAGAGTTATTATAATGAAAACGATCAGAAGAACAGAATTTAGGAAAACACTCTTAAATGTTAGATTATGATTTTAATATTTTAACTTCCTTGCAGAATGTTTCTTCGATTCAACGACTAAAGGTAGACCTATGCTTGTCATAGACGGGTACCGTTATATACGACACTTAGGAGGAGAACATAAGACAAGATGGGTATGCGTACAAAAACGACGATTGCAATGCAAGGCGTTTGTTACTACATACCAGACGACGATACTCAAATCATTTACTGAACATAATCATAGTTAATATGGTTACGTAATTTTCACGATTTTTTACTAAAGCAAAGCCTCACCAAATGTGGTTGCAGTCCGTGTACAGTAAGCGCAACCAGCAGAGGGAACGCATTGACATCTCCTATAGGGTTTTAATCATACGTTATCAATCTTTATCATCCTTTTGCTTGCTGTACACAGAATACGCACTGCACTGCACATGCATTCAATGCGGCGGAGTTAGAATTACACTAACAAAAATAAAAAATAAATGAAATGTTTTAATCGGAGACATACATAGGGCGTTGGCGCTGTGGGGGAATACGTTGGCTCGCAGGTTTGCTCGGTGTACTAAAACCAACAGTCTTTCTACACCAGCAGCCTGTGGACCTCATATACTCAGTTGGCTTACAACGCCCTCCGTGTTCAGTATAACAACATTTTCAGAATCTTGCTGGGGCTGCCCCGTTTCTGTAGTGCTTCAGGGATGTTTGCCGAAGCCCGCATAGACAATTTTTGGTCTGATGGTGAGGATGCTGGGCAGTGCCAACAGGATTCTGAAGATGATTTCTGATAGATGGGAGGGGTCCATTATTAATCACTGGGTGGGCCTCCTCAAAGCTGTGTACATTCACATGAGAAATTAAGCAGGAAATAAATGTATTGTGTATTTAATGTTAATAATAGTATAATAATAATTAATTAATAATTTTTTTGTTACTAACATTACCTATAAGTACTAACTAACAAATTCTATGGATCTTTGTTATCTGAAAATAAATGTTTAATAATATATATAATGTAATAATATATATAATAATTAATATTAATAATACGAGGGGCGTTCAATAAAATGTAAGAATGCGGTGCAAACTCTTTGAGAGATAAAAAAGTAAATAATGGTAAAGCTGAATTATCTGTTCAATAGCACAAAAAAGGAAACTGATAATCTTTATTCAATTGATTGATGGCGAAAAATAGAAAAAATGGAACCAAACGCGGTTATTAAATAACTGCTTGAAAAATTTTACTACAGCCAAGTAAATATTACGGGAAGCATTAGGACTGAATGTTTCTCCTTATTTTGACATTTGCACGTTGGTGCGCCAAATGACAATGCCTAAATTCGCTACTACTGCTCCCAGAGTAACCATTACATTTAAAAATATATTTTAATTTCTTATGATTTTCTGTGTGGTTTATAACTTCCTTAAGCTAACGCAAGCAATATAGTAACTATAGACATTCATTATAGCTGAACCAGACTGTAACCATTGATACTTTTGTATTTTTTATATTATGTTATACATATGCAGATTTATGCTAAAAAAGATTTTAGATTTAAATTTTAGATTCTTGTAGTACCGAAAAAGATCGGTGTCGCCTCCTGGCTGTTTCTGAGAAGGAGTCAGGACACTGGTTGAAGGTAATACCTTCAAAAAACTTAGGAATCTTGATTGACAATACCACACTTTCTCTCATAGTATCCTTTCATCTGGGGGCCAGGACTAACCTTCCTCACCGTTGCCGCTGTGGTGATCTCGTCGATTTACTAGGTCACCACGGTTTATCGTGTTTACGTAGTGCGGGCCGCATGTCACGACATGCTGCCTTGAATGACGCCATTCGGCAGGCTCTTGTCACCGCTGGCGTTCCTGTAGTCTTAGAGCCTGTAGGTATTGCACGCAGCGACGGCAGGAGATCGGATGGCTTGACGCTTATTCCTTGGAAACTTGGAAGATCGCTGGTATGGGATGCCACTTGTGTCGATACACTTGCAGTTTCCCATGTGCCGGCGACTTCCAAGTCAGCAGGTGCCACGGCTAGCACTGCCGAGAACTTGAAGCGGCGTAAGTATGCAACTCTCTCTGAGAGTTGCATATTTACGCCTTTTGCAGTCGAAACTTTGGGTCCCTGGGGTCCCGAAGCCCATCGACTGGTTTCTGATATTTATAAGAGACTGGTCGAGGCTTCGGGAGGCCGCCGGGCTGGCAGCTTCTTCCGCCAACGAATCAGTCTGCTAGGTACCTTAAGCAATCACAGCTTTCTAAGCGGCAACTTTGAGGAAGTCTATTATTTAAGATAATGTATAGTTTTAAGTTTGTAAATATTAACGTTTGTATGTATTGGTTTTGATTGGCAAAGGATATAAATATATATATGTATAAATGCTAAAAAAGACTATCCTAGAATTTAATAGCGCTGAAATTTTTAAACTGTTATTGAAAATTTCTAAAAATGAAATTATTTTCTTTCGTAAATGAAATGACTGACAGGAAGGTAGCAAATCAACGACGCTCTCCGAGTTTGACTTATATAAATTATGACACTACATTAACTTGACGTTTCGGAATTTTATGAAGTTACATCTACATACGTATTTGTTTGTTGACGAGCGTGCGAACTTGTTTTTCTAGCGATTTAATAAAAATAACATACCCGCTGTGTTTAAGGGTGCTTTATTTATATATGTGATTACTTTTGGCTGTATTCTATAACAGTAAATTCAAGGCGATTACCTTTTATTTTTGCGAAAGAGTTTGCTTGAGACCACGGCCGATGCAACTCGGTCGAAACGTTAAGCCAAAATAAAAAGTTATACCCGTTTTATAATACAACGCGAAAGCTTAAAAGTTTATATTTGGCTGTATTGAACTAGACTTTCGTAGTCGTTTTGGAAAATGTGGCGATGCGCGTACTATTTTTTGGTAGGCGCTTTTAATTTTTTTTTTGGAATATTTTTAAACTTGCTAGTTATTTCGCTTTAGTTACTATACTATTTCGAAGTGTTCTTAATAGCCGATACAATAAAATATCTATTAATACTGGGCATGCAAATTTGTGGATGGGCCAAAATTCCATAGTTTTTGGACATTGTTATGTAAATGTAGGGAAATATCCACTAAAGACGACCCTCACTCGGAAGGCCTGTGCCAGCAGTTACTGAAAAGTCAAAAAAAATGTTTTACCACATCGTCGTGTCATGGTACCATTTTATTGCTGAAGAACCGAAGATTTCGACAGGCAGTGTACATAACACTTTACATGAACGCTTGGGGGTGAAAAAAGTATCCATGAGTCTGGTACTTACAATACTTACCGACCCGCAAAAACAAATCTAACTGAATATGTCCCGAAGCTCTTTGGAACTGTAGCAAGAAGATCCTGCTCGTTTTTTGGTTCGATTTATAACAATAGACGAAATGTAGCTTTGCTATTAAGACATCGAAACGTATATGCATTCACACATGGAAAAGACTATTATCTCTAACTCTTGAGAAATTCAAGGTAGTCTTTCCGCCGGTAAGACCATGGGCTTTCATTTTTGGGATAGTCAAGGGGCAGTAATGACAGGTATCTCTACGATTACGAGCACGTTATATGCAAAACGAATAAAAAAGTCAGAGTTCTAAGAAGAACCTGAGAGGACTGCGATTTGATGTTGATGAAATAGTAGTCGTTGCTGTACAGGAATTTCTTGGAACTCAGAATGAAAAAATCTTTAGGAAGGATATTTTAAGCTTAGAAAAAAGTACTTGAAGTGTTGAAGTTACACTAAAAGGTAACTATGTCGTAAAATAAAATAATATTTATGACAAGTTAGCTGTTACATATTTATTCTCACTTTTGTTATCTGATTCCAGATGTAATCATTTATGTTCTTCTAGAATATCGACGTGGGTAGAACGTAAGATAGGTATATAGTGATATAACAAAAAGACGTGCTTTCGCTAACTCGTGTGATTCTCGACTGACTCGTTTTTCAACATTCAAAGATACCTGCTGACTAAATCACAATTTATTAGTAAGTAGCAATACCCTTAAAATGACATTATTGCCATTTATCGACGATTATGACGAATATTGGCAGTAGATAACACTTTTTATCAAACGCCCCTATTACACAAAAAACTATAATTTTGTTGTAATTTTTACTAGACTTCTATTCAGAAGTTTTCCGATGATACAATATGTTGATTATAAAATTTATAGTTTATAAATTTGTCTACCTTTTTTTAATTATTTCAATTATTTCAATTTTGTCTTATTTTCGGATCCAACTTATTTTTTTTTTGTAGAATTGATTTAAGAACATTCACATTCAGCACGTTTTTAAATATCTTTTTTATAAAGTTGTCTTCTTTCCAATGTTCTAAATATAAACGACTTACTACATCTTTATTTCGATTTCCTTCAAGTACTTATTTATTTATTGTGTCCATCTAGAATTGAGTAACACTAATATTGTAAATTGACCACGATCGGTGCAATTCGGTCGAAATGTCTGGATAAAAGAGGTATTAGCTTTAAATAACGTATCAACACGACATAGACCGTGTTAGTTAGGATTGCGAGATGTGTACAGGTCGTGAAAATTTAAAAATATTAATTTTGAATAAATATTTGAATAATAAACAATTTGAAAATGGTTTTATTTTATTTGAATTGAAATCCAGAAAGAACAATATTTTTGTAACTGTTAAAAAAAAGTGAAGAAAAGCGAGTACGCGCTCAAATAATATAAAGTTTCGAATTAACAAAATAACAAGTCACCGTCAAGTTTTCACTTTAAACGATGACTCTAAGAACTTCTTAAATTCATTTTATTTAAAATTACAAGACAATATTCTAACATGTTGTGTATGTCAACAGGTGCTGTATTCGGCCAGTCGGCTCGCGGGAATCCAGTTGTTATCTTAAATGGTTATCGTTACATAAAGGGATATCACAGAAATAAAAAAACGCGTTGGCGTTGCAGCAAGAAACACATTACAAACTGCCACGCGTATCTGGTCACTTATGAGAGTGACATTATCCAACAATCTACAGTTCATAATCACGTCAACTGATATGTTTGTTTAGTTTTTACTGTAGATATATGAATTCTTAAACCTTAGTATTTTCTTAGCTCTCAATAGTTGGGCAGCTGATGTAAAGGTATATACACTACTTAGGTTCTAGATTGTAATGATGTTGGTAGTCCATTAGCTTATTTGTCTATTTTTGTAGTTTGTAAATAATTACTTATGCATTACTGTTCGTTATCCTAAATAAATAAATACACTAAGTCGAGGATACTGTGCTTCGTTTATTATAAAAACGTTAGACTTTTTGTAGAATAAAATATTTATTTTCATTCAAGAAATTAACATTTCTAAATCCTTCCTTGTATCTACATTAATTATCCTTTTTACTAAATCTCTTAATCTGTTCCACAGATTACTTCTCTATAGCGTCTATGTTAAAATACAAACTTAACGTTTAGTTTAAGCTCATACGTATTGGACATTAATAAAATTTTTATCTACTATGTTATGTTATTTAATTGGCGCCGCTGCTCGTTGGCGCGCTACCTTTCATTCCAAGAATATTTGCATATATAGGATATTTATTAAAATATTGTTCAATTTTTTTAGATATACACATGGGAGAGTCGCAAAAAGGACATCCTCTTCTAATATCTGGCAAACACAGGTTTAACCAATGCCACCGTAACGGAGCGAGGGTATTTTGGCGATGTTGGAAAAAGCATACACCTTTAAGATGCAAAGCCGCTATCGTTACTGTGGATAACATTATTATGAACATTAGAAACGAACATAATCATGACTGATTTGAGTTTTGTGAGTTTTTGAGTTTTGTTTATGATAAGATAGGAGAAACATACAAAAACATTTTATTGTTTACGAATATTTTGATAAATAGTTTTTCCAATTTTAATAATAAATAATTCCTTTAATGCTGGTTTAGGAAAGGAAGAAAATTCAAATGTACCTAAAAGTGGGCCAGAGGTATTAATATGATGTGAATTTGTTGCATCTTGATCTTAAAATTAAATGGTAGTATAAGTCAAATAAGGTCAAAGCTGTCTGATGAATCAGGACTCGTAATAGTTTTATCCAAAATCTAATTCCTTTCGATAGTTTTCGTTTTCACAGAAAATCGTAACTGATGCCCGACTAGCCGATCCTGCCGAACACATAACAATTTATTTTGGACCTTATTTGTAAGAGCAGTTAACATAATACTTACTACTTATTCATAACGCTGAACAAGGTGATACACGCATGAGCAGCGGCTATTTTATCACGAAATTGATCAACCAATGAGCATACGAATTTAGCACGAGAATAATCAACTTTGCCATTCGTAGATTTCAAGTTTCCTGTGCTAGTAAAACTTGTTTACTGGGCAGGTGCATCGGGGTGAATTATATTTTGGGTAATTTCAAAAACTTCGGTGTAAATATTTTAGGAGATTTGAGAAAGAATAAGAAAATACGTAAAGATTCTCCACTGTTTCTTTCTGCTCCATTAGTATAGTATAGTATTGTTTTGATATGAATATGTTTGTACCTAAGTAAAAATCCCAAAAATCTTTATTTATTAAGGCGTATGCTCACGATAACTTTTTATATGCTGACCACGAACGCCCATGAAATGGGCGTTTGCAGTGTGTAAAAAATCTTAAATTAGATTATATGCAGAATTATATAAGAATGCGCGAAAGCGCGATACAACCGCATGTTTCTTTTTTGTAATAATTTGCATTCCACTATTGTTGACTAGTCTATTGTATCAAATACTCGCAGTTATATTGCATTTGTACCGCATTTTAAAACAAATTTCGCGGAGATGAAGACTTCATTGCGTGTAAAGTCTATGAAAAAAAATCATGTGCATGGACTATACACCTTTAGTCATTCTACCACAAACTTCCTGTGTTATTATTTTATTGCCGTGTGTTAATGTAACGAAGAAAGCAAGTAAACATAGTATGTCTCCATCTCATTTTCCACATTTATGGCTACTTATCGGTATCACATGTTACTTAGTGTGATAAGATTTATCATTATCCTTTTTGATATTGTTGTGATAACAAAATCGAATAATTTTATATTCCATGTGGATTGGTTAAACTAAAGGTGCAGTTAAAAAGATGCTAGTTTAATTTACTTCAATGTTTTTATCTAATGAAAACTCATGAATTCCTATTTCCTACATCATTACATTTTGAAACACAACAATGCGTTCCATTTAAAAACAATATTTATTTACTACCATTCTTTGGGTACAGTTACGTTAACATCATTTTTACAGTTACCTTTCTCGTTAATAAGTTATATTTAGTGTATTTGTTATTGTATTTATAAGTCATTTGACGAAACCGTTAGCACGATGGTAGAGCCAGACAGAGCATTTGTGTTTCAAGCTGGGATCCCAATTTCACTCGGCGTGATTATTACCTAAATTTTGCAGACAGCGACAGCCACGTGATCGTTGCGCGATTGGTGATTAATTCTAATAAAAAATTGGTATCATGTATGACGAATCCGTGTCTATTGCATCATGACTGTAAAATGCGCTTCCCACGGTAGATTTAGCACCACTATACAAATTACATTAATACAAATTCTCATTTTGACAGCAGATACTGCGCGATATTTGGCTGTAATAAGCATGCCGGTCAGGTCAAATAAGGACACTAACTTGTAACTCCAGTTCGTTGTGTGATACCCATAATAGAACCTAGTGCTTAGTTTGGAGTTACACAATTCGTGTAATTGTCTAGAGTATTATTATTAATAGTAATTGTGCCATTCTATACTACATTGTGCCTGTGTATATTTAATCATAATTGTGGAGGAACACTAGTGTCTTAAAATAGGCTATAACAGTACTGAGACAGAATGTCATCGTTGCCCGTGTTACCGAGATTATATTCATTTTAGTTTGTAATTTTTATGTTAATTGCATTTTATATTTTAACATTTCTTTATGTTTTATTTATATGTATGTGGATATAAATAAAAAAACGGTCCTTGTTTTAAACATTACAATTTAATTAAAAAAATACTTTTTATGGAATTATAGTGAATATAAAAACAAAATACAACGATATTTCATTTTTGTAATTTGTAATTTTACGATTTCAGTAAATATTGCCTTAAATATAAATATTATATACAACAGATAAAATGAGTAAGTATATAAAACAAGTATCTACGTGTGTGTTCTTATTATTTAGTTTTGGATTTAGGATAATACAATCAAACATAGTATTTTTGAAGTAGTTTTTCAAAGCAATTTGAAAATAAATATAATGTTAAATATGAAATGTAACAGAAGCACTGATCACTATGAACACGCTATCAATTCTTCATCACAACTATTATGTACTTGACCATTCGACGACTTCTCAACAACTGCGCTCTTACAAGACCAAAATAAAATCAGGCTTTTATGCAGCCCCACTATACGCAGGAAATCCATTCTACCCTCGTTCTTGTTACTAAAATGTTACAAAATATAATTTATGTGATTAAAATTAAAGTGGAACTATAGTCGGCCCGGGGAACCTTGATCCCTATGACACTGACAGTTATTCCGACGACACAACCTTGTAGTGGCGTCACCGTTACATTAGAATCGAATTGGAGGCGTCTAAAAATGACATTTATTAATTTTAGGTAGATATATGCCATTACAATGATATTCAGTTGTAATTATAACAATTCTTAACATTTACAAGAAATTATCTCAATCAGACTTTACGTATACGTCCTGCAAAACTTACTTCGTTTGGAAGATATCGACTAGTGCCGAAAGTATCGATAAACAAATGTCGATATTGGAAACGAGTGTACAAAATACATTAACATAGGTCCTTTTCAGTGTCCGATTTATATCATTTAAGTTGTCTGCGATAATAAAATAATGAAGAAACGAACGCGTGTTTACCGGGTAAAAAAATATGACACGAAAATGAAATGGGTGCATTTTTATTTTTGGAAAACTATCGTTTTACTTATTTAATAACATAACATAACATACCTTCACGCTGTATCTCCAACGGGGTAGTCAGAGACGACGGAGCGCCAGGAGTCGCGGTCCTTACACACCTCTTTCGCTTCATCAAAACTCATCATTCTCTTCACACATTTTCGCCTAGGTATGCGAGTGCTTTTGACGTACTTACTTAATTACATACATACTTACTTAATCTATACCAAAAAACTTAAATCATAACAATAACAATATAACAAACATTAGAAATGCAGATTATATTTTTAAAAACATATTTACCAACGTGGCTGAATGCAAGTCACGCCTTTGCCTATAAAAAAGTTGTTACATCGACACGACCCATCACTAACATGAACTGTCATAGGGATCAAGGTTCCCCGGGCCGACTATATCACTCGGTTTTTCCTGACAATACAAATTACGTCTTTCTTACGTACAATCTCGTACAATATTATAATTTCAACGGCCAAAGAGAGATTCATTAGATTCGAATCAAAATAGTAAACGATTAAAATTAATAAAGGTAACAATATGTTTAATAAACTGTTTCACTGATACCGGAAATGCAACATCGAAACTGTTAGGATGAAAAATATTGAGAATAAATGTCAGCACAAGATGTATAAAAATATGAAAATTCCCGTTAAAACAATTAACCCTTTCAGCATCGGCCTTCCAGATTCCTGATTACGCCCTCGTAATACAATCAATGGTTGGCAAGTAACGATTAAACACTAATAAAATATAGTGCATAAAATTTAGATTGATCAAATTTTTTTTTTACCTACTAATTAAAAATTTGCTTTCTAATAGATAGCCCTACCCTCAGATTTAAATAATGGAACGTTTTCTCTTAAGAGAAATACAGTTTTATTTTTATGGTCAAATAAATTTATTCGAGAAATCCAGTTACAAAATATTCTGAACGTCAGACTATTCACCAATACTTTGGAAAGTTAATCTGAGAAGAAATTACGAGAAATCCAGACAAGTATCACTTTCAAACAATTAATTTAGGTCGATGTAGCTGTGAAACTCACCTTCTTCGACTGTGGTACAAACCCTTTTATTGTCGCTATAAGACACTTATTTTCGTTGCGGGACATACACTTTTATTTGGGGGGATACCCTTTTTTTGCGGGGCACACCCTTTTTTTGCAGGGCACACCCTTTTATTTACGGGACACACCCTTTTATTTGCGGGACACACCCTTTTATTTGCGGGGCACACCCTTTTTTTGCGGGACACACCCTTTTTTTGCGGGACACACCCTTTTTTTGCGGGACACACCCATTTATTTGTAGACAGAATACACTCTCATGGTAATGTTTATGTATGGCCATTGGCACAAACCAAGGTCACAACTAAAACACTGCAGTGGCACAACAAGCAGAACAATGTCATCATACAATCAGAATTTATCAAATACATAGAATAATTTTGGACATTCATATTTATTATCCAGCTACTTTATCTTGACATTGCATTGACATTACATTGAAACTACAATTTAAGATATTATGGTTTAAGACAAAACAATCATACTGTGACTATGTGTTAGGACTTTTGTTACTGACGAACTAACGTCTATGAAATATAATAACACATAATGGTAAATAAATGTATATGAACATTGAACAATATTAATAATTACAATAATGTTAAATACTACCTGTTTTTTTTTCTTACACTGATAAACCTTCGTCACCATTGTCACTTTAAACAATGTGATGACAAGCAGAATAACCGCGCATTAGGCATGTGGTAAAATTCCAATTCTGATATGTTAAATATAAAATGTAATAGAAACACTGATCACTATGAACACGCTATCAATTCTTCGTCACAACTATTATATACTTGACTATTCGACCACTTCTCAACAACTGAGCTCTTACAAGACCAAAATCAGGCTTTTATGCAGACACACAGGAAATCCATTCTTCCCTCGTTCTTGTTACTAAAATGTTACAAAATATCACACGTGGGTAATTTATGTGATTAAAATTAAAGTGGAACTAACAATGCTTAGTCTTGCCATATATATTGTTACGAGGAAAATATAGTTTTTTCCTATTACATAAATTTTATTTCTGCAGTGTGCGTTGATTTATATATTAATATAATAGCATTTTAAAAATATGATGCTCATTCAAAATTATCTCCATTGGCCTTAATATAATCCTTTACACGTTGTGGCCAGTTATCGATTGAAACACGCACTTGCTCCAAAAGAGAATTTGCCAATCTTATGGAATGTTTTAGAGACTTCAATTTATCATGGCGTTTAGAGCATGCCATACTCTAAAGGTATTATAAATAATAATGGAGTGGATTTCGGGACTAGATGACGACCAGTCTTCAGCTCTGATGAAGTTACAAAAGTTCCTTTCCACCCACGCTTGTGTGGATTGAACTTTATGACCCAGTGCTAAGTCTTGCTGAAAGTACTATTCTTGGTTATGGAACATGGTGTTGTGAATAGTTCTAAAAAGAATTTAAAATAACATTTCAAAATGATCATATAGTGTGTGTCTGTCCCAGATCTGCCGCCTTGTGCATATTCAACAATAACTACGAACAAAAGAAGTATAACCTCAATAAAAGTAATTTTTATTTTCTCCATTTAATTTGCGGTTGAAAACTGAAACATGTCATATAACACATATTGTTTGTTTCTGTTTACTATAAAAATGTTTATAAATGCATATCTATACATTTTTAGTGTTCTTTGAAACAACGAAACGCGGTAATGCAGTACTGGTTATAGACAATAACCGATATTGGAAATCATTTATGTCTGGATATAGAACGTATTGGCGTTGCGTCGGCAGAAATAATGGATGCAGAGCTAGAGCCATAACTATAGATTCAATAGTCGTTAAGTTGAAGGCTGAACACAATCACGACTGAGTTCCAAGTAGTCTCTAAATAATAACTGTATTGCAACTTAATATAAAGATCAATATTTAAAAAAAGAACTTGTTTATTATGTTATTTTTAAATAGAAAACAAGTAACGATCAACTACCAAGATCAGTTTTCACGTTGCATTCTCGTGTCCTGAATATAATTCTCGTTTCATGTTGTGACATTGGTGTATACTTGTAACATTTCTAATCAAAACATCACTGACTAGCATCTTAACGTTTAGTAGCTAGATTAAGGGGTCATTTAGGAAATGATGTTGGTATCCGTCATTGAAAAAATCTACAAAGTTTAACACTTAAAAATGAAGAATGGCTAAGACAAGGAAGACCAAGGCTGACTTATGAAGACCAAATAGCCAATGTGTTAGCTGACGGAAATGCCAAAACCACTCGTATACCTAGGCGAAAATATGTGAGAAATGATGAGATTTGAGGAGGCGAAAGAAGTATGCACAGAATGCGACGCTTGGCGCTCCGTCCTCTCTGACTACGCCGTTTAGGGATACGGTGTGAAGAAATGTATGTATGTCTGGCGTTCCAATATTTCTGTAGAGTTAATATTATAATGGTTCTATTTTGGTGAAGCTAAAGTAGTTTAAATGATTAGACTCTAAATGCTAGATTAAATTCGGTTGATTACAGATATTAAGTAGTAGGTACTCGTTTACCATATTATGTTCATAACATTTATTACTAACGGTACATTGGTAATTACTAATTATGCACTAATTAGAACTAACGATACATTGTACATTGGTATTATGCTTTGTGCAACTTATTTTCATTGATTCATTGAAGTAGCTACTCATTCTTCAATGTTTGTATATTTAATTTACTCTAGGCTGATACGTTTTTTGGTTCTTCTTTAAAACTAATAAAATTATATATTATTAAATTTAAAGGAGAATCAATAAATCTTCAATTTATTTGTTTTAAACAAGTAGTTATGACAATAATAAGAAGTGATGTTGATAGGTAGTTGATCGTCACTAGACTAAAATTAATAAGTTAGGTTTTTGTTTTAAAATATATTTAAGACTAATGATTTCTTGAACTAAGCCGACGACATATATTTTCTTTTATTATAATTTCCGAAAAATATTTTAATTGATAATCTCACTGTATATAACTGTATTATTTCCTTTGCCTTATTAGTATTTAATTGTTGTTATGTTAATAATAAATAATTAACACAAAATTTTCAAGCGATATACAAATGTAATATCCGTCCAAAGATCGCTGGTTCTGAACCAGCTCGAAGGACCGTCTTTGATCTGAGAAATATTTGGTGATTTTTAATGTAATACAAATAAAAATCATGCACATTTAAATGTGTTTTATTGCAATCAAAATTTTCGACTTGCCACATCAACAAGAAACTGTATTTACATTTAAAAGTATGTAATATATCACAAATAAAAAAGTAACAATCTAACAACAAGTATAAGATTATGATTGAAAATAAGGTATTTAATTTACATATCGGTGCATAATTTTATTATAGAAATATATGTATAATTTAATGCTGTTTTCCATTCGAAGTGGACCAACACCAAACATTATATTTAGCTTACAGATGGCTAAGCGGAACGAAATAAAGCTCATTGTAATAAAAACCATTGGCCGACTTTTACTATAAGTTAAACAGCTTCCTTTTTTGTTCCTTAAACTAGTGTGGAAGCCATTTAAATACGGCTGAATAATTCACCACTCTGTATTTCCATTTGCAGTCGCAGTGATAGTCCCGACGGTACGTGGCAGTGCCAAGCTCTTAATCGACGATGACGTTTTTCTAAGGAACAAGAGCTGGAACGATGTACGCGGCCAGACTTCTTACTGGGTTTGCAATAAGAAACACCATGGCTGCCGAGCCACCGTTTTAACGATTGGCGATAAAATAGTGAAAACAAAAGGAGTCCATATTCATCAGAAAGCAATCACTAAATCTAAAACTAGCGTTAAGAAAAGCACAAGTGAAGACGTAAACTCCGATGAAGACGTTAACCATGAGGAAACGGAAGATTGCGTGTCTAGCTCATAAACTTTTTAGGGTAAAATCCTACGTAGTTTAATAAATGAATAAATAAAGTACATGTATACTATATATTTGACGACCTTCGTGACGCAACGGCTTAACGCGTTAGAAAGTAAACGGGGGTTGCGGGTTCGATTCCCGCGCCGAGTCTGGGTGTTTATGTATAATATGTATTTATTTACAAAAGAAAAGTATATAAGTAGTATATCAGTTATCTAGTACCCATAACACAAGCGCTGTACTGCTTACTTTGGGACTAGATGGCGCTGTGTGAAATGTCTGAGTATATTATTATTATTATTATTATTATTATTATCTACTACACTTGTAGTGGTTTTCTTGTGTACGTGCGCTTTTCTTATGGGGGCACTTCACATGGCTATTTGTGTTCGCTATTGGGTGTTTGTTGTATTTGGAAAAATATATGACGTATTGATAAAATAACATTATGCTCTTCAGAATGTCACCTGTCCTGAACTCGTTTTAAATCATCTATTTTTTTCTTTTTGAATGTATTTTTCTTTCATTTGGAACACTTCTCCTACTCGCAAACATGCAAATACAGGCAAATACGATCATCCATACACGGCAGCCAAATAACAAACACACGAACATTTGGCAGCAGAAGCAAATGTGTTCACCAAAACTATGGACGTGTTTAACTTGCAGCGGGATATTATTATTTAAATGCATGTAACTATTACATGCAGTGCGTGATAAAATACAAAGTAGTGAAAAGACCATGGAGAGCAAGGCAGTTCGCGCTCACAACACAGACACAAAATACTGCACGCTCATACAGATCCACGGCGTGTGCGCTTCTGAATATGGCCATTGTGTAGACGGTTTATTTGCGTATTTGCCTATTTGACCCCTTTGATGTGCTTCGAGAAACCGACAAGCGCACGGTAACGCGTATTTGGAAATGGCCATATTTGTCAAATAGGCAAATAAGGAAATACAAATAGCCATGTGAAGTGCCACCTTTACGCATAACTGCATATAATTTATTTCTAAAGGCGACGCATTCATAAACAATAATTTAATCTAAAACCATCTGTTCTACGCAAACGCGCGCGCAACAACTAATAAAAAACAGTTATTTTCGTTTATTTTAAAAACTTTAATTGATTTTAAAAAATCCAACTGACATTCTGAAGAACATGCTTAGAATAACTGTACAGAAAATTTAGAAACATAAATCGATCCCATTGCTCCGAAAAATGTAAATCTCTGTTTTAAAAGAAGTTTCTTTGATATTTTTTTTTTGTGTTACAAAAGTTAACCAATCGTGTAACGCAACTGTCAAAATGAAGTCAATGAAATAAAGAATCAGGTTACCAAATATCACTTTCATACGTTATGTAGTCACTTAGAAAAATTGAGAAACCTACCTTCAAAATTTCCAATGCGTCGCCTTAATCTGTAATATCTTACATTTCTCAAACAACGTTCATTCGATACAATATTATTATATACAGTGTTTCGCCGTACATACCTGCACATTTAATCAGTACTAATGTGGTCCTAGTTTTTACTCTCGACTAATATAAAAACGAGCCGTTGTCTGTTTGTTTGTTGTTTTCACGTGAAATCTACTTAACCAATCTTTGAGTAAAACACGGGCTACTATTTACCAGTATTAAACAAGAGAAGACGCAGGTTAAGGCTATTATTAGTGTGTTTAATAGTCAATAAAGAAAACACATTCTCATTTCTATTTTTGTGCTGTAAATTTTATACATTCACGCATTATTCCTAACGGGGTAGGCTGGGCGATAAGAGCGTCAAGCGGTTCAGTACTTATGGTGGAAATGAGTAATAAATTTTCAACTGTATGATATATTGTATGTATGATATATAACGTAAACATAAATTATTAACAAATAGGTGTATACAAGTAAAAAATGTACAAATGTTGCATAGTCCGATGTCGAACGACGAGTAGATCGGTGACGCAAATGCAAGGCGCACTGGATCGTTCTCCGCGCCCTTTACGCGCTTTTTATTTTGGGGTAGCGCGACTGTCCTCGTGTCGGCGATGCAATTGCTAACTTTTGACATTGTTAACAACTTTTAAACTTCTTCCTTGCATTCTCCTCACATATCATCTTCGAGATATGCTAAAACTTTTGGGAATTCCGTCAGCTAATACTCTGGTCATTTAAACTACATGTCAGCTTTAATCTTCGTTTTACTTTTACTCTTTCTTGTACATTTTCTTCGTCAGTCTTTCGTCACTAATTCTTTATAAATACCAGACCTATCTAAGAATTCCTTTCTTTCATCTTACAATAACAGTTTAATCCGTAACAATTTATTCTTTACTGCGTATTTCTTCATTGCATGTTCTGTCCCCGAGGATGCAATCGAAGTCCATATGGTGTCAATCATATGGACTTCGTTTGCATTTCCACCGTAGGTAAATAGATGAATTCCGAATCACTCAACTGAATTGGCTTATTTTAGTGTGACATGTTTTACCTACATATATATTGCAATAGAATAAGGAAAGCTATCATGAAACATAATAATGACTGTATATAAGTTTAAATTATAATGACAGATCTCAAATTATAAAATATTGTGTACAAATAGTTATTGCTGAGCATGTATGTAAAAAATTATGTGTACAATGTACATACATATTACATAAAATAATTAAAATTGTGTTTAATTTAATAAAATATTGCATACGTATAAAACCACTACCTGCTATTCAGGAATTATTAGTCTAGGTTTTCGTGTTAGTTTAAATATTACTTAAATATATACAGAACACATACCATTATTTAAAATTACAGTTACAGGACAGATTACAGGACAATTTTATACAAAAAATAGTTATGGGAACAGAGTTCTTCACTTAGATGGCTATAAATACAACCAAAGATATGAAAAATTAAACGATTGCACGGCGTGGCGATGTATCAAAAGGAACCAAAGGTGTTGTGCCAGTGTGTACACACGTGACGACGTGGTGATCAGAAGACTTAACGAACATAACCATGGACCTGCTGAAAATAGAAACCGTAAAAAATCAAAATGAAAATAACTTATCTGGTGTACATTTAAAATGTAATACGTTAGATGATTTTTTAAGTAGTAATAAAATATTGATGCAGAAAACTGTTCATTAATGGAAGAATTAAAGGCTGTTATTATTTTAAGAAAGTACTCTATGTGTAATCTTTGATAAAAACTTTATCACACGTCAGACATCACCACAGAAGACATCATATATTAATTACTAGAAATAAAGCAGATAAATATTGCACTATTTAACTTCAATAATAAGCAATCTAATAATAAACAGGTTTTTAACGAAATCCGAAATCGTATGATATTTATATTATGTATATATCATATTATATATAGTCGTATTCACAAATCCAAGCCGTCGGATTGAATTTATGCTTTTCGACCATCGGCCTTTCCGCCACAGAAAGTTTCCGACGTTTGTGAATAACACCCCTTTTCCGATAGTTGCATGTGATCGACTAAATGAGTTGTAACCAATTGACTAACCTTTAGGTGGACAAACTTTTAGTTCTACATTGCCAGTCTTGTAGATCGATGCCACATAACGATGGAATAGATACAGAGAATAGTGGCACTTTTAGCAAACCAATGAGTTGTGTCTAGGGCTTGCAATCGAGCACCGTTTTCAATCCAGCGTTATTTTTGTTGGATTGACTTCACAGCGGGATCCCGAGGGATATCGCAAAGGTTTAGGTTTTTTTTGTAATTTAAATGAATATTCTTTGTTACGGTATAATCAAATGTTTATTAAAAAATTAAAAAATCAACAATATCTTACTGCATCTAATTTACTAAATATTTTACTATTTGACTACTTATTTATTAATAAAAAGTTCAAAAACAATAACAAATATCAATGTTTAGTAATTTTGAAGTCTTTGTACTCTAGTTACCTAAAAACATTACTTCTAAACTCTAATCTTTATGTGGTAATTGTAATCAGTCTTCTTTATTAAAAAATTTAGAATGTCATATGAATTTAGTTTAAGTTTAGTAATTGTCTTAATTTTTCTTACTAAAGTAAATAATCAATGAAAAATGTACAAACAAATTTATAATTATCAAATAGTAAGTCACTTTTCTCTTTGGAAATATGATCTTAAATAAATAGCATCAATAGTGTTATCTTCAAATCTACTTCTTATAGAACGTAGCCAGCGGTCGAATAGGCTTTTTCTGCTTCCACGCTTGATGGTTTGATAGTTAATAAATAGTCGTGCAACAAAGTCAAATACTTCCTTTTCACTCTATCAGTTTCAAATGCTGCCATTTCTTTTTTTAATATTTCTTCGAAGTCTTTTTCTGTTTTAGTTCCTGTCTATTTAGTGTACTCTTCATCATCTTGCTTTAGCCGCATTTCTAATTCATCAAGTTAAATTATTTTCCAGAGACTGTTGGCTATTATCTACATTTACATCATCTACAAGTTGTACAATGTACATTTTCATCTTTAATGACTGCATGAAATGTTTTTCATTTCTTGTCGTAATTTATTCTTCTTCAGCGTTATAAATGTAGGATTGGGCGTTTTCAACTCTTGGTCATAGTTTTTTGGATGCTGAACTTCACTACGTCCTTCTTTCACTCGTGGACATAGCGCCTCGGATAGTTAATTGCTTAAAACTGTGTCTTGCTTCTCCAGTTTCTCAAAAATAAATCGGAATGTTGTGTCTGCGCTTATTAGGGTATAGTCGGGTAGGGTACTCGTATGTGTGCAATGTTACAATGCAAGATGCAAAACAAACGACAACGGCAACGTCGCGCGCGTCATTTCGCGTCGCGCAACGCGCTGCAAAATAGGCGACGCATTGGAAATTTTGACGGCGGGATCTCAATTTTTCTAAGTGACTGCAAAACGTATGAAAGTGTATTATTGTGTAAAGTGTAAATATTTTGTAACCTGATTCTTATTTTGACAGTTGCGATAAACGATTGGTTAACCTTTGTAAGACAAAAAAAAATTATCAAAGAAACCTTTTAAACAGAGATTTACATTTATAGGAGCAACGGGACCGATTTATGTTTCTACATTTTCTGTATAGTTTGATTTAAACATATTCTTAAAAATGACAGTTGAATTTATTAAAATTAATGATAGTATTTGAAATAAACTATAAATATAAACAACTATTTAAATAATAAAAATAAAATAACTATTTATATAATAAATATTTTTTTCATGTTTTTCGTAAGCTAGCGCGCGCACGTTTGCATAGAGCAGAAGGTCTATTTTAGATTAAATTATTCTTTCGTTGCCTTAAGGCGGCAAATCTGAATGAATTTGCACAATTTAATACTTGCGGATCCTCATGTGGATCCGCTAGCTGTTGTGAGATCCCGCAGTTCCTAAATTTATGCTGGATCTCGCTGGATTGCGGGATCCCACTTTGCTGGATTGCAATCCCTAGTTGTGTCTTATTGTTACGGTTGCTCAATAACTTATCACATTGTACCTTTGACTTCACAATAAGAGATCTATGGGCATGTATTTTTCTATTTTCTTTTAATGTTGCATGTAGATATAGCAAAAAAAAAACGTACCTAATAATAAAAAAGATAATAATCTGATAGTTATTAGACATTTTAATTATATTATTTTAAGTAATATGAATGTGTAAGCTTCAGTAAAAAGTACTTAGAAAAATAAGTAATAGTATAATGTCAAATGCAAAATAAATATATATAATGCAAAATGAAGTCAAATTAAAACTGTTTAATGTATAAAGCATTAAAATTGTAATTATGTTGTGATCATGTGTTTTGTTGAGTACCCAAATGAATTATTTTAACTGAAAGGGGTTGTGTTATTAATTATGTGTTGATTTGATATTTTATAAAAAGAAAGAAATCACCTTAAACTATGATCCACATTTTTGCTCCACTCATACTACACTACTTAAGGTCAAATATTACTCAAGGCAATTCGATATAGTACCGTGCAGTGCCTATAAAGTAAATATATCATATTTTTTGTACGTATATTTTTTTGAAGCAAAATTAGAGATCTGCTTATTAAAAAATTCAAATTCTGAAAGAATTTAGAAATTCTTGTTACAGTTTCTCGCTATCTTTACTATAACATTAGGCAGTTAAAAACTATTTTTAAGCTTTTAAGTTATGGTTATATACAGTTTGGTTTAATGGGTAGTAACAACAAAACTTGAATTAGTGCTTTTGCGGAAGTATATGATGAAATTGAAAGTATAAGACTCGAGTTTTCGATTCGGATTAATGTAGGTAGGTATATCTTCAAATTAAAAATGGGGCGATTGTATAAATTTTCTAAATTTTCAAATCATTCAGGTAAGAATAACTTTACTTTCCTTTTTTCAGATATTCTCCGCGCCATACTTCAAGCTCGATTTTCGAAAGAATCCAGACATATTTACATTGGAGGTCATAAGTTCTTCAGACATTCCCGTTCTCTCATTGGAAATCGCATCAGGTGGACTTGTGCTAAAAAACACAAAGATAAGTGCAAAGCTTCGGCCATTACAATAGATGGTGTGGTAGTGTCTACTACCGGCTTGCACTCGCATAATTAAATGTCTAATATTACTTACCGTCGTTACATTTTAGTAACGACGGTAAAATCAGCTTACTGCAAATGCGAAAGACGTATATATGACGAAAGTAGGTATAATTGATTATAATATTGTTTTATAATTTGTTCTACAATGTGATTATTTATTTTAGGCATTTTTATGGAAATAGGTACCTAGTACCAACCTTGTGTTGTATTTAATTCGTTCTTACTTCTTACTTTGTTATAAATCCCAAAAAAAATTTTTTATTAGGGCGACGCATTGATCAACAATAATTTACTCTAAAATAGACCTTCTACTTTATGCAAACGTGCGCGCGCTTGCTTACTAGAAATACGAAAAAGCATTTTTTTTCGTTTATTTTAAAAACTGTAATTAATATTATAATAAACGCTATATATAAATAAAATTAATATTTTTAAAAACGCGACTGGCATTTTGAAGAATATGTTTAGATTAAACTATACATAAAATTTAGAAACATAAATCGATCACGTTACTCTGAAAAATGTAAATCTCTGTTGTAAAAGAGGTTCCTTTGGTATTTTTTTTTGTGCTACAAAAGTTAACCAATCGTGTATCGCACCTGTCAAAATAAAGTCCATGAAATGAAAAATCAGGTTACCAAATAGCACTTTCATACGTTTTGCAGTCACTTAGAACAATTGAGATCCCTGCCGTCAAAATTTCCAATGCCTCGCCTTAAACTTGTACATTTCTTGAGTTTTATTGTTATACATTCTAGTTATTATTCAGTTGTCTTAGGACTATTTAATGTAAAATATACAAATAACTATTAACGACCTAACTTTGCGCACTTAATTGCCTTTATTGTAATTTTTATTATATTATAGGGTTGTAACTTATAAGTATTTTTTAAAATGATATAATCGAAGAAAATATTGTCTACTTTGTAACATGTTTTATTATTTTTTTCATGATTCATTGGAGAAATGCATTATGCATTGTTGTATTATGTTTAAAAATGTACAATCTATTTGCTTTTATGTTTGTTGTGATTTAAATTATGGTTAGTTGTACTAGTAGGATAACGTGGAAACATTCCAATTGTAGATATTAGGGAAGAACACATTAATGCCTTAACTAAACATGTGTATTGTGTACATACATATATGTGATTACAAAATTTGACCAAAGGAAAAGACACTTTTGTCGTTATTTTTCAAAAAATATATAGTAAATTGTTGAAAATTTTGATAAACATATACTTATATATATCGAGGTAAAAATTTGCCAAATAAATTATTAAAACGTTATTATAAAAAGGTCTTTGCACAGTTTTGACTAATTGCTTTTAATTAGCTAAGTGTGTTTTGGTTTTTAAGCGGTCAGAGAACGAAATGAAGTCAAATAATCGATTATAATAATAATATTATAAAATACAATGCAAAATATTAATTTGTAATATTTATATTTCAAAGACTGATATGCATTGTACCTATTCAATTGTTGAGTGAGACCGGTCATTAAATTATGATAATTAGTGCATTGTAATTAGCAAAACTTGTGCAAACCCGACAAAATAAAATCTATTTTGACTTTCATACAAAAATACTACTACAAGTGTTGTATGTTACAGGCAATTTTTTTGTCATATCTATTTGTTACAAATCAAGTCAAATCAAATATAAGTAAGGAATTACGATTTAATATGTTATACGTAATGTTTGGAAGAATGTTTGCATATATGTAGGTTACATTCTGGATTTTGCCTACATATTTTTCATAATATGAAATTAACCTTAAAATTTTAGGTTTTCCATTCCTATAGGGATCTAACACATTTAACTCTTTCCTATTTATCACTAGTATGAGGTGACGGTACTATAAGCACAGCATCGTGAGCGTATAAAGACATTTAATTTTCTGCCATCACACATCCTGCCACTTATACTAACTTTAATATTTCGTTACTCTAAAATAAAATTTCTACTGCACGTGGTACGTGGCGAGGTAACCTCCCGCTGTACTATAGTCCGTGAGATTTAATAGGTCGGATTTGACGTTTCTTAATTTTCATGCCGCTACAACTTTGTATCAACGTTCCTGATACCTAATACAAACTCAATTACGTAAATGCTGAATAAAAAAACGTTATTTATTTTTCCCACTACTGATCATTACACAAAACTACTAACTTTGATTTCTTTTAGTTAAAAACACAGATATTTCCTTATATATCTTCAAAAGAATTTTCTAAATGGACGTTGTTACAATGTTATATCACGAGGCGTATTGCTCTAGTACTGCTACCATTTACAATCGTTTCGTTACCAGATGAAATCGATAATCTATTGAATCGTAGTCGTAATAATCGAATAATTTAAAGTTAAGACATCATTGTATTTTTGAAATAATTTTAGTTCTGTATATTTTTTTTGATGAGTTTACTGACAAAAGCATGTAATCAAATATCAAAGGATGACTGGGCTAAGGTGGTAGAGAAAACAAAAAAAATAACAAAGGAAGATTTTGAAAAAGACGTCAGAATAGACAATTTAATTGAAAATGAATTAATCATAATAATGGGAGACGAAGATACATGACATGGACATGGATCCAAGCTCAGAAAATGATTAAATATTTATGTTTCACCAATATTACAGTCTGCCTTTATTTTTTTATACATTAGTCCCAAAAAATAAATATATCGAATTAAGTTTATTCATAATATACTTAAATATGTTTTACTGTAACAAATACCATATCTCAACAAACGTACTATGTAGCTAACAAACTAATAAATAATCATAAGTGAAATATTATGATGTTATTATGAACATCAAACAATGGTATCGATTTTCGTTAGAATCGAAAAATAATCGAGACATATTTGTTTGGTCTCATAACTAGTCACAGCCATGTGAGAGATGTCAAATCCGACCTATTAAATCTCACGGACTATAATTAGGCGCTTTTGTAATTTATCGTTGAACGTTTTTGTCGTTACGGTTTTACCATCCACGATACAATAGTTTATCGTGTGTCGTGAATAAAACGCTTTTTCAATGTCCGCGATATGACGTTATCGTGGATGAACATTTAAAAGCGTCTTCATACAAATGTATACATTTCGTTTTCCTATTATACCGTAGACGGCAAAACCGTGGCGATAAAAATGTTCAACGATACATTATAAAAGCTCCCGTTAATACCATCAAATCCACCGCGAAAATGCAAGCATTTTGCTTCGGCAGGTTTGAACAGAAAGTAGTGTTCGGTCAAATGTAATTTTTTTGCCTGCAACTTGCAAAGGAAAAGCCAAAATACATAAAACCAGACGTCTTTATACTTTTATGAATTTTATTAGGATGAATATTGAAAGCATTTTAGCTCAGATTTCATATGCTCATTAGATGCAATACCCCTTAAAATATTTCACATTAATGACGGATCCTTAAGAAAAAATAAAAATATTGTGATTCTTTTTGGACGTGTAATTGGAAAATAAATGTTAATTAAGTACAATTTTATATCTTTAAGGTGCGAAGTGCAAATATTTATATTAATTTTATAACTCATTAAAAATGCTGATTTAAAATTTAAATAAGTTTTACACTTCTTTTTTTCACGCGAATGCGTGATAATATACCAGTAGGATAATATACCAATGTATATAATCCTACTTTAGGTTGAAATAACCGCTTACCCGATCACAGCTCGTGATTTAATTTATCCTTAACAAAATTTACAACATGACAATTCAAAAAGAGAATAAGAAATGTGTCGGTGAACTGGAACATTCGACAAACAATTTGTTTTGTGGATTATTAACCAAAGTACAGTACGGTTATGGATATGATGAAATTAAATGCAGCCATGACTGCTCCAAATGTGAATCTACACTGAGAAATCGCAACTCTTTATGGCGATAGATATCTATACATTTTTACTTAGTGACAGTTTTCTGTGTTGAAATATGTATACTCATATTAAATAACAAGACCACAATTGAAGTTCATCCATAAATAATGATTATCATCAGTTAATACGAATCCCACTATTAAACTTACGCTACCGTTTTATAATGTGAGCACGACCTTAAGGTTCACGAAACAACTCTAGAACTCTTTGCATCAGTAATTATTGATTGTATTGATTAATAATTGTCTATTGTATATTTATATGGAACAAGTTTTAACTAGTGACTTGGCTATTGTGGTACTGGCAAATGGTAGTTCGTGTTATAACTAAAGATACAATCACTGTGCGTGCAAAATTTGAAGCTCATTGGTTCCGTGGTTTACACATGAAATAAAATAAATGAACAAAAAATATTTGATTTTTTGACTGCCAATATCAGTTCGAATATAAATTCATTTTCTTTTTATTCCAGACGCAGATTACATTCCCACTGTAGAACGTGTCTTAAACACCCGTGGTAAAGAAATGATCATTGTGGAAAAATATACTTTCTATTGGAAACGCACATTTTTAAGCACAGTGCACTGGCGTTGTACGCACGGTATGAGCTGTCGCGCTAAAGTTGTCACAACACATACCAACAAAATAATTCGAGCTATGCTAGAACATGATCACAGGCCACCGAGATATCGTGTGCACAATGGAATTTACTCAAAATTAAGACACTAGTTTATTTCATACTAGCGACCCGCTCCGACTTCGCCTGAGTGGGAACTATTATAATATACCTATACAAAAACCTTCCGGAAGAAATTCTCTAAAAGATAGTGAAAACCGTATCAAAATCCGTTGCGTGGTTTAGAAGAAGTAAGCGGGGAAACAGACAGACACGGACAGCGACTTTGTTTTATATTACTTAGAGAAGAAAAGAGATAGAGAAGGGATTAATTAATTGTTTATTATGAAAATTATATTTCAATGTTACAATGCTATTCCATACTTATGCGTTTTTATAATGTGGAAAGTGATGAATTAGAAGCACTGATGTAAATAAAACTGTAAAAATGAATATTGTGTAATTCACTGCTGGAACTCAGACATGACAAAGAAGCAGAAAGCCAACGAAAGAGACAGAAAGATGTAACAACTAGATACGGCCGCCTTGACTTCATGTAAAGAGTATAAATATAATTGCATGGAGTATATACATGTAGTCAAGGCGGCTGTACAGTATTTTCCCTTTTGTTTATATTAATGTTAGGACAATTTTTGATTCATTTGTACTAAATAAAAATAGTATAATATAAATTAACGAATTTTTACTATGAAATAGGGAACACTTTCTATTGTATGAAGTCCAGAAGAGGTCTTTACCTTTTATAAATAACTACAATTTGTTTTTACAGTCCGATGGATAAGAAATAAAGCAAATAAACCATTGGCGCTTGTAAACGATTACACGTATTACTGCGATAGGAAACTTACTTCAACAAGCACGTGGCGTTGCACAAGAGGTCAGGGTTGCAGATCTCGCTTTATCATCACAAATGTTGACCAAATGATTATCCGCGGCGAATTACATCATGAACACCAGCCGCCAAAGTTTATTATTCGCAACGGAATTTATATTAAAATTTAATTTTTGTTTTCGCATTTCATACTGTAATGTTTAGTATTTATTATAAAATGAAACGACCTCTGTGCTAGTCTCATGACAACTGACTGTATTTAACTGTTACTAACATTATATTAATATTTTATAATATACCCTCATATATATCATAACACATACATTGTTGATCCTTCGATCAACATTTTTTTTGGGATGATTTTTGTGACGATTGCTATATTTATAATTAATTCTTTAATCAATTACAGTACAGTAGTAAACTGTATATTGTACGCTGACGATGCTGTGCTTATAGCACCATCAGAAGCGGAGTTGCAGACACTAGTTACTTGCATGAAAGAAGATTGTGAAGTGAAAGGATTGATTGTGAATGTGAATAAAACTAAGGTTCTGGTGTTTGAAAGAGAAGATGTACAGACAAAGTGTGTAATTTGGGTAAATGGAAAATGTCTAGAACAGGTGAACGAAATTGTATATCTGGGGAGTGCGTTTTCGAGAGATGGAAGATGTGAGTTGAATGTGGAGAGACGGGTAGCAGCCGGCAATAAAGTGAACGATGTTCTGTCCGCATTAGTAAGCAGTATGAATATATCTAACTCAGCCAAAATAGCCATACATAATGCGGTGTTAGTGCCAACTTTATTGTATGGTAGTGAGTCCTGGATATGCCGGAAATCTAGTGAAAGTAAGATAAATGCAGTAGAAAGGCGATCCCTTAGAAATATGTGCGGTGTCACCCTTGCAGACAAAATAAGCAATAAAGAGATACGCAGTATGACAGGCTTGCACGATAGTATTATTGAAAAAATGAAGAAAGGAATGCTAAGATTGTTCGGGCACATGGAAAAAATGAGTGATGAAAGACTGACGAAGAAAATCTATAAAGCGAAAGTGAGTGGTAAAAGAGGCCAAGGAAGACCAAGGCTGACTTATGAAGATCAAATAGCTAGAGTGTTAGGCGACGGAAATGTCAAAAGCACTCGCATACCTAGGCGAAAAAGTGTGAAGAGAATGATGAGATTTGAGGAAGCGAAAGAAGTATGTAGGGATCGCGATGCTCGGCGCTTTGTCCTCTCTGACTACCTCATTGGGGATATGGCGTGAAGATATGTATGTATGTATGTCTTTAATTAATAATAAATATCGCGAATGTCGCATAAAATTATCTCGAGTTTCCGACATTTTCTTTAATTTAATTAACATATCATTTTCCGGGGTTTGTTAGTTTTTGTTAAACTTTAAAAAACTCGCGCTTTTCAGGACATTTTAATGAATTAAGTATAAAAATTAGAGGTTAAATATTACTTTAAAAGACAGACCCTATGCTGTACACAGGGATTATTCTTACATTCTTTCTTTCTGTTTAGACAATGTTATAAATAATCTATTGATTTTAAATTTAATTTTAATAAAACTATTGATTTTATAAAGAGCATTTTTCTAGTGATTACTTGCTATCCTTGAAAATTTTATGTTTTTTGTATATTATAACAAATGAATTCTACCTTAAAATAAAAAAGCCACAAATAGAATCAAATGTTTTCAGAATATATCTACTTAGAATATAAAATTCTGCATGGTCTTCATGAAGATTCAACTTGGTCAGAATTATTTCAAAGTTAGGTAAATTCTGTTTTTAATGGCTATAATGTATAATGTCACATTTTTTTTTCATATTTATTGTTATTATGTCCTTATCCACATATATATTTTAACTACCTTAACCCAGTACAATGTTGGGTAACACACAAATTTTCTTTATTGATTCTTCTTTATTGATTCTTCTTTATTGATACTTCTCAATAAAGCATCCTCAGGAAGTTCCAGAGCTCTCAGACAGCTCATCAGCACCGAGATTTAATAAATGCGTATGGGTAAAGTAAAACCTGAGTCTATACAATATATTATCATACAAACTATGGTCATATATTAGCGGCAGTTGTAAATTATCTCAGATCGTAAATAGTCTTATTTATTTATGCATAATATTTAGTTTTAATTTATTTGTTGTATTCAAATTCAATAATATTTAGTTTTACAAGATGAAACTATTAATAATAGGTCTTTACCTATGAAGTTGCCGTTTTGCCGCCCGAAAACTAAAATCAACAACGACGAATTAAAGGTGATAGTGGAAGCTGACGTTTCTCAGCAGCTTTCGATGATAGCATCAAAACATTATTGGTCCATTTTCTTCAAATTGGCAAGTTAAAAAAGCTTGATATGTGGGTGCTGCATGAAATGAAGTTCGCCAGCGCGACGAGCGCGTTGAGGTATGCCTTACGTTGCTTAACACACAGAAACGAAGGGATTTTGAACCGCATTGTCACTTGCGATGAAAAATGGATTCTTTTTGATAATCGTAAACGGTCATCATGTTGGTTAGACCCTGGTTCAGCACATAAGCAATGCCCCAAACGAAAACTTACCCCTAGAAAAGTGATGGTTACTGTTTGCTGGTCTAGTGCCGGTGTAATTCATCACAGTTTCTTACCAAATGGCACGAACATTACTCCGGATGTGTACTGTGAGGAACTGGACACAACGATGGAGAAGCTCGCAAATCTCCGGCCAGGCTTAGTTAATCGCTCGTCCCCGCTGCTCCTGCACGACAACGCTCGACCACACACGGCACAACAGACGGTCTCTAAGCTACAAGAGCTAGGATGGGAAGTTTTGCGTCATCCACCGTACTCACCAGATCTTGCGCCGACAGACTTCCACTTTTTCCAACATTTGGACAACTTCTTGGTAGGAAAAAAGTTCTATATTCGAGAGGCAGTACAAAATGCCTTTGAAGCGTTTGTTGCCTCCCATATACCTGACTTCTTCAAGAAGGGCATTGCAAAATTACCACTGCGCTGGCAGAGATGCATCGATAGCATGGGTGCATACTTTGATTAATAGAAATAAAAAAAATATAAAAAAAAGACTAATTTTTTGTACACTAAACTGCAATTTCATAGGTACCTAGGACCTAATATGTTATTTTTATTTCTAAATTTTTAAGTACATATTTAAATTAAGGTTTATCTAGTACATTCTCGTTCATAAAATGGAAAAAATTTCTGCGCGAAGTCGCCGGTCAGCTAGTATGAAATAATTATTAATTAATTTAAAAGCTTGGCGCTCCGACCTCTCCGACACTGTTAGGGACACAGCGTGAAAATATCTACGTATATATTAATGTTTTATACGTTAAGTATTCACATGCACATTGTGACAACAGTTGTTTACATTCAAAGATGATTTTATAGCGGTCATATACAAGTAGAAAAATAAGATAAAAAAATTCTTAAAACACACACACAATACGCACACACGTACTTACCTACATACATGTTTACGTACATACATATATACGTACATACATACATTTATACGTATATACACAAGTACATACGTACATACATACATGTCTTCGCGCTGTATCTCTGTATCCCTAAGATATATCGTACAAAAAAATCTTTTTGCGTCTTGAATCCCTGTTTAGATGTCTAAACTCAAAACAACAACAAAAAGTGTCTTTGAGGTTATTTTACGTAATTCACCTAAAGCTTAGCCTTTTCGCAACCTCGATCATGTTATCTGGTTCTACCAACTTTCTTAAATATCCTCACTCATCGCTTTCAACCTATCATCAAGCTTATAGGATACTACCCTTTCATACTCATTCCTGGTGGTCGCATCTTGCGACAGACACTACGCGGCAACGCCATGCTGCAAACAGACTCCTTATTATAGTTATCATCTTCCCTATTTGTTCACATTAATTTTCAGGACTTTTTTTTTTAATTTGTATTAAATAAATATGTTATATGTTATGAAGTAAAAAATTTTTAATACAAACAGACAGAACAGTTTCTGTTATACGAAGTCGAGAAAAGGTCTTTAATTTTATTAACTGAAATTTGTTTTTACAGTCCGATGGATAAGAAATAAAGCGAATAAACCATTAGCACTTGTAAACGACTACCCGTATTACTGCGAAAAAAAACACACTTTAACAACTACGTGGCGTTGCACAAGAGGTCAGGGTTGCAAATCTCGCTTTATCACCAAAAACAGCGACCGAACGATTATTCGCGGCGAACTACATCATAAACACCGGCCGCCAGAATTTATTATTCACAACGGAATTTATATTAAAATTTAATATTTGTCTTCTAATTTCATACACTGTTGAGCAAAGAATTAATTACGATTAATGTCGTGATCACTACAAAAAAATGATCCCGATATTTTCTTTTATTTTTGTATAATTTTCCTGGGTTTGTTTAGTTTTAGTTAAAGTTTAATAAAAAAGTCACGGTTTTCAGGACATTTTATTAGGTAAAATGTAAAAATTAGAGGTTAAATATTACTTAAAAGATATACCCTATCTATGTACACAGGCATTATCCTCTATATTCTTTCTTTCTTTCTGTTTAGATAATGTAATAAGTAATCTATTGACTATAAATTTTAATTTAATAAAACTATTGATTTTATAAACTGCATTTTTAGTGATTTCTTTCTTTTTGGAAAAAAATATATTTTTATGTATTAAAAAAATTGAATTCAACCTTAAAATAAAAAAAGATACGAATAAAATCAAATGTTTTCAAAATATACCTACTTAAAATATTAAGTTCTGTATGGTCTTCACAGATTCAACTTTGTCAGAATTTTTCATAATTTAGCTAAACTCTATTTTTATTGGCTGTAATGTATACTATCGCGGAGAGCGAATGTTTAGTAGTTCAAAAAACCTTTGAGTTTGACGTGTAATAGACTGTTTTATCGACTCGACAAATTCAGCAAATTTCTACTGAGGACCGTTGCAGAATTATTACTCTGCACCAACAAGGGCGAAGTATTAGTGCCACATCGAGAAAATTATTCATATAGGTAGGCTTACAATAATGTTACTAATCTATCAACGCATTGTTCAGCTCTATATTTTTTTCAAAACTATTTACTTTATTTTTTTAGCGAAATACAGTAAGTTTATGGGTCAGAATGTATGCAGAAGAAGGTGACGTGCTAGACCATCGTCAAGGATATCGTGGCATTGTGGCGTTATCAAATGAACAACTCTTGGAAATGTTACCTCACGAAATAGATGGGTTTATACCAACTAGACATTTTGCGAAGCGTTCCGATGTGCATACTAAGTAACTATCTATTTTTATTATTCTATGAGTATTTATACATATACTAAGAAATCATTTACATTTAATGAATTTTCACCACAGATATCCTGCTTACAAAGTAGATCTAACCGAAGTTCACGAAATTGCACATATTAATGTTGCATGGCAATATTTGAATTTTGATTAATAGTCTACAACCTTTTTGGATGATACAACGTTTAAGTCAAGTGATCACGGTTGACTAAATCTATGGCGGTATAACCATACACGCTGCCAAGAATAAAAAATTATACGTAATAGACAGTCGGACCGTGTCTCGTGTAACTTGTGGGGCTGGATGACTTTTGATGGAGTGGGAGAACTCGTTGAGCTACCTCTTAGAGCAAATGCTATCAATTATGTCAAAATGTTGGAGGAGAGTATGCTGCCCACTTTGCGAGTTGTGTATCCACAGCAAAAAATGCCCAGGGTCTTCTACGTGCACGATAACAGTAGAACATAACCAATGTGTGGTACCTCCTACACCCTGACATTACGGTGATACGGTGAATGACCTGATCTTAAACCCATAGAAAATTCATGGGGTTTAATGGTGCAGGGGTGGGATCACGGTAATGGAAGGAGAACGGAGTACTTCGTGCAACATCGTAGAGACATATGGGAAAATTTGCGAGAGACTAACACTGCACACACTATATATATATATATATACATATATATATATATGTATATATATATATATATGTATATATATATGTCGGAAAAGACACGGGGCAATTCGCGCTTTTGCAACTCAGCCATGAGAAATAGGTACCTAATCTTACAAGAGGCGAACTACTCCATAAAATACAACGTTAAGACATGTGCAAACGACAGAAAACTGTAACAATTATTACGTAGGTAATTGGAAATTTAATAATGGCAAACGATCCGTCGGAGAAATGCTATTGCACCGGCCTTCTCTGGAAGAGATCGTTTTATATAAGACCGTCTTGCGCACATTAGTTTTAAATTTAATCGTAAACAATTTTTCTTAGAATGTGAGCAACAAAGAATTTATCTATCTATCTAACATTCTACTTATTGAACATTCGGCGTATATTGCCGATCAAAATTAAGACGTGTTTCTATAGCTTCAGTTAGATCTAGAAGCAAGATGTCTGTGATGTAAGTTCATTGAATATGTGAAAACATATTTGACATTCTGCTGTCGCAAATGAAAAAGAATTAAACTTTTAGCGTTTTGAATGATTTGCGCATTCAGTGTAATGCACGCATTTATTTTATCTTTAAGAATTTATTTAAATAAGAGTTTCGCTTCGTTGAGCTTCGACTCTGCATTACTATCGAGAGTAGTTTCTAATTTAGTTGATGAAATTGTTTTTATTTTCTTAACCCTTATTTTTATTTTTGTGATATTTTAATAAATAATCGGAAATTAACCAAATTTAATTTCTTATTATTTTTAGTTATATCATGCATGACTTAGAAATAATTATGATAGTAGCCTTATTTATTTACTTTTGCATACATGTGGAAATACCCGTTCAAGGTTGGACCTTGAAACGAATACAAATTTGAATTTCAAAATTTGAGCTGCCATCTCATCGTCTGCAATTCATATCTTTCTATTCGTCATCATTTTATTTTATCTCGTGATTGTATAATACGGTCAATTTAAAGTGACAGCCAACCTGCTAAACATTACCTTTCCGCGATAGTACAATGTCATAAAAAAATTCTTTATATTTGTTGTTAGGAATTGTCACTAGAAAGCCATTGAAAAATTTTTTGGGCGTATGAAGTCGCTAGTATTAAATGAATTAATTAATTTAAAAGCTTGGCACTCCGTCGTCCCTGACTACCCCGTTAGGAACACAGCATGAAAATATCATATGTATATCAATATAATATGTATGTATTAATTTCTTATACGTGTTAAGTATTCACATGTAAATATTGACAACAGTTGTTTACATTCTAAGATGATTTTATAGCGGTCATATACAAATAGAAAAATAACATAAAAAAACCCTTGAAACATACATACATACATGAGCACGCAATCACGCACGCACAGACGCACGCATGCACGCACGCACGCACACATGCATACATACATACATATCTTCACGCTGTATCTCTAACGGTGTAGTCAGAAAGGACGGAGCGCCAAGCGTATCGGTCTTTACATACTTCATTCGCTTCCTCAAATCTCATCATTCTCCTCACACATTTTCGCATATGTAGACAAATATGCTCAAATATGTTTGGTATGCAAGTATATTGTAATAAAATTAGTATGCACTAAAAAAACGTGCTACAAGCATCGTCCGCGTACAAAAGGGAGTTTACAACTGTACCATCACGTATTGTACAACTGATACTACCTTTCAATGTCTGGAGGCAACTATCCAAATACAGCTCGAATAAATTATCTAAAACGGGAAATTTAACGAGATTCCAAAACACTTTCTGTCGTATGAATTTCAGAAAAGGTGTTTACCTTTTATTAATAATTGAAATTTATTTTTACAGTCCGATGGGTAAGAAATAAAGCAAATAAACCATTGGCACTTGTAAACGACTACACGTATTACCGGGAAAGAAATCACACTTCAACAAGCACGTGGCGTTGCACAAGAGGTCAAGGTTGCAAATCTCGCTTTATCATCACAAACATCGACCGAACGATTATTCGCGGCGACTTACATCATGAACACCAGCCGTCAAAGTTTATAGTTCACAACGGAATGTATATTAAAATTTAATTTTTATTTTCTAATTTCATACACTGTTGATTAAAGAATTAATTATAGATATCGTGATCGCTGCAAAAAACGATCCCGATATTTTTTTAAATTTAATTTTTGTATAATTTTTCTGGGTTTGTTAGTTTTATTTAATAACAAAGTCGCGATTTTTAGGACATTTTAATAAGTAAAGTATAAAATTAGAGGTTAAATATTACTTTAAAGATATACCCTATCCATGTATCTTGCATATCTCAACATTTTTCTTTCTTTAGGTTTAGACAATGTAATAAATACGGCCGATACAACTCGGTCGAAACGTCAAGCCAAAATAAAAAGGTAATCGCGTTAAATTTCTCGTTTTAGATGTTTTATAATACAACGCGAAAGTTTAAAAGTTTATAATGTAATAAATATTTTTAAAACTCGTATTTATGAACTGCATTATTTTCGTGTACTCACTTTCCTTGAAAACTTAAAATAAGTCACGGATAAAATAAAATGTTTTCAAAATATATGTACCTTCTTAGAATATTAAGTTAGTTCTCTGTAGTTTTCATGAAGGTTCAACTTGGTCAGAATTATTCAGGTCAGAAGTTAGGTAAACTCTATTTTTACTGGCTGTAATGTACAATGTTATAAAAATATCTCTATTTATTGTTATTATGCCCTTACCCATACATATCGTAAACTATCGCAGATTCCAAAGATTTTATTCATTAATTTATTTAGTTTTTTTTAATTTCTTTGTTGTATTCAATTCTAATAATATCTATAGTTTTACAAGATAAAACTATGAATTTTATTTTCATATCAAAATTTTTAGGTAGTTATTTTAGTAATTATATCTTAATTAAGGTTTATTGAGTATATTCTTGTTCATAAACTGGTAAGAAAATTTATGTAATTGTCATAATGTATCTATAAAATTATTGGTAATGTGTTTTTAACCGAACACAAATAAATATACTGATGTTGTTTTTTAGTGTGGTGGATAAAAAACAGTGCTAATAAACAGTTGGCTCTTATAAACGGATACACATTTTATTGCCTCGCGAAAACAGCTACAACGAGTATATGGCGTTGTACCAGGAGCGGCAGTTGCAAGGCTCGATTCATAATCGCGAACGGAACCAACACCATTCTCCGAGCTAACATAAATCATGAACATGAGCCGCCCAAATTTGTTATTCGTGATGGAATTTACATTAAGATTTAATGTCGTAAAATCTTGTTTAATGCGAGATGAAATAATTTCGTAAACAAATACAGCTCTACAACTATTTGAATATTCGTAGTACCTAATTAGACATTTTTCTATCAGATTATATGACTTAAATAGAAAAATTTACTTAAATGCATATTGTACATATGTACATACACAGAAAAAATAAGTTTCTTTACATTTCAATACAAAGCGAACGAGAGTGATAAAATATTGTACACAATGTGAACAATTTTCGACGTTAATAAAAATACTTTTCATTTTTACCATCTGGTTAGAATTTTTTAGCTGCGAATAATAATATTAAATAATTATTAATTTCTTAGACGTGTTAAGTATACACACGCACACATTGACGACAGTTGTTTATGTTCAAAAATTATTCTATAGCGATCATATGTATATAGGAAAATTATATCTTATCTTAGGACCTTTTCCGTTTTAGGTTTACATTAATGATCTCCCATTTATGCTTTATGATCTATGTGATGTAATATTATTTGCTGATAACACATCACTATTGTTTAAAGTAAACAGAAAAAACATAGATATTAGCGGATATATAAGGATCTTGGCAGATGTCTCGAGATGGTTCGCTGCTAATAATTTACTACTTGAATACACAAAAAACCAATTATGTCAAGTTTTCCTTATCCAATGTACCCCCGAATCCATAATAAATTAGAACTGGATGGGAAACAATTACAATTAGGGAAATCAACTACTTTTTTGGTTTTGGCTAATAAGCTCAGTTCAGCAATATATGCTATTAGACCACAGACAAAATTAGACGCATTAGACAAGTAGACAAAGAGGGCAATACGAATCATCTACAGTATAAATGCACGAGTCGCTGAAAGACGGTTTTAAAGACATTGATGTACTCACCTTATCTCGTTATACATTTGTGAAAACATAATATACACTAGAAAAAATATAGATCTATTTCAAAGGAAAGGTGTTATTAATAGTATGGAAACTCGAGGTCGAGATCAACTAGTTATTGCTAAATTTACATTACAAAAGTCAAGTGGGTCATTTTTGGGTTACTGTGTTTTGTTTTTATAATAAAATTCCTCAAGAAATTATTCAATTAAAGGAAAAGCAATTTAAACTCGTTGTTAAACACACACTGAATGGAAAAGCATACTACAAAGTTAGCGATTTAATTGAAGAAAAAAGAATAGTCTGGAAATAATATGCTTTATGAATATTGTATTTCAAAAACGATTGTAGAATAATGTTGAAAAAATGATACTCGTCATTCTCGTCGGTTCTTCTCAGTGTCCAGGTTTTCTTTTCGAGCTGAACTAAAGTAGATTTGACGTTCAAAAATACCTTGCAATTGGGTTTACTTGAATAAATTGATTTGACTTTTAATTTGACTTTGATATAAAATCAATTTCACGCGCCCCACGTTTTTATTTAGTCTGATCAATGCCATAGATTGACGAGGAGAGTGGTGTGATGACTGGTACCTAGCACCTACCTCATTATTTTTTAGCTTTTAGTACAATGTACTAATTCGCACAAAATACATTTTATAATAAAATATGTAAAAAAAAATTTTAAGTTAAATGGTTTTATTAAAAAGAAAAACAACATTTATTTTGTGCGAAAGTAGAGATTTTTCCTTAAAATTGTAGTCGAAACCAATCAGTATGGTTTTCTAAACAATTTTTTGGGGAAATTTTACTCTCAGTACTACTGTACTAAAAAAACTGTAAATATTCGTTCCATTTTAATAACATTAAAATAAAGTAGTAGAGAATTTTACTTAAAACTGTAATCAAAATCAAACGATTGATTTTATTAGCAAAATTGACGTAAGTACTCTAAGCATAACATATAAACATATGTTAACTAGCAATATATGTTAAGTAAATGAACATAATTAATTGTTTGGTTTTAATAATAATGTATTAGAGAAATAGAAAATCTTTCCTAAAATTATAGTTGAAACCAAACAATATGGTATCATTAAGGAAATTACGCATACGTAAATAACTAAGAAAAACTAAAATTCAATATTCGTTTTGTTTTTATTTATATTATATATATTAAGAATGTAGTAGAGCGTGTTACGTTTGAACTGTAATAGAACCTAAATAATATGAGTTCAATTACTCACTATTATACTAAATTACTTAAAAAGTTATAATAAAAAACGATTGTGGATTTAGTAAAAATATTAGAAATGACAGATTTCTTTTATTAAATTAAGATAGATTACTAATGAATATATTATTTTTTAGAATACATAACTTTCTTTCTTTCTCTATAATAAAAAAGGTATTTTATTTTTGCAGTGCAATGGACAGTAAATAAAGCACAAAAACGGTTGGCCATTATAAAAAACTACACATATTACTGCATTAGAAAATCACATTTGAAAAGTACCTGGGCCTGCACCAGAGGTGGAGGCTGCAAAGCCCGGTTCATCTCCGCAGACAACGGCAATAAAATTATTCTTGTTAATTTGCGTCACGAGCATCCGCCACCCAAGTTTGTTATTCGCGACGGAATTTATATTAAAATTTGAGCTCTGTATAACTACAGTGGGAAAAACTCTACCCGATCAAAAAATGCCAGTAACCATTTTTAAGATTAAGGTCCTCACTCATTTACCAACTTGGCAGCTGACCAGATCTGCTTCTCCTCGAGTTCTTGGAATTTGTTATATGGACTTTCCATAAACATTTAAGGCGAGCATTCCCAAGCATAGAAAGAGTCGGAAAGAGTGAGAAAGGTCGCATGAATTTTGCGAGCGTCGATTGTATTATTGAACTAAAGAAACGCATTTCCAATAAACAAAGTTATGATTGCCGAAATGTCGCATCCATTAAATGATGCGTTAAATAAAACATTGTGTATCAAATAACCGGAATAATTATAACAAAGATCATTAAATAACATATATTATTTTATAAATTCCAAATATCTGTGATTTGCTATTAGAGGTACTCTTGGAAGCCCTCGCCTTAACAACTCCGTATTGGCACCAGAACGCCTTACTCGCAAACTTTCCGTATGTGGTCGGCGATTGAATCATTCGGTGACAACCGGCTGTCCAGTCGAGCTATTACAAGTGTCATGGGGGTAGGTTATCTGTGGGTTTACCGTTCAGGAGGGTTCATCCTGTAAAAACTTGAGTCGCTCATGCGAGACTCGCTCGACAATTCAGTCAATTCGCACTTTGAACTCACTTGGGCTTCAAATGGAATTCTCTGAACCAAACAAACTAGTAGCGAAGTGAAGGACCTTGGATGCGAGTTTAGGATTGCTTTAAGAGTAAATATCGCAGTCGATTGTCGAGATGGAGATCGAGATAATTACGTTAAATAACACTTGTTTTATTTAGATTTATTTAAAATAGGTTGTTATATTTAGCGAAACGCCAAAAAACTCATTTACTATAGTATGACTCGCCACCGCACTCCTCGGGCAGCGCTAGTATCTCTGTCAACTTTAGGGAATACCAGTTCACAGATTACAATCTCACCGTGGATTCAGAAATGAATTCATCTAATTTGCGTTAGAAAATCGCACTACTTGAATGTTGAAATAAGAATGTGCTTTTATAATACTAAAAATTACAATATTTATAATTAAGTGTGTATATCGTATTTTTCATTTTTGTCTTTAATTTAAACAAATGTATGTGACTAGTTACCACCATGACATTTGTAAGCTTTAACATAACTAAGTATGGGCTAGTTCGCAAATAATTGATTCACTTGTCGTAGTTATTAGTAAAACGAATATTTTTAGAATTTTTGTTCGTTTGTGTTTGTGCTTCAAACCACCTAGAATTAGAAACAATAAATGTCACGATAAGTGCAAACATTTGTATTTTTAAAAAACACTTAAAAACAAAGAATGGGAGATTGTTATTGTTTGCCCATCGCCAACAATAATATTTTTCTGTTATTATTCTGTTTCACATTTCAAATGAATTGTGTCACTGACATATTGAGTGAACCGAACCGATTTATGATACTAATTTGACCTAGGAACGAACGAACCTTTACTTAACAACAGAAATTAAAAAGAAAACGCTTGACAAATAACCTCAATGTTTTTTATTGCTTTACATACTATATGGGATACACATACACATCCTTACGTTGCATCCCTAACGGGGTAGTCACTATATTGAATAATATGTATATTTCATAGTTTAGTGTTTATAATAGAAAAACAGTGTTATTAGTGCTATGTGTAACGGTAAAAATTTAGCGAAATTTTGATTAGTTTTTTGTTTGTTTACATAAAATTCAAAAATGAAAAAATATATACATTTTAACTCATGATAAGTAAATGATCGTTTTTTAAATTTAATACTAGCTTTTATTCGTAATATCGCTTTGTGGTGCCTACTAGCAAATGGTTTAGGTACAATCACACTTGAATGGTTCAGCAGTTATCGAAAGAAAAATGAACAATGTGTAACAGAATTAAACAGAAACCTAAAGATTAAATAAAAAAGCTAAAGATTTTAATAAATATACAATTAATAGTTGTAATTTTTCATAAACTTCATAAACTTAGTTTTAATTATTTTGTAAATTTACGCATAAGGACACGGCGCGTATTATATACGTAAGTTTAAACAGTGCTATTGGAATAAAAACGCTATTTCGTGTATTGCATAAGGTTTGTTTTCATTTGTACCCAAATGTGCGACTGCGACTTACACATATTTAGTGGAATTATTAAAAATGCAAGTGTATTTAAAATTCATTACAAAAGTCTTAGAACTTCGATATACTTATTATTTCCTGATTTTTTTAAATTCCAGGTAATTTAGAGAGAAGGATCTGCTAGCTTTCTGGTTATCTGACCTTCACGATTGAACGTTCATCTTCCTTGCTTTTTAAAATCACTCCATAATTTTTTTCAGTTGATTTACATGTCCGAACTATCTAGCCATTCCTTTCCTCATTTTATGACTGTAACGCTTTCAACAACCCTGTGATACTGCCTATCTCCTCCGTGATAAAACAAATGGTATTTTTTGCAGTGCAATGGATAAAAAATAAAGATGAGAAACGCTTGGCCCTCGTGAAAAAGTACGCTTTTTACTGCGTTAGGAAATCAGCTACAACAAGTGCATGGAACTGCACCAGAGGCCACGGCTGCAAAGCTCGTTTCGTGATCTCAAAGATGGATGGTGTAATAGTACGTGCAGACTGGCGGCATGACCACCCACCGCCTAAGTTTGTAGTTCGCAACGGAATTTATTTTAGAGTTTAAGTTTAAAATTTAGATCAACTACAGTTTACGTGTTTAGACTTCATATATGTATATACCATATATTTCATAACTGATTCCTGGGAAGGAAAGCTACGCCCATATAGCCGATGTTTTCTCTATCAGATTCATCAATGATTTTGAAATCCTTTATACCTTTGCGACTTCTGGCGGTTAATTTAGGCGGTGTTAGGTTTTTATAAAACAATTCGTAAATATTTTATCGAAAAAACAATTCTATCATTGACATCTTAGTAAAATATCATAATCAATGTCAAAACATATAAACCGTAGTTTGATTTTGTTAGTCAATTTGTGAGTAATTTAATAAACATAACTCTCCGAATTCTATTGCATTATTTTCTTTGACTTTATGTTCCTCATATTGTATATTATTATTTCAACATTGAGGCGATCGCTCTACTAGCTACTATGCTTCGCTACGGCTTTGCCTTGTGTCAGGAAATACAAATTCTGTAAATGATTAAGATATCTGGATTAATATTAAAACACATAAGCTGTAGTTTTAATTCATTTTAATTTGTTCGAAAGTAGTAGTTAAGCGCTGAGCCAACGTGGACACTTTCTTGCCGACCAAATCAGCTCCCGAGGATGGGTTCTTCTAAATAAGTTCGTATCCGTCGACCGTAATGCTCTAATACTTGCAATTTATCGGAGTTCAGTGTTGGCAGCAACTATTTGCTTTTTAATAGGACATTTTTCATAAATGGAAATAATTAATTTTAAATTGTGTATAATTTTTATCAGCAATAATAAATACTTATAACTTAACTTTAAATATAAATTGTAGTTTGAATTACTAATTCTTTTGCTCATTTATATGTAACATACCACATACATTTCCCATTTTACGTGTTGATCACCTCAACTGCTCATAAGATTAAATAAACTTGTCAATAACATCATCGCACTGGGTTGCGTTCAGATACGTCCCCTTTGGAAGTGAAAATTAATCATAAATGTTTTAGTGGAAGCCTTTCAGGACGCATTTAGGGAACTTTTTCTCCTATGAGGGCATTTCTGAACTTTTCAAAGTCAAAATCAAATCAATTTTTTCAAGTAAACCCAATTACAAGGTGTTTTGAACGTGATATCTAGTTCGATTCAAAAAGAAAACCTGAGAGAAGAACCGACAA
This sequence comes from Zeuzera pyrina, assembly GCA_907165235.1. Lineage (NCBI taxonomy): Eukaryota > Metazoa > Arthropoda > Insecta > Lepidoptera > Cossidae > Zeuzera > Zeuzera pyrina. Next base: position 19,474,682 of record OU015628.1, read on the forward strand.
GACTCAGAAGCAATTTTTATATAACGATAAACAGATACAGGTGTAATGGATTATAAATAATAATAATGATATTACAAGCTTACTTTCATGTAGTAAGAAGATAATTGCGAGTCTATTTTCAAAGTTAAATCATTTGTATAGATGTTCAAATTGCTAAAGTTTAAAATGTTATATTACAGTGCAATGGATAAAAAATAGGGCTGAAAGACCAATGGCTCTCATAGACAGCTACACTTTTTACTGCCTTAGGACAACGGCCACGACAAGTACGTGGTGCTGCACCAGGGGTAAGAGTTGCAAGGCTCGCTTCATTTATTCAAGTCCGGATCAAAAGATCGTTCGTGCCAATTTCGATCACCCTCATCAGCCGTTTAAATTTATTATTCGCAACGGGATTTATATCAAAATTTAAATTCTAAGTTTATTTTTGTTGTTTCATTTCATACTCATGGATTTTGTACATAACTCCAGAAGCCGTGTTTCTTACAGCAATGCTGAGGCAAATCAGATAACGTGACTCACGTATATACGACACATTTATTATCAGTTAAGGTGATTGGTCGCCGTTTCGTTTTGTAGTAAAGAGTAGGCTGTCTGGAGTTTTAACGTCTATGTTAATAATCCCGTTTTCGTTTCAATATTGACGAATGAACGAAGTGAAAAACCGATCTATTTCTGAATTCATAGTTTTAGTTCTGTATCCGTCAAAGATAAAATGCTTTTCTTAAAATAAAAACCTTTAGAAGGTATGTTTTCTAACAAAAGATGCCGAAGAAATGATGCAACAAAACTATGCATGTGTGTGTGTGTGTGTGTAAGCAGCTTGTGCAACAGTTTACTCTGCGTCACAAATACAGGCGCTAGAATAATGTTGCCAGTCGAAAGTCGTTTTCCGTTATACACTTTTATAATTAATTATTTTTATATATGAAGATATTCTAAATGTGATATAATAATAAGACAATGTTGTATAAAATAATTAAATAAATATTTGCAACGTAAATAAATATTTACTACATTATCATTTATTTTACGTTAGTTTTTCTTACTTCGTCTCATACATTTTAACTAGTTTTCGTACGCTGGTTTGTTTGTGTTGACTACTGAAATATGTACCACCCCATTATCTAACTGAAGCAACATTTTTTTACAGTGTTATTTACCCGTAACAGTCGAGGTAATGAATTGCTAATATACAGCGGTTATTCATTTTATTGCAAAAGTCGCTCTAATAAAGCGATGTATTGGAACTGTACTCACAGTGGAAATTGTAAAGCCAAGATTTTCACTACTAAAGATAAACAAGTAACTCGCTTCATAGGCGAACATCTTCATAAACCTCCAACTTTTATAATAAGCAATGGAATATATATTAAAGTTTAAATTGATATGTAATATATATTAATTCGTTGTCTATCTGATACACCGTCTGCAAATTTTTGAAAATGTTGATACCTACATGATTACTCTGACAGTAAACTGGATCTGGACTGGTAGAGAATGCCACTAGGCATTAAGTCCGCCTATACATAAATTTTGTAATAAATAAATAAGTAAATAAAAATGTTGATACACTTACTAAGTATGTTACGATCATTTGTAAAGATACCTGTGAAACTTATTAAGGTATATATACAAGGTTGTTGTAAAAGGGGGTATAAATTCTGCCGGGGTTCCAACGTGTCACTGTTAACTATTATATTGCAGATGTAATAATTATGAAATACGTTTATTTTATTTTCTATACAAAAAAGAACTTTCATTCAATGGAAAAAATGTACAACCCTATCATTATGCCAATATTCCAAATGTTTGCTAGCGATGGGAAATCACTGATATTAGGGTTGCCTCACCTTTATTTTTGTTTAAACTTTGAGGTTTTACACTAGAACTATTGACTTTTGGCGAAGTTGTAGAACGCAAGTTTTCCGTTGTCTTGGGTATTTTTATACTCTTCCATATTTAACCATCTTTTCGAAATAACCTCGTACATATTTTTATTTTTTCTGTGCAATTGAAATTAATAAATAAAATACAAAATAAATGTTCCATTTTCTTTAATGTATCTTATTTTCAAACCGATACCACGGCCATGTCCCGAAGGCATAAATTGGCCGAACATTACGTCGAATGATTGAGAACAAGTTCGTCAAAAATTAAGTTTTTCTAATTACTCAATCATAATGCCAGTGTTTATGGGACTCTATACCATTTGTGGGACTCCATTAAAAAAAGCATGAAGAATTTAAAGTTTTGTCGGGATTTGAAAGGCTGTTAACTGTTTGCCTGCTTTCTCTTTATTAACTGTATGTGTAACTGTAGTAATGTAAATTTTCTTAATTTCTTTCGCAATCAGATACAGATAAATATACATAATATATATATCATTGTATGTACATGAGTCATGTTTTTTTTAAATAGGTTTTTATTTTTAGAATTGCACTGTTTTGTTTTTTCGTTGTCAAATAAAAAGGATCACAGAAGAAACACGACAAAACATTATTTTATAAATGAAAATAGGATGCAAATAAATAAAGAGCAAAGCCAAATACAGCATCGATAACACTTAAGTCAATAGTAAGGTAATCAGTTAATCATTCTACAACGATGTCGAACGAATCCATAAAACGAAGGCATGTATATAAAAGCTCTTTATAATTGGTAAAGTACTATTTATTGAAGATTTACCGCTTTAAAAAACATATTTACTAAAAATATATTAACTCGAAAAAATATAAAGTCGCTGTAAAATAATTGTATGTTACAAAAAAAATTAAGACATTATGAACCAGTAATTTGTATATTAAAATATAACTCCAAATGAAGCGAACTGGCGATGCTGAAATGCTGAATTGCATTTTTTTGTAGAATGATGCAACGTAAACGTGCGGTGCGTCCGTTGCTTACGTACCACCGCTTTATCATGCCACTTCATAATATTTTTTCATTTTTCAGATAAAATAAATAATTCGACCTCTGAATATAATTTGTTTATTGAATCATGAATAGATATAAGCAAAAAAATAACCCTTCAACATACATAATTTTTTGTTATGTACCTATAATTTCTACCGTCCTCCTAACAATGAGGTTTACATGATTTAAGTTAAAGCGGTCACAAAGAAACTCGTCATTTTATAAATAATTTTTTTTTTTCATTATACATTTTGTTGGTCAATTATATATATTTCCCATTTTCCTGTAACTAATCCCAACCACTCGGAAGAGAGACGATACTGGTCAGATACCGGGTCGATAATGGGCGACGATCTTCTGGAAAGTGTTGGCCCTGTACATCCATAAAGAAGTCTTTATTTTTTTAACTAATGTGGGTGCGTATTTCTTTTTTAGTGCTGTTTATTCGCAACAGTCGAGGCTACGAATTGTTAATTCACAACGGTTACACATTTTATTACAAAAAGTGCTATAATAACACAATTTATTGGCGATGCACTGACAATGAGATTTGTAAAGCCCGTATTTGGACCACCGCTGCCGAAGAAAAACGAATAATTTACATGACCGGCAAACATTCTCATCCACCTCCAAAATTTGTTGTGAGCGATGGAATATGTCTTCAAATTTAAATCAACAATGTCTTTTGTATTTCTACATCTACATCTACAAATTGAGTGAAAGTATGATAAATGAAGAAGAAATGCCATCTTTTAGAAATATGTGGGTGTCAGCCTTGCGGACAGAATAACAGTGAACGCAGTATGGCAGGGTTGCACGACAGTGTTATTGTAAAAATGAAAGGAATGCTAAGATGGTTCGAGCACATAGAAAGAATGAGTGATGAAAGACAATGAAAATCTACAGAGCGAAAGCGAGTGGTAAAAGAAGCCAAGGCAGACCAAGACTGACTTACGAAGATCGAATAGACCAGAGTGTTACCTGACGGAAATGCAAAAGCACTCGCATACCTAAGCGAAAACATGTGAAGAGAATGACGAGATTTCAGCCTCAGCCTCTTGCAGCCTCTTTTCAGCAATAATCTAGAGCTAGACTACTTTCATCCCGGAAAAAGAATACATATTACGAGGATGAGACCGCGAGACACAGCCCTAACTAAACTGACAGATGATGTCTTGTAGTATGAGTTTTACTGACAGGACAGTTTTGATTTACACAAAGTCCTTGCTACGTATTTTGTAAAACAATTCTTAATTTCCATATTTTGCAAATAGTTTAAGTTAATAAAATAATGTAAAAAATAAAAAACTATTTTCATTTTCAAAACTTTGTGCTGAATATTTTTTTTAGGGTTTCCGAAACAACCGGAACCCTTGCAGGATCACTTTGTTGTCTATGTGTTCGCGTGTCCTACCAGTTAAAACCTTTTATATCTAAAAAGTCGAAATTTATATCAAACGATGAATCTTTGGTCTCTTGGAGGTGTATAAATTCAAGCTTCTAAGTCAACGCAATTAAAAGATACGACCATTTATGAACTCATGCAAAAACTTCTAGAGTACTTAGCGTTGGCCTACAACCATGAAATTCGGAAGAAGAAAGGTATATTATAAAGGTGGAAAATCCAAAAATCGCGAAATTATTATTACGTCACACTTTTTTGTCATTACAAAAAAAAACACAGACACGCACGCACGCACACAGTATACATTATCTTGCATACATTACGCACGTACGCATCCTAATACATGCTACCTTTCTATTCCTTTGTAAAGTTCATACTTCAATATCCTCTTTATGTTTTTTGTAATTTTATTAGGAACATAATTATTGGGTAATTTTTGTAACTGGGGTTGGCGTTGTCAACCACGACACAATTTTAACTAGTGCAGTTGTTGTTCCTGTGAAATAAATAAATAAATAACTAATGTTCGAATAATATAATTAGTGTTGGTCTTGTATGAGTAAGAACATTTTTTAATACTCGGCACCAATTGTGTAACCCCAAATTAAGCACTAGGCTTATACTATGAATACCACACCACAAACTGGGAGAGCTCTTAGTAACATCCATCCAGACTCCAAGACAATTTAGAAAATGCATTTACTAAATTTACTTTATCGGAATTTAAACCCGGAACCCTGGCTTTGCCAGTCAATCTTTCTTTCAGTATTACTTATCGCATCTCCAAAGAAGTCAATCTAATCTCTTTTAAAATTAATATTTTGTCAGTTTTTTTGTAAATACACCCAATGACGCGTTTACGTATTGGCACATAAATACGAGCTGAATGTGTAAACGGCCAACATGTTGGCTCCGTACCGTAACTATTCGTGTAGAGTTCGCGGTAGACGAGTTTTTAACCTTTTTAATTATTTCATAAATACACGCTGACGAACCTTTCACCAATCTGTGAACGATACCTAGTTCATGTGTTCACAGGACCTAGGTAACGTGTCGCCAGACGGTGTATTGTATTATTGAATAGTTCCCCAAACATCATTTCGAAGAACTGGTGATCGTGTAGGTATATGTATTTTAATATGTATATCTAACTGAAGTATTTCTGTTTGCAGTGTTATTCGCCCACAACAGCCAAGGCAACGATATGTTAATATACCGAGGTAACAAATTTTCTCGCACAGTAAAACTCCGTAATGAATCCATTGTATGGCGTTGTCGTCACGGTGCGATATGTAAGGCCCAAGTTTACACTACCGAGAAAATGGAGTTTATTCGTGCGTCGGGCGAACACAATCATGAATGTCCAAAATTCGTAATAAATGATGGGTATATATTCAATTATAAATGAATAACGTCTATTTCATCCATCGATAAAAATATACAAGAATGATTCGTTCGAAAATGGAGGATTTCCCAATTCATTGCGCATAATACGCCAGGTCGAAGGAGATGACGCAATGAACCACCGACAGCAGGCCATCTTTATTCATTGCGATCGATCAGGAATAGAGACCCTCCAGTCAGAGTCGAGAACTCCACCATATTTCACCTATTTAGCAGTGCGCATTTTCACATTGGAGACTCTCATTGTTATCAATGTCGACTAGCTATTACGCTTTATCTATGACGCGATTAAATTTCGATAGAAAAGTTACTTTTATTTATAAAACAGAACAAAAATCAAAGAACCCGATTGTAAAAACTGTAAAAGGAACTAAAAATGTGTTAAAGTATGTTAACAAGACGGGTTTATAATAGAATTCATGCCATTAAATCTCACATGCATAATAAACATGCACTCGGAGGCTACACCAGCTGTCTAGTTATATTCATAGGTACCGTATACATAAAGTGACTAAAAATATTTGTAGCCTCCAACTGCATGTTATGACTTACATATCTTCAAGCTGTATCCCTAACGGGGTAGTCAAATAGGACGGAACGGCAAGCGCCACGGTCCTTACATACTTTTTTCGCTACCTCAAATCTCATCAATTTCCTCACCCATTTATGCTAAAGTATGCGAGTGCTTTTGGCATTTCCGTCAGCTAACACTTTGACTATTTGATCTTCATAAGTTAGCCTTGGTGTTCTTTGGTTTCTTTTACCACTCACTTTCGCTTTGTAGATTTTCTTCGTCAGTTCTTAAATCACTAATTCTTTCTATGTGCCCGAACATTTTCTTTCTTCATTTTGACAAGAACGCTGTTGTGCAACCCTACCATACTGCGTATCTCTTCATTGCTCATTTTGTCCGCAAATGTGACACCGCACATTTTTCTAAGAGATTGCACTGCAGAGATTCTACTGCATTTATTTTACTTTCACTCGATTTCGGACATATCCAGGCTTCACTACCGTACAATAAAGTTGGAACGAACACCGCATTATGTATGGCCATTTTGGCTGAGTTAGATATTTCACACTGCCTACTAATGCGGACAGAGCACCGTTCACTTTATTGCCAGCTGCTTCCCGTCTTTCCACATCCAACTCACATTTTCCATCCCTCGGAAACGCTCTCGCCAAATATACAATTTCATTCACTTGTTCTAGACATTTTCCATTTACCCATATTTCACACTTTGTCTGTAAATCTTCGCTTTCAAACACCAGAACCTTAGTTTTGTGCACATTCATATTCAATCTTTTCACTTCACAGTCTTCTTTCATGCACTCATATTATAGGATGTGAATGAAGGGGGGAAAAAATGCTTATAAACATTTTAAAAACTTTACCAGAAATACAATTTATGCCAACAGAATATAACCTGACTGAAGTGACGAAGGATATTATTATCTTCGCCCTTATTTGTTTTTAAAAATTGAATGAATTACGAACCACTACATTGGAGGTATGAGTTATAAAGACATCACTAGAGTCATTAAGTTCCTCGGTTGCTAGAATATTATCAACATTTCGGAATAATTTGTTTATGCTGTTAATTCATTCGTTGCATGTTTGATTTATAAGCAGAGCAGTTAATTTTTGGAAAGAAAGATTATACATTCTTTAATAATATTCCAGATTTTGTTTATAATTATTGTCAGCTTTAACCAGTAGCAATTTTTCATAATTACATTTTAATTTTTTCAATAAATTGTTGCAATAGTACCGATAACTTATATAATTTGCTTTAATAATTTCTTTATCTGTTTTTATTGTTATGATTGGTTTATAAAACAGAATAGCTGGAATATGGCGTCTCGAATCAAAAAGTGAATTCGAAATTCAGTGACTGACTCTGAGGGGGTCTCTAATCAGGACGTATCACTTTGTACTCTCTGTGTCACTTACGTGAGGTCCAAGCGCAAGGCGTTCGTGTCGTCGTATCGTATTGCCCTTTTTAAATTAAATATATCAAACAATTTTGACGCGATCAGCTTGTATGTAGTTTAAACGAATAAAAATTATTAAACAAATGTGTTTACTTTTCTAAATGTAATACCGAATGTAGATACCGAACGAACAAACGGAATTCCTAATTTATAGTCTAGGCATTGTTTTCAAAAAAAAGATATTTAACTAACGTATTTATTTTACAGTGTTATTCGTTCGTAACACTCGAGGCAATAAATTGTTAATATACAAAGGTTATACATTTTATTACAAAATACGACAAAATAAAACAATTTGTTGATACGACACTTACAGCGGGTTGTGTAGGGCCAGAACTTTCACTACTGAAGGAAATCGAATAATTCCTGTGACTTGTGAGCGTCCTCATAAGCCCCCACATTTTGTAATAACGGAAGGAATATATGTTAAAGCTTAAATTATGAGGCGCTTTGCAAGTGTAGACACTATTTGTTGCTGACACCGTTGTACAAGACGATCATATTGTAGTTATGGACACTGTAGCCGGTATCACACAACAACAACAACGACAACAGCAATGGCTCTGGCAATACAGCTACTGTTGTTGTTGTGTGATAGTAATTATTTGTAATGTTATATAAAATCCTACCGTCAAAAATAAAAATGGGGGGGCTCTTAGTAACACCCAGACTCCTAGACAATTTAGAAAGAGTATTTACTAAATTTACCTTATCGGAATTCGAACCCGGAATCCTGGCTTTGCCAGTCACTCTCTTTCTGTATTACTCATCGCATCTCCAACGAAGTCAACCTAATCTATTTTAAAATAAATTTTTTTTTGTTGTTGGCCTCGTACCGTAACTATTCATAATGAGTTTGCGGTAGACAGGTTTTTAATTTTTTAAATTATTTCATAAATACAGGCTGACGAACCTTTCACCAATATGTGGACGATACTTAGTTCACGTGCTCACAGGAACTAGGTAACGTGTCGCCAGACAGTGTATTATTGAATAGTTCCCCAAACAGCAGTTCGAAGAACTGGTGATTGTGTACACGTATTAAATTAATATGTATAATTAACTGAAATTTGTGTGTCTGCAGTGTTATTCGCCCACAACAGCCGAGGCAACGACATGTTAATATACAGAGGTTACAAATTTTATCACATAAAAAAACTCTTGAATACAACTACTTTATGGCGTTGCAGTCACAGTACGGCATGTAGGGCCAAAGTTTACACTTCCGAGAAAATGCAGTTAATTCATGCGTCGGGGGAACATGATCATGAACGTCCGAAATTTATAATAAACGATGGGTACATATTCAATTATAAATGAATAGCATCTATTTTATCCATCGATAAAAATATACAAGAATGATTCGTTCGAAAATGAAGCATTTGACTCATGGATTTCACAATACTTTGTGCATAATACGCCAGGTCCAAAGAGATGACACAATGTACCACCGAGAGCATGCCATCTTTTCTCATTGGGATCGATCAGAACTAGAGACCCTCCAGTCGGAGTCGGGAACTCCACCATATTTCAGTTATTTAGCAGTGCGCATATTCACATTAGAGGCCCTCATTATTACCAATGTCGACTAGCTATTACGCTTTATCAAAGATACGATTTAAATTTCGATAGAAAAGTTACTTTTATTTATAAAACAGAAAAGAAATCTAAGACCCCGATTGTAAAAACTGTAAAAGAAACTAAAAATGTGTTAAAGTGATGTTAACAAGACGGGTTTATAATAGAATTCATACCATTAAATCTTAACATGCACTCGGAGGCTACACCAACTATCTAAGTTATGTACATACTACAAGAACGACTGATTGATTTTTTTTCACCATATTTATGTATGGAATGAACACGGGCTTTTTTAAAGTTAATTTTTTAACATTAGGAAATGTGCCAAAGGATGAACTCATATTAGAGGATGTGGAATGAAGGGGGGAAAATAATGATAATAATAATAATTATTGTTATTATTAACCAGATATACTATTTATGCCAACAGAATATAACGGGATTAAAGTGACCGAAGGATATTATTAACTTCGTCCTCGTTTGTTTTTAAAAGTGTGAGTGAGTCACGAACCACTAGATTTGAGGTATGAGTTATAAAGACATCACTAGACTCATTAAGTGCCTCGGTTGCTAGAATTTTTTCAATTCATTATTGCAATAGTGCCGATACCTTACATAATTTACTTTAATAATTAATTTATCTGTTTTTATTTGTTATGATTGGTTTATGAAGCAGAATAGCTGGAATTTGGCGTCTCAATCAAAAAGTGAATTTGAAATTCAGTGACTGACTCTGAGGGGGTCTCTAATCAGGACGTATCACTTTGTACTCTCTGTGTCACTTACGTGAGGTCCAAGCGCAAGGCGTTCGTGTCGTCGTATCGTATTGCCCTTTTTAAATTAAATATATCAAACAATTTTGACGCGATCATTTTGTATGTAGTTTAAATGAATAAAAATTTCGAAACAAATGTGTTTAATTTTCTAAATGTAATACCGTACATACAGAATGAAGAAACGGAATTCCTTATTTATAGTTTAGGCATTGTGTTCAAAAACAAGATAATTAACTAATGTATTTATTTTACAGTGTCGTTCGCTCGCAACACTCGAGGCAATAAATTGTTAATATACAAAGGTTACACATTTTATTACAAAACACGACAAAATAAAACAATTTATTGGTACTGCACTCACAGCGGGTTGTGTAGGGCCAGAATTTTTACTACTGAAGGAAATCGAATAACTCGTGTTACGGGTGAACATCCTCATAAGCCTCCACATTTTGTAATAGCGGATGGAATATGTGTTAAAGTTTAAATTATGAAGCGCTTTGCAAGTGTTAGATACAATTTGTTACTCACACCGTTGTACAAGACGATCATATTGTGGGCACATGGGCACTGTAGTCGCAAATAATAACAACAGTGGCTGTATAGTGTATAGCTTAGTGATTATTTGTAATGTTAACAAAATCCAACCCTTGTAAATAAAAATGTTATTTAATTTAGACACGAATTTAGATTAACCCATCGTCTGTACCAATAGACTAGTTGACTGCTCTTAAAACCAGTATATTTTATACTGTTTTAGAATTATCAAAAATATAGAATGTTAGTGACCAGCCCCGGCTTCGCACGGGTAGAAATTTTTTTGAAAATAAAATACAGCCCTTGTTATCCGCTGACAATATAGCTTTCTATAGGTGAAAGAATTTTTGAAATCGGTTAAGTAGGTTTTGATTTTATCCATTACATCAATGATGTTATAATACAAAAGACGTAGATGTTACATGCACTCGAAAAGTGGCACCCCAAAACTTTGCTAATTAGCCAACCCGGACTTGGTCAAAGAATATGAAAAGTAATGTTACAGAACCAACAATGTCATGTTTTGTGAACACTGGTAGCCAACAACACAACAATAGGCATTGGCCTATTGCGCATTCAAAATTCTAATGTCTTTTAATAATCCAAACATTTTTTATAATATACACGATCATGTGATGACGGAGCCACCCAGTTTTAATCATCGTTTACATTTATTAAAAGCAAATATTATATAATTCATCATTTTCACATTTATAATTAAAAAATGTTGGCGATCTTCTTAAATAAATATGTTCTCATGTACATGATTCAAGAAAAACGAAATTCGAAAAAAAGCAAACATCATTTTTTACTGTCTAATCCCATCCCAGGTATCAATCATATTTTTTTAAACGTCTGTTTTGTGGAATTAATTACTAATATTCTATGAATCAGTCACGGATTCGCTTAAAATGTAGTAAGAAATTGAAATTGACCAATCACTATGATTTAGAGAGCTAAGCGATTTGTTAGTTTGAAATGCAATTATGTTTTACATTGCATAGCGACGCAGTGCAATGTATATTTGTCTCACTTTGTAACGTTGTAACTGGGACAATATTTTACTTGGATTAGTACTAAGGTAACCTATCTACCTCATTTGTATTATAATATCACTGCATTACATACAAACAAACAAAGTTTACCTCTTTATAATATTAGTATAGACAATTGTGAAAAAAATTACTACAAATTCATAAAGAAAATACTTTAGGAATTATCAGATTTTCAACTTCGGTAGTGGGGACAGAATGGGAATAAACTGGAGGGAAACAGCGTCATAGAGTTGTGGCATCATAAACACACAGTGTGCCGTCTCCATTACAGGTCATAAAGTAGGAGCTTGGCCCAAGAAACATATTGGAGGTAGCCATAATAAATAGCCGCTCTTCACCGGTGTTAAACGAATTTTCGTGTCTCTCTTTCTAACTCATTGAGCGTAACCACGAGTGAAACAGTTGGCTAAAAAAGTACGACAACCTGGCACTATCGGGGTAACTCGTGTCAGCTCATGACCGACTTCATGTATATTACTGAAATAATTATGTGCAAATTACTCGTACATTTTAAGTGTTTTGGCTACCAGTGTTCACAAAAATAAAAATATATCATGTTCAACTGTGTATTGATATACCTTGACTCTTCCTTAGTAAAAGTCTAAAAGCTAAGTCAACAAAAAACGGACATGCTTTTAATAGAAATTTTCCGTCCGTTTTGATTCTCGGTCCGAGGTTAAAAGTGACAGACTGAACTTATCCGCACACTGTTCCCACTACTTGAGGTTAAAAGGATGTATTATATTTTTCATTGTATTTCAAATGTTTTTGGCACTTTTGTTCATAATTACTAAACCTATATTTTAACGTTCAGGTTGTTAAGAAAAAATCAGTCCCTTATAAGGAACTGACTTAATATAGGATTGTAATAAGCACTACTCAAGGTGAAGGACAACCCGCGTGGGAAATTAACATGATTCTTATTTCCTCGCATGGGTCATACTCCGCCAAGGAAAGAAAAGCATATTATAATACCTGGATACATATTATTTGCTTTTCTCTCCCAGACTAACATAAAAGATAAGTGCCGTTTAAGAGCCCTTTCACAAATCGTAAACACTTGAATTTAGGTATTGGCGCGCTCGGATACTCATGTATGCGCGCGATTGTCGTAGCTTTATTGCAGTATGAGTAAACGAAGCGACTTCAGTATAAAATATAATTTTGATACTCGCCCTACACAAAAGTTTCAATTTTTGTTAATATATTTTATTTCTTTTTAGATAAATACCTATAATGTTTGTAATTAGTATTAATTGTTCTCGACGCGTTAAATGCACGTAAAGGAAATACAATAAGATTCCTTAACACAAATGTCTAGTTACATATTATGTTTAATATAAAGTAAAGATTGAATAGACTTAAGTATTTACCTGTCTAGCACTACTACTATTAGGATAAGTTACCTAGAAACCACTGGTTACGTAGTCATGATTAGTTATGATTATCTTTTACTGATTAAAACTCAAGTTTACATTTTTTACTAATTAAAAATAACTTTGCACCATTTTAATAAATATGAATGTGATGATATGTACTTTATTATGTAAGTGAGACTCCAGTTCTTCAAACAGAGAGATCCGTATAGAAATTCAATGGCAGTTTCTTAGCTTTGAAGAAATAAACATACAATTACACCTACAACAATTGTATAAGTATTTATTTGGGAATCATTAAAGCCGAAAAAGCATAGTTAAATCATATTAAAAAGATCGTCAATATACAGACATTACGGTTTCTTGCTGTTTTATAATGAAACTAGCTGTACCTGCGACTTTGTCTACCCGAAAAACTTACTTGCTTTCCCGGATTAGATTACATGTACACATTTATTACATGATTACATTTACCGAGTCTGGGTGTTTATGTATAATATGTATTTATTTACAAAAGAAAAGTATACAAGTAGTATATCAGTTGTACCCATAACACAAGTGCTGTGCTGCTTACTTTGGGACTAGATGGCGCTGTGTGAAATGTCTGAGTATATTATTATATTTTTTTTTTATATATCTTTAATTAACAGGTGCTGGTTAACTTACAGTTTAATTGTTTGCAAAGTTTTGCAATTTTTACATAGGAAGCTCAGATATTTATTCAAAAATTCTCTATCTTCCTGTGAATGTTACGTTAAAATCTATACAGATTGTTATAAATGTAATAGATATCATCTTGATACCCGGCTTGCAATACTTCTTGTAAGCTAGCATTAGTTTAGAACTTTTTTATTGAACTTTACTATTAGCGATTATATTTAAAACACAATGTTTACATGCCTAACAAAAAATGTAGGAAATCAGAAAGTCATAATAGACTCATGGAACATAGAAGTAAACACAAGATCAAAACAAGTCATACGACATATTATACGGGTCAGTATTTAATGTTCTCGCATGCGATCGCTTGTTAGGAAGAAAGATCTTGTAGAAGTCCTGCCTCTACAAGCGCTACACGCGTATACACGCGTCAACATCGCGTATTTTTTTAGTGATTTTGTTATCTTTATTATATTTATTACACTGATTAATTTAAAAAAATAACTTCTGTCATCTATTGTACATTGCATGAAGTTTCATTTCATATCGCTTTTTTTATAAGTTATCGCTTTTTAAAGAACTAAATCGACGTTTAATCACGACACTTTATCCTGGAAATAAGCTTTTTTAAATATTTTTTTCTTTTTTTTTATGTACTTGATCTCAACATAATTTTAGAAATTGTTAAAACTCGTCAAAACAATGTTAATTAGGACGTCAAAGTGGCGCTTCTAAGGATTTTGCTTGTAAACTGACATCGTAGAATGGTTATTGTAAGATATTATAAAATAAATATGAAAATATGCAATAGCAGTATTCAAGAAGAGAAATGGATTTATTGTAAACTGCCAACAGAATATTAAAAAATGTTTACGTTTCTGAGAATTAGAGCGTCAAAATCCAACAAAAATATGAAAGGGCTCTTAAGTGAATAAAACATTGTAATAAAATTTATAAATCTTATATCGAATTTTATTCATTTTCCCTGAATTTTAAGCCACTGTTATCAGTCTGAAGTGGAATAACTTTGCTAGTAAGTATGACGATAAGGGAGTTCCTACATAGAAGGTGCACATTGCACCTATTGAAGTTCTAATAATAAAATTGTTCAGCAATGTGTTTTTCTAATTAAGAGCCCGCCTATGTAGTCCAGTGCAACCGAATTCGTTCATTATCTTCGCACCCTATGCCGATAACAATAAAGTTAATTTTCGCAGTTACGGTTTGATCATATTTTAGCACGAAAAAATCTCAATATTTGTTTTTGTACATAATTCTAACTTGTAAGATAACTACATTACCAATTAAAAACTGGTTTTAGAGATTTGAGATATTATAGTTACCTATCCATTTTAGTAAAAATCATTTTAAAATTCTGTAGAATATAGGACATGCAACTGGAATTTTGTACACGACAGGGTTTTTTCTGGATTTATTTTATCGAGATTTTTTTTCTTCAATCATGTATCCACATTTAAGGATTTCAAGACAAAGAGTTAAAGTTGTATGTATCCAAATATCTAACTCTTAGTCTTCTTAGATATCGAGATCCAGGTCACAAAACACACAGAAGTCTGCATAGGAGGACTCTTAATTTAATACCTTCTTCATAATTACTCTAGCCACTCCATTATCCCGCTGGGAAGTATAAGCAGATACATCAGCGCACCGAAAGTAGCTGAGTGAGTGAATAATATATATTATATTAAATATTACTGAAGCACACCGAAAGTAGCTACTTTCGGTGCGCTGATGCATCTGTTTATACTTGAGATATAATAGTATGATATTATTATACTTCGAGTCTTTTTGCAAACTTAAAGTAACTCATTTCGTTTTACCAATTTCAGTGTTACATGCTTGTAACCGTCGTGGTCACGATGTGATAATAGCGGGTGGTTTCACATTTTACCGCATGCGACGTAGGATTAAAACTGATTATTGGAGTTGTACAACGAGGTACTGCAAGGCTCGCATAATTACAACCAAAGAGAAAACTGTTCTGCGCACAGTCAACGACCATAGACATGAAGCACCAACATTTATTATTCGCGATGGGATTTACATTAGAGTTTGAATTTATTTTCTTGTAATTTTTGGGACAATGAACCGAAAATTACACAGAATTATGTATTTTAAAGTATACTATTGCTATTCAGGTTTTTATTAACGAAAATGTTACGCTTCATGTACGACTCACTTTACTCACACAATATATAAGTTTACATTCGTCTATGTCTTTAATTTTTATGTAAATTCATATGTAAATATTATGTACATATTCGCTTGTCAAAATTTAATATACGTGTAGTTTAGAAGTTAAGATAGTAGTCTTTCAACTGTCCTTAATGCAATAATTAATTTATAATAAATATAAGTTATGATGAAAAATATAAACCGTAATTTATGTTATTTACACATTCAGTTTGACGTCGCTTTTGTCAATTAGTGTGATCAGCTCGGACCATGAATGAGAAGGGACGGAGCTTTTCTCTGTGAGGGTACTCGTTTTGTATTAACCTAGTTTAGACTTTTACTAATGTGCATGACTAGGGAAGGGTCTGAGTACAACGATATTTCTATCTTTGTGAATACTAGTAACTGAAACACTTAACATTTATCAGTATTTCGCAAAGATTTTTTTCAGTATGTGCGTTAAGTACGAATTACACCAACAGTGCGAGGTTATCACAGTTACTATAGCTGTTTTGTTGATAGAATGAGATAGAACGAGAGACACGAAAATTCGATTAACACACGGTGATTAGAGCGACAACTCATTATGACTCCGTCCATTTTATTCTTGGTCCGAGGTGATCAGATTTACGTCAAACAGATTATGTAATAACCAAAATCCAAAACCATCATATTATCTAATTGGAAAGTGATCTTATGTATATTTAAATATTAATCCATTCCTTTTTTTTCATTTCAGTATTATATGCTTGTAACAGCCGTGGACGTGACGCGCTAATTGTTGGAGGGTTTATATTTTACCGTATGAAGAGTAGAATCAATACCGATTATTGGAGTTGTACGAAGACGCATTGCAAGACTCGAATAGTTACTAACAAAAACAAAGTTATTCTTCGCAAAGTCAACGACCATGACCATACAGCACCAGATTTTGTTATACATAACGGAGTTTACTTTAGAATTTAATTTTTCTTCTAAATCCTTGTATTTTCATGACGTAGCTACACAATAATAGAAATAGCCACACATTTTTTCGATGGCGTATAAGTCGACTGAGATATATAACTTATTTTATACATATATTATATAGACTTATAATAGGTCTTTAAAATTGCCGTTTAGTATACAAAAAGTAAAGTATTTTTTTATACATATTATTTATTTCTATTATAATCTATATATAATCAAAGTATGCACCCCTGCTATCGATTCATCTCTGCCAGCGCAGTGATAATTTTTCAATGCCCTTCTTTAAGAAGTCAGGTGTATTGGAAAAGTAGAAGTCTGTCAACACAAGTTCTGGCGAGTACGGTGGATGACGTAAAACTTCCAACCCTAGGTCTTGTAGCTTAGAGACCGTCTGTTGTGCCGTGTGAGGTCGAGCGTTGTCGTGCAGGAGCAGCGGGGACGAGCGATTAACCAAGGCTGGCCGGAGATTTGCGAGCTTCCCCATCATTGTGTGCAGTTGCTCACAGTACATATCCGCAGTAATGCACGTGCCATTTAGTAAGAAGCTGTGATGAATTACACCGGCACTAGACCAGCAGACAGTAACCATCACTTTTCTAGAGGTAACTTTTCGTTTGCATTGCCTAGGTGCGGAACCAGGGTCTAACCAACATGATGACGGCTTACGATTGTCCAAAAGAATCTATTTTTCACCGCAAGTGACAATAAGGTTCAAAATCCCTTCGTTTCTGTGTATATTAAGCAACGCAAGGCATAGCTCAACGCGTTCGTCACGCTGGCGATTGTTCATTTCATGCGGCACCCACTTATCGAGCATTTTTACCTTGCCAATTTGACGCAAATGGCAATATTGGTCCTCTATCGCCTTTAATTCGTCGTTCTTGACTTTATTGTAGAACGGCAAATTCATAGTTAAAGACCTATTATAAGTAACATCCATAACAAAGATGGGAATGGATATTTAAGGTCAAAAATTTTTACAAGGTATTAACAATATTTCGATACTTTTAACATTTCTGTGTTTATTATTTATTTTATTAACAGCAAAGTGCTGTATTTTTACATCACTTCAATTCGATTATTAATTTCATAATCATAACAGATTATACATTTTAAATAACGTGTTTATAGAAAAGAGCTAATTTTTGATGTTGTTAAAGACAATTACTTTTATATATCATTCTTTCGTATATAATAATCTCATTTATAAATATTTTTATATCATAATAGCAAATGCCCACGACTTTGTCCGCGTTTTTTATTTTTAAAAAAACCTATGTCCTTTCTCAGGATTCAAGCTATTTCCATACCAAATTTCATTGCAATCCGATGAACTGTATGGCAGCCCATAAAATACGAACAAACAAACAAACATTGATTTTTATATATTAGATAATTATTGAATATCTGCGTATACTAGTATATATTATTATTTATTATTATATAATTTTGCTCGATCTATTTTTAAATCATCCATGTATTTTTTGTTTTTCATACGTATATATTTCATATTCATTTAAAATAGTGTGGAAAAGAAATCGATTTTTAAAATAAAAGAGTTTATAAAAATGTCAAAATTTGTTTTACTTATCCTAAAATACGAGTAGTTTCTAAAACATTAATATAAATGCAATAATTTTATAAATACTATCAACAATCCTGCTGTGCTGTCACTCGTAGTTAAGGAACTTTTGTATAAAGTTTTAGGCATAATATTGTATTTCCTATTACAGTGTACTATATACCGTCAAAGCGAGGTAAAATTCTGGTCTTATTCAACGGCTATACATACTACCAGAACCGGATGAATGGTGCTAAAATAAGATGGAAATGCTCCTTGCATAGGTGTAACGCGTTCATGACAACCTTAGAAAATCGAATAGTACGACTGGTTGAAAACCATGCGCACAAGAAGAGATTTATAAATAGTGTAGATTTGAAAAAAGCGGATTTGCATTGGGATCCAACTTGTACCTACGAGGTTTACTACTAAATATGAAATATAAAAGTCAAAAATGCATATTGGAGTGGTTTTAGTTCATTTACCTGCAAATTAATTGCACATAATTTTATCAGGAGGGGTATCTCTTAGTTATCGATATAGATTCGATTTAACTGTGCTTACTAATCTTTATTCTATAAATAAAAATCAGTTGCCACATGTATGACGGGGCATCACTTGAGCTTGCTCGGTCTGACTGATTTCTTTTTTGTTATATTCGTATTTGTCAGAACAAGGTTTGTATGGAAGAAAATTCTTGGAAATTCCACGGAAAAAGTCGGAAATTTGGTTAGTATATTTGTATGAAAATGTCAATAAAACATCCGACTCAACATCCGACTGGGGCGAAGCCGGTGCGGGTCGCTAGTCAAGAATAAAGGCTCCCGTCTTATTTTTTCAAAGAGTATTTCTCAGGCAAAAATTTCTCGGACAAAATTTTCTCATACAATATTACTCAGTACAAATATTTCTCAGAGTAATATATTCCCACATACTTACCTAACGTAACTTACCCAAAGAGAGTGTTCTTATAGGGCGAAATCTGTTCTGGCGCTTCGCCGGCCGCTGCCACGGCACTTAAAAATATTAATATGAAAATAAGAAATGATAGCCGGAGAAATTTTTTACATGAGAAATTATTACACAGAATTTATATAGTGAGAAATTATTGTCTGAGAAAATAAGATCGGTCGCCAAGAACAAAGATTGTATGCCGGGCGTTGAGACCGCGTCGAGGCATATTTTGTACTTTACAGAAAATTCAGTGAAAATATCATAGAAGATAAAAGTTATTCCAAGTAGGTACGACATAGCAAACTGAGATCGAATTCACTTAATACGAGTTATCTTAATTTGAGCAACTTTAACTACACTTTGTCTTTACTCATCCAAAAAATGAAAATGTAACTTCCATTATTTCTAGATATGGGAGATATCTTATGGGAGAGATCTTCACTTTAGCAATCAAAATAAACATTTATAATTTAATTAATTATTTTTTAATTTATTATTTTCTCAGAATCTAATCACCGAATAGAAGAAGAAGCCTTACTACTAAGCACAATATACAAGTCATACAAGTCTTCGCCGATATTATATTATGCATGAGCAAAACAAGCTTTTTATAATTTGTCTGTTTGTTTGTCTTATTTGAGCAACTGTTACTAGATTTCAATACAGATTTCACTGTTGAAATACCTAACTACCATTACTTAGTGGCATATATATTTTGTTATGAGTGAATAGCAACACTGAACTTTGCAGATACATATCAGTAGTGTTCGATCGAATCTATACCTAATAGTTTTTACCACGGAAACCGAAACGCAACCCAAAAGGTAAATTGTGTTCAATTTGAATAATTGCATACCATATATGTGTTTGTGTTCAATTTGAATAATTGCCAATATTTGTTTACGTTCGATTTAAATAATATATGTTTGTCTTCAATTTAAATAATTGCATATATGTGTTTCACTGCTTGGAAGCAATTTTATAAATAAATAGTTTTGTTGCTCTAATAAAAGCTTTCTACTGTACATAACGTGGGGTGAAGTAATTTCCCACTATACTAATCGCAGCCTAAACTAAACTGGGGGCCAAGACAAGTGGCTCAATTGGTGTAAACGCTAGTAGAATAGAATGACAAATAGCACGTTATCTTAGAGCAGCCATTCCCAAAGTGGGCGATAACGCCCCCTTGTGGGCGCTGCAGGCCTAAAGTGGGGCGGTAAGAGACCCAGAAAAAAAATGGGGGCGTTGTGTAGAGGCCTGGGGGGTGATTTGTAATTTCATTTAGCTAGGAGGCATCTTAGACAACGACTGCATGAACTCTCGACACAGTAGACAACATAAGTTTGGGAACCAGTGTCTTAGAGTAACGAATTTTAAATTGGTACATAGTCAAACATTATCAACTTTGTATTACATACAATATCTTGTATTATATCTTCTGTATCCCTAACGGGGTAGTCAGAGCGGACGGAGCGCCAAGCGTCGCTGTCCTAACATACCTCTTTCGCTTCCTCAAATCTTATCATTCTCCTCACACATTTTCGACAAGGTATGCGAGTGCTTTTGACATATCCGTCTGCATTAGACTTTGTATTAAATCAAACGAAAAGTAAAGTCGTGTGTAAACCGCCGTATAAAATGTAACCAAATGGCAGCAAGCGTGTCGACTTTACGAAGCCTTTGCCACTTGCCTACGCAAGTGAGCTGCGACGCTCTGGAACTCTGATACTGTGCCGAAATTTGTCGAAACCACAAGTTGTATGTAGTGTTAGTTCCACATTAATTTTAATCACAAAGTACCCACGTGTGATATTTTGTAACATTTTAGTAACAAGAACAAGGGTAGAATGGATTTCCTGCGTGTAGTGGGGCTGCACAAAAGCCTAATTTTGGTCTTGTAAGAATTCAGTTGTTGAGAAGCCGTCGAATAGTCAAGTTGATAATAGTTCTGACGAAGAATTAATAGTGTGTTCATAGTGAACAGTGCTCCCGTTAAATTTCATATTTAACATTATGTAAAACTAATCAAACGTTTTTTTCGTAACTAATCGGCGTAGACACTGGTTCTAAATATAACAAATTCCTCGTGATGCATAGTTCTAATTAACTTCTAACATCTTACTTTCTAACCAACTTTTTCAACTAAATGTTCTGCTAATAATGCTTAGTTATACGTATAACATTATTAACATTTAATTTCTTGTTTTAGCATACTACGTAACATCAAAACGAGGCAAAGTCTTGGTTTTCTTCAATGGGTATACGTATTACAAGCAGATGTCAAAAGATCCTAGAATACGATGGAAATGCTCCATGCACAGATGTAACGCTTACATGATAACTTTAGAAAACCGAATAGTGCGACTGGTGGAGAACCATTTGCATGAGAAGAGATGCGTAGATATGGTTTATGCGAGAAAAGCTAATTTGCATTGGGACCCCACTTGTACTTACGAAGCCAACTACTCGTATTAGTATGAAAACTAAAAGCTGAACGCTGCATCTCGTTAAAGCGTATATTGCTTGAAACGATTAATACCTTAGTTATTTGAATAAAAAACTTCTTATATAAATTGTATAGAAGTCTTTGGTTGCAATGTAAACTTCATCGTGGGTAATTCCAATCTTAACACTGAACTCTTATTGTAATTACACCGCATATATCGGTTGAACAAAGTACTGTCACGGAAATACCTATTGGAAATAATGAGACGCTCAAAACCTAGTGGTGACTCGATGTTTGATCTTAGTGAGCTCAAATAAAGTAGTGCATGGTCATCTACGAATGGATAGTCCAGATGGGCATCCATATCAAGTACGTTACATACGTAAAGACTGGCCCGTTGGGGCAGTGGTATATGCATCTGTTTTCCAAGCTTAGGGTCCCGGGTTCGATCCCCGGTCAGGTCAATTTAGGAAACGAACTTTTCTAAATTGGCTTGGAGTCTGGGTGTTACTGGGAGCTCCCCCAGAGTTCGTTGTGTGGTACTCATAGTACAAGCTTACTGCTTAGTTTGGGGTCACACAATCTGTGTAATTGTCTGGAGTATTAGTATTATTATTATGTTTAGCCTTGGCCTCAGATATTGCTATATAGCCATTGTCATTAAGCTAAGTCTGATAGAGGCGGCAAGCCGTCGTCCACTACAGCCAACCCTAATTAGGACAGTAAACTATGTGGTACGTGCTGCACAGTAGGACTGCGATCTGCGATAGCGCTGGGGAGACGTTCTGCCCCTGTGGAAAAATTTTCGCACAAAATAAAAGGTCTGATACGTTCCGTAGGTGATTCTGGAGCCCTTCGTCAAACGTTGAGGACCACCACCGCAGTTTTAACGGGTAGAATCCCTACATATCTGGTCTCGCCTCCCAGAGGCTGGGCACTTTTTACAGGTTACCTCCGCGTCATCAAAAAGAAAAGATAACGGGCCTTTTAAGCTGTTAAACCACTTTAATAGTAGGTTAGCCATCATTATTCTAGCAGTGGGGCATAGGAGAAATTGTTGGATTTTTTGCTTTTTCTTTTCTCTTTGATTTTTTAAGATAAATTAAGAAAATAATATTAAAATAAGTTTCAACAATCGCTAAGGTAGGCTATATTATGCAGTTGGCTCTTTCGTGCTTTGTTGCACAAATGAACCCTATTAGTGTCTTATTCGCATATGTTTTGTCGATCTCACTCGCATTTGTTTCATTCGTTCCATATAAATTTTTGCCTAACTCAAAAAACTGGCATTTTTAGTTCATTTGGCGGTGTTTGTAATAAGTACAGTACATTCGGAGAACGAAAAATACGAATGTTCAATGACAATTTGATTGGACCGAAAACAATCTTAAATATATAGCTTTTGCGTGGACCAAACTGGAGTGATTTTTCTCAAATCCCTGTTCTCTGTATTTTGATGTGTACCTAAATCACAATAGTCGATTTTCTCAATTTTATTTTTTTATTTAATTTCGCCTATGTCTACATAAATAAAAATCAATTGCCACAATTGTTAAGACAAGATTTCTATGAAAAAAAATTTTTGGGAATCCACGGAAAAAGCCGAAAATTTAAATGGTATTTTTGTATGAAAATCTTATTAAGAAAAATTCGGTATGTTGCAAACATTCAACATCCCACCGGGCCGAAGCCGGATCGGGTCGCTAGAGTGGTCGCTAGTTGACCATACATACGTTTTAATATTTTCGTGTAAATGTAGATAAATGACACCCATGTAATTTTATTTATTATAGAGAATGTATAATACAATATATTTTGTTACTTAGGGTTTATTTTGTAGCTTATGAAATGGTACATTCCTTTATAAACAATGTTTTTCCATATTATTTGTATTGTAGCTAAGTATTTGTATATTTGTAGCTAAGTATTTTATTTACCCATATATTTCTATAAATCAGTTTCAAATATTTAGTACCTAAATAATAAATGTTTTAGAAATATTACTTTCATTTTAAAAAGTTATATTTTTTGTCTTCAGTAAAATCTGCCCATACAATGTAATCACTCATACGCCAAAGCGGTTAGTTTAAGGATGAACCTGATTAACTAGTGGTTTTACGTATTGTATGTGTTCAAATTTGAGCACTGAAACTTTTAAATAAAAATAACCAGAACAGTAAGATAATCTGGTTGTGTAGTAAGCGTTATGCGCTAGGTTGGTTGTCAGTAAAAAACACATTCCAACCAAGTTACGAGTATAAATCTTAGAATTGGCGTGTAAAGCAAATATTGATGACGGAATGACGAATGTTGCCAACCATCTAATAAAAATGAAAAAAATATATAAGATTTAATTTGGTACCCAGTTCTTAATATAAAAAAACGAGACTTAAAAGCGAGGGAACTTGTAGGTACCTTTAACTTCGACAAAAAACCTATCGTTGAAAAACGAACCTGTTTTTCAACTAGTGACGATTCAAAAAAATTGTTTCGTTGATGCTAAAAACGTCAAACACGCATTCTACGGGGATTATTGGGCAATGACTAATTTGCCCTGGCCATATCGAGCTGAGGCGGCCAATTAATTTTTTACCAGATATTATTATGGTGCATTACTAATTTTACCTGGGCATGCATTCATTTTGATCCGTAAGATTTTGAGGTTAATTTAGTTACTTATTATTTATCATAAGTACACATACTGTATGTAAACATTTCTAATAAAGATACATTCAAATTTTGACGTTTTACTTGAAACTACCTTATGCCCGCGACTTCGTACGCATATTTTATTTTCACAATAGCCTGTGTTCTTTCCCGGAGTTTAATCTATTTCCATACCAAATTTCATCGCAATGAACAGTATGGCAGTGCATAAAATACAAACAAACAAACATTGATTTTTATATAATATTAAATTATGGTTGTTATCAGCGACTTCATCTATTTCGAACTACAGTCTCTCCAATGTAAATTTGAGACTACTGTTAACCTCCATAAGGTAAAATTTTTCAACACGCATGTATTAAATTTTTTTTTTGCCACAAAGTTAGCAAACAAGCATACGACCCGCCTGATGGTAGCAGCTACCGTAGTCTTTGGACACACGCGACATATAAGCATGATGTTGTTATTTTTTCCATTATGACGACACTCAGTTAATTTTCAAAAATTCTTCTCTGTATAGAATATCACGTTTCTTCAACCCAGCGGCCAGCAGTCTGAGCTGTACGTTGATATCAAAATAATAAAACATTGACATAAAAAAGGTACATTACACTGATTCTCACACTAAGATACCCTATTTATGTAATAATATTCGTTGTAACTGAGGACGAACCGAAAACCAGCGCTGTGTGCGCTGGTTTTCGATGAGCACCTGACCAGATGAGCAGCTGAGTTGCTGCAAAGCTGACTACTCACAACATTGCTGAGTTCGATCTTTTTGCCACACAGATGAAAATTTTAAATTTTTAAATTGTTATTATTCATATTTAAGGTGTTATTTATTTTTCTTTTTTTAAAATAATTACGTAATGTATATTTTATGTAACCTTGTGTATATTATTGTGCCAATAAACCTGTTTCTTTCTTTCTTTCTTTCTATGCTGTGAGTAGTCAATTCCTTCCCATAAACATTATCCGTCTTACTACAAAAAAGATAGACACGGCGTAGACTATGTTTATATGTAAACACAAGCTGGAGCTAGTTTAACGTGTGACTAAAAGCACTGAAACGCTGTAATATATTGACACTAGCCTTTGCTAACGCCATTTTTT
This sequence comes from Zeuzera pyrina, assembly GCA_907165235.1. Classification (NCBI taxonomy): domain Eukaryota; kingdom Metazoa; phylum Arthropoda; class Insecta; order Lepidoptera; family Cossidae; genus Zeuzera; species Zeuzera pyrina. The sequence goes on from OU015628.1 coordinate 19,500,290, forward strand.
ACATGTTTTTAAACTAAATATGTCTATCTCTAAAACTGTGTTTACCTAAACACGTGTTAGACCAATGTTTAAAATATGTTTTGTAGTAAGACGGTATAAGTATAAATACAAAATTTAATATTTAATAATATTTAATTGTAAGTTACAATTTGTCAATCAATAAATCAGTCTCATTCATTGATTCCTAAACACAGAAGAAAACCTCTTAAAATAGTTATTTGATAAAAAATCATATACAGTAATAAGTGATAAATTTTCAGTAAGGTATATCAAGTCTCAGCGAGGAAAGACTCTGATCACTGTCGGAGGGTTCACATTTTGTTTGAAGTCGAGAAAAGGTCCCAGAACCAGATGGGTGTGCTCGACCCACAATAACAAAAACTGCAAGGCCGTTGTGCATACCTATTTAGACGATATTATTAAAATAAACAACGATCATTCTCATTCTATTCCTGCAAAGAATATGTAGTTCCTGTTACTAAAAATATTTTTTTATAATTACTGTTGGTAAATAAATATAAAGTAAACCCTACATTTTAAAAAACGCAGACTTTCCTACAGAGGGAACTATTCTCATTCAATGTGGATTGTTAGCGAAAAATAAAATTTGTTTTGGAACGAAGTACTTTAACGTGGCGGTAGGTTTCAGTTGGATGAACTCGTCACGTAAGGAAAAAGCGTTACGTGGGGCGGGACCCGTGCGTCGCGCAACATTATTCGTTAGCTCTATACATAGACTCACAGTGATATTTCTGTCTCTTTCTATTGTACACGAGTATACCATATGTGTGCGTACGAGTATCGAAATTTTTATTTTTTGTTTTAAATCATACGTGAGTTTTATTGGTCTCATTATTGCAATTAAGTTTTGAGAAATGGAAACTGCAACTAAAGAACTTCGTTCCTGTCGGGGGTCCCCCGACCGAACACGTTTTTCTTTAAGTTCTTATTGCATAAAGTATTGTAATATTGTATACGTGCAAGTTATTCGTATGCGTCTATAACTGTCTTATTTTCATTGCATCAGAGATTCGTTTAGTGATGAGACAATTTTAGTATTTAGTGAATTAATACTCACCTCCAGTAAATTCCGTTTCATAAGGCGATCTCAGCCAATTTCAAATTTTTATTTCTATAGGAACTTTTGCGCATAGCTCGATTGCAATTCATGTATATAAATTTGTACCCATGATTTGTATGCGTGGAAAGTTTTTCCGTTACATACTATCAAACACTACAATACCAAAAATAATAATTAGTTCAGCGGCTTAGCATTTTCTATATAAAGTTTTATCCTCCTTTTTACCCCCATATTGGTAGATTTTTAATAAAAAATAGCCTGTCCTTTTAATAATAGAAGTCTATTTCTGTACCATCATAATCGGATTAGCATTTCCCATACAAAGTTTCATCTCCTTTTTCGCTTAAGGATAGATTTTGATTTGGTAAAAAATAGCCTGTTTCCATCTAGTGGTGTCAAACTATTTCCGTACCAAATTTCATCAGAATACGTCTGGCGGTTTAGCCGTACATACGTAGCATACAGACTTTCGCATTTATAATATTAGTATGGACAGAGTACGAAAGCATGAATATGACTGAAACAGTCGATAGATTATTTGAATACCGTGTATAGTTAAAATAAAAAAACAGCCCACGGTGGCTCAATCGGCCACCGTTGGCAATTCCCGATTTGAGGTGCATAAATCATCGCAATAAATTAATTAACTTTCCGTTGAGTGTGTAGTAACAATGTGTATAATTTAATGTTTTAATATATAAATATATTGATATTTAATCAATATTTCTTTTATTTATATTTATATTAAATTCACAATGTAGTTTTAGTAATAATGTAACTATACAACGCGTACCGGTCCATCGGCATCGTGCGGACTATTCTCTATATAACGACGTCACTGAACCACCCGCATCCGCATCAGATGTTATGAGCTCGTCGTTGTGGATTATCCGCTTCGCAACTCTATCATATTTAATTGTGTGGTTTTACTGTTTCGATATGGAGTAAGCTTCTGATGGTTTTATTTTATTACGGAATTACTGGCTAGTTACTGACTGATCTACATACTGGGTCTGCTACCCTGAGAAAGTCACTATATATTATCGGTTTCGTTAGTAAAAAAAATGCATAAATGTATGGGATGTGCCGTTAGCTGTAGAACGTAAAATCATGTGATTTCGTCAGACTACATCTATTCCATATGTTATAACATTTCTAAATTTTAGCGATGATAGATTTATTTATAGTGACTTTCTCTGTAATGTGTTTGAAATATTTCATTTTTTCCATATTTTACGTCGTTTCTTTTCGAGTAACAATAATGCATATTTATTGTACCTACGTCACTTCCAATAGTCTCGCACCGATCCCGTATAAGTCTTGTCATTGAGCCTAAATTCGTGTCCCACTGGCAGCAAAAGGTGAGTAAAGCCCCTTACTTCCTCTATTTCCTTGTAGCAACCTTATTACCTTTTATTTCGTTTGTTAAGTTAATACGTGTTATTTCATCTTTCTTTCTGTTTCTACATAGTCATGAAGAAACTGAAGCTGTAGAATGTCTGAAGCATAGAATGTGTATGATACATATAATTACATAGTGACGCATTGTTTGACTTGCAGCAATGTACACGACATCTCGACGTGGAAAAACTATGATTTCAATTGGAGGATTCACATTTTGTGTTCAGTCGACCAACGGTCCAAGGACGAGATGGGTGTGTTCGACTCACAACAACAAACAATGTCGGGCAGTCGTCCACACTTTCTTCAACGAAGTTGTTAAAATTAATAACCATCATACACATTGAGTGCCTCCATGCGAACCACACGTCTGAGTCACATGACCATACCACAGTCTAAGAATTCATACAATCGGCCAACAGATAGATAGATAGTTAGACAGGGCAATCGCGCAACAGATAGATAGACAGGGCAATCGCGCAGGACGTGAGCGACTCGTCTTTCAATGTGTGTTTGTTGTAGATGATTTAATTGTTATTTCTTTCATTAGATGATTTCGCTGTGAGAAATTGAGTTGTCATCTCGCTTAAATCGCCCGTTTATAATAGATTGATTTTGCAATTCACAAATTATAATATCCATTATTATAGTTTTCTCTAAAACATTGAACTGTACTTTGTATAGGTATATAAAGCACAAAGAAAGTATTAAGAAAATACAAATTTTTAGTTTCACGGTTTGTATCTATTATTACAAAAGAAATTTGTGAATTCTTATGGATTATAGGGAAACTCAAATATATTCATATCGCGGTTACAGCCCATTCATTTGTATTGTAGAAATAACTAAATGTGATTTAACATTAAAAATATACACAATTTAAATGATAAAAATTCCTCAATTTCTAAATTCTTTGATATAAAAGAGTCGTTGCCTTGATAGTTGTTGTCATGTGTAATAGACTTTAGATACTGTTGGAGAGCGGTCCAACAGTACGGTACGGTCCATTTTTGTCATTACGATATAATAGAAATATATGACGACACCTCCAACAGCATGCCGTAAACAGCATCAAACTGTGGCACACTTTAACCGTCAACGAAATAATAAAGTGTCCTTATACGGCTCCATAAATTTAACTTTTCTATGTCATCTTACCGTAAAACTAATACCATTCTGCAGCAAATTATAAAATCATTTTATTAATTATAGTAATAGGTCAGCTCTAATCCACAAAATCCACAAAGCCCACAAAATTGATAATTTGACATTGACAGAATTTTTGGGTTTCCAACTATTTTTTTACTAGCCCGTTAGTTCGGTAATATTTTTTTTTCGTTTATTTATTGTCTTAATAACTGAAAAGGATGGATAATATATTACATATTATGTATATATAAATCCATGTTATACAACGTATTTCGTTTAAAAGAAATTACTACAAAATAAAATAAACCTCAGAGAACAATAAAATTGTCCCTTGGACAGCTGAAAGCACTTTTTCTCCAAAATAGGGAAAATGTTAATATATCCTTTACGCACACAAGAAGTTATTAAAATTAAAAAGAGAGAGGGTTACTCATAGTTTAGTCGTTCCATAAAAATGCGATGTTTTTAAAATAAACTTTTAGCAAAAATCAAACGTTTCATTAAGAGTGATAACTACACTTCGTGATGCTTATGACCTTTATTGCCACGTTTTCGGTTCGCGACTGCTGGCGATGTGGTTCCACTTTGTGCCATATTAGTCGTTGTATTTCGTGTTAAAATACCGTAATTTTGATTGTGTGATCTCCACTATATTTTATAGACCATTTTTTTAAATAAAAAAAATACATTATTTACGTAGATATTTTGTTTTCTTTTTCTGCGAAACTAAACAGGTGTAGTGTAGCCAATGTATTTGTTAGATCTAATTTTATGCGGCTAGAAGTAAATACAACTACTCGATACGAAATACGAAATACTAATACGAAAAACCGATCTCATTTGGATCAGGGGCAACCTCAATGCTCAGATTTATGCGGAGAGAATTGTTTCAGACGTGATCATCCCTCTGCGAAGCCACACACGGCTACAGTCGTAACACGCGCTCTTGCCGACGCTCGCATCAACGTTCTGCCGTAGCCTGCTCAATCGCCAGACCTCAACCCAATTGAGCACGCATGGGATATGCATCAAAGAAGAGCTCTGCCGAGTATGGATGTCGTGCATACCCCACAACAACTTTTTGACTTGTTAGAAAGAATATGGGCGGGTGATTTTGATGAACTGATTTTAAGCATGCCAAATCGCTGTGATTGTGTAATTCGTGTCAATGGTGGAAACACAGATTATCAATTTTTTTATCTTTACAATACAAATTTAAAAAAATCCTCATTTTGCCTTTTTTTGCCATTTAATTGACGACATTAATTTAGGTTATTTTCCCCTAATTTGCAAAAATTGTAATTTTTCTTAATTTTTGCAAAATAATAAGGGATAAGTTGTTAACTTAGACATAGGAATTAAAGTAAGAAGCCAGTCTGGAAGACTAAATTTGATAAATATTAATTGGATAATTTTTTATAGTTAAAAATGTACTTGATCCCTAGACACTTTTGATGTGTGTATTTAGTTAATTGATTAAATGCTAACACACTTCATAACCTAACCAAAATAAAAATGAAACTAAATATAAGACATTTTTTTTTAAGAAATCATTCATTATTGGACTGTAACTTGGAATGACCTCATACATGACCTCAATTTATATGGTAAACTCCGCAGATTGAAACCCTAAAATGATGTTAATAAATGTAAAAAAAATTTTTTGAATAAAAAGATAACGGGTTTTATTTTTCAGGTTTTGAGAGACGCTGATTACGACAATGACGCCCATTTTAAGTTCGAGACAGCGAATTCTAATTTTTTGAATAAAATTACATTGGTTTCTGTGGTGTCGATAACAAAAATGACGTCGTTTAGCAAATGTTTAAATAATACTCTGAAACACCCAGTGTTATATAAAATCCTTAAGGTTGGCTTTTGTGTTAGTTTGCATAAATGAATCGAAATTGTAAATTTTAGATTTATCTCGTAATTAACCGCCCCGGATTCCCACGAGTAGAAATTTTTTTTAAAATAAAATACAGCCCATGGTACTCGCTGATAATGTAGCTTTCTAGGTATAGGAGAAAGAATTTTTGAAATCTATTGAGTAGTTTTTGAGTTTATCCACTAGCAACCCGCCCTGACTTCGGATGAGTAGAATTGTTTTTTTTTTTAATAAAATACTCGCTGAAGTATAGAAGACGTCTACATGTATACTACATTGTGATTAATATAATATTCCTATTTTATCTAACAATAAATTTTTTTTGCAGCGCAATTCGTACGCTCACGTAAAGGCAAGGCATTACTTCAAATAGGCGAATACACATTCTGTAAAAAAAGACTTCACGGCCTTAAAACTACATGGGTGTGTTCGACGCACAACGGGAGAGGATGCAAAGCAACTACAGTCACAGTGGAACAGGAAATAATATCTGTGACTAACATACATAACCATTAAGATCACACTTGGTCAGAGTATTACTAAAAGTAAAAACGACGATATCTATGTAGTCCACGTACAATACCGAAGCAAAATGTATGCAGTTGTATGGAGACGCTTTTATATTTCCGTGCACGATAACGTCATTTCCATGGACGTTGAAAAAGCGTCTTTATCGGCAACACAATAGGGAAGCATTTTGCTTACCCATTGTATTTTGGACGGTAAAAACGTGGCGATAAAAACGTTCAACGGTAAATTATAAAAGCATCCATTGGATTGAATGTTAGAAAAATCGCTATGTTCCACTCAACTGAGGCTCAGGGACCACACCTAGCTCACTTTCAATTCTACACTTGTGCAGTGAACAACATAGCGTATTTTACTTCATTTTATATCTATAGCACTTGTGGAATACTTTTATAATAATTAAAACATTGATGCTCAGTTTAATATTAGACTGAAAAATATATGTTTGAAATGGATTTTTATTGAATTGAACTTATTTATTATATTTAAATTTTAAACTTCAGAGCGACGACACAGTAGCACTGTCTCGCTCTTAGGCCCGATTTATATTGGTCAAGGACAGTGGCGAGTGGCGAACGCCAGAACACTGACCGTTTACACTACAGCAAGTCAAGTGACATTACTTCATCGAAATGGAGGACCAACATCGAAAAATACGTGTAATTTCGCGCAGAATTATTTTCTTTACAATGAAGCAAATAGAAGAGAAAACGCTATTTTCTTCTCTTATATATAAAAATGCATCTATACCATTTAGACGTTATTTTGCTTACAATATCGCATAAAATGGCACACGCCGGCATACTGTTGCCGGTCACTTATACACTGTACTAAATTTGACTGTTTACGCTACGCCAAGTGGCAAGTCAAGAACCGTACGGGAGAAAAGAGCGCGTGCGAGGGGCGTCACTTACATAAAAAATAGAAAGCGATTCTATTTGGATCAACTTGCAAGGCAGCTTGCAAGCCAAGTTGACTCGCCACTGTCCGATCGGTTTACACCACTGTATTTATGTACCGCACTTATCTACTTTGCTAAACACTTGACCAATGTAAATCGGGTGTTACGGCGAAGCGGCAGTTTCCACGCGAGGCACGCCTAATACCTAACTTGCAGTCAGAATGCGACAGCAAAATGTCGAGAATTTGTGTAATAAAATTTGTATAGTGGCGCTAAATCTACCTCGAAAAGTGCATTTTACGGTCATGGCGCAATAGACACGTAATCTTCATACATGCATTGATTTATACATACGTGATACCAATTTTTTTATTACAATTAGTCACCGGTCGCGCAGTGATCGGCATGGCTGTTGCTGTCTGCTCGTCTGTAAATTTTTAGGTAATGACTCCGCGGCCTGCCATCGCATGGCGCCACCATTATTATTTTGATGTACATTAATGTAACGTAATGAATTAAAATAACGTGTACTTTTTAAAATAAAAATGTGTAAAAAATGATGACTTTCAATGAAATCATTATGATAAAACTGTTTATTGAATACCTGTTGTGTCGCTATTAGGGTTCTATAGCCAAAATACCAAAAATGAAACCCTTGTAGCCTCATCACGTCTGTTTGTCCGTGTATATCTCAGTGATTATTCCGTCATCTTTACATCTATTGAGCTGAAAGGTACAGACAGACGTAAATTGGTAAAATAAAACCAGAAATGTGAAACAAAAAATGAAAGAAATTAGTTATCACACGTCCGTAATTTTTAGACATGGTCGGTAATACAACTCTTTGTATGACATGCGCCATGCGCGAGAAAATTGTTTATACTAGGAAAAAAAACGCCCTACCGGCCCCTTCACTCATAGTGACTTGCGAGCCAACAACAGCCACTTGCGAGAAAATTCAAGAAATTATATCGCTCACAGACGTGCCACAGAAACTGATGTAAATATAACGAAAATTATGATTTAAAAGAAAGTCCGAAAATTCCTTCAAATACCCGGATTCTTTTCTGGAATTGCATTTCTTCGATCTGATGAGCCAAACTGGGACGTAATACATTTTTTTTAATCCAGCATCTACAGTGCTTGCAATTGCTACGGAGCCATACTATTGCTCTTGATAAGCTCTTGGCCAGTTTTTCTATGTGATATGTTAGGATACGGAAATTAACTTATTATAAAGGAAGAAAAAGGAAATAAAAGTATAAGAATATTAATTAACCGGCCCTTTGTCGTGGTGGTAGAACAGCTGCTTTCCAAGCTGTGGCTCGAAATTTGATCCCCAGTCAGGTCAATTTAGGAAAAAACTTTTCTAAATAGGCTTGGGGTCTGGCATATGGTTAAACGTAGGCTTTTTTTAAAAAACAATCTTCATATATATATATACATATATATATATATATATATATATATATACATATATATATACATATATATATATACATATATATATATACATATATATATATACATATATATACAATGTACATGTACATGTACATGTAATGTAACCTAATCCGGGAAAGCTACGAAAAAATTTTCCGTGCAGAGGAACTTGCGGGTATACCTAGTATCTATATAACAATCAATTGTCACATGTATGTGGGAGGATCACTCGAGAACGGCTCGACAGATTTGGCTGATTTTTTTGTTGTGTTCGTAATTGTCATGACGAGGTTGATATGAAAAAAATTTTTTGGAAAATCCACCGAAAGATTCAGAAATTTTGATGGTATTTTTGTATGAAAATCTCAATAAAACAAAGGTGTGTTGCAAATGTTCAACATCCCACCCGGGCGAAGCCGGGCGAGTCGCTAGTAGGATATAATTATTACTACACTAGTCAAATCACAATCGAATTATAAGGTAAACTATTATGTAATTTTATACATTGTCTCAATCTATAAACTCCACAGATTAAGACGCCATGCCAACTCCACCATGCTAAGATGTTATTGCTACCATAACAATTACTCTGAAATATCCAGTAAGTTCCATTGCATTTCGTGTCAATTTCCATATAACTCGAGATTATAATTTTCAGATTTATCTCATTAAGACGTTTACACGACATTATGACTAATGTCGTGTATTAATACGAATTATGACTAATGTAATATTCCTATTTCATCTCACAATAAATATTTTTTGCAGTTCAATTCGTACGCTCACGTCAAGGCAACATATTAATACAGATAGGGAAATATACATTCTGTAAAAAAGGACTATATGGCCTTAAAACCAGATGGGTGTGTTCGACACACAACGGGAGAGGATGCAAAGCAACTACAATCATGGTGGATGAGAAAGTAATATGTGTTAAGAACAAACATAATCATTAAGATCACACTTGGTCGGACATTAGCTAAGAGTGAAAACTACAGAGTAAAAATAAGTTTTATTTCTTAAAATAAAAATGTGAATTCAATTATTATTTAATAAAGAAATATGATAGAATTGTTTATTAAATACTCGTTGTGACGTTATTAGGATTCCGTAGCCATAATGTTATTGGAACCCTAATAGCTTCATCACATTTGTCCGTATATCTCAGCGATTATTCCGTTTCATCTATTGAACTAAAGATACTACACTGAGAGAAATTCCAACTAGAATCTTGTTGGATTCATCACTATTTTTGGTTAATTAGCGCTTACAAAATTTTTGGTTGCAGCAACAAGTTAAGATAGATAATGTTAAGTACAACTTTTAGAAAAAACGAGTGCGTTAGCTTGTTATTTCAGCATTTTGAACTTGTATTTGTATCGCGTATATATATTGTATCGCGTAGATTGTGGGAGACAACGCACTGATCGTGTATGGTTCATTCGACAACGCGAAATGACGTGAAACGGTAAAAAAGGATATATAGATACTGGAACTACAGAATTAGTAATTTTATAAAGGTTAATATTTAAAAATGATGGTTTTCTCTATAAATTTGCTATTTTCGATATAAATCACATTTTCTTTAAAATTAATGGTCTAAATGATAAACCTCAAAATTAACAGTCTTCATAATAAAATTTTGGTTACAACTGCAATCACTGAAGCTTTAATGTGGTGTAATGGTAATAATAAATGCTTGGGAGGAAATTGTGAGGACAAATGCAGGCTAAGGTTTAGATTGTTTCACATTGGGTAATATTTTGCAAATACTTTATACAAACACGGTGACATATTTATAAGATTTTTTTTTTGGTTAGCTTAGGTCTTTTTACCACAACGTCGGAGCCGAGCGAGCGAAGCGAGCGTACCGCGGTAGCGGCCGGCGAAGCGCCAGATCGGAATCCGCTTTATACATGGAGCAGTATTGAAACATGAGTCCAGAGAATAGACTCTATAGAGATAGTTGAAGTCGAGAAACATCTCTATGTCCTTCCATCTCCTTTTACCTTTTGCTGTTGGAATATGTATACCTATATAGCAGTCTTATATATACTAGTAGGTGTATTTCCGAGTTATTTCCAGGAGTTAGGAAGAGACGTCGCGCAATGCACCAACTCCATTCACTGCGCCGGATATGTCGGCATTGTCAGGATAACAGCTTGTCACGTTTATTTATTTAGTTTATAGAAAATGATATTTTTCATAGCACAATTTATTACTTTAAATGATTTTTTATTATTTTTATTGGCAATAATTGTTTTATAGCGTCTTAAAATTGTTAACGAAGGAAGTAACAGTTAATTATGTAACATTATATTTTTTAATAGCAATTCTTAGCAGTTTTGTTTACATTTTCACCAATTTTAATGTGCCATTAAATACATCCCTAAAAAAAGTCGCTAGAGCCAGTTTCTCAACCTGGGGGTCGCGACCCTTGGGGGGGTCGCGTTTGTTATTAAAGGGAGTCGCAGTCTGTTAAAAAAAATAAGACCTATATACAAAAGATTCGTTTAAAAATAAACTTATAGCTTACTTTATTTAATGAAAATGTTTAATCAAGAACATTGATTAATTAATGCGATGGTTGGGTTTGTTTCTTACTTAAAAGTATTTCTATACGTGGATCATCTTTGCAAACACTCATAAGTAAATTATTTTCGAGTGATAACAGCTGATTTCTGTATTTAGTTTTCAAAGCCACCATAAACGAGAAACATTTTTCGCACAGATAAGAAGTAGTAAAGGGTATCAATGTTTTCAAAGCTTCCGTTATTAGGCTTCCGTACTCGCGTCTTCGCGCAAGCCAAAATTAAATAAAAATAAAAATGCGAGTTGTAAAGTTATATCAGCTGATAGTTCAATGAGTTGATTGTGAGTCACAGTTCGTAACTTGGCAGCTGTAACAATATTTTCATCAAATGGATGGAGAACCCATCATTTCGAGAAATCATTGTTGTCATCTGGAAAATATTCTAAGTAACTGAATCTTTAATTCATCTTAATGCGTTTTCATGCTCTCCAACAGGCGGTCAATAACTGAATTTTCTAAATTCGCATTTTTGTAAATTCAGAAGTTGCAGTAAATGCATCAAAATTTCGTTTTTCAAAGCGCATAATCTAAATACTAAGCTTCTTGATAAAGGCATTGACTTTATTTGTCATAAGTAAAATGTTTTTGTTACGGTCTTATAAACTCGTGTTCAAGTCATTCAAATGTGAAAATATGTCACTCAAGTAAGCCAACAGTAATAAAGATTCTTTATCTTGTAAGAAATTAAAAAATGAACTGTTTTTATCTGTGAAAAAGATTTTTAATTCATCTCGCAATTTAAATAGTCTTGTTAAAACTTTCCCTCGCGAGAGCCGTCTCACTTCAGTATGGAAAAGCAGTGATTTGTTCTTGACACCCATTTTTGCGCAGTGTGGAAAGCAATCTAGTTTCAATGGTCGGCTTTTAATAAAATTAACAATTCTAACAGCTTGTGATAAAATATTTTGTAAATTGTTCGGCATCTTTTTTGCAGCAAGTGCATGTCTGTGAAGAAAGCAGTGCGTCCATATCACATGCGGCATAATGTCTTTTAATTTTACTATCACGCCACTGTTCTTCCCCGTTATCGCTTTCGCGCCATCAGTACGCACCGCAATGCATTTATTTCAGTCCAAGTTTTCGTTTTGTGTTGCTTCAATGAATACGTTAAAAAGTTCTTCACCAGATGCTCGACCAGGAATTGATTTGCAAAAAAGCATACTTTGTTTAATAGACTCCATTCATATCGGGCAAAACATAAAAATTGCGCTTGCGCTAAGTTTAACACGTCTGTTGACTCGTCAAACTGAATGGCGATAAATCACTTAATTTGACTTTTTCAATTATTTGGTTGTGAATATCGATGGCCATTTCATTAATACGTCTCGATATTGTATCTTAATTCTTTAGCTTCTTCCGGACTTATCATAATATTGACCATATCAGCGGCAGCGTGTAAAATGAGTCTTTCCGCAATAGTATGGGGCTTAGATTCCCTCGCGACTCGCAGTCCTATTAAGTAGAGTGCATAAAGTGCCGCAGTCTCATTACGGCTGGATTTTTTTATAGCAATTTGCTGATTTTTCAAAACAAGTGCCTTACGCTAGAAAAATTCTAACGGTTTGCTTTGTAAAGACTGTGTTTTCTTTCCAGATGCCGGAGTAATTTTGAAGGCTTCATGCTTTCCGTGGATAAGACTTTAAAAGAAACAACACATTGTTGCTTGTCATCCAATGCAATAAATTCATATTTTAAATATGTGTCGTTGTATAACTTGGTCTTTTTTTTCACCGTTTCAACAGACGTAGAAGGCACATTTTGTTTTGTCACAAATTTATCCCCTTTAATTTAACTTTTTTACTGTTTTTAATAAAAATTAAACACTGGGTGGGTGAAATAAGATGGTTGCTGTATGTACTTGCTTCCCTGTGCTACTTCCCTAAGAATGTAAACGACAATGAAACTGCTTCGCGTCCTTTTGTTTTTACAAATAAGAAATTTAACATGTACGAACCTGTCCCACGTGTCACGGGATGCGCGGGCGGCTTATTTGACGAGTTCGTGCGAGTACAACGCAGGTTAAAACCTCGCCTAGACAGTAATTTAAACCCTCAGACGATTTACACGCGCGAAAATTTATATTTGTAATGCGCGGTTTTGCGTTTTTATCGCCTGAGGGAGCCTTGAAAATTTAAATTAAACGTATAAATAAACTTTTAATTAAAATATTGTTATAGTCATAATTTTATAGTGAAGGGGTCCGCAAGACTTTATACTTAACTTTTTGGTTTTTTCGTGGATCGCGACATGAAAATGATTGAGAAACAATGCACTAGAACAGTGGTTCCTAAACTTTTAAGACCATGGAACATTCAAATCCTATTTAATTTATGGAACCCTATAGCAAACTATAATAATAAGAAATACCTACCACAATTTCAAATAAGAGTAAAAATCATTTATTAGAAATATTTGGAATAAAGATTAATGAGATGAACGAAATTATTTCACTGCTTCCTATAAAAAACTATTAGTAGGTCTAAAATCGAGCATTTTTACTGTGTAGGACCTCCTGTAGATTAAAAATGGTTCAATGTTTGTCAATATGTATGCTTAGACCAAGTTCCGCGCAAAAAATAAGGTCGCCACAAATGACAGGAACCAAAAAATTCAAACGATTTAACGACCAATGTAACATTCACGGAACCTTGGTGTCTTATATACGGAACCCTTGGGTTCCGCGGAAACCACTAGGAATCTCTGCACTCGAAGATGTCTTTACAAGAAGAATCCTCACCACATCCTTTCAAACACGAATCATTATCATTTGATATTTGAAAACCAAGTAAATAATAAATTAGTTTACATTTGTCTGTCAAATATCGTATGTTGCGAACAATCGTATGTATAATGAACCATTGATTGAAAATTTTGAAATCAAGAGGGACACAGTTGAATAACATTGCATTACTCTAATATATTCTGTGGCATCTGCGCGCGAGCAATACCCTCTATAATATCTTTTTTCATCTTTATTCATATGTGATTATATTTCTAGTATACGAACGGAAAAATAAACATGTTTTCCAAAAAGGAATGAAAAAGAAGAAATGTACTGGATGTTACAAAAAACTCAGGACATTATTACCAAGTCGTGAAGCTGACAAGAAAGTGAAAAAAGTAATCACCGAATGTGTGGAATGCAAAAAAGCATTGTGCCTGAATTGTTTCAATGAAAAACACGATTGTAGAGTCATATGTGGAAAATTGCCAACGTCAAAACACGGTAACCCTAGATAAAAGGTGGACTTTAGAGGACATGCTATTCTTGTAGGTACGGTATTGTAAATGGTCATGTCACATCAATTCCCCTGTTTTACTAAATTGCATATAATTCTGTAGTACACCTCGTCTCCACTCAAATACTGTGCCATTTCAACGCACAAACTGTGCTCGCAATTCAGTCCCTACTAGATTGTCAAAATCCGAGAACAAATTTTTTTATGATATTGATCTTTTTATATACTACAAGAAAATAAACTTCTGAAGAGAAATCATTAAAATAATGAACTCGACTTAAAGCGCGATGACCTTTAACACAATGGACCTTCATTATAAATCCTCTTAATCTATACTAATGTTACAAAGAAGTAAACCTTATTTGTTTGTATGTAAGGGATAAAGTCAAAAACTACTTAACCAATTTCAAAAATTCTTTCGCCTATAGAAAGCTATATTAACAGCGATGAACAAAGGCTATATTTTATTTTCATAAAAATTTCTACCCGTGCGAAGCCGGAGCGAGTCGCTAGTTATGTATAATATTCTGTAAATTCATTTCTATTGTCTCAATTGTCACTTCCATTATCTCAGTAAAATATTAAATTTAATTTTAAATGTATATATCTACCCGGTAACTATAAACATAAATGTCTGGTTATTCTACTAATTAGTCCAAATGAGAAAACGATATACATTACTTATGCATACATATTACGTAATTACTTACTTGTACGTACTTACTTATAATAATAGTAATATATACATATTACTTTTTAATACAAGAAATTCTTTTCGTATATTGAAAAGTAATATGTATTTTCTTATATCGTTATACCTACCTGTGATTTTCCAATAAATAAATAAATTAATAAATAAAGCCTTTTTTATTGTTGAGTTTTTTGATAGCGATCCTTGCTACCATACAACGAGTTAAGTTTTGTATTTGTTACTATTTTAATTTACCATCACTAAAACATGTGCAATTAAATCCTATGATGAGGGCGTTGCAAGATAACCCTACCCATATTTTATTTTGCATATTATTTTAAAATACCTATATTTATACCTAGTATTTATCGATTATCAAAAAGCTTTTGACTCTTTGTACCATCTCTCAGTATGAGAGTCTCTACAATCGCAAAATATTGACCCAACGTATCTAAAGGTTCTATAAAATCTGCATGAAAATTGTAACAGTAGAATTAGACTGGAGACAACCGGATCTATACCTATAAGAAGAGGAGTAAGACAAGGAGATGTCATCTATCCAACAATATTTACAGCTGTGTTACAGTCACCTAACTTGGGAAAAAGTCTGTTTAAATATAAACAATCGCTATGTAAGTCATTTAAAGTTCGCCGACGACATTGTTCTGATGTCTGAGAATACAACCGTGTTGCAGTCAAAGATTAACGCCCTGCAAGTAGCAAGTAGCAAGTCAACGGGTAGGTCTGGAAAACCAACATCATGTCAAACTCTTTCAAACATCCAGTATACCTAGAAAATGTAGCGTTAGAGTATGTTGATACCTATGTATATCTTGGTAAGCAAATTACATTTGATTAACAGAGAAACGAATATGAAATTAATAGGAGAATTTCAAATGCCTGGAAAAAATTTTGGATCATTGTTAGCAAAACGTTATGGATATCTGTAAACTGTCTTCATTAAACGACGCTAGCCAAACTTGGAAGCTTTCACATCAAACTTAATCCAAAATCAGATCATGTCGAAGAGGTATGAAGAGAAGTATCTTAAAAATTAAAAGAATACAAAAAATTAAACATAAAAATATACCACCCATTCCCAAAGTGGGCGATAACGCCCCCCTGTGGGCGCTGCAGGCCTAAAGGGATGCGGTAAGAGACCCAGAAAAAAAATGGGGGCGTTGTGTAGAGGCCTGGGGGGTGATTTGTAATTTCATTTAGTTAGGAGGCATCTTAGACAACGACTGCATGAGCTCTCGACTCAGTAGACAAAATAAGTTTGGGAACCTAGACTCTATACCATTGCAAAGAACTTAAATGGCGCTAGGCTGTTCACATAGCCAGACTGACAGACGATCGGTGGACTCACAGGATAACAATTTGGAAAGAACCACCAGGCGCTAGAAAAAGGGGTAGACCAGCTGCACGGTGGGCAGACGACATCATAAAAATGGCTTGCGAAAATTGGATGGAGACAGCGAAGAATAGAGAGACATGGAAATCTCAAGAGAAGGCCTTCACAATCGAGAACGAGGGGTACTTACAAACGTAGCTAAATTAATATTCAATTTTTTTTTTAGTTAAGCATATTAGTAGTCAAACGTTTACAAATAATTGTTTTTTTCTTTTGTTATTTTTTTTTTATTAAGAAATAAGGCTTGTTTATTTTTTTATTATTTTTTTTATTTATTATTTTAAAACTAATGATGTCATTAATCTATGACAAATTACCGAGAGATACCTTATTGACCATTAGAAAAACAAAAAATAAAAAAATAACGTCTCTATTCGGAGACAAATAAACAAATAAAGTTTAAATTAAATTTTTGAAACGCATCCAGTTTTGAACCGCAGTACAGTGGTTCCAAATTCAAATAGTTTGAGTACGATATTTTATTTTTGTATGTATTTCCATTGTGTCATTGGTGCTATATATTGGCAACATTGTTGTTTCAAGAAATTTATGTTTATACTTGACGTTGAAACCAATCTTTAAAGTGTTTTTATATATTTGCAATTTTCTACGTACCAAGTTACATATCAAGTTAATTAATTTGTGGCCTATGAATTAGTCCTTGATTCAAAACTATAAGATTGATATTTATTATGGAATCTTAATAGATGTGTACCCAACACACTAGGATTTTTTTAAACATGTATTAATTCATTTTTACAGCACAATTCGTTGTCTCACGTAGAGGCAACACATTAATACAGATCGGTGACTATACATTTTGTAAAAGAAGAACTAACGGCGTCAAAATCAGATGGGTGTGCTCGACACACAACGGGAGAGGATGTAATGCATCTATAATCACGGTTGATGACGAAATAATGTCTGCTAAAAATATGCATAATCATTAAGATTAAAGTTCATAGAATATGCCGAAAATATGTTTATTTTATCTAAGGAGATCCTTTTAAAATAAATAACCATTTTACTTCTTAGTATTTATTTTTGCATTTTTATAATATAAATAACATTACCAGGAAGAGATCACTTTTAGGATAAGGCTGTCTAAATTGCACCTACTGTTCTCATTGGTTTTTCATTGTTTTATTGTACATTTTTACTGATGCAATTATTTATTGCACCAATATGTAAATATATACAATAATTTACTGAACTGATGCAACACATTATAGCCAATAAAAACATTGTATTGTATTATATTGTGCAAACTCAAAACTAAGTTATTATTATTTTAAATAATAGACTTCCTCAAAGCCGGCGCTTAAAAAGTTGTCATTGCTAAGGTTGCCTAGCAAGCCGGCAGCATTACCTGTTCAAAAAGCCAAGCTAATTGGCGGAAAAAGGCGCTAGCGTGACGGTCTTCCAAAGCCCCGACATGGCGTCAAAAATTAGTCGATGGCTTCGGAGCCTCAGGTTCCAAGCTTTCGTTGCAAAGGGCACAATAATGAAACTCTCGGAGAGTCGCATACGCTGCCGTCACCTACGCCGCTTCAAGTTATCGGCAGTGCTGGCCGCTGTATTCGCTGACCTCGAAATTGCTGGTACATGGGATACAGCAAGTGGTATGTGGGTCATGTACCGGATTCATTTGAATCATTCGGTCTCTTGCCGTCGTCACGCATAATTACGTGTCCCGCCAGTCCCGTGGTGACGTCATTCATAGTAGAATGTCGTGATGTGCAGCTAGATCTAAGTAAACGGGTTAAACCTGACCTTGCCTATCAACAAGAGCTCACCACGACGGTAAAATTACAGTACAATTCGTTATTTCTCGTAAAAGCAACACATTCTTATTAATTTTGTGAAAGAAGAACTAATGGCATCAAAGCTAGATGGGTATGTTCGACACACGAAGGAAGAGGATGAAATTGATAATGTCCACTAAAAATATATATAAATCCACTATTTTATTAAACGAGCAATATTTGATATCACTTTCTCGAAAATGGCTCTAATGATTTCGATGAAATTTACAATATAAAAGTTGAGAGGGGCGAGAAATCG
Source organism: Zeuzera pyrina (assembly GCA_907165235.1). NCBI lineage: Eukaryota > Metazoa > Arthropoda > Insecta > Lepidoptera > Cossidae > Zeuzera > Zeuzera pyrina. The sequence goes on from OU015628.1 coordinate 19,518,682, forward strand.
ATCTAGCTAGGTCTCAATTCTGGGAAAAATCGTTTTCTCCGTCTTTCACACACTTAAAACTTCTAACCTCTAAACTCTTCTGATTTCACAACAGAGTACCTTCTCAGTAGTACACTGGCTAGAGCGTATATCTACCAAGCTGAAAAACGCGTGTTCGAATCCTACAATGTGGTCAGACCTTATTTTTGTTATTTTTTTTTGTAAGACACCGAGTAAAGGTCGGGCGCCCAGGTACTAATAATGTTTATAGAATATGACGAATATTTATTTATTTCTGCATCTATTAAAATAAAATACAATTTTAATTTTTCACCATCATAGGTAATAAAAAAAATACCTCTAGTATTTTATTTTGGCATTCTTTTACCTGACATTATCTGAAGGATCGGTATAACGATATAACCGTCTAAACTGTATTTATTATCTTCACTATTTTTTTCTGGTTGTTTGAAGTTTGAATGACTATTTATACTGATCCAATAAAAAAATATTGTAGATATTGTATGTAAACCGAATGTGAAAACCGTAAATATATATATGCATACGAATTTAAGTAAGCTAAAATAAAAAGATTGAATGAAACATTGTGTTCAGTTTGGTACAAAATTTTAATTAATATGCTTCGTTTCTTTTTCTTAAATATCTGTATTGTGATTAAATATTGTTTAATATAATTGTTTACAGTTCAATTCGTATGCTCACGTAGAGGAAACAAGTTGATACGAATAGGCAACTATACGTTTTATAAAAAAGAATCTTACAAAGTCAAAACTAGGTGGATATGTTCAACACACCATAGAAAAGGTTGTAGTGCATCTATAATCATGGTAGATTGTGAAATAATATCTATGAAAAATATACATAATCATTAAGACTAAATTATATATAGTATATAAAATAGAATATGTGACGTACTTAAAATAATGTAATTATATGTTTTAAGATTAAATAAGCTAAATTACAAGAGAATAAACAATTTAAAGATCGTTTATCATAGTACAAAAATGTAATTGTTTTATTTTATGTATATCTTTCTTTGTATCATGATGGTGTATGTTTTAATAATATAAAAAATATTTTTACAGTACGATTCGTACGCTAACAGAAAATAAGACAGATTAACGTTCATAGGCGTTATGTGTTTAATGATAAACGACCTCCGTGGCGCAACGGCTAAGCGCGTCGGATAGTAAACGGGGGTTGCAGGTTCGATTCCCGCCCCGAGTCTGGGTGTTTATGTATAATATGTATGTATTTACAAAAGAAAAGTATATAAGTAGTATATCAGTTGTCTAGTACCCATAACACAAGCGCTGTGCTGCTTAGTTTGGGACTAGATGGCGCTGTGTGAAATGTCTGAGTATATTATTATATTATATAAAGATTTTTACGCCGTCTAACTATAGGGTGTGTTGACACACAACGGATAAAATATACACATTACCCACCTTCGTCGTAAGTTGGGTAAAAAAGATGCGACATCCATAAATTACAGTGGACAATGAAATTAATGTCTTTGAAAAACATACGCATTCATTAAGGGGAATCAGTTATACAGAAAACAAAGCACAAAGCAAATAAATATAAATGGAATTGTATGAATTAAAATTAAATGATCTACATAAAATTAAATGGTAGTGATCGAATGGTTGAGGTAACTTTGAAATGGCGTTGAACGATAAAAATATTTTTATTGTTTATTTGCCCAACTAACGAATAATTATCAATAAAAACTATATTACTATGACAATAATTTATCTATTAACAAAAAGTACATACATATGTTAATATTTACAAACTTACAACTACACATTATCTTAAATAATAAACTTCCTCAAAGTTGCCGCTTAGAAAGCTGTCATTGCTCAAGGTACCTAGCAGACTGGCAGCATTGCCTCTTTGAATAGCCAAACTGATTCGTTGGCGGAAGAAGCTGCCAGCCCGGCGGTCTCCCGAAGCCTCGACCAGTCTCTTACAAATATCAGAAACCAGTCGATGGGCTTCGGGGCCCCAGGGACCCAAAGTTTCGACTGCAAAGGGCGTAAATATGAAACTCTCAGAGAGAGTCGCATACTTACGCCGCTTCAAGTTCTCGGCAGTGCTGGCCGCGGCACCTGCTGACTTGGAAGTCGCCGGCACATGGGAAACAGCAAGTGTATCGACACAAGTGGCATCCCACACCAGCGATCTTCCAAGTTTCCAAGGAATGAGCGTCAAACCATCCGGTCTCTTGCCGTCGCTGCGCACAATACCTACAGGCTCTAAGACTGCAGGAACGCCAGCGGCGACAAGAGCCCGTCGAATGACGTCATTCAAGGCAGCATGTCGTGACATGCGGCCCGCACTACGTAAACAGGATAAACCGTGGTGACCTAGTACATCGACGAGATCACCACAGCGGCAACGGTGAAGAAGGTTAGTCCTGGCCCCCAGACGAAGGGATACTATGAGAGAAAGCGTGGTATTGTCGATTAAGGTTCCTAAGTTTTTTGAAGGTATTACCTTCAACCAGTGTCCTGACTCCTTCTCAGAAACAGCTAGGAGGCGAGACCGATCTTTTTCGGTACTACAAGAATCTAAAAGTTGTAAATGAACATTTTTGCATAGAGGCTCATCCCAGTGTTTTTGAGAAAAGGTCGAGGTAGGCAGGTTAGTACTCGGACAAACACTTAACCAAGCATTTCGAGCATCAGTCAAGCACGGCACCTCAACCGATCCTAAGGAAGGGCGAATAACAGATAGGAAAAGGTTTTCCGTGCTGTAGGCTGACGAAAGAAAAGCTGGCAGTGACACACTCGAGATTTTGCGTATGCCCAGGCCTCCATAACAGATGGAAGCGAGGCTTGATTCCAGACCCTGTCATCAACAAAGGAGCAATTTAATATTTTAGATAATGTATTTTTTAGAATATTGTCTACAGATTTTAAAAGCGTTTGAAATTTAAAAAGCTGAGAACAGCGAAGAGCATATGTAAATTTTGGAACAAAAAGGCAAAAGCGGACAATGAGGAGAGCCATGTGGGAATTAATTTTGAAAAGTTTGTCTGAAGACTGGCTAAATTTTTGTATTTGATCATTGATAAAGCAGGGTATGGAGTCATCTAAGACGGGAGCACCTAGGAGGTACAGCGATCCTTTTGACAAGACTTTAATACCTGGTGCCAGATTGTTAAATTTATTAATTATTTCATTTTTGGTAATAGTTGGAACAGAATCGGAAACAAAGAGTTCACATTTAGAAAAATTTAATTCTAAGCCAATATCTTTAAACCTTTGAATGAGGGTTTTAAGGTCTTCTAAAACAGTAATTGCTTTACCTCCTATTGTTCCGTCGTCAAGGTACCAAATATTAAATTTGGAATTTAAATTACAAATCGCAGGATGGATAGCCAGACTAAAAATAGCTGGTCCGAGAGGATCACCTTGTTGACAGCCAACTTCAGAATGTAATAAATTATCTTTATATATTAATTTTCAAGGACTGCTGTAAGATTGCCAGAGGTAGGGATATATGTCCGGAACATGCTGTTTTATCTGTGTCAACAAGGTGGATCTATCAACAGAATTAAATGCATTTTTTATGTCTACTTTGAGGAGTACCTCACCTCCATCATGTGTCAAGAAAGCACGCGCCGCATGCACTGCCGCTTCACATCCTCTCTTTGAGCCAAAACCTACTTGTGTAGGACAAAAATAGTTTGATACGGTAGAGAGAATGTGACGGCAACAAATTTTGGAGGCAATGCGGCGTATAGTTGCACCTACGGCAATTGGCCTAACGCCACCGTCTTTTTTTTTCAGGGCACATAAATTGGCACCATACAGGATGTCGGTTACTATGTAAACCGTCAATAAATATTATGATTTTGCGCTAAATTTGATGTTAATAAATAAGAAAACAATATTTTTTTAAATCTATACTGCGCTGTTACAAGGTTATGTGAACTATTTATTTTTGTAGTGATGTGCCAAAAATAATAAGCAATTATATCGTTACCTATTTTTTAAGATATATTTTATATTTTTTAAGATAAGATTTTTTTGTTGATTTTAATATTAAATAATTCTCAATATTACTCTCGCATTTTTATTTTCACTACGCTAGTTACATTCAAAAATTAGAAGCCCGACAAACAAGTATTGAAACTTATGTTACTCTTTTCTAGGGTCGGTTGAAGAAATAATACTTATGTTGACGACGGAATGATACTATTGTAAATATTAGAATTAAGATTTAATTTAACTTTTGTGACTTTTCGCCCATCACTAGTCATGACCAACTGACAGACGTCAGGAATGCATTCTCTCAGCGGCCGGACAATAACGTAGGAATTTAGAAAATCCTATCTAAATGGGTCTATGTCGTGTTTTTATACTTTAAGGCTAAGTATATTTTTTATCACAGCAGGCTGTTGCAGTACCTATTTATTATAAAGCCTTCCAATCAATCGAACACCTGCCATCCATCCATCCATCTGTCTTCCCGGTCTGCGGGGTTGCCATTTTGCTACGCCTGCCTGACTGCACCTTGGCTGTTAGGCACACTTTCTCTCTTGTCTGGGAGGGCCCTGTATTGCTTGTGTTACTCGGCCTGTGGTGGAGCCCTTTTTATAACCTGTGTTTTATTATCTATCTACTTAATGTAAGTTTTTAAATCTGTTATATAGCTGAGATGTTCCTATGCTGCTCTTTCGTTAGCATTAAAAACACTACACCAAATTAAGAGAGCCAATGAATTAAATATGTTTTTGTTCGTGATACTAAAACATAATTAATCGTTTGCTATGTTATTTTCTTAATTATACATTTTATATATGTGCGTGTTTACAGTTATTATTTTATAGTACAATTTATACGCTCACGTAGTGGAAACTCATTATTACAATTAGTTTAAAATACCATTTATGAATCTTTTACAACAGAAATGCATCCCTGTATGCACAAATGCAAATGATCTATTTAATCAAAGTGGAGAACAAAATAATATCTATGAAAAAAAATTTGTAAGAATAAAATTAAACTGCCTTCAAAAAAAAGCGCTGAAAATCTAACTATCCTTTACTAATCAAAACTCAAATACAATTTAAAATTAACTTTATAAATACGATACACATATCTATATAATTAAATTTGACAGTTACTGAAATCGGAACGCAACGATATACAAGAGAATCATCAATATTAATAAAGGTTATAACCAGGTCTTAATATTTAGAGTATCTTCGAAGTCCAAGCTCCAATACCGGTGAAATTTAAATGGGACCACCTCTAAAGTAGGACCTACCAAACAAAAAAATAATTTTCGAAATCGGTTTATAAATGATGGAGATATGAGGTAACAAACATACAAAAAAACAAAAAAAACATGCAGTCGAATTGAGAACCGCCTCCTTTTTTTAAAGTCGGTTAAAAAATGTATGACCTACACACCAACTATGAAAAAAATAAATTAACTATATAGAAAATGATGTACAAAAGTACAAACGAAATATATACATTAAAGTTAAATAAACTGATATTGAAATGAATAAATAAATATCATGTTTACATGGTATAAAGCTTAAATCATTTTTGCTGTACTCTCTCTTACTTTTTTGTTTATATTCTGACTACCTTACATTTTTAATAAATAAATATTTTTACAGTACACTTCGTATACTCACGTAGAGGAAAAAGGTTAATACAGATAGGGAAGTATACGTTTTATAAAAAGGACAGTCACGGGATGAAAACTCGATGGATGTGTTCCACACACCATGGGAAAGGTTGCAACGCGTCTATGACCACGGTGAACGATGAAATCGTCTTTGCGAGGAATGAACATAGACATTAACATTACCATTTATTTTTTATCTCAGCACAGTTTTTGGAGAATTGGAGAATATAAAGAATGCAAAAATAGAATTACAAAAAGCTGTGTCGTAAAAGGTTCACTTTCAGTTTTTAAAATTAATTTATTTTTCGTTTTTAATAAATGAAATAAATATTTATGTTTTATGTTCAGAGGCCTGGTTACGAGGATAAGAGCGTTAAAATTACTATTAGAAAATGATAATGAAAGTGACCCGGTAACAGTATGTAGATAAAAAACTACTATATTTATACTTTAATAGCAGATACAATAAAGTGGATTATCAATATTTCAAATTTTTTTTTCTGAACTAAATGGGTATTCACTTTTACTTTTTACATTAAAATTGAAAATATTACTGGTATTTTAATGGATAATATTTACTGTATTGCCACTTTGAATACCAAAACATGCTAAACAAAGCTACATGTATTTATATATTCTGACATAAATAATATCGAACAAAAAGATAAGTTCAAACTTAAATAAATTACAATATCTTAAATACATACTTGCATATGCATGTATGGTAAGCCTAATGTACATGGACCAATTAATAGTCTATAATAGCTATATAGGAGTAATGCTATACTTTTAGCTATGGCCCATTTGCAACGCTGCAGCACCCTTAGGTACATGTTGCATGGTTTTGTCTTTACTCCTAATCTGTGTCTGTATTATTGTCTTCTGTATTTTGTTCAACTGTTTTGTTCCCTTGATAACGCACGTCATGCGTGTGATAGTATGTACGCATGTGCTTTGTCTGTAAAATGTACCTCTATTCTGTTGCAGTGATGCAAATAAAGATTTTATCTATCTGTCTAATACATACTATAAAAATATGTATTACAAGATCGCAAATACTCTGCCTACTATACCGTACCGTACCATGACCGTAACCGTACCAGCATACAAATATTCTATGTATGAATTACTAACAAGAAACGCCCACTAGATCGTTCCGTGAGGCCAACACGACCGGACCAGCAGCGATTCCACGGCAAGAAAATTTTTCAGGTACCGATACGCTCCGTGCATGATATCGTACATACGGGAATAGAATGCTGTTGATCCGTTGCAGTGGGCGTAGTAGTGTCCGAACGGTACTTTACGTGCCTGACGCTTTCATTTAGGGCGCGCTTATTCGAAACTAAATTTCTTGGCGCCGACATAACGCGGTCGCCGCGAGGTTGCCGCGCGGTCGCTAAGCGGACGCCGCAAAATAAAGCAAAATACACTGTATATTTACGTATCTAAGCTCATGTCATGCGCAAGTAACTCCACTCTGTCTAGAGTAGCCGAAGAGGAAGGAATGCGAAGGTGAAATAGTTTTAGAACGCGTGGTGATCGCGACCGACCGCGCGGCCGCCGCGCAAACGCCGCGCTGTTAGGTAATTCTCAAAAATTTTAATGTTGTTGCCTAGTGAATAGAGTTCACATTCGCCATTAATAAACAGAGGGGAATGGCACCCCGCGGCCGCCAAGCTGCGGCCGCAAGACAACTTTCGCGTCGTTTAACTGCGCCGTTTACAAGACCTTTACAAGATCTGAAAATTAGTAAGTCATTATGATTACTGACTTTACTGATCAACATTTTTAAAGTATATAAAACTGTACCTCGTATTTTTCTTTTCATTTACAACTTTACATTTTCTTACGTAATAATTTTGTTTTCTAACAATAATTTTATTTTGCAGCTCAATTCATATATTCACGTAGGGGCAACAGATTGATTCAAATAGGAAAATATAAATTTTGTACTAAAAAAACTCGGGGCATCAAGTCCAGATGGGTGTGTGCGACACATTGCGGAAAAGGCTGCAACGCGTCTCTAATGACTGTGTATGACGAAATAATTTCTACCAAAAATACTCATAATCATTAATTACAACTGTGCAAGTGTGAGGAGAATAATCAGATCCGATAAAGCGAAAAACGTTTGTCGGATACTTGGTGGTTGGCGCGTCGGCCTTTGTCTACTGGGCTTGAAATTTAAATAGAAGATGGGTTACCAAAAAATGATATATTCTACTGCTATTATGTAATATATGTTCTTTAATGTTTACAGTAACTCTTACAGCTTCTATTTAACTTGTGATTCTACCTTTAAGCTTGTTACTGTGCCATTTATGTAGTTACATTTGGGAAATAATTAGACAAAGATTTTGTAAAAATCGCACAAGATCAGTACTAGATGCAATGAAAAGATGTAGGATCTTTTATTTATTTGAAAAAAGATGAGTGTACTTATAGGATAGGTTATATGTATCAGTACTCATAGGAGATATATATGTATGTACATAGGTGACTTTTATTATACATTTATAGAAGAGGCTACAACACAATTACCTGACTGCGGTGATAAAGAATTTTTTTGTCAACTGATAGTTTTAGTGTTAATAGTATATAATAGAAGTGTATTTTTAAAATACATTCCTTGACTTTTGAATTTCGTGAAATTAAAGGAATAATTTTTACTCTGGATATCACGGGATTCCGAACGCCCAATAACAAGATTCTGACGTCGCTTTCGGGAATCAAACCCATTCATCATCAACACCTCAAAATTTATGTAGTTGTAACGAATGAAATGAAAATATATGTTTTAATATATTTTTTCTGACTACCCCGTTAGGGATACGGCGTGAAGATATGTATGTATGTATATGTTTTAATTATTTAAACTTAAATGTAAGAAATAATCTTCTTAAAAACTGATGTAAATATAAATGTTCAATGGTAAATATAGTCGTTCCCAATCACCTCGTTGCAAATCTCAAAGGCGTGAAATAGTAAGAAATAATTTTGTTAGCATTTATTTTGTGTTGTTTTTATTGTATAATATTTATAACATTATTTTAAACCCTTAATCAAAACTAAAAATGTTAATTAGAGTTTTAACTCTTAAGCATGCAAATTATGGTAAAAAATTATTATTATGTAAATAACTACTATTAACTTACAAAATAGTTTACGAAGTAGACATTAGTCTGCAGAAGTAATAATATTTCTGTTAAATTAAAAAAAATCTGTTATTTATGTTAATTGAAAAAATTCCTTCTATTTAAAATTAACATAATAATGCTATCAGGTGTTGTGGTCTCATATTTATTTATTTTGTACATACATATACTTACTTCTCACGCTTGAAATCCTATTATTCGAGGGATGCTTGAATTTTCAACCTTACTCAATTTTCGTCGGTTTCAACTATGAGTATTGTACTTCATTCCTTCTCTCTAAGTGTGTGTGTTGTCCTTGCCATAACATTATTAATAATTGTGAGATGAATACTAAGTAGTGTATTTTTAATATGTATGTAGTATGTAATGGCACCAAAATTATAAAGTGTTACTGTGAAATCAAATGCTTTTTATCATCGATTAAATGTTAGTGTTGTTTTATTTACAGGTGCCAAGGGAGTCTCACACAGCCACGCTGTACTCACCTTCATTTGCGAGAAGAACGTAGAAGAGTAAAAAATGCCTTTATACTATGGATAATCATTTATTAACAAAAAAGTACATACATATGTTAATATTTACAAACTTACAACTACACATTATCTTAAATAATAAACTTCCTCAAAGTTGCCGCTTAGAAAGCTGTCATTGCTCAAGGTACTGCAGCAGACTGGCAGCATTGCCTCTTTGAATAGCCAAACTGATTCGTTGGCGGAAGAAGCTGCCAGCCCGGCGGTCTCCCGAAGCCTCGACCAGTCTCTTACAAATATCAGAAACCAGTCGATGGGCTTCGGGGCCCCAGGGACCCAAAGTTTCGACTGCAAAGGGCGTAAATATGAAACTCTCAGAGAGAGTCGCATACTTACGCCGCTTCAAGTTCTCGGCAGTGCTGGCCGCGGCACCTGCTGAGGCACCTTTATACTTAATCTCACGAATATTATATCCCTAAGTGATCAAAGCTACATCTGAACTAGACATCTGGCATACACCTACATTGTGCAAGAACATAGATTTACGTTGCAACATTTGCATTAGAGTAGTTGTAATCACAATAGTTCAGAATCGATCGTCTACAAAAGTATGTTATACTCTGCATAGCAATTAATTAGATCTAACCGTACTTCAATTGTGGTTTAAGCAAATTCTTACCAAGACATTGGTCCATTAGACAGTGTAGAAAGGCACGGTAAAAATGAAAAGAATGAGTTTTTTTTGATACATCGAACATGTCTTACTATTAACATCTGTGTTCTAAAGGATATGAGCTTTTCATTTGATTTTTACTAAAAAGAGCTGCTACAATTTACCAGATAGGTAAATTCTTATCTGTGCAAACACTGGTAGCCGCACCTACATTATTTAATGCAATCACTGAATTTGAATGGTATTTTAAAAGGTTAAGTTCTGGGTTTCGATCGTACTTAGATGATAGAAATCGCAAGATCTGAGAGCTTGAAACTTTGACAACAGTACGCTGTAGAGATATGTAGGTCCGGATGGATAGATGACCGCGGACACGTGTCTTTTGCCTACTGACTGATGGTCGTACATCCAAGCGTAAGTCAGACAGGTATCCTTTGTACGAGTTGTGTGCGATAGAACATGTGCGAATAAAAGCGTGACACGAATGTACTCTGTAGTGGCACGGAACACGGATAGCGTGCCTGGTGAGTCATAATAAAGTACTCTGTGTGTCACAGGTCCGCTGACAACTAATCTGGAAGACAGTCTTCGGTCCTGAATGTAGAGGTAAATCGTCGGAAGCAATAGTATTCTGATGATGGCATCACCCCTCACTCGTCGAGTCAGATGGTACCATTCGACGGCATATTGGGAGACCGTAAAATACTATTGTAGACCGAAGGGAAAGGTGTCCACCCGTTCCACCAGCGTAAGCAGTTTCTGTTCTAGGTTTGAACATGCATAATAGATAGATAATAGATTATTATAGATGCATAATAGATAATTTTGTATTAGCAGTGTTTTTTTTATCTGAATGTAAAATATATTTAATGCGAAGTCAAATAAAAATCGAATATACTGAAAATAATAAATAAAATGTGGTATCAACGTTATATTCTTTATTTTTAATATATTTTTTATTTTTGCTATGTACTATCGCGGAAAGGGAATGTTTAGTAGGTTGGTTGTCACTAAAAATTGGCCGTATTCACGAGATGACACGATTGACGGCGAATAGAGAGATACGAATTGCAGACGATGAGATGGCAGCTCAAAGTTTGAAATTCAAACTTGTATTCGTTTCAAGGTCCAGCCTTAAACGGGTGGTTCCTCATGTATGCAAAAATAAATAAATAAGGCTATTATCATAATTACTTCTAAGTCATGCATGACATAACTACAAATAATAAGAAATTAAAGAAATTAAATTTGGTTAATTTCCGGTTATTTATTTAAATATCACAAAAATAAAAATAAGGGAAAAGAAATAAAAACAACTTCATCAACCAAATTAGAAACTACACTCGATAGTAATGCAGAGTCGAAGCTCATCGAAGCGACTCTTATTTTAAACAAATTCCTAAAGAGAAAATAAATGCGTGCATTCCACCGAATGCGCAAAACATTCAAAACGCTAAAAGTTTAATTCTTTTTCATTTGCGGCAGCAGAACGTCCAGTATTTACATTACAGACATCCTGCTTCTTAGATCTAACTGAAGCTATAGAAACACGTATTAATTTTACAAGGCAATATAAGCCAAATGTTCAATAAGCAGAATGTTAGATAGAGAGATAAATTCTTTGTTGCGCACATCATTAACATTATCCCCAATAACTTTTGTTCTACGACTTTTAAAAATTCATGTTTTTTCTTTCATACAAAAATAAAGATACATTTAAATATTTCTGAAAATGTCACCTATTCTACCCGGTCGCTAAAGCGCCACACGCATAGCGCGGCGCTGAGGCCCGGTGCGCTTACATTGTACCATTAGAATACGTACACAGAGTAATTACGATTAGGACAGTGCAATAAAACTTAACAAATATTTTTTGACGAATGTATTAAGTTTTGAAAAAAGTCGTAGAACAAGTTGTTAGGTATAATGACAGGAATTTTGCACTAAGAGGTTATTAGTATTTTTCAAATAACCCTGTATATATATAAATACTGATACAATAATAAAAATAGATATAAAGTTACATGTTTAGTTGCAACAACTTAAGAATTTTGCAAGATTTTTGAGCAGCTTTATACGCCAAATGTTCAATAAGCAGAATGTTAGATAGATAAATTCTTTGTTGCGCACATTCCAACAAAAATCGTTTACAATTAAACTTAAAACTAATGTGCGCAGGACGGTCTTATCGCTTAAAGCGATGTCTTCGAGACAACCTTTGTGGAAGACACTATATGAAATTGCAGTGTAGAAGAATTGATAAAATAAAAATAAATATAAAGATTAATTATGAAGTGAGAATGGTATCATGTTTAGTTGCAAAAACTTAGGAAATTTGCAAGATGTTTGAGCAGGTTTTTCGTAAAGATGAGTGACTTGGAATGACGGACATGAGAAGGAAGGTCATTCCACAAGTTCAATGTTGCTTGCATATGAAAAAATATACGAACGACCGACATTTGCAATCAATATCGAGTGTATGCATCCTTGTTATCAATAACAACTTGGAGTCGCGTACGCATAGACTCGCCTAACATTTGCCAACCTTGCAAATGTTGGCCCACGCAAATCTTCCCATATATCACTACAATGTTGCACGAGATCCTCCGTTCTCCTGTCATTACGGTGATCTCATCTCTGCACAATTAAACCCCATAAATTTTCTATGGGGTAAGATCAGGTGATTTAGCTGGCATGGAATCACCATAATGTCAGGGTGTTGGAGGAACCAGACATTGGTTACCCTTGCAGTGTGTGTTCTACTGTTATCGTGCACGTAGAACACCCTGGGCATTTCTTGCTGTGGATACACAACTCACAAAGTGGGCACTGTGGGATTACTGTTTCTCGACTACAGAAACTTTAATACTTACGAGTACGATGGTGTGCGAATAATATACTATAAGGTCTTCATTACTGCCATTCCATTTGCAAGTAACCTTTGAAAATTATTAATACTTTTACTAAACTTATCCTACCTCCTCCCACCATAGCTGTACTGAATTATAATTCATCCCTTTCTAACGTTACATATATGTGAGAAGAGGATGGTGTGCAAGATAAGTTGTTCAGTTACTGCTAATTAAGTATTATATTGCATATTATATTTTAGCAATGTTCGAGATTTCAAGAAAAGGACGCCGTTTGCTCATGTTGAATGGGTACACATATTACCATTCCAGGACGCTGGGTCATAAAATGCACTGGAGATGTTCTACTCACAATTCCCAAGGCTGTCGCGCTGTGGCACATACCATAGAAGATATCTTATTAAAAGTGGTGGGAACGCATATTCATCCTCCCAAGTACAGCTAACCGGAATGAAGTTCACGTAGCATTTTATATTTTTTACTCCTGAAGTTCTGAGAGATTAGAAATGTCGACAAAAACTTCGAGAGACAACAATACAAATATTATAAATGCGAAGGTCTGTCTATCTGGTCGGCTTTCACGGCTAAACCGTTAGACTGATTTTGATGGACTTTAGAATGAAGATAGAATAAACCCAGGGCAAGGACATAGGCTACTTTTTTTTATTTCGGCGCTGATGAAGTCTTATTTTCTTCGAATTCTTATTGATGTTTGTGAAACAAATCGATCAGTATCGTAATAAAAGTTATAATACGAGCATTAAAGACATGCGATGTATTTGTCTGTTATCTAACTTTTCCTTATTGAGTTTTAATGTATTATTATTGCTGTGTTCCGTCTGTACGCCCCTGGTAAATTACAGATGTTTATATTTTATGATTTATTCATTAACACCTGATTTATTTGCCTATAATCAGGTAATCACTAATTAAAAAAAAATCTAATTAAATATTTAAGTAAACGCCATTTCGTTATTACTTCTTCGTCAAAGAATCAGACGATGATTCGATTTTAAAATGAAGTATACAGCCAAAGCTATAAAAAAATGTCACTAGAAATGTTGCAAATTATTTTTATCTAGCGGATACTTAATATGTTAATTCCGATGTTTTTTTATTCGACTTTTTTTATTCTTACCATAACCGGTTAAATTCGACGTTTAACATCATTAATGTTATTTACTTCTGTATATAATAAATGTATGTATGTAATTGTATGTAGATAGTAGTAAAAGCAATTTCTTTTTTCTGTCTTTTTTTCTTTCCTTAATTAGAAGCAAGCAAGTATAAACTTAACTCTTGTTTTTAAATGTTTATTATAAGAGTGCAATTTGTAATAACACTAAAGTTTAGAAATTACTCACTAACGTTTTCTGTTTCAGAACGTTTCAAATCAATTTTGGCTTTTTTTAGATCGACTATATTTTTTCATTTTGACACTTGATTATTGATGTTTTTTAACTAATTGCTGATGGATAAAGCCATGACCATAATATAGTCTTTGGAACAGTGTTATTCAGATACATTTTCATTCATTTCACACGTAAAAGTTTCACTGTACGAAATACTTTCTGCTCAAATGGTTTGAGGTCTAAGGCGATCCGATTGTGAAGCGTAGCGGAACGATTGCAATGTTATGTTTTTAAAGCTATTAGAAAGTTTTCTGTGGAAAAACAAATTGCCGTTCGACACCTCAGTAAGAAACCTCAACATGTGTCAAAACACGTAAACGATAGTGGATCTATATCCCCTCCTCAATTTGTATAAAAACATCTAATACCTGTAATATAATGTGCTTTAATCTAACTTTACAGCGCAGTTCATAATGTCACAGAAAGGAAACCGTTTGATAAAACTGAATAACTACACTTATTACGAGTTTTATGGAGGAGGTCACAAAATACATTGGCGATGTTCTACTCACATGACTCGAGGATGCCGCGCAGCCATTCACACAATCGGAGACATAATAGTTAGCGTTAAAAACAAACATAATCATGCTCCGAAACGTATTTTGTCCTAACTTCGTTTGTCTTTGCAGTGATTTTCAGTATTTCCTAGTTACAGTTTATTAGTGTTTCTCAAATATAAACGTTTTCAATATTTAAGTTGGTGTTATCATCATTAGAAATTACATAGATTAAGAGCCAATCTCGAAGTTAAGGTCATCAGTCATCGTTATAAAAAAATATATATTAAGTGTGACTTTAAATATATATAGGTCACACTCAGTAATTATGACTGAAATTATTTAATTCTATTGAATTGAGTTTTAATTAAGTTTATGTAATATGTTTTATGTCGGAATTGTTTCAAATTGGTTATATCATAAAATACATGTTGCAATACTTGCGATACATAGAGCAATGAAGAGATACGCATTATGACAGGGTTGCAGGATAGTGTAATTGTAAAAATGAAGAAAGTAATGCTTAGATGGTTTGGGCACATAGAAAAAATGAGTGATGAAAAACTAACGAATAAAATGTACAGAGCGAAAGCCAAAAAGCCAAGGAAAACCAAGGCTGACTTACGAAGTTGAAATAGTCAGAGTGTTAGGCTGACGGAAATGTGAAAAGCACTCGCATACCTAGGCGAAATTGGGGAGGGTGATAAGATTTGAGGAAGCGAAAGAAGTATGTAAGAACCGCGAAGCTTGGCGTTCCGTCCTCTATGACTAACCGAGTAGGGATACAGTGTGAAGATATGTATGTATGTACATGTTGGCCCCATAACCGTCGTTCCGATGATCATTATTGCTAGAAATGTGATAATCTCCAAAGCAAGTGCGTAACCCGACCGCTCGCCGAGACGTCTCATTGGAAAGACCTAGATTCTTCAAAGTACGCTTCCGCATTAAAAATTTTCCTACCACGACTCATGCCATTTCTGATTTCCTTAGTTACCTGACGTTTCTAAATGATACCGAGAATTTTAACGCCTTGCGTAGTGCATTGCTAGTCACAGGTGCATATTTCCTGGTGACTGGCTCTGTCTTAGATACTCTCTGGAC
The DNA here is from genome assembly GCA_907165235.1 of Zeuzera pyrina. Lineage (NCBI taxonomy): Eukaryota > Metazoa > Arthropoda > Insecta > Lepidoptera > Cossidae > Zeuzera > Zeuzera pyrina. The sequence goes on from OU015628.1 coordinate 19,534,521, forward strand.
GGAGGGATCCTAAGACTTTGTCGACTTTCTGGGCAGACCACCTTCCGCTGCTCGCTCTCTACGCGTCCGTTTCACTACGACGGCCACAGGGTCATGTAGCGAAAGGAGGTTTTTTAGCCTGTTCGAGTCCGACGCTACCCAACCGGTCCTTATGTACTGTGCGTGAGAAGCGCTCGGGTGTTCGCAGGGGTTTTTTCCCTTCTCAGAAACAAAAAAAAAAGAAAAAGATCGATTGATCTCCACATATTCGAGATTTATAGTATTCTGTTCCAAAGTAAGAAAAAGTAACACTTGCGGAACCACATTAGTGGCCGTATTATCACAGTTGTTTTTCTCGGAGACTATACTTAATATAGAGAGCTGAAAGGATATCGATTATTATATTGTTGTTATAAACCTATGCCAATTGTTATTGAAATAAAAATTATGTAACTGTTTGATTACATTTTTACGAGAACATACATTCAATATATTCAAAAATTGGAATTAAGTGTAGGAATACTAAGAACAAATATATTTTTAAGTTATAAGTTAGGTCATATTAGGACATTAGGAGCGGGAGCGAAGGCGAGAGCGAAGGCGGGAGCGAAGGCGGGAGCGTCACGGTAATACTGTGTTAATTTCGGACCAAGTATCGTAACTGACGGAGCATTTGCTCTAAGAGCGTGTCCTTACGGTGTCCTTTTTTGTTGACCGAGTTTCTAGATTTTTATTATATATTACATATTGTTATTTTTGTGAATACTAGTAGTAAGATTTACGAGTATTTTGCAAATAATTACTTTATGACTGACTCATAAGCTAACACGAAACTGACTGTGCGATGTTGCCGTACTTACTATAGCTGACTGTTTTACTCATGGTTACATTCAATGAAATAGAAAGAGACGTGAAAATTCGTTTGACGCACGGTGGTAAGAGCGGCAACTTATTATGGCTCCGTCCATTATTTTTCTTGCTTCGAGGTGTTAATATACGTACGCATTTGGTTCTGTGGTGCCATGGATGACAGTGTGTGATTCAAGAGTGGTGGACTATAGTCCACCACTCGTGGACCACGAGTGTAAGAGATCCGAATAATGTATGACTGACTGACTGACTGACTGACTGAGAACTATACGCTCCACTATAGTGGAGCGTTCGAGCGCTCAATTAACGCTCCTTTTAAAAGCGGCCCTAGTAGTGTTGTAATTCACTCGTACTTTATACTCGTACTGTAGTACTGTACTGTACTCGTAGTGTAGTCGTAAATCTTTTCACGATACTGTCCTTGTGTTCATGATTTCTATGAAATTAATATCTTTCAGCTCCGTTATTATGTTATTTTCTTCTTTGGTCTGTTTACCTTAAATTGTATCTGACTAAAAACAAAACTGTGGCACGCAGACACCGAAGTGGTGGTTCTTGTGTTTCAAACGAGGGTCAAACGGGACAAGTGAAGTCGGCATTTTGTTTAGATTTCCTATTTTTTGCGCTTGTGAGTGTTATAAAATACCAAGGTGATAGCACTTATATTGTGCCTTAAAGTTCTTTGCGAGTGAGAAAAATTGGAAGGTCTGATATGACGAGTTATTGAAGTTTTCGCATTCTTCCAAGAAGTCTCTTTTAACTTCAATAAAGCCTACTATCACTTTACCGGAGGAGTGTTAGGTTACTGATAAGAGAAAGAGAACAAATTTTACATCCGGAAAATTGTGTTCTTAAGTGTTCTCTTTTCTTAACTTAGGTCATTCAAAAATGTGTTAACTCAAATAATGTAAAAAACTTTTCAATAAAGATACTTTGTGTTACTGCTTTTTGACATTTGTGTTTCACAATCTTTTATTCAAAAATATCGCTAAAAAAATTGAAAAAAAAACAGGGCCATTGAAAATAACGTATATCTTAAAGAAATGCTATCAGGATAGTCCAAAAACATTATAAACTACACCCTACGATACACAATTTCACACTTTATGTCTCGGCAATTTCTCGCAGAAATTGCCGTTAGATATTGTCAGTATTTTTTTTATTAAATACAATAATAATCTAATTGTTATTTGAACCCTAGTGTTATTTTTTTTAATTTACCTACTTTTTTATCCAAATCGCTTTTCACTAGATAAGAATATAAACTTACAAGCGAAAGAAAACGGATCTTTTCATTATATCTTACATTTCTACCCTCAATGATTTCCGAGAAACATGTCTAGATAGCAATTTTTTTTTTGTAGGTAGAACTTGGTCATGATTAACAATAATCACTTATTATTGTCTTTAAAATATTAATTTTCATGTTTTACAGTGCAGTTCGTGAAGTCTAAAAAAGGCAATGACCTGCTAATCCATGAAGGTTACCCATATTTCTTGCTGAAAAGCAAAAACGTAAATTCTAAAATGTACTGGAAATGCTCAACAAACCACTCTCTGGGTTGCAAGGCAGTTATTCACACGATACATAATGAAATCATAGCTATTAAGAGAGGCCATAATCATCCATCAAAATATAGTATGTATTATAAGAATTATTAAGGCAATTATCCAACTAATTGCATATTATCCATATGCACATTGCGTATTATAATTGATGATTAGTTTTTTTGAGTTCCGTAGTTAAAATGGTTAAACAGAACTTTCATGATTTCGATTTCGATATATCCGTCTCTCTGTATCACAGCCAATTTAATCCACCATGTTTAGACTTGCTGACTCGGCATTTGATACAGAGTAGTAAATTGGTGACCATTTAACTTTTTTTAAATTGCCTTGTATGTCCGAAACTATTACGGGATCGTAAAAGCTAATTCACACTCTTGGCCTTCCTTTTTTGCTTATTTCTTATAATGTACATTGGTACATTACAAGATTTTAAATAAATATGTATTAGTAACTATAGTGTATTTACTTAGGATGAAAAATTTATAATTAAAAAAGTTTAAAAAGCAAATATTTTTTTCTTTGTTACTCCTTTAAATTGTGTAGTTTGTACTAGGGATGTTACGGAAGTGGTTTTATCGGAACCGAAGTCGGAGTCGGAGTTTTTAAATTTGGTTTGTGGGAACCGGAACCGGAATCGGAGTCGAAGGCGGAAGCAGAACAGAAATGTCTTAAGGGCAAGTCTAATGAAAGAAAATAATACAAACATTATACACATATATACACTTGCTTACACCTAGTCGTTGAAAATAAAAATAATCGAATTTTCTTAAATCTTGATGTAGTAAATTAAATCTAATGAAGTGACTCCAAAAAAAGTATATTGTATTTTATGAACAAAATTTTCGTAGCTTTATCGCCATCCCATCTTTTTTCAATGAGTCATACATTAGGCCAGCACCACTAAAAAGTTGTTCGCTTGCCACTGAGCCTGGTGGAACAAATGAAAGAGTAATCAACAGAAAGAACATAAGGAGGGTGGTTCTCCGAGCGACAAGCATAAAGTTCTTCGTATGCGCTGACCGCGGTAGCCGCCGTGGCTGTGCTTCGACCTCCGTTTATAACCTCCGATTTAAAATGTCGGAGCCGAAGTCGAAATCGGAAGTGTAATATCAACCGGAAGTTCCGACTTTTCGGAATCGGAGTCGAACCTCCGTAACATCCCTAGTTTGTACTAATACAAAACACTTATCTTTATATAACTTACAGCCTAAGTACAAAACAAGTTCATATTTCCTATAAATTCGATTATTATTAAGTGGATTATTATAATTGAAAAGAACCTCCATACTTTGTTGTTAATGCGTTTACAAAGGTACTCAGTTTAGGACTTCGATTCATGGTGCTTTACCAGGTCATTCTGTCCCATTCAGGAGTCCGCATCTTTTACATAAAATATGTACATACGTATTTAAATTTCACCTTTCCATCCGGGTGGACAAGGCACAACCTTGTCACCTTGGACAACACAAAAAAACACACCTTTATGTCATTTCTAACAATAAGTATTTGAGCTTACAAATGGCAAAATATAACCTTATAATGATAGATTGCTAGCTCAGACTACAACGGTATCTTCTAGTAAGCAATATCTCTTCGACCTACTTTTATGGGCTACACGAGCAGATTAACAGCTGCAATATCTATTATTCAATATACAAAATTTTGAAACTGCACTAGTTTCTCTATTACATAAACTAGTGCAGTTTAAAAATTTCTGTAATAGAATGCGCCTTCAAACTAGACGCTTGAAGAAGCGCTACTGAGACACTGTGGCTTGTCAGCCGCAGCTTTACAAACTTTCATACAATTTCTAGATGCGCTGCCGCAGCGCCACTGTCGTGACACACGCGCGAGTCGGTCGCAATCTGAACTAGTGAAGAGGTGCACGCAATTCTAATTAACGATTATTAATTATAATTAATAATTATCATTAGGTCCCATTACTGTCGACCGACAGAAGCACGTGTGTCACCACAGTGGAGCCACAGCAGCGCTTCTTCTAGCGTCTAGTTTGAAGGCGTTCTAAGGGCTGTTACGCCAATGTTTACACTCAGCAAGACATATTATTTATTATTGAGAGACACAAATTTGTATAACGATGAACCACAAATAAATTGGCTCAGGGAAAACCTAACTAGAAGGATTAGATATTATTCCATGTATAATTCAAACCATTAAATAGTAAAGTTTACACGAGAAGATTAGCAGTTACAAAATATATTTTTCCTTATATAAATTGAAGTTATGTATTACTAATTGATATTAATAAATAAGAAGATGTGGCACGAGCGGCTCGCAAATGGACTTCTTAAATTGAGAGGAGAGCTCTTGATGTGATACGAAGCGATGTCGAACCGAATCGTTATACATCTTTGAAAACAATATACATTAAAAAAAAATATAGATCTATTTCAAAAGAAAGGTCTTATTAATGTTATGGATAATCATGGTCGTGATCACTAGTTACTCCTAAATTTAAATCACATAAGTCAAGTGCTTCATTTTTGGGCAACTGTGTTCGTTTTTAGAATAAAATTTCTCAAGAAATTACTCAATTAACGGAAACGAAATTTAAATTTGTTATTAAACGCACACTGATTGGAAAAGCATACTACAAAATTAGCGATTTCATTGAAAAAAACAATAGTTTGGAAATAATCCTCTCTGCACATACATTTACTGGCTTTATGAATATTGTATTTTAAACAATGATTGCAGAATGATGTTGAAAAAATGATACCTGACTGAGTTTCTTGTCGGTTCTTCTCAGTGTTCAGGTTTTCTTTTCGAACCGAACTAAAGTAGATTAGACGTTCAAAAATACCTTGCAATTGGGTTTACTTAAATAAATTGGTTTGACTTTGACGGCAAGGGGAGTACATCAATTTCTTTAAAATGAGCTCGTAAGTGATTCTCGTGCATTCATACCGTAGATGACACCTATTGTTCTTATTTGTAAACTAAAAATGGAGTTAATATGCGCCGCTGATCTCCGCAGCAGAAGGGCGTAGGACATTAGGCTATGAAAATACTCGTATGCGAAGTACAACAACCTAGCCGTCTGTCATCCGACATCCGTCAATTGCCTAATGCATCTAATGGCATATATCGCGGAACCGAGCTTACTAGCCAAAGCCCGATATGGTCCGCCCACTGCAACTTATTATTTATTTTATTTATTATTATTTTATTTTCATTTTATTTTCATTATTCTCTCTATTTATTATCTACTGTTAAACCGAGAAAATTGGCTTGAGTTGACTAATTCTAATTGTTTCCCACCCATTTCTATTTTATCATGGATTCTGGTTACATTAGAAAGGGAAAATTTAATACATTTGGTTTTTTATGAATTCAGTAGTAAATTATTCACAGCGACCCATCTCGAGACGTCTGTTAGGATCCTGTTCACCCAGGTAATTAATATCCAGGTCCTTTCTGTCTTGTTTAAGTCTTTCCAATCTATTTAGCTTGCGATTGTAATTTCCGTCACAAGGTAAGGTAAAATAAATAATCAAAGCTAATAAAACTAATACTTTGTTACATAATGGCTACAATTAGTCGAAAAAGGTCATGTTAAGTCTTTTAATCTTTTTTCACCCATTGTAGCTTATAGCTTAGTGTAGAGCAAGAAAAAACCAAAGAAACAGATTTTTGTAAATGTTATCTGTAAATACATATTTCCGTCACAGAAGGTAAAGAAGGTGCAATTTTAAGTTTAAAGTTATTAAAAGTGCGCTTATTAATTTACGGACTTATTTTTCGTTTTAAAACACTGAACAAAAAATTTTTGTAACAATTTTTGTAATCTGATTTGTGACTTAATTGGTGTACTACTCGGTCAAGAAAGTACCGGGAAAAGATCAATAATACACGAAATGTTAGTTATTCATCCAAATTTATTTTATCACCTTCAAAGTTTGCTCCTTCAGAAATGTATGGCGTAAATGTATCGCACATTTACGCCAACGAATAATCCAATTATCAAAACATTTTTTAAACGCTTTTTCCGGAATTGAGTTCAGTGCTCGCCGCGAGTTCTCCTTTATATCTTCTACCGAATGAAAATGGGTGCCACGAAATGGTAATTTGAGTTTAGGAAAAAGAAAGAAGTCGGCTGGAGCCATATCTGGTGAATGAGGTGATTGCTCGATGGTATTTGTTGAGTTTTTGATCAAAAATTCGTTCACAATGATAGCTTTGTGCGAAGGCGCATTATCGTGGTGCAAAATCCAAGAATTTTCTTTCCACAAATCTGGCCTTTTTCGTCGAATTTGCTCTCTTAAACGCCGCATAACGCCCAAATAATATTCTTTATTTCCCGTTTGACCTTCCGGCAAGAATTCCGAGTGCACAACACCGCGATAGTTAAAGAAAACAGTTAACATGACTTTGACTTTTGATCGACTTTGGCGTGGTTTTTTCGGTTTCAGTTTAGTTGGAAGGCGCCACTCCGAAGCTTGTTGACTAGTTTGCATGTCAAACTCGTAAACCCACGTCTTGTCACCAGTAACAATACGTTTCATGAATGTTGAATCGGAATTGACTCATTCTAGCATGTCCTCAGCGACTCTTATGCGATTGTTTTTGAAGAAAATTCAGGTCTTTGGGACTAGCCGAGCGGCAACATGTTTCATACCCAAGTGATTATTTAAACTGGTACGGATCAACTCGTGAGACACAGAAAGTTCGGCAGCTATCTCTCTCAAACTTGAATGAGCATTTTCAGTCACTATTTCCTTCACTTTTGCGATGTTAACTTCAGTTGCAGACGTTGATGGCCTACTAGAGCGAGGCAAATCTTCCATCACATCTCGACTGCTTTTGAACGCTTTGTACCACTCATAAGCACGTGTTTTTGATAAAGTCGATTCACCGTAAGCCTTCTGTAACATTTTCAGTAACTCCGAACACAAAATTCCATTGGCGATGCAAAATTTAAGACAAACTCTTTGTTTGATGTTTTTGTCCATTATGAAATTCCAATATACACTAGAATGATACAACTAAAAATAGCACTGTATTTAATCTAAATAACAGATGCAACTCAAACTCCGCGCTAAAATGGCAAACAGTTGTGCCAATCTAACAACAACAAAAAAAACAAAAAATTAAATTTGGAACCATAAACAAATCATCCATTCCCGATACTTTCTTGACTGAATGTATCTGTTTATTTTATAGTGTAGATAATTTACGAAAGGTTGCGATTTAGATTCTTGCCTGTGGCGCTATTTCCGATTAGTACCCCTCTAGCGTCATTCTCTTTTACCGCTTGCATGTGTGTATCTGGTCCATTTTTTACAGTAGTGTTCTACCATATCTAGCCTTTGTATAATAGGTAGTAATATTATTAATATTCTGTTATAGTTGAGTTCGTTCAATCACAGAGAGGACATCGTATGATAAAATATGACAACTACACGTATTACATGGTAACCGCAAAGGGATTCAAAACCCTCTGGAGGTGTTCTACGCACTCAAGTCGTGGATGTCGCGCTGTTATACATACCATCGACAGCGTCATAATTAATATTAAAAACAACCACAACCATGCTCCAAGAGTAATTCTCAACATTGATATCAAATAAAGATTAGAACTTTTAGGAGTGCGCTAACGAGCGACACCGAAAAAAGAAACAAAAGAAGTGCGAGTCAGATTGGCGCATCGAGGATACGGATTTAAAATGATTTCAAGAATAAATTAAAGATCTCTATACCATATTCTTTGTCTCCATTTGTTTCTGACCAGACAAATAGACACGTCTTAAGGAGGGCTTCACTCGAACAAGGGTTTCTACACCGTATGGAAAATTTTCTGAATATTTTTTATTTTAACTACTTAATTTCAATTATTATATAATATTTTCTTTTTTCATGTAATAATAACTTTATTTACATTAACAAAAAGTACATACATACGTTAATATTTACTAACTTAAAACTATACATTATCTTAAATAATAGATTTCCTCAAAGCTGCCTCTTAGAAAGCTGTCATTGCTTAAGGTACCTAGCAGACTAGCAGCATTGCCTCTTTGAATAGCCAAACTGATTCGTTGGCGGAAGAAGCTGCCAGCCCGGCGGTCTCCTGAAGCCTCGACCAGTCTCTTACAAATATCAGAAACCAGTCGATGGGCTTCGGGGCCCCAGGGACCCAAAGTTTCGACTGCAAAGGGCGTAAATATGAAACTCTCAGAGAGAGTCCCATACTTACGCTGCTTCAAGTTCTCGGCAGTGCTAGCCGCGGGACCTGCTGACTTGGAAGTCGCCGGCACGTGGGAAACAGTAAGTGTATAGACACAAGTGGCATACCATACCAGCGATCTTCCAAGTTTCCAAGGAATGAGCGTCAAGCCATCCGGTCTCCTGCAGTCGCTGCGTGCATACCTACAGGCTCTAAGACTGCAGGAACGCCAGCGGTGACAAGAGCCCCGCCGAATGACGTCATTCAAGGCAGCATGTCGTGACATGCGGCCTGCACTACGTAAACAGGATAAACCGTGGTGACCTAGTACATCGACGAGATCACCACAGCGGCAACGGTGAGGAAGGTTAGTCCTGGCCCCCAGACAAAGGGATACTATGAGAGAAAGTGTGGTATTGTCAATCAAGGTTCCTAATTAATTTTTTAATTTTAATTTTATAATAAGTATATTAATTAGAGATCCTTAGCGCAAGTCCGACTTACACTTGGCAGGTTCTCATTATGCGTTGTTCCAAGCTACTTTAGAGGTTGCATTATAATTACTGCCACCACCATCAAGTTTCACGCTTGTACTACCCTTTTCACGGTAGCGGAAAAAAAATCAAATAAAAAATTAAAAAACACGCTTTTAATTAAAAAAAAATTAAAATATAATTAAATTCAATAATCTTATATTTTTTACGATATATGCATGTTACTATTGCCAATATTTTAACTTCATTGTAGAGTAAACGCAAACATATATTTTTTTATTCAATACGTGACGGATAATAGGTATGCTAGGTGGTTATTAGTAAACTTATTACTTCTTTTATGTCCAACGACTAATTCAAAAAGTGAGCGCTTTGACTAAATTAATTAAAAGTACACGTAACCAAAAAGCGCTCCACGCTTTTTGAATTTGACATTGGACATAAAAGAAGTTAGTTTATTATATACTACCTAGCATATATATCACCCGTCACGTACTGAATAAAAAATATATGTGTGTGATAAAAGCGTGTTAAAAATATATTTTTTTGTATCGAGGGACACACGTTAAATTTTTTCCTTTTTTTTATAATTCGTTAGGATATCCGCCATAAAAATACGAGGTATTTCTATGAAAACTTCTGTAAAAACTTCTGTGAAAACTTCTGTGAAAACTTTTACTGGCTATGTATTATGGTTCAAGAAAGTACAGCTTTTTAAAGGTAGAACAGAGAGACAGATGGAACTCTGGGTATGGTACTCTAAAAATTAAACATGTGTGCGTAAGCAGCGTTTCGATTAAAATGTAATTAATATTTACCTGTATAATGTCATATAAGAAACCTTTTGAAGTTTTCCGTCTGTAATTTTTCTTATTTGAGAGAGATGCAATCGACAAGTGTTTACCCGGCAGTCAAAGCTTTTTGTGACTCCAAATTAATTGTTGCAACTTCATGCGCTTAATCGGCTCCTATGCATTATTACTGTACGAATCATGGTACGAAGCGACTAATTAATTGATCAGACACAACACACAGATACAATACACATTAACAAATACGTTGCGCATCAGATGCCAGCAGCGAAAGAGAATAACAATATGTTGTTCATTGCGTTAAGAAAAAATAAAAAAAAACGAAATAAACAATATGTTGTTCATTGCGATTGGTCAAGTTGAATTGATCAAATGCACAAAACGCTCTTATGGTATCTTACATTATTGTTTATGCAAATACTTTCGGGTCTAACGACCCAAAAGCCAGCCAGACAGCCAGAATTTCATTTTTATTATTATCAGCATTCTTTGGCTTCTGTTACGGTTTTCAGTATGATAGCTATTCATCTTTTTTATTTGAAAGTTTCTCTGTACGATAGCGCTCTATTAGACATAATTTCTTAAATGTGTTTGGTTTGAATACTCAACGATAAATACCAGATGCTGATAATACATATAAGAAGAATAAAAGACCATCGGGCTGGCAGCTTCTTCCGCCAACGAAGTTTTGACATTCAAAGAGGTAATGCTGCCCAGTCTGCTGGGCTCCCTTAGCAATGACAGCTTTCTAAGCGGCGATTTTGAGGAAGTCTATTATTTAAGATAATGTTTAGTTTTAAGTTTGTAAATATTAACGTATGTACTGATTTTGTCATGTATTTTAAATAAATAGTAGAGAATTGTTAGAAGAATAATATAAAATAATAAGACCTTATATTATCATAGATACTTACTGGATGAGAGTGGTATTATAGTTCTTTTTTGTTTATAATTTTGTTTTGCTTTAGTGGTATTTTTTTAGCAGTGGTATTATATTTCTTTACATAAACTTAATAAAGATTACTTGTAATACATATTAAAAATAATGAATTTATTTTAAAAATAAATTAATGTAATGATCACCTACTTTAAATTGTCAAACAATTGTATTACGATAAAAATGAATAGAGGGAGTAACAGACGTTTCGAATTACATTCCCGGTCATGTAGACCAATTTAATGGGTATTCATGACTTAAAAATACTAACCAGGTATGCCTATCATAAAACTCGATTCATTCCACAGAAAGTAGCAATTGTAATAAGCTATAATTTTATGTGTTTTCAGCGATGTTCACACGGTCTAAAAAAGGAAAAAACTTGCTAATCTACAATGGCTACTCATACTTCTTGCATGGATTCAACAACAAGAATATGAAGCGATATTGGAGATGTTCCACTCACCACTCCCTGGGGTGCAGTGCACATATTCATACCGTAGGAAATGCAATTGTAGTCATTAAGGCGATGCATATTCATCCTAAGATGTAGAAACTTTCATCTTGATGTCTGTCAAATCAATGTCTTCTCTATATTCAAAAAATTATCTTGATTAATTTGTATGTCTGCTCATTTGCTCGCATTGAGCTTGCAAAGTATATCCAATAAGCAATGTGTATGTATGTCATAAATATATCTATAATAATTCGAAATGAGCTTTTTTGTATTCCATTGTAATAATCGGAGAATCGTATTATAATAGTATTGAAACTTTTGAAAATTTTGATTAGGTACTATAAATGAATATGTATATTATATTTTATGTACTGTATAAAAATAATGTGTTTTTAATTTCCCATTTGATGAAATCTTCCTTTTAAGAAATATTAGAACTTTTTTTTAAAATAAAATTATATATACGCTAACATTTATTTATACCTAACTGGTCCGTTGATATGAGAATTAGTACTTAGTGAATTACTAGAGCTTTTTACATCGAGGGTCCAAGTTTCGATTTCAAGCCAAGTTAACTTAGCAAACGAATATCTACAAATTGGCTTAGAATCAGTGTTACCGGCTATTTCCCATGTATAACTGTTTGGTAGATAGTAAACGATCAAATTAAACATATTAATGTTCGACAATTGATTTCAGAGTCGATTTTAATTGTAGAACATTGATTTGTTTATAGATTTCACCATAAAAACTACACCCAAATCATAATCGGTTGCTTTTGCAGGCTTACTATTTCTGAGTTCACTACGTTTTTTTCATAAACGCATTTACATAACGATTATAATAGTGATGGCAACGACGATGAGAATTGTCTAATGACGGATCATCGTCATCCCATTACAATTTATTGCAATATCTTTAAAATTTATAAATTAGAAAAGGAACCAAAAAAAAGCCCACATAACATCCAGAAATATAGTAAATACTTTTGATAAAAAAAAACAAACATGTCGTGGCAACACGGCAATAGTAGTAACCATAGTAACTACAACTATATTGTGCTTTCAGTAGCGCTAAAAGATTAGTTTCTAATATATTTAAAACAGATCAAAATCGGACTGTACGTTGCGGTACATAAAGTCGAATTTTTATCGAGGAATTGTCAATAAACCTGACAGCAATCGAGTGCCACGTTTTCCTAACGCTTGATTATGACATAAGATATTCATGTTTTTGTTCATTATATTAAGAACTTATTACTTTACATTTTGTAAGTAACGTTCACCTAAAACTTATTCATTTTATAAAGTAATTTTTTTTTTCAGTCTTTTCAGATAAACCATTATATGTATACTCCAAGAAGGGTAATACCATGCTGGTGCTCTCCGGATATTCTTTTTACCGTCAAACCGTCAACAACTGCAGAGTGCGATGGCTGTGCGCGACTCACCATACCAAAGGCTGCCATGCAACCGTGCACACTTACCAAGACATATTACTGAGGGCCAGAAATCTACATAACCATGAACCAAAGATGAACTGGGTGATGAAAAAACCCCAAATCGAAGATTTTAATTAGATATTTACCATTACAGAGCAAAGTAAAATATGGTTGAAGGTGCCTGACATCCGTATTTCCATAGATCTATAGACATAATCCGTAGGAAAAAAGATCCGTATTTGTTGCGGTATGAATTTCTTTTAGGAGAATTTTAAACATATTAATTGAAATAGTTTCCCTCACATTTCGCTTTTACCACATTGTAGGCATATTTCATATAATACTACATAGCTTTTTCGTAGATATTATCTTTATATAGAACTAGCGAAATAATTACTATCACATTGGATGCTATCCTTGTATACTTAGTGATCTGTGAGGTCAAGTTATCCTAAGTCTAATGTGTACGTAACGTAATGTATGTAAATTGCAGTGCAGTCTCAGAACTAAACTATCCACCAAACTTATGCTGCCAACAAAATTAATAATAGTATAGGCGTCGGTACGGATCTTGCGTTGACCATTATATGCGAAGAAATCTCTTTTAAGGTCTGTTTGGCAATAGGAAATGAGCCTCGAGCCTCAACCGACTGAGTTAGTGTAGCGAACGCTATATTGACTCACTCAGTGGAAGTTTAAAACTATAAATCCAATGTTTTCTCCACACGTCTCGCAAGCGCAAAGTACAATCACGTGGTTAATAAGTTCATTATCAAATTATTTTTTTAAATTTTAGTACATTTTTCCGAGAGTTTAGTTAAGGAGGATGAAAGTTGTTAACTACTATCATCCTAATCGAAGGAAAAATATTTATTATGTCTGCTGTTGGAATGAAAGAAGAGGGTGATGAAGGCGTGCCGAGCGAACGTGAGAACTGAAATACAGTTTTAAAAGCGAAGCACACTTGTTACAGTTTTATCCCTATGTTTTCACGAATTTAAAACGAAAAAAAAATGTAAACTACGTCTCTTATAGATTTTTAATATTCTATTTAAGTTTGCTTAAAGACTGGTAATGAAGACTGCCTGTATTCTATATGAATATTATATTAAACTTTAAACTTTAGTAATTTCATTATTTTATATTTTATGTAATCAATTTGAATATGTATTGGTACGGTGTACCTGACATATGCAAATAATTCAAACATACATATAAGCAATTTTGCACGCGAGTGTACACAGACATGTGCGCATACCACTACTTTCTCTGAGCGATCAAGATCCGTCCCGGCACCTATACGATATGAAAACTAAGATTCGTATCAGCGAGCGGCGCGGATCTAAACACTAATCAAATACGTATACTGCGTATATATTATATACATACATACATTTTTGACGATCCGGTGCATCTTAAGTACATAACATTTACATCATGTATACCTACCACGTACGATTTATTAATGTATGGAAAAGGAATTAGATTTTAATGTCAATATGTAGTACTATAATTTTTATAGTTTCACCTCACCTCCACGTAATAAGTCCACTTAGCAATTGTACATAATATTTATCTAATCTAGGTTTAAATGGTAATATACTCGTACCTTATTAAGTATATCTAGTCATGACATGTCTGTTGAGAACGTTGAGAAATAAGTGAACATATAGAAGATATCTAAAATTTCTCGTATTACATTTATGTTTTAAGACCGTCAAGATGAATTTAAGGCAGGAATATAGAAAACGAATCCTGAATAAATCATTTTAGTTGAATATCAACTTGATGTTTCACGAAGTAATTACCTACATGTTTTATTTTATTCATTGTGTATTATTGAGTTATTTGGTATCATAAACAGATAATTAGAGACAATTAATTAATGATAAAATGCAGAATATCGCCACCACTTTGTCTTCGATTTTGTGGCCTTTTATTACATTTACTAATGTTTCATAATCATTTAAAAGTCAAAAGAAAACCTTTTTTATATTCTAATTTCATTGTTCATGGTACCACCTACATATTGTGTCAATATAACTTGTATATTCATTTTTAATACACATCATATTTAAAAGTTTTATGTCGTGTAGTTATAATAATACGATTTAATTAATAAATATTATTTTAATTTCGATTACGTTTTTATAAGAAATCACTTATACGCATAGGCCTGGGCTCATAAACAATACATAGTGACCATAAAGCACAACAAACTCATTATAGAGTCTATAGTGATTCTGTTGTACTATAACATGGATAATCAGGGCTGCCAGTAGAGTCAACTTATTTAATACCGCTGGGTCCATGAACTTATACAAAATCAAATCATATTAAACAAATAAACAAAAAACTTGTAGACTCCTTACCGTCACGAGCATACACATTAACATATTAATATTTTATTTTTATTTTACTTTTCTAAATATTATATTTTATATACAGACAAATCTTTTATATACATATTTTATAATACTGTTTAACATTTTAAATCTCCTGTCAGTATAAAACTCTTTGTTTAGAAAACAAGTTAACACGATAGAACTGTCATTGTTTGAATTTTGAGATTTGATGGATACGTTTCTGGTGTACAATTTAAAGGTATAATATTAATTTAACAAATACATATCAAGTTGTATTCTTTCTGCAATTGATATTTATTGTTATTCATTTTTACCTAAAAACTTAAAGAAAAACGAAATTTAAAAAAACACCTGCTTGTCATCAATGAATAAGAAATGTACGATCTCTCGATATTTCTTAATATTACGAACTAGTGTTATAATTTTCGCAGTTTATATATAAATTATTTTTTATACAAGGTTATCTGGCAGCCCTGTGGATAAACTTGATATTTCGGACCAAGAATCACAATGGACGGAGTTTTAAGAGCTTGCCCATTTTTTTGTTGGTGCGAAGTTTAAGACTTATATTAATGTGCGCGACTAGGGAAGGGCCACGGTACAAAAATACACAGTTAAATATATTTTTATTTTTCTGAACACTAATAACCAAAACATTTAGAATTTACGAGTATTTTGCAAATAATTATTTCAGTACTGCAATGTTTTGACCGTCGGTTATTTTTATGAACACTAGTAGCCAAAACATTTAGAATTTACGAGTATTTTGCAAATAATTATTTTAGTAATACAATGTTTTGACCGTCGGGCCGGTCATGAGCTGACACGAATTACATCTGTGATAAATTCCTAAAATCTTTAGCTATTTTCCGCTCAAACTCCAAAAACCACCAATCGACACGTGTTTCGTCTCTCAACGAAGCATCCTCAGGATAGCACCGAATGAATTTTGATTCAGTGCTGGTTAGCTGACCGAATCCTCTCTGGTATATCCTGAGGATGCTTCGTTGAGAGGCGAAACACGTGTCGATTGGTGGTTTTTGGAGTTTGAGCGAAAAATAGCTAAAGATTTTAGGAATTCATCACATGAAATGGATTTCCGCAGGGTAACATCTGAGTCTATACAATACGAATTACACCGACAGTGCGAGGTTGCCTAACTTACTATAGCTGCTTTACTCGTGGTTATGCTCAATGAGATAGACGGAGATACACGAAAATGTGTTTGACTCACGGTGACAAGAGCGACAGCTCATTATGGCTCCGTCCGCTGTGATTCACCGTCCGGGCTTGATACACCTTATGAGCTATAACATTCTTGACAAACACATTACCAGTGATACCAACTCTGTCATGTCGATTTTAAAATAAAATTAAAGATAATTGCACACAAGTTTAATTAAAACGTAGTTACGTTTTAATTGAGGAAGTTCTTTATTAACAACAGTGTAACAACAGAAATATTTGGAAGATCACGTCTTGAGCTATTTCCGAAATCATTTTTGGCTTTCCGTATCATTTAAAACACACGAAATATGCTATTATGGACCTAATTCTAAATTTCATCATTTTTAAATTACGCTACACGTATATTTATCGAAGAATTAAAATTTTACAATTGTAGATGGATTATTATATGTATATTATAGTTCTTTTTAAAGTACATACCGTGTAGTTGAAACTGTACTTCATTATTTATAAACCGATTAAAAGAAAAAAATATCAAAATTTTTCTGACGGAGGCTAATTAGGCTTTCTTCTCTTTTAACGTTTGAAAATAAAGTTACATTCCTACTTTCTCAGTAAAGCCAATACATCAATTTTGTTTATTTTAGTTAAATATTAAAAACTAAAAATAAAACACAATTGAGTGTAAATTAAATTTTATTTTTCAAGTGCTACAATTCACAAGTACTTAATTATTGTTTTACAATTCATAGACGTAAGAGTCTCTTTGCTAATAGGTACTAGGAACCCTAAGCAATGACAACTTTGTAAACAGCGACTTTGAGAAAGTCCTTCATTTATTAATACTTAATTTTAAGTTTGTAAATATTCATTACATATCGGTTTTTTGTTTTATCAAACAATTATTATGATTAGGTTAAGTTTGATGTACATTTTCAACAGTATTTAAGTCGTTGTCTGTATGCATTCTTTTACATTTCTGTACAATATTTTTGCACACTGATACAATAACAATATGTAGTTACTAATTTAATATGTATAATTATCATATGTATAATCATATGTTGTGGTTAATACATGGTTAACAAAACTTACTAAATTTTTAATAGCAAAAGAAATAGATATGTCGATCTAATTAACGCCACTCCATTTTGGGAAAATTTTCAGAATACTAACATGTCGTCTCATCAGCAAAATTTAAGAGATTTATGTAGTTTTCAATATTTTACCGAAGATAAGAGTGTGTTCTTGCGATTAGACAGATTTTGAAGTTCAAATTTGGGAAAATTTAGTTACGAACTTCTATAAAATTAGAGCAACTATATAAATATATTTAAATAGCATTAACAAACAACTGAAAACGACTTCGCTGTCCCATGAATTTTATTTTATTTTTTAAGCTTCAATTTTTTGCAATTGATATTATATTTATACCATACTTAATATTTTTAAACTTTCACGACTAGTTACAATATTTATTTACGGGTCTATGTCGCGTTTATACTTTAAGGCTAATTACCTATTTTATGCCGACGTTTCGACCGGATTGCACCGATCGTGGTCACGAGCAAACTGATGAGGATGAATGTCATCTTCGTAGTGTGCGGTTTCTTGTCCACACTCATTCAATGCAATTTTTTATTTTCTTTTTATGGCATTTCTTGTTTTCAACCGCTTCTTCTCGTGCGGTTGAAATCAAGAAATACCATAATTTCAACTGAGAAGATGGATACCGTTTATCAACATCATGGAATCCTGTGATCAGTGAGTGTGTCCGGAGCCGGAAAACCGGACGTTGCCAGTGTGTAGATGTCATTAATGTAGTGTGTCGAAGTACCGACAGTGACAATAATAAAAATTAAAAAATGAATATGACAGGCTACTACTCTCACTCTACTAATCTGTCCAACTTTTAATTGGACTCATCACAATATAACGGCTAGATCACTAGATGGTAGCAAGTGATTTCGTAAAATAGTGGCGTTTTTACGAATTACTGAAATAGTGATTCGCCCAAATCCACGACTGTACGACGATTATAATTAATCAGATGCGATTTGATTGAAATGTAACCAATAAGTGATTCAATGATAATTAGTTCATTTAACAACAATGATACATATGTAAACACAAAAAATTCAACTTATTCATATAAAAATCTAATAGCTATATCCATTACCTATAATATTTAGGAACGCAAATGCCAGTACAAATGAGAGAAATATTTAGGTGTGAAAGCCTTTTTTAATTCATTACTGTGGCGACAGTGAAATCGTTTTAATGTTAAACTATATATTTGTAAATAAAAACATGAATGCATGCTTATTACAATATGCACTTATGTTACTTAATCGTTATTCGGCTAATTAATATATTAAATGTAGAATGACACGAGCGATTTTGCAATTTATAACAAAAGTAGAAGTAGGTAACATTTAGTTGTATATAGAAAATATAACTAATTGATAATACTTAACTGTTTGTTAAAGAAATAAAGGCTCCGCTGGTAACATTACTAATTTTATACTATTTTTTTTTATAGTCCAATTAAGTTTGAACTTGTCTTTGAAGGTAAATATTTAAAACCACTAAGTTATCGATTGATTTCATTCATTTACCTATCATTTTGTAATTAATTATTCTCAGTTTTATTTCTACAATCTATTGAAAATATTTTGTGATTAATCTTATAATTTTGAACTATTTTCGGCCCAATATCTCAAACTATCATCCGACCGACTATATTATCTTACCGAATCTGACCTCTGGGATTTCCTGAAGATGATTCTTTGAGAAGCAAAACACGTTCTTACCGATTATAACTTTGAGATTTTAAGCGGAAAATTGCTATTTATAAGAATTCATCAAATGAAATGGATGTCTGCGAAACAACACCTGGATTTGTACAATATAATTTTTTTTTGTAATAAATACAAATTGTTCGATTTATTCCAATTTTCTTTAGTAATGAATAGATACTGAATGTGAGAACAGTGTTGTTTAAAGGTACTTAATTAAAACTATAACACCTTTCAATGATAGCATAGATACGTAACAATAACGGTGTCATTATTATATTCGACAAAATACATATCATTTATTATATAGTATAATACAATCTTTAGCTTACACTTATAACTTAGGCACTTAATTTATGTAATGATACCTACAATAACAATAATAAAAATGTAATAATGATTATATATGTATATCTGTAACACTGTGAATTGAAACTTAACGAAACAAAAAACTATGAATTTTTAATTCAATATATACACATATTACTACCGCTTATTACTAACGCTTATAACAAATATTTGGAAACTATTAGGTGTCTAAACTGATTATTCAAATTTTTTTATTATTCGACCAAATGAACATAATACATATGCCAATTTACAAAACGCCGCGTACCGTAAATCGCTGCAACTTTGCCTGGATTTTGATACCAATCAAACAGTTTATATCTTTATTTTGTTACGTAGGGAAAGTTGTATCAGGTTGCATGAAATCTCCATAGAAAATGACAGTTGAATATAGGCTTGCCCAAAAACATGCAAACAATTTTATCTATTATTTTTATTAGCAAAAATATTCATTATACAATAAACTAGATGGTAAGGTCTAGAGAGTTACATTTTCGAAATGATAATATAAAACTATTATAAACATAAAATCTCTATTAGGAACTTTTTTAATAAAAGGCTAAAAATGTAAACAGGCAATCTTTACATAATTTAAATACTAATTAATAAACCAAATATAAAACCAAATTTATACTGTTTTGATCTTTTCTGATAACCTGATTCATCTGTATCAGGGAGACTAATATTGGCTCCTTACATATGAAATTGGCGTTTTGTTCGGGAGGAATATAAAGTCAATTTTTTTTTTGTAAAATATATTTAATTAATCAAAGTATGCACCGTTATTATCTATGCACTTTTGCCATCTCATAGGTAGTTCGTTGATCCCTTTACTAAAAAAACCATGGGGGCGAGAATCAATAAACTCTTTGAAGGCGGTTTGGACTGCCGCATCGGAGTTGAATTTTTTTCCTTGTAAGAAGTTGTCCAAATTCCGGAAAAAATGGTAATCTGTTGGAGCAAGGTCCGGGGAGTACGGTGGATGTCGCAGACATTCCAATTGTAGCTTATCTAACTTAGTGGTTGTTTGTTGTGCAGTGTGTGGTCTTGCGTTGTCGTGAAGCAGCAGTGGCCTAGAGCGATTGACCAATCTCGGTTGTTTAGCAGCTAGTTCTTCCTTCGTGGTTTGCAGTTGTTGACAATAGATATCTGCCGTAATCGTTTGACCAGATTTTAGAAAGCTGTAGTGAACGACACCGGCGCTAGTCCACCAAACACTCACAAGTAACTTTTTCTGAGTCAATTTTCGTTTAGGGCAGGATTTGGCTGGGTCTCCAGGGTTCAGCCATTGTGACGAGCGCTTCCGATTATCGTACAGTATCCACTCTTCATCACAAGTAATGATTCGATTTAAAATCCCTTCATTATTGTGTCGGTTGAGCAAAGTAAAACAGCAGTCGACGCGTGTTTGCAAGTTCGATTCACTCAATTCATGAGGTACCCACCGTTCAAGTTTTTTTACTTTCCCGATTTGCTTCAAGTGAATTAATACAGTTTTGTCACTTACCCAGAAGCCTGCAGCTATCTCTGAAGTGCTTTGTGATGGATCCGTTTCCACAATAGCCTTTAATTCTTCATTTTCCACTTTGGTCTCCGGCCGTCCACGGGGTTGTTTCTGAAGGTCGAAATTTCCAGAACGAAAACGTTGAAACCAAAAACGTACCGTGCTTTCTATTGCGATACCAACGCCGTACACATCATTAATCCTTCGAGCTGTTTCTGCAGCTCTGGTGCCACGGTAGAACTCGTACTCGTAAATATACCGATATTTCATGTTTTCCATTGTGCGGTAATAAGCGACGCCAAAGAAAAAAATAATGAGGAAAAAAGCAAATGAATGACTGTTTTCAAAATTCAAATGTACCAGCTAAATGAATTTCTAAATTTGAATTTGGAATTCTTAACCAAAGAGGAGATATTTCAGATCAAAGTGGTCAGTACGACAAAACGCTAATTTCATATGTAAGGACCCAATAGTTTCACATGACTCAGAAGAAGAAATTATATCGTGGAATTTCTTTTGTGGCTCTCTTTTTATTGGTTTGGTCTTAATGGTTTTTTTTTTTGCAATGTTCGGATATTTTTGCTTGAATTTATCCTTCATATTTTGTTTCAATTTATGCCGCGGAATTATTTTACTTTTAAGAACTTGTCTATTTTCCAAAACGTTGCTCTCCGTTTAGCTGGCTTGTATGTCTTGATACACTTCATTGGCCTCTTTTATAATATAGTTGGATATCACATTAATTTTACCTGTTCCTGGCTCCGAATACAAATTGTTACATTGTGGTGATTTCAGACATGACGGTAAAAAGTTCGTATTTTCTGCCGCAAAGGCCCGGTTTTGGCTATCATACTTTGAAATATCCCTCGAAGAACAAACTTCAAAACTAACATGGTTGGATGATTTGTATGAACTTAAAAAAAAGTGTGTTAATTGAAATAATACACAAGTCTTTTAATGATTGTAGCGTTTTCAGACAATTTTCAAAATCATTATTGACAGATGGCGTTTTACCAATATGCTCGTTATTAATATTATTATTCAAGTCTGTATCTTGCTTCCTGTTGATTTTTACGTTACTTTTATTTTAAATGCTAGATTTTCATTTTTTTTTCTTATTCAGAGCATGTGACGGCATCTGAGGTTTCTGTACTTTTTTCTGAAGTTTCATTATTTTTTCTTGCTAATTCTTCTGCTTCTTCTGTGCTTATAGATTTACCAGGAACGATCACAATATTTTTATTTTTTAAAGATCTTGTTGAGACTACTCTTCGATTTTTCTAGTATAGTAAAACATCAAATTGTAGTTTACTTTCTTCTGAAACGACGGGTATTTTTATTGTAACCCTCGAATTCGAAGCATTGAATGGGAAAATCCCACATGCCGCAAACCCTCGACCCATGTTGTTTTGCTGGCAAATTTTTAGTTTTGTAATTCATTCTTACAGAAATTGCGGGAAATTACATTTATTGATTGTACCCGCAACGCTGCTTACAGCTTTGTAATTAGTTAAAATTTCTTGCCAACGTCTTTTCATTGGTCCAAAAAATGCAACATCCATGGTTGTGTCGAATACGTTGCATTTGTGGGCAAAAATACAAATTTAATGTTATTACTCGAACATAATTGAATAATCTTAATGCTCGAATGCGATGCTACGTTATCTCCAATGATAAGTTTTACTCCTTGTCGAGAAGTTGCCCATGGTAAAACAATACTTTTGAACCAATCGTAAAAACAATACATGTCATCCAGATTTGATCCGATTATAGCGAGCATTTGATGGCCCCAGTTCGCACCATTTGGACCATAAATGCTTAGCTTTGTAGACAACGTATGGAGGTAAACATTCTCCGTTGGCTGTTGTGCTGAACATTACAGATACTGAACTTTTGCTGAAATTTATAGCGCACTCTGGGTGTTTAGTTCCTCGTTTGAAAATTCACTTCTTAGATTTCGGACCATCAATCAGATTAGTCTCATCAAAGTTCAAAATGTTGCTTGAGGGAACATCTTTGAGTGAAGATTCTAAATTATTATAAAATTCATTAAGTTCCTCCACTGTCTTAGAGGCACGGCTCTTTTTAATGTTTTGACAAACTCTTTGGGAAAAGTTATGACGGTTTACAAAATTTCGAGCCCAACGTTCTCCAGGCATTTTTCCTTTAAACAAATGAGTCTTGCCGTTTTTCTGTAAGTAATTATACACTACTATGCGCAAATCAAGCAGCGTTAGAGGGCTACCGAATTCAGCTCCAACATTTACTACATCCGCAATGTGCTTTTCATCCTCTGTTGACAACTCCATTGGTCGACCGATGGGATTGTTATGTATTCTTCTTGCTTTATTTAAAATAGTTCGACGTGGAATAGCGAATTGCTTTTCAGCCTGATACGTAGATATAGTTTTATTTCTGACGAGCTCTGCAGCGAGTTCTAACATTTCTACTGAATAATCTGAGTATTTTCGAACTCCGGGTTTTCTACGGTTTTGTTTTTTAACTTTAGGCATTTTCCGTTTAACTAAAATAAATGAAAAATCAAAATTAGAAAATTAATACTCTTAAAACGTTAAATAGTTCCGCATTTTTGAGTACACCGTAACAAGGAAAAGAACTCAGCGGAGTGCATGCACTCAAGTACTTAAATAAGAACAGTAAAAAAAATAGTTAACGTTAACTATAAAATATAGAATTTTGAAATTAGTTATCAGTATTATATCACAATTCAGAATTATTTATTATTCAATGAAAAGGTAATAAAATAACACACACTAGTACAG
The DNA here is from genome assembly GCA_907165235.1 of Zeuzera pyrina. NCBI lineage: Eukaryota > Metazoa > Arthropoda > Insecta > Lepidoptera > Cossidae > Zeuzera > Zeuzera pyrina. Next base: position 19,558,254 of record OU015628.1, read on the forward strand.
TATAAAAAGAAAATTATCCCTTTTTTAATTATTTATTTCATTAAAATAAAATGGTTCATAGACAGACATCTAAACATTAATATGAAACATATTCAAAACTATTTTTATAAACAGTCAGTGGTAACAACCCTAGCCCTAGGCAAAGATGCGTCCTACAAGTCTATGAAACCCTTTGCAATATCGCCTAGTACATAATCTAGTAAAAAATGTAAAGGTTTTCAAGAAAAATACGTCGTTGCACCAAATAGACTATATTTTCTTGCCTCGGGTAGCTTTCACATTATCACAAAACCACTTTTTACAGTCTCAAGACAAAATTATATGGCACTAATCAAAATTTCAACCGTCTTCGATAATGTTCTTTGCGTAATTGTCAAAAATCTTTGGAGTTACAAGTAAAAAAAAATAAATTGTTAGTAGGATAAAGACGGGTATTACTACTAATAATAAAACTTTATAAACTCTAGTGAAACTTCAGATATCCTCGTTTGAGTCGATTAAGCAATATTAGGACTAGAAGGCAAAGTTGCAGCGTTTTACGGTACCTATTAAGGCCGCGAGGCTCTGCGGGGCCTTATTAACGGGAACGCGGCTTAAGGCATATGTAACTTTATATTAATTAATATTATATTTAAAATTACAAACATAACGCCACACAACCTGAGGGAATACCCAGTAGATCACGAGACAACTAAGGAAAATTTAAGTTCCTACACTTACCCTAATTACTTGTATTGGTCGGTGTGTTACAAATTTACAATCTATATTATTTTTCTACATTGGTTGGGGACTGAATCCGGATCTATAAAATTAGAAGACAGATGTACCATATAAATCTAAATTAATAATAAGCATAATCACCTACTAATAGAACAATAATATAACTTGAAATGAGGTAATTGAGAGAAAACTTGATCTAACGGTCTGGTGCACCGGAAAACGTAATTAATCATAAATGACATGAATCTGTATCTAAAACAGAGGAACAGATACAGAACGGTCGAAAATCTTAGTAACATAATTTGTATCCATTTGTAACATTACAGGCGTATACGATGTGACATTACATGCTACCAAAATGTTTCACAAGTTTTATTTCAAATTATTACATTTGAATGAAAAATAAAATGTACAAAATCTAAAGTCATAAAACGACATCGTTTATTTACCAACCTGGCACACGACCAGCAACCGCCCCTCCTCAAGTAGTTCGGATTTGTTTGATACTAGCCTTATCTCGTGGTTTCACTCGTGTCAAATTTGATATTTTTCCGATAAAAAATTAGCCTAGATTACTCTGAAAAGTCATCTATTTGCCAATGAAAGTTCCGTCAAAATCTGTTTAGCTGTTTCGGAGATTAGCCCAGACGAACAAACAGACAAACAAAAATTTTACAAAAACTTGTTTGGGTTTTTGTTACGTGCGAATAACCACATACTTAGGAAAAAGCCTTTATTTTAAAATCACAGAGACATTTCATTTTATTTATATCTGTAGATATGGACTTTCCATACATAATACATGCTAACTGATTGATTCCGAATCGTCACTGGAACTCGGAAGTTGTATACGAACGGCAAGTAAATCACTCGATGACAACTCGCCTTAAGATTTGCCTTAGGGAAGCGTCAAATCGCCGTCACCTAGGCGATCATAGGTTGACGAGAGGATCCGAGCGGGTGAGGCGATGCTTTCGAGTGAGTGCCAGAGGTGATCAAAAAAGCGCCAACCTTAAGACTTACTTACTCAAAGAATCTTTACAAATTTTTAATCTACATACATACATAATATCTTTAAGTACAGCAGTACAAAAGCTCATCTAAGCCTCAAAAGGACAAATTATAAAATTATAAAATTAAATAACAAATTAAACTCCAACAATTATTTAACTTTTTTTTTAATTACTAAACTCCAATGCTCAATATAACATTAATATGATTAGATCTACAAAATTTTAATCATGATTTAACCTTCCGAAACCCGTCGTGGTCGTGTACATTATACATTTTAATTACAGCATCGTTCAATGTTGTGAGCCGCGCTTTGCAGCCCTTATCACATTTGTTGCAAACCCAGTGGATTTCGTCCTTTTGGTTACGATGTTTGGACCTCTTCTTGAATCTGTATTCACCTAATAATATAATCGCGTTGCCATGTCGAGACCAGCTATACTGCGGAACAATACCTAGAACAAAATTTGAAAAAAAAATTGTGAACTTCACGGGAGTGTTACCTATATGTAAAATTATTTATTATACGGTAAGTTTCTTGTTAAATTATATTAAAAACAAGAACACATTATATTCGGAAAATAACATATGTAATTGGAAATCGATAAGTAAAACCTCTTTAGGTAAGTAAGTGCCAACCTAAGTAAATGAGTAAGTACATGAAAAAAAAATATGGATAGGTACTTTGCATCGGCAGTTAACGTTCAATTGTAATACATGCGATATATATAAATACCTGGGCGACCGAGCTTTACTCGGTGTCTTATAAAAAAAAAGTCTGACCACATCGCAGGATTCAAACCCGCATATTTCAGCTTGGTAGTTCTACGCTCTAGCCACTATACTACTGAGAAGGTAAACTCTGTTGTGAAATCAGAAGAATTGAAGAGTTTATAAGTTTCAAGTGCGTGAAAACATAGATAAAACGAATTTTCTCAGAATTGGACCCTAGCTAGTTCGATTTTCGACCACCGTAAAGCTCTATATTGTAAATTTCATCGAAATCGTTAGAGCCGTTTATGAGAACGCAATTCTAAATATTGCTACTCTTTTAAATAACATAGTGTCTTAAAATAAAGGAAGTCCATGAAATTTAACAATAAATTCACTGTTCAGGAACAAATATAAAGGATTTTTCTCCATGACTCTTAACTATAGACTTTATAAATAACTCAGATAAATCGGACTCGCCTGTACATACGACACACATTTATTATCAGATAAGCTGATCGGTTGTCCTTTTATTAGAAACAGCACCCACACGTCTATATTTTATCTGATGTTATTTGCCTCTATTCGTAGTACGGGACAGGCTATTTGAAGTTATGAAGTGTTTTTTATCATTATTTTTTATTTTATTTCCTTATCATAAGTACATTGTTAAAGTGATATGTATTTTTAATAGGTACTTGTTGCAAACTGAACTTAGACATATTATTTCAACCTAAAAAAAAACAGAAAGGTCTGATTACATTTCTGGATTCGAACCCGCGGACTTTGGCGTGGTGACCTATACTGTAGCTATTGTGCTTTTAAGAAGGCAAACTTTGCTGCAAAATTAAAAAGTTTAGTTTAGCAATTCAGAAGTTTTAAGTGAACGGATTAAACTTTTTTGAAATTTGTCACACGCACTCTAAATCGTATTGATGGTCGATCAGCTTATCTGTTAATAAATGTGTGTCGTATGTACAGATGAATCAGCTTATCTGATTTGCCACACCGTTGCTACTAAGACACGGCGTCGGGAGTTATTTATCTACAGTCGGGAGCTATTTATTCATAAAGTCGAGAGTTATTTACCTATAAAGTCTATGCCTTCATCCTTTAAAACAATTAAGCAACTTTACCTTGCATGTAACCTTACTTACCCAACAATGGGAATAATTATAACATCTACTCATGGCAACACATGTTGAAGTTTTGTATTATAAGCAAATTTTATTTTGATTTATTGAAATTATGACTTTTTAAGTTTATTTCCCAAGTAGCATTTCAACGTCTTTTTAACGTTCCCCCTTACAGTCATCTTTGACATAAGAGACGTCATTATATATGTTGGGAACCGGGAAGCACTAGCAGATGACGTCATAACGATGTCATTATACGACGGATACCAATCCACGGACGGACCAATCCGTTGACCATAAAAAGATGTATTTAGTATGTCGATGGGGATGTAGATAGACGCGAAGTATGAGACAAGAAAGTGCTCGGTCAGAAGTACATGGCCCCAGCAAGCCCTTGTGAACTTCCTCCGTAATGCTTAATACTCCGTGTTATTGAATACTGACCTAGAATTTGCCTCGCGCCCCGCGTCCCACGCCCCGCATCTACGCATAGCACCCTCTTGTATAGATTGGAAATATATAAAAAATTAAACTACAATAGGTAAGTATAACAATTTATTAATCAATATAAAATTGAACTGCAATCGGTAAGTATAACAATTTATTAATCAATACATTATATACCTACAAGTTTTACTAAACTTTACAACAAATCAATACGGTACGATTTGTCTTCACTATCCGTCGTTTCACACTGATCAAAACCACAAATCGATAATAAATGTTAACAACGTTAACGATTCTTTAATAATTTTAGATAAGAAAATAACCTAAGAAATACATATGTAACAAAGCTTGAAAAATACTGAATTTGAGGCATTATTCAAATCAAAAATCTCTACAATAAGAACCGTAAAAAATCGTGACTTTTGCAGCAGACATTTCTAACGGTTTTCGAGTTATCAAGAGCTTATCATATGTAGGTACACCGTGTACGTATTATACATGGCGATATAAAGGAAGTGGAATTTTTTTCATGAATTCAGTATCATTCAGTGGTCAGTACTTAGTACCTATAAAACGAAACAATAAGTAGAAGTTGTATACTTCTGTCGCTTGGACGCGAATTCTACCTTTACATCTTTATAAAACATAATATTATCTTATCATACACAATAATCATGAAGTAATGGGATATTTAAAGTACGGTTCTCATCAGGAGTAACCACACATTTGAGTTTACAATGTGAAAGTTCTGTTAGCATCACAACATCAATAGCAAGGGAATTAAATGGCTAATTAAAGAAAGGCTGATAACTCAGAAACTCCCGTTTACAAATAAACGAAGATTCATTTTTTAGGGTATAAAATACCTTAAACACTTAGTGGGACAATAACAATCGGCTTTAAGAGATGATGTACATAGAAAGTATATGCATTGTATGCAATTTTTTTATAATATTGAAAAACATTCTCCATAGAAACAGGTCCAGGAACATAACAATCACTAAAAGATATTTTTTGTAGAGAATAATACGCTCTAGGAGATCTCATTTTCTTTAATTCTTTAACAGTCTGTTGTAAGAGCTTATTGGGTTATTGTATTCTTTAAAACACTTAAATAATTTTGAAATGGATTTCCATTTGAAATACCATGCTGAATATTCATCTAGTGAATACCAAAGGTACGTATATTAACTCCTACATGACATGGCCTGTGGACATTGTACACAACAAATTGTGAACCATAAAGCGAAATGAATTTATTTATAAACATTAACAACAGATCTTAAGCAACATCAATACCAATATCTTTTACGTATTTCTTTGTGCAAAAAATAGCAATAGTCGAGTTAAATAATAAGAAGTTTTTATAAAACGAACACGGCGAGACATTATTAAAACAATCGGACCTACATAAAATAAGAACATTCTGTGTTCAATCGCTTTTCATAAAGACAATTCAGCTAAACTTCGCGGTTTCCTCTTGAATTCAATTGGTATAAATGTTGAGCAATATTTCAGTATTTCAGATATGGTCTTAACTGAATGACCTCGTAAATGAACGTTTCAATTTCCACGGATTCATTCATTTCCATTCATGTAATAATCTACACAATACCCCTAAACAAAAAGAACGCATGTATTCAGTAGAAAATTCTACCATGTCTATGGGCAGACTTAAAAGTGGCGACTCACCGATATAGTGTTCTTCATCTAATTTTAAACGAAATGACTCATCAGTTTTTTAAGGTGCTGTCATACTTTTATAAATAACCTTTCTTCGGTATTCATCTGCCTCGATGCATTTGTCGTCAAATAAACACCATGTTTTTTAGTTAACATTGCGACCCTTAATTGTGTAATGACATTCCTCAAAAACGAATCTGTTTCTAATTTATCTAATTCATCTATAAATCGTTTTAGACAAAATAAAATTAAGATTTTATGGCGAAGGTTTGTTTTTACCACAGAAAAAAAACAAATGTGAAAGGTCGAGCATATGGATAACTTCTACTAGACCTAGTATGGGCCACGACTGTGTGTTACAACTTTTGAAAAATCGAAGTCCATTAATATTAAAAGATATTTTAATTTCTCTATTTCTGATATTAAAATCAAATAATTTAATGTCTTTTAAAATCTGAAAGTAAACCCAAATTAACAACTCTAAACTAATGACTTTTAAATGCACTGGAATTTGTAGTAATGAATTAGTATCTTTAGGTAAATCAGGTTTAGTATCCCGATTGAAATGTGTCATTCTGTAGTTACAATCACTTGCAGAAACTATCTTTCCCACCATATTAATCACATGTACTATCAGCATAAGTTATATTTCTTTTTTACTGTAGAAATATATCCATATATAACTAATATCATTATGTTTTATCATTAACAATATATAGTTATAAAGAGTTATGAAAATAGGGAGCTATTGTGAAATTCGATCATCACAATGATGTGACCCTCACAATGTTTCATAAATAGCTATTCGAGAATTAAATCAATATTTAAAAGTAACGATATTAATATAAATATAGTTCATTATTAAAAAGCAAGCACATATTTAAATTTGACAAGATCTATGTAATACATCATTTATCTACACCTGCAACTCAACCGTTAGCGTTAAATCAGTTATATACGAATAAGGTAGTCGAAACAATTAATTGTTGAAACTTTGTAGTTATTTGTTGAAAGTAATTGTTGAAAGTTGAAACAATGGTGTGCAGCTGTGCTAACTGTACTCTGTACTGTGTATTGTTGTATATTTGAAATTGCACTGAGTACGGCTTCTTTGCTCTCATCAACAGTTGACGTCGGCCACCTGCAGCCTTCTGTGTGTATTTTAATTTTTCTGTCATGGTAAGAATTGGTTTACTTCTTAATTTTCCTCACTCTTTCGGGCGCATGTTTGAGCCAATTTTTGATACTGTCCTCAACTTCCTGTTTTGTGGATCCAGATGTTGAGGCAATGACAGATTCTAAAAAAAAAAAGTGTGAAGTCATACACATTATGTGTATGCATAAGTATTTTGTGTATATATTTGTAAGGGTATTACTATTTAATGAATTATAATTATTTATAGAATGTGTGAAGAGAATGATAAAGTTTGTAAAAGCGAGAGGTAGGCAAGGATCAAAAAAATTAAGAGGTACCTATTTTATTTTATTATGTACTAGTCTTATTTGATCTACCTAATTTTACCAAGTATCTAATTAAGGGTGGCTTGCATCAACTACTTAAACTCGATTTAACGATTTAACATTACGCTAACATTAACTATTACAGTTGGTGCGAGCGAGATGTCAACTATTTAATAGTTGGTGCAAAAGAGATGTCAAATTCTTAAATCGAGTTTAAAGAGTTGGTGCAAGCCACCCTTAATTAGGTACTTGGTAAAATTAGGTAGATCAAATAAAGGTGGCATGCACCATGCCACCTTTAAAACCTAATTTTCAATTTTAAGTATATCATTTTAAACTTACCGACAACACAGTCACAAAGGCGTATTTGGCAAAACGACTTTTTGTTTGATCGTTTTCCATAAAAACTATACTGTTCAGCTAACTGATCAGTCAGTGCCCATTTCATAATGCGAGATACTTTAGTTGATATGTCCCTGCCACCAAGAATTTTCATACATGACACCTGTGACAAAAGAAATAAGTAGTGTGATTGACAATTGTACTTTGTAAATAATACAATTAAACAAAAATATTAGGACAACACACGAACTAATCGAAATAAAACTTACCACATTATTGTAATTGTCCTTATTTGTTAACAACAATTCAGTGGCTTTCAATTCGTCATCATTTGTTATTGGAAATTTGTCTAAAAAATCTGGTTTCGATGTGCCTGTGATTTGTTTTTGTTGCAAGATGTTTATTGTCTGATCATGTTGTATTTTAATAAGAGTTAATAATGATATCACCTTTGATTGGAAACCTAAAATATAAAATACAATCCAATCACCACACGTTTTAGGATGTATATATTTCATTGTAATTGTAAGTACTTGTAATATGTAGTATTTGTACTTAGGTACACATTTCACTTAAAAATACATTTTTTTTTAATTAGTATTTCTACTAACCCGTTAAATTTCTGAGGTGTATTGGAGATGCTGAAGATGAAATGCCATCATTTAAATGAACTTGCTGATAATTGTGTCTCAAAGAACTATCTGTTAGTCGAATGGCATTATCCGAGTAAACTTGGTGAATATTTTGTCTCGGTGGAGTATTTCCAAAAAGCTTAGTAACAGTTGAAGAATATGATTCAGGTTCCTCGCCCAAATCTACAAATTATATACAACTAAAGCATATATTAACTACTCGTAAATAATTTAAGATATATTGGTTGTAGGTACATAGTATCCTCACAAAAACACACATGATAGAGAAAAAAGCTGGTCAGTCGATCAACTTTTTTCCAAAATACAAAATAAATTAATTACTTAGGTACGTGAAATAAAGCATATAAACATTGCACAATATAACTTTAATAAGCGATGAAATAATAGACACGATTTATTTGTATATTTAATGAAATGTTAAAATTTTTATTTTACAAATCAGATGAAGTGTTCGGTCACTCGCTCGTAATCGGCTAAATGAGTTACTGCTAATTGGCTTCAAACAAATACCCATATCTTAGTGCTGCAGTATAATCTATCTCTGCTCGCACTTGATGAACGACAAATATTTAATAAATAATCAGTTGCAGAAATAAATGAGTTAAAGAACGAATAGAATAAATAAATAAAAACTTTTAGGAGAGATTAGGATTTATTTTTCAAGTAGTTATTCAGTAAATAAATACGAGCGTTTTTTAATTTTATTAGGAGAGTAGCAGCTGCTTCGCTGGGCCCACGTTTTCAGCCAAAGTATCTTCTATGTGTATGAAAATATTCATCTTAATGTGTCGTAGATATTTAACTAGTTACAAACAAACCGTTATAAATTAGTTATAAATTAGATAAAACAAACCTGCAGATCTCTGCAGATTTGTATAGTACCACAGATTTTTTAATTACATAAAATTAGCGACCCGCTCCAGTATGCCCGGTTAGGATGTTAAATGTTACACCAAATTTTATTTTATTGAGATTTTGTACAAAAAATCATCTAAATTTCCGACTTTTTCTGTGGATTTTCCAAAAATTATCTTTCATACAAACCGTGTCCTGACAATTACCAACGCAAAAAAAAAGAAATCAGACAAATCGGTCTACCCGTTCTCCGTCATTCATGTGGCAATTGATTTTTATGTGATGAATTCCTAAAATCTTTAGCTATTTTCCGTTCAAATTCCAAAAACCACTAATCGACACGTGTTTCGCCTCTCAACGAAGCATCCTCAGGATACACCAGAGATAGGACTCGGTCAGCTAACCAGCACCGAATCCAATCGGTCGAATCCGATTCGGGTTTGGAGTTTGAGCGGAAAATATCCAAAGATTTTAGGAATTCATCACATGAAATGTATTTCCGCAAAGTAACACCTGAGTCTATACAACTGATTTTTACTTATAAAAGATAGATTTATAGAATTGGAACAGGTTTTTTTTCGGTTATTTGTCCCATACATCGATAGTGTATAAGAAGCGAAATACGGTTGTTATAATAAAATAATATTTGTCACCTTCAGACCACAGTTGTCACCAATATAATAACGTTAAATATTTTTATTCATTAACAAAAAAATACATCTACGTACATTGTACATACTTATATGAAATCTAAATCAAATAAAAAATTGTATTATTTGTATCACATCTAATATACGGTCTTGTGCTTCTTCCTCACCATACTGGGCTGCATTCCAGCTAATATACACTTATTGAATCTACAATACCTGCACCAAGATCTCGACTTAACGTTTATATCACAGAGTATCCCCCTTGACTTGAAGGATACTATACAAATATAGGAAGTTTGTTTATTCGTTTGTAAAGTTCTTTTAAAGAACAATTTACATGATTCACACGTTTGTATACCGTAGTGGACTCCAGAAACAAAGTCTCCGCAAATAGGACACGCGTTCGCGCTCGAATATGTCTTCAGACCTGTAAATACATTAAAAAATGTTTGAATGAAGGTTAAATTTTAGTACCTGAAAGAGTTTATCAACATCTCCACAATAATTCCAGCACCGAATCAGGTTTGCTGACCGAATCCTATCTCTGGTATATCCTGAGGATGCTTCGTTGAGAGGCGAAACACGTGTCGATTGGTGGTTTTTGGAATTTGAATACATTTTGAACAATCTAAAATCTATAATACTTACATAATCTCTTAAATAAAATCTATAAAGTATTAATCTTCCAAGATCTTGTGTAGAATTAAGCACTTAACTTAAGCACTAAATGCAGAGCTACGTAAACATAAGTACTACCTAATGATATTGGCTTTGGATATTGTGGAGAACTTACGACGAAAATATAACTAATTTTTCCCGCTTGAAATACCATTCGAAAAAAATATAGCCTATATTAGATACGGACAATGTAGCTTACAATTTGTGAAAGAATTTTTGAAATCGATACAGTAGCTCCAGAGATTACTCCCAACATACAAACAAACACACAATTTTACCTCTTTATAACATTAGTATAACTTTAAGTGCAATAACATTATTTGTGAATTAAATACACTTTATTGGCTTTGTACTTTCATTGGTGTCAATATTTGCCAGCGGACAGGGAGCGTATTATCAATAATGTAAGTTATTACCATAGGTACTAATTAGTACGAACAAAGTTTGATAATACAGTTGTTAGTGGTAAGCTTTTATAAAATTATAAAAAATAAAAATTGTGATAACAGAATTGGATCTTATTATTACCTATAATCAGACGCAGGAACAAATTAAAGATTTTAGAAAATTTCAAATAAGTTAATCAGGCTTGTTCGTCAAACACAGCTGCAAGTGTACTTACGTTATAATAGTTACATGGTATACGACTGTAATTGTAATGTCACTTATTGACTAAGCACATAGAAATGTAACTAATTTACACTTTTTTTTAAACCTAATATCGAAATATTCTTTTTCATTACTCATACGGTATAAGCAGTATCTAAACACACATTTTTGCGGTGGAGAAGTAGCTATTTTCTCATTTTACAATTTGAGTGCGACAGATTTACTTGTCGCACGCAAATTTTGCTTGGCACACGCAAATTCACGATTTAAAAAACAATGTGAAATGAATATCTAAAAAAAACACAATCGATTTTAGTACGCATTGACATCAGTATGAAAGATAAAGATGTTGATTTCGAAGTTTTAGACTAATATAATAATAAATAATAATAAAGTTATTACTTTCTATAATTTTTCTTTGTACCGAAATTATCTCCGCGTTAGTAATAAAAAATAGTATCTGCAACTCGTGCGGTGTTGTCTCGCGAAGCGAGTTCGTTCGAGTGGGCAATCGACAACTTACCGCACTTGTTGCACAATATACTAATATCTCCTATATTGGATATTTTATCTGAAATTTCGGTTTTTCGCTATTATCGCAAATCGCTATCTATTCTCTAACTAAAATATTAATACTTTACGAGTATCAATAAATCCTAAAAAATATACATGAATGAACATATATATATATACAGGTGTATATGAAAACGGAACACCTTCTTGAACATGCTATAGTATACCGAGAATGCATCTTGATTACGCTTCAATAAAGTATTATTGTGTAATAAAAACAATGATACAGGTCAAATCACAATTTACTTCAGTTGTGCTTCCCCTTAACACGACAAGTTGTTTATTTCCCACACCGAAATTTAATATTTACAATATTTTACAAATCCACAGAAATCTCCTTTATTTATGTAAAGATAAGGTTGATATTCCTGTGTATGTGAAAATAACGTATTTTTAAATTAGTTCATGATCGTAGCGATTTGTAAACAATTGTTAAGGGGCATATGCATTATTATTGAAGTTGGTTTTTATGCTTTATTTCAATAACGGATGAAATTATTACAAAATAAAAAAATATGTTCGATTTAAAATCTGTAACTTTACACGTTCCAGCAACTTCTACGAGAAATAATGGTGTTAACACCTGAAAATTTAAATGGTCATAACTCTTAAATGGCTACATTTTATTCGATAATTCTTTTTATAACTACATACTAAAATTATGCCCTTTCATCCATTAAAGTAACTGTCCCGTTTTCATATACAGCCTGTATATGTAAATATGAACAAAACGAAGACTAGTTTCTTTATTTGTGTGTTATTATTTGTACCACACGGATGTATTACATGTACGGTCATAAGTCTGCTTTAACTTCACTCTGCTGGGCTGCATTCCAGATAATATACACTTTTTAAATCTACAATACTTACACAGAGATCTCGACATAATGTTTATATCACAGACTTTCTTCCTTGACTTGTAGGTTGGTATACAAGTATACGAATTATGTTTATTTCTTTGTACAGTTCTATTAAAAACGATTTACATGATTCACACGTTTGTACACCGTAGCGGACTCCGGAAGCTATGTCTCCGCAAACAGAACACGTGTTATCATTCCAATATGTACCTCTGTTAATATACATTATAACATTTGAATGAATATAAATTCGAACCATTGAAAAATTTCATCATGCATAATATTATTTCCATACTTATTTTTAAAAACCTCAATATTTATTGCATTTCAATAATTGACGATTTATACGCAACAAAGACACATATTATACACATCCTCACGGTGTACTCCTGACGGGGAAGTCAGAGAAGACGGAGTGCCAAGTATCGCGGTCGTTACATCTTTTGCCTCCTCAAAACTCATCATTCTTCTAACACACTTTCACCTAAGTTTGCGAATGCTTTTGACATTTCTATCAGCTAACACTTTGGTTATTTGATCCTCATAAGTCAGCCTTAGTTTTCCTTACCTTCTGGTACCACTACCACTGCCACTACCAAAGGTATCGAATCTTTTTAAGTGATATCAATAAAATACATAATGATTTTGGATTTAAGATTTATGTTTAATAATTTATTAAAACAGGGTTTAAAAAGTATTTTCATACATAAATTCCTGTTTCATCAAGAGTTCATACTTGTTAATGAATATGAACACATTAAAATTCACCTATTTTTTCACTATTATTATTTATTTCTATTCGTAATATTGTAATTAAATCTACCTGGCAGTAATTTGAGCCTCTAAGTTCAATTCGAGTGAATCTTTAACGATTATAAATGCCATATACTTAGTATAAACAAAAAAAATACGTAAACAACAACAAATACTTTTTACAGATTTCTAAACCGTAAACTATGTATTAACTTACAATTACAATATAAATACATTAAATAACAATATGCACCTTTATAAATGGTAAACTTTGAACAACCTTATGTCTATAAAATTTTCTGTTCAATCTTAGATGTCACCATGAAGGCACTGTACTTATATCTTATTACATCCATTACTTTCCACCCATTGCCATTCTACTAATCTCAAAGGCCAATTGAACACATTTGGTATTCGATTAAGTTCATTCAACATTTCCTCTATACATCAAAGGTCCTCATTTTAAGTTAGTTCTAGTAGTAAATAATAGGGACTAATTTAACATACTCAAAAATGTAAAGTATCAATCGAAACTGCAAAAATTTACTACCATTTCCTGCTATTTTAAGGCTGACCGCACATTGGATACTATCGCTTGAGCGACTGGTAGATTGCGCGATTAAGGCGACGCATTGGAAATTTTGACGGCAGGGATCTCAATTTTTCTAAGTGACTACAAAACGCATAAAAGTGATATTTAATAATCTGATTCTTCACGTCATTGACTTCATTTTGCCATTTGCGATATACGATTGGATATCATTTGTAACGAAAAAAAATACCAAGGAAACCTCTTTTAGAACAGAGAATTAAATTTTTCGGAGTAATAGGACCGAGTTATGTTTCTAAATTTTCCGTATAATCTAAACACATTCTTCAAAATGCCAGTTGAATTTTTTAAAATTAATTATAGTTTTTACAATAACCTAAAATAACTGTCATTTAGTATTTTTGTAAGCTAGCAGGCGCACGTTTGCATAGAACAAAAGGTCTATTTTAGATCAAATTATTGTTAAACAATGCGTCGCCTTAAGTAGTGGTAAACGCGACTAGTGGTCGCATCTTAACAGTTGCTCGACTTCTACGCATACGTGTGTGTACAGCGTCTATACACACAAGTGTACGATCGATCGTGCGCTTCAGCAGGTTATTTTTCGATAGATTCAAATAGAGTTGTGCAACCTATCTAGAGAGGTAGACGTTGATGTAAGTGCGCGATTTGTGTAATAGAGCAATGAAATAAGTTAGCTACTTAGTTTAGTTAGATAGACAGGCAGACAACAGACCGGTAACTTATGCAACTATCGTCCAAGCGATAGTTACTAATGTACGGTGAGCCTAATAAGATTGATATCAAATGTCAGCTGGAATAAAAGCAATTATTCAAAATTTACTGAAACATATGAAAGTTCAGGTTCTGAACGAGAAATAGAAGAGGCCTAGTGTACCAAAGCACCCATTTGTCTGTCATTGCTCATTGCTCATTTTATTGTAAAATCTAAAGTTATTTTATCTTCATTACCTGTTATTAAACGTAAACAGTATACATTAAATTCTGCTTTATTACTATACTACTATACCAATAAGTAATTTAAAAAGTATATATCAGTAATCCTAAAAAATATGACATGAGTGAAGAAATATAGATACAAAACAAAATGAAGATTAGTTTCGAGAGATGAAAGTAGGTGATACGTGAAAAGAATCGTGGTCTAGTTAGTGTCGTTACTGATTTTTCTGCACTAATTGACGGTAAATATGTTTAATGCTGTCGTATTGGTAATTTATAGCAGTGTTGTTAACAATACCACTGTCGAGTAACGTAGACTGGATATGCTAGAATTAGAGTGAAATTAAGAAAGTACTGGACATACCCTGAATAGAGTAAAAAAAAGAACTAGTAGAAATGTGAATTTTCAGAAATATAAAATTCCTTTGCTATAAGATTTTACAATTCTATGTTTTATTTCTATGCAAAGAAGTTTCAAATTTTTGTATCAATGGATATAGCGATGGGTCAATTTGAGTATTTACTCAATAAATATTTAATTCGAGTAATATCTAATATCGATTCACGCCAAAATGGTAGTAAATTTAAAAATTGTAGAAACTATTGCGCATAGCTCTAGTGCTTTAAAATAATTATACTAGTATACCTATAAATTATATGGGCTGCAGAATTTTTGGGTAGAGAAAATCGTTCAAATCACTAACAACGCGGTAACGAAATCTAATTTACTAATTCTATTATAGTTTAGTCCAAATGTAATTTATTGCTACATAAATAAAGTTTATTTCTTCCGCCGCGTTCTTTCCGCTGTCTCACTAAGCTGGGTAACATGCCAGCTTGGATGCACTTCTCGAACCTGCAGTACTGACAAGTGGACCTGGTCTTCGTGTTCAACTGACAGTTACCATTGTATCTCGTGCAGAGAAACTTTCTACTCTTATCAGCCATGATGGCTCTTTTGAAGAACTGTTTACAAGATTCACAGGTATAGACTCCGTAATGGATACCGTTGATGACGTCACCGCAAACTGGGCAACCTAACAAGAAATATTACAATAAGTATACAAAATAAATAATTCTGTTACGTCAGTATCAAGCAACATGTGTGGTTTAAAGTGGAAAAACAATTCCAACAAAATATTGCTTAAACCTGAGATGTCAATATAAACATATATATGTATCAATACAAATACATATATTCAACAGTTGTGAATATTTGTTATACCGTAAAATAATAAAATGTGTGTACCAATATTTTTAGATTAATCTGCTTAATAGTAAAAATACCAAAGACTCACTTTACAGAAGATTCAATTTTAACTCCCGTCCCAAAAAGAGGGGAGTTTGCCTTCTTTGTGTTTATCTGTCTATCTGCGTATCTGTGTGTCTGTCTATGGATGAACCGATTCCGGTTTAGTTTTTTTTTTTGTTTGAGAGGTGACTTGATCGAGTTTTCTTAGCTATGATTCAACAAAATCTGGTCAGACGTTTGAAGATCATCAGCTCTTTTCTAGTTGTGGGACGTAAACAACTTCTACTGGCCTGATCGACTCGAAATTTAGTATCCCGTGAATGCAATGAAATTACAGTAACATGATAAGCTTGAACTGATCTGTCTGTATCATCTGCAATCAGCGGGATACTCAACTCTTCATCAATTTACAGCAGAGGTATCTGTTTTGGCTCATTGGAATTATGTCAATGAATAGGTTACGGATATATAGATAGATATACAATCATAATAATAATACTCCAGACCATTACACAAATTGTTTGATCCCAAACTAAGCAGTAAGCTTGTACTATGGGTACCACACAACGGACTCTGGGGGAGCTCCCAGTAACACCCAGATACCAAGCCAAATTTAGAAAAGTTATTTTCCTAAATTGACCTGACCGTGGATCGAATCCGGGACCCCGGCATGGAAGACAGATGCTCTGCCACCGAGCAAACGGGCCAGTCAAATATCAGTGTCTGAACTTCGTGTATTGACCCGGAAAGTATTTGTGTGAATGTGGGGATAGAGTGTCGGTCGTAGTGTGCTTAAAAGCGTGAAATAAAATTTAAATTAAAAATTTAAAAAAATGAAAAGTAAGACATATGTATATACATTGAGTTTATGATAACTTTTAATTTCAATAGTAGTAATAATATATCCAAGCGTCTTCGCTTCGGTGGACCGTTAAGTAGATAAAGTAAAAACAGATTAGAATTAACAATGATAAAGTAGGAAGTTAGCGATCCCATGATGCGACGACACGCGACGGCTAGATATATTACTAATACTATTTTATTACAACTCATCATAAACTTAAAGGGCTTGTAGGTATATATTATTTTCTTACTTTTTAGAGGCTTTTTGAGCAGGGAGTTTTTTAATTTAAGTCATCATTAAGTTTTTAATTTAAGTTTTCATTAAAAATAACAATTATTAATTTATGAATTCGTTGAGAAAACTTTTTTGATTATAGTCAGATCGACAATGTCAAGAATAAGGTCAAGGTGTGTTTTTTTTGTGCCCTAATACGTTGTGCTTGTGCGTGTGAACTCGCCCGCCACCGCGCGCGCCAGTGACTTTCAGCCCGCACGCGCATCCAATAGGGTTGGTACAGAAAAACGAATGGTCAAATGAAATGATAAAACACTAGGGATTTAAGTTATGCATTGGGACGTAATACAACATCGAACGAATACGAACTAAATAGTTATATTAGTAAAAAAAAAACATTATTTATAAAAAACGTATATTTTTTAAAGGAGACAATCTATTTTTATCCATGCAATAAAGAATGAAACTGAAAATAGCACAGCCAATAACATTTTATGATGGCAGGGTTTTAGTTCGTGTTAGAAACTAAGTTCAAAAAATAATGTAAAATGAATACATACATACATAATGGGACAAATACATAATAAACGTGATGAATTCCTAATTTAGCTATTTTCCACTCACTCTAAAAACCACCAATCGACACGTGTTTCGCTTCTCAACGAAGTTTCCTAGTCCAAAAACCACCAATCAACACGTGTTTCGCCTTTCAATAAAGTATTCTACTCTAAAATCACCTATCGACACAAAGCCTCTCAACGAGGCATACTCAGGATATTCCAGAGATCAGACTCGGTCAGCTAACCAGCACCGGTGTTAGTCTAGTTAGTGGACCGAGCAGCTAAAGATTTTAGGAATTCATCACATGAAATGAATTTCCGCAAAGTAACACATTAGTCTATACAATATAATGAACGTTATATATAGTGTTACAGCCGAACCATATCACACCTTGAAACCACTTTTACAATAATTGTACAGCTATAAGTATCGCTATTTGCACATCAGAGCAGAAAACTTTTATATATCAACTGAGGTAGACCCGCTCTACACCAAGAAATTAACATTATTATGTAATTGTGACAATATTAGATACAGAAACAATATTTACGTAAGTATATTTCCAAAGCAATTTACACGAAGACAACAAGAGTAAAAGAGAAAGCATAATACCGCCGAAGACACCCTAACATGAAAACGAAATTTCACGATGCGCTTGGAAATTCTTCGTGTTTCGTGTCGTTCGTCAAGTATTATGCCATCAATGAGTGAAAGATTGCCTATCACACCGGATGAATTAGATACTCAGACATAATTTGGTGATATATAACAGTGAAAACAGTGAAAATCGTTAAATGTCAGTGAATATGTCTAACTCAGCCAAAATGGCAACACATAATGCGGTGTTGGTTTCAAATTTATTGTACGGTAGTGAGGCCTGGATATGCCCGAAATCGAGTGAAAATAAGATAAATGCAGTAGAAATGCGATCTCTTAGAAATATGTGCGGTATCACCCTTGCGGACAAAATAAGCAATACAGAGATACGCAGTATAACAGGGTTGCACGACAGTGTTATTGTAAGAATGAAGAAAAGAATGCTTAGATGGTTTGGGCGCATTGAAAGAATGAATGATGAAAGAATGACGAAGACATCTACAAAGCGAAAGCGAGTGGTAAAAGAAGCCAAGAAAGACCAAGGCCGACTTATAAAGATGAAATAGCCAGTTAGTTAGTCGACGGATATGTCAAAAGCACTCGCATACCTAGGCGAAAATGTGTGAGATTTGAGGAAGCGAAAGAAGTATGCAGGACTGCGACGCTTGGCGCTCCACCCTCTCTGACTACCCCGTTAGGGATACAGCGTGAAGACATGTTAAATATAAATTGTGAATACTTTTGAAATAAATCAATATGTCGAAAATTCCCGAACTTAATAAACCACGCATATGATGATAATTTAAGTCTTTTCTTACTCCTAACAACACTTTTTGTAAGGCCGCGTGACATACAAGTCTTTTTAATGATTTTCACTATTTGAATAAAGAATTTACTTTAAATTTTAATTAAAATAGAAAATCAACTGTCAATCAGGATTCCTATAAAAGTGTGTAATAGCATTTTTACAAAACCATTACAATTTCTGCATCGGAACTGAAAAAAATTGCATCGATATAGAGCGATGACATCGTTTGACACCAGAAGAGATCATGACAGAGAAGAGAGTGGTTCCAGGCAACGTACTGTGGCTGTCGCTCTTGGCACTACACAGAGCGTCATAAGCCGTCTCTGGACACGCTATCGTATTACGGGCAGCGTGGCCGAGCGACATGGAGGACGATCTCGTATCACCACTCGCAGTCAGGACCGGTACATCCAAAATACTGCTCGACGGAATCGTACATGACCGCCATGATGTTGGCTACAAGGCTCCACAGCTCTTCAGGCTTGCTGATAAGCGACCAAACCATCTGAAATCGTTTATGTGAAGTGGGTCTGCGTTCCCGAAGGCCGCTGAGAGTTCCGCCTATAGCACCCTGCAATCGTAGGGCCCGTTTACGATGGGCGAACACGGAAATTGGGAGGAAGAAGACGGGCGTTGTGTTTGCTTTTCCGATGAATCTCGTTTCGGTATGAGGCCGGATATAAGACGTACTCGAGTTTGGAGGACCTCTGGACGTCAAGAACGTTTGAAATTATTTCAGGAAGTTCATTCATATAGAGGGTGTAGAATAATGGTATGGGCCGGTATTTGGATCGGTGGAAGAACCGATCTTATTTGGATCAGGGGCAACCTCAATGCTCAGATTTATCCGAAGAGGATTGTTTCAGACGTGATCATCCCTTTGCGAAACCGGTTGGATGATTCGTTTCGACTAATGCACGATAATGCACGTCCACACACGGCTAGAGTCGTAACACGCACTTTTGCCGATGCTCGCATCAACGTTCTGCCGTGGCCTGCTCAATCGCCAGACCTCAACCCAATTGAGCACGCATGGGATATGCTCCAAAGAAGAGCTTTGCCGAGTATGGATGCCGTGCATACCCCACAACAACTTTTTGACTTGTTAGAAAGAACGTGGGCGGCCTTTCCTCAAAGTGATTTTGATGAACTGATTTTAAGCATGCCGAATCGTTGTGATTGTGTCATTCGTGTCAATGGTGGAAACACAGACTATTAATTTTTTTATCTTTACAATAAAAATTTAAAAAATCCTCATTTTTGCCTTTTTTTGTCATTTAATTGACGATATTAACTTAGGTTAATTTCCCACAATTTGCAAAAATTCCAATTTTTCTTAATTTTTACAAAACATAGGGATAAAATGTTAACTTAAACATAGGAATTAAAGTAAGAAGCCAGTCTAGAAGACTAGATTTAATAAATATTAATTGAATAATTTTTTATAGTTAAAAACGTACTCGATTCCAAGATGTGTTCCTAGATTTGATGTGTGTATTTAATGCATTAGCGTAGGGCGCGTCTGCCTTAGTTTATATATATGTCTTTCCATCGGGGGATAATAAAAATGTGGCGGTGTTCGAATTTCTATACATGTCTCTGTAAATTGTTCACGGAATGTTTTTTTAATTAATTAATATTTTTTATTCAATAATGTTTCAATATTTCATTTTGTAATGGAACCATGACTTCCATTTGTAAATTTTTTAAATATATGCGAAATAAGGAAAATGGTAAGATCCAATTCGGAGATTTTATCATACATTTTGGAATGGAGACAGAAAATAGTATGTGACAAAAAACCGTCTATACCCATGACATTGCTTTCTGCTAAATTATTAAAATCAATATTAAGTTTCAGTACAATACGGATTTATTATTATATATTTATTAACGAAATGTGAATTGACATTTTTATTAATATTAAAGTAATTCCAATTTGTTTCGGGTTCATAAAATTTTATACTTACTTGTATTGTGTTTCATTTTTTTTTACCCACACATAACACGTATAATATGATGCCTAATGAAATGACATGTATAGATTAAAAACAATAAACTATATTCGACGCGTCTATTGGGTACATCAATTTTAAAGTATTTAACATTTATTTTGTTTTTACCGCTGTGATAACCCTACGTGATAAATATTCGATGTTACAAGCGAATTACTCACGAGGTCATGAGGGACTCACAGGTGAGGCGTAATTTATTTGTTAAATATCAACGGTGACCAACGAATTCGGAAATACTATGGAAATGTAATTAAGAACAATTTTGGCCGAAAAACACGGTACCACGAGTCTGATTTAAATACTCCGAAACACAAAAGGTCGCAAACTCTACAGTCGACTTTAAAAATGAACTCTATTTTAAACTCACTCTATCTTTATTCAACTGTGGCCTAGCGTTTAAAACGTTTCACGTAATACATTCCAAAGTCAAAGGCGCGCAGCGACTGGATGCCTGGCACACGTGATCGCACGGGAAAGTGCTAGCAAGCGAGAATGTTTTTATGCATTACTATGCATCGCAACGCTACTTATTGGTAATATTTATTATATAGTTTTTTATTTTGATTCTGTCATGTGAGGAAATATTGAGAAATTATTATAAAAGGTAAAAAAAGCATATTTCCAAATTCATCTGCATTTTATTTACAAGTTTTAGATGTGTTATGTCACCTTAGAGTGTAATTAATTTATTTAGTCTGTCTTGTAGAATTTAATAAAGAATCTTTTTTTTATCAAACTTGTATTTGTATTTTGTGGGACAAAACTATTTAATTAAAAAAGGTGATTTATATACAATGATGTTATATTTAAATAATATCTTTTTTTATATAGCACAGTTTGTACACGACGGCTTAAAGAAAAATCAGTTATTATTTGACACATTTGATTTAACATTTCCTTTCAAACGTAGGATGACGTAATAATAACGTTTGAAAACAGAATTACGGATTCGATTTGAAGATTTTCAACATTATACATTTATAATCCTGTTGAACATACTTTATCTAAATATTTTGTCAATATTTGTAACAAAACGAGCGCCAATATTTTTTTCATCATAAGGTCTTCTCGATAATCGATTATTTTACTCGTTGCGTTATTAAACATATGATATTATGGACGATATTTACCGGAAGTCAATAAAAATCCTATAAAACACAATTGATTTCTCACGGTGAACCCAAACAAAAATTACATGATAATTATTTAATTAAAAATAAAAAAAATATTTATTATTATTATTTGCGATGGCTGACTGTCACTGAGCGCACGGTGAACTAAGTAGCGCGTTGATTATGGTTTTTTAGCCCGCCCACTTGATTGGGGTTTGCGTTGTTTCATATTTTTAAATGAATGCGTGTTCCATAGTATTTTCGAATTCGTTGACGGTGACAGACAGATTTCTATAGACACCTATGTTAGTAATATTTATTAATCCTATCGTGTCAATGCAACGATATGCTATTTTCGATTTCATTCTTATGGTTACGAGTAAGGGAAGAAGGAGTAGTGAGAGTCAGTTGGGAATGGTAGTCATCCACAGAATTATAAAACTACACAGCCGAGTCGCGTGTATGATCTCTCGGTCTAGCCTTGTATCTACCGCCACTGTTGAGAAAGACTCGCACCAACAGTCGCCACGCAGTGCGCAAGCCTCACCGATGTAAATTTTCGTCAAAATAAAACAATCAGTAAGTATCGAATTTACAATGTATCTAAATAACTGGTCTTTTGATAGATAACTGGTCTTTTGAAAATATTGTGCAATTTATTGAAAGGAAAGGTTAATTATTCTCCATGAACAGCAGCTAAAACTATGTTCATTCCATTTTGAAGTCTACAAAAGAGATATAAGAGAAAATCTAACTTGGCACCATGTGTTGAGCGATATACCATTTTTAGTCCCGAAGTAGTAGACGAAGTAACTTTGGTGGAAAAGAAAGTTAGTATTTGTTATGGACGCACCGCTAATCACATAAGAAACAAGGTAGGTAGTCAAATATGCTAAATGACTAAAAAATCACAACTTTAACAAATCATCAAGAATGACTAGACGTGATTGGTTAAATGCATTTATGACCAGAAATAATATTTCCGTTAAGAATCCAGAAGCAAGGATCACAGCTTTTAATAAAACGAATCCAATACTTCATGAAGTTGCCAGAGACCTATCTTCAGTGCTAGATAGGGCCGGAGAAAGCAGCACGATACATTCTTGACTTCAACGCCAATCGAAAAAGATACTTCGGTGTCAGACGTAAATACTAATGAGTTATGCCAAGATGATGAGACAGAAGACGCAGGAAACAGTTGTCTAATACGCAGCGAATTCGGAAAAAACAACAAGATAAGTTACATACTTGTATGTATGGACATCATGTGGGATGTGGGCTCAAGAGGACAGCACTGTGTGTAATTGAGCTAAAGGTTGTTTGCGATATGTTAAATTTTGTTCAAATCTAATTATCCACACCATTGCCCTCACATCGGTGCATTGGGGGTAAAATCTGTTTTTTTAAACAATCATTATTTTCAAAGTTGAATGCAAAATGTTCAAATATGATCTTAATTTTTAATTGAATACGTAAATTTTCTTATTACACGGTTGTTGTAATAAAGTTTATATTTTAAGGTAAGCTTTAATTTGAATTTTGGCTTATGTGACCCTCATATCTCCCTTTTCCCCTAATAACATGTTAAGAGATTTGAGAAAACAACAATGTCACGCAGAAATCTCAAGGAGGATG
The DNA here is from genome assembly GCA_907165235.1 of Zeuzera pyrina. Taxonomy (NCBI): domain Eukaryota; kingdom Metazoa; phylum Arthropoda; class Insecta; order Lepidoptera; family Cossidae; genus Zeuzera; species Zeuzera pyrina. The sequence continues at coordinate 19,581,964 of OU015628.1, forward strand.
ATTATGTTGACTGTTTTTGTATATTATAACTCCTGCACACGTTCGTAAGAAGGCTTTACATCCAAAATAACTTCTTCTACTGCATTGCCATCTAATTTTTTCATTCCGAGCATAATGTAATGAAAATCTGTATCCATCTAACACCATCATCATTCTGTTATTCTTCGACAATTCAAATGTAACTGCAAATAAGAAATAGTCACTATAATAGTTTTATTATTTTTATAGTATAAATGTCTGAAATTGAAATAGGTAGGTACTACACATTTTACAACAACAGTGAGGATAGTCTGAAAATAATTTCGGGTTAATTATAAAAAATATTATAAAGATAAAAAACATGGTACTGAAATACATCTTCACGATAATTTATATGGCAACCAATATATCTTACGTTATAATATTCTTCTAAATTGCGAAAAATATTTCAAAATTTCATTTTATTATACTATCTCACTGTATCTACATATATTTTTTTTAATATAAACTACAGATTAAGTATACATATTGCCAACCAAGAAAACAAAGGTCGATAAATTAATATAGATAACAAAAAAATACATGCATATCCTAACGTTAATATTTACAAACTTAAAACTACACATTGTATTTAATAACAGCCTTCTTCAAAGTTGCCGCTTAGATAGCCGTCATAGCTTAAGGTGCCCAGCAGACTGGCAGCATTATCTCCTTGAATACCCAAACTGACTCGTTGGCGGAAGAAGCTGCCAGCCTGGCGATCTCTCGAAGCCACGACCAGTCTCTTACATATATCTGAAACCAGTCGATGTGCTTCGGTGCCACAGGGACCCAAAGTTTCGATTGCAAAGGGCATAAATATGAAACTCTCAGAGAGAGCGGCATACTTACGCCGCTTCAAGTTCTCGGCAGTGCTGGCCGCAGCCACCTGCTTTGGAAGTCGCCGGTTCATGGGAAACAGCAAGTGTATCGACACAAGTGGCGTCCCACACCAGCGATCTTCTAAGTTTCTAAGCAATGAGCGTCAAACCATCCGCACGCTTATTACGTAACTTGAAGACAGCATGTGACAGCCGATATCGCGCTATGTCTGCTGTCAAAACGAGAATCTGTGTAATATAAATTGTATAGTGGCGCTAAATCTACCGCGAAAAGTGCATTTTACGGTCATAAAATAATAGATACGCAATTGTCACATGTGATACCAATTTTTTATTACAATTCATCACCGGCCGCGCAGTGATCGCGTGGCTGTCGTTGTCTGCAAATTTTTAGGTAATAACCCCGCCGGTCTCCTGCCATCGCTGCGCGCAATATCGACAGGCACTAAAACTGCAGGAACGCCAGCGGCTACAACAACCCGCCAAATGACGTCATTCAAGGCAGCATGTCGTGACATGCGGGCCCCAGTACGTAAAAAACCGGGTGACCTAGTAAATCGATCACCACAGCGGCAACGGTGAGGAAGGTTAGTCCTGGCCTCCAGACGAAGGGATACAATGAGAGAAAGTGTGGTATTGTCAAATAAGGTTCCTAAGTTTTTTGAAAGAATTTCCTGCAACGACTGTCCTGACTCCTTCCCAGAAACAATTAGGAGGCGAGACCGATCTTTTTCGGTACCTACTACAAGAATCTAAAAGTTGTTAATGAACATTTTTGCCTAGAGACCCATCCCAGTGTTTCTCACAAAAGGTCGAGGTAGGCAGGTTATTAACACTTAACCAAGCATTTCGAGCATCAGTCAAGCACGGCACGTTAACCGATCCTAAGCAAGGGCGAATAACAGATAGGAAAAGGTTTTGCGTTCTGTAGTCTTAACGGATAGGAAGTGAGGCTTGATTCCAGACCCTATCATCAACAAAGGACAATATGATTATTTTAAACATGGCTGCCGCAGTTTCAAAATACTCGAGGACAAAATAGGTATAATGTATGTAACGAGGCTCGTTGAGGTGTCAGTCAATGACAGAATATGATTTTTAAGACAAAAAAACTTTCGAATGACTAGTTAAAAAACACAATTCGAAATTGGCTGCCGTTAATATGTGACAAGGTATAATATGTATTAGATAAATTCGTCGTTTCGAATATTAATTATTCAAAACGACTTCTAGTGGGTTAGGTTAGTGATTTTTTCTATTTTATCCAAAAAGGAATTGTGAAATTGAAACCTCAGGCCTCGGTAGATATAATTTTCCCTAAAGTTAAAAGTTTCCTTAGCTATACCATAAATGCGGCAGCCCAGTCTCACTGTCGCAAGACGCTAATCAAGTCAACACATACGTCAGCGGCGGTGTTGCTAGATCGTCATAGTAGAGACGATTTCCATCCTTTTTAATGTTAGATTATCCGATTATCTAGTCTGTTGGATAAGTTCAAAATGGTGTTAATTCTTGATAAAAGTCCTAAAAATATGTGCGATAGCTCATTGGATTCAAAATGACGTCTAGAAAAATGTATTTTAAGGATTTTGCAGCACATAAAAATTGCAAAAGCATTTAGTTTTTCACCTATAATTAAAAAACTATTACATAAGATACATAAGAAATTTAAAAAAAGATTCTTAAAGAGGAGAAAGTTTCCTAAAAAAAAGTTCCACCTCCCGGAACTCTACCTCCATTATTAATAATTTTAATTTAACACCGAATATATGACTCCGCGCGGCCGGTACGGCATTGGCATACTGCCGCTGACAAGAATATACTACGTAAAATATTTTTTATAGTATTAAATATCAATGTTAAAATTTGAAAAAATTATGGTGTCATCAGAACACTTCAAATAATAAATCCCCGTTGGAAAAAAAATTATGTTGACTTCCGTTTTCACAAAAGGCAACATAAAAGTTTAAATAATTGGCCTAAAATTTACAAAAACAACCATACGTGAACAAAAGTGTTTTTGAATTATAGGCGAAACATTAAATATCTTTTTTTTCATCTTAATTTGTTTATAGTGCTATAAAATCCATAAAATACATTTTTCTAGTCGTCATTTCGAGTCCAATGAACTCTCGCACATGTTTTTAGGACCTTTATCAAGAATTAACACCATTTTGAACTTGTCGAACAGACTATCGTTCCTTGGCAACGAATGCTCTATTTTATACCCAACATGTCTTTTACACGTAATAATAGATTTTTATGAATGTATTGTAAACCATGAACTTACTTGTAAACACATCTTCAACAATTTGCTATTTTTATGTCAAGCAAATTATTCTTACTTATTTAATCAACAATTGAGTTACGAAGAAATGAGTTGTACAAATCTATGCGACTAGTTTTAAGGTAGATCTTATAATTGTCCGGAGAAAAGATTGATCTTATAATTCTCCAGGCATAAAAAATAGTTACAAAACAATTTCGAAATATGTAAAATATATCACCTATTATGACAAATAATTTGAACCTTTCCATCACGTTGAAAACCGTTCCTTTTCATACTCCTCGTCATGGTCCAAAATTGACTATGAGAACTAGCAACACTGGTAAGTTGTTTTCATTAAAACCAAAAGTTATGTTAATAAACTTTATTCTTATCTGATACTTAGTATACAAGATCGTGATATATCATACAACTAAATAACTACATTTAAGACTTATGAGCTGCAATACGAGATCCTTTAAGCATTATTGCCAATTTTGAGTATACTACCACGGACCAGAAAACTAAACATAGGCAACGGTAACTCAGCGAAATTCTTTGTGCCAACTCAGCAACTCAGGCGCGTCTCACTGTGCTGTGCCGGTGTGCTGAGTTAACTCAAAATTGCGCCACAGTGCAGCATAATGTTACATACAGAATTATTTGCAAAACTCGCGTCACCCACATCCTGCGCCTGCAGCGTATTATAGGCCTGCGCCAGTACATTTGGAATAAGTGAGCCGACACATCCGATACAGAGAACGGAGTTAGCGTACGTAGTGTTATTTAGATCTTCACGAAGTTTATGAGGACATATGCGACTTCCCACAGATTAGCAATATATGTATTACTAAAACGGCGACTACATTCAACTGAACTCTACCCTCTGTGCTTGCCAATATTCAATGTACTATCTCTATATTACCACTTGAATCATAGCACAAAGGCACACCGTTCCGTGGCCCTCCAGATTTTTACACGTATGTTTTCATTATCTCAAAGCTTTATCTATGGACATTATACACTTAGTATATACTGGCGTATAGACGTACAAAGAGTGCAAGTGATAATGTAATATTTTATGACAGTGGCACGTGTAGGAAAGGGACTACAAAGGAGACGCTATTGTAACCCTTTTTGAATGACAGGTCGTCACAAGACGGCACGCTGTGGAGTACACTGTTGACTTGTTTTATGTTATTATTGTTTTATTTCAAAGAAGTACTGTATTTTTCAATTATGGTTACGTGTTATGTATGTGATTGTGATGTTACATATCGTAATAATCAAGGGATTCATTCATAGAAGACATTGACAAATTAGAAATGGCCACGCGTCATCGAGATCTATGTTAGTCTATACGACCGTATATAATAAAGTAAAGTTTAATATATGGTCTTACGTTCAGACCACGAATCAAAATTTTAATTAGGTATGTAATTAAGGATATGTATGTACAGAAACTGCACGCATCACATAAGAACTACTGCGTGACCAATATAGATAGTTATTATAAAAATACAGGGCTTGCGTTGGAGTAACACCTGCTCTTTATTTTTTAATCCAATTAGATACTTAATTAAAAGGTTCTTACGCGAATTTTGTTTTCCAGAAAAAGTATTTAAATTTAAAGTCAAAACAAATAGTAAAGATGGTGAGGATTTGTAACTTTCTTACCTCTCGGACAATACAAATTAATTAACTATTACTAAATATACCTAATATTAACTCACTTGATGTCTCAGTTATCATACCTAAGTATTTAAAAATAAAATGTCTAGGAAACGACTAATACTATCCAGTAAAAAGTTCTACTTCTAAACCTACTCATACAATATTCACCACACAGAACAGTAGGTACTGATACTTTATAAAAATAACATCACAACCAAAAATTTTTTTACCTACTTACAAAATATTGCTATTCAAAATATAATTCACAGTCTATTCGCAAGGAAAGATTTTTTTTTACAAGCAGTTGAAAAATAAAACAGTCACATTTTTCGTGACTAAAAATAATATTAAGTATATTACTTACTGAAATTTCCTATTCAATTACCTTCTCTTATTCAAAAAGCATTCTACACAATCATAATAATAATTATAGAAAGCATGACAAATAGAGTAGTTTTTTCTTGCAATGTACGTTTTCGGCCGAATTCAAGCTTTTTATTCATTCTTAGTAAGACACCCAGAATTTGAATTTCTGACTAATTAAACCCGTATTTTAAACTGAAACTCAAGTATTAATCTTTGCTTGAGAACGGATAGAAAGTAATGTCGCTATTTATCGCATGTAGTGCCATCCCTTTGTATCGTACCGTACCGTGCCGTTGTTTGTATAGTATCGTACTGGAATGCGGACCTTAGGACAGTTTGAGTGTCTTACTAAGAATACCTACTAAGGTCTCCGAGTTAGGCCGAACATCCCCATAGATAAATGGTTAAGGATATGGATATGGAAAGTTTAATTCTAAAAGTTAGGACCTAAAAACATCTTATCCCTTATAATAATTTCTTCTAAGTTACTGGGCAATACGAATGGTTTGCCACGATTGATCAGTAGTTCTGAAGCGTCGTGATTATGGAACCCCTTTACTTCAATGATGTGCATACCTCGCGTCTTCACGACTGCTTTGCAGCATTTGTATGAGTGGGTAGAACACGTCCACCTCACTATGCCGTTTCTTACAGAATGCTTGCAGTAAGTATAATGATTGAAGACTATCAACGGTTTGCCTCTCAGAGACTGAATGAAAAATGCTTGCTTACGATCTTCTGAAAAGCAAATCATTTTGAAAGGTTGTTTATCTATTTTACATTGCCTACATCGTACTTTATAAAAAGAAAAAATAAAAATATACCTAAGTAATACAGGTTTAAAGTACTGGTCGGTTTCTTCATTATAATTTAGAGGTGTATGAAATACAAATTCTTGGAATTCAATCTTTCAAAATTTATTTATTTAATACAAAAATAGAGAGCAAACGAACACGAGTGCATTAATACTGAAATACATCGTTTATGCCACTATATTTGTACTGACCGTTATCAAAGATACATAGGTTGGTACTTACTTAAGTTAAGGCAAGTGTTAATGAATTTCCGAGATCACAATGTTTCTATCACAATATAAGTAGCACCTATTGGACAATAAATTCCTATTTACCTAACAAAATTGATATCTACAGGACAAAATAATTTTTATCCCTTCTAAATAAAAAAATGTTCTTAACTTTCGTATATTAAATAAATTCGACGAACTAGACTTTGTCTTACTGTTACTAATACAAGTTATTAGTTTTGCAACCTGACCAGTTGTCTGTCTTATATTATGAACACACATTTTTTGAACCCAATATAGGTCCTAAGTCAACGTTGCTTTTGGTACTCAAAGGAGATACTAGGGGTGTCAAAGCAAACTAATAATCACATCCACATCTTGATCAAAGACCCAAAAACGAGAAATACAAATGGAAAACATCATTAGGTATTAGTCAAACTAAATCTTAAAATCTCAGACGAAAAATTCTGTTGGTGGGTGATTATGGACGTTCTTCCGGTACAATAATTTATCTCGTTCTGTATAAACTTTAGCGGGACAGCCCTGATTGAAATGTGTGTAACAGCACCAGTAACATTTCTCTTCGTTATAGTGCTCCTGCATAAATGTAAAATCTCCAAGTTTCATCAGTCTCTCACCGCCCTGCGAGGTCATGAACTTCACTGAAAATAAACAGATGTCTTGTAAGACGCACTTTAATAAACAATAGAAGCAAATTAATGGTTGTGTTCTATTCCAATATAAATTCCATGCCTATAAATAAATGTTATGTTATGAAGACTAAAAATCCTTAACTATACTAATGTTATAAACACAGAGCTGATTTTGTAAGTTTGTTTATTTGTAGAGGGTAATCTACAGAATCACTGCACCTATTTGAACATTTCTTTCACTATTTCAAAGGTATACTATTCGAGATGAACATAGGCTAAAAAATTCGCTTCAGATTTAAAAAAAAAATAAAAATGAGCACATATATATACATATTTTTTAATTGTTCAGCTAGAACTAAATATTTGAAAATATAATTACACGCCGTCCTCTCTGACTACCCCGTTAGGGATACAGCGTGAGGATATGTATGTATAATCACACAAAACATTACCTGTATCTCCCTGTTTCAGTCGAGTTAAGCAATCTGTTAATAACTTGACTACAGTGCCATCTATCGGGTCCTATTGTAGCTATGAAGTATAACCATCGTCGTGACAAAATAGATATTACATTGTGGGAATATGACCTAAATAGGTCCAGTCCTTCAGAAGTTACACAATAACACAAGATGAACCAACAAATGTGTATTATACACAAAACTATGCTTAAATTCAAAAAAAGCAAATGAAAAACCAACACATAATTTATTAAGCCAGTAGCTCCATGTTACAATTTTATAATCACTACCAAGCACATTTAAATAACAAATGTAAACTATAATCTGGCCTATCAGGTCGCACTATCAACATTACTTTTACATAGGTAATATTTTTACTGAGTCAAACTTAATTTGTCACAAACATTTTCTGGGGATGACATACACTAACATGCAATACTAGGAAGTGTTAACGCAGCCCTAGAGTACTGCCAATCATGAAAACTATATAATTAAGATATCGAATATTAAGTCCATTTAGACGATGTACATGGTTTGTGTGAGTGTGCATTAAATGTTAGCACTTGTGCCAGTGTTGATATGTGTATTAGCACCGGTGCAAGTGACCAAACATGCATCTTTATTAAGCAAAAATTGTTCTCATGGTGTTTTAAAGCTTATGTTAATAATAATTAATATGTGCACAAGCCACTGCATCGTCTATGACAGGCTTTAATCACAGCTTTGCTTTACATGTCAGTCATATACTCCCTCAGTTATTAGAATCACAGTTTATAAATAGATGTTTATGTAATATAAATTACAACCTACAAACTTAAAATTACAGATTTAGATAAGTGGTTGTCTGCATATTTTTACTATGATTTTGGTATCATTACCAAGTACAAATATTCAATTTCATTTGGCTATATGTAAACCTGTAATTATGTTTTTCAATTAACTGAAAAGGCAGATAAGGTAACTTTAGCCATATTTAATTTTTTTTGTAAATTACAGAAGTTCAATATTATCAATTATAAGAATAAATGTTTTACTAAACTTTCATATCTTACTTATTAAATTTTTTAATATGTACACTTTGTTTAAACACATTGCAATATTAAAAAATATATTATATTGACATTATATTTTCTTTACAAGTTTTGCAACAATTTAAATATAAACAAATAACAGGTTTTGGAATATTACAAAATTTTGTTTTGATCTCTTGGTGCATTTTATCCTTATTGGCATGATTATTTATAATATGTATACTGTGCAAAATACCAAACAATTCATCAGTAGAAACATAAAACTTTTTTGGGTTTAATTCATCTCCAGGTTTTATAAGCTTTTCCTTACCATAGATTTCAAATACATCATAATTGCTTAAAATTTTGTAATCTTCGAAACTTTTGTTGCATTTACTTTTTAACTCTTTCAGTTGCTCTACAGTATTTTGGTATGTTTCTGGATCCATAAGGCTTAACTTTGTATTCTTACTGTGCTTCAGTTTACAAAGTTTTTCGTTAAATTCTTTTCGCATTTCTATAACCATAGGAACACCACTTCCTGAGAATAAATATATGTAGTTCATGTTACAAAATTAGGCATATTTAAAAAAAAATTAAGATTGTTGGAAAGCATAATTAATAAATAAACACTATGAATTATATTTCCAGCTTTATTTTCCATAAAGTATAATACACACACAAATGTAAAATACATACAGTATAAGTATGTACTTATTGCTGTTTTTGTTTACAATTAATTATCTAAATTTATCATAAATAATCTCACAGATAGAAAATTCCTACATTAACAAAAAAAATTACTGAGATTCGAATTATTATGCTATGATTTATCTGCCGATCATAGTTTTCTACTTTAACAACCAGTTTGTGACTACTAGTATTTAAAAAAAAAACAATGTTAGTAGTATTTAAAACCTTCAATAAAAATTAATAGCCATTCAAATAATTATAGATTGAAGTTATTTATGAATCAGTATGTTGACAAATTCCTTTTTTGTGTTATAGTATTCAGAAATAAGAATGCATTCTGAAATCAAAATAGATGTAAAAGGTATAGAGGTGCAAAAAGATTGTAATACAGTAAAACTTCATTAAGACTTTCCCGGTTATAGTGCGATCTCGTATTTAATTCTCATTTGGAGTAGTCCTGACTTCTCCACACAAATTGGTATAGAAAACTTTCTGTGTTTAACACCTATTGATACCTCTCTGACTACCCCGTTACAGCATGAGGATATATATGTATGTATGTATTGATAGCGCTTATAATGTCCAAAATTTTGTATTATGTATATTCTAAGTAAACAGAAACATTTGGCGCTGACCATTTTTAAGAAGTACATGACCTGACTGCGTAGTAGATTTATTGATAACAATAACAAAGAAGCAAAACACTGAAGAAGCAAAACAGGCCTCTTTTTATGTTGACAAAATTTCTGTATTTAGCGTAAGAATAAATAAATCTTGCTGCAGCAATAAACTGTATGGATTTTAAGCAAAAAAAGTGATCCATAGGTTCCCAGTCATGCCGAAAAGCATTGAGCATTTTAAGAAACTACTGCTTAACATCCAGTACTAGTACCAATATTTTCAAGCATTTGAATGCAACAAACAATGCAATTGTATCAAACCCTCTTCGCTAAACTTCAATCAAAGGCTATTTTACTGAATAATAATGTAACAGTTATGGTCCCAATATTTTACAGTGTACTATCATTTTTCACATGAAGAATGCAATTAACAAACACATTTTATTTTTAGTTAAACCTAACACCACAAAACGCATAGTTATGCAGAAAAAAAATTACCTACAAACAGTTTACTGCTCTATACACTTTTCAACAACTTTATTTAATATACTTATCTTCTGTATATAATGCTATACCATCTATAATATGCTTTTAGTTGTACCTGCCGCAGTGTTAAAACGAAGTTTTACTGTACTTTAAGACATACTTAGCACACATTTAAGGAATATAATTACCGTTTCATACTGATTCTTTTTGATAAGCACAGGTTGTATTTCAAACTTAATAAACCCTATTTTAACAAAACGTGAATATTTCAAAAATATCAATAACTGAAGTTCATATACAATCTTAAACATTGCACTACTAATATAATTAGCATTTACTTCTAGATACATATAATAAATAAACTAAAATAATAGTTGAGTACATAAAACAATATTATTCATCAGAGCACTGAATTGCATGAAATATAAATAAGAAAATTAGGTTTGACAATGAATAATGAAGGTACTACCTACCTATTAATAGTAATATTACAGAACACTGTTGTTTTCTTAGGTATCCAATATAAACGAATCACTTTTTCTTCTCAAAATTACCTACCTACTATTGTAAATTTTGCTTTACCCTAAAAGCTACATTACCTTTTATTCCGTGGAAATCAATTGAATTTAAATTTACACGGTATTATTACTGAAAAAATTAACTTTTTACACAAATACACTTTCTTTTTAACTGTTTTAGGTTATGACGTATGGGTATCTTAAAATTACCTCATTTTAAACTCAATGACGTAATAATAACATGTTTTAATAAACCACTTTCGTATGTATACTATTATTACAAATTAATTAGATTTAAATGGCATTATGAAGCATTTTTAAATATCAGAGAATTCGTCATTGCTAATGTTGTCATCTGTCATCTATATGTCACACACATCGACGTTTTGTTATTGCAACAAAAAATTTTGTATTATATTTGGTGGAGATAATTTTGAAGTTAAATAATACGGCCGCGATTGTTAAACAAATTGAAAAAATTTAGACTACAAACAACTCGATCTTTTAAATAATTTAATTTCATTTTCGAAACCATTTAAAAAACGCATATATTAAGAGGAACTATCACAAGTACGGCACTAACAATAAGAAAGCAGGAAGTTGTTTTACATTGAATAAAGTAGTATGTTAAATCTTGTTCAATTTAATTATTTATTTATTTATTCCACGGACGGTACCCATTTGACAAAATCGTCTTAGGGGATATTAAGGTTTTCATTAACAACATAATTAAAAATTAATACTGGTCTATTTCTATTAAATGGGCGCTCCATTTTACAGTTGAACGATTTTACCGTCCACGATACATAATTGAAGCAAAATGTATGCAGTTGTACGAAGACGCTTTTTTTAGTCAACGATAACGTCATGCCTATCAAATCGTGACGGTAAAATCGTGGCGATAAAATCGTTCAACGGAACATAAATGGTAAAAGCGGCTAGTAGGGACTTCGACAATAATATTTTATATTAATTGTATTCTTATTACAGTATGTCATGGTTTTTTAATATTACACAACGTGTCTAACTTGTCCAAATTATCACTCACAACTTCAAGTAATGACCATCAGCGGTTTTAAAAAATTTCGGTGGTTCATGATTATGTGTTAAGTCGTAAAGCACGAGTTGCATTTCATTGTTAAACCGTAATTTAGCTGGACAACCTGATGACAACTTTTTGCTACAATTCCAGTAGCGATTATTACTGGTAGTTTGAGCGAATGTGTAATTCTGAATCATAACGAGAGGCTTTTTTCTTTTCGCCATATAAATAAATTCGTAGGTTAATCCTGGAATAATAAATAATCAATATATTTTTGAATCTAATTATATAAACAACACGAAAATAGTGAATATAAACATTTTCTATATATTTGTAGTCAGTAAAGGAGTAGATAAAACAAAGTTTGAGTATAATTGATTTAATTCTTAATTTATATAAAGGAGCACTATATTTTATATACATCAAGTAAACAATTATACACAAATAATTAAATAATTTATTTTGCGTGTACTTTCATTTTATTTCCTTACACATTCATAAATGTGTTCAAAACAATAATTTTAACTTGCTGAAGCTAAAGTATTACAAGTAATCACTTTGAATTAGGTACATACCTATAGGCCAACACCTATGACGATTGCCAAGCCCATGCTCTATTGGTAAAGCTTTACATACAGCATTTATCCTCACTATTAGAGATGGGTAGGTCCGGATGGATATGTGTTCGCGGACCCGTATCCCTAGTGGTACTGTTCGATGTACATCCAAACGAAAATCAGACACGTATCCTTTGGAAATGTTTGCCAGCAGTGTGGAATGTAATAGTCAATGTACTCTGAACACAGTACGATCACAGACTAAAAAAGTACGATTATATTATCTAGTACTATATTAAATACACCTCCGCACATTTCGTAAGTTCGGGAGTTAGTACCAAATGACCAATACAGATCCGCGGACACGGAACCTGGACCCGTATCTGAAGAGCAGAATTTACATCCGGACCCGTATCCTTAAAAAAGCCGGACCTACCCTTCTCTACTCACTATGTACTTTTGTTTCTCGTTTAGAAAATTAACAAAATGAAAGTGAGTGACAAGGTTTTTCTTCAAGCTGCTGCTCCGATATGTCACTGGTTCCTATACTAAGCAGAATGACTAAGCCTTCGACTGCACCTCGTGTCCATGTGTAACGAAGAAAAAACGTTCCTAAAAGTTTCACCCTTAGAAATTATATTTTAATTATTCGACCGTCCTTAGTTCTATAAAATCGCGGTGGCGAATGATTGTGTTCTAAATTATAAGATATTATTGAGTTAGAGAAAGGGTGTATCTTTACTTTAGCATTACATTGGCCAGACATTTTGCTAGAACAGTAATATGTCCACGACTTCTTATTATTCCTGAAGAAAGTGTACCCATGCAGCAAAAGTTTGTGGCCGCCACGCAGCGAATCGATAACCTCATAGGATAGATCTGTGAAAGCAAACTTGATTATATCGATTTGTTAAGAAAAAAACTGATAGCCATTCTACATTACAATTCTACATCCGAAAAAATATGATAACAATGTCAGAAAATACAATTCTAATAGCAACATTCAGTATAAAAGGCCTGTTTGCGAGCATACGTATACATGTAGGCCATATAGATAATGGTTGACATTTCAAGCTACGTGCATTTGAAAGCCATTACAATAAAACCAATGATGTTATATAATAGAACTATGAAATTAAAGCATTTTATAAGTAGACGTCGTTCGTGCTTATCACATTATTTTGTTCGGACGTTTTTCTATCTGCAAGAAATCTTCTGCAATAGATAAATGTCCGAAAAACTGTCCTATAGCAGATGGCAAATGTAAACTGTCTCGTTCATGTAATAAGTACCTGCGTACTTTACACTTGCAAGCTATTATCACTCGTAGGTAGGTAGGTAGGTATTAGATATTTTTCGATGATTAAAATTATTTTAGATGAAATGATGATCTCGTAGTTTATTTTTCGCACAACATGGTGAGTAATAGTTTCTGTAGTCAATGCAAATAGTCGTTTTAAGAATTTTTCACAAGAAACATGCATGTGAACCGCACTTATTGCTATCAATTTAAAATAGTTATCTGAACTAACTTCCTACTTTAATCTTCCAAAGAAAAGTAATACATCCAAATGAGGGCAGAAAAACAGACGAAAGCAAATAACTAATAATATCTTGTATATAATAGATATAATTCTAAAACCAATTAATATTTACAATACAATAAAATTAGTGTGACGTGTATTCTAAAACCAATTAATATTTACAATACAACAAAATTAGTATGAGGTGTATACTAAAGGCCTATTGCAAACGTAAACACTATTTGTGTCTTTGTAACTATTACTGAAAATATTATTTTCTAAAAGCCTAAAAGGTAATATAAAATTAATTAATTCATACGTAGCCACATTTTGTGCGGACTTGCTTCCACTGGACACATACCGAATGCTGAACGGAAATTATTACAACTGGCAAGTAACCACTAAAGTGGTGATGGACACGATTCACAAAAATGCATTCCCATAATACCATGAACCATGACAAAAGCTACCACAGGCAAGATTTATTATGAAATGAACAAAATAATGAAGTGATGTAAGTACATACAATACGATATGTATTTTGATTAGAGATATCCGTTACCATCTCGGTTACCTACAATCCATATTTTTATCCCATTGAGATGCAAACTCTCTTATGGAAATTGTATGATGACAAAAATTGCAATCGACAGCTGTCAACTAAGATGCGAAACTGCATTCTATTCTTGCGTGCTCCCGAAAATATTTTAAATTCATAAAAAATTAATAAACGCTAAATAAAATCGCTATGAATACATATTCTATGTTATATTAAAATATTTTTTACATACATGCGTCTGATGTAAACTCGGAACAAGGAAAACTACTTGTTCTGTAGATCACCGTAGTCAACTTCAATTCAAAGAAAAACATAAAAATAAAATGAAGCAGCAAGCAAGTGTTATTTCATCCAAATTTCTAAATTCTTGCCGTTTGTATCACTACCGACAGGCCGAGTGGTTGCCGGTGTACCATTGCAGTAAACTAGCAACTGTGTCCAGTGGCCGACACTAGTCACCGGGAACTCAATGTTTTGTAACAGGGTCTGGTGTCGACAACACATAGTGCCTATTTTTGCATAGCGCTTAAATACATAGTTTATGGCTATCGAGTTAAACACAATCTTACATATTATTAATTTTCATTCACTATCTTTTGAAATCTAAATTTTCACATATTTTCCATCTTGAGTTATATGGTACTGCGGCGGAGTATGATTGTGTTCAAGATCGTAGTAAACTATCTTACACGATCTATCCAATCTCACTTTAGCTTTGCACCGAGCAGACATTGAATTCGAGCAAACCCATGTCTTCGAACTTTTATTGGGTGTAGAAAATGTATAACCCTGAAGAAATAAGAGTTTTCCGCCACGGTTTGAATCTATGAATTTATATTCAAATTCTGCAAGAAATACATATTAAATTATAATATATCCATTATATTTTATCAAAATTACGAGTATATATTAAATAAAAATAACCATTGTATTTTATTTACTTGTCAGACCTTTAATAATGTAGTAATTTATAAATTTTGAATTTAAATTATTTTTTTTACCTAAAATTAATTAAAATTATCTAGTATAATATAAGAATATTTATAAACAGCTGTAGCCGTACCTACACGCCAGCATGGCGGGGACTGTGTTTCTACCTCGGACGAAGTACTACAGTGGACGGAGCATTTGCTATGAAAGCGCGTCCTTAGTCCTTTTTTTTTTCAACTTTGTAGATTTTTACTAATGTGGCGTGACTAGGGAAGGTCACGGTACCACGATATACTACTGAACATGACATATTTTTATTTTTGTGAATACTACTAGCCACACTTAAGATTTACGAGTATTTTGCAAATAATTATTTCATGAATGACTACGACTCATAAGCTTTGCGGAAATTCATTTCATGTGATGAATTCGTAAAATCTTTAGTCATTTTCCGCTCAAACTCCAAAAACTACCAATCGACACGTGTTTCGCCTCTCAACGAAGCATCCTCAGGATATACCAAAGATCGGACTCAGTCAATTAACTAGCACCGAATCAACTTCGTGCTGCGTTGATTCGGTGCTAGTTAGCTGACTGAGTCCGATCTCTTGAATATCCTGAGGATGATGCGGTCAGAGGCTTTTGTATGCTGTTTATATCGATAAGTTTAAAAAAAAGTTAAAACCGTTAACTATAAAACTTTCATTTTTAGATAGTTTACCATTGTAAATATAATATGTTTTGTAGTAACCATTATTTTTACATTGCATATGATTAAAGAAAGAAATAATCAATTTATAGCTTAAACTATTGACTATAAGTATATTAAATTGTAATTTGAAATACTCACTCTGTTGCTGATTCTAATATTTCCCTTTCATATTGTTTCAATTTTTTTGCGTAGTTTATAATTATTTTAAAGAGTCATTATATTTTTTGTGTTAGCTAAAGTCTAGCCTGTCTGACCACCCCGTTAGGGACACAGCGTGAGGATAAGTATTTATGTGTGTGCCTATGTATTGTATTTTATCAAGTTAGTATGTGTATAATGAATTGGATATATCGTATTGTAGTGGATTATATTAGTTATACAACGGCAAATAGCATTTTTATCGCTATTTCTACCAATTTGAAAGTGCTTTCAAGTGTACCATAACTTTCGGTATTTACGCAAAATGACTACAACACCACTACAACTAGTCCTTACAATAAGCGGGACTTCCACCAAAGAACGAAGTTTGTTATGCATTGTTTGAAAAATTCAATTATTATTAAATGATTTCAGCATATCTAGTAGTATATTATTACACAGACATTATATACTAGCTGTTCCCGCGACTGCGTCTGCGCGGAAAGTTTTCCCGTGACTTCTCCGGGTTTCGGAGGATACCGGAGATACCTATATTTTTGAAGGTCTTGAAAAAAGTTATTTTCTATTGCGGAGCATCCGCCATGCCGAATTTATGATGACGTCAAATGTACAGAAACCCCTGTGTATTCCATTTCATTTGATACCCATATTGTTGGTGTTGAATAAAAAAAATTTTTGTTTGTGTGTATTAGAGTACACACGTAAGAAGTGAAACTTCTTTATGACATCATTTTTCGAAAACTGATCTACTATTTACAACTTTATAGAAATTGGTTAAATAAAGCTAAAAAATCTAAATTAGATAAAGCTTAAGCAAAAATAATAATCGCCATCTTGGATTCGAAAATAAATATAATTTTCGTAATCAGCACCCCGCGAAACCTATAATGTGACACCCATATCGATTTATCCAAAAAAGTCATTTTCGCCATCTTGGATTTGAAAATGAACGTCATTTTCGTAATCAGCACCCTGGAAAGCCTAGAATTTGAGACCCATATCGATTTATCCAAAAAAGTAATATTCGCCATCTTGGATTTGAAAATGAACGTCATTTTCGTAATCAGCACCCCGAAAAACCTAGAATTTGATACCCATATCGATTTAGCCAAAAAAAAAAACTGGGGTTAACCTGAAATAACCCCGAAAAATAAATACCATAATCACGCCCACGTGTTGGGGATGTATTAGAAAATAAAGATGGCGCGTAACGGAAAAATGTGACTTAGAAAGAAAAATGGCGCGTAACAGAAAAACGACGATTTTTTTTAAATTGCTATAAAATTTTTCTCATACGTCGATAAAGAAGTTTCACTTCAAAAGTTATTTCACACCTACAAAAAAAACAGTGTTGCCATTTGTTAACGATTATGATTAGAACGATTAATCAAGAATATTGATAATAGTTAACACTATAATGGACCTTTCGCCATATTGGATTTATGATGACGTCACATATACAGAAACCTTTGTCTGCGTATTACATTTCATTTGATACCCATATTTTTGGTGACGAACAAAAAATTTGTTTCCTATTGAGAAACATCCGCCATTTTGGATTTATGATGACGTCACATACATAAAAACCACGTTATTTTTTAAAAAACAAATTAGCCTACATTTGTTTTTGAGTACATACTAACTACCAAATTAGATCACAATCAGTTTAGCGGTTTAGTAATTCTCCTATAAAGTTTCATCCCCCTTTTCATTCCCTTTACGGGTAGATTTTTGATAATAAAGAAGTCTATGTTTTTTTAATTGAAAAGGTTTATCTCTGTACCAAACTTCATCTTAATCAGTTCAGCGGTTTAGAATTTCCCATACAAAGTTACATCCCCCTTTTAAAGGGGTGAAAAGGGGGATTTAGATTTTTGAAAAAAAAGTAGGCTATGTCCATTCCTTAGTGTCAAACTATCGCCATGTCAAATTTCATAAAAATCGATCCGACGCCTAAGTCAAAACGTACCAGACAGACAGACATACAGACAGACTTTCGCATTTGTAATATAAAGTATGGATTTAGAACATTATCAATAGCCGATAAAAAAACTGTTTTGAAATTAAAATTGAAAAAAAAAATGTGGTGACCGAGTAGAGATTTGAACTCACAACATAATAATGATTTTCGAAAATGACACAAAACAGTAAACAAATGAGCTAAACACACATGGATATACGGTGGCAAAATTTTGTATTTAAAGCATTGTGAGCAACAATACACGACGCCTACGTAACATTACATAATTCAGATAATTATAATTTCAAAATTCAAGAGGAACAAGTGACACAGGTCTATTTAGCAACACGCCTCAGCGATCACTGTCGAGTCGCATAGAAGTAAAAGAGAAGGAACAACGCGACATCGCTCAAAATGAAATGGCTTGAGAAAAAAACAATAAACCATGTATTTTCTTCTAAACTATTGATTTTATTGATAATCTTACCTGATCGATGTGTTAATATTCATAAAAGACATATATTTGCCGAATTTTATTAGAATATGTTAACGACGAAAACAGCTTTTTTCCCCATAAATTTTGTTCAGAGGTTACTTTGGGATTTTTTTTATCAAGAAAATTTACTTTAAATGCTATTTTTCCTGGCTGCTTGATTATAAATATCATGTAGATTCATATATATTTTTTTCAACAACTTTGATCGTGTGGTTATTGCTAAAAAATCACTGTAATGAGGCCTGTTTGCGGCACTACGCGCCTTAAGGTAATTAGCCTTAAAGTATAAACGCGACATAGACCCGTTAGTAAATATTGTAAGATAAGTCGTGAAAGTTTGAAAACATTAATGTATTTTTTAAGTATTAAACATTTAGTACCTACCTAGTCTGTCTAGGTTAAGTAGATTACATATTATGTTAGAGAGGGCGCAATTAAAACTAAATAAACGATCCGAAATTCGTGACTTACTTAGATATTTCATCCCTTTCACCCAAGGTGTGTAAAAAACCAGGTCTTATATGGATATATTCATTAAATCATAGAGAAAGTAACAATTTACAATAACTAATAATGCGAGTTACAATTGAATTCCTTAGTTGGCAAGATCTAGTTACCTTTATTTTTTTTGACTTCAAAAAAAATATTTTTAAAGGAAGAGCTCTATTTATCTCAATAAAAGTAAAAGAGATGGACTATAATTAGAAAGGGATGTGGAATCAATGAAGTATTGACAGATGTCATTTAGACGTTCACCCGGAAGGCGAGGCGCCGCTAACGATGGTCGACGCGAGAGCATTTTACTTTTGCTCCAGACACCAAACTAGGGGGTGTCAACTTTGTATGGAGCTATTGCAGACTTTATATGGAAACAAAATGAAAGTGATAAGAGATGTAGAAAGAAAGAAGATAGAAAATACCAGGGATATCATTACAAAATATAATTTATTGATATTATTTATCAATGTACTGATATCGATTATTGATACTGAAATTTCATTTATTTCGTTAATTTATTATAATTATTTGAGTACTACATGTAAAAATGACAATAATCAAATATTTTACTTCATTAAACAAAGATATTTATAAATATTGGGTCCTTACATATGAAATTAGCGTTTTGTCGTACTGACCACTTTGATCTGAAATATCTCCTCTTTGGTTAAGAATTCCAAATTCAAATTTATAAATTCATTTAGCTGGTACATTTGAGTTTTGAAAACAGTCATTCATTTGTTTTTTTCTCATTATATTTTTCTTTGGCGTCGCTTATTACCGCACAATGGAAAATATGAAATATCGGTATATTTACGAGTACGAGTTCTACCGTGGCACCAGTGCTGCAGAAACAGCTCGAAGGATTAATGATGTGTACGGCGCTGGTGTCGCAAAAGAAAGTACGGTACGTTTTTGGTTTCAACGTTTTCGTTCTGGAAATTTCGACCTTCAGAACCAACCCCGTGGACGGCCGGAGAGCAAAGTGGAAAATGAAGAATTAAAGGCTATTGTGGCAGCGGATCCATCACAAAGCACTTCAGAGATAGCTGCAGGCTTCGGAGTAAGTGACAAAACTGTATTAATCCACTTGAAGCAAATCGGGAAAGTAAAAAAACTTGAACGATTGGTACCTCATGAATTGAGTGAATCGAACTTGCAAACACGCGTCGACTGCTGTGTTACTTTGCTCAACCGACACAATAATGAAGGGATTTTAAATCGAATCATTACTTGTGATGAAAAGTGGATACTGTACGATAATCGGAAGCACTCGTCGCAATGGCTGAACCCTGGAGACCCAGCCAAATCCTGCCCTAAACGAAAATTGACTCAGAAAAACTTACTTGTGAGTGTTTGGTGGACTAGCGCCGGTGTCGTTCACTACAGCTTTCTAAAATCTGGCCAAACGATTACGGCAGATATCTATTGTCAGCAACTGCAAACCATGAAGGAAGAACTAGCTGCTAAACAACTGAGATTGGTCAATCGCTCTAGGCCACTGCTGCTTCACGACAACGCAAGACCACACACTGCACAACAAACAACCACTAAGTTAGATGAGCTACAATTAGAATGTCTGCGACATCCAACGTACTCCCCGGATCTTGCTCCAACAGATTACCATTTTTTCCGGAATTTGGACAACTTACAAGGAAAAAAATTCAACTCCGATGCGGCAGTCCAAACCGACTTCAAAGAGTTTATTGATTCTCGCCCCCATGAATTTTTTAGTAAAGGGATCAACGAACTACCTATGAGATGGCAAAAGTGCATAGATAACAACGGTGCATACTTTGATTAATTAAATATATTTTACAAAAAAAAAATTGACTTTATATTCCTCCCGCACAAAACGCCAATTTCATAAGTAAGGACCCAATAATTTGAACAAAAATAACACATTTTGTTATCGATATTAATAATCGAATAAACTACAAATTGAATTCAATAATATAGCAACCCTGTTTGATGAAATGACAGACTTTACAAATCGAAAAATTTTCTTCATAACCGTCGATTATTTTTTCTATTTGTTTTTAACTTTTCTGTGTTTCGCACGAGCTATTTTCCCCGTGAACACTTGAGGAAACTCGCATCGGTGTGGTTGAGAATTGTGGATCAAGACAGTGACTTTTGAAAGGATTGTTGTTATTATATCCACATTTAATTGTAATCAAAACTCGTGATTTAAAATTAAAAAATTATCACTAATTCTGATTAATTTACTAACTTTCCAAGTTCCATTACCTTGTTATAGGCTGAACTAAATAAAAATAAGCGAAAACTTTATAGTTGAAACATTAACATTATCAAGTAAAGTTTTCTCTAATTTTTATTTAGTTCAGTCATCTAAGAGAATACGCTCAGAGTACAATTTAAATCCCCGCCATTTTAGTTTATGGAAGCATTACCAGATGGCGCATAGTCTACACTTTTTTGTATGGAGTTGTAATTCTTCTCCTTGGAGTATATGTGTTCTGTGCACCAAACGAAGAACACCTGCTCTCGATTGTTAATTCGTGATTGTTTTGTGTTCTTAAGAGTTATTAGATCTTCCTTTTAGTAATTTCTAGTTACTAGCAAAATGAATCTCTAAATCGATATTAGAAGTTGGGATAATCATCCCGTGTATATTTATTTAATAAATCCTACTTTTGATTATAACAATATAGTGTTAAGTGACATTTCCAGGTTAACAATACCTAAGCTAGTTGACTATTTCTTAACGACCTAATTAAGGGATTTAAAGAGGTTCACTAAACATGAATAAAACTGAAAAAATATTCGAAAAGTAATAAAAAATATAAGGATTATTCGCTTTTAAGGCGACGCATTGGAAATTTTGACGCCAGGGATCTCAATTTCTACAACTACAAAACGTATGACAGTCATATTTCGTATACTGATTCTTCATTTCATTGACTTCATTTTGATAGTTGCGATACGCGGTTGATTATTCATTTTTGTAACACAAAAAAAAATATATAAAAGAAACCTCTTTTAAAACAGAGATTTACATTTTTCGGAGCAATGAGACCGATTTATATTTCTAAATTTTCTGTATAGTGTGCTTTAAACATATTCCTCAAAATGAAAGTTGGATTTTTTAAAATTAATTATAGTTTTTAAAATAAACGAAAATAACTGTTTTTTCTTACTTTTCGTAAGCTAGCGCGCGCACGTTTGCATAGAACCTTCTATTTTTTATTAAATTATTGTTTATCAATACGTCGCCTTAAACTTAAGTAGTGGGAACAGAGTGGCGATAAGTCCCGTTTCTGTCACTTCTAGCGTTGTGCAATGTCATGTAGTTTGTGACGTCACATCTATGTAACGCTGTCTTCCTCTATCGCTCTCATAAATTCATAGAATGAGTCATTATAAACCAAATTTATTGAAACAATAAGTATGGAAATATATACCAAAGTATGTTGCAAGATTGAGGTTAGAGTAAGAGTAAGACGTAACATGTAATTATAGCGTCCGAGACAAGGACAAGCACATCTGAGACTTAGCAGCAAGCAGTATCACTAGAACCCTGCTCACTTCTGTTATGAAGTATTATTAGTTTTGTTAAATTATCATACATATCTACGCAGAAATAAGTCAAGCTCAAAGGAATAGGTAACCACTGTAGCCGAGACTTCGCTCTATAAATTAATTTTTATGATATAATTTGTCGTTGAATATTATTTATCTTATATTTACTTTGTTGTGTTTCTCTTATGTTTCTCTTAAAACTATCAAGGACAACAACAAACAAAAATATTTTGTTTTTATTTTTAATGAAGATAAATTACATCATTATACGAATAATTTTTATTATAATATTAATATTAATACTAATGTTAAAGCGAATAAAGTAACGACTTAAAATAATATTCACAAATATTATGTAACTATTATACACATCATACACTAAGCCACTAAAACTTTAAAATATTTTTATATTGTAACCAACGACAGCACAGAGATTGATGATGAAATTCAATACGAAATTTTAATTTTACTAATTAACCAAAGTTGATATCTTTTCTAAAGAATGCATCTCGTTGTGATTACCAACTTTGCGACAGTTATAATTTGAACCGTTACTAATAAAACTGGCGAAGTTATTTTTTCTGATTACATCGTGAACAGAGCCGTAAATATATCTTCACTACTTGATGTGGTATCAAGAAACGTTTTCTGAATTCATTTAACATTTTGTCTCTACCTCCATGTCCAAGCCTCTCATGACATTCAGATATAACACTGTAATACTTTTCCGCCGGTAGGATTATAAGGTTAGGAGAATTTGCATTTTTACTCTTCAATGTTAATACTTTCTCGCCATCACTTTCGAAGAAATCATACAGTTTTGCCCTGTGGTAATGTGCCGAAGTCCTAGTTTTGCCTAACGTCGGTGCACTAGTGTACTCTTCTATACTTTTAATGATGGTAGAAATGTAGGCTTCAGTCCAATACTGCGATCTCGATTGTGATTTTTTATCGCTATAATAATTCTTGACAGCCACATCAAAATCTTCTTTTACTACTGTTGAAGACACGTCATTATAATTTATATGACAAAAACTACTACATCTCAACATTTTTGTATCTGAAAGAATTTATTTCATTTTTTAGAACTTGTGAAATTTTGTCTTTAACGGACTCTTATTACGGAATAAAAAGTATTTACAATTATTATTACGAATAAGCATATCTGACCGATCCAATCTCATTTTACATATTGACGATCCTGTCATCATGTCCTGTTCCGATCATGTCCTGAATCGATAATTACCTAATAGGATAGAATCGTTACCATCGGAAAGAAAGAAATGCTAAACTTTGATTTTGTTTTAAAAATTGACTCGAATGATAATTTGACTAAGCCTAAGTAAAAAAGGACGTGGGATAAGTATACCTATTATGTTTTCATTCCTCATTTCAATAATGACATGCTATAGATATTACATCTAGGTAATTCATTTCATTTCAGTCCATTCATTCGATAATTCATATAATTGATATACATTTTACTTTTGCTTACATTATTTTTAATTTGTTTTGGGATTAGAATCCGCAATAATCTTATACACAAATAAAATATATTATATTTCTTCATATAGCACCTCAAAAATAATACTTTACAACAAACTCAAGCAACACAACAAATTAATAATAAATGTACATGTCCACATTAGTATTAAGTATTATGGAAGTCGCAAATTAATGGTTATGTGTTAAAATGTAGCTGGCAATTATACCATCTCTATATTTCAAGCGTGCCTTGCATCCATTTTTCTTTCTTGAGCAATAATACATATATGGACTGCCTCCTTGTACGGAAAATCTGTATTGTCCAATAATGATCACGCTATTTCCTTTAGTCGTACTGAATACTTCATAAGAGAAATCTAAATAAGGAAAAAGAAATAAAAAATTATATGTATAATACAAAATAAATTAACAAAAGATAAATTATTAAAGTAAATATTTGCAGAAATACTTTTACAAATTTAATGAATTTCGAAAGATTTCTTTCAATCCAATCTGAAACTCAACCTTATCTGTAAGAGTACTTCGTAATTTATTACCATAGAGGGCTTCTTTGAAATATTAATTTTTTTATGGCTCCGTTATTTATACTCTTGGAATACTTTCTTTCAGAGCATGTTAACAGATGTCATTGAAACAGGATACTTTTACAACTAAACTGAAAGATTATTAATTTTGAAGCATGTATATTTCAAAATAAAAGTGTTTTCTGTATGAAATTGGTAATAATGTAAAAATTCGGTCAAAAACATGGAACAGTTAGATAAGTTGACATGAACGAAATCACAATAACCATTTTTAATACTCAGGAGACCGAGTTAAACAAATTTGAGGTTCAAATCAAATCAAATGACATTGGTTCCAATTATGATTATTTAGTCTCCGTGCCTTTTAGTTCAGTTGGTGTTAAGACGGCGGAATAAATCTGCTATGACTTAAGAGTGCACCTATGCAGACTTTGGTGTGTTTGGTGACCTTGATCTCGATATCTAACAAGACTGAGTTAGATATTTGGACACATACAACTTAAACTTTTTATTTTGAAATCCTTAAACGTGGACACGTAATTGGATAAAAAATTTCAATAAAAAAATCCAGAAAAAACCTTGTTTTGCACAAAGATTCAGTTGCATCTCCAAAATTCTACAGAATTTTCGAATTCTCAAATCTCTAAAACCAGTTTTTTATTTGGTAATGTAGTTTTCTTTCAAATTACAATTATAAAGAAAGAAAGAAGGAAAGAAACAGGTTTACTTACAATTATAAAATTACATTTACGTGCAAAAACACATTTTGAGATTTCTCCGCCCTAAAATATGATCAAACCGCAACGGTCAGTCAACTGTATTGTTATCGTCATAGGGCGCGGGGGTAATAAACGACTTCGGTTACGCTGGACTGCATAAGCGGACTCTTAAAGACAGATAGATAAACATACATGCATAATGATACTATATATGTACCTAAGTGCAATTTTGGCTGTGGAACCTCAAACAACCTTCATCAGCATTAGTGAATGACGCGCGTGCGTGGGAATCGGCTGAAAATACTGGACATTGTGCTTAACCACGCCAACAAGCCTTTAATTTCTTTTCTTACCTTTTATTAACATTACTTTGTTCAGTTAACTCGGTCCTCACGTGTTATTTCTTTAATATTGTGACGACATCAAAAAAATAAAAAATGAGTTATTTTTCTATTTAATCGTCAATCTTTTAAACATACAGGTTCTTAATACTTATAGCACTTTTATTTTAATTTCTGATATGTAGTTTATTTATCTAAGAATGATAAGAATTTCTTGCCTTATGTTATTATTTCGAGGAATGTATCTAAGTGTATATCAAAATAGGTTAAATTCTATAATTTAATTAAAGAAGTTAAATTCTATAATTTAATTAAAGTCCCATCGGGGGCTCTGTGTAACGCAGGTGGAGGGTGACTGTGATTCAAATCACAGTATACCATTATTTCTTGATGAAAACTCACTCTAGCCTTGCAGCCGGCGCTGGATTTTCTAGAGCAATAATACATGAAAGGATTACCGCCCTGAATAGAGAACGTGTATCCTTGTACAATTATAATATTATTCTTTCCTCTGCTTGATGGGATAAATTCGTATGAAATTTGTTCTGTAAAACGAAAATATGGTCAATACACATTTTATTTTCATCATAGTAACCCCAAAAATTATTATTTTTTTAACTCATTATTGGCCAAATAAAAATCAAATAAATGAATATTCGTTTATTTATTAATTTTATTTATTTAATGATTTATGTAAAAACACACAATTGCAAAAGAGACATGAAATGAAAACAAATAAAAAAAAAATCTAACTTACGGGACAAAGGTACTGCTTATTTCAAAATGAAATTTCTTTCAGCAGACCTATGATAGGAAAAGGCGTTGGAGTGGCAAAATTAAATGTGTATTAAACAAAATTAATAATTAGATACATATAAATATAACATATATACATATGTATATACATATACTTTACATATTTGTATACATATCTACTACATAAGTACATACATATTAAATACACTATATTGTACTATAATACCCACATATTACGTAAACATATCAGTTTATGAAGAAGACAAGGAAAGGTAGTGAGTTTTGAATTAGAATCTCGAATATGAGGCGGGAGTGAGTTCCACAGCCTAACCGCATTAACAGTGAAGGAATAAGAATAGAAATCGGTATTATGTGAAGGGAATTTCAGGAGGGATCTAAGATGCTGCCTGCATGGGATATTCAACGGACGGGCACAGCAGAAACGCATTCTCAGATAGGAGGGAAAAGAAGGATTGTGTAATATATTGAAAAGGAGACATAATATCCGAGTATCCCTGCGAGAACAGATAGGAAGCCATTTGAGTTCCTTCCTCCAATGAGAGACCCGGTCGAACTTCTTAAGTCCATAGATGAAACGAATACAAAGATTTTGCAAACGCTCAAGTTTATTTAGGAGCTCTTCTGTGACATCTAGGTAGCAGGCGTCAGCATAATCTAAGATGGGATGTATGAGTGTTTGGACAAGGGAGATCTTAATCTTTAAGGGCAAGAAGTTTTGCAGATATTTCAGAGAATAGAGGGTAAAATGAACCTTTCAACTGACCTCACCAATAGGAGCGTTCCATGATAAATGTTTATCAATTATGAGACCCAAGTCTTAGCAGTACGACGGCATTCCTATTGCTTATAAGTACGACGACGATAAATCACTGATGGTAAAGATAAATTTAAGCGACTACATATATATCTGCTGCCTACTATAATAGCCTGCGATTTGTTTGGATTAATTAGAAGGCCGTGAGACTGCGCCCACACTCTAATACGATCCAGATCGTGACTAATTAAGAGCAGCAATCGCTAAATCAACATCTGCCACATCAAAATGATGATAAATTTGTAAGTTATCAGCATAAAGGTGAAGAAGAAGAAGAAATCACTTTAGTCACAGAATTGATGAAAACAGAGAAGAGTAGAGGAAAAAGTTCTTGATCAGACAAGTGTTAAAATCAGCCATTAAAATTAAATAATAATATAATAATATACTCGGACATTTCACACAGCGCCATCTAGTCCCAAAGTAAGCTGCATAGCGCTTGTGTTATGGGTACTAGACAACTGATATACTACTTATATACTTTTCTTTTGTAAATAAATACATATTATACATAAACACCCAGACTCGAGACGGGAATCGAACCCGCAACCCCCGTTTACTTTCCGACGCGCTAAGCCATTGCGCCACGGAGGTCGTCAAATGATCATAGATGGGACACAAGTCGTGCAAAAGACTAAACTAGTCAAAATACTTAATAGTAAGGTTAGTAATATATTTTATGTATTTATAGTATAATAGTTTATATTATTTTCGGCAGGCATAATTTGTAAAAAAAAATTAAAGTAACGGAATCGTAGGACTGTACTCTTTACTCGATTGGGTACACTTGCGGTGATATTTTTCAAAACAAATCCTTTGTATACAAAGTGTTTTGCGACATTTTTTGCAAGCCCAGCGAATCCGTGCATGGCAAACTACACAACGTAATGGCTTTTCTAACTTTTTTGGAAAATGATCGAACCCATCCTCTGATAATTCTCGCACCGTCGATAAAGAACGATCTTCTGTGGACTTCTGTTGTCGAATACGGGGTAGTAGTAGGGTAGCACAAGAGCGGAGGCAAGCTGAAATGTATTAACATGAACCTATCAGAGAGAACGCGTTCTTAAATCATCTCTAAAGTGTATCAGAGTCTATACAAACTTGAAAAAACTGTTACTTATGGTACAGATTATTGCCGAACTAGTCCACATTTATTACCACACCTTTACTTTTAAAAATACCTCATGAAAAATATATTCAAAGAAAACTTGACGCACAAGAGAATAAACTAGTCCTGAATAAGTGCGAAAAGATATCGTATCTTCTGGAAAGGTTATATGTCCAGGGTGGTCCCACACTTAAGATCTGACATTGGAGTGCTGCTTAAACAAAAGAATTCCTCAACGGTATATATATTTTTACGATACTTTTAATTTTCCTTCTACAATTGGAAAAAAGCTTAGTTATAGACTTACCTTATTCATTTATATAGGACAAGGCTTCTCGAAAGGGAAAAATAAATAGCCTATTCATTAGAAAAACATTAAACCGACTTAAAAATAACATTGAACTATACAAAATAATTATCCTTTACTAATCAAAAGTAACTTGGTATATACATATATACATATCTTCACGCCGTATCCCTAACGGGGTAGTCAGAGAGGACGGACCCCAAGCGTCGTGGTCCTTACATCTCCTTCGCTTCCTCAAATCTCATCATTCTCCTCACACATTTTCGCCTAGGTATGCGAGTGCTTTTAACATTTCCGTTGGCTAACAATCTAGCTATTTGATCTTCATAAGTCAGCCTTGGTCTTCCTTGGTTTCTTTTCCCACTCACTTTTGCTAGAGCAAAAGTGAGTGTAGAGTCTGATCTGTAGACAGATTTTCTTCGTCAGTCTTTCATGACCCATTCTTTCCATGTGCCCGAACCACCTTCTTCGTTTATACTTACTGTATAAATCTCTTGCGTCTGTCTGTAATTTCAGTTTTTTTGTCAAATTTTGCGATAAATAGTCGTTTTATGACTTACTGATTTCGATTCTACCATTTTTAAAATTTTTGTGCCTGTCTGTCTGTATGTCCTTTTATAACTAAAGACCGGCTTGACTATCTTGATGACAATCGGTACGTAGTAAGAACACGTGATTGTGCTCATGATAGGCTACTTATTTTTAATAAAATCTACCCCTAAAGGGGTGAAAAGGGGGTTGAAACTTTCTTTGGGAAATGGTAAACCCCTGAACCGATAATGATGAAATTTAGCATGGAGATAGTTTGACATCAGAAAACGAACATAGGTTACTTTTTTTATAAAAATCCTACCCTTAAGGGGTGAAAACGGGGATGAAACTTTGTATGGGGAATCCTAAATGTAGGTGATGATAAAATTTGGTGCGGTGATAAGACATTATTTATCAAAAACACATATGACTAATTTTTTATCAAAAATCTGTAAAATGGGGGAACGGGAGGGAGGGGTACGAAACTTTGTACGGGAAATGGTAAAACGCTGAACCGATCATGATAACATTTGGCAAGAAGATAGTTCCACATCCGAGAACGGACGTAGGCTAATTTTTATAAAAAATTCACCCCTAAGAGTGCGAAAAGGCGGATGCAACTTTGTATGAGAAAAGCTAAAACTTGGTAATGATACAATTGGGTGCGGTGATAAGACTTTTTATCGAAAAACATAAACTACTTTTTTATCAAAAATCTGTGAAAAGGGGGACGGAAGGGAAGGGGACGAAACTTTACGGGAAATGCTAAACCGCTGAACTGATTATGATGTGACATGGATATAGTTGGACACCTGGGAACAGACACAGGCTACTTTTTTATTTAAAGACTACTCTTAATGGGGTGAAAACGGGGATGAAACTTTGAATGGGAAATGCTGAACCACCGAACCAATTATGATGTTTGGTACAGAGATAGTATGTGCCCGGAGACAGAATTAGGCTACACATTTTCTCAAAAACATTTCACAAACAAATCGTTAAACATACTTTGCACGTGTACATATAATCTAACTTAATCCGGGAAAGCCATGAAAAAATTTTTCGCGCAGACGAAGCCGCGGGTAAAGCTAGTATATACTATAAAAATACTACATATTTAACTTTGAATGAGGTTTTGAGCTAGTATAGTCGGTGCCAAGCTTGCAAGTCCATTGAACTAGTAATGGGAGTAGTAGACATTCTATTATCATTTGCTTGGCACCGACTTCCATAACTAGTTCAGTTTTGATTAGCAAAGGATAATTATTTTACGCTTTTCAATGTTTTTATTTTGAAGTCAGGTTATTTTTTTTTTATTAAATTGTTTCAATAAACTATCATGAAGAAGACAAAGCATGCTTGAAACTTATTATACTTAACTTCTAACTGTGGACGTAGAGTCTCACAAGCTCCGCGCATTAAGGAATTCCTAGAATCAAACACTTCGCCCCGCTTGCTGCGTTCGAGCACTTCAGTAGCTTTTGCTTTAGTAGTGAACCGATCACGAAAGGAGCCAGAGACGTCGCCGGACACTCATCGGAAGATCGGATGGAGTCTGTCAGATTACATATCCAATGTTGTCGCAAAATATTTTTAGATTATAATTTCGTTCTTTTAGGTCTTTTTGGAAAAAAGGGCTAAAAACAGTCATAAGGCTATTCAGAAACGACAAACCAGAAGTTTTGATAAATTCCCAAAATCTATAGCTATTTTCCGCTCAAACTCCAAAAGTTTGAGTGGAAAACAGCTATAGATTTTGGGAATTTATTACATGAAATGGATTTCCGCAAAGTAACACCTGAGTCTATACAAAACTAGAACTTATTCAGTTGAGCCCTCGAAAAGAAAAATATTGCAAGTAAACAACCTGTTTTGAATAGATCAGTATTCTGATGATTGCTACTGATTAACCACATAAAGAGGACGGTTTTGAAGAGTTTATGATATCTGAAAATGATATATATATAATAATGTATGGAATACAGATACAGTATCAGAGTGTATTTTTAGAGCACCCGCAGACTGCAAACTATCGCCCGACAGCTTGATCGGATTGGGCTACTAGCGCACCCAACTAAACAGTTAGGTTACTGGTGAGTCCGCAGACCAGCCAACAGTCGGCCGACTGCTCTCGAACGATTTGCTAGTAAGAGAGTGGCATTGAAGAGAGTGGTCGCGTAATGAAAATTACTACGAAATTGTCCAGAAATGTTGTTATTGCATTAATACAACAGAGGAGAAGGACCAGGAAGAGGAACCAAGAGTACTGGGTGCATCCCATCTGCAGGTTATTTAATGGAAAATTTTATACGATGCATTCCAAATTATTAGATTACCCAAAAACATTTTTCGCCTTTTATCGAATGTTTATTTTTATGTTTAACTTTAAGTTCTAGATTTTAAGAAAAAGATGTTAATTTTGTCTTATTACACGTACAATATTCCCGAAATATCAAAATAGAGATCTCACGTCAATTAAGGCTTAACAATACTGTGATTGTTGATTTATTAATTTCTTTCATAAATAATAATAATAAAAGATGATTACATTTATTTATTTGTCTATTACTACATTCTTATAATAATATATATACCATTTTTAATCATACGGATTTATTTTGATGAAAAAAAAAATTATTAAAAGTAGGTGTCTCTGAGACTCCACGTCCAGTGAAGTGTAATAAATTTATCATCCACAGGTAAAGGTTAATTGTATGTTGCATAATATTTATACTTTAATGTACAGGCCCTCAGCAGTTTTATGGAATTTTGGCGGTGGATGGTTATGATAAGTGTGCGCCATTTTTATTAACCCGTTGTCATCTAATTTCAGTTTTGCTTTGCATTTCAACGACAATTTCTTGGAGCAATACTGATGTCGAAACGATGTGCCTTGTCTCGAATATGTATAATTCTGGTACAAAAGTACATTCCTGCCATTGAGTTTTATAATTTCGTATGAACCTGAAATATTTACATACTTTTACTGTCAAAAAAAAAAACAAATTGACTATTTTACGAAACGTTACGAAAATTGAATGAATTAATGTATATTATGTATTTCTATAATGAAAATAATCTTTCTACTTCAATATGAGATCTTTATAAGATCATCAAGACGAAATGCCAAAAATAAATTAAGTACGTATATATACCTCGGCCTAAAAATATCAAATTACTAACATATATTAGATAATTTTTTCTATAACTTTCTAATTTTGAAAAAATGAAAGTTATTTCACGATTTGTTTGTCGGCCGACAGCTGAACCGATTTTAATAAGATTTTCATTCACAGGTAGAGAACTTTTCAGAGTAATCTAGGCTACCCCGGAAAAATACCAAACGCGGGTAAAACCACGAGGCACAACTAGTTTTAAATAAATCTATCCCTGGGTTGACTTTTACGGCTTTCGCACGAAGTTAAGCAGCTGGCAAATGGTTGACTGGGAAGAAGAAAAAAAGGTTATGATTTTTGCAATGCAAAAGTGCGCGCGCTAACTTACGAAAAATACGAAAAAGTAGTTATTTTCATTTATTTTAAAAACTATAATTAATTTTAAAAATTCAGTTGTCATTTTGAAAAATATGTTCAGATTAAAACTATACAGAAAATTTAGAAGCATAAATCGGTCCCGTTACTCCTAAAAATGTAAATTTCTATTTTAAAAGAAGTTTCTTTGATTTTTTTTTGTGAAACAAAAGTTAACCAATCGTGTATCGCACCTGCAAAATAAAGTCAATAAAATGAAGAATCAGGTTACCAAATATCACTTTCATACGTTTTGCAGTCACTTAGAAAAATTGAGATTCCTGCCGTCAAAATTTCCAATGCGTCGCCTTCACGTCGGATTGACGTAGTTGAAGTCCATGGGGAAAGGAAAGATAGGCAAGTAGGTATAATTTATAGGCCTCTTACCCCGGTGATGAATTCAACAAGTAAAAACACTAACCCTCGGTAATCATTTCATATTATTTGTTAAAGCACTAGTCATGTTATAGTTTTTTAACGTTTATTTTTTTATGATTACGTAAGTACAACAGTCAAAAGAATTGAAGAAATTAAACTTTAATGTACATTCCACCTGAGGTTATATGGAATTTCGGCGGCGGATGATTGTGATTGGTGTCGGCAAATTTTATTACCCCGTTCCTATCCAATTTCAGTCTTGATTTGCATCTGAGTGACATTTTCTTGGAGCAGTATCGATGAAGAATAGATGCACCTTGTTTAGAATATGTGTAATTTTGATATAAAATTACATTTCTGCCATTGAGATTTATGATTTCATATGAACCTGTGAATATAATATTTTTGAAATTATACTTCTTTTGGTGCGTTTGGAAAACAGACCAGAGCATAAGATCAGAGTGTATTTTTAGAGCCCCCGTAGACTGCAGATTAAACTACCTTTTATTGAATGAGCATATCCAGCTTCAATGACATTGTAAAATTAATTGGACCAACGACAGCTAAGGAGGATGCAACAACAAATAAGATTTATAACATAAAAACTTAAAATATGTATAATATTTAATAAAATTATAAAATAAAGAAATGTAAAAAATATATAACAAATATCATATTAGAAAAAACCGAAAGACGTAGTCAAGGTCTGCGCCGTAGATTTTCCGTGAAAACGTCGGGATTCTAGTAGTTGGTCGATAGTTTAGATTGAAGGCAATCGTGTAGCTTATCAAACTTATTTATCGTCGATACTGACATGTTGTAATATGCGCACATACATACATACATCTTCGTACTGATTAAATCCCAACTAAACTATCGGTTTGCAGTCTGAGTAGTACGTCCATGGCGGGGGCTCTTAGCGTGTGACGAAATTGTGCACGCCGATGTAACACAAATTAATTATATTTTTTCTTCATAACATGACGCACAAATTAGCGTATTTGCCAATATTATGCATTAGTAAGTATAATTGCCGATGACTTAAACAGATAGGCAATGCAATACACGCCAGTACACATGTAGTACACGTCACAGTATTGTTATAATTCATGACGAACATAAGAAGCACGTTCCAAGTAAATTAGTTTTATTTTCTCATCGTAAAACTCCTCCAGTAAAGTGATAGTACTTTACTGAAGTTGTAAAGAACTTCTTGGAAGAGCACGAGAACTATTTCAAGCGGCTAGTTTTATTTTTTATATGTTGCCAGTTTTGTTTTTCTATATGTGGGCAGTTTTTTATTTTTTTCATTTCAAAGAAGTATAACTTCTTACTTGTGTACATGATTAGACACATGCTTTTTTTTATATTCATAAGTAGGCACCTATCTTTTCTTGGTAAGGAAGAAAACATCTGAACAAGTACCCAGCCTTCTAGGTTATGTGGGGCTTATACCCACTAAAACTCCTGCGGTGGTCATCCTCGGCGCGTTGCCCAGTGGCTTTTGGATTTCTTATAGAACGCACCGGAGCCCTTCTCGCGCTGTACCTAAGAATTTTTCGGGGGAAAATCGTAGCCTTATTCTTTGGCCCGGGCTGCAGGTCTGTTACATCCATGCCTACTATTACGTCAGGCTAATTCCGACAGAGCAACAATACGCAATAAAATCACACCTTGACGCCTCTCTTAGCATTAGCAATAAACAGAGATGGTTAGGCCCAGATGGATACGTGTCCGTGGGTTCGTGATATCCCTTGCGGGTTGTGGCCGATGTACATTCAAGTGCCGATCGAACACGTATTTCTTGGTACGAGATGTTTGTTTAAGAGGTACGACTTAGGCTACCGCATTTCGAAGAGATATAAGTACTTACAAACAATAGAAATGAAATATGAATGTTTCAGTAATTAAGAACAGGAACGTTTGGTTCAAGTTTTTATAATTTGACAAAGAATATAAAAATTGTAAATTTTATATACTTATTATGGTCATCGTTCATTTAACAGCTCATAATACCAGACCAGCTCCAAAATAAAGTTTAAAAAGGAATTTTTTGTAGCATATAGTAAATTTTAAAGATGTATGAAGTAACAATAGACGATTTGTGAATGTATTCGCAGAGACATCAAGAATGTACGATTTTCGCTTTGTTTGCATGTTTATACCTACCTACCTATGTACGCACCGCACCGCCACTATATTGTCGTGTATAGAAATGAATAAAGAAAAGCGAGGTATGGCTATGGCGCCCCGCGACTTTCTTGCGAAGGGACGTCGCGTAAATAGCGAATTAAAAACAGGAATGGAGGTGATGAACATCTGCTACTGAGGCGTTTAATGGATGATGACCACTACTGTGTCACGTAACGGACAGAGCAATAAAAAATCAGTAAAGTTTTACCTATAGGTAATAACATTTCTTAATAATTTTCTTATACATACACAAACATTGTTTTACAATTTCAGTCAGGGATAACCGTAAGAAATTCGATTAATTATACTTTTTATATGTAACAAAATTATTGATACCAAAACTTATTCCTGTACAATTTTCTGTACTTGTGAAATTAGTTTCTTAACTTCAGTGTGCCTCGTCATGTAATTATAATAATAATTCTTCCCCACTTCATTCTTATTTGTCTTAAATATATCAGGAATTTTGAACTGAACTGCTAAATCTTGAGCTAGCTTCAAAAACTCTGCCTCTGAAGGCGGCGTACCAATATCGCATAATTCCTTAATTTTTTTTGTAAGAGTTTCTTCGTACTCCAGAGAACACGCTTTGGGTCTACCGAATGTTCTTTCAAGGGAAATCACTCTTCCACTTTTTATCAGCTTCAGTTTATCAAATAGCGTGCTTTTCGGAATGTTATATCGTACAGACGCTTCTCGTATGCTTATTTCTTTAGAGATAATTTTGTCGAGAGCTGTTTTCAAATCTTCGCTTTTCCATTTGTTATTACTGAGCGGTCGGTACATGCGTTCAACGGATATTTCGTAAGACACTGGCCACACTAAAACAAATTTATTATTTTAATTTTAAAAACACAGTTATTGTGTAATGAAACATGAAACACTTTATTTATAATTTTATAAAAATATGTAACACAACAAATACGTTTGTGAACCACATATCTATTTAATTTTTTGAACGTACACTTAAAATTTCGATAAATACAGACACATCACATATATACAATCTACTATATTCTTATATAGTTTCCATCCGCAGTTCTATGATATTTCGGCGGCAAATGGGTATGGATTGCATCTACATGCACAATCCTTCCGTTAGCGTCTAACTTTAGACGTGCTTTACAATTTCTACTTTTTGTACTCGAACAAGTTAAATAACGCTTTCCCAAACCCGAGTAGGAGTATGTGTAGCGTTTATACATTAGAACAGACTTTTTTGCACTTAAATGAATAAAACAGTAATCATAACCTGAAAAAATGGTAAGCAAATAATATTATTAAGTTTAGGATATACATTTTTTTAGTATATACAAATCATACAATATGGTTTAAACATTAGTCATTCACGTGAATACAAATACATATTCTGGGGGTGAACATTTACTATTTACTGATACTAAATGTTTACCTTCAGATTTTGCATTATGCATATTACCCATTGCACTTGGCAGTAAAGATTAACGCTTATTTACCAATATATCATCCAATCAAAATCGCCTTTCCTCAAGGGGTCGGAATTTGTAATAGAGTTTCTATATATACGCTCGTTTAATAAGGGCATCAAGAGTTATAATCACGCGCCATCCACGACCGGTTCACGTGAGGTTTCGTATCTAACCCTCGACAATTCGTTAAAAATATAGCATTCATTTATTTACCGCGTGGTGTCCACTCGTTAACGGCGAGGTGTCAATTCATCGTTGCGTCGCTTTGTCAATCACACGTTGACAACGAGCGGACGCCGAGCGGCGCGGCGAGGTGAGGTGGTAAGTGAACGATGACCTTTATACTGATATATGTTTGATATGATATAAATTAATACTCATTATACATATATAAGGATTTGGCTTTGGTACCGTGGAATATATGGTAGGCGTCTGCGTAGAATATTGGGTACCCAATTTATAATTCCATTTAACAACTCTCTTTTGCACAGAAAAGTGTTTCACTACTGTAAACGATCTCGCCAAACGTGGAAAAATCATAAATAACTCTAACATTTTTCACCAAATAAAAACAATGTTATCAGAATTTTAATACAATACGTTTATTTGCCTACATAATCTGATAACTTTCGTGGTCATATAAAATTTTTAACTGATATATATGTATTTAAAACTCTACTTAAGTAACTATTTGTTTACAAAGTTCAATAAATCAAATAAATTATCAGGTTTTACTTAAGACATCATGCACTTACCTTTCGATAAATTATTAGTTAGTAAAAAAACCTCATTTATTTCTGTTTGATATCCAAATCAATATAAGAACGAATACTTAAATTTTTTAGCAACAAACATTGTAGCTTAAGATCAGCTTACATTTCTACATACTGTAATTTTTATCATTGCATGGACATACGAGCAACTCAATATCGTGTCCATACTGCAAACTCAGACCAAAAAAATACATAAACAAAGCAATTGAACCCCAAAAGCGAAACATTCATAAGGTCCTATTTCTTACATCAATCTAACAATGACAGTCAAACGTTGCGCATGGTTTTTTGTAATGGGTAAGAAAACTGACAAACTTCGCCACTAGAGGCGCTGATATCGTTTGACTCAAATCTACTGTCGTCATCAGTCAAAACATATGTAATATTTTGTTTACTATAGATGTTTACGTTACTTATGACAAGCTCCTCGAGACTTTTAATTCGGAAACAGTCCAATTATAATACAATATAGTACAGTACTTGCCACAAGTAAGTCTTTCTTATTTTCTAGATCGCTTTTGGCTCACTTATAGATTCTAGTGTAGAGGGTTTATTCCTCTGGTATTATCTCAAAATAAAGAAGCACTCTATAGCTTAAAAAACATATCAAACTCTTTAAACACATAAAAATACATTAACTGACTATTGTTTGTTATGAGCCAAACGTCAGCACCATCTGCAAATAGCTTTGCGTTTTATTCCCCGTGTATGCAATATTTACGTTCATAATGTAGGAATCT
Organism: Zeuzera pyrina; assembly: GCA_907165235.1. Taxonomy (NCBI): domain Eukaryota; kingdom Metazoa; phylum Arthropoda; class Insecta; order Lepidoptera; family Cossidae; genus Zeuzera; species Zeuzera pyrina. Next base: position 19,620,263 of record OU015628.1, read on the forward strand.
GACATATTGGGCTTAATAATAATACATCTATTTGCATGAGTGCACGTATAACCAGATGTATTATAGAATACACAAGGTTATTGTGAAAGGGGTTATAAATCGGCTGGGGTTTCAACGTGTTACTATTGAACGTTATACGAGTATTGTAAATGTAATAATTACATGATATGTTTATTTTGATTTCCATACAAAATATTCATTTGATAGAAAAAAATGTACAACTCCTATATTCCAAATTGTTATATATATATAATATTCCAAAAGTTTGCTAGCGAAGTAAAAACTTCTGATATTAGGGTTGCCTCGCCTTAATTTTTTTTTAAACTGAAGTGTTACACTAGAACCATTGACATTAGTGAAGTTGTAGAATGCAAGTTTGACGTTGTCATGGATACTTTCGTATTTACTCCTCCTTTTGTAACCTTGTACTTATATGGTAATATATTATGGTTAGGAACGTATAAAAATATATAATAAAGAATGATTACATGGACAACAATATGCAATATACGAAAAATTAGTTATTATTTCTTAAATAATTATCATGTAATTTTTGTCCGAGTTAATCGTGGGAAAATAAATTACTTGTATTTCATAGGATTTTTATTGACTTCCGGTAAATATCGTCCATAATAAGTGAAAAAATGCAATAATCGATTATCGAGAAGAACTTGAGATAAAAAAATATTGAAGCTAGTTTTGTTACCATTTTGACAAAATATTTAGATATAATATTTTATTATAAATGTATATATTATTAAGTTGGAAATAATACTCAATACTGTTATGAATCCTCTGTTTTTGAACGTTATTGTTACGTCATCGTTCGTTTGAAAGGAAGTGCCAAATCAAATGTGACAAAATAAACAATAACTGATTTTTCTTTTAAACGTCGCGTACAAACTGTGCTATTTAAAATCATCTTTTTGAATGAAATACTTTTATCGCACAAAATATAAATATGTTCGTATAGACTGTTTGAATAATTAGGTTGACAGAAATAAAAAAATATTTGCGCTTGCAGAATCACGTATGCAATGTTTCGTGTAATTGCTGCACAAAAAAACAACAGGCGTTTACGCAATTTTCGTCAATTATACTGTCGATTTCCAACATTCGAAATATTTTTTTTTTTCACTTTTTGTTAACTGTAAAACCTAAGCTTTCAAATGTTATATTCGTTGTTATTGTTCATGGAGATTTTTGGGTGGGGCACGGCCCCATACAAAAGCTGGCATTAACTATATAATACACATATACTCACACACACACATATACACAAATAAATAGGCATTCACAACATACATAAATACACACACAACACAATACAGTACAACTTGTAATGACAATACTTTATATTATGTAAGATAAATAATAGATACTTAAAATAATCAGAATCTTTCAATCAGAAATTAAAAATAAGTATAAAAATTCAACGGGAAATACGACAATACTAAACGAATTCATTTTAATAGTTGTTTGTTGTCTACATATATATGGACAGGCCCGTTGGCGCAGTGGTATATGCATCGGCTTTCCAAGCTAGGGTCCTCCCGGGTTCGATCCCCGGTCAGGTCAATTTAGGAAACGAACTTTTCTAAATTTTTTGGAGTCTGGGTCTTACTGGGAACTCCCTCAGAGTTCGTTGTGTGGTACCCATAGTACAAGCTTACTGCTTAGTTTGGGGTCACACAATCTGTCTAATTGTTTGGAGTATTATTATTATAAGCATGTCGCATATGTTTGCAGCAAAACTCACCGTTTCGGTTATTAGTTGTGTAGAAGAGTTCGCTGTTAACGATATGACCGCCTATTGAATTTTATTTTTTACTGTTCTTAAGCAAAAGTGGTAAAATACGTACCTACCTATTCTTTGAAAGACTGTTTATCATCATTAGCCATCTTGTTTTTTCATAACGAATGAGTTATTAAAGATACATCTCTCTAAAGAAGACTATAGTACTCAAATCACTTAAAATATTATTTTATTGATAGTAGTTTAATATACAAAATTAGGGCACCGTCCTCGGACCATGAATCAAAACGGACGGAGCTTTTGCGCTAAAAGTGCGTCCGTTTTTTGTTGACCTAGTTTCTAGACGTACTAAGTGCGTGACTGGTGAAGGTGGTGAGTGACAACAGAACATGACATATTTTTATTTTTGTAAATAGTAGTAGCAAAAACACTTGAAGAATTATGAGTATTTTGCAATTAATTATTTTCGGTAAAGCAATGTTCTGTACGTCAAGTCGGTCATGAGCTGACACGAATTACACCGACAGTGTGAGGTGGCCGTACTGACTATAGCTAACTGTTTTACTCATGGTTACATTCAATGAGATAGAAAGAAAGATACGAAAATTCGTTTGACCGGTGATAAGAACGAAGAACTCATTGTGGTTCCATTTTGAATATTGATCCGAGGCACCGTCGTTATTAGAATAGGAACTAATACCAACTGCTGTGACAACTAATTCATTAATATTAAAACTAATATTAATCTAATTAATAATAATTTGTAATAGTCTACAAGAAGAACGTACCTAAGTACATTACACATAACACCGAATATAACATTTGTATAGTGTATCTGTATACTATATAATATTCAGTAACACAAAATTTAAAAAAATATTTAACAATGACAGATCGTTTTGTCCAGTTACCTATTATTTCGGATAAACGCATTAGTATTGCTAATTCCAATGATAAATTATATATTGTAACACATAGTAGCGCTATGTCTACCGCGGATAATGCATTTTATGGTTATGGCAATAGATTGCAATCGTTATACATGATATCAATTTTTATTGCAATTAGTCACTGGTCGTGTAATGATCGCGTGGCTGTCGCGTGTTTAGGTAATAACCCTGCCGGGTCGTCTTTGACCACGCAAGGGTTCTTGGACGCACAGTTTGTGGACGCTTATCGAAAGCAAAAAAATATAAACAGAAATATAAAAAAGTAATTTTTGACTCCGAACAGAAAAGAGTACATGATGAGTGATGATACCATTGTCTGTCTGCCTTGGGTTTTTATAGTGTTAATTTTGTTTAATGACCGTAGGCTGTATGTCATTATAGTTAGCTTTACCTAAAAAAACTTAGTGACATAATTATTCTTTCAAGAATGGATCTTACGTAGTTTAAAAACCACACATGTGTGTGTTTTTAAACTGATTAATTACATTGGATAAAAGTACACCTATGGACATGGATTTTGCTATTTCAGTGTCCCCATTAGGTTGGGGGCTCTGAGCTTGTGCCCATCGTGCCCTTAGGGCACTGGTTCCCAAACTTATTTTGTCTACTGAGTCGAGAGCTCATGTAGTCGTTGTCTAAGATGCCTCCTAGCTAAATGAAATTACAAATCACCCCCCAGGCCTCTACACAACGCCCCTATTTTTTTTTCTGGGTCTCTTACCGCCCCCCTTTAGGCCTGCAGCGCTCACAAGGGGGCGTTATCGCCCACTTTGGGAATGGCTGCCTTAGGGCATAAACAGAACAGACTGTAAACCTCTTTGAATTTGTTGTTTTGAATGGAAGACCCAATCTAGGTATTGTATTTTTTTAGACAACAACAAAACATGTATGTTTTGTCTCAGATCCTGCTAATTTTATGTTCATGGACACTCATTCTAAAGAAGAAGAAAGAAATTACTATGAATACAAATGAATCTAGTTGCTTTCCATCACATCACAGCTGTGTAAATAAAGTGATTAAAAAAAATTTTCTACAATTTGATATATCGTCCTTCGATTGTTCGGTGGTAACAGGGCGGAGAGTGATTATGATTGGTGTCAGCAAACACAATTCTACCATCAAGGTCCCTTCTCAAACGCGCTTTACAGTTCTTCTGCTTCCTGCTGGAACAACTTAAATATACACAATTTTTCCCACGTGCCTGATATGAGAACGTGTAGTTTTGATATAATACCACTGTCTTATCCACAGGAGTTTTCAAAATTTCATAATCATAATCTGCAACGAAAACAAAAAAATTTAAAATAATCACCATGCTTACGAGAAATTTTACAAAAATAAATACTCTTTTATATAATAATCGCATAATTTACATAATATTTTATAGACTTATATATATCTTGCTTTAATAAAAATATAAATCACGAAATCAGAAGTGATAAATTATAATTTATTGCTTCCTAATTTATTTTTCGTTTTTTTAATCATTACACAAAATGTACAAATAGTAATATGCATATTATAATTATTAGAATAAAATGGTTGTTTAAATACATTTTCAACCTGACGTTAATAGCTTATTAATTAATGAACGAGACACTCGTAGTACTCGTTGCTATTCATTGCTAAAATGGCATCAGTGCGATTTTGTCGCATCTTGATGTTCTATCCAGATGGGAAAAAATGTGAAGATATGTATTTTCTATTAATAAAAATATCTTTCTTCGGGTTTTGCTATATTAGTCTGTCACAGAAGAAAGTAGTTTTGTTCTAGGGTTTTAAGATATTATTTTATATTAAAATACAAAACTGAACGGTAGATATACGATTGAAACGATGGTACCTCTGTTTTCAGTAAAGGGAAAGTCAAGCAACCCTTATATACCGGTGGTGTACATTGTAATGTAGGTGCACTGGTATGGATGGTCATGGAAACTTTCGATGTACTTATGTAAAATATAATTTTATTTTTGGAATAGAATATGTAATACTTGCAAACGCCCAGCTGCACAGTTCACAGGTTAGGAAAATAGGAATCATGCGCACTCACCGGTTATCATGGATGGTTGTCCTCGTTTGAGCAGATGTCCTGCCCGCACGCACGAGATCCGTAAGCCTTCAGTACAGTTTATGAGCGTAATTGCTTAATAATCAACTCCAACACTCGCAACACTACACACGCAAGATTGAATACCATAATGATGCACCAGCGTCCATGATCACAGTTCAAGATAGAATAATTTTTATTTCATGTAATTGCAATAAATGTCAGTCATCAGTAACAGTTTAAATAAGTGAGACACTGCGGTATCATGTGCACATGCGCAACAAAGATGGGTGTAAAATCCATGGATAACCCACGCAGTGGGACGTTTGCAAGTATTATTTAATTAACTTAGAGACTCTGTCTATCCCGTTGCGTCTATAGCGTGAAAATATGTATTTATTATATAATAATATATTTCATAGAATAACTGGCGCAAACAGACGACATGAAGAAAACATTTTTTTTAAAACAAGCTTTTATTTAAATGCTCTAAAAAGAAGAAACTTTAAATTTATTTTATGAAACATACATTTTTTCTTAGAATTACTCGTGTCAAAATCAAGTTACGAATTGAATTCTTATTTATTTACACAGACAAATCCCGCGACAAGGTTTTATATCATATAAATTGTATAATGTAATAAATTGATGGGTTTAATTTAATTTAAAGTTTATTTTCTTCTTTTTAGAACATTTAAATAAAAGCTTGTTTTTTAATATTAATTTATTTTTTATTTTTAGTTTTCACTGGACATGTTTCTAAGTCTGTTCATTTCATTTAATGCGTCATTGTTGCATAGTCGTTTGCCTTTTAATATAGTACAGTCTAGTTTTTCAACATTTCCTGTCTGTACTCTTAACCGTTGAGGAGTTCCCTCGTTAAGAGTTAACTTTGAGTGCAGTAGCTATGTCATAGTGACACTTAGATTAGGTTATTATAATTGAATGCGTATGTACATCATTTCATGTCTGTGCTTCTAACCATTGAGGAGTTCCCTAATGAGGACCCAACCCTGAGTGCAGCAACAATGTCATGGAAAAATTTAAAACCGGCTCTCGTAATAAAAATGCGCACACGAAATTTCGTGTCTGTGCTGTTGACCGTTGAAGAGTTCCTTTATCTGAAGCTAAACCCGGATGTTGATTCAATTCATGCTTATCAAAAAAATGCATATAGTCTGAACTGAACCAACATATAAAAATTCAACTCCGTAGGATAAGAGAAAGTGGTCTTAATTTAGCCTGAAAGATTTGACCTAAACAAACAAACATTGCAAGTTAATTTAAGGTATGAGTATACTCGTACCAGTAATTAAGGTATAAGATCTATGAGTATAGTAGTATATAAATTAGAGTGAAGTAGAGTGGTATAATAAATACTAGTTTGAGTTTTATTTCGACATATAAATCACTTGCTATTAACTTTAACATAAAATCCAGTAGCAGTTCTGTAATACGTAGGAGGCGGGTGATTGTGTATGTTCGTTTTATTCTCGATTTCTACCAAAATTCTTCCATTTCGATCTAGTTGCAAATAAGCAGCACAATTGCGACTGAATTTATTTGAACATCGCAGCCTCCTGCCATGGTAGTGAAAAGAATAGTTTTTATATACAATCATGGGCTTTCCGCTGGTTGAGAAAAAATGTTGAACATCTGTAACAAGGTACACGTTTTTACAAAGCACTTAGTCTGATGGGTTACTTTATGGACCTCCTTGAGCAACCTCTTTTGATTCTTCTTATATAAGAATTGTTTGACCTTCTCGATTCGAAACAATTTAGAAAAAAATGTTTTATAAATTGTACCGACTGAGGAAGTACCTGTTAATTTATTACTTAACTGCAGCTAGTATCGCATAGTCGAATCTCATGCAAAATTTACTGTCACGACCGATGTTATAATCTCACAAGTGCTTACCAGAAAAGCTACTTCTGTCGAGCAATCAGTGAACTAAAAACTACTCCTAGTGTGCTACTTCTGCAAAAAAAAGTTCATTTTCTCGATCGACCTATGTAATACCATTTGCGGACACCTGTCGCGCGACTGTGACGCGGTTGTCACTATCTCAAATTTTTTAAGTGATAACTCATCCGGACCTATATACATTAGATTTAGCGATCACCTATAAAACACCAATTTGTTCTCCTAAACTAAGCTCATGAATCTCACAAAATAAACTTGGAAGTGCATCTAATAATAACCATTTTAAGCCAATTTCGTCTCCAAGCCAATATCGGAAACGTTTTTCCTAAAACATGGCGCGCGTATTTTGCTTTCTGAGAATAAAAAAAGATCAAGAATGACGTTCTAAATCGAAGTGTACATACATTTGTAGTGTAGCCGTAAGAACTGAAAGGGATCCGACTGGTTATATTTAGAGCAGAAAGTAAAAGATAGTAGCATCAGGTCAAAGCAGTCCCTAATTGTGCACTATCCCAAGAAAAAACGGTATCCTGCCAGATCAAACAATATCAATAACAATATGATGGAACGAAGGCATAATATTTTGTTCATAAAATGCTAAAAATGAAAACTTACATATTTTATTTTACATTTGAATTTTAACAACCAAAAAGAGATAACATATGATGATAATAACCTTTATTTAATATAACAAATCGAGGCCTTGTGAAAACTTATTTACTATTGATATTAAACATCACTTAATTTCACTTAAATTACTTAAATTTTAAAGTATACACCGTTAACATTACGGTAGTTTGGTGGTGGATGGTTATGATGCCCATCAACCACCAAAACTCTTCCGCTAATACTATCTATTCGTAATCGAGCATTGCAATTCTTGCTGAATTTGCTCGAACAGCGCAAATATCTCTTGTCGGTATGATAATGAAATGTATAGTTCATGAACATGATTATTGGTTTTCCAGTTGCTGTAGCAAGGTATTGGATGTAAGCTGTAAATAAATATAATTTTCTTTTCAATTTCAAGTGTACTTTTAAAATATACATTATACTATTTTCAAAACGTTACTAAAGACTTTAAAAAGTTAAAGATATATATAATACATTACCATATCAATCAGCAAAAACATGTGACTTCATTAATGCATACAATTGACAATTAAAATAACTTATTCTCGATAGACAAAGAAAGCACTCTCATTATTTCTTTTATTCTATTATTATTATTTTATCCTTGAATTACTTATCCTGGACTTATCCACCTTCTATTTCCAATTATTGTTTTATAATAATAATCCATCAAAGCGTTCCTGATACATGAATATGAAATATGTCTTTAATTACAATGCAATAATACGTGTTACGAAATAACTAAAGAAATTTTTGAGAACGATATGATCGTTCAATTTATCAAGTGTTAGCTATTATCAATATTCTCGATTCATCGTTCTAATCATAATCGTTAACAAATGGCAGCACTGTTTTTTTGAAGGTGTTGCTACTTTCATAATAACGTGGTATTTTTGAATGTCAGAAAATAAGTCAGTTGAGAAATACACGAGCTAGCGAAAGCACGTCTTTTAATTATATCTCGTCATCCTACGTTTCCATCCAAGTCAACATCCCAGAAGAACGTTTGGTTTTCATTTCGGAAGTGGGATCCGAACCCACGCCCAACAATAACAATGCACGCGACTATTTTCGTTGACAACTTCATATAAAAGTTCTTCAGAAATAATGTTTGTCATATTATTTAGTTATAGAAAAAGCGGTGGTCGGGGTGAACAATATTCATTTATTCGGCAATAAAAATAAGTTCTTCATAACGTTTCTCAAGGACACTGAAAAAAAAAGGTTATTTTTGCGGTCGCTGAGCGTATAATTGTCAATCTGAAAAACTACAAAACATTATCTTATTCAAATAAATTTTCGTTGAAAGTTTACTATCTCAAATTTATTCAGAATTTTGTGCCCCATAGCAGAAAAGTTAGAGGAGGGGACACAATTTTTACAGCTGTAAAAGCGCATATCCCACAAACTGAAAAAATTGTCTTAAATAAAAAAATCACTTCGGAAGCTCTAAATACTTATTTTTTTTAATTTCTATCTATTAATTTTGAAAACATCCACAGTTAACACCACACGATCATGTGTACCTCATTTTTTTTCATTTTTCAGTTATATGCATGGCTGTGTTCGCCTTTAGGTATGATTTTGCCATTATTATCAATTTCAAAATAGACTTTGCATTTGCCTGCTTTTTCTTTGAACAAACTAAATACCAAACACGTACACGAATACGTATGATTTGCTATTTATGACTTCTTTTAGGATTGACTTAAAATTTTAGGTGATTTATCTGAAGAAAATCATTGTAATTTCATGTCTCATGTCATGGATGAAGTATCAAGTACCTACGTGGGTTTGAAAATGGTGTGTAACATAAAACTAGAAATTAAACTACAATATATTTTATTATAATCCGAGTTATATATTAAAGATAACAATATGTAACGTCGATCGTCATATTAAAGATTGTATTGTAATGTATGGTATGGTACATTGCAATTCTATTTACCAAAAAAACCTTTTTAACTCTTTAAAATAAACTTTAGAATAAACTAGGTATTATAAAATAAATAAAATAGGTATTTTAAAATAAAGCACTATTCACATTAAACAAAATTTATTAAAATATTAAAAATGAACCATGTGGGGTAACAAATGAAAATTGTATAAATCAGGAATTCAAAAAAATATAGCTATAACACGTTACTTTGTATTCCTCTTTTAGCACTTTTTGAAAACCGTTTAAAACTGTTGTCCCCAACCGTATCTTTAAAATTTTCGAGATGTTTCTGAGGGATCTCAGAAACATCTCGAAAATCATGAATATTAAGAACAAAGTACAGGTTTACAAAAAAAATTAGGACTGCGTTATAATAAATGCTTTTACGTAAAAGAAAATAGACGACAAAGTTTGCTTCGCGTTTGGCGGTTGGTAACAATTATGTTTATTGCCACAGGGAATACAAAAGAACAAACACTCTAATGATATTAAGTGGACTGAGGTCCTTGGACATATACAATAACAAGGCAAATAGAGTGCTTCAGATTAAAAATGCGTTGCTATACTGAGGATAATGACTAAGATGTTACGGCTCTTATTACAGAGATTCATCAGCTGACAGTACGAGACACTAATTGCATATGTACGACTTGCATGTACACTTGATGAATTTCTTATATAATATATAATGACTAGCTGCTGCCCGCGACTTCATTTCCATTTTTTTTTACTAAATTAAATAAATACATGAACCGTTCACTGGCACATGCAGAACTCATCAAAGCTTCATCACAATCGAGATGGTTTAGGAACGCATAGAGAACAAACAAAGATACATTCATTTTTATTTTAAGATTCTATACGTAGCACAATGTGATTTAAGGTCAGCACTCATTTACCATCCGAAAAGCGTTACCTCTCCGCTCAGTGTCCACTCGTCCTCGGATGGTCGATTAGGCAAGTTGACACCTCCGATTGAACGCCGCGAGGTTAACAAGAGGACGCCATGTGGTCACCGAATTGTTGAGAATTTGTTACTAAACCTCAAGCGAACTACTCGGAGCCGTACAGGAATAGCGCGGGCGGCGCGTCCCCCCTTTTCGATTATTGGATTGTCACCGAATGGTTCACTCTCCAATCGCATACAGACAGCTTAGCGAGCGAGGCATTCCGTGATGCCGATACGAAGTATATATATTGAAAGTTTATATAACAAATTTCAACCACTTGAGGAGAGACGGAGCTGGTCGGATTCAGGTACCAGGATGATATATAACCGTTGACCTTCATTTTCCAATCACTTTCTCTAATTAAATTCAATCAATCAGTCTAATTAAAGAAAAATTGCATCATACGATCCTCCCTTCAATCGATGAAGCCGTGGCGGCGGATGGTTGTGTTCAGTACATGCTCTCATGACATTGCCTTCTTCGTCAATTTTCAAAGTTGCTTTACATCTTCCTCTTCTTTTTCTTGAACATACTAAATATCTTCTAGTCCAGTCCGTACGTGAGAATGTGTGATTTTGATAAAGCATTACTTCTCCTCTGTTTGTTCGCAAGATTTGTGGCAAGTTTTCTGAAGAAAATTTACGTTGTTGTATGTAAGATGTCACATCGTAGGCGCGCCTTTTACGATGAATGGAATGGGACAAAAGTAGGTGTCCTTTACAATCTTTTGGTTAAATAAAAGGGTCAACAGAGCCAACACCTACTATTAAAGTTACTGTATTATGATAGTAAGTGTTGACAGAGCACACTAGGACCACTGGTACTGTACAGCTCTACAGACTGATATACAGGTATACAAACATAAGAGACATACTACTCACAGTGGCACACCAGTACGTTGTGATAGAATTACGGTATGCACTGTAGCGAGAGCGAGACAAGCTGTCGCTATTCGTAAAGTTCCGGGTTGTTTCGACTCCGCTCGACACCGCAAATACGTATCATTGAGAACCTTCCTCTCAATTTAAAAGGTCTATGCGCAAATCGCTAATAATCTATTTTCCTTTTTGTTGCAATTAGAATTACATTCAACTAATGCTATCGTAGGCTTCGAGCGAGTGGAGTATAAATATAGTAGTCTAAAAAATTCCTGAGAAACTAAATTATCCAACGACTATTGTATTGAGACTGAAAATCTCATTGAAATCCATTCATTAATTTTAGAGGAGAAAGTAACAACACAAAAAATAAGGCTATTAATGAAACAACTAAGAATTTATAAGTAATCAGTACATTTTATTGCAATTAGGTTACACATAAAGAACATGAAATCGAAATATCGGAAAGTCGCACTAGGAAATATAATTTCAAAATAGTATTGAATAACATTGAACTAAATATGCCACCAAAAGAATTATACATACATAATACGTACTTAGGTACTAATATTATTTCACTTTAATGAACAAACCATTTATATTAACGTACTTTGGAGGCGGATGATTGTGTTCAGTAATTCCAGACAATACGTTGCCATGAGCATCAATTCTCAGACGGGCCTTGCAATTTTTACTTATAGACTTTGAACAAGTAAGATACCTTTTATTAATGTCTCTAAATGAAAATGTATAGCTCCGAAACATTATAACTGTTTGTCCTCTGTCGGTATTCATATATTTAACAGTGGTTTCTGAAATATATAAAACAATTACATTAATAGAATAAAATTATCTAAAATTACAAACTGTTTTACAGACCAAAATGTCTAAAGACGGGTTTACATTAATGCAGTAATAATATGTCGTCAGCTTAGTAAGCTTAATAGCAGGGGAGCCCAATAGCAGATTTTGGGATTTTTTCAAGTACGGTAGATTAATATATAAGGGATACTTTGCACCTTGTTGAGTACCTCCTCTAAGACCTAAGGCCGCGCGTGTAGAGCAGCCGATCAGAATAGTGAAAAAATCGACAGTTTGAAATACTTGAGCGCGTCAGATTAAGGTATGATGGGTTACTTACATGCTGAAAAGTGTGCATTTCAATAATCTGATGATTTGAGCGAGACATAAGGAAGTGGAAGGATCACAAAGTTACAAATAATTGTCACCTCGACATTCTCGAGCGCGGTCGAATTATTTTTATTTTGAAGGAAATAATTCAAGGATAACAGAAAAAATATAATCTGCCGATTTCCACAAGCCGAGGTAACAACAATCATCAATAAAGTTTATCACGTGCAGCTGCAGTGAAGCATGCATTCCCCACACCGCGCCTCTTTCTCCGTTTCACTCTTTATCTTTATCTCTCACTCTCTCGCACCGTCCCTACACTGTACTCCAATTTCTAATTCAAGATAATATATTTCCGTCAGTCATTACGCCATCACAGCAGATCACAGCACTCGTGGTCAAAGAGAATGTAAAATTACTACGTAATAAGAGTCGGGCATTCCGTAGAGCTAATTAAGAGTGGACTTACGTAGAGTAACGTTAAAAAAAGATAACCAAAATAGCCAACCCGATAACTTTAAAACAATCAACTTTACTTTAAAAAACGAAATAGAGACGTGCCGCCTAATATTTAAATCTATCGATAACGATTATAATTAGCGCGGCGTACAGTACAAGAAATCGGTAAAAATGATTTAAACGATTTAATTTTTTTTACAAACCGTCAGATTGAGAAAAACCCTCCTAATAATCATCAGATTATGGATTAGCACAACCAGGACATCAAGCTGAACCGTATGTATGAAAATTTGAGGCGCTCGAGTATTTCAAAATGGCGATTTTTTTTGTCACATCCGAATCGTCAGTCTTTTGAATGGGAGCTTTGTTCGCGTTCACACCCCGTCCCCTCTGAATATTGGGTCCTTACGTATGAAATTAGCGTTTTGTCGTACTGACCACTTTGATCTGAAATATCTCCTCTTTGGTTAAGAATTCCCAATTCAAATTTATAAATTCATTTAGCTGGTACATTTGAGTTTGAAAACAGTCATTTATTTGTTTTTTTCCTCATTATTTTTTTCTTTGGCGTCGCTTATTACCGCACAATGGAAAACATGAAATATCGGTATATTTACGAGTACGAGTTCTACCGTGGCACCAGTGCTGCAGAAACAGCTCGAAAAATTAATGATGTGTACGGCGCTGGTGTCGCAAAAGAAAGCACGGTACGTTTTTGGTTTCAACGTTTTCGTTCTGGAAATTTCGACCTTCAGAACCAACCCCGTGGACGGCCGGAGACCAAAGTGGAAAATGAAGAATTAAAGGCTATTGTGGAAGCGGATCCATCACAAAGCACTTCAGAGATAGCTGCAGGCTTCGGAGTAAGAGACAAAACTGTATTAATCCACTGGAAGCAAATCGGGAAAGTAAAAAAACTTGAACGATTGTACCTCATGAATTGAGTGAATCGAACTTGCAAACACGCGTCGACTGCTGTGTTACTTTGCTCAACCGACACAATAATGAAGGGATTTTAAATCGAATCATTACTTGTGATGAAAAGTGGTTACTGTACGATAATCGGAAGCGCTCGTCGCAAAGGCTGAACCCTGGAGACCCAGTCAAATCCTGCCCTAAACGAAAATTGACTCAGAAAAAGTTACTTGTGAGTATTTGGTGGACTAGCGCCGGTGTCGTTCACTACAGCTTTTTAAAATCTGGCCTAACGATTACGGCAGATATCTATGGTCAGCAACTGCAAACCATGAAGGAAAAAGTAGCTGCTAAACAACCGAGATTGGTCAATCGCTCTAGGCCACTGCTGCTTCACGACAACGCAAGACCACACACTTCACAACAAGCAACCATTAAGTTAGATGAGCTACAATTGGAATGTCTGCGACATCCACCGTACTCCCCGGACCTTGCTCCAACAGATTAGCATTTTTTCCGGAATTTGGACAACTTCTTACATGGAAAAAAATTCAACTCCGATGCGGCAGTACAAACCGCCTTCAAAGAGTTTATTGATTCTCGCCCCCATGGTTTTTTTAGTAAAGGGATCAATGAACTACCTATGAGATGGCAAAAATGCATAGATAACAACGGTGCATACTTTGATTAATTAAATATATTTTACAAAAAAAAAAAATTGACTTTATATTCCTCCCGTACAAAACGCCAATTTCATATGTAAGGACCCAATATTTTGTGCACTAGATTAATATTTTTTTTTACCATTTACCGTTCCATACGGCCGCCCCCACCATGTAGTGGAAGGTAAAGACGATAGGAATGGAAACAAAACTGAGATTCTGTTGTTTAAAAGAGAAGATATTGATATTGAAAGATAAATGTAAAATATGGTTAAATGGAAAAGACTTAGAACAAGTGAATGAAATCGTATATCTGGGGAGTGCGTTTCCCAAAGATGGGAGATTTAGGTTAGATGTGGAGAGACGGGTAACAGCTGGCAATAAAGTAAACGGTGCTTTGGCCGCATTAGTAGGCAGTGTGAATATATCTAACTCAGTTAAAATGGCCATCTACAATACGGTGTTCGTGCCAACTTCATTGCACGATAGTGAGTACTGGATGTGCCCGAAATCAGGTGAGAGTAAGATAAATGTCGTGGAAATGTGATCTCTCAGAAATATGTGCGGAGTCGCTCTTGTGGACAAAATAAGCAATGAAGAGATACGCTAGCGACAAGGTTGAATGACATTGTTATTGTAAAAATGAAGAAAGGAATGCTCAGATGGTACGGGCACATAGAATGAGTGATGAATGATTGACAAAGAAAATCTGCAAAGCGAAAGTGAGTGGTAACAGAAGCCAAGGAAGACTAAAGGCTGATTTATGGATATCGCGTAGCCAGTGTTTTGGCATAATTAAATTTAATACGAAGAAGAAGCGCTGAAAGCGAATATATGTATATAAAACTAGCAGCCCACCCCGGCTTCGCACGGGTAGAATTTTTTTTGCATTACATACAGTTTACCTCTTTTTAATATTAGATAAGTATGGATGTATGTGACATCAAATACAATGAATTAAATAAAACATTCATTGTTTATGTTCATACTGTCAATTAGTAACAGATTGACAGAATGAGTTTCGAGCTGTGAACTACGTTCGAATTTTGAGTTGTGAGCTGTTTCGTGTCTGTGGAGTCTGCATCAAAGGAAAAAAAGTGTTTATTTTTAGTTTTAGTTATGATAAATGTAGGTAGAAAGAATAAGACAATGTCTATACTCTAGTTTTTCTATGGGCGTTTTATTAGATTAGTAATATGCTTACGAATTACA